>JAHFWJ010000334.1:0-2723748 GCA_028555115.1 Himalopsyche japonica
TTGATAGAATGCCTGAAGATACCGAAAGACGAAACCCGCGTCGTTAGTGACAAAACGTGTGGAATCTTATAAAGTTTCAATAATTTAAATTTGACATGTAAAGTTAATGATAAAGCTCAACGTTAGGCAGTATTTCCTCAATTTTATAATAGTAAAAAGTTTAAAAGATTATATATTGTTTTATTTATTTGAATACACACAGATACACAAAGTAAATTTATTGAATATTTTAATCTTCCAAGGTATTTTAAAATATATTTTACAAAAGAAAATAAATTTAAAATTATACCTGGGTTAGTTATATTCTTTTGTTGGTAAGGATCTTAAATATCATACAATCGGTAAAGTTTTGCTGTTCGATAAAGCCATTTGTTTCGACATAATTAATGTTCAAGTAATACCGATAAACCGTTTTCACAATAAACGGACGATTGCCGTAAAGTACAATTAAAAAAGGAAGAGTGCTGAACCATGCTGACATTTATTTTTCGACTTGAGAAACACTGTTTTAACTTCATTGAGTATTATTCAAAATAGTCGCTCTTTTTTTGTGACTCCGGCTCAAAAGTCTTAATATTAGTTAAACACAACACCCTTGATTATACCATTAGAAGCTACTCAGATAATAATACATAATTACTTATTTTAAACGCATTTTTTTAGTGACATTAATACTGCATGGTAGGTTTATTCAATTTAAAAAAAATCTTTAACACAAAAACATAGAAATAAAAAAATTTTGTGCTAGAATAAGTGAGACAATATATTTCTTATGAAACAGCTTAAAATTATCTAAGTCATAGTTTTGAAGCCGGAAGTCTTAAAAGCTATAAATAACCGTTTTCAAATTTTGTAGAGTTAAACATTTAGATTTGTTAACATTAATAGCGCTTTCCTTGGGTGCCGTGTAAAAAATGCCCTATACTAAAAACTTTATTAGATGTTCTTAATGTTTAATAAACTTTCTTTTTTTTTTTTTAAATAATAAAAACACATTTTTTCTTGTTCTTGTACCCATGGTTTTGTACACCTGCTACCATTAACTCAAATTAATTTTTGTTTTGTATAAATAGACTTGTTTGTAAATTGTATTCTATCAGTTGATAATGCTCGCGATGAGCGAAACCGGTCCTGATCAAAAAATATATTGTGGAAATAAGTACTAAAAAAAAATGTGTTTTTATTATTTAAAATATAATGCCTTTCCATCAAGAAGTGACAGTTAACACCTTAAAAGTGTTTAATAAACTAATGGAGTTTTCAAAACATTTCATACTGTATTTGAACACAAATCAGCCTGAACACGAAAATGTTATACTTTGTTCGCTTCCTTAGTAAATATCTTATGACTAACTGTATTATATGGTTATTCATTACTAATGTAAACGATAATTCTAATTTAAACTTTAAAAGTTAACAAAATATTACAGTTTCAGTAAAAATAAACTAAGCAGCATATATATTTGTTTTAATTAAACATTTGAATTGTATTTTTGAACTAAATAAATTAAGTGATATTTTCAATCTATACAGCTCAACTGCGAACATAACCGTCGTTCTCGCAAGACAACCGATATGATATAATTCAAGCGTTTAATGCAGAAAGTTTCAACAACCTTATCGCCATTGTGTTTCCGGTCGCACGTTACCAACGAGGTCTACAACGGTATCTACGCCGGCTCTACGAGTGCTTTGCAACTTCGACGGTCTATATGCCAGTGTTGTAAAATTTAATATGAAAATCTCAACACACAAAGCTTTTATCTTATATGTGATATCCAAAATCAACTTCAAAAAACCGCATAAAATAAACATCTCGAACAAATTATTTAACTATGAATGAATGAGGTTAATGAAAAAATTAATACGCTACGGTAGAATTAGCATTTAATCTTATAGAACTCTGTTACAACACAGAGAAAAAAGAGCAATGTATTTTAGTTCTAGAAAATTTATAAGGTATAAAGCTGATTCAGCTTGAGGGCATAAGCTATTTCAGCTTATCCCCTCATCAAAACTAGAATTTTTCAGCATTTCATTCATATATAAGAAGCATTCAACTACATATTTCTTAGAAATAAAATTCATTGCTATTTTGTCACCATAGAGTTTGTTAAAGATCACGGGGACATTGGTGTTAAATTATTATAATAGGAATTATAATGAAGAAATAGAACTGAATTATTTTTTACTTTTATTAATGAACAATTATATTATACTTCCTTTAATCTCAATGCTATACGTTTTGTGTTTGCTTAATTAGCCGACAATATTAATACTTAATTTCTCAAAATAGTAAGTCATCTAAATTGGATTGCTGAGAAATCGTTAATTTCTGTATGTTTTGCCACTTACTGCACGGGTTCATCTTTCTGCATCTTCAGGCATTCGGTCACACGGATGCCACAGAATAGACTGACTGTCAGATGCTATCGACCCGGGTCGTGAGTAGCGAGACATTTAGAAATGTACAATATTTAAAAAATGCGAATTTGATGTTGAAAATCAATCAAGCACCTTCAGTCAATATCGTAAATAGGCTATCGTTTTTTTATTTTCATGATAACCCGTCCAATTAAAATAAGCAGACATATCTAAGTATTTAAATTCTCAATTAAATTCAAATGGTCGTAATGCAAAACTTATAGTACAAAGCCATTAGGCAGGATTTTTTTTTAATTAACTTTTCCGTATTCGAATATTATTAAAGTGTAACTAGTACATATTAAAATTATTTAATTTTCTGTATCTATCGTAAGCTGTTTTGTGTGCAAGCGATTCAAAATAGTTACAAACTGCCAGTCCCATTGTGTCCATGTGAAATAATACCAGAAAGAATGAAGTGAAACATTTTAAAGTATTTATTTCATAATACGTTTCAATCAGATTATAAAGTGGAAGTAAAGTTGAAAGGTCATTTACTGTAAGGTTCAGATTTATAAATCCAATATAAATCCAATATGAAAACGTTTTGAAACTTTTCATTTGGAGATTAAACACTTCAGCGATCAATCGAGTGTAAAAAAATAATTGACTGCTTAAACCCACAGAAGTGCTTCGGACACCAATTCATCCATGCGATATCAACATTTATTTTATCCGTTAAACTTTATAATTGATGAAGAAAATCAAATGTTCAAATTGAAGTCTTATATTACGAAATCAGTTTTTTTTACTTTTGTGTAGCCATCCAAAATCAGCGTGCTACCTTACTTGAAATATTATGCGTATTTTCAAAAAAAAACATATTTGTTTACGTTGTTAAGTTTTGTAACACAATACGCAGCAAATTTGAATTGTTATAACTTTTTATGATTCCATACACTTTGTCACTAACGACCCGGGCTTACCATTTATATTTTAATGTTAGTTGATTAATATTTGTTGTTAATCCTTTTCAAGAATGACTCATTAACAGGATCGTTAATGGAAGTTGTCACGGGCAATTGTGTTCATTATTAAATTTGTTTTAGCTGCAATTTACTGCTTGCCTTGGGGTAAGTGTTTTCCTGTAAGTAATAACTTTGGTGTATAGACGATCCTAACTGTTTATTTACGTCGGTTTTGTTGCATCCGTGTGATGGAAAGCCTAAAGATGCCAAAAGTCGAAACCTGGGTCGTTAATGACAAAACATGTGGAATTGTACAAAGTTATAACAATTTAAATTTTAACAACACTTGACGATTGATAATTCTTGTAAATTTTTGTGAAAAAGAAAAGTTTTTTAAAAGCTTCATTTTAGCCGACATTTTCTTTGCTAAGTTTCCACAGAAAAAAACAGCAGCTTTTAAAAAATCGAACGTATTTTCTGTGAAAAAAAATTGTAACAATTTAAATTTGATATTGAAATTCTATCAAACACCTTCACTCGGTATCATAAATTATCACAATACGTGGCTTCAACACGGCGTACGATGAGAGGAAAGAGTGTATATGTGCTTAAGTAAGTATTTAGTAAGCTTTCGCAGTTGGCAATCCTTTATGATGTTTAATTTAACTTTTATAATTATAATGAAACACATTAAAAAAGCTTTTCATTTTATCGCTTTCCAAAACCTACCGCCTGTTCCAACAAACCACTGTGTAAAAGCTACCACGCGGAGCGTAGAACAGAGTGGTAAAGTGTCTACGAAAATATATGCCACCCGTATTGTGTCCGCCTCAATGGAAAGCTTGGAATATTTAATCGCATTCCGATATCTTTGAGTTTTATTTATACATTCCGCTCTATTTTATTTGAAAAGCGGCTCGACTTTGCACGGAATTCCGGACTGATATCTGGAACACTGAAAACACTCTGGGAAGTTTAATATGTTAGTGAAACGAACCGAGTCATCTGTGGGACGCTATAGCAGTTGTTTGCGTATTACTTCTTTGAAGTATTTTTTTTATGTCACACGCAAAATTAATTAAAAAACGTTTTCACTACGCAAACGTTTACATGTTATTTGCCGGGTGCTATATCATTAAAATGTCAAATCACTACACAGTGACCGTCTGTGATTTTACTAGATAACAAATTTTCAGTAATGGACGCGAGAAGGGTGTAGATATAAACAATTGTCGTATTTATTATTTTAATTGGCATTTATTTGGTAAAACTCCAATATAATATAGTTCTGACGATGGTGTGAGCCGACATAGCTATCAACTATATCTTATAAATTTTTGTAGAAGTAAGATACATTGCTATTTTTTCACCGTTTTAGTTACTCGTGATTGAGACAAAGAGCTCTACTTAAAATGTATTTCATTTCATTCATTTAATATTCTATAAAGTGACTGTCATCATGAATTAATGCCTCTCGGATAACGGCAAGCACATATACCATAAAATGACATTTTCTTAAGTGGCGTGACAAGCACAGTGAAAAAATAGCAATGTATTTAAGTTCTACAAAATTTTATAAGATTTGTAATTAATAGCTATTTTGGCTTACGCCCTTATCATAACTCATAGTTGAAGACGTGGCATGTATAGTTTAGAAAACTTTCTTCAATTGGAGTCTTCAAGACCTGTTCTGTTCTTTGTCAAGTTGTAATTAACCTCCTAGACATCAGTTTCTTCTATATTGCTTGGAAAACTAAAAATTATCAAGCAATTTAATTTCAACGACTAGCGATTGATAAACCTCAAGCGTTGATGAGGATTTTAACATAATATTCTGTCTTCATATCACTTATGTTTCATTCATCAAAAAACTTTTTCTTTATCAGGATAGGTTTCGTTGGCCGCAATCATATAACAAGGCTAAATATATAATTTGAGATGTACTTTTAAACTTTCACTTCTTGGTGGAAAGACATCATATTTTACATCATACTAAACAGGTTCACGTATTAAAAGAAGATTTTATTAGTAACCATCACAAAACATATATAAAAAATAATAACATCTACCAATCTTTAATCAAACATTATATCTCAGTCAATTACATCAAAAAATATAATTAGTTTTCGGTTTATATTTTTTTTAAGATATGTGGATATATTCAGAAGTAATCTTATTGTTGTTTTTAACTTTGGTAAATTTTCTCGAGTAAATCATTTTGCCCCGTTTAATTGGTACTTTCTCTAGTACCGCAACTGCCATAAAATAAACATAACAAAACTCTGCAAACTATGACCAACACTTCGTAAGATGTTCTCAACGATACGGCTGGCGAAACCCGTGCTGATCTTAATAATATAAAATTGTTGAAAAAATACTATAAATTTCATGTTATTATTAAATATATTATCGCTCTTACACTTAACCGTATCGGAGAGATGGATCATTGAAATTCGACACTGTATGTACATATCTGTATGTTTATATTCAAGCCCGTGAATAGAGCAACTAAATTTTACAACACTTGACGATTGATAATCCTTGTAAACGTAATAAGTTTTGTAGAAGCCTCATTTTAGTTGACATTTTCTTTGCAAAGTTTCCCAGTAGAAAACAGCAGCTTTTAAAAAATCGAATGTTAAAAAAATCAGATTGAAAAACGGCGAATTTTCGAATTTTCTTCAAGAAACAAAACACCGAATGAATAAATTATGTGTTGTTTTCGACAGTTATTTATCATTTCACGGAATTTCTGTCGCTTGTTTTTCATATCGCTTTGATATAGCGTAGAGTAAACAATAATATATATGTAAATGAAAATTTATTGCCAAAAAACCAAAAACAAAAAAAAAACAATTTACTTAGCTATTCTTCGACTGGTGAAATCTGATAAGCGAAAATGTGACAGAAGTTAATTACATGAAGTAATTTTGACTGCGAAGTATTAAACTTCATTTGTAAGCGGCAGTTATCATAAAACTATTCAAAAGGGTCGCGAGTCACGCTAAATGCATTCTTTGTGGAAAGTAAATGGAAATTCCAGGCGTCTCGTTCGACTTTAAAGGCCCACGAATGAAAATTTGCTTAATTTTCTTACTGCTTGCTCATGTTCTGCTTCGTGACTCATTTACGATCCACGCGAAGTGAGCTGCAGTCACGGAAAGTACTTTTTAATATAACATTTAAATTGTTACACGAAATTCAATGTTTATTCTTAACGATCAACATAACTTCCTTCATCCTTTCTTGTTATATCCCTAACGTAAGATCAGTTCAATGGGACAACTATTTCATTAGATTTTATTCCTATATTAGGTTAGCTGATGTTTAATCCGTTACCACAAATGTAAAATAAATATACATATCTAATTTTCAAATCTCCTAATTGCAATTTAATACCACTTGATTATTATTAGTTGTAAAGTCATTTCAACGAAAATTCGGGCATCAACGGGCATAATTAAATGATTATAAATAATCATGTCATTTGTTTTTAATATTCTTTTCCGTGTTAATATTTTGAAAGATTTTCTTATGTAATTAATTCCACTTGTTAATAATATAACCGATGCAAGTTGTTTTCGTTGTGTCAGTTTTATTTCATACGCATAGTAGACTACTTGAAGATGTCTAAAAACAAAACCAGGTCATTAGTGGTGGAACATTTGGAATTGTACATTTTTTAGATTTATTCAATGCCTTCATTTTCTATTCACAATTTAATTAAATAAACAGTGGCTCTCGACAGTAAAGAACGTTGACAGTATTCAATAATAACACATAAATCCCATTTTTAACCCTTTCGGAAAAAGAAAATATTTGTTATCACAACACTTCATTTGAAAAACTTTTTGACGTACGTTTTAAAATATAAGATTTCGGCGTGTCTAAAAAATATATATCACTTTCTCTCCACTATCCAAACTTTAAATAACGCCGTGATTCATGAGAGTTGTGACCGAGGTTAAAAACTTTATCCCTAAATCCTGACAATGGATTCAACGTCAAAACACCTCACCCACACCGCTACGAAACCGTTCGGGGAATAATTCTCAGACCCACAATACCGAGTGTATTAGATAAAATATTTATTATATTTTTGTCAGATTCAGAAAAAAAAATATTTTCTCTCTGCTTTTGGACTACGGTGTATCAAGAGGAGTAACAGAATGTGGAGATAATGTGCAATGTATTATCCTTTGGTATAACTTCCTAGAAAGCAATTGAGAGCATGTTTGAAACAGATCATATCAATAATAAAAAAAACCTTAATGCTATTGTTATAATATATTTCATGATCTGAACCGGTTTCGCTCATCAAGAATTGATACATGTATGTATTAATGGTACTAAAATATAATACAATAACACATTAAAACTTCAGCAATAGAGTAAAATCTCATTTACACTCAAGTCGGGACCGTGTATTCTGGAGTAGTATAATGGCGGGAGTGAATCTCGTACAAAATAAGGAATATCGTTTTTTTTCCGCGAAAATTTCAAAACTAAGAATATTCTTAGTTCTGCAAAAGAAAACGTAATGAATAAATATCAAGAGTTGATTTAAATATTAATTGTACTAAAAATGTGTTTTTATTATTTGAAATATCAAGCCTGTCAGTGACAGTTAACACATTAAAACTTCAGCAATACAGTAAAACCCCTATTTACACTAAAGTCAGGACCGCGTAATTTGGAGTAGTGTAATTGGGGTAGTGAATCTCATACAAAATAAAGGCTTTTGTTTTTCCGTAAAAAGTGCAAAAATACGAATATTCTTAGTTTTGTAAAAAAAGTATGGACGAAATATTTAGTTTCTTGGTGATAAAATGCATAGCGCTCGCAAAATCAAGGAAACAGACGGCCGTCTGGCTGTGTGTGTGCTGCTAAGCAATCATGCAATTGGGGGATTTGTGGCGAATATTTCAAGCCATCGTGTAATTCTGGGTAGTGTTATTGGGGGTTTGATTGTATTTTAAAAATCTATTTAATAGCAGTGTATAAATTGAAGTAGAAAGTAATCTTGTTTGTGATCCTGATTTTTACAAGTTGACTGCACATTGCTACCTGGTTTGATTTAAAAAAAAAATCTTTCTTTTGGTTACTCTTGACTTAAGCTAGTATAAATGTGTAATTAATATTGAAATAAATTTGCATTAAATAAATTTTGCATGATGTTTGAAATTGTTAAAAAGTTGCGAACCCCTGTTATGTATACATTTGATTTCAAAACACATTGCTAAGATATATATAAAACTGTGAATAAACTCTAATTGTGACCTTACGTTAAGCCATCAAGAGTAATAACCGTATAAAGATTTTTCTTATGCCACTGTCCGCCACTTGAAAGAGCTTTTCTAAAAATGTGGGCAGACAAAGTAACCGCAAATTATGTTCGTGTCGCATATGAAACCATTCCATCAATCAAGAGCTTTAGCCGAATCCAACCCCTCAAAGCTCCGTTCGTATATCTATCTCGCTCATTCCATACGGGCAGCCTTTGTCTGCCGAGATATATCGTTTGGCAATCAAAAATGAGGTGAAAATATTACACGACGGAAAAATTTTCCAAGATGCTTTTTTCTGCGGAATTGTCGAAAGATATTTTCAATGGAAAAACGGGTTCCCGGGACGCAAAATAGGTTTTCTTTTTTTTATCACGAAAATATATATTCACCGCTAACAAACTATCATCTAAAAATTTGAAGTTTTTTACCACCGGAAAAGTGTTCGAACAGAAAATATATTTGATTTTCGATTAATTTGGAAATACTTAGAAGATTTTTTTTAGATTTATAAACGATTAATTTAAATAATGAAAACACATTGCTTAATAACACGGTGAAAAAATAGCAATGTATTTTAGTTGATATCTTTTTCAGCTCTCAGTCAAAACTATAGTTTTGACGATGCGTGAGCCAGAGTATACGTCATAAATTTTGTAGAACTAAAATACATTGCTTAATAATTTTACCAAAATCTAATATTTTTAATATAAAGACAGGTTTTGCTAATGATTTTTGGCGATTGATCAATAGATACAATACAAATTCAAAACAAGGATATTTATACAAAATTTTAAGTTTAAGGTTATCAGATGTACAAAATTTATTGCTTTAGTACTGAGAAGTTAATTAACAAGTATCCATCTGAATTAAGTTAAAAAGTTATTTAATTAAATGTATAAAACATTTAAGTTCTAATTTGCAACGTACAACAAATAAAATCAAATTATACGTCAATAAAGGAGTCAATAAATAATTTTTAAATTTTATACATATATTGTATACATGGGAAATTTTACGGTCAAAAAATTTACTTTTTGAATAATATTATAAAAACTCGCCTAAAGTACTTTTTTCTTCAATTTATTTCATGACCGGTTTCGCCCTCAAAAATAAAATAAATTGCGGCAATCGATGCTAAGAATACGCTTTTATTGTTTCAAATATAACGCCTTTCCTTGAAGAAGTTACAGTTAACACCTTAAAAACAACAAATAATTCACACTTTGATGTTATAGGGAACACAATGCATTGAATTATCAGAAGTAAATACTGTGTTTTTATTATTAAGATATAATGTGGTTCCACCAAGAAGTGAAAGATTACAGTAAGAAAATAAAATGTTGCTATAATCAATGATCTAGCTTCACTTCAAACGTCCGTCATTATCAACAACGTTCTCGAAAAATGGAGTCATTAACGAAAAACTCCTGTTACTAACACGGTGAAAAAAAGCAATGTATTTTAGTTCTACAAATTCTTTTATAAAGTATAGTTGATAGCTATTTTGGCTTACGCCATCGTCAGAACTATATTTAAACGAACATTTGCTTACCTTTATTGAACAGACTTATATTTATTTGTTCGCTTAGAATTTTGTGTGATAATTGATATGTATTGATTTCCAGCTGCTACAAAGCCGTCGTCTTGCGACCTTTATTACAAAACTGTAAACACGTAGGCGCTGGGTTTAAATTTACATTATGCGATTATTATATAACGTGATTTGCAAATGTCGATTATTTTTTTTTACTTTTGAATGATTTTACATGTTCCTTAGCTCAAGTGGATATACTTTTTTCTGTCTCGCCGATATAAACGGATATACATGAGCCACAGGACATTTTATAAATACCGCTTCTGTCAAGTTTATTAATTTTATCTTTACTATTTCAGTCTGTCGCCGCTCCTCAGACCATTGCCAGGGGCTAATTCTTTTCCGTAATAAACCACCCCCATCCAATAAATCATCTCCGTCCATACTTAAGAAGTGAAAAAACCATACCGTTTGCTTATGTCATTTTCTTATTTCAGCCACGTGACGCGAACAGCAGGATGGCTTCCACCAGCAGAGAGCTGGTCTCCAGATTTAGTAGCACCTTCAGATCTTCCATTTGGATGGGAACAGGCCACTGATCATCGCTCGCGTCCATACTACATCAAGTAAGTGAATTGTGTCACCAATACTTTTTTTTTTAATTATTCATATTTAATTCGTTCCCTGATGACCAACATAAAATATATTTTGATGATTTTTTAAAATTTATGATATCGACTGAAGGTGCTTGATGGAATTTCAATATGAGATTTGAATTGTTACAACTTTGTACGAATTCACGTGTTTTGTCACTAACTACCCGGGTTTCGCCTTTCGGCATCTTCGGGCATTCTATCACACGGATGCAACGTCTAACACATTAACAAGATCGTTAAAAAAATTATCACAGGCAATTGTGTTAATTATTATTAGATTAACGTTGTTTAATTTAATTTAGCTGTAATTTACTGCTTGCCTTGGGGTAAGTATTTTCCTGAAATCAATAACTTTAATATATATACGATGCTAACTGTTTATTCTACGTCAGTTTTGTTGCATCTGTGTGATAGAATGCCTGAATATGTCGAAAAGCGAAACCTGGGTCGTTAATGACAAAACATATGGAATCGTACAAAGTTGTAACAATTCAAATTTGATATTTTGCTGGTTTGAAAATTTCAAAAATTAATTCAATAGTTTTTGTATTAGGCAAGCTTGTTACCTCATGTTATTAATTAGATCGTTTGCCAAATTGTTTTTTTGTTTATATTGTTAATTGCACTATAATCAGCTGCCTTAACAATTAAAACGTCAACATTCAATGGTTAAAAACTATTGCATTAAATTAGGTTATATTTTAACACGGACATTCGCTTTTACTCGATTGTTTTAACACTTATAATTTTTCTTATGACATATTATTATACAGCAATAATTCATATTTACAGTTGAGATTATAGCAGTCAGAAGCTTAAACAAATCTTCGGAGATAATCGCAAAAATCAGGCTATATTTCATCACACAAAACTGTATTTACACAATAGTTTTAAAACTGAAAACATATTTTTTAGTATTACCCGTCAATATACAACAATAAGTCGTAAAATAACATTTGTGACGTTAGCAATAAATTAGTAACGAAAAGGTTGTTATGACATTTTTTAACGTTTTGCATCTTTACTTTGCTTAAAATAATTCAATTATCTAAAATTTTGATTGTGCACAAATCATCAGAAATCTGACGGCTTTTAATGTAAAATTCTTGACCATTCTATATTGTAAAATAATTATAACATTTTACAGTTATTTCAAATAATAAAAACATTTTTTTAGTACTTATTTCCACAATATATAATATTTTAGAAACAGAATCGGTTTCGCTCATCGTGAGCTGATAACGCTCACGGAAATTTTTATAAGCAAAATAATATTTGTTTATAAATTGAATACTTTATGAAATAATATGTATTAATAACATACATAATATATTTGTTTTTATTATTTTAAATATCATGCCTTTTCATCTAGAAGTTACAGTTAACACCTTACAAGTGTTTTATGTTATAGTAGTGGGAAATTCATAAAAAATAGTAAATTATTTGATATCAACTGAAGGTGCTTGATGGAATTTCAATATCTAATTTGAATTAATAAAACTTTGTACGATTCTACGTGTTTTGTCAGTAACGATCCGGGTTAGCGTTTCGGCATCCTCAGGCATTTTATCACACGGATGCAACAGAAATCGTCAGGCCGTCGTTTCGTCGACCCGTGACGTTAGTGACAAAACATATGGAATCGTACAAAGTTTTAAAAATCCAAATTTTCATCTCAAGTCTATGCGTTCTTTTATATTTAAACATCGTCAAAATCTCGGTCAAGAATTGGTTTGTTCAAATTCATTTCAAACTACATTTCAAATATTTCCTAAAATGAATTGAAATTTTCTTTTCACTTGTAAACCACAATCAGTATTTAATGTTGTTTATAACTGATTTTTCAACAAAAGTCGTTAATTGATATAATAAATTATAAAAGTATTTGCATACTAAGACGTAGATTGATTTGTTTGATTAGTAAAATCGAATAAAATAGATTGATATATTTTGTTTATTAAAAAAACTAAAATGGTTTAATCAGAGTTTTATCCCGAACGACGTTGACTTCGACGTCTTAGAATCATTGTTTTAAATCAGAGCTAAGCAGAAGATAATAATCAGTTTTATTATAGGAGTGGAAATCGACACGACAGGAAATATATTCGAGACAGGGGAGATAAACATTCGAAACACGAGCTCGCCACTCTTAAAAGTCACTCCACTCCAACTTGATTACATTTCTGAGAGTATCGAATTTAATCAGGGGCGCTCAACCACTTCACTTAACAATATTCTTTACTATTCGATAAACTGTTTTAAGGCAAGTACAGTTTGAACTAGATGCCATATATTATTAGCTAAAGAAAATGCCTTATTCACACGAATTTTTGTTGTGTATTCGATTCCAAATTGCTGTTTTATTTTAAGAAATTAACGACAACATGAGTAACATGTTGAAAAATAGCAATTTATTTTAATTCTACTAAATTTATTAGGTATATAGTTAATAGCTATTTCGGCTTTTACCATCATCAGAACAAAAGGGCGAACCTAATAATTTTTTCAAAACTAAAATATTGTGCTATTTTTCATCGTGTTATAATGGAGTTTTACTTTGTAATTGCGAATTAATTGCGAACAATGTATTTTTCATTATACACTGTATTATTAAAATCACGAGCGTTATCAACTGAAGATAAGTGAATGGAAGAGATTTAACGGTTCGCTTAATATAGGTATTGAATTTAGTTGTCCTCTGTTTATTTAATATTGAAATAGCATCGAGGACTTTCAGTTGATAATTCCCACGATGAACGATACCGGTTTTGATATTCATTATATAAAAATCGACGAAATATAATTGTTTTAATATTTAAAAATAATGCTTTTCTAGCGGAAGTTACATTTAACATTCAAAAAGTGTATTGATTGAATTGGCATTTACTTGCTACAACTCTTTTTTAATATCGTATACAGGTATATAGTTGATAGCTATTTATATTTCTGTCAGAAATATGAACATAGTTTAATTCTTGCAAGGGCCTAGCAGTGTACAATACTACATTTTGTTGTGTACAAACTGTGTTTATTTTTGTGTATACATTTTTTGTTTCTCTACACACTCAGATTGATAAAAAGATCAAAGCTGAGCTTAATATGTGAATTTTCACCATCCATATCATTTGAAAGCTAACAAACGGGCTCACGGGCGAATATTGCCGTACCGTTGCCCTTTCCCAATGTTTACGACCCCTCGTATCAAAAGTATATACCCGTTATCGTTATCTCTACCTCGGCTAGGCCAATAGACTGTCGAAGGCGCTAAACAGAAGTGCGTTATTCCGCGTGATATCACAGAGAGCTTTCACAAAAGTTCGCCCAAACTTTCGTATACGTGTCTCGTTAAGTTTACGAAGAGAATGCTTTTTGGCTATATTACAGTTTCTTCAATTACAAAAGATCACACTATATTTTCACGTAATCCTTGTTGTGAATAAACTATCGTCTGTATATTTGCTCGAATCATTTTTTTAATTTATTTTGGTTTTAATGAAACATCAAAGTTTTCACTGGAATAAAAATATAGTTCAAAGTATTGTTTTTAATAAAATTATGCTTGCAATGGAATTTTACGAACGTTAGACCTTTTTTTATTACAGCCCAAATATTTTCGGCATTGATATTTGACTTTTAAGGTGTTTACTGTAACTTCTTGATAGAAAGACCTGATATTTAAGATAATAAAAATACATTTTCAAACATATTTCCACAATATATGTTTGATAAGGACCGGTTTCGCTCATCGCAAGCATTATCTACTGATTTACAATTACAAGTACAATTTATCTTTTTAATTAATAAAATTGTATTGATCGAATTGGCATTCACTTGACAGAACTCCATTATAACACGGTGAAAAAAATAGTAATGTGTTTTAGTTCTACAAAATTATTATTTTTTAAGATACAGTTGATAGCTATTTCGGCTCACGCCATCGTCAGAAAGATAGTTCTGTATTAACATTGTATGATTTCCTGTAAATTGCTTTTAGTTCTTGAACCATAGTTTTGTGTACCTACCACCTTTAACACAAATATTTTGTATAAACAGGTTTTCTTGTAAATTGTATTCTATCAGTTGATAATGCTCGCGATGAGCGAAACCAGTCCTGATCAAAAATATATTGTGAATGTATGTACTAAAATATGTGTTTTTATTATTTAAAATCAATATTTGAGTTTCTAAAACTGTGTGATATCCCTTGTGTTTTCTTTATTTATTTGGTAAGTACACTTGTAAAAAATTAAAATTTTATTGATTTTGCAACATCACAAACTCGGGTTGTTAGTGACAAAACGTGAAAATCCATCAGTGAGTCTCAGTCGATATCGCAAATCATATACATAATTTATGATATTAACTGAACGTGCTTGATAGAATTTAAATGTCAAATTTGAATTGTTACATCTTTTTACGATTCCACATGTTTTGTCACTAACGACCCGGGATTCACCTTTCGGCATCTTCAGGCATTCTATCACACGGATGCAATAGAACTGACGAAGGACTGAGACCCAGTTCCGTTGCATAAGTTGTAACAATTCAAATTTAATATACATAATTATTGAATATAATATTTTTTTGATACTCTGGAACAAATATTTACAGCTTTATATTATTTTATGTAAAAGTGATCGAAAACCTTTTTATTAATACTAGTAACTTAAATTGATGAATGATAGATAGCATTGGTTTATTTTTATAATAAGAATAACGTTATGTTTTTCTGATGCTCTTTCCTATGATTGCAATTGGCTTAATATATTCCGAGCAGTGAATTACGTAAGGAATATTTTTTCCTATTTTTTTATGGCCCAGGATATAATAGTAAATACGAAAAAGGATATTTATTATGAAAGTATATATTCCGGCATGTGATCCCTTCCTCGTAAGCTAAGTCTGCTTCAACGACCGACACATAATCGCCACCATAATAACTTCCCACCATGTTTATGGAAGCTGTAAAGCTACTTATTTTCAAATTTGTTCCTAGCCTCCCAATCTTTTTGATTTTTATCCGATTTTTTTTATTTCACAAGCGACAATGACTTTTAATTATTAAAAATCTCCAGTGTTTGCTGAGAACGCCATATTGTCGGCCTTTAGGGAAATAAAAAAAGATATTACCTGTTTCGGGAGCTATTTCGAAAGAGTATTTCCAGTTTGTTCTCTGACCTTTTCTATGTTTACTTATCTGGGTTGTTTTTAGGTCATGCCTTTAAAAGGCGAGTCGTCGTAAATTATTTTCAGAGAGCTGTTGCACTGTTTTCAGAGACTTTGCTTTTAGGGTTGATATTTATGCCAGTGTGTAACAAATATTATATGTTTGCCTTAATTCTGTATTATGGCAGACTAACTTCTAACGTCTCAACTGTTGCGATGGCAGATAACAGTATATTAATATTTGTTACTCAAAAATATTTTTCAATAATGTTGAAATTTTTTGATAAATTCATTTTTTCTTCGATAACATTGCCCGGTTTTTGCCGATAATTTTCGTAAATTGGTTTAATACAATCACTGATATATTTGGATTTTTAAAACCAGGATTGTATAGTCGGAGTTTAAATCGTGAAAAACGACAGATTGCGATATGCAACAGATATGACTTCAAAAAAGATGCTTTTAAAACAATACATAACAATTATCAACAGATATATTTGGCGTCTTAAAGAAAAGCTCGCTGTGTCCGTATTGAAATGTAATATTGAATATTTATTGTATGTTATACAACCAGGGGTGTAGAGTCGGAGCCGGAGTCGTGAAAAACGAGCGAATCCGACTATTTTTTCGATTAGACGATTTTGACTTAGACGATCTCTATAAACAATTTGCTGACATGGTTGGATTGTGTTCAATGTAATACACATAAATAGGAAAGGTAAGCAAAAACCTAATAAAAATAAACTTTTTTAGTCGATGTCACATCGTTGGTCAATTTCAGAGTCGAAGTCGTGTTTGTTAACGACTTCAAAGCACTGATTAAAACCTTGTAATACACCACTTTTTCATCAGTAATAAATATATACGAGGCAAGCCAGTTTGATTCATATTTAATATATAATTGATGTAGGGGTTTGATATTTTCCGACTTTAAATACCTCGTTTGACCCATCTTAGATTTGGGTCTCATAGCACTTGAGTATTGATTGAATGTGAACATATACGATAGAAATTGATTGAAATATAACAAAAAAATAGCAATGTGTTTTCAAATTTTTTTCAAGATACAGTTGATAGCTATTTCGGCTCACGCCATCGTCAGAACTATGCTATATATAGCTGTGTAGAAAATGTACACAATACATCTTTTCTCCTGCTTTAACGACCTAGCTTGTTTCTTGCTCGCAATAAAACTAAACATTTTCAAAAATTGTAAATGAAACTAAAAAGGTGGTTATATCAATAAGTTTACATATGGCACGGAAATGGTCTATTACGGAAACAAAACAGCCCCCTGTAGTGGATTGATCAACGGCGACCGACATATATTAGTTTGTTTGTTAAGAATCCTTTGTGATAATTGATATCTTTTGATTTCCAGATGTTCTAAAGCCGTCATCTTGCGACCTTTATTACAAAGACGCAAACACTTAGGTGCTGAGTTTGAATTTTTATTATGCGATTCCTTTATATATAGTATAATATTTATAAAATGTCCTGTTGCTCATGTTTATCTGTTTATATCGGACAGACAGGTAGAAGTATATTATATCCACTCGAACTAAGAAACATGTTAGATCATTCAACAGTAAAAAATAACAAAAAAAAAGTAACAGATTCACAATTTGCTAATCACGTTAAAGAAAGAAAAATGTATCACATCTAGTGGAAAAACAAATCATTTTTTATGTTACTGACAATCAACTCGCGCAGAAAAGACACTGTTAACGCGCATGCCAAAGATTTTTAATAATAAATCTAAGAACTCTGATCTTTAATGAATGGTTGTAAAATAGTGTCATCTGTGTTTGCAGCCATGTGAACAAGACGACAACTTATGAAGCTCCTGCATCGCTGGAATCTGGTGGAGGACTTCAAGCAGAAGCACCACGCCCAAGAGCTGTCACCTTGCAGAGGGATGCTCAGCTGGGATTTGGCTTTGTGGCAGGCTCTGAACGTCCTGTTGTCGTCAGATTTGTCACGGAAGGAGGACCTAGTGTTGATAAGGTAAAGTATTCCTTTGAACTATTAAAATACCAACCGTTTTATTCAAATCATTTATTTGGAAAATTTTATGATATCGACTGAAGGTGAAGGTGATGGAATTTCAATATCAAAGTTGGATTGTTACAACTTTGTACGGTTCAACATGTTTTGTCACTAACTGTTGCATCCGTGTGATGCAATGTTTGAAGATACCGAAAGACGAAGCCCGGGTCGTTAATGACAAAAAATGTGGAATCGTACAAAGTCGTAACAATTCAAATTTTATTTGGAAAAAGTTATCGTTGAAAGTTTTTAAAACATTTATCCTTTTCTGTGCATTTAGCAGCAGTTTTGGAGAAATCCATTTTTTAATATAAAAAAAACAACATTTTATTTCTTTAATTAACTGTGCCACGTGTTTCGCCTATTTAAGAGACATCCTTACACCATCTGTACCTGTAGCTGTAAGAGTTACATTCGCTTGATATTATATGAAAAATCAATTTTGACACCACATCTAAATTTGGTACCTTAAAATAACGGGATCCTGTAAAAACTTCCGGGCAATTACCGTTCATAAAATCTACCAACCACAAGCAAAAATAAAAATTGAGACTTTTTTTATTTTTATTTATATTTCAATATCTTGTCTTGAATAATCTTATTAAAAATTCTACCATATATAGGCATCAACTCTTTAAGTATTCCGACTGATTTAAATATTATGTTAAGTCTTAAATTAATCTACTGAAACCTTACCTACTTGTATCGATTTTGATATCAAAGTGATTTTGCTTTTATCTAAATTGTCATACTATGGTCACCAACATCTATAAAGGATTTCAATTAAAATTCAATTATTATGGTCAGTGTGTTAAGGTCAATCGATAAGCAATTTGAAAACCCAAAGAGTATCTGCTTAATATATTTATTTTTAATTTTTGCTATTGTTTTTGTTCGAGAACTATTGACGAGCACTTTTGAGGGTGGATTTGTTTTGGCGGTAATGTCCCAACGGCTTTTTTGGTGCAAGAAAATGTATACAAACGTTATTATCTCTGCGCAATAATAACATCCATTTTCGCAAAAATATTCTTGATACAACTCAATGATAAATAAAATGTTGAACAAACTTAACTTCGTACTGAGGCATTGTTAAAAATTTTAACAACTTGAATTCGATAATGAAATTCCATCAAACACATCTAAGTTCACATCATTAATTAGCTATTTTTGTATTGAAATATAGCCCGATACGTCTTAATAATCCTTCCAAGTTTACCTACAAATACCCTTTTAGTGCCTCGGCAGGCAATTGATTAATAAAACAAATCGTATTAAACAAAAGTTACTGCACCAAACCATACAATTGTTACTGGTTTGTAGGTACAAATAATATTTTCATGGTGAAAAAATGGCGTGAGCCGAAATAGCTATCAACTATATTTGTTAAAAATAATTTTGTACAACTAAAATACATTGCTATTTTTTCACCGTGTTATAATGGAGTTCTACCAAGTGAATCCCAATTCAATCAATAATATTTTCATCATATGCATAAGCATTAATTTTATTAACATTGTTACAAACATCTTTTTGAAAGCTTATTTGCGGCGGACAAATATATTATCGTAGTACGCCAATGCGTAAGCGTACAGAAGAGCCTACGACCTGTCTTCACGGTAGTCGAGCTTTTCTACGTTGTAGGCAGGAGCTTTCCTCAATGTTGAAGCTTTTGTAATTTGTTTTGTAGATACAGGCTGTATCTAGACCATTTAAAATACAATGAGTCCGTCAGTGCAGTCAGTATTGCACAATTATTATTATATTTTCTCCGTAAATTTTATGATGCGACACTTCATTTCAACGCGTTCAAGAAAATTGCATTGCTTAAAATGTACTCAAATGAATCATTGTTACATGTACCTCCTAAAATTTTGAAAATACAATTTCGAATAAATATTTTAATAGACTTAACTGTGGTCTTTTTTTACGCGGTTTTCATTTCTGTGTTTTTACTTTAAAGCGGTAATAAAAGAGAATTTTTTAATGACACTTAAAATTATACATTTTTACATTTAACTACTACAATTTTGAATAAATATTTCTACTAGACCTTACTGTAGTCCTTTTTTATGCGGTATACTTTAATGCGGTGAGAATTTTTTTTTTTAAAAAACACTCAAATTTTTACATTTACCTACAACAATTTTGAAAAAATATTTTTGATATAGGTATATAATATACATATATTTATATCGATGTGTTCATTTACGCAGTTTTTATTATATAATGGAATCTACTTTCTGATTATGTGTGAGTTCATTTTCTTGTTTATGCAGTTTCTATTTACTCGGATCTGCAACCCGCGTAAATCGCAGCATGAGTATATTTTGAAAATAAAAAAAATACAACGCCTAGTACAATTGAAAAAAAATATAATCAAAGATTTCGACCGGAAAAATTGATGTATAACAAATAATTATTTGTATAAAAATACAGCTTGATTTTTCTTGATAAGCGCATTTAGGTTTCTTTATTCAATACTGCTGAATTAACATCAGCTAAAATTTTATAGAATCGTGGAAATAATACTAAAAAAATATAATTTATTATTTAAATATTATATAATAAAATTAAAATTATGCTTACATACTTAAAAACTGAAAAAGCATCACTGTAAAAAATTTTGACACAACCATTTAAAAATTGTCATTTTTCAACACACAAGGTGTGCAATTTTAATTGTTTTAATATAGACAACCTGTATAAAGCAGATTTGTTGTGGAACCGTTTGTAACAGGCTGTGCTACAATTCCACAAGTATTCAAATTAAGGTAGGTTTTCGAAAGGGGCACATGAAAATAGTGCAATAAATATCCGACCTTTTGCGTATGTCAAGTGGTCGACAACTTAACGGTTCATAAAACTCAAAGGCGGGTTTTCAACTATTTTCCGAAATACTCTACGATCATTGACGATCACCTCGTGTTTTATACACATAACATATAATCTTTGTGTTGTAAAATACACATATACTTAACCCACTGACTGTGTGTTGATAAATGAAACACAAAATATATGAATGTAAGCCGTGTCAAAACTTACATTTACAATCTAATCGTATTTTTAATATATTTTATAACCTGACTTTTATAAAAATCTTCATAATTTCACTTTCAATGTGATAAACATCACTTCTTCTAGGAAAAGTGTTTTATTTAATAAAAAAACGCATTGTTTAGTACGATTTTTACAATTTTATACTATCAAGATTAGGACTTGTTTTTCTGACTAAAAATAAGTATTAAAAGGTCTTGAACATTTTATTTTAAAACAATTTAACGTTATTTATTTATATTTTTTATTCACTCTTAAATACTTTGTATAGCTCTTGATTCATTTTTTTTGTAAGCGTTACCCCTGCTTTTAATTTTTATATTTTATATATATATTTTAATCCTTACGGCTTGTAAAAATAATACTAAATAATGTTTTTTTGTTTATTTAACTTTCTTCAAAGTTTCCCAATAATCTGCTTTTTTTCCATTTGTAAAATTATCTCTTTCTGTTATATATACACCCAGTCTTTTTTTTACGCGATACATTGGTTCCAGAAAACGGCGCGTAAAAAAGATCGCGTAAAAAAATCACAACTTTCATATAATTTGATAAATTGGTTCCAAAAATTAAAATATCGCGTGAAAAAGTACCAGAAACGTATGAAAAACCAAAATTTACTCTTTAAAATTCGTGCAAAAAAAAAATATATTTCATGTCTTTATTGCTTATAAAATATAATGAGACTATAACGATATAATTTTTTCACTTATATGAATTAAGTTTTAAAAATACACATATTTTTTTTATTTATAAAAATAATGAAACATACATACCTAGCATCATATATAAATTTCTTCTTTAAAACAAATTTGGGGAAAAAATCGCGTAAAAACGAGTGAAGCGCGTAAAAAAATGTAACGGTGCCGTCCAAAAAAATCGCGTATAATCGAATTCGCGTAAAAAAAGGACTGGGTGTATATATATTATACATAAAAATTTGAATTGCTTATAAGATTCCACTCTGATTCAACACAGTTTAATTAATGATTTCGACTGATATCAAATTTGAATTGTTACAACTTTAAACGATTCCACATATTTTGTCACTAACGACCTAGGTTTCGGCTTTCGGAATCCTCAGGCATTCTATCACACGGATACAACAGAATTGACGGACACCCGGGTCGTTAGTGACAAAACATGTGAAATCGTACAAACTTGTAACAATTCAACCAACACTATTTATAATTCAAAAGGTTTTTTGATTTGTGATAAAATGCTCAAAAAATATCTGTAGCTTTATAATTTGACACAGAAAGATAATATGTTAGAAACACACACGAGTACTGGATTAACAAAAAAAGTTTACAAGTGTTTCTTAATAGAAATTGAGCTTTGCCATTTTTTTGTTATTTCAAAGAATGATATTACACACTAGGAGGAAATATTAAGTGCTTTCACATCGAAAAGCTCACAGAACCAAGGCTGTAAAGAGCTAAGCTCCGTGTGGAGACGAGAATTATAGGATAAGCTTCTACCCACCTTGGCAAATAAATTACATAGGAAACCAAAAGCCTCTTTTTGTCTTTAATTTAAGTAAGATAATAGAAAAAAAAGTGTATTTCAGGGTCAGTTCTATTAATGGAAATATTGCGAATATATTATAATATAACAATTTCACTTTTAAGGTGTTAACTGTCACTTCTTGATGGAAAGGCATTATATTTTAAATAATAAAAACACATTTTTTTAGTACTTATTTCCACAATATATTTTTTGATCAGGACCGGTTTCGCTCATCGCGAGCATTTCATCAGTTGATCAGTTGCATCAGTTGATAATGCTCGCGATGAGCGAAACCGGTCCTGATCAAAAAATATATTGTGGAAATAAGTACTAAAAAAATGTGTTTTTATTATTTAAAATATAACAATTTACTTAGAAATATTATTGTTGTTTATATAATACAAACATTATGACGGTAGAAATACTCTATTGAAAAAATAATTGAAGAATTAAAAGGAATAGCATGGATTCCAAAGAATTCTTTATTAATCAGATAAATTACTAGTCAATAACATTTAATACATTGGATTACAAATGCCTTACAAAAATTCATTTCGATTCCCCTAGAATATTCATCAATGGACAGTTTTAATTAAATTATAATAAATATTACTGTTGTTTGCACTTTTTAATTTGAATTTTTAAAACTTTGTACGATTTCACGTTTTTGTCACTAACGACAGGGTTTCGTCTTTTGGCATCTTCTATCATACGGATGCAAGAGAACTGACCAACAATAAACAGTTTGCATCGGTATATATTCAATAGAAATTATTCACAAAAGAAAAACACAGACCCTATGGCTAAGATCCAAATATTGACCTGAAATATCTTTCAGAAATATTCATTCGATTATAATAACACCCAATTTGCATATGACAAGTTTTACAAGCAATTAATACAGTTAATGTGTCTTTGATGAAAGGATTTCACTAGTAATAATAATCAACCCGTATTAAATTGTGATTGGTTAATTTAAAACTTTGAGATACCTTCATATTTCACAACAGGTGACGTAATATTGCAATAAAATTTATGAGATTGTCGATTCATTGAACTAGTCTTACGTAAGGAATGTAATAAAGGACAATTAAGGAATTTATTGATTGAATTGGCATTCACTTGGTAGAACTCCACTATAACACATTGTAGAACTAAAATACATTGCTATTTTTTTCACCGTGTTACAATTGAGGAAGTTAAGGTGATTGTTAAGAATAAGCATGGAATTTAATTGAGTTCGGTTTACTTCTCAAATTTCTTGACAAAATATTATATGATCCCTTGCGTTTTGATACAAAAATTAAACACCGCCATCCACGTTCAATTAATAGTTTTCCAATAAAAAAAAACAATATCCCTTTGCTTAATCTAAATTAAATTGTCATCATGAAATACACAAGTTAAAAAAATCAATTCGCTGCTTACTTTAGTAATGAATAACTTTAGAATACTGCTAGTCTGAAAACGCTTCTCAAACAAGCAAACACTTGTCATATTAAATAAAAAAAATCATTTAAGTTTTCAAAGTTATCAATTATAATTCATATTAAAGTGAAAATTTCAATAAACGTCACACCAAAAATTATCCTGGTATTATTTCTTCTTGTGTAGCCATGTTTGTTGGACCTTTACGCTGTTAGTATACGACTTCTGTCCGACTTTTCTGCTCTCCCTGCGTTAGGAATGCGACTCCTTTGGGGAAATGTACTGTAATGCGGTATCTCGTTTATTTGTAACGTAATAAAACGCAATAAGATCGTGTTTTCGTATTATTGAGAATGAAAACAATGCCATTTGTTTTGTCTTAGTTTGCAATAAAACAAACACAGCGTTGCATACCTTTTGCCATCGTATATCGGTGTCGAAATTCGCCACTGAACGATAAATAATCGATGTGTTTGAACGTTCGTATGAAGTCATGTAATCAATAAAACGCTACAATTTAAAAGAACTTTGTTTATTTTACACATACACTTTTAAAATGAGTTTATTTATTTTACGACGAAAAAACGATGCAAAACGACGTTGGAAATTGGCAAGGTTATCAACCGGTCAAATTCAAGTGAACTTCGACTTCAATCTATTATACCAGAAATGGCAAATCTATGGCACGCGAATTTTTTATTGAAAAAAATAATAGTGACATAATAGTGAAAACAAAATTAATACGTCTTGTATTCTATTAAAAGCCAGTAACTATGAACCCGATATAAAACATTTAGCATCTATATAAAGTCTCTTTTTTTCAGTTTCAAATAGTAGGTATTTAATTAACTTTTTCGATGTATCAATGATTTGTTCACATTGAAAACCTAAAGTACCACAAACATTTGATGCTTTTTTTATTTCCATAGCGTGTGGCAAGTGACAATTATTATATTGAAAAAAAAAATATTTGACATTCAGGCTCAAAAAGGTTCCCCACCAATTTACTATACTCTAGTAATTGTTGAAGCTTCCATACTAAATAATGATAACCTGATTTCTAATTTTGGAATAAAAAAAAAACTACCTTTAATGTGAGAACTGTCACTTCTCAGGAAAAGCATTTTAATTTAATAATAAATCATAACGCAATACTTTCATAATTTTATGTTTTTAAATCGGTATTAACACAAGTTTTTATTGCATCAGTTGATAGCTAAATTGTGAAAACAGAACTAAATATTGTGTTTTTATTATTTTCGCAATAAAATTCGAATTGTTAAAACTTTGTACGAATCCACATGTTTTGTCATTAACAGGCCTGACTGTTTTGCTATGTTGCATCCGTGTGATAAAATTTCTGAAGATGCCAAAAGGCGAAACCCGGGTCGTTAATGACAAAACATGTGGAACCGTACAAAATTTTAACAATTCAAATTTGATATTGAAATTCCATCAAGCACCTTCAGTCGAAATTACAGATTATTTAAGCAATCAATTGTTACCCACGACTTCCCAAAGAACTGACACGAAGACTTGCTTTATCACGTATGGCGCAATTCTCGTTTTGGCTACACGGGTAAATACACGGGTGTAACAAACTTGATTTTACATAGATACATTCAAAATGTAATGGTTTACAAGACCGTAGATTCTCTCGCAAATTTCATCAGTTAAGAATGCTGGCGTACTATAAAAGAGCAAACTAACGTTCAATAAACACATTTAGATTATCTGCAACAAAGCATTGCAGGGCTTTATCCTTCGCAGCAGCACTCAAGCCTTTTCAAGTGTTCAAATTTCAAACAATGCCTCAGTACGAAGTAGGCTTTGTTAAAATATTAATCAGTATAACAACGTTACAATCATTAATAGTCACCCAATATAACCTATTCTGTATAAACTTCCCAACTAACATAAAAAATACATATATGGCGTATTAACTGTTCACGGCAACATTGTTTGATCATACGGTGAAAAATAGCAATGTATTTTGGTTCCACAAAAGCCGAAATAGCTATCAATTATATCTTTAAAATTTTGTAGAACTAAAATATAACGCTAATTTATTACCGTATTATAATGGAGTTCTACCAAGTCAATACCAATTCAATCGATATTCAATTCAAATTGTTTAATCAATTGCTTAAAGTACCTACAATGATTAAGGTTATTTTACATATTAACTTTAACTCTCTGACTGCTAACGTCTCAACTGTTGAGACGGCTGATTTAACCAAAAATGTATTAATTATTAGTGGTTAAAACCTTCTTGTACTCGCTAATTTTTGAGTTGATGCATTGCTTGATTTGTCCTGACAAAACAGTCAATGAGACTGTTTCAAACCAATATTAATTAATATTATTCTCAATAAATTTTTGAAGTCTAGTTGTTGGAATATCTTTTGAACGGCTCAGCAGGAAATGAGTTAATATATTCATTACAGTTAATGCCTTCAAAACATCACCTTATTATATTCAATTGCTCTCTCTTACATAACTTTTTGCAGAACGGTCGATAAATGAATTTTGGCGTCAAAATTAATTTCTGTTTGCAAACACACTTCACGTTGAATTCAAAAAGCACAATATAGGAATTTAAACAATACGAATCCGACATAATTGTCACTTATTTGTGATATATTGCTAAAAAACTGTCCCGGGTGGCAGCATTTGACGGTACTGTAACATCTCTCGGGTACGGTTTTTCTTCATGAAAATAATAAATACGAGATTTCAGCAAAAAAATTATTTTTTAACATTCATTTCTGGCACATTTAAACGCATAATAAAACGATACATGTTATACTTTCTTGCTAAGTTCAAATACTCAAATTTAAAGCTGGTTTTTTAATTACTTTCAGTTTAAGTGCTATGATAACTGTCATTTCTGGAAATGTCTGAAAATGGAAACTCTTTTTGTTTTAAATATAATTCACTTTTAAGGTGTTAACTGTCACTTCTTGATGGAAAGGCATTATATTTTAAATAATAAAAACACATTTTTTAGTACTTATTTCCACAATATATTTTTTGATCAGGACCGGTTTCGCGCATCGTGAGCATTCATCAGTTGATAATGCTCGCGATGAGCGAAACCGGTCCTGATCAAAAAATATATTGTGGAAATAAGTACTAAAAAAATGTGTTTTTATTATTTAAAAAAAAAATGACGACATTTACAAGCAGTGGTTTGTGATATAATAACCACACCTTTAAGGCGTTAACTGTCACTTCTTGGTGGTAAAACTTTATTTTATAAATAATGAAATATTTTTGATTGAATTGGCATTCACTTGGTAGAACTCCATTATAACATATTAGGCATAGTTCTGACGATGGCGTGAGCCAAAATAGCTATCAACTATATCTTAAAAAAATAATTTTGTAGAACTAAAATACATTGCTATTTTTTCACCGTGATTGAAAATATATAATATTTCATAATTTAGAACATAAAATTTTACCTCCAAGTGACATTTGTTACCTTAAAAGCGAGATTATTATATCGCAAATGACTGTTGTGACTGTATCAGAAGCAACGTTGGATTTCGTTTCTAAAACAGTCTTTGCTTCCTTCCTCAAGTATCTATATTTCAATGAGGTATTGATGAAAGGGAGCTGGAAGACACTAATTGAGTTCGTGGGTTGCCGCGATAGAAAATGTTTTTTAATAGTCGGATAGATTTCTGGAATTGGATCCAATTGTAATTGACGGTATTGTGTGGAAATGTTCATTAAGAGAAACGGAGCAAGATTGCCAGTCTAGGAGCTATTTGTATGAAATGCGGAAAACTTCCTGTGAACTAAAACATGTTTTTATTTCTACTATCGAACATGTGTTTAATGGAATACAGATATGACTTCTGAAATCTAATTAATATATCTAATTAATATAGCTAGTAAAAATCTAATTAATAAATCTAATAATAATCTAATAATAGAAAATTTTATCTTAAAAAAATTATTTTGTAGAACAAAAATACATTGCTATTTTTTTCACCGTGTGATAATGGAGTTCTACCAATTGAATGCCAATTCAATCAATAAATTAAAAGTAGCCGATATGGCTACCCAGGTGATTCTTTTTTTATCTTAAAAAAATAATTTTGTAGAACTAAAATACATTGCTATTTTTTTCAACGTGTTATATAAAAATTCTCTAAAGATACATTATGAATTGTACTGTAATCAATTTAATAAATTATGTGTATTGGCGTAGATTTATGTGATTAATATATTCCTTTTCGTGTGCGTAAAAAGAGCGATAAGCTAATTTTTGTTGTATTGTTTGATAAACGAAAGAGTTCCGTGTCTGCATAATATCTAGTCATCGTGAAATAAATTTTGTGAAGATGGTCCATTGACATCGGAGAATGAACATATTTTAAAATTTTTGCAATTCTTTCAATTGACAATGCTCGCGATGAGCGAAAACGGTCCAGATCATTAGAAATACTGTGAAAATATTCAGGACTTTGGAGTAGGAAGTTAGAGTCGTGAAAAACCAGCGACTTCGATAGCCTTTTCGATTAGAAGATTTTGAAAAATATCTCAATGGACAATTTGTCAGATTTTTTGGTTGATATTTAATTCAATGCACATAAATAGAAAGGTAAGAAGAAAACCTGACAAAATTAAACTTTTTTTTTAGAAGTTGTTTTAGTGGTCTGTATTCGAGTCGGACTCGTTTTTAAATCCTTGTATGTAGTAAAAAAGCATATTTAATATTTAAATTAAGTATAACATTTGTGTTGCTATAATAAATCAGACGATAAGTCCATCCTTTTTCAAACAATTTACACAATAAATATGAGTAACCGATTTTGTCTGAGAGTGCTTAATAGAATTTCAATATCAAATTTGAACGATAATCTTTTAAGCAATTCAGCTTTATGACTTTTTAATAAGATTATCGTTTCAAAAATTGAATGTTATTATCATCAACAGTAGTTATATCAGATATATATTTAGCCCGTAGCCTTAAGGTCTATACTCTTTTGTGTATTTTATCTTGTATATAAATAGTGCAAACTGCTTAATTTATGTCAGTTCTATTGCATACCTGATCGTGAACCGAAATCGTGAGTGGAAAAACATATGGGAATTCGACATTTAATTAATCACATTCAATGTGTTATCTACTAAAATTTTTGATGAAAAGGCATGACTTTTTTTTATATAAAAACAAAGCTGCTAAAATATTTAAGCAAATCTAAGTTTTTTCTTAGTTTTTTTCATTTTCCATCGCAGAAAAAAATATTAATTAATAATTAATATGTATGAGATTTTTTGATTATATGATGAGATTTTCGAGACCCTAATTTTGTATAAGATTCACTCTGATCTGACTGCGGTGTAAATGGGGGTTTTACTGTATTTTTGTATAATGGTAACCAACTTGAAACAAATATTTGTCGGAAAGTATTACAAAAGTAAATATTATAAAATAAAAAATAATCTAATTATTTTACTCAAAACTGTCGCTTAACACTCTAGCTTTGAATAGTTATAAACTTTTGGTAATCACGTATAATTCAAAAGTGATCACTACATTCAGATATTGCCCTCTGTATAATATATAGTTTATCAGTTGCATGGACGTTTGATTTATAACTGAGCTTGTTCTGACCAAACCCACTTGCAATCCGGTTTCTGGAGTGCTCCCACTGCAGTTCATCATGCTATGACAACGTCATCTGATTACAGGACACTGCAGCTGTAATATAATTACATTTAATATTACCCACTATTTCCTGCTATGTATATTATAAACCATTTTGTAAACACAAATGCATTATTACATAATGATATATTTTAGTTTTTGTGTGAATCTATATCCGCTATCGAAGTGGAGCTTTATGGCTTTCAATAAAAATAACTTGAAGAAAGCTTTTTCAGATTATCAACCTCTGTTTTAGAGGAAACATAATGATCGAAAGAATAGGCATGATATAGGACTATTGGCTGGTTAACTACTTTCGCTATGCTCCTCATTTTTAGGTTATCTTTAATGTTTGGAAGAAGTTGCTCACCCCCAATTTACAGCAAATTAAATTTCTAATAAACTTTTTCTAATACTTTTGACAGACGTTTTACAAAATGTTCGTCACTTACCTGATGAACTAAATCTGTCCTGATCGTAATAATATAATTTTTTCTTACTGAACATTGTTTTATTATTTCAATATATAGTCCTTCCCATTAAAATATGACTTCATTTTTACCATTTAAAATTCATCCAATTATCAAAGAGATTTTACTATTGTCATTAGACTTTGTTGAACCGAACTTTACCTATCCTGATGGACAAAACCGGTTCTGAATTGATATTATAAAATTGTTTGAATAGCTAATAAACATTTTCAACCAAAAATTTACTTCATTTTTAACTTAAAAATTTCTCCAACTCTCAAAGAACTTTTATTTTATTCCATTAAATTTCGTTAAACCTAACTTAACCTTACTTATCCTGATGGCCAAAAAAGTTCCTGAAATTCATATTATGTATTTTTTCAAATAGTTAATTAACGTTTTCCACTAATAAATCATAGTTAACCCTTATAAACATGGCTTATTCTTTTCAGTAAAAATGCTTACAAAACTTTAAAAATAGTTCCGAGATGGCGTGAGCCGAAATAGCTATCAACTATATAAAAAAAATTGTAGAACTAAAATACATTTCTATTTTTTCACCGTGCTTAAAAATAGGAATTGATGTCAGCAAAAACTGTTTATTTTTAAGAATTTCTAGTATGCATGTAAATTTACTTTATAAAAACCGCATTAACTGTATTCCATAAACCAATATCGCACGATACCATGAAAGACGTGAACAGAAAATATAAACGACGCAATGAAAAATTTAATACATTACTTTCTTTATCGAATCGACTTGAACGATTTAGAAAAGAAAATTGCAGACAAGCAATTCCAACTGTCTCGACGTCGGTTAATCCAAACCGAAGCCGACGCCGACGCCTGGGAAGGCTTTTTCTCTAATGCAGACGCTCCGAGATAAAGAACACCGGAGTAGACAATGGAAAATTTACAATGAATGTGAACACACAACGAAAAATTCGCCTCTGGGTTTATATATATACGCGAAGGCAATTTGGCAATAACCTTTGGATTTATCGATGTGAATAAACTTTCTCTGTGCGTAGTGTATCTTTGTTTATGTGCTGTGAGAATATATTTCTGAAATTTATGTGTGTTTTATGTCGCCAAAAATTGAAATTTTCAGCACAAAGCAAGCGGCTTTGGCACGTTATGAATTCTAGTTTAGTACAGTACTTTGTTTCTGGATATAGGAAAACTTTAATTCTCGTTGCTTAAAACAAATAAATTTTGACTGTGTCGCTAACATTATTCAAAAAGCAATTTATAACGCTTTGTACATAAGTAAAATAAAAAGAGTTTTCAACTGAAAAAGGTGCTACATATGTTGTCACTCACGACCAGGGTTTTACCTTTCAGTGTCTTTCAGTTTCTCGACCTTTTTGCATTCGCGAACCACCAAAAAGTCCATAAATGTTTTGCGGACCATTAACATTAGAATAAAATTTTAAATATTTACATAATTTGATTTTTTTTATATATTTATTATAGTTTATAAATGCACTGTTACACGTTACTGTGCTAAATGTACTGAAATACCTGCAGGTGTCGAGAGATAAAACCCGGGCTTGAACGATTCAAATTTTACATTTAAATCACTTAAATTAGCCTCAGTCGAAACCTTAAATGTATAATAAAATGCAGCATTTTTTATTTCAACACACGTTTTAAATGATAAAAAAGAAATTTTAAGTACTATTTCCACAATGTGTTTATTTATTTATTTATTTATTACAACTACACGGTACAAAAATTACAAATTATCAATTCATTGCTTTTGCACCGTAACATATTAACATACTTAACTATAAACATTCAACAAATACACAGTAAAACAATCAATAAGGATTGCGAAAAAAGTCAACCAAGTAAGCTCATGAAATATCTACTTTAACTGAAAAAATAACATTCGTCTGAACTCACTTTCGTCCACATGAAATACTTCAAAATCCGAAGCAATTCTGTTTTTCCGAACCGGTTCAGGACCGGTTTTGGTGATCGAGAAAACAATTGTTTAATTATCGCGATGAGTGAAACCGATCCTGATCATACGTGACTCCGTTATGTGCGAGTTTAGTGGTACATTTAATTGAGTAGAATCTTTCTAGATGATTCCTGTTTTGTAATCTGGGATAAGATTACAATTATTCTCAAAATAATATAATTTGTTGGCAAATATGCACGTAACGTGGTGATTTTGGCAAAGTTTGAGTTGAACGGCACTTGCAACGAGGGTGAGAATTTGCATAATGTCTGCATCAACCATACCACTGGTCGGGAAATGCCACCGCGAGGGTTTTGCCGCCACACCCCTATTTGGATGGATGACCCGAAACAATTTCAAAGAAAATATTTCATAAAACATTCCATAAAATATTTTGATTATAAAAATTTCCTACTCATTATTCTTGCTTATGAGTCTTTCAGAATTGTTCTTAACTCTCAATGGATTATTGATTTGCCTTTATTTTATTTTCAAATTATTAATAAGAGATATTATAGTTAACATTTATTTTTTCTTAATTAATTTTCTTTTATTGAATGTATATTGTACGACTTCCTGTACATTGTTTCCTTATTTTTTAATCGTTTGTCACCATAAACCTGCTTACAATAAACTCAAAATTGTTGTACAAATAGGCTTATTTGAAATTGGTTTCTTATCAGTCGATAATGCTATTAATGAGCGAAACCGATTGACCAGTTGTGATCATAAAATTGATTTATTAATAGTACTAAAATGTGTTTTTATTATTTTAAATATCATGCTTTTCCATCAAGAAGTCACAGTTCACACCTTTCATCTGACGGAAATAAACCTTTTTAATTCATCTATTATTTATAGAGATTTACATATAATTATAATACGTATAGTGTCTCTGCAGCGATTATCGTCTATTAGTAACGATAGAAAAAAAATCAACATTATTTTATGATATCGACCTAAGGTGCTTGATGGAATTCCAATATCAAATTTGAATTGTTACAACTTTGTACAATTTCGCATGTTTTGTCATTAACGACCAGAGTTTCACCTTTCGGCATCCTCAGGTGTTCTATCACACGGATGCAACAGAATCGGCGTAAAATAAGCTATAAATATCGACGACCGCCACTTGCCAGATTGAAATATTTAGGTATCTATTAAAAACTGACTCATTAACAAGATCGTCAATACAAATTATCACAGGCAGTTGTGTTAATTATTATTAGATTAATATAAAATTTGTATATTGTGAAATTTGTTTTAGCTGCAATTTGATTAATTTAACGACCCGGCTTTCGTCTTTCGGCATCTTCAGGCATTCTATCACACGAATGCAACAGAACTGACTTAGTCAATGTGATAGAAGGCCTGAAGATGCCGATAGGTGAAACTCTGGTCGTTAGTGACGAAACTTGTGGAATCATACAAAGTTGTAACAATTCATACTTATACGGTCAAGTAAAATTTTTTTGTGTGCTTCTGGATTGTATGGGGGGTCGCGAGTCACATGGGTTTTATGAAAAGGGGTCGCCACCCAAAAAGGTTTGGAACTTATGATTTTGACAATAAAATGAGGAAATTAACAAATATGGGATTATTGGTGTATGACTTTAACCGTATAAAATAAACGAACAGAATGTTGAACTGTTGAAGATGCATCAGTTCTGTTGCATCCGTGTGATAGAATGCATGAAGGTGCCGAAAGGTGAAACCCGTGTCGTTAGTGATAAAACATGTGGAATTGTATAAAGTCGTAACAATTCACATTTAATACAACATTAGAGACTTTAACACGTCATAGATCTGAACGCTGCATCAGTTTAAGATGAAAAAAGACTTCTGATATTGTAGTATAATTAATAGTTATTTTTTTTAAATGTTTGTTAAAACAATATTATAAACCTAATAGTATAAAGTGTTCAAACGAAATGTTTCGCTTTTACTAGCACACACGATAAAACAATGTTATTAACGTTCATTTAATATTAATTGTAACGCTCGCTCGATTCAATAGTAAACCCTTTTTTAAAACCGCAAATATAAATATTTAGCCCAAAACATTTCCATGGATTTTAATATGTTTGATTTAGGGTACGTGTCCGGTAACCATAGTAGCTCAATTACAATAACGCATCGCTTAACCCGTGCAAACACCCTTTCAAAAAACCTCCCTTTGTTTTTCACGAAAACATTTTTCCCTCGAATTGTTTTTCCTTACCACACTGTGTCGTGATTTCTGTTTTACATGCCATAAACGAACGGATTTCAATTGACTAGCGAATATCAGTTTACCACTGTATTATATTATATTTATATTTCTTATTCTTTAAAAAAAAAATAAAGTTTGAACAGAATAATAACAAACACATAATGATAAAACAAGTCTTTACATTTCTGCATTGTTCTGATAAGGGCGTAAGCCTAAATAGCTATCAACTATATACCTTATAAATTTTGGAGATCTATAATACATTGATATTTTTTCGCCGTGTTATAATGGAGTTCTACCAAGTTAATGCCAATTCAATCAGGAAATTTTCCCATTCGTTATTTTTGTTAATTATTATTTTGTAATGTTTACGGTCGCGGTTGTATTTTTGATAACAAATCATTAATTATTCAAATTCAAAAGGTCATTGACAAAAAATTTCTTTTATGTTAATTCATTTATATATATGTCACAGTTCTTGCACCATTCGTTTTTTATACCTGGCAACGAAAAGCGAAACCGGCCTTGATCTATATAATATAAAATTGTGCAATTTTATTAAGCATATAATAACTTATGATATCGACTGAAGGTCCTTGATTGAATTTCAATATCAAATTTGTACGATTCCACATGTTTTGTCACTAACGACTCGGGTTTCGCCTTTCGTCATCTTCATGCATTCTATAATATCACACAGATGCAATAGAACTGACGTAAAATAAAAAGTTAGCATCGCCTATATACCAAAGTTATTAATTACAGAAAAACACTTAGCCAACATAATAATCATTCTTGAAAGGAACGACTCATTAACAAGATCGTTAATGGAAATTGTCACAGGCAATCGTGTCAATTATTATTAGATTAATATTATGAAATTTGTTTTAGCTGCTATTCACTAAGTGTTTTCCTGTAATTAATAACTTCGGTAAATAGACGATTCTAACTGTTTATTTTACGTCAGTTATAATTTATGATATCGACTGAAGGTGCTTGATGGAATTTCAATATCAAATTTGAATTGTTACAATTTTGTACGATTCCATATGTTTCCTTACTACCGATCCGGGTTTCGGTCATCAGTTCTGTTGCATCCGTGTGATAGAATGCCTTAATATGCCGAAAGGCGAAACCCGGACCGTTAGTGACAAAACACGTAGAATCGTACAAAGTTGTAACAATTCAAATACGTCAGTTCTGTTGCATCCGTGTGATAGAATGCTTGAATATGCCGAGAGACGAACGAAACCCGGGTCATTAGTGACAAAAATGTGAAATCGTACAAAGTTGTAACAATTCAAATTTGATCTTGAAGTTCCATCAAATTGAACTCAAATAATGTGTAAACTAAATTGACCATTAAAAGAAAACTGTCAGTGTCTATCCGCGCGTCGCCAGTTACGCCGCGAGGATTTATTTGTTTGGGACGAATGTCCTCTGCAGAGCTGCCAGTAATCTCTTCAATTGTTTTGTCATCCATATGTAATAATAATAATTCGAATTATAACACTGGCTTGGTCCATTATGTCCCTATTTACTGCTGAAGTGTTGTTTGTCACGAATTAATTCGACAAGGGTTGTGTTTCCACGGCGCCCGTTATGCCACAAAATAACTTCCCTCGATAAGCTTTCGTCACAAACACCACTTAGTAAAGTAATTGATGACTGTTCTTAGAAAACATCAAATCAATTAAGGACACCAAGCGAATATTCGAAGAATTTAGATATTCGAACGTGTAACAAATTATGTGTTTGCCGTTATTTGTTGGTGGAAAGATATTGAAATATTTAGCGAGATACAATTCTTTTCGATTTTTTAAGCTATTAAAGATATGATATATACTGAAGGTGCTTGATAAAATTTCAATACAAAATCAGTTCTGTTGCATCAGTGTGTTAGAATAGACTATGTAAAGTGATTCAAATAAAATGTATTTTAAAATGTTTTAAATGGTTTTTATCTAAAAAAAAAACTCTTTCCTGATTTATTTGGTTCTCAAAATTCTCGATTAAACAATGTACCAAAACAACAAAAGATACACTCTGAAAAAAGGTCAGATATTATAATATGGGATATCTCGATAAAACAAATCAATTTTTTAAAAACTATACAATTCAAGTTCCCGGATGTTGTATTTCATCCTTAACCGCCTTCAGCTTTTGAAGGGTAGCATGGACTTAAAAAACAGCTCAATTGTGTAAATAAGGGGGAAGTTTTTGAATCATTGCAACGTCCACTTTAAAAAAAACATTATAATTTTTTTTCATAAACAACACATACAAAATGTCACAACTGCCGGTCATAATTACGTGTAGGCTCATCAACACCTTACTACAAATATATAATTAAGCTCTCAGGTCCTGAGTTATTTATTACTAGGATAAATGGGTACAGTCTAAATCATAGTTTCTTAACCTTTTTACATCCGTGGACTACCAAAAAAATCAAAAAATGGTTTGCGGACCATCAAAATTGAAATGAAATAACAAATATTTGTTTGGTTGATTTTTTTTTTCAAAGCAACCAATTTCGCAAGACCGTATAATAATAATAATAATTATGTATATTAAAATTGACAGTAAAAAAAAATATAATATGGAATAAAAAAATCTTTAAGGACCACCCAAAAATCTCCACGAATTACCGATTGAGAAACTATGGTCTAAATCGTTTAAAATGGATAAAATTAAGTCATATAAAAAAAACCCTTACGAATATAGACTGTAAATGTGAATTAGTAAATGTTGGCAGAATTACATCGTAATAATATAAAAATAACAAGGATAAATTAAGCTTAAATTGAGTTTGTTTGCAGTTCTGATGATGGTAAGCCGAAAAAACTGTAAAAAATGAAAATAAAATACTTTGTTACTTTTTAGTCATATCATAAAAAAAATCAAATGTTTAATATTAAAATTTAAACATCAGACGAAAATATTATAGAATTAAATTTGAATTGCTACAACTTTGTACGACTCCACATGTTTTGTCACTAACGATCCGGGTTTCGCCTTTCGGCATCTTCAGGGAAAAGAACTAACCCGAGTCGTTAGTGACAAAAACATGTGGAGTCGTACTAAGTTGTAACAATTAAAATTTGATATTGAAATTACATCAAGCGCCTTCAGTCGATATCGTAAATTATTATAGAATTATTCTTCTTTTCAACAAAGTGCAGTTATTTACTACTGTAATAGAGCCTGCATGTTTTTCCAGTGTACACTTGATTGTTTTCTTATCGTGAATATAATATATTCGTCACACCTTCAACCTTTTGTCAGCCGCGCCGCGAGTTTTCCACTCTTTTAGTTTTTGCGAGAGCTTTTTCAAATAAGCTAAGCGCTGAACATTTTTTTAAGCGCAACAAATCTTTACAACAAAACATTTATTTATTATTTTTTTACATTAGAACTCTTATCTTATATTCCCGCATTCATCGTTTTCCCACGTGGCTCGTTTATTTTATACAGTTAAAGTCATACACCAATAATCCCATATTTGTTAATTTCCTCATTTTATTGTCTAAATCATAGGTTCCCAACCTTTTTGGGTGGCGACCCCTTTTCATAAAACCCATGTGACTCGCGACCCCCCATACAATCCAGAAGCACACAAAAAAAAATGTTACTTGACCGTATAAGTATGAATTGTTACAACTTTGTATGATTCCACAAGTTTCGTCACTAACGACCAGAGTTTCACCTTTCGGCATCTTCAGGCCTTCTATCACATTGACTAAGTCAGTTCTGTTGCATTCGTGTGATAGAATGTCTGAAAATGCCGAAAGGCGAAACCCGGGTCGTTAATGACAAAACATGTGAAATCGTACAAAGTTGTAACAATCCAAAAATATACATTGGAACCTCGATCAACCGTTCTCACATAATACGTTTTCCCGGCTGGAACGATTATTTTTTATAGTCCCGTCAAACTCCCATAAGAACAATGTTAAATAATCCCGCATTGACCGTATACCGATTCCCCGATTTCCTCGATAAACCGTCTAAATATGTTGGTCCCGTCACAAATATTATCCCGATTGACCGTTTTTATTGCATATTTCTCCGTATCTCGCCAAGCAAGCTTGAAATTCATGGTAATAATGATCCTTGTACATACAAACTTTTAGCCACAAGTTTAGTAACAAGTCTTTGTTCCGATTAAAGTGCCAAATAACGAAGAAGCAAACTAACATAAAGGACTTTTTTAAAAAATAAATTTTATATACAGTATATACACGTAACTAATAAATAAATGTTTTTTACGATTTTACTTGTTTATTATTATTTGAAGCTTTCCCGCATTCACCGTTTCCCGCAACTATCGCTATTTTTTCAGGGTTCCTTGGAAAACGTAAAATCGAGGTTTCACTGTACATATATTAAACACAAATATAAAATATATTTGGCGTTGTCTTTAACTAAACGATTCCGTTAGTACATTCATTTTTATTTCAGCGCTCACCTTTCGGAGAGTTGATTATGAGTATGTTATCCGATTTGGATTTTGCACCTTTCAATGCGAAAACCAGATTTATTTTTCGCCTTTTTCGTTCCGCTTTAACCTTTCATGCAAAGGCAGAATTATGTGCGCCATTTTTTGTAACCAGAATGCTTGTAATAAAAACAATATCAACACTACCGCTTACGTTTGATCGTAAAGTAATTATAACAGAAACCCTTTCTAATCTTTTTTTCACTCACTGACTGCTAAAGTTTCAACTCTTGAACCGACTTATTTCAGTATGTTGTTATCAACATATGATATTCAAAAATATAAGACCTAATCAGGGCTGCGGAATCGGAGTCGTGTCTTTTTAACGACTTCACATCCCTGGATTAAAAAAATTCACAACTGTCATTAACCTCTTGAATGATGTAGATATCTTATTCCTAGTCCAATTTTTTTAGTAATATTCTTCTCGTATATAACCTATACAAACTATTTCTGTGGGTCAGTTCTATTTAATAGACTGTCTGAAGATGCCCAAAGACGAGACTCATGTTATGAATGTGGAAATGTAACAATTCAAATTTAATTTATGATATCGACTGAAAATGATTGACAATCTTATGAAGTAAATTCTTATTATTTATTAATTATTATTTATTGTAAAACCTTTTCAAGGATGACTCATTAACAAAATTAATCGTTAGTGAAAATTATCACAGGAAATTGTGTTGATTATTATTAGGTCAATATTATTCCATTTATCTTAGCTGCCATTTACTTCTTACTTTGGGGTGTGTGTTTTTCCTTAATTAATACCTTTGATATTTAGACGATGCTAACTGTTTATTGTGCATCAGTTCTGTTGCATCCGCAAATGCCTGAGAATGCCGAGAGGCAAAACCTGGGTCGTTAGTGACAAAACATGTGGAATCGTACAAAGTTTTAACAATTCAAATTTAATAAAACTATACATAAGTCGTATAAGCAACGTAGAGTTATTAATGTTTTTAGTACTGCCAATTGAAAGATTCATCAATGAAGGTCATTTTTAAATCATCTAGAACAGTGGTTCTCACGTGAAATTTCACTGTGGCCGCATTATAAACAACTGCTGTGCTATGGAAATGTGTCGTGGCCGCACCAAATGTGAAAAAATAGTTTCGATATTTATTTTTTATATGGTGCATTACACTAAATGATCTTTCACAGTATACAGTTGTAGGTAAAATCGACAAAATTAATAAAGCAATTATTGTTAATTCTTTATATTGACTTGATTCAAAGTCAACGAATAACTTCGACCAAAATTTTTGAAAAGTTTTATTATTAAACTGGTCCTTTACTTAAACTCGACTAAATGCTGGATAAGTCAGGTTTATTCAATCAATTTTAAAATAATAATAATTTTACAAATTCATTTGTAAAAACACATGTGTTTAAAATATCAATATTTACTATAAAACTGTTGGTGGCCGCAGCAAAATCCTCTGGTGACCGCACATGAGAACCACTGATCTAGAACACTATATATATAAAGATAGGTGAAAATGATACAAATAATTCCGACATGTGATCTCGCAGTGTATGCCTCGCAATACTGTTGTGTGAACGCTTTAGTAGTTTCCGATAAACTAAACAATTGTTAAAATGCTTACAGGAATAATGGACGCCACTTGTTTTGTACTGTTTGGCATTCAATATGCTCTTAGTCTATGGCATTAAGTGCTTATCTTGGTGCTCATTGTGACAGGAATTACAATGGTATACAAACGCGTTGAACAATTTTATAAATTCAGTTGTTTGTAATTAATCATAAGCAGTTATACATCACTCAATAAGCTTGTATGATGACGTACAGACGGCGCCAATATTTGCAAAATCGTGGCAATGTATATATATATCCATTCAAAGTTTATAAAATATATTTGAACGTGTTTTGTCATTTGATCTAGTTGGCAATGTTGGTATCTGTGTACTGGATTGCCTGAAGATGCCGAAAGAAGAAACTTTGGTCGTGCATGAGACAACATGTGGATCTGAAATTTTAACTCTTCAATTTATGATATCGGTTGAAGGTGCTTGATGGAATTTCAGTATTGAATTTGAATTGTTGAAACTTTGTACGATTCCTCATTTTTGTCACTAACAACTCGGGCTTCGCCTTTTGTCATTTCTGAACCATCCGTGGGATAGAATGCCAGAAGATGCCGAAAGGTGAAACCTGAGTCGTTAGTAACTAAAATGAGGAATCGTGTAATGTTTCAACAATTCAAATTAACTCTTGAAATTTGACACTGAAATTTAATTAAACAATTTTTTTAAACAATTCATTTATATTTGACATATCACTCAATAAATTTGTAAATATATAGATGGCGCCACTATTGACAAATTCATGTGGTTTTTTAGTTGGTACCAACCTTCAATCGATTCGACAATCGAAGTGTTTTGATAAAGCATTGCTTTTTAATGGGAAAAATACCATTTAAGCCAAGAAATGATTTAATGAAAAGTATTATTCGAATTCAGTTCCATCGAAACAAATGATATAGAAGTGGTTTGCTGATTTTAAACGCGACCATACAAACATCGTTCTTTAAGGTAAACATAGAAACGTTAGAGAAGCGTTGAAATGAATTCGACTTGAAAGAGACTATTTTAAGTCAAATGTTGTCAAAATCCAAAGAACATATTGATTGGTTGTGTTTAAGAACACTTACAAAAATGTGTCATAACTAAGGTTGTATATTAAATATATATTGAGAATTATTTTTTTTTGTTTCTTTATATATTTTTTTAAATGTAAAACTTTCTGTAACTAGCCAATTTGAAAACAGGTAAGGTTGCATTCGAGTGAATAAATTTGTTACCTCTGTGGAAAATTTATTAGTCACTTAGAGTAGTGGGTTTTATATGAAATCTTTATTTCAATGAACCCACATTAAGAGTTTAAATAACGATACTTACGGAAGGCAAACTGGCTCATTGATGAAATAACTTTAACCCCTAAAAATAAACGTTTCTTTTTGATGAATTACATTTAAAAATTTATGATTTCAATTCGAAATTCGAATAAAAAACAATCATACCATTAATATGGATAATTCTATATCATTAAATAGTGTTTTTTAACAAGTTTCAATTTTACATTTCATTGACAATGGAGAAAGCAGAGCTTGGAGTCGTACGTTTTTCACGACTCCAAAGTCGTGAAAAACGAACGAAAATATCTGAATGTACACTTGGCGGATGGTTTGATCAATTTTTAATTCAATGTTCATGAATAGGAAAGGTATGAAAAAACTTGACAAAAAAAAACTTTTTTTAGTCGGATTTGTGTTGTTGGTCAATGTCGACTCCGATAGTCGTGGTTTTTTTTAATGACTCCAAAGAAAAAAGGAAGAAAGGAAAAACAAGCATTCATTGAAATGGCATTTACTCGGTAGAATTCTATTAAAACATGGAAGAAAATATAACAATAAAGCTCAATAAATTTTCTAAGATGTTCTGATACAATTTTGACTTCTGTCATCGTTAGAACTATCACATCGTTGCAGCTGTAAACGTAAGTCTTGCGTACGATTTCAAATAAAGAACATCAATACATTTTTGCATCATAATATTAATCTAGCAAATTTCTTGTGTACGAATTCAAATACAGAACGTCGATATTTTTTAGCATTATAATATTAATCTACCAACCTTCTTGCTTACAAATTCAAATATGGAAAAGTGATACACATTTGCATCAGAAATGAAATAAGTCCAAATTTTTCGCGTACGAATTCAAATAAAGAGCATCGATAATTTTTTGCAGTAAAATATTAATCTACCAAACTTCTCGCGTAAGAATTCAAATATGGAACATCGATAAATTTTGCATCAGTGATATTAATCTAAACAATTACTTGCCTTCGAATTCAAATATGGAACATTGATATATATTTGCATCAGTAATAAAATTAAAATTAACTTTTCGCGGAAGAATTCTAATAAAGAACATCGATAATTTTTTGCATTATAACACTTGTCTACCAAACCTCTTGCGTAAGAATTCAAATATGGAACATTGATACATATTTGCATCAGTAATGAAATTAGTCCAAATTTTTCGCGTACGAATTCAAAAAAAGAGCATCGATAATTTTTCACATTAGTATATTAATCTACCAAACTTTTCGCTTGCGATTTCAAATATAGAACATCGATAAGTTTTTGCATTATAATATTAATCTACCAAACTTCTTGCATACAAATTCAAATATGGAATATTGATACATATTTGCATCAGTAATAAAATTAAAATATACTTTTCGCGTACGAAATCAAATAAAGAACATCGATAAATTTTTGCATTATAACACTTGTCTACCAAAACTCTTGCGTACGAATTTAAATATGGAACATTGATACATATTTGCATCAGTAATTATTGATCTTTCGTGCGAATTCAAAAAAAAAACATCTATAATTTTTTGCATTATAATATTAATAAACCAAATTTCTTGCCTACGAATTCAAATATGGAACATCGATATATATTTGCATCAGTTATAAAATTAGAATAAACTTTTCGCGTACGAATTCAAATAAAGAACATCGATAATTTTTTGCATTATAATATGAATCTACCAAACTTCTCGCTTACAAATTCAAATATGGAACATCGATTTATTTTGGTGTCATAATATTAATCAACCAAACCTCTTGCGTACGTTGCGAACATCGATAAGTTTTTGCATTTTAATATTATTCTACAAAACTTCTTGCATACAAATTCAAATATGGAACATTGATAGATATTTGCATCACTAATAAAATTAGACCAAATTTTTCGCATACGAATTCAAATAGAGAACATCTATAAATTATTGCATAATAATATTATTCTACCAAACTTCTTGCATACAAATTCAAATATGGAAAATTGAAATATATTTGCATCAGTAATAAAATTAAAATAAACTTTTCGCGTACGAAATCAAATGAAGAACATCGATAAATTTTTGCATTATAACACTTGTCTACCAAACCTCATGCGTACGAATTCAAATATGGAACATTGATACATATTTGCATCAGTAATTATTTATCTTTCGTGCGAATTCAAAAAAAGAATATCTATAATTTTTTGCATTATAATATTAATAAACCAAATTTCTTGCCTTCGAATTCAAATATTGAATAATGAAATATATTTCCATCAGTAATAAAATTTAAATAAATTTTTCGCGTACGAATTCAAATAAAGAGCATAAATAATTTTTAACGTTATAATATAAATCTACCAAACTTCTTGCATACAAATTCAAATATAGAACAACGACATATATTTGCATCAGTTATAAAATAAGAATAAACTTTTCGCGTACGAATTCAAATAAAGAACATCGATAATGTAAAGCATTATAACACTTATCTACCAAACCTCTTGCGTACGAATTCAAATATGGAACATCGATAATTTTTGCATCAGTGATATTAATCTACCAAACTACTTGCATACAAATTCAAATATGGAACATTGATACATATTTGCATCAGTAATAAAATTAGACCAAATTTTTCGCGTACGATTCAATTAGTGAACATCGATAAATTTTTGCATTATAATATTAATCTACCAAACTTCTTGCATACAAATTCAAATGTGGAACAGTGATACATTTTTGCATCATTAATGAAATTAGTTCAAATTTTTCGCGTATGAATTCAAATAAAGAGCATCGATAATTTTTTACATTAATACATTAATCTACCAATTTTCTCGCTTCGATTTCAAATATAGAACATCGATAAGTTTTTGCATTATAATATTAATATACCAAACTTCTTGCATACAAATTCAAATATGGAACATGTATATATATTTGCATCAGTAATAAAATTAAAATTTACTTTTCGCGTACGAATTCAAATAATGAACATCGATAAATTTTTGCATTATAATATTAATCTACCCAACTTCTAGCATACAAATTCAAATATGGAACATTGATACATATTTGCATCAGTAATAAAATTAGACCAAATTTTTCGCGTACTATTCAAATAATGAACATCGAAAAATTTTTGCATTATAATATTAATCTACCAAACGTCTTGCGTACGAATTCAAATATGGAACATCAATAGATTTTGCATCAGTGATTTTAATCTACCAAATTTCTTGCCTACGAATTCAAATATGGAACATTGATATATCATATATTTTCATCAGTAATAAAATTAAAATATACTTTTCGCGTACGAAATCAAATAAAGAACATCGATAAATTTTTGCATTATAATACTAATCTACCAAACTTCTCGCGTGAAAATTCAAATATAGAACATTGATACATATTTGCATCACTAATTAAATATCTTTCGTGCGAATTCAAATAAAGAACATCGATAAATTTTTGCATTATAATATTTATCTACCAAACTTCTTCCATGCAAATTCAAATATGAAACATCGATAAATTTTGCATCAGTGATATTAATCTACCAAATTTCTTGCCTTCGAATTCAAATATGGAACATTGATACATTTTTGCATCAGTTATAAAATTAGACCAAATTTTTCGCGTACCATTCAAATAATAAACATCGAAAAATTTTTGCATTATAATATTAATCTACCAAACTTCCTGCATACAAATTCAAATATGGAACAGTGATACATATTTGCATCAGTAATGAAATTTTTCGCGTACGAATTCAAATAAAGAGCATCGATAATTTTTTACATTAATATATTAATCTACCAAACTTCTCGCTTGCGATTTCAAATATAGAACATCGATAAGTTTTTGCATTATAATATTAATCTACCAAACTTCTTGCATACAAATTCAAATATGGAACATGTATATATATTTGCATCAGTTATAAAATTAGAATAAACTTTTCGCGTACGAATTCAAATAAAGAACATCGATAATGTAAAGCATTATAACACTTATCTACCAAACCTCTTGCGTACGAATTCAATTATGGAACATTGATACATATTTGCTTCAGTAATAGAATATCTTTCATGCGATTTCAAATATAGAACATCGATAAGTTTTTGCATTATAATATTAATCTACCAAACTTCTTGCATACAAATTCAAATATGGAATATTGATACATATTTGCATCAGTAATAAAATTAAAATTTTCTTTTCGCGTACGAATTCAAATAAGGAACATCGATAAATTTTTGCATTATAACACTTGTCTACCAAACCTCTTGCGTACGAATTCAAATATGGAACATTGATACATATTTGCATCAGTAATTATTTATCTTTCGTGCGAATTCAAAAAAAGAATATCTATAATTTTTTGCATTATAATATTAATATACCAAATTTCTTGCCTTCGAATTCAAATATTGAATATTGAAATATATTTCCATCAGTAATAAAAATTCAATAAATTTTTCGCTTACGAATTCAAATAAAGAGCATCGATAATTTTTAACGTTATAATATAAATCTACCAAACTTCTTGCATACAAATTCAAATATAGAACAACGACATATATTTGCATCAGTTATAAAATTAGAATAAACTTTTCGCGTACGAATTCAAATAAAGAACATCGATAATGTAAAGCATTATAACACTTATCTACCAAACCTCATGCGTACGAATTCAAATATGGAACATTGATACATATTTGCATCAGTAATTATTTATCTTTCGTGCGAATTCAAAAAAAAATATCTATAATTTTTTGCATTATAATATTAATAAACTAAATTTCTTGCCTTCGAATTCAAATATTGAATAATGAAATATATTTCCATCAGTAATAAAATTTAAATAAATTTTTCGCGTACGAATTCAAATAAAGAGCATAAATAATTTTTAACGTTATAATATAAATCTACCAAACTTCTTGCATACAAATTCAAATATAGAACAACGACATATATTTGCATCAGTTATAAAATTAGAATAAACTTTTCGCGTACGAATTCAAATAAAGAACATCGATAATGTAAAGCATTATAACAATTATCTACCAAACCTCTTGCGTACGAATTCAAATATGGAACATCGATAATTTTTGCATCAGTGATATTAATCTACCAAACTACTTGCATACAAATTCAAATATGGAACATTGATACATATTTGCATCAGTAATAAAATTAGACCAAATTTTTCGCGTACGATTCAATTAGTGAACATCGATAAATTTTTGCATTATAATATTAATCTACCAAACTTCTTGCATACAAATTCAAATATGGAACAGTGATACATTTTTGCATCATTAATGAAATTAGTTCAAATTTTTCGCGTATGAATTCAAATAAAGAGCATCGATAATTTTTTACATTAATACATTAATCTACCAATTTTCTCGCTTCGATTTCAAATATAGAACATCGATAAGTTTTTGCATTATAATATTAATATACCAAACTTCTTGCATACAAATTCAAATATGGAACATGTATATATATTTGCATCAGTAATAAAATTAAAATTTACTTTTCGCGTACGAATTCAAATAATGAACATCGATAAATTTTTGCATTATAATATTAATCTACCCAACTTCTAGCATACAAATTCAAATATGGAACATTGATACATATTTGCATCAGTAATAAAATTAGACCAAATTTTTCGCGTACTATTCAAATAATGAACATCGAAAAATTTTTGCATTATAATATTAATCTACCAAACGTCTTGCGTACGAATTCAAATATGGAACATCAATAGATTTTGCATCAGTGATTTTAATCTACCAAATTTCTTGCCTACGAATTCAAATATGGAACATTGATATATCATATATTTTCATCAGTAATAAAATTAAAATATACTTTTCGCGTACGAAATCAAATAAAGAACATCGATAAATTTTTGCATTATAATACTAATCTACCAAACTTCTCGCGTGAAAATTCAAATATAGAACATTGATACATATTTGCATCACTAATTAAATATCTTTCGTGCGAATTCAAATAAAGAACATCGATAAATTTTTGCATTATAATATTTATCTACCAAACTTCTTGCATGCAAATTCAAATATGGAACATCGATAAATTTTGCATCAGTGATATTAATCTACCAAATTTCTTGCCTTCGAATTCAAATATGGAACATTGATACATTTTTGCATCAGTTATAAAATTAGACCAAATTTTTCGCGTACCATTCAAATAATAAACATCGAAAAATTTTTGCATTATAATATTAATCTACCAAACTTCCTGCATACAAATTCAAATATGGAACAGTGATACATATTTGCATCAGTAATGAAATTTTTCGCGTACGAATTCAAATAAAGAGCATCGATAATTTTTTACATTAATATATTAATCTACCAAACTTCTCGCTTGCGATTTCAAATATAGAACATCGATAAGTTTTTGCATTATAATATTAATCTACCAAACTTCTTGCATACAAATTCAAATATGGAACATGTATATATATTTGCATCAGTTATAAAATTAGAATAAACTTTTCGCGTACGAATTCAAATAAAGAACATCGATAATGTAAAGCATTATAACACTTATCTACCAAACCTCTTGCGTACGAATTCAATTATGGAACATTGATACATATTTGCTTCAGTAATAGAATATCTTTCATGCGATTTCAAATATAGAACATCGATAAGTTTTTGCATTATAATATTAATCTACCAAACTTCTTGCATACAAATTCAAATATGGAATATTGATACATATTTGCATCAGTAATAAAATTAAAATTTTCTTTTCGCGTACGAATTCAAATAAAGAACATCGATAAATTTTTGCATTATAACACTTGTCTACCAAACCTCTTGCGTACGAATTCAAATATGGAACATTGATACATATTTGCATCAGTAATTATTTATCTTTCGTGCGAATTCAAAAAAAGAATATCTATAATTTTTTGCATTATAATATTAATATACCAAATTTCTTGCCTTCGAATTCAAATATTGAATATTGAAATATATATCCATCAGTAATAAAAATTCAATAAATTTTTCGCTTACGAATTCAAATAAAGAGCATCGATAATTTTTAACGTTATAATATAAATCTACCAAACTTCTTGCATACAAATTCAAATATAGAACAACGACATATATTTGCATCAGTTATAAAATTAGAATAAACTTTTCGCGTACGAATTCAAATAAAGAACATCGATAATGTAAAGCATTATAACACTTATCTACCAAACCTCTTGCGTACGAATTCAAATATGGAACATCGATAATTTTTGCATCAGTGATATTAATCTACCAAACTACTTGCATACAAATTCAAATATGGAACATTGATACATATTTGCATCAGTAATAAAATTAGACCAAATTTTTCGCGTACGATTCAATAAGTGAACATCGATAAATTTTTGCATTATAATATTAATCTACCAAACTTCTTGCATACAAATTCAAATATGGAACAGTGATACATTTTTGCATCATTAATGAAATTAGTTCAAATTTTTCGCGTATGAATTCAAATAATGAGCATCGATAATTTTTTACATTAATACATTAATCTACCAATTTTCTCGCTTCGATTTCAAATATAGAACATCGATAAGTTTTTGCATTATAATATTAATATACCAAACTTCTTGCATACAAATTCAAATATGGAACATGTATATATATTTGCATCAGTAATAAAATTAAAATTTACTTTTCGCGTACGAATTCAAATAATGAACATCGATAAATTTTTGCATTATAATATTAATCTACCCAACTTCTAGCATACAAATTCAAAAATGGAACATTGATACAAATTTGCATCAGTAATAAAATTAGACCAAATTTTTTGCGTACGAATTCAAATAAAGAACATCGATAATTTTTTACATTATAACACTTATCTACCAAACGTCTTGCGTACGAATTCAAATATGGAACATCAATAGATTTTGCATCAGTGATTTTAATCTACCAAATTTCTTGCCTACGAATTCAAATATGGAACATTGATATATCATATATTTTCATCAGTAATAAAATTAAAATTTACTTTTCGCGTACGAAATCAAATAAAGAACATCGATAAATTTTTGCATTATAATACTAATCTACCAAACTTCTCGCGTGAAAATTCAAATATAGAACATTGATACATATTTGCATCACTAATTAAATATCTTTCGTGCGAATTCAAATAAAGAACATCGATAAATTTTTGCATTATAATATTTATCTACCAAACTTCTTGCATGCAAATTCAAATATGGAACATCGATAAATTTTGCATCAGTGATATTAATCTACCAAATTTCTTGCCTTCGAATTCAAATATGGAACATTGATATACATTTGCATCAGTAATAAAATTAGAATAAACTTTTCGCGTACGAATTCAAATAAAGAACATCGATAATTTTTTGCATTATAACACTTGTCTACCAAACCTCTTGCGTAAGAATTCAAATATGGAACAATGATACATATTTGCATCAGTTATAAAATAAGACCAAATTTTTCGCGTACTATTCAAATAATGAACATCGAAAAAATTTTTCATTATAATATTAATCTACCAAACTTCTTGCATACAAATTCAAATATGGAACAGTGATACATATTTGCATCAGTAATGAAATTTTTCGCGTACGAATTCAAATAAAGAGCATCGATAATTTTTCACATTAATATATTAATCTACCAAACTTCTCGCTTGCGATTTCAAATATAGAACATCGATAAGTTTTTGCATTATAATATTAATCTACCAAACTTCTTGCATACAAATTCAAATATGGAACATGTATATATATTTGCATCAGTAATAAAATTAAAATTTACTTTTCGCGTACGAATTCAAATAAAGAACATCGATAATTTTTTGCATCGTTATATCAATCCACCAAACTTCTTGCATGCAAATTCAAATATGGAACATTGATACATATTTGCATCAGTAATAAAATTAGACCAAATTTTTCGCGTACTCTTCAAATAATGAACATCGAAATTTTTTGCATTATAACACTTGTCTACCAATCCTCTTGCGTACGAATTCAAATATGGAACATTGATACATATTTGCATCAGTAATTATTTATCTTTCGTGCGAATTCAAAAAAAGAATATCTATAATTTTTTGCATTATAATATTAATAAACCAAATTTCTTGCCTTCGAATTCAAATATTGAATAATGAAATATATCTCCATCAGTAATAAAAATTCAATAAATTTTTCGGGTACGAATTCAAATAAAGAGCATCGATAATTTTTAACGTTATAATATAAATCTACCAAAATTCTTGTATACAAATTCAAATATAGAACAACGACATATATTTGCATCAGTTATAAAATTAGAATAAACTTTTCGCGTACGAATTCAAATAAAGAACATCGATAATGTAAAGCATTATAACACTTATCTACCAAACCTCTTGCGTACGAATTCAAATATGGAACATCGATATATATTTGCATCAGTTATAAAATTAGAATAAACTTTTCGCGTACGAATTCAAATAAAGAACATCGATAATTTTTTGCATTATAATACTAATCTACTAAACTTCTCGCGTGAAAATTCAAATATGAAACATTGATACATATTTGCATCACTAATAAAATATCTTTCGTGCGAATTCAAATAAAGAACATCGATAATTTTTTGCATTATAACACTTGTCTACCAAACCTCTTGCGTACGAATTCAAATATGGAACATTGATACATATTTGCATCAGTAATTATTTATCTTTCGTGCGAATTCAAAAAAAGAATATCTATAATTTTTTGCATTATAATATTAATAAAACAAATTTCTTGCCTTCGAATTCAAATATTGAATAATGAAATATATTTCCATAAGTAATAAAATTTAAATAAATTTTTCGCGTACGAATTCAAATAAAGAGCATCGTTAATTTTTAACGTTATAATATAAATCTACCAAACTTCTTGCATACAAATTCAAATATAGAACAACGACATATATTTGCATCAGTTATAAAATTAGAAAAAACTTTTCGCGTACGAATTCAAATAAAGAACATCGATAATGTCTTGCATTATAACACTTATCTACCAAACCTCTTGCGTACGAATTCAAATATGGAACATCGATAAATTTTGCATCAGTGATATTAATCTACCAAACTTCTTGCATACAAATTCAAATATGGAACATTGATACATATTTGCATCAGTAATAAAATTAAAATTTACTTTTCGCGTACGAATTCAAATAATGAACATCGATAAATTTTTGCATTATAATATTAATCTACCCAACTTCTAGCATACAAATTCAAATATGGAACATTGATACAAATTTGCATCAGTAATAAAATTAGACCAAATTTTTTGCGTACGAATTCAAATAAAGAACATCGATAATTTTTTGCATTATAACACTTATCTTCCAAACGTCTTGCGTACGAATTCAAATTTGGAACATCAATAGATTTTTCATCAGTGGTTTTAATCTACCAAATTTCTTGCCTACGAATTCAAATATGGAACATTGATATATCATATATTTTCATCAGTAATAAAATTAAAATTTACTTTTCGCGTACGAAATCAAATAAAGAACATCGATAAATTTTTGCATTATAATACTAATCTACCAAACTTCTCGCGTGAAAATTCAAATATAGAACATTGATACATATTTGCATCACTTATTAAATATCTTTCGTGCGAATTCAAATAAAGAACATCGATTAATTTTTGCATTATAATATTTATCTACCAAACTTCTTGCATGCAAATTCAAATATGGAACATTGATACATATTTGCATCAGTAATAAAATTAGACCAAATTTTTCGCGTACTCTTCAAATAATGAACATCGAAAAATTTTTGCATTATAACACTTGTCTACCAAACCTCTTGCGTACGAATTCAAATATGGAACATTGATACATATTTGCATCAGTAATTATTTATCTTTCGTGCGAATTCAAAAAAAGAATATCTATAATTTTTTGCATTATAATATTAATAAACCAAATTTCTTGCCTTCGAATTCAAATATTGAATAATGAAATATATCTCCATCAGTAATAAAAATTCAATAAATTTTTCGGGTACGAATTCAAATAAAGAGCATCGATAATTTTTAACGTTATAATATAAATCTACCAAAATTCTTGCATACAAATTCAAATATAGAACAACGACATATATTTGCATTAGTTAGAAAATTAGAATAAACTTTTCGCGTACGAATTCAAATAAAGAACATCGATAATGTAAAGCATTATAACACTTATCTACCAAACCTCTTGCGTACGAATTCAAATATGGAACATCGATATATATTTGCATCAGTTATAAAATTAGAATAAACTTTTCGCCTACGAATTCAAATAAAGAACATCGATAATTTTTTGCATTATAATACTAATCTACTAAACTTCTCGCGTGAAAATTCAAATATGAAACATTGATACATATTTGCATCACTAATAAAATATCTTTCGTGCGAATTCAAATAAAGAACATCGATAATTTTTTGCATTATAACACTTGTCTACCAAACCTCTTGCGTACGAATTCAAATATGGAACATTGATACATATTTGCATCAGTAATTATTTATCTTTCGTGCGAATTCAAAAAAAGAATATGTATAATTTTTTGCATTATAATATTAATAAACCAAATTTCTTGCCTTCGAATTCAAATATTAAATAATGAAATATATTTCCATAAGTAACAAAATTTAAATAAATTTTTCGCGTACGAATTCAAATAAAGAGCATCGTTAATTTTTAACGTTATAATATAAATCTACCAAACTTCTTGCATACAAATTCAAATATAGAACAACGACATATATTTGCATCAGTTATAAAATTAGAATAAACTTTTCGCGTACGAATTCAAATAAAGAGCATCGATAATTTTTAACATTAATATATTAATCTACCAAACTTCTCGCTTGCGATTTCAAATATAGAACATCGATAAGTTTTTGCATTATAATATAAATCTACCAAACTTCTTGCATACAAATTCAAATATGGTACATCGATAAATTTTGCATCAGTAATAAAATTAAAATTTACTTTTCGCGTACGAATTCAAATAAAGATTAATATTAATTAATATTAATAAATATTTGCATCACTTATTAAATATCTTTCGTGCGAATTCAAATAAAGAACATCGATAAATTTTTGCATTATAATATTTATCTACCAAACTTCTTGCATGCAAATTCAAATATGGAACATCGATAAATTTTGCATCAGTGATATTAATCTACACAATTTCTTGCCTTCGAATTCAAATATGGAACATTGATATACATTTCCATCAGTATTAAAATTAGACCAAATTTTTTGCGTACGAATTCAAATAAAGAACATCGATAATTTTTTGCATTATAACACTTATCTACCAAACGTCTTGCGTACGAATTCAAATTTGGAACATCAATAGATTTTTCATCAGTGATTTTAATCTACCAAATTTCTTGCCGACCAAATTTTTCGCGTACGATTCAAATAGTGAACATCGATAAATTTTTGCATTATAATATTAATCTACCAAACTTCTTGCATACAAATTCAAATATGGAACATTGATACAAATTTGCATCAGTAATAAAATTAGACCAAATTTTTTGCGTACGAATTCAAATAAAGAACATCGATAATTTTTTGCATTATAACACTTATCTACCAAACGTCTTGCGTACGAATTCAAATTTGGAACATCAATAGATTTTTCATCAGTGATTTTATTCTACCAAATTTCTTGCCTACGAATTCACCTACGGAACATTGATATATCATATATTTTCATCAGTAATAAAATTAAAATTAACTTTTCGCGTACGAAATCAAATAAAGAACATCGATAAATGTTTGCATTATAATACTAATCTACCAAACTTCTCGCGTGAAAATTTAAATATAGAACATTGATACATATTTGCATCACTTATTTAATATCTTTCGTGCGAATTCAAATAAAGAACATCGATAAATTTTTGCATTATAATATTTATCTACCAAACTTCTTGCATGCAAATTCAAATATGGAACATCGATAAATTTTGCATCAGTGATATTAATCTACCAAATTTCTTGCCTTCGAATTCAAATATGGAACATTGATATACATTTCCATCAGTATTAAAATTAGACCAAATTTTTTGCGTACGAATTCAAATAAAGAACATCGATAATTTTTTGCATTATAACACTTATCTACCAAACGTCTTGCGTACGAATTCAAATTTGGAACATCAATAGATTTTTCATCAGTGATTTTAATCTACCAAATTTCTTGCCGACCAAATTTTTCGCGTACGATTCAAATAGTGAACATCGATAAATTTTTGCATTATAATATTAATCTACCAAACTTCTTGCATACAAATTCAAATATGGAACCATGATACATTTTTGCATCATTAATGAAATTAGTTCAAATTTACGCGTATGAATTCAAATAAAGAGCATCGATAATTTTTTACATTAATATATTAATCCACCAAACTTCTCGCTTCGATTTCAAATATAGAACATCGATAAGTTTTTGCATTATAATATTAATATACCAAACTTCTTGCATACAAATTCAAATATGGAACATGTATATATATTTGCAACACTTATTAAATATCTTTCGTGCGAATTCAAATAAAGAACATCGATAAATTTTTGCATTATAATATTAATCTACCCAACTTCTAGCATACAAATTCAAATATGGAACATTGATACAAATTTGCATCAGTAATAAAATTAGACCAAATTTTTTGCGTACGAATTAAAATAAAGAACATCGATAAATTTTTTCATTATAACACTTGTCTTCCAAACCTCTTGCGTACGAATTCAATTATGGAACATTGATACATATTTGCATCAGTAATTATTTATCTTTCGTGCGAATTCAAAAGAAGAACATCTATAATTTTTTGCATTATAATATTAATAAACGAAATTTTTTGCCTACGAATTCAAATATGGAACATCGATATATATTTGCATCAGTTATAAAATAAGAATAAACTTTTCGCGTACGAATTCAAATAAAGAACATCGATAATTTTTTGCATTATAACACTTGTCTACCAAACCTCTTGCGTAAGAATTCAAATATGGAACATTGATACATATTTGCATCACTAATAAAATATCTTTCGTGCGAATTCAAATAAAGAACAGCGATATTTTTTTGGTACGAATTCAAATATAGAACATCGATAAGTTTTTGCATTATAATATTAATCTACCAAACTTCTTGCATACAAATTCAAATATGGAACATGTATATATATTTGCATCAGTAATAAAATTAAAATTTACTTTTCGCGTACGAATTCAAATAATGAAAATCGATAAATTTTTGCATTATAATATTAATCTACCAAACTTCTTGCATACAAATTCAAATATGGAACAGTGATACATATTTGCATCAGAAATTAAATATCTTACGTGCGAATTCAAATAAAGAACATCGATAATTTTTTGCATTATAATATTAATCTACCCAACTTCTAGCATATAAATTCAAACATGGAACATTGATACATATTTGCATCTGTAATAAAATTAGACCAAATTTTTCGCGTACGAATTCAAATAAAGAACATCGATAAATTTTTGCATTATAACACTTGTCTACCAAACCTCTTGCGTACGAATTCAAATATGGAACATTGATACATATTTGCATCAGTAATTATTTATCTTTCGTGCGAATTCAAAAAAAGAATATCTATAATTTTTTGCATTATAATATTAATAAACCAAATTTCTAGCCTTCGAATTCAAATATTGAATAATGAAATATATATCCATCAGTAATAAAAATTCAATAAATTTTTCGCGTACGAATTCAAATAAAGAGCATCGATAATTTTTAACGTTATAATATAAATCTACCAAACTTCTTGCATACAAATTCAAATATGGAACATTGATACATATTTGCATCAGTAATAAAATTAGTCCAAATTTTTCGCGTACGATTCAAATAGTGAACATCGATAAATTTTTGCATTATAATATTAATCTACCAAACTTCTTGCATACAAATTCAAATATGGAACAGTGATACATTTTTGCATCATTAATAAAATTAGTCCAAATTTTTCGCGTATGAATTCAAATAAAGAGCATCGATAATTCTTTACATTAATATATTAATCTACCAAACTTCTCGCTTGCGATTTCAAATATAGAATATCGATAAGTTTTTGCATTATAATATTAATCTACCAAACTTCTTGCATACAAATTCAAATATGGAACATGTATATATATTTGCATCAGTAATAAAAATAAAATTTACTTTTCGCGTACGAATTCAAATAATGAACATCGATAAATTTTTGCATTATAATATTAATCTACCAAACTTCTTGCATACCAATTCAAATATGGAACAGTGATACATATTTGCATCAGTAATAAAATTAGACCAAATTTTTTGCGTACGAATTCAAATAAAGAGCATCGATAATTTTTTACATTAATATATTAATGTACCAAACTTCTCGCTTGCGATTTCAAATAAAGAACATCGATAAGTTTTTGCATTATAATATTAATCTACCAAACTTCTTGCATACAAATTCAAATGTGGAACGTGTATATATATTTGCATCAGTAATAAAATTAGAATTAACTTTTCGCGTACGAATTCAAATAAAGAACATCGATAATGTCTTGCATTATAACACTTATCTACCAAACCTCTTGCGTACGAATTCAAATAATGAACAACGATAAATTTTTGCATTATAATATTAATATACCAAACGTCTTGCGTACGAATTCAAATATGGAACATCAATAGATTTTGCATCAGTGATTTTAATCTTCCAAATTTCTTGCCTACGAATTCAAATATGGAACATTGATATATCATATATTTTCATCAGTAATAAAATTAAAATTTACTTTTCGCGTACGAAATCAAATAAAGAACATCGATAAGTTTTTGCATTATAATATTAATCTACCCAACTTCTAGCATACAAATTCAAATATGGAACTTTGATACATATTTGCATCAGCAATAAAATTAGACCAAATTTTTTGCGTACGAATTCAAATAAAGAACATTGATAATTTTTTGCATTATAACACTTATCTACCAAACGTCTTGCGTACGAATTCAAATATGGAACATCAATAGATTTTGCATCAGTGATTTTAATCTTCCAAATTTCTTGCCTACGAATTCAAATATGGAACATTGATATATCATATATTTTCATCAGTAATAAAATTAAAATTTACTTTTCGCGTACGAAATCAAATAAAGAACATCGATAATTTTTTGCATTATAATATTAATCTACCCAACTTCTAGCATACAAATTCAAATATGGAACTTTGATACATATTTGCATCAGCAATAAAATTAGACCAAATTTTTTGCGTACGAATTCAAATAAAGAACATTGATAATTTTTTGCATTATAACACTTATCTACCAAACGTCTTGCGTACGAATTCAAATATGGAACATCAATAGATTTTGCATCAGTGATTTTAATCTTCCAAATTTTTTGCATTATAATATTAATCTACCCAACTTCTAGCATACAAATTCAAATATGGAACTTTGATACATATTTGCATCAGCAATAAAATTAGACCAAATTTTTTGCGTACGAATTAAAATAAAGAACATCGATAATTTTTTGCATTATAACACTTATCTACCAAACGTCTTGCGTACGAATTCAAATATGGAACATCAATAGATTTTGCATCAGTGATTTTAATCTTCCAAATTTCTTGCCTACGAATTCAAATATGGAACATTGATATATCATATATTTTCATCAGTAATAAAATTAAAATTTACTTTTCGCGTACGAAATCAAATAAAGAACATCGATAAATTTTTGCATTATAATATTAATCTACCCAACTTCTAGCATACAAATTCAAATATGGAACTTTGATACATATTTGCATCAGCAATAAAATTAGACCAAATTTTTTGCGTACGAATTCAAATAAAGAACATTGATAATTTTTTGCATTATAACACTTATCTACCAAACGTTTTGCGTACGAATTCAAATATGGAACATGAATAGATTTTGCATCAGTGATTTTAATCTACCAAATTTCTTGCCTACAAATTCTAATATGGAACATTGATATATCATATATTTTCATCAGTAATACAATTAAAATGTACTTTTACTTTTGCGTACGAAATCAAATAAAGAACATCGATTAATTATTGCATTATAATACTAATCTACCAAACTTCTCGCGTGAAAATTCAAATATAGAACATTGATACATATTTGCATCAGTTATAAAACATCTTACGTGCGAATTCAAATAAAGAACATCGATAATTTTTTGCATTGTTATATCAATCTACCAAACTTCTTTCATGCAAATTCAAATATGGAACATTGATACATATTTGCATCAGTAATAAAATTAGACCAAATTTTTCGCGTACTGTTCAAATAATGAACATCGAAAAAATTTTGCATTATAATTTTAATCTACCAAACTTCTTGCACACAAATTCAAATATGGAACATTGATACATATTTGCATCAGTTATAAAATTAGACCAAATTTTTCGCGTACGAATTCAAATAATGAACATCGATAAATTTTTGCATTATAATATTAATCTACCAAACTTCTTGCATACAAATTCAAATATGGAACAGTGATACATATTTGCATCAGAAATTAAATATCTTACGTGCGAATTCAAATAAAGAACATCGATAATTTTTTGCATTATAATATTTATCTACCCAACTTCTAGCATACAAATTCAAATATGGAACATTGATACATATTTGCATCAGTAATAAAATTAGACCAAATTTTTTGCGTACGAATTTAAATAAAGAACATCGATAATTTTTTTCATTACAACACTTATCTACCAAACGTCTTGCGTACGCATTCATATATGGAACATCAATAGATTTTGCATCAGTGATTTTAATCTACCAAATTTCTTGCCTACGAATTCAAATATGGAACATTGATATATAATATATTTTCATCAGTAATAAATTAAAATTAACTTTTCGCAGACGAATGCAAATAAAGAACATCGATAATTTGTTGCATTACAACACTTATCTACCAAACCTCTTGCGTACGAATTCAAATATGGAACATTGATACATATTTGCATCAGAAATAAAATATCTTACGTGCGAATTCAAATAAAGAACATCGATAATTGTTTGCATTATAATATTAATCTACCCAACTTCTTGCATTCAAATTCAAATATGGAACATTGATACATATTTGCATCAGTAATAAAATTAGACCAAAGTTTTCGCGTACAAATTCAAATTAAGAACATCGATAATTCTTTGCATCATAATATTAATCTACCAAACTTCTCGCGTGCGAATTCAAATATGGAACATCGATAAATTTTTCATCAGTGATGTTATTATACAAATCTTCTTGCGTACAAATTCACATTAAGAACATCGATACGTTTTAAATTTAAAGCAAAAGAATTGCATTATCTCAAAGAATAATTCCCCTTATTCAAACGTGCTCATTTTTCCAGCTTTAATAATGATTTTTTATTTTATCATTTGTTATTTTGCAAGCGAACCTTTGTGCTTTTTTACTCGTGAGTAAAAATTTCTACCTAATGTTTACGTAGCACGCAAATTGCCTGACCACTGACCTGATAATTTTTTTTACCGATATCATTTGAATGAAAGTGTTTACCTATGTACTCTAAACAATAATATGTGGCATATATATTCGTATTTTTACATATGTATTATTGATATAATATTGAAGAATCCAGTTTAACATTGAAAAAATAGAAAATATTTATTTATTATTTATAATATAGACTAATAGTGGTTGATGGAATTTCAATACCAATTTTTAATTTTTATAGCTTTAGTTTCGCCTTTCGTCATCATCAGGCATTCTATTACACGTCAATCAATTTGTTATTTTATTTATTCGATAAATATACGTCACAAAATTGTTTACTCTTTTATAATATCTTCTTCAATGAATTTTTGATGAATTTCATATCATATTTATTACGAAAACTGTTTGTTACCTAATCGTTTAATCTCTTAGTTTTTGTGAGTGAATAATTAATAATAAATATAACTGATTTTTTTTATGTATAAAAAAGTTCTATTCCAACTAGAATCGATTTATATTTTATTTATTTACTGGAAATTTAAAAAAAAAGGCAATCGTGCACGCTCAGAAAAAATCTACTTACATACATAAAAAACAGTGTTCGTTTGAACTCACTCTTGTCCATGTGAAATATGTCGTCATTCTAAAAAATACTGTCAAAAATTGTTATAACTCTAACGAGTGGCGTCTCTATTGGTAGGCTGTTTCTACACTTTAGAATAATACAAACAGTTTTTCGATGTTATCGAATTGTCTATAAATACATACGGAATATGATTTTTTTTTCTGTAGTATCAATTCTTACACTCCGGAAAAATAGCAAATTTATAGATCTGATTCACCGGTTATATATTACTTCTGAAGTGACTGGTCATAAGTATTATGGAAAACATAAAAAAATGCACGCAAAAGCAAACGATATCATAATATTTTTTTGCGAAATGATATAGTTTATCTTTGCATACCATTTCTTTCTTTATCTCGATGTTTTATTATTATTAGGTAGGTACATCTACCCATGCAAAAAAATTGAATTCCCGGCAAACTCACGCGTGTTGCCAGCTACGGCGAAAGAAAATGTCGGCCATAAAAAGTGACAGCTCTCGATGCGCCATCTTTATGACGACGTCTCCCTTCTCGCGTGTGAATAAAGTATATGCCGCGTCTCGGAAAACATCGCCTCCTGGAAATTGCCCCGTTTCCTAGCGAGGCCGGGGATTTTTTTCGCGCATACCTGGCGACCTACCTTCTGCGTGAATAGCCATATTGTAAAAATATTCCGGGAATATTCTGAATTTGTTTTTTTAAATCGACGCAAACTTCGTAGCGGTTGGTACGATTGTTTTTTGGCGGTCGCGCAATTTATATCTGATAACTTCACTACCGTCATTGGTTGTAATAAGTTGTAATAATTCAAGTTTGATATTGGAATTCCATCAGGCCTTTTCGAACCTCCAGTCGATATCATTAAGTGTTATTTTAATTTGAATTTTATCATATGATAATGCTCTCAACTAGCAAAATAAATCCCAATTTAAAAAAATATAAATAAGATATAGTTGATAGCTCTTTCGGCTCACGCCATCGTCATACTTATCTAAGTGAACTTTTAATTCCAGCTCGAACCCGGTGACCAGATTCTGTCGGTGAACGGCGAAGACGTCGGTTCAGCTCCTCGAGACAGGGTCATAGCTCTGGTCCGCGCGTGTGAGTCGAGAGTCTCGCTCCTGGTCAGCCAGCCGGCTTCGTCAGGAGGAGCACCAGGAAGAAGGTCAGCAATCCTGAGCCGAGGAAGGCGCGCGAGACTCAGGACAAGACCTGCTAGGGTCCGGTTCGCGGAGAGCGTCTGCGTGAACGGATCTCCACTGTTTCCCGTAAGTGAAGTTTAACTCTTTCGCTTCAGATGTAAACTGTCACTTATTGTTGGAAAATCACGATTTCAAAATTGTAATACACAATATTAACGACTATTTCAACAGTTTTGTATTATTTATATCAGGACCGGTTCCGCTCATCGCGAGCATTAATAACTGACAAAATACAAATCAAAACAAAGCTATCCATACAATATTTTGATTCAATGTTATAATAACCAGGCATACAAAACTAAAGGTGTAAGAACTAATCAAATTATTTAAAGGTAATCACACAATAATAATCTGAATGTAGTAAAATTTTTTACTAATAAAATGGACCTCCTAGTGCTAATTTGTAATCAGTAATAGAATCAAATCAAAAAATATGAAAATATTAAAACAATGGTATTTTGTTGTTTTTTATAAAATGAATATCAGGACCGGTTTCGTACATCGTGAGCATTATCAATTCGTAATTGCTCGATGGCATTTCAATATTTATTAAACAGAGTATAACTAAATCCATTGCATATATTAAACGAACAATTAAATCTCGCCAGTCAACTTGTTTTTTTTTTTTATCTTAATATCACGCCTTTCCATCAAGAAGTGACAGTTAACACCTTAAAAGTAATCAACTTATCTTCAGTTGATAAAGATCGTGATATTAATAGTATGGCGTATAATACAAAGGACATAGATTTAATTGGCATTAATTTAGTAGAACTCCATTATAACACGGTGAAAAAATCGCAATTTGATTTAGGTTTACAAAATTTTATAAAGTATGTTGTTGATAGCTATTTGGCTTATGCCCTCATCAAAGCTATGTTTAAATGTACATTGATTGAAAATATCATTGTGAAATGATATTTCTTTATATATAATTTCAGCCCTCTGCATTCTCCTTGGGTGATTTGTGTCTACCTCCAATGGCAAACGTGCTGAAAGTATTCTTGGAGAATGGACAAACAAAGTCTTTCAAATACGATGCCACGACAACCGTTCACGATGTGGTGACCAGTCTCAAAGACAAGCTATGTCTCTCCGCCGGAGAACATTTCAGCTTGGTTGTGGAACATGTGAAGAGTCTAAGAAGAAACAAGCTTACATTGCTGGACCCCAAGGAAACACTGGCAAGAGTATGTGATACTTTCATATTTTTTCGTAGTGTAGAATTTAATTATGTTGGATTCCGTGACGTATCTCATTGGTTTGAATCAACGTATTAATTCTGTTTGAAGGCATGGGTGTTTGTGATGCTTGGAAATTGTTTCCCACCCATGTGATCTTATATAAAAAGGTGTAAAACAATGGGTAGCTAATCATTATTCTTAGCCTAGCGCTAAACCTTCTACCCTAACTCTGTTTTCAAAAAAAGGCTTGACTAAAAGAATAGAGTAAAAAACGATTATAATTAAAAAAGCATACTTATTTATACACCCATTCCTCGCTTAACATGGAAGATAGGCTCTGCTAAATCGCCATGCTAAGCGAAATCGTGTGAAGCGAGACTAACAAATGTATGATGTAGAGGGGATAGGTTTTTTTAGAGATATTAAGAAAAAACAGTTAGGCGGAACTTATGAAAATTTATTAATATATAATGATACAAATAAAATATATTATTCAGTGATGACACTTTTTAATCCAAATTTGGATTTTTGTCTCCAGAAAAATTATTTTTCTACAAAATTTCGGTTTTGACATTATGGGTTTAAAATTATATATGTCTTCATATTATTTAAACTTCATTATAAAAATAATAAAAATATGTATTAGAAATAAGAAAAATATACCTTGAATAGTTGTGAATTTATAAGCAGTAATTATTTTATCAGCTGTCAGGATTCAACGAGTGATAAACACGGTGGGCAACGAGAGACTAAGTGTCTGATGTATTGTCTATATATTTCAGGTACTATTTGTTGTTTGAAATGTGCAGTTATTCCTGGTATACCCTTACCGTTATCCTTATAATTTCGGACAGCTGTGTGCACATCTACGAAACGTTGAAATATTTTTTTTCACCGAAACCGTGTGAAGCGAGTATCGGGCTAAGCGAGGGACGGGTGTATATTAACAAAAAAAATCTAATTTACAGATAGCATCTCGACCTGGCGCTCACAAACTTAGATGTCTCTTCAGAGTTTCGTTTGTACCGACATCAGCCGCTGAATTGGCACAGAAGGATTTGAACTCTATGGACTACCTTTATATGCAGTGTTGTAACGATGTTGCCCAAGAGAGATTCGCCCCGGAGTTGCAGCCAGATGTTGCGTTGCGGTTGGCAGCATTGCATATGCATCAGCACGCATTGGCCCACAATATGTCACCAGCCAAACTTACCGTAAAAGCGGCCGAGTGAGTTTATTAATACAACCAAATTGTATTTTATTATTTTAGTCTGCAACAAAAGTATGCATGTCTGGACTGTGTTCATGAGTTTAAGACATGCCATCTGCCTTAACCAGATCAACGCAACAGTTATTCATACAAACTAAATCTGTCCGCATTGCTATTTTTCAAAATGTTCTCTTTCCACATAGAGCTATAAATACAGCAATAAAAAGGCTTTTATGGAAGCTAGATGCATTAGGAATGTTTCACAACATTAAAAAACACAAAGAAATGTCCTATGTTGTCACAATCACGTTAACAAATATATTCCTAGCAATTTACTCACTCATAAATCGCCATCATCGTGACGTAACGAAGTCACCAATCAAACTCAAATGAACAAGCACCATTACTGTCACGTGTCATGGAGTGTCACATTGCAATGCCGCAAGATTGGTACAAAGTTCAGTGCGAAGTTGGGCGCGAGTTTAGCGCCCAGTTTCAAACTGATTTGTTACTTTGGCGGGTTCGGAATAAATTTGAAGGGTCTCGAAAAATTTATGTTTCAAACATTTGATCCTAATATTTTTGACAAGTTTATGGAGGTGGTAGTATCAGGACGAATTGGGCGATATTTTGAAACCAAAATCAGTCCTATATGCAAAGATTGCCTGCGTTACCGACGTTTGAATGTTCGCGTCCCAACGTCTGGGGCGCTCGCGTACGGACCTTGCACATTGATGTCCCATACGTTGGGGTGTTAGCGTGGAAAGCATTAAGGATGAATTCATTTTCATTTTCAGTATCAAAAAATAAATATTCTTATTAATAGACACCACTTTCAACTATGATTCAGTATAAGAAAGCACATCTTCCTTCCAGAAATAACGTCATATACATTTTGTCTATATACATTGTTTTGATGAATTTTTCAATGTATTTTTTCATTGGTTATGAAACCCTGACTCTACTAACAGGTGTACAAATTGACGCAGTAAGTAACAGTCAAGTTTATTTTCTTGCTATACACACCATCTGTGTTTGAAATAACAAGGTTGCGAGAATAATAGGTCAATTTTTAAATTTCAGGCGAGAGTTTGGCTTGGAGAGGTTCGTTCCTTGCGGCCTTCTAGAAAGTATGAAGAGGAAAGAATTAAGAAGACTTATCGGTCATTTCTTGAAGCTCAATTCTCAAATGACGGGAAGTCAACAAAAACATTTATCTCAATTACAAGTATGTATTGAATACGTTCATTAGTTTCGATTCAATGTAAAATGGTAGGACATCTAGCCAAGTTGTCTCAAGTTATTGTCATCAAATGTAGTCTCGAATCCAAGATTTAAGTGTTTTATAAATTGATTTATGGCTATGCAATCTAAGACAACTATGCATGTTAGGTTAAAAATGATCACTTCCGATTTGATCTTAAAGACTATGTTTACTATCCGAATTGTTTGTTAATTGATTATCGATGTACCACAGTTAGAATAAATGGATTAGAAAGATTGTTTTAGTTCGTTGTCCAAACACAAAAATCTTTTATGATACTGTTCATAGTCTGACCTGTTTGCAAACTGATCACACACTATATTTTAAAATATGGTGGTACCACTGAACCAATTGTGTTTTGTTTATTTAAATGTAATCTCTTTCAGCCAAAACATGACAGATTACACCTTAGAAGTGTTCAGTTATATATTAAATGAATATCAGTTGATGATGCTAGTAATTTGAAACCGAAACCAAACGAAATTAAATATATTGTGAAAACAATACTAAAAAAAGTGTCATAAAAAATACACATAGCCTCGCCAGGATTTGTTTTTTATCAGTTTATAATGCTCACGATAAGCAAACAAATCATGCATAATTTAAATAAATGTAATTCATTTCCTTTTAGAAGTGCCAGAATACCCCTTTGAAGTGACAAATATGGTACTTACAAAATAAATTTGTACAGTTATCATTTTGTAAACCACCAATACATAGCATCTATCTTTTTTTCAGGCAAAACTTCATTATTTAGATATAATATCAGGTTTGCCAAGCTACGGAGCCAAATGTTTTAGCAGTAATCAACCAGAGAGGGTGTTACTTGTGAGTCCTAGATTCGGACTTAGTCAAATAGCAGGAATAAGAAACACCGTGGTAAGTCTTCCTTTAATACCCTTGAAAACTGTAATCTTCAATTGTTTATTTTAGTTCTAAAAAAATTATAAGGTATATAGTTGATTGCTATTTCGGCTTACGTCATCATCAGAACTGATAACAATGCAGCAATGTAAGACTTTTCATATCATAACGTATGCATCCATTGACTTTTGATGTATTTACATAACCTCAATTTTACTTATAGAAGTGTTTGTTACACATTTGTTCAAACTCTTGTTTTTTTTTAAGATCGTAAGGAGTTTTAACATAAGATAGTGGTGAACCAATCAATATGCACTGGTAAATTTAAATCTGTTTGTGTATAGCATTTGAAACAGAAATCACGACAACAACTAGTTCGTCAGTTCTGATGAGAGTGTAAGCCAAAACACCTATCAACTATATACTTTATGAATATTGTAGAATTAAAACACATTGTTTTCCTTTCACCGTGTTAAATTATTTATTCTAAACACAATACAGTCAAGCAAACTAACACAAACTAACCATAAATGGATTCATTGAAACCTAATTATATGCCCTAACAAATAAACTACTCGATGTCGAATCTATCGGATGCATTAATCTATATTTCATGAAGGCTGCAGTCATTTGAAAGGCTCACAAATTGACCATTTTTTCCCCGTTATCATTATATATCAGTGGTTCTCATGTGCGGTCACCAGAGGATTTTGCTGCGGCCACCAACAGTTTTATAGTAAATATTGATATTTTAAAAACATGTGTTTTTACAAATGAATTTGTAAAATTATTATTATTTTAAAATTGATTGAATAAACCTGACTTATCCAGTAATTATTCGAGTTTAAGTAAAGGACCGTTTTAATAATAAAACTGTTCCAAAATTTCAGTCGAAGTTATATGTTGACCATGAATCAAGTCAATATAAAGAATTAACAACAATTGCTTTATTAATTTTGTCGATTTTACCTATAACTGTATATTGTAAAAGATCATTCAGTGTAATTCAGTGTACACTATATAAAAAATAAATATCGAAACTATTTTTATCACATTTGGTGTGGCCATGAGACATTTCCATAGAACGACTGATGTTTATAATGCGGCCACAGTGAAATTTCACATGAGAACCACTGTCAATGTCACTTTAATTTAATCATTAATTATTAAAATTACTTAAAGTATATATTTAGCTCCTAATTGTAGTCTATATTTTTCCTGTATAATTCTCTTGAATATAACCAATGAAAACTATTAACTGTAAGCCAGTTCTATTTTAATTGTGTGATATAATGCTTAGAGATGCCAAAACGCAAAACCCATGTTGTGGGCTACAAAATATATGGAAATCTACAAAGGTTTAACAATTCGAATTTGATATTAGAAGTTCTATCAGGCAAACTCAGTCGATATCTTAAATTGATGTTTAATTGACCGATTAAAAATATATTAAAAATCTTTGAAACAGTTGTTACAACTTCGTTGTATGTTTGCAGCCCACTTTGATATCAAGTCTTGAAGACCTCGTAGCAGTAAGACTGACTCGAGAAGATGAGATATCTTTCAATGTTACGATCTTCCTGCAGCGGGACCGTGTGCTCTCGTTCAATATGGAGGACCGAGATGGCTCTGAGCTTGGCCTTGTATTGGCAGGGTAATAAAATATATTGTTTTACACCTTCCCAAAGAAAAAAAACAACATTATCGAAAATATGAGTTATCAATGGCGTATTTTGTATAGAAGCAAAGTGTAAACTACATATTTAACCCTTAAAATCCTATTTTTATAATTTCCATTTCTACTAAAATAGCATATAAGTACTGATGGTCACGATGAACAAAACCAGTTCTGATTATAAAATATGTTGTGGAAAAAGTTCTCAATGGTTTCTCAATAGAGATTTTTTAGTTGAGTTCTAATACAACCAATTTATAATAGTGATTTTTTAAATAATGAAAACACTTTTTTTTAATTCTTATTTCCACGTTTCACTGATTATTATCAGTTGATAATGATCACGATGAGCATTTATCATTTAAAATGTCATGCCTTTCCATTGTAAAGTGACAATTAAAACCTTAAAAGTAATATAGAGATTTTAGATAATTCAATAAAATTATTAAATATTGTATAGGAATATTTTATTTATTTATTTGTTTATGAATTAATATTGTTAATTGTTCCAGTTATTTCCGACTTGTGACAGGCAGAGAACTTGAAGTTGATCAAGAAAGAGATCCAGTATCTGACGATTTTGGTAAATACATTTCTACAATTATTTAACGCTATACACTACACTTAGTTATCATATGGACACAGGACAGTTGAATTGAATTTTTTCTTTTGTGTTTCATTACAGCTCCGCCATACCTTTCTCAACACAATGTCGTACCGGCAAAATGGAGTTATATTAACTGTGACGATCCAAATGTTTTATCAAAATCGCATTATGTGACATTCAGCATGCCACCGCCTTATCACTCGACACCGAAGATGGCTCTGAACGGACTGGACACCAATATGAACACGACCATTGCAAACAGGAACCACGCAAATTCAGCCAACAGTCCGATGATTGGATACGACAGGAAACAAGGATCAAAAATGACCAATTCTCTCTACGAAAACTATAACGAAAACGAAGAATCGGAAGAATACGGCAAGTCTGATAACCTCTGGATAGAGGATAACTTAGGATTCGATTTCCAAAGTATACTATCGATGGAAATACTCGAAAATGTTTCTGATTCAGGTCTTGTCGAAGCGAGAAATGATGAAGTTCTCAAACGTGTCGTGGAAATGCAGAAACTTGTTCAAAACTCTGAACAATACCTCACAGAGCAACAGGAAAGCGTTTACAAGGATAACAATCATTCCAACGGTACTGACGATAATGCATATTGGCAAGAAACCAACATCGATAGATTAGAGAGCGACAATGAATCAAGCCACAGCAGGATGTCTTCATTAGACGACACTCCAGGAACATTGAAACATAGCGATTCGTTAATATTGCTCACTGAAAATATAAACCAAGGATTGAATGGTATTACTAATGGACTAAACTCTATTCTTTCACCTACTGTTAAATCTCAGCCAAGTGATGATCCAACTAATCGACAGAGTCAAGGTTTGAGCGCGATTTTAAATAACTGCGGATTGACAGACGCTCTATTGGCTTTGAGCACTGATCTTTCGCAATCGGAAAGTGATAACGATTCACTCTACACTCCGACGAATAGTCCGATCCACAGGCACCAGAACAAGAGCAACAGTATACACAATAAAGCTATCAGAACCAGCTTTGGACTTCACAGTCCCGATAATCCAAACTATAACTCTCAAATCGGATCCAGGGAACAAAATTTACGAGAATATCTTCATCAACTGAGAGAAAACTCGAATAACTCGAGAAGCAGCGGAATAGCTAGTGAAACAACTAACTGTGAAGCATCATCGACAGATCGGGACAGCACTGTATTCAACGGAGAGCTTTTAAATATGATCGAACTCGATCCGGATCTGATCGACTTGACCCTTCTGCCTCCTCCGCAGACACCGGATGAACTGGACAGTGTCACACATGTTCCTCAAGTCATAACAACTGTTCCCTTGTCATTTGCTGATAAAAATGAATCGTCTGAAAAATCGGAAAATACTGCTTCAAATAACAATTCCAAGTCCAGTACTGAATCTGGTAATTCGGAACTTGAAGAATTTTTAGCAACTGTTGCAATTGAGCCTCCCACTTTGAAAGTCACTCCCGCTGTCGAATTGACCCCTGAAGAAATAATGTCGTATATCATTCCACCTCCGCCCGTTTCGAATGGATCCGCTATTAATACTCAGGATACCGCTGTCTACTCCAACGAGTCTCAGATAAGGCAGCACATGAAGGAACTGGGGGCCGCTAAGACTATCGCAAACGGCCAAGTGAAAGGAAATGTAAGTGTAAGTGAAATCAGGGATATGTTTAACGCAAAAAGTCTAAGTCAAGCTCGTAATAGTTTAATAATAAATGAAAAAAACATTGAGAAGAACAATTCTTATGATGTTGCATATCTTAACGTTGAAGCTCAGAATTCCAAGCGAAGAAATAGTTGCTCTAGTGTAAAAAATTCCACCAACAGTAACGGTCATGTAATAGATTATCCTACAGTGGATAGAAAAGGTGTTTTCTCGTGCTGCGCTAAGGATAATAAGCAGAAAAACCTGGAGAGCGATTCGAACTCTTCTAAAGATAACTTGGCGACTGTAGAAGACTGTGAGCCCACTCTTCCCCCCAGACCCGGCAAAGTAGACACCGTTAAACCCCCAGAGAGACCACCGAAAAGTATTCTAGTGGCCACGGCTACTAGACCCCGATCCAATTCCTTCAGTTACAGTTTTAACGGGTTGTCATTGTCAGAGCCGCCGGAAAACAGATTCAACACGTTAAATAATAGAAAGATCAACTTCAAAATGGTGTGCGAACAGAACGGAGAAACTCATCATGAAGCGATGAACGGGTTTGTAAATGAATCCATTCCTCCGAGTATTCCTCCTAGAGGCGAAGTCAACTGTAGTACCATTCCACCCCATATTCTTTTGCCCCCAAAAAAACCTCCACTGCCGCCCGTCCCGAGCATAGAAGCTCTCAGGATGAAAGCGGCGCTTAAACACGCCCAGCCCGTTCCGAAAAACGGCACCGAGCCGAGGGTCGCCAGTATCGGTTCCCCGCACTTTCAGAGGAACCCGAACCTGTTCAGGGATATCGAAAAAGAGCACCAGTCCGACGTAGAATCATTCCAAATCCCCACACGAACCAGAACGTTTTCGCAGCCCGAATGCACCACCCACTGCCTGAGCACTCCCACCACGCCCATTGTACAAAACAAATCGTGTCATGTACGATCGCACTCGGAAACCAAAAACACAATATTAAAAAATAGAGAAATGAACGCCATATTCTCGTTGTGCTCCCCTCAAATGAACAGGAAGTTCGTGAACAGTTCCGCCAACCAATGCGACTCCGGCGATAGAAGCTTTAACTCTAACCATTACAGCTCCGATTGTAGTAAAATGATTTCACCGAACTACTCGGCCACCATGAGGCACGACAGCAGCAGTCCGCACGCCAAATCCAACCATGTCCGCTTTAAAGATCAATATCAAACCGACAGCTCGACGACCAACACTCTGCCGTCGCCGATGATGAGGCAGAAGCTGCAGGCCAGTGAGTGCGGGATCGGGGGAAACGGACATGTCGTGAATGTGGAAACTCTGCTCCAGAAGACAGAGGTAGCCGTCGATGGATTGCTGCTGAGGCTTCATCAAGTGGCCCAGAGTTGCTCACACCAACATGCGCACGGAGGCGGTGAAGACATCGACGAAAGAAAGTTTCAGGTAATAGACAATCACATATTCTCCATATTTACTTCATCTGTCAAAGTCACAAACTAACTTCCAAAACCAGTTAAAATGTGCACTAGCACATATTGTATATTAATTAACACAAAAAAAGGTTTTTCCTATTCTACATTGTAAGTGTAATGTTTACAGCAGTGGTTCTCACGTGAAATTTCACTGTGGCCGCATTATAAACATCAGCTATCCTATGGAAATGTATCGTATCCGCGCCAAATCCGATAAAAATAGTTTCGATTTTTATTTTTTATTAAATGCATAAATCTAAATGATCTTTCACAGCATACAGTTGTAGGTAAAATTGACAAAATTGACAAAGCAATTGTTGTTAATTCTTTATATTGACTTGATTCATGGTCAACGTATAACTTCAACCGAAATTTTGAAACAGTTTTATTATTAAAATGGTCCTTTACTTTAACTCGACTAAATGCTGAATAAGTCAGGTTTATTCAATCGATTTTAAAATAATAATAAGTCTACAAATTCATTTGTAAAAACACATTTTCTTTAAATATCAATATTTTCTATAAAACTGTTGGTGGCCGCACATGAGAACCACTGGTCTATAGTCAATCATAATAGAAACGAAATGATTAATATTTCAGGAGGCACGTGATCAGCTTACAAATGAGGCCGTATCTCTAGTAACGGGAAGTCGGTCTTTGGTAGCAGCGCTTGCTTCGAGTATTCCTCGAGCCGTCGCTGCACCACTCGCCGAATGCTTGACACCTCTTCGAAGGCTAGCTGATTTATCACAGGTCTGACTTAACCTTAAATATTTTACAATTATTATGTTAATAGATGTCACAAAAATTTTGAGATTTTTATCAGTTCCATGCAGACCTACATAAAGGAAAAATGTTGGAATTATGTACGCATTTAATAGAACATGTGCATAATGTTTAAATTTTATAGAAGGTTCCACAATCATTACCATAAATGTTGACATAGACAATACTTCGTGCAATATGCTAATATAGAAGTTTCAAAAACTAATTCCAAAGTATTCATATATTTTCGATGGTTTCGGCGGTAACTTTGTGGACTTAACTTAAGTTTTTGCCAGACAATATAGAACCCGCGTTTTATACAGTAAGTAATTTAGGAAAAAATTTATTGAAAAGTAAAGATCGCATAGATTCATCGTCGCAGATTGGTATCTATCGACTCTCTTGTGGAGACTGTCCAGCTTCTTATGTTGGACAGACAGGTAGAAACTTTAAAATTAGAATTAACACATTGTTGTCGGGACACGGATTTTTCCGTTTTTGCGGAACTGCTGATGGATTGCGGGACCCGTAAAAATCCGTGTTTTGTAGTCTGTTGCTAGAAGTCGGCTCACGTATTTATCCGTGTAATTTGAACTGCACTTTTTTTGTTTGTCAGCAGCTAGATGTCACTGCTTTGGTATTTAACAAAGACATTTTTTTTTAGTCGTCGCATTTATTACAGTTCCACCAAATGTATTGTACTAATTTTGATATTGAATTTTTATACCGTACAAAAATATTTTTTAAAAAATGACACACAAAAGTTAAATAACGAACTACAAATGCTTTATAGCTTGTGATCGTATTGAAATTGACACAAATCAAGAACCAGGACCATCAACATCCCAAGAACCAACAGCATTACTCCCGACACGGCGAACCTCAAAAGTTGATCCACCAGGAAGACTTTCTATGGATATGAAAGCCCATACGGTGCAACGAATTCTTGGAAAGGGAAAAAATAAATACGTTCAAAGACAATGCCGAGTGTGTGGTGCGAGCGGCAAAAGAAGTGATACCTACTTTATGTGCAAGTTTTGTGGTATACCTCTACACAGAAAAATTATTCATAAAAACAAATTGTGACATATTTTAGTTTTATTTAGTGTTTATTTCGATTTTTTATTACATACATTTTTATAAAACTTTTATGTGCAAAATAAACGGAAGTTTCCAGTGAATATAAAACTCACCCTCCATGTTTCTTCTTCATTTGATAGTACTGTTTATGGTTAGTCTGTGTTTAAAATTTCATAATTTTATATTGTATAGTATAAAAGTTATGGCGAGTTTCCGAAAATGTAAAAATACGCGCGCGGCTGCTAAGAAATGCCCCGCGCCAGGCTTAAAACAATGCGCGAAATCACCCGACAACAATGTGTTAAAGAACATATAAGATGTCTAAAAAGAAATAATTTTTCTGAGTTTGCCAATCATTTAATAGAAAACGATCATAATTTTAATCAGACAAGTAATTTAGAAATACTCCACCGAGTAAATAAAAAAGGCTTAAAGATGAATAGTCTAGAATTTTTAGAAATAAATAAAACGCTTAATAAAAAAGAAATATTATTAAATAATATTCTTAATAGGACAGGTTGCTCACCTTTGCTAACATTGTTTCCAATTAGTAGAGTAATCACTAACCTATCTGATTGAATGCAGCTCATTAGTTTAATAGTTTGTAATGTTTAACATCTTTAGAAATATGTTTATTCATTTGCTTTGTTTCCATTGTAAAACCCCTTCTCTTGCGTCCATTATAAAGGAAAATACCAATTTGATTGTATTGCAGCTCAGTAATATCTGTATCATTATCTGATTGTATTGTTTTGATTATATCACCCCTTCCTCGGTTTCTTTAGAAGGAAAAAACCCGAAATCAAATTTGTAATATTATAATTTAAAAAATTTTAGAATCAATCTTGCGTTAGTTAGTCTGAAGATGCCTCTGAAAGGGGCGAAACACGTGTCACAGTTAGTTATACAATACGTGGAATAATCAAAGTTATTTTAAATTTTATATCAAAGTATTCATGTTTATTGAAACTTATAGAAAACTTAGCCCATAAACGAAAGTTTTAACTCTGTTAATATTCTTATAAACGCGTATATCAACTATCATCTTGTTGCATTCTGCCGTCTCTACAGTTGAGACGTTATTAGTTAGTGGATTATCATTTAGACCAGTCATACTCAAACTTTTTTAATCCTCCCGGGCCGCATTCCGATTTTTGCTTTTCTAGGTGGGCCGCAACATATTAATAGTAAACTGTAAATGTAACACATACTATATATACTGCATACATATGTATGTATTATAATGTCAAAAAAAAACCTATTTTAATTTTTTGAGAATATTTTTTTATTTATTAAATAAGACTTACCAGCATAAGAACAAGTATAAAATATTTTGGTAATAAAAGGAAATTTTTCTGCCAAAAGCAGGCTCCTAGATACAACTTCATAACTTTAAATTTAAGATGAAAAGAGAAAAATAAAATTAAATTAATATGAGTTATCATATTGAGTCAAACTTTGAACTATTTTCCTCAAATCAGGTTCCTGATTACTACAGGCTACTCATAATATATCATCAAGGTAAAAATCAGTAAGCCGATTTCTATACACGCTCGTTACATATTTCACTTTAGAATATGACAATTCACAAAGATACTTAGATGAGATATTGAAAACATGTCTAAAACAACACCAACAAAATATTTGGTGACTATGATTAATTTGGGCCGAACGTAAGAGCTATTTGGGCCGCAGTTTGAGTATCGCTGATTTAGACGCTTCCGAGTTAAAAAAGACACTTTAACTCAAAATAACATGTTACAATACAAATCTTTGATAAATGATTTAAATACCAGTCGCTCTCATGTAAAATTCTACTGTGGCCACATTGTAAACATCAGCGGTACGTATACATATGCGGATAAGTTTTTTTTCTTTTTTGAAATGCCTACTTATTTATTGATTGAGTTGGCATTTACTTGGTAGATGCCATTATAACACGGTGAAAAAATAGCAATGTATTTTGGTTCTACAAAAATTTTCTCAGAAAATTGCGAGGGGCTTATTGCCTACCCGTAATAAATCACCTCTGTTCAATATGTAAGCTCATTGAAATTGCCGCCTGTTTAGTTTGATTGACATTTTCAAATTTTTTTGTTTTATTGCTAGCAGGAAATAAGCTAAGTCATTAAAACAAAAGAGAATATGTATTGTGTACCTTGTAGGTTTGTTGTTACAGACCTCAATCTCAACATGGACAACCTCGACATCTGAAAATGGCTTTCCTATTTTATTTCCTTAGATATTGTATATGCATGCGTGTATCTGTGTGTGTGACTGTATGCGCACGTATGCGTGTGTGGGTATGGTATATGGGGGGGGATGAATTTAAATATAATGCGTGGGGTGTCTACGTGAACCGGATCCACTGTGGATCGCTGAGCTCTGCAGCGAATAACGACACAACAATTATAACAAAAAAATCTATAATTTATGATATCGACTGAAGGTGCTTGATGGAACTTCAATATTAAATTTGAATTGTTGCAACTTTGTACGATTCCATATGTCTTGTCACAAACGACCCGGGTTCTGCCCTTCGGCATCTTCAGGTATTCCATCGCACGGAGAACTGTCAGTTCTGTTGCATCCGTGCGATGGAATACCTGAAGATGCTGAAAGGCGGAACCCGGGTCATTTGTGACAAGACATATGGAATCGTACAAAGTTGCAACAATTCAAATTTTAAAAAATCTATATATAAGATATGAAGGAGACCTGAAGAGCTCTGATGCTAACGCATCATAGATCTTAACGCTCCATGAATTTGATATCCCAAAAAAAAAAAAAAAAAAGTACATATCTATTGAATAATGTTTTCTTATAATTTCAGGCCCTAGGTCATCACACTTCTTCACCTCTTCAAACAAGAAATCTCGTGCTACGAGTTCACGATGTGGCCGCCGCGTTCAAAGAATTAGCCGGAGCTGACATGGCCAAAGTGGTCAGAGAGCACATTCGCAAGATGTCCGACCCGCAACAACCCGACGGTAGCAGTTCATTAGAAGGACAGTTGGCATTACGCGCCGAGTGCTTAGCAAATGTTTTGGCAACGCTGCTTAGAAGTTTAAGAGTGTTTTCGCCATAGCAGTACTCTTCTTAGGCGTAATAAATTTTGATGACAAGTGAAAAAAACAATAAATGAATTGTGGTGTCGCCCAATTGAAATTAATTTCAACGTGATGAAATATTTGGTAATGAATGATGACCTTACATTTAATTTTCTACAGCCTCGATTAATTAAAATTTAAAATTTTGTCTGCTGAATATTCATTGTTGTCTATGGTAAATAATTTTAGTTGTAAAAAAATGCATGATTATAATATAAAATTTATAGAAATAATGATTACAATATTGTTTTGCAATCACAAGCAATTTAATTACAGTTTCTTCATACAAAAAACATCAATTTAGACGACACCTAATTTATCTTGCAAAAGGACTTTTTTTTTGCATTATGATAACAGATACAGTCGTAAGCCACCCTTCAGTCATGGACTAATCGATAATCAAACACAATACATTGTTATTTAAAATCGTATACTGTGTCAATTAATTCTTACATCTAAACAGCACAAATAATTAAATTCTATCACATTATTTGCTGTATTTGTGACAATACTGATCCTATCTTCGAATTCAACTTTTGTCAGTATATTACTGTATCTGTTATCCTACATGAGTATTATATTCCAGCTTTAGTAAAAGCGACTACTGTATTGCTACCTTAGGCATAGTTATATTATTGCACCTACCTGATCGAATATTACCGAGTCAAATGGTTTTCCTCATATATATATTCAACTTAGAATATTGACCAAATTGCACTGAGATTTGTGGAGATATTAAACAAAAGTCGAAAAAGAAAACGATTTATCTAAATTTACAGGCAGGCATGGACTTATTCACGTCATTAATATTGCTCGATGTGATATGACTGGCCAAGTAATATATTTTTCCTTCAGATTGCTGTAATAAGTAAAAAAAATACATTTCAAATTACTGTGTATACACCAGTGGTTTACATGTTCGGCCAAGCCGCCACCAACAGTTGTGTAGTTAATATTATTTAAAAAAATGTGTTTCTATGATACAAATTAATTTGTAAAATTATTATTATTTTAAAATTGATAAACATGACTTATCCAGCATTTAGTCGAGTCTAAGTAAAGGACCGTTTTAATAATAAAACTGTTCCAAAATTTTGGTCGAAATTATACGTTGACCATGAATATACTCAATGTAAAGAGTTAACAACAATTTCTTTACCAATTTTGTCGATTTTACCTACAACTGTATATTGTGAAAGATCATTCAGTGTAATGCACTATATAAAAAATAAATATCGAAACTATTTTTATCGCATTTGGTGCGGCCACGAGACATTTCCATAGGACAGCTGATGTTTATAATGCGGCCACAGTGGCATTTCACATGAGAACCACTGGTTTACACACAGCATAATGATTGTATTACCAATATTAAAATTGTCATACACAATTGCAGTAGTGTAACTAACATATGTTCAACATGTGGTCATTTAATTTTCCCCCTATTTCTAACTTCTATAATGATCCATTTTTCAGTGACACTTCTACAATACAATTGTCTTCTAATTAACATTCATAGATGTCATTGTGTATTTAAAATGAAAACAGATTGATTTTCAGTTCAGCGTATTTTTTATATTCTCAAATATACTCGCAGGTGGCCTTGAGGCATTTGCATCATATATACATCACAACCACCCGTAGCTTTACAACACTGAATGTTTAAATTCATTTTATAAAACTAAGAAAATCTTTGAATTTGGCCACTTGATTACAAAACGAATGATGACAAAAGCCATTGATTATTATGAGTCAATTTTATCAATCAGTCAGTTTTAATATCTCCACAAAAACAATCAGAATCCGTTTGTGTCCCATAACAAATGTTCAAAATAATATGTATTTATTTCTCACATCAAATACAGAGTGTTTAAGAAGTTGACATTCAACTTTACTTCAATAAAAGCGAGTATGCAAAAATACTGTTTCAATAATTAGTTTCTTTCTATTATGAATAATATGCAACACGTGACATGATAAGTCTGATTGTAATAATATTGTAAGATTCATAATTTGTATATTATGATAAAATACATATAAGAATATTCAAATATGTTTACTGAATAATTGTTTAACCACTATGACGTACTAGCACTTAAATGCCACCAGAAGGATATTTAAAAAAATTGTTTTTTTTTTCAAATTCAAACCAGAGACAATATCATCTGATTTTCATATTTTTCAAATTTGGAAACATTCTCATGTTATTTTAAAAAATAGCAACACATTTTTTTACTGCTATTAACACAATATATTTAATGATCAGGACTGGTTTCGCTCATTGTCATATTCATCATTATCAACTGATCATTAAATATATTTTAGAAAAAGTTCCTTTCTACCAAGAAGTGACAGTTAACACCTCAAAAATCATTTTCATGCTATTCCTATTCAACAGCTCAGAGTTATAACAATATTATTTTTCAAATTTTTTATATTTTTTTCTGACAGCCCTCAAAGCATTTACATGTAAATATGCCAAAAATGTTGCAGAATACATTCAAAAAAAGTCAAAATTTCATATTTTTCAATTTTGTATGGCGACACTAAATAAATAAAGATCTGATTTTATTTTTCTGTCGACAACTAATAAATGAATTATGATTATATTTAAAGTAAACATATAGAAGTTGAAAATGGTGACCAATCCAAAAGGTTAAATGACCCATACTAAAATGAAACTTTCCAGACTAGAAAAAAATATGTCTATTCATTAATGTGTTGATAAAATTGTTATAAAAGATTTATTTATTGTTATTTCAAACACATTACAATTTGAAAGTTTTTACTTGTTCAATGAGGTTAATTCATTTTTTGGCCACGCTTGTTATGTGCTGAATGATTGTTTTTTTATTCATAATTAAATACTTTAAATTAAAATTAGATACGTTAAAAGCAAAATAATAAACAACGTTGTAGGAAACGCGGCGTATTTTTCTATAAGCGCAAGAAGTTGGGTCCTTCAATTCCAATAGGCCTCAAAAAACTCATATTTGACCCAAATGTATTTTTCCTGTATTAAAAATTTTAATTTCTGAAGACTTTGTACAGTTCCCCAATTTTTTTCACCTACATCCCGTGTTTAACCACACTTTTCTCATCGCAAAGGCTGTACTGCTTATAAGATTACATTTTCCAAATTTGAATATTGTTATCAAATCAGTAGTTATTAATCCTCGGACTGCTAACGTCTCAACTGTTGAGACAGCAGATTTTACTGTGTTGATAGTTGATACCCAAATATATATGAATTAACAATGGTAAAAACCTTCTTGTACTGGCTGATTTTTGAGTTAATACATTGCTTGATTTTTCCTGACAAACTCAATAAGACTGTTTCAAACTAATATTATTTGATAAATTTTTGAAGTCTAGGTGTTGAAATATCCTTTGAACGGCTCAGCAGGGAATGAGTTAATATTATTTAAGATATACATCTATCTCCTAAGCGATGCAAACTACAATATTTACTGACTGTCAATTCTATGACATCTATGTAATAGAATGCCTGAAGATGCTGAAAGACTAAACCCAGCTTGCATGTGAAAAACGTTATGGAATTGTACATATTTCTAATGATTCAAATTTTATTTCGAAATAACCTTATCATCAAATACCCTTAGCCGCTATTGTATTTACGTGAGTGCTGAAAATGATACACTCTTATTACATGTGTGTTTGTTGGAGCTACGGGAAAGTGTTTAAATAGATTTTATTACAAGTTATTGCAAACAACATTATCAAATGGCTACTTTTTGTTTAATTCTTTAGGTATATAATAAAATGCAATATATTTTAAATTAAAAATCTCTTTGTATTCAATGTTTTTAGTATTAGTGGATTTTTTTGTTTATCTGGATTTTAATGTGATAGAGACATCTATGAAATATTTTTCTTGCTTAAAATAATTCCTCAATTCTACGTTTTTCAAGGGATCTGAGAAAAATATAAAAAAAATGCATGAAAGCTTTAAATAATGCTTATTGTCTTTTGAGCCAGTAAACACACAAATGATACAGTGTCGCATTTTCAGATAAACTAACACTCTTTCTTCCATTTTTTACCGTTTAGAATCATCACAACTAATGCAATTTTAATTGACAATGTATCCAATAATCCATTTTTTTTTATACTGAGATTAAATTCTATCATACTTATATACCCAGACATAATGTTCTTGATTGACAGAAAACAGTATATCTAAAAATGTTAAGTAACTGTCATGTAATGAGCTATTTGACCACAATGATATATTAACATATATGTTCATAAATTATAATAGGTCTAAATGTTTTTAACTATTACATGGATTTGTTTATGTTTTTACCTGTGTATTTATAATATTTGCATTAATTATAAAAAAATAAGTTGACATCTTTTGTTGTAGATATTTGAAAAACTATTTTTGTTATTAATCATTATCGTTAAGAAAGTTGTTACCATACTTTATAGATGTGTATTTATAGTTATAATGCAATGATTTCTGTTAGGCAAATAATTCGGTATGAGTTAATACTTGCAATTTTCTTACAGTTATCGTATCATTCATAATTATTACAAAATTATCTAAATATATTTTAATTTATTAAACACCAGTGTCTATTTAAATATTAATGATATATTTATTCACTTAATTCACGTTGTAGAAGCAAAGGTAATGTGTCACGGCTTTAATTTAATTTTAATGTTACAATTTTAATTTACATGTAACAAACGGCCTTGTTCTCTACTGCTTTTATTTTGTTTCTTTACACATTATCCAAGTATTACACATATATTTTAACAGTCTCTACAGGTTGCCAGATTTCTAAATTCATAGAACAGTCAAAAAATATATACCTCTTTAAGTGCTTATATGTACAACACGATAAATGTTAATAAAATGGAAATATGACTCACCTTGTTTGTTGGTAAGTCGTTATCGATATTACTTCACCTCACTTCAGCAAATTCAAGCATTTTCATCTGATGCAACGCTATACGTCAGGCTGCCTAGAAAAATTAAGCAATCCTCATTTATTATACACATACTTATATAAAATTCGAATTGTTGCAACGTTTTACGATTCCACATGTTTTGTCACACTAACGACCCGGGTTTCGCCCTTTGGCATCTTCAGGCATTCTATCACATGGATGCAACAGAACTGATCAAAAGGCGAAACATGTGGAATCGTAAAACATGTAACAATTCAAATTTGACATTAAAATTCCAGCAAGCACCTTCGGTGTATATCATAAATTACATACATATATTTTCTACATATGCTAATTTTGACGTATCTAGATTTTTATAGGAATTGCGTGGCTCTAGATTAGTCTATTAATCTCGAGACAGTGACACCTGGCAACCATGTATTTAAATGAATTATCTTGTTTGGAAATATATGAAGCACTCTTTAAAAAATATGTTTTTAAAAATGAGCTTTGCAGATTGCTAACTTAACCTTTAAAAATCAGAATGTTTAATGTTGATTGACATAACTCTATTTCAACGAAATAGAGATGACGGGGTTTAGGCATTTAACAATTGTCAACAAAGAGAAGGACATTGAATAAATCATTTGGTCTGTTTTGTATGGCACACATTTTTTCGTATGTCAAAATGGAGTCTCAGTATATTGAAATTAGTTTCTTGGCCATGAAATCTCCATAATCATATGTTTTCCTGAAAAGCCAGCTATTTGAAATATTGTTAGCTTGGATGGGGGCAGTAACCATTATATTTTTACATAATTTTATCAGTGGGTAACTAAAAGCTTAAGATTTGTAGGCATGGGGACAAAAAACATGAAATAATTGTTGACATAATCAATGAACATCCGCAATATTTTCAAATTGTTCTTATCCACACAAAAATAGTTCCCCAATTCCTTAATAACATTGATAACAAATTGGTGTCCAGAATATTTTTCCCTTATACTCTTCTATAGTCGCATTTATTAACACTTTGACTGCTAATGTCTAAATTATTGACACGGCAGATTGCAGTGTATAATAGTTGATGCTCAAAAATAAAAGATTGAATATAATATTATGCAGTGTCAAAACTTTTATAGGAGTTTAAATTTGTATTGAAATATAGCTTGAATTTCCTGATAATTTCCAAAAGTTTACTTTACGCCAATAATAATCAATTAAATTTGGTATATTCAATGCTGGAATATCTTTTAAGTGTCTCAGGAGTTGAAGGAGTTAAGTTTGAAATACTAAAGTAAGTTTTATTTTTTCAACTTTGCTATTAATAATTGCTAAAGAATTGAATTTTCTCATTGCTAAGTTTATAGTGATTCCATTTTGATAACATGCGCGTGGTTTTGCCAATGTATAAATAATATTAAAAAGCGTCTTAAAAAATAGTCCATTAAGCCCGTACCAAAAGAATAATCTAAATTTTAGATAAATGTGTTGTCTATGCCTAAAAAGGCAGATATTTGTGTCTTTGATAACTTTTTATCAGAACTATGAATAATAAATTAATGTGAAGATAAGAAATCTACTAGAATGCATAATACGGGCGGCTTTAATTAGTGTTTTTAAATGTCCGCCGTGCAAAATAAATGATTGAATGTGCACTGTATGTATATTTATAAATCTTGTGAATCTGACATACGAGTAACTGTCCAGCTTAAACAAGAATTGTATTAAATACATACATGATATTTAAACTCGTTATAATGTAATATTTAGATTTTTCATCTGTCAAAAATGTGAAGATTAATTTTGACACAACATATTCACATTGAGTGTGATTTTTTTACTAAATTGTCTTGTAAGCTCACTGTCAGTTAATCAAAACATTGACAAATTGAATCAAACATTCGATGTACCTATAAATTCAAGTATATATTTAAGATTCTTTTATTATCAACAATAGGCTAAAAACCTAAATCTGAGATGAAAACGCATTAACATATCATTTTAATGAAAACTATCATGATAACCAAAAACTCAAACATTAAAAAGTAATTTCTTCACACTGAATATATTTAAATTTCTTTAATCCTCTCACTGCTAATCATAACTATTGAGAAATCGTATTTCAGTGTGTTGATAGTAGATACTCAAATATAAAATGTCATGGTGTTAAACGTTAATTTTTGTACTGAAATATAACCCAGTACGTCCTACTCTATAAATTTGTTTCACACCAACACTACTGAATTATTTTTTTTAGATATTCGGTGTCGGAATATCCTTTAGACATTTCAGCAGAGAACGGGTTAAAACATACAAACATTATAATGAATTAGTAGTAATTAAAATTATTTCAGATATATATTTAACTCCTAGCCTTAGGATCTATATTTTTCATAATTCTTCTTGTAAATAAACAATGCAAACTGACGGTCAGTTATATTACATCCGTGTAATTGAATGCCTGATGATTCCGAAAAAGAAAACCTATAGAATTGTACACAGCTTAAACAATTCAAATTTGTCTGCGAATTTTGATCATTAACAAAAATACAATACTTTTGGTAAATCTAGTAAATAAAATAATGAAAAAATCTTCAAATAATAAACCTGTCCATATTTGTATTTTGTGTGTATTTAAGTGTTTCCGGACTTATTTAATATTTTTAAATATCGCCATTTTTAGACAGCACATTAATTTATTTACACCACATAGAAAGAACATCCCTCTATGAACACTGAAATGAATTAAATATTTTTGCTGTGTCGGTATAGTAGAAAACTTTTTATTCAATAAAATGGCTTCTCATTAAAACTGTAGAAAAGAGCATAACTTTTTATGTTATTTGATTTATGCTATTATAAGATGATGTATTTATTATTCTATTAAATCTAATGTGCTATTCTATTATGAGTGTTATTGAATACTATTCAATAGTATACTAGATTTATATACTTACCTACATAATGTCTTTTTACACATGTACCTATTGAAAATAATTTTATTTTAAAGTCCAACATTTCAAATGTCAGCATTTTAAGAAGCATGCATTGTCGACTACATATCTAATCCAATGATACTTATACCAAAATATTATTAGATTAATATGTTATTATACTTAATACATGGAAAACATATTATATGTTGTATCACTAAAATGTAATAAAATAACATTAGTAACGATGCTTCAGAATATTTTTCAACATTTAAAAATCCTTCCTTTTCCAAAACGTTCACTTTTTTTCCTAATGTCCCTGCTTTCGTTTAGAAATTAATTTTAAATAATTTTTAGTTAAATCGATTCGACTAATTCAAACGTTATTATTTTTTTTTGAATTTTGACAACTTAATACGATTCCACATATTTTGTCAATAACGACCCGCGTTTGGCCGTTTGGCATCTTCAGGCATTCTATCACACGGATGCAACAGAACTGACGTCGTTAGTGACAAAACATGTGGAATCGTACAAAGTTGTAACAATTCAAATATGATATTGAAATTCCATCAAGCACCTTCAGTCGATATCATAAATCAAACGTTATTATTTGTAATATGTCTCACAGATGGAGCTGAATCAAACAAAAGCATAAGATGCTAACAATTAACAACTGTTTCATAGATGGCAATGGAAATAAAAGCTAGTGAATGATCAAAAATCAGGTCCAGATTAGGAGGGGGCAAGCGTGGCATTTACCCATTGTGGCATATCTGAAGGGCGGCAAATATTGATGTAAAAAATGTTTCATATGAAAGCATGGTTAACACTCGCTGGTAGTTTGCATTACTAACTATAACACTACTACATAACTGCATTATAACACGGTGAAAAAATAACAATGTATTTCGGTTCTACAAAATTTGCTGATAGTTTCGACGATGGCGTGAGCCGAAATACCTATCAACAATATCTTATAAAATTTTGTAGAACTAAAATACATTGCTATTTTTTCAACGTGTAATAATTTTAAGCAATTTTAAATCAAACAATAGCCGACCGTCATCTTCGGCGCACATGTCAATGCCTTATTTACAGAGCCAGACTATTTTTATAAAATTATTGTCATAAATGCTTATAATGGTAAACCGTGTTATTCTAACCCTCTAACTGACAACGTGTCAATTGTTGATACGGCTGATTTCGGTGCGTTGATAGTTGACACTGCTATACATAAGAGAGTAAACAGTATTTTTTACTTCTATTTTTACATTATATTTTATCATCAGGACCGGCTTCGTTCACGCTTTGATCATATAATATTTTGTAGAAATACAAGTAAAAAGTGTGTCTTTATTATTATTTAAAATATCATATATTTTCACCAAGAAATGGCAGTTAACACATTAAAAATGAGAGTTTACAGTGCCAAAACTTTCATATAAGAGCCAATTTCTGTATTGAAGTATTATTATCTAATTTTCCATGATAATCTCAAAAGGTTTGGTAAACATAAACGGTACTAAAATATTATTTCAAATATTCAGGATTGGAAAAACCTTTACGTGACTTAGCAGGTAACAGATTGATGGATCGATTTTTTCAAAATTTTCTCGCTGATACTTTTAGTCACATTTTATAAAACAAATGGGACGCTGAAAAATGAGCATAAATAAATACAGAATAATTCTGATGAGGGCGTTGACCTAAATAGCCACCAACGATATAACTTATAGATTTTTTAGAAGTAAAATACATTGCTATTTTTTACCGTGTTAAAATGGATCTCTACCAAGTAAATGCCAATTCAATTAACAAAAAATGAGCTTACGAATTGTGGTTTCATTTTTCAATTAGCTGACGAAATATCATTTTTTAACAAATAATCTGTTATATTGATTACGACAAAAATCGCTTTCACCGAGGGCGGTGAAATTACTGATGTGGGCCCTGCATTTTCTTAACAATCATTAACAATCAATAAACAAAAAGATTTAAATTAGAAGAAAAATACCCCAGATTAACTCGCACTTAAAGGATTGCATAAAATCACTTTGGAATATATTAGCACAATATGAAAATAGGGTTTTAAAACAGAAGAGACGATGTATTGTGTACCTTTTCTACACAGCTATATATGTATAAGTAAATAAATTTAAGCATAGTTCTGATGAAGGCGTGAGTCGAAATAGATAGCAAACTGTATATCTTATAAATTTTGTCGAACTAAAATACTTTGCTATTTTTTCACCGTGTTATAATGGATCTCTACCAAGTAAGTGCCAATTCAATCAATAAACAAATAGTCGTTGCAATTGATTGTTGCGACGATTATATTCGTCTCATTATCGTCTTATTTTAATGAAGCCAATTAAAGCAACAAAAAAAACAGTTTCTTCGTAAATTATCTCCGTTTATTTTAATGGAGAAATGGAGGTTTTGCTATATTTTTATATATTATATATACAATAATATTCCTGAGGTTTGACATTTCGTCTCGCCATTGAACGCATCTTCGCTTTGTGAAATTAATAATGGTTAGTAGGTAGCTTTAAGTTCTCACATAGCCTCGAAAGAATAAGTTCGTCAATGCATACGAAAGAAGCTTTCAAGTTTAGAGACAGCACGCCGCAAAACCTGATATTCTCTTGGTTAAAACGAAACCAAAGAAAGAATGTAATTCCTTCTACCGATGCAATTCTTTCAGTGTATTTTATACGCATGCCCATATGTGTGGTAGTGAAAATTAGGATAACCAAACAATGAAGAAAACGTGGTCTACTTTATGCTGCCGAAACAATAGTTTGGATATCTATAGTATATATCTATAATATAATGTATTGAAGTACTTCATTATTCTGTTAGTTTACTCTTATGTCTGATTTAATAAATTTCATAAAAAAAATGATTCACAGGAATTATTTAGGAACGCGCAAAATCGTCTCGCGTGCAACAAGTTTGCCATTAATGTTCTATAGTGTTTAAATATCATTGGATTAAGCTCTTAAAGAATGCCAAAATTCATTATGGAATGTATTAACTTAAAACAAGCAAACGTATGTGATCTACAAAAATCTACGATTCCCATTTGCAATGTCTTACATTTACAATAGATACAGCGTTATGGTCGACTTTTTTTGGTTATTGTTAATTATATACCAACAATAATAGTCATTGTGGTCCACGGTTTTATGAAACCTTGGTCATCCGATAATGATAAGTTTGTATGTCTCTCAGACGGTAACATGTTATAAATACAAAAATGGACTTGTCGCAGCAAACTGGATCTTGTCGTAACTCAAATGATCCTTAAATTATGAACCTTCGAAGGCTCCGGTAAATGCTATCGAGATGTTATTAAGTATGTACGTACTCGGCATTCTGTTCCCTAGCAGGCGTCTTTATTATCTATCTTTTACGTACTCACTAGATGAGAGATTCCAATCACACTTTGTGAACTCTCACTCACAAACTGTGATTTTTTAAATTGAGAATGTCATATTTTGTGATATAAGCTTAGACGTCGTAGAAGATGTTTTAAGAACTTTTACCTTCAGACTGCTATCATATCAACCGTTGATACAACTGCTTACAATTTTTCCATAGTTAAACATTCAAAATACAGTATAGTTTAAAATTAGACGTATTTTTTTAAATATTTGAGTGTTAATTATAACTTGTAGTTTTGTAGATTTTAATTCGTCTCTACGAAAAAGTAATCTCAACGTTTTTGCTTTATTTTCTCAAAATATCTGTTTTTAATTTATCACTATCTAAAACTAACATTGCCTATATATTGTAGCACGGTTGATAAAATTTCATATAATCTTTTATAACACGGTTTTATAAATTAAGACATAAACTTATAATCAATTAACATGTTTAATTGTTAAGGATTGCTTCAATGGTACAATTTTTACTTGATGACGAAAATAACATCGTCATGTTTGAGATTAGTTCGAAAAATATCTATTTTACAATAGGTAATATTTATTAATTCTCTGACTGATTCAACTGTTGAGACGAGAGATTGTAGTGTGTTGACATTTAAAAACTTCACAATTTCGCATAAGAACATTTTTTTTTTATATTTAATTATAAATCAATTTATCCTGATAACCTTCTTTAGTTTCGTTAAATCCAATAGAAATTAATTTACTTGTGAAATATTATATGTTGGAATATTATATTTTATTCAAAGCTTGACTTGTACTTCATTTGTTGTACAGTAAAACCTTGCTTAAACTTATTCAGTGTACTCTAAAGAAATGAAAAATGCGGGAATGCTTCAGATAGTATTTTGTTATACTAATATCCAAGCATTTGTTTTTTTTAATGCTTCAAATCTTAGTTGTTTCATATTGAATGTGTTAATGGTCATTTCTTGGATGAAAGGCATTATATTTAAATAAATAAAAAGTGCATTTAAGTTAGTTGATCATTCACGATTAATTAAACCGGTCCTGATCGTTATATTATAATAGAAAATTGTGGAAATAGTATTAAACACTTTCTGTAAAGTTTGGCACTTTAATTTAAACTAGGCTTTTGAAGTCAGAGTCTAAATCTTGAAAAACGAGCGATTTTCCTTTTAGACAATTTTAAAGAATATCTCAATGAACAATTTGCCAGATTGATCGGGTTGGCCATTAATTTAATGCACATTTATAGGAAAAGTAGGAAAATACCTGACAAAAATAAACTTGTTTTTTTCGGAGTCGTGTTTTTTAAACGACTCTATATCCCTGATTTAAACAAATAATCATCATAATCGCTTACTTTTATATTCTAAGAGGTTTATATCTATCTTTTGGAACAAAAAAAGCTCCATAACGTCTCTATAAATAACGGAACAGGAATTATGTATTCAACAAAAACGATCAAAAGCGATAATAATTATCGAGATATCGTAGAATTTAGATGATAAATTGAAAAATCGGGAAACGATAAATACGGTAGTAATTAGAATTGTTCTTATATTATAGAAAAGACATGCTGTGATCCTATTGTATTTTAATTAAGTAACTATTATACATACAAAACTATCGAAAATTCATTCAGCTTTCGTATCCATTGTTTAATCAAGGATTTACAATCCTCCCAATAAACATAATAAGAAGATTTCTTACTGACATCTTTGAATATAGATTAGGTCTGTTTTAATGTCGTGTATATAGTATATGGAGAAACTTGACCTGAGAAGTGAAGGGAAACTAACTGGCAGTCGATACCTTTCGAAGGCACTCTTACTTACTTTGGACCTACTTGACAGTGAATAGTGGACTGCAATGGATGCAGTGAAGGGTAAAACCACTGGATATTTAAAAGATTATATTATGATGGAACAGGTTTTTCTTTTCTGGTTGGGGAGTTTGATAGTAACTTTACAATATTAGCCACGCCTACTTCTTTTAAATTTGACAATAATTAAATAAAGAACACGTTGAAAAAATAGCAATGAATTTTAGTTCTGCAAAATACTCAAAAGACACTGTCATATTTGTATCTAAAATGAATAGATTTCTACGATTTTTTCATTTCAAGTCCTACATCTTCTACAATTTATGATATCGACTCAAGGTGCTTGGTGGCATTTCAATATCAAATTTGAATTGTAACAACACATTTTTTGATCCGGGTTTCGCCTTTCGGCATCTTCAGGCATTATATCACACGGATGCAACAGAACTGACGTAAAATAAACAGTTAGCATCGTCTACATACCAAAGTTATTAATTACAGGAAAACACTTACGCACTGACGCACGATAGCGCGCACGAAGTCAGTTCCGCTGCATCCGTGTGATAGAATGCCTGAAGATGCCGAAAGGCGAAGTCGTTAGTGACGAATCATGTGGAATCGTACAAAGTTGTAACAATTTAAATTTCTTACATCTTATTTTTTTCTTCTTTTCAAAAAAGGCATAGAGAAATCGACTCGCCAAAATTTCTCCTTTGCTCTCTGTAGCGATAAAATAAATGATGATGTTTTTAAAATAGTTCTCTTTAAGAAGGTTTCCATAACGAGTCAACTGAAATGGGATGGGTAGGTTCTGTTTAGGTACAAAGTTGTAACAATTCAAATTTGATATTTAAATTCCACCAAGCGCCTTCAATATCAGCCGCAGCAAAATTCGCTGGTGGTCACACATGAGAATCACGATTATATACTAACATACATGTTCAGTTGTTCTTTATGGTTACACGACAGAACATTCACGGATAAAATTATCACCGACACAATGTATCCCAAAGAATGTGTATGCGACCAAACGATTACAGTCGACGTCATAAATTGAATCAAATACCGTTTGCTTTTCATGTAATGGATGAAATTCTTTGTTTGTAATATAATTGATTTATTTTATGCCTTTTTGGGATTGCTGTACGCCAATGGCTCTGCAAAGGCGCGGATGCCTTAATGCCAACCAGAATCGATCACCGAAGGAAAAAAGTCCGCTCCGTAAGTCGATCGGACGTTGAGGAACTGCCTATCAGCAAATGGCTCCTGGCTTCGACCATCTCGTCTTGTTTGTCCTTCTATTTACTCACTCGGGAACTGCCTTCGAAGACATCACGGGGCATTGCTTCCCAAACAAGTTTGTATTTGCTTTGCCATAACAAACAATAAAGCATTACCTCAAGAAAAAGCTAGAGGCGTTCCCATGAAGGCATGATACGGTTGATAAAATTAACTTCAAGTTTTTTTAATATCACCTCTCATTATCGTAAGTGACTTAATGTTATAATGATTGGTGATAAATTGTTTCACTTTTTTTACAAGTACAATTGAACGGTTTGTCTCATATTATTGATTATTTAAGCGGACAAAGTAATTCATTTTAATATTGTCAACAATTATTTATTTTGCTTTTAACCTTTTCCCTACTGAGTCACACGATGAATATTCAAACACTGAATATTTCAAAAAATAATTCAGCATCGTTGGTGTTAAGTAACTCATAGAAATAACCATCAAGAAAAATCAGGTTATATTCAAACTTCTTATCAGACAGTTTTGAAAATTTTAAATAATAAAAACATATTTTTATTTTTATATTTTTAGTATTTATCTCCACAACATATTTTTTGATCAGGACCGGTTTCGGGCGAGCATTATAGTTAGAACATTAGAGAGTATTAAAAATGTGTTTTATTATGCCCTTCCATCAAGAAGTGACAGTTAACACCTTAAAAGTCTTATATTTTTCAGTGTTTATTTTTAACCAGGACTGTAGATTCGGAGTCGGAGTTGTGAAATAAAAGCGACTACTACTTCTTTTTCGATTAGACCATAGTTTCTCAGTCGGTGGTCCATGGAGATTTTTGGTTGGATGATCCGCGATGTGATATTATTTCGATAAACCATCGAATGTTACGTATAATTCAATGGTTTTTAAATTACATTTAAGTTACTGTCTGTTTTAATATACTTAAATATTGTTATATCAACATATGTTATGTTGATGCAAAATTATATAAATATTTTATATTTTATTCACACAAAACATGTTTGGATTTTTTGGTGGTCCTCGGATGTAAAAAGGTTGAGAATCTATGGATTAGACGATTTCGAAAAATGTGTCAATGGGTAATTAAAAAAATATATTTTCACGCGTATAAATATATTTAACTCGACACTTAATTAAATTATTAGTAGCAAATTTCGTTTATTTCTTTGCAAAATGTTGCCATCGAAAAAGTTGGCCCTATATCAAATTTTAACCGCTTCTATAGAGCACCCACATTATTAAACACATACATCCATAAAAGCATAAAATGCGGTTCTGGAGGGACGGGATGACGAGAGGACGAGTAAGCAGGAAGGGAAGAGGAGATAGGGGAAGCAAGACAGGTTACTTAGAGGTACGTAATCACGGAAACCGAGTCAGGGCCTTTCATTCCAGGGTCATTTCATTTTAACACGGTGAAATAGAAAAAAATAGCAACATATTTTAGTTCTACAATTATTTTTTATATGGTATAGTCGATAGCTATTTCGACTCACGTCATCGTCGGAAATATCGCCGGAACGTCGTTTTTTCACCGCGTTATAATGGAATTCTACCAAGAAAATGCCAATTCAATCAATAAATACGTAGGCATTTCAAAAAAAAAAAAAAATCATCCGCATATTTATACGCACTGCTGATGTTTACAATGCGGCCACAGTACAATTTTACATGAGAGCGACTGGTATTTATGTAAAGTGATATTTACTGTAACAATTTATTTTGTATTAAAGCGTTTATAACGTTCTATATTTGAAAGATTTGCATTCATTCCAAATTCAAAATCATCTCAATGTTATTGCAGTTCTAATTGCCGTTGAATAAGATTCTCAAATATTGAACCAATTTTATTAGGGCTTACGTCAAATATAAGTTAATATTGTAAATCAATAAGGAGGTAAAAGTTCAAAGCTTCTGGAAGGAGGTAGAATTGTGGGAGGCACCGACCGCATGTCTCGCCAATACTTATTTATAATTCCCCACGTAGCATGCACTTGAAATAAGGAGACCCTGAATAAAAAAGGAGCATTCTTTTCTCTCAGTATTGGCAACACAGCCATGTTGCATTTCCAGTACCTAACCCGGCCGGCCATCTTAGGAACGTGATTTTAAACCAGCGGTGTAACAAAATTTATTCTGCTCCCCTCGCGCATTCACATTGTACCAAAATCTAAATTATCCATACATTTTGTTTGAACTATAGTAATCTCCGCATTTTTATTTCATTATAAGGCAGAAATTGAAAAAGGTTAAATCAAATTTGAATTCTTACAACTTTGTACAATTCCACGTGTTTTGTCATTGATGACCCGGGTTTCGCCTTTCGGCATCTTCAGGCATTCTATCACACGGATGCAACGGAACTTTAGTCAGTTCTGTTGCGTCAGTGACAAAACATGTGGAATCTTCAAAGCTTTTAATTGTGGAGATAACATAGTACTACAGTATATTATTATTTAAATCTACTAGACCAGTTTGTGTCTCTGTTGTTTGGCCTATCTTTAACGTTTGAGTAAATGGGAGGGCTAAGTATTTTATTACGCTCTGTTTATTATGACCGGGTTGGTGCGAAGGTATTTTTTGACAAAGCAAGCGCTTATGTCTCCAAATAGAATCGATAAGTCTCTTGAAAAAAAAAATGTTTAGACAGGGACTTAAACCCGTGAGATCTTTTATTGAATTCTATGAAGTCGACCTCTTAAACAGTACTCCGCAATCTTTTCACACCTACGGCACACCAAAATTCTTCCTAGAACTCTGCGGCACACCAAATGATACAATATATATAGGAGTAAAATTGATTCACAAATTTAACAATAAAATTTAAATATAATACAAAATAAGAAATTGTATTTGACCGCGGCACACCTGTATCTGGCTCACGGCACACCGATTACGGAAAACTGCTATAATGTATTAGTTTTTTTCCTATCATTGCGTCTAGTAGTCAGGTGGAAATAGTCACAGAAATTCAATGCGTTTGTTTCCACCAATAAGTTGTGCACGTCACTGCACCACGTACTCCTTGCTGTGAGGAATTTAATATTCTTTAATGATCTCCGAGGCATTTGAAGGAATCGTAACTTTGCTCGAGTTCTCAAGATTTTAGACGATAAAAAATCTGTGGAATTTCAGATTTAAGTGAATTGAAATGAGACATTATAATAATATAACTACAGTTTATTCCATTGGCAACATTAAAATTTATTGCACACGTCTTTCTGCTTCAATTATTTTTACTGACTGTTGAGAAAATTGTTACTTGCAATATAATATTTAAAGAATTCGAAACATAAATCTTATTCATAGAGACATTGCATTATGAAATGTAATATCCTCTCACAGATCCAGTAAGCAACATTATGTCGTTAAAGTATTGTTTACTTCAACGCGAATTAAACTGAATTACATACCGACTGTAATAAAACAAAAAAAAACAACGCATTTTTTAAATACTGCAGTCATTATAACTGTTGATAATTGAACCTTGTTGATAAATCTCTATACACTCAACCCCCTACAGTATAGTTTCTCAAACTTTTTACATCTGCAGACCACCAAAAAATCCAAAAACGTTTTGCGGACCATCAACATTGGAATAAAATAATAAATATTTATACAATTGATTTTTTATTCAAAAAAATTGACTTTGCAACACCATTCAGTGTTGATATAACAATATTAAAGTAACACGGTGAAAAAATGGCAATGTATTTTAGTATTACAATTTTTTTATAAGATATAGTTGATAGCTATTTCGGCTCACGTCATCGTCAAAACTATATGTTATAATGGAGTTCAAACATGTAAATGCCAATTCAATCAATAAATGTTTAAGTATATTAAAACAGACAGTAACAAAAAAATATATTTTAAAAACCCATGAAAATAAAAAAAATCAATTATTACATGAGTTTTCTTCGCGGACCACCCAAAAATCTCCGCGGACAACCGGTTGAGAAACTAGGCCCTACAGTGTAAAGATCGGTGTTGCACTATATGAATACTATGTTATAGAAGACTGGACGTCCGTATAAAATTTGAGGTTAGGTTATTGTAATTGGATCTCGATAATTGTTTGAAATTGATAAATCAAACATTATTCACCATTTTTTAATTATTATAATAAAAGATCGTCAATTTTTCCTAGACTTTAAATACGTCAAGTTTATAATATACGAATATTTCAAAATCGTCTCACCAAAGAAGTCATCGGAGTCGTTTGTTTTTTACGACTGGCCAAAACCCTGAGTTTTATACAATCTTTTTCGTCTTAGCTATTGAACTATTGATTCTATATATCTGCTAATTATGACAACATATAATAAAGTGATAAGGCAAAAATCCCACTGTTTTAATTTGTATTGTATACATATGTTAGATAATGTTTGCGATAAGCGGAACAAGTCCTGATTTTCACGATATAAAATTATATATATACATAATCCTAAACTTTTTTTTAATTATTTCAAATTATATGAGTGAGTAAACAAAATGGTTTGTTCATAAATTAAAATGAAAACAAACAATAAAAGCTTTCAATGTGTTACAGCTTAAAGCTTTATATGATATCAATCACATCGTTATTAACTTTTCAAACTCAATTCATTTATTGAAACGTCCTAAGGCTTTTGCGGTGGAAATGTAATGCAAAGGTCAGCACCTTAATAAATAACATTCTCATAAGCCGTAAAGCGGATTATTTACAATTCGATTTATCAAAATTGCAATGCAAGAATGATATAATACTATTAGTCCCGACCAATATGCCCGGTCAATTTAAAAACAAATGGCATATTTCTTAAGTGTAAACTAAAATTGCTATAACTACGGAAATATTGTATAAAATCAAAGGAAACTATTTCAGATGGTTGAAAACATTTTATCAATTAACCTAAATGTAATAAAATTACCAAAATTCTCCCTTATAAAATCCACCCGACAATGATAACACATATACCGAGTCTCACTTATACTTTGTACACACTTTGCAAGTCCTACAGGGGTTAATTTCCTTTTGGTGCCGGTATAGCGATGAAAAAATGTTTTGCTATATTCCTGGACAACCTGTCTTGTGGATTTTGCAAAATTCTTACTCGGGGTAGACTCGGTGCTACTGTAATGTCGTCTCCAGACGAAGAAATTTTGGTATCGTATGTCACGCGCGCAACGATTGAGTTTATAGATCGTTCAAAATAATTCCTTCATAGACGATAACATAAATTAATTGGCCGTTTTGAAAAGTTTAGAGTCTTGACTTTAATAAAACCTAAGATTCCTTTATCAAATGCATCGCTATATGTTACTAACTTAACTGTTTTTGAAGGGCTGGACGTGAAAACACGGCTCCGGGATTCGATGAGTTAAAATTTTATGTCAATTTTGTAGGCACTTATAACACCGAAAGTAAATTTCATTTAAAAATGTACTAAACCTGTCAACGATGGTGGTATAATGTTGTCTACAGTTTCAAAGAAGGTTCTGAATAAAGTAAATTTCTAACGAGTAGTCAACCATAAACAATAATCTTTTATTGCGCGCTAACATCGGAAAACCGACCCGTTTAGCTTCTCACCGAGTGGAAAAACAATGTTATTAATTTTAATTATACATTTGTAATTAATCAATTCGGATATTAATCATTATTGTCAAACATACTTTAACAGACTTCATTTATAAAACGCTACGACGTTTGATGATTCAATGAACATAATGTAACTAACTACATTAGCAATGTGATTCAAAAATATAACTTTACGTGAACAATTTAACAGGGCTGTTGAATTGTTAAAAAAAAAAACACTAAATCGACTTCGACTCGGACATCGTCCAAAAACACGATTCAAAGTGAAAAAAGTTTAATTTTGTAATGTTTTCAACCGACCAATCTGGCAAAATTTTCATTAAAGATCACTCGTTTTTCACGAATCCGATTTCTTCCAAAACACCGCGATTCCAACTTCGACTCAACAGCCCTGCAATTTACATAATATATGAATGTGATACTATCAAAACAAAGCTACCATTTTGTGATAGCGATCGTCAGTGAATGTTAAAGGCAATAATTATTCACGGTGTAAATTCTTGATAAGCTTATGCGAGAATTACGAATAATTAATGCCAGCCAATGTGGGAGTAAATTTTCAAAGATGTTCTACGAAATTACATATCAATTCTAAGGAACAAATCTGTACTTTTCTATAGAATAAAATATAAACTGAGAGCGATAATTTTTTTTTAATAAATTAAATTTATCACACTAACCAAACCTTAATATACACAGAGATAAAAAAAAACTAGCAAATAATATCCGACTTACATCCAAAAAAAATAATTTTATAAATACCTCTTGGTAGTACCGATGGAAATTTGGGCCCCTCGTGCTAATGTACGCAAAAAATGGAACCCACCCCTTTAGATAAAAAATTTAAGATGAAATCACTTTTAAGGTGTTAACTGTCACTTCTTGATGGAAAGGCATGATATTTTATGTAATAAAAACACATTTTTAGTACTTATTTCTACAATGTGTTCTTTGATCAGGACCGGTTTCGCTCATCGCGAGCATTCATCAATCGATAATTCGACTATTTGTTTTAAATAATGTTTTAAGTAACGAAAATTTATAACATCAAAGTTATTCTGCCGAAAAATATGTGTAACAAAAACAAATATTTTTTTCTAAATCAACGTTTTCCAGCAAATTTTTTAAGCAGGGCTGTGACGTCGTTAAAAAGAACACAACTCCGACTTCAAAAAGTTTAATTTTTCACATTTTTTCCTACCTTTCTTATATATATGCATTCAATTATAGATCAACCAGACAATCCGGAAAATTTTTCTTTGAGATATTGTTCAAAATCGTCTAATCGAAAATGTAGTCAAAGTCGCTCGTTTTACACGACTCCATAGTACCTCTGTTAATGATAGAACAGTAAATATTCAACAAAAACAGTCAAAAGCAATAATATTTGTGGCGTGACCTAACTATTAAGACGATAGATCGAAGAAGTCGATTGATGCGGGACTATTTAACTCTGTTCTTATAGGATGAGACTATATTCAATGAACGAGACATGCGGGAACAAAAGATCGAAGTTTTATAAGGGAAATGTTTTTAATGGAAAAAATACTACAAATAATGGACCCGCAATAAATTTTTCACCTTTAAGGTATTAACTGCCACTCCTTGGTGTTTTAAGTATTGTAACGAAAATAATTTTTTAATACTATTCCCAAAATTTGTTTTATAGTAAAAACCAGTTTCGCTCATCGCGAGTATTATCAACAGTACCGCTCCTTATTATAAAATAAATTGCGGAAAATTTTCTATATATGTGTTTTTATTATTAAAAAAAATATACATAGTTTTAAACTTATCTTCCAAACCAATGGTTCAACTGATCCTGAATTAGTGACGTCAATCTAATCAAGTCTGGTCTGAAATTTTGGTGATATAGGAGATCTTAATAGAACATTATCAATATATAATGTTCGCAATGAGCGATCATAAAATTATGTTCTTATTAATTTATGATATCGACTGAAGGTGCTTGATGGAATTCCAATATCATATTTGAATTGCTGCAACTTTGTACGATTCCACATGTTTTGTCACTTACCCGGGATTCACCTTTCGGCATCTTCTGGCATTCTATCACACGGATTCAACAGTCGCTAGCGTCAAAACACGCGAAATCGTACAAAGTTAAAATATCATATCTTTCCACCAAGAAGTGGCAGTTAACACCTTTAAAGTGACATGTATATGGGTTGCAACATTTATTGAAGAAAAATTTTAATATTTCATAAGATTAAATGTAAAAAAACGGGTACCGCTAAACTTACTGTTTTATTTAAAAAGGTATATATTTTTCACACTGGTTCTTATAGCGTATATTACATGCATATACATTACCGTGTAAATCTTGCAATGTTTACATAATTTTACGCATAATTTTGCTATTCTATACTCGAATACACTTTATAATGATCCTTTAGTAACGTCATGTTGATGTTACGGTAAGCAGAAGCTATTGGTTTTAATCACTTTTTGTGCAAAAGAAGCACTATGACGTCGTTTCCTTGCATAATCTATCAAAATTATGTGCACTTACACGACATTGAAGAGTAAAATGTAATGTGTATTAAAAAGTAACGGCGTATAATTAAAATATTTCTTGCTAATTTTCTCGAGGAATCACATTGATGGCATTTTCTATCTCGCTAGGCAGAAACGGATTTTGAATTTCAAGAAAGTTATGATAAATGCAAGGCTATGAGGTCTTTAAAAAAGCAGGAATCTAATATTGACTAGCAACACAACTCCGACTAAAAATAGGTTAATCTTGTCAGGCTTTTTCCTACCTTTCCTGTTTATGTACATTGAATTAAAGACAAACCAATCAATCCGGCAAATAGCGAAATTCTTCATGTTATAGGAGTAAATATAAATTGTTTAAACTTCCTATTCAAAAAGCATTTTAAGAGCGGAAAATAGGCACTCTACTGACACTTGGTTAGCGACAATGCCGTAATGATCAATGTTAAATCTTTTATAATTTCTGGAGACCGTTTTGTTTCCATTTAGTATTTAAATTAAAGGCTCGGATAATCTTTTCCACTATTTTCAATGCATCGTAAAATCCATTTTTTAATTTTGGAATAGTTATCTTCGCCTACTTTATTGGGACTAAAATGAGGACGATATACTTTCTCTTGTTCATTTGTGATATTTTTCAAAATCATCTAAACGAAAAAGTAGTAAAATTCGCTCGTTTTCACGACTTTACAGCCCTGGATAAATCCATTCTTCATCCAGTTACTCAATGAAATCTTTTCGAATTAATAGCCAACACTGATATCAGAATTTGCATTTGGCTTCCATTGCCGGATTAATAAGTTCGCATAGCATTTGTTTTATTTGGAATATACACATTACAAAAATTACAAATTTTAGGTTCATCACTTTTGCAACGTATCAAAAGATCTGAAAAATTAAAATTGGCAATAAAAAGGATATCAAGGAAGTCAACCAAGGCAAATCTACGTTGTATAATATATATTAAAAATATTGTATTCGTATGAACTCACTTTCGTCCACGTGGAACATGTCGAAATCTAATGCTATTTGAACAATTTATTTTTTTAATTCGTATAAATATTAAATAGTATAAAAAGAAACTTGTACCTTAAAAATACCATTATTATTATAAAATATTATTCATAAAAAAAAAACAAAATTATTTTATTCTTAACCATGACTTCGGCAAGAGATCCCATGAGACCGAATCTCTATACAAATAGTAATTTTTTCAATCGATGTCGATTCTCTTTAAAACATACAAGACAAAACATAAAAAAAGAAATAGAAAAGGGTATAACAAATGATTTACGTGTTTATCTAAAAAATAAAAAAGTCTAACCCCAATCCACGTTTTTCTTCTAATTACGTTTTTTTTCTAACCACTCCATTTAAAAACGAAAAATTACGTTTCATTGCTTTAATAAAATTGAATCAACTCCAAATCCGTAGAGGTTATTACACAATAAATTTAAATATATAAGTGGGGGTTTGATTTGACAAAATAATATGTCCTCAATTCAATCCTGTTCAAAAGCTTTTAATAATCTATACAGCCCAGCAAGAAGAGAAAAAGAGCTTTCGTGTAAGTCAGAACCACAATCTTGATAACTGAAACGGCTGTCAAACTGTCTGCGCGTCCTTACCTTGCATATAAAACGACTTCGCAAAATTAATTAAACATCACATGGATACATTAAATTTATAATTCATTCAAGGAGTTGTCTTTACTCCGCCTTTCTTAAATTGATTTTTTGATTGCATTCACTAATTCACTATTCATTACAGAAGTATTCTTTAATTGATGTTTGGATTTTAATTGAGTTTGTTGGTGCAAATATCAACCTACTGACTGAATACTAACATTTCAATTGTTGGGTTGGTAGATTGAATTGTTATTATTAAACAGGACTATGGATTCGGAGCCGGAGTCGTAAAACACGAGTGACTCCGGCTTTTTTTTAATAAGACGATTTCGAAGAATATCTCAATGAAAAATTTGCTAGATTGGTTGGTTGATCTCTAACTAAATTCAAATAAAAAGGAAAGGTTGGCAGGAAAAAATAAGTTGTTGTTGTTGGTCAATGCTGAAAGCCTGTGCGATTCCACATGTTTTGTCACTAGTGACCCGGGTTTCGCCTTTTGGCATCTTCAGATATTCTATCACACGAGTGCAACATAACTGGCATTGTAGAAATGAAACGACATGAAGATACATGACTGAGAATTAAATTATTCAGAGTCATTTATGTTGCAACCGTATGATAGAATGCTTGAAGATACCTAAAGGTGAAACCGGATCATTAGTAACAATGTGTAATCGTATAGGATTTCACCGATTCAAATTTCACTTTCGTATAATTGAATTGATTCATAAATATGTTGGAAGAAAAATGGTTAGTGTAAATTAAGCGAAACAAAAAGTTACACATTTTTACGCTTCTTAGATTGAGAAACACAATAAAAATGGTATATATTGTGTAAAATAAATATGCAATAATAAACAGCTGGTATCATCAGTTCGTTCGCTATTTTCGCATATTTTTTGTTAAATTTACAATATCGATTGATGAAATTTCAATATTATATTTTAATCGTTCAAACTATGAACAATTCCACAAATTTTAACTATTGAATCTTAGTAAGTTTCCATATGTTTTTTCACTCACGATTCGGGCTTCATTTTTTAGTATGTAAGGGCATTCTTATACACGGATGCAATAGAAGAGGCAGATAGTTTGTACGACTTTTATACTTGATGATTAGTTACAATAAAACTTAGAGTCTAATGGCTAGGTGTTAAATATATATCTGAAATATTTTTAATAACTAATGATTTGATTATAATGTTATTAAAAATTTAAACAAATAACCTTAAAGCTCATACAAGAAAGTGACAGTAATCGGAAGACTTTTCAATAATTAAATAACATTAGAATTCAATTGGAAATTTTAATACACAGACATCTTTATTTTAAATTCAATTCTTGACAAATTAAACGAAGCTCACGTAAAAGACTTAGCTTGGGAAATTAATAACTGACGTGTAACTGATCGTTTAATACAAATAATGAACTTAACTGGCTAACAAGTTTATGATCTCTTATGTATTTTTAATAATAAAAACGCTTTTGTAGTACTATTTCCACAAATATTTCATGACCAGGAGCGGCTTAAAATAATTTAGTGGCGTTTATGTTTAGACCATATTTTAATAAAAAAATTAGCTCTTGCACGAAATTTTTAATACTGTCAATTCTCACTTTTACGGTATTAACTGTCACTTCTTAAAGGAAAAGCATGAAATTTTAAAAAATTTAATTACTATTTCCACAATGTATTTTATGATTTAGAACCGGTTTCGCTCATCGCTCATCAGTTGATAATACTCGTGATGAGCAAAACTGTTCCCGATAAAAAAAAACATTGTGTAAATAGTACCAAGCAAAATGTTTTATTATTTAAAATATCATGTTATTCCATCTAGAAGTGATAATTAACACCTTTAAAGCCATCCAAAAATATTTCTGAAATAATTTTTATTTTGTCATTACTGTTAATTTTGTGAGTGATAATTTTTAACCACTAATCTACAATAAGTCTTTTATAAATCTTTAAGTTTAAAGTCATGCGATAGTGTTAATATTAGTTGATTATTATTTATTGTATAATCATGTCATCTAAAACTATCATGTATAAAATATCACGCATTTACATCAAGAAATGACATTCAACACCTTAAAAGTAATCTCCTTTGTTTTCTCAATTATCGTTATTAATTAAAAATGTTTAAATCCTTCATTCAACTGTTTTGTTTTTGTTTCTTGGAGTCTCAAGTTAGTTTTTATTTTCTTTTCCATATTTGAATTAGTCAATTTTATCATTTGACAGTAGCTGCAGCCTTGTGCCGAAGTAGCGATGTAATGACTTCGCTATTTGAGCGATAATGATTAAAAATGTGCTCGCGTTTTTCATTGAAAACCAAAATAAAACATAGTCATGGAATTCTTGCAAAGTTTCCTTTAACATGCTACATATGGCAATGTATATTCTTGCCCTATGTGGTGTCAAGACGACCGACAAGTTGCCCTTATACGAGAATAAATGCGTTTTTTTTCACTTTCTAGTTCCATAATAGATCATTGCTGGTACTGCATTGCGATGATCATGGTATCGTGGACAATCGACAAAAGCACTCACTTCCAGAATCAATGCCGACAGAATTCTAAGTATTATACCATTAAGAGATATTTTATAACCCGCTCGCAACAAATCTGCTGCCCTTATCTGACAATCGAATGATCGGATACACGTCAAAGTGGCGCATTCGATTTTCCTTTCATTGAATCTTGTAGAAAAATTGTAAAAACAATTTTAAAAATGCGCTTATATGTACGACATTTTACTTAAGTATATGCCCTATAATACACACAACTAGGGTTGTGTAGTCGGTATCGTGAAAAACGAGCAACTACGACTGCTTTTACTAATAGACGATTTTGAAGAATACCTCAGTAAAATATTTGCTGTATTCAATGGTTGATCTTTAATTTGTTTCACGTAAATACAAAAGTACAAAAAACCCTGAAATTAAAAAAAAAATTATAATCGGAGTTGTGTTTTTTGTTTTATTGCTAGCAAGAAATAACCTATATCGTTAGAACAGGAGAGAGGATGTATTGTGAATCTTTTCTACACAGTTATATATACAATATATAAGCAAATGTTCGTATAAGCATAATTCTGACGATGGTGAGCCGAAATAGCTATCAACTATATCTTATAAAAAAAATTAGGACTAAAATACATTGCTATTTTTTCACCGTGTTGTAATGGAGTTTTACCAAGTAAATGCCAATTCAATCAATAAAAGATGCAATGCCATTTTTTACAGAAGAAATATAGAAGAAACAGTATTACATCCAACGAGTCAAAATTCAATACGTCGTTAAAAAATCGCGAACGATTACATTTTCAATCAACAGTGAGAGTAGCGCAAAGCTGCTAAAAGTGAATAAATAATAATTATGCATCATTGTATTTTTATAATCAATAAAGAAACTTTAATTCTAATGAAAAACAATATGGCGTGAGTTCAAAAAGACAAATTTTGTTCTTTAATTGATGTCATATTCTTTTATATTGAATATTTCTGTTTTTGAAACCGATTTATCAAATAATAAAACAGTAAAGTTTTTTATAGCGATTTTTTAGTACGCGCCACTTTCTGGAACTAATTTATAATGTAATAAGAATTGAGAGTATATTTTTTGTTCAATGTATACAAATTGTGTAAAAATAGTTTTTTTTTACTTTCATTGCTTCATTTGTCAGATAGAGCTAATAAGTTAAATAATGTACATAATTAACATTTGTCGATTTTCATCAGTCTTCCATGGACAAAACTGTAAAGACATAACGGGTGACTGCAAAGCATTCTAATAAGACGGATGAAATAGTTCAATTATTTCATCAAAACACGGGGGGTCATAAATTATTTTATCGAGATCTTAGATATATAAAAAGCTTAATTATTAAATTCAAGTTAAGTTCTTAACGACTTAATCTTCCCAATTCCCACTTATATCCCATATGTATAATTAGTTCAATGAGTCAACAGCCTCATAAACAAAATTCCTATATTTATGTCACCTTATGTTTAATTCCCACTATTACCCGCCAATTTCAAATTCAGCATCTATTTCTTAGTCTAAAATTATCCAATTGCATTTAAATGATAGCTTATTATAACTTTTTGTAGAATTCTTTAATCAAGAATCATTTACAGTATTTATTGTAAATAAAACTCATCACATACGCTTGAGTGTCATTATTATTGAATCAATATTATTGAAAGCTATTTCAGTCGTTTGTTTGGATCCCTAGCTTTTGTATCTGTATTTTTCGTATGTAATTAATTTCTCTTGTGTGTAACCGATGCTTACTGTTTATTGTGTCAGTTTTGTTACATCCGTATGATATAATGCCTGTAGATGATATAAGGCGAAACCCAATAGTGACAAAACTTGTGGGGTCTTGCAAAGTTTAAGCAATTAAAATTATAAACTTTTGTATCACAAGATTCTAGAAATTAATAGCAGCCAGTTATTAAATTCAAACGTCATTCACGATGATCAACTCAATCTTCCCAACTCCCTCTTTTTGTACCCTTTACGTGAGATCGGTTCAATTAATCGACAATCTCATGACGTAAATTCTTATGTTTCATCACTAGATATTTAATCGTTACTTACCAGATTGAAATAAGTAGGTATTTCCATAAAAAAAACCATTTATATTTTAATGTTAGTATTAATATGTTTTGTGAAACCCTTTCAAGAATGACTCATTAACAAGATCGTTAATGAAAATTATCACAGGTTATTGTGTTATTTATTATTAGATTAATATTATTAAATTTGATTTAGCTGCAATTTATTAATTACCTTGGGATAAGTGTTTTCCTGTAAATAATAACCTTGGTATATAGATATGATATACTCGTGATATATATATATACGCGTGATAGAATGCCTGAAGATGCCGAAAGGGAAAGCCCGGGTCGTTCGTGACAAAACATGTGGAGTCATACAAAGCTTAAACAAATCAAATTTGATATTAAAATACTATCATCAAACACCATCAGTCGATATCATAAACCATATTCAATCCACGCTACACCCTGGGTTTGTCCCCCATAAAGAAAACTCCTTGACTGCCCCATTGTCTGTACATCGGGACAGTAATAGGTATTTGCTTTTTTGCGGAAAAAAATGAATTCGCAGTGCATTTGTGCATTCTGTCACAGCTTTGCGGTTACCTTACGCACACTCTCTCAACGTCATATGCAACGATGCACATGCACAAATTAAATACATACACAGACAGTGGCAGGCAGTCCATAGATACGACACATCCTTCATATCGTTAAATGTAAATATTATTTTATTTTTACCGTATAATTTTTGTATAATTTTTTTAATATCAAATTGATGGACCTATAAGATCTATAATTCGTTAGCATCGGAGCTCTTCAAGTCTCCTTCGTCACTTGTGTATTAATTTATTTGCTGTATAATTTTTCTGTCTTTATTGACAGATGTAATTCGCTGCAGAGCTGAGCGATCCATATCAATATTAAATATTCAATCTTAATCAGTAGCTTCCAATCTAAGCGGTGCACTTCTAAAAGAAAGCGCGGATTATTGCCAGAAGTGGGCTAGCATTTTTTAATAAGAAAATATTTTTACTACAATAATATCTATAAATAAATAAAACTAAATATCGTAAGTTTTAACGTGTTACTTCACTGTTAATTTTATTTTTGTAAGTTTTTACGTGTTACTTCACTGTTAATTTTATTTTTGTATGATAAAGTTATTATTTAAAACACGTCTATATAGGTGGGCAATTTTTGTTTTGAGTAGTGGCGTAGTAACATAAAGATCAAACACGATGAAAAAGTAGTAATGTATTTTAGTTCTAAGATATGGTTGATAGCTATTTCGGCTCATTTCGTCGTCAGAACTATACAGAAATAGCTATCAACGATATCTTATAAAAAAAAATGTAGAACTATAATACATTGCTATTTTTTCACCGTGTTATAATGGAGTACTACCAAGTAAATGCCAATTCAGTCAATATAAAGATCAAAGACCGCTGTTTTAAAAGAAAATTAATAGCGAATCATAGGGGGGAAATCGTGAACTTCAGGTGTAACGATAAATTACCTCTCTCACCGAAAATAAAAAAAATGTTTGTTGCGGTTATCGATAAATATAAGTAATGAAGTTTTTTTAGCATAGCATCCCCTATTTAAAAAGTCACCACCCACCACTGATGCACACACATCGAAAGCCATTATACATGAACACGATTGCAGAACCTAGACTGTAGGGTAACCGTGTAGTGTGTTTCTTCGAGAAGATATTTCAGAACTTCGTCCATAATATTTCTTACTATGAAAATTAAATTATTTAATATTCATATTTTTTTACAATTTGAATATCACATGGGTGGAGACAATCAACAATCTCCCAATAATTGGCAAGAGAGTGTCACAAATATCATTCATTTCCATGGGATTTTTATCCAACTCAAAGTACGTTGAAAAATTTCAAAGCTCTTCTCATTGAAATCAATACTATAGTATAATTAATAATCACTTCTTGGTGGAAAGATATTATATTATAATAGTAAAAACACATTTAAATACTATTTTCATAATACGTTTTATACTTAAGGGACTTAAAGACCAATTTCGTTAAACACGAGCATTATCAATTGATATAACAAATTGCAATTAAAGCTATGTATACAAGCAATTTAATTAATTATTAGCAGGTATCCAAAACCTAAAGTTTAAGAAATGAGAGAATTAAAAGAAAATAAACTGTAGATTTCCAACAATTTCAGGACAATCAATCAATTTCAATAAAATCGGGACTGGTTTCGCTTAACAGATATGATGAGCAGTGATCAATTAATTATTTATTTGTGCTAAGTTATGGCAGAAGTGTACGAATTATTTGCAATGAAACTGTATCGTTTTATTTATGACTGTAAATTTCTTTTCTTTAGCGACCCGACGCTTGAAATAGATTAGTCAAAAGCCTGACTATTTATTAATACAGCCTTAATAATGTTCGATTGTTGTTTCAGCGTTACGATATTATCAGACGCGTTCCATGACGGTGTAATTTTGTTTTTTAATCCTTGGTCACCCAGCTGAAATCCTGCCGTGTGATGCCAGGATGCTGCATAATACATTTTATCAGAAGCAAAAGCTTTTTTAGTCCTGCAAATATTTTCCATAACGGGTATAATTACTATCAAATCCATAACATCGCAGCGATCAGGTAGTTAATTTAAACATTAAAAACAATGACATATTCAGGATATGATCCGGTTTCTGGAGACTGCTTCGTGAGAAATTTCTCCATTGAATGATATTTTCAATTTAATGATTATATCGGGTTTGTGGTGCAGTAGTCAACATTATTGGCTTCCGTATGAACAGTTTTTCCGCGAGTTATGGGTATATGATACATTTGTGTTTGTGACAACTAAAAATTATTCAATCACACCAATCATTTTCTTTTTGTTGATAAATATACGCTTCAAAAATTACTAATGAAAATTTCTACCACTTTTACAACATAAAATATTTATAAGAATAACAAGGAAATCAAACGAGCAAGGCCATACAAATAAATCTATTTCGATACGTCAAACAATTGTATCTGTCTGAACTCACTTTCTGACATCTGAAACAATACTGTTAAACATTGTTAATGCTTCAACCAGTGGCATCATCATTAGCAGACTGGTTGTAAACTTTAAAACAGTGGTAGTCAACCTGGGCCGTACCGTCCACTAGTAAGCGCTTCAGTTTCAACGGTGGGGTAAAGGTTTTAAAAATGTTAAGTAAAACTTCTTCCCTACTTTATAAACCAAAATTACTGTGGAACCAATCGGCGGCTAGAAAATTTTACTACAAACTGAGATACAAAAGTGGACGTTTGTTGTAAAAAGGTTGACTACCCCTGCTTTATAATAACAAGTAATTTATGTCTACAAGATCTAAAAAAATAATCAGGACCATACAGTCTGATATTGACGGTGCTATAAATTTGCCTATAAACTTTCCTATGAATTATCTCAGTTATATAACAGTTATGACAAACCTTTTCAAGTAGAGTGCCAAATTTGGCTCAATGTTTTTTTACTATTAACTCGCCCGTCATTAATAATCAGACTTAGTTGCGTTATAAATGTAGTGTAGAATGAATTTAAAAAAAATGATTTTTGTTCAAAAAAGCTCAAGCAATATGTTGTCCGTTTCATTCACAAAATCTTTTAATGTCACACGAAATTTTATATTATGTTAAAAGGATACATTTATATGAAATGAAAAATAATATAATGACAACACAGAACTATTCATTATCGTTATCATGTCTACGGTTTTCAATTGTATAGTGTCAAAGCTCAGTAAAATATATTAGTATGTAAGACAGAACGCTAGGACGAGCGCAAAACCTATTTATTCATAGAGAAGAACACTGTTGTAAATAATACTAGCGTATATAGAGAATGATATATGTATCTAAATATATCACCCTAAAAAATTAAAAAATACGGAAACGAGGAAAGCTTAAAATAATAATTAATAAATAACATTTTATAATAAAAAAACATCAAGTTCTCTCTCTTTTATTTCCAAAAATTGGTTAATATGAGGAGGTATTGTAAATCTTATATTAACTAAATCTTATAACACGGTGAAAAAAATAGCAATGTATTTTATTTAGTTCTACAAAATTATTTTTAAAAAATATAGTTGATAGCTATTTCGGCTCACGCCATCGTCAGAACTATGCTTAAACTAACATTTGCCTATCTATATATAGCTTTGTAGAAAATGTACACAATACATCTTCTCTCCTGTTTTAACGGCCTAGCTTGGTTTCTTTCTCGCAATAAAACTAAATTTTTGAACAATTGTAAATGGAACTAAAAAATGCGGCTATAACAATAAGTTTACATGTGGCATGGAATTGATCTATTACGGAAGCAAATCAGACCCCTTCCCCTAGTAGAGCGGTTTAATCAGTGGACTAAACAATATATTAGTTTGTTTGTTAAGAATGCTTTGTGATCGTTGATGTCTATTTATTTCCAGCTGCTCCGAAGCGGTCATCCTACGACCCTTACTGCAAAGATGCAAACACTTAGGCGCTGAGTTTGAATTTATATTACGTGACTCCCTTATAACGTGATTAGCGAATTGTGAATCTGTTTTTTTTATTATTGAATGATCTTATATGTTCCTTAGCTCGAGTAGATATACTCCTACCTGTAATATGCACCTTTTGTAAAAATTCAATTTTTCATAATATCGATTCATTGAACTAATTAATCTCAAAGCCCGATTCCATTCAATGTTTATGTTAAAAAATCAACCAATCCTTCATATTTCTCTCTTGCTATATCACTTACGTCATCGAATTTGATTTGTGTTATTGATATAAGAAAATTACATTATATTGCATAATCGATATCTTATAAAAGATATTTTTTGTTACTTTTCAATTGCGGTTTTGCTCTTATTGATGTTTTAACAATTATTTACACCTTGTTGTATGAACGCAACACTTTGCGGTTTATCGCAACACTTGCTCTGTGATATGATCATTATTTCTATTACCATTACATAGACTTGTTTACTTTTATCAAATTTCAATTTATAACATTATTTGCTTTATATTTTATAGCATTTAACACAGGTCCGAATTAGTAACAATCTAGATTCACATAATAAACATATTTCATTTTATAATTTACTTGTCATTTACTTACACGCCATTTACCACCAAAAAGGACAGAAAAATATAATAAAATGAGTGTTTATTGTGTTTAAAAAATATTTCATAAAATTGTCTTTTTTTTAATTTAACTGCAATATTTTCTCGAAGATGAAAGGCTCTCCACGCTGCATATTCAAATATAGAGCAGGCTAAGCCAACAAACGCACGGTATATTTTTCACAGTATAAATCTTGATTGTATATAATTTATTGTTATTTTTACAAGAAGTGAGTTTTCATATATTAAAATTAATCAAAACAATATTTTAAAATATCGATTGAGGATATTTGATAGATATTAATCGATCAAACTACGTCCACACGATTTGTCACTGACTAGCAATATTTCGCCGTTCGGTATTCTATTATACGCATGTAATAGAACTAACATTTTGATATTCAGTTACATCTTATCCGTATCATAGACTGCATAAAAATCCCAAAAGGCGAAACTTTCTAAATATCTTCTTTCCACACTCAGGGAAGTTTTTGTATTAATACAACAACATGACAACACATCTGAAAAGTTTTTTAAACATTACAAAAACTTTCACAAAACTGTTAAACTTTGAGAATGACATTTTGCATACTGTAAATTATTAATTAACTAATATAATATAAAAATAAGAACTCACCCAATTCGATTACTTTGAATCTAATCGAGAAGTATTCGTGTTTTAAATAGAGACTGAGGGATCGTCTTTAAAAAATCGTCACACTTTGAGGTTATGGATTTCTAATGACATTTTGCAAACTATCGATTGTAGCAAATAGTTCAGTTTTAGTAATTCACTTCGTTTGAGTGAATTTCAACGCATACTGGATACTCGTTGTTTTTAATATTTAACATTCTTGGAACTGATTTTTTTAAAACAATGAATTTTTATCTAAAAAAAAATATGAAAGAACTCTAATGTACCACCTGCTTCGAACTGTCATTTATATTACATACGTGGAAGTATTTATGGAATTTTACCAAGAGTCAACTATTCAAAGTTAAATTATCGCCAGTTAAATATAAACATTTTCTTTATAAAAAGTAATCATAACTTTACATTTAATTAACGCACTTCTTTACGCAAATGCAAATTCAAAAAGCATTTATCATTTTGTAGCAACGAACGTGTACTTGTTTTTAATGAATCAACATATTTATTTTATGATAAATAATGCTCTTTTTGTGCGCCATCTTTGATGGTGTTATACGTAAGCATAATTTTATGCAAGCGTTTGTATTTCATAGAATTCCATTACAGATCCATAAGGGCCGCATCGAAATATTAAAAATTTTTGATTCCATAAAAAGGGTAAATGGATATTTTAAAATGCAATTTTCAAATCATAACATCCAACACTTTAAAGTCAAAGTCGTGACAAACGTACAACTTTGATTACTTAATATTTTTCCAGCTCCCAATACGTATATATTATCAGTTTAAACAATTTTATTCGAAATGTAAATTTACAATATATAAAATCTTCGCTCAATATTTATTATAGTTACGGCGTAAATAAGACTATTACTAGTAATGCGTAGTTTTTTTACGTCACGACAGAAAGGTTTAATAAAAGTGTGTTTATTTTATACAATAAAAACACATATTCAGTACTCATTTCCAGAATATATTTTTTAACTGATCAGTTGAAAACGTTCGCGATGAGCGAAACCGGTCCTTGTCAAAAAATATATTGTGGAAGTGAGTACTAAAAATGTGTTTTTATTATTTATAATATCATGCCTTCCAATCAAGAAGTGACAGTTTACGCCTTAATAATGAAAGTGTTTTTATGTAATACAAACACATAATTATTTTTTTTAACGATTTTAAAGACCAATTAAGTGTTGAAAATATATATAAGATATATTAATTATGGAGGGGATTTTTTCAAAAGAACAAATATATTGATTGATTTGACATTCACTTGGTAGAACTCCATTATAACATGGTGAAAAAAATAGCATTGTATTTTAGTTCTACAAAATTATTATTTTTTAAGATATAGTTGATTTCTATTTTTGCTCACGCATCGTCAGAACTATTCTTAAACGAACATTTGCTGATCTATATACAGCTGTGTAGAAAAGGCACACAATACATCTTCACTCCTGTTTTAATGACCTAGCTTGTTTCTTGCTCGCAATAAAACTAAAAATTGTAAATGAAACTAAAAAGGCGGCTATATTAATAAGTTTACATATTGCACGGAAATGGTCCATTATGGAAACAAAACAGGCCCCCGTACCGGGTTAAGCAATGGAGATCGACATATATTAGTTTGTTCGTTGAGGATCTTTGTGATAGTTGATATTTATTAAATAGTGTTAGAATACATATATATTAGGATATAATACGCCACTTGCATTCATCCTATGCGCCGCTGCTTGGTTACGCCTGGTATAGACGTTCAGAAGATCTAGCATAGCGTTCCATAGCATAAATATGCATGCATAAACGAGCAGGCTAATTTAGAGGGGAATAGATGCAGACAGAGGTCTTAGCCGTTTCCACTAGAGCGAAGTATATTTAATAATAAAAACACAATATCAATTATTATTCCCATAATGAAGAGAGTTAGTGTTGTTACGTCGGGGATGGATTACTATTTTAAACTGAGCCAATGTTGTCGAATTCGTGTTAACGTATGAGATCAATTAATACCGTCTATACGTTGGCGCTCAAATACAAGAGGTTAAGTATTATATATTCTTGTTACGTAATTACGATGGGGTACGTAGGCGTAAGTAAAGCGTGATTTTTTGATGGATTTTTAAAAACATCCGTCTTTTATTCTTTTTATTTTATTAACGCCATGTAAACCAAAACAAAATTATAAAATATAATCGGTAAAATGATTGAATTCGTATTTTCTTGGCAGAACTCTATTATAACACTGTGAAAAAATAGCAATATATTTTAGTTCTACAAAAATTAAATTATAAGGTACGCAGTTGATAGGTGTTTCGGCTTACGTCAGTCAGAACTATTATGTCATAGTTCTGACGATACCTGATAACTTTGGAATTATTGTAGAACTTTAATACATCGCTAGTTTTTCACTGTGTTAATTTCAGTTATTTTATTTGAAGCGATCTAACAAGGATCTTCTGTACATTTAATGTGTATTGATTACAATATTGCAGTGCGTTTTATTTAAAAAAATATATTCAGGCATATATATATTTCATCGGATATATTCTAGTACAGGTATCAGCAACCACAGAACCGTTGGTAACCGAGTGATCTATTTAATAAGTTAAAGTAAACTCCACTTGAGTGCCCTCAAATAAATCACACTAAACAAAATAAATCATTAAACATATACAAGAAAAAACTCATTTGGTTGTTGAACATCGTTTCCTACAAAGTTTTCATGTTTGAAAAAAAAGACTGCTATTATGTCATATGAGCTGACATTATCACACGTTAAATTTGTTTTAAAGACCAGATTTACTACACTCGGAAAATTCCGACCAAGAGTAGATTGATTATGGAAAATTCAGAGGCTTTTGTTTGTCTTATGGTGACTAAAACTGACCAAATTGACTTGAATTAATTGACGATATAAATTCACCATCATAGAAACCATTGATTCGGACGATATCAATTATGTTTTGAATTTAAAAGCATATTTTTATTTTGAATAATTAAAACATATATTTAATACTATTTTCACAACATATTTAATAATCGAGACGAGTTTCGTTTATCGCGAGCATTATTAATTGATAAGTATATAATGCTTGCATATTTGTATAGCTTACACTGTAAAAAGTATCTTATTTTTTACTGTCAGACGATTTTAAAACAAAAATTTGTACAATTCTATATGTTTTGTTTATTATTTGTCATTCAAATATACAATTCATGAATGTTTCATTCGAAACGCTTTAACATTGCATAAATTCGCCATCCTTTGAGAACTATTATTGAAATTGTTAAATATTCATTAAAACTTTGTACAATATAAAAATTTGAACTGCCTTTCTACCAAGCTTAAAATTCATTTAAATAGCTTTATGGTAATTTTTTACCGTCTATATTCCAGATTGACCTTAAAATATTACATTTTAAATGAAATAATTATATCTAATATAACATTTTCAACTTTTATAACGAAAACATTTTCTCGCATACTTAGTCAGGGTGGAGAACCTTTCCGATTCAAAAGGCCACATTCACTTATCTAATTCAACATAACGCCACTGTAAAGAAAACGATGACACTTCCCAACCCTGTAAACTACGTGTTTTAATTGACAGTAAACACAATTTAAAAGAATCTTTCAAGAAAAAATACACATTTACAAATCTAATTTGTTATATTGTACATTGTTAAAAAATGTTAGGTTATGTATTTAAACGAATCATTCAAATTAGTATCAGTCAAAAGGCCGCACTAAAATAGCCAAAAGGCCGCAGGTTCCCCACGTCGGGTCTAAGCTACCACTCTAGGTGAAAAAAATGATATTGTTATAAAAACATATGCTTAGTGTTATTTTCACAATTTTATATGTTGCACCGTCATATTTTGCTTGGCTTACAGCCAAAAAAAGGTTGCCGATACCCGCTTTATTACAAGTAATTTCATTATTATATGTTCATGAAATCATTGTGCACAAATCGTCACAGTGTAACGATCAAAGAATTTTATAAGCAGTCGATGACTGTTGTAACGTCGAACGGTGAGAAATGCATCGACCCTTGGTAAAGTATGGAGTACGTGCTACGAGTAATGCTACATAAATTACATATTACGTCGGAAGAACGAAAAACTTTCCAGCAACAATGTATGCGGCGAGATTTTTTTTACTTTTCGTGGACTCGGATATTTTTGGTGTATACTTAACGATAATGCGTCCTCCAAATTGACTTGTGTCAAAATATGTAATCAATAAATGCAATGAATACTTTTAACACGGTAAAAAATAGTAATGTATTTTATTTCGATAAAATTTTAAAGATATAGTTGTTTATAATAGCTGTTTCGGCTCACGCCATCGTCTGAACTATGTATAAGCGAACATTTGCTTATCTATATAAAGCTGTGTAGAAAAGATGCACAATATGTATATCTTCTCTCCCTTCCTTGCGAGGGGCTAATTCGTTTCCCCAATAAACCATCCCCATCCAATAAACCATTTCCGAGCAATTTACATATTGCTCGGAAATGGTTTATTGAAAGGCGAAACCCAGGTCGTTAGTGACAAAACATGTGGAATTGTACAAAGTTATAACATTCAAAAAAGCATTTTTACTACAAAGATGTGAATGAAACTATTGATAATATAGTAAATTAGTTTGAAACCTCTTTGTATTACTTGAAGTGCGAAAATTCAAGGAAATAAATTAGTGTTTAGTACTATTTCCACAATTTAATAATATTTATTTATATTATAGGACCGATTTTGTCCATCGCAAGCATTTAAATAAATAACTATGCATTTCCACCAATTAGGGACAGAAAACATTATAAAAGTGAAACCACTTAGTACCTATTAATGGATTTATACAATTATGACTTTAAAGAAGTAATAATTAATAAAGATTATTTGAAAAATTCCCGCAGTTTACGTTTCCTTGAATATCTTAAATGTAAAATCGAGGTTTTGCTGTACATAAAACGACCGGATCGTAACTGGAAAAATCAATTTCTAGTATTTTTTTTAAATTTAATCGAAAGAACCAAACAAAACTTTATTTAAAAAAATTCCAAATATGTCATCATATATCAAGAGCTATACTTCACAGGAAAGTAATGAATATCAACATAGTAAAATTTCATTTATTTTAATTAATCTACTAAGTGTATTTCGGTATGCTTGATAGATTACTGCCAAGACGACAATGAGTCTAAATCATAATAATTTCTTGCGATGATGGATTTTTAAAACACATTGTCCTGTCACTTAATGGTTTAATTAACATTTTTAATATGAGACCTGCCAAACGCTATAATTCATACAAAAAAATTTGAAATATTGTACTCGATTCAAACGTAACAAACAGTTATTCATATAGACTTTCGAGTATAATTTAAGCACAAAGGAATTTAATGTGTTCTTTTTTATTAATAGTAACATAATACAGTAGGTGATCGGTTAACGAACCATTCGGACTGCGGATAATTACGAAAGATTTTTGTGTTTGGTTAACGATCTAATACGAATTTTCTAATACATTTATTCTACCTGTACAACTAATCGATGGTCGGTTAACGAAAAATATAAATCAATTGTTTTCTCAAACTCTCAATAATTAACGATATTGACTTGATAGAATTTTAATAACAAATTTTAATTTTTCAAACTTTGCCAAATCCTACATGTTTTGTTACTAACGACTCGGGTTAGTCGTTTCATTCGTATGTTAGAATGCTTCAAGGTATCGAAAGGCGATACCCGGAATTTCACATCAATAATAAAAAATACAAAGGGATTCAATCTATTTTGGTATTACATGGTAAGTAATATTTAAAAGTAATTTAAACTTATGTTTTATGTACCTTTAATATATTCTACCTTTATAAAAAAATATTGATAAATATGTTTCGTACTGTAAACGGAATAGCTATGGAAACAAATTTTGTTGGATTTAATTAGCGATATGCTAATATTTGAATTTCTTAATGCGTATTATTCGTATATAAATTATTTTATTACATTATAGAAACCTCGGTAGTATATTTTAGTCAATCAGTTGTTACCAGGGATGCGGAATCGAAGTTTAAGTCTTGATGCCGCGGTGTTATAGTTTTACATAGCAGATATACCAAAACAAGGGTTAAATTTAATTTTTAAGTTTCAGTCAATCATACAGTATACTTCCAAATGAAGTAAAATAATTTATAAATAAAATATTAACAACCTTTTATGCTAATATCCACCAAAATATAGCCAATAATAATTAGAAACTAAGGCGAAAAACTCATTGGAAAGAAAAACGAGTAGGAAATTTTTATTTTCAAATTAACCCGCACTTAAGCAATTGATAATTATTAAACTTAAGTTTTGTGTAATTTGCCTTATTTTTATTGTGTATCTAATCAGTTGATAATGCTCACATTTGTGTTGTATTGTTGACGAAATCGGATGTTTTAATTAACTACAAATAAAATGTTAACAAGCTTTTAGCAAATAATTGTCTCAATAGAAAAGACGTTAGTAGTCAGATGGTTAAAATAAAACTTGCAAGGTTGCCAATCAAAAAAAGATCCATCCCACATTAGGTTTACTGCTAACGTCTCAAGTATTGAGACGGCTTAGTGCATCGCATTATATATAATGCTCAAAATGTGGATTGTATATATACGAAAGCCTTAAAATTTATATAAGGCTACGGAGTCGGAGTGGAAGTCGTGAAAAACGGATGTCTCCACTGCTTTTTCAATCAGACTATTTTGAAAAGAAATTTAATGAAAAATTTGCCGGATTGGTATTTTGAACGACTTCACAGCCCTAGCTTGTCACTCGTCAGGCCTGAAAGATTTTGTTGCGACCCGCATGTTTTTCATTCCTTATATATGTAATATATATATATATTTACAAATCGTTAAGATAATGGAAACGTATACAATGTGTATAAAAATGAAATGAGTTATCTTCTATTCGAAAAGTTATTTTTAACGATAAGAACAATACCAACACACTACATTATGTGTGTTAAATAACACGTAAGTATTGGTACCATAGACTAGACTAGCAGTTATCGAGAGCAACCACGGACTATTAAGAAGTAAATATCATTATTAAAAAAAATCCGGTACAATAACGACATTTCTATTGAACCACTGGTATTTATAATGCGACCAATTAAAATGTTAGTGAGAACTACTGCTGTAAATTTAACAATAAAGCTACACATTTTACTTTCACCAATATTGGACAATCATTTAAGCCATAGTTTCTCAACCTTTTTATTTTTTACAAATAATTCAAAACTGTTTCGCGAACCATCAAGATTGGAATAAACTAATAAATAGTTATATATGCATGCTGATGGAACAATATTATAGTATATTACAACGGACAGTAACAAAAAAATATTTAAAAATCCATAAAATACAACATTAAATTCGATTGTTTATTTAAATAATATCACATCGTAGACCACCCAAAAATCTCCGCGGACCACCGGTTGACAAATTAGGAATTAAACATATCGACTTACATACAAATCATTATCATTCTAGTGAAAACCGTACCACGTGGAAATATATTTTCTAAAGTTCATGTAATGGGTGCTATCAATTCAATAATTAGACAATATCTGTCACAACTAAAATTTATTATATTATAAAACAATTTTGGTCAATGTAGCAACTTATAAGTCCGTCATTGTTGTCGAGCAATCAATTATCCATATAACAGAAATCATCCACTATGTCAGTAACAAGCAAACAATATCTTTACTATTCTGCTACACAGCTACTAGTAAAAAAATATATATTATTCCTGCGGATAATTTATACGTCTCAGTAGTTATATCGACAATGAAGCATTACTCCCAGTTTCTCAAAGCTTCTCATAATAAATGACGTTGCACATTTTTTCGATAGAATGTGCATATTGCGCAGACCGGCACTGAAATACATTTTGCTCGGTCAAACGCGAACAAAAATTACATCATGGCCGACTCAAGGTTGCGTCAGCTGTCAGGGACGTTGTGCGCGCGGGAAATCTGACCGCCATTTTGATTTCTCGCCATAAACAATTGAATTACTTTACAATGTATTGTTTTTAACATATCATCGCGTTGTTACTTGAATTATCGATGCCGAAAGTTTTCAACTCTGCAATAAATTATATTCTTTAAATAATACATTTTTTCTTTTACAAACGGACTATCATGCATGGAACCAAGTATTAGAGCGTTTTTAGTTCAATGGCACGTATTATGAATCACTCGTTATTAAGTTGATAGCTAGTACTGTTTGCCAACACTTTTAGTACGATTATAAAACATTTATATACGCTTACATTTATTCAAATATTAAGATTTTTGGTTTGCAAATTTGATATTAACCAGGAACCAATGAACAATTTGCCGGATTGGTTGGTTGATATTAATTCAATGCAAAAAGGAAAGGTAGAAGAAAGCCTAACAGACGACTGATTGCTGTGTGTTGATAGTTAACACTTATTTGTAAGAATTTATAATATCGACAGAAGGTGCTCGATGAAATTTCAGTATCAAATTGGAATTGCCGAAACTTTATACGATTCCATATGTTTTGTCACTTACGACCCAGGTTTCACCTTTCGACATCTTCAAGCATTATATAACTGACGATACTATTGCGTCAGCCCAGCAAAATCCGAGTTGTTCGTGATAAAACGTACCAAGCTTAAACAATTTATTTTTTGGAAATTAGCAGTTGACCGGCAACTTAAAATGTGCATGTTTTTTTAACACAACTGGCGCCCGAAGATGCTTAAAGACGAAACACCAGGCTGTAAGTAACGAAACATGTGGAAATGTACAAATTTTCAATAATTCATGTTAAGTCGTATTTTTATTAAAAAAAAGATACACTTTTTTCTGAAAATGGGACATTGTGTCATCCCCTGGTAGAACTTGGGGACAACGGCACGGTACCGGTCAAAACGGGACGTATGGCAACGTTATATATGCCGTACAAACTTTGAAGTAAAAAAATGTTCATCCAGGAGTATTATTTCAGCTATAATCGAGCGTTGAAATTTGTTTAGGAATGCCCTCAGTCAGGTTGAAACCGTGATGTTTTATTGACTCTAAGTATGGAGGCTGCAATATCATCACAGAATATTTACATAGGACGCATAGATCATTTCCCAGCACACACATTCTTTTACTCCGACGTGTAAACTAAAGACTTGTTTTTTAGTAAACATCAATTGAAATCAGTAACACGAAATCAGAATTCATGAACATGCATTTGAACGAAGGTTAACTTGTAATGAAATGTTTTACAGAAGTACTAATGAATAACAGAAATGATTTCTTTATACTCTGTACGGTTCCTCAAATTTTGTCACTGAAGACGCGGTTTTCGACATTTGGCATCATCAGGCATTGTATGCAACAAAACTGGCACAAAATAAACAGGTAGTATCGGTTATATAATGATTTGTTGTAGAATCCTTTCATGAAAGACTATTTAACAGTATTTAACGTTAATTTTCTTCTGATAGATTTCTTTGATGCATCAGAACTGACTGTGATAGAATTACTGAAGATGCCGAAAGGCGAAAGTCAGGTCATTAGAGACAAATTATGTGGAACCGTACAATGTTTTAACGAACCTTCAGTCGATATCGTAAATTAATAATAAATAAGTTAATTTATGATATCGACTGAAGGTGCTTGATGGAATTTCAATATCAAATTTGAATTGTTACAACTTTGTACGATTCCACATGTTTTGTCACTAACGACCCGGGTTTCGCCGTTCGGCATCTTCAGGCATTCTATCACACGGATGCAACAGAACTTTGACTTTTTTGAAACTTGTGAGAGGAAACCAAACCTTCACCGAGAGGAATATTTAAAAAAATATTACACTTTCAAATGTTTTAAATAGTACATATTATTTTTTAAATACCATATTTTGAAATATTTTTTTTTATTTGATAGATTGAAGCTTTGCAACCATGAGATAATTATAAAATATGTTATTAATTAATTATAGCGTGTTTAGCGTCCATTTGATTCAATCACGGTCGAATATTACGAAAACCTTAAAATTAATTAAGGAGTTGCTATAACGCTTTTTTGTTTTTTTTACGGAGTGCAACGTCGATATCATAAATAATAAATAAATGTGTGATGAATGTATTGTAGCGAATCAATCGTAGTTAATAATAATGAATTTGTTGCCGAGATAACTGGTCGTATTCTCTCATTTCGTCCTTTCTTTTAACGACCATTCCAGGTCATTAAAAGGGCGAAAAAGAAGCTACACATCTCCGGCCAAGAAAACCGTTCCGCCGCGAATGCAGAGCCTCGAAAATAAACAAAAACAGCCAACTAATTGCGAGTAATTTTCGCCAGGCTTCGCTAAACGCTCCTCCTGGGGTTGTTTTATATCTGGCAGCCATTTCGTCTCTTCAATAAATAATTAATGGCTTTTTGCGACGGTGGACGAATGGTGTAGCAGCAGCAAGGGAATATTTTATCAAATTTTGACATATTTTATTTAAATGACTAATCAATATAACATTTTTGTATATTATATAGTAAAGATTCCATCTTGAAATTAAACAATATTGTAGATTACCTGAAACACTTACTACACCAATACAATAATTATGCCACAACTTAATTATTTTATAATATTTCGATTGAATTAGCATTTACTTGGTAGAACTCCATTATAACACGGTGAAAAAATAGCAATGTATTTTGGGTCTACAAAATTTTATAAGATATAGTTGATAGCTATTTCGGCTCAAGACATCGTCAGAACTACTCTGTTCTGCTAGTTCTGACGAAGGGGTGAGCCGAAATAGCTATCAACTAAAAATAATTCTAAATCTAATTTATAGAATTCTACATCTAATAAAATTTGTAGAACTAAAATATAATACATTGCTATTTTTTAACCACGTTATTTTATATTAAATAAATTCCACTAAACCAGACAAAATTTCTAATTGAAAATAATGACAGTGTCTATAACAGACCCCATTTCTGATTATCATAAAAAATGGGTAGAAAAAAAAGTAATAATCCAATTTTTTTATATCGTATCCTATTTGCGATTGCTGAAATTAATCAGTAAGCTAAATTAAACTGTTCAACCTTATTTCCTTTCGTTTCGCCCTCTTGAAGCTTTTACCACACGATTGCAATAGAACTGACAGTTTTATATAATACCCGGGTTTTGAATGATAAAATATAAAAATATAAAAAGTTTCAACAATTCCAATTTCATCAAGCACCTTCAGTTGATATGGTTAATAATAAAGAGTTCGCATTGAGAGTTTATTCTTACAAAGTATGTACACTTCCAGAGTTTTATCAGTCAGAACCCGCGTTTCGTATCTTCAAACATATTATCATGCATACCGTCAGTAAACAGTTTGTGTCGCTTATTTACATGATATGTACTGAGCATATACCTGAAGTAATTTTAATTAACATTTAGAATGTCTGAAGATGACAAAAGGTGAAATCCGAGTCGTGGGTAAATCGTATGAAAAAAAAAACAATCTCTCGGGCACCTACAGTCAATACTTTAAATTAAACATTTAAATGTGTTTTTATATTGTGTATTGCAATTAACTTTCAGGAGTTCAAAAAAATCGTAATATTATTTTATTTTTTTGTATTTCCTAATTTAATCATTATAAAAAAATTTCAGATGACAAATCATATTGATGAGATCCAAATATTATATGTAACCACATTCCGTTCTTTCTTCACAAATGTGCCACCAATCATGCGATACAATTTGTGTTATTTTATCTCTAGTCAATTTTCCCACCAATTTTTCGAGCTGTTTTTTGAAATTCGAGCCTTCGTTTGGGCGCCAAATATGGGTGAAACTTCCTCCCCGCCCCAGTGAACAGTAATAAAAGAGGGGCAGTGAGGTGGGCGAGTGCTCGGCCGAGTTACTCGCTGCAAGTGTGAGTGCTTTTGACTTTAGTGCACGCGTATACGAGCGTAAGGCCAATACGTAAACTAAAGAACCAGAGGCGGCTGCGGTCATAAAAAACCCAATTAAAATACTTGTATAGCTTTATATTTATTACAGAATAAACCAAGCGTGCAATTGACAGATATTATTAGGTACTTTTTCACAAATTAACCTTTAGATACCCCGGGGTCACGTATATAATAATGGCATACTCTATCGTCGGATTACATTAATATATAAAATTTGAGGTGTTACAACTTTATACGATTCCATATGCGTTGTCACTAACGACCCGGGTTTCGCTTTTCGGCATCTTCGGCCATTCTATCACACGGATGCAACAGAACTGACTTAAAAAAAACTGTTAACATCGTCTATATACCAAAGTTATTAATTACAGGAAAACACTTACCCCGTGGCAAGCAGCAAATTGCAGCTAAAACAAATTTATGAATATTAATTTAATAATAATTCACAAAATTACTTTTCACCAAGAAGTGACAGTTAACACTTTAAAAATGATCACTTTGTTGAGTAAAATACGGTTTACGCCTTCATCCAATTTACCTATATATAGCTGTTCAGAAAAGGTACACAATACATCGTATTTTCTGTTTTAATATCCTAGCTTCATATTGTGCTAATAAAAATGCGGCACATAGATTTTATGCATTTCTCAAAGCGAGAGCTAATCTGAGTTTTTTTTTATCGAGATGAGGTTGATAGAGAAATTTCTTCAATCAGGAGACCGTATCTTAGACAGTGGTAGCAGGTATGGATCAAAAAGCATAAAAAAGTTTCGAAAAATGAAACACCCGGTTGTTTGAGCCGAGGCTTCCATTACTGCCCTGGTGCACAGGCACGTTCGTGCGGGCCTGTGTGAGTGCGCGCAAGCTTAGTAATGCGGGAGCGAAGAAACAAGAAGGACGAGAGATGGCGGGGTTTAAAAAAACCACGTCAACAAAACGACGGCAGAATTCCTATTCATCCCAGACGATATAACGAATGCTGCGGACATAAAAAAGGGAATACGACCACTGCGGTCCCGGACAGTTGGTCGACCGAACAATATTGTTGCTATCATTTAACATTGCAACAACAATGCTACGTAATAATATGGCTTTGTGATATCGACTGAAGATGCTTGATAGAACTTCAATATCAAATTCTAATTGTCGAATCTTTGTACAATTCGTGCCAATTCTCTTGCATCAGTGTAATGGAAAGCCTGAAGATGCCGAAACATGAAACTCTGACTGTTAGTGACAAAACACATGGAATCGCACAAAGTTTCAACAATTTAAACTAAAATATAGTACATAATATCGAATTAAAATAACAAAACACAAGATTTCTTAATATTTTTACAGTTTTATATTATTGAGATCAGGACTGGTTTCGCACATCGCGAGTATTGTTTACTGATACACTATAAAATTGTCCGATTTTCATTTTTTGCTCTTAATAGATTTTTAATTTTGGCTTTATATTTCATTAGAAAAAGTATTCAGAAGTAACTTTTTTAAATTTCTTAACTATCTTACATTATTTAGATATATTATTAGATATATAAATTATTTTCTTAGTTCTCTAAAGCCTTAAAAGTTTATAAATTATACCAATAGGTTTTTTTTAATTTGTGCTGTATCAGTTGATAATACTCGCGTTGAGTGAAACCGTTCCAGATCATTGAATATAAAAATGTGGAATAATACTAAACACTATGGTTAATCATTGACATATAATTCATTGCCACTAAGAAGTTACACTAAGCACCCTAAAAGTGACATTTAATATTTTTAATCTATCATTTTAACTTAAAGGGCTCTCATCCTAATCGGTTTATTGTGGTGTGTTGATATTTAAAAATTCAGTTTTAACAATACTTAAATTTAACAACAAAACTATTCAAAAAGATTTGAATTACTTCAAGGATTAAAGGACAAAATTAAGGACTCGAGTCTTGCTTTTGGAATATTCTCTATAGTTACATCTGTGCAGAGAACTGGGTTATATACATTTTGACAAGAAGGGAAGAAAAACATTTGTTTTTAACACTATCGATCTGCTGAATGCTAATGGCTCAAATTTTAAAACGGCTGATCAAATTGTATTGAATGATGATGCTGAAAAATATATCAGTGTCAACACTTTCGTTTACAATCTAATTTCTGTGTTATATATAATACAGCCCCACTTATCGTGATAATCTTCATTAAGTTGTTAAGCATTTGGTGTCAGAATATCCTTCAAGCGACTCAGCAAGGAACGGGTTAAGTCTTCCAACGAATTAAGTTCATATTATAATATGCCAATGTCTTAAAAACGTCAATAAATCTCTCTATTCGGAGATACTTTGTGTAAGGAGGTGACAATTACGGTTCTGACATTAATTCCGTCAATATACTGGCAGTCGAAACCCCTAGTTTCGAGATAGTAATTTTTTCGAAAATCATCTGCGAGAATTCTTTTATAGCGTGACCGTAAATAATAAATGAGATTTGCCTAGTAACCATCTGATCGTCTTTTAGAACGATATTACATCGTTTCATCTTTTATCTAACATATGTTCATCATAATATATAAAAGATGAAACGATGATTAGTTAAGTTGTTCATAGTTTTTTGTCAGTAATAAATAAAAGAAAAAATAACCTAATTCCTTTCAGTTCTGAAAATTCCACTCCTACCTCCTCCACTTTCTTAAATACGTTAAATTAAGTATTTCGTTAGGACACATGCTGATGTAAGATGTGGTTTTCGGATTATTTATTTACATATATGAAAATTACTCACATTTAAATATCTATAAACATGAGTGAAAAACGGAGGAAATACCGTTAATCTAGACTAAAGGAAAATTAAATTTTAAAAAAGAAATAGTAACCATTACAAATGAAGTTAGCTTGAACGTAATCATAAAAATGAGTTACCAACAAAACTGAATACAAAATGAAGGTTGAAAAAAGGTTTGAAACAAATGATTCTAATAGAGAACATATATTTTTTTAAAAAAGTAGGATAATCTATAAAGAATTATAGATATATTTACAGTATTCAATTATTATTTGACAGGGTTCTACATAAAACAAATAAGTTTTTATGCGCCCTGCTATCTTTAAATAGAATAGCCCTGCTATTTAAAACTAAAAAAAGTCTTTGAATTGTTCTACTTTCAAATATTTAACAATCGAACATATTTTCAGAAAACAATTACGTGAGAAAATTGAAGGTCGGCTGTATTCGTTTTCTTTTATTGGTGATACTCGAATATTATTTTTGACGATTGCGAAACGTGTTTAAATTATTTCAGGATATGTACATATGAAAATGGTTATTGATTGTAAATATTACTACCATTTAAAATAATTTTTCAATTTAAAATCATGTAATAACCAATAAGAAACAATTTTGGTTGTTTTGAATATACAATGAACGAATGCAATGTTGTAAATTTTTACTAAACAATCGAGTATAAATCAATATCCGGAAGAATCAGAAAGATTGTTAAACAAATATTGATGACTAAGAAAAGGTTATTATGAAGCTAAGGCGAAGGCAATGAACTTGGAGGCAAATTGTCTGGGTACAGTTTTTCTCAGAACGATAAAAAAGGGCGGGAAGGCGCATGCGCACAGACTTGCGCGGGAAAAGGACCAACGCATGCGCACACCGAGTCGAGATTTTGATTTTTTACACATCTGTATTAGTAGCGTGTACATATTATGTTATACACCATGTCCGCCAACTTCTATATATAGATATATATATTTTTTAATTGTAATCAAAATTGATATAGTTTTGAGACGATGTAGAATAGTATAATTCTATCATAGAAAAAATATTCAAAGCATTGGACTTTAAAGATCAATTAATGATATCGACTGAGGGTACTTGATAAAATTTCAAAATCAAATTATAATTTTTAAGACTTTGTAAGGTTCCACATGTTTTGCTAGTAACGACTAGACAGTTCTGCTGCATCCGTGTGTTAGAATGCTTGATACCGAAAGGCAAAACCCGTGTCGTAAACTTTTAACAATTCAAATTTTGAAAATTATTTGACTACGCTATAGAAACATTACCTTATGGGGACTGGGCACACATAAAAAATTTAAATTTAAGATTGTTTTTTTAATGGTATTTTGTGAATTTTCTTAAATAAACAATCTTTCACATTTTTTGATAAGAAAAGTTTTTACTTTTTAATACACATTTTTTTTTTCTTTTGTATCACATATCAACACACTGCGATCAACCGTCAAACGATTGAGACGTTAAAAGTCAGTGATTTAAATATGGTTTATCGTGCAACATTTCCAACATGGAACAAGTTAGCAGTATAACCGTGGAATTTTTGAATAAAAGATAATAAATCATAAAAAGTTTCATGAAACAAAAATATTTTCCACCAAAAATTGACAGCTGCTACCGTAGAAAGAATTGTTTATTCGACATTTGACTTTTGACGCGTAAACGGAAAGAGTCAATATTTAGAGGTCGTCCTGTACCAAGATGTTTGTATGTGTGACGTCTTGCTACACGCGTGTGTGTGAGTGCGAAGCTGTCTCAAAGTACAATAATATATCGTAATGGCGGACAGTGGCTGGGACGCGGTTTTATTATTATTTTATGAATAATAATTAAATCACTTAGGATTAAAATATATATTATATTTACATACAAAAGCATAAGGTTTATATATTATGCATAGAAGATATTAAACCTCTATACAATATTGATTATAATCATTTTTTTACTTGTAATCTTTTGGTGAAAAGGTGTTATATTAGAATAGTAAAAAAAATGTTTAGTACTAATTTCACATTTTTACATTATTACGATCATGCCCGGTTTCATTCATTATTACGATCATGACCGGTTTCATTCATCGAGGGTATTATCAGCGGTCCTGATTCAAATAAAATACAATCATAAAAATATTCCTTAACAGTTTTTTTTTATCAATTAAATATTTTTTTACCCTTTCACTGCAGATTAAACTTGGCTATGACCAAAAAATACACATCTAAAATGTGTGACATTTTGTTTAAATTTAACAAAAAGTACATGCATATATATATATATTGTATTGCATTTAGTCATTAAGTAATTTCAAGGCATATATGTCATAGCGATAGTGCATTGTTAAAATATATTTTTACTGGCGGTTCAGTGAAATCATATCCCAGCTTATTCTATTAATATATAATCACATCAGTTAAATATGATTGTAAGCGTGAAAATATATTATAACAGATATATATCACATTCGTTTCATAATTTTCATTGACAACATTTTGATATTAACGCAGATATGTTTTAACAAGTGTAAACATATTTTCACTTGAAATTGACGTTTGCATCTGTATAGCATAACTAACTAACGTAATATTATTCCGAATATCACGGATATCATATCCGTGATATTCGGAATACACAGAAACCGATATGTCCAAATTAATTAAGCTTAAAATAATTGTAAATAACGTTTGCATGGTTGATAAAAATATATTAAAATAGCTCTTGGAATCAAAACACGATAAAAAAATAGTCTTGATTCACTTCAACGTCATTTACTATTAAAATTGCTTAGAAAACGTAACGGTTTTTGCTTTTAAACGCCTCAAATTTATTTCGCTAATATTGTTGTTGGTTCAATTTTTTTCACTCTGAGTTTGCAGAGTCTGACGAAGAATTTAAAATAATTATTATACACACCTCTAACGAGCGTTTACTCTGTCACTTAACATTTCTTTTTAAGAAGGAATAGTGAGAGACTAGGAAAGTGAGAGAAAGGCTTGTTGTTATACAATAAATTGCTCTCAAAGCACTCCATTTTTAGAATCAATATGCTTAAAACATCACAAGTATAGTGACTAGAGAAAAAAACATAAATATTGAATATAAATGAAAGTAAATTGCTAATTTTACTGCTACTCCTTGCTGGAGATATATGAAATGACAGTTCAATAAATCAAACAGAATTTATTAAATATTTTTCTTATATTTTAAATTAAAAATATAAGGAACGTTTTCGATTATTGTATATTGTAAAAGAACGTCCATTCGGATATTGTAAATTTGGGTATACAAAGAAAAAAAAATGCAATTATTTAAGATCTTGTCTTAATTTAATCACGCTTTCTTCATCAATGTGTGATTGATAAAGCTATTTTTAAACGATGTATTATTTCCATACAAAAATCAATTTTTAAAACACTTAAATGCTGGCACTAACTAACACAGGCGGTTTTGAATGAAAGTTGGGAGGTTTTTGTTTCGTATACCTTCAAAATTGTAAATAAATTTTTCGTTTTCTATACAGTCCAATCAGGCGTTAAATGATTGTTTAAAAAGGTTGCTAATGACAACCTGTTTCTGCTTCGATAACGTTATGTCAAGACACGTAAAGTTGGGAAGGATTATAAAAAAAATTAGACACTAAAATCAAATACTTAATAGAAATAAAATAATAAAATAAACGACACCCCCTCATAATTGATTTGTTGTCTGTCCTTTGTTTCGGAATTCGTTGTGGCAAGTGTACGCCATTGGTCAATATAAAAACCGGTTTACATTGGTTATTTCATTTCTTTCTTTATGTCTTCCACTAAGAAAATAGTGCTACGTGTAAACCCTTATATATGGGGTGGTTGCAATGTAAGCCTACTTTTAATGGCCAGATATTGAAATTATGAAATCCAACCTCCATCATTTCAAATGCAATTGTTTCAATTGTAATTTAAAATTTATCGTTAGACTGTGTTTAAATATGTATAAGTTTAATAGATATTTGGGACTGTAGTATAACACGATCAAAAAATAGTAATGTATTTAAGTTTTACATTTTTTTTAAAAGATATAGTTGATAGCTATTTCGGCTCATGCCATCATCAGAACTATGACTGCCTATTCTATAACTATACTAATGATGGTGTGAACCAAAATAGCTATCAACTATATCTAATAATAAAAAAAATTGTAGAACTTAAATACATTGCTATATTTTCACCGTGTTATAATGGAGTTCTTCCAAGTAAATGCCAATTCAATCAATAAATATTTTCATGCGTTTACGTTTTTTTTATGTATACATTTGTTGTTAATCATCCTGTGTCTGCTCAATGATACCAACGAGAAGCCTGCTTGACTTGGGGCGGGTGAGCAAAGCTGCGATAAGGGGAAGCATAACTCCCGAGGGAAGCTTTTAAGCGAGGGAAGAGGGGGATTGGTTAAAGAGGCGGCGGAGTCCAGGGCCCAAAAGGACCAACAAGTGTCGAAGGCAAGTGTTTCTAAGAGAAACGAACCACGTTTTATGTATCGACATGTCCTTAAGATCGAACCAAACATGTCTTACGTATTGTTATTAATCTTTTATCGGCACCAAAATCTTTACAACAAAAAAATTATGGGTGCATGACAAACATCGGCGGTGTATTTTAAGGAAATCGTTTATGAAAAAATAGTAATGCATTTTAGCCAACGTTCAAATAATATCATTAATTTACGACATCGAATGTTTGTTATAATTTATGATATCAACTGAAAGTGCTTGATGGAATTTCAATACCAAATTTAAATTGTTACAACTTTGAACGATTCTACATGTTTTGTCACTAACGACTTTCGCCTTTCGGCATCTTCAGGCATTCTATCACACGGTTGCAACAGAACTGACAAGTTCAGAATAGTCCTTACAGAACTGTATCTTGAAGCTGTCGAAAGGCGAAACCCGGGTCATTATTGACTAAACATGTAGAATCGTACAAACTTGTAACAATTGAAATTCAAATATTTGAATTTTAATATAAAATTTGAATTGTTGGAACTATGAACTATAGCTGTGGAATCGTTAAAAAACACGATTCACACTCTTACATTGACCAAAAGCATGACTTATACATATAATCAATTAAGTTCATTATCTCTATTAAAAGATCAGCTAAGCCTTCTTAATTTTTCCATGCTATTATATATATCTCTAATGTGATTTAGTTTTACTCAGGGCTATAGATCTGTAAAAAAAACATGTCACCGGATCCAAAATTGATCAAACACACTACTCCGACTAAAAAAATGTTTAATTCAGACGTTTTCATATCTTTCCTATTCATGTGCATTGAATTAAAGATCGACCAACCTAACCGGCAACTTGTCCATTAAGATATGTTTCAAAATTGTTTTATCGAAAAAGTAGCCGGAGTTACTCGTTTTTCACGACTCCGACTCTAGCCAAGACAGTATAACTCCACGACTGTTCTGATATGTATATTTCCACGTATAATATTTTCGTCACTTGCGATAATTGCCATATTAGTTGATTAATGCTTATTGTAAAAAGCATTCGTTTCAATTACTCGTCAGGAGTGTGTATTTATTTTATAAAATTATCGTATGAAAATTAAATGTCATTGTAATCAAATCTATAGTTATTAAAGTTAGGGTCAATATTTTGTACTGTGTAATTCCGCTTGTACATTAACGATGCAAACCCTTGAATTTTGTGGTTATTTAGTTTTTGAAACCCTTTATGTACACTTCGATTAACACGCCGTTCAACCACTATATTTCCTAATTTGATGAAAGTGGAATTCAAATGAGATATATGAAAAAATATAATCTACGAGAACAGCTTGTTAATTAATTGCAAAACTCTTTTTGCTATATCATAAATAGAGAAACTAATGTTATACTGAACATGACCTTTTTTACATAATAAAAACCAGAGTTTGGGAGTCGGAGTCGTAAGAAACGAGCGACTCCTAGTTTTTTACGACTTTGACCCCGACATTAATATAAAACAAACCGGTTTCGCTCATCGTGAGCTTTAATCAGTTGATAATGCTCGCCAAGAGCGAACTAGGTTCTGATCATAAAATATGTTGTGGAAATAAATACAGTGCATTGATTGAATTGGCATTTACTTGGTAGAACTCCATTATAACACGGTGAAAAATAGCAATGTGATTTAGTTCTTCAATTAATTTTTTTACAAGATATTGTTGATAGCTATTTCGAAGCACGCCATCATCAGAACTATGCTTAAGCGTACTTTTGCTTATCTATATATATATGTGTAGAAATTGTACACAATACAACTTCTCATCTGTTTTAACAACCTAGCTTATTTCCTGCTAGCAATTAAACTAAAAAAAAATTAACTAAACTAAACAGGCGGCAATTTCAATAAACTTACATATTGGACGGGTGTGAATTAGATTTTAGATTTCTAGTTAAAACTCCCGGATCATCAATGTGCTACGATATAATATGGAGTCAAACCCGTGACATCGGTAACGGAAACCAATATAGCCGATCACTGCACCATGTACGCGTATATAACAATTTATAAATAACATACTACACTAAAAAACGTGCGGTCATTTTCCAGGTTCATAAATGTTTTCACGTTGTATACTAACAAACGGAAGAAGTAAATAATATTTCTAAAGGTGTAAACTTAGCATTTCGCACAATTATCCTGCAGCATGATTTATTACACGGGCGATTTTGCATATATTCTAAAGCTAATAATATACCGCGTTAGCGGAGGTACGCTATTTATGCTTTCGTTAGGCTATGGTTATCATCAAGTAAAATAAACTAAGAATTTAGCTTTAATTTTTTATGTTTGGTTGTTGATATGTATTTTGGCTTCCGGCATGGTCAAGACAATGATTATACTAAACGTAAGTAAAATTTAGCTTACTGCATCATCAGAACTATGATTAAACTAAATCTAAGTTTTATATATCGCTCAAGATGAGACAATATGTTGTCAAATTTATTTAAAAAAAAAAATTAGATTACATACTTATTTTGTATTTTGTACATAAGTATTTTTTTAAATCAAACTTGAAGTCATTTTTAAAATGTTAACTGTCACTTCTTGATGGAAAGGCATGCTACTTTAAGTAATAAAAACACATTTTTTATTACTTATTTCCATAATATATTTTTGATTAGGACCGGTTTCGCTCATCGTGAGCATAACCAATTGTATTCTATCAGCTGATAATGCTCGCGATGAGTGAAACCTGTCCTGATAAAAATATATTATGGAAATAAGTAATAAAAATGTGTGCGTTTTTATTCAAATTTGAATTTGAATTGTGACAATTCAAATTTGATATTGAAATTCCATCAAGCACCGTCAGTCGATATCATAAATCAAATTTCAATTGTTTAAGCTTTGTGTGATTCCACGTGCTTTTTCATTAACGACCCTTGATTCATCTTTGACATCTTCAGAACTGACAGAATTTCGTTTTATTGTTCAAATATTGTTTTTGTATTAATTATTATATTTCTTTCATATTGTTTCAAAGTATGTCGATTATTGAAACACTTTACTTCTTAAATTTTATAATTTTTCCGTGTAACCCACAAATATTAAATATTTTTTTGAATACGATGTCCAACAGTCTAATGTTCAAGCGAATATAATTTTAAATTCCTAACATCAACGCCAAGAAAGCTTATGCGACGCTTTGTAATGAAAAGCTGCCGAAGAAAAGCTTTAACCACCCTGAGAGTTTTACATATAACATGTTCCACCATTATCTTCAACCACAACAAATAGCATGTTTTATTGTCTGTGAAGATTCAACTACGTAATGCGTAACGTAACAACTAAATTTGCAGTTATATTAATATAATAATTATTACAATATCGAGTCAAGCTTTTTGAAAGCTGAACTTTTTAATTTGCTTCTATATCCCATATCACAAAAGCTCTCAAGTCATCATAAAATATTTAAGCGTAGTATATTATAAAAATTTCCGATTCTATATTCTTGCTAATGAGTTGTCACGATTGATTCAGAGCTCTGAATAAATTAAATTTTTTTACATGTGATTACCGAGAGATTGTAAACATATTATTTTTAATTTAATTTTTTCCATTTAGATGTATATTGAAAATGATTGCCTGTAAATTGTTTTCTTAGTAACACGGTGAAAATATAACTACGTATTGTACAACATTTATAAGATATATAGTTGATAGTTATTTAGACTTACGACTTCACCAGAACTATATTGCTATTTTTTCACCATGTTATAATGGAGTTCCATCAAGCAAATGCCAGTTTAATCATTTTTTTATAGTTTTTGAAACTTTGGTTTTTAACAACTGCTTTTTATTTATTCAAATTTTGTATAAAAAGACTTGTTTGTGATTTGTATTTTATCAGTTGAAAATGCTCGCGATGAGCAAAACCGGCCCTGACTATAAAAAATATTGTGAAAAAAATGTCGTTTTATTATTCAAAGTATATTTAATTTTCATATGGAGCAGAAGTCGATTCGGGAATTTGAATATGTTTAATTTCTTATATTTATAATGATCAAATCAAATCAAATAAGTTGATAATGCTCACGATAAGCGCAATCATTACTGATCATTTTGATCAATATAGACAGTAGAATTTTTTTTTTTATATATTTTAAAAATACAATACCTTTCCGATAAGAGCTAGCAGTGAACATCTTAAATGCCAATTATATAAAAACAATTTTAAAAATTTATCACAAGATTGATTGCAATTTGATTTGTAAATATTATGAGTATTGAAAAAACCTAGGGTTGTGGAATCGGAATCTGATTTGAAGTCGTCAAAAACAAGCGACACCGACTACTTTCTCGATTTTCAAAAATTTCTCAACGAATAATTTGTCAGATTGGTTGGTAGACCTTTAATTGAACGCTCATAAATAGGGAAAAACCTGACAAAATCAAACTTTTTTAAGTCAGAGTCGTGTTTTGTAATGACTAAAGCAAGCACATAGAAGTTATTCGAATAATGTGTTAAAAATGAGACTAATTTACGGAAGACGCAGCTGGAGGTGGTGGATACAAAAATAATTCAATTTTATAATGTGAAATCAAATGTTAAAGATCAAATATATTACATCTAAGGTTTTCTACAGAAATCAAAGTAGGCACTTCCGTTCAGTAACATATAAAGTAGGCAAAACAAAAAAAAATCACCACATGTTCTTCTTAGTTATATTAGACAAGGTTAACAAACTCTTTATAATGAAGTATATCATATTGACGTGTAGTTTACCAGCTTCACGGTGCAACATTCGAAAAGATTTTTTGCTGGTATACATATATCTAATAATAACTGGATAGCCTAGAATTGGAAAATAATAATATGAATAATAATGCTTTGAAGTGATTATTGTTGAATACGAATTCAGGTTTCTGGCTTGTCTGTGCATTGAAGTATTTTGCTCGATATACATATTTTATTTGCAGGGCTGTGAAGTATTATAAACACGACTTTAAATTAAAGATGAACCAGCTAATCCGGCAAATTACTCATTGAGATATTTTTTCAAAATCTTCTAATCGAAAGAGTAATAGATGTCGCTCGTTAATCATGACTCAAACTCTAGCCATAACACCACTACTCCACGACTCAGACTACGAATACACAACCTTACATATTTGAGTGGAACTTTTGGCTAGTCGCAAGCCGTGGTGCTGATTTAATTCAATCCCTGCTGAGCCTAGTAGAGGATTTGCCAAAATTGCATGTTTTATAAATACTCGTACTAAACAAATTTATGGTGATTATCCGGGCAAGTTTGACTAGACTTCACTTCTTACAATCGGATTGCAAAAACTAATGAAATTTTATGTAATTTGAACAGTATGAGTTTGATGTTATATTCCATAAAGCCTTTTTCGATATCGTGACTTGATTCCAATAATTGAAACACATCCAAAAGCATCCAAAAAATATCACATTACATAAAAACTAACACGGTGATAAAATAGCAATGTATTTTTGCTCTACAAAATTTTATAAGATATAGCTAATAACTATTTCGGCTCATGCCATCTTCAGAACTATTTTGATATGAAATTTTGTAGAACTAAAATACACTGCTTTTTTTCACTGTGTTATAATGAAGTTCTACCAAGTAAATGCCAATTCAGTCAATAAACATAGAAACTAAATAAGAAACTTTATATCATCATGAAATATCAGTTGGTAATACTCACGACAAGCAAACCAGTCCTGATCATAAAATATATTCTGGAATTAAATACTGAAAAATGTGTTTTTATTACGACTAAAATTTTAAGCCTAATTATCAAATAAATATTTAATTTGAATTGTTACGACTTTGGACGACTCCGCATGTTTTGTCACTAACGACGCGGGTTTCGCCTTTGTCAGTTTTGTTGCATCCGTGTTATAGAATGCCTGAAGATTAAGTCGTTAGTGACAAAACATGTGGAATCGTTCAAAGTTGTAACACTTCAAATTTGATATTGAAATTTCACCAAGCACCTTCGTTCGATATCAGAAATTAAATAAATATTTACTTGCCACACAAAACAATACAAAGAATATTAATTTAACTCCTATATATATAATTTCCTTAAATAATTTTTGACAAAAAGTTTAGGAACAGTTTTATTTTAATTCTCAATGGCTACCTTGTCGCGTACACTTGTAATGAATGCCCTTTCTACGTCATTAGCCGTGACCGAGAAGAAACGTCAATCAAATCAGTATTTCCAAATCAAACTTGCAAGTTCGTTAAATCACGAAATATTATTTCGTCGACTTGCTGATACATTTTCTGCTAATATTTTCTGTCATTAGCCAAAGCACTCGTTCATTGAACCTCGACTATAATAAATCCGTTACCGCAGTAACGAGGCAAATAATGTCGATTTTTTTCCACAGGCGACTTCACAGCGGTCTAACACTTTTAACCGTCTGACATCCGGATGGTATGAAATCGTTTCGGCATAATAGATTGCCAAAAGAAACTTTTATCTAATATTATTGATTGTAAAATAATAAATGTCAGTCATTATTAATTAGAGTTTTATGTCTGATATATTTAAAAAAAATCTTTAGTGAGTTATATCTGTCATCGACGTTGGCTTTCGTAACAGACCTTGCCACTAAAAACCGTTTGGGAAGGTTTCCTGACACAGAGAGACAGACAGATTTATACATTTGTTTTCCTATATAACTATAGACATTTGTGTTTTTAATTCAAGGAGTATCAGAAAAATATCAATACGTTTTTTTTGTTGTATTTAAACATAGGTGTTGCAGGTTTTAATGTCAGCTCCGTGCATCTCTATATTGGGCCAATAAAATGAACAGTGTATTTTTGTCAGTATTGTGTTATGGAAGACGGACATTTAACCAGTGTTGGTTTACGACAACTTCTATGAAACCCATGGAATTTTCAAAGAAATAATTCATTGAAGCGTTGAGGATTTTTTAATGAATATGTTTGCTTTTAATGTGTTAACTGTCATTTTTTGATGGAAAGATATTATATTTAAATAAATAGAGTTAAACTTTTTCTACTGATTCCACAATTTTGAATTAATATGATTATTTTTATTTTAACAGGACCGGTCGCTCTTATTGTGAGCAATATCAACTGATACAATACAAATTAAAATAAAGCTCATTTTGCAATATATGAGAGCTGTCCCGATTTGAGAGCTTTCAAAGATGGATTGAACTTTGTTTTATTATTGATATATTATAACATTCTATATAAAGAGACTCTATAAAACCCATTCTGGTCATAAAAAAATAGAATTTCGGATATAGCAAGGATGTGGGGTAGCTAAAAAATTATACTCAGTCCGACATTGATCAAAAACACGACTCCACTAAAGAAATAGACTAATCTTTCCTATTTACGTGCATTTAATTGCTAAACAACTCCGACTCTACAGCCCTAGGAAAAAGGACCTACTGAATATAATGTTTCACCATTAAAGAAATAGAAAATATGAAATGTTAATATTTAATATTCAAAACCTTCTAAAACGTCACAAGCGCTCGTGGCTTCCATCAAAGTCGATTGAAAAAAATCCAAATTTGAATTTATAACTTTGTGCTATTCCACATGTTTTGTCATTAACGACCCGGGTTTTGCCTTCCGGCATCTTGATACATTCTATCACACGGATGAAACAGAACTGACGTACAATAATATAACATAACAGCAATAACATCTCTCTCTGTTGCTGTTTGGATCGTCATTGTGGAATGAATTTATGAAATGAGAGCTTAAAAGATAAAGAGCTATGTTGAATTTGAATTGTTAAAAATGTTTTGTCAATAACGAAACGGTTTTCGGTTTTGGCATCTTCAGGCATTCATTCTGTCATACGGATGCAACAGAACTGACGGACAATAAACAGTTAGCATCGTCTATATATAATACCAAACGTATTAATTACCAAACACAAACCATAAAGCAAGCAAGGTCATCTTGCGACCTTTATGACAAAGATGCACTTAGGCGCTTAGTTTGAATTAATATTATGTGATTCCTTTATAACGGATTAGCAAATTGTGAATCTGTTTTTTACTGTTGATACTAATTATTTAAATAAAATTTGATATCAAAATTCTTTCAAACACTTTCAATTGATATTATAATTCAAATTATGAAAAAAGTTCGCTTTTCGTACTGGACATGAGACCGTAATATATTTCACGGAAACCAACAAAATTTACCACTGCATCATAGACTCGACAATTCTTAACGAAAGAACGGACATTAACGAGAGTGAGTAACAAAAAAATGAAATTTTCAAGATAAATTCACAACATAAATAACTAATGTTAAATTGATAGCTTTTTATTTAAATTCGCTCAAGTTTACGTCGTTCCAATCCGCTACTGCCTTAGTAAAAACTCAACAAAAGATTAGACCCGATCTGACAGCGTTGGCCTTTGCGATTGTACCATTGACCTCATCCACCACCAATGAAATTCACTAGAGCTTTACAGAGTCATGAATTTTCAAATCGCGGCTGTGAATAGTTCGAAATCAGTGATGTCTTATAACCAATAGACGAGCAGACATTTCATTGTCTATGAATAAAATGAATTTATTACACGGGTCACATTGCATTTGTATCTAATCGAATTATCAATTTGTTAATAAAAAATCTCAGTCAAAAATGGTGATTTGTGATAATTAGCAAGGTAAAAAAAATATAAATGTATTTTAGTTCTACAAACTTTTTTATAAGATATAGTTGATAACTATTTTGGCTCACGTCATCGTCAGAACTATAGTAGGCATCTTGATAGTTCTGACGATGGCGTGAGCTGAAATAGCAATCAACTATATCTTATAAAGAAAAATTTGCAGAACTAAAATTCATTGCTATTTTTTTCCACCGTGTTATAATGGAGTTCTACCAAGTAAATGCTAATTCAATCAATAATGTGATAATTAGGTTTTTAAATTCAAATCCTGACAAACAAATTTGAATCATTGAAACTTTGAACGATTCCATATGTTTTGTCACTAACGACTCGTGTAGCTCTTCTTTTCTTTCTTGTGGGTCAGTTCTGTTGCATTAATGCGATAGAATGCCTAAAAAACGTTATTGAAAAATCATATGATACATACAATATTTCAACAATTCAATTTTGTCAATGAAATTCCATTATCAATATCAATGAATTATGAATTAATTTGCAATCAAATCTAAGTGTGAATTAATCAAATAGATTTTCTTTCTTGTTCTGTATCAATGTATACAATTTTAGATAAAATTAGTCTCTTGTTGAAAAATCATACTTGTTATATACACAGACGATTTTTTTTTAAATTTAATAGCTTAAACATAGGTAAATTGTAAGTCAATATGCTCTGCATATCGCTTTTGCACAAAGTTTAAATACAACTAAAATAGCTTATATATAATATATAACTCAGCTTAAATATACTTTAAATATGGACATTTTGTGTATTGTTTAAAAATAGGTTCCTGAAGCTGTGTATCGGGCCAATGAAATGACAAGTAGATCCATTTCTTTTCATCAGTTTTACGTTATGGACAGCAGCTACATACACATGACGGGTGGAGTTGGGACAACGACTTGTATTTTTCTATTGCCACTTATTATGTTTAGCCTCTTGTCTTCTTTAAAGCTGCTATTTTAGTGATACACCCAGTCCTTTTTTACGCGATACATTGATTCCAGAAAGCGGCGCGTAAAAAAAATCGCGTAAAAAAATCACAACTTTCATATAATTTGATAAATTGGTTCCAAAAATTAAAATATCGCGTGAAAAAGTACCAGAAACGTATGAATAACCAAAATTTGCTCTTTAAAATTCGTGCAAGAAAAATATTTTCGTGTCTTTATTGCTTATAAAAATATAATGAGACTATAAAAATTATTTTTTTTCACTTATATGAATTATTCGCTGCTGTCACTCTCAGTTGCGAAATGTAATCGTTTGTGATTTATTGATTTGTATTTAAAAAAGTGGAATGCTTTACAAAATTAAGTTTAAAAAATAAACATATTTTTTTTATTTAAAAAAAGAATGAAACGTACATGCCTAGCATCATATATAAATTTCTTCTTTAAAACAAATTTGGGGAAAAATCGCGTAAAACCAGTGAAGCGCGTAAAAAAATGTAACGGTGCCTTCCAAAAAATCGCGTAAAAAATAAACGCGTAAAAAAAGGACTGGGTGTATTTGGTAATATAAAAAAATTCAGCCTTTCATTGTAACATAAGCCTAAAAATATATTTGATTTATACTGCACAGAACAGCCCAAAAACGGACTTGCCTTGATCATTAGGTCAATCATTAAAAAGAAAGTTTTTTTTTATAAAAAAAATCTATTTAAACAGTTGTCTCAACCGTTATTTAAAAATGTTTACAACAACGAGTTTTTTTCTGTCACTATTTGAGTTTAAATATTTTTGTTTAGGTTAGTATTTAGTGTATTTTTAATCAATGATATCGACTGAATGAAGGTACTTGATGAAATTTCAATATCAAGTTTTTAATGTTGAAACTTTGTGCAATTCCACATGTTTAATGACATTTGTATAATTCAATTTCATTTTATTTGTCAGTTCTGTATGTGCATTCGTGTGATACAATGCCTCAAGATGTCAAAATCGAATCCCAGATCGTTCGTTACAAAACACGTGGAATCGTGCAAAGCTTTGACAATTCAAATTTAAAATTGTATTTCTAAACAAACAACGAATGCAGACATAATTATGCTTATGAAACAGAAATGAAAAATATTTTAAATATACTTTAAGAAAAATAAAGCTGTAATATTGAAGCAGAAATTGAATAGCAAACGGCTCCATAAAAATAATATATCAGTAACTTAAAAGTAAAAAACGCTATTGCATAGAGTCATTAAATTGAAACACTTATTCATTTAAAAGTACTCTGTAGTCATTCAGCAACATGATTACACATTATTTTTAATTATAAAATAATTCTCCCGACTCCCCTTTGACTGGCAATACTGCCTATCGTCTTTTTTATAGCACACCTATTATATTATAATGTCCATTCGTTGTTATGTCTAGAACAGCGATTCACAACCAAAATCTAAAGCCACATAAGACCACATAAAAATTGTTGTTTTTGGTGAGGTATAATTCAATACTTCATCATCATCAGCCGGGGTCGATCCACTGCTGGATGAAGGCCTCCCCCTGTTTTTTTTTCAGGGGGGGTTTGGACATAGCAACACCAACAAAAGCATAATTCAATACTTATCAGATGGTAAATTAACTGACGCAAATTGAATTTGTTCGGTTGAGTTTTTATTAGTTATCGTTTTGGGACATCTTATATATGATTTTTTGTTCTTAAATGAAACAATTATTTAGTCATTTTTATTTTGAGAATTGTTCATCGGATATAACCAGAGCTGTGTTAGAATCGGAGTCATGAAGTCACCGTGTTTTGGCCGGAGTAGGAATCATGGAAAATGAGCGACTCAGAATACTTTTACGATTTTTTCGTTGATCGTTAATATTATACACATAAATTTCGTTAGTGACAAAACATGTGGAACCGTACAATGTTTTAACGAACCTTCAGTCGATATCTTGATCAATAATAAATAAGTTAATTTATGATATCGATTGAAGTTGCTTGATAGAATTTCAATATAAGATTTGAATTGTTACAACCTTGTATGATTCCACATGTTTTGTCACTAACGACTCGGGTTTCGCCTTTCGGCATCTTCAGGCATTCTATCACACGGATGCAACAGAACTGACGACAACAACTCAAATTTAATATTGAAATTCCATCAAACACCTTCAGTCGATATCATAAAAGTATGATAATATTTTTTTTTAATTGTGAGCACGGTTTCCGTTTGGGAAATGCGATGTGTATGTGAACACTGGTGTTCGCTTGGGATTAAAGTGGTTAAATAAAATTGTACGATAATAATACCTTATATTATGATGGCACAGGTGATTTACTGTTGTTTTTTTTTAATTTACTCAAAGTCAATCTTATACTTAAAATACCACATGTTTCATTCAAGATTAATAATTAAATTCACTGCTTATATTAAAGCAGCCGATAATCTTACGATACAGTCTGAAGATGCTTCCCAACGAAGCGCTACACGTGTCACATCTATGAAGTAATAAAGCCATCAATTCTATTTTTTTTTGTAACAATTAGGTAAGGTTGCAACAATTCAAATTTGATATTGAAACTCCATCAAGCACCGTCAGTCGACGTCATAAATAATAGAATGTCATTAAATAACTGTAAGAGAATCAAATAATTTTGTCGTATATGATTTCAATACAGCTCTAAACTTTTGTCACGAAAGTGTTTATGTCATGCGCCGCGTGTTGTGCATCACTGATCTAGGACGTCTTTCTTATATAAGTTTTTTCACACGTAGTTTTATACGTGTGGTGTAGTGTCTAACAGGTGCTTCATAACCAGGTTCGAAATATCTCAAGCGATCGAGAAAAGGTTGTTTTGTATACGCCTGTATATTATTTTACGACACACGACCATCATGGTAGATTTTAGCTTATTTTTGACGTATTGTCTGTTATATCAACCAATAGAATATATATTGATACTAAAAAAAATATAACATTACCAGTGGTTGACAAACTCATAAGTCAATTGAGCCAATTGAGAATATAAACCATTTTTTGAGAGCCAAATTGTACATTGATATTTACTTGGTTAGAATACTTTTAAGCTTACTTTAACTAAAACATTATAAATCCACATATATTGCTTTGAGTCTTTTTTTAATCTATAGTAACATTGATTAACACTTAACAGGGACGTGAAGTCGTTAATACAACATGACTTCAACTCCAACGTTGATCAAAAACAGAACTCTGACATTAACCAACAGTACAATAGATTTTTTCTTGCCATTTCTATTTATTTTCATTAAATTATTGATCAATCATAAACCAATATGACAAATTTTTCATTACGATATTATTCAAAATTTTCTTAAAAGTATTCGCTAGTATTTCACGACTCCCGACGAAATAATTTGAACGTAATCATAAAAATTTATCAAGTATAGATACAGTACTAAAAATCGTGTTTTATTGTCAAAAAATATAAACAATACGAAAGCTACGGTCGAGCTTAAAATTGATTATTAAATTTCAGAACGATCGAAAATTCTAAGGGACTCTGTTTGCAAACTCTGTCCGTTGACTATTTAATCTGTGATATAATTTAAAACATACATAAAAACGTTGAATATTCATAGAAAAAATTCTTCGATTTACTTTATCACACCTGTAAATGAAATGCACCCACACGTGAACCAAAAACTTTCCTACAGAGGTCAAATTCGCCTACGCCCATTCAACGGAACAGTTTAAGGGCTCCAAAAACATTGTTTCGATGCAACAAACCATAAATAGTTGTACGTACATTTATTCCCATAGCATTATACAATTAAGTACAGCGTATGATCGGTTAACGAATAAAATCTGTTCCAAGACTATCCGAATTGTTCGTTAACCGATCATACATTTTTTATGGGAACCTAGAAAGATCAAACTCTGTGCCGAAGTTTTTGCATCTTTGTAATAAAGGTCGCATGTTGACGGCTTTAGAACAGCTGGAAATCAATAGATATCAACTATCACAAAGGATTCTTAACAAACAGACAAATATATGTATATCACCATTGCTTAACCCGCTACGGAGAGCCGTTTTGTCTCCGTAGTGGACCATTTCCGTGTCATATGTAAACTTATTGATATAATCACCTTTTTAGTTTCATTTACAATTTTTAGTTTTACTGAGAGCACAAAACAAGCTAGGTCGTTAAAACAGGAGAGAATATCTATTGTGTACCTTTTCTACACAGCTATATATAAATAAGCAAATGTACATTTAAGCATAGTTCTGACGATGGCGTGAGCTGAAATAGCTATCAACTATATCTATATTAAAAAATAAATTTGTAGAACTAAAATACATTGCTATTTTTTCACTGTGTTATAATGGAGGTCTACCAAGCTAATTCAATCAATATCTAGAAAGATCGTTTTAGTTCGTTATCCGAATATGTATTCGTTATGCGAAGACAAGTTCTTCTAGCTTGTCAAGTGTGTTGAAAGTTGTGTAAATGAGGAAATATGATTAAAGATGCTGATCAGATCCTTTGGTAATTTCCGGATATGGAAAACGCTTAGGAAAAAATGCTCTAGACCAGCGAGTCTCTTCAAAATTTATACAGCTTTTGAGTAGCTCTGATGAGGGCGTAAGCCGAAATAGCTACCAACTTATTACCTAATAAATTCTCGTAGAACTAAAATACATTGCTATTTTTTTATTACGTATAGTGCCTCAATATTGGTGACATGTGTTTAAATTTCTTTGCGAAGCATTGTCAAACAAACTGCATCGTTCGACTATTCATTAATGAAAAATGCAATATATTTACAGTTCGATTGAACGACAAAACTCTGGTCATGAGTGACAAAACATGTCCAAGTTTACAGATTTTTAATGATTCAAATTCGATATTGAAATAAAAATTTCATCAAAAACTTTCAGTGCGGTCATTAGAATATAATACATTCCTCAATTATATGTATCATATAGTAATTAACTAAAGGCATTTGAAAATATTGCCTACATTTAACTTCAGTTCAAATAGATAAGTAGATAAATTCAAGATTTTTAATCGAGTCAAATTACCTTTCAATTTATTTGATAGATTATATTATCAACTTGTCAACTTATATACAACATGATGGATGGATTATAAACTACAATCAAACAAAAGAGCGTTGGCAGGTACAAGAAACACATTTTGAATTTGATTTAAGGCCTGCGATTCGATGTCAGATTTCGCAGGTGCTGAACAAACAACGCACAAAGCTAATCTTTAGTGCATTTCATACAGCGCTGCCAATACAAAAGTCACAATATTTATCTGCTTGACGATATATTACAAAGAGTCAACTAATGACACGGGAAACAAATAAAAGAAATTTACGACAATACAATCCTACGTTCATCTGAACAAAACGTCAAAATTGAAATGTTAAGGCATTTTATAATACCACATTTTTTTGCTACTGATGTCACGGGTTTTGCCTATCGGTGTATTAATTGAATTGGCATTTACTTGGTAGAACTCCATGTAACACCGTTAAAATAGCAATGTATTTTAGTTCTACATTTTTTATAGGTATAGTTGATAGCTATTTCGGCTCACGCCATCATCGGAACTATGCTTAAACGAACATTTGCTTGTCTATATATAGCTGTGTAGAAAAGGTACACAATACATCTTTTCTTCTGTTTCAACAACCTAGCTTATATCGTGCTGGCAAAAAAAAAAACTAAGCTATACAGGCGGCACTTTCAATAAGCTCAAATACTGGCCGAAGGTGATTTATTACAGAAATGCACTAGCCCTTCGCAATGGTCTGAGGAGCGGCGAAAGACTTATATTTCTCTGTTCGTTTAAAATTTCGTGTGACAATTGATATCTATTGATTTCCACCTGTTCCAAAGCCGTCATATTGCTACCTTTATTACAAAGATGTTAACACGTAGGCGCTGAGCTTAAATTTATATTTTGCGATTCTTTTATAAAATGATTAGCAAATTTAATTTAAATTTAGTTTATCTTATAAAAATTTTGTAGAATTAAAATACGTTCCAATTTTTTCACCGTGTTGTAATGGAGTTCTACCAAGTAAACGCTAATTCGATCAATGACAAGAACAAACTTTTTCCAAAATCACATCGAAAACATTTCTTCTATGATACATGTCAGTACCGTGATGTTAAACAGTTATAACTGCTTTTTAACATTCATAGTTTCCTTCATTAATATATTTCAAATTGTACATCCTTATGTACAAAATATAACAGTTTATTCGTCACAAAGTTTTATTAAACACATCACCTCTTGCCGTCTGATTTCTCTGATTAATTTCAAATCTTTGATGGAAAACGGTTATAACTGCATTTTTTGCACTGAGTGTTAGTTTTCTTACATATCTATTGCACATTCATTGATATGGCAAAATATTAGAACTGCGACTTTATTCGTCACTTAATTATATTAAAGTTAGGACCTCTGTCTATTTTAACATTGCTATTTTTTCACCGTGTTAAATTGAAATAATAGGTAAAGTCAAAAGAAATGTCATTTTTTTATTGCATGCTTTTGCAGGGTTGCTGTCAAGTGAGCACGTCAAGGTTGGTGTCATTTTGAAGCTCTGTTGTTTGTCTTGATTTTTCACATGTCTTCATATATTTTTTACCCATAGTGAGAATGTCCAAGCAAGAAATTGACAAGGCACACTTGCGATCGTGTTTGTTGTTTTTATTCGACAAAGGCTTAAAAGCAAAAAAAGCCACCCAGAGCATTTGTGATACATATGGCGACATACTGAATAGTCGAAAATGCTATAGATGGCTTAAACAAATCAAAAGTGGCGACAGAGACTTAAAAAATAAACCAAAATCGGGAAAACCTCTGAAAATCGACGACAACGCATTAAATTCTCTGGTAAAACGCATTGAATTATTGAAACCGGGCCAAACTGTCACAGCAGAGCTATACTGTGCACAGTTAGCGGAAATGCTAAAAAAAGCGATCAGTATTAGTCAACAACCAAAGACGCATATTGCAGCATGATAATGCAAGACCACATACAGCGAGGATCTGGCAGGAAAAAATAAGAGAGTTGGATTTGGAAGGTTTACAACATCCACCATGTTCTCCTGATATTGCACCTTCCGACAACCACTTTTTCAAATCATTGGAACATTCGCTTAAGAATAAAAAATTTACTTCTGTGGAAGAAGTAAAAATCATTTGCACTCGTAATTTGATGAAAAACCGGCTGAATTTTATGAAAGAGGCATTAAAAAGCTACCTGATCTGTGAAGGGGGATAAAAAAACAACAATGGAAATTATTCAATCGATTAAAATTGTACAGCTTCTGTTAAAATAATTTCTTTATCCAAATAAAAAAAATACATTTCTTTTGAATTTACCTTATATATTGTTGAACAAAACTAAGAATGTGAAAAACAGCAGTTATAACCTTTTAACGTCACATATATTTACCATCGTAGAAATGTTTTTGATGTGATTTTGGAAAAAGTTTGTTATTTTCAAGTAGATAAGACAAAAAGAAACGTCTTACGTATGGAGATATTCTGTCTGCTGTATTAGTAAGTATTGAGGATTTATAATGTTTGAAAAGTATGCCGACTGCGTATAATATATAATTACTCCCGTCTGCCGATACATGGGCATTTACTCAGTACCTTTCTAGACTGGCATAGGTACCACGAGCACTCGCCTGCTCGTCCGAGGGGTATTAAACCCAACAGAGATAATCGAAGGAGACGGCGTCCTCCGTGATCGTCCACGCTTGGTTTCCACCGCTGTCTCGACCTCGAGGTAGCGTCTTTGAGGCCAGTATGCGATCGATCGCGCCATCGGAAGGACGTGTTGTATTCGCCAAGTCTCTCCCTCCGATATTTCATTTGTGATTTTTTATATTTACATCAACTGAGAACACTTCCACCTCGTGTTCATCTTCACACAGAACACGCTCGCTGCAGCATCAGACCACGTTCGCCAACGGACCTATCCATAGTTAGTTACTTTTTAAATTTACTTATTACATTTAATTTGACAATTTCTTCAAATCCACACAGCAATATATAACTCAAATTATATTCTAATATACATAAAATTTACCCTTAAATCACAACGGTTTTTTGTATAAAATTTCTATCTAAAAAGTCAGTCAGTCATTATTATATTATATGTAATAGTAATTTTAAATGGTTACAACTTTGTACCACTCCACATGTTTTGTCACTAACGACCCGGGTTTCGACTTTCGGCATCTTCATGCATTCTATCACACAGATGCAACAGAACTGACCAAAAGGCGAAACCCGGATTGTTAGTGACAAAACATGTGGAATCGTACAAAGTTGTAACAAATTGGATTCGATTCTGAAACTCCATCAAGCACCTTCAGTCGATATCATAAATTATATATGTAATAGTGTTAACTGTCAATTCTTTGTGGAAATGCGTTATATGTACGTGTACAGTTTAGACATATTTATATTTTTATGATCAGAAACATTTGATAATACTCGCGAAAAGTAATCTCAAAAGAATAAAATTGTATGCTATGTATTGTACTTTATTATTTAAAAATAATTAGTTAATATTTCAAACTATCGTGTTATTTAACAAACAAAACGTTTCAATCCCTTCCAAATGATAACACATTGAATAAGCTTGTAAAAAAAGCTAACTTCTAACAAACTTTAAAACATTTGACTCGTGTTAAACTGAACCTAAGTTTTTTGTTACTCAACTATTTGTGCGTTGAAAGCTCTATAAATGTCGTGCATTTTGTCCAGTCATACTCGAAAAACTGTTTATATATACATCCTTATTATATTGTTCAATTATTATTTAAGTAACTTTAAAGGAATATTTGCTGTATAGATCGTGTTAAATTCTTATATAATTTCCAAGAGTCCGATTGAGTAACGATTAATTTTTAATTATTATCGATAATGTTGATAGTTTATTTTCAAAAATCTCTCGACATGAGAGTTTTTCGAATCATATAAAATGATAATCTCAATCGACATACAAACAATATATAAAGAACGTTATTTATAAGTCGCGTTTACTTCACCTTGCTTGATACAACTGCATTAAGACTTGACCATATATCAAATTACTCCGAGATATTAATTTCATATAAAATATTTGTTCCAATCTAGTACACATTGTCCATTTTTAAACGAATGAATCATAATATATATATACATGTTAACACAATACCACAAAATGCACGACACAAATATAAACTGACAGTAAATTCACTTTTAAAAAATCAATTGTGATCAAGAATAGAAGATTTTCTAGTCAACGGTGAGTGATTTTGTAAAGTTTTAATAATTTTCTAATGGACTAAAACATCGGTATATTGATTAAATTGGAATTTACTTAGTAAAACTACATTAAAGTTCTGACGATGGCGTAAGCCGAAATAGCTCTCAACAATATATATTACAATTTTTATAGAACTAAAATACATTACTATTTTTTCATCGTGATATATTTTTTATGTTTCCATGTTGTGCTTCACGTTTGAAAGGCATGATGTAATGTTTATCTAATATTTTTTTTCATTATCAAACTATTTTAAGATTAAATTGGAATTTACGTAGTAGCACTATATTATCATTCTGACGAGGCGTAAGCCGAAATAGCTATCAACGATATATATTGTAATTTTTGTAGAACTAAAATACTTAACTATGATTGAAATATTATCAAATGAGATTCTACTAAGAAACTAGTTTGACCAATTTTAACTATATTTTTTTATACAGTTTAGCTTTTGATAATATAAATTTTCGTTTGTAGTATCAAAATTATAGCTTTAAACATCAGTACAATTTATAAACGCCTTCTTTACGTTCGTTTGTGGTTATTTAAGGCGTGCCCGTAAGTGAAATGAATAAAACACTACCACGTTTTCTTTGTGCGTCTTCTCTTCACTCGTATAGAGACACACCATTTCTCAATTTCTTAGCTAACCTCCCTCGCCTTACAAACATTACTGTAAAACAAAATCATCACTGTGATAATCAGGCCCTATTTCCACAAGAATAGTATAGAAACTCTAATTGACAACATAAAGCATTGTTTAAATTTCTATCGTCGGATATACTTCGTATTAACACTCAACACCCACCCCCGTCCCTTTCAAATTCCTCAAATACTGTGGACTATTAATTTAATGAAAATTTACGTATAATTAATATTTTTACAAGTTTATTCTATCATATCACGACCTGTTTCGTTCATCGCGAGCACCATAAAAATTATATTATACTATTTAAATAAAATCCCCTTTCACCGTGAATTAATAGTCAACGTATTATAAATATTTAATTAATCCCAATTATTGATTGAATTGGCATTTACTTGGTAGAACTCCATTATAACACAGTGAAAAAATTGCAATGTATTTTAGTTCTACAAAATTTATAAGATATATAGTTGATAGCTATTTCGGCTTACGCCTTCATCAAAACTATGTTTAATCCCTAAAAATCTTCTATTCTGTTTAAACACCATAGCTTCATATCAATATTTTTCTTATCCGTAAATAACTATTAACCATGACTCTAAATATTCATATATATCATTTTAATTTCAACCATAAACTGACTTTAACCTGAAATATTTAACCCTAGTTCCAGTTCGTGATAAGTATTTTATTTATATATTTTCATCAATACATAGTTCTGAAGAAGGCGTAAGCCGAAATAGCTATCAATTATATAACTAATAAATTTTGTAGTACTAAAATAAATTGGTAATTCTTCACTGAGTTATAATGGAGTTCTACCAAGTGAAAGTCAATTTAAACAATAAAATATCTTTAGTTTACGTCAAATAAATAAAAGACATTAATTAACATGAAAGCTCTCTACGTTTACGGAACGCTTCCAATGACTGCCGAATAAAATCGCCATATTGTGTTCCCTGCAAAAGTCAAACTTTGACAGTTTTTATTTATAGTTTGACAGTTTACATAAATAATTTATCTTTACGTTTGGTGTATTTCATTTGAATTCGTAAGTAATAAACAAAGGTCGTTTTATATAGAGCAACAAATCAAATTGTATTTTACTTTTACCGGACTGTAAAACCGAATATTTCCCGATACCTTTTTTAATTAGCTTCGTTTTCCATTTGGTTGCCGCTATTAAAATGACGGTCACCTTTTTTGGGAACCCTTATCGAAGTATTTTACAATAAAACCTTTTTGTTCCGAGGAGAAAAAAAATGTCTGGCTACGTGGGATCACACCAAACCATTACCCTTTTCTCTAAGCGACGCACCCAGGGAATAAAGAATTTTATTTTACATAGTCATTGTGTTAACGGTTTAAGAACTGGCAACATTTTCGATTAGAACGTTTGGTGTTTTTTCAAATAAAGAACTCGAAAGTATATATTCTTTGTTGAATCTAAACGGTTTCTTTTTAGTTCAATTTTATTATATGATGCAAATTATATTTTTATTTAAATTTCAGTCAATCTTTGTAAAATTATACTTTTTTGTTTTTATTAATAACATTTATTCTTTGTCTTTATATAAATTCAAATCTATAATGTTATAAAACTATTTATTTGATATCTAACAGTTAAACTTTACTGATTTTTACTTGTCACATTACTTAACCTGTTACATACCGAGCCTTGTAAAATGTATGACAACATTGAATGCTGTAAAAAAAAATTGCATTTTTACTACTTAACAATCTTATGTAGATTATTATTACAAATCAGGCTGTATTTAAGAACAAATTTGAGCTTTTATAAAAAAAAATTTAACACACCTATTTAAAAAAAAACATTTATCAATATAAATTTCAACAGTTGAGATGTTATAAGTTAGAAGATCATGAAAAAATGTGAAACATTTGATTATAAACACTTACTTTTTGTATTCGTTAAGGGTTTTTACTTTTGCTACCAATCAAAGCAATCAGTTAGAAAAATCTTCAATAATATAATGCAGAGTATGTTAATCTTTCTCTTTCTTAGATTTAAAAAACCCAGGAAAGTTTTTCAAAACCTTTTCATATATAGTTCTTTTAATTCATAACGAAAATTGTTACAATACCATATTTACATCTCTGCAATTGTTATCCAAGATACTGCTAGTCTTGACACCAAGAAGAAAACGTGTCTTATCGATCTCCTTTTTCGGTTATGGTGTCCATAGATTCAAATCGTCGTTGAAAAATATCATAACTTGTTTATCGATAGATTCATTACTTAGCGATTTTACTCGGTCTTAAAAACTGTGAATAACAATAGCGTTTAACTAACTTTAGGTTTTTGAATACCTCTATTTATAATACACGTATCTTTCTTTAACCCGTTCCCTACTGAGAAATGTCTAGGATATTCAAAACACTATAGCTATATTTCAATTATAAAATTAGCTTTACACAAAACTTTAATATTTTTGTATCGACACTCTGCAATCTTTTATTTCAACAGTTGTGACTGTAGCAGTTAATAGGTTAAACGTATTCTGTATAAACAATTCGTATTTTATTATGTTCCAGATTGAAAAAAATGGTTAAAATATTTCACAAAATAAACGTTTAAAATCTTATTTAAAAAAAGGTGAAATAATTTATGATATCGACTAAGGGTGCTTGATGAAATTTCAATATCAAATTTGAATTGTTGAAACATAAACGTTAACAAATTTAAAATGTTCAAAGACTTTAAAATGAACATTCATATATTATATTATGTTATAAATAAATTTTTTAATATGTTCTTTTTTGTAAGCGAACTTGACGTTAAATCCAAAACAAATCCATTCCTTAGTGTGTTAGATTTGATGTTAAAAATCGTGGATGTAATACGGCGTGGGTGCATGCGGGAGATAATAAAAAGGTAAAAAATCTTATTTTAGAGGTATCTATATATTATCTAACCATCCACATTGTTTGAAAACTCGTAGGGCCAGCCAGTTTTGGTATGACTTGTAATTCAACATTCGAACGAAATTACGTTACCTTTCCGAGAAATTCCATTGTTTGACATTAATCTCGACAAAGAACCATGTCATAGCGTCGCCGTTCTATTATATCCTCGAATACCCATTTACGCAAAACACAGATAATATGTTTATGATTAAATATTGAATATTTATCTATCAACTTATGTTTTGAATTTATATTGAATAAAAATAAAAAAGCATTTAAATTAATTAACTTTGTAAAAGTATATTCAATAGAAAAAATATTATATTTCTTCAAAATTGAATTGTTGAAACTGTGTAAACTTTCATATGTTTTCTTATCTTTCGACATCTTCAGGCATTATTCTATCACACCGATACAATAGAACTGACCATTGACACACAGTAAACGACATGCATCTGCTATATACAAGCGTAATCGGATAGGAAAAATATAGACCCTAAGGTTTTTTTAATCTGATCTCACTACCACACATTTTTGGCTTTTTTTTTGTTTTTAGATTTCCTCCACTGCTGCATTGTGTTTTGAATATTGATTTGGCATTTATTTGGTAGAACTCCATATTACACGGTAAAAAATAGCAATATATTTCAGTTCTACAAAATTTATAAGGTATATAGTTGATAGCTATTTCGGCTTATGCCCTCATCAGAATTATTTTCACCGTTCCATTATCGACAATTTAAATTCCATCAAACACCCACAGCTGCTGTCGTTAATTATGAATACTTCTCCAGTCATAGTATAGAGTCCCTTTATATGTTAACTGTCACTTCAGTACATTTTCCGCAATAATCGGAACTGGTTTCGTTTATCGCATGCATTGTCAATCGATTCGTTTACTTTGAACTTTCAATTGATAATTCTCGCGATGAGCAAAACCGGCCTCCTGCTTTTTAAAATATATAAATTTGGAAACAGAAATAAACATTGTGTTTTATTATTTTAATAAAATAATATATTGATTTCGCACAGCTTCGATGAGTACAGTTAATATAATTTTTGATTTTATGTTGCAAAAATTAATCAAAAGCAATCGACGACAAAACATTGTTTTATTACCGTATAAAATTATTCAGTTTGAATGTTATATATCAAGTGAATGGTGTACTGTTTTTTAACCATGAACACATTAAAATACAATATATATCCCCATTATGATTAACTGTGTTAACGCACTTAAAAATGTATTGGCTTTACAGTTAGCGTAATAACTGGCATTTTGAATTTGACACAGATTGTCGCACGCGAATATAAGTAATAATTTAATATTTTGAATCTTGTTCAAGACGGTTTTAAAACTGTGAATTTTATCAATTATTGACAGTCGGATCAAATGTATTAATTAAACGTGCGATCGAATTTGTCATGCTTGAATTTCATATAAATTTGAGTTGTTAAAACTTGGTACGATTTCGCATGTTTTATCACTAACGGCCCGGGTTTCGCCTTTCGACCTCTTCAGGCATTCTATCACACGGATGCAACATAACTGATACAATAAAAAATTACCATCGTTTAAACACTGACCTTAAGGCTAGGAACTAAATGATAACTAAAATAATTTTCAATAATATTGATTTAATAATAATATCACTCAATTGCATGTAATAAGTTTTATTAACACCTAATACTGTTAATGAGTCTTTCATGAAAGGATTTACAACAAATGATAATCAGTTATCATTGAAATGCAATTGGGAAATTTTAGACTTAGAAATATCTCCTTAATTTAAATTGGCAGTTAACGATAAGTATTAAGCATCAAGTGACGTAATATATAAATATTTGTTAATGTTACAGTTTACCAACCTTTAATGGCTAATCTGCTTCTGCTTTTTGTTAGAAAGCATTTGAATATTTGGTTGAAGCATAGACATAGACTTCTGCAGTATTAGTTGGCCTTCTAAATGTAGATCAGTTATTTGAGTTCGTAATGTTGACTTTATTTGCATTAAATAAGAAAATGTAGATTTACGGCAGTAAGTTTTTGAGTAAATTTTTGATTAAAGGAAATATTATATATTTAGCAATTTAATTGGGTGTTTATGAAAAATCAGTCAAAAGGCCGCATTAGGATAGCCAAAGCGCAGGTTTCTCATACCTGGTCTAAGCAGTCAAGACGTTAGCAGTAAATAGTTTAACGAATTGTCTTCGATCACAAATATACGATTCATTCACGTGTAATATATTTCTAATACGATGGCCATAGATAATCATACGAATTCGCAATATTATTGTTTATGTATAACCATTTCAGTGGCTAATATTTCCACCTGCCTCAAAATACTAAGACCAAACCGTAGTTCGCTTCAGATATGATATTAATCACCTGACATCACGCAATGTGTATTTTATTTACAGGTCGAAACAAAAAAAAAACAAAAAAATCGGCGAAAAGGCGAGTGAATTCGAATGATCGTTTATTTTTTTACTACGGGATAAAGTGTTTGTTTCTATTAACACTTGCTTGCTTAGTAGTGTAGACACGACAGTCAGTTGAGTGATCAAAACGACGAATTAAAAAATAACCATTATTTAGCTTTTGAATTGGCTTATATCTTGTAGAATTCCATTTATAATAGAAATAACTAAGTGTTCTAAAAGCTCTTTCCTTGGCAGATGCCTCATCTATTATATTTACGACCATATATTATACAAACCAAAAAATACAATATAACACGTCCAAAAAAACTCAATGCGTTTTAGTTTAACAAAATTTAATATCATACACTACTGGATTTAATATCAGACCAGAAATTGCCAAAATTCATACAATGGGACAAAAAAAAAGCTATTAAATTATGCGAAAAAGTTGGAAGTTCCGTACATAGCTTGAAAATTTTTAGTGGCTTTAGAGGAAACATTAAATATATATATGATAAGCGTTTGTAGTATTTTTTGATTGAATTGGCATTTACTTGCTAGAACTCCATTATAACACTGTGAAAAAATAGCAATGTATTTCAGTTTTACAATTTTTTTATGTATATAGTCGATAGCTATTTCGGCTTACGCCTTATTACCTTATATATGCGGTGTAGAAAAGGTGCACAATATTTCTTTTCTTCTGTTTATTGTTAAATATAAAAAAAGATGTTAGAACAGAAGAGAGGATGTATTATATAACTTTTGTTTACCGCTATTTATCATTATAACGAAATTAGACTCTATATGTTTGCTATGTAATTCCAATTGTACGTAACTGATGCAAACAATTTATTGCGTGTCAGTTCCATTCCATTGGTGTGAAAGATTGTCTGACTATATCTAAAGACGACAACTGGGTCCTGAGTGACAAAACATGTGGAAATGCATCATACAAAGTTTCAACAATTCAAATTTGATATCAAACTCACTCAGAAGATATCGTAAATTATAAAAAGAATACTACAGTATAACTTTCTTTTAAAATAAAGTTTTACAACCGTTTTCAATTATAATTACTATGTGATGGTCAATAGCTGCGGTCTATGAGTGCAGGTGCATTGATAGTATCCCCCTTTAATACTATGGCGTCGAAATAACCATTGGCGTGCTTAAAATTGTGCATTTATTTAACGTTCAGTATAAAAATTCTCTTTTTCACGTAACCAATAAAAATAAATGTAACCTCTAAATAAATAATAGCAACTAATTGCTCGTGATTATGAATGGAAATATAACATCGACACTTGAATGCAGCTATTTAGTTTGATATATTTTTAAACCGATTACTGTATTTTAATCTTATATATATGTTTGTAATCTCAAACTGCTTAAATAATTGTATAAACTAAAGACTCACATAATAACACAGCGAAAAAAAGCAATGTATTTTATTTCTGTATAACTTATAAGATATATAGTTGATAGCTAAGTTGTAAGCCGAAATAGCTATCAACTTAACATCTTATAAATTTTGTAGAACTAAAACATATTGCTATTTTTTCAACGCGTTATAATGGAGTTCTACCTAGTAAATGCCAATTCAATCAATTGACTCAGATCATTTTTGGATCGGCTCAGACTTTAGGCAATCTAATTAGTGTTCTTTTTTTTAGCTGTATAACTGAGCGGCCCCGCAGTAATTTTTGACCATGGATTCGACGTCAATACAATATAAACTGCTTTTATTATAGACCCTTCAATAAATGTAATTTACATAAAAAATTGAACGTTAAAATTAACGATTTTTTTAGAATTATACCTATCAACATAAAATCACTGATTTTAATTAGTAACGTAGCACGTTTGCTTAATTTTGGTTGTCCAGCACTCTATTTTTTTACTTATAAATTAGAAATAAAGCTCTAACTATTAGAAAATATACTCGTTTAAGTTTAAAGGCAAAAAACAAGAAATTGTTATTTGCAATTATGTTTACATATGATGTGCAATACATGCTTTTCATTTTATTTTATTTTAGACATACTAAAGTTTTCCAATTCATTGTATTTGATTCAATAAAGAATGATAAAGGATCCAAAGATGTTTCGAAGCTTTTTTCTTAAATCATATATAAAAATTTAAAAAATCTATGAATAAGTTCTTTATTACACCAATGCAAGCGAGTGAATGTTACTATATCTATAAAATTTATTATATATTTTTTTAATGATAGATAAAGCCATCTCCGCCACTGGTCTTCTGACCCTTGAACAGGTAAAACAGGTAGACCCACTACAGACTACAATGCGTTGAAACTTCCGGCGTCTAAGTGAAGGCAGACCCAATTAAATTGATTGATTGTTATCCAATTATTATTCATATGTGAAAAGATGTGTTGTTTTCTTCATTGTGTTGATCTTTTTAAAATAGGCTGTATTTATAAAACATACAATTTGTAACTAAAAAATAATTAAGAAAAATGTTACAAAATAGGGGAATGATTTCCCCTGGATAGTACTCGTCGATCGACTAGCTAATAATTTAAGAATGTTGACCGGATATTGAAAAAAAATATTCACATTTAGGGTTATATCCAGGGCTATGAAGTCGCTAAAAACACGACTCTGGCGTTAAACTGTTATTTCGTATTATTAATACATAATGTATCATATTAACGGCCCACCATCCAATCCGGCAATTTTTTCGTATTGTAAATGTTATCGATATAAAACTTCAAGCATTGCTTCTGTTTGACAACATGTGGAATCGTACCAAGTTGTAAAAATTCAAATTCCTCTTTTAATTGAAATATTTTTAAAAATCGTATAATTGAAAAGGTAGATTTTCACGACAGCATCTGTACGATTTTATCGCGTACGCTTTTACCGTGTACGATTTTATCTAAGAAAATGTTTTTAACAAATAGTTGTACGTTATAGAATATCTCGATCTGCTTAAGTCACAGAGGAGACCTATCATTGAATTTCGAAACCTTCGCCAAAAATTTAAAAAACCCAAAGTTGTTACCCGAACATCCGTCTTGCGCGGCGAGCTATTTCCGTTACAAAATGGAACCGGAGTATTGTCGGTTATAAAAAAAAAAAACGCGTTCTCGGCCGCGTTTTGTTACCAGTGTGGGAAACAATAAAAAAAACCTGTGATGAACGTCTGACATAATTGGATTGACACGAGCGATGAGAGTTCATGAAACCCATGTAATGGAAGTGACCCCTTTTAAAACGTATCTTAGATCTCGGATGAAACAATACCAACTTTAAGACACTGTTTTATTTTTAGATCTTTAAAAAAAACCTTAATTAAACCATAAACAACAATACATCAAACGAATTTTTGAATAAGCAACATATGGCATACATTAACCATCATTTATTATGAGAGAACTGCTCGTTCAACTTGGTTAAAGTGTTCAATTATTGTATTGATTGTATTGGGATAGTAAAAAAATGATTGGCTGCTCATTTAATATAGTTAAAGAACTCAACAAGGTTATTTTTGTACAAAAACATGCTAAAGAACTGTTTTACATGATAATTGATACAATAATTTAACACGGTGAAAAAATAGCAATGTATTTTAGCTCTGCATTTTTTTTTTATTAAGATATAGTTGATAGTTATTTCGGCTGACGCATTGTCAGAACTATGCTTATTTTTACAATAGTTTCATTTCCATTTTTTTTTAGTTTTATTGCTAGAAGGAAATAAGCTAGATCGTTAAAACAGGAGAGAAGATTTATTGCGTACCTTTTCAACACAGCTATATATAGATAAGCCAATTTATCGTATAAATATTTACTATTAATATTTATACGATTGAATTGGCATTTACTTGGTAGAACTCCATTATAACAAGGTGAAAAAATACAACATCGTCAGATAGCTCTGACAATGGCGTGAGCCGAAATGGCTATCATAAATAGCTATATCTTATAAAAAAATGTAGAACTAAAATACATAGCTATTTTTTCACCGTGTTAAACTATTTCATCAATTATCATGTAAAACAGTTTTATACACAAAAATAACCCAGTTGAGTTCTTTCACACGATTAAATGAGCGGTCAATCATTTTTTATTATCCTTTACTCGCACTACCTGAGATAATTTCAATTAATCAGCGATCTGAATAATTTATTCTAGCAATAAAACGTCATATTTTATTTAATCCCGTGAGTCTCTATTCATTAATTTCCCTAATTATATTTTAATGGTAGTTGGCTATTTTGAAAACTTACCAATACAAATTCATTATAGTGTATTGTTTATGAGCTCATTTTATCTAAATATGATTGTAATTCAAATCTAATCAGTTTTAATAAAAAATATTTTAAATAAACATAATTTATTGCTTCAAGTCTTAGGGATTTTATTTTTCTATATAAACAATGTAAAATTTTTACTGCCTGTCCGATAATAATAATGCTGAAAAGCGAAACCCAGATCGTGAATGAGAAACCTTGAGGAATTTCACCGATCATTTTCACGGTGTTAATTATCACGATTTTTAATTAACGTGTTAATTGTCATCAATCTTTCATTAATGATCTTGTTAATGAGTCATTCTCGAATAGCCTTACGACAAATATAGAATGCCTGAAGATGGCGAAAGGAGAAACCGGTTCGTTAGTGACAAAACATGTGGAATCGTACAAAGCTATAACGATTCAAATTTAAAAATATTTATATTTTATTCTTTTGTTTTATAACTTGGGATACAAGCATTAGATTTTGAGCTGTTGGTATAGTTTTAAATATATGTATTGATTCCTTTTTTTAAATATATCAAAAAATAATTGGACGGTTTGCAATCCTACAATTAGATAAACAGAAAAAATCTATACATCTTTCAAACTCAATTAAGTAACTTAAAACCGCATGAATTTCAACAATGTTTTATTTAAAGCCACCATATTGAAATAAATATATTACTTTACAATAATGACTTCAGTTCAATGAACTTGACATTGTGTTTTGCAGTGATATCTTACGCGGATGCTTGGAAATAAATAGATACCTCCATTATTCTATGAATGCGGCGGAATGATATATTCATTATTCTCAGCAATATCAGTCACGTTCTACGAGAATTCATTTATTAATGATTTCAAAAAGCATATTTAGACGCCGGAATACTACTTATATCAGTATTCCTCAACTTTCTACACCTGCGGACCGGTAAAAAAAGAAAAAAAAGTCACGGACCACTAATACTAAAATAAAACATAACTATAACTGACAAAACACTTCCTGCCGGTCAGTAGATCGCGGATGTGCGCAAAGAATGTCATTTGTTTCTCACTTCTTCTCTTCGCTGTGTTTAAATTATGTATACATAATACAGCTTACACAATGTTTTTAAACTTAGACATAGATACACATTAATATGACATAAATAATCCATACAGCCATTTAATTTCTGAAGTGAATAATCAATAAATCGTGCCCATAATGACTGGCAACGGAGTAGATGTGACAAAAAAAGAGAAATGCAATAGATTTAGAGAAAAAAACTTAAGCAGATACATAAATATTTTGTATGAAATTCGACTTACGACCAATCCGGCTTACGAACAAAGTCCAAGAACGTAACTTGGTCGTAAGTCGAGGATAGCCTGTATTTGAAAATATTTTTTATCATTTTGTTTTGTAATAAGAGAGGAAAAAGACGTTTTTTTAAGGGTCTGTCAAATCCCCCTCATTGTCTTGCAAGCTATTTTTCGGTCATTGCCTTTTTATGGTTAAACGTTTGATAAACGTAAGAAAAAGTGATAAATAGAGATATTTTATTTGTAATCTCTGTAACACTCTTTCAATTCAGTAAAGACGAATTTCTTCGACGGTCCTGTTAAAATTATTCAAGTCCCACCTGTTAACTATCACAGAATTATTTATTCTACTGGTACCTTCATAAATATAGCACCTTTACTTTGCAATACCTAAGTATACTAATATTCATTACGCTTTATTCAATCGCACAAGAGAGTCGCCGGTTAATACCAATTCCTTGGTTACAATTCTATTCTTGAGAGAACAATTTATAATAGTACTTGTATACTATAAAAGGGATGTGACCACCGGTTCGTGTAGACGCTCGTTCGACTGGTTCGATAGCGGCCCAACGCGCCAGTGCGGCTCTGCTTGGCTAAACCATTTAACCGCTTGGCAACCGTACTGCAACCGCGTTAAGGTGATATAAAAACGTAGTTATTATTTCAGAGCTTATTAAAGTTTAGTTCGCGTTACATATTTAAAAGCACATTAAGTCCATCATAGGTTATGACCGGCGAGCTTTTTTTAATGCACCAGAACAAAATTTGTTTTTCTCTCGAAACAAGAACATTTTTATACATCGATAATTTCAACAAAATGCTGGTCACTCCGTCAACATTTTATATTTACGTACGTTTATATTGAATATACTATTTTACAAAATTAAAACACATTTTTGTTCAATTTCCACACTATATATTATACAACGGATAATGTGTTAACTGTCACTTCTTGGTGAGAAGGCATGATATTTTAAATAATCATTTTTTTTTAAATATAAGTTAAAATTTATTACTTTGATATTCCACTCCGAGTAGAATTAAAATCTCTCAATATTACTTTTTATTGTATCAATCGTTTCATGACCTTTATTAAAACTATAATTATATACGGTGAAAAAATAGCAATCAATGTATTAACGTTTTACAAAATTTATAATGTATATAGTTGATAACAAATTTAGCTTACGCCTTCGTCAGAACTATGTTTAAACGTAAATTTACTTATTTATATATAGCAGTGTAAAAAAGATACACAATACATGTTCTCTTCTGTTCTTACATGGTAGTTTTATAAAAATATAACGTTAGAAGAGAATATGTAATGGTTTCTTTTTATATATTACGTATAGATATTTGTGATAGCTAATAATTGTGTGTCTTATAATTTTTTTAGATCTATACATTGCTATTTTTTCACCATGTTATAATATATTTTAATCACGTATACGCCAATTCAATCAATTTTTACATTTTTACTGACCGAATTGATAGAAATTACTTTCACTAGTGAAAATACACTTTCATTTTAAACAGATATTATAAATGCTTAAGTCTACCGGAGTGTGCAATGCAGACCAGTATAACGTGGCCTTTTGCACGGCGTCCATTATTTACTTTTTACTTTTTTACGTGACCCCTATAACATAAAATTTAATTATCTTATATCCTTATAAGTTCATTTTTTGTGATATCCGACAATATTAAATATTAAAAAAAAAAAAAAAAAACGAAACTGTCACTGTATAATAGTTAGGCAGTACGCTAATGAGAATTTCACAATTAATTCCTTATTCCTAGTGGACAATTAATTAGGTTAAGTCAGAAATGAACTTTTTGACGATATTTGAAATCTTTATTTAACCTTAGCAATGTCAAATGATTGTTTTTTTTATGTGTAAACGGCATTCGACAGGACTTGCAATACTTAAAAGTTTGATTGAACACGACTATAAGTAACGTAACGAATAAGGTCTAATAGTGGAAAACCACGAGTGCTTTATTAAACTATAATATTTAGTTTTAAAAGCTCATTTACATTTTATTTGTCAACTATTTTACTTCTTTTGATTTATTTTTTTTACTTGTAAATAATTTTCTCAGCTCTTGAACCATTGGTTTTGAATATCTGGTATATTTTGTATAAATGATTATTTTTAAATTCGTTTCGTGTCATTTGATAATATTCGCAATAAGTAAAACCGGTCATGATTGTAATAATATTTAATTGTGTAAATATTTGTAAGCTTTATGTTTTATTATTTAAACATAATGCGTTTCAATCAGGATGTAACAGCTAACACCAAAAATGTGATTTTTCTGACTTAATTGATTATCGACATCACTTTTTTTTAAATCGCTGGGACTTTAAAAAGGCCAAGAGATATGCAATATTTTATCCATAAAGCGACCGGTTGAAGTTTTTGACACACTATTTATTGATTGAATTGCCATTTGTTTGGTAGAACTCCATTATAACACGGTGAAAATAGCAATGTATTTTAGTTCTACAAATATTTTTTAAGATATACACCCAGTCCTTTTTTTACGCGATACATTGGTTCCAGAAAAAGGCGCGTAAAAAATGATTTCACGCAATTGCATTATATTTCTTTACACACCCTAAAACATAAATTCGCATAATATCCGATACACTTGTTCACATTTTGCAATTGTATGTGTGTTTATAAAAATGGAATGCTTTACAAAATTAAGTTTTAAAAATACACATATTTTTTAATTTAAAAAATAATGAAACGTACATGCCTAGCATCATATATAACAGTCTTCTTTAAAACAATTTTGGGGAAAAAATTACGTAAAAACGAGTGAAGCGCGTAAAAAAATGTAGCGGTGCCGTCCAAAAAAACCGCGTAAAAAAAGGACTGGATGTAGTTTATAGCTATTTCGGCTTACCATCGTCAGAAAGATAGTTCTAAAATACATTGTTATTTTTTCACCGTGTTCTTGACAAGCCATTGCAATCGTGTTGCGATTAGCGTTATGGGGTCTTTGAAAAAACAAGACTCAGACTACGATGTTGACTAACAACACTACTTCCGCTAAAAAAAATTGTTAATTTTTTTACTACCTTTCCTATTTATATGTATTAAACTAAAAATCAACAAAGCGACCCGGCAAATTGTTCATTGAGATATTTTCAAAAACGTCTAATCGAAAATGTATGTGGAGTCACTCGTTTTTCACGAAATAAAAATATTTCAACAGCGTTGCTTGAAATTCATCGATTGGTCATTGCAAAAGGTAGTTTATTGTCCCGAAACCATTACGTAAAATTAGTCTTCAAGTCACGTGCGAACCGTCTAACTTTTTTGTTATCATACCAACGAGCAGCAAGTTCGGCGTTTGTGTGTTTAATACGAAAATCCACTTTACGTATTTCTCAGATCAAATTTATATTTAATATAAACTGTCGAAACTCTGTCCAATCCCGCGTGAAATAATGAGTTTATAATTACAAACAGTTAATTACAAAGAGTTTATAGTAAAAAACAAATGGTCCGAGAACCGAGAAAACAATTTACAGCATATTTTACGAAATGTATATTAATCGAGTAAAATAGTAGCTATACAAAAAAACAAGCTTAGAACCTTCAAAAATTACAATAAATACCTTCAAATTTGTTTATTTTTTTAAAAATCCTACAAATTCTGTCACCAACGAGACGGGTTTCGTCTTCTGGCATCTTCAGGCATTAAAGCACACAGATGTAACAGAACTATAATAGTTTGATATTCATCTTATTTGTATTTAACTGGATTTGGCTCATTTCGTAAAATAAAAAAAAACAGATTTGTTGAAAACACGTTATATTGATTTACAAAAAAGCGAAAATACAAGAAAGAAAAGTATTTTTATCCACCATTTTGTAACCGTTAATAAATGCAAAATGGATGCGATCATTATTACAATATGTTACAATTCTGACATTTTTAATTATAGAGCATATTCAAAAGCATTTATACACGCTCTTTTTTTGAAAGAACAAACAAAAGATAATTCCGTGAGGTTGCCAGGATATTCGACCTGATAAATTATAAAACATTTCTGCTATTTAATTTTTCTCGTTTCTGCCATTTTGCCATTAGCGTCTGACCGTCAATGGCCTTGGACAGTGCCAACAAACCAAGCCAGCAATCCGTGATCTTTCATGTATCAGAATCTATGGCACGATTTAAGATCTCGATAACAAAAAATGGCCGCAAATTCAATACGACGATATAGATTTTTTATGGCATATAATTATTGAGGTTCAGAACTCTTGTGCGCTGACGGGACCGCATTGGAAGATGACTTAATAAATAGCAAATGGCGCCCTAATTTGCAAATGGCGGTCGAATCCAACTGGATGTCTTTTAAAACGAAACAAAATAATATTACACAGTGAAAAAGTAGTTTCAAAAAACATAATGTTTAAGCGTACATTTACTTTTCTATATACAGCAGTGTATAACAGGTTATAGGATATCCTTGTTTTATATTGTGATAATAATTTCTTAAACATAGTAAATTGATTTTATTTATATCTCGATATTTAAGTTGTAAATTTTGTAGAACTAAAATATATTGCAATTTTTTCACCGTGTTATAATGGACTTCTACCAAGTAAATACCAAATCGATCAATAATAAAATAATATTATTTTCTGAGTGTTAACTATCAGTTCTTCGTGGAAATACGGAAAGTATTTGAATAATGAAAACGCAATGTTTGGTTATATTTATAACATTTTCATATTATACATATTTTTATTATTGGGAATCACACGAGAACTCTTTACTTCTTCTTGTTCAATGAGATATTTTTCAAAGTCTTGTGACCGAAAAAGTAGTCGGAGTTACTGAATATACAAATGACTACAATGTGTTGATAGTTGATATTTGTAATATTGACAATGTTCTCAGTATTAAAACAAATTTTGAAGATTTCCATTAGATTTTTAACAGAGACATCAAACTGTTAAATCTCTCATTTTTTAACTACTGTATGTTGAAGTTTCTTATATCTTCTTTAATAAATTCCCTCAAATTGACCAAGTAATGCAAATATTTTCAAAAATGGATTCGGGCAACGAAATATTATACTTTTGAGTATAAACTGCCGTATTCAGGAAGATCTTGCTTGCTACAAAGAAATATACAGGGGAAAAAAACAACACTACTGCTTCTTCTTTCACTACTGATGATGAGCCAATGGATTGTAAATACTTATATAAGTACATATGACGAAAGATGTTAAATGTTAATGAAGGAAATATTTTATTTTGTATTAATAAATAATATAAATTTAACAATATAAAAATATTAATTAATACATATGTTTATTTTAATATGTAATAAGTACATATAATACATAATTTGTATGAAACTCGACTTACGACCAAAATACAGGAACGTATCTCCGTCGTAAGTCGAGGATAACCTGTACATTTATTATGCTAATGATTGCATACTGATTTTTCTTAACTGGATTGACTTTAGACCATAGGTCAGGCAAATTATTTTTTATTTTTGAAATTTGGTTGGTTAAAGGTTAAGATTTTTTTTAAATATATTATGGCGTGTATTGTGTTACAACACGGAAGCTCGGAGCGTTACCAATTGAGCCACGTATACTATCCAATTACTGCTATTACCCGGGTGCATACTGAATAAATTATCAATAATAGCATACGATTAAATTGGTGGTCGTTTAAATTTATGCGTTGAAATTCATAATAATTACATGTAATAAAATTTTTCATTTTAATAAATACGTTTCTTCGTTTGCCATTGTTTGAATGAATCCATAGATAATGAATGCTGTGAGTATAAACAAAAAAACTGTGTTTGATCTTCTTCTTGTCGATGGTTATTTTTAATTTGCTTCGCTATACATTAATTTAACTCGAGTTTAACTTTATCATGCCTAATGTTAGAAATATTCTCTCCGAATTTTCAATTTATTTTAAATATATATTTATATAATGAAGATACAATATTATTACTCACGCTAATCTAAAATGATAGTTTATACAAATATTGCTGACGGAAAAAAATAAAGTTGCTCCTTATGTTGCAAAACAATATTCTCTGAATTTAAACCAGGGCTGTGAAGTTGCTTAAAGAACATGATTCCGACTAGGAAAAGTTTAATTTTGTCATGCTTTTTCCTACATTTCCTATTTATGTGCATTAACATAAGGATATAACATAACCAACCAATCTGGCAACACTAATAACACAATATCTGGCAACATTTAACGTCATGAAAATGGACTAACATATTAGTTAAATGGCGGAAACGTTTTCATCAGTCGCGAATTTATGTTTGAGCTGAGGTATTTACGTATGACTTAAGGTATGGTAATTGATTGAAAAATATAAAGATTTAACTAGTACATATAATAAGACATATACATTTTTCTTGGGGTCCGGCGATTCCTCCCATCGTTTCACAGATTATTTTTTGAGCCACAGTCCTTTAAGAGTTAATAAAATGGATTTCCCACGAAACACTGCCTCAGATGCATAAATCACCAACATTTTTGGTAAAATATTCGTTTGAAATTTTTAAACATAATGTTCATTTACATATATAATATAACGATAGTTAAATTGTTTCTTAACTTTTCTAATTTGTTTTATCCCTTCTTGTTTTGCGTATTTCGAGAGCATCTTCATATTACTGACTGATATTTTTGTTCTTCCGTCTTCTCATAAAAATATGTCATAAATTTTGAGCTACAATTTTCAATATGCATAAAATATGTTTGTCAAACATATTTTAAGTTTTATATTGACCGGTGGAAATTTTATGAACACAATCCTGAAGCTTCCGTTAATCTAGTTGACTAACAAGCGGCAAAATTCATGCACCAGTCTTAAATAAATTGCATTCATCATTTCTCTTAGAAAGACAGTCGTACATTATTTGAAAAGGAAATAGGGTAACATATACAGTCATCAGCCATTTCATTAATGAGCCACTCAATAAATTTGTATTAAGCATCGCAAGTTGTGACTATCTCATACAGATAGGACTGAGCATAAAATCAAAAATTAATTCTTACGGACTACAATTTACTGTCTTAACAGTTGAGGCATTTGCAGTCAGAGGAATGAAAAAATTAGGTTATTTTTTTCCGTAGGTCACTGTATTTTTTTGATATTTTTGTTTTGCAATAATGGTGCTTAATATCTTGAAATTAGTATGGAAATACAGCAGTTCTCTTTCTTATAGATTTAAAAAAATACTTAAATTAAACTGTATTCTACCCTTAACTATCCGATCATTGTATCTGTTACCCCTAGAATACAAAGTAATGCCTTCGGTTGACGGCGAAACTAAAAGAGTATTTCACAGTTCATTCATCCTTTTAATATAGAATTCTTCAAATATCGTTTAATTTATAATCGTTGAATTCGCGATGCTTCTTAATTAGCGCTCTTTTTTAACACTTTTTCCGCTTTTTTTAATACTCCCAAGATTTAAATATGTTGACCTATGCCCGCATGCATCTTTGCATTAACACGTGCTCTATCAGTTCAACGTTTCTGACACCTAATCACCCATTCGCCGACGGTCAACAACCACTGATATCGCTCTGCACTGTACACCGAAAAAGGCGGGAATAAAAAACTCGCGCGGCAAGAGGAGAAAAAATTTTGGTGCTGCCAATCACCTCTTGGATAATTGTAATGAAGTTATTCAACCCGATCCGCGGGACACGTCACAAGCAGTCACTTTTCAAACTTGCTCTTGTATACTATACTGCCTTACGATAAAAATAAAGGCTCAAAATGTAATATCTTATATAATTTAGTGCAAACACGAAAATAAAAAAAAACACACACAAATCTCTCTCTCACATGTTTGAGATTTAATTTATGATATTGACTGAAGGTGCTTGATGGAATATCAATTTCAAATTTAAATTGTTACAGCTTTGTACGATTCTACATGTTTTGTCACTAACGACCTGGATTTCTGTGGTGTAAGATACAAAATCTGAGCTTCGAAATATGTAGGTATTTGTTAAAAAAAAACAATTGTATCACGGTGATACTCGATTATTATTGGTAAAGCCCTTTCAAGAATGACTCATTAACAAGATTAATCGTAAATGAAAATTATCACCGGAAATTGTGTTGATTATTATTAGATTAATATTATTAAATTTGTTTTAGCTGCCATTTAGTTTTTACTTTGGGGTCAGTATTTTCATGTAATTAATACATTTTGTGTATAGACGATGCTAACTGTTTATTGTACGTCAGTTCTGTTGTATCCGTGTGGTAGAATACCTGAAGATGCCGAAAGGCGAAACCCAGATATTTAGTGACGTGTTTGAGATTTTTTTTTAATAATAAAGCAAGAGCTATGGAGTGGAAGATATAGAAACACGATCGGGTATTTGTCAGGTTTTATCCTACAATTACTATTTAAGTGCATTTAATTAGGGATCAACCAACGAATAAAGCAAATTGTTCATTGAGATAATTCTTCAAAATCGTATGTCAAAGTCGCTCGTTTTTCTCCGAGTCCGACTGCAGCCAAAACGTCGTAACTCCACCACTTCAACTCTGACTCGCAACTGTTTTGATTTTATAGAATATCTGGCAACATTTAGAGAACAGACTTCGAATCCGACTCCCAAATGGCCCGAAACATGACTCCGGCCGAAACGTCACGGCTACGAATTTGATTCCACAGCCCTGTTTACATAATATTATATACTTGGTCGAAATCACTCGTTGATTAATTCAAAAGTAATATTTCTGTCGCGTTCAGAGAGCAACGATCTTAAGTGGGTTAAATAATGAATAATCTACATCAAATCTGTCAAACGTGCGATAGTCGATTAACCAACAGACGTTAAATTAAAAAATAGACTATTAATCATTTGATATTCAATTAATTTAATAATCTAACAAAACAAACACTGCATAAAAAAGTTATTTATACTATCAATTACATTATGCAAATATATTTTTGGTGCAGTTTATTTATAGTCGGACTATTTTGTCTATGGTCATTCTTTAAACATTAATTGGTTGTTTATTCTTTGTTAAAGTAATACTAAAAACGTTTCGTTCAAACAATGTCATTTATTACAAAAAAATGTTCATTTGTAATACTAAAATGAATCATTAAAACATTGCAAGAATCTACATGCTTTGTTTTCTTTGAACCGAGTTTCACGTTTCGGTATCTACGGGTATTGCATCACTTATATAATATGAATTAAGACAAATATTTTATGCAAGTCTATTTGTAAAACTAAATTATTTTTAATAACAACTGTCAGTAAAAAAGTTATTTAAATCATCTAATCAAAACAACTTGATTAATTTATACTTTAATTAATACAAATTCATAATTATTACTTATTTTAAATGAGTGGGTTTTGGTAATAAAACATATTATTGAAGGAATTAAATTAATAAAATTATTGAAATAATTTAATAAATCGCACATAAAGAAGATATAATAAGGCAGAATTAGTGAGGTTCGATTGTTCATTCAAAATTAGGTGAGAGCTTACTTGGGTAGGCTGTGTATTTTTAAAATTCCCTTTTGAAATTGTTTTTGATACTCAATGTTTTGACACATTAATTAACTTTGAACTAGTTTTTTTTTATTGTTAATGGTTCGTAAATTTCGCTGTATCTTAATTTACAATTTAAATTCGATATTGAAATACCATCAGTCACCCTTAGTCGATATTTTTAATAATAAATTCGTGTCTTTACTTATTAGTTAATCAATCTGATTATATTAGATCAAGTATTCTCAAAATTATTTTATGTACAATAGGTTTAAGTTTTAATTTTTCTCGGTAAGAGTATTTCGTTTGATAAATATATACAATTTATTTATTTTTTCACGTCAATTTACATCAAATTTGAATTATTACAACTTTTTACGATTTCACATGTTTTATCACTAACGATCCTGCTTTCGACTGATCGTCAGTTCTGTTGCATCTGTGTGATAGAATGCCTGAAGATGCCGAGAGGCAAAACCCAGGTCGTTAGTGATAAAATTGCAGCTTAATTGCAGCTAAAACAAATTTAGTAATATTAATCCAATAATAATTAACACAATCACCTGTGATAATTTTCATTAACGATCTTATATATAGAAGATAGAATGCCTAAAGATGCCGAAAAGCGAAACCCGGGCCGTTAGTTACAAAACATGTGGAATCGTAAAAGTTGTAACAAATCAAATTTGATATTGAAATTCCATCAAGCACCTTCAGTCGATATCATAAATTATAATACAATTTCTGTTTTAAGCTGACGACGTTGAAAGTCAAAAGCTATAATATAATCATTAAAAAATAAAATTCCGCTCTTAGAGGCATCTACCGCTCAATTTTATTTATTACATCTGCAAAACAGCACCCATAGACAATCGTATTGCTCTTTCGAGATCTGTCTGTTTAGAGTTCAATGCCTTTATGCCTCGTTGGCTCAATTTCAATAGAATCTTTACATATACCTTTATACCGACACGTCATACACTTACAGATACATGAATTATTACAAATGTAACAAAACAGGTAACATGCCATACTAAGATATTGTATAATGATCAGCGTGACTGATGTTCCAACACTACTCAATTATAAAAACAGTATATCGTTATTAATAATTGCTTCAAAGGTCTTGTTCATATTTCAGTCGTTTTGAGACAATGATTCCAAGATTTTAGTTTACTCATGTTGGCAGTGATATAATTTTATTATTTATTTCGAATCAGTCCGAATCACGGAATTAAATAATACATAATATTTCATACAACATTTGATTTGATCAGCAGGAATTAACAGAAGATTATTTTTTACAACAAAAACATGTTCAAAGTCAGTTTTATTGTGTTAACTGTCAATTCTCGGTTGTAAGGCATTATATTTAATAAATAAAAACAATATTTAATACTATTCCACAATTTTATATTATCAAGATTATGGCCGGTTTCTCTCATCACTATCATAATCAACTGATGTAATACAAATTAATTAACACATTTTGAGCTAATTATTACAATCATACAGTTTTAATCGTTTAAGAATCATGAAATCGATTTACACGTTATTATCAGTATATATCTGAATAAAGTAAAATATTGTAGTAAATAGACCTCTTAAAATTAAGTAACTACTTATTTGTGTTTTTTTTTTTTTGATACATCGATGGCATTTGTTTTTTATGCCTAGTGATTATTAGCTTTAAAAAATGTATAATTCGTCTTGTGTAACAATGTATTGTATTATTTGACAATGCTCGCAAAAACCGAAACCGGTGCTAATACAGTTTATATGAAAATTTGGAATTTGTACGATATATCTTTTTTTATTAATTAAATATGTTAAAATCTTATTGGATCTTATTTTAAACGAGATATAAATTGCCTTTTAAATTTTCTCAAGCGACTTTTTGGCTTAATTCGTGTAAAGATTTATTATTCGTGCACTATAAATTATTTAAAAGTGCAAAAAGGAACCTGATTAATAAAAATATGTTGCGCTTTTAGCGAGAATAGCATTTATACTTTCTTTCTTACTTATAACCTATACCTATAAATATACGTAATGATATTGTTTGATACCGTTGGCTATTGGCTTTGTTCGAAATGCAAATGGCCGCTCGAATATTCTTTAGGCGCCAAAATGAGGTTCAAAACTGTTACCGTACTTGGAAAATGTACGTCCATGATAATATTATGCAATATTTCTTACCACAACTTTCAACAACGAAATTTAATATTTAATTTTGCATTATTTATGCATATTTGTTTAAAATCTTCATCGAAATAAGGGTGTACACAAAATGGCGTCACGGATTTATTGATTTTTAATATCGATCGAGATGATTGAACGGTTGATTTTAACAAGTATGAGAAGGAATTCTTTGTATAGATCAATACAGAATGGGCTGAACGACAACTTGATACAATCTGAGAGTGACAAGCATGCTGTTTTCCGTTTTAAAACACACAAACCTAATCGCACGTGTCATCTTTTGTGTGAAATCGGCTTATACGTAGAATCATGAATATTTTCAATATTTTTCTCCTAATGCAGAACGTCATATATCATGTGCATTTATTTACAGCGAGAAGTGATTCACAAAATGCAAATTAGTTGAAGTTTTTATTCGTAGAAAGTTACAATACACGAGGACTTTGAGTTGAACCGCATTCGTGATCCTCGCCTGGGGTATAAAAATTCAACAGACGTCTCGGTTCGACGCGCAGCTTGAAAACGAGAGTTCTCCGGGAGGGACAGGAATGGGGTTAGGGGGAAGGACGAAGGGAAACCGAAGAACAGGTCTACACCTTGCCAAGGAGCTCAAAATTAGACAGTGGTGTCGACGAGCTTTAAGGAGGCGCGCATAGTTTTAAACTCTTGCATATTATAATATATTAATGAATCAAAAGTTTGTTTGTCAGTCGTGGAATACTATCTGTAATATTTTTAAAAGCTTTTAAGCTCATATTCAAAACTCTTTCGAACAAAAAATTATTAATCATTCAAAATAATAACATTCATTTCGTGTTTTTTATCTTTAATACGAGGTTTTTTAACAAAATGCTTTTTTATAATATATAATCATTAGTTGGTAAGTGGAACAGCAATATTTTAATCTCTACATAACGCTCACTATTAACGAAACCGGTTCTGATTTCATCAATTAAAATTTGTAGAAATAGTGTTGATTGAATTGACATTTGCTTGGTAGAACTACATTATAATAAGGTGAAAAAATAGCAATGTATTTTAGTTCTACATTTTTTTATACGATATAGTTGATAGCTTTTTGAAGAACTTTAACCGATCGCTTTATGGATAAAATATCGCATATATTATGGTCTTTTTAAAGTCCCAGTGATTAAAAGAATTAAGTCGATGATCAATTTAATCAGCCCATTCACATCATGGTATTAACTGTCACCTCCTGGTTGAAACGCATTATATTTAAATAATAAAACATAAAGTTTGACAAACTAAAATACATTGCTATTTTTTCACCGTGTTGTAGAAACAGTACTTAGAAAAAGTTATATTTTATTCTATAATTTTATTTATATATTAATATCTACTTTACTAAAATAAAACAATATAACCCACATTTTTTTTATGAATATAAAAATAGCTTTTTTATAATTATTGTGTATGCAACTTAATTTATGTTATTCTATAAAAACGATGTTAGATGCAAATGCCGAATAGTTGTGTAACTGTATTTTTTATGCTTAATGAAAAGTATCTCACTATTATTCTTTCTTTTTTAATTTATTAAATTAAGACTGGATTGAGTAAATAAATAAATCATCGGTTTATTTATACACTTCAGGGTTGTATGTATTGAATATTTTGATTTCGGTTAAATTCGATTTTTTTACTGGAATAAAATTTATTCGGTGTAAGATACGTCCCTTTGCCTTAATAAAGTTAATATTTTAAAATCCTTGAGTCCATCAATTCGTGTTTATTTCAGAAAAATATTTTACAACTTTATATTGTTAATAAATGCATAATTAATTTATTTGAAATTAGAATTTCGTAAACTGTACAAGAGGGGTATTTTAGCTCTTTTTGTAGATTATAGTTTGTCGCATAATCTCAACAACTAAAACAAGCCAAAAAATACTATAATAGTTTTGTATTTAACTAACAAATTATGTTTCATCTATACTTTCTGTCAATGAATAAACATGCTTATTGTTAACTAAAAATATACTCTAATATCACATATTACATCGGCGTTTGCTTATAAAAATCGTGTGTGTATAATTATAGTGAATAGTACACAAAATGACTGAATATACCGAAGTGAAATATTACAGTGAAAGCTTCTCGGTTGTAACTAAATCCACACATAGCAACACGAAATTCTCGCACGCCAGTGGAGGGAGGAAATGTCCAGGTGAGGGGTAAGTGGGTATTGTCTGAGTGGTGGAGAGAAGGGAACCGAGCCGAGGGCAGTGTCTTCGTTCAAGGCCATGAAAAATCAAGGGCGGCCTGTGGTAATCAAAAGATTCATATAATAATCATTAATTATTTCAATAATTTATTCATAACGACTACTTTCAATAATACTTTCACGTGTTGGTAATCACATCTTTATCGGTAAATTAAATTATTATTTGCATTTTTTTTACTTAGAGAATTATCAATTATGTATGTTCCTAACGTTGCATAACCCATTCCCTGCTGTCACTTAAAGGATATCCCAACGAGAAATATTTTAAAAAAATATTTAGTAGTGATAGCGTTAAACAGACCTAATATTATTAACAAACGAGATTTTATACAACAGTTTTGACAATGTTAACATTCCTTAATTTTTGAGAATAATTTATCAGCACATTACAATCGGCCTTCTCAATCAACATTTGAGATGTTAATAGTCAGTGTATTAAATATGAATTAATGTACAAACTTTCATTTCGGCGTAATTTCACAGTTATACTATAATTGATTTGCATTACTTAACCCTCTGACTGCTAACATCACAACCATTGAGACATTTGAATGCAATGTGTTGATAGTTGATACTAAAAAATATAAGAAATATGACATTACTAAAACATTCATGCCGTAGCTAATTTTTATATTGAAACAGCCTAATCTGTCCTGATAATCTTCGTGAGTTATTTTAATTAACAGCAGCGTTTATTATATCAATTAAGTATTCGGTTTTGGAATATCCTTTCTGTGACTCACGAACGTGTTATATAATTTGATTTGCAAGTTTTTTTTAACTCCATCGCTTATAAGAATTCCCTTAATATATTTAAATCTTAACCTTCAGATATATTTTGATATTGAGCTAAATTTATATACTAACGTTTTATGAGTTGATACTTGAACATATATTTATACATAAGTGTTGGCAGCGAAAAAATGTTCATATAAAAATTAACTTTTGTGTTTAAATATATCGTGATTTCTCCTCCTCCATTAAAAACCTCCATAAGTTTATTTAACACCAACACTGTTCAATTGTCTATTGATGTTTGAATATTCTTGACGCGGTTAAGCAGAACATGTTAAGTTTAAACTGTCAATATATATATATATTTATTAATAAATAAGTTCGAATGCTTAGTTTGATACAAAAATTTCGTTAAGTTTTGTTTTTCTATCAAGAATAATCTAGAAACTACACAATTTATTAACATTTTGCATATTGTATTTTGATTAAATAGTCTGTATAACATCTTATTCTCCATAAAACAATTGTCGCCAATATTTAAACCAATTAATATTCATTTCAAGTTTGCGCATGCGCAATAAGTTCACAATGATATAAAACTCATTAATAAAATACGTCAAAAAAGTTCAAGGACAATCTATGCTTAAGGTAACGTTTCATTATATTTGTCCACGTAATTCTTTTTTTAATTTGTGTTGCAATTGATATGTTTTATATCACATATATGTATATATATCGCTTGCATTGGTAAATTATAAGTTCATTGTATGCAGTTTGCACGAATTTGTATCCGCGATATTATGTTACCTTGTTGCAAAATTTCAACAGCGGTGTAATGGAACGCCATACGTCAAATTATTTAAAATAAGCGCGAAGTCTATAGCGCATGCGTAAGAAATCGACAAAAATGCAATTGTCAGTTGATAAATATAACAACATTAAATTCAAAATTTTTATCATAAATTCTTAACAAATTGGTTCGAATATCCCTGTATTCAACTTCCAATAAAAAATGATAGCGTATGCATATATTATACATTTAAGTTCCATGGCAACTGCATCGCAACGCAACCGCTATCGAGCATAATAAATATAATGTTGGTATAAGGTGGATTTATGTTCGAATTGAGTACCGCACATCAGATGTACCTCCCCACAGTCATGCCCTCAGCACATTCCACGGGGCAATCATAAAATGAGAAAATTATTACAAAATTCTCACGTCAAAAACCTCAGGATGGATAGGTCGTGCATTCTTTCCCATGTGTTTCCAACAGGAATCTTGTATAAGTGGTTTTCTCCCGGGCTATGAAATTCTATAATAAACGCATTTGAATATTTTATTAGTTCGAAATATGCCCGTGTTGACTATGTGCGCTTTCGTTCATTTTCATGAAACCAATAGAATCTGTCACTTCTTGGTGGAACGGTATGTTATTTAAATAAATAAAATACAGTTCATAGTAACAATTTAATAACAATGCGAATAAGGCCGGTTTTGATCATTGTCATTATTTTCATATAAATATTATCTCAAATCTGAACAATTAGTCTCAATTTGAAGGCATAAAGCGAAAGTTTATTAAATTCTTAATTAGTCCAACAGAACTTTTCTCGACTTTTTGAACGTAGCTATGTTAAGTAAGTATATAAAAAAAAAATATTTCAGTATGCAACACTAAATATTCACATTATTTCAAGGATTCCAATAGATTCACAGGTAAAATTGTAACGTCTTTCATAGGTATTCATTTACCTTCAAGTGAATCTCACTACAAATAATTTCAAAACAGGACTTTTGACATGGGCATTATCTTATCCGGAAATACAGGGGTCCTCGTTATCCGAGGGTATTTGGAGCTAAAAAATACCTTTTAAAACTAAGACCATAATTACTTATAAAATGGGTTGAATTAGCAACGTGAGCCAGACGGATATAGCGTAGAAGTATGGGATTGCCTTAACTTCTGTCAGGTTTCGTATAACGAGTGTTCGGTTAACGAATACCTTCTATAAATACTTAAATTATTAAGTATTTGAGAAGTAAATTGGGCTCAGTGACAATTTAAAAAAAATGCGTGAGATGCATTATGTCGTTCTATACGTCATAATATATCATCGAAATAAAGTGATCTTTTGAATTGTTACAAATTTATACAATTCACATGTTTTGTCACTAACGACCCGAGTTTCGCCTTTCGGCATTTTCAAGCAAGATTGACTGAAATTTACAATAAATTGTTGAAGTATTGTACGTCAGTTCTGTTGCATCCGTGTGTTGGTATGCCTGAAGATACCGAAAGGAGAAACCCGCGTCGTTAGTGACAAAACATGTGGAATCGTACAAAGCTGTAAGAATTCAAATTTGATGTTAAAATTTATCAAGCACCTTCAGTCGGTATCATAAATTAAAGTGATCTTGTTAAAATGTATCCAAAAATATGCATCGAAGTAAAGAAAACCAATTAGATGTTAATTAATTTAAAACTTTAAATATACAGGTGTTGCCATTTTGTCACTTGGCTTACTTCACTACTTGGGGTCAATTCATAAATTCTTCTAAACAACCTTCCAACAGGTTTTTATATGGTTTAGGTTAGTGTTTAATGGACACGGTGTGATAACTGCTCAGCGATGCAAGTCAGTTTGGCCAGGAAATGCATGCATTTTTTTCAAATGGTGCATTTTGATGGAGATATCGCTTCTGACTAGGGCCGGCGCTAGGCTGGTTCACCCTGCTCATCATTAAGATACCACGTTTCTTTTACAATGGTATATTCGAAAAAATGACGTATGTATCTTTAAAAACATGCTTATTAATCGGCGAATTTCGATATTTATCACCAGCATTGATATTGGCAGTTGACTAACCACAGTTTAAGACACAATTTATATTTTTATAGTATATAATGAAAATAATTTTAAATAGTAAAAACATTTTTTTTTGTACTTATTTCCACAATATGTTTTTTCATCAGGACCGGTTTCGCTCATCGCAAGCATTATAAATTGATCAGTTGATAATTGAAAAGCATGATATTTTATACAAAAAAAACACATTTTTAATACTATTTCCACAATTCATTTTATTATCAGAATCAGTTTTGCTCATCACGAGTATTATCAACTGATGAGCGATGAGCGGAACCGTTTCTAAATCATAAAATATATTGGGGAAATAAGTACTAAAAAATGTGTGTTTACTATTTAAAATATCATGCCTTTCCATCAAGAAGTGACAGTTAACACCTTAAAAGTGATTAATGAAAATAAGTTTGTTAGTCTTTTATGTTATCGTATTCCTATAAGATCTCAGTAAAATACAAATCCAAATAAAATAAATTTATATTATTGAAAATTTGTCACTCACAGCCGGTTTCAACTTTCGGCATCTTCAGGAATCCGATGAAACGGATGCAATAGAGCTGACAGTAAACGGTTAGCATCCGTTATACACAAGCGGAATTACGCAGGAAAAAATGAAACCTTTAGGCTAAGAGGCAAATCCTTTCGTCATAAGAAAATGGGAATCTTTAAGTTTTAAAAAAATAAGTTATTTGTTATATTGTAAATAAGAAAATGGGAGCATTTTTTTTGTAAGTCCAAATATTTGGGAAACCGAGCCCCGGACAAAAATTACGCCGGTACTGTTTTAGACAATTAATTAAGTAGGTCTTACGAGTTTTCACTATAGATGAATATAACTTTATCGAAGATTTTTTTAAATATAACACTATGCTGTTTAAAACTGATTAACATTTTGATAAAAGTGATTAAAAAATAGACAGAAGGCACTAAAAAACAGTATTCCAACAAAATGACCTTATTTACTTATTATGACAATACCATATTAGATTTTTTAATAATTTATAGTATCGACTGAAAGTGTTTGATGGAATTTCAATATCAAATTTGAACTATTGAAACTTTGAACGATTTCACATGTTTTCTTACTAACGACTCGGGTTTCGCCTTTTGGCATCTTCTGGCATTCTATCACACGGATGCAACAGATCTACCCCACAATTACAGTTAGCAATGGTTATATACCAAAGGAGTTGATTACAAAGGAAAAATACCGACCCCTAAGGCTAGGATCCAAATAATAAGCTAAATTATTTTTTAATTATATTGATTTTACAATACTGACACTTAATTGCCCGTGGTAAATTTTATTAACGCTAGATACTGTTAATGAGTCTTTCATTAATGATATCTACAATAAATAATTATCAACTATCATTAAAATGCAATTGGTTAATTTTAGACTTAGATATACTTGTTTATTTCAAATTGGCAGATAATGGTAAGAATTGAACATCAAGTGATGTAATATAGAAATTTGATTTATGAGGTTGTCAACGTATTCAACTGATCCCATGTAAGAGATATATAACAAGGGGGAATCGGGGAGATAAGATGTGGAGAAAAAAGGGTTAATAAAGTGTTTAAATACAAAGCAATTTATAAAAAAAATACTTATTTAATTTTTGTGTATGATTTCAGAAACACTTGCTGGCTTACAATCATAAACACATTGATTCATCAGAAAGACAGCTTCTGCATATCAGGAAGCAAGACTTGTCATATCAGATCAAGACTCTTAAAAATGGCGTGAAGAAACCTTCATCCAAGACTTAGTGTTGAAGGATAAGAAGAAATTTAGCAGCATTTTTATCGTTTTGAGGATTGGTAACTCCACCACCGTTGGCCTGGCATTGTGACCGCCAGCGGTTGAGGAGTTCCTTGGCCTCGGAGCGCTTTCAGCACTCGTCACCATAAGAAGAAAAACCAAAGAAATGATATTTGAACATTTGGTGTCTTATAAATGTTATTCACTATTTTAGTTTCCCAATATTTCCAGAGATGTCATGTTGTAGAAACAAAATTCACACTATACGAACGTGTCATCCAAGAGAGACAAATATATTTCGTGAGTTAGTTAACGAGAGCATTTTCGATCTCACATTTCTGCACTTTTTGTTTTTCTAGATGAGTGGTTCTCATGTGCGGCCACCAACAGTTTTATAGTAAATATTGATATTTAAAAAAAAATGTTTTACAAATGAATTTGTAAGATTATTATTATTTTAAAATTGATTAAATAAACCTGACTTATCCAGCATTCGGTCGACTTTAAGTTAAGGACCGTTTTAATAATAAAACTGTTAAAAAATGTTGGTCGAAGTTATACGTTGACCATGAATCAATATCAAATTTAAACTGTTAAAAATTTGTACGATTCCACATGTTTTGTCACTAACAACCCGGATTTCGCCTTTCGGCAACATCAGGCATTCTATCACACGGATGCAACAGAACTGACGTACAATAAACAGTAAGCATCGTCTATATACCAAAGGTATTGATTACAGGAAAACACGATCCCCAAGGCAAGGACTAAATGGCAGCTAAGACAAATTTAATAATATTAATCGAATAACAATTAGCACAATTGCATGTGTTACGATTAATCTTGCTAATGAGTCATTCTTGAAAGGGTTTTACAACAATTAATAATCTACTATTGCTATAAAATAATTAAGCTTTTTTTTTTAAATATCTACTTACTAATTTCGAAGGTCAGATTTTGTATCTTACACCACAAAAATCTAGTTTTCCTAAACTTATAATTGAAGAAGATTTTCTATAACATTTATTCAATGAATATTATTTTTTGATTGATAACCGCTTAGCTTTAACATCAAAAAAACTTTTATACGCATGTTTGACCTGGGTCAAAACCAGGGCACTTTTTAAAAAAAGAAAGGTGCCGGAACTCACTTCATGTTAAATTTGTATATAAATATAATTATTGTATATTCACATATCATTTAACCCGTTTTTGCCCGTTTTTTTCTCAAAATTTATAATAATTTAACAAATCGTAAGTCTATACGTAACATTTTTTTTCTTTTTTTGTTGGATTCGTATTGGTTTTGTACGAGTTTTTCGAGATGTTCCGAATTTGGAACATTGGGAATACAATAAGGAAGACGTTATAAAAATAAATTAAGAGTTAATGATATAGATAAATGAAGTTATGTAAATATAATATATAAACGTAAATTAACAATAATGGAAGGTTTTAAAACATCCTACATGCAAATTAACACAACATTTTTATAACATATTGTGACATTTTTTTTTACAAAGTACTCATCAATTTTCAGATGAAGATCAGCTGAAATCGTCCAACAAGCTAGCCGATCATATGGAATATTGACAGGCACCATGCTAGATAAAATTCTTTTGAAGATTTTGCCCCTCATTGGATTTCCGTAATTTTTTTAGTATTATACATTTGTACTACATTTCTTCTAAATTGCAAGTAATCTAACTTTTTATTTCCTGTTTTTTATGTTATAAAATTGCCAACCATTATGAATTGCAGTTTTAAAACATATTTCTTACATCTCTGGTGTTGTTAAAAATCTGACGGAAAAATTCAATGTTGGTATAAACCCAGTGTTCCAAATTAGGAACATGGATAATGTTGTGAATAAAAAAAGTTTTGTGGGAAAAATTTTAAGACGTACTACACATAACGAATCTAAAATAATAACAGATTATTATAAATATTGTCAATATTTAATAAATGTGTTATAAAGATTAACAAGAAAACTTACTTGTCAGAGGACACTCTCTGTTGAACGTAATTGATGCAAATAAAAAAACACTATTCACTCTGACAGTTCCTAACCTTACACAATACTACGCGAAACGACCCACACTTAGTTATAGACTGTTGCAATTTAAACTTTTATTGCGTCATGTTTTGTGAGGGAGGTAACAATACTAAATGTTCCTAGATTGAATGACTGGGCAAAAATGGGTTAAATTACATTTGAAGCAGCGTTTACAAAGCCACTAAGCGGACAAATAAATATTATAATTTATGTCTAAATATTTTCCGATTTTTTCCAATTTCTGTCCAGTCTCAAATAATTATAAAATATGTCATTAATAAAATTACGAACATCTTAAAATTAATTAAGGAGTTGCTACAACGCTTTTTTATTTTTTTACAGAGTGCAAAGGGCTAATATTCTTTGGATTTGGATAAATTGCGACGTGATCTTTCGTCGATTTTGTAAAATATTTCACTAAAAATTGTTTTGTATAATCTATTTTGAAATTTTGTAAAAAAAAAACAGTGAAAAAATGATGCCAGAGCGCCGTTCCACCGCGTTACTTGTGTAACCTAATACTGTTTTTACCCACCAAACCCAATCTTTGCTAACCTGAAGTATTACTCAACAAGGGTGAAAACTTTTTTTGTATGTTTGTAACAAAATGTCATTTTGCCATTTTTTTAAATATTTTTTTTTAATAAAAAAACACACCTATGCAATGTTGTAAAAATGTGTATTTTATAAATTCTAACAATATTGTCAAACATCATGTAGAGTTTTTTTATAGGTATATTTTTACTAAATGACAACCTATAAATAAGACAAGATCTGCTTGAGTTATACTCCGACATTAAACTTAAGCTTGCAAGACGTCACACCATGGAGAACTGTAACATTTCAGTCAGGTGGAATTGACTATGAAATGAAAAACAAAAGCAATTAATAATACAGATTGTCGAACAAATCATAAACAATATTCAAAATATATGCATTTAGCACAAAATAATTCATTATAATAAGGGTTAAAGAAATTATCAGGACTAATCAGGTTGTACGTTCAACATAAAAAACAGCATGCAGATGTACCTTTATTTTTAATTATCAACTATCAACACATTTCTTTTAGTTGTCAGAACAATTGAAACATTAACAGTCAATTGGTTAAAATATAAAAACATTCATTTAAAATAGGTAAATTTCGGAGTTGAAACTTTGTGATAGATGCCAACAAGTAACCTCATTCAAGATATTATGATAGAGCACCAAACATCATGTTTTGAGCATCTAAAGTCTGTTACTCAGATGCAATTTACATGAAGTTTGTGTTGACCAATTTTATTCATTTATTCAACATTTGTAACCAAGGAATCTTCAATAATTTGATTAATAAAACAGTTCTATTGATTTCAACCTGTTCCCAGCTGAATTGTATAGCATTATCATATTTGCATCTATATACAATTTAAAACAATAATACTAAAAGAATTATCTTTGTTTATTTGTAAATATTGGCATTAAGCCATTCTCTACTGAGATGTATAAATTTTATTCTGTCACCAAGTACTTTAAAAATTTATTGAATAATGTCAGTGATAAACAATCTTATCGAGGTTATCAGGATCTGTTGAGGTAAAAAAATAGTTTGTACACAAAAATTTTAACATTATTAATGCTGTTATATTCTTGAGGTTCAATCATCAGCACACTGGAATCAGCTGTTTCAAAATTTTTGACATTTGAGACATTTGTAGTCAGAATGTTACGGTTAAGTATTATTGAATTGGTATTTTCTCGGTAGAACTCTATTATTATAATATATAAATATCGCCATTACTTAATCTATATCAATCTAAAGCATAATCACTAACCTCCAATGCACTTTTTCAAGCACAATAAAATACGTAAACCATACATAAAATTTTTGATGATAAAATAAACAAGACACTAAATTGTCAATCTCTTCTTGAGGTCTATGTAAAGCTATTAAGGAAATTGAAAATTTAAGGAAAGATAAATGTAAAGTTATTTAACATTATAATTATCGATGGATGGCCGGGACTATATGAAACGAATGAGGTATGCAGTAACGTAAGTTAAAGGTTCCACTACACACATATTTATTATTTCAGTGTTGCAAGATCCAAAATATATTCTAATTTATATTATGAATATAGTTTTTATGAAAAATTACTTGAATACTGGACATTTAATTCTACTGATACTCTTTATTTGGACATTAGGACAAAATGAAGCAAATATGGAACATCTAACCACCCTACACATTGTGGATATAGATTACACTGATTAAAGAAAAAATCATTAGTAAATAATCTATTTTTCTTACGTTAAATCCTTTCTTAGTGAGGTATATATAGGATATTCGAGTACCAAATATTTAAAAATAGTTCAATGGCGTTGGTGTTCAGTTATCTTATAGAGATTTTCATGACAATTCAGAATGTATTTTAACTCAGGAATTACTTCATACACAAAGTTTAGTTCTTAATCCACTAACTGCTAATATCTCAAATGTTGAAACAGCTGAATGAAATGTGGCGTGAGCCGAAATAGCTATCAACTATATTTTTTAAAAATAATTTTTGTAGAACTAAAATACATTGCTATTTTTTTCACCGTGAATGAAATGTGTTAATAATTTAAATTGAAGTATAATATAAGAGAGTTAACAGTGTCAAAAGTTTTGATTCTTAATTTAAAATGTTAATTTTTGTATTAAATATAGCCTGTTTGCTTTGTTCAATTAAAACAAATACTATTAAATTGATTTTTGAGTTATTATAATGTAAAAATATCCTTTATGTGGTTATGAGAGACAGGTTGACAGGTTTTTTGAGTATCAAACTAACCTAACCTAACCTAACCTAACCTAACCTAACAATCCATTGTTTTCGGCTGTTTGTGGGTTAAACTTAATATGAAATTCCAGTTTCAGTCAAAGGTAACATTAAATGGGTAAATTTCAATCAATTTATTTACATCAATAGTTTGTTTGACCTTTTCACTACTCACTAGAATTAAGAGACACGTACATCTGGATGACATTATGTAAACCTTCCGACGATCTTCAATATCTAAATCATCGCAGTCGAAATCTTCATCTTCGATTACCAAAACGACCACTTTAAACTCGAGACCTTTGGTGCTCAAGAAATGGGGAAACAAAAAATTACTCGATTGTCCATCGAGCAAAAATTCTTGCACATGCGCAGTAGCTATCGGTCTGTAGCTATTTTCAACAAAATAACCAGAAATTGCCTGATTTAAATTCTTTGGCAGATACATCCTGTTCACAATAAAAGGTATCACACACAGGTCGTTTGGCCTGACACCTTTCGTAGACAACAAATCAATTATCACTTTTACCATACAATCAAACGTGGGGCTGTAATACTCACAGAACTCATGAGATCTCACATTGCATTGATTAGAGTCCACCCAATACGCTGGAGGTCCGCTTATATCGTGACCTAACTCGATAGTCTTCAAGAACATCGGTGCTAGATGAGCAGGGTTCTTAATCGGTTTGCTGTAGAACTCGCTGAATATTTTGTAGACTATTCCAGTGCTTCTCATCACTTTTGACAATACAATATGAGGATCTTTCAGAACATGCGGTGAAAACTTTGGAAGATACACTGCCACTTGGTTGATGTCCACTAGAAACCATAACTCTCCGTAAAGTTTACGTTTTTGAGACATCTCTGATCGATATTCCGCAACTGTATTATGTGCAGTATTGTTACTTGTGGTTTTGCAGATTGCTTCGTAATCTTCATCGGGATCAGTCAGTCTAGATTCATATATTTTATCGAAAGTATTTGCAATTATCTGCTCGGTAAATGCAAGGCAAACAGCTTCACATTCGTCCATAAAGATGTGTCTGTATTTTGAACGATTGTGCTGCATAAATTCATCTCCGCTAATAAAAAACCTTTCTGTGTCCACGTAATCTGACAGCTTAAGTTTAGCAAGTTTTTGGCAGAAATCAGCTCTGAAATAATGAACACATTATAGCATTATAATATTCCATAATCACTTGTAAGGTGTTATCTGTCACTTCTTGTAGGAAAGACATAATGCTTTAACTCATTCCCTGCTGAGCCGTTTGAAGGATATTCCAACACCGAGACTTCAAAAAATTATTGAAAATTATTGGTTTGAAACAATCTTATTGAGTTTGTCAATACAAATCAAACAATACATTAACTCAAAAATTAGCGAGTACACGAAGGTTTTAACCACTGTTAATTCATATATTTTTGCGTATCAACTATCAACAGAGAAAAATCAGCCGTCTTGACAGTTGAGACATTAGCAGTCTGAGGGTTAAATAAAAAAAAAACACATTTTAGTACTATTTCCACGATTAATTTCATAATAACTGGTTTGGCTCATTGCGAACATTATCTACTCATAAGTCCTGGTCATAAAATAAATTATGGAAATATCACTAATAAATGTTTTTTACTATGTAAAATGTCCCATTATATTGACATTTAAATATTTGGTAATTAAATCACTTTTAACGTGTCACATCTTGGTGACAAGGCATTTTCATATAATTGTATCAATTATATACATTTCATCAGTTGATAATTCACACTATGAACGAATCCGATCCTGATTTTAATAATATAAAATTGTAGAAATTTTACTAAGCATCGTATTTTCTTATTTAAACTTTTCCACCAAGAACTGACAGTTAACACCATAAAAGTGACTTAAAATTACAAATAAAATCAACCAATCAATTAAATAAAAACACCATAAGGACTGTGATTTTAGCCATGAGTTCCATCACCAGAAACCAACAACAGCGATCACTGCATCACGAAATCAACAATAAGTACAAAATGTATAGCATATTTTTGTTACAGACTATTATTGCGTTATCAGGATATCGATAAAAATATAATTATCATATTGAAACAAGTGCCTCACCTAATTCCTGGCCAAAAACAAATGAATAGAGCTCTGTTTTTTTCATTGAGCAAACCACACTCGTGCAAGTTTTTTAGTTTCTGCAATATAAGCAGTGTTTTCCCTGTGCCAGCCGCTCCGTGAACAATTGTCGGGGATCCATCTGTCAGCGGTTTTTTGTACATCAGACTCAACTGTTCTTGTGTCAAAAGTGCTATCAAACTTTCATGGATCTCATTCACGAATACACCACAGCTCATTATGATGAACCTGGAATAGAATAATCTATGATGACTGTGGAAAATTTAACAGCAATCAATAAGCAATATGAACTTAATATTATTTGTAAAGGCTTTCATCAATGATGTATAATGTTTTTGACAGTAGGGACATTTTTTTTCATTCTTTAATCGTTTACGAGCAACAGAGGTTAAAAGTATTTTTAATTTAGCCATTGATTACTAACATTTTAACCGTGAAGACGGCAGATTCCAGTGCGATACTCAAAAATGTATGATTGTTAACAGTGTCAAAACTTCTGGTTAGAAAAAAGCCAATATTTGTGTTGAAATATAGCCAGATTTGTTTTCCTAATCTTTTTAATTTATGATTTCGACTGAAGGTGCTTGATGGCATTTCAATATCAAATTTGAATTGTTACAACTCTGTATGATTCCACATGTTTTGTCACTAACAATCCGGGTTTCACTTTTCGGCATCCTCAGGCATTCTATCACATGGATGCAATAGAACTGACATAGAATAAACAGTTAGCATCGTCTTGTACCAAAGACTGACTGAAAAAGCACAATAAACAGTTAGCATTGTCTATATACCAAAGGTATTATTTACAGGAAACCACAGTTAATAAAACAGTAAATAATTAATACTTTTTGTATAAAAATGATGCTAACTGTTTATTGTGTGTCAGTTCTGTTGCATCCGTGTGATAGAATGCCTGAAGATGCTGAAAAGCGAAACCCGGGTCGTTGGTGACAAAACATGTGGAATCATACAAAGGTGTAACAATTCAAATTTAATCTCCATAAGTTTGCAAAGCAACAATATTGCTAAATAAGTTTTTGAAACATTCAATTTTGGTATATCCTTTACAAGACTCAGAAGGTATCGGATTAGAGAAAACACGAAATATTGTCCATCTCAACAGTTATGTTAATGATTGGTGGACCTTTTAAAATATTTAGACATAATTTATACACACAAAATGTATCAGAATATGCCTCTACACTACCTCTAACAGTTATGTGCTTTTCCATTGACAGAAAGTGTTGAAATAAAAATAAAGTGATAACGATTATGAGTCAAAAAATACCACACAGAAAATAATGCTATCTAAAAATTGACACCTTATAATCATAGGGGCTAGTTACTTTTTTTCTACCTTTACAGAAAATGATAAAAAATATTTTTTTGAGGTTATAATTCAGAGAGATGTATATATACCGCTTAAAGAGACAATGAAATTGATCTTTTTCCACTGATTCTCCGCATAGTACAGTTCCATAAAACCAATCATTGAAGACTTCTTGACTTGATAGAGTATCACAAAAAATATGTTTTCCACTCTCCGCCTCCCATCTTTTGATCTTTTCACCGAGTGGATTCTTGGTCCACATTGTCAAATATGGCCAAAACAAATAGGAATGGATTTTTTCTTTTGGTGTCTTACAGGAAGTCTTCAAAACCGTCTGGTGATCGTTCAACTGATGAATACCGCATCGTTTGTTGTTTTTAATAGCTTCCGGCTTGCTGACCACCCGCCCAGAGTCGGGATCATCGCACGTAGACTTCACTTCGATAAGAGTAATATAATATTTACCTGAAAATAATTAGTTACTTTTATCAACAATATCAGTGTCCTGGATAGGGTTAGGAATAGATAAGTTTTACAACAATTAACAAAACCTCTATGAACAGTATATCAAAGCTTTATTGACAGAATAATCCAAATTTTCAATGCCGTTTTAAAAAATTGTTAAGCTTACAATTTTAACAAGAGATGTCACTATAACAAAATTAATATGTATATTTTTTTTAATATATAATATTGTATAATAGAATTTACCTTCAAATATATTAAAGACAACAAAATCATGCTCCTTCATTCTTAGTTTCAGTTCACAACTCTTTTCAGTATTACATTTATCATTAATTGTTTTAATTTCTGCATTTTTTTTGACATCATTCATTGACTTCTTTTTCTTTGAGTTCTTTTTAGCATGAGTATAACTATCAGGGCTTTTATCTACTTTGAGTTTCTTATCGGGTTCTTTGTCAATTACCCCAGCATAGCAAATGCCCTGAAAGCAGGCTTGCCACAGTGGCCCAGTGCTATTAGACGGACAAACCACACCGCAAAGCCTGTTAAATGTGTCTTGCTCTGCCTGGGATGCTTGTAGTTCTCCTTTTGGAACAAACATGTGGGGGATAGAGTAGTTGGCGGTGGTTGATCCATTCGAAGGCATTGGGAATTCTCTTGCCATATAGCTGAAACATTTAAAAACATAAATCAATTAAAATCAGTGAAAAATATACATTTAATACATTAATTTAAGCAACAGAATTCATGTCTAGATTAACTGATACTTTAAAAATTGTGTACAAAAGCAATTCAAAGATTTAATTTGATTAACTCCCCCTTAAAATTTAGTTGAAAAGGTTTGACCTCTTAGTTCATTTATTCACCAAAATACAGTCAAATCAAAAATCTATTTTTAAGATACCAACTTAATGTGCTTGATGGAATTTCAATATCAAATTTGAATTGTTACAACTTGATACAACAAACAGATGCAATAGAACTGACAGTTCTATTACATCTGTGTGATATAATTCCTGAAAACGCCGAAAGGCGAAACCCGGGTCGTTAGTGACTAAACATGTGTAATGATATGTTGTATTAATTCAAATTCAAAAATCTATTGATTGAAAATATACCAATGTATTTTAGTTCAATAAAATTTATATCGTATATAATTGATAGCTATTTATTTTGGCTTACGCCTTCATCAAAACTGTTTGCTATTTTTTCACAGTGTTAATTCAAAAATACATTAAGAGCTTAGAAAAAATAATGAATAACTCATTATTAATAAAATTTACATAATCAAATAAATTGGGAAACACAATGCATTACATAAAAATATCTTAACAGTGGAAATCAATTTAATTATATATATGATAGAACAAAAAAATACTTTTATTTTATTATATTTGAATAAGTTTGACGAAAACACTAAGCCCTCCAATATATAATTAAAAAAAAATTATCAAAACAATATATATCAGTGATCTGCAACCTTTTGTCTTCCACAGCACACTAACGCTTTTTTCCAAAATTTCGGATGCACACAGCAGGTCAATATTTAAAAAGAAAAACGTAATATGCAACATCGATGCATTTTTTATAATTCATTCTTTCTCCATTGTTTACTTAATGTATGTACGATTTTTTTTCTTATAAATTTACGTTTTATGTTGTAGATCGTATGTATAATATTTATGTACTTATGAAATATAATTCCGACGAAAAGTAATTAATTCTGTTTCCATGTGATTATTTTTTATAAATTATTTTATAGTGTAAACGAAATATATAATTTTTCTTCTGTTGCAATAATGCGCTTCGACATACCAAACATCGTCTGGCGGTACACCAGTTGCGGAGCACTGATATATTATATATGGACGGCATTAAAAACGATTAAGCGATTAGCCACAATTTCAATTTCTAGTTACTTAATTGTCAATATCTCAATAGACAAAGAGACATAATATAGTTTATTTCACGTGACAGTTATGCGGTTGGGTAATTCAAAAAAACAGTAAATAAAAAAAACACGTAGTCCAAGTGATAAACGCGGCAGACAGGATATTATCGAAACACTGTAGGCGTGATAATTGTGACGCTATGAAACGCATTATTTACGATTTATCCATACTAATTCCCATCGATTCTGCTAAACTCACTTTTACTCAGGGCTTTTTCCCATGTAATGCAGTGGAACGGCGTTCCGGCACTTTTTTTCACGGTATTTTTTGTGCGGTTCATGGCAAACTAAAAGCTGCTATAAATTTCATTTAAATGATATTTGAATATAATTTTATATAGTAAAAAGTTTAACATGAAGTGAGTTCCGGCACTTTTTATTAAAAAATCCCTGCTTTTACTCTTCTATCGAAACATTACAACATGCAATTTAATTAGTCTAAGCCATAAGCTCCCAACCTGGGGGTTGCTTGTCGCATGAATTTTATGAAAATGAGTCGCCACCCGTAAATGGTTGGGAACCTATGGTCTAAGCGATGAATCGAATGAAAAAAGCAATGGAATCCGCCACGGAAGCCAGCGGCGTTGACCACTGCATCACGCATCCAACTTATTATTTATTTAACAAAAAAATGTATAGTATTATATAATATTAAAACACCTTTGAGAAACAAAGATAAATTTCGAAAACGAAATTTAAAATATACGGGCTGTCAGCGGTTTCAATGTGTTGATTGTCACTTCTTGGTGGAATGGCATTATATTCGAATAATAAAAACATTAGTTCATAATGCTCGCTATGAGCGAAACCGGTTTCGATTTTAAACGTCAGAGCTGTGAAGTCTAAATCGTGAAGTTGTGATGTTATGACCGGAGTCGGAGTAGTGATAAACGAGCAAGTCCGATTATTTTTTTCAATTAGACGATTTTGGAAAGAATCTCAATGAACAATTTGTAGGATTGGTTGGTTGATTTTTAATTTAATGCACATTAAAACCTGACAAAATTTTAAATCGTGTTTTTTAACGACTTCACAGCCCTGTTAAAAATATGAAATTATAGAAACGGTACCTACCTAAACGCTATGTTTTTATTATTTAAATATCAGTCGTTCTCACGTGAAATCTCACTATGGCCTCATTATAAACATCAGCGGTCCTACGGAAATGTCTTGTGGCCGCACCAAATGTGATAAAAATAGTTTCGATATTTATTTTTTATAAAATGCATTACACTGAATGATCTTTCACAATATACAGTTGTAGATAAAAATAGACAAAATTGATAAAACAATTGTTAATTCTATATATTGACTTGATTGATGGCCAACGTATAACTTCGACCACAATTTTTGAACATTTTTATTATTAAAACGGTCCTTTACTTAAACTCGACTTTATGCTGAATAAGTATGGTGCATTCAATCATTTTTCAAATAATAATAATTTTACAAAATCATTTGTAAAAACACATTTTTTTTAATATCAATATTTACTAAAAAAAAACTGTTGGTGGCCGCACATGAGAACCACTGACATCTAGGCCCTAATTGTATGTATAATTTTGAGCATATGTGGTAACCCGGCGCTGGAATCGGCTATAAAATTGATAAAGATTCTTAGAATCCAGTGATTCAATTGTTATATTGTACTTACAATATGTTTTTAACTGTACGGAAAAAATATATTAATAAGCCAGTACATTTTTATTGTATCGTGTTATGACGCAATTGACAAAACGACGTTTGTATTTTTGTACCTGTATATCCGTGAATGATTTTATAGGGGAATGGGTTAATCCAAAGCTAATAAAATCACTTTAATTTTATTAACGCTATCCGTCCCGATCGAAGACTGAAAAATCAAGTTCTATGCCCAGTCAATTTTTGAACAAATTACATTTTTCTTAGGTGTAGACTAATAGTGTTATAATTTATGATATCGACTGAAGACGTTTGATGAAATTTCAATATCAAATTTGAATTGTTAGAACAAATACGAGTCAGTTCTGTTGCATCCGTGTGATAGAATGCCTGAAGATGTCGATAGGCGAAACCCGGATCGTTAGTGACAAAACCTGTGGAATCGTACAAAGTTGTACCAATTCAAATTTAATAGTGTTATAACTGTAGAAATATTGGATAAAATTAAATGAAACTTTCTGAAATAGCTTAAAACATTTTAAAAATTGACCCTAGTATGATAAAGTTTTCAATATTGCTCCTTGCGAAGAGCCACACGACAATGTTGACACATGTACCTAGTTTCATTTTTACACGCACTTTGCAAGTCCTATAGAGGTTATTTTTTTCTTGTGCCTGTAAAGGGATCTAAACATGCTTTGCCATATCGGCATTTGACAACCTGTCTTGTGGATTTAGCAAAATTTTTACTCAGAGTATACTCGGTGTCATTGTTATCTCGTCTACATAAGTAAAGATGTTGGTTTCGTATGTTACGTGTCCAGCGATCAAGTTTTTTGATTATTCAAATCGATACACTAATTCGATAACTGTTTTGAAAAGTATTCAAATTTGACTATAAAAAAATCTGAGAATGCCTTGTCAGGTACATCGCCAGATGTCACCAATTTAAATGGTTTTTAAGGGCTGGTTTATCACGTCAAAACACGGCTCCGGGATTAAATGAGTTAATAGAATGAGTTAATGATTTTTACACACGAAAGACAAAATTATTCAAATGTTTAATGGCAAATAAGAATAAAACTAATCAATATACAGCAGAGCCTCGATTATACGGACTAATTGGGGATGAACGTAGTCCGGATAAAGTCAAATCCGGATAATCGAAATAAATCATAATTGACATGAAAGGACAAGTGTATTCAGTATTAATCATGTTTATTTTTTTAGATTCATGAATAGCATTAGAATACTGTCAAAAGATTTTAAGTTTTCCTGGATTGCACAATTATCGACTCTCAAACCACTTCATAGTGACATCTAAACACTTTAAAGTTTCAGAATGTAGGACTAATATATCCTCCCTCTCAAATATCTTCTTCGTCTCCTTGATCTTGTTCATCTGAGGCAGATATTTCTTTAATTATTTCCTAATCATTCAAAATTTGGAATCTAGAATCGTTTGAATAAATATTTTAATCGTGATCATTTTTTCTAGAACGTTAAATGCGTATCGAATGTTGAAAATTACTGACCCATATTTTACACAGGACTTGTTGGAACAATAACATAAAAAACAAATGCAACGATCAACATGTTAAGATTGTATCACGTTCGTAAACAGTGGACGCAATTGAGGTTCTACTGTATAACATAATAATTAATGAATTTATTTAGTACTCACTCATTGATTCCATCGTCAATTGGAACACCCCCGTCGTCATCCTTGCAATACGTATGCGTTGCCGGCAAATAAATTCTCTCGGCATTTATTTTGTTTTGACGGTGAGTAGTCATTTACTCTATGATAAATACCACTCATTCCACTGGCAATTTTACTATTTAATCTATGAATTTCGTCCACCAATACAGACTGTAAATTTGAAATTGGAACACAAAGCAATCGTATCGAGTATTGCCATATATGTTATATTATATATGTATGGGTATAGTTTGTGAACTATTTGACGTTTCTGAATCTATTGTAGCTCCCTCGTATATCAAAAGTTTTAATTAAAGTTAGATGACATTTTTATATCAGAGCGTTATTTTTTTAGTAAGCTGGAAGAACATTCCGTGAGGACGGAATATTTTGCACTAATTTAAGAATATCGCTTAGGCACTATCTACTAACAATGTATTGTATTCCATCATCCTGCATTGTATTAAATATAAGTACTTAATAGGTATATAAAAAATGCAATGAGTAAGATCGGTATAAATGGACTCGCTATAACAATTAAATAATAAATATGGAAAAATAGATATGAAAACAAAATTTCTTATATGACATAATTTATGATATCAACTGAGGGTTTTTAATGAAATTTGAATTGCTAAAACTTTGTACGGTTCCACATGCTTTGTCACTTAAGACCCGGGTCGTCAGTTCTGTTGCACCCATGTGATGAATGCCTGAAGACGCCGAAAACGAGACCCGGTTCGTTGGTGACAAACCATGTGGATTCTTACAAAGTTTTAACAATTCAAATTAAATTCTTATATAACATTAAATTTGAGTCAATAATAACCAGGCATTCAAGACAAAATTACATCATTATCTTTAACTGATGATTAGTTGATATTGCACATGATGAGCGAAACTGATCCTATTCTTGATGATACTTTGTGTTCTGATTGTACTATTATAATGCCTTTCTACTACAATAAGAAACCGTTAAGATCTTTAAAGTTTAGTGAATACTTTTTCTAACAACGTTTTTTTATTGATTAATTGGCACTTACGGTATGTAAAAACGGTAGAACTCCATTATAACACGGTGAAAAAATAGCATTGTATTGAATTTCGGTTCTACAAAAGCTACAAAATGCTTGAAATATATTTATAAGATGCGAAATATATAAGATTGATTGCTATTTCGGCTTACGCCCTCATCAGAACTATGTTTAAACGTAAATTGCCTTTACCTTTATATAGGTGAGTAAAAAAGATATACACTACATTTTCTCATCACCCCAGTTATATATTGTATTAATAATTTCTAAAATTCGGTAATCTAATTACATGCATTTCTCGAAGTGAGAGTTAATAATGTTTTTTTGAGGAATTAACATAACAGTGAGTAAGTATTGTACTAAGATGATTTATTAAACAGATGTATTAACCTTTCGCAATGTTCTGAGAAGTGGTGATAGATTTATATTTGTTTTTTAACTAACGTTTTTTTATATACATACTTGACATTTTAAACTGCTCCACAGTGTGGCAAGGTTTTCAAAATATAATGATAAATTCAGTTATATGACCAACAATTATATTATATAGGGGATAACTGTCACTTCTTGATGGAAGGGCATGATATTTTAAATAATAAAAACACATTTTTTTAGTACTTATTTCCACAATATATTTTTTGATCAGGACCGGTTTCGCTCATCGCAAGCATTATCAACTGATAGAATACAATTTACAAACAAGTCTATTTATACAAAACCATGGGTACAAGAACTAGGAAACAATTTACATAAAATCATACAATATTGATACAAATAAAGTAAATTAGTATAAAAATTAAATTTTCACAATCACATTAGGAGCTCTGAACAATTGTTCAGAGCTCCTAATGGATTATTGATTTACCATAATTGTAATTCTTAATAAGTGATTTTGAACATTTAATTTTTATACTAATTTACTTTATTTGTATCAATATTGTATGATTTTATGTAAATTGTTTCCTAGTTCTTGTACCCATGGTTTTGTACACCTGCTACCTTTAACTCAAATTAATTTTTTGTTTTGTATAAATAGACTTGTTTGTAAATTGTATTCTATCAGTTGATAATGCTCGCGATGAGCGAAACCGGTCCTGATCAAAAAATATATTGTGGAAATAAGTACTAAAAAAATGTGTTTTTATTATTTAAAATATAAAATAATAAATATGCGCAAATATGCAGGGCACCACAGTTTGGCTACCCCTGTACTAAAAGAATCACAAGTAATCTTATAATTTTATCTCATAAATATTTCGTCCTTAAAGAATGATATTAAATTTTTTTTTCTCTTATAATATTATAAACGCTTGTGCGATTATTGCCGAATTTACTCTACGCTTGTATGGTTTTCTTATCGACAATGAGTACATTAAACATATTATTTTTATTATTTTTTCCATCTGGAATATTAAGTGTATTACGTGCCTGGTGGAAAACCAACTGTCAAAAATATATCACTTAAAATTTTTGTAAAACCTCAACAGTTGTGGCAGAATTGCTGCAATTATATTTTTATCATATGCATATAATTAAAATGCGATATATGCTTGTGGTTTGTATAAAAATACGATAAGCGGCTTAAAAGTATTAAATGTATGCGTTTTTCAATCGACGGACATTTTGTTTGCCGCGAAATTACCGTCTGGAAAAAATCCACACCATTTCTAATACAAATTAGATACGAAAGAATTTTATTTTTAAATAACATTAGAGTTTAGTTTTTTTAATCGTATTAGTTCAACATTTAAATGAAAATGATTTTTAAATTTGATTTGTTGACTGTCAGTTCTGTTGCATCCATGTGATATAATCCCTGAAGTTGCCGAAAGGCAAAACCAGATCTTCAATGAAAAAAAATTTGGAATCGTGTTTTTTTAAGGACTCTACAGCCCTGTTAACCAAATAATATTCTCATCTATGATATCGACTGAAGGTGCTTGATGGAATTTCAATATCAAATTTTAATTGTTAAGACTTTGTACGATTCCAAATGTTTTGTCACTAAGACCCGAAGTCAGTTCTGTTGCATCCGTATGATAGGATACCTGAAGATGCCAAATGGCGAAAACCGGGTCGTAGAAAATGATTTTCGATAAATATAAAAAATAATAAAATATAAGTATAGCCAAAATTCTGATATGTCACGGAAATAATACGATTTACGTGTGATAGAATGTATGATGATGCCGAAATGCGATACTCGAATCGAGAGTGAAAAAACAAAACATGTGGAAATGTACAATATTTCAACAATTCACAGTTGATATTGTAAATAACATTATATTATTATTTCCTCAACTTCTTAGTAAGTGACTCTAAAATAATTCTAGTATAATAATATAGTAATAAAGAAAAATATTTTAATGAACGCTACGTGGCATTAGTATTAAACAAAATGTTTTTTTTTTTTGTATACTTTTAAAATTATCGGATTTCTAAAAACTCCATAGCGTAATGTTAAAACCGCGATTACAGCTTTCGGATCATATATGTTAGATTGCAGGCCACCCGAACTTTTGTCTTTTAGTCATGATTTGTTACCGCAAAAAATATTTCTTAGAACTTTGGGCAAAAAATTTTCTTTTACAAATGATGGTTCAATTTATGATTCAGTTTGAATCACTTAAGTAATATTAATTGATAATTGGAAATAGAAAATACTCGCAATTGGCAAATACAATATAAATTAAAATAAGTATTATGAGAGCAGTGGAGTCGAAACTTTTTCGTTTATACGATTTTAAAAAATATTGCAATAATTAATTTATTGCACATTAATAGGGAAAGTAGGAAAAAGCCTGAATTTTTTTAGTTGAAGTCGTGTTTTTTTACGACTCAACAGCCCTGCGTATCAAATAATATTTTCATCTATGATATCGACTGAAGGTGCTTGATGGAATCTTAATATCAAATTTGATTGTTAAAAGTTAATTTTGAACGATTCCCCATGTTTTGTCACTAACGACCCGAAGTCAGTTCAATTGTAGTGCGTATGGACGAGACGCCAACGTATATAATAATATTGTGTATTGACATTTGTTGGGGTTAATGAAAAAAGGGTAAAATAAAGAAAATAGCATCAGGGAAAACTCACTTTTATTCAGTACAAAATCTTTATAAGATACAAAAATGATTTTTCTTTATAAACTAAAAATCACAGTATTTGGTAAGTGAGATAAAATAACATTTTATGCAAAATAATTTTCACTTTGAAATTTTAACGTTTAGAACATAGGTTCCCAATCTGGGGGTCGCGAACGGATTTTTGGGGGATCGCCATCTTATACGGTCAAATAAAAAAATATTTTTTTTGTATGCTTTTGGATTGTATGGGGAGTCGCGGGTCACATAGATTTTATGAAAAGGGGTCGCAACCCGAAAAAGGTTAGGAACCTATGATTTAGAAGATACACGATAAAATTTCTTTATATAAAATTTAAAAATCTTGATATTTTCAATCAAATGGAAAATAAACAATATAAAAGATCCAAAAAGCCACAAGTTCAAGCATGATTAAGGAATGTTGTTTTTTTGGAATCACCTCAAAATATGATTTGCAACCAAAAATATACACTGCCATATTTCTGAAAGTTTTTCTGTGTCTTATAAGAGCACTGTAGTAGTTTCAGAATTTTCATTTTATGTAACATACATTTTAAATGTTCTGGTTGATTAAAATACTGTTATATTGCTGTATTTTTATACATTCAAATATGTCCCTAGAAAAACTATGTTAAATTATATAATGCAAACAATCTAGACCAGTAATTCTTAACCGAAGATGCAGGAGAAGCCTCTAACAATATATTTTTTTTTTCGGTTTTTGAATTATCGATGTCATTTGTCAATAGTTTCTTTGTTGGAACCTCGCTTCACAAGTATTAAAATAAGATACAAAAAGTGCCAAGACATTAATGAAAAATAATATTGTTTTGTAATTGATGTATAAAATGTGCATTTTTTTATACCGGATGGCTGCCTGAGACGAGATATTTCGTCAATATGTTTAAACGTATTTCCTCTAAAAATATTCCTTCTATTAAAATGATTCTTTGACAGAAAACACTCTGATATTTATAAAAAAGGTTTAAAAACGTTTTACCATAACTGTAAATGATTTCTACAATTATTTTTTGCGATTTCTTCGAGTGTCGAACTGTCACTTGACAGATGTCAGTAGTTTCAAGGTTACCAAAATCAATTGTCTTCAAAATTCTTCAAGATAATCTGCTTTTTACGATATAATAATAAACAATTGGTGAGTTTATTGATTATTTATGTATAAGATATCGAAAAAAAGCATCAGGAATTCACTTTTTTGTTACAAATTATAAATACATATTTTCATGTCCACCCAGTCCTTTTTTTACGCGATACATTGGTTCCAGAAAAAGGCGCCTAAAAAAATCGCGTAAAAAAATCACAAATTTTACGCAATTGCATTACATTTCTTTACACACCCTAAAACATAAATTCGCATAATATCCGATACACTAGTCTACACTACACTAGTATGCATATTTAAAAAAATGGAATGTCTTACAAAATTAAGTTTTAAAAATACACATATTTTTTATTTAAAAAAACAATGAAACGTACAAGCCTAGCATCATATACAAATTTCTTCTTTAAAACGAATATGGGGAAAAATTGCGTAAAAACGAATGAAAGGCGTAAAAAATGTAACGGTGCCGTCCAAAAAAATCGCGTATAATTGAATTCGCGTAAAAAAAGGACTGGTTGTACATATGATATTATATGAGAGGAATGATTTTCCTAAATGTGTTGCTAAGGCGCGACAGTCTGTTCTGAAAAAACAGCACTCAAAAAACAGTAGCTTTTTATATATACAATATTCAATGGGTTAATAAATCTGTAGGTTGACCCAGTAATATTTGTCAGTTTTACATTTTGAGGCAATGAAAATGACTGCTTGATTCCTTAACTCCTTAAAATCCTTTTCCGGAAACTTTTGAACCATTCTAGTATGTATCCAGACATAAAATACATAAAAATAATAAAAGACTAGTAACTTTTGCTGTCAAAAGATAGATGGCTATAATTTTCAAACAATATAATCAAAAAATTTATGAAACAAGTCATTTGATGGCACCATCATAAAACCTTTTGTGGTTTTAAACTTTATGATTAGGTAACATTAGGTACACTGCAGTGGCAGGCAGGCGTATCCCTTATAATTTTAAACAGTCAATAGTATTTTTTGTATAGATATATAGTGAATTTCGTGTAGTTTTATTTCACATTGATATATTTGTGTTACATGATTACAATCTTATGAAATCTTCAAAAAATTGCATACACCTGGCCAGATATAAATTTTGGCATCAGTCAGATGTGAGGTTTTGAAATTTGCTCTTTGCAAGACATCCGTTGACACAAAGTTTGTACTGACAGTTGTACAATGTTTATGGTAGTTGCTGTTTCTCTGTTTGTTTCTTTATGGACGATTTGCTTGAAAAACACTTACTTAAAATCACACAGTTTTTGTTTATTAGTTTCAATCTATTTTGTGTGTACTATTGATTTAATTTTCATTTATTATGGACCTTAATAGGCCTCAGTAGCTTGATAGTCAAGTCTACAATAAAAATGGATTTGTTTCGAGGCTGAAAAGTAAATTTACTTCTCTCTCGTTATATAAAAAAGATGTTATTATTAAAAGCCCAAAACTAGAATATATTTTAAAACAATATCACTTCAAAAACATTATAAATACAATGGGGAAATGTACGAAAAAAGAAATTGTAGACTTCACCTTGTCCACTAGAAATAACCAACAGATAAACTGTCTTTAATATCCATTGAAAAAAACTAAAAACAACTATATAATTGCAAAAAGAAAGCAAAGGATATAATCAAAATTTTAAATGTTAAATAAGCGTTTTTTTTATAGAATCTCCTAGTTAAAAATTCACCGCCTGCCACTGGATTAAACTGCTATTTTATATATACAATATTACACCTGAACATGAATTGTAAAATAAAAAAAACTCTTCATGTAGAACATTCATTAATATTCATATATCTATGGTATATTTGTTCTTTGTCCAAAGACAATTTGTCATGAAATGTCAAATATCATACATTGTTTTGGGTTAACTGTTACATTAAAAGATTGTTTGTTTATGAATAACAGTAAAGTGTTTATATTATGTGTTACAACTATATTTAATTTATGATATCGACTGAAAGTGTTTGATGGTATTGCAATATCAAATTTGAATTGTTAAAACTTTGTACGATTCCACATGTTATCCACTGACTGTCGTCAGTTCTGTATCATTCGTGTGATAAAATAACTGAAGATGCTGAAAGGTGAAACCCGGATCGTTAATGACAAAACATGTGAAAAAGTTTTAACAATTCAAATATAAAAATATTTAATTTGAATTATAAAAACTATATTTATGATTCCTCAAGTTTCGTCAATCGTGACCCAGGTTTCACCTTTCGAATTCTTCAGGCATTGTATGACACTGATACAATAAAATCAGAATACAGTTTGCATTACTTAGAATAACGAAAAATAAAGTCCCAAATACTGGGAAACGAATGTATTTTTGAAATAATTCCAATCAACACTGATTTGATCATAATAACAATAAAATTTGGTAAAGATAATCGTATAACCAATGACATTCTGATGAAAGGTTTTCACAAAAATCATTTTCCTTAAAATTTCAAAAACGAAGTAAAATATTTAAGGATATCTAATTATTTCAAAAGATATCAAATGTATATATTTTTTTTGTTTATTCCTGCTGTATATAAATCCTGGATGCAAACTGCTTACTGACTGTCAATTCAATTGCATCCATGTGAAAACCTGAAGATTCCAAAATTCAAAACTCGGTTCAAATTGAAGTTCCATCAAGCTCCTCTCGTAAAAGTCGTAAATTACAACAATATTTACAAATGTCAAAACTTCCATTGAAGTCTTCGAGTTTTTCACCATAAAAGGTAACTAAATAATCTTGAAAGTGTTACCATTTGTAATGAAGTTAAATGGAAAATTTGTTGACAGCACAAAAATTTAAAAAAATGGAATATAATAACAAAAATATATTATTTATATTGTCCCCATCAGGTCAAAAAAAGGCATAAAATTTTGCTTCTATTTACAACCAAACCCAAAAAAGGATTTTCTAGTCATCAGTAATAAAAAAAAAGTATTGCCAATAGAAAAAATATTAAATCACCTTTGTACGACTTTATTTTTTTGGTATGTCATATTGTAACACCGTCACCTTTGTTATTCTAAGTCAAATATTGAAAGAAACTCTAAATTGTCTAATATTGAGACACATTTCATTGACTTTTAGGGGTTGATATATATCTGTGGTAACTGTATAATATATTTCATAATAATTAAACAAATAAATGCACGTGAACAATTTGAATTTTAAAAATATTTAGATCAGACCAAATTCACAACACTGGGTAAATAATTTATTACTAAGGTATACAATGATTCTAATTGTTGAACCACTGCCTGCTGAATCAGATAAAGGGTATTTTAAAAATGAAGCTTAAATATTAATTTAGTGGTATTGATGTAAACCAAATTTATGACGTATTTCAGAACGAATCAAGCAATATTTAGACACAAAAATTAGTTTAAAAAACAGTTTTGACAGTTATATATTTTTAAGTGTCAACTATTTATACATTCCAATGAGCTATCTGAACGGTTAAAATGTTTATTTATGAAATAATTAACATAAATCTGACATTTTGATTTTTGATCTCCTGATTCTTTATGGTATTTATATTATTTATTTGATATTTATTATTGTCTTAACGAGAAGATTGAATTCGTATTGTAACTCATTTTCGTTATTTTCTTCTCTTACTGGCCATGAAATAAAAAAATGACTGACTGAAACCTGTCCATGTTATATTATAAAATTTGTGAAGCAAGAACTAGGATGGTTGAATCACAGCTGATGAAATCCAATCAAACCTTAATTTTTGACGTTGCTTATCATTGCAAATCAAGGGTATAATGCAATATCTATAGACGGTAAGATCACATTTAGAAACTTAAGAAATTCTTTTCTCACCCATCGGCAATCCTATTTCGGTCAAAAGGTGATGCCAAAGGGGTAGTTTTGAATGACTTTGTATTCATCAATAGAATCTTTACACGCCTCGCTGCTGACCAAAATCAAGAGACAGGTGCACCTGGATGCCATTATGTATATCTTTCGCCTATCTTCCATATCCATTTTATCGAAATCGTCTTTCTCTATAGCTAAAACCACGACTTTAAACTCTAATCCTTTCACACGAAGCACCCATGGTACCAAAAAGATATTCGGCTCACAATCACACAAGAATTCTTCAACGTGAGCAATAGCAGATGGCTGATACGTGCCTTTAGCGTAATGTGCAGATATAGCTTCGTTTATATTTTCAGGGAAATACATTTTTGTAACAACAAACGGCAATACACATAAATTGTTAGGCTTGACTCCTTTCGTGGAGAATAAATCTATCACTACTCGAATCATGCAATCAAACGTGGGGCTATACAGCTCGCTTGTGGGTTTCGGTGGGCCATTGATTTTATCGGAATTGACCCAAAAAATAGGTGGACCTTTAATACTATGCCCGATATCGATATTGTTCAAATACATTGACGCCAAATGAGAATACATCGGAATTGGGTTCGTATAAAAATGACTGAAAACTTTGAAAATGATTCCCGTGTTCCTCATAACTCTAGAGAGCACAATATGCGGACTTTTGAGGATTTGTGGAGAGTATTGAGGAAGGAATAGTGCGGCTTGATTTATGTCTACTAAAAACCATAGTTCTCCAAACAGCTTTTCAGTTCGGGCCACTGGTGGATCTTTTCTGACGATTTCGTTCTTTTCTATCGTATACGTAGGTGGGACGCCGTTCGTGACTCTATTGTAGGAAGCGATGTCGTATTCATCATCGGGATCTGTCAATCTACACCTCTGAATGTTTTCAAATGTGTTCGCTATGATCTCTTCGGTAAAGGCTAAACAAATCGCTTCACATTCGTCCATGAATATGTGACGATACTTAGAATCAGTCTTCTGCAAAAAATCAGTATGACTGATGAAAAACCTCACTGTGTCCACGTATTTGTCAATTTTTAACTTTTTCAGTTTAAGGCAGAAGTCAGCTCTGTAAAAGAAAAAACATATTCAAATTAAATGAAATTCACAATAGAGATCATTAATTTCAATCACTTTCGAGGTCTCACTTTCAGCAGAAAAGCATTATATAATATTTGAATAAAAAAACTCTTTTATATATCATTAAGATCAGGAATGGTTTTGCACATTACATTTATTGTAATAATTTGAAATAGTTTATGATATAGACTGAAGGTGCTTGATGGAATTTCAATATCAAATTTTAATTGTTGCAACTTTGTACGATTCCACATGTTATGTCACCAAAGACCCGGGTTTCGCTTTTCGGCATCTTCAGGTATTCTATTACACGGATGCAACAGAACTGTCATAGAATAAACAGTTAGCATCGTCTTTACACCAAAAGTATTAATTATTTACTGTTTACCTGTAATTAATACCTTTGGTATATAGACAATGCTAACTGTTTATTCTATGACAGTTCTGTGGCATCCATGTGATAGAATACCTGAAGATGCCAAAAGGCGAAACAAGTCTGGGCGAATAATACTAAATATTGTTTTTATTATGTTATTTAAATATATTTAATCGTACATATACCTAATGTGTTATGTTTGACGAAATGCTAACTATGATAAATGATTAAATTTGAACAGAAATTTGCGTTCATTTAATTTACATTTTTTTTCTTGCGTGAATTGCTTAAGACAAAATTCGTTAAACGCAAAAAAAATGTTTCGGTCCCTTCCGGTATTGTTTTTTATTTGCACGACCAAAACTATAAAAATGGTATGCATATAAAATTCTCTCATTTATAATCTTTCTTGGTATGAACATATACTTTACCGTATTCCCGGCCAGTAGCAAATATAGAGAGCTCTATTTTTGTCATTCAATAAGCCGCAATCATAAAGCAGCCTCAGTTTGTGTAACACGAGTAACGTCTTTCCGGTTCCTGCGGCTCCGTGAACAATCGTAGATGACCCGTCGAAGGAAGGCTTTCTGTGCAACAGACCGACCTGCTCTTGAGAAAGTAACGCCAGCATACCAGCGTGAATCTCGTTCACAAATACTCCGCAGCTCATAACTATGAACCTAAAAATTAAAAAAAATAAGAAATAAAATAAGAATAAAAAAGGCTATAGTTTCTTAAGCCACAAATAAAACTGAAGATATAACGAAAGGATGAAGGTTCTGTCTACCCATATGTATGTACAGTGCACTCTCAATTATCCAGGCTAATGCTGGGGAAGATGGTCACGTATAATTGAAAAACACGGATAGTCCGAATCATCAATTTTTTTATTTTATTTTCGAATATAATATCATATACACATTAGTTATCAAGAAAACGCAACAAAATACGTAAAAATATATTATTTTATCATTATAACAAACGTAGTCCCGAGAGCTGACCAATATAGACAAAAAACTTTTGCAAAACTTTCTCATATTTACTACCCTTCCGTATTTACCGCATTTTCGTAGAACCCCGTTTTCGAAAATTAATGGGCGTGGACTGTATGCTTTTTTTAAGATTTCCCTCTTTTTTACTGTTATTTGAAGCATTCTCGCATCCATCGTTTTTTTAGGGTTTCTTAAAAGACGTGAAATCGAGGTTTCACTGTACCACTAAGCTTCTAACTGGTAACACTTCAACTTCAACAGAACGTCTATTTTCGAAACTCATAAATATATGAATAATTATTTATCTTATTGCTTATAATTTAACTGCGTTTACTTGTAATAGACGTTACCTAACACAATTTTGAGCATTGAGGCAATAACAAAGCCATATTATTGCTTGAATTTTCCTTATGGTTAGGATATCACAGATGATTGTGTTTGGAATAGTGTTGAATTTAAACCAGAATAGTTTTTATGAAGTGTTATTTGTTAATGCCTTATAAGGAATCCATGATATTTCACACGCCGCAAAGTAAATATTGACTGGCTTTGATCAAATATGTACATTCTTTGCCAATAAAGTCTAACCCAAGGCGATAGCTAATGGAGTGTTAATTGTCTTTGTTATTTTACCATTGTTACAATAATTGCATTCAAATGGTAAAAATTTCAATTTTGGCATGTCTAAAATTTTATAATTCCATCAATCTATTAATGTTAGATTTATATTATCGTGCAAGACGCAAAAAAATGTTTTTTTTTAATCTACGATACCAACTGTTTGATGTACTTGATAAAATTTCAACATCAAATTTGAATTGTCGAAACGTACGATTCTACATGTTTTGTATCACACAGATGCAACCAACTAACAATTCAGATACCCGGGTCGCGTGACAAAACATTGGGAATTATACAAAACTTCAACAACTTAAATTTATATATTTTGTTAATGCAAATATTGAGAAGAAGAAAGATTGAATGTGTTTAATTAATGATTAGAATCTAATCACAGCATTTTATATATTGAATTATAATCTTAACCCTTTCACTGATAAGGTCACATCTGTTGATACGGCTGATTCCATTGTGGTCATAGACAAGAAAATTTTTGAATTAAAATATGTTATATATAGCCTTGTTTTACTTGATTATTTCAATAAGACAACTGGTTGCAGTGTTTTGATAGACAATATACAAGAGTTTTTTTTGTATTGTCAGAACTTTTCAGAACTGTGTTCTCTTCTTTCTTTCGAGAATCTTTTGTGTTCTTCAGTAGTGGACTGCAATAGAACTGAATTCTTTTTTCACTATTCAGTGTTGGAATATGCAATGTTTTTAAGAACAAATCCGTAGATTGATTCAAGAAACAGTGAACCAATGAACACAGTGTCCAGAGAAAATTTTTTTGTTATAAATTTAACAATCAGTGTCTTAATAATTCTAGAATTCTGAGTTATTTTAATTGCTGGAAGACAAAATTTACATGAGAATATTAATTAAAAACAGCTGGAAACCGTATTGCATTTATTAATTAGCTATTTTCTTTTAAAAATTCGTGTATAATTAAAATTAATATTTTATTAAAACATTGACAGTCTGAGCTCATTAAGTATTTTGAATATGGCAAGGCAAACATGACTATTAAAACAAAATTAAAAATATTAAAAAATTTTAATAAGCAGTACTTTCTGCCTTCTCAATAGTTGAGGTGTTAACAGTCAGGGGTTAAAATTCTCTTCCACGTATCTGATTCTAAAATCAAGATGTAGCAGAAAACATATATACCCTTCTCTCATCCAAGATGTTGAATTGAACTCAAAAGATCCTATGTACCATGCATTTAGAAAATACAAAAATATACCTTCTGAAAAGAGAATCAAAGTAACGTTTTTCCACTCCATTGCCGCTTAGTATTACATCATAGAACCAATCATTGAATGCGTCTTGATCCGCTATTGTATCAGTGAACAAGTGCTTATCTCCGTCGCCTTCCCATCTTCTGATCTTATTGCCTGTCGGGTCTTTCGTCCACATTGTCAAGAATGGCCAGAATAAGAAACACTTTACTTTATCAGTCGGAATTTCACAAGCAGCCTCTAGTATCTCCATGTGGTCTCGAAGCTGGTGAAGACCTCCACGTTTATTGCTTTTAATGGCGTTCGGATTGCTTACTATGCGGCCGGTGGTAGACTCATCGCAAGTAGACTTAACTTCGATTAAGGAGATGAAGTATTTACCTAAAATCAAACAATTTTTATCATACATCACAGAGAAAAAAATAACAATGTATTTTAGTTCTACGAAATTAGTCATTATATTCATTGATAGATATTTCGGCTTATGCCCTCATCTGTAATCTCATAGTTCTGAAACCTTGTCAAACCTTGATGGAAAGGTATTGCCAACACAATCGTTTTTTTAAGTAATCATTGATGGAATATCCTTTATGTGGCTCAGTAAGAAATGGTTTAATAGCATATGGTCCAATGGACATAATTGATTCTTGAAATACTGCAGCATCATTCTTATTTAAACAATAAAACGCAATTTTAAGTACTATTTCCACAATTTTTCTAGACCAGGACCAGTTACACTCATCACAAGCAATATCAACTGATACAATGAAAATTTTAGATAACTAATGTAATGGTACATCTTAGGTCCAGGTACATATTCCTAAAAAGATAACTTTTTCCCTCGTGATTTGAATATTTTTATTGACAACTCAAAATATGTTTCAACTTTGAATTATTAAAGCTTTCTACATTTCCATGTGTTTTGTCAATTACAACCATAGTTTCATTTTTTGGCATCTTATTGCATGTGTGCATCCATGTGGAAACATCCTGAGTTTCAATAATTCTAATTCAATATTGAGATTCCATCAAGCAACTTCTGTCAACATTTTATATACGTGAACATGATTTTGTTTAAATATTGACATATAATAAAAAAAATATTAACCTTCAAATATATTAAACACCACAAAGTCATGTTCTCTCATGATTAGCTTGCCGTCACGCTCATTTCTTTTGGACCTTCCGGCGTAGCATGCACCCTGAAAACACACTTGCCACAGGGGACCTGTAGCGTTCTGGGGGCACGCCATTCCTCGCAGCCTGGTGTACGTGTCCTCTTCAGCTTTCGAAGCCTGCGCCTCTCCCAGCGGAATGAACGTGTGGGGAATGGAGTAGTTGGCGGTTTTTCCATGTGATGGCTGGGGAAATTCCCTGGCCATATAGCTGAAAATAAAAAAGAATGTTTTACATACAAGCATAATAAAATTTGAATAAAATGTGGATTTGAATAAAGAATGAAAAACTGGTGAAAGTGTGCCCATTTTAAATAATAAAAACACATTTTTTTAGGTTTGAATTGCTACAACTTTGTACGATTCCACATGTTTTGTTATTAACGACCCGGGTTCCACCTGAAGATGCCGAAAGGCGAAACCCGGGTCGTTAGTGACAAAACATGTGGAATCGTACAAATTTGTAACAATTCAAATTTGATATTGAAATTCCATCAAGCACCTTCAGTCGATATCATAAATTACATTTTTTAATACTATGTTCACAACATATTTGATGGTCCTGCCATTTTCTCTTCTGCTTCTGATCATTTGATAATGCTTGCAATGAGTGAAACCGGTCGTTGTCATCAAATATATTGTGTAATTTTTAAGAAATCATACCTTTCTACCACAAAGTGACAGTTAACACTTTTAAAGTTAAATGTGCATAGTTTATATGATTCAAATTTGATATTTAAATACTATCAAAGGCCTTCAATAAATAGTAGAGCTGTGAAGTCGTTGAAAAAAATTACTCCGATTCCGACATCGACCAAAAGCATGACTCCGAATTGAACATTGACCAACAACACGACTTCTTACGAAGGTATATATAGTGTAAACGGACATTTATCCAAGAAGCGATCGATAACAGTTCTTGACACACCATTGCAGTTGTGTTGCGAGCAGGGTTGTGAAAAAACACAGCTCAGACTCCGAAGCCCTGGTAAATATCGTAAATGATAAATATATTTTTTTACTTTCCGTGACCAATATTGATACATGTCACCCTAGTATTAACCAAATGTATTCCATAATTTTGAACTAAAGAGTTCTAGAAGAAGTTAAAGAAAAGAATAACTACACACTTGTCTTTAGAAATATTTACGGGACCTTTATATTCTATTTAAGGATTGAATTTGACACTGAATTGAAGAATATCTATTTAATTCTATGTGAAAGTTTACGGCAATATTAATTTTTGAAACAAGAATTATTACATGTATTTAGCATTTCAAAAGGTTTTTTGTCACTGCAATGTGTTTTTATGTGATATGAGGATATATTATTGGGAAACCCTACATTGTCGTAATGAACTCGTTCAGAACACTATTACGTATTAGTCACAAATGAGTATATTCACTTTTTATGTTAGTATCGTCTTATTCAGTGGTCGACAACCTTTTGAGAGACTGGGAATAGTTTAAAGCATTTTTTAAATAATGTATACACTTACATACAATCGAAAACGTTTCACGCGAAACCGCGTAACAAAAAATATCGTTTAATACGAAATCGTACTTCGGTCCCGAAATATTCTATATAATTTCACACGATTATATTCTTTTAATGTGAAATAAAATTTCGCTTAACACGAAAATAGTTACATATCAAACGAACCAGAAAATTTTCTTACATTCATTACAATTCTGCATTGTATTTTTTCACAATTTTTGTTTTAATTAACAGTTAACAAGGTATAAAATGTGGCAATATACTGACGATACATAAATATACAAGTGTAAATTTTAACATAAAGTAGAGTTGATTGAATTTTAGGACATCAAAAACAATGGTGATTTTTTTTTTTTGTATAAATTGCTGTACGCAAAAATCGTTCAATGCGAAAAAATGTTTTGGTCCCCTCACTCTTTTGTTAACCGTTTACGACTTTTTTAAAAGTTTTTTTGATATAAATTTACATAAACATGAGTTTAAAATAAATCGAGCTTGAATTACATAATAATAATAATAAATGATTACAGAAGTATTTATTAACTGTTTTTGATTATTGGTATTTTCAATGAATAAATAATTTGAAAAAGAAAATATTATCAAATTACTATTGCATCGGCATCTCTCTTACACACTCTCATATTAAAAATGGGAAGAAGTAATGAGTAAAAACGTTGTATGAATCGAGCTTAAGAAATTAAGTATTGAAAATATGAAAATGCATTCAGTGATCCCATCACACGTCCTACGTCAAAATAATATGTAGTGACAAGTATACAATGCGCCACGGTTTGGTCACCCCTGCTGTAATGCATACATAACACTACAAATAGCTTTTATTTGCTTGATGAATAAAATCTGCGGTTTCCTCTTCACGTAATGTTATGTTCATTTTACAAACATGCTATTTTATCCTGCTCGATTATGTGGTTAGTGAAACTGAGTGAAATTTGCCAGCGTCTATCGCTGTGTCTGTATTTGTTAGATAACTCGGTGCCAAAAACCCAGAATTTGATAAATGACCACTAAAATGCGCAAATTCGTCACATTGGAACAATACAAACATCTGTTTTAGGGATAACAATATCCTTATTTCAAAAGTCGATTTATGTTTCTCATCTGTTTTTTAATTATATTTGATAAGTATTTTTACCGCTCAAAATTATGATTATTAAAAACGGTTCAAGTGTTGCCAATGTTTTCGTGTTCGATATTCGAATTATTTATTTTTAGCCGGATGGCTACCTGAGACGAGACATCTCGTCAATACCTTTAAGCGTATTTTCCTCCAAAAATATTTCTTCTATTAAAATTATTCTTTGACAGGATACACACTTATATCTATAAGAAAGATTTAAAAACTTTTTAACATAACTGTAAAGGATTTTTACATCGATTGTTCACAATTTCTTCCAGTGTCCGAACTGTCATTTGACAGATGTCCGTAGTTTCGAGGTTATCAAAATCATTTTTCTTCAAAATTCTTCAAGAAAACCTGCTTTTTTATAATATGAAAATAAACAATTGATGAGTTTTTTGATTAATTCTGTATATGAAATTAAGAAAAACATCGTACATTTACTTTTTTTGATACAAATTATAGCTGGCGGGCTGGGTACAGACGTATATTTCTTTTTGGCAGCCAAAGGATGAAATATTAAAAATCGGTAATCGCGACCCGATACAACATAACTTGCATAACTATCTGTACATTATTTTCTTAGTTCTTAAACCATTTGTTTTGTATTCCTGGTAATTATTACTCAAAATTTATATAAATAGCTTTGTGTTTAGTATTTAGTTTATTGTATCGGTTAATAACAAACGCATTAGTAAAACCGGTCTTAATCTAAATAATATAAAATGGTGCTTAATATAGTGTTTTATTATTTTAATAAAATGCCTTTCCACCGAGAAATGACAGTTAACACATTAAAAGAATTTCTGGTTTTGGTATGATCTTTGGATGTATATATATTTAACCGATTTAAATTGATGTTGGAAAATCAAAATGACGTAAATATTATATTTTAAATAATAAAAACACATTTTTTAGTACTTATTTCCACAATATATTTTTTGATCAGGACCGGTTTCGCTCATCGCGAGCATTATCAACTGATAGAATACAATTTACAAACAAGTCTATTTATACAAAACAAAAAATTAATTTGAGTTAATGGTAGCAGGTGTACAAAACCATGGGTACAAGAACTAGGAAACAATTTACATAAAATCATACAATATTGATACAAATAAAGTAAATTAGTATAAAAATTAAATGTTCACAATCACTTATTAAGAATTACAATTACAATTATGGTAAATCAATAATCCATTAGGAGCTCTAAGCAATCAATAAGGAAGTAAGGAGTGGGAAATTTTTAATGACGAAAATAACCCACAATCACTACTTAATGGAACAAAATAAATTAATACATGAGAAGTCGATTAAAGATGAATCGATGAGATGGGAAGATATGGTCAGTCAGGGGCGTTCCAATATTTTCTGTAAAAAATTAAGTAAAGGGAGGCAATATCATTTTTCAAAAAAAAAAAAATTATTTGAAATATATATTTATTAATCTAATTTAATGAGTATAACAATGGTGACGACGCAAAAGTAGTTTGTTCATTTATAAGGTTAGAATTAGGCAAAATTTATATCGATTAATTTCAAGGATTTCTTGTTTATCTAATTTCAGTGATTTGTTATTGAAATGCAGGATTTTGTAGTTTATAGTAAAATCACATGAATGTTTATTTTGAAACAAATGGTTTCCAAAAGTAGAAATCTCATCGCCTTTTTTGGCACAAGCTAAATGTTCCTTAAATCTAGTATGAAAGGATCTTCCTGTTTGACCAATATACCTAGCCTCACAGGAATCACATTTTAGAAGATAAATACCACTTTGGCTTAAAATATTAATTTTGTCTTTCGTGTTAACTAACATTCGACTAAGATTATGATTGTTATAAAAAGTTACATTAAAAAGTTTTTTGTCTAACTTCTTGGATATGTTTTCAGAAACTCGGCCTAAATAACTTAGTTTTACCCAACGTTTTTCAACGGAGGGAACATCAATCATCAAGCTCGAGGTTACATTTAATAAAGCTAATTTTTTAGTTTTTTTAAAGACAAGTCGATCAATCAACTTTGCATCGTATCCATTGTTAAGTGCGATCTGTTTAATGGTGTTTAATTCTAAATTGAAATTTGATTCTGTCATAGGAATTGTCAACAAGCGATGAATAAAGGAATGAAAAGTTGACAACTTATGTGAAATGTGGTGTCTAGACGAGCTACTTATGATATTGTCACTAAAAGTCTCTTTTCTGTAAATACTGAAACTATGACGATTATTAATTAGTTCAACGGTTAAATCTAAAAAGTTTATTTTATGCATACCCAATTCCATTGTGAATTGAATTGAACTATGAATCTTATTCATATTATTCAAGAAAGTATGCAGTTGCCTTTCGGTACCTCCCCAAAGTACTAAAATATCATCTACATATCTATACCAATAGATGATATTTTTAAAAAGATCTAATTTTGAAATTTTTGATTCAATCAAATTCATGAAAAAATCAGCTAAAATTGGTGACAATGGACTACCCATTGCCAAACCATCCAACTGTTTATAAAATTTATCTTTAAATTTAACACAGAATCAAATTTCAATTTAGAATTAAACACCATTAAACAGATCGCACTTAACAATGGATACGATGCAAAGTTGATTGATCGACTTGTCTTTAAAAAAACTAAAAAATTAGCTTTATTCAATGTAACCTCGAGCTTGATGATTGTTGTTCCCTCCGTTGAAAAACGTTGGGTAAAACTAAGTTATTTAGGCCGAGTTTCTGAAAACATATCCAAGAAGTTAGACAAAAAACTTTTTAATGTAACTTTTTATAACAATCATAATCTTAGTCGAATGTTAGTTAACACGAAAGACAAAATTAATATTTAAAGCCAAAGTGGTATTTATCTTCTAAAATGTGATTCCTGTGAGGCTAGGTATATTGGTCAAACAGGAAGATCCTTTCATACTAGATTTAAGGAACATTTAGCTTGTGCCAAAAAAGGCGATGAGATTTCTACTTTTGGAAACCATTTGTTTCAAAATAAACATTCATGTGATTTTACTATAAACTACAAAATCCTGCATTTCAATAACAAATCACTGAAATTAGATAAACAAGAAATCCTTGAAATTAATCGATATAAATTTTTGCCTAATTCTAACCTTATAAATGAACAAACTACTTTTGCGTCGTCACCATTGTTATACTCATTAAATTAGATTAATAAATATATATTTCAAATAATTTTTTTTTTTTTGAAAAATGATATTGCCTCCCTTTACTTAATTTTTTACAGAAAATATTGGAACGCCCCTGACTGACCATATCTTCCCATCTCATCGATTCATCTTTAATCGACTTCTCATGTATTAATTTATTTTGTTCCATTAAGTAGTGATTGTGGGTTATTTTCGTCATTAAAAATTTCCCACTCCTTACTTCCTTACTGATTGTTAGAGCTCCTAATGGATTATTGATTTACCATAATTGTAATTGTAATTCTTAATAAGTGATTGTGAACATTTAATTTTTATACTAATTTACTTTATTTGTATCAATATTGTATGATTTTATGTAAATTGTTTCCTAGTTCTTGTACCCATGGTTTTGTACACCTGCTACCTTTAACTCAAATAAATTTTTTGTTTTTGTATAAATAGACTTTTTTTAAATTGTATTCTATCAGTTGATAATGCTCGCGATGAGCGAAACCGGTCCTGATCAAAAAATATATTGTGGAAATAAGTACTAAAAAATGTGTTTTTATTATTTAAAATATAATGCCTTTCCATCAAGAAGTGACAGTTAACACCTTAAAAGTGGTAAATATTATAGCTTAAAACATGCCTTGTCTGAACGATAATCAGCAAATAACGAATTTTGTATAAGCTCGAAAAATAAGGACACATTAAATTTGAGATCACTTAAAATTATTTTACACTGTTTTATTAGTTTTTGAAAAATAACTTATATGAAATTACTGATAGATTGCCGTTTTTTCCCTTGAGATCTGGACTTATCTGCTTTAGGCCGTAAGAGTTGGTATAGTTCTTTTTCAGAGCTGTAAAATTGTTTAAAAAAATACTATTCCGACTCCGAAATTGACCAACAATACTTCCGACTAAAAAAAATATTTTTGTCAGTTTTCTTCCTATTATTCTTATTTATGTGCATTAAATCAATCAAGACCAATCTGGTAAATTGTTCATTGAGATATTTTCCAGTGAGTCGCTCACTTTTCACGATTCCGACTTCAAGGCCTTTTTTTTAAAATTTTCAGTCACGTGTTAAACATGAATTACGTCGAAGCATTGCTAAATAAACCCTATAAGATATGTGACCATTGCCAATAATTTTGCGTTGGATTGTATTAAAAAAGAACTCAAAAAAATTCACGAAAATCTTGAGGCAATATCATTAATCACATAAAAAATATCACATATATCTCTTTGCCATATAACGGTGACAAAATTTAATATCTCATAAATTTTTAGTTCGAGAAAAACTGAAATTCGTGGTTCGGCACGGTCAAGGCCATCCGTGAGGATATTATTTTATTGTGTAATAATTATATGTCGTGTCATTCGAATTTATTTTTTATCACTGCTAATATAACAGGTATTTTGAAGCAGTGGTAGCCAACTGTTGGCCCACGAGAATATTTTAGTACCTGAGTTATTACATTAACAACATTGGAATCAAATGTTTTATTTTAAACATACTGCAACAAATATGGCATTAATAATTTTTCTACAATATAAAAAACTTTTTTTTTTTTTAAATATCATTTATTTAGATATATTTTCATTGCTATCAAAAGCAAAAACTTACATATTGCAATTTTTATTTTACGTAAAGTTCAAAAGGTTGACGATCACTATTTTTAATAACATGGTTCTCATGTTACTTTTATTTAGTTTATCGTTACTGTACAATAAATTTATCACTTTTGAAATTTTTATCGAAAATAAGTTTATTACATATATCATTCTTTGGCCAAGTTCGCTCTCAGTGTGGAGCTAATGGACATCAAATTAAGTTTATCACAACAAAGATTTATTAAAAATGCTGCTTGTTACTCAGTTACTAAAACTTTTATTTTATATAAAAGGGTGGAAATGGTAGCATAGGGCTAGTTGAGAACTAGTGGTTAGTTTTCTCTCACTGTTTTCCATATTTGAGATCGGATTTTAAAAAGCTAAAATGAAAACTTTGATAACCAATACAGATTCTTCTAGAATATGTGGCCATCAGTAACGTAACCGAAAGCAACAACACTAACTACTCGACCATAGACTTGACGAAATACGTAACTGATTTCTTTCTGGAAATATTATTATCTATTTTGTGAAAAAAATAATTTAAATGTTTTTTAAGCTGTAAATATTACAAAGAATTTTGAGGAAAATTGAGGAAATTCATATGTATAACGTTTTTAAAAGCTATGCAACACGGGTCACCCCTAGTTACGCAACTAGTGGAATAAATAGACTTTCAATGTCAGTACGGCTTAGCAAAAATGTTAATTTAAAACAATAGAAAATTAGAGCGTTGTGACCAAAGATTAGTTGCAATTTAATGAATTCCTAGGAATGTTATATGCCTATGTAAATATAATCTGATTTTTAACCTGTTCCCTGCTGCGCCAAGATATTCCGAAAGCGATTATTTCAAAAATTCATTTAGTAGTGTTGGTGTTAAAATTAAACAAACTTGTGGATATTTTTTGGAAAAAATTAGTCTATATGTTAAAACAAAAATTAGCTTGCAAATAACACGCTGCAATCATCCATCTTACCAATTGAAACATCAGCAGTCAGAGGGTTAAATAGTCATTTTTGTAAACACTTTTCAATGACGTAATCTGAAAACGTATTTTTAATGTTGTCAATCAAGTAATCAATCCAAACAATGAAATAGTGTTATCAGAGGTTGCGAGTAAAAAATACATTCACATCTGTCAGTCGGTGATCATCATTCTTTGTTCAATATTATATATATAAGCTATCTTCAAATATCCTGGCAACACTTACAATAGACAATTTTGATCGGTTGCCTAGTTACAAACAACAGGTCTCCAAACAAAACAAAAGAAAACGTAAAAAAATGTATTCAATACAGGCGTGTATTTTGAAACGAAAAATGCTCAGCGAGTATTTTTTTCGTTTCAGTATTATATTGTAATAATCTTTTAATAAATAATATATAAATAAATATTTGTCTGTTTGCTCGTTCCGTATGCCTTCTTATACCATTAATCCGATTGCAATGAATCTTTGGTGGTTTCTTTTGCACACGCCTGCAAAGGCTACTGAATTATGATAGATTATAGAATTTTTAGAAGAAAGGTTATAGAGTTAGATCATCACCCGTTTCGCTTATCGCGAGCGCTATGAAACTATGCGGATATCCTTCTCAATTGTACAGCTTTATGTGGCCTGCTCGCGTGTCGAAAAACCTTCTGATTTATTCATGTACGCAACAGATAGATAAATACGAAATATTATATATATACAAAAGCATTTCGATTAACAGAATTGTAAATTGTAACGCGATCACTTTCATTGTTTGAGTAGCATTTCAACGCATGCAAGGTACTTGTTTGTATAATTAATTTTAAAAAATGCTAGTGGCGGAAAAATTGCTTAGCATTTTGTTTTTACTATTATAATATTATATAATGCCTTCTATCAAGAAGTGAGTGTTCTCAGTTACACCTTAAAAATGCCTACTTAAAATACACGAAATACTGAGAGATTTGAACACTCAAAGCAAACAATCGCTTTTATGCAATTTTTAAAGGTTAAATAAAAAAAATATCGAGTCTTTTGGCGATAAAAAAACTAATAACCGGTCTCGAGAATTAGTCAGATAAATACGATTTTAAATAATGATGCATACACGAAGTAGAAGGGAATATCAACTATGATATATACCCTGCGTTGTAGCCAACACAAGGAAAATCTTTCATTGATTGAATTGGCATTCACTTGGTAGACTCCATTATAACACGGTGAAAAAAAATAGCAATGTAATTTTGTAGAACTAAAAAAGAAAATCTTTCAATTGTTGTCAGAACTCATAGAAACTTGACAGAACAATAATCAAGCGATAATTCTACACTATAAACTGTTATTTTACACACAGTATAATTTATGATACATCGTAGTATTGTATCGCATAAATAAAATAAAAACAAGTATTGACAGATTTTATTCATTATTAGTTAGGTGCTAATTTTCCGATTCGCAGAAGTGATGTATAGACATACAACACTTTTATTTTTGTTATTTATTCATATTGCATACACTAAAAGAACCAGGAAAATAATTTAATCAAGGCATATTTTTTTTGAAATAGTAGTGGAAAAACGACACTTGCTTAAAATACATATTTTCGTCTCGATACATCTCGAATTGTTTTTAGATTTCACAGACATAATTAAACAGAAAAAATGCCAAGGTCTTGTATACACATAAATCTTGAACAGATTAGATCAGTGTTTCCTAAATTTAATTACTTGATTAATGAAAATTATCACAGGCAATTGCGTTAATTATTATTAAATTAGTTTTAACTGCCATTTAGTTCTTGCCTTGGTTTTTGTGTTTTCCTGTAACCTTTGGTATATAGACGACGCTAACTGTTTATTTTACGTCAGTTCTGTTGCATCCGTGTGGTAGAATGCCTGAAGATACCGAAAGGCGAAACCCGGGTCGTTAGTGACAAAACATGTGGAATCGTACAAAGTTGTGACAATTCAAATTTTAATTACTTGAATTGTTGATTTTTTTACGATTTCACATGTTTTATGACTGACGACCCGGGTTAAGTTCGTTAAACATATGTAATCGAACAAAGATTCAACAAAACAAATTTTAAATCGAATTTCCATCAAGCACTTTCAGTCGATATCATAAATTAAAACCAGTATGCCACGTTGTATAAAACCACATTGTACATCATTGATATGCACGTATGTATGACAGAAATTCTCAAAACAATTTTCATGACAAAAAAAACACATTATGAATGTAAACCTTTCCTGCATGCATATAATTTTGTTCGGAGACGCTAAACAGTGTGTCGTAGGAATTCCCCGCGGGGATTTTTGGGCGATTAAAGCTACGGTAAATCGTGTGCATTTGACTCAATGACGAAGTTATTCTGAGTCAATTATACAAGCGTTTGACGCTCTTTACAAATTCATTGTTAAACATAATAAACATGCGGTAAGATTAATAATTTTGCAAACAAAAAATATAGATTGCCGACCGCATAACGCTAACTTCATACGCCGACGTGTCCACATTATTTGTATGAATTCCGAGAAACCGTCAAAAATATTTTCGGTCACGCCTTCGCCACTAGTTGTTACTCGAACGACGATTGCATATTGTCTATTTTCTGTTTAAGTGAATTCACATATTAATATTGCAATAAGGTAAAAACGGTGAAATATTATTTGGCTCTAAAACTCTTACGTATTTTGGCTTATATAATTTAGCTTTATCATACTCAATATTGAACTATTAATACATTGTCCATTTCAATTCTTATTCTAATTTTTTTCATTCACAGGCTGGGTTTCGCCTATCAGCATTTTTTTATCAAAAAAAATTACATGCGTCACCGGCACAATTAAATTCAATACTTATCCTCAATGGCCAACTTATCCTTGCTATATTCCTAACGTGAGATTTATTCAATGCCAATAATGTAACCCACTGATTTTAAATAAGTAGATTTCTCCAATTGTCAATTTTTAAAATGACATTTTCACGGTAGTTGATTATTGTAAAAAAAAAACGTTTATCGTAAAATCGTTAGCTGTATTGTGTGTAAAATTATCATTACAAATATTGAATTTCATTATAATGAAATCACTAATTATAAAAATTATTTCATATACATATTTAGCTTCTAGTCTTTCTGTGTAATTATTATTGTACATAACGATGTTAACTATTTATTGTGTATCAATTCCATTTTATGCTTGAAGATACTAAAAGGTGAAACTCAGGTTTTGAGTCAAAACAAAAGAAAACATGCAATAATTCAAGAATTTTAATTTGATATTTAAACTTTATCAAGCACTCTTCAGTCGATAGCGTAAATTTTATTTTATTTTATACTTTTTTTACATTTTAATTAATATACTATTGAATTTTATTCTGATGTATTTAAAAAATAAAATATTACCAATGTTACGTACCATTTCAAACTTCTTCTGTTGAGGTTATCTTTATTCGAAAGTCTTTGAAAATAAACTGCAAACAATCAACGACCTTAAAGTTAGCATTATAAACGCTATCCAACACATTTAACCGGGTTTATGTGACAAAGTCATTGGATATCCTGAACATGTGGCACCAAGCAAAGCCACGGCGGATATTTAAATGACTCTATATTCCACAAATAACGCCATAAAGTATACTTTCAAATAAAAAACAAAATGATTGGATATGTCACAGACGGCTTGGTTTATTTACATTTACAGAAGTTTCGAACGTCTCTATTGAATAATATTTTTATTCAATTATTGTAAAACTTGTAAATATTTCACAGAGCGGGCGCGGTGTGTCAATTTTTTAAATTCCGCCATTTGCTATGTGATTCGGATTCCGCCATTTGCGAAGCATTTAGATTTTTATGACATATTTACGAAATCGGAAAATACCTAGAAAATGGAATTAATCAAATCGGCAATCAATCTTATCGAAATACAAATAACATATGGCTAGATAAGAAAAACTAATATTATTTATATGGTATCTATAAAGTAGGGATTGTAATCAATCAACCATTTAACTAAAAGAGTTTCTTATTCCTTTAAAAAAAGCATAAAATATTAACAGTGATTTTAAATTTCGAATATTAAGACCTGTGAGTATTCGAATAAATTTAAATAACGATATTTGTGATTTTAATTGCACAAAACATCATTTTTTATGCATAATATATATTTCTAACCTAACCTAACCTAACCTAACACGGCACCTATTTACCAGATATTAGAAAGTTTCCATTAATACAATATTTAAAAAAATAGTAGATCTAAAGGTGTTAGAATCAATTTCATAATTGCTATCGATATTGTCAAATTGTATACCGATGCCATATTTTGTTTTTGGAAGATCGTAGACGTCAATTATTTTGAAAAAATTGATACCAGAAAAATGTCGTTTCTTTCCGTTTTACCTAATATATTCTAACGTCGAATATTCGATTGCAATATCTAATATGAACTATTTTTTACAGGAACCCTGTTCTACTAATTCATGTACAAAACAAACTCTTGTTTTACACAGTGGATATTTTCCACCAATAACCGTGTAATAAATTTCAATAAAACTGTTTAAATTGTTGTACATTTCTACATGACTTTTCACTTACGGCCCGGGCTTCGCTTTTCGACATCTTCTGGCATTCTATCACACAGGTTTACTAAAGAAAAAAGCACCTACTATCGTGATTGTTTTTTTTCAAATACAAAATAAAATACTAAAAATATTTTTATAACGATGTATTAAATATTTAGTTAAGGAAAAATTATACAATATAGTATTTTTATTTGTCTAATTATCGCTACTTAATATAAAGGACCGATCACATTTTGAACCGCTCTGATTGGCTTTTACGCTGTATGCAATTCGATGACGTTTATTTGAACATCGAGGACGCAATAACAAGTGAAATTGAAAATTACATACATATGTAATAAAATCGTTTTTCGGAATCGTGTTCGAACAAATAATTCGTTTATAAATATGTATTAGTTCTATGTTTGGACCGCGTTATTTAAAACCGTGTAGATTAAACATTTGAGTACAACTCATTACTATAAACTTAATTGGCCTCTACTCCGTATTTAATTCGATGACGTTTATTCGATCAACGGAAACGCAATAACGCGTGAAATCGGAAATATCTAACAAAATTGTTTCACAGAATCCGGTGCAAACCAATAATTCGTACGTTAATATGTATTAGCTCTATTTTTGGACCGTGTTATATCAAAACCCTGTAGATTAACAGTTAACTGTAACTCGTTACCGGAAACTTAATTGGCCTATACACCGTATTTAATTCAGAAATGTTTATTCGAACGACGGCGACACAAAAACGCGTGAAATCGAAAATAAGTATTTTTTTCTCGTAATCCTGTTCGAAGAAAATATTCGTTTTTAAATATGTTTTAGTTTTATTTTTCGGTCAGTGTTATTTCAAAACAGCATAAAATTTGAGTACATATCAGTATTAGAATCTTACTACAACAAAAATATCCTACTTTTTGTCTATAATACATACATACAATTATGTTTAATTCAAGGCAAAATGTTAATACAAGATTTCAGAGTGAATCCATTGAAAGTGATATCATGTATTTTTCCTGCTTCCAAAATAGAGTTCTTTAACCTTGTGCATGCACTAAGGAAGACATTTAAAATTGAAATGCAGGATATTTAACAATTCTTAATGATGTACCGATTTAATTTATCTAAATTGCTTTTTGACATAATCCATCTGTCAAAAAAAACGAAATTTATCTAATTTGTAGATGGCGTTGGTGAGCGTTTTTCTACGATCACATAATTTTGACAGAATACCAAATATCTGGAATATGAAGACATGAAAAATCGATTCTAACAAAACGCCACTTGTCGACATAGTTTATCGATAAAAGCTAATACGCTAATGCCATCTGGGTGTATGTCAAAAAACTTAAATAACATCGTCCATCAAAATGGCGTCTTCTCAGATAATGAAAATATACTTTGATTCAAGACATTATGCTCGTGATAATTTGAGAAGAATTCTGATTATTTGTCTAAATATATCAATAAGAAAATAATTCTTTTGTAAGATACATTCAGAGTGATACACTCACACTGCCTAAATTGAGGAAAAAAAATACTTACATATTTCATAATCTGTTTCACACTACATTGAATGAAATATAGCTTACAAACCCTAACAAAAGCATATAAAATAAAACGAATGAATATTTAGTGACACAAAACCCGATATATTTAATAGTTACATTCAAATGGCGATGTGTCCAATTTTATTTTGTTCATATTTATTCAAATATACAGTTGACTGGTTAATAAAAATATCCATGTTATTCTGAATTGATGATGAAGTATGATTGAAAAAAATTATCTATCGTTAGAATTGAAAAATCTGCTTGAATCACAAAGTGGACTTAACGGTTTTTGCTTTTAATTAGCGCATAGAGCACTGCTTCTAAGTGTTAAAATATGCTCATGATCATTTACAGTAGTGGTTTTCAAACTGTGTTCTGCGGAGCCCCAAGATTCACAGTACCTCTCTGGGAGTTTCACGAGACAAAATTTCATCATGTAATTTCATTAGTGTGCGCTAAACAAGAAGCCTTGCCAATAAAGAATAGGGAGCAACTTATCGAGATAATTTTAATATATATTTTTCTAGGGATAGGATGGGATACTCTGAAAAAATAATTCTAAGGGTTCTGAGAGTCAACAAAGTTTGACTACCACTGATGTATAGCCTTTTAATCATTTGACTAAGTGTTAACTGCTGACGATAATTTTTCCCAGCCCTGATTATAATGTAAATGTAGTTGCAAAAATTAATTATTTAATTCTATTTCGTTAATCGTCTGTAAATTAAAAACCTGTTTTCGAGTGGAATGTAAGAGATGCTGCTCTAATCTGTGTTTACATCGCAAGACAAAATTATATTTAATTTTTATGTCTAGAAATTGTTAATTATAAAATTAAAGTAATCAAATGCGACCATAACCAAACGTGCCAAAAATTGCACGAATTCGGAATTTAATTATAACAAAATATTTAAATCGATGACGACCCAGTTGATAATGAAAAAAACAAGACTGTATAATCGCATTCGTCATGGATCGATAGACCACAAGTTTTAAAAAACAGATTTTTGCCACGAGCGTATAATAACGTTCTCTAATTCCATAAGCACAGTTCCTTACTTAGAAAATGCGTGTTAATATACGGTCTACGTTACACACATTAAAACTGGACAAAGTCAATGAATTTAATTATTCAAACATTTTATACACATAACGACATATCTTCACTATATGATAACAGTGTTATACTAACAATTGATATATTATTTTGTACTATAATCAATAAAATATCGATTTTTAAGAGAGCTTCCTTATATTACCAACCCGCCAAGATAATCGTGGCCCTGGGTATACGACCGTCCTAATACCTAGCGGCATATAACAGGTTAATCTTTTAAAATTTGTGCATGCGTAGACTAACAAAAACATTCGTCGGATATTATTTACTGATTGGAGGCACTCATTAAAAAACACAATAAATAGATATTTAACTCGTTCAGTGCTCAGATCGTTAAAATAGTTCACTAACAATTAACCGCGTTTTTTAAAATATTGAAAATGTCATGAATATTATTGCAAAAAGTAAATATATTAATTAATAGAAGTAAAGTTGAGAAGGGACTAAATGCTTGTGAAAATAAATTCACGTGTCGCGCCCTTTAACACTTCAATGTTGCTCACGTCGAGCACTCAATTCACGCACCGGTGCGTGTGAGATTCTGGACTGATTAAAACCGTAAGATGTAGCTATTTTCTCCTACATATCAACAGCAAGAGCAAGTATTATTAGTAGTGAGCCGAAATAGCTATCAACTATATCTTAAAAAAATAATAATTTTGTAGATCTAAAATACATTGCTATTTTTTCACCATGTTATAATATTTCAGTTCTAGTACACTATTTAATATTTTTATGACAGCACTGATCCCGACACCTTAGAATCCATATTGTATCACTTTTATTTTACTCAATCAAACGAGAGAAAAAAATAGAATAGCAAGGAAGTTAACCAAAGCTCATTTAATATCTATTTTAATACATCGAAAAATAGTATTCGTCTAAATTCATTCTCGTCCAAATGGAATATGTCAATATTCGAATCAATGCTATTGAACATTGTTGATTGCTTTTACCATTGGCATTATAAAACGAGAGATGGCGAATTGATTTTACGTTTAGTAGTAACAATAAAATGATTTGTCGAATTTTATTATTTTTACGTTAATCACAGTGAACAGGTTATTGGCTTCAAAAATATGCATATTTTTTTAATGGAAATGCAATACGATGTGAAAAAAACAGACTATCACTTAACCTCTTCCCTTCTGAGTCATGTGTAGGACATTTCATCGACAAATATTTAAAAGACTCGGGACAAATCAAACAATATTTCAACACAAAAAGCGTCTTAAAAATGTTATGGCTTTGTTAATATCATTACATTGGTGAGTGTCATATATCAATACATTGCAATCAACAATTATCAGTGGGATGAACTGAAAATTTTGCGTGAAACACAAAAGCGTTGTTTAATACTTATATCGCAAAGTGGGCATATCGGGGTTTGCTACAATGCAGTTAGTAAAACTGCATCGCCAAATATTAAAAAATATATTAGTTGGAGTGGTGGGAACAATCATTTCAATTAAATACCAATCATACCTCAAATTGGTGTGACTGATAAGGCCATAGATACGATAGCACATGAATCGCATTATCTATTAAATTATCTGACATAAAACTAGAATGATAACTGAAATCCAAGATCCGAACCTGGAATAAAAGATTTGTTTACTTCAATTTACAATATTAACTGACGGTGATGATTTTATCATTTTTGAATTGTTTAAAATCAAAATGTGTTTCAATGAAACTCTACGTATGAGGTTATGCTTGTTCTGTCAAAACTTGCTATATTCTTAGCTGGCCAATCACTTTATTTGTTACCCTTTTTGTGTTTTTCAATACGCTTTCCAAAATTACAGGTTGATATTTTATTTCGAGTGTTTCCGACTAATATGTCGTAAAATATGACAATATATGATACTTCATTTCATCAAATTGTGTCACAGGATTTGCAATACGCGCACAGAGAGAGATTGTGTTTGTGTGACAGACTGAATATTGTTTTAATATTTAGCTAATTCATTGCAATGTATAACGTTACTTCTATACTATATCCTATTTGAGCTCAATACATTAATAAGTGCTTATTCTTTGTATTCGTGTACTGTAAAAATCCACCTTAACCGTTCAGGCGCCACGGCATGCAGGCACGCACACGCGATTTAGAGTTTATTTGTGAATAAGTACAATATTTTTAAATGAAATATAATGCAGAAATACCTATTAGAAGCAATGGAATAGCTTGAATATCCGTATGTTGAATCGTTTTCGTTTTATTTGAAGTTGAGTGATGTGACTTGGACTGGCACCTTATTATCGAAAAGATCGCTCGATTGATAGACCCACCATTAAACCACCCGAAAAAATATTTAAAAGAGATTCCATGCATGTGCAAACACCTTAAAGAATGAGAAAACAAGAAAGTAGACAAAATACTTTTGCAAAAGATGCTATCTGCCGTTTTGTGCTGTGACGTGTTAAAAATTTATCATACTAAAATAGTGTTTTGAACATTATTAGTTATGTTTTTCTATATATATATATATATATATATATATGTACAATATATATCATATATAATATATATATACTATTTTTGGCAAACCTGGAAGCATTAATGCTATTTTTAAACATTAATATATAACACGGTGAAAAAAATAGTAATGTATTTTAGTTCTACATTTATTTTTTAATAATTGATAGCTATTTCGGCTCACGCCATTGTCAGAACGCTTATGCTTAAACAAACATTTGCTTATCTATATATAGCTGTGTAGAAAAGGTACACAATACATCTTCTCTCCTGTTTTAACGACCTAGCTTCTTTTTTTTTTTGGAATAAAACAAAATTTTTCCAAAAATTGTAAATGAAACTATAATAAAAAGGCGGCTTTGTTAATAATATAATAATAACGGAATTGGTCTATTACGGAAGCAAATCAGATAAAGAGAGGGCTAAGTAATGGAGAAGACAATATAATAGTTTGTTCGTTAAGAATCCTTTGTGATAGTTGATGTCTATTGATTTCCAACTGTTCCAAAGCTGTCATTCTGCGACCCTTACTACAAAGATGCAAACACTTAGGCGGTTTATTATATATCACTTTTCTATGAAAATCAATAACTTGAGTATAAAATGACTTTCATGGAAAGATCGATGATTGAAGACGGTGGCGTACAGCAAAAATCCATGGAATCGGCTTGGTGCTTAAAGGGTTAAATATAAATTTGAATATTTACGGCATGTGGAATCTTTAATCAAAGTGTGCAGTGAGATATTAACATGGTAACCTATTCAAAGCATTAATATAGCATAAATTATATTGAACACTAAAATACTACATGAATCTCATCAATATTTATATTAGAATTACGATAAACCGCTACATTTGCAATTCGTCTCGAAAAAGTCCCCATATATCTTAAATTTAACTGGTTTTGCAAATGTTGAAAAGGTGATTTTTTCTTTGGTGGTAAAAGGTGGCTTTTTTTTTTTCAAGACAAGGTTTCCGTTAATGCGTGTATATATATGTTTAACAAAAAAAAGTAGTTTAACGCATATTGTAATATATTGTAGTATATTACATAACGCGCAATTACTACTTATACAATATATTTTATGATTAAGACAGGTTTCGCTCATCACTAGCATTATAACTAACTGATAGGACACAAGGCTATTTATACAAAATTTTGAAGGAAAGTTCTACGGTATACAAAACGAATGGTTCAAGAACTAAATAAACAATTTACGGAAAATCATACAATATACATGCAAATGAATTAAATCAATTTACAAATAAAAAATATACTGAGGTAAAAGTACTGAAAATGTGTTTTTTTTTAGGAGCTATAAAGTCAGAGTCTTATAATGTCAAATAAGAAAACAATATATTGTACAATAACAATTGGTTTCCAAGCGACTAGACAAAAATGGGTGTGTGCTAGCAACACTCATATCACATAATATATGTCTGATAAAAATATCAATCGTTTATCGCTAACATGAATATGGTATTCTGTAATTAGGGATAGCAACACTGGCATCGCATTTGTTTTACTTTCCTTTGAATTTCCGGGAATAAAATAGTAAATAAATTGCCGCCAGAAGATATGTCTATCAATTATAGATTTTTTAAATTTGCATTGTTACAACTTTGTACGATTCCACATGTTTTGTCACTAACGACCCGGGTTTCGCCTTTCGGAATCTTCAGGCATTCGATCACACGGATGCAACAGAACTGAAACCCATTTATATTTTATTCTTAGTTGATTAATATTTGTTATAAAACCCTTTCGAGAATGACTTATTAACAACGTCTTTAATGAAAATTTTTACAGGCAATTGTGTTAATTATTATTAGATTAATATTATTAAATTTGTTTTAGCTGCAATTTACTGCTTGTTTGGGGTAAGCGTTTTCCTGTAATTAATAACTTCGGTAGATAGGCGATGATAACTTTACTTTTGTTTATTTTAGGTCAGTTCTGTTGCATCCGTGTAATAGAATGCCTGAAGATGCCGAAAGGCGAAACCCAAGTCATTAGTGACAAAACATGTGGAATCGTACAAAGTTGTAACAATTCAAATTTGATATTGAAATTCCATTAAGCACCTTCAGTCGATATCATAAATTATTGATCTTTTATGTTATGTTGATTTAATTCGGAAGAAAAACAATAACTTGACACCAATTCCTGTTTTATAATAGTAGAAAAAAATGATTTTAAACCTTTCCTCGCTAAGCCCCGTAAAAATAATGTAAACACGACATCGACCTAAAACATGACTCCAATTAAAAAAAGTTTATTTTTATCATGTGTTTTTCCTATAGTAACTATTTATATGCATTAAATTAAAGATCGACCAACCAATCCGACAAATTTTTTATTGAGGCATTCTTAATTGAATCTTATTGAGTCATAGTCACTCGCTTTTCACGACTTCCACATTGAACCAAAACACAGCTCTGGTCTTCGTGCATTGAATGACTCTGCTAAGGTGGCTACACTGCTGCATAAACACCCTGGGCATAGACAAGCAACATATGCTACGCGTGCCACTTTAAAATGACGTGTAAATAATAAAAAAAAAATACTAGATTAATACATAACTCTACTTAGTATTGTAATGATTTTTTGCGAATTTGTGAGTAGAAAATGATTTATTTGTTTTAGTCTAGTATCTTGAATTAGCTGTTTTGTGGCAAGCCGACCGCTGCCATAGAGGGGCTACGAAGACTCGAAAATCTTATTAATAGATTATCTCCGATCGCTTGTCGCTGATAATAACGAATAAGCCAATATAACCGGTGATAAGAAAATTAATGACATAATTACTTAATTTTTATCAAAGAAAAAAATCACAGTTTGATAATAGAATGTATTAATTGATTGCAATTAGCCACTCAAATGTTTGAGTTAAAATTCAGGCACTTAAGAATTTAATTACATAAAATTATTTTTTTCGCTATATTGGGCAATAAAAAATTGCCAAGTATTTTAACATAAGGCAACATTCGTAAAAATAACAAACATATCATTTATCACTTAGAATGTGTTAAATGTTTATTCTTGATGGAAAGCCATTATATAACAATACTAAAACATCATTTTTGGAGCTTTTTCCGCATTTCTACATTATGAAGATCAGGACAGGTTTTGCGGTTTCCCTCGTCGCTAGCATTATCAGTACAAACTAGCCGGAATAGTTATCAACTTTATTACTTTATAAATTTTTTGAAACTAAAATTCGTTACTATTTTTTCACCGTGTTATAATGGAGTTTTATCAAATAAATACAAACTCAATATTTCATACTATAAATCATCCAGTTTAGTTTTCAATGTTATTATTTTTAAATAGTTATAATAAAATCAACTGTCATTATATTATTTAAAATCAATATTAAGATCAAATATGTTGAAAATCAAGGATGGCAAAAATAACTAGATTACCTGCTGTCAACACCACTGAATGCGAACGCCTCAACTGTTGAGACAACTGCTGGCAGTACATTGAATAAGGATACCCAATCAATAATAAAATAGTGTTGCCAGTGTCAAAAATTTCACGTAATTCAAACTGTTTCAATAACCTCAATAAGTTTTTGAAAACTAATGACATATTTTTTTTAAATATTTAATATTGGAATACTTTTTACGTGGATCAGTAAGAAACGTATTGAAAGTTCAATTCAGTTCTCCACTCCAGTTTAAACAAGCTGATAGTAACATTTCAACGAAATAATTATCATGATAATGTAATAACCGCTAAATTTTGCCGCCAAATAAACATATATATTTTTGTTTGCGTATATATAAAAGATAACTATGTAGTATTCGTGTGAGTCACATATCTAAATACTGCCAAAATTTGGCATTTTATTCTAAGAAAAACAAATTTCTGGATGTACCATCGCCTACGCTAAAAAACATTGTGAATAGCGTGACCATTTGTTGTGTTTTGACCGGGAATATCCCATTTTAAGATTGTATGTCCAGTTATCTTCAAGGAGACGACAAAGTGTTCAGAAAAAGAGCAATTTATTGTCAAAATACTGTCGAATGAGTAGAAATTATTTTGAGTAACACCAAGCATTGAAAATTTGTTTTTTTTGTATTTTTTACTGTGCACGTTTTAATGACACTTACAAAATGTCATAAAAATCACGAAGAAGTGAGTAGCCATTTTTTTAAATACAATTTACTATTACGTACAATTAGAATATGTCTCGTTTTGAGTAATGACCTAAATGGTCACATTTATTATAAAGCTAAACGAAAAAATAAATAATGCAGTACAGTTTATCCTCGACTTACGACCGAGATACATTCCTGGACTTTGGTCGTAAGCCGAATTGGTCGTAAGTCGAATTTCGTACAAAATATGTATGTACTTACATATTAAAATAAACGTGTGTATTTATTTATATTTTCTTGTTAAATTTATACTTATTTATTAATACAAAATATAATATTACCTTCATTAATATTTAAAATCTTTCGTCATATGTTCTTATATAACTACAATCCATCGGCTCATCATCAGTAGTGGAAGAAGAAGCAGTAGTAGTCTTTTTAAAAATACATATCCATCAATTTTATTAAAGTTGTTTGTTGTTTTTTTTCCTGTTTATTTCTTATATGAAGCAAAATCTTCTTGAAAACGGCGGTTTATACTTAAAAATCTTTTGTTGTCCGAAACCATCTTTGCAAATATTCGAGTCTTTGAATGGTGACCCACCACTGTTAAATTTTATTCCTTTATAATTTTCACCACCAAACACTGCCAAATACTTTGTAATCAGGAGTGTTGTGATAATTAGTGTTATTTTTGTTTATTTCGAAGCCTTTCCCTTCATCCAGTTTAAAGGGGATAGTCTCACTCTACTCTTCACTTTTAACCCATTGACTGCCGGTGGTTCAACAGTTGTGACGGCTGATTTTAACGTGTCAATATTTGATACTCGATAATCAAATAGTGTCAAAATTTTCGCGTACAAGTTAAATTTTGTGTTTAAATATACAATAACTTTATTCGTCCTGACAATCGTAAAGGTACTATGACATTAATATGATTGAAGCAATTCAACCTCTCGGTGAGTGATTTTTTGCGCACTATACTTCTCCGAGACTATTTTCATCCGGATGAACCGTTTCGTCCTTACTCGCGAGAGGTTAAATAATAAAAACACCTTTTTTGCGTTATTTCCACAATATATTTATGATAAGGACCGGTTTCGCACTTTGCGACCAACTGGTGTTCAAATTTACTGTGTTAATAGCACTAAACATGTTTTTTTAAATTTATAAATAACATTTTTGCCAAGAAGTGACAGATAACAAATGAAAAACGATTTCTGAATTATACATTAAAGACGTAACTCGTCACTTCTCGGTGGAAAGGCGTTGTATTTAAATAATAAAACACAATGTTTAATACTGTTCCCACATTGTCATACTAATAAGATATTGACCGGTTTCGCCCATCCCGAGTATTATCAACTGACATGAGAGATTATGGGTTATGTTTCTTAACCCCACATATATTGCTTCCAGGTGTTCTAAGACGTTGAACATGTTAGATGATTTGGGAGAGTGATATAAATTTATAACTGTAATTAAGCGAGCCCCTTGTTGACGTATTGACAGGAGCAATATACACCTCAATTATCACTAATGATAAGGGTTTATGTCGCTTAGAACAAAGCCCGTAAGAGTCAGCGATGATTTATTTGTCACCAAGCAATTTCGTAAGAAGGCGTTGTTTACATATTCGCACCTATGTTTAACAATAATATTTCCCTAACAATGACCTGACGTGAACATTGCGGACACTTTCAACGCCAAGGACAGTATATAGATGGCGACACTGGTTGCGCATTAATAACCAATTTAATGGAAGTCTAATATTTGAACCTGGGATTAAATAACATTGTTTTATACCCTGTAATTCCATAAACAACGTTGGGTTAGTCCAAAAATCTACGGAACAATTACAACCAAATTTGTTTTTAACTATTCGAAAGTTTAATGACACAAGGGCGTAGCTACAAAAATGTCTGTTTTTAGTTGAATTTACCATTTTTATGTACAACATAATAAATATTGTTAATTATATAATGGAATTCGACAAATGTCTTTTTAAACTCCATACATGAAGGTAAAAATATCAAATCATTTAGTTTAATATTTTTCTGATACGGTTTTTGATAGGTATTTCGACTTCAGTCATCGTCAGAGCTCAGAACACATCCATGTTTTTTTTTTTATTTTATGTCTAAATATTTCCAAATTTTTTTTTGAAAATAATAGAATTTGTCTACTTTAAATAACTCCAATATGCTTATTTGACTCAAATTGACTTAAAGCTATCTGCTTAAAACATTTTGGTGGATGATTTATCAATATTTAAAATATCTTTTTTATTTTACGTCGTTTCTCCATGGAATTTTTCGTTTCAAGAACAAAGAGCGTACACTCTCTGCATATGGCATCGGTTATCTTTTCATGAAACTCTAGTTACCATAATAAAAAAATCAAAACTAAAACGAATAAAAGTTGTAATGTCAAACACATTTAAGTATAATATTTCCCCGCTCTCTATTTATAACACCTTGCAACTTTTTCTCCTTTTTTAAATTTTAATTTAAAAAATAGTGTTCCAATTGACGTTTAAAAATAAAATGGTGGCAAATGCTTACAATTTGAATATAACGTCAGCCATTTTGATTTCGATGACGTATTTTACATCTTGAATAGAAAAAAATATATTTGTATATATTTAATTGTGTAAGTTCTTCTTTTAGATATAATTCGCCATATTTGTATTTACTTAAATACTTATGGGACCGCTTAACATTCTTAGAAACAAAGAACAAAAATAAGCACATATACCTGCCTATCTATACTTTGATTATCGCCGTGCATATTGCATCAAATCAATAATGACATTGTGCAGTACATATCGCCACAAACAGTTGGCTAATTTTTTTATTCATTTGTTTATTTGTGAGTCATTGATAGTTTGCAATAATATACATATATATATTTGTATTTATCAACTAATATTCTCGTAGAAACTCGTAGTTTCCGATGGACACATATCACTTAGATATTTTCCAAATATTGTGTTTTGCCTAATATTTTTTCAACTTCCTCCAGCACATAGAATAACTGTGTTTATTTTCACTTTCTCGTGAAAAGCCTTATTACATATTTCTTTTGAATATTTCGTAATTCTTCAGAAAATGAAGCATTTTTTCCCTCATCATATTTTCGGAATCATGAACATGGTCTGTTTAACACACATTTGAATTGTTAAAACTTTTTACGATTCTACATATTTTGTCACTTACAACCCGGGTTTCACCTTTTGGCATCTTCAGGCATTATATCACACGGATGCAACAGATCTGACGTACAATTAGCAATTATTATTGTATACAATTATTATTATATACAATTAACAACAGTTAGCATTGTCTATATACCAAAGGTATTAATTAAAGGAAAACACAGACCCTAAGGCAAAAACTAAATAACAGCTAAAATAAATCCAATAATATTAATCTAATAATAATAATAGACACAATTGTCTGTGACTACTTTATTATTAAACAACTACTTTTGAAAAATAAATTTTAACTAACAATGCTTTAACACTAATTTATTGTAAAGTTGGACTATTTCCACAATACATTTTATAAGCGAAACCAGTGCTGGTGCGGTAATGTTTTTTTATTTAAAAAATAGCATCAGTAACTTTACTTTCGTGTGCAAGTTAATTTTTGTTTTAATATATATCCTGATTTTTCCTGATTATCAATAAATATTCTAGTACCTGGATATTAGAATCACTGACATCGCTAGAATTTGGAGCCTTCGTGCAAATATCACGTAAGCCAATTTATATAATTTTTAATAATATTCTTGTTTGTATAAAATACTACTAAATAAAAAAAATTATGACCAATTTTCTTAGGAATGTATGTAGAATTTTTGGGCTTTGTACATTGAATGATTGTGTTATGAAGTGGCCGAGCTGCTAGTTACAATATCTATTACTTAGCTCTACATTTACGAGTTAGGTTCTAAACTTTCTAACCGCTAACGTCTCAACTGTTGAGACGGCTTGCAGTATGTTGATTGTGTATTTACGTTATCAAAAATAGCTTGTAAGAGGTATTTTTTCAACTAAAATATAGTCTGGTGTTTTCCTTATAATCTCCATAAGTTTGGTTAATATAAGGGGGATCGGAATTAAGTGTCGTTATTTTAATGAAACAATCTGATACGATAAAAACATTTATTTTTCAAAAATTAGTCTATAATATAATTTCCATCGTTGGATATAACTTCTCTCCACCTATCTGGCAATTTTTCAATCACTCTTTTATAAAAATCACCAGGTTTTGAATGAATCAAAATATTCAGATACCAATACTATATACCATTGAATTAATTTTTGAAATATTCTATTATAGAATATCATTTGTATGGCTTAGCAAGCAAAGTTTTAACAATATTCAACTGTATTAATTTGGCGCTAATGAGTTCAGAGGAATTCCATTTTTTAATGTAATAGTTTATTATGTTTGAACGTAGTAGGTTTATTCCCCTGAAAATTTCTTATAATGTAGACGTAAAAATCAGAGCTGTAGAATCGGAGTCGTAAAGTAGCGGTGTTATGGCGGGAGTGATGAAAAACGAACGAATCCCACCACTTCTGAACGATTCTGAAATATATCTCAATAAAAAATTTGCCCGATTGGTTGGCGATCTTTTATTTAATGCATATAAAAATGAAAGGTAGGAAAAAACCTAACAAAATTTAAATTTTACAGTCGAACTCATGTTTTTAGTCAATGTCTGAATCGAAATCATGCCTTTTTTTATGTCTCCACATCCCTATTAAAAACAATAATTACCTGTCAATCCCAAGATCGAGGGGAACTCCCTGAGTGTCATCAGAACTATATTCATGGTCCGCCGGTAAATATATCCGCTCGGCTCGGATCGCAGCCTCGATTCCAGAATCCATTTTCCAGGCGCCAAAAAAATTGCATTACACTTTTCGAGACCCACAAATACTCACTGAGTCTAAAATATATTCATTCAACAAGCGTCAATAATACTCTTCGTAACACTTTACAAAATGAACGCGAATTCGGCGGGAATTATAAATATTTCAAAAATATGACATTTATTCAAGAGAATTTTTTGCTTCGTTGTGTTTTATGCTTCGATACAACCGAGTTACTAATAACTAATTACAAATGTAAACACTCCCACCGACTCGTATAGATAGGCAGGTTTATCTTTAAATGGTATAATATTAGTTAATACAGTCTATTATTCGTTTTTTATTTTATATTTCACATTATATCCAGAAATCTTCTACATTTTAGTATCACTATGTTAATTATTTGCCAGCCAGCACTGAGTTATCTGCCGTCTATGGAATGAAGTTGACATTTCAAGCAACAGGTTTTTATCGCGACACTCGGCGAACAGCTAGGTTCCGCAAGCCGCGAGATTTTGGCGGGCACAAAATTGCGTGGCGCTATATATGCTATGTTATATTACATTATCATAGAGACATTGTGTGGGCTTCCTTCAAACAAGATTGCCAGACGTGATTAAATATCCCCATTTTAATGTATTATTGTTGATGGGACACGCAGGTCTGTGGTTTCTAAGAAGATTGCGATAAGAGTGTGTACTTCATTTTTTCGTATAGACAAGGAAAATATAAAATTCATTATTGTTATTTTATTGTTGTTTTATTTTCATCGTTAGAATGGACGAAGAGTAAACAATGAATCTTTTTTTATGCTTATTTAAAAAAAATACAAACTAGCATACAATGTATGACGTAACACCCAATAACTACAAAAAATATGTTTACAATAATGTCTATTAATTGTTAACTGAACAAGTCATATTTGGATAGGTCGTAAAAAGGATTGTCGCCTCTATAAAAAAAAAGATTTAAAAGAGTTTAACCCGATAATATTTATTGATTGAATTGGCATTCACTTGGTAGAAATTCATTATAACACCGTAAAAAATAGCAATGTATATATGTTCTAAAAAAAATTTTAATACACCGTGTTGTAGATAATATCCATTAAATAAAATCATCTTTGCTTTATAAGTGATAAATAATTCAAGATTCTGCTACTTTGCGACAAGATTAAGAAGGTGAAAAGAAGATTTGCGAGGGGGATATTTGTTCTACACATTCTGGATATTCATGGTCATTTTTGAGACAAATGTTACGATCTGAGGCACAATGTGGCGTCTTCGGTCTAAGAATTAATATGAATTTTAATTCTTACTCTAAAAATTTATTGATAGATGGATAAAGAGTTATTTAGCGAAAATGTGCGGTCCCTAAAGTGTTAACAAACAATCATAAATAAAACTTTTTTCTCACTGTCTATTATTTCCGAACCGTGTAGCCGTTTAAAAATATAATAGAATCAGGTGTATTAGAAAAATCGAATTCGAAATTTGAAAATTGAAATAGAGAAAAATTATTTTGTTAGAGAAATCATTTGACAATTTTTGTTCCCGCTTAATTTTTACTCATTCCGTGCTAACGACACGCCTAGCTTGTCCATACTTGTATCCAGTATGTGCTCAGGACCCGCCTAGCGTGTTTATGCCTGAAATATAAAAAAATAATTTTACGACTGTATTTTTTATTAGTCGACTTCATATAATGTTCATTTCGGATTTCATCGCCTCTGGATCTTACCGCGCGTAACACTTTTTTGCATAGTAAAGCTGAGTCTAAACGTGCAGTTGTGAATATTTTTTTGTGATATTCGTTCAAATTTTTTCATTGTTCTATTTGGTTGCTGAATTTAACAATAAGAATTTAAAAATAACTGGACCATCTCTATAACGTTGTTTTGTTAAAATTTGTTAATTTTCGAGTTTGAACTATTTAGTGAATTATGAGCAAAAATAAATGCTTTTTGAATAGTGTAGTGTAGAAATTTTTAGTGTATAGTATATATATTATATTTACAATCATAAAAGTTTCATTTTGATTTTTCTCCAAAAATACTTACGCGTATCATGAAAAAATGGATTTTCTTTTCAATTTGCCAGCATTTTCACAATTCATGTCGATAGATACATACGACAAATTTCATTCTAACCACACCAAAAAGTCATAGTAAAAAAATAAAGAGTTGTGGCAAGCCTTAGTGTTGAAAAAATCCAAATGCTAAGCATAAATAATTTCCACAGATGACACAAAAGGTAATATCCATACAATAAATAAGCGTGTTTGAAATAGTATATACTTTGGACTATATATTCGATTGTATAAAGTGGATACCTCTTTCTGCACCGAATACTATCGGTCAAAATCAAAACCATTGCACCACCGCCCTAAGGTTTAGATTGCAACTACTATATGTTCCCGCGAATAAACGAATGTCAGAACAGGTCGGATATACTTAACGATTTTTTGTTTCATTAACAATTTCTAACATCGATACATTTACCTCCTCTTCATTATGCAAGCCTGGTATTTTTTCCATTGTTCGTATCGATGAAAACTTACACCCTTGGACGTGGGTCGTTGAGTCAGCACATACTCTATCGTGTAATTAATAAATAAAATCGGCACCGTTTCTCACTACCTCTTAACATTTATGTTACCTAATAGTGGTGCGATTACTGGAACGCATTCACAAATAAATGAATGTTTTTAATGTGTAAATAATTGCAAGCTATTTGTTTTCTTTTATCGATATATTTTAAATTCTATTTATTTTTTGTCCCGATATACTCACATCAATAATTTAAATTATTTTATACAAATTTTAATATATTTCATGAAAATGATAATATAAAAAAAAACACATGCATAAAAAACTCTCTTCTATCTATTTAACACGTGGATCAATAAGTCCCGGGACTGACACATAGATGGCGTTGCTAACAAAAGTTCCGTATGATTTTTCATAAGTACCAACCTTCAAAAGATACCTGTCAAAATTTCATGACATTCTGATGTTTGGTCCATGAGTTACAGTGATTTAAGTGACGCTCGTTTGATATTCTCAGAATAATGGATTCGAAACAATTTCGTGTGTTGATTTATCATTGTTTTTTGATGAAAAAAAACACAGTGCAAGCTCAGCAATGGCTTGAAAAGTGCTACAGGGAATCTGCTGCATCAAAAACAACCATCGGTGGTATGCTGAGTTTAAACGTGGTCGTACAGACACTGAAGATGCTGAACGCTCTGGCCGGCCAAATGAGGCAATTACCCCGGAAATCATCAAAAAGTCCACCAAATCGTTTTCGAAAACCGTAAATTAAAATTGCGTGAGATAGCTGACACCTTAAAGATATCATACGGCAGTGTTTACACTGTTTTGCATGAACATTTGTCTATGAGGAAGCTGTTGTCAAAGTGGGTGCCGCGTTTGCTCACAGTGGATCAAAAAGAACAACGTGTCGTTAATTCTGAGCGCTGTTTGAAGCTGTTTCGCCGAAACAAACCGGATTTTTTGCGTCGGTATGTGACAATGGATGAAACCTGGATCCTTCACTACACTCCAGAGTCAAAGCGATCGTCAGCCGAGTGAACTGCAGTCGGTGAGAAGCGTCCAAAGCGGCCAAAAACGCAAATGTGGACCGGTAAGGTTATGGCCTCAGTATTTTGGGATGCTCATGGAGTTTTGTTCATCGACTACCTTGAAAAAGGTAAGACCATCAATAGCGAACGTTACATTGTCCAATTGATGCGTTTGAAGAACGAAATCGGTGAGAAACGGCTCCAAATGAAAAAGAAGAAAGTGCTCTTTCACCAAGACAATGCGCCGTGTCACAAGTCGCTCGCTACAATGGCGAAATTGCATGAATTGGGCTTCGAATTGCTTCCACACCCACCATATTCACCGGATCTGGCCCCCAGCGACTACTACCTGTTTGCAGACCTCAAAAAAATGCTCCAAGGAAAGAGATTCTACTCCGACGAGGAAGTCATCGCCGAAACGAACGCTTATTTCGAGGCCAAAGATAAATCGTTCTACAAGAAAGATATTGAAATGTTAGAGAAGCGCTGGACTGATTGTGTTGCTCTTGAAGGAGACTATGTTGATAAATAAAGTCGAATTTTGCCAAAAAAACGTGTTTTTCTTAGTTAGTCCCGGGACTCATCGATCCAAGTGTTAAGTACAATCAACCCAGTGTTTACGTGATTTGTTTTTAAATTATAGTGAAGAACTCGTAAAAGGTCTCTTCCGTCTTATTAGTTCTGTTTTGTGATAGAGTGTCAGAAGATGCCGAAAGGCGAAACGCGAGCCGTTAGTGGCAAAACACGTAGAATAACTTAAAAATCTTGAAAAACCAAAATGTTATTCAAAATAAATACACGTGTATACCGACCATTACATTATGAACTTTGAGCAGATTTATCGATATAATATGAGCCGCAAAAATACCGAGGTCGAGTTATTTGTACATGCCGACGCTCGCATGTATTGTCTTTGAAATAATGAATATTATTAATAATAAGCAATACATTTTTATAATTCAAATATATTGAGCATGACTGTTACATGAGATTTTTAAATTAGCAGTGAAAGCGTTAAGCGACGGCGCAATTTTGCGGGAAAAAATTCTTTTTAAACCCATTAATAAACTGTTCTCAATTAATTACCAGAGTTCATTTGTATTCCCAAGTTTGGGGGATTCCAAACATGGTCGTAAATTGCCTGACATGTTTTATAAATAAAACTTTTAAGCGGTTACGATAAGGGCTTTCCGGTGATATCACTGCAAAATGACATAAATATTTTTTAATTCATTGACCACGTGAGTTTAAAGCAATAAAATGGTGTCTTTTATATCACATATATGTATATACAATATAAGCCATCCTCAACTTTCACAAAAAGACTTGGATAGAATATTTTAAATGCATTTCGTGTTTTAACTAGTTTCCTACTGAACGGCGTTAAAAATATTCGCAGTCTTTGTGACAAATAAAACTAAATGAGATTTTCAGGTCAAATCAACCTAACATATGTTATTTTTACATAAAATAACCTCGTACACGAATTTTATAGCACTGCCAAAATTCTTGTATTTTTGTATAGTTACGGTCAAGTAAATTCAATGTTAGTCCTCAATGACCAACTTAACCTTGCTATATCCCTTACGTGAGATTAATTCGATGAGTCGACAATTTGAAAAAATTAAGTCCTAGACCGTAGTTTCCATACGACCTGATGTTTATAATACGGCCAAAGTGTAATTTTACAATTTATGATATCGACTGTAGGTGCCTGATGAAACTTCAATAACAAATTTGAATTGTTACAACTTTGTATGACTCCACATGGTTTGTCACTAACGACCCGATCACAGGGATGCAACAGAACTGACAGATCACTGATAGGTCAGGTTTAGTTCTGTTGCATCCGTGTGATAGAATGCCTAAAGACACCGAAAGGCGAAACCTGGGTCGTTAGTAACAAAACATGTAGAATCGTACAAATTTGTATAATTTTACACGAGTGCCACTGGTCTAGAGTCCCAAACCCGCTTACCTCTTCTCCAAAATGGTGTAATTCAAGTTGATTGTTAGGTGCTATCCTTATAATACACTCACAACTAAATAATGACATCATCATAGGAGGAAGCATAGTGATTTGTTGGTGTCAGGAATTACCAGGAGCAAAAATGATCTAGGAAGTGATTCAACAAGAATCGAAGAGGACTTTACAAGGTAAAAAATAAAACACAATTCAATTTTTTATTGTTTCATTTCTAAACAAAAATGCACTTATATATTGGAAGATTTACAAAATATAGTCATACATTTTTAAATAATTGTCTAATACAGCAGTTTCCAACCGGGGCGACGCACACTATTGCACAGGGGAGGTTATGCAAGGTAGTTGTTTTTTAGTTCTTGAACACATGGTTTTTTTATACCTGCTACCTTTAACTCAAATATTTTGTATAAATAGACTTGTTTGTAATTTGTATTCTATCAGTTGATAATGCTCGCGATGAGCGAAACCGGTCCTGATCAAAAAATATATTGTGGAAATACGTACTAAAAATGTGTTTTTATTATTTAAAAAAGTAACACAACACATCAAGTGCATATGATACGTAACATTTTTTTTCTTTTTTTTTTTGCATTAATATTGGGTTGGACCCCCACAATTATTTATTGTAGCTATAGTCTGATGCAATCTAAACTTTTATTGCGTCACGCATAATGGAATGAGTGTAAAAATACTAAATGTGCCAATATTGGAACACTGGGCAAAAATGGGTTAAATAAATTTTGAGTTAAGTCTGTTTTCGATATTGTAAAATTCAATTCACTCGATTTTCTGTTAAAATATGGACATGTTAGGTGTTGATAGTATATATTTTCAACCAAATCAGTATATGTATATGTAAAGTATAATGTTAACCATCAATTTCAAAAAAACGTAGAGTAGTGTAGTAATGAAAATAAGAAAATTATCTCTGGATATATTTTGTTCGTTTGAGTTGCAAAATCGTTTTTTCATATTAAAAAGACACATTTGTATGAAATTATCACAGAATTTTGTCAGGACCGCAGTAATCTTTCGTGTTAACCGATACATGTGTGTTTATATTTTGCATTACTATTCTGTTGATTGTAATACAGTTTTTATTATTTAAAACGTATCTTTATTATTATATCCATTTAAAAAAATGGGAAAGGCGCAGCAGCATATATAGGTTGGAAACCGCTGGTCTAATACATACATTATGCTTAATGTTTATAAAATTTATCATGAAACATGGAAGAAGTTAGAGATTTATTATTAAAAAAAATTTTGATAAATCCTACCAACTCAACAATAAAAATCACATTATTACCAACATTGAGCAAGAGTTCAAATGTCATTATCATTTGTTCGACTGTATGTTCGAATCGTGACAAAATCGTTGGTATTATTGAACATAACATTCAATTATTTGAAAAAAAATAATACAAAATATAAGATAAACAATTGCACAATCCAGCAATTGATTAACCTTATGGAAGTCGCCATTTTTCAGTGTTATTTTTTTTTAATATGAAAATGAAACAGTACATACACGGAAAATCATTTATCATATTTTTCATAATCAGTAGGTTAAAAAAATACCAAAGTTTGTTTTTTCTGGCAGCCCTGAATTTAAAAAAAAATTATTTACGACTGAAACTGATTCCATTATATTTAAACTACTTAATAGAACTTATAAGGTGTATGTTTGATAGCTATTTCGGCTTACACCCTCATCAGAACTTGATATTTTTTCACTGTGTTATAATGGACTTCCACAAGTAAATGTCAATTCAATCAACTTATTATTATTTTTTTTTTTTGTTTGTATCGCAAAATATATATGTTAATTTAGAAAAATAATATTGGCACAGCCCTGTGAAAGGTGTTCCACTGGAATGTGATAGCATGAGAATGGTTCAACATTTGAAAATTCTGGAAATCAAATGATATTCAATAGGATTCAATAGATGTCTCTGTTTTAAAATATTTTTCTAAAAATGCTTACATATTCATGACATATATGCTCGCACTGGCATATAACATGTTGATATTGTGATTTTATTGTTAAATTGTCAGTTTGAATAATGTTATGGAAGATTATTTTCCTATCACATTTAAACTACCAGTATAAAACCTAACTGTTCTTAAATTTAGCATCACATTGATTTGAGTGGAACAAATATTTATTGTATTTACCAGTAATACAAAATAATTAATTTCAGTCTTATATCTAGGAATATTGTAAAATTTTAATACATATCGTCAAATACACATAATTAATTAAAAGAAAATTAATAATTAATTATTACAAAACATACGTTAATACTCTCATATAATATACAATGATAAATCTATGAAATAAGACCATTTGTGTCAGAAATAAATGCAGTGTCCTAAAGACTGAATATTTTCATGACGAGCAATGAATAATTTTTATTGTTTAATTCCAAGTATTGTGTTTTTTAATATCAAATATGGATATTACACATGTCTATTGTATTTAAGTTTAACTGATCAAGTGCCATTTTTTTAGTTAGAACCATCTCAGATCACTGCAAAGATAGTTCTACTGCAACATAATGTCAAATGCAACGCAAGATTGTTGTGTTTAGCTGTGTTTTTCTAAATTTGATCGAATTTACCATAAAGCTCAAATATTTACAATAAACAACTAGTCTGGCTGTTTAAATAGCGTTTTCATTTCATCAAACGTATGCGACCAAAAGAACTATGATGGAATAGTTTAAAGTTTTTACTATAACTGACACAGTGATCGGCAACACTCATTAAGTTTTCTGCCACTTTTCAAACAGTGGTCAGTCACTGATTTTTCCCTACATAAACTTTACAAAATACTGAATCAAAGTGTATAATCTTACAAAATGATCATCGAATGTCTTCCTCGTTCTCACTGTTATGATACATAAGAGGATAGAGTGACAAAAGATGGATTCGAAGATTTAAGGATCAGTGCTTTCAAAAATAAATCAAATAATGTGCTAGAACTGAATTATATACTGTTACTGGTGACATATAGAAATAATTAGCCGCTACATACAATTTTCAATATATGTCAATCGTGTTTTATTGCTGATTGTTCTCTTATGGAGATCAGGTCAAATTAGGATATATTTCAGTCCAAAAAAATTAGCTGTTACATGAAAATTTTGACAAAGTTAATACATATATACATTCTTATATTTTAACCCATTCCCTGCCGAGCTATATAGAGGATATTCCAACACAGAATATTTTGAAAATGGATTCAATTTTGGTGTTAAGCAAACTTGAGATTTTCAGCAAAAATCCACGAAAGTTTTGACACTTTTAACTCTCTTCGATATTCAAATATCAACTATCAACACAGTGCAATTGGTTTTCTCAACATTTGAGACGTTAACAGTCAGTCAAGAGGGTTAAAATCAATCATATAAGCGCAGCTAACAATTAAACAATCACTTATCTCAAGCTATATTTTACAAATAATGTCCTGCCACCATTTTGTATAAAAAAATGATTATTAAAAATACACATCTCATAACTTTATATCAATAAGTAAATATATTATGAGCAGCCATTACAGGAACACTTTGCCAATATTACCAACACCAGAAAAAAAAAACAGATCTATCGCTCTTATACTGTTTTTTTTCTATACACTTTTATTTTTATTGATTTTTATTGATTATTTGAACTTTAGTTTTCTTTTTACAGTAATATTTATCATTTGAGAACATTTGGCATCATAATACATATTTATAAGTATAAAATGATTTCTCAATTCATTGGTAAATATGAAAAGATTTCAAAAAAGGTGATGTCTTTCAAATAGTATTTTCACCAAATTGTAAAATTTTTAAGCCAATATTGTTCAGCTTTACTAATAGAAATTTAAGCTATTGAAAAATGGATAGACTTTTAATTTTATGGTGAAATACTGTATCAATAACGACATCAATTTACAATTAGGAGGACAAAAAATATATTACACTATGGTGAATAATTAATTCTAGAAAAAGAAAATATTAAATTTGTAATTGTAAGAAAATAGCCTTTGTCAAAAATCATGACGAACAAGTTTGTAAAATATGAGATTTCAATACTTTACTAGTGCATAAAAAACTGAAAAATAATCTGTAAAAGAAATTGAAGAAAAAAAAATGAGTGACAAAACTCGTGGTTGTACATGATACAATTCAAATTTTATTTATAGGGTGTATCGTATAATTATTGGCCATGCAATTATAATTGCTCATTTCAACTTTTAGTTGATAAAATAAGGTGTAAACCATCCTTATCTAACATGAGTAACCATTTATAGCGCCACTGTCATCTTATTAGTGTGTTATATTAGAAAAAACACCATCAGAGAATGATAATGTTATCTGTGGTCTAACCTAAAAATCAGCAAATTTACTTTAAGAAACATTGTGTTCCAGCATAAAATTGTAATTTTTACAAGCTCTTCTATTGAATTATATTACTTGGAATAGATTTTAAAAAAGTGGCCAATTACTGCGTTTTTTCTTTTCATCTAGATAAAGTGTAATAAAAATAGTCTCAAAAATTATGTTTATCGTAAACAAAGAGTCAAGTATCAAGAAATTTACAACCAGCTAAAGTTTAAAAAATCCTTAGCCGACCAATAACAGCGTTTCACCCTAATATAATACTAATTGGGATTGAGCAAATATGACAAAATACACCAATCGATTGCAGTTAACCGGTTGAAAACCTGTCTATTTTTAACAACTTAATCAATCTATACCGCTGAAAATTTTCAATCAGTAATGAGCACAATAAGGTATGTTTTCAACTTGGAATAAAGGATATTTATCCACACGTAACGGCAGTGATTGGCGTGAGCCACATGAAACAGAAGAAAAACAAAAATCTTGAGGTGACTTACACCGCCAAATTTTTGCTATGCATTACAATCATTTGTTTTTATGCATGTAGTATTTAGAAAAATATAATTTCTATTTTAAAGAAAGATTGTACTACAATCTTTTCTCGGTTGTCAGTTTGGAAAATACAAACCAGTAATTAGTCAATCATATTGATTGACAACCGAATGAATATACTAAATATAAATTTAAATTAATAGTTTCGTAATAAAGAATAAACTTATGAAGCAGTTAGTCTGAAAAATTGCTTAGTCGTAAAATTGCGTAGTGTTAAAAGATACAATTCAAAACTAAAACATCTACTACGTATACAATACGTGAATGATAGATTCAATATATATTATCACACAATAGTAAGTAATCTGATAAATAAATAAGTCAGATTACATTTTGAAAACAATATTTTACCTATTTAATTTTGAAATTAATTTGAATATAGAATGAAATCAAAAGATTCAACCGATGGGCGTGTTGAGGGGTAGGGGTAAAACGCACGCCCCCGCCCGGCCAGTGTTCAGTGAAGCGAGGGGGCGCCACTCGTCAGCTTGGACGTCGTACTGCTCCACCATCCTTAAATACTGTATGCCATCATATCCACCTATAAATAAAAATACTCGTTAAGATGTAGTTAAATATTGAATCGTATTTCAACGCTCGTTTTCTAATGCACCGAAATTTGTTTCAAATATAAACTGGCATATTATATACCCAACATAAATAAATATTTATTTCAAATGCCATTCATTTGTTACAGTATTGAAAAACATTTGCGTAGAATTTTGACTTAAAGTAATAAGACGCATTCATGCGTGACTTAACGTTTGAATGTAGCATTCTAAATATATACACATATTTAACACACTAACACCGAGACATGTGAAACTGCAACGGTATTTTTGTGTAACTGTAGGAGAACGCAGATCCCACGTCATTCAATATATTAAAAATTAATATCTCATAACTCTGAATGTCTATTGTTCACAAGCCATACAATATAGTCGTATATTTATGTCTTTTTGAAACAAAGCCATTAAAGTAATGTAATACTTCATGACATATTCAAACATTGAATGATTACAAAACATTTCAGCAATGTCAGCTGTTATGTAAATACGTTGATTTTATATATATATTGACATTTAAAAGTGATTGTTTGACCAAAAACCTGAAATTATAGAACATGTAATGATACAGCTCGAAGTAATGATAAAAAAATAATAATATTCTCTCATTTATTTGATGATAGTATTAAGAGATAGATAAATAATGTTGCCAATAAACAATTACAAATATTTTTTAATAAAATAAGACTTATGATGGTTTTTTTATAAGACTTCGCAATTTTATAAACTTTGGATGTAATTATCGCATTGCAGCTGAATCTCTTAAAATTGGTTAAAAAATTTCCGCTTTAGTTAGAATATGTGATCTCTGTGTGAAATAGTCTCAAAAAAAATAAAAAAAAATTGCTATCCAACGATACAAACATATGTTAAAGAGACAATTGATAAACTTATTTTTTTTTTAATAGTAATGAAACAAATTATTTTTTTTTTTGGCTTTCCTGAAAGGTACAGATTTTAGACATTCATTTTCATTTCATTTTTGTTTGCAGATAATATGCTTCAAGCTGATTTTAACAATCGAGTGTTGCTCAAATTTTACATAAATATGCGTGCAAAAAATCATTTGTTAGGTGTATTCAAATAAAAAGTGTGTCCAAAGAAAACAAAAACATTTCTTGTACAAATTTCATCGTTTTTATTTCACAAACACGTGGAGCAGTTTCGGTTAATGTATTAAAAATAACACAACACGACTCAACACAGTTCCCACCGTAATGAAATTTCAGTTATACAAACCAAAAATCACAATTTGTTTTTATGCTAATTAAAACAACAGCTCGGAGGCCTTAATCCAGTGATATATCGTGGACGGATAACGATGCTGATATAAAACTATCGAACTATTTGAGTATTTTAATTTTTGACTAGTATCGCGACTGCGTAACTCACCGACTGCGACCAACTTATCCCCGAGTAAGCATGTCCCGATGGAGTCCCTGCCGCATGAGAGTTTGGCCACGTACATCCAAGTGTCGGTGGACGGGTCGTACCTTTCCACGCAAGAAAATCGGGCGGCTGATGGATTTGTGGCCGGAGCATCGTGGCCGCCCAGAGCATAAAGAAAACCGCCTGCGACTGCCACCTACGTTTCACAAAAAGAAACTATCAAATATCATAGCTTTAATTTACCCAATAGTGTTTATGAAAAAGATGTCCTGTTTTGTATCATGTAGAAATGATCGTGATGGATCGGATATCAAAGATTGGAGAAAACCTCATCATTCAATCCATAATTCCTCCATTACAACTAATTATCGCAATTTTGTACAACTAAGTTAATTATTTTATAACACGGTGAAAAAATAGCAATGTATTTTAGTTCTACAAAATTATTTTTAACAAATATAGTTGATAGCTATTTCGGCTCACGCCATCGTCAGAACTATGCTTAAACTAACATTTGCTTATCTATATATAGCTGTGCAGAAAAGGTACACAACATCTCCTCTCTCCTTTTCCAATGGTATAGCTTGTTATTTAACAACAATGACACTAAACTTTCAAAATTCCAAATGAAACAATAGGTGTCTATGACAATAAGATTATGTGTGTGGGACGGAAGTGGTCCTTCAGGCAGCAAATTAGACCACCCCTTTGTGCAACGGCTTGACAAGTGGCGATATTATTATGTTAGTTTGATCGTTAAGAATCTTTTGTGACAATTGGTGTCTATTGATCTCCAGCTGTTCTAAAGCCGTCATTCTTCGACCCTTACTACAAAGATGCAAACATTTAGGAGCTGAGTTCGAATTTACATTATGTGACTCATTAATAACGTGATTAGCGAATTGTGAATCTGTTTTTTTATTATTGAATGATCTTACATGTTTCTTAGCTCGAGTAGATATACTTCTACCTGTCTGTCCGATATAAACTATGCACGGCTATATATAGATAAGCAAATGTTAGTTTAAGCATAGTTCTGACGATGGCGTGAGCCGAAATAGCTATCAACTATATTTGTTAAAAATAATTTTGTAGAACTAAAATACATTGCTATTTTTTCACCGTGTTATAATGGAGTTCTACCAAGTGAATGCCAATTCAATCAATAATTATTTTATATTTAAATGATATCTATTGAAAGTGCTTTTTGGAATTGAATATAAAATTTAGATTGTCTAAACTTAAAGTATGATTCCACATGTTTTATCACTAACAATCCAGATTTCGTCTTTCAGCATCTTCGGGCATTCTATCACACGTATGCAACAAAACTGACAAAATTTCAATAATTCTAATTATTCTATTAGGTGTAGTAAAAAGTCCTGACGCTTTTTTCAAATGCGTGTCTTAAAATCAGTTGGCTTCGGGCCTTTGGTTAAATAAGATGTCATAATACTTTTTTCGTGTTGTGTGACATCTCAAGTTACATTCCGTATAGAAAAAAAAATGTTCATTCGTCCCAAACAGAATGACTGACCTTTGCCCTTCATAAGAACATAAGAACACAAGGCGCAGCGACTAAGCGAGTGCCAATTGCTGCAAAAAAAACACACTTTACGACCACTTTTCCTAAACCTGATTATCGGAAATTAAAAGTGGGTGTTATATCGAAGAAAAACCAATATCTAAATCGTGGACAACAACCAATTCCGACCCCTCGAACTGGTTTACAGCCAAAAAACTCTTACTTTGTGTTTGGAGGGATTTCAAAGGAATAATTCATTATGAAGTGTTAAAATGTGGTGAAACTATGACGGCAAAAGTATACTGTGACCAATCAAACAGATTAAGTGCAGCTTTGACAAGAAACAAGCCGGGCAGGATGAATAGACGCAACATTATCCATGCAACACGATAACGCGCGACCGCATGTGGCGAATATGACCTGGGAAAAAATCGAGGAGTTGGGTTGGAAAACTTTATTGCATCCACCTTATTTACCAGATCTAGCACAATCGGACTACCATTTATTCCGTTTAATATAAAAAAAAATTTAGGGATAAAATATTTCAACCAAAAAACAAGTGAAAAACGCTATTTCCGACTATTTTAATTCCAAATCAGTAGAATTTTTTACTAAAGGGATTTTAGACTTGTCTAATAGGTAGCAGAAGGTTATAGATAGACAGGGAGATTACTTTTTATAAATAAAAATAAAAAATAATACTAAAAAAAAACACTTTGAGTTTCGTTTAAAAAAAACGTCAGGACTTTTTACTACACCTAATATTTCGGCGACGTCGCTTCAGGCATCTATAATAAGTCATGAGACCATGAATTGCAATAAAAATTCTTTGAAATGAAAATAAAAAAGTGGAATGAATAATTTCCTCTTGATTTTACAGGGTCATGGATTTCTACGTATTAATACATAGATTCTACATAATTTCAGTGTATTAATATCTACTTACGCTGACGCCACCTCTACGTTTGGCCATGGGAGCGCACTGATCCCAGCGATTGGTGTGCGGACAATATGATTCAACCGTACGCAGGCAGGCTCCGCCGTCGCGTCCCCCTACGGCATACAGTCGTCCACCCACGACACCGACACCGCAAGTGCTTCTCTGGGCGTTCATCGCTGATACGTACGACCATGTCCTAGACACGGGATCCCACCTGATGAAGTAAAATCAAATTTACTCAACTGCAAAATATTTTTGACCATCGTCTATACGTCATCAATAGATGTTTTACTTTGGTTGAAGAAAAATATTAGGTTGATGCAAAACATTTCATTTATTTTTAAGACACTATCAAAATTTGTTCTCCTCCTAACTGATGGATGACATTTTTTTTGAATCATTTTTTTTGAGTAAAGTGCGACAATTTCTTACCTCCTATTCACTTACTTCTTACTTCCTTTGGCTTTTTCAGCTAACAATAAGAAATATGACATTTGGATTTCACTAAAGATGACGAATAATTTACTAAGCAATGTTATAACACGTTTAGCATGGGTCGCAAAACAGAATCACAAACATTTTTTTGCATAGAATGGTGATGTTATATGAAAAATGGACAGTTTATATGATGTAAAACAAAAAAGACATCTGTTAGAAATTACCCTAAAATACTTTAAAGGCCAAACTGTCCAAAAAATTAAATTATCTGTGTTCAGCATAATTGCAAGCATATTGTCTTCATAAACATTCTGAAAGGTGATCAAACAGTTGCATTATAATGTTGCTGGAGACAACTGATGAAATTTAGCAACACTAATCTAAGTCTAATCTTGACGGTTTCAAAAAAATTATCTATGACTCGTAATTTTGATTCTGTATTCAAGATACATTGTTATTTTTATTTTACATGCAACCCTAATAAAATGTCAACAATTCATTGTTTTTATGTAGTAACTAATTAATACAATGTTTCTCAAAATATGCTTTATTGGAATGTTGGATAACATGTGAATGTTCCAAGGCTTCCAAAGAAAAAGGACTACAAATTGCACCTGCAGCGTCTAAAGTGAATAATCTCCCACTGTACAATGTGTAAAGATACATGTATGTCAAATTCTCATTTGAATAATTAACGTCAGTCACCTCTCAACCGTATTGATGTAGCTCCAACCATCGTGACCTCCTACAGCATAAACCGGAGCATTCGGTCCGTCTCCCATAACCGCCACTCCAAGACCGTGCCTGTGAGTTCCCATCGGCGGAAGTGTTGTAAATGCCAATGTTTTCAGATCAACACACTCGACCTGGTGAAATATGAGACAAAAATTAGAAGGACATATTGATTTCATTATGGAAAGTTTCTTGGAAAATATCCACTGCATTATCTGAACAAGTAAGTTGATTTAGTCGATGAAGAATATACGAAAATTATCTTACTTGTAAATAACATTTGGACTCGCAGAACTTTTCTGCCTTGAGGATATTTAAAGAGCAAGATTTACGCTGATGAAACCGGAAACACTTGAGGAACAGGAGCATAATATAAGTGACACGAGTAATGAAATATCATTTACAATGTGTGAAATTGTGATGAAAAATGTTATAACAAGAGCCTGCATTTGTTAAGCTAACAAACATTCAGCAAGCATTATTTTTGAGAATTCTGGGGACTTCTTTACTTGAGGGCATATGGACACTATCCGTGGCTTTATCCAATTGACTTTCTTTAAAGTATGCTCAATATTAATAGTTTGAAAACTCGAAGAGAAATGCACTTGGCCACATATTTCTTTCGACTTATACAGGGCCAATGTGAGATTTCTGCAATCCTTGATAACATCAAATTATATATTCCAGATAATTTTTTGAGAAGTCGTGGACATGAATTGTTTGTTCTACTACAATGTATAACCAATCTGACAATGGGAATGCCAGTGGTAAGATCATTAACAATGTTCAATGGTATTGCTTTGGATGTCAACACATTCTATATGGACGAGAATGAGTCAGGGGAATACTATTGTTTTAATGTATTAAAGTATATTTAACATGAGCTTACTTGGTTGACTTCCTTGCTATCCTTGCCATTTGTCCCTTTAATTTTCAACATTAATATTTTTAACATTTTAGACATTGCAAAAGTAATAAACTTATATATTTTTTTAATGGTACAGTGGAACCTCGATCAACCGTTCTCGCATAATACGTTTTCCCGGATGGAACGCTTATTTTTTATAGTCCTGTCAAACTCCCATAAGAACAATGTTAAATAATCCCGCATTGACCGTTCCCCGATTATCCCGATTGACCGTTTTTATTGCATATTTCTCCGTATCTCGGCAAGCAAGTTTGACACAGCCGAGCGCAGGTGTTATGTCTAGACACGCTGGAATCCGCTGTACATGTTAGACATAACGCATGTGCTATTTTTTAGGTTGAAATCCGCCACACGCGTATTATTGTTTATGATGCAAATGTAGTTGTTTAAAATTCATGGTAATAATGATTCCTGTACATAAAAACTTTTAGTCACAAGTTTAGTAACAAGTCTTTGTTCCGATTAAAGTGCCAAATAACAAAGAAGCAAACGAACATAAAGGACTTTTTTAAAAAATAAATTTTATATACAGTATGTACAAGTAACTAATAAATAAATATTTTTTACGATTTTACTTGTTTATTATTATTTGAAGCTTTCCCGCATTAACCGTTTCCCGCAATTACCGTTATTTTTTCAGGGTCCCTTGGAAAACGTAAAATCGAGGTTTCACTGTATATACCAAAAAAATAAAATAAAAATTATATTTAACAAATTATTCTCAACATTCAATAAAACTTATAACAGCAAGACTTGGTTGAAAAAATGGTTATCTCAACAGGTTAGTACAAAAAAATTTTGTTTACATGAGTAATTTGAGTTGATGTATGGTTACGAAATCATTCCACTAACCGTGTTCAAAGTTTTGAGGCCATCCCGTCCACCGACGACCAACAGTTTGTCTTGTTTCATGGCAACACCAAACTGTAGCCTGCGCACACCCATCTTCATAAATTGTGACCAAGAATTTGTACGGGGATCATACAGCTCTATACTTGTTGCACCCTAAAGTATACATACAAAAAACATAAATCTCCGGCGCAGATTTGCTTCCAGAATATAATAAAATGCCTTCTGATTTCTACATGATTATTTTCTCTACTTCATTGTCATATCTAAGTTCTGTCTTGCACTTTCAAATGAATATATTTAAAATAAATATTTTCTGATTGGAGGACATTTGCTATCGACATTCATGAGCTATCAACATTATGGATGAAATAAAAAAATGTCACACATTGTTATAATTATTATACATTGGTAATTTTGTTTACACAAGTCACATAACATATGTTTGGTTATGTTTACATCGACCAACCTGTTACACCACTTCGATTTTACTATTTTTAATTTGCGATAATCAACCTTGAACAGGGCCACAGAAAATGTTTGAAAAGAAGACAATATACCTTATTAGAGTCCATGCCTCCTACAGCCAACAGTTTTCCGATCGTGGACTTTCGAGGGGTCGTTCGATTCGACGACAGCAGCGGGCGACACTCTGGGAGTAAGTGCCATTTTAGCGCTTCCATTATGACTGGCTGGCATTCTTTGATTGCAGCACAGGACGTTTGAACTTGATTGAATATGAACTGAAACAATTTGGAAAACACAGGTATTGTTGAACATAATAGTAGATTGATCTCTCTTTTTGTTTCATCTCCTATGTTTTTTAATAAAATACTTTGTATTTTAGTCATACAGTGCGTTGGAATGCAACTTTCTGTTTTAAATATAATTTTTGGTACTTGTCATTTAAGCAGTCGCATAAGCTAACTGCTGCATTAATATATGAAACAACTTAACCCTTTGAGGAGTATGGCCGTACATGTACGTTAAAATATTGTTATGTCTTTTATCAATTGCAAGTTCCGTATTTTTTGTTGAATAATTATAATTTCTTGAGATATTTATGCTGCACATATCTGTCAATAATTTTAAGCAGTCGGGCTTACATTTTTTATTTGTTTCAAATTAATAAAAGAATTTTACGAAAAAAAAAAATCAAAGAAATCACACTTTTAATCATGTATCATAAAATTTGCTGTCTGTTTAACCGCTTTCTTTCTTCCGAATCAGTGTCAATATCGAAGTATGTTTACTCAGAGTGCAATTATTTTTGTAGGCTCAAACTTAACCTTTCCGGGAGTAGGATAATTTATATGGTAAAAGCTATGGGGAGTGAGTTTTTTTGACATGGAAAATACAAACTTTTTTTTTTATCAAATCATGATACAAGAATATGAAAATAGTAAAAAATAGTAAAAAAAATATTACTCACGTTTTTAAAGTTTTATCGTTAAAAAATCGATTGCGGATTTCAGGGATCGCAAACCATCGATACACACTAAAAACACTCCACTTTTCACTATTATAGTAGGTATACAAAATACATAAAAAAGCAGTTATAAAAACAATATTAACTTAGAAGTGTTTTTTTGTATGATAATCCAGGCCAGAAAAACAAATTTCTTGCGCTGTCGTGTTTACCCATTTTTCATTTTGGACGATTCAGGTGTTTTCTGGGATATTTCTGGGATGGGTAAAAAAGAGCTGAAAAAGTTCCAACTCGACGTAATCCCCTCGTACATTTATATGTGATTTTACCCCGGACTGAAACCCATCGAAATCGTGAAGAGTTGGAGTAAATGTGGAGTTGTTCCATATTCTTGATCCTTCCCGCCTGGGTTTTGCACTAGGTTGAATATCTGGTTCCTCATCATCATCAGAAGAAGAATCATAAAACTCCATTGATATATCATCAATATCTTCGATGTTTTCTTCCTCATTGTCACTATTCATAAATATGTCCTCAATTCCTAAGGCTCTTTCCTCTTTAGCAATATAGATCGGTAAAAATAAATCACAGCAGTAAAAATTCAAAAGTAAATACAGAAGGTGATTTAATAAAAAAACTTCAAATCACGTTAAAATATAGTATGGTACTGTAAAACTTATAAAAATTGCAATAAAAGTATGATAAAACACTGTATAAAACTGTAATTCACATTAAACTACGTAAAACACTAATAAACCTTCGAACCTTACGAGAATTTTGTAGAAACACACAATATAAAACAACAAAATCACACTAGAACACGCTAAAAAACAGTAAAACTTCACAATGTCGCGAAAAAAGTATGAAAAAGCGCGCGCACAAAAATCTTTAGTTTGCAATATATGACTTGTTGAAGTTTGCTCGTGTGACGTCATACAAACATCACGTGACATTCGATAAAGTAGATTTTCGCGGTTTTTAAATTTGGAATCTGTTTTGGAATGGTAAAATAATACTCTATATTGTCCACAGATGGCATTTTAATTCATACTTGAAGCATAAACACACCAGTCACCCATACAAATGCACTGTCGTATATATACGACCATACTCCCCTAAAGGTTAAGTAATTGTTTCTAGAAAATTCATAGTGAATAAATTTATTTACATTTATTACTATGCATTTCTCAATTGTACAACTTTATTTACTACATGATATAATAATAAATATTCTTTCTAAATTGAACCACAAAAAAAAATCATAATTTAATATCAAGTGTAAAAAAAAATATTTAAAATAAACTAAAAAACTTATTACGTAAAAAAATAACTCACTACTCAACGGGTTAAACATTGCAAGAGTGCTATAATTCCATAAAGATCTCTCATCTGTCTGCTCACTTAAATCATAATAACATCCGCGGCCTACTGACCATGGTAGGAGGTATCATCAAAAATAATCCAGCGGATTGGCCGCGATTGCATAGTGCACCCTCGGAAACTAACACTCGATCTGTCAACTTGCTTAAAATTCATTACCATCGTTATACTTTAAACAATTTAATATTATAATTTGAGTAATTCTGTAATGAACCAACGAGAATCATATAAAAACACCGGAAAGTACAGGGCCTTTGAATTAACCACCAAAACCTGATGCGAGGGTGCAAGATCTTTACTCAACATCACCTCTTGCAACCCTTAATTAAGTTAATTACAGTTCATATTATGTTGTAATATGATTATTTTAACAATATGCTGCTGCCATATTTTAAACTAGGCTATGAATAGAAAGATAAGTGGTGTTGTACTTACTGCTGGAGCTAGTAACGGCAGTTTAACGAGTTGCAATAAATACGGTATATATTGCTCTCTTTCAGTTTGATCGTGCATAACCCACGTCATAACACTCTCAAAAACACATTCTTCAGATGGTACATTGAGATCATCAGAATATAGCAAGGTGGCCAACTGCTCGCTGCCCAAAACGAGGAACTCTTGGTTTTTGAACACCTGAAAATCACATAATTACTTTGTATGTATAAAGATTTGTATGGAGCATTGAAACTTTATTGATGGAAAGTCATTATACAATATTTAAATAATAATACACAATTTACGGTATTAACTGAGGGTGCATGATAGAATTGAAGTCAGTTTTATTTTATATGCCTTATAAAATATCTGAAGAAGCCGAAAGGTGAAACTCAAGGCATGAATGAAAAAACATGCTTCCATGTGTATGCCCAAACTCAATAATTTAAATTTAATAAAAAAAAAAAATTACTGTTTCAATGACTTTATATTACTAAAATCAGGACTGGTTTCGCTAATTGCGTACATCATCAATTAGTCCTGATTTCATTAGTATAAAATTGTGGAAATAGTACTCAAAATTATGTTTTATTATTTAAATAGTGGTTAAAAGATTAAAACTATTTTTTTAAAACATTTTTATAAAATAAAAACTTCAATATATAATACATATACATTATATTATAAAGCCAAAAATAATTTTTATATCATTTAAAAAATTCAAAACATTTACGTCAACTCAATACTGTATTAATAGTTTCATTTGTTTGAAATAACTTTACGACATATTAAATGTATGACAGATAACAGATATATAACAGAAAATTAAAATATTGAATCAATGAAAAAGTTGGCTGCCATTTAAAAAATCTCTAAGTACACAATGGCAACAATTAAAATTTCAGATTCGGTCAATTGAGCCTTGTAAATCATAAAGTAATAAAATAAAGGCTTTATTGCCACTCTAATTAAAGCCATTGTTAATGAAATCCGGTTACAAATACCTCCATAAAATGCTGGCAAGTGTACTCTGTTGCAAATTTCTGCAATGAACAGCATGACTGTTGCTCCGCAAACATCGCGATGCCTAAACAGTTTGATGGGTGCAATTGTTTCTTGAGGAAAGTACAACACGCATTTGCAACCGATGTCAGCTGAAGTAAGCATGCCGTGGATAAATATATTTCGACAGTTTCCTCACGTAGGCCTGAAAGAATAGACAAAAACTAATAAACATCAGAGTTTTTCTGTTGAAAACTCTCCATCTCTAAAACATGAACATTGCTCATTGCTATATGCCTTGCATGAGATTAGTAAAATTGGTCAACAATCCACAAAATTTTATTCTTATGAGAATATAATTTACAGTGACAATTGAGGGTGCTTGATGGAAGTTCAAAATCAAATTTGAATTGTTGAAACTGCAAACTGTTGCAATTATTTACTGTCTAGCAGTTCTATTGCATTCGAGTCATGGAATGCCTGAAGATGCAGAAAGACGAAACCAGGGTCATGAATGACAAAACATGTGGAAGTGTGCATTTAATATTTAATCCCACCATAACACATACATTAAAAATAATTAGGTATCTATTAGTATTGATTAATATGAATACCTCTCATTTCCAAGTCATTAGACTGTATTGCAAATAGAATTTATACTTAGTTCCTAACCCTAGGGTCCATATTTTTTTTTCATAATTCCTCTAATGTAATATTTTTCATAATTGATGTGTTCACTGGTTGACAGTTCTGTTGCATAAATGTTATAGAATGCCTGAAAATGTCAAAAGGCAAAAACTGAGACATAAATGAACTTGTGCACAGTTTTAACAATTCAAATTTAAAAAGAACATACTCTGACTTGACAAAAGTAAAGTGCTCCATCTGATTTTAAGAGACAGCATTAGGGGTGATTCACTTTAAGAATTGTATTCGGAGATTTCCTGAAATTAGAATTATTACACATCGCCTAAAAATAGCTGTAGTACACAAAATGAATATTTACTCAAAAACAAAAGCTCTGTGTTAATATACTTCTGTTCATGCATATATGTATGTATATAATTCATTTTGTCAGTTACAAGTAACTCAAGAGAAAGGGTTGCCAACTTTGTAACATAATTGGAACAAGAAATCCATAAACACAAAGCAGTATACGTAAATCTCATTTTTTGGTTTACCCATTTCCTATGACACATAAGGGATATTCTTACAACAATTCACACTTCGTATATCGTACAGCAAAAGAGATTTCTATCATTATAGTTGAATAATTACAAAATTTTACCATACTGTATAAAATAAAATCTTACCAATAGTGCCCGTGTAGCAATATTGGACCAGTGCTTGCAGAGCCTCACCGTCAACTTTCTCAAGTGTAATTTCACTCTGTTGGGCTTCCCTTAAAGTTCCTGTGAACATCGCCGAAAAATATTCACTGGCAGCTGATAAAACCAATCGATGAGCTGGCACCCTAAAAGACAAATAATGTACACAAAAGTTTATCATACCAAATTTGAATTGTTACAACTTTATATGATTCCAAACATTTTGTCAATAACGGCCCGGGTTTTGCCTTTCGGCATCTTCAGGCATTCCATCACAGGGATTAAACAGAGCTGATGTAAAATAAACAATTAGCATTGTCTATATACCAACGTTATTAATTACAGGAAAACACTTATCCCAAGGCAAGCAGTAAATTACAGCTAAAAAAAAAATTATTATATTAATCTAAGAATAATTAACAAAATTGCCTGTGATAATTTTCATTAACAATATTGTTGGTGAGTCATTCTTGACAGGGTTTTACAACAAAATAACTGTAAGTTTATCATACCATTGGATACAAGTAGTTACTTTTAAGGTGTTAACTGTCACTTCTTGATGGAAAGAATACATTTAGTAAATATTTCCACAATATATTTTTTGATCAGGACCGGTTTCGCTCATCGCGAGCATTATCAACTGATCAGTTGATAATGCTCGCGATGAGCGAAACCGGTCCTGATCAAAAAATATATTGTGGAAATAAGTACTAAAAAAATGTGTTTTTATTATTTAAAAAGTAGTTACAATGAAAAAAATATTTTTCTATTCAGAAATTAAAGCCTTGATGACAATATTGAAAACTTTGAATCATATTTTCAATTCAGTTTTTTTTTTTGAAACTGCATTTATATACGTAAGTCAGTGTAATATCAATGAGATATGTGGATTTCCCATGATAAAGCATGTATACAGTGAGATTAACACTTCACGGTTCGTTGGCGTCATTTTCGAGACAAATATTGCAAGGTTAGAATCATCGGGTACGCGCAGTTATACTACCAAAAATTAATATGAATTTTAATTTTTACTTTCAAAATTTATCAATAGATAAATGAAGAATATACACGAGGTCTAAAATCAAAATAGGAAAGAACTATTTCGGTGTAATTATTTAGCGAAAATGCGCGGACCATAAAGTGTTAACAATCATAAATAAAACATTTTTCTCACTGTCTATTATTTCCGAACCGTGTAGCAGTTCAAAAATAGAATGAAATGTATAAGAAAAATTGTTCGAAATTCGAATACTATCAATTACAAAAAATCTAACACAACAATGATTCAAATGTAAACGTCAATTAAATTACTTTAAGTGCTTGAAACTTTTATCATACCTTCGGCCTCCAGCAATGAGCACAACATCGCACAATTGCCTGGATTGGAGGTATCCATACATATGTTGCAAACTACTGTCCGCATGGCCCATGCACCTAAATGTTTCATCCTGGCTGGTACTCGAAGCTAGACTTAGCTGACTGAGTTCTCTCGGTAAACCCTCGTCAATTGAGCATGTCGAAATTCCATCCTGCGCGGACTCCCGAGACGGACTTCCTAATGCAGACATTTAATAATACTCTCTGGTGAAATAACGAAAAGATACTGGATCAGTCTTAATGTCAATACTATGATCTCGTTGAACCGTCATACAAGGAAGAGACTATCAACAAAGAAATTTTAGAATCTACTAATAACATATTTCAAACAAAGAACCGCTGTCAAGTCACTGAACTGATCTGACAACTGACAACTCCGAACGAAGCTACCAATTTACAAATATAGCTTTCCATATAAATTTTATACGTTTTTATTATAATCGAAATTAGTCTAAGATAAAATAAAGACAAGTCTCATTAGACTACAGAACTTAGTTTTTTTTTAGAAAAGCCCTTAAAAATTAAGAATTATTTGATTAATTACTACTAATTTTAAAATAAACACAAAAACACATTTAATTCTTTCATAAAAAAACTTATTAGTGTTGCTTTAGTTTTATTTTTGGCAAATATATAATTATAAAACGCTCTTACAGGTTATAATCTAGTATTGAATAATTCCTTAAAAAAATAAAATATCTTCACTTGACATATTCAAATATTTGTGGTGAATAATCAAAATGGTTTTATTCTGAAAATACTTAATAGCGTAATCTTTGTTAGTTTCATTCAAAGTTAATAATTTAACTTATTTCCTATTAAATCAAAAATTTTGGAATATGTATTTATGATACAGCAACCCTAGATAGCTGTTTGCTGTCTCCGATATTTTATTCCCACGGCAGAGTAAAAATCTAAATTTCCGATCATGTCTTCGCTGAAGTGTGCTGTTTTGGTTAGTATTTATTAATGTTAATACAATAATTAGAAATGTATTTCATGTTTTATTTTCTTACATACAGTAATTTTAAAAACATTCTGATGATTATAATATAAGAGGTTAAGGTTATATAATATTCATTTTATGTCAAAAATATTTTTTCGCATCGCTGTTTTATTACTACAACGAAACGTCAATTTCTTGAATTACAGGTCCGCGGCTTGAGCACTTCCGCAAGTGCAACTCAGATGATCAAACCACCAGTCCAGATTTTCGGATTGGAGGGGCGTTATGCCACTGCTCTGTATTCTGCCGCCTCAAAATTGAAACAGTTGGATGCCGTCGAAAAGGAACTTGTTAGCTTCCAAGCTAACATCAAGGCCGATCCGAATTTGAAGGAGTTCATCAAGAACCCAACACTTAAGCGCACACTCAAAGCTGGTGCCCTAAGGCATCTAGCCACCAAGGTACTTATCTTACACTAGTAAGACTATACACTAGGTTATACATTTGCTCAGTATTCACTCCACAGTATGTAAAAGTGCAGTTTTGTTCTGTTATAGTGTTCATTACGTTTTCCTACCTACCTTTCATGTATGGAATGAAATTTCATTTGAAGTATGTACTTCCATAATACGTACAATATTGTTCAATCAAAACTGTTTAAGCTAAGCAAAACTAAGCTTAAAAATCAATTAAAATCCTAGGTATTTACCTTGGTATAAAATAATAAGATAAGGCAATTATTTGAACTTTAAAATGAATAACATTTGAATATAACTAACAAATAGTTCGTTTTAGACGTTTGTTAATATTATATTGGTTACACAAATTAAATTAGAACTCAGGCATATGGTATGTAAGACGTGAATATTAAATTCATACATTTTGACATTTGTTAAAAAGTTGACTTTTTTTCATTTATTTATTTATTAATAACTTCATTTGTATCTTAGATTTGATATCTTTTGGTTACTGTTGCAAATTTGAAATGAATTTTATTGTCTATAAAAACAAATTTCTACTCTTTGAACACGAGTGCCGCCACTCTGGTGCCATGTAATTGATTCTTACCCCTTTGTATTTGTGGGCGACATTTTGTTTATTCAAGTGTTAAAGTTCTATATTTAAAAATAATGTCATTGCTAACAAGTAAGCTCCCTATGGTATCCACAGGTTTTCATATACCATACCATTGTTTTTTGAAAGTTTGCATTATATGAATTATAACACACCACAAAAAGCTATTGGCATATCCAATCAACATACTACATACTCAATTTATACAACTATAAGCCACTTAATTGCAAGTTTATATATCAAAAATATCACACCGATAACATGCTGATTTCAGATTTCCTTGTCACCTGCCACTGGCAATCTCTTGGAACTTTTGGCCGAAAACGGTCGCCTAGGAAAGTTGGAGAATGTGATCAACGCATTCAAGACTATGATGTCTGCTCACAGAGGAGAGGTCATTTGCGAAGTTACCACAGCCAAGGCTTTGGATGATGCCCAGCGCAAAAATCTTGAAGCGTCTCTTAAGGTGAGATGGCTTTTAAGCTACTGGCTTATGCAACCGTTTAAATTAATGATACATTTGCTTCTCAGTGCAACTATAGAATACAGCTTACAGCAGATTATTAGTCAATTTTGACCCCTGCACAGAAACATCAACTCTCAAGTATTTCCCCTAAATTTTATCAGTCATTCTTCTAAGTAAATGCAGATATACCATGGAAATAATTGTAAAAGAAATTACAAATATTGTTTTTTTAGTCTTTCTTTTAGGAACAATCTAGCAATAATGGTATCTAGGTAAAATGACTATTTAATTAGTATTTAGTCCCACAAACTTATACATGTGGTTGTAGATAACTATTGGTAAGAGATAAGATATCTTGCTTTAGTCACATAGAAATAATCGCAATGGCCTTACCGGACAAAAAAAAATATTTTGTCCTCAGAAAGTTTTGACTGATTCAAAATTTTTGTGAACTCTTTTGGAGAAAACCTTATCTTCCATGTGTAGCTCCACTTATCCATTATAACAAACTATTGCCATTTTTTAAAACTTGATTATTCTATATATTGATAATTGTAATTGTTTATTGCCATTATTCTGCTATTATATATCTAAATGAATTTTCGAACAAAAAAAAAATTTCCATCAATATCATTACTGAAAAATAGTCTTTAATATACAATTCTTACAAAACTATAATGGAGTTCTACTAAGTAAAGGTTGATTCAATGAACAAATCAACAATATCCATCCAATAGCACATAATATTTATTGTAGTCCTAAATTGAAAATTTCTTTTTATGAAACTACTTCATCAGCAATATTGTTATATTTTCCAGAAATTCTTGAAAGCCAATGAAACACTCCACCTGACAGCCAAAGTGAACCCCGAAATCCTCGGAGGAATGATTGTTTCAATCGCCGACAAATATGTTGACATGAGCGTCTCCAGCAAGATCAAACGTTACAGAGAAGTTATCACAGCTCCAGCATAAAGCATCTGTTTCCACTATATACCAGTGAATTTTTTCACAGAACATATTGTATATCCAGATGATGTAAATTGTGTGATTGGTCATTCATATTATATCGGTTCAAATTAGTGAAAATAATTGTATAAAATCCTTATTATTTAACTGTGACTTCATTTTTATTCAACACCCTATTTACCCACCTAGTGAGAACAGCAGTAACATCTTTCTCACCATCTGCAATCTAGTGAAATGAGTATTTTGGCAAAGCAAAAAACTGGATTTTTCTCTAGGATATGCATGCTCAATCGATTAACAATTACTGTGTTTAATTCATTCCCTGCTGAGCCGCATAAAAGATATTTTAATACCTAAAATTTCAAAATTTATTTTGTGTTGGTGTTGAACAAACCTTGGGCAAATCAGGCTATATTTAACACAAAAACTAGCCCATTAAACATTCCCAGTCAGTAGGTTAAATAAAAAAAAGTTTTTCATTCTAAACCTTTTTCCACCAAATGTGTAAACCCAAAACAGATTTTTACCCAAAGAACTGATGGCTTTCTTTATGAAGGTAATGTTTGAAATAATTAGCTTTCACAGAAAGTTTTGAGAATTTAAACTCACTTACACCCAGTCCTTTTTTTACGCGATACATTGGTTCCAGAAAAAGGCGCGTAAAAAATCACAACTTTCATATAATTTGATAAATTGGTTCCAAAAATTAAAATATCGCATAAAAAAGTACCTAAAACGTATGAAAAACCAAAATTTGCTCTTTAAAATTAGTGCAAAAAATATTTATATATTTTCATGTCTTTATTGCTTATAAAAATATAATGAGACTACAAAAATATTATTTTTTTTTCACTTATATGAATTATTCGCTGCTATCACTCTCGGTTGTGAAATGTAATCGTTTGCGATTTTTTGAACGAAAGTATTGAATTTTACTCAGACTTTTGCTCGAAATCTTGAATTTTGCTCGGAGATTCTTGATAAAGAGTCAATTCTTGATACATTGGATTTATTTTATAGTTCCACGGTGAATTTTTTTAAAAATAAATTCCGTTATAAGTTTTTGGGTTGTTTTCTGCATTTTCTTTGGCTGTAATTCTTTATAAAGTTCAATGTAGTTCATCATACAGTCTTAATTCATTTTGAAAATTTCTAGTATTGGGATCATTTGTCAAAAATAAATCTTTATTGTTCTCAAGGTAGATTCACTAAGTCCAAGTATATTCCCTACTTTGTATATTGTGGGACCAAAGCCTTCTTTTAGATAGCTTAAAACGTAAATTTTTGTTTCAAACGAGATTCCTTTGCGCTTAGAGACTTTCACTAATTTGCTTGCCATTTGGAAGGATCGAAAACTAAAAAAAATATAAATATGTTTTAACCCCCAGTAATATAATAATATTTGTTAACCATCTAAAATCTTTAACATACGTATTCGAGAGTCACGTGAAGAAGTGAGAAATGTTGGATTAATTAAGTTGTAATTGAAGAACAGCTCCTGTTTAACAAGATAAATCAGGAAACACCATTATGTATGAAAGCCAAGTTAAAACTGTCTTTTTTTTTAAATACTCATGCAATGTAATGTTGCAAATTATTTTATTTTTAAATGCTTTTTACTTTGACAGTAATATTTTTATCTTCTGTTCGCATTTGTTATTTAACATTTAAAATATTTGGACGTCATTGGAGGGCATTTGTTTGACATAATAATTCAAAGTGGTAAATTTTATGGCTGAGAAAAGTGCTATTCAACGAATTTAATAAATGTATTGTGCTTAAACAAGGTTACGAGCGGACACACATCCCATGATTTTACGCAACTCCATTATATTTCTTTACACACCCTAAAACATAAATTCACATAATATCCAATACACTTGTCAACATTTGGCAATCGTATGTGTATTTAAAAAAATGGAATGCTTTACAAAATTAAGTTTTGAAAATATACATATTTTTTTTATTTAAAAAAATGATGTAATGTATAATACATGCCTAGTATCATATATAAATTTCTTCTTCAAAACAAATTTTGGGGAAAAAATCGCATAAAAACAAGTGAAGCACGTAAAAAAATGTAATGGTGCCGTCCAAAAAAATTGTGTATAATCGATTTCGTGTAAAAAAAGGACTGGGTGTATACTGTTTAGTGTCAACTATTAACACATAGTAATAACTAAAGGTAATAGATAACTATTTCAACACTTTCCTTCTGATGCATTTAATATTGACTTCATGAAAATGTTCCATTGAACAAATAGCTCACCAATCCTGCCAAATCTTCATTCTATCAATCAGTTCTTGAAATATAAATAAGTCAAAATTTCTTTTTAAGCTACTGTCAATTAACCGGATGAATGCCATACTCAATAAGATCTTATCCCATATAGATGATTAAATCATGTGATATTTTATACAAATGGCGACATCTCTTGGAATCGTGGACAAATACTTTATAATAACATGACAAATTATAAATTGTATTATTGCCCTTATGTTGATTTTTAATTATTGTTCAGAACCGCTCTGAAATATTATGTCATGAGAAAGGCGAAACCCAGGTCATCAGTGACAAAACATGTGGAATTGTAAAAATTCAAATTTGATATTGAAATTACATCAAACACCTTCAGTCGATATCGTAAATTATATACACTTTTTTTTCTAATTTTTTGGTATTAATTTTTACTGTACCATATGAATATCTCCCAGCAGTCAAAAGGCAACAATACAAACACCGTAAAGTCAAGTCAAAAGAAGGAATAGTTGAATAAAAAAACAAATATCATGGTAAATCGTTTATTTACTATAAATAACACATTCAGGAATATTCCAGCAGTCGCAATAGTCGTCAAGCAAAATATAATACGTGGAAGAACATGGTTACCGAGAATGATAATTCACTTTTGTTAATCAGAGCTTCTGAGTGAATTGTTACATTGCCAACTATTGTGACTGCCAGAATACTCCTGTTCGTATATATAACTTTTATGAAAAAGGATCATTATTATTTTAATTGAAGATGTTATGCGTGCGCAAATCAATTCTTGTTGGGCTCGATGGTTTCCCCACCGCGAATCTGGCCCCAACCAATCAATCTGGAAAGGAAAAACAAAATATATTAATAAATTAAGGAAAATTGTAGTGTAAAAAGGCTACACTATAATCCGCCCTAGATCTAATGACATTTTGTACATGTATTATTTACAAATCAAATTGTAATCTTGAATTCTGTTGAACTGCATATCCAAAAGTGATATTAGCCAATGTTTTGTACGTTGTTAGTTAGACACATCCATTGCCCAGTTATATACCAATATTTGAAAAATAATGAATCCTTTTTAAAAAAAAATACATTTTATAGTCTACAATTGAATTGAGTAATTTTTAAAGTTTAAAGATAACTAACACTTGAAAATATAATGAGCAAAACAGTGTCAATTTTTTTTTTGTGCAATAGCAAATTTTTGGATAGTAATATAGCCTGATTTGCCCTGATAATTTTATACTTACAGTTAACATCAACACCACTGAATTCATTTTTAAAATATTGGATGTTTGAATATCCTATATGTGGCTAAGCAGGGAGTGGGTTTAATCACTAAAAGTATTTGTAAATATCTTAAAAATTATGTCTAGTTCTACGGCATTGGTTTCAGTAAGAAGAAAGCGTCAGTTGTAAATTTACCTCCAATGTTTCTCCACACGTCTGCTGAGAGCGATCTTCTCTCCCACCTCGGTGCAGACGGGACTGGTCAAAGCGATCTTGGCCAAATCGGCCTTCGTTGCGACTACCCTTCCACCTGTACTCAGAGAGCCGATGTTGACCAGCAACACCTGTAAATTGTAATAAACCACATAGTTAAAATTCAATATTATGATCTTACTTTATTTTTAATTTAATACTGCATTCACCGACGACCAGATGACAGTCTGAGAAGACCTCTTGCAGTTTCAAATTAGATATCAAAATTTCGGTGGTTTTATATTTGGCCTCATAGTCCAATTAAATATTGCAGTATGAATGTTAGTAATGTTGCTTATAACATCGTTGGCAATTCCAATTATTCTTTTTTTTTCTAATTCTAATTTTACAATAATTTTGTCTGCACTTTTCCAGTATCTGAAAAACTCTTTGTAAGTAATTTTTGCATCTTTAACATCAACTGTGGAAGAAGCGCTTATGCAAACATATATACAGTTCTTCATATAGGTGTCCCTCCTTTGGCAAATTTTTACAATATTACTACGTAATTACTATGCATTATATATATTAAAATACATCTACACTATTTCTGAATCATTAAAAACAACCAAGTGCTTTATTAAAATGAAGTGATACCACAGAATTAAAAATAACACAGGGCTAAAAAAATCAACAAAAATCGATTACGATAATCTAACGGTCAAAAACACAGTTCTGATATTTAAGAATATGGACACAAATACCATACATTTAGATGATTTATATATAACCTTAGTCGAGATTATTCTATATTATATTACAAGAATACATGAGTAGAATTGTATAAAATTTACAAAAGAAAAATTAGTTACCTCGTTCCTGGCTAATTTCTGCACCTTGGCGGCTTTCTTATCTCCTTCGGTACGAACTCCCAAAAGTCTCTTCAACAAGTAATATGACACTTCTAGAACTACAAATATACCTGGCAAGGCACCAACGGCTCCTAGAACCTGGAATAATAAATATCATATTGCTGGTCAAGAAAAATTATTTAAATGTCTTCTTACAAACAAATGTGTTATTTAACCGCCATAGCTACAGGTTACTTTCAAAGTAATATGCAAAAAATCTCCTTTTTTACAAACCACAACACATGCACTTCTGACTCATGTTTCATGACTGATGAAAATTAAGAAATGTATAAAAAATTGACCACACATTTCGCTTGCCCTAGAAGAACTATTTGTGAAGACTTGTAGTCGCATGGTTTTTGGGATGCATGTGTATTCCGTATGGTTTATAGTTTTAAGAAATATTATTTTTTATACATATATACTGATTTATCTTCCTACTCATCCCTTTTATCAACAGTCACAAAACTAGTTATAAATAAATATATAAAATAAAAGAACTTCTATCAATGAAAAATTACCATAATTAGAATGTATTCATTTGAGAAACAAGTTTTTTCTAGGTCTGCATAGCGGAGATGGCTTTAGGAAAAAAACCTGATAGAAAGTTAATCATGACTGGCTTATGGACCCAGAAGATAATGAGAAGTGTGAACTAGCATCATGAATACCTATCAAGGTAGTGCTGGTAATCTACATAATATATTGCACTCTAGGATTTCACACAAAATGAAGTGTTACACTGAGCAGATCAAATTTGATTTTAGAGTACTATCAACATATAAAAATGGTCAGAGTGTTAATTACCTGGCCCACAAGTCTGTCAGCGCGGCACAGTGTTGGCTCAATCTTAGTTCCGACACCGATCAATCCTCCGGGGACAGCAAACTGAAGTTCGTTCTGTTCAGTGTACAGTGACACGATGCGAGAGAAGATGGGAGTGCAAGTCAATTTTCCTTCCGCATCTTTGCTTACCAGGCCTGGACGAACCTGAAAGAATACAATTTACTATTATAATTCGCTCATATATTGTTATTATAAACATATATAAATCATTTAAAAAATCCAATGTCAAATTTTCTGACTTTTCAAAATCAACCCCATTTACTGGACACCCATCTGTTTAATATCAGCACAAGTAAAACCCTGAGATTTAATCTCTGTGGGAGTTTTCATCCACTTTTAATTGAGTATCTGTTAAAGTCGGAAAGAACAGACTATAGTAACAGTTTTATTCTCATTGATATTACATTTTAGACCAGTTACAAATGGATCTGATTTAACATTGATACAGACGTACATACAGTACCTAGAAAGACTTTGAAAATGCTTGTCGCTGTGAATTGGTTTTGATAACTAATTCAATTTTGATATTGAAATTCCATCAAGCACCGTCAGTCGATATCATAAATTAATTCAATAGAGGTCTTCATTTCCATAATGTGATTGTATTGCCGTTGAAACTTTAGCATACTATTGTGTAACCATTATGACTTAAAAAAATGGCACTGTATCAAAGTTGTCACTTTGATAATGGATAAAGAATTGAGAAGTGCCACCCACAAATGCAAAAGGTTAAAATCCAATAATGATATTGAAATAATAGTAAAATAATAGCACATGTAGCTAATTTGCTAATTTGAGCACAATGGTTCAAGTGATTACTATTATACAAAATAAAAAAGATTAAAATTTTTTTTTTTTTATGATAGGATAATATGCACCTCGATTTCCATGCCAACTTTCAAAACTCCTTGAAGAATAGAGCCACCAGCCACACCTCCTTTCAAGTCGGCGACTTCGCAACCCGGTTTGTTGACATCGAAAGACCTGATGACAATCATTCTCGGTGGAGAAGTGAAATCACGCAAGGGCACGGGAATCTTCTTGGTGATGTATTCGCACAGTACTTCAATGTTATACTTGAGCTGCGCCGAAATTGGAATAATGGGGGCGCCCTCGGCGACTGTTCCTTGAACAAACTTCAATATTTGCTCTTGCTGTTCCTTTGCCTGTCCTTCCTTCACTAGATCAATCTTATTCTGGAGTATGAGAATGTGTTTCAGCTTCATAATTTCTATAGCAGCCAAATGTTCACTCGTTTGAGGCTGAGGACAAGACTCATTCCCTGAAAATATATAAAAGATTCCAATAAAATCATCACAATACATTTGTTTAAATTGATACTAATTAACCTTTGAGTTCTCAATATTGGTCTCTGAAATTTCCTAAACTAAATGTCAACAATGCATGTACCAACTTTTGGTGTATAAAGAAAATGGAACATTTATGTACCACAATAATACCAATCACTTTGCGAGTGTGTGAGCAAGTAGCGTAACATAGTGGTATCATACATCCTCGATGTGGAATAATAGAAATGAAGAAACAAGCAAAAAAAGAGATCAATTTTTTTCTCTCACAATATTTAATCTCTTCCACGCTAACGCCCCAACGTATGGGACGGCAATGGGCAATGCCTGTGCCCGAGCGCCCTAGACGTTGGGACGCGAATATTCAAACATTGTTAACGCAGGCAATCTTTTGCATATAGGACTGATTTTGGTTTTAAAATATCACCCAATTCGTCCTGATACTACCACCTTCATAAAATTGTCAAGTATTAGGTTTAAATGCTCAAAATATTGATTTTTCGAACCCTTCAAATTTATTGCGAACTCTGTGTTATTCCCAAATCAGTTGAAAACTACGTGCCTAACTTCACACTAAACTTTGCACCAATTTCGCGGCATTGCAATGTGACACTCCATGACAAGTAACAGTAATGGCGCTTGTTCATTTGAGTTTGATTGGTGGCTTCGTTACGTCACCTTACTGATGATTTACGAGCTAGTTATTTGTTAGGGATATATTTGTTAAGGTGATTGTGTCAACAGAAGACATTTCTTTGTGTTTTTTAATGTTGTGAAACATTGCTAATGCATCTAACTACCATAAAAGCCAACCCAATTATTTTTTTATTGCTGTATTTATAGCTCTATGTGGAAAGAGGACATTTTGAAAAATAGCAACGCGGACAGATTTTGTTTGTATTAAAAACTGTCGCGCCGATCGGGTTAAGTGCAACATACACACTTTACATCGATGTGCACCATTTAAATCAAATTTATTTTTATCAACTATAGTGTTGTTAAATTATATTTGCCAAAAACAAGGACTTCATACCTGCTATTAAAAGAAGAGCTGCATCCATAACGGCAGCTCCGTTGAGCATGGTGGCCATGAGGATGTCGTGACCGGGGCAGTCCACAAAGCTGACGTGTCTCACTAGTTGGAACCGACCTGTGCATGCCGGTCGAAGGCAAGGGAATCTATCATCCTTGGACGAACCTCCTGAAATATAGCTGGCTGGACGAGAACACTTCGGGTTATCACACTTGTAAATTTTAGCGTTTGCATAACCTGAAATATTCAAAAAGAAAAATACATGTTTAGTAACCCGCTTACTTTTACAAGATCGAAATTTTGGATTCTCTTTATTTATGCTTTAACAACCAAATGCCATAATTCCAATTTGACACATTTTTTTCTGTTATATTAATGAAAAATCTAAATATTTTCACTTATTATAACCTTTAACCATATTATATATGTTGGTAGCTAAATATAATAAGCTAGTACCTAACATAATTAATGATTTTTTATTTATACAAACATAAATATATAACAAAAAGCAAATTTTACCCCTTTAACTGATTGTCAGACAAAAATCATGTGGGTTTAATAAGCCTATAACCTGAATAAGGGTGACAAAACAATTAACAAAAATAATGAAATATTTTATGTATTTGCAGAAAAACACTTTTCCCTGCTGCCAAAATCAACAGAGTAAAAATGAAAGGTTAAATAAAAACAGGGGAACTCGTATATAAATTGACTTTAATTCCACCGATGAAACATTTAACTGTTGCACTGGAATACTACCATTGAGGTGATTATCGACTTTTCTCTTTTACCTCAAATGTCACCACTCCTGTAAATTGTTTTCATAGTTCTTGAACTATTGAAATTTGGATACCTGCTAACTATCAACTCAAAATTTGTGTATGTAGGCTTGTTTTGTAATCTGTGTCCTATTGGTTGATAATGCTCGCAATAAGCAGAACAAGTCCTGATCATAAAATACATTGTGGAAAAATTATGAAAGAATGCTTTATTATTTAAATTAATTAATTCAAATTCTTTACCTCACTGATTGCTAATGTTTCAAACATTGAGATGGCAGATAGTAGTGTATTAATGTTTGATACTAAGTGTCTAATCTTTTATGTACGAGCTAATTTTTGTATTAAAAGATAGCCTGATTTGCCCCGATGAGTATATTATTTAAAATACCAATGTGTTTTTTCAAGTATGTTGGAATATCTTTTATGTAGCTCAGCAAGGAGTGGGTTAACTGATTTTAAGTTAACCGATTCAATTAAATCCACAGCAGTTAAATGTGACTATGTGTTAAATTAAACTGTTCGATATATTTGAGCAACTTGTAAAAAAAACTGATTGTTTTTTTCTTTATTTTCGATACATTGATATACAAATATAATGTTCATCATTTTAATACACATAAGGAAACAGTAAACCACAAAAGAAAATGTCTCGTGTAAGAATTTTTAAAATCTTTTAATTCTTATTTTCAATATCAAATTTGAATTTTTCAAAGTTTGTACCTTCTGTTCAAATTCTACATATTTGTGAGCACACAGATTTTACCACACCCACTGCGATTTCTTTTTAAATCGCGCTCTTACTATCGAAGATATACTTTGGTCCCAATACTTAGTTAACACATCACTAAGTTCACAGAATGACATATAGATGGATCTTGTTTCCTATACTATCACTCAGTAAGTTCGTAGGGTGACATAATGATGGCACCACTATAGTCAAATTCGTATGATTTTTAGATAATACCAATATTCAATCAAAGTATGTGAAATTTTTTAGAGACGCTACTAAGACACTGCACCGTGACACAAGTTGATCGCAACAATGGCAAAATTGCACAAATTGCACTTTAAATTGCTTCCGAATCCACCATATTTGCCAGATTAAGCCCCTAGCAACTATCATCTGTTTGCAAATCTCAAAAAAAATGTTCGCCAGAAAAAGATATGGCTCCAATTAGTTGATTGCCGAAACATAAGCGTATTTTGAAGGGTTGGTCAAATTATTCTATAACAAAGGCATAGAAATGTAGAGAAGCATCAGAATGAATGTGTCGCTCTTGAAAGATACTATGTTGATGAATAAATTCTAATTTTGCTTAAAAATTGTTTTAACATAATTAACTTTTATTATTTAAAATATCAAGCTTTTCGATCAAAAAGTGACACCTTCAAAGTGATAGTTTATAGTGATAAAAGTTTTTGTTTTATCAGTCATCCTACGAAATAATTCAGTGACGTGGTATATTAAAAAATAGTTTTTTCTGAGATGCCCTGGGCCTCACAAAAGCAACATATGTACATGTTAAAAACTTCTAAAAAAAATATAATGCATATTTATCAAGTGCCCCCATGCCTTAACTAATTCTCAACATTAATAACTAATTATCAATTATGCATTACAATGAAAAATGCAGAAATTTTTATAACCATTGTTTATTTATTATGCATTTCTAGATAAAAAAAAAAAAACTACAGTAAAATAAGATGTACAACATCCTAGACAGAAAAATTATTTAAAACACAATGCTGAAAATCTGCCATTTTTTAAAAATTTAAAAAAAAAAAAACGGTCCAGGGTTATAAGCTTTTTAACGGCCAAACTGATCATCAACAAATCGCCGCTGCTTAAATCATCACAAGTAATTCACGTAATTATGCATATGATATATAATAAATTATACATAATAATGTTAATACTAAAATAGATGAGATGATATATTAATTACATCTTTTTTTAACAGTATTAACAAATTAAACAAAGTTAAGCTTAATTTTAGTTTCAGCATGGTTATAATGATGGCCGAAGCCTGAAAAAGGTCTCAACAACTTTATCTAAAATTTTGTGGAGCAACAAACTTAATATTTTTGCAGTGTCAGTAAAAACACTTCAAGACACAACAAGAGCTTCTATTGGGACACTACAATAACGGTGTTTGGCCATCAGTGAGTGAGTAAATTTCAGTTCAATAAATAAAATAACCTTTCGTATACAAATACAAGTAGACAATTTGTCATTCAAGAAACAAGATTTCTTATTTAGAAATAGAACATTGTTAAATTCACACATTCAAAAATACATTTTTATGCATTGTCATTCCGGGCTGCATACTACAATCGATAAAATCCCATAAATATACATAAAATCGCAACCGGAAATCGTAATATTATTTCAACTCCTTTTAACCTTTAACCGCCCAAGCATTTTTTGTGAAATTTTTGAGCGACCCGTAACTGCTGTAAAAATAATTGTATCTCTTAAACTATTCATTATATTTGGGTAAAATAAGAAGCATTATCTAAATAAAAGATTGTTTACAATTAACAAAAGCTTTATACGTAATTTTTCACAATTTATATAATTACACGTTAAAGTTAAAGAATAAAAACATCTCTGAGGGGTTCATGCACCCAGGTTGGGAGCCACTGCCTCAAAGAAAAAAATTCTACGTATTGTATGAAAAAATCTGTATCCCCATCAAAATATATTGAATAGTGTAGATAAAGCTGGTTTATTGTGGTCTGCCTAATATAACAACGCATATACCAAGAGTCGATATTGTAACACAGATGTTTATATTATATTACTCATTATGGTAAAAATATTTTTCGAAGCCGAAAATAAAATTATTGATCGGTATCTCAAAGACATTATTTATTTAAACTAATATTCATATTTTCATAAATCAGTGTTACTCGATAGCGAAATGCACCATAATCACTGGTCCCGAATGGGACCGCTGGGCGTTTAAAGGTTAATATCCAATATTACTTGACACTTATCCAAAATAAGTGTGTTTAAAATATTATTCCAAAGGAATATCCTCAGAACTTTTCACTGCCAGCATTGGTGTTCAATGCGATTATTTTATGTGAAATATTGCATTCATTTATACTCCGAGATATGATACGATCATGTTTCTCTCATTTTTCTGATTCAAGCGCAGATAACATCTTTGTTTAAAATAAAATTAGCACATTACATTCAATGCCAACACATCTATGAAAATATTTCAACATCTTAATGTCTGGACAGTAAAATTGATTCGAGTCATGTCCTAATTCTTTAAAAATAAAATAACAATGCCTAATATTAAACCTAATAAAGTATTTTAGAATATCATAAGTGTCATCAAAAGTATCTCTACATGCATCTCTGAATTATCTGCGTACGATAATCAAGGAGTGGGATTTTCCAACGACTCCACTATTTGGTTGACTTTTAATAAAAATAAATCACATTAATCCATATACGAAACCCTGCAAGAAAATAGTATCAAAATTTCTTTGCTAAGCCATACAAAGATGTAACATTCCTGAACAATTAAAAAAATTAGTTAAGAAGCGTGAGTTTTAAACAAACCTAAGAAGATTTTCTGAACAAATTAAATTATATTTCAATACAAAAACTAATTCTTGCGTGGAAGTTTTGACTCTGTCGAGTCTCTTATATTCTCGAGTGTAATTTATCAACATACTGCAATCAGCCATCTCAAAGTTGAGAGGTCAGTAGTCAGAGGGTTAAGAAGGAGGGTGAAATCAATCTTCAGAATACATAAAAAACTTCCAAAAAACTGTCATATTGCTAAATAGAACACGATTGCCAATTATAGCAGTAAGTCGAGGGGAATTACGTTTAATTTAAATATTTGGTATCTTCCCCATCTCAAAAAAATGTGATTTCAACACTTTTCTTGCAGAGGGCGTGCGATATAATATTCTAAACTAATACTATGAAAAATCTAATTGATCAAGGCACTCTAAATATTTTCGTTAACGAATGTAAGTCTTTATTCATTATAATATATGAGCATGAACAGTGAAAAAATACTATCACACATTTAGAAAATGACCGAAATCAATCTTTGTGGAATTTAAGTATGTTTAGTGTCGGTGGTTACATACCAAACTTCTCTAATCATATATTGTCATATGACAATTGGTCTGTGCCCTAACGGCAAAAATTACATATTTATTATTAAATATTCAAGATCCTGTGTAATAGGAAATTTTTAAAATATCCGGCAACTTGGCTATTATTTGCCGAATGCAAAATATTATTTTATTGATATTCGTCACATTATCACAGGGTTCAAGTTAAAATACACTACCTAAAAATATAACATTTTAACATAAAAACTTAATTACACCGCACAACATACAGTAGCATGCAAAATTCAACGTATATTTAAATACAGATGTTTGTATTTAAAAAAAAAAGAAAAGTAACAAAACTTCAAATCAACTCTCACAAAATGATAAAAAAAAAAAAAAAAAGTAACAAAACTTCAAATCAACTCTCACAAAATGATTAAAAAAAAAAAAAAAACAGAATTCTGAAAGTATGAATCATGTATTCAAGGAGTACTTCATGACCAGCATCTTCAATCCAATCGAAATAAAAACTGTCTGCATTTATCACTCATGCATTTACATTTTGACGTTTTCAGAGGAATTTTCTCCTGTTTTATAACACCGTTTTCTTTTGTTTCCATCGAACCCAAACTACCGTCAGTCTTTTGGAGATAATCGTAACTGATCTCCTCACCCGGTTCTATATCCCTGGAAGCGAAGAAGGCTAAATGCGGCATATTTGGATCCAAACAGTTGACCCATACGGCGAACACTGCCAAATTTGGATCGCACGAATGATTGATAAAATGAGAAATGTTTCCGATTTGCGAGGCGTCTACCGTGTACGTCGCTTCGATGTTAGGATTAAAGTCAAGGTCGAAAAGGTAAGTGCTGCGCCAGGTGTCGTAAGACGAGCTTCGCTTTTCCGCCTCATCCGAAAGCATCACTTCCCCGACGTATTCGCAGACGTACTGTCCTTCTTTTATCGGCTGCTCCGCTTTCACACCCCAGCCGCAGCCCGTCGATGTTCGGAAAATGCACAATTTAGCAGTTCTTCCCCTTTGAGTCACTCTATTGTTACAATCCAACGTACACAAACAGTGCCGATTACACTCATAAATGGGAGTCCCGATGCTGACTCGTATTCTCTTATTACTGTAATATGCAAACAGGCCTCCCAGTTTGCCGCATTCGCATTTACTTTTAGAATTACAGTTGACACACTGACATCCCATAATGGGATCGTCCGGGATTATTACACCTTCTGCGGGTTCATTTTCATTAATATAACGAAAGTTCTCAGGCGGACCTTCCAGGTCTACGTTATTTTCAACTCGTATTTTCCCCACCTTATCTATAATATTAATACTAGTCTCCCATTCTTTCAATGCCTTGAGCTGCGACAGTCTCATCTCGGCCAATGTTGCCTCTCGTAAACTATTTCGTGCCTTCACTACGAGAGCTGTGGCCCATTCTTCTTCGTGGACAGGCAAATTTAGCAAAGCTAACAGATCCAAAGTGTTCTCTTGGATGGCTTGCGGCTTATCCCCGCCTGGAACATAGAGGGAAAAGAGTACGGAGGGATCTATTATTCGGTCAAACGATAGCTCTTTTTTTAAAGCTTCCAACTGTGGTCTTTTCAATTCTGCCTGTGTATCAACAAATTGACGAATTATTTTACGACAGTTGTCTAAATGCTCGATGGGCTCCCAGGTGTTGCTCTCGTGCGGCCACCCTTTCCACTTTACGCAGAATACTTGTTGACCGTCTTCCACCGTCTGATCTATGATTTTCTCCACTATAAATTCACACGTTTTTTGCCTGCCGGTCTTCTGTTTCTTAGTTGCGCTCCAACTGAAGGATGGCCTTTTCCTTTTTTTAACAGGATCCGCAGCTTTAAACGATTCGGTGACCACCTCGGGCAGTCTCTCTGCAACATACCATGTCATCATATAAATATGAGGCGTAAATTTTGGACACATCAGCTACACATCTCAACGAGACTACATTATTCAATCATGATCGATCTTGAACCTCAAATTCATATGATGAACATAGCATGACGCCAATCAGGAGAATCATGCAAATTTTGCATGGCCCGCTCCTCTTCATACACAATGCAGAGGACAACATTCGTAGAACAATAACAATAAAAAAAACAACTTATGCACTTTTTTTATAAAAAAAATTATGCCTTGAATGTACCTAAACGCAATATTAATATTTTTGGAAAAAACCACAAATTAATAGTAAAGAATTAATTTCAACTAGGACAACAATCAACATTTTATTATAACTTAAAAACAATATTCAATTTATGACACTTTATTGTGCATTATTACCAGTTAACAGATTACATACTTTATACGCATAGACACACTTCACTAACGAATTTCATCATTATTCGCATAGCGCACTCATTAAATATGTTCAATAAAAAATATTTATCCTTTCGGCATCCTTAGGGAAACATTTTATCACTTGAATGCAATAGAACAGCCAGTAATTTACATAGTTTCATACAGATATATTTAGTGTCAAACAAAAACACCATAAGATTGTGCATCTCAAGCAATCAAAATACATCAGGTGTCTGCAGTTGCATTCTCGATCTTCACCCAGATTTTTCACCGCTGGAGTACCACTACGTGTTATGTCGACATTGTAAGATTGTGAAAACAACACAATTTTTGGCGAGTGAGTAAAATCTCTAAAGAAGATATAACAATACTGATAGGACGCAATATTTTAGAAATGTTCAATTCACTAATTCAACAGTAGAGACGTAAGCAGCAGCCGATGGATTAAGGTATTTCTTATTTTTACAGTAAAAAGTGAGTTCATTGATCTTGGGACAGTTTATCGAGCATTTACTTTTGCTTAGGTCTTATGAAACAATTAATTAATATCTATATGTAATTATTGAATACATAAAAGTCAAACACAACATGACACGGTGAACATGTTGTTTCCCATATCATATATCAAATTCTGCCGACATAGGTTGACACTAAAGATATTAACACTTTGCAGTCCGCACATTTTCGCTAAATAACCTATAGAATAGACCTCATATATTCATATATTCATCAGTATATTTTTCATCCATCTATCGATAAATTGTGAAAGTAAGAATTAAAATTCATATTAATTTTTGGTAGTATAGCTGCACGTATCCAAAGACGCTGCATTGTGCGTTCCCGGATCGTAATGTTTGTCTCAAAAATGACATTTTTGAGCGCGGACCGTAAAGTGTTAACAAATACCGTTCATTCAAGATCGGGAAAAAAGATGTTTTATAATCGTCAGCATTGATTTGAGTAGAATATCCGAACAAAAACTTACCCAGTTTAATGGTGATGTTACGTTCCAATTCATTTTTAAATCTGACAGTTTGTACACCAGAAATGGCTTTCACAACAGTCGATTTTCCGTGCGCCACATGTCCAATTGTTCCTATATTGATCGTCGCCTGGCGAGATATCACCTCAGGTGAAACAGCTGTCAACTTGGTAACATCCTGAAAACATTCAAATACACTTTATAAACAAAGGCACTGTATATATTGACAGAAAAATCACCGCAGAGTCGCAAAAATATACACTTATCGTCATTGCAAGGCTTACATTTCAATAATTTTAGCCAGCTGAACTATGATGATTGGCAGCAAGTACTACGTGAAATTTTACTGTGGACAAAATTATTATGAAAGTAGAGACTTCACGGTAAACAAATCTTAAATTAACACAGATGACGCACGATAAGTTGTATAAAATACACAACTATTTGCCGAAAGTTCGAATATAGTCCGGCAAGACCTAACCAAAAACCGCCACGTGTTATTCGGTTATTACACGACAACTTTTGACATACGGATCTAAAAATGGGCACAGAACTTATTTAATCACTTAAAAGAAGCGAACTTACTAATTTTGACAAATCTTGCTGATGTAAGTTTGACTGTACGACAGTACGAGTATCCGTCGCCGCCATTTTCGGGATTCTTTGAAAACTCAAGGAATAACCTATACCAAACAATCTCTTTACGCAAACTCTGGATGGTGGGGTCACCCGTACTGATGAACGGTACTAAAAGTGTCCGTTGAAAACTTTGATTGATGAAATTCAAACAATCTTTCTGATGATTGGATATTTAATACGTAGCTTTCATTTTGCTCGACATCATCTCGACCCTAAAATTTCCATTTTGAGATTATTATATATTTTTGGACTTGGACACGGACGCCGCCTTACTTATTTAAAACTATCGGAAAAGCGATGCTATAAAATATGTTTTTATGTAGCCAGTATATTCACCTTGTATTTAGTATAATCAAGTATACACGAATGAATAAAATTTTCATAAATATTACATTTTTCTATTTGATCGAAGAAACTTCATTTTTTCACTCATATATTCTATCGGGTTTTTTTTTGTATTTCGTGTTTGAATGTAACATTTATACCATCGCTCTTATTTTAAGTTTTCAATAAAAAAAAAGATTTGTCATTTTATAAAACTATTTTACATTTCAAAAGTAGTTAACAACTCTTATAAAGAATTAAGACATTCCTAAATATTTATTTATTTCATTGATAAGAATACAGATTTCGTTTGAGGAAATATAGTTTCATTTTGAATAAGCAACTAATTAAAAGTACCGTGCCAAACAACAATATTTATAACTTTTGAAAAATATATCTCTATTTGACAGTAGACTATATTCGAGGTCATTATTTGATAAAGAAAAATTGGTATGTACAGTAAAGAAGTGAAATACACCATTTTTGTCTTTTTTACCGTTATCCTCTATTTTTATTGTTGTCTTTCAGAGTCTAGCAAGATTCTTCAGTTTATCTTGGCAACTTGAATGACGGATTTATTTATATTGTCTATGACGTAAAAATGATGGTTGATTGATGCTAAATAGGCCCCGATGAAATAGTGAAATGTCCGTTACATTTGGCGAATATTATATTCCTCGATTATATTTTAAATACATCCGTGCATTCGTATGAAAGTTCATTTGAAATGTTGAAGGTATTTCGATCATTGTTAAGATTTCATTACTGTTAACATGATTTATAGGTTAACTCATATTGATCTTTCTGTTTACAGGACAAAGGGCAATTGTTTTTTGAGGATAAATGGCCTTCTATGCGTCCTATTGTTTTGAAATTGCTACAGCAGGAGCCTGTCACACCACCTGAATGGCAGGATTTATTCTATTCAGTGCACCTAGTCTGTCTGTGGGACGAAAAGGGACCCACCAAAGTGAGAGATGCCCTCCAGGAAGATATTGTTACATTTATCAAACAGGCTCAAGCCAGAGTCCTGGCGCAGTGCGAAGAGCAAGCTTTACTTAAGGCCTATATAACAGAGTGGAGGAAGTTTTTTACACAATGCAACTATTTACCCACACCATTTCGACAATTGGAAACGGCGCTTTTAAACAAAACCCCCGGCAGTGTTCTAAGTTTTGGAACGCACAAAAAAGGTGCATCTAACTCGGAAGAGAGTATAGTAAGAAAGCTGATGTTAGATTCGTGGAATCAAAGCATATTTCTGGATATAAAGCAGAGACTGCAAGATTCTGCTATGAAATTAGTGCACGCTGAAAGAAATGGTGAAGCATTTGACTCTCAACTTGTCATTGGTGTCAGAGAATCTTATGGTTAGTAGAAGCCAGTTACCAGTTTGTTATTTACTTTTAAGGTGTTAACTGTCACTTCTTGATGGAAAGGCATGTCTTCAGGTTCAGTTCAGTTGGCAGGCATTCTTGATAATGTCAGTCAGTAATCAGTTGATAATGCTCGCGATGAGCGAAACCGGTCCTGATCAAAAAATATGTTGTAGAAATAAGTACAAAAAAATGTGTTTTTATTATTTAAAATAAAAAAAAAAAGTTTGTTATTTATTAATATTATAAAATAAAATGTATTTAATCAATTTTAACACAGTATAACTTAATACAATCCTTTTTAATACATATTTAAAGTAAACAGCTTTCAGGCATATAAAACAAATGATTGAAGAACTAAGAGAATAATTTTTAGGTAATCATATAAAATATATCTGGATGGAGTAAAACTTTAATAATAAAACTGGATTAGTGTTATTAAATTTGTTTAAAACAATTTGTTAAAAAAAAATATTTAATAATAAAATTGGATTAGTTAAATTTGTTTTAGCTGCAATTTACTGCTTGCTTGGGTTAAGTGTTTTCCTGTAATTAATAACTATGGTATATAGATGATAACGCCTGAAGATGCCGAAAGGCGAAATCCAGGTCGTTAGTGATAAAACATGTGGAATCGTACAAAGTTGTAACAATTCAAATTTAATAATATATTGATTTATGTATGTTAAATATTTACACTGTTGAATTTCACTTACTCATATTTGATACCTAAAAATTACTTTTTTACTTCCATAACCATTTGTTTTTTATGCCTGGTACACACCATATTGGTTTTACTCACATTTACTTTCAAACAAAGAAATATATACAGTGGGTGTTAATGAACAGTTGAGACTGTGAAAAAATTTGACAACGGACAATATCACGAAAGATTTTTGTGTTCAGATAATGAACTGAAACGATCTTTCTAATACAGTTATTCTATCTCTGATAAATCGATTATTGGTTAACGAACAATTTGGATAGCAAACATAGATTTGGAACAGATTGTGTTCGTTAACTGATCACCAATTATATATGTGTGATAATATTATACAAAATAGTATATATATAAAGCATTTTGTTGGAACCAGAATACGGGTCATGTTAAAACATAATATTGAAAATCTAAACAAAAAAAATCATGGTTTTAAAACTTTTATTTTATTCCGATTGTAATAAAGTTCATAGGAATCATCGATAGCCGTAACTTAACATAATATATCTTTTTGAAACATTTTTACAAAATTAATTTGCTAGGGAAACAATTATTGGCAGATGAACTTGATGAATAAAATATTTCCTTCTTTGCAGTAAATCTCTGTTCTAATCCTGATGACAAACTTCAAATATATAGAGAAAACTTTGAAGCGGCCTACATGCAGGCGACTGAGGCGTTTTATCGCTTAAAAGCAAGTGAGCAATTGCAAGCCAACGGTGTGCAGGCGTACATGAAATATGCAGATAGTAAGCTTCGAGAAGAAGAAAGCAGAGCTCAAAGATATCTAGAGGCGGGCAGCGGCAGCGTGGCCGCACTCACGAGATGCTGTGAGGCAGTTTTGCTAGGCGCTCCCTTGCCCACTCTCTTGGCTGAGTGTGCCCCGCTCGTTCGCGCCGGCGAGACGCAGAGACTTCATTTGATGTTCCGACTTTTGGACAGAGTGCCCGATGGAGTGTCACCCATGCTCAGAGACTTGGAAACCCACATAGTGGACGCCGGATTGGCCGACATGGTCGCCGCGGCCGACATCATCACTCAAGATTCAGAAAAATATGTCGAAAGATTACTCGAGCTCTTTCGGAAATTTAGCGCACTTGTCAAGGACGCCTTTCAAGACGATCCTCGGTTTTTGACAGCCAGAGATAAGGCCTACAAATGTGTGGTAAATGACACCACAGTTTTCAAATTGGAGTTGCCCTCATCCGCTAACGCTCGCGGCAGTAAAGTGACAGCCCCGGAGAGCAAGTGCCCCGAGCTGTTGGCTAACTACTGTGATATGCTGTTACGCAGAACCCCACTCAGCAAACGGTTGACCAGCGAGCAAATAGAAGCTCGTCTCAGAGATGTACTTTTGGTGCTGAAGTATATAGAGAACAAAGACGTCTTCATGAGATATCACAAGGCCCATCTCACTAGACGGCTTATTCTAGATTCGAGTGCCGATTCAGAAAAAGAGGAGGACATGGTAGAGTGGCTAAGAGAAGTCGGAATGCCGGCGGACTACGTCAACAAGTTAGCCAGGATGTTTCAGGATGTCAAAGTCAGTGAAGATCTTAATACGCATTTCCGAGCTGAGACCGCTAGACACGATGCTATCAATATAAAAATATTGAACGCGGGGGCGTGGGCCAGGGGCTCAGAAAGAGTTTCCGTGAGCCTTCCGCTCGAACTCGAGGATTACATTCCCGAGGTGGAGGACTTTTATAAAAAGAAACATTCCGGCAGAAAGCTGCAGTGGTACCACCACATGAGCAATGGCACCATTACCTTTGCGAACGCGGTCGGCCGGTTCGATTTGGACGTCACCACATTTCAAATGGCCGTGCTGTTCGCTTGGAACCAACGTCCCCGAGACAGAGTATCGTATGAAAATCTCAGATTGGCCACTGAACTGCCGGATCCTGAACTTCGGCGGACTCTGTGGTCTTTAGTTTCGTTTCCTAAACTCAAAAGGCAACTACTCTTGCACGGTCCTGTGGTGCAAGCGCCGAAAGATTTCACTGAAAATACGCAATTTTGGATCAATCAAGAATTTGCCCTCGTTAAGAATGCAAAACCACAGAGGCGAGGTAAAGTAAACCTCATCGGACGGTTACAGCTCAGCACTGAGAGATCCCAATTAGAAGACAATCATTCTATAGTGCAGTTGAGGATTTTGCGAACCCAAGAAGCAATAATAAAGATTCTTAAAATGCGGAAACGTATTTCGAATTCGTCGTTACAGGTCAGTTGTTATGAAAAATATATTTTATTGACACTTTGGTACATTCCAAAACGTTAAGCAAGAAATATCAGTTGACATTCATAAAAAATTATTCTGTTACTATGAGATGAAACCTTAACGTAAAAAGATTTATAGAAATATATCCAGAGAACTTTATCACACAGATCAAAGAATTTCTTACTTACATTACTACACTACAAGTATTTTGTAAATTTATAGTAAGTAATGTGCCTAAAGTAAGATTTTTGACAACATGCAGACAATCAATATACTTGCAAATCCAAATTTTAACAGAGTACGGCAAAGCAAACAATGGTGTTTTTTTATATTTTTTTGCTGAATGCAAAATTTGTTTAACATTAAAAAACTTGTTTTGTTCCCTTTAATTTCATATAGACTGTTTTTAACTGTTTATAGAAAATGAGCCATGTTGATATCAATTTTGAATTGTTGAAACTTTGTATGATTCCACTTGTTGTGCCTAATGATCTGTGTGTCGCCTTTCGGCATCTTCAGGGCATTTCATCAGACACCAAATAAACAGTTTGCATTGGTTGTATACTAAGGATATAAAAGGAATTACTTACAAAGGCATAGTGTCATAATCAAATCAATAGTTCTGAAAGTATTACAGATATTTTTCCATTTTAATTGTAAGTTTGTCATTTCTGTTGAATCTGTGTTATAGAATGCCTAAAGATGCCAAAAGGTGAAATCCAGCATTTAGTGACAGAACATGTAGAATCGGACAAAATTTCAACAATTCAAATATATCAAAATTCTATCAAGCACTTTCAGTCAATATCATAAATTAACACATTAACATATTGTAGTTTCATTTGGCAATCTTAGCATTTTATCAATAAATTTTGATAACTTTTTTCCCCAATAGGTCACTGTTTTCTTTATTTATGAATAACCTTATGATAAAGTCAATATGAAGACGTGTATAATCTCTTAACACCAAATTTAGTATTAAATTTTATAATCTTAATTCTGTATTGAATGTAAGCACTTTACCATATGTAAAGATTGAAATGCGAGTCTATCAATCTTCTACAACAGCTACCCTTTCAGTCTACCTTTATATTTCTTTTTATAATCTTACTTAACCTAAAATTGTTCTTTTCAGGCCGAGCTGATTGACATACTAAAAAATATGTTCCTTCCTTCAAAAAAAATGATCAAAGAGCAACTCGAATGGTTAATCGAGCATAAATATATGAAGAGAGACGATGATGATATCAACACATTTATTTACATGGCATAATGTCGCAGCATTGAAAAACTGTATCCTACCGGAGGATAAGTTGTTTGAAACTTAATTATAAATGTTCAATATAATAAATCATTCACCGACAAACAACAGTTTTGAGACTTTTGCCGTATCAATAAGTATCCGTACACACTTTGAAATAACTAGGTGAAGTTATAATGTAAAAACATCAAATACAAATGAATTATTTCAGAAAGTAAATATACCGAATACTCACTTTATTAATTTAAATTAAAGAAAAATGTTTTCAATATGGTACATGTTTATTTTTTGATAGTGAAGGCTACTTAACTGCCTATTCAAAATATTCGATCTCATGCTCGACGCCAGCGAATTATAATTTGAAATGGTGAATCTTTTCAATTTTACTTGTAGAATCGCCATGACATGCAATCAATTTTTATCAAATTTGAATTGTAGAAACTGTGTGTCAATAGAATTGGCAGAAAGTAAACAGTTACATGCCTGAAGATTTTGAAAAGTGAAACTCAGATCATAACTGACAAAACATGTTGAAGTGAACACAGTTTCAACAGTTCAAAATTGATTATGAAACTCAATCCTGCAACCTCAGTCGATAATATTAATTATATTAATTCCAAGACACACTGACATAGATTAAATAATAATGCGACGCAAGGCAAGTTGCTGGTGTTATAGTGGTAATCGATTCAGTGACATGCAGACTCTACATTATTCGAGGAACCCAAAAAGAAATTTAAATCGAGCACTGATAAATACAAGAATGCTTCAAATAATATTTTTTTATTATCACTCACTATTTAAGTTCTTGATAGAAAAAGTATAATATTCAAATAAATAAAATAACACGGTTGTTTCTTTGCAGTTTGGCACTTCAATTTGAACAAAAAAAACCTCAAACTCACTATTTTAACAGATTCATCTACATCTTTAGAATAAACAAAAGAATATATGTATATTTTTTTGGAGGCTAATAACGCCTCTGTAAATTATAGAACAAGAATCACATTTTGCAGGATCAACATATTTCGACAATAGATTGAGAATTTTGATAAATGTGAATTATTTAACATGGGTTTTTTGCCAGGAATATATAAAATGAATGAGACATGTAGTAATATAAGATGGAGGTTCCACTACATGATTATTGTTTGGCTTTTTTATTTATTTAAAGTAGTCAATCTCATATTAAAGAGTATCAAATCACATAGAGGCCTTCCTATAAAGTGGTTCCTTCTAGTCTGGTAATTCTGTTTTGTTTATTGAAAAAGATTGACCAGTATACAAAAATCATGTGTCATAACACATGGAATATTATTTTTTTATTTGATCGTTATCTTCTAACATAAGGTCTACACATTTCTCTATGAATTAATCTCGAACAAGTTAAAGAAACCTCTAAAAACAAGGTGTAATATTATATTAACCCTTCAGAGACGAGGATTTTTTTTTTCTAAAAATTTAAATTTTAAGCTATATTTTATCAACTTGTAGTCTAATACGTCTAGCAAAAATGAAATAAAAAAAAATAAACAATGGTTTCTTGTAGAAAAACTGATTTGAAATATGTTCGCTCTATAAACACTCGTCCTTACAGGGACCGTATATACAAGTGTATTGCTTAGATGCACGTTGTGAATATTCATTTGTCATGATGTCACTATTCCACATTTTTTTTAATCAAAAATCCATACACGGAAGGAGTGAACCTAGCCACAAACATTTTTTTTTTTCTAAATATTTATTGCTGGCCGAAGCTTCCAAAGCTTATCGGTTGCGTCAATTTTGGTATTATCGGCTGCGTGAATATACCTCATTATTTGAATGAAGCAATCTCTTCACATCGAATCTGCTACCACCTTATGGTGCATGCCATCTTTTGTGACCCAGTAAAAAACATCCGAGTAATTTATTATACTAATATCAAAATGCCCAAAAACATTTCATTTCTCAGCGCTTCACTGAAGGATTTGGGCAGTTTTTGAAGGCCGCATACTTTTAGGTTTCCTCCAAAAGATGTCCGATCATCTTCTCATGAAAAAAGAGTTCGAAGAGGTCCACGGGTGTCAACATGGAATATATGGTATATTTCCATGACCAATCACTCGTCGCTTTGTAGCTTTCAAACTGCTCTACCTGCTCGCCCCTGTGTGAACCATATTTCTGCAGGAGCAACAAGTTGACGCCTGCTCAAATTATTGATAACTCTCCCTTCATCTTAATCGGTTAAAATATTTGGTTCGGGAGGACAAATGTAAAATATCCATCTCCAAATCTCTATATAGTTCCAATATATTTATTATTTTTCCATCAGTTTTCCATCACCAAAGATTTTTTTTTTTTAAATAATAAAAACACATTTTTTAGAACATATTTCCACAATATATTTTTTGATCAGGACCGGTTTCGCTCATCGCGAGCATTATCAACTGATAGAATACAATTTACAAACAAGTCTATTTATACAAAATAAAAAATTAATTTGAGTTAAAGGTAGCAGGTGTACAAAACCATGGGTTCAAGAACTAGGAAACAATTTACATAAAATCATACAATATTGATACAAATAAAGTAAATTAGTATAAAAATTAAATGTTCACAATCACTTTTAATCACAGTCAACACCTTAAAAGTGATATCAAAGATTAATTATATTTCAAGGTTAGAATTCATACAAAAAACAAAAAAGAAAATAAAATTTCATATAAAAAATGTTGTCGTATACCGCGGTATAATGCGGTATACCGAGCGTAACCATACGGCAACACTAACCTTTGGGGTTGAAATACAGCCACCGAAAATATTTTGAAATATTTATGACATTATCTTTTTAGATCAACATGTTATAAGAAATAAATTAGTGAAAGTTACATAAGTAGTTTTAAAAAATATTGAAAATTGTTTTTACTTATTTGAAATGTTGTGAAGATCCTTGTTGACCGAAACTGAGTGATAGATGCGATGTTCAGGTAGAAAAAGGACCGCAATAGGGACAAATAGACCATAGTGTTTACTGTTGCCATATGATCACACTCGTCTCTGGTGGGTTAAAAACAGCTCTTTGAATGAAATATTTTTGTTTACTGAACACCCATTGCCAGTTTTCGTAAGAGGATTTTCTGAAGCTTTGATAAAATACTACTGAGATATAAAATATGCTTACAGATAAAAACTTACTAAGGCATCCAATTGAACAGAATTAACACTGATCGGTTGTGTTTTTTTATTTTCAAACAAAAAAGTTGAATCACTGGTTGAAACCAAAATATTTAATTTCCTTACTTTTTTTATGTGAGAAATGTGTCTCACCTGTTGAGATGGCAGGTAGCAGTGTAATGATAATTGACACTTAAGCATTTAAGAGAGTTCAAGAGAGAGAAAAGTGTCAAGACTTTTGCAAAAAGATTTTTTATATCAAAATGTAGCCTGATTTGTACTCATAATCTTCATGAGTTTGGGTTAACGTCAACTGGTATTGGAATTTATTTTATGTAGCTCAACAGAGAGTAACTCAAAAAGATTTTTTCCAATATAGCTCAAGGTCAGGTTCAATATTGACTTTATCTATGGGAATTTAGTTCTATTGATATCAATACCAAAAAGAAAAGGATTTTACAATCAGTTAACTTATATTCAATAAAATTATGTATTTTTAATAAATGTATGAGAATGAGGATATTCCAGGATATTATATGAGGATTCAGGGTTAAAAATCCATTAACTCTTAAACATAAATTGAGTGGCACAAAACCAACATCACTTATAAAATAAAACAATTGGAATTTCGTAGAAAAAGAAAATTTTATTAGAAAGAATGCTTTAATATAAAAATAATAGCAAATACTATGTTTCAGATGTATAAATTGGATGGTATTTTCACTTTAGGAGCAAATTGTTTTGAGATGGGTATATCCAATTTGGTAAATAGATCAATCAATGGTTTGACATTTGTTGAATCTAATCCAAGAATTGTGCAGTCCATGTAGCAGACGTAAACAGATGCAGCTTTCTCCAAGAAATCTCTCCGACAAATGACTGAAAAATAAACAATATTATTTAACACGGTGAAAAAATAGCAATGTATTTTAGTTCTACAAAATTTTTTATAAGATATAGTTGATAGCTATTTCAGCTCATGCCATTCTCAGAACTATGTTATAATGGAAATCTACCAAATAATGCCAATTCAATCAATATAATATTATTTAACTTTCTTTTAAGGAATATTTCATCAATAAATTCACCATGTGGCTTAGTTAACATGTTGGATGCGGAATATTGGAGAAATGCAGATTATGCACCTCTCACATAGAGAATAATTTTTTGTGATGTTGAATATTGCAAAATGATTGCTGCAAGCCATCTTACACAAGTGTAGCACATCATAAAAAATGTTTCCAAAATATGTGTTCATGCTACAATGAAATGAAAAATTATACTACCTCCCGCAGAGACACCACTTAATATATTTGGCTGCTCTAACAGCTTGACGTTAGTAGTTTTATCAACATATTTTGTATGAAGAGCGCGTAAACTTGTCCCATCTGACCCCCTATGACTTTTGTATTGAGTTTGTGGTAGTGACTGAATAGCGACAACATTTTTTGCTGAGCTGCAATAGGAATCCAATAAATCCAGCAGTTCACTTATTTTACTATCGTCATTGTTTAAAGTTGTGCAGATGATGGTATTTTGGCTTGGCAGAACATAGAGCTGTGTTTTGTTGCCAACTACGTGATTAATTGCATCTCCTGTGATTAAACATCTTTCTACGAATTCAACTGCTGAATTTCCTTCAACTAATAACAAAAGATCGCTATTGTTCTGAATCTCAACTTTGGTAAACCATGATAACCTAAAAGAAGACGTTAAACATTAATAACAATTCACAAAAATATATATTATTGAAAAATGATGTCGAGAAAATATCGGACTTTTCTTCATTATCATCGTCACTTTCATATGTTTCCCATACAGCGCGGCTGGAAGGTTCAATAATTTCACCGAAAGTTGTCATCTTATCAATCTTGTTTAAAAAATCTGCAATTCACGCCGGCGAGCTGTCAGAATGACAGTTTTCCGCTTGATATAGACAATTTAATAGACTAAATAAAAAAATATATATGGAATAGCAGCAGTAGTTAATAATTAAATAAACTAATACAGTTACTCATATAATATTTTTCAAAAGAAAAACTTATGCGTCTGTAACCACTTGAGTGCATGGTAACCCCAATAAGGAAAACATTTAAAAGAATAATAGTGTCGATACCTTCACAAAAACCAATGTAAATGCGATTAGTTAAATTTCCGAATTGCTTTTTCAGCATTAATCTATAAGTGAATTTTTAAAAGGCTTCAAATGAAAAAATCATTGGTTCAATAAAAAAAGAGGATCTGCAGTATTAGGAGTAACAGAATAATTCTGCAAGCCTTCAAATACAGTAGATGATCAGTTAACAAAAAGTTCAGACAACAGACAATATCACGAAAGATTTTGTGTGTGGACAACCTAAAGATATTTGGACAACAAACTTAAACGGTCTTTATAATCCGGTTATTCTATCTATTAAACTTGGTAAATCGGTTAACGAACAATTCAAATAGCAAACAATGTTTTGGATCACCTTATTTTCGTTAACTGATCAACCACTGTATTTAAATAATATAAAATCAAATATAAGCCAGAACACAAATATTTATTAGGAAAAAATAAAAAAAATATTCTGTTATATTAAGTGTTGTTTGTAATGAAAATTGATTGAAAATATTTCAACGAATTCATCAACTTTGGCAATATCTTTATAAATTGTAGACATAGAGAAGATTTGTCTATTGTATCAACAGTATAAATTCTGGTATTCATAGAGAAATACAATGGCGGCTGAGACGGGCGGCGAAAATTTAGAAGGTCTTCTTTTGAAACGGTTTACGAATTTTGCAACTGAAGATGATTATCATAGTGGATATATGGACGGAGGCGAAGATAAGTTTTCATCCTTACTGGATGAACTCCGCACGATGGGATATTCGTTTGCTATAAGACACAGTATCAAGAGGGAAGATAAGGGTTAGTTTTCACAGTATCCATACTAAGATTTGCGTGTTTGTTTTACAAAATCGCTGTTTTGTTATATTGTGCCATGGTATTTATAGCGATTGTGCCTTAATAGTTGCTGTTTTCAAAGTGTACTTGGTAAACCAAATCTATTATCACTCCTTTTAATTTTGACAGAACCTGTTTTCCAGCTCGTTATTTGTAATTTGTATTTTGTCGAATGTTTTCATAGAGGCACGAAGGACATGAACTTTTATTGACAATTCCATTAATTTTCTATTATTCCATTATCTTTTATGTTTAGAGACGGCGAGAATATGTTATTCTAATCTGCGAGGAGAGTGTGAGATTTCGTTTTTTGGATCACCATTTCAAATTACTAAATGCTTTTCAATGGAGTGCTCCTTAGGTCCACATTATTACAAAAAGTCCAAAGAGAGCCGTAATGCAGAGCAGAATAGGGTAAATATAATTTTTACTGCTAAATAATTAAAATGGCATAACACTTGTTCACCAATCCATTTAACTTTAGGCAAGTTTTTTAACTGATGATTTTTTGTATATCCACTTAAGTTAAATGGTCAACCATTACAGATTTGTCTAGTTAAACCTTTGGGTAAATATACTAACAATGTCCTACGATTTTTCTTCTCGAAACTTCACTTGTTGCTGTAGAGAACAATGCAAATTCTCCATGAAATTTAATTGTGTATCTGATATTGGTGACAAATTATAATATCAATATTTCTTACTAAATTTGAATTGTTACAACTTTGTACAATTCCACATGTTTTGTCGCTAACGACCCGGGTTTCGCCTTTCGGCATCTTCAGGCATTCCATGACACAACATGCAAATGGAATACCTGAAGATGCCGAAAGGCGAAACACGAGTCGTTAGTGACAAAACATATGGAATCATACAAGTTGTAAAAATTCAAATTTGATATTGAAATTCCTTCAGTTGATATCATTAATTATTTCTTACTAAAGCAACATGGTTGAAGTTTTAATGATTGATTAATAACAGCAACGGAAACTGCATTTAAATAACTTACACAAGACAATTGGAGAATTACAAAAATTGTACCGCCCAGCCTCAAGATATCGAGCATTATTAACTGCATTGATTCTATTAGAGTCTAGCCACATTATAATTTCTATGTGGACATGTCTTAAGTCCAATTTTATTTGATTTAATTTTTCAGCTGAACCAGCCGCCTGTAAAAAGAAGAAAGCGAACTGTTCACACTCAACGTATTGGTTGCCCCGCAAAGGCATTTGTGAAAGTCATAAAGATATATCTGGGATATGAAATGGAAGACTTCAGGAACACCCGTGAAAAACTTGATGTAAGTCAATCATAGCACTTGTGTGACAATAATTTGCATGAGTGTTTCAATTTTTGTTCCATGTGTCCTTAAACTGCGTCTTATGTAGTGATGCTTCATTTGACATGAATATCTAACAGTATTCATTCTTTGTTACCTAGATTGCCTTACGTTACAGATAACACGTGGCGAGTGTGGCTTCATTGCCTCCATTATTAGCATGTTATTTTTACACAAAATGGACAGCATTATTTGTTATTTCATCATGTCTAGTCCTAGACATTTTGATCAGTGCCACACAAGAACTTCCTATACTATAGGAAAAAGAAACATAATTTTACTGTGATTAGAATTTTTCATAATAGCCTTGCGTTGAACTTATTGCTAACTATGCCTCAAACATGTTAACCCATCTCTATATATTGGTTCATCAGAATGTTCTTTTGTCTTTTGTAAAATATTAATGGGTCATGTTGACAGCAATAATTGGTGATTTTGCTGGCTTTAACTTATTCCAGAAATATCAGGAATGGTGTTAATTCACATTATAAAGATTGTCAGGAAAAATCAGGCTATATTTTCACCCACAAATTACTGTATATACGACAGGTTTAATTCTACTAGCTAATGTTTTTGAGTATCCTCTACCAACACACTGCAATCGACCGGCTTCAAAGTTGAGATATTGTAGTCAGTGGGTTAACTGTCACTCCTTTGTGGAAATTCATCATATTTTAACTAATTCCCTGCTGAGCATTTGAAAGGATATTACAACACCTAGACTTCAAAAATTTATTGAATAATATTGGTTTGAAACAATCTTATTGAGTTTGTGTCAGGACATATCAAGCAATACATTAACTCAAAAATTAGCGATTTCAAGAAGGATTTAACCACTGATGTATGATTCATATATTTTTGGATGTCAACTATCAACACAGTAAAATCAGTTGTCTCAACAGTTGAGACGTTAGCAGTCAGAGGGTTAAAAATTTGTTATATTTAATTAAATCTCATTTGCTTTGATTTACAGCTGATGAAGAATTTAAAAAACGATTTAGAAAATAAAGATATACTCATCAGAACCGAAGAGAGGGTCTATATTCAAATTTCAACTGAGAGTGCCCATACCCATCCGATTAACACCGCAGTCGCATGCCTTCAACTCCATCCGATCCTGCAGGCGAAAATAAAGAAACTGGTTGACATGAACTATCGATCTGTCAAAGCCATTAAACTGCACCTCCAAGAATTTGTACAAAACATGTTTGCGAACAGCACGCCTCCGCATCACTCGAACCGTTGCTATTATCCCACCGACAAAATTATTTACAATCACATGCGACGGGGTATGCTTGAATCAACTAAAAATAGATATAAGCCGGATTACACGTCTACTGAAGACATGACTGACGTTGGAGATGTCGGTGACATTCCAGACACGGTAGACACGGCTGATGTGAGTGATATGAATGATGCCATAGAGGTTTCTGAAGTTGCCGAAGTTTCCGAGGTCACCGTTGTAGCAGAGAATACAGACGTCACTAATGTTGTATATATGACTGAAATCGATAGGACACGAGATGTAGTAAGAGAGAAACTTCAGACTTTAATGGATATGTCTTACACGTTTACCGATGTGAATATCCTGGAAGGACTTCATCACAATTTGGATACAGTAATCAACGATCTCGCCGCCAGCGCACAAAAGCCTGAAGAGACCATTTGTCTGCAAGAAGCTGTTCATAATACTGATATCCCTATCTCCATGGAAGAAATTGCATATCTTCCCAATAATAAAAAGTAAGTACACCCAGTCCTTTTTTTACGCGAATTCGATTATACGCAATTTTTTTTGGATGACACCATTACATTTTTTTACGCACTTCACTCGTTTTTACGCGATTTTTCCCAAAATTTGTTTTAAAGAAGATTTTTGTATATGATGCTAGGCATGTACGTTTCATTATTTTTTTAAATAAAATAATATGTGTATTTTTAAAACTTAATTTTGTAAAGCATTCCATTTTTTTAAATACACATACAATTGCCAAATGATGACAAGTGTATCGGATATTATGAGAATTTATGTTTTAGGGTGTGTAAAAAAAATATATAATGCAATTGCGTAAAATCATGGGATGTGTGTCCGCTCGTAAACTTGCTTAAACACAATGTATTTATTAAATTCGTTGAATAGCATTTTCTCGGCCATAAATTTTACCACTTTGAATTATTATGTCAAGTAAATGCCCTCCAATGACGCGAATCGCGAACCGCTGATAAAAATATTACTCTTGAAGTAAAAAGCATTTAAAAATAAAATAATTTACACTTGTATGAGTATTTTAAAGAGACAGTTTTAACTTCACAAAAAAATTCCAATAACAAAATAAATCCAATGTATCAAGAATCTAAGAGCAAAATTCAAGATTTTGAACAAGATTCCGAGCAAAATTCAGATTCATACAAAATTCAATACTTTCGTTCAAAAAATCGCAAACGATTACATTTCGCAACCAAGAGTGACAACAGCGAATAATTCATATAAGTGAGAAAAAAAAAATTTTTGTAGTCTCATTATATTTTTATAAGCAATAATGACATGAAAATGTATAAATTTTTTTTGCACTAATTTTAAAGAGCAAATTTTGGTTTTTCATACGTTTCTGGTACTTTTTTACACGATATTTTTATTTTTGGAACCAATTTATCAAATTATATGAAAGTTGTAATTTTTTTACGCGCCGTTTTCTGTTTCCAATGTATCGCGTAAAAATAGGACTGGGTGTAATGTAAAATACAACTACGGAAAGCTCACATTTAATAGGGATTATTTGGGAATAATTCATTGTAGCTATTCATCAGTTAAGATGAGACCATTGAATGACCTCATGACTATTTTCCATCACGTTGTTATTATAAGCTGTTGACTACATAAAATGTATAATTATAAGGCTTTCAATTAGTATAATGTGAAAAAAATAATTTTAAATAAAATCTTATACCCATAAGTCCATATGCATAAAATGGTTGTATATTTCAAAGTTATTTGTAGTAAAGATGTGTCCAAACGGATTGAGATTATTGCATCTGTTTTCTTTATTATAGTTTTCATTAGAATATATATTTTTTAAAGTATGATTAACAAAATATATCGTGCTTTTGCTGGATATCATTTTTTATGTTAATGTGAACGGTAACATTAGGAATTCATAAAATTTGAATTGTTGCAACTTTGTATATGTACTTCCATATGTCTTATCACAACATCCCGGGTTTCGCCCTTCGGCATCTTCAGGTATTCCATTGCATGGATGCAACAGAACTGACGATATCATAGGAATTCATTGTTTATCAAGTCTTCATATTGCAATTTTGATCCTATTTCATGTCTTAGAAGCCACCCAAGTACCAGAAACATTTAATACCATAAATTAGATGATTATTCAAATTCATTTGATACTAATATGAAATACAAAATTATATTCAATTTACATTTGTCAGCATTTGTCTACTAGTGATCGACATTATTTTTGCTTCACGTAATAGGAGCAAATATTTTTTTGATTGTGAAACAAGTTAAATGTCATGTTGTTACTAGGTTACAATATCAAACTATTTAGTTTCACCATTTTTTTCAATAGTGCTTAAATTTAAATAAAATTGCTTCGTAATCGTTCAATAGATGTTCAAGACATGTTACTGGACCAAAATTAAGATTTCAAAATGTGCCGTTCGATATATTTATTAAAAGTGTTAATAGTGGCATTTTTTTTGTACCAGCTAATTTTTTGTCTTTCAATGTGGATCGATTTGATATTTTTACTTTATTATAATGGAGCTCTGCTTCTAAGATTATTGCAGAAATGCATCTTATTGTTGTATATTTTTGCTGATCAACTCTATTAGTTTATAGATAGAAGCAAATGATGTAATAATCCCCAGTTAATAAATTATCTTTAACCACTTTTTGTTTGCTTTGCAGAATGGGTAAAAGGTATATGGTGCTCAAATTATGAAATTGAAAGAAATCTGTCACTCTCTTTGTTATTTTATTGACCACTGCAATCTGGGAATTTTGGATGAGGACATTTGCCTCACGGAAAGGTAAGCTTTTATTCGCATTATCTGAAATATTTATGTACCTTACAATAATTTTTAACATGAATAATGTGTAACACATTTTGTTCAAATGCGCTATTATATTTTGGATCACATCGAATGTATTCTGCGTTTTTTTATTGTGTACAGTTTTTGCAAATTGAAAAAAGTTTTCTTTATTACAAGTCTTTATTACAATATGTCTTCAATAGAATTAATGGCAGAATATGTTTAATGTCCTCGGATTGTTTGACAATATCGATTGCAGAAAGGGCACAATTTTTTTGGGCAGGCTTTTATGGAAGCCAGATGCATTAGGAATGATTCATAACATTTAAAAACACATAGAAATGTCCTATGTTGTCACAATCACTTAAACAAATAATTCACTCGTAAATCGCCATTACCGCGACGTATCAAAGTCACCAATCAAATTCATTATGTGATTCATTAATAACATGATTAGCGAATTGTGAATCTCTTTTTTTTATTAATGAATTTTATTTCTTTATATAAATTCAAACTCAGCCCCTAAATGTTTGCATCATTGTAGTAAGGGTCAGAGAATGATGGCTTTGGAACAGCTGGAAATCAATAGACACCAATTATCACAAAGGATTCTTAATGAACAAACTAACATAATAGTATCGCCACTTGTCCAGCCGTTGTACAAAGGGGTGGTCTGATTTGCTTCCATAAGGACCACTTCCGTCCCACATATAATCTTATTGTCATAGACACCTATTGTTTCATTTAGAATTTTGAAAATTTAGTGTCATTGTGTTAAAGTAACAAGCTAGGCCGTTGGAACAGGAGAGAGGATGTGTTGTGTGCCTTTTCTGCACAGCTATATATAGATAAGCGAATGTTAGTTAAGCATAGCTCTGACGATGGCGTGAGCCGAAATAGCTATCAACTATATTTGTTAAAAATAATTTTGTAGAACTAAAATACATTGCTATTTTTTCACCGTGTTATAATGGAGTTCTACCAAGTGAATGCCAATTCAATCAATACACCCTTTATATTTATGTTATGTTTCTTTTTTGATTGCAGGCATTGATTGGATTCATAATACTTTTGATAATACTATAACAAAGAGTGGGACAAAAATTATCCCACGCTTAAATAAATGATATGGAACACACTGTGATAGGTGCTGTTTGTTTTGTATGTAAGATCTCTCTCTATTAAGCTGCAATATGTGTTGGATATTGCAGATCAACCAAAGAATTTAAAAGCATAAGCCTCTATTGGATTAAGATAGTAAATCGTAATATATTATCACCTATGACTTTACATTCCTGTGAGGGTTTTGATCCTCGCATCAATCAGCTACAAATCCAGTTATAAGACAAGGCGGAAGTTTTGGCCCAGTTACTACATAAAAATTTGGTTTCAAGAGCCCTGTGATACAATTTGGATTGAAAATGAAGGAACATACACAGAAAAATTTGTAAACGGTACGAAATCTTATATATTATATTATAACAAATGATGTAATATGGTGAAAGAATTTACTTTAGTTTTACAAAGTTCATAAGGTATGTGGTTAAATTTATTGATTGAGTTGGCATTCACTTGGTAGAACTCCATTATAACACGGTGAAAAAAATAGCAATGTATTTTAGTTCTACAAAATTATTTTTTAAAATATAGTTGATAGCTATTTCGGCTCACGCCATATTGTTCTGACGATGGGGTGAGCCGAAATAGCAATCAATTATATCTTAAAATAATTTTGTAGAACTAAAATACATTGCTATTTTTTTCACCGTGTTATGAAGTTAAAAGCTATTTCGGCCTATGCTTTCATCACAACTGTGTTTAAATGTATATTTACTTATAATGATAATTGATAATTAAATTATTACAATATAAAACAAGGATGATAGAATAGAAGAGAGGATGTAATATGTACCTTTTCTACACTGAACTATATACCTTATAAATTTTGTAGAAGTAAAATACATAGCTAATTTTCATTGTCATATAATGGAGTTTTACCAAGTAAATGCTTATTTAATTAATGAAGAATATAGATGATACTTATTGAAAGATTTACATAGAATATAAAAAGGTTAATGTTCACTTTATTTCGACTCTTCACTGAATTATTAACTGTTTTTTTTTTATGGGGCATTAACAATCATGTGGCTTTATAAGGTGTATCAAGTCATATGAAATTTTGCTGTCAGCTGAAATGATATCCAGAGTTAAAAAAACCTCGCCTCGTAGGTGAGAATGTGCTTTAAATAAAGAGAAAAATCTCTGAGATACCCTTGTAAGAGGCCATATGCTCTAAATTGAAAACGAACATGTATTTAAAAAAACAAACATGGTCTACATATATCAAGTGCAATCAAGATTTTCCCTTTTGTTGTTATCCTTTTCATTTAGGAGATGTTGTTTTTTAACCTTTTATATGTATCATTATGTTTTATAAATTTTCAGAGTCAATTTACCGAATTTCAAGATTTTCAATGAATGAGACACCTATGAAATTACTACATAGGTTGTGGCAGCAGACTGAAAACCGTGCGATTTTATCAACCGATTTCGAAAGAAGTACCTTTTTAAAAAAGCTATATAACACTTAATATGGTGTGTTGCGATCTAATGGATCAAATCACTGTAAATAAAATTTTAATCAGTTTCTATAAATGTTTTATTGTCCTATTCTATGAAAAAATGTGAATTCAAAAGAAAAAAAAATGTGATCTTTAATTAATATAAAATGAATTCTTTATTGTGTGTTTTGATGTTTAAAACAGGGCTCACGTCACTGTTAATATATAGCATTTTCATGCATATTTATTTAGATCTTATATGCATACTTATTCTACTGCTATGGTCATGTAAACAATTCAAACAAAATAATTTTACTGCTGGAAAAGGGAAAATTAACATTCTATGCTAATTTCTCTTTCTTAAACTTGGTATATTTAAATAAGTAAATCAATTACGTGGAAATCAAGATACTCGATACCTTTTATCTCTTAATTGGCTTTGTAAATAATAAATTCATTACCAAAAGTGACATTTAATAATCTTTTATTTACCCAACTTCCTTATTTCCTTTCGACCAACACAATGAATTGAGTTGTTCAGTTGGAAGAGGTGTAGCCGAAAAATAATATACAGGAAAATATTAATTCCTATGCATAAAACTGTACAAAATATTACAGAATATCTTATGTTACTTAAAAAAAATTAAACTTGATTCCATTTAAAACTTTACAGTTTGCACATTTTCGCTAAATGACTACACCAAAGTCCGGCAATTGACAAATTTCGATTGCGAAATTAAAAATGATATAACTTTTGATTCTATGGATATATTATCATCAAATTTTCAGGAAATACCAGAAATATATCAATGCATTAAATTCTGTCGTTTATTTAACGCTGGTCAACCTCTGACCCGAGTGCCATCAAAGTAAACTACACAATTTGCAATATTTCATAAATTATTTGTGTTTTGTTGATTAAAATATAACGAAACACTTGCATATGAATGGTTTTACACCACTGACACCAGCTTGCTTATATAATTATTGCTTATGAAACCAAATGACCTGTTTGGTTTAAAACAAACATCGGGCATATTAAAAATAAATGCCAGCAATTAAGTATTGGAAAGGGGTGATCCGATTAATTTTACGTGGATGATTGATGTGCAGGGACCAATATTTTAATAATCTATAGAAACTGATTAGAAATTCTGATATACTCGCGACGGCCTGGCGTACTATTGGTTAGGAGCTCTTCTCGGTGGTATCACCATTGGGAGGCTAGCTAAAAAAAAATTATATCCATGATTCTTCAAAAAATATTCACAGATTTAAAATAAAATATTCAACTGACTTGAAATATTTATTTTTACTTCGTATATGCCAAAAAACTGACTGAAAATGTGACAAGAATCTTTTTCTTTCGCATCGCAAATTGTTACTTAAAAACACATTGAAACATTGAATGCTCCGCCACCCAAGTATTTTGAAATTTCTGTAATATGCTCCGAATAGGAAACGGAAGTGGCTAACGATTCTAAAAAACTTTCACTTTTCAAAAAAAGCTTATTCCGGTAGCAGCCAAAGACAACACTGCTTAATCCTGTGTTAAATTATTATGATTATTAGTATATTCTCTATGAATAGAATGAAATTTGTTGTTGACCATTGTTGACTGTCTATGAATAAAATGACGTTTGGCGTTTGCCACATATGGTTTTCGTGTTATGGATTAGTTAGTTAAAAATATTAACAAATTCTTTTTCGCGTTATTATTTGGTAACAATGGAAGAAATAATAAAGTGTTTTTGAATTTCTGCATCTTTCAATTGACACAGTTTGTGATTAAATTTATTTTAACAATTCATTCAAGTCTAATAAAAATATTAAAATGGAACTCAATATTATTCTCGCTGTGATTACATTTATCCTCTTATCTGTGATGGGGTTGGCAATTTATTTAATTCCTTCCACCAAAAAGAATACAGGTAAGTGAAGTCTATCCTGTTCGACTGACAGTGTATTAAATATCCATCTGTGAGTTAACATTACTTGTATGGACGGTAACAGTGAAAATAATTTTCTTTGGATTTTTTCAGCCACTACGAAGGAACCTGTTGCAGAAGTTCAAGGCAGAGGTGGACGCCTGGAAGCTGCACGAAATCAAAGGGCTCGCATGCGGGCAAATGGTATTAATTTATTTTCACTTCATTGCCATGAATGGACATATATCAACTCGATTCCAATGTTTTTTTTTAAAACAACTTCTGATCAGAAATTCAATTTCCTAGATAATGTCATTGTTTTAAGTAGTGTCGAGTAAATTTAACACATTGTTGTCGGGTGATTTCGCGCATTGTTTTAAGCCTGGCGCGGGGCATTTTTTAGCAGCCGCGCGCGTATTTTTACATTTTCGGAAACTCGCCATAACTTTTATACTATACAATATAAAATTATGAAATTTTAAACACAGACTTACCATAAACAGTACTATCAAATGAAGAAGAAACATGGAGGATGACAGTTTTATATTCACTGGAAACTTCCGTTTATTTTGCACATAAAAGTTTTATAAAAATGTATGTAATAAAAAATCGAAATAAACACTAAATAAAACTAAAATATGTCACAATTTGTTTTTATGAATAATTTTTCAACGTGTGATATTTCTCAAAACACGTACCTCTGTGTAGAGGTATACCACAAAACTTGCACATAAAGTAGGTCTCACTTCTTTTGCCGCTCGCACCACACACTCGGCATTGTCTTTGAACGTATTTATTTTTTCCCTTTCCAAGAATTCGTTGCACCGTATGGGCTTTCATATCCATAGAAAGTCTTCCTGGTGGATCCACTTTTGAGGTTCGCCGTGTCGGGAGTAATGCTGTTGGTTCTTGGGATGTTGATGGTCCTGGTTCTTGATTTGTGTCAATTTCAATACGATCACAAGCTATAAAGCATTTGTAGTTCGTTATTTAACTTTTGTGTGTCATTTTTTAAAAAATATTTTTGTACGGTATAAAAATTCAATATCAAAATTAGTACAATACATTTGGTGGAACTGTAATAAATGCGACGACTAATAAAAAAATGTCTTTGTTAAATACCAAAGCAGTGACATCTAGCTGCTGACAACAAAAAAAAATGCAGTTTAAATTACACGGATAAATACGTGAGCCGACTTCTAGCAACAGACTTCAAAACACGGATTTTTACGGGTCCCGCAATCCATCAGCAGTTCCGCAAAAACGGAAAAATCCGTGCCCCGACAACAATGTGTTAATAGAGAATATGTGTAGTGTGTTATAAAGCATAGTTAACCTTTTTACATCCACGGACCACCAAAAACTCCATAAATGTTTTGCAGAACACCAACATTGGAATAAAATATAAATATTTGTGTAATTGATTTTTTTGTTAAAAACATTTAATTTTGCAACAATGTATGCTAATACAATACTATTTAAGTATATTATAACAAACAGCAACAAAAAAATATAATTTGAAAATCCATAAAATACAACATAAAATTCGATTGTTTTGACCACCCAGAAATCTCCGCAGACCACCAGTTGAGAAACTGTTGTAAAGTATATTTTATAGGAAGGCTTCATTCAGAATGACTAGATACTGAATCCATTGAAGTTTTGGGCAGATGATAAGAAAGTTTGTATCTATTATACGTTATCAAAGTTTTCATTAAAAGTATTAAGAATAACGATGCTTCTCATAATCGTTGGAGGTAATACAGTATTTTGTTGGTCACCATGTATATTCCCGGCGAGAAGAATGTGGACTCTTAATAAAGCCTATTTCAATAGAAAGATAGGGCTGGGATAGGAACAATGGTTAACGACTAGTCTTTTATCGTACAGTTAATAGTATTGAATGGGTAAGAGGGAATTTTAATATCATATCCTTCCATGTTTATTGTGAGACAGGTTAGATTGTATAGTTTATTGTAAAATGTGAAGAATTAGATTATAGAAGGTCTCAATTTTGTTTTATTAGTAATGTATGTTGCTCATGGGTATTGTTTCTTATATTTAATAGCTGCACGTCAGCGACATGATGTAAATCCGGAAGAAGATAACCATGCAGTCGAAGATAATCGCGCTGAAGCTGAGGAACAAGATATCGGTGCAGGTGATGGAAAACTCGGAGCCAAGAAACGAGCGAAGCTCGAAGCCAAAGCGGAACGAAAAGCTGCAAGAGAAGCCGATGAGAGAATAAGAGAAGTCAAAAAAGCCCAGGATGAAAAAGACGAGGAAGAGAGGAAACGTTTGGCTGAAATAGAAAAAGTAATTTTTTTATTAGATGTTTTATGAAAAGATTTCAAAATTCATTTAGGTTTGCAGAGTTACTTAATTTTGTAATCATTGTGCAACAATCATTTTCATTGTATCCTTTCAGGCGGAGGAAATGAAGCGAGCTGAATTGGAACGGATAGAAATCGAGGAGAGGGAAAGAAGAGAACAGGAAGAATACTTGCAAATGAAAGCAGCTTTCTCTGTTGAAGGTGAAGGATTTGAAGAAGAAAGTGAAAGCGACACTGGCAAAAACTTGTTGCAAGAGTTTGTCCATTATATTCGGGTAAATATAGTTTTCATTTCCATGTTTTTTTCCTTTAATTGAAGGTTCATATCGATGCACGCCTATTGTTAGTTTTGTCACTGACTGCTCTTACATCATTAAAAAGATGTTATAGGAAATATAAACGGTAAAATTACTTTCTGGTTACTTTATATTCGACATTTTATGTTTTTACAAAGTTTCATGTATTGTGTGTTCTGGCAGCAATGTCCAAGATCCCCTGAGATGATGCGTCTCTGTTTTTCGAGCCACTCGTCCAAACCCTACGTTGGCAACCCCTTTTCTTCTCCCCTCTCTTCCCTACCCAAGCCACGCCATCTGGGTGACGCCGTTATGTATGTCATTGATGACGTTGTTTTTGAAGGCGCCTGAAGTGTTACGGGATTGTCGCTACAAAATCAAATCCGTAAACATCGACACGTGTTGACTATTTTTAAAGTCACTAAATTAGCATCCGTGTGTAAACCAGTGTAGTGCTTCCAAAGCGACGTGACTTTTAATATATATTATATATATACACATATTGTAATCATGCGTGATGTATCGTTGGCTTCGCATGAAGACTCCACGTCGGAAGACGAAACGAACGCCGGCCAGACGCCAAGCGTGGTGGGTGATCGTTTGGACAGACTGGAGAGCCAGATAGTAATTTCTTGTTTCAATCGAAACAAGATCAACCGTCCACCTCACGGCCCGAAAGAATCCCCCTCGAGTCGATAGGAGATTCCTTTCGCCTCCCGAAGGAGGCCGCCCCGTCCAATAAACAACAACTGGCAGCATTGGTCGGGACTGTGAAGGAGCCGATCGTACCCAATGCGGACCCGGCCAGGATATCGACGATGATCGGCATCCAGCAATGTGGCACATCAGATTGGGCCGGGCTCTGTTACTATGAAACACAGAAAAAATATGCAGCGACGCCGTTGTTCACCGAGCTGGAAGTGAACGATGAGTCCCGTGGGTACGACCAAGGAGCTCTTACAGCTCAGCTGACGGGGAGGATGCCTTACTCGAGGGCCGGCAGTTCGTCATTGAGTGGGGGGGGATATAAGATGGTACCCCTTACACCCGCGGGGCTGTTTCAGTCAATCGAAGGAAAGTTCGGAAGAGACTCTTCCCACCAACTTATAACCGAAGACATTATGCAAATAGTGTGTGGGAAGAGGGCCGAACAGATCCAGCACCGCCGAAACCATCCGGGCCAAGGTGAAGGAGGAACACGTCAGGGACATACTGGCGAAAATCACCCCCCAGGTTGCAGGAAAGGCTGGCGAGACCTAGACCCTCGCCTGAGAATGATAGGTTGCCCTTTCGGGAGCAAGTCCCGACGCCCAGTGTTAGGAGGGCCAGCAGTGGTAGACCTTCAGCAAGGTACAATCGAAGGCCCCGAGGCCCCGAATCGAAGGAAGAATGAAGAAAAAAAAAACAGGGACAATACAATACAAATTGTGCAATACAAAAGAAAGAATCTTCGAGGGGGGCGCCGCCCCAGATGACGCCAAACCCTTCAAAGGGGGTTGCCTGCGACACCTTGTGGAAGTTTGGAAGGCAGAAGGAGCCCCCTTACCCCTTCTGAGGATGTTAGGTTAGGTTAAGTAGTAGGCCCAAGTAACTGTGTTAAAGGAACTGTAAATCTTGGGAGCGGCAGACGGAACGCCCAGCTGCCTCTCGAAGTTATTTTTAGACAGGAAACGGATGGGGGAGAACGACCAATCTTCTACTTCAAGATGTTGAATGGTTTTCTTTTTGGATCCCAGACCTTTCAAGCTGTTCAACCATGGCTGAGTTCCGCAGTCACTGCAGAGGAACAACTGAATGATAAAGATAGACCTGCACCAGGCATACCTCCATCTTTTTATAGCGAAGCGACATCGGCAACTCTTCCGCCCTGCTTCAGAGACGAGCTGATCCGGTTCATAAGCCTTTACGTACGATTACGTACCTGGACGACTTGACTCCAAAACAGTCCTAACCTCTCAAGCATTAGAGATCGTAGGGTTGCTAAAAAAGCTAGGTTGGACAGTAAACTTCAAGAAGTTAATCCCTGTACCCTGCCAGAAACTGGAATTCCTGGGGATCGAGTGGGGCACTCACACCAAGAGCATATCCCACGAAAAGTGCACAGCTCTCCGCAACGCAGTGCAAGGAAGACACAGAAGCAGGAATGGTCCCTCAAATCAGCTCAACGCTTGCTAGGCAGACTAAACTTCATATCCTTCGTCACTCCCCGAGGACGGCTGCATTGCCGTCACCTACAACAACACATCCGCCAATTGCGCCATCTGCCGCCTCACCTTAGGGTTGCGATTCTAGGTCCAGCCATAGAGGAGTTGAATTGTAGTGGCAACACCCACCCGCCAGACCAATTTTTCGCCACTTCCGAACCACGGACGCAGCAGACAGGTTGGGGAACTCAACTGAACGACACCCTCATGTCGGGACAGTGGAAGTGGCAGCATCGGTCATGGCACTCCAATCGGAAGGAGCTGTATGCGGTGATATCGGCAATCAAACTGCAAGCCGATGAAATAAGAGGAGCAGAGGTACTTTTACAGTCTTACAACAGGTTAGTAGTCTTATATATAAACAAAGAAGGAGACACACGGTCGCTAGACCTCTTCTTACTGACACAGGAGATGGTTGCATTGGTCGACAAGTACGGCATCTCCCTAACTGCACAGTACCTACCGGGAATTTACAAAGGCACGGCCGACCGTCTATCTCGCGGAACACAAGTTCCCGAGTGGCACATTCCCGGTACAGCAACAGAGCAGATCTTCGATCACAGAGGCACGCCCGAGATCGTCAAGAGAGTCGCGAGTAATTCCCAGGTATGTATCTCACGACAGCTCCGACTGCGGCATTCTGTATCACAACGCTTTCAGCCGCTTGTGGGACTACGAACTGGTGTGGGTCTTTACCCACCCGAACATGATTCCCCAAGTATTGGTCCACCTGAACACGGCGGGAGGGAGATATCTCTCCGTCGTACCAGACTGGAAGAAACCATTCTGGGGAGCAGACATTCAGAGGAGAGCGACAGGGCTGCCACACACGATACCCAACTTGGCATCAGTGCAGGTGGGCATGTCAACCGGCCGACCACCTCCAAAATACAAGACCTGTCGCTCCATCTTTGGAGGATTTCGGGTGGGAGAGTCTAATTCGCGAGTGGAGCCCTGAAGGAAAAGGGCTGCTATCATCAGGGTAGTGTCAGTCCACCCTGATGATAGGGTACCGATTGGCATGGGTTAGATGGACCACCTGATGCAACCTTAGATCAGTGGTCGCAAATCACCCCATCCGGAACAAGTTGCCAGGTACTTAGCTCACCTCTACCACAGAGGAGGCTTGGCGTACTCCACTATTGGGGTGCACAAGTCAGCCATAACAACCTTCTGCAAACCAGTGGGCGGCGTGGACATTAGCGGAAACACCCTGGTGAGGCGTGTACTCCGAGCCATATCATGGAGATGTCAGGAGGAAGTCCGTCACTTGAAGGCAACCACTCCACCTACATCCAGCCTATATGAAGTGTCTTGTAGGACGGCAACATTGCTACTACTGACGTCGGTTAGACAAGTTCATGAAGTTCAAGACATTGCTCAGATATTCAGACAGCGGGCTTAGAGAGTAACGGGACCAGATAACTCTATGGCCTGCGTTCGGGTCAACTACCCATCAGCAATTGGGTTGGCACATTAGGAAAGGAGACACGCAAAATATAGCCCCAATACATTGGCTTCGCCAACTGGTTAAAGCCTCGGAAGAAAGTCGAAAGAAAGGCGGAGACCTCCAAGAACTATTTTTTACAGCTATGGGGCCCGATAAGCCGGCGTCCAGGACAGCCATAGACGAAAGGTAATAACTGGCGAGAATGATCACATCCGACGGAAGGCCTTATCACTAACCCTTTCCAACCAGTCTAGATGGCCACAAGATCGTACCCGGACCATCAGCTGAAGACGGGTTAAGATCTCACATTGATGACATAACTCTGATAGTGAGTGATAACAAACATTCACTCAGGGGATCTTGGACATTGCTGCCAGAACACACAATATAGGAGTTTTACCTACTGATAAAACTCTTATTGTGTTTCCAGCAATGTCCAAGATCCAGGCAACCCCTACCTGGTGCACCTTGAGTGACAATGACATACATAACGGCGTCACCCGGATGGCGTGGCTTGGGTAGGGAAGAGCGGGGAAAAGAAAAGGTGTTGCCAACGTAGGGTTTGGACGCGTGGCTCGAAAAACAGAGACGCATCATCTCAGGGGATCTTGGAAATTGCTGGAAACACAATAAGAGTTTTATTGGTAGGTAAAACTCCTATATTATACAGCATTCAATAATGTTGTTTGTTGATTGAGAATGAATGATTCTTGTCATCTTTCACTGGGATTGTATCAAAACTTCTCATACAGTTTGTATGCATATTGTATCATTTTTATTTCTGTTATTTAATAAAAATGTTTGTACTGATGAAATGCCATTATTATTCCAGGCAAATAAGGTGGTCGTTATTGAAGATTTGGCAGCTCACTTTAAACTGAAAACACAGGCTGCAATCGATAGAATATCAACGCTGCAAGCGGACGGAATTCTAACCGGTGTCGTTGATGATAGGGGAAAATTCATTTACATTTCCCAAGAAGAACTTGAAAATGTAGCCAAATTCATCAAACAGCGGGGGAGAGTTTCCATCACAGACCTCGTTGAGAGTAGCAATGAACTGATTAACTTAGTTCCGGTTCCAGTCTAACTATCCTGCCACTATGTGAGGGATTGTGAATATTGTTTGTTAAAAATGACACTATCAGGTCAATTGAGACCTACGGGATAGGAAAATGCTTCTATTAAGTATTACAATGATCGCCAGTCAAATAATATTCATCCTACTACCATGTGATGTATGTTTATCACAATTAAAACAGCTTTATAGTTTTGGGTGTGTTTTCAATTATGTAAACATTCTAGAGAAAAGAGAAATTGTAACACTGAATGTTTATTTATATTTTATTAATAAAGAAAGTTTTGTTATAAAAATAAAATGTTAGTCTTGATACAAGTTCACCCCTTTTGGGGAGTGAGTTATTTTTTTACCAAATGAGTGTTTTAGTATGTTTTAAATATTTTTGCTTTTCACATAAGATAGGGAGAATTCTTATGGTTTAGTTGATTGTTTAATATAAACACCAAATTTCATTGGGCTCTGTTTTTTTCTAAAATTTTGTGATAAAATAGTTATTACACTCATCCCTCGATTTACATGGTACCCAATTTACGCGGTTTCACTTATTCAAAAGTTTTAAAAAATCAAACATATTTTGCGTCACATGTCACACAAACGCTTATGTTGCACCAGATTACTCCCACTTCTAGGACCAGATGTCTGCAACCCCATCCATTGCGCGTTCATTATGTCTAGTGTTGTTGTGGAGTGCAGGTGTTTCGCTCAAGATTTAGCTGGTTTATAATGTAATTAAAGGAATATTAAAAAGTACATACATTTGAAAACTATTCAATCAATTTACTACGAATTATGTTTTCTTTATGTTGAAAATAATTATGTATTTTTACTCCAGGAATGGCTACTCTTATTTTAAAGAAGAAAAGAAACACAATCATTCAAATTCTAGATTCCTTCCAGAAAGCTGAAAGTTTTGCATCTCTTGCAAAAAATTATGGAATGAATGAATCTACTGTCCATACAATTAAAAAAAAAACGAAAAACTGTTAGAAGAAGTGTCGTCTCCGGATCCCTTATTAATTCTAAATGTATCTCATATGTTAGAAATATGAATATATGTGTACATACAATGTACTCGTTTCAAATGGTTTTCGGAATCCTACTCGATATGAACGTCTCAATTTACGCGCTTTCTCTTGGAACGTATCAACCGGGTAAATCAAGGGATGATTGTATTTCTAATTTATTTGAACCTTACTAATTCTTCCTACATCCCTTATATGAGATTAGTTCATTGAACAATGCTGAAAGGTGAAACCTGGGTTGTGAGTGAGAAAAAAATGTTGAAATGTAAAAAGTTTCAACAATTTAAATTTGAAATTGAAATTCATCATGAAGTCAGCTCAGTCGGTATTTTTAATTATTTTGATTTAAAATAAGTATTAAATTTTCCCACATTTTCCAATTTTAAAACTGATTATTGAAACAATCATTTGTTTCAATGAATTGAATTCCTTTTCCACGCTCATTTTTGACAGATTACCAATGTAAAGATGTAAATTTTTGGTGGATTAATTTTATAATCGTGTACAACAATATTTTAAAATGTCGCACAATGTGAGTATCTAAGTTTATTAATAGTAAAAAATATATTTTTTTTAGAATTGATTTAAGAATATTCATCCGTTTTAAATTAAATTTCTTATTAGTATTATAAGGTAAATCCAAACCGATCAATTTCAGAATGTTCATTGCGAAAAAGACACTTAAATCTTTTACCCTCTGACTACCAATTTATCAGTTGCGGTTAAAAATGAGCATACCGTCACGGCCTGAATAGATTTCATACTTATGAGATAATATATTTGTGATGGATTTAGCAGTAACTTTGTAGAAGTTCATCTTTAATATAAATTAAAATTGATAATATTGCCACTCTCTCTTCTTTGCATTTTCGTGTGCTTCTAGATGTAGTACTTGTTTTGCTTCTTTGAGAAGCATGCTTCGCCTAAATATACCATAAGGTAATGAATTAGTAAGATAAGCAATAAATCTATTTGTTAACCCTTTAACAGCTAGAAATGAGTAAAATAAAAGGAAAGCGACACCAGTGGGTTGTTAGCTTTAAACAGGTTAACTTTAAAATGAAGAGTGAGGGGTACTTTTCTATTTTTGCTAGATGTGGAGAGGTATTAGTATTAAAGAATTCCATAATTAATTACGGGAGTGGTAAAACTTAAATAGGAACCGAAAAAAAGCAATACATTAAGCAGTATTAACTGATATTGAGGTTATATTTTTACAAATTTTAATTTAAAGTATTTGTTTTTATTTTATTGCCAAAGCTTCACTGAAAAGATCTAAAAATATAAATACTGAATTTATGCACTTACTGCACATTTATTTTTTCAAACTCGCTTATATGCATTGGAGCTAAAAAAATACAACTTGTACGATTTATTTTGTCAAAAAAGATATTGTAATACATGTAAAACAATTGAATATGCAACTTGTGTTGTATCTCATCATGGAAAATAGTTTCAGTTAGTCAGGTAAACCATGAGGTTCATTTTGATAATTGTGTTAACAATTAATTTGGGCATATTGAATTTTAAGCGAGAAGTCATTCAGATTCATATTGGACAAGCTGGTGTGCAAATAGCGAGTGCATGTTGGGAACTCTATTGTTTAGAACATGGAATATCACCCGACGGACAGATGGTGTTCAGCAGAGACTATCGAGGCTACGTGAACAATGATGATTCAGCCAACGCTATTTTTAGTGTTTCAGAGTCTGGTACATGTGTTCCCCGGTTGGTGATGGTAGATTTAGAACCGACTCCAATAGGTAAGTCATATTTCTGCTTTTTAACATCACCACTAGAAACAGTTGATAGGTTTGTAAGTTAATGGTCAACTATGACTTTGTACACTTGATTGAGAGTTTTTCTGTAATATTTTATTATTAATATAGGAGTTTTACCTACCAATAAAACTCTTATTGTGTTTCCAGCAATGTCCAAGATCCCCTGAGATGATGCGTCTCTGTTTTTCGAGCCACGTGTCCAAACCCTACGTTGGCAACACCTTTTCTTTTCCCCGCTCTTCCCTACCCAAGCCACGCCATCCGGGTGACGCCGTTATGTATGTCATTGTCACTCAAGGTGCACCAGGTAGGGGTTGCCTGGATCTTGGACATTGCTGGAAACACAATAAGAGTTTTATCAGTAGGTAAAACTCCTATATTGTGTGTTCTGGCAGCAATGTCCAAGATCCCCTGAGTGAATGTTTGTTATCACTCACTATCAGAGTTAAGTCATCAATGTGAGATCTTAACCCGTCTTCAGCTGATGGTCCGGGTACGATCTTGTGGCCATCTAGACTGGTTGGAAAGGGTTAGTGATAAGGCCTTCTGTCGGATGTGATCATTCTCGCCAGTTATTACTTCTCGTCTATGGCTGACCTGGAGGCCGGATTATCGGGCCCCATAGCTGTAAAAAATAGTTCTTGGAGGTCTCCACCTTTCTTTCGACTTCCTTCCGAGGCTTTAACCAGTTGGCGAAGCCAATGTATTGGGGCTATATTTTGCGTGTCTCCTTTCCTAATGTGCCAACCCAATTGCTGATGGGTAGTTGACCCGAACGCAGGCCATAGAGTTATCTGGTCCCGTTACTCTCTAAGCCCGCTGTCTGAATATCTGAGCAATGTCTTGAACTTCATGAACTTGTCTAACCGACGTCAGTAGCAGCAATGTTGCCGTCCTACAAGACACTTCATATAGGCTGGATGTAGGTGGAGTGGTTGCCTTCAAGTGACGGACTTCCTCCTGACATCCCATATAGAGGCTTTCGGGGTCTTTACTCTGGCTAGGGATATGGCTTGGAGTACACGCCTCACCAGGGCGTTTCCGCTAATGTCCACGCCGCCCACTGGTTTGCAGAAGGTTGTTATGGCTGACTTGTGCACCCCAATTGTGGAGTACGCCAAGCCTCCTCTGTGGTAGAGGTGAGCTAAGTACCTGGCAACATGTTCCGGATGGGGTGATTTGCGACCACTGATCTAAGGTTGCATCAGGTGGTCCATCTAACCCATGCCAATCGGTACCCTATCATCAGGGTGGACTGACGCTACCCTGATGATAGCAGCCCATTTCCTTCAGGGCTCCACTCGCGAATTAGACTCTCCCACCCGAAATCCTCCACAGATGGAGCGACAGGTCTTGTATTTTGGAGGTGGTCGGCCGGTTGACATGCCCACCCGCACTGATGCCAAGTTGGGTATCGTGTGTGGCAGCCCTGTCGCTCTCCTCTGAATGTCTGCTCCACAGAATGGTTTCTTCCAGTCTGGTACGACGGGGAGATATCTCCTTCCCGCCGTGTTCAGGTGGACCAATACTTGGGGAATCATGTTCGGGTGGGTAAAGACCCACACCAGTTCGTAGTACCACAAGCGGCTGAAAGCGTTGTGATACAGAATGCCGCAGTCGGAGCTGTCGTGAGATACATACCTGGGAATTACTCGCGACTCTCTTGACGATCTCGGGCGTGCCTCTGTGATCGAAGATCTGCTCTGTTGCTGTACCGGGAATGTGCCACTCGGGAACTTGTGTTCCGCGAGATAGACGGTCGGCCGTGCCTTTGTAAATTCCCGGTAGGTACTGTGCAGTTAGGGAGATGCCGTACTTGTCGACCAATGCAACCATCTCCTGTGTCAGTAAGAAGAGGTCTAGCGACCGTGTGTCTCCTTCTTTGTTTATATATAAGACTATTAACCTGTTGTAAGACTGTAAAAGTACCTCTGCTCCTCTTATTTCATCGGCTTGCAGTTTGATTGCCGATATCACCGCATACAGCTCCTTCCGATTGGAGTGCCATGACCGATGCTGCCACTTCCACTGTCCCGACATGAGGGTGTCGTTCAGTTGAGTTCCCCAACCTATCTGCTGCGTCCGTGGTTCGGAAGTGGCGAAAAATTGGTCTGTGCAGTGGGTGTTGCCACTCCAATTCAACTCCTCTATGGCTGGACCTAGAATCGCAACCCTAAGGTGAGGCGGCAGATGGCGCAATTGGCGGATGTGTCGTTGTAGGTGACGGCAATGCAGCCGTCCTCGGGGAGTGACGAAGGATATGAAGTTTAGTCTGCCTAGCAGGCGTTGAGCTGATTTGAGGGACCATTCCTGCTTCTGTGTCTTCCTTGCACTGCGTTGCGGAGAGCTGTGCACTTTTCGTGGGATATGCTCTTGGTGTAAGTGCCCTACTCGATCCCCAGGAATTGAAGTTTCTGGCAGGGTACAGGGATTGACTTCTTGAAGTTTACTGTCCAACCTAGCTTTTTTAGAAACCCTACGATCTCTAATGCTTGAGAGGTTAGGACTGTTTTTTGTGATTTTCGCCAGTATGTCCCTGACGTGTTCCTCCTTCACCTTGGCCCGGATGGTTTTGGCGGTGCTGGATCTGTTCGGCCCTCTTCCCACACACTATTTGCATAATGTCTTCGGTTATAAGTTGGTGGGAAGAGTCTCGTATCTCGAGTATCCTGGCCGGGTCCGCATTGGGTACGATCGGCTCCTTCACAGTCTCGACCAACGCTGCCAGTTGTTGTTTATTGGACGGGGCGGCCTCCTTCGGGAGGCGAAAGGAATCTCCTATCGACTCGAGGGGGACTCTTTCGGGCCGTGAGGTGGACGGTTGATCTTGTTTCGATTGAAACAAGAACTTACTATCTGGCTCTCCAGTCTGTCCAAACGATCACCCGCCACGCTTGGCGTCTGGCTGGCGTTCGTTTCGTCTTCCGACGCGGAGTCTTCATGCGAAGCCAACGATACATCACGCATGATTACAATATGTGTATATATATAATATATATTAAAAGTCACGTCGCTTTGGAAGCACTACACTGGTTTACGCACGGATGCTATTTTAGTGACTTTAAAAATAGTCAACACGTGTCGATGTTTACGGATTTGATTTTGTAGCGACAACCCCGTAACACTTCAGGCGCGTTCAAAAACAACGTCATCAATGACATACATGACGGCGTCACCCGGAAGAAGTGGCTTGGGTAGGGATGAGAGGGGAGAAGAAAAGGTGTTGCCAACGTAGGGTTTGGACGCGTGGCTCGAAAACAGAGACGCATCATCTCAGGGGTCTTGGACATTGCTGCCAGAACACACAATATGGAAAAAACAAATTGTAGTAGCAAGCAATTAGTTAACAAGTAGTCTTTTCATGAGTTTTAAGTTAGTACTTTAGGTTAGTTGTCAACGTTTTTGGGGGTTCTATTCAATTCCAGTGTCTACAGGCCAAAATCTGAACACAATGACTAAAAATTTTCATTTTTCAGTTAATGGATTTACGGTCTAAATGAGTATGTCTGTGATAAAATTTTATTTCCTTTTGAAACCTATCTTTTCCAATCATAAAAAATAATTAAGAATGTGCGATACGTCAACTAAATGAATATTTTTCATTATTATTATATTTAACAAGAGTTTTGATAGTTTTTATAAGCTGAAAATCAAATAATTTGAATTCTAGACGAAATAAGAACTGGAGCATATCGACATTTATTCCATCCTGACCAGCTTATAACAGGGAAAGAAGACGCTGCCAGTAATTTTGCAAGAGGATACTATTCTGTAGGAAGCAATATAGTTGAGCTGGTTTTGGACCGCATTCGCAAAATCGCTGATGAGTGCGATTCTCTTCAAGGGTTCATCCTTTTTCGGGCGTTCGGCGGCGGGACAGGATCAGGCTTTGCTGCTTTACTTTTGGAATACTTATGCAGGGACTACAGCAAGCGGAGTAAATTGGATTTTGCAATCTATCCTGCTCCCAAAATTTCTCCGTTGATTGTGGAACCTTACAATGCGATGTTGACATCGCACAGCTCTATAGACTCGGACGATGTGTGCTTCCTGCTGGACAATGAAGCCTGTTATGATATCTGTGCTAGATATTTGGATGTTCCACGGCCTACATACACGAATTTAAACAGATTGCTAGCTCAGGTAATATCATTGGCGATTATCACAGGCAATTGTGGTAATTATTATACGATCAATATTATTAAATTTGCCTTAGCTGTCTTGGGGTCTGTGTTTACCTGTAATGGTACCTTTGGTATATATTGATGATGCTAACTGTTTATTGTACGTCAGTTTTGTTGCATCCATGTGATGGAATGCCTGAAGATGCCAAAGGCGAAACCCGGGTCGCTAGTGACAAAACATGTGGAATCTTATAAAGTTGTAGCAATTTAAATTTTATACCATTGGTGTGATAAATATTCTTTGCTTAAATTTTTGAACCAATCACAAACTTTAGTTTACCAAAAAAAAAATATCAACTAAAAACGTTTTACTTGCCTCTTGAATTAAGTCATGTAAAGATTATCTAATTTATTCGTTTTTTTACTATGTTTATAAAATTACAGCGCTTGTTATTTTAAATGATGACCTTATATTACACCATAATGTCTATTTCTCAAGGTGGTATCTTCGATCACGTCTTCACTTAGATTTGAAGGATCATTGAATATGGACTTGATAGAGTTTCAAACCAATCTGGTACCATATCCAAGAATACATTTTCCACTGGTTACCTATGCTCCGTTCATTCCGGCGTCGAGAGCGTATTACGAGACTCTTTCGACACATCAATTGGTGAATTCATGCTTCGAACCGTCCAACCAAATGGTGAAATGTGATCCCAGGACAGGGAAATATATGTCATGCTGCCTTCTTTTTCGTGGCGATGTTACGCCAACCGATGTCAATGCAGCAATAAATACCATTAAAAATCATCATTCAATACTATTTGTCGATTGGTCTCCTACTGGATTTAAGGTAACCGTGTTGGAATTCGGTATGTACAGTCGGTACATATGAATCTAAAAATGTTTAATTTGACAATAGCTGAGTTTATAACAATTAAAGTCTTATCCATTTAAAGTAGTGACCAGTGATGTTTTAATTATATAAAAAGGGGACCGGAATTAAGTGTCGTTTTTTTAATGAAACAATCTGATACGATAAGTTGACTATATAATTTCCATCGTTGAATACAACCTCACTCCACCTATCTGATATATTTTCAATTTGTCTTATATAAAATTCACTTGGTTTTGAATTAAAATATTCGGATATCCAAATTTTGACCTCTTCATAGCTGGCATATTTTTTTTCATACTTAATACCGGTCCCCCTTATATACAACTCATTAGTGAAGAAATGTACATACATCATACAAATTAATTGAGTTATGTTTATGTTGACTAAATTTATTGAGACTATCGAGACAAATTGTGTTACATTTCAATAGAAAAATTGGAGAGTTTTGACACTGTTCAATTTGTTTTAATATCATCTATAAACCTAAATTTCAGATCGGTATCAATTACCAGCCTCCTAGCACAGTTCCCGGGGGAGATTTGGCTGCTCTGCAAAGATCCGTTGTCATGCTTTCGAACAGCACGGCTATTTGCAGCGCGTGGAGTAGATTGAGAAGAAAATTTGATCTCATGTATCGGAAGCGAGCATTTGTGCACCATTATGTTGGCGAGGGTATGGAGGAGGGGGAGTTTGACGAAGCCCGAGAAGATATAGCCGCATTAGAAATGGATTATAGGGAAGTTGAGAGCTGATAAAGCAAGGCAAGACTATTGCATTTATAAATGCATTCCGAATACGGCTTTTATGTCTTCTTTACAGTTAAAGCTGAGAATCTATAAATTGATGATTGTATTAGAAACGGGTTTATGTTAGTGATTGCAAAATTTTGAGATACATAAGTATTAATTATTTTTAAACGCTCGAAGTAGATTTGATAAATTTTTGACGAATCATCGATTTTTTTTATTCATTTTTAGTCCAATAAAACAGTAGAAGGCAGTTTGATTGAAAATAAATACAATGACTTCGAAAACATTTCTTCTTGATATCATAAAAATATTAATTATTTTCGATGGTTTCGGCGGTAACTTTGTGGAAGTTCATTTTAATATGAAATTTAAAATAACTTTGATTATTCCACGTATTGTGTAACTAACTGTGACACGAGTTTCGCCTCTGAAAATTACTTAAAACCTCCAGACTTACATAAAAATGGGATTAAAAAATTGACTGTGGGAGAGGGACAGGCATATCATTGGAAGGCAATTTTGTTTTGAATGATTAATTAGATATTTTCAGTATATACTAAATTAATTCTTGGGTTTCCATTTCCATTATCCATATCCATTTTTGAAATTACTTTTTAATCATATTGTATTATAGGAAATCGGTTTACCAATAAAAACACATGGTGTTATAAAAAAATCTTTATTTCATTTCATAAGTTTTGAGTAATCATCATTTTTTTTTTTATAATCTTACACAATATATTATGAACATACTGACAATCGTTTTTTGCGGTCAGCTTGAAAGTTATTTTCACTACCGATTCGGATAAGTCAGGATGACCACTACATGATATTATAAAATATCATATGAATAACATAGCGAGAAGATTTCTTTGTTGTGTTAAATTTATTATGTGAAAAAAATAACGTAAATTATTTACAGCGATCGCTACAGAGTGTCACACTTAATAGATTATAGAACATTTGTATTGTGTTCCCTCGCATCAGTCGATAATAAATACATTTTAATTTAACTCTATTAGTTTTGTTTCCATCACAATGAAAATTGACAGTTTTTAGTGCTAGGTAAATTTACAAGACATAAATGTGAAAGAGCTACATTAATTTTATAAATTAAGATTCTCTAAATTAGAAATATGTTTATAATGCACTGATTTTATGTATAATAATTGATGGAATGAAACTGTTAAGAGAGAAACAGATTATTGTCAAATATTTAAACCAGTGTCCCCTAGTGGGTAGAACAATAAATTATTTGTGTCAGTTGACAGAGCTAATAATTTTTGTACTGTGAGTTATGACGATAATTGTTGGACTATAATGAGGTAATTTACGCATTTACGATCAAAGTAATAATGCCAATTAATTCCTTATTCTTGAAATACTCTATCTGGATATCTAATTCATTATATATAATTTTGGAAATAGTATTTTTTGCATCATAGCCGTACAATTATGTTAATCCATTGCCTACTGAGACGTGTAAAGGCTACTCCATATTCTAGTATATTTTAGGCCACTCCAAACTGAATATTTCAAAAATTGCTCAGTAGTTTAGGTGTATAATAAATTTTTGAAGATTATCAGGAAAAATTATGACATTTTGTAACAAAAAAATTAGCTTGTACGCGAAAGCTTTAACCCATTTCTTGCTGAACTGTGTAAAGTATATTCCAATATGGAATACTTCAAAAATAAATTCAATAATGTTGGTGACAAATAATCTCATGGAGTTTATCATCTATTAATGCATGAGTCAGCCGTAAAACAAACTGAATATTTAAAAAATAATTCAGTAGTGTTGATGTTAACCAAACTTATGGAGACTGCCAAGAAAAATCAGGTTATATTTTCACACAGAAATTAGCTGATACTAAGCTGTTAATATTTTTTAATATTCTCTGTCAACACACCACAATTGACTGTCTCAACGGTTGAGACATTAGAAGTCGGTGGATTCAAAAAGATACATACTTCCTAAAACAAATAGTGTTTGTACATATTATATTTTTTAACATGTTTCAACATGTGAAAAAATCAAATTCGATATTGAGATTCCATATTACATTGAGCACCCCCAATTGATTATTAAAATTTATGGAGATTATCGTGACACATCAAGCTATACAAAAATTAGGTCTTACAAAAAGGTTTTGACTATTTTATCTGTCATTTGTTTTGAATGCCAACTGTCAACACACTGCAATCAGTCATGTCAACAGTTTATTTCTCGCAGTCATAGGGTTGAGCTTCTTACACAAAAAAATTTTGCGATCAAAAAGATAATAAATATGTCCTTCGAGAATGTAAATAAACAATAAAAACATGCATGTTATCAATCACCAGAAACATGCTGTGCTATTATCACTAAGGTCAGGGTAAATGTAAAGTATTTGTGCTTTCCTATAGAATTATCAAGACTTATTCATTAAATCAATATTAAATATCAACTATTCACAATTTGACACAATATTCCACAGAAATTTGACACAGTTGAGTTAATAATCATGGGGTTTATTATTATACTTAGTATCATTTTTATTTTAAACACAGGCCCTCTTTTTCTTGATCACAAAAGGGCATTTTATCACCTAAACAATTTTGTTCTGCCGTAATGTACTCATTTGAGTCGAGTTAATATTCTTTAGAAAAACAAGCAATTTTTTGTATTAGCGTATTAAAATTTATCTTTAAAACGTCTGAAATAGAAAATACGATAAAATAATATCATAATGTTACTAGTAACTTGTTGTATATGCGTTCGTATATCTGAGAAGCAATTATAATTTCGTTGGTTATGTTATTAGACCCAGTCCACTGTCCACATCCATTTTTTTTTATCCTAGGGCATTAGCGTCAGTGAAGTAATAAGACATTCTCATTCTATATACCATTCCTTAAATAGAGAATGAAATCCTGTATCATTTTAAGCTTCACATTTCTTCTCTTATTCTCGGTGAATGTATATTTAAAACTGTTGTAAAAATACCTTATTTTACAAATAAATACTACATATAATTAGATTTTACTGCTAATATTCTAGGCCCTTATTTAGTTTTCAATATTAGATAAAAATGATCATGCTGAAAAACACAGTGTATGGACAGATTCAAACTGTGTAACTGTAAATACAGTTGAAAACAGTCAACATGGAGTTGAGGTGACTGTAACACTTTTTTTGTTAAAGGAATTACGTATTAACCTTTAACTGTCCAGCTGTCCCTCTAGGGAACAGCGAGTATAACAATATACATTGATTTACAATAACAGTATAAAAAAATGAAATAAGAAATGTTTTGAGATTACTAGACTAAAGGATCGTAAATCTATTTTTGATTTTATGAAATATGTATGTATGCTAAGTGAATATATCTATGTTAACATTAGAAGGTTGCGAATGCATTCAGTTAGTTGTGTCATGTTTTTTTGCCGGATCGTAATAAATCAGTTTATTTCACCTGAGTATAAGTATATATAATGGGGATACTAATTCTTTTTATTGTGTAAGATGACTATCTTTTGTAAATATATATAAAACATAAAAAGTTAAATATCTCTGATAGAAACAAATATTTTGCTATTGACATAAAACAGCCTGTTTTATTGTATTTTTTATTTACCCAAAACCGTCTTCTGGTTTTTGAGATATAGTTATTTTTGTGACTGACCAATTTAAAAATTAATTTTGCAAAAGACTAGTTGGACAGTTATTCTTAATGCTGAAAGCACACAAGCGAATAAAGGTTTAGTAATTCTTCCAAAAAACTAACCATTGTTTTCGATGTCATACAATTCAATTGACAATATTTTCTGTTAAAATTTACATTTGCAGGTATATTATATAGGTACACTTTACATTACATTTACAATCGACAATTAATTTAAGAAATAATAAGGTGTATAGAAAAGAAAGTAAAAAAATTATCTCTGGGTATATTTAGTTTGTTTCAGATGCAAAATATCTATGTGTAAAACATTTTTGTTTCACATGAATAGTATACATTTGTATGTAATATAGAATTCGTTGGCACCCTATTATTATTTTGTGTTAACCGATACTTTTTGTTAAGCATTTTTGTACCTGTAAGAAAACATTTCATATTGTATGTCGATACAACATACAAAATGAAATGAGTTGAGTGTTTATATATGTGAAAAAATTGTCATTTTAACAAATAATAATGAAGGATCATTTCTTTCATTGTTTTTGTTGTACATACATGTACAATATTATAGAAATCGTATTTGGCAAGGATTTACACAATACGCCACAATAGCGATTTCAGAGAATTATCAGAGAAAGCAATTATATATTCATGACTCATTACTCACAAATTTTTTGACATTCCGAATCGTGACTTTATTAATAATACACATCAGCTTTCAGTTTTCTGTTTTGTGTATTCGAGAGAAGAAAACGAATAGGACTACATTGATATAAGCTGATTGAATTGAAAATTTATCTAACTAAACAAATATCTGAAATCAATATAAACTTTGTAAGTCCTAAACTAAAAATTTTAGATGAAATATTTAAAAAAACAGTATATTTTTAATATAATTCAATAAATTGTAGTAATCATTTTGCTCTAGACTTTAAACTAGCGTGATTTGAGTAGTATTATTTTGTGTAGACATTCAAATTAGTTTTCGAGTTTAAATGGGTTTTATTAAAGGTAATATTTTTAAGCCAACATCAAGAAATTTAAACAAATACATTCAAACCATGTTTTGAGTAAAAGAAATGACGGCGGTTAGTCTTATATATTTCAATATTGAAAATTAAATTATGAATGACAAAAATGTTTTTTATGTAATAATAGAAAGATTGCAATTATTTTCACACAACATTTTTTTAAAGCGAAGATATTTTATTTTGCACCAAGAAAATCAATGCTGAATATTACATATATTATATTTAGCTTTGATTGATCATATTGTTTATTGCCGATTTTGAGCATGTAATGGGTAACATTATCTTTGTTAACATTTTCTGTCTCTTATCTCGCTGAATAGAGCTTAAAGACGGCAATTTTGGATACTTGTTGAACGCAGTTAGTACCAAACCTGTATACCCACACTACGATAATAAAATTATTATAAATTATAATTTTTTTATTCCAAGTGTTTCGCTTCTTTGAGAATAACCATTTAGTTAAATGTGAGTTATCCAATTTCAAAAACTATATTATATTATTAAGAATTAGACATAATCGAAAATGAAAAAAATATATTGTATATTTCTGTAACTTTATTAATGTTAAATTAATCGTGGACTGTTACATATTAATTTCAAATTCCCAGCAAACAAAGGCTGAAAAAGTTTGAACATCAATCGGACATGTCCTCTACATCCCCTTCTTCTTCACTCATTTCTTCGGCGCTGGTTTCGTTCGGCTCGCATATCTGACTGATGCATCTGTCACAGCAGCATTTGAATAGGTAGTTAGTGGCTAATTCCTGAAATGAAAATAAAAAAAATAGAGGTTGGCTTACTATTAAACCGTTCCACACACCTGTTTTTCATAAAAATTAAATTTGTCCTTTCTTTCCATATAGTTATAAATAGATCAATAAAAAATAATTGGGTTGGCTCTTATGGAAGCCAGATGCATTAGGAATGTTTCACAACATTAAAAAACACAAAGAAATGTCCCATGTTGTCGCAATCACGTAAACAAATATATCCCTAACAAATTGTAATTTACTTGTAATTTTTATTGCACCTACTTTTATAGTTGATGTAGAGAGCAACCAACTCAAAGACAGAGCATACTGATCTCACTCAGATAAGTACTGACCTTTTGCCTGGAATGCCTCGATCTGGAAAGCATACACTCATCGAGGTAGCTGATGGATATCTCATCCCCGGCGTTGATTTCTTTCAGAGCTTTCAATTGCAGGCAATGATTACCATATGGAAAAGCAGGCTCAGCGTTGGGGATACAAGAATGATTACAAGTACTCTGCAACTGATACAATCCGGATCCTTCTGTATTTAAGAACTCTCCCGATTCTAAAACAAATTTGAATCAAATGCTTTAACAAACTGCATTATATTATAACAAAATTAAAACCAGACATAAAATTGTTAAATTAATTGGTGTCAACTGTAAAACCATGTACTGTCTCTGGTTAATAATAATTAAAATTTATTTAATGATTTGGTATTTAATTAGAAATCCATTATAATGAAACAATATAACATCAGCTTTGCATCCAGTAGGCCTAAATTCTTGTAATTAAGACCCATAAGTTTAATGTTGTCATACAATTAAAATCAATAGATACAATGAAACTAAGCTTAAAATTAGTTTTAATCTCATTCTGACAATGGCTTAGCCAAAATAGCTATCAACTACCTTATCAAAAATCATGTAAGAAATCAAAATGAATAATTGAAACAATACTCTGTTCAAATTGAGTTTTGCTTTTTGATGTTTTTTAATTACAGTACACTTGAAATTAATTGTTATAGAATAACCTTTAAAAATCTAGATTTTTGTCTAACAAACTTACCATTCGCCATAAATTCATATAATTGGTCAATATATTTATCTAGTTTCTCCTTCTCTTCATCAGAGATCGAAAGATCTTCTGTTTTATTGGTCCACTGTGCCATAGGACTTGTGCCGATTCCTTGACCATTGGTTCCAATCAATGCTACCAACGAGTTGAAACCATCTTCGGTGAGCAACTGATAAGTACAGACAGGAATATATAAGTTTATAGTGTGATAGGAATGAAAACAAAATTTTATACATAATTACAAATATGACAAGTGTTCCTCCGGATAATCTCGATAGCGTAATGAGTGGAGCGTAAGAAATACATAATTGATATTCCTCAAATACCTGCTGAATATGTTCTCCGGATATTGCATTGGCTGTCATCTGTCTCAACATTCCGAGCTGTTGGATAAATTTTTCCCCGAGCAACTTGTGGACTAATTGAGCATCATCATTGACGGTTCGATGACAGAACTGTTTAAATCTGTTGCATGCCAGCTCGCCGTCCGGCGACTGCTTGATCATTGCCAAAATACGAACTAATAACATTATATTAGTTGTTTCTGGAGGGTAATGCATTTGCCTAGAAAAAACATCGGGAACTGTTTTACAATGTAATATAATAATTATAAAAAATAAGGATATCTTTTTAAGATAATGTTATCACGTTGAAAATTTAAAAAAGTAGAGTCTTTCTGAATGATACAAATACTCAGTCTTACTATGAACCCCTTATGTCTAATTAAAAATTGATACTTTCAAATGCTTGATTTTTAATGAAAGATAAATATTCAACATTCATTAGAGTAAAAATAATATAATTTATGATATCGACTGAAGGTGCTTGATGGAATTTCAATATCATATTTGAATTGTTACAACTTCATACGATTCCACATGTTTTGTCACCAACGACCCGGGTTTCGCCTTTCGGCATTTTCAGGCTTTCTAGCACACGGATGCAACAGAACTGACGAGTCAGTGTTGACAAAGTTGTAACAATACAAATTTGTAAAAATTATAACTTTCAACTTGGTAAATATATAAATTAAACAGAGTGCGAAATGTTATTCTTGCATTCAGTCCAGTTGCCCAATTGGTCGTGATTTATGGAAACACGCGGTTATTTATTGAGCATCACGTTTGGCAACCAGCTGCCTACAGCCACACCAGAAAGAGAATGTATTTTTTTATCACTTATGTGAACTTGAAAGAGAGTAGATTTTTGGTAACCTCCCTAGCTTCCTGAAAGCCACCCAAGAGACTGACTGTTGCGAAAAAGTACTGGACCTCTAGTGTCCCTCATAATTTATGAGCCATCAGGAGGTGGATACAGAATGATGGTGGCAGTCTCAAGCATAGTTTTAATATGAATAAAAAAAAATATTTTTCAGACATAGATTTAAAATTTTTGAAATACAGTTGAGTTCACCTCAGTAACATGTTTGAAAAACTTACTTCCATGTGTCCAGTAGTTGTGAGAGTGGGTGAGAACCATCTGTTCTGTCGTAGCACAGTGTTTGATGATACGCAGAACGTGCGTTCTCTCTACACATTTGAGAACAATAGAATATGCCACAGCCATCGCATTGTACCATTTGTTCGAGAGGATTTTCAGAACATTCAGGATATGGTAAAATCAAATCAGGTCTTGCCGCTAACCTTCGGACATTTTGTTCTGCTGTTTCTAATGGCCTGAAATAATATCAAATAATTTTGAAATAAATCTTCTTAATTATAATTAACATTTGAAATTATAAATACTCATACTAAGATTTCAGATTAATGTTATTTCAAAAACAAGACTAACTGAAACTCTGGTCCATCTGAATACTACATTGACGATTTAAGTAAAAATTGTGACATCTGGAGATAAATTTCAATATCAGAAAACATTGATAAGATGAAAAATACAAAGTGAAAGTGTTGTCCTCCGAGAAAATTTCACAGTGCTTTTAATTTTATTAATTCTTGGGAATTGAGCGATATATGTAATGTTTAGGGCAGGTGTATTAAACCCTTATTAACCCACAGACTGCTAAAGTCTCAACTGTTGAGATGGCAGATTGCAGTTTGCAGATGGCACACAAAAATATAACTGGGCTAACGGAGTTAAAACTTTGTAAACTAGCAAATTTTTTTATCAAAATGTTGCCTGATTTGTCATGATAATGCTCATCAGTTTTAATTATTAAATATTATTGAATTAATTATGATGAATGATTGTATGCCTTTTTTTTTAGTATTTTCGATGCACAATTAAGTTTACTAGAGAATGACATTGAATAATTTTTCAGGCAAATAATGGGTAGCATCTTATAAAAGGGTGCATTACCATAGTGGTATAATATTTACATTTAGCATACGTTATTGTATTCCTTGTTTAATTTTAGAAAATTCCCGATTCGGAATTCAATTTCTAAAGAATTGCATTGTTTTTAGCAGCATTTTTAATGCCACCATTGGCATATTTCTCCATAGGCTCTATTTCTAAATCTTTTTTATCTTATAAATTGTAATTTTTTTTTTTTTTGTAAGATTTACCCAGTTTGAGTATTATGGGTGTTCAGATAACACAATTTATGACCAGTAAAAATTCTGATATTTTAATATAATGATGATTACTCAGAAATAGAATTGATAAACAAAGCGGAATAAAAATTGTGTTCATTAAAATGATGTAAAACATAATACAACCTGACCTCATACAAAAATCGCACGCTAGGTATTTATAGGCTGCGTTCCATGCAAACTGACAGGAAACAATTGGAAATTCTTCTAGAATAACGTCTCCTTCTTTGAAATCTTTAGTGGCGAACAGTCCCTTCCCCTTAAATGAATGAAAAATATGTTAGGAAATAATAAGATTAGCACCGCCTAAAATAAATCGCATGAAAGGATAAAAAACAGTGTAAACCTTATCATTGTTAATAATTCTCATTTCGTATCCAGCCATTTCAACAATAATTCTGGACACAGCACGTTGATCAAATCACATTTATTTTGTTTAGCGCTTTTAATTTTAAGGTTAAATTTTTGAGACTTTTGACGTTTCAAATATTATTTTTAAAGGCTATTGTGCATGAGAAGATTAGGTCGATAAATGTCTTGAACAGAAGAGCTTTACATAATTGTATAAAACCCAATTTTTAGTACTGCTTGAATAATTTTATATTATCATGATCAAGACCAGTTTCGCTCACCACATACACTGTCAACCAAATTAAGATGTAATACTCTACCACCAAAAAATATTCAAAAATGAAAAAGTCTTAAATATTATTAAATATAAGGTATCTGATGGGAAGCTTTTTTTATTATTGAGTTTAAAAACTTGTGAGTATTTTTTTGTATTTGGAAAATATACTTGACTGCAAAAAATAGTAGGGATCATCAGCCAAAGAAAAAATACTACCTTCACCTAGTCTATGATTAGATGTTAACACTGAACTTCTAAGGTGACGTGTGTTAAATATTATTCCAAACATTTGGCAGGTTAACTCGCCAGGGCGGCGATTCGTGATATTACGATGCGTGTCATTATCCTAGCTGTGTTTTTGTTCCTAGATTATTCCTCTGCTCTTTATTTCCACATTGCAGAAACAGAGAGAAAATGTTTCATAGAAGAAATTCCAGATGAGACGACTGTCATAGGTACAAAACTCTTCGCTTTCTCCTAATTTATTCCAATCTCCTACGCCTCATACGTACGCAGAATTATCGTTTCTTTTATTTGATTTCAGTGAATTACAAAGTAGAGTTGTACGATCCGAGGTCTGGAGGCTACATGCCTTCGAGTCCAGGAATAGGGATGCATGTAGAAGTCAGAGATCCTGATGATAAAACCATGTTATCGAGAGTGTATAGCTCGGAAGGAATGATCTCTTTCACTTCACATACTCCTGGTGAACATGTCATTTGCATGTATTCTAACAGCACTGCCTGGTTTAGTGGATCTCAACTGCGAGTATGTATTGCCGACTACTAATATTTCCATTAATATATATTTTTAGAAAGAGTTAGCTAAACGCTTGATTCCTCGTTTCGATGAACTTATTCTCTGATGCGCGATATTCGCCCAGCACTTTTTTTATACAATTTTTTTGGAAGACGCCATTTCTTTTTTTTACGTGATTTAAGTACTTGTTAGGTTTTTTTTTTTTTTTACAAATACTTTGCAATAACGACTTGATAGAAATTGTACATAACAGGTCAGATATTAGTAGTGGCGAGTAGGCAGAGGCTCCGATATTCAAAGCTGAAATGATTCAAGAAGGATTAGAAGTATGAACGTATGAAATAAGAATGCAGATGTTTTTTTTTTTAACAAAAAATCCCAATATAAGGCGTAATAGGAAATTTCAAAATGAATTGAGACTGCATGATGAACTACACGGAACTTTACAAAGAATAACAACCACGGGAAATGCAGAAATCAAACCAAAAACTAATAACGAAATTTACTGTAAAGAAAAATAATTTACTATTTGATCAACAAAACAAATCTAACATAATAATAATTGACTCAAATCAAGAATCTAGAAATAACAGCATTTTATCAAATGAGTCTTGAGAGAATGACCAAATTCAATATGTTCATTTAAAAAATCACTAATTATTTTTAACAAAATATTTATAGATTTAAAAAATGTTTGCAAACCAATTGACAACAGTGAATAACTCTTACAAGTGAATACAACTATGTAATGTATGTATACATACGTATATGTTTCTCGTTGTATTTTTATAACCAATAGAGCATTTTTTATTTGCGCAAATTTGAACATTGATACTTTTATTTTATGTGAAAACACTGGTTTTGTGAAAAAATTTTCATTTTTATTTTCATGCAATATTTTTATTTTTGAAATCAATTTGTCAAAATTTGAAAAAAAAAATTTTACAAGTGTCATTTTCTGGAACCAATGTATCGTGTAAAAACACGATCAGGTGATCAACATTAAAGACAATGTATCCATTATCCAAGTGTTTGGACAAACATTTTGCTGTTCTTAATTTAACCTTTTACTGTCTAAAAAGAATCTATGTGGTCCATAATAACTTTTCAGTATTGTGATATGAAATAATATTTTCATTCTGTTTTAATATTTATTTATGGTAAGACTTGTTATATTTTCCTAATGTATATATATAAAATGACTTATGTTTTACTTTTTATGTATATCTACTGTATGATAGCAGTGTGAGAATTCACTTAAACTCAGACAAGGCTTTTAATCACATGTTATACATATATACATGCTTTCCCTTCTTCCATCTGAAATTTTTTGATTTATCCCACGAACTTCTAATGTCTCAACTGTTGAGACGGTCGATTTTAGTTTATTAATTGATTATACTAAAAAATATAAAAGTGGCTATTCCGTCAAAACTTATAATTACAGCTAATATTTGTGTTTAAACATAAGTGAATTTGTCCAAATAACCTCTATATGTCAATTTAAAATCAACATAACTGAATTTATTTGAAAATATTTGGTGTTGGAATATCCTTTGCACCAGTGCTTCCCAGACTGGGGGCTGCAAAATTTTAAATTTTCAACATGTTCCAACTTTTTTTTTTGCGCAAATACTACTATCAACTGACTGCTTACCACCATTTTAATTTCCGTAACTGTTCATCAGCATTGGTGCAAAGGAGAGCGGTGACTATCCAGCAATTCTATGTTGGTTATCCCGGGCCACTAAAGTATGCGAAATTGAAAAAATTGAGTTATATAAAATAGTCCATATATATATATTAATACTTTTTGTTGAACCGCATTTATTTCATAAGTGTATTTTTAACTTAAATTTATTAATGCTAAGTAAGTATTTAATCTTCGATAACGATGCCATTCATGGAATTCATACCAATGTATATTTATTATTGTTTATATTATATTGTATTTAATGGTAGTATGGTCGACAAAAAGTCTTATTATTTATAGGTCTATTTGCCAAAATAATACTTGAAACATATCATTTGATTCCTTCAATATTTTGCTTAGGTTCATCTTGATATTCAAGTCGGAGAGCATGCAATTGATTACGCAAATGTTGCCCAAAAGGAAAAGCTGACTGAATTACAGTTACGTATCCGCCAACTCTTGGATCAAGTAGATCAAATAACAAAGGAACAAAACTATCAGAGGGTAAGAATGATAAACTTTTAGATTAACACATTCATCACTTTTTAAATGTTAACTGTCACTTTTCGGTGGAGAGGCATTTTATTTAAGTAATAAGATAGAATATTAAGTAGTATTTTCACAATTTTATATTGTTTAGATCAGACTTGGTTTTACTCATCACAAGCATTATCAATCAATACTAATTTAATCAAGGCAATTTATGCAAATTAGAGTTGATAATTATCAGGCATTAAAAGCAACACAAAATAGTGTATGAATAAAATGATCAGGACTTCTTTCCATTAAATATTTATCAATTTGTAATTAAATATAAAAAGTTCTCTAAAAGAAACGATGGGTGTGAAGATTTAATTTGTAAATTTAAAAACCAGCATATTTCCCGCAAAAATCAATTGAAAAATAGACCAATCTTTCATAATAACGTTGATGAGCACTTTCATATCAAGAAAGCTTTTTTCCTATATTTTGTTTTGTTTTTAAAATAGTAACCAATAGTTATTGAAAACAGAAGGTTTACTTCAATTAATAATGAAAATGTAACCCATTTAATTCAGTACTGCTGGCGTTTATCTACACCATCCCTGCTGAATTATGTTTGAAGCATTCGGTGTTGGAATTTTTGTAAGTGGCTCGGCAGGGAAAAGGTTAACAAATATTGAATATTTGTAAAGTTTTGATATTTTTAAAGAAAATATTTTGAATGCTGCATAAATGATGGGTAAAGTAGAAAATAAGGATAGCGGTTACAATGATTTATTTTAAACAGTGAAAATCTAATTTTATATAATTTATATTATTATATATTTTATATTCCGTGTGATTATTTATTCAATGTTGAAACAAATTTGTTATTTGTTACAAATCTGTTAATTGTTACAAGTTTGTTAATTGTTAGAAATTTGTGATATAGTCAAAGTTGAAAAAACAAATTATTTATTACAGTACCGTGAAGAGCGATTTAGGCACACTTCAGAAAGTACAAATCAAAGAGTGCTCTGGTGGAGTTTGCTGCAAACAACAATTCTCATCACGATGGGCGCTTGGCAAATGAAACATCTTAAAAGTTTCTTTGAAGCCAAGAAATTGGTGTAGGAAGTGTGTTTGATGTTGAAGTTTTCATTTCATCCCATCAAAATTAATCATCTTGAGTACATTTTTGTGATAGACTTTTAACTCCCACAAAAATGTGGACATGGTTAGTTAAATCATCGTGAACGTGACAGTATGTTTTAATAAAATATGGGTTCTATTGTTTATATTTTTTTTCCTGAATATATTAAAAATTGATACCAGATCTGTAAGCTATTTCATTTAATATTTTTCTGCTGTATACTTTTCAACATATTTTATTGAAAGTGTGTGATTGTCTTTAAATGGGTATTAAATAAATGAAAATATTTTTTAAGAGTCTTTTTTTCATATTGAATGTTTTATCAACAGAAATACAGCTTGGAGAAAAATGCCGAAGAAATAATAATATACACTTGATTAAGGAATATTTCCAGATTGGGCCACACAGAAAAGTACTGATTAAACCTTTCCACACTAAAATCTCACTGTATGTGATGGCAGTGTGCAGGGCCAGCATGCGAGTGTCGCAGACCTTGAGACGTGTGCTTTCAAATGTATGTAATACAGGCAATCTTTTGCATATAGAACTGATTTTGGTTTCAAAATATCGCCTAATTTGCCCTGCTACTGCCACCTTCATACACAAATCAAAAGTATTAGGTTTAAATGTTTAAGACATCGATTTTTTGAACTGCAGCCGCATGGATCGGGTTAAGGGCAAAAATAAAAACATTGTTGTTTACATATCATACTCATTAATATACCAGTATTTTTTGTTCACAGTATATTTTTCAGACATCAAACAATTGGGACTTTTTTTACTACCATATTGGATGTCTGGTATATAATATGGCGTTATATCCAATTTGAAATTTAAAATTTGATGATTTTTCAAAAAATGTCAGTGTTCGGATGGAACTAAGTAACATAATAAAAAAAATATTTTATAAAACTATTTTTTGTAAAATTATTCATGTTTAATTAAAAACATGAATTTTGTGTCATACCAAAGAATTTGATATGCGTATCATCTATGTTACATGTTTATGTGTGTCTAATACATGCTTGAATGTGATATATCTTCAAGTTTATAGTAGCTCTTCATAGATGTCACTATGTATATTCACGATAATTACAACAAAAATAATATTGGAACACCATGTAAATGATTTTTAAAATGTTTTAAAAACTAGTCTGTCTGCTTGGAAATGGCATCGTGTTGGTATCTTGGAAAATTTTGTGTGCCCTGAATTCAAATGTTCAATATTCAAAAATGCTTCCTGGTCACTTTCAAACAGTTGAAGTTGAACAATCATTAACAAATATCGGCTTATTCTCCAGAAGAGATTGAAAAATGAAACATAACTAAAACTTTATTTCTGAAAATTTCATCATATTAAAATATTTTGATCTTAATTTGTGATTTTAAAAATCATAATTGCAGCATGGCATGGTAGTTCATGCTGAAAAAAAAACCTGTGATATTGTGTCCCGCAAACCATTAACAGTACGAAAAAAACATTTTTACGTATCCCAACAGTAATATAGAATTTCTGACTACAGTATGTTAAATTTAAATAATAAAACACAATGTTACGCATTATTCCATAATTTTATATTACAACAACCATGACTAGTTTGGAGAGAATTATCAATATTGATATAATATTGTATTTTATATCTATGTGTAAAGAATGGAATGTATATTTATTATTCTTTCATTTGTTATAAAATTATTTATCAATGTTTTTATATATTTTGTAATCTGTTTATTCAGTAAAGAGACAACACAACTTTGACCTTTGAAAGTAACCTACAAATACGTCATTATAATTGGATAACAATATAACTGTCAATACAAATATTAAAATCTCCCAAGAAGCATTATTTAGATATGTATTCAAAAGCATTGATGTATGAAATGTTAATATTATTTTTATCTAGATCCTTGTGAGAGAAATTGGCTATCGTACTAAGAATTTTATTTTCACCAATCCGTCTATCTTAACCAGGTCCTCAGAGAAATTGAATGATCGAATCAACTAGTATCTACTGAGTTACTTCATTGAGAGTATTTAGGTTATGAAAGGAACATTGAACATTTAATTTTCTTAGTCACAGCAAATTCAATGTGATATTAATTTTCCACATTGTTATAATATATAGATGTGTGTTGTAAGGCATGCCTTACTGTGGTCATAACATTTCCAGGTCCACAGTCAGTTACTGCAAAAGAAATTTGTCTGCATCGAGGTTAACCAAACTGTGGTGCATTGCATACTGAATCGTTCTTAATATATCCAACTCTAGTACTTTCAATTCAATTCATACAGCCTTCTTATTTGTTGGTTTGTCCTGTTTTTTTTGAAAGTGTACAATTGTAGGATGTGAACAATGTGTGTGTGTATGAGAGAGAGATGAACTGCAATTGTAGATAGGTGCTCCATTAAATATGTCTCTTGAAACGGCATAGATAATTTTATTGAGTGATCGAGTCATTCCTTTTCCTCCCCTCAGCAAAACAGGTCTTACCTCTATATCTATTTTCCAACCTTAGCTGTGAACGTAAGGTAGAAAAGATGATTCGAGTGGTATGGCGCATCTGAACCCATCTGTGAAAAAAATTGACGCATTATGTAAACCATTCATAAAAGCCCCCTTTCATAAAATCCATTTGACCCGCGACCCGTCATACAATCCAAAAGAATAAAAAAAAATGTTTTTTTAGTTGACCATATAAGTTGGTCACCCCCCAAAAACCCCTTTGCGACCCCAGGTTGGGAACCTATGGTATAAACGAGTCGCTACACCTGGTCTCAACAATTAGAAGATTTCATACAATTGACATTGGCAAATTTATTTTATTTATCCAGGTCGCCATGGTATAAATTTTTACTTGTACTCAATAAAAAGTTTGTAAATTTTTCATGAAGCTACTTTTGTTTTTCCAACATCAATAGGATTGTTAATTAATAACTGGGATTGGAATTATAGTTTGAAATAAAAGGAAAATGATATACATAATTTTTTTATTATAGATTAATTTATCAAAAATTTTAAGAAATATACACAGCTCAAATAAATTCAATTTATAATCTTCACGATGAGCTTTATCTCCCTAATTTTCTCTTGTTATTTCCATACATGAGAATAGTTGAATGAGCTGACAATCTCAGAATATCTCTTAGAATGTCTTATATTATGTCACCTGACGTTTGATCCCACATTACCCACCAATTTGAAATTAGTATGTATGTATCTATAAGTTAGAAATTACTCAATTGGATTTTAACGATGGTTGATTATTATTTATTGTAAAGTCTCTTCATCAAAAATACATGAAAGATGTTTATTGTTCATAAAACTTATTAAATACAATTGGGTGTCATTATAATAAAATAAATAGTTTGACATGTTATTTCAGACATATTTTCCTTTTTTAAATAATTTCTCTTGTATATAATCGATGCAAACTGTTTATTGTGTTTCAGATCTGTTGCATCCACGTGATATAATGCCTGAAGAAGCCGAAAGGCGAAATCTGAGTCGTTAGTGACAAAACATGTGGAACCGTACAAAGTTTCAACAATTCGAATTTCATACTGAGATTCCATCAAGCACTGAAGGTTCAGTCGATATCATAAATTATAAGAACAAGTTATGTTGGTAGCATTTACACATTTTTAATTCCCAAAAAATGATCTAAATAGTTGAAAAATTGGGTTGTGTCTGCTCTAGAATATGGCCTTAGTAGTGAAAAGTCGCCGTCTTCCAATGTTTGATGTAGTGAATCGCAGGTGCAATAGTACAAGTGTCCGTCAATTTGCAACTGTTCAGCGATTTCTAATTGGTGGTTATCCATTAGTTCCGTGTTTATTACAACTAGAAGAGGTTTTCCGTGATCTAGTACTTCTAAGCAGGTTCCGGCACCCGCGTGACTGATAATAAGATCTGCATTCTTGATGTCATTTGCTATACTTTCCGCAAAACGATACATTGTAACAGTCACTCCATTTTCGGTGAAGTTCTTGAGTGTGCAATCACTATTTCCGATTTGCATTGTTAATTTATCAAAACCCAAGTCTTTGAATAGTTTTAAAGACTTTAAAATTGTCTCGCATAGTTCGCCGAATTTGGTAGTTCCAACTGTGATAAAAACACTCTTTCCCATATTCGCTTCTTTGATTTACCTACAGATACTAAGCGTTTTGTATCTTATAACAGAGAATAATATATATTATTGTTAAGCTTCAATCAGCGCAAATTCTGAGAAAGAATTCAACATAGTTCATAAATTAGAATGATATACGAATTATTAATTCAATGGCTCGACACAGTGTTATGACGTTTGAATTATTGACGTGGTTGGCTAACCTGAAATCATTGCCATATTAATAATATATGATACTATCATATGGTACCAACGTATGATTTTTTTAAGTTATCACAAAATGAGCAATAAAGGCAATCAAGCTAATAGTTTTTAAAAAATATGAAAATAGCTACTAATATTGAATTTCATGAAAGATTTAAAGCGATTGCAACTTTTATCAGTTCTCAAATTTTGTCTACAAATTGTTTTTTTTTCTTTGTTATAAGACGGGTACATTATCACTTCTGAGAGTATCACGAAAGTCTTACACTATTATTCACGTAGCAAGTAGATATACCGTCCCCTAATAAGTTAATATAATAGTTCTGCCAAATTGTACTATGAAATAAATGATAGGTATACTAGATATTTTTTATTTCTATAAATGCGCTATCTAAAAAAATATACTAAAGGTATTTTTTTTTACACAGAAACAATAAAGTTAATATAAATTTTATAGTACCTTTATATTCATCGATTGTGTATTATAGTTGTAATAATAAAAATGAGATATTTAGAAATAAAGTAAAAAATTCAAAATTTATAAAAATCATTGTTGAAGTAATTGTAACAACTTTTTCCATGTATTTTCATCAATATTTTAGTTTCATATCTTCAATGAGAAAACAGTATCGATTTGGTGTACTTAAGTTATTATTTATTCATGCTTTCTGACCTTTAAGATAAATCAAAAATTCCCATTCGTGATATCACAGCAGTTACGTATAATATTACTGTGAAAAATATTTGTATCAAAATTGATGCGAAGATCAGTAATTATTTTCAAATAAACAATGGCGGCTCAATATAATTGGATATTAAAAAGTAATAAATGTGGCATGTGCACGTGCAATGTGTTTATTAAAATATATATATATCATGTCTACACTTGACCGAATTTAATCACTTCTTTTGGGAATATGGAGCGATCAAGATTTCGTTATGTGATATTATTTTTGCTAAAAATCTCTACTATTCGCAGCGCAGAGGATTTTCCTTCGTTAATATCTGCAAATGCTTCTTTGGGTATGTAAATAGGGAGAAGTTAATGTTTCGTATTTTTTGATTTATGTTAGACGTTAATTACATGTTTTAAAAATAAGACAATTTTATTATTTTGTTCAGAGTGTTGGCGATGTGATCCAGGGTTCAAGCTACAATTTGACATTTGTATACAGTGAAACCTCAATTTTACGTTTTCCAAGGGACCTTGAAAAAATAACGGTAATTGCGGGAAACGGTTAATGCGGAAAGCTTCAAATAATAATAAGCAAGTATAATCGTAAAAAATATTTATTTATTAGTTACTTGTACATACTGTATATAAATTTATTTTTTAAAAAAGTCCTTTATGTTCATTTGCTTCTTTGTTATTTGGCACTTTAATCGGAACAAAGACTTGTTACTAAACTTGTGACTAAAAGTTTGTATGTACAGGAATCATTATTACCATGAATTTTAAACAACTCATTTGATTCGATTTGCATCATAAACAATAATACGCGTGTGGTGGATTTCAACCCAAAAAATAGCGCATGCGTTATGTCTAACATGTACAGCGGATTCCAGCGTGTCTAGACATAACACCTGCACTCGGTTGTGTCAAACTTGCTTGCCGAGATACGGAGAAATATGCAATAAAAACGGTCAATCAGGATAATATTTGTGACGGGACCAAAATATTTAGACGGTTTATCGAGGAAATCGGGGAATCGGGAAACGGTCAATGCGGGATTATTTAACATTGTTCTTATGGGAGTTTAACGGGACTATAAAAAATAAGCGTTCCATCCGGGAAAACGCATTATGCGAGAACGGTTGATCGAGGTTCCACTGTATTAATTTATGATATCGACTGAAGGTGCTTGATGAAATTACAATTTCAAATTCTCCCAGTTCTGTTGCATCCGTGTGATAGAATGGCTGAAGATGTCGAAAGGCGAAACCGGTGTCGTTAGTGACAAAATATGTAGAATCGTATAAAGTTTTAGCAATTAAAATTTGTATATAAGTTAAAATTTAGCGCACAACAACGATTAACAAAGTTTTTATTGATTAATGAGTCTGTAACTAAGTGTGGGAAAACCTGTGATGTTTTACTGCTTAACTCTTAATATAACTTAAGGAAATATTTATAGTCAAATTCAAAGTTATCTGAACACGGCTTGTTTGTTTGCAGCACATTTTTTTATGACCACTTAAAATATAGAAATGACCTAATTTGATGTTACAAAATGCAGAAGATTATATCGTTATTTTAATTTTATTTACTAATTTCAGCAATTGTTTTGGACCGTGAATATTTGGGAGATGTATATTCAGATACTCTTGAACGTATCAAAGAGTATATGAAAGAGCTTACGAGAGAAGAACTACGACATGGCGGCGTTAATGTTCATTATTATTCGTGGACAACGACAACTTTAAAAAATGGTGAGTCGTCACGTTATCAAACATTATAAAAAATAATTACAATTAAAATATATATACAGTCGCGGAGACGAACAATATAAATGTCTACTTACTGGTACCTGAGTAAAGCTCGTTACAATATCACTTGGGTGAAGTTAGCTAACAGTTTTTATGGCGATGTTTCGCACTTAAAATAACATTGATATCACTTTAAAGTTGTTAACTGCCACTTCTTTTTGAAATGCATGATATTTTAAATAATAAAAACACATCTTTTGGTACTTATTTTCACAATATATTTTATGATCAGGAACGGTATCATCGCAAGTGTTATCAACTGATAGAATACAATTTATAAGCAAGTCTATTTACACAAAAAAATGAGTTAAAGGTGGCCAGTATACAAAACCATGGGTTCAAGAACTAAAAAACAATTTATATGCAATCATACAATAGTAATACAAATTTGTTTAAAAATTAAATATTCACAAACACGTTTGTATTAATATTGTAAGATTTCCTGTAAATTGTTTCTTAGTTCTTGAAAACATAGTTTAATATACCTGCTACCTTTGTCTCAAATATTTTGTACAAATATAGAATTGTTAATTGCATCCTATCAGTTGATAATGCTCGCGATGAGTGAAACCGGTCCTTATCATAAAATATATTCGGAAATAAGTACTTACTAAAAATGTGTCTTTATTATTTAAAATAACGTTTGAATATATTTTTTTATAGTTTGCTGTGTATAATTAAACCGATAATTCTCTAGTACTTTCAATCGTTATCAATATTCGTCTACAAATAGTCTGTGATACAAATCATTATTTTGTTAGATGTGACCGCCATTTTGAGTGTCGTTTCGTGCGAAGACACGTGGCGCCTCTATTCCGTGGCGAGTGGTGAACGTGTGGCACTATTTGCCATCACCGATGCCGACTGTCCCCGACTTCCGAAAGGCAAAGGTGCGGTGTCTGTACCAATGATCGCTCTGGGAGAAGAGCTTCCTCAACTGGCCTTGGATATGCGCACCAGGAAGGCCTTTGACTGGAAAGCTTGCATAGTTCTTCACGACGACACACTAAGTGCGTATTTTCAAATATATCTGATGTCAAAAATTTTGTAATATTTTTTACATCAGTCCGTTAAAGCTGTTCGTGAAATAAGACAGACGCATCTCAAAAAATCGAGGTCAATTACGTTCTCATTGGGATCTCATTGGGATCTCATTGTATATATATATATATATATTTGAATTGTTACAACTTTATACGATTCCACATGTTTTGTCACTGACGACCCGGGTTTCGCCTATCGGCATTTTCAGGCATTATATCACACGGATATATTATTGAACCATAAATTTTGACTAAAAATACGATACTTTTATACTACTTTATTGTAAAGTTCATTCAATCTTGCTGTAGTAGCTTTGTTAATATAATTTATGATATCGATTGAAGATGCTTAATGAAATTTCAATATCAAATTCTGTCAGTTCTGTTGCATGCAACTTTGTACGATTCCACATGTTTTGTCACTGACGACCCGGATGTCGCCTTTCGGCGTCTTCAGGCATTGATGAATGTTTGTTGAAAAACCCTTTCAAGAATGACTTACTAACAAGATCGTTAATGAAAATTGTGTTAATTATTATTGGATTAGTATTATTACATTTGTTTTAGCTGCAATTTATTGCTTGCCTTGGGGTAAGTGTTTTCCTATAATTAATAACTTTGGTATATAGACGATGCCAATTGTTCTGTTGCAACCGTGTAATAGAATGCCTGAAGATGCCGAAAGGCGTAACCCGGGTCGTTGGTGACAAAACATGTTGAATCGTACAGAATTGTAACAATTCTAATTTGATATTGAAATATATATTATATATTTATAAAGTATATATATTTATTTAAAAATGAATTTTCGACGCAAGAGGTAGAAGAAGAGAGCTATAAAGTGTGACACCACGAGTTCAAAATATTATGTAATTAACCCTCATATAAGAGTGCATTTCTCCCCCCAGTAAAACGTGCTTTATTGTATATATTTATCTTTTACAAGCCGTTTCTCAAGAAGGTTCATTACATGTTTTGTCGCCGTATTAGTAAGTATGAATTTTAAATTCGTGCCTTATATACGTGGCAAATATGTTCTAGAAGAAAAATATTCAATAAATCAGCATGTTTTAGTAGTAAAGAATGTTTTATCAAACTCGATCATCAATTATTGTGGTACAAATCTCAAAATTCAATAGAAAATTTAACTGCATTAAAATATTTTGATTTCAAATTTGAATTGTTACAATTTTGTACTATTCCACATGTTTTCTCACTAACGACCCGGGTTTTGCCTTTCGGCATCTTCAGGCATTCTATCACACAGATGCAACAGAGCTTGGAACAATTAAAAAGTCAGAAAGTTGTAACAATTAAAATTTGATGTTGAAATTCCATCAAGCACTTTCAATCGATATCATAAATTATTTTGATTTCATTTTACATAAAATAAATGCTAAATATTTCAAACGAACACCCTGTATCATACAGAATTAGGCACATAATTTGGTCGATCTTTTTAATGTCTGCTTAATCCTGATAAAAAGCAAGGATTTGCTTAAATAATGATAATATTTTAAAGTCTTAGAATAATCAAATAATTGCTTAGATTGAAGACTAATTTCTTACATAATTTGACATTATAACGAACAAGGGCAATAACATCAGAATTTAACCACAATTTTTTTCACAAATAGTACATATTTAGTATTTTTATTCTTGTCAATGTGTCAGACATTGTAACATAATTGCACCATTATCGATGGTATGGCATATCACAAATGGAAACAATACTACTGTTTCTAACAAATTCTCTTCCACGTCGTCTTCGAATTATGCCTTCAAACATTCCCATCGTCTTTATGTCATTTGTTTCTGTATACTAGGTCGTGACATGGTCAGCCGAGTGGTGGAAGCGTTGACTTCCGAGGTGGATGACAAAGCTGTATCTTCAGTTGCCGTCTCCGTTTTTAAAATGAAGCACGAAAATAATGATTATTTGCGGAGACAGGAGATTGACAAGACGCTATCGAAATTGAAATTGGAGTATACAGGTTATTAGGGGAATATTAAAATTATTTTAGTTATAAATTTAGCTCTAAGCTTTAGGGTCTAAATTTTGTATAACTCCTCTTGTATATAAGCGATACAAATTGTTTACTATCGTCAGTTCTATTGCATACGTGTGATAGAATGCCTGAAGATATCGAAAGGCAAAACCAGAGTCATGAGTAAAAAACCATGAAAAACAATTAATACCAAAGTTATTAATTGAAGGAAAACACAGACCCCATGGTAAGAACTTAATGACGGCTAAAGTGAATTTCAATAATATTGATCTAATAATAAATAACACAATTGCCTGTCATAAGTTTCATTAGCGACAAATAATCTTACTGAGTCATTCTTGAAAGGGTTTTACAACAAATAACAATCGTCTATCATTAAAGTATGATTGGGTGTTTTTGAAGAAAAACCTACTTATTACAATTCAGTAAGTAACGATCAAACATCTAGTGATGCAATTATTTTTTTATAATAAGATTTTTCTTCATGAGATTGTCGATTCATTGAACTGATCTCACGTAAAGGATACAACAAGGGGGGATTGGGAAAATTGCGCTGATCATTGAGAATGACGTATTTATTTTATTAATTTAATAACAGGCCTCTATTAATTTCTAGAATCTTCTGATAAAATAATTTATCGTCCCCCGCGTTAAAATGTAACAATTCTAATTTGATATTGAAACTCCTTCAGTCGATATCATAAATTTATACTATATATTATGATATTTAACGTAAATAGTATAATTCTCGCATGCGATTTCGATATCAAGATTTGTGAACCATAATAATAAATTGTTATTTTATTATTCAGGTGAAAACTTTGTTGTGATGGTGACTACCGACGTCATGTCATCAGTAATGGAAGTCGCAAAGTCTCGGCGCATGGTGCATCCTAAGGCGCAGTGGTTGTACTTCATCTCTGATACTGATGGCCATCATGATAACATCACAGCTTTCATAGATATCATGAGCGAAGGAGAAAATGTTGCCATGGTTTATAATGTTACCAACAGTGATCCAAGTTGCCAGGTGAGTGGTCTCTGCCCAAGAAGAAGTTAAGTGATGTTATTAATATCAAAGAAGCTACGTCATCAATGAAATCAATAAAAATTTGTTTTTTTTATAGAGCGGATTAGTGTGTCATTACAAAGAGCTTTTGAGGGGGTTTGTTTTGGCTTTGGATCAAGCTATACAGGATGAAGTAGAAGTCGCTGCACTGGTTTCCGACGAAGAGTGGGAAGCTATCAGACCAACGAAACAAGAGAGGGGCAATTCATTAGCCACGCACGTTGAGGTGAGTACCATAAATATACAAGTTCTACCCTTCACGCTTGAACTAGAATATTTCGAGCATAGATTAGAATAAATGGCTATTTTAACCTGTTCTCTGCCGCATTGAGTCTGAGATAACAATATTTCTGCACCGAATATAAAAAAAAAATCAAGAGCGAAAGTGTAAACAAAACTTATGTTGATTATCGGGACAAATCAAGACATATTTAATTACCAAAAATATCTGTCATATAAATGTTTTAACACTATCAACTCTCTTGTATATATATAATAAAAATATATAATTTTATATGTTTGTAATCAGAGCTAGTTTCGCTCATCGAAAGTATTATCAAATAATAGCACTAAAATGTAATTTTATTAATAAAATTATAATACCATTCCACCAAGAAGTGATAGTTAATAACTTAAAGGTCTCTTATATATATTATTGAGTGTCAACTATTAGCGCAATGCAAATCGGTCGTCAATTGAGACGTCAATAGTCAAAGGGATTCGATAAATTGCATGTCGTAGGGATCTCAATACTGAACCACAATGTAAGTAAGTGTGTATATTGATAAGCCAATTTCATCTGAAACGCTCATTATAATAAGTCACGTTTTGGTTCGCAACTGCAATTGTTATTTGTATAATTCTCTTTTTGAAAATGTAATTCCAATAAAGACAAAATGTATTGACACTCAATATCAGTTAAAATGTCAATTGGCCAAGGTAAACATATTGAACAAGGCTTATTTGTATTTGACACATCATGGCGATCAGGTCTGGCAAACCCTTTTAATATTATTATACAGCACAGAATAATTATAATAATTATTTATATTTTTAGTAAACGTTTCAGCAAATCGTATTACAATATACGTTACAAAGATATACAAATTGTAAGTTTATTGCTTTTGCAACGTTAAAATATATAGACATTTAATGTTTAAAATTAAAGAAATAAACAACAAAACAAAAAATAATGATAGCAAGAAAGTCAACCAAGCAAGCTCATGAAAACCACTTACTTCTTTACTTTAACACATAAAAAAATAGTATTCGCCTGAACTCACTATCGTCCAAATAGAATACACCCAGTCCTTTTTTCACGCGATTTTTTGGACGGCAGTTTTTCATACGTTTCTGGGACTTTTTCACACGATATTTGAATTTTTGGAACCAAATTGTCAAATTATATGAAAGTTGTGATTTTTTTACGCGCCGTTTTCTGGAACCAATTATTATTATATATATTATAGTATTTCAATATCCGAAGTAATACTGTCGAAAATTGTTTGTGTTGGCATCGTGTTGTTTACTATTGGCATCCCTATTGGCAGACTAGTTCTACACTAGTTAGTTGACAATTTTAAAATTATTATATATGCCTACTTATTTTAAATGAGTGGAATATGGTAAACCCGGTTTGTGAGTAAAAAAAAACACGTGGAAAAGGGTGAACGATTCACATTTGATATTGAAATACCATCAAGCAACTCCGTTGATATCGTGAAATATAAATTGACAATAGTTAAAATAAATATAATGCCTTTCCAGTGATATAACACACGTTTCAAAACTTTTATTGAGACGATTGGCAACATTTTGATACTATTGTTGACAGGTTGAATACAATTTCGATGTAGATATTATATATAGTGATTGTATAACAAATATAACAGATATAATAATGAATTCTGAACACGCTAAAATCATAGTTCTTATCAGAAAAAACGTGATTTGGTTAACGGCGGTTTCGCGCAGAATTTTCTGTTGAATTTTAATATGAATAAGCACTTAACAACACGTGCTGAAACATGTGCTTGGCGTCACAGGTGGGTATTTCGCTCGATAGTAACACGCAAAATCGTTTCCAAGGAGGACAACAATGTTAGAAAAAATGAATGCTGTATTACGTAGGAAGGAACTTGTATAAAGTGACATTGTTTCTGACGAAGGATCATTTTGCGTCATAACGATGGAAATAATCCTAATTCTTTCTTTGCTTCCGTATGTTTTTGTCTATTTATGCGATATATTTTCATCAGAACAACCGTAATGAACTCATTAACTCGGCTCTACTCCGATAATAACTCCTTATACCGCAATCCAATACAGTTAACTAACTTGGTAAAAACCTATGGGTTTTTATCATATCAAATAGCCAAATTTTTCTTCAAACAGTTCTCAATTGATTTATGATATCAACTGAAGGTGCTTGATGGAATTTCGATATCAAATTTGAATTGTTACAACTTTGTACGATTCTACATGTTTTGTCACTAACGTCCCGGTTTTCTACTTTCGGCCTCTTCTGGCATTCTATAACACGGATGCGACAAAACTGACGTACAATAAACAGTTAACATCATCTATATAACAAAGGTATTAATTACAGCAAAACACAGACCGCCAAGGCAAGAACTAAATAGCAGCTACAACATATTTAATAATATTGATCTAATAATAATTAACACGATTGCCTGTGATAATTTTCATTAACGATTAATCTTGTTGATGGGTAATTCGTGAAACGGTTTTATAACAAATAATAATCAACTATAATTGAATTATAAAATGATTTTTTTATTTTGAAGAAATATCTACTTATTTCAATTTGACAAGTAACGATTTAACATCTAAATCTTTATTGTCGTTAATGACAAAACATGTGGAATCTTACAAAGTTGTTAGTATTAAAAGATCTTATTTGAATTTATTCTGAAATATAGCATTTCTTCTAATCATATCAGAATTAATGATTTTAGTAGGGGAAAATAACCGCTCTACGGATACTTGGGTTGGTGACGTTGCTGTAACGGTCAATACCAAATCTTTTATAATTTTTGGAGATTTCTGTATTGCCATTTCAACATTTAATTTATAGGCTTGGTCAATTTTTCCAGTTTTGTTAATGCATTGTAACATTTCTTATTTATTTTTGAAATATTTTCCTTCGTAACGCAATATTGTGTTAATTATTTATAGGCTTATTTGACGATAAACAGCGTCTGCAACAACTGCAGCACATGGCGAATTAAATCGGCTGATACTTGGGGCACAAGTCTTCAGAAAAGAAACGCTTCACAATCGACGATTCAACTACTACAAGTAATAAATTTATCAACTTTTCTCTCACTTAACCACACATTGGCCAAATTGTTGTCGTCCATTACCATGAGCACTCTAGAACATAGTTTCTCAAATGGTGGTCCATTCACCACTTGTAGTCCACGGAGGTTTTTGGATGAGCCGAAACAATAGAATTTTATGTCGTAATTATTATTTTTTTTATTTACATTTTTTGTTGCTGTCTGTTTTAATATACTTAAATATTGTTACATCAGCATACGGTGTAACAAAATTAATTGTTTTGAATAAAGAAACAACTATATAAATATTTATTATTTTAATCCAAGCTTGATGGTCCGTAAAACATTTTTGTATTTTTGGTGGTCCGTGGAATTAAAAAGTTTAAGGAATTATACTCCAGAACAGTGGTTCTCACGTGAAATTTCACTGTGGCCGCATTATAAACATCACCTGTCATATGGATATGTCTCGTGGCCGCACCAAATGTCATAAAAATAGTCTCGATGTTTATTTTTTTGTAGTGAATTACACTGAATGATCTTTCACAATATACAGTTGTAGGTAAAATCGATAAATTAATAAAGCAATTGTTGTTAATTCTTTATATTGACTTGATTCATGGCCAACGTATAACTTCGGCCAAAAATTTTGAACAGTTTTGTTAATACGACGGTCCTTTACTTAAGCTCGACTAAATGCTGGATAAGTCAGGTTTATTCAATTAATTTAAAAAAAAAATTATTTTACAAATTCTTTGTAAATTTTTTTTTTAATATCAATATTTACTATAAAACTGTTGGTGGCCGCACATGAAAACCACTGCTCGAGAAGACAAGAAGAATCATTAAAAATATTAATATAATGGTTTATGATGATAGGTTGGAGACTGGAGACCGGTGGACGGACTTCATCTTCGAGACCGTTTGTTTCCTCATATCGCTCACGGTTTCAGAGGACGCATTCTTCCGATTGTTGCTTTTCATGTAAGTCAATTTATCAACCAATAAAATCGCTTCATTAAAATTACATAACCTATCAGGTAAAATCTTAAAACAATGACATTCATGTAACTTTAGGTGCCATACATATATTTTTCGTGTGATAGTTTCATCAATTTGATAATCTTCCTACGACCAAGTTACACGTTGACGTAATCATAAAATTAAAACGAAATTCATTGACAACATTTTTCTCCTAATTCCTTCATTATTGTATTGTAGTTTGTTGATTTGGATAAAATATACAGACATGCACACATATCTGAAAGAGTAACGATACAATTTTTGTTATCTTGTCTTCATTCGACAATTCTTTTCAAATCATTAGATTGTTGTTCTCCTAAATGATTTGAACTAGATTCTAGGTTTTAAACGAGTTGATCTGGTATCTTAATTCTTGGTGATTTAAAATAATATCCAGAGCCTAAATGATTTGAAATTATTTTTATACACCAGATAAATTAAACAGTATTTACTTCCCAAATGATTTGAATAAGTTTCTAGATTCTTAATGACTTGAAATAGCAATTAGATTCTACACGATTCGAACTAGTATGTATGTTCTAGATGATTTGAAATAGTAATTAGGTTGTAAATGATTTGAACTAGTTCCTAGATTTTAAATGTTTTGGATTAGTATCTAGATTCTAGATGACTTGAACTAGTATCTAGATGAAACGAAACCATATTAAGGATAAAATTTTCAATAAAAATAGATAACTGAGGGTATATATTTTGAAATAAATATGATTTTTTTTGAACGCAAATAATGCATTATTATATGTATTTTTTTTTTCACAAAAAATCGATGATAAACACAGAATTCTAATAACATCAAAACTATAGTTAAAATTTTTTTTATAATCTATCAAGAATATAAAATGTCATCTTTCTGATTTCATAAAAGTTTTTTTTTTAATTTTCAGAATCCACCATGGTCAATATTTAAAACGAACGACTCAGGTGCTGTAACAAAATATACTGGATTAGTATTTGACATTGTAAACGAACTTTCAACTAATTTGAACTTTTCGTAAGTGAATTATCAGCTAGACAAGAGAGCTCGTTTAATGGCATTAATTATTTTCATAACTCTTATTATTTACCTGTGGCAATAATTTTTATAACTTTTTTGACGATATTCATTTTACTTTTACAAAAATATCATTTATGATTCCGAGTGGCGTTGCAATACGTTCTTTTGGATATATCCAATGAAACTTTATTGACTTTCTGATGGATAAAAATATTTATAAAAAATTTGATCATACAAATATACAGCTTATAGTGTCGGCATAAGTAGGGCTTAACCCTTTGCACTCCGTAAAAAAATCAAAAAAGCGTTGTAGCAACTCCTTAATTAATTTCAAGATTTTCGTAATATTCGAATGTCATTGAATCAAATGGTCGCTAAACACGCTTTAATTAATTAATAAAATATTTTATAATTATTTCATGTTCGCAAAGCTTCAATCTATCAAATAAAAAAAATTACATTTCAAAATATGGTATTTTTAAAATAATATGTACTATTTAAAACATTTGAAAGTGTGATATTTTTTAAAATATTCCTCTGGGTGAAGGTTTGGTTTCCTCTCACAAGTTTCACAGAAGTCTGTAGTCTCTTTTTTCCTCCTGGAACCCTTCTGTACCATGTTACCCTTGAAAAATACTATACCAGAGTTTCCCAAACTGTACGCCGCGGCGCCCTGGGGTGCCGAAGTTGTTATATAGGCGGTGTAAAAAACTGCTTGAAAGTCTTCGAAAAATTTGTTCAAGCAGATAATATCGATAAATTATCATGGATTTCCATTTAGAGCAGTGGTCGTCAACCTTTTTATTACTACCGCCCACTTTTTTGTCTTTGAAGAAATAATATTTTCTAATCTAATGTGTGAGTTTGTAACTAAAAAACCCTGTAGCAACTCCTTAATTAATTTTAATATTTTCACAATATTCATATGTCATTGAATCAAATGGATGATATTATTAACATTTCAGAGTGTGATAGTTTTAAAATATCGACTATTTAAAACATTTTAAAGGACATTTTTTAAAACATTCATTTATACAAACGATATTTGTTTTATGATTGCTTTGATAGTATATTCCTTGTACAATATATACGAGTTAACTTTTGAGGTTTCTCAGCCACAGAAAAATAGTTTTATTTACCATTTCAACGTCTTCCGCATGAAGCAATACCGCAATGTCGCATATTGGTCAGCGACATCCACACCGCCCATATTGATATTGTAATCAAGAATAACATTTGGTTTATCTATGTTATGTTATCCTGGCTTACACCTTGAAGAATGGTTCTTGGTCGTCTCCTTGCTGACTTAGAAGCAGAAATATGCTTTGTGCTGAACATAGTAACAACCCTTTTGTCACGTCATACTAATACTTATGTATTTCCTTTCATATGCATTTTTTGTGTCCAACAGCTAATTTTGATTTATTTATTTGTTCCGGTAATCATTTTCGATTGGTCATTATTATACCGCTCAGGTTACATTTTTTCTGTTTGTAAAGATATAATATCCTGTGGCATCCGGAATTGAATCTTGCAATTTGTTGTAGAAATGAATCACAATCCGGCCTGTAAAAGAGAGTTCCGGTCTTATCAGCCCTGCGTGGTGATTTTACCATAATATGGAACAAATGAGTACATGTTACTGCTACGGGAATCAGCTAAAACATAAACTCGAAGACCCTATTTTGTTGGTTTTTTTAAGGTTAAAATGAGAAAGTTTATTTTCTCTTTGAAAGATACTCTTGACTAATCAACAGATAAATTTTCCAGAGGTATATAATGCTCCATAAATTTGCTATTGAGATAGCCAAGAAAATTAGTGACTCTTTCTGTCCTTGTACTCATATGATAGTTACTAACAGGTTTCATAACTCTTCTTCTTCTTCTAGGAAAATTTCTTCCTCAAAAGTCCGAATAGAGAGTAAAAGTTCTAGCTCAGAAATTGCAGTATTAGCATAGTCTTCCAATACATCGATTTCATTTTCAACTTGAGACATATATTCATCTTCACTACTTTCAAAGTCATTATTAGTTATGTGCAATTCTTTTTGTAATTCGTAGCATCTTTATTATTATAAAATTAATAATGTAAAGCAAAGAAACAAAATGAAATATTTCAATCGAAAATCGACATCACACAATATTGCTTTTACGTATGTTTTTTTTTATCACATCTGACTTACATAATACAAAACATAGCTGTAAATACTTATTTTTTTGTAATTTATCAGTGTTACTACTAGTATATGTTTTCGAAAACACATATGCAGTACAACTGCAGACTGTGTATCCTTTATGGGTCTAGGATAATGGGAACAGCTGCACGTGTAAAGATTGTTTGTTTACGGTCGGCATTCGCAATTAGACATTGCCGCTTTGATTGCTTTATAGCCATTATAATATTAATGTTTTATTATACTCGATTGTAATCGGACAAAATAAACCCTGTACAACGTCAATAAATGGTTCTTGAAAGTAAAAAAAGGTTGTAAATAATCGTAATTTCATTTTTTAAATGTGCTGTCAAATGTCGAGTCAGACTCGACATAGGAGTTGGCGTAAGATATGCGATGTCGAGTCAGGCTCGACATAGGAGTTGTAGCGGTTAAAACAATCAGTTAGCTGTATGCTACTTGTCTGAAGGATATTGTATTATTAATAAAACTGATCTAATTTTTTACTAGCCCTGACGGAAAAATATTTTTGAAAGCCTTGTTTTGTTATAACGATTTCATTAAATAAATTTTTTCGACAGTGATTATTTTTACATATTTTCAAAAATGTGGCGTCCAACACTTCCGGTAGATTTTTTTTACAAAAAATTGTCTTAAACTATCAAAAGAATTATATTTCGTGCTTGCATTATGGATCTCTCTATGCTTTTTGTATAATTTATGATATCGACTGAAGGTGTGTGATGGAATTTCAATATCAAATTTGAATTGATTAAAAAAACCCAATTATATTTTAATGGGAGTTCATTATTATTTGTTGTAAAACACTTTCAAAAAAATTATCATAGGCAATTGTTTTGATTATTTTTGGATTAATATTATAAAATTTGTTTTTGCTGCCATTTAGTGCTTGCCTTGGAGTATTTTCCTCCTGTAATTAATACCTTTGGTATATACACAACGTTGTTTATTTATTTATAACTACACGGTACAAAACTTACAAATTATCAATTCATTGCTTTCGCACGGCAACATATTTAAATATAAAGTATTTGAAATTCAACAAATACAGAGTAAAACAATCAATAAGTATTGCAAAAAAAAGTCAACCAAGTAAGCTCATGAAATGTCTACTATAACTGAAAAAATAGCAGTATATAGTACTGTTGCTTCCGTGTGATAGAATGCCTGAAGATGCCGAGAGGCGAAACCATGTGGAATCATACATTGCTGCAATAATTCAAATAATCTATGCTTGTTTTGCTGTGCATGTGGAATGTTAAAAATCTACATACGAGACGATTTTTGCCGCACGCCAAATCTAACGCTCCGGGTTTAAGGCCATGTCGGCGCTACCCTAGATTTGGCCCTGTACTTATGCAGTCTAGAATAAAACCACTACATTGTATAGTTGCCTATTATATATGAATATAATTAATTTTTAATTCACTTTTCAGTTATTACGTGATTTTCCCACAACAGCTACGTCACGAGTATTCAAATGATACTATTGAAGGACACACGGTACGTGCTATTTTGTAAACATATGTTAAATAAAATTTTAAATTCTGAAATTTATTACACGTATTGGAATATTAATAGCCACTCCGTAAATCATGTTCTGTAATAATCTCGTATTGATACAACGGGCTCTGTTTACTGAGTGGAACTTCGTTATAATGGGGTGAAAATAACAAGTGTTTAAAAATTAAGCGGGGCCGTTGAGTCCTTAAAAAAAATCGACTCCGACATCAACTAACAACTTCTTGATGGAAAGGCATGATAATCTAAATAATACAACAAACACATTTTTTAGTAATTATGTCCACAATGTATTTTCTGATCAGGACCGTTTGCTGCTACCTTTAACTCAAATATTTGATATAAATACACTTGTTTGTAAATTGCGTTCTATCAGTTGATAATGCTCGCGATGAACGAAACCGGTCCTGATCAAAAAATATATTGTGGATATAGGTACTAAAATTCTGTTATTATTTAAAATTAAACTAAAGATTAACCAACCAATCCGGCAATTGTGCATTGAGATGATAATGCTCGCGATGAGCGAAACCGATCCTGATCATGAAACGTAGTGAAACTAATACTAAATCGTGTGTTTTTATTATTTAATTTTTTTAAAGATAACTTCTATCGATATCACGGTCGTTTGAGAGGTTTCATTAAAACGAAATACAACACTGTGATAGTATTGTCGAGAGGTTTAGTGCATACTATCCTAAATTGGTACGTCATATCAAAGAACACAAAATGATACCAATCACGACATGCCAACTCAACGGCGACCGTTGAAAAACTGACGTTAAAGTGACGCAAAAAAAAATATAGTCATTTCTTTCCGAACTACCTAATATTTCCACTTGATGTTTTCTTTTGCTGTGACATATACAGATGGTATTTTCAGGATATGGATCCAGAATCACAGCGGAAAGTACAGATTGAAGAGATTATGAGAATTATTCAATCTAAGGGCGTATTGTTAGCGGCCAGTGGTTTTACGGTGACGCAGGAGAGAGCGAAAACCATAAACTTCACAATGGCCGTCAGCGTTCAGTCGTACGCTTTTCTTGTATCCAGACCACGGCAGTTGAGTAGAGCCCTACTGTTTATGTCGCCGTTTGCATCTGATGTAAGAACTGAGTTTTTAAGCTTTAATTTAATTTATACATGTCATGCTATGATTATATATACTGAGCCAACCTACTAAATAAAATATTATATTAGATGACTGATTGAATCGGCATTTACTTGGTAGAACTCCATTATTACACGGTGAAAAAATAGCAATGTATTTTACTACAACATTTTTTTCACGCAATCGTCAGAACTATATAGTTCTGACGATGGCGTGAGCCGAAATAACTATCAACTATATTTATAAAAAAATTGTAGATCTGAAATAAATTGCTATTTTTTCATTGTGCTATTATATTAATTTTGACGTATTAAAAGTAGCTGTCAAATATGTTATGAACATCAAATTTAATTGTTAAAACTGTGTACGCTATATGTCGCTTAAGGTTCATTTCGAAACTAGCTTAAAATCAATTGATATATTGGTAGGTAATAGAATCATACACATAATATTATTTTATACTATTCTCATAAAGCTTGTTTGCTCAAAAAATAAAAAAATTAGAATAAAATATTTGAACATATTGTTTTGAATAATTTATGATATTGACTGAAGGTGGCTTGATGGAATTTTCATTTCTTACAACTTTGTACAATTCCACATAATTTGTCACTAACGACCCGGGTTTCGCCTTTCAGCACCTTCAGGAATCCTACCACACGGATGCAACAGAACTAACGTACGATAACTAGTTAGCATCGTCTGTATACCAAAGGTATTAATTAGATGAAAACACAGACCCCAAGGCAAACATGAAACATGTGGAATCGTACAAAGTTGTAACAAATCAAATTTTATAGTGTTTTGAATTCTTTTGCTCGCTTTTGCATATATTGTCTTCATAAAAATCAATATTTCAGTATTTTTTTCTATTAAATATTCGATAACAAGAATAAGAGCAATTTAAAGATGTATCGTTTAGGCAAACGTCTATTGTTAAGATTTCACGCAGTATGGAGTGACTGTCATGCGTAAAACATTGTTTACAAAACGTGACTATTATAAAAATACACGTGTAACATTATCAAGCGTATATATATATATATACAGTGCATTCTCGATTATCCGGGCTAATGCTGGGGAGGATGGTCAAGGATAATTGAAAAACACGGATAATCCGAATCATCAATTTTTTATTTTATTTTCGAAAATAATATCATATACACAATACAATTTTTTGACATATTATTTATATATTCATTATTTATCAAAAAAATCCAAAAAATACGTAAAAATATAATATTTTATCATAATAACAAACGTAGTCCCGAGAGCTGACAAATATAGGCAATAAATATCTAAATTAACAAATTTACTGCGGGCACTCGCGCCGGTCGAGGTGCATAACCTCACTGGAAATGTAAATAGAAACGCATGTGGAGTGCAAAGGATTTCAATTCTTGACTCATTCTAGTCCCATAAATTGTGATGTTTATTGCGGTATATGCGAATATTCAAACATTCAAAACACAAACACATCGCTAAATTCATCCTTTTTTTCAAACACGCGCATATTCAAGATCGCAATTCATCAATGCGTCTCATAATCGTTATAGAAAAAAAAATCATCCAGATTATATTTGAATTAAAAAATATTTATTTTCAGGCACGAATAATAGATAGGAGATATATAATCTATTTGTTATGTATATTACTTATATCTGTCAATTTTCGAACAAATTTTTTAAAATTAATATTTTCTTAAATAGACTTGGCTGTGTCTCGGATTCTCCGTTCTTTTAATGGGGCCAGCTCTTTATGCGGTACATAGATTGAGTCCATTTTATGATGGAAATGCCAAAGACAAAAGAGGAGGCCTTTCAACGCTTCATCATTGTCTCTGGTACATGTATGGGGCTCTACTTCAGCAAGGTGTGTATATATTTTTATTCAATATATTTTTTACGGAATCTACTGGTAACTTGCGAAGTATTGTTTGACTATCACTGATGTGCAAATGATACACTGAAATATTTTTTAAAGCATTCTGTTTGTATTGTATGCATATAAAAATTCTTAATTCACCCATACCCCGCTTTACGGCCTATATACGTTCCACGAAACTTGGCCGCAAAGCGAAAAACTGTATAAGGAATCAATTATTCTAAAACAAATTCTATGGCATCGGTTCCTTAAATTAAATATGTTCAATGGCTTATCATGAAAAATGTATTTTATCTTTTTATTTCATTTAAATTAAAAATAAATACAAAACAAGTACATGCCATGTATTTATTTTTAATTTAAATGAAATAAAAATATTAAATGAATTTTGAATGATAAAATGTAGTTAGTAAAGTAAAGTAAAAACAGACTCCAAAAACCAACAATAATCTACTTCATGTTACATAAAATATGTGTATGTATACATACATATTTTTTGAATGGCTTTAATTTGAAGACGATGAAGAAATGGTAGCCTGCAGATTACTGTCGTCATCATTTTTCGCTGGTAAGGATGGGCCTGGCTTAAAAAATGTTCAACGTTGTTTGTCTTGTTGTTGGTCTGAAGATGCCTCTGAAAGAGGCGTAACACGTGTCACAGTTAGTTACACAATACGTGGAATAATCAAAGTTATTTTAAATTTTATATTAAAATGAACTTCAACAAAGTTACCGCCGAAACCATCGAAAATATTGTTTGTCTTGCCTACTTGTCTATTTCGTTCTCCAGTGATTTATAACAGCTAATGGCTGAGTTAATTCCTCGAGAAACTTTATCGCTACGTTCAACGTCAGGATCGTTTTCAAAGAGGATGTTTATTCCTTGTTCGAAATAGGAAAAAATCTTTCGACAATTTTTTTGATGTTAGCTGTTTGGATACAACAGGCTTTGCTTCTTCATCAAGTGCCGGTTCTGCTTGCAACTGAATTCGTGAGTTCGACATATGAAAGGGGTTTCCTATCAGCTCCAAGTAGATCAAGCACATGACGTTCGTTCAAACCTTCAAAGCCGAGATCATGTGCTATATCCAAAATGTTTTGCCTAATTTCAGGAAGGAAATTAACCATCAGTACTTTTTACATATTCTTGTCATATTTTTTTCCAAACATGGTACATTGTTGTTAATTCTAACACCTTCCATGATTCACTGATGCTGTCAACAGCATCCTTGATGTTATAGTTTTTCCAAGATGTTTTAATTGAATATTCACCTTCGGTTTCCCTTACAAGTTGTCGGAAAGCTCGGCGGTTTGGCAACATGTAGATATATGGACATCCAAAAAAAGTTTTTTTGTCGTTATAGCGAAACATTTTAGGCCGTAAATAAAAAACATGCCTTAATTGAAGAGGGCAGTTATAGCGAAATGCCGTATAAAGAGCGGCCGTATAGCGAGGTATGGGAGTACAATTAATTATAGTATAGAGTATAATTAATATTTCTATTTTTTTACCATCATTGAAAAGAAAATATGTCATAATTATATTTAGGTCCGATTTAGTCCAATGCCATCCTGTGGAAGAAAGTTTTTTCCCTCACTTGCTGTATAACAATTGTGATGATATTATTATTTAAAAAATACATTATTTTTGAAATAATTGCGTCACCCCCCCTTTTTGAAATAGTCCAAACCTCTAACATTTTGTTAAGAAATAAAGTCAAAGTAAAATTTTTTTTTGCCCTTGATATAGTGTTGACGTTGTTTATTTAAAACGGTCTTCAGTCATTTTTCATGTAAATATTTATGACGTTTTTATTTGTTTTAATACATTTCTACCTAATATTGTATTAAATAAAACATTTCACCGCCCACGTTTCTGCCACCCTGAGCAAATGCCATATTTGCCCAACTCTTGATTTGGACCTGAACATATTTTAACCACTAATAAATATAGCTGTGTCTACAATATGTTCCAACTCTAGTTATCTTATATTTCTTTAGTATTTTGCTAAATATTATTCAGGAAAAACTGATATAATAAATGTGACAATGCTTTTTTATGAATATTCTACACAATATTTATATATCAAATAAATGGACAGCAAAATTATTTTTTATGCAACTCAAGGCGGAATGCACTTGCCGCAAGCAGACAGCGGTCGTCTAGTTGTGGGCACATGGTGGCTAGTAGTTCTAGTCGTGGTCACCACGTATTGCGGAAATTTGGTAGCGTTTCTCACATTTCCTCGCCAGGAGGCGCCTATCACAACCCTGAGAGAACTTATCGACCATGCTTCAACCGTGACTTGGGGGATGCGAAAGAACACGTACCTGGAAGACTGCCTAAAGGTATAATATTATTGATTGAATTGGCATTTACTTGGTAGAACTCCATTATAACACGGTGAAAAATAGCAATGTATTTTAGTTCTAAAATTTTTTATAAGATATAGTTATATATATAGTTGTAGTTGATAGCTATTTCGGCTCACGCTATCGTCAGAACTGAGTTCTGTTGGTATAGCTATCAACTACATCTTATAAAAAAAAATGTAAAACTAAAATACATTGCCATTTTTTCACCGTGGTATAATATTAGAACACGATAATCGTTACACTTAAAAAGCTTAAGAGCTTTTCTATTCGTAAAAGCTTATACTTATTACAATATGAGCCCAATTAAATTCAATGTATATATTAAACGATCACTTAGTATCAGATCTTCCAAATTCTCCTCTCTAAATCTCTTACGTGAGGCTTATTTAATGAGTTATGAATCTGATTAGGTACAAAGTGTTTTTGTCTGTTTTAATAATGACCTCAGAACATTGAAAATTTTAAGTAAATACGATCGTTACAAAATAAAAACGCTTAAGGTAAACAGATCCATAAAAAGAGGAAATTGTCACTTTTAAAGAATTTAAAGTTCAGTTGCATACCTACACACATAAACTTACTTTTGCCAGAGTTCATCGATACCCAACGAGGAAAAAATGCAACGTAAACAAACATAAATTTAAAACTAAAATGTTGCACAGAATATTCAACCATTTATGTGCCACATAGAAAATTAAAAATGCTTTTAACAACCGTCTTTTTTAAAATGTTTGTTTTGTTGTTAAAATCTTCATGTATTTTACGTGTATTTTTGCAGGAAACTGATCAAGAAAAATACAAAGCTTTGTATTCTGGAGCGATATTGCACGACGGAGAGACTGCTTATAACGTTGAACAAGTGCGAATCGGAAAGCACGCCCTACTCGACTGGAAAATAAATCTTCAATACATAATGAAAAAAGAATTCATTGAAACAGACAGATGTGATTTTGCATTGAGTAAGATAATAATAAACATATTTCACAATACTAATAATTAAAAGGAATTTCCAGAGGCAAGATAACGAGGCTCGAAAACGGTTTGTACACAGAGCGGTATTTAGGTGAAATGAAACTCTGGGGGTTATATGAGATAGCCTCAATTAAAAAACAATTATATTTCCCAAAATTTATATTAGTAAGATCACTACCAGCTTCGTTTATCATGAGCACTATCAACTGATACAATTTGTAGATGTCAAGTGTGAAGGATCTTTCAGCGATCTCTAACATTTTTGCCTGTCTCTAACATTTTATTATATTTGCCTGTAAAGTATTTACTAGCTCTTGAACCGTATGTTTTGTATACCTGGTAAGTATTAATTGTATATGTTGTAGATATAAACTTGTTTAATTTTACATCGCATCAGTCACTTTTGAGGCGTTAACTGTCACTTCTTAAAGGAAATGCATGATATTTCAATTAATAAAAACACATTTTTTGTACTAATTTCCACAATATATTTTTTGACCGGTTTCGCTCGTTTTGCTCGCGATTAGCGAAACCGGTCCTGGTCAAAAAATATATTGTAGAAATAAGTAATAATAGTGTATTATATTATTTAAAAAATCAGTTGATAATTAATGCTCGCGATGAGTAAAACCGCTCTGATGATGGTGAATAAAATTGTGAGAAATGTAGTAAACGATGTGTTTTATTAAATTAGTTTTTTTTATAGATTAATATTATATTTTTCCACCGATAACTGACAATTATGACTCGGTTTACAATATTTTCAGTCTTAAACAACCTTATTACTGTAAATATTGTAGTTTATTTTATTATTAAAACTACATAGTGTGCGTTGAGTGTTTTTATGTTTTTGGCCAAAATCTAAATTTAGAAAAGGGCACAAAATAAATAAATTGGTTTACAATGTAACGTTTTATTACTTTAAAATCGAATTTAAAAGGACGATTTGTTTTGCTATGTGATCTGTTTTTTTTTAATTATAATTACCTGTCATATGTATTGCCACGTTCACTATATTTGGAGAAAAGTCTCTTAAGCCAGTGTTAATTTATTGTAAAATAATTGTCGATAGCACCATCTGTTCTCAATTAATCGTAGATAATATAATTAGCCAAATTATTATTACATCACCCATCAATGACTTTATTCGTGTTTGTATACATTTTGCCCTTCTTATACACAGCCGTCAGATTCCGTTATAGAATCAAGTATCCCTTGTTTAAATTGTGACATATTTTTTTTACAACAACACTATTTGTTTTTTTAATATCAATTTGAGCATTCAATATTTTTCTTTAATAATGTTCGCTTTTTATGTGGATCTTGTCACTAGCTTTTTTTTCTATGGCATGCCGTAATCATCCAGTTCCATCAAGTAATTCATGAAAATAGTACAAAAAGATGATAGTACAGGCCGCAGTGGCGTTGCTATAAATTCGGGTCTTTTATGCAAACGTCACTCATGGCTTTCCTCTTTATATGATTTAAATACTAATTACTTAAAATAAATAATACTATTTTTTCGTATATATTACAATAAAACTAAAAAAATACGATTATTTTTTATTTTAATCAATTATTGTATATTGTAACACTGAGTTTGTAAAAAATAGGCCCCTTTTCGGTGGGCCCTCGCGATCTGATGCTGCTTTCGCCAGTGTTAGGACGACGGAATCCTATAGGTTGAAAAAAGTGGCGGGTCGCATTGAAGCTCTTCGGAGGCAATCACATTACGTGACCCAGCTAATTTCTTAATCGCTGAAGTAACAAGTTGTTACTTGGTACGTCCCTCAATCTCTGAATTCACCACGAAGTTAAACTTCCTCATACACTATATCCGATTGCAAGTGATTATTTATGAACCTTAATATACTGCTCATATGCGTTTTCTCGAGTGCCATGATTCGTTACCGTAAATTAGCAGTGGTAGAATTCAAGCGTCGAGCAAGAAGAATGTGGTTTCAATTGTATATAGCTATATTTCCCAGGCGGTCTGCATTGAATCGAATATTCCTCTAACTATTTTTGGTTTACTGGAACATTTTACAGTCATTAAACACTGACAAGTCGGTCTGTTCTGTTGCATCCGAGTGATAGAATGCCTGAAAATACCGAAAGGCGAACCCCGGGTCTTTAGTGACAAAACACGTGGAATCGTACAAAGTTGTAACAATTCAAAATTGATATTGAAATTCCATCAAGCACCTTCAGTCGATATCATAAGTTATACGTTACCTTTGTGTTTCAACTGTGTGAGGTCACATGGATTGATACTCTAGTTTGTTGATGTAGTATGCATTTTATGAAAAAAATATTCATTTCAGGTACCGAAGAATTCGTAGAAGAGCAAATGGCTATGATAGTGGAAAGGAACAGTCCATACTTGCCGATGTTGAACGAAGAGTAAGTAAAATTAATCAGATTTTGGTTTTTCGAGAGCATTAAACTTTTAGTAGTTATTTTATTGTTGTTTTTTTTTCATTGCAGGATAAAGAGGATGCATCAGGTAGGGCTGATACAAAAATGGTTGATGGAGTATTTGCCAAACAGGGATCGCTGCTGGAATGTTGGGAAGGTAGCCGAGGTCAACAATCATACAGTCAACATTGACGATATGCAGGGATGTTTTTTCGTTTTATTCCTCGGTATGTTAACTGAACGAAATTTAAATAACACCACCTGCGCACTTTGTAAGGCGGCCGATTAATATCTGAAAAAAACATACATTTCACGTGAGAAAATATTAAAACATCAGAAATCGGACGGTCGTAAACGCGACGGTGTTTTATGTGATTTTTTTAATATCGAAAATAAATTGAACGAAGCGGGCAAAGCTGTATTAGGAACAACGTAGAGCATACTTTCTTAACTTTTTTACATCCGCGGACCACCAAAAATAATAAATATTTTTATAATTGATTTTTTTTCAAAACAATTAATTTTGCAACACTATATGCTGGTATAATACTATTTAAGTATAATTTATTAAAACAGAAAGTAAGCAAAAATATATATTAAAAAATCCATACAATATAACATAAAATTCGATTGTTTATCGAAATAATGTCAAATCGCGGACCACCGGATTAGAAACTATGATATAAATGGCTCTCTAAGGCAACTGCTGAAGTTGCAACAATTGTGAAATGTACCTAACAAAAACTGTCCGATGTCCAAAAGTAATAATGTAAACGCCAATAAAAAGAAGCGTGTGTAATATAAAAAAGTAATGAAATGATTTTTTAGCTCGCCATTGGTTGCATTGTTAGCAAAATGAAATCGTTACATTTTTCTTTCCTTTAATGTAACTTCAAAAGAATATGTTAATGGTTTCCGATGCAAAGCGACTCTGAATAAAATAGTATTCAACAGCTCACACAATTAAAAAAAAAAAATTTGCATTTTTACACGTCAAGTCCATATTTATATAAATATATATATTGTTTGTCGCGACACAAATCCGGAAGTGAATGCTGTCTTAAAATATTGAAATGCTGTCGAAGAAATTTAAAAACAACTTAATTCATTATATAGCCATCGTAAAAATACCCGAAATCAATATCAAGTCACACATATAACATATAACGCAAGGATATTTACATTTTTTAAATGCTGAATTTAAATACAGATTTCAGCGTACATTATTTTTATATTTCTGGGATCAATATCTTAATAAAACACGTGTTATACTCAACACACTCTTTTTGCGCGTCAGCGAAATTACACGGTATAAAGTTTGAATTGTACGATTCAACATGTTTTGTCACTAACGACCAGGGTTTTGCTTTTAGGCATCTTCAGGCATTACATCATTTTATAAAAAAATACCACAGGCAATTGAGTATCATTATTATTAATAAGTCAAAAATAATTTTAAATTTGGATTCTAGCCTTGGGGTCTGTGTTTTTCCTTTGCAATTAACTCCTTTGATGAACAATCGATGCTAACTGTTTATTTTATGTCAGCTGTTTTGTCTGTGTCATAGAATACCTGAGGGTTTTGATAGGTGAAAACCGGGTCATTAGTAACAAAACATGTAGAAATGTACATAGTTTCAACAATTCAAATATAGTTGCCTAGTTGCCTAGTTGCCAGCCATATTTTATCAAAATGTGGCTGAATAAATGAATCTAGCTGCAAAATTTAAATACAAAATATATCATACTTCTGTGATTGAATTGTTACTTACTTGGTTGAGTTCTATTATAAAGCGATGTATTTTAGTTCTACAACATTTTTAAGATATATAGTTGAGAGATATTTCGGCATACGCCCTTTGTTATTTTTGGTATGCTCGTAAGCCGTCATAGATCTCAACTGTATATCTTATAAATTTTGTAGAACTAAAATACATTACTATTTTTTCACTGTGATATAATATATCAATATATTATATTCCGAGAGTTTTTTTGCTACATTAATTAAAGGAATAGAAGAAAAAGTCCGATTAAAGTAAGCATGTTTTTGTATTGACAACTCAAATTGCCAAAAACCGACAAAACATTCAAATACGAATATTCGTAACTCTTAATACAATTTTATTTTAATATAATCTAGGCACTCATAATTAACATTTTTGCCTTCTTGAATAACTAATTCGCATCCTTCTTTGTGTGAGTAAAAAAGAGTTTATTTCCCAGTTGACGATGGAATTTTTTTTCAGTTATATAAATTCTCTTTTATAAATAACATCCAAAAATGTAAAGCGGTTATCATTGAAACGAATTGCTTTGTTGTTAATTCGCAAATGTTAGGCAGGTTGATTTGAATATCTTGTTTACACACACAAAATAATTTAACCCGACAACAATTTCAGTACAATAATACATTAGTAAGATTTTTTCGTTATTTTTTGATTGCTTAAAAGCTACATCGTTAATTTCTTAATTTTTTTTCTTTTAGGATTTTTGTCTGCGCTGTTTATCATCGGAATCGAATGTCTTTGTAAGCAAAGGAGAATCAGGAAGGACAGAAAAGCAGTCAAACCTTTTGTTAATTAAACAGGACTGGTTTCGCTCATCTTTTAATTGTTTTCACTGGCGATATAGAGTGTTTCAGCAAAACATGTTTTAATGACAGTTAACAGTATAGTAATATCCACCAAACTCTCTGTTTAGAGAGTGTTAATAAGGGTGTAAGAAATAAATGGAATGGAATATGGATGATTACGACAAATATATATACATCGCAGAACCATGTTTTTATTGGGTAAGAAAACCTATTCAGGACATACAGAGCAGTGTTTTCCAAATTGGGGGCTGCTTATTTTTTCATTTTCAACATGTTGTTTTTTCAGGGGTCGTGTCATGGAAAAGCTTGAGAAGCACTGGTGTAGAGCATAAATTTGAACAGTAAAAGTAAAAATTTTAGTACTACTTCTACGATTTTATTTATTAATTCAGGACCAGTTTCGCTCATCGCGAGCACTATCACATGATTTTCGGTTCAGTATTCAGTTGATAATGCTCGCGTGGAGCGAAACAGGTTCTTACCGGAAAATTATACAATTTTGGAAATAGTATTGTGCATTGTGTTTTTATTTTTTAAATATAATGCCTTTCCACCAAGAAGTGACAGTTAACACCTTATGAGTCATATAGACCATCATAAAACATTCTTTGTTTTATTTAGATCAGGTTTGGCACTTTCCCATGCGTTGGAAGCTCTGTTTTGAATCATAGGCGATTCCTATGCCTTGGGCTTTGTACAGTAGCGTTATCACTTAGGATTGATAAATTTGTGTGTCCTCACAAGACTAAACGTATTGTAAATGTTGTCGTATTCAAAAAGAGTAGTTGGCTTAAAGCACACAATCTTTCCTCGTGCCTGTGTGTACAGTCAACTGTTTTACGCTCACACGTGGCTAGATCCGTTAGAAACTAAACAGTAATGCGTATTGCAAAGCCAAGGATTTTTATGTTTTATACACAACTATATAATGTGGTAGAAAACCAATATCATATTACAGTGAGAAGATCAGTGTTGTAACTATGAAACATCATAATAATCACTTTAATAATTAAAGTGAATGAACGTGATAAATGTCTAAACAAAAACACTAGAATGAATATTTATACAAAGTTACTTAAAACAAATATCATTTAATTTTGACAAATCATTTTATTACAGCAAATGATGCCATATTAAAAAAAATGTATAAAAAACAGAGAGAGGAAGTTTCTATCACTATGACGCTCGGCGTAAGGGTATTAACCATTTCTGCCTCGGCTTTATTAGCGTCTAGATTCTATCCATTATTGCATATGAGAAAAGGACCCCAGGATGATTATAAAGAAAATATTTTCACCCATTAATTGTGACGTGTGAAATTTTTCAATAATGTAAATTTAATTAAAAAAAAACAAATCTATGAATTAAAAAATAAAACGACCTTGCTTTAATGAGTACATACTTTACAAATGCAAAAAGAGTTTATATGCATTTTATAAATAATTAATTATTCATATTGATGTTTAATTATATGCAACGCTACCCAAGGTTTGTCGGTCAGTGACCACGGATTCTTAAACTATCCGTACGTATGAGGATTTTTAGACGTTTTTTAAAAATCGTCATCAGATATTACAATTAAATTTCAAAAACAGTATCGACACTTGTTAATTAAGTAGTCGCATAGATCAACCGCTGTTACAGTACACGAAAAGACTAAGCTATTTCATACTTGCGCATGCGTAATTAATTTACAGTGAACTGTCGTCGGTAGATAAAATATGTCAACAGATTTCAAGGAATAAGTCTAAGGTAACCTTTCACAATATTTGTCACATTACTGTGTTAACAAAAGATTCGCCTCTCTTTGTTAAGGAAGGTTAGCACAAATGGATATATATATAACAGGACTAGTACTAAGCTTATTGCTTTGGCCATACGATTTGCTGTGGATCGAAACCCTAGAAGGAAATCACAAATCTACTCATACTAACATCAATCGTAGAGTTAAAATTTACACTGTTAACCTTTATCACTCGAAAAAATGGCACACAATCAAAGTTATCATTTCGATGACAGATGGAGAGTTAAAAAGTGTCATCATCAGTTGCAAAAGGTTAAAAACTAAAATTCTAATTGTCATATATAATATATTGAAAAAAAAATGTTGTAGGGTTGTGAAATTTGAGTTACACGAGAAAAATCAATGCAATTTCTATGATGGCATTCGAGCAAAAAAGGTTAAAATCACATCAACCTGTAATCTGCTAAGATTTTAAAAACTATTTTAACTTAAGCAGTACTGATGGCAACAGACCTGAAATGAAATTTAATATGAAAAATCAGAACAAAAATACCTCTTCTGGAAAGTTTTTCAATATTGTTTAGTATCTTATATTTTCAGTGTATTTGACACGAGACAACAAACAGAACTAGCCGTCTCATAGTTTGAGACGTCAGAATTTAGAAGGTTAAGATATACAAAATCATCGTTAACATTATACTATATAACTTATTTTCAATAACTAATTATATGCCATAGTCTTCGAATATTCATATTTATGCATTCCCTTAACCCGAAAACGATTATAAAACATATTCATTCAAAAGGTGTCATCAACCAATGTAGAGAGAGCGGGATTGCAATCGTTGCGAGTAATTATTCAAAGAAAAATATCGATAAACAAATATATCTTTTGTCACTAACTATTGATAAACAACGAAAAAGATGACTTAGGAATGTCAACATGAGAATGGAAAAGGTTATCTCCATGCAAGTGTGGGATTTACATTTTTGAATAAATTATTCAGTAAATTATATTAACTACCAATAAAGTGGATGATGCAATTTAAACAAACTCTTGCGTTGAACTAACAGTGATGTCCAAGTTTGTTTTATATTAATGTACAATAAATCATCTTTTATTTAGCTAAATTTCAAACACATTTGACATTTTAATTGTTGAAACTTTACAATTCCACATATTATGTCACACATAACCAATGTTCCCTCTAACTTTCACGGGGTCATGTGCCCAAAAGACATTGGCTGTGCAAATTTAAAAGGATTAAAAAAAATGTGCGCCATATAACAGTTTTTAGACTCAGTAAGCGAAATGGCTAATTTTTAATAATGACAATAATTATCAACGCCATATAATGTTTATTAAATTTGTACAATACAACTTTGTACGATTCCACTTGTTCAATAATCAACTATCATTATGATAGTTGTTGAATTTTCCCACATTTTTCAATTTTAATGCGGATGATGAAACAATCATTTGTTTCAATGAATTGTGTTCATTTTTTTACATTAATTTTTGACAGATTACCAATAGAACTATGTTCAATCGAAATCATAAATTATATAAAAAATGTTTATTAATTTATTCATGGCAATAGTGGATTTTATTTTTGTAATACAATATATTGTGTATATCGAATAACGGAATTATCGTACTAACAACCATATCTCTTTCCGTAATGTGTCAGTTCTATTGCATACGTATTGTGGAATTCCTAAAAAAAAAAAAGGAGAAACTCGGGTTGTGAGTGTCGAAACATGTGGAAATGTGTAAAATTTCAAATTTAATTTAGGGCGTATGATTGCAAACCATGACTTTATCGAACTGACTTTTATTTAGCTACGTCCATGTTTCATAGTTTAAAAGCCCAAAAAGAGATTTAGCCGGACAAATATTATTTTTAAAAGCAAATATTTATTGTATAACATAAACAATCATCGTTAAATTTTCAAAAAAAGTGAATTATTAACAAGAAGTTCTGCTGAGATAGGCTCTAGAAGAGAAGACGTGGTTTAAAAAAATTTACATTAAAAACATTGTTTTTTTACGCATTAGTGATGGCAGTAAAAGTTATTTGTCTATCCCTGCTAGGTGATAAATTTGAACAGAATAATAATATAATTTAAAAACAGGTTTCTGAGTAATAATAGAAAAACATTACGTCGGACTTATTTTCACTGTACAAATTTTCCCGAGGTTTGCAACACTGTTATGTGACCTAGATATAATACGTTTCTAGGCCTACTGCACGCGAACTTGTTACGACATTTTAAAAACTACACAATTTCAATCAGCAATACTCAGAATAGTATATTTAATTAAAAAAGTAATTTTAATCACTTTTTCTACAACTTAATAATAATGATGATCACGACTGTAATCTGACATGTAAAATAAATATAAAAATGTGTTTGATGTCGCAATCAACCACCACTATGACGTCTGACAACTATTATAAAGGCACTTCTAATTTCGTTTTTAAACTATATAAAAAAATAATGATAATACAGTTAGTTGTCAGGCTTGGTACACTGTTACTGCCTATATGAATAAGTCATATTTTAACTTGAAATATACTTTCGCTGAAAACATAATATGTACACATATTCAAGGCGCATATTTAAAAAACCGTTTCAAAAACAATTAAATACCTTGTACCTGATTTATGAAATAAATATTCACTAATTTTTAATGTGTCAACTGTCAATTCTTGGTGGAAACGCATTATAATTAATTAATAAAACACCTTCATTTGTTATCAGTTATCAAAGTTAGTGTTTTATTATTTCAATTTAAATCTTCCCGATATTATAATGTAAACATCACTAGCAATCCAGGTAGGAATTTGAATTCTTGAAACTTTTTACAATTCCAATTTTTTTGTCATTCACGACCAGGGTTTCGTCTTTCGGCATCTTTAGGCATTCTATCACCCGGATTCAATAACAATTACACGCTGATTCAACAAATTGAATTTGATAATCATATTTCATCAAGCATCTTTAGTCGATATAGTAAATTGTCCACGTAGGAAACAAAATAAAACGAATATCGATTATTTTAACGCGTATGTACTAAATGAGTAAATTTAGAAAGAATTTGATTAGCTTTTATTTTATAAGAACGATAAAAAAACGTTACATATTTATGATATCGACTGAAGGTTCTAGGGAGAATTTTAATATCAAATTTGAATCGTTGAAACTTTTTACGAACTCACATGTTTTTTTACTAATGTGCCGGGTTTTGCCTTTCGAAGTGGCACTTACTGTCAATATATATACTAAAACTATAAGCTCTGTTGCATCTGCGTGATAGAATGCCTGATGATGTCAAAGGGCGAAACCCGGGTCGTTAGTAAAAAAACATGTGGAATCGTACAATGTTTCAACAATTAAAATTTTACAAATGTTAGTGACATCAGCGAGGCAAACTATTTTTTTAATTCGTTTTTAGAGCATTAGTTTTTATTAACAAACTCCAATAATAATTCAATTTAATTTAATGCGATCAAATTAATCTACCTATTCCAAAATAAAAATTGAAAACATCTGATATAATTGATGAATGTTAACTAAGTTATATGTTCTATTGTTTTCTGCGTGGAGTAACTTGACCTATCGTCCTTTGTGGAAAACATTGGCTTAAATGTAAGTTCTTCTCGATTTTTTTAAATGACTTTCAAAGTGTGTATTTTTTTATTATAATTAAAAAACGAAGTTTCCTTTCAGTTTCATCTTATAGGGTTTGCAGGCTGATGGAACTTGAAAACAGTTCCTGTCACGTCGTGTAGCCTAAGTTTATTTATTATCATATTTTCACTTTTACAGTAATCTGAAAATTAAGGGTGAGCTTAATTTATTGACTGCTAACGTCTCAACGGTTGAAATGGCAGACACAGCATGTTGATAATTAATACTGAAAAATATACGAGTATTAACAATGCTAAACCCAGTGCCGTGGTGTTACTAAGTCATGGAGTCGCAGTGCTATAGCCGGGGTTGGAATCGTGAAAAATGAGCGACTTAAACTAGATTTTCAAATTAGAAAATTTTGAAACATATTTCAATGAAAAAGACGCGGGATTTTTTGGTTGATATTATATTTAATGTACATTAATATGAGATGTAGGAAAAAGCCTGACGAAATCAAACTTTATTTAGTCGGTGTCGTGTTTTATTTTAACGACTTCACAGCCCTGATTAAAACTCTTGGAACAAGTCAATATACCTTTTTTAAGGTGTAAACTGTTACATTTTGGCAGTGTTTTAGTTAATAAATAATAAGTTATTCGTACTATTTTCACAATATATTTTATGATCACGACCGTTTTCGCTCATCGCGAGTATTATCGACTGACAGAATATAAGTTACAAACAACGCTTTAAATAAAAAAAATGATTTTATAATTATAAAGTATACAAAACCAATGGTTTGAGAACTGAGAAAAAAGTTTTTGCAATTATACAATATATATCTTAATGAGGAAAATTGTTTATAAATAGAGTGTTAAAGACCTCTGAGTAATAATTTGTATTCAAAATAAAATTAAATTAAATATCCATTAAGAGTTTAAAAACAATTATTTAAGGCACATTAACAAAAATAGCGATTGATTTTTTTATACAGTAAAAACACACTGCACTTTATATTGCAAAATTTCAATAGATAGTAAAAAAAATGAGAAAAAATCGTAAGTCAGGAGTGACGTAATTTTTGAAACACAGATAGGCATAATCAATTTTTCATTAGTACTAAAAATTGCAATTTTATTTTTTAAAAATAATACGTAATTATAGTAAAATAAATTCTGATCATCTCTATGAATTTTTAAAATTAACGCTATTAATCATTTTTCATGAATTACACCAGTGTTCCGCAGCCGGTGTGCCGCGACACATCGATGTGCCGCCAGATGATGCTTGGTGTGCCGCAGCGCATTTTTCTAACAGAAAAAAATTCATATAATTCGTACTATAAAATATTTTGTGAAAATGTAATCACACGGAAGCATAAATAACTATTCTTTCGTCGGAATTATATGTTATGAGTACATATATATTATACACGCGATCTAAAATATAGAACGTAAATTTAACTAAATTAACAATGTAGAAATAATGAGTTTTAACAAATGCGTCGATTTATAAGAATATTGATTTGTGGTGTGCGGCGAAATTTAGGAATAAAGCGTTGTGTGTGCCGTGGAAGAGAAAAGGTTGCGGACTACTAAATTACATTTACTAACATAGTTTTTAAAAATGAAATGGGAACAAGAAAGCCAAAGTATTTTTCTACGAAAGTTGTTTGTTACTCCGTTGATCGACAAACCTTTTCCAAAGAGAGTAGTTATATAAAGGATATGGCTAAAACAAAACTCTTATATTTTTGAATATCATCTATCAATAATACTATGTTAAGACGTTGGCAGGCAATGTGCTAAAAGATTTCCATTAGGAGACCGTACGGTCCGCTTTGAGAGCAGACATGGATTAAAAACATATTAAAAACAAATGAAAAATTTTAGGAAGCTTTTTCTGCACACGAACTTTCCCGATGAAGATAAACAGGCTCGAATATTGATTTAAAAAGTAGTCTTTTTAGGGTCATATTTTCATACAAAAAAAACAATAAATTGAATGTATTCACAAGAATAACTTTTTATTCGTCATCCGTGTAATAGAAAACCTGGAGGTAACGAGAAGTGAAACCACAGTCGGTGATAAAACATGTAGAAATGGTCAAACTATTCAAATTCCATCAGATATTGAAATTCCACCAAACACCTTCAGTCGATATTGTAAATTAATTACATAGATTTTTCGATTCGATATATTGAAATGTCCACTATTGGTATCGTAACATTGTTTGAAATTTGTTTGTATGGGTATCTCGTATGCTTTGCGTATTTGTGAATATTTTGGTCTTCTTTCCTTGATTTTGTTTATGAAATTTCTTTGCAGCGTAAAAAATATATTATAAATTGGATGTTTTTCTTAGAATTTCAAAGAAGATATAAAAATTAGACGGAAACTACAGAAGGACAATTTCGACTTTAATAAATAGATAGGTCACCACCGACGTGTTATTTACTTATTAAATATATATCCATTATAAAAATATAGATTATTAGTTTATTGCGTTTGTAACGTAGAAACGACTTATAAAATATAAAAATTGTAATTTTAAAAATAAAAAGGAAGTCAACCGAGCAATCTCAGGCAAATTCTAGTTTAATACATTAAAAATAATATTCGTTTGAAATCAATATTGTCCACGTGGAATATGTCAACATCCAAATCAATACTATTGAACATTGTCAATGTTTTACTACCAAGCTGTTTGTACAGCTTAGAAGAACATAAAATTACATCTACTTCACAAAAAAACATCCTCGTATAACCACTTTTAAGGTGTTAACTGTCACTAGGAAGTGATAGTTAGCACCTTAAAAGTGGATGGAAAGGCATGATATTTTAAATAATAAAAACACATTTTTAGTACTTACTGTCACAATATATTTTTTGATCATTTCAGTTGTAAACTAATGTACATTATTAATATTGTATAATTTCCTGTAAATTGCTTCTTAGTTCATGCACCCATGGTTCAACTACTACTCCTGATGTCAATCGACAGTGCTTGAAGTGTAGTGTGCAGAATAATGGAAATAGATGGAAGTTTAAGCGGACCATAGCAAAAGAGAATAAACACTTTTGCGGTGAGTTGGTAAAAGCAGGTGAATAAATTCTAAACTTACTAATTAAAAAAACCTAACAAATATTAAAATATAAAAGTATTATACATATTTCAAGTATTTTATATTCTCCGGATGAGGACCGAATTCGCACTTGCGAACCTTATTAACTGATTGATACTGTACATTGACAATATAAATTATTTCTAAAGTAGAAAGAAGATATTTTTAAAGTTTCAAATATTTCCTATCCTCAATGTAGCAATACATAAAATACATACATACAAATATTCACATATATTATATATACATGGGGGTTTTTTTTTAAAAAAAAGGTGCTGGAACTCACTTCAAGTCAAAATTTTTACTAAAAATCATTTAAATGAAATTTAAAGCAATTTTTATTATGCCACGAAGTACACAAAAAAATGTAAAAACAAGACTATGAAAAAAGGTACTGGAACGCCGTTTCACCGCGTTACTTGAACTTACTGAAAAAATGCGCTGAAATATTGTATATAATATATATTTATATTAGGTCGAGTCATAAAAAACTTCCGTTTTTTTTTCATACATTTGTTTTGCAGTAACATCAAAAAAAACTTAAAACTAATCTAGAACATATTCTTCATTATTTAACATAACTTGCTCCCTTCTGGTCCTCAACTTTTCAATACCCTCCTCATAAAATTTGGCAGGCTTTGATTGGAAAAACTCAAGGAGAGCCTCATTTACTCCCTGTTCTGAAGTGAAGCTTTTTCCACTCAAAAAAAATTGTAAGGAACAGAGAAGGTGATAATCTGTTGGATTGGTAATATATAAATAGATATGGCATACGGAAAATATCATAAAGTTCAAAATAGACTTTTGGCTTTACTTAACGTTAACATGTTCTTAAAGGTTTACTGTATTATATTTATTAACATACAATCAGCTACTGATGTAAAATGAACTCAATTATGAATTAATTCTTAATTTATAGAATGAGTATGTCACTTTATAATAATAGAAAAATCCTTAATTATTCAGATTTTCTAATGCGGTAAACAAGTCTTTTTTCTATGCAAACCACATCAATGAGTGAGATAGTCGTCTTTTATTATTTCTGTCGATATTCAATAAAATTTGCAAACTGGTGTTGCCAAGCGCTGTTTTTATATTTTTATTTAAGGAAATACCCGTATTTTGAGCCTGGCTAGTCGGTCGAACGACGACATTGTTTTCCTAGAGCCATATTTATTTTTATTTCCTTCTTTGACAAAATTAAATTTACGTAATCAAGCAAATTAAGTGAATACGTTTATAGACGACACGCGATATAAAATACTCATAACACACTACTGTAATAAAAGAATTTTGGCTGATAAATGAATCACCAAAAAGTTGTGAGATAGTGTTCATTTTTGGTACTTCTAAATTTGGACTTTTCCACATTTTTATAATGATCTGGGTCAGTGTATCCCTTCGTCAGAACTATCAACTAATCATACAGAAAGGTTAAGGAACTAGAATGTTGAAAGTAATCGAAACACGTGTCAGAAATAGACATACAATTTGCGCAGTATGCAAGTTATCAATTTTAAACTATATAAACACATTTCTAAGTACTGTTTCGACAATATATTTTTAAACAAGTTTCATTCATCTTGAGCATTATCAATTGATAGAAAACAAATTCAAAACAAAGATATTTCTACAAAAAAATGAGTTTTTAATTAGCAGGTATATGAAACCAAAGATTTAAGAGCTAAGAAAATTATTTACAGTCAATCATACAATAAATATTTAAATGTGATATAATAATTTACAAATAAAATGTTAAATACCTCTGAGTAGTAATTTCTAATCAAAAATGTATTAAAATTTTAGATAGAATTATGAAAAACTCATTACGAGTGATTTTTTTTACGATCAAATTAAAATGCACTTAAATACCTGTTAATTATTAATTGAAAAATTTTAATAAATAGTCTTAATTATAATTTGATAATGATATTGATGAGAAAAGCCGTTCCTGACTATAAAATATATTGTGGAAACAGTACTAAAAAAAGTGTTCTAAGCGTTGTCTACAAATATGATTCATAAAATTGCCGTGGTAGTAGCCAGTTACTTAAAGAGAGAATATTGAAGAGAAAGTCGCGTGTAGGATCTATAAATCGTCACGTTGGCAAGTCTGAAAAATTCCTTAAAAAAATATTTCTCCTTCAAAATGTTATATATATTTCTAGTGACCTAACAATCAACTGATTCGTAAACATAGTTTGTTCTAAAGGGCTATACATTAAAATAAAGCTGAGGTGGTCTGAAAGATAAAATCGAACATTTTTTTATGTGACACAAAATCAAACATTTCGTATTTAATTTTTTTTTATTTAATTCTTATATTTCATGTACAGTTTATCTAAGATTTCCATATTGATACACGAGGTAAAAAACACGTCATTTATTTATCTACTTGTTAAAATAAAGCAGTGGTAATGAAACTTTTTTGAATTAATAATTCTGAAAAAAGTGTGCAAAACGTAACATTTTTATCTTAAAAAATGGTGAAAAACTATTGTCATGTTTACTTTCATATTTCGCGCAAGTCATTGTTCTTGATATCCTCCCTATTATGTATTTTTATATTTTTGGAAATTTTCAAGAAAATTCGAAAATAATTTGCAATATGGACTGAGGCTGCTTAATGTCATGTGTTTTTATTTTACCCTGTTAAATGTCATCTGTTAAGAATTAATAATGATAACTGAAACTTCTTGATGGAAGGAATGATATTTAAATAATAAATACACATTTTTAGTACTTATTTTCACAATATATATATATTATGATCAGTACCGGTCTCGCTCATTACGACCATTATCAACTAATCCTGATCATAAAATATATTGTGCAAATAAGTACTAAAAAACGTGTTTTTGTTATTTATTATAATATATATTCAATCCGAAATGTTTTATTTTGATCCGCCCTTGGCTCTCAGAACGTGCGTTGTGTATCACTGATTTAAATATATCTACTAGTGTTTGATTAAGTTTATAATAATATCATTTAATTTGCAATATGCACATGTCATACAATATATTATGCATAAACTTAGCATACATACATCTGAAACATAAAATATTCTCTAATGAAGGTTATACGTATGATACACATGTCGGAACCTTTTCCCTTGGTCGAGATGCGCAATATTAATGGCATTCATTAGGAATTCGAAGTTTATTTTTTATAGTGGTACATTACAAAAATGAATTGAATGTTTCAATGAGATTGAAGATTTGAATTGTTAAAACAGTTTAAAATTACACAAGTTAAGTCACACGTGACCTACGTTTTGCCTTTCGATCGTTTTTCAGGCATTCTATGTTATATATATTATTTATTTAGTTTAACACTTTAAAGTTTTAATAACGACTGATTTGATTTTATAATGACAATCAAAATTGAAAACTTCGCATTGTAAAAATAATTCAAATATAATAAACGTTGAAAGTTGGAAAAGGAAAGATTCTCAGTCAAAATCTACTTTTAAATTAAAATGCAATGCTTCTCAAAAAAAAAACATATTTTAGTACAATAATAAACATCATTAAATTGCCCAATTATGGTTATTGAAAGATATATCCTGTTTTATCATGAAGAAATAATCGCGATGGCTTTATCGCACATCTTACTTGGTGTTTTATCCATTTTTATGTGATACCCTAGCTGTGGCCTGATTATGCACTTCGTTTTACGGTTTTCATAAATGCGGATAGTTTCTTTGGTGAGATTTCTTGGTAGTGGTGGCATTGAACGTTGATACATTAACCTCAAGCTGTGTTAATTATTTTTATTGTAAATGGTGTGGCTGCCATATTGGGTCGTTAATAATTAATTTTTGTTTGCCAGTTTTCTTTTTTAATTTTTACTCTCGAGAGGAAGTCAAACGAACAAAACCCCTTATGGTCTTCAAGTTCTCTTTCGCAGTCGTCTTTTTTTCTGTGTTGGTTGTTATACACTAATACACCGGCCAGGTATTCTGCAAGTGATGGAAGAAGTCTTTGGGGCTTGTTTTAAGGAGGTTTAAGAAGAAAAACTCTCTTGGTCTGTAAAAGTCTGTCGGTGTATTTTCATCATAATCATTTAGAAGAGAGTGGATCGTTGTGTTAGTGTAGTCTTCGTGTCACTGAATAATTTCTACGACAACTTCACTACATTCTATCAGACGTCTAGATTTAGTTGCGTTCCTTACCCCCAACTTAAACCATTTCAAAAACCTTACAAACTCTTTTTAAAAAATGTTTACTATCTGTATTCCCTAAAATTCAATCCAATTTTGCGTATTACAATTATTTATTGCCATTTAATCCTTTATCTGCCAGAAAAAAATACGTCTGTACCAAGCACGCCAGTTATAATTTGTAACTAAAGAAATGAATTTCCGATGTATTTGTTTTTATTTCATATACAGAAATAATTTATAAACTCACCAATTTTTTATTGTTGTTTAATAAAAAAAAGGTTATCTTGAAGAATTCTGAAGAATATTGATTGTGGTAACCCTGAAACTATTGACATCTGTCAAGTGACAGTTCGAACACTCGAAGAAATCGCGAAAAATCGTTGAAGAAATCCTATACAGTTATAGTAAAATGTTTTTCAATCTTTATTCCAAATATCAGTGTGCTTCCTGTCAAAGAATCATTTTAATAGAAGGAATATTTTTGATGGAAAGTACATTTAAAGATATTGACGAGATACCTCGTCTCAGGCAGCCATCCAGTTAATAAAACCAAATTAATTATAATATTTATTTATTATTTATTGTCGCGATTATTCTCATATTATTTGTCTAAACGTATCATTCAGAAGGTAATTCTTCAGTGTGATAAACACAAGCAAATCGAATAAAAAGTATCTTCAGATTATACGAAACAAGTGTCGCGCATATCTTTCTAAGGATCAATAAAGCTATAGATTGAATTGGCATTTCTTTGGTAGAACTCCATTACAAAACAGTGAAAAACAGCAATGCTATATTTGAATTGTTGAAACTTCGCCTTGTCGGATCGAAAAGGAAAATCTTTCGATTTTCTACCACACGGAAGCAACAGAACTGACAGATCTACGAAACCCGTGTCGTTATTGACAAAACATGTGGAATCGAAAATAGTTTCAACAATTCAAATTTGATTTTAAAATTCCATTAATTCGATGTCATAAAAAATTCGAACGTATTTTAGTCCGACATAATAGTTCTGATGAGGGTGTAAGCCGAAATAGCTAACAACTATATATCTTATAAATTTTGTATATCTAAAATACACTCCTATTTTTTCATCGTGTTAATCAATAAAGCTATTAATTTTGTAACGAAAATTAGTTGCCATGGAGTTTTTTTCGCTAAATTTATTTAAAGAATTATTTGTCATCAATAATAATCTTTCTATGTTTTGTAACTTGAAAATCAACATCTCCGAACGACATTAAAAACCCTGATTTTACCGGAAATATCCATTTTTGTTGATTGCACGCGACAATCACGTGAACTGTGATAAAAACGCGAAACCCTTGAGATGTAAACAAAATGTTTTGTTATCGATTCTGATCTAATACGTCACAGTTGATATTAAACGTTTTTGGCCGAAATTAATGGTAAATTGTGTACATTACTTGGAAAGAATTAAAACTTTCTTAGCGTCATTGAATTTGTACGCAGGTATCTACGTGACCAACAGCAGATCATGGATTCTCTTAACCTATTCAGCGCGAAATGAGTGACGTTATATTGCGACAAGCTCGAATTAGAATTTATATTAAGAATTAATTTACAATGTCGTCTGAATCGAATGAAATAAATTTGTGATGAATATAATCAGCACAAGTTTTTTTACTAAAAACCTGAATGACACTTACAATGAAAATAAAGTTTTGACATTTTTAAATAACAACACCGCATTTTTTTGTGCTGTTATCACTCATGGCGAGCATAACCAAAAGACGCTTGTGATGAGCGAAACCCGTACTTTTCATAATATATACTGTGGAATTAGTATTAAAAGTGTCTTTTTTATTCACTTTTTAGGTGTTAACCGTTGATGGAAAGGCATGATATTTTAAATAGTGAATTGACGTCAAATAGTGATAGTTAACACCTTAAAGTATTAGATTTAGTCAACAATGCAACAGAAAACAGACCATTAACAACTGATAGAAAAAAATGGCTTAATAATTAACAAGTATTAAAACGCAGGTTAATTTGATAATAAAAATTTCCCAGTCGTTATTTTTGCCAATGAGTTTTTCACATTTTTTTCTTAATTCTTATTCTTATTGGCTTCATTTTGACGTATTATTATTGATTATTACTGGTGGTTGTTATTATTATATTTGTATATTAATTAACTTCATTTGGATGTATATTGTATGATTTCCTATAATTGTTTTCTTAGTTTTTGAATCTTTGGTTTTACACACCTACATACCTGCAAAAATCTCATTTCGGCCTCGTATACGTCGAAAGAAATATGTGGCGAGTTATATACATTTCTATTTAATTAAAAAAGAAAAACAAATTTTTAATACTTATTTCCACAATATATTTTATGATCAGGACAGGTTACGTTAATTGCGAACATTATAAACTGATTGTAATGCTTGCAATGAGTGAAACCGGTCCTAATTATAAAATAACTTGTGGAAATAAGTACTAAAAAATAGACCAGTTTTGCTCATCGCAAGCATTATCAACTGAAAGCTGATTAGTTCATAATACAAAACCGGTCCTGATTATGAAGTATATAATAGAAATACAATATTTACTTAAAATATATTTTTACTATTTAAAACATCATGCCTTTCCATGAAGAAATGATAGTTAACACCTTAAAAGTGATATACTTTTCTCTTCGGTTAGCTGGCCGAGCACTGTGTCTGTTCTCCTATTCGGAAATAAATGAGTTCAACTTCGTTCGCAGTACAAGGGCATCAACTAAATGTCTGAAGTATAAATATATTTTCCCGGGCTGTATTTTTTTAAATATTGTAACAACGCGGCGCTGAGCAGGTTAACGGCAGCCCATAAGCTAGTGAATTCGATGCTGATTCAATCACTCGGTTAAGTGGTGATCGTTGTTTTTCATAATTATACATTCAATGGATCTGTGACGATGAAAAACCGGTTACAGCCGAGGACCATATCGGTTTAAAAGCCGACGAGACCTGTATGTGATCTTCAGTAAGCTTCTATACCTCAAAGTAAAGATATCTTTCTTTTTTTTTCTCCTTTGAACTGTGTGAATTCATGTGTCAATGACAAAATACTGCCCAAGATTCGTGATTACCGACAAATTTCTCCCCAGGTAAGTTTCCAACAAAGAACTTCTCGTGTCAATAGTTGTTACCGAAACGTCTTTGTGATTTGCATATTTTCGAATCGTCAGGTCAGTGGCGTAGCTAAATCTTCGCCTCCCCTACGCAAACGTTACGCAAGGCCCTCTCTTCATTCACTTTCAAAAAATATGATTAAATAATTATATCATTAATAATTTACTATATCGATTGAAGGTGCTTAATGAAATTTCTGTTACAAATTTGAATTGTTGAAAATTTTTACGAAACTTTGTCAGTTCTGTTGCATCCGCTTGATAGAATGCTTGAAGATACCGAAAGGCGAAACCTGGGCCGTTAGTGACAAAATATGCGTTTTGGTATAAAATTTCAATAATTAAAATTAAATTTTAAATAAAATTCGTGTTAGACAGTGATAAAAAATTAATTTATTTTTACAGAACTAAAATACATTGCTTTTTTTCATTTTGTTATAATGGAGTTATACAATTTAAATGTTTTTAGCGACTTCTATAAACATACACAACAAATGCATTTTTGACGTTCTTTTTTAACTAGAGTCCCGCGCTGAAATCTAATATTTTGGGTCTTTTTGGGAAAGGTAGTTATTCATGGTACACGTGTGGACATCGGAAACTATGGTCTAAATTGAGGTCAAGAAATCGTTAGCTAAAACTATGGGACGAAACAAATAAATTCTAGTTTCATAGTGTATCGTAGTGGGCCAATGAAGATTCATATTTTATGTATTTAACATTCTAGCACGTTTGTGCAGTGCAAGATAATATTCAATATACATAATTCGAGTTAATTTTCGTAAATAAATTCGTTATATTGACAACGTTAAAAATTATGCCCCCATTTCGTTGGGCCCTCGTGCATTGTATGCTTTTGTTACGAGCTAGCTACGCCGCTGCCTTAATTCTTTTAATGTTGAATTAAATAAGCTCGCTATCAGCAAACGTAAACTTTATGACCAATTTTTATTTTCTGACCAATCAACGGTGATAATATTATCACCGGTTTTTTTTTTTATCCCTTTTTAATATATCACACTATATGATTTATATGTGTACAAATATTCCACAAAAGAGTCGTAAAATAATCCTGTGAATTAATACTGTACATTCATTTGTAAAAATAAAATGTTAATAAGTATTTCAAATGCGACTCTGGTCCAGTGGTGATTTTTAAATCCATACATGTATTTGTAAATCCACATTTAATTATGCGACCAATCTTGAGAATTAATATACTTTGCAGATTATTATTAATTCTATCGTAAGATGAACAATTTAAAGATGAACTTTGATCTTAGCAACTGTCTGATTTAGCTCTTTGGAGTTTGTTGGAATCTTACAAAATTAATCAAGTTTTAGAATAAACGCAATATTTAGCATAAACCGGTAGATTGATATGCAGTGGATTTGATTGGCACATTTTGAGTTAGAAAATGGATAGAACACAATAAAAAGCGTTCGCTCAATGACTGTTTTAACAAGTTAAAAAAAAATTTAAATAGTTGGACTACATTTTTTATGTATACAATGGGTGATCAGTTAACGAACTGTCGAACAAATCGGACGACGAACTCTATCACGAAAGAGTTTTGTGTTCGGATAACGAACAAAAAATCATTCTAATCCACTTATTCTATCTGTAAAATTCTTAGATCGGTTAACGAACAATTCGGATTGCGAGCACTATCTTGGAACAGATTATAATCGATCGAATCAATCGATCACCCTCTGTATCTGATTCTAATGTAAAGTATATGGTTTCTGAATGAAGACATCTTGATAGAAGATTTATCTTGTAGAACTGCTTGCTATTCAGTTTTTCAACTAATTTTTAGTTGGAATAGATAAGATAGGTTGAGGACCGGAGACGTCCCTTCGTTTTGTCCCATTTTTTAAGACGCATGTCTGAGAGGGAATATTTAGACATCACAAACATTCACGACTTCGACCAGAATCAATAATTCGATTGAAATAAAACGCTATTCGTAGTAATTTATGATATCGACTAAAGATGCTTGATTTAATTTCAATATCAAAATTGAATTGTTACAACTTTGTACGATTCCAAAGTCTTGGGGTTTGTGTTTTCCTGTAATTAATACCTTTGGTATATGGACGATACTAACTGTTTATTGTACGTCAGTTCTGTTGCATCCGAGTGATGGAATGCCTGAAGATGCCGAAAGGTGAAACCCGGGTTGACAAAATTCCGACAAGCACTTTCAGTTGATATCATAAATTGTAACATTTATTGTTATTCTATGGATGATTTGTATATATCATATGTATGATTTTTAATGTTTTCGTTGTTATTTTTTAAGGTTGGCAAAGAATTTATGCACTCGTAAAGGAAGCAGACGAGCTAATACTGGAAACCATCTAGAATATCAAGTACTCACACAATTACAGCACGTGCCATAGATACTTAATTTGTCGAGAACTATCCCGATAAGACGACCGGAATATTCAAAATCTACCGACCTTATCGATTATAATTGTACAAAAGGCTTAGACCAAATTAATACGTAAAGAGAAAGAGGCTAATCCTCCATTTAATTACTCTTCGTTGAAGTTTACAAGAAGTTTTCAAAATGGCTGGCGGAGACCGTAGCACACGCGTAGCTGACGTGAAAGGAAATGTCAACTTGGGATACCCCATCAAGTGAGTAGACATATTCAAACAAGTCAAAATTAAATTAAGTGTGTCATGTTATTCCAAAGAGTAACACTAATGGCGTAAACAAAAAAAATAGTCTCAAAATAATTTATTATATATTAGTAAGACGCAAAGAATTGCATTGTCTATGGACGAATAAATTAAGTTATTTTTAAAAACACTTTTGGTGCACAAACCTTGGTTCATTTAAAATCTTATTTTTTCAAATTCAAAAATAGAATACATCTAAAAACAAAGTTCGAATAATTATGTAAAATAAATGTTGCCATAGCGATAAATTGAAGGATTTTGGTAATTATTTCGTGCTGTTTTTGGATGCGGTGTATTATTAAAAAATTTGATAATTAATATTAAAAAACCCCGTTGACGGCATTCGCCATGAGAAGAAATCATTCAAATATTATAATGTTAAAAATTTTGTACATTTTTTCGTATTTCTAAATACTTACTTAATTCTTGTGTCGTTTTGCTCAAGGTCATGTCCGAAATTTTGTCTTTCGGTTCAGTATTTTTTAAATGGCATGTTTTGTTTTTCAGGAAAGACACCAACCAGTCAAATCTGAAGGGTGTGAAGCAAGACAAGAGGGAAGAAAAGAAGGATTATGGATCATGGGGATCTACTTTTAAGAATAAGGATAATTTTGTTAACATGCATATTTGTTAAGCTGCGAAAGCACTATTGTAAACTCGATGGCTTATTCATTATCTTAATTTGGTTTTTTATCTAATTAGAAGCTGAGAAAAAAAATGTTAATAATTTTACATTTTTTGATTACATAGATAAAATTATTAACAAAACGCTTTTTTATTAAAAAAAACATACATGAATCACAAGACATTAATTTTAGGAAAACTTTATTTTTTCATTTCATGCTATATTCGATTTATTATATTAAACCTAGTCATTAAAAAAAACTAAAAACTACGATATATTCAAGTTAAATATTAATATAGAGAGTAAAATGGAGGATTATTATTGGCCTCGATTTGCTTGTATATTTTTATTGAATATTTATAAATAAAATGCTCAAAAATATCTTTCTGTGATGATGAATTTCTCATATTTTATTTAAACATATTCTTCTCTTAATTTTAAAAGTGCATTTTAAGTGCACTCTTGTACCGCATAATTGTTGAGTAAAAATACAATTCAAGACACAATCTTAAAGATGGCAGAATTCTCATTTTGGCCTCGAATCAGTCGAAAGAAATGTGTGGCTAGATACATTTCTCTTCGATTTTTCAATCTATTAAAAGTGAGCATACCTGATATGAAAATCAGTTGGATAAAGCCACGGATAGTATCCATATGCCCTCAAGTAAATAAGTCTCAAAAATTTCTTCTGCACCTTTTCCATCATGAGGGTATATTTCAAATCTCCTGAGGCCCAAACAAAAGACCCACTTTCAAGCTTACTTCGTACTTCGTATTGTATATTAACGTCATAAGATGACTACGTGACTCCGAAGAGAGAGCTTAAAGACTATCTAGAGCAGTGGTTCTCACGTGAAATTTCACTGTGGCCGTATTATAAACATCACCTGTCCCATGGAAATGTCTTGTGGCCGCACCAAATGTGATAAAAATAATTTCGATATTTTTTTTTTATATAGAGTATTACACTGAATAATATTTCACAATACACAGTTATAGGTAAAATCAACAAAATTAATAAAGCAATTGTTGTTAATTCTTTATATTGAGTTGATTCATGGTTAAAGTAAAACTTCGACCAAAATTTTCGAACAGTTTTATTATTAAAACTGTCATTTACTTAAACTCGACTAAATGCTGAATAAGTTAGGTTTATTCAATCAATTTTAAAATAATAATAATTTTAAAAATTCATTTGTAAAAACACATTTTTTTAAATATCAATATTTACTATAAAACTGTTGGTGGCCGTAGCAAAATTCTTTGGTGGCCGCACATGAGAACCATTGATCTAGAGCATCGATCGCTTGATTTTCTCTCGAGGCTAAAAAATAAAAAAAAGATCGACAAAAAATATCAATAAGCGATACAACAAAACAGTCAAACCATTAAATACAAAAAGCATCGTCAACTGAATTATATGTTCCATAAAACGGATAACATGCACAAAAACACAGGAAACAAATAGGATTTACAAAATATCAAATAAAATACAAGCATATTTTAAGAAAAGAAAATATTGTAATTAAAAAAAATAAGGATGAATAATAGCGAATCAATCACTTTAGCTTATGGTGATGAAATAATATCATTCTAATCAAACTTTTATAATTTCAGAGTAAAGAGCAGGTAGAAGAAATTCCTAACTGTACACATAAAGGTAATTTGGATGCTCACCGGAACCTTTTTTTGTTCCCGAATACATTCCGAGAAATTTTGAATACAATATAGACATTTGACGTAGGTATTTTAGATGTCGTTTTCAGCTCAAAACCATAATTATTTTAAATATGAGTTTGTGAAATATCTCACGCTTTCAATCCGTTACATCATTTTACGCAGGGCGACATCTTATTTTAAATATTCTTATTCATTATTATTTTTTTAGAAGCTTGTAATATTTTCATGTTTTTGCGGAGTCAGGATTCCGGGTAAAATAAATAAAGACATTTTTAACAAATTATTTCAGTTTAATAATGAATATTGTGGTGTACAGATTATTTATGTGGTTTACAGAATATTTATATTGTCCCTCGAGCAGAAGTGGCAGTTATCACCATTAGAGCTAAATATTTAAAATATTTTGCTGTCACAAAGATGATTCAATGCATTAATAAATATTTTGCAGACGGTGACATCTCTTGATAAAAGTGATATTTATACAAACATTAAAAATAAAGCTAAGCTAAATGTTTGTTGATTGAAGTATTTTATTTCATACTAGTGCATTAGTCCTTAGTATAGAGTAGGTGAAAATCGAAACAGCGTAGACTTTTTTAAAATATAATAATATCTTGAAGCAGAATTTTTTATATACTTTTTTTTTATTTGATATACATAAACAATTAAGTTATAAAATAGTGTCTGTAGCCTAAAAAAAAAGATTTACTATTCAATTTCAAATAATCGATATCTTTGTTTTACTTTTCTTTTGTCCGATAATAAATTATAAGATGTTATGAAGCAAAAAATATATTATCGAATAATTTATTAGTCCCGATGTCTATTTTTTTATATGGCCACACAATCCTAGAATTATTTTTGTTTCATCGGTTGATATGCCATCTCGCGGACGTTTGCCGGTGTCAATCTGAAAGGTGACTGTAGGATGGTCAGCGGATAAGAGAAAAATGCAAAAATATCCATGAAATGCTGTTAAAAACTGAAAATATATCATGGGTGGTTGTATCGGGATAACCAGAAGTAGGAGTGGCGCCATCGACGATTCTTCAGGCAGTGTTTCCCGACCAAATTCAGGTAGGCTCTAAAACTCAACCCTAGCCGTATCAACCTTGGCAATTAAACTCATGTGGGTCGTAGGCCAGCCAACGATATAAACTGTTTATTAATCTCACCAAATCATTTATGGACTTATTGTATACATTTAGTCTAAGTTATATTGGAATTCAGTGGCTTATAACACTATATCTACTGTTGAAACTCTCGTACGGATACACGGATTACATTCGCCGCGGGATATTCCTTCTACCATTACTTATAATTCACAGCAATCTCAAAAACACCACATTCAATAATGTCTTGTACACGGAAGAACTTCGACGTCTTGTGCTTACAGTCTATCGGTGGTATTTTTGAAATGTCAATGAGAACTCCGGGGTAATTCAGTTTTAGAAATTGAAAAAAAAACAAATGACAGTCGTTTGGAATTCCAGTTTAAATATTAAAATATCGAGTCTTTTCTGGCTACGTATATTAGATGTTTTTTTTAAATGTTTATTTATAAGCCAGTGGTAATTTCAACACTTCCAACACTTGTTTGTAACATGGTGTACATTTCATACTTAATGTATCTACTTTCAAATCAATGTTTGGTATGTGAATTTAACTTTTATTTTTTCTATTCCTTTATGTAATTTTGGAATTAAAACACCTTTAATGCATACCATGTATTGTAGATATGCTAAAGAGTGATTTTTTCATAGTCGTGTTCATAAACGACATCTTTATAGAAAATCTATATCCTAAAGTACAAAGTTTTTGCATTTTATCATGTATCCAAGATTTCTTAGTAGAAGGAAAAAAAACAAATCAGATATCAAAATTATTGGAAACTATATTTAAAACACTCTTAGACATGCAGTAAGTCTCTTAATATTTATACAAATTGCAGTTGGTTTTTTCAAAAATTGAATTTCACAATTATCATATAGTTGTGAAATCTGATATTTCTACAACTCACAATCAAACAATAATAATGCGTATACAATTATAACACAGCGCGATTGAAAATTTTTAAACACGAGAATCTTAACTTTTCTTTCTTCTTTACGTATTGCCTGTGGCCGTGTTCCATCCTTTCAATGTTTCTTAGGCCAGACTGGTTAATAGGAGAAGTCGGGTAATACAAGGTGTTTTAATTTATTCCAAAAGATTTACGTATCGAGTTAAAATTATTTTGTTTTGGTTTACCAAAGTGTTATTTTTTCGCTAACTGTCTTTGTAAGAAGTGACTTAATGACGGCTCTTAGCAACTGGCATACTGCGGATGTGTCAACTGCATATCTTAGTGCATTGTCAAACAACATGATAAAATTAAATTTTATTTCATTATTTCTTTCATTTCAACATAACATTGTTTTTAGTGACATAGCCCAAATGTAACATATAGCAAACAAGCATTTTAAAAATGTTTACTGCTTTTAAGGAGGCGTCAGAAAAAACCATCCCTTATGCCACGAGACAATAAGATGGAAGTCGGACGTTCCGTTGACAGAGGGTCAGCTTCGAAGCAAGCGAGACGAGTTTTGGGATACAGCGCCGGCATTTGACGGCCGCAAAGAAATATGGGATGCGCTGCGCGCGGCTGCAGTCGCCGCCGAGGCGTCCGACTTCCAGCTGGCGCAGGCCATCCTGGATGGCGCCGGGGTCTCCGTGCCCAACGGCTACCTCACAGAGTGCTACGATGAACTGGGCACCAGGTATCAGGTGCCCATTTACTGCCTCTCGCCTCCCATAAACATGGTCAGAGGCGGGGGAAGGGACTCCCCGGCCGACTGCTCGGAGCCTGTGGAGGGGGGGGCCGTCGTATCGCTTCGCCTGCGTCTCTCTACCACTTGCCAGGATGTTAAACTGGCTGTCTATTCTCGCGACACTGTTGCTCAGTGCAAAAAAAAGCTGCAGGTTCGTTCAATTTATCTGAAAAATAGAAAAACAAATTTATGATATCGACTGAAGGTGCTTGATGGAATTTCAATATCAAATTTGAATTGTTACAATTTTGTACGATGCTAACTGTTTATTTTACGTCAGTTCTGTTGCATCCGTGTGATGGAATGCCTGAAGATGCCGAAAGGCGAATCCCGGGTCGTTAGTGACAAGACATGTGGAATCGTACAAAATTGTAGCAATTCAAAAAAATAAATAAACAAATATTAAATAATAATTAATTTACATGTATATAAAGGATACTTGCATACTTTTATTTTGACCATAAAAATGTAAAACACTTACTAAGCAATATGCGCATTTCTTGATGGTAACATGTCTGCAGATTGACTTGTTAAACCCTTCCCTGCTGAGTCACATAAAAAATATTCTAATTATGAATATTTCAAAAATTGATTCAGTTACTTTGTGTATGTAAGTCATGTTGATTATCATGTTACAAGACAGTTCTAGCATCAATACCTCTATAAAAATTTCAATATCTATTTTCAATACATTGCAACCAGGTGTATCAGAGTTGAGACTTGAACAGTCAAAGGGTTAATTGATTATAATCTGATATAGATTTAGCCTGTCAATGTTGAATCATCAATTAGATTATAAAGAATATTATCTGTGAGAATGTAAATGACTCACAGGGCTTTGTTTGTTTACCTTATCAATAGAAATCTATAACAATAAGACCATACTTAATCGGCTTAACAGATTTAGGGACCAAACTCTTTTCTGAATAGGGGAAAATTTAATACATGAAATTTTCTCAAGTCATATTTTTGAATATTAAATTTACTGGATATTTTCATAACCCTCAAATTATAATATCAGAAAAGAATACACCTATTCCTCGATTTACACAGTAGATAGGTTCTTGAGAAAAACATGTTGATTGAAATTGTATATTTTTTAATGTAAAACCGTGTAAATCGAAAAGTACACCAAAAATGCATAATTTGGTTGTTTTCTAAAATACATAAATGAAACGAAATTATTGAAAAGTATAAATATACATATTCTTTTATAATTAAATTCACATAAAGCATATATAGAGAAACGAAAAAATTAAATCGAAAAGATTCATAAAAAAATTATTCCAACTGTTGTGGAGTTTTTATCATTCATCACTATCACAAGTCACTGTCAATCTCTTCTTTGTGACTGGTTCAAAGTCACTTTCATCGCTCGAAATTATTTGTGCCAATTTGATGTTTGAAGTAGAAATATTTACACCTCGAGGAGATTCGGTAATAAAATCCGTTATTAACATTTGCTTCGAATTTTTGTTAGATCTTTATGGACCTCATCATATTGAGCCGAGCATTGATTAATATCATGTTGGAATCGAAGGGCCCATTCAACATTTTAGTCATTTTGTACAAAATGATTAGCTAATTTTCTTCACAATTCGAGTCCTTCGTGGATGATTTTAGCTGTAAATGTAACTGGCTAAAATTCTTTTTCAATCCGTGCAAAAGCGAAAACGTGTAAAACAAATACCATGTAAATCGAGGGATAGGTGTATAGCCATAGTCTGATCAAAAGTTTAAATATACTAACCACAGGAGTGGATGAGACCCCTCCGAATAGATCCACTCCTGGCACTTTAATCTCTGCCACTAATACCCCAATGTATGGGACATCAATGTGCAAGGCCCGTACGTAAGCACCCCAGACGTTGGGATGCGAACATTCAAACGTCTGTAATGCAGGCAATTTTTTGCATATAGGACTGATTTTGGTTTCAAAATATCGCCCAATTCGTCCCGATACTACCACCTCCATAAACTTGTCAAAAGTATTAGGTTTAAATGCTTAAAACATTGATTTTTTGAACCTTTCAAATTTATTCTGACCTGACCAAAGTAACATATCAGTTTGAAACTGCGTGCTAAACTCGCATCTTACTTCGTACTGAACTTTGCACCAATCTCGCGGCATTGCAGTGTGACACTCCATGACACGTGACAGTAATGGTGCTTTTTCATTTGAGTTTGATTGGTGGCTTTATTACGTCACGGTAATGGCGATTTACGAGTGAGTTATTTGTTAGGGATATATTTGTTAAGGTGATTGTGACAATATAGGATATTTCTTTGTGTTTTTAATGTTGTGAAACATTCCTAATGCATCTAGCTTCCGTAAAAGCCAATCCAATTATTTTTTATTGCTGTATTTATAGCTCTATGTGGAAAGAGAATATTTTGAAAAATAGCAACGCGGACCGATTTTGTTCGTATTGTAACTGCTGCGCTGATCGGGTTAAAGATCGCAATAGTAACATGAAAATATATTGTCTCATGTCGAATAGTAGTTATAAAATTATTTTCATAATTCTAAATCAATTTAATTGTGAATTATTCCAGAAACAAGACAACGTGGAGGCTTTGAGGCAGAGATGGTTCTATGGAGGGAAACTTCTCGGTGATAAACTAGTGATAGAGGAAGTTCATATTCAGCAAGGGTATGTCGTCCAGGTGATTGTCAACACTGAGGACATGGACGATAGCTAGTGTCGCCACGCCGACGCGAAAATGACTGATTGTAAACATTAGTGTTAATTAATATTATAGCTGTAATTTCTGGTGTTTAAGTATACATACTAGAGGAATCGCAATCGAACGGTAGACGGACCGACGGGATATAACAATATAAATTTGTCTCGCCGTTCAATCTCGCGGCGATGATCGGATGAAACGATAATTTGTGAATGTAAATTTTATCAAGGTATCGCTTACCTATCTAAATTCTGCGATAAAATTAAGCACAAAACGTTAACAGTTATCCTCGCTTTTACCCCCTTTATCGGCTACATATGGTGAAACACTGGTATCAAATTAATGATGTAATAAATAACTATAACATGTTTCATTTCATACATACAAACTTATTCAGAATCATTTCAGTGCGAGTCGTGTTGACGTCAGTATGTGAGCTATTTTTAAAACGTTTCTATTACTAATTATTAATGACAATACATTTTCATCACCACTTCTCCGAGATTACAGCATTGTTTAAACAAAAAACTATTGAAATGTGTTGATTTTTATCAATTTAAATCTGCATTGAAGCGAGGATTACTGTTTACATTGATAAGGTTAATTTTAGTATACGTATATATTGATTGAAAAAACTGCGATAAAACGATAGTAATTTTCATTATTACTATTTCCATCCCATTTTTCACATCCATGATTTTGAAGCTGATTTTACTAAACGAACGTAATTATTATAACTACTTACGAACAAATTTTAAACGCTGTCGGTGTGTCGCACGTTGGCACATAAATCTTAAGACTCTTTAGCTGATATTAATTTTAACAGAATGTAGGTCGAAACCGCCGCGATGTGGAATATAACGCACTCGGCTTAATTTTATTTTACTCGCTAATAATTTGTCTTACTTTTAACCATGCCAAAATGTCTTTGTTACACATTTTGATCAATTTACCTGCCATAATATATAGATTTATTGTTTTATTTCTTTCAACTATGATTTGTATGATTGTAATCTAAATGGAAATGTTTTACTGGCTGCTGTATATTTTATTTATTCAATGCACCAGAATTATTTCATCAATAATTTTCCGTTGAAGTTTATTTATGGTGTTTACCAGTCGTGACTATTTTTTTTTAGTCAGGTTTGTTGTGAGAAAACCATGCGAAGAAGTTGTCAGTCGGCGGAAGACCCATGCCTCGCCGAGGAGTGAAACCGGTCCTGATTATAATAATTGTAGAAATGTTAGTAAAACATGTGTTTTTATTATTAAAAATATAACAGTTTCTACGATGATTATCTCTACCTTGAAATTAACCAAATTGACGTCGTCTTAACATTTTCCGACATTTATTTTAATTGTGTGTAAAACAATATGTATCTGCGACGAGCGAGTTGACTACCGGTACAATTTTAAGCGTAATGCTGAATCCATCAGTGTATGTATTCTTGTCTAATGTTAAACGATAAAGTAAGTAATTCCGATTCAATAATATTTATGTACAAATAAAATTTACGGTAATATTGTAAGCTTAAGACAAAATTAACCTGTTATACTTCCCTCTTCTTATATTGAACGTATATCTCGACATGTTTGTTTACTACTTTATTTTTTCTCCCTTTGATTTGAGTGTCGATCAAATTTCTATCGAGAAAAACATGAACTTTCCTCTTTTAGCTTAATATGTAAAATTAGGCTATTGAAAGTATTATAAAACTAATGTTTATTTCATTCGCAATATTGGCTTTTTAGCTTATTGTTTAATCCTTAATGTACAGAGATGCAATAAATATACATGCAATTATCCCATTGCAGCTTATTTTTACCAACAGCTGCGGTGGGCAACCATGTCAAATGTTAAAAAGAGTGCTTTATTTTAGTTACAATATATTTCAAAATATTCTTTTTAGTTTATTAAATAATCCCTCATACGGCATACTATTTTCAGTTCAGCGACTGCTGACTGAGAATCGGCATGCAGATATTACGATTTGAGACCTTTAAAAGTCAAAATTACGAATTCAATATGGAGTATAATGTATATATGAAAGAAAACGTTTAATTTACAATTTATTAACATATATTGTCTTTATACTACTAATACGTTTTTTCAGAATTTCAACAAACAAGCGGATCTTTCAACTTCACATAAAACTTTACACAAATCCAGTGTTCAAAGATTTGACGTGTAAAGTGATCAAAAATTATTAAATAGATTAATTAACCGGTTAGGTACATCCTGATTTACTATAATTTTTTACTAAATAAAAAAACAATTATTATTCAGGATTTGCAAAGTGTCATAAAGTAAAATTATATCATTTAATATTTAAAAAATAAACTTCCACAATGATGATACCGGATCCCATGAAAATAAAATGGTATAATTATTAACCCTTTGCACTTGAATGCCACCAAGCAATCGACATTGATTTTTCTCTTATAACTCAATCTTAATTTATAATGCAAATTTTATTCAGTGACAAGTGGCACTTAATTCTTCATCCATTATTGAAGTAATAACTCTAACATGTTCCCTGCCTAGCCACAAAGAATAGGCCAGCAACAAAGTTTTCAATAATGTTGGTGTTTATATAAACAAATTCAAGAATAATCTGGCTATACTTTGAGAAGTTAGACCCAAAAATGAAAGTTTATATTTATAAAACTTTTGTATTTTTGTGCATACGCTATAAGCATATTCAATTAGTCATTTCGGCAGTTTTAGTCAATCGATCAGTTAAAGCAATTCATATTCAATTTCACAATTATATTTAAAAAAAAGTGATACATATATATTTTCCTGTATTCCACAATATAATACGCTTTTAGCTTGTTATGGAATAATTTAATGAAGTTGATTCATATGTTCAGCAGCCAGTGGGCTAATTGTGTGCCATTGTTTTTAAGTGCAAAGGGTTAACTTGCAGTTTAATAGATTTAATTCTGGTAATCAAATTTCATTAAAACACTGGGATTAAATGACGAAACTTTATAAACTCTTCACCCTTTCCGATATGCGTTAAAATTGAGTAAATTCATATCTAATTGTTAAGCATAATGAATTAGCACTGCTTTACATTTTTTTTGTATTAACTGTCTATACTGCATTAATGAAGATGCCATTATGATTGAATAGTGTTTCTCTATTGAAAGTACAAATCGGATTTAAGCAAGAAAATAATTTTGCCATAATATCCGTTAGAGTGGACCTCGCAATGAATGGAGCTTTCTGATTAATAATTTTAATCATGTTAAAATATTTATATAGGTATCTTAAATTTGGGGACAAAAACCTACCATTCCTTATATTGTATTCAATTGGAAATATTTCGTTGGTAGATGGCGACACTGGTAGATGTTTGGTCATAATTTTTTAGATGCCACGTTTTAAGCACAAGTGCGGTGAAATTTATTATGTAGGCTAGAAGTTTGTATGAGAGTGTGATTTTGCCAAACGTTTTCATTGTTTGATTACCGCGTTGATATTTTGTCACTAAACCATGAACAAGTTTTGCATTTTATCGAATTCAAAAGCACACTGCCATTACTATATAATTTAATTGATATGACTAAATTTTAAGCACAATATGACTACGGCAGAGAAGTGGGAGGTAATATGAGGTTAAAATTATCAGACAATATTCGTTTAACACAGTGAAAAAATAACAATGTGTTTTAGTTTTACAAAGTTTATAAGGTATATATATAGTTGATAGCTATTTCAGCTTATGCCCTCATCAGAATTTATATTTACTTACAATACATTTTTCCTTCTGTTCTAACATCGTAGTTTTATATTTAAATTCTCAAATGTAGCAAAAAGATTTTATGCATTTACATAAAATCACCATGTTATAATTGAGTTCTACTGAGTAAATGCCAATTCAATCGATAGATATTCATTTACTTTGAAAGGAAATTGTCTATACATTGTGATTTCAAAAGCAAAACAAATACATACAAATATGAATTGTTGAAACTTTGTACGGTTCCGCATGTTTTGCTACATGACTAAGTTAGATCTGTTGCATCCGTATGGTGAATGCTGAAAGGTGAAGCTCGTGTGAAACAAAACATGTGGGATTGTATTAAGTTTCAACTGTTCAAATTTGATATTTTAATTCCACATAGCACCTTCATTCAATATCATAAATAATACATACACTGTGATACCCCAATTCTACATTTTTTAAAGGATCCTGAAATAAAAACAGCATGAGGGAAAGCCTTAAATGATACATATTTATTTTTTGGCGATGACTAACACTATTTTTTTTAAAAGTCTTTAATACTAAATTGTTTCACTTTTAAGGTGTGACCTGTCACATCTCTGTAGAAATGCATATAAATATTTAAATAAACAAAATCAATTTATAATCTCTCACCAGCATATATAATCCAATCAGCAGCATCCATTTTGATTGTCCCTGGGTGCTGCTGATCTTAGTATTACAATTTTAATCGAAAAAAATCCTCAAATTCGCTTAATATTCTAACTTATTCATCTATATCCTTTGAATAAATGGGTGATTTTATTCTTTCGAAGTCCAATAGAACCTCGGTAAATGACAAAACAAGTATTAATATTCAACAAAAGCAATAATATTTATTGCGGGACTAAAATATTTACATGTTAAATCAATAAATATGCGATCATTTAAGATTGTTCTTTTGGGTGTAATGCCAAAATTAACGAGACATGAAGAAATGTATAATCGGGGTTTGACTGTATCAATGATTAATATTTATATAAATGTAAACCATACACCCAAACTGTCGATTGAATTTGGCTTTGTCATATTGAAATTGTCTCCCATTTTGAGGACTGAGTGTCATTCTCGAGTGCGATGTGCTAAAAATACATTAGAAATATTTTCATCTAACCTAACTATAACTTTAAAATCAATCATGAATAAATACCCCATTAACATATTGCAATGCGACAGGTGTCTAATAAGTGAAATTACTGTACCCAAATATATATTTATTATTTTATGAAACAGGTAATCCATTCGAGTGTACATTTAGATAAAACCCACTGCAACATTATCTAACCTAAGATAAATATATTGAATTAACAGGGTTTTGCAAGTTTTGTATATTAGTGGTTTGTATTAAAAAGCTATCACGTTTTCTTAATAATAATCAAATAAATGGAATTAATTCAGTATTTTGTAAGATGATTGCTTAATGTCTGTAAAAGTGGTTTATTGTGTACATTTTCTCAATGCTAAAATACCTTTAACCTTTTGCACTCCAGGTGGATTGATTTTTCTTTCATAACTAAAATACCAATTTGATTAATATTTTCGGTGTTTTCATTGTCAATTACAATTGGACCTAAGTTTTTAGATTTTATATCAGGGCGACACTTCTTAATATTTCATCCATTATCAATGTGAAAATTTTGATTGTTTGCCATTTTTTGTCAAGCGTAAAAGGTTAATACACACAATTGAATATTTACAAATGAAGCATATATTATTTTAAAGACAATTTGGACATTTTTATCATTTAAAAATTGCTGGCTTATTTTTTGTTTTCAATCAGTAAACAACCAGGTTTTTTTTATTACGATCTTTGTCATGTATAAATGATCTACAGATGCGAAGACATGTAAATGCTTTTTTAGTGTGTACTAAAGTTTCTCTTGTTATGAAAAACGTTGATCACTGACAAAATACAAATTTGATGATAGTTATCGCCACCATAATAGCAGTTGTCCATCGTTATTTATTATTCGGCGATATTATTGTTTTGAAATAAATAAAACAATTTCATAATGTAAAGATTGTAGTGTCATTCTCTACGCCTACTGAGGTGTTACGCAGAGGCAAATTTAAAAAAGATATTGAAATTTTCAAAGTACTAGGTTTTTATAGCATTTCTGGAAAAACATCTTTTATTATAAAGGATAAATGATGTTTTTTTAATTTTTGTGTTAAAGTTGCAATAATATTTTGACTTAAAATAATTGTAAATACATAAATAATTATGTTGTCTTTCGTAAAACTGAATCAATAGTTTTGTTAATTTGCAGATATTCCTCAGTGTAATATTTTTTTTTATATTCTTATTATAATGATAACAATATAGAAACATTTGAACGCCATTAGAATGCCATAGTCGTTAGGTCAACTATTTTTAGCTTTTTAACGAATTATATGGCAATTTAGATTACGTAGAACATTTGTTTCTTAGGTTTATTGAAGTCATTATCCACTTCACATAATAACTCGGATACACTGGCGCAAATAACAGATTGACTGATTAATGTGCATTGATTCGATCGCCTGCTCGGATTTCAGCAGCGACAACCTAATAAACACTAATGTAGACTATTTTCCAATTCATGATGCTTTGTTCCGTTGATTCGTATACAATAATATATTGAGTACAAAACCTTCACCTAAAAGTGGTTCAGGTGCAATACTAAGAGGATTCAAACGTGAAAAACTGTCAGATATAAATAATAATGAAACTCTTAAGAAAAAGTGAGCCAAACTAGATTCCTTTGGAGTGCCCAACGCCAGCAATTTTTTTCTTTATTTGGTATTAATCATCTTTAAAAAATCAAAAACGGAATCATTTACACTACTGTCATTAATCCTGTGACTGTAAACGTTTTACCTGTTGAGACGACAGATTGCAGTATGTTGATAGTTGATATTCAAAAATATAGCGGCGCTAGTGGTGTTACAATTTTTTGTATGAGTCATAGCCAGATTAACTGTCATAATCATTGTAAATATTCTTGACCCTAATAATGCTGAATTATTTGATGTAGGAATATCCTTCATTTAGCTCAGTAGGAAAAGGGTTTAATGGCAGATTTATCAATAATTAATTCAATACGTTTGGTCATTTCAGAGTGATTTAAAATATTCTCAATCTAAAGAAATGTGCAAACAAAAATTCTATGTAGCACTCGGATTGTCCAAATTATATCGGGAAAGATTTATTAAATAATTAATACGTTAATATTGATGTATGTATGATAATTTTTAAATTATATATAATCTTTCTCTTCAAATTATGCGGTTTCATAATAGACAGATTTTATTCTTCAAGTGAAATGTTGTCAAGCTGTTGTCCATTGTGAAATTGTTTTGAATTGTTTTACCGCATCTGCAATAAGAAAAATTTTAATATCTGTAAAAATAAATATAGATTATTCACAATCGCACTCCATTACATCGCAAAATGAAATAAGTTTTTTTTTTATTAATCATACACACTTGAATCTATATAATATACACGGAGCTTTATTTGTCATCAATCATTCAACCTTCCCTCACATTCTGTCATTATCAGTATGCAGCTGTTTTTATCATAGGTATCGCTGCTTCTATAATATTTACATACAAAGAGCAATTGATTAAAAAAATATTATGTATACATTGAGATACTAATCAAAAATTTACTGGATATATTTCATTTGCAACACTGTCTTGTTTGATTAGTGATGAAATTGTCGATTTCAATTGTTTTTAATTAATAATTAATTTTACACCAGCTGTTCTATAATTGGCAAAAGTTTTGAAGTCTTCATATCACAACACTTTTCTTAAATTCAAAAATATGTTTTTTCTACTTTGGGAGTATATTTGCAAACATTCTATAAGGTTGACGACATAGTGAAATAAAATGAAAAGGCACAAAATAACAAAGCATAGCTTAAACCCAATGTATATTACTTTGGCAATGTTTAAGAAACACACTGATAATTTCATTAACCCACTGCTATTGTCTAACTGTTGATACGGCAGATTGTAGTGTGTTGATAAATGGTACTGGTGTTCAGGTTATTTCTTCAATCAAAATTTTGCCTTACTTATTTTGATAATTATTTTTTATTCTTAATGCTGCTCAGCGGTGAATGAATTAATAAATGAAAATTTGAGTCGTTTTGTTGTTTATAATATAATATTACATCTAAATGAATTTCTTTAAATATAATTCTATCAATCTATTCAAGGAAATGCCGAGAAATTTCGTACGACACCCAATGAATGAAAAAAGTAGTATATACAAAATAAATTGCATTTACCTTCATACAATGCCAAAATCCATTGATAAAAACTGATATCATACAGAATTCAAAAGAATTTTTCATGTACATAAAAGTATTATAGCCAATTCAATAAGTAGATTGGTTTCATTCAATCACCTAACCTATTCCTGCTGGGCCAATGTAAAGGATATTGAAACATTAAATGCTTCAAAAATTAATATTGGAGATGACAAACTTATGGAGATTATCAGAAAAAATCACGCATGACGTTTTAACATATTAAGTTGTACACGAAAGTTTAAACACTTATATATTTTTGAATATCATCTATCAACACACTGAAATTAGCCGTCTCAACTGTTGAGATGTTAACAGACACAGGGTTAATTAACACATTCACTGCGCCAAAATATATCATATAATAAAGAGAAATGGAAAATTCGCGGTTTTCAACCATTTTAGGAGATCGTTTATTATAAAAAATCACATCTATCATGAAATTAATTACCAAAGACTTTTATTTCACTTTCTAAAAACACATGCCGTTGCTGGCATACCCTAGCGAAAATGTAGCTGTAATATCTCGATGGACACAGGAGCCGTGTTGAATGCACTGAATGTGTTAAGGATAAATAAATGCTATTCCAAATAATAAATATACATTTTAATAATCAGAACGCGTACATAACTGCACAACTAAGAGATACAACAAAGAGATGCGCGAAACCGGTTCTGATTATAAAAAATTGTGGAAATCGTACTAAAAAAATGTGTTTTTATTATTTAAAATATAATACCTTTCCACCTAGAAGTAATGGTCAACACCTTATAAGCGATTTATAAATTTCTTTGTTTCAGTATGTTTTCAGCTTGACAATATTTCATTTCGATAAAATAAATATCAACTAATTGTTTCCCCGATCGTAATTAAGTTTGTTTCGTTAATCTTAATTAAAATAGTTTTACATGTAATGAATTCCTTGGTTGGTAAAAAGTTTTTCAATATAAGATTATATATATTTACATTAATTGTTTTAAGTATTATTTAAATATCTTTTAACATTGTTTTAACAGTTATATTACTTATAAATATTGATGTGCAAAATGGATGATGTTACTTGCGCTCGATTCATGTGTAGGCGCTGTTCAAGAATTGGCTTTCATGTATTTTAATTATCGAAAGATTTTAAAGATGTTTAAAACTAATCCATAAACAACTATTGAATAAGCAAGTGGGCATTCTACGAGTGCTATAGAATCGTTGACTAGAAGTAATATATTCAGTTATGAAAGTACCTTAATATCGTCGAAATGATTTTTACTTTTTTACATCACAAATTAGTTGTTAGTTTTATTAATTTATAACATGTATTGCTGACAGTTTGTTTATTGATTGGAGGAGTTTTTGTACCATTTTGGAATTAAGACAACTACATTATTTAGTTATGAAAACACTTTGCTTGTGCTTTCAAAGTGTTAAAAAATAAATATATTTTTATCCAATATCCTTTTTATTTATATATTCCTTTATATATAGTGGTCTGGTTTGCTCTGTCAACATTTGTTTAAGCAATTTTCATTCATTTCAAAGATTAGATCTTCTGGATTTGTCCACTAGAGAATAGTTTCTCAATATTTGTACATCCGCGGACCACTATTAATAATATAATTATAATTGTATATATTTTTATAATTGATTTTTCATTGAAAACAATTAATTTTGCAACACCGTAATATTTAAGTATATTAAAACAGACAGTAACAAAAAAAATATAGTTTAAAAATCCGTAAAATTCGATTGTTTATCGAAATAATATGACATAGCAGACTACCTAAAAATCTCCGCAGACCATTGGTTGAGAAACTATGCACTAGAGAATGTTACAAATGGGGCTGTGCCAATCAATCCAAAAACTCAACTGTGACTCTGGAACCGAAAACACAATTCCCTGACATTGACTGATGACAATTCTGACTAAAAATAGTTTATTTTTTCTTACTTCATGTATTACTTTTCCTATTTATGTGCATTAAATTAATGACCAACCAACCAATCCGGCAAATTGTTCATTGAGATACTTTTCAGTAGTCGGAGTTGCTTGTTTTTCATGATTCCCACTCTGACTTCAGCCATAAAACTCTGGCCAAAACTCAGGTCTCAGTTGCAATTCTAATGTATAACAACATTTGATTGTTTTGGTCATTTGAATTTGTCGATTCGTGAACAATACATGTCATGTATTATATTACCAACTTTGATTGAACAGTTCTTCCAATCCGTGATTCATTCGCAACTCTCGAATGGGTAATTTAGAATGGTTCAGTTAAACCATATGCTTACAGGTTGGTGTAATAATGATGTAATCGAATTGAAAAAACAATCTCAAAATAAATGCTTTTATTTCAGAATTTCAAAAAGAGACAATTTCAACAATCTTACATTAATATCACTTAAATGCACTTTACAAGAAAAATCACAAAAAAATACGAAATAGGTCTCTCAAAAATGTATCTCACATTACATGAATATTAGCTCACTGAAGCAAGCTGACTCTAATGGAATATAAGGAAATATATATATATAGAATCGATTATCTTTTCCATAAGACTACAATACAAAAAATAATAAAACAATTATACAAAATTGGCAGGTAGGTTCTACCCAACAATACTTAACATATCACTTTTAAAAAGTCACACCCTCGGTAAAGGGTTAAAAAATTGATGTAGAAAAAAATTTACCATTAAATGATTTTAAGGTGTTAACTATCGCAAATGCATAATACTTAAAATAATAAAAATGTTTTATAGAATGCCTGAAGATGCCGAAAGGTAAAACCCAAATCGTTAGTGATGAAACATGCGGAATTATACAATATTTCAAAAATTCAAAATTGATATTAAAATTCTATCCAGCACCTTCAGACGATATCATAAATTGTATTGTTGATAATGCTCGCGATATCAGCGAAATTGGTTGTAATCTTTATATTATAAAAATGTGTAAATAGTACTAAAATGTGTGAAGAAGTGACAGTTAACATCTTTAATGTGAGGAAATGTAGAAAAATATGTAGTATGTCCATCTTTTAGGGAATAACAAGTCAGCAGTAGCAGTGAAACAATATTCATGTAAATATGATAAAACTAAAACTAAACTTTGTAATCTTTTGTTATGACTATAATATATTTTTTTAGACATTATTTATACATGGGTCATGCAATCCCATTGACTGACTAGCCTGCAAAGTCTTTGATCTTAACACTTAGACGCCACCATTTCCAAGATGTCATTTTTATATGAAAACTGAATAATTAGTACATGGAAAAGCATTTAATACACTGTTCTGTATACATTTTTATCGAAAAAATAATAAAAACCCAAGTTTATTTTTACAGCGCTGCCACACAAAAAGAAAAATTTACAAAAGGATAGAACATAGGTTTCCAACTTGGGGGTTTAAGGTCCTAGGGGGAGGAAGGGTTTATTGAAAGGTCGCCGACTTATATGGTCAACTAAAAAAATATTCACTAAAATGAAAATTTTTATTTTTAATAGTTTCTTGAAGTACGATTTCTTTCACAGTTGGTTGAAACATTTGGTGCAGATTTTGCAAGTATCGGTCAAATATCTCTGTTGTTTGACGCGCTTCTAAGCAAAATGCAACGTGTGACTGTCACGTGTTCTTCAAATAATATTTTGTGATCAGTCGCTCACTTTACTAAATGCACCGATGCACACTAATTAATAACAGTATTGATTTGTTGTTCGGGAGAATCAGTTGGCGATCGATTGTTTCTTCTGTGTTCCTGAACACTTCCCACTGGAAGCATTGTGAAGTTGTGGATTATTGGTGACTAAACAGACAGTGGTGATCTATCCGATAGAGCAAATGATTTTTTTCTGTTTCAAAAATATCATACAAACTTTTCAGTGTAATCTATAGACATTAAGCATAATAACTTCGAGAGTACAAATATAAATTATATTGATGCAGTCCTGTGACATTTCAACATTTAAAAATTATGGAAACTACATGACAATGTATTTGCTTTCAATTTTATAAAAAAAAAACAAAATTTATTCATGAATATCCTGCAGGTAGTATTTGAGTGCCTGCATGACATTGGCGTCTAAGTATAATAGTTAAATATTTTTTAATTGTTTATTTTGGAATCAATCTTAACAGCTTCATTTCATGTGTAAGCCACACGGCGAGACTGAGGAGGACTAGTGATCCGGACTGGTGAGTGGCTGCCAAATGTGTTGGAACGTAGGTCAACAGAGTCGATACTCCAAGAGAAACCTGCAAACAAGATAGTAAAATTTTTTTCAATCAATTTGAAACAAAGGATTTAGATAGGTGATTCCAATTCAAAAAATTATCTTGTATATATTATTTGTAGTGTTTTGAAATGAACCTAAAGTCTTCATTTTTATCTCAGCTAATATATACTTTCGAAACCTAATATTTCTGTGGTGATCTTTCTACGTTGTGACAACGAATTAATAATCTTAATTCAATGTTCATAAATAAATAAATAATGTTAAAAACTGGATTTATTCATATAAAACTTAACAGTTTGCGGATGCCATATTGGCGTCATTTTTGAGACAAACGATACGATCCGGGAACGCACAATGTGCTGTCTTCGGATACGCGCAGCTATACTACCAAAAATTTACGTGAATTCTAATTCTTACTTTCAAAATCTATCGATAGACAGATTAAGAATATACACGGGGTATAAAATTAAAATAGGAAAAAACTATTTCGGTGTTGTTATTTAGTGAAAATTTGCAAGCCGTAAAGTGTTAATATACCTACAAACTTTAATAGAAAAATAAAGTTAATTAAATTTTACAACATAAAAAATAGTGACTTGTGAAGTGAGTTCTTTATATGAATTTCTTAACATGATTTATGTTTAACACGAAAATAATATTTTGGTATTTTTAATTATGCATACACCGTTTTCAACAGTATATTAACAGTGGGTTATAAAACTCTATGATAAACACCGGATTACCGAAAAGTTAGAAACACCCTTCCCACATAGATATTAATACCATTATAGAACATAAATATTGGATTACGATAAAAGATTGTAAAATGTGGGCAAAAGGCTGCTGCAGCATACCTGAATCCAAGCCATCAGCGCTAAGGCATTGACTGCCATTTTAGCTTGGGGAGGCAAAGTTTTCTTCCTGGATAACAGCCAAAGTGCGCTAATGGTTGTCACTGTTAGCGTTCCGAGAATCCGGTGGTCAAATTGAACAGTCGTCGGGTTTTCTGTGAAGTTCTTAAGCGTCGATGACATGGCTAGAATATCGTCAGGAATCCATTTGTCTCCCATTTTAGGGAATGAGTTATACACTAAACCGGCATCGAGCCCAGCAACGAAGGCGCCTACAAATAGACCAATGAAAACAATTATCTACTATAATTGAAAACAATTCCAGAAAACTTTCGAAAATGTTAATTAAATATTCATATACACCCATTTTTCATACGTTTCTGGAACCTTTTCATGCGATATTTCAATTTTTGGAACCAAATTGTCAAATTATATGAAAGTTGTGATTTTTTTACGCGCCGTTTTCTGGAACTAATGTATCGCGTAAAAAAAGGACTGGGTGTAAATATAATTTAACTCTTTGTACTCAACAAGTGATAGCACACAATTAAACTTTTTACTTGATAATGGATGAAGAATTAAAAAGTGTTGCTCTGAAATGCGGTTCAAACGGTTCAATCAATTCAAGTGCAAAGTGTTAAAATATGCTGACAAAACATGTGCGATTGTACAAAGTTTAAACGATTCAAATATCATATTGAAAATCACCCTCAGTCAATATTATAAATTAATTCCCGTAACCTGCGTACATTGCAACGGAAGTGGATAACGTCGACCATCGGTCAAAAGTGTCTGTCTTCATAAGATATTTGACAAAATCATTGAAGTGATTAAAATATGTAAACAACGATTAAATAAATGAAATATTTATTTCTCACCTGACACGGCCGTGAAAAACACGAGAGCTTTCGCCGTATGAGATAATATCGTGATAGTTTTGAGGTTTGGAACTTTGGAGAGGGTAAAGTTGTAAGCGATGTTCAACGGCGGAGGTCTGAATACTTTTAACGCACCCGCCAAGAGGCCACTGTACAAAATAAAGGCTAAGCTTAAATGAGCCGCGAGCCTATACTGCGAGACTCTGGGTACATCGGACGGTCCTTGGAACCTGTCTTCGAGCCCAGATTTCACCATGTACCATCCCATGAGGCCCTGCAAATGTAATATATATATGTATATATAAAGTAACATTGTAGATTACATTTTGTGTATCATATAGAGTATGTATACAAGGAATGTATCCGTATGCAAAAGGAAAAAGTGTACAATTAGAATAACTAAAAATAAACAATATTTTTGAGAAAAATTATTTTAAATATGAGTGGTATGGTGAGAGGTCGTGTTCGTTAGTTTTATTACAACTGAGTGATAAAATGCCTGAAGAAACTGAAAGGCGAAATCTGTGTGGTAAATGACAAAAATTGTGGAATTGTTCGAAGATGCCAAAAGGCGAAACCCGAGTCGTTAGTGACAAAACATGCAGAATCGTAAAAGGTTGTAACAATTCGAATTTGATAAGGATCGGTTTTACTCATCGACAGCATATTATCAGCTGATCTAGCGAAACCAGTTCTAAACATAAAATATATTGTGGAAATAAATACCGCAAAAATTGTTTAAATTATCCATAATTTCAAATCAAATAGTGAAATTCTAATCTCGTTTTCATGACAATAAAATCAATTTGGATTTTCTGTTGGAGCACATTGTGTTTTGTTTACGGTAATAGGCTTGCTTATTAATATTTTTTTTCACATACCTGTGCCGCCACTAGTGCACAATATGCCGCTACTCGGACTTTCATTCCCTTGTTGAGGAACCCTCGCACCCAGAAGAATGTCGCTGGAATAAAAACTGCCGCACCGATGCACCTCCCCCACATCCTGTGACCGTATTCCATCCACCAGATTCTTTTGAATTCTGAAAGTGTCATTTCTCTATTCTTGCTGTGAATAAAATATATCTTATTGTTATTTTATATAACAACTGTCAATGTAAGCTTCGCAACTTAGGTAACATCGTAAAGACCATAAGGCTACAAGAGGGTTATGCAAATTTTTGAGGAATTCAAAATATCAATACATTAAATTATCATTAAAGCGAAACAAAAAAAATAATATTGATGTTTGATATTATAATTAAAATTATATATAATATAATCTAAAGCAGTGGTTAATATGTGCAGCCACCAGAGGATTTTGCTGCGGCCACCAACAGTTTTATAGTAAATATTGGTATAAAAAAAAATGTGTTTTTACAAATGATTTTGTACAATTTTATTATTTTAAAATTGATTGACTTATCCAGCATTTAGTCGAGTTTAAGTAAAGGACTGTTTTAATAATAAAACTGTTCAAAAATTTTGGTCAAAGCTATACGTTGACCATAAATCAAATCAATATAAAAAATTATGTAACAACAATTGCTTTATCAATTTTATCGATTTTACCTACAACTGTATATTGTGAAAGACCATTCAATGTAATGCACTATATAAAAAATAAATATCGAAACTATTTTATCACATTTGGCACAGCCACGACGCATTTCCATAGGACAGCTGATGTTTATAATGCAGCCACAGTGAAATTTCGTGCGAGAACCACTGATCTAAAGTCACAGTCAAAAGGTTATTGACTGCTGGTTGAGATGTATTCCAGTTAAATCTACAACAAGTAAAATTTTATTTACATTTTATATTCAGGAAACTGCTGATATCTGAGAAACTCCGCTTCCCATTCTTCCTGGTGCCACGGCATTTTTTCTCCGAGCAGTTTCCATGTCACCATTGACAATCCTGATTCTGTCAGTCGTGTTACGCCACCTGCCAACAATGTTGAAAATCTCATTCTAAATTTTTTTTAATAATTTGCCCTGAGGTGCAGTTGTCAATGTTGTTGACTTCTACAACAGATTTCACAGGTTTAAGTCGCAGTACAAACCATATTTTTTTCAATTTATTATTGATTTCTTCTCTTGGGTTTTTGTGATGCCTAACAATACCCCTCCACCTACGCTATCCAAAAAAAGTCATGGTAAAACAGTAATTAATTGCTAATCCTATTCCTAGTTTCTACATTAAAAAAAGATTGAACAACCGAAAAACAAACATACCTTGTAGAAAAAACATATTTTAATATACATCCATCACAAGACAAATGGTCTCACATCGAAAGAACTGTATATTAATGCAATATGTTATCTGTTTCAGCTAAGCCAAAATATCAATTCAACAGTGTTTGAAAGCACACCGAATAATCATCACATCTGAGATTTATTTCTAAACAGCTGATACCCATTATGGTATGTGTTTATTTTGACTTGAGAACCACTTAGATATCATACATTTAAATGAATAGTCTTATGGTGTATACTTTTCAGATCCTTCAAAAAAATAGGAATCATTTTACTTAGATATTAACGGTTAGTTAGATCAAGGTGGGCCAACCTAAAATATTACGTTTGTTTTCTTTATAAAACTGTTAAAACTGATTTTACTCGTTCCCTGCTGAGGATTTCAAAGGGTATTACAACATCTACACTTCAAAAATGTATTGAATAATATTGATTCGAAACAATCTTATTGAGTTTGTCAGTATAAATCAAGCAATGCATTAACTCAAAAATTAGCGAATACAAGAAGGTTTTAACCATTATTAATTCATATATATCTTCGGATATCAACTATCAACACGGTAAAATCAACCGTCTCAACAGTTGAGACGTTAGCTAAAAATATTATTTACTAGTATTTGATTGCTGATAATGTTTTTTGTTTCTTTTTTCTAAGCTATTCACTTTAATGCGTCTGTACCTATTGTAAGAGTTACTCTGAGTTTGTATAATGATGAATGTAATGAAGTGTAATGGGTTTCAAAAATATATATATATATCACTTTTAAGGTGTTAACTGTCACTTCTTGATGGAAAGGCATGATATTTTAAATAATAAAAACACATTTTTTAGTACTTATTTCCACAATATATTTTTTGATCAGGACCGGTTTCGCTCATCGCGGGCATAACCGGTGAGCGAAACCGGTCCTGATCAAAAAATATATTTTGGAAATAAGTACTAAAAAATGTGTGTTTATTATTTAAAATATATATATATATGTTTTACCTGCTGTCAACGTGTTAATACAAATTACAGTGAATTATACTTTTAACTGTTTCAATACCGCGAGGTATATGTGTCTTTTAGGCGGGGACGACGCGAATACCATAGGGACATATGTGTCCACAGACTTTCAAAAATACGTATAAAATATTCCGGAAATATCGAAATATCAATCGGGATATATATGGGAAATATCGCGTTATTTTTTCAGATATTGCTAGCGACATCTATCTATTATCTATGTCTTTCCTGTATGTGCCATAAATATTACTGAAAAATCAAATTCAATAGAAGTCGACGTAGAAAGGTTGCTAGGGGTGCCACTTTTGGTGTAATCCATACAATTGAAGCGTGAATAATTTTGAAGCAAAATAATGCAAGTCTAAATGTATCCCTTGGCCAACGTTCACCATTTGGGTCTTTTGTTTTGAATTTATACCTGAACTCTCGCGTGTGCCAGCTTGTGACAGCCTTGAATTTTTCATTTTTCACACACAATTATTTCAGTTATCAATATCGTGTCCCTATTATTCAATTTCGATTATTCAAACTAATATTCATTTTTAATTAATGTTTTATAAAATATTGTTAATGTTAGTGATAACCCTTAAAAAGAAAAAAAAGTTTAAATTTCGACACTTAAGCATTTTAAAATTAAAAATTCAAACAATATATGTCAACTTATAAATAAAACAACAGTATTATTCATAAATTCGATAAGTTTTTTTTTAAATAAATGTCACCTAACTTAAAATTTCGCGGTACTGAAGTGGTTAATACCCATAGACAGTACTGCGCATGATGTCTTTTTTGCTTATCACAGCTTTTCATTGAGATCATGATCTAATACACTTTAAAAGTGGGATATTAGTGGAAAATAAAAGAAGTAAGAACTGTATATTCGTGTCTTTATTCATATCATCACAAATAAATATACAAACTTACATTATAAATCTGAACTTCTTGCAGTACAAATAATATATTTATATATATTATTCCCCTGGTTGTGTGAAATGAGCTTTGACACGAGTTTCACTTCATTGAAAAAAAGACTCGTAGATATATTTTACCGTACAATTTTGAGCTGTAACGCAGGTATTGATTCGTGTTCATTACTTATGTATAATAAATGACAAATAAAGGAGTTATTATTGTTTGTACATCTCTTGTCTCAATGAAAAGAAATATTAATAATTTATCATATTTAATGTTAGCCTCTCAACTGCCAGAGCGAAATGCTTGATTGAAAATTATACAACAGACATGTTTTGAAAAAACAATTAAAAAAAGCGTATGTCATGCCACGTCGCACAACCAGCGGAGTAGCGGAGCTATTGGTATAAGTTTCGTGTTACAATAATGATATATTTAGAAATATTAACAGTATTTAAAATGATTTATGTTTACAACTGAGTTTCTATAATTTTTCTTCAGAAAACAGATATGCAAATTTTTCAAATCGTCATATGCACTTCAAATTATTTTTGGTGTATCATTTAAAGTATAGTTTCTCAACCGGTGGTCCGTGGAGATTTTTGGATGAAACCCTTGAAACAATTGAAATTCGAAAATCGAAACAATTGAATTTCATGTTGTATTTTTTTGTTACTGTCTATTTTAATATACATAAATATTGTTATATCAGCATACGGTGTTGCAAAATTAATTGCTTTGAAAAAAAAAATCAATTAAATAAATATTTATTATTTTATTCCAATGTTGGATATTTTGATGGTCTGCAAACTGCAGTGCAAACTGCAATTTTTTGATTCATAAAGAATATTTTGCAAGAGTAACACAAGACCGTATAACAATAGAATCAAAGAGCTTCTTAACATTTGTCATTTGATATATTGACATTAATCGCTAATAATTCTTTAAATATTTTTAATTAATTTAATTTTTTGGTACATATTTCTAAAAAGCCATGCAATAGTGATATACTAATTCATTTATAGCTGCCAATGTCGGCAATTATTAAAAAAATCCATTCAAGTAATAGTTAATGGCTTATCCCAAAACACTGAATGATCACAAAAAACATCAACACAGTGGTATAGAAAACAATCGATATTGACAATCTTATGTGATTAATTTAATAAAAACAAAATCGAATAATATCCAGTAATAAAACTCGAAATAATTATTAAAAAAAATTGATAATGGTATAGTGTAACGCAGCGGTCTTAAAACATTGTCAACTCACGGAACCCTTAGAATTATAAGTTTTTTACGGGTAACCCCACCTCATTCGTGCCTCCCTGGGTTACACAGAACAGTTTGAAGATGACTCATATAGATAAAGAATTTCACCAATTTCCTGCAAATATTTCCCAATATAGTAAAAGCGACGATGAGTTTAATAAAACTAAGCAATTTTATCAATTTCATTCGAATCAGCCCAAAGTCTGCGCATATTTTGGGCGTAATTATCCGGTCGCGAATGTGTTAACAGAATGACAATGTTTTTCAACAAAAAGACCCATAAAGGAATTAGGTGGTTAGGTTAGTTTTGAAGTTAAAACTTTTAATAGAAACATCTGATTTCCCCTGGAGCACAAGTATAGAATAATTAAATTAATTAATATTCATTAAACAAGGACATTTGCAGACCTTTGGGGTGATGATAACATTCCACTAACTATACCTAAAAGACTTACACCCTTCAAATGAATTAAAACGCTCCCTCACCCCGTTATTTCCACCCTCCGATAACGCCTAATAGTATATTCAAAAAACAAAAATTCCACATTCTTAACTTTTCAATCAAAATTAAGTAAAATGATTATCCAAGTACAAGTCTTTTATCAGCAAGACCCGTCAATAATGTAATCACGCATATTTAAAGATAAATTAAACTGATAGATAATTTATTATCCTTCGTCTTATGTGATAATTTCACAATTTACATTACATAAAAAGAATTATCATTTTCTTTTTAAGACGATTAAACGTGTGGTGAAATTATATAATATCTACATGTATGCAAAGTTAATCTAGTATGCTAATTGTAAATGACTTATATTTTTGACTGTAAGCAATTTAGACATTTATTATAAAAGACAGTATATGACATACTCAGTTAATTTTTTTTTTCATTCGAAAGTATATTTTATGTCATTAAGTGTGAAATATAATGATGTACAAATGTCCACTGCGGCTTTGCTTGGGAGTACATATTCGGAAGTCCCATTATCTATGACTTTGCCGCATAAATCTAGTTGAATTTGTTGGATGGTGTTTGTTATGTTGACTTTGATGATGTCATTTTTTTCAGTTTATTTGCAAAGACTTGCGATTTAAAATAGCCTTAAAGGAAGAAGTCTTAAGTTGTTAAATCGCACGTTTTTAGTGTCCATTTCCATGCCCTCAAATCGGTCTTGCAAAATGTCATCCCAATTTGATGTTTCAAAGCTATAATCTTCCATGGTGATTTGCTGTATAAACGATTGACACAAATTGGACAGATATCACTTAAACAGAATGGCTATCCTAAAAATTTTCAAGTGTCCCTATTGAAAGTTCCTATATATTAGCCCTTTACACTGGATCAACAATGCCACACATTTAAAGATGTCCTATATCCTATGTCCTACTTGTCAATAAAAGACAACATTCCTTAATATTTAATTTACATTTATCTTTAATTTAGCCATTCGGTGGATCGTGGAAATGATTGTGTTCCTGCAATTTTCATTTTTTTTTTTCAGAATCCTTTAAAAAACATAGAATCAGTGTTTCACCATATTGTGATCATGGCTCTGTAGAAATGTCAAAAAGCTAAAGTATTTCTATAGGGTTATAAAAAATTTATACATTTGGAGAATGTTTAAACTTTCTTAAGTTGAGATTACACCCTCTACTGCACACTAAAATTAATCAATCCCTCATATAATGCATTAATATATCATCATCATCAGCCGGGGTCGATCCACTGCTGAATGAAGGCCTCCTCCTGCTTTCTCTTTCAGGGGGGTTGTTTTTTTGGACATAGCACACCACGCTGCCCAGGCGGGTTGGTGTGCGGTTTTCTGTCTGGGTTTTCCTTCCCATAGCCAAGAGAATACGGCACGCTGTGTTCCCAAGCGGTCACCCATTCAAGCACTATCCGCGTCCAATGCTGCTTAACTTCGGTGATCGGACGAGAACCGGTGCTTTCAACGTGGTATGGTTGTTGGCTATTAATATATATTTATTTAAAATAACATTAGTTATCAAGGAATTTTTCGCACCACACAAAATAAAGTTTCGTGACACATAAGTTCAGAAAGACTGTAAATTAAATGCCGTACATTGTTTCAATGTTGATAGTTCATTCGATTCATACATCGTTGATATTGCATAATAAATATAAATAATTAACATTATCGACACAATGAAATTTCAATATCAAATTTGAATTGTTCAAGCTCTGTGCGCGTTTGGCCGCTCACAGCCTGAATTTGGTCTTTTGGCATCTTCAGACATTCTCTCACATGGATGCAATAGAACTGACAATCATTAAAGCATTTTTAATGGCTATATATACAAAAGGAATGACACGAACAAGAAGGTATATATTTTTTTATAACCACTGATTTGATTATAATGATAATCAGGTTTGGAAAATATAATCTTACAAACAATACTGTATAATCAACTAACATTGAAATGTTATTAGGAAATTTTATACTAAGAGATAAATGCTTCTTTTTAATGTATAGTTTAAGGTGGGATTAAATGAGATGCTATATTATTATAACAATTAAATTATTCAGATTGTTGGCAAACTGAAATACTTCATGTAAAGAATATAGCAAGAGAAAATTTGAGAGGTTTAGCTGTTCATTCAATAATAAAAGGAACTCATTTGGGCCTGTTTATTTCTAAAATTTTATGATAGCCCAAGTTAAGATGCAATAATTTAACACCTTTCTTGTTCAACGGTTCGTGAATGACAAAACGTGCGGAAGTCTACAGATTTTTAACAATTCAAATTAAATATAAATAAATATGAAAAAATTACTAATTTCCACTACAATACCGGCCAGATAAACAATAAACTGAATAAATAATGGATTCATTTTACAGTTTTACTTATAATAATGTCGAGTACATAATAGATGCTATAGAGTAAAACAAAGTAACCAGTAATAGTACCTAAGACAACAGCGACAAACACCATTCCGGAACATGTGAGCAGCCAGTATCCAACGGCTTTAGAGGTTTCTTTTTCTGCACTTTTTGTTCCCATACATCTTACAACGGTCAGTGAACTATTTTTCAACGACTGCAGGAACTGAAATAAAAAATAAACCCCCATTTAACCTTTCACATAGTGATCAATACTGGCCTTACTACGAGAAGTGAGTTTTTGTAACATAACAATTGTGCGACTTATTAACAGTGATATGTATTACGATGTTGGATTGATTTAAAAATATACATGCTCACACAGCATAACAAACAGACTAAGCTTAATATACATCGATACTCCTCACAAAAAAAAAATGCAAGGAGTATACATACCTCCATACTCTTGCAATGATTTAATTCAATTTTAATTGTTACTAGCATTTTTTTTAAATTTCTCATTAACTCGTTCCCTGCTGAGCATTTTAAAGGATTTTCCAACGCCTTGACTTCAAAAATTTATTGAAGAATATTGGTTTGAAACAATCTTATTGAGTTTGTCAGGACAAATCAAGCAATGCATTAACTCAAAAATTAGCGAGCACAAGAAGGTTTTAACCACTGTTAATTCATATATTTTCTGGTATCAACTATCAACACGGTAAAATCAGCCGTCTCAACAGTTGAGACATTAGCAGTCAGAGGGTTAACAAAAAAAGCACTACTCTTCTTGACTTTGAAATTGACCAAAATCATGACTCTGACAATGACTAAAAAAGTTTAATTTAGTCAGGTGTTTTTGCTTCCTTATGAATTTATTCGCATTAAACTAAAGCTCAAGTAATCGATCCGACAAATTGTTCATTGAGATATTTTTCAAAATCGTCTAATTAAAAACCTAGCTGGAGTTGCTCATTTTCACAACCACGATTGCAGCCAAAACACCATGACTCCATGACTCCACGGCCATGGATTTAATTGTTACAACGGTTGATTGCAGCGAGTTGATAGATGTTAGAAATGTTAATACATAATTTGAAAAATGCTTGGCATAACACATTTATATGTGTAGCACATATGAAAAATAGCATGTAGCGACCGCTTGCTAATATCCAGCAACATACAAGATCATAATCACCCCCGATGTGCGTGGCCATAGCAATCTTTACTGTTTACATGGGAGTCTATCGCCAGACTCCTAATCAGAGTCTCTCAAATATAGGTGTTTAACTTTCGTGGACATGGCAATTTTTGTGTTGAAATATATCCCGATTTGTCCTGACAATTTCCGAACAACTTGCTCAATACTAAAATTTTTCTTTTACAAGAATTGGCAGTTTTCAGTCGCTCAGCTGCTCTTCTTCGGAGAAAGTTAGAGTGGGACAGAATACATAATATGCTAATCGCTATTGCTGTGTACCATTTTAAGGGATCAGATGGGCCTCTGAACAAAATCACAAAAATAAAAATTTCACAGTGCAAGTGAGGTGGTGGAAAACATCTCAACTAACTGCTACGCTCAAAAGTGTCATTCCTCTTAGCCTTATACGCGTATGCCATAATATATAACAAGTAATTGTAGTGGAAAAAAACGCAATGAAATGTCATAAAACTTGTTACTTAAGTATTTCATCATTCAAAACTAACCTTATTACGCAATCCAATCGCAGGTGATTTTGTCATGCAATTTTTAGTTCTAATAGCCGTTTTATATGAATTGATGTGAGACATAAATGTCCTTTGGCGAACATTTTCTAAAATTAAGCGGCTGTGTTTAAAGGAATTCGCTGAAAGACAGTGGAACGATTTCACAGCAGTGTAATTTACACACAATCTAGACACAGCTAGCATTTTTATGTTTTGTTAGGTCTCCGAAACTGATAAACTTTCTGTGATAATTAATTTTTATTTTATTTTTTTTTCAAAATAATCTGTACAATGTTCTTTCAGATAAGCCTGTACAGAAGCTTCACATTGACAGTTAGATATAGAGATGTCCCAATGCATAGACAAATGAGATATATATCAATTGACTACCCGCCAACCTGTAAAATTATTCGATATCATAATCTTGCAACCATTTCAAAAAGTGCTCAATTCTTTAACTCCAAAAATCCGATACATCATCTTTTATTACTTCAACGATCAATCATCATTTAAAATTTAAAAAAAAATACATTTATCTTTTTTAGAAAAACGTTATTTTTAATTCAGAGGTATCACGTTTATGGTGAATATTATTTTCAGTAATGGTGCTCACAGCTTCGAATCTGTGTAGAAAGTCAGGTCATAGATTTATGAATATCTGATTAGCGAAGCTTTATGAATGTTTGTATTATATTAAATAAAAGTTCCAGCAATAGCATGTGGCGTTATTGAAATTTAACTAATACGTTAATTGTTGAGGTGTATAGAGAAATACATTTTTAACTTAGTAATACAAATGAGAATTTTTTACAAATATGATCTTGCAAAGGATACATTCAATGAGTTGCACTATACACGATTATGTTGAATTGAATCATAAAAAAGTAGCTACAATTGGATGGTATGTAAATATTATGTTGCCCACCTCTAATGATAACTTTTTTATCACTGACCGAATAAACAATGAATTACAGAAACTACTTATTATTTTTAGTATCGCTCTTACGTTGTTTTGATATCGGAAAGCAAGTGTAGCAAGTAATTATAATGGAAAAGAAACACTGTGCCGTGCTATTCAATAATTTGGATTACGACAAGCAAATAATGGTAATTCTCCTTCTTTCAAATCATACATTTATCATTTTTATACAAACCTACTTATTGTTACAATATAATTATAATGTAAAATGATCCCAGATAATTCGTCTTACTTACTTCTTGACTTATCACTCTTATCAGTACGATATCTAACCAATATTTTTTGATTCTTGGGTAAATTATTTCATGGATCAAAGTACGAATATATTATTAATAATAAAAAAAATAAAAACATATCGGTACTAATTTTATTTTAACATATCAGGTCCCTTAGTTTTTTAACTGGCCGGGCGAAAAGACTATAATCGCACTATTACATAAATTTATTATTCTATTATTATACAATTTCGATAAAAAAAAAATTGATTAATTATCTAAGTACTTACTTAGGTAATTTACCTTTATATTTTAGCATATTATAATTATCTACCGAATTATCCCACACACTCAAAAAATGGTATACTTTTTGATCCTTTTTGTGAAATCTTGTTAAGTACTTAAGTATATGTTAATAGTTTTGCACTCCAAAACAAAGTTTCTCTCAGTAGAGAGAAAAACTTTGCACTTTAACCCAACAAACAAAAGTATATCTTTTATTAAATTTGTATTTTTATAACTTTTCATGATTCCACAATGTCATGTTTTGAAATTCTCCCAATTCTCCAACATTAATTCCATTTTTATAAATTATCAGACATTTGTGCATCAGTTCTGTTGCATGCGTGTGATAGAAGGGCCGAAGATGCCGAAAGGCGAAACTCGGGTCGTCAATGACAAAACATGCGGAATCATACAAAGTTGTAAAAATTCAAATTTGAAATATATTTTGTATGATAAATTTTAAAATGAAAGCTTGGAAACTATTTTTTTCTTTTATTAAAAAAGAAGATCATTTTGGATTAACCTAAAATTTAAAAAAAAAATTGGAATTAATTGGGCCTATAAAGTGTACTGACATGTGTAATTTTAGGTAAATGTCGAGGAATATGCTAAATTTGGAGCCTGGGTGGGTGAAACATCCAACACTTCTGTTGACTTTTTGAAACTAAGTAATAAAGAATGGAATGGTAAAACCAATTCTGAGAAGGAATTGATTTTTAATAAAATCGCGACTACTCTGAAAGATAATACTGAGATTATATCATCCATTGAGTTTTCAAGAAGAGGAATTAGTCCTTCGGAAACCAGAGAGAGTATCATCATGATTGTTGAATATTTCAATTACTACGCAAAATGGATTCACCTCTTAAGAGACACGACCTTGAAACCAGAAGGTAAATGATTCAAATAGTAATAAAATAAATATTATGTAATATAGCACTTTTATGATATTGACTGAAGGTGCTTGATGGAATTTCAATATCAAATTTGAATTGTTACAACTTTGTACGATTCTACATATTTTGTCACTAACAACCCGGGGTTCGCCTTTCGGCATCTCCACGTATTCTATCACACGAAAGCGAAACCCAGGTCGTTAGTGACAATACATGTGGAATCGTACAAAGTTGTTACAATTCAAATTTTAAATTGAAATTGTTTGATGGAAACCTTCAGTCGATATCATAAATTATTTAATATTTCAGGGAGAAAAAGATCCCATATAAAAAACAATGAATCTCTGTTGTGCTTTGGATGGGCCGCAGCTGCCAGATTGGCTGCAGGTAATGCCGTTGAGATTGTCGCTGGAGACAATATTGCTACTGCTTTGATCTTCATTGCATCACTAATGCAAAAAACAGGGTAATTGATTTGAAAGTAATACACATCCTGCCATTTTTCTTTTTGTCTATGTTATCATTTATTGAAACCATCAAATCTATGTGGCGGGATACCTTTTGTACCGGTTATAAATTAAAAATTTTACCTGATGGGAAGTTTTTGTATGGGGTATATGACAGGTCGAGAATTTCTCACAAAATCAAAACCTTATAATGAAAGTACACCTATCCCTAGATTTACACAGTACATGTGGGATTGAAAAATAATTTGAACCAGTTACATTTACAGCTATAATAAAATCATCCACGAAGGACTCAAATTGGGAAAATTAAGTAATCATTTTGTAAAAAAATACTCAAATGTTGAACGGGCCCTTCGATTCCAACGTGATATTAATCAATGCTCGTCTCAATACGATGAGATCCATAAAGATCTAACAAGAAATTCAAAGCAAATGTTAATAACAGATTTTATTACCGAATCTCCTCGAGGTGTAAATGTTTCTACTTCAAACATCGAATCGGCACAAATAATTTGAGTGATGAAAGTGACTTTGAACCAGTCAGCCAAGCAATAAAACAAAAAAAAATTGAAAATGTAAATGAAACTAAACAGGCGGCAATAATAAACCATCTCCGTCCAATATTTAAGGTTATTGAAATTGCCGCCTGTTTAGTTTCATTTACATTTTTTAAATTTTTTAGTTTTATTGCTAGCAGGAAATAAGCCAGGTCGTTAAAACAGAAGAGAGGATGTATTGTGTACCTTTTCTACACAGCTATATATAAGCCAATGTATGTTTAAACATAGTTCTGACGATGGTGTGAGCCGAAATAACTATCAACTATATCTTTTGTAGAACTAAAATACATTATTATTTTTTCACCGTGTTTCACCGTCACAACCACAATAAATAGACGCCATCAGGTTTGTTTTTTTTAATTCTAATAAATCTTTTTTTTAATTATCACCTTTTTAGGCTACCTGCAAACACCCTGTATGTGATTTCAGAATCATCTTTCAAGGCACTAAGGAAAGACTATTCCAGTAATTGTAACAGCACGGCAGGTTTGAGGAATTCTTTATTCTCACAATTCATTATGTTGTCATTCAATTGTTTATGTACATGGTGGGCCAAAAAGATCTACAACATTTTAAAGAGGCACATAATGTTTACGAAATTCTAAATTCTAATTCTAACCCAGGGGTAGTCAACCTGGTCCCTACCGCCTATTTGTGAGCTTTCCAGCTTTCGCAGTGGGCGGTAAAGGTTTTAAAAACATCAAGAAAAGCTGGTTCCCTACAATATAAATCACAATTACTGTAGAACTCATGGGCAGCAAGAAAATTTTACTACTGACGCAAAGTAGTTATAAAAAGGTTGACTACCACTGATCTAACCACTAGTAACGAGTGGTCAAGTCTACGAGTGGACATGATCACAAAAACTTAGTAATTCACAATCTAATGGAATATTTAATTACTTATAACAGCGTTGTAAAATGCAACATTTGTTAGGTTGGGTGACACATGAATGAGTTTGCTTCAAATACTAAGGCAAATAACTTTCAGAGGCATCTTCAGGCCAACTGAGTTCCAACAGTTGGTCTGAAGATGCCTCTTTTAGAGGCGAAACACGTGTCACAGTTAGTTACACAATACGTGGAATAATCAAAGTTATTAAATTTTATATTAGTTATATTTTGATTTTAAAAAATGCAATATTTTGTTGTTTGATAATGCTCTTGCTGATGATTGCTTTGAGAAATGTACGGAACACTATTTTTCTTTGTAGTTTGTTCATAATCACTGTTTCCATACAGGACCGTTGGGCACAAGTTGATATAAATATCCAGTCCCCTATAGGGCTGCTGGACGTCTAAAGGTTAAAAATGTTACATAAAATGCTTAATAAAAAGAAATATTAATCCTTTCCATGCTAACGTCTCCAAGTCTATGACGGCAATATATGATATAAAACAATGAAAAATAGCAATGCAGATAGATTAAATTTGTATGAAAAACAGCTGCATGGATCGGGTTAATTTAAAAAACAATTATTGTTTGACAGATTACATCCCTTTTGGAACAGTGATGACTGTCTATGAAAATAGTGATCAAGATTCGGCTGTAGATATGGCAATTTACGCTACATGCTCACGTAAAGGATCGGTTAGTATAAATTCAATATACTACAATAAAACCAAAGATAACTTTATTAATACTTTTGGCTGCAATGATGAATTTTAAAATCTCAGCTAGAAATGCTACCAATATAATAATTATTGATAAAAAAAACATATTGTCAACTGACACTAGTGAAATCATGTTAGCCAACAGTACAATCAAACATATAAAAATAAATGTGCACACACTATGGCAGTACTTTGCTCAGGAATAAACTTTCACGGCTTCAATCATCATGATGAGAAAAATGATTGTCAGTATTTCTTACTAATATCACAGTCAACAATATACACACAATTCTTTTTTTTATACAATACATTGGTTCCAGAAAGTGGCACATATAAAAAAACTTTATTTTCATATAATTTGATACTCAGTAGAACCTCGATTATCCGGGGATGAAAATAGTCCGGATAAGGATAACTCTGGATAATCGAAAAAAATCATAATTGAGAGAAAAAGACAAGTGTATTCATTATGAATTATTTTAATTTGCTTAAATTAATAAACAGCTTTGATACTAAATTATTTTTTATTGAAAAAGCAATTGATGTTTGCTTAAAGCAGTGGTGTCCAACCGGTCGATCGCGAGCCAAAATTTAGTCGATCCCGAAAACCATCAAGATTTTTTTTTAAATTCTAATGACCCCGAAAGTCGAACCAGTTAGCTCGGCAGTATTGTAACTTTATCGTAATAGCACAGCTCAAATATTACAATAACAAAGCAAATTCAAGTAATTCTGGGTATTGATGGGAATGTAACAGCTGCGCCCATTGTTTTGAAGGAGCTTGCTGTATTTCCAAAATTTTTTATCTATATACATATCTTTTGTTTGATTGACCGTACGGGATCATGTTTAAATTGCTAATCCATAACACGCGTTATTTGAACACGTGTTATAGATTAGTAAATCTTCAAATAACGATAGATTTCAGAAAGGTGCATCATTTCGTTTCACGGTTTTGCTCTTTAAACACCTCAAAATCTCTGCTGTGTCTCTGTTGCGAATCTGTTGTGAATATATTGTGAACAAAGCTTAATTTTTCGTTTCATCAAAAATCAAATATATCCATCCATGTTTTAAAAAAAATATTTTGACATTAAAATGAGTGCTGTGAAGAAATCAAAATTGTATCATTTTAATAATGATTAGGAAGAGGAGTTTATTTTCATAATGAACAATAACAAGTGCTTTTGCTTAATATGCAATGTGATAATTTCTCTACCAAAAAGAGGAAATCTAAATCGACATTATAGTACTGTGCACGAACATTACAATCGTGATTATCCTCTAAATTCAAAAATACGAAAGGAACACATACAAAAATTGGAGACTACACTCCATTCGCAGCAATCATTTTTTAAAAAGTTTGCGACAAATCCACATCCGCAACAGTGGCCTCTTTACGTGTGACACATATATTGGCGAAACACAAGAAACCCTTTACTGATGGTGAATTTTTTAAAGAAGGATTCTTAGCAGCTGGTGATTCATTATTTGAGAATTTCAAGAACAAAGATGAAATTATGAAAGCAATTCAGAGTATGCAATTATCAAGAAACTCTGTGGCGAGGCGATTTGAGTTGTTAGCAAACGATATGCGTTTACAGCTAAAAAATGACTTCGAAGCTTGCACTCACTTTTCACTTCAATTCGACGAATCGCTTGATGTATGTGACACGGCGCAATTGAATATATTTGCACGTTTGACTTTTTCCGATTGCAGTACGAAGGAAGAACAAGTAAAGATAATTCCAATTAAAGGAACATGCAAAGGAGAAGATATATATAACAGTTTTAAAGACTCCATTAAATCAGAAGAATTACCACTACAAAAACTCGTTTCTATTACGACGGACAGTGCACCATTTATGGTTGGCAGTGAAAATGGTTTTATTGCACTTTGTAGGAAAGATGAAAGTTTTTATCATATCACTGCATCATTCACCAACAAGCATTATGCGCAAAATTCATAAGCTTGGATCAAGTGATGAAAACCGCCATAAAAATAATCAATTCCATCAGAAGCAAACCGTTGAAGAGAAGTAAATTTATGTTACTACTAGAGGAATTTGAAAAACATCACTGTGATTTGCTGTTGCATAATGAAATTAAATGGCTAAGTAAAGGACTAGTCCTTGCTCGGTTTCGGGAATTATTACCCGAAATAAAACTTTTTCTACTCGAGAGAAATTATAACAAGTTCAAGTTATCTACAAAAAAAGAAATGGCTTTTAAAACTGGCGTTTTTAACAGATTTAACATCGAAGTTAATTAAAATTATTTTGAATTACAAGGGAGATCCAAAACCATCATAGATATGATTTCATCGGTGAATTCTTTCAAAATGAAATTGAAGCTATGGATTTCAAAGCTGAAGAAAAAGGATTTCTCTTATTTCAGCCATTTGAAAGATGAGATTGGTGAAAATGTGGATATATATGATTATGAGGAATATGCTGTTGTATTGAAGAGAATATCGCAAGAATTCGATAACAGATTTGCTGATATTAAAAATTTGAACATAATTTGCAGCTTCATATCTTCCCCATTGGATATAAATGAAAATTTAATAGAAGGTCTTGCTAAGGATATAGCCATTTTATTTTCAATGTATAGCTCTGATGTAGAGTTACAGCTAATTGAGTTAATAAACGATGTTACATTGGTCAATTTCAAAACTGATGCATGGAAAGTATTGAATCCGATTAAATATTCGTATTTGATAGATGTTTATTTGCGGGTTTCATCATGCTTCGGAAGTACTTATTTGTGTGAAGCCTCATTTGCTCACATGAATTACATAAAATCTAAATATAGGTCACGTTTGACAGATAATCATCTCGATGATTGTATGCGATTTGCATCGAGTAATTATCGGCCAAATTATTTGGAGATTGGCAAAAATGAACAATGTCAAATATCTCATTAAATTTGATTTTTGTATTATTGTAAAACAATAAAAAGTTTTATATTTTTTTTTATTTGCTTCATAAAACGTTAAATAAAATGTTTATAAGAAATAAATAATAATACTGGATCATTTTTTTATACACATATAACGATATTCCGCCTTCAATGTGTATAGTTAAACTTTTAAGACTTATTTAAAATACCAATTAAATTGTCTATAAGAATTTTATTAGAAGTCGATCCCAAGCAAATTTAAAATGTAAAAGAAGCTCGCAGTGATCAAAAGGTTGGACACCTCTGGCTTAAAGTCATCTTTTCTTTATGGTGCTGCCAAATCGCAATACTTTAGAGCAATACAGGTTGTCCTGAATTGCACTCTTCTTGACTCTCAACCGCTTCATGGCAACATCCAAACACTAAAAAGCTTCAAAATGTGTAGGACCAATATCTCCCCTTCTATTCTTTCCGATATTTCTTTAATTATCTTTTACTCATAATCCAGGATCTTTTGCATCACAATTTTACCGTTCGGTTGCATCTTCTTAGCCGCATTCAGCACATATTGAAATTTGTCTCGTTGCTTCTGCAATATCTCCTCTATCGTCTTCTATTTCATTACTGGTTATGATCAAAATGTTAAGATTGGATACTGTCATGTACCTTAACAGTTGACGCAATTCGCCACATGCATATCAGCAAATTCGTAATATTTTGACCAATCCGGATAATAGAGGTTCTACTGTATTAGTTCCAAATATTGTATAAAAATATATGAATAAACAAAGTTCGTTCTTCAAATTCGTACAAAATTTTTTTTTTTTTAGTATAAAATTTTATGTATTTTTTCTTTATAAAAATACAAAGAGAAACAGATACACATGTATACATACATAATTGTAACACGGTGAAAAAAATAGAAATGTATTTTAGTTCTACAAAATTATTAAAAAAAAATATAGTTGATAGCTATATCGGCTCACGCCATCGTCAGAACTATGCTTAAACTAACATTTGCGTATCTATATATAGCTGTGTAAAAAAGGTACACTATATATCTTCTCTCCTGTTTTAACGGCCTAGCTTGTTTCTTTCTCGTAATAAAACTAAATTTTTTCAAAAGTTGTAAATGAAACTAAAAAATGCGGCTATGACAATAAGTTTACATCAGACCCCTTCCCCCCGTGGAGCGGCTTAATCAATAGGCTAAACAATATATTAGTTTGTTCGTTAAGAATCCTTTGTGATAGTTGATGTCTATTGATTTCCAGCTGCTCCAAAGCGGTCATCCTACGACCCGTACTGCAAAGGTGCAAACACTTAGGCGCTGAGTTTGAATTTATATTATGTGATCCCTTTATAACGTGATTAGCAAATTGTCAATCTATTTTTTTACTATTGAATGATCTTATATGTTCCTTAGCTCGAGTAGATATACTCCTACCTGTCTCTTCGATGTAAACGGATAAACATGAGCCACAGGACATTTTATTTTTTTCACCGTGTTATAATGGAGTTCTACCAAGTGAATGCCAATTCAATCAATATACATAATTGTATTCAATCATAGGAGGTTTTTACTGCTGCCACTGGTAGCTTGCAAATATAATCGTTTGTGATTTTTTTTACGTCAAAAGTCCAAGCATTCGTCATACCTCTGACGATGGCGGAAACCAAATTTGCTATCGACTACCAAATAAAATAAAATTCAGAGGTTAATTTCATTATTATATTTTTCAGGTGCCGTGGTCTTTGAAAAGAATTATCGTGCAAGAAACAATCTATAAATCTTTTTTGGGAAAACTAAAAGAACGGCTGGAAAAATTGAAAACAATCGACGGCGGTGGCAACAAATCGACTCATGAAACTGATATCGATGAATTAAATAAATTATTAACATCAAGAAAGATTGATACATCAATGCCGTTGATTTTACTTGACAATATTTCACCATATCTCATTGAAGAATTAGCTTCTCGAGAGTTTTTCACTTCTATAGTGGTAACTCAATCCTTCAGAACAACTAAAGAAGCCGTGTCGCTGATCAACAGTGTTCCGTCGTTAGCTCTATCGGTATGGTGCGAGAATCAAGCTGTCAGCAATGAAATTTCTCTTCTCGCCAATGTTGGCTGCGTATGGCAAAATTTACTGGATCATATTTCACCAGCTGTTACAGTCGAACTGTGGAGAGATTCCCGGAAAACCTTTTTGGGGGGAAAACAAGGTTATTTTATTACACAGTGAAAAAATAGCAATGTATTTTAGTTCTACAAAAAAGTTAGCTATTTCGGCTAGCGCCATCATCAGACCTATGTTTAAACATACATTTGCTTATCTATATATATATAGCTATGTAGAAAAGGTACACAATACATCTTCTCTTCTGTTTTAATGAGCTAGCTTATTTCCGGCTAGCAATAAAACTAAAAATATTTAAAAATGTAGATGAAACTAAACAGGCGGCAATTTGAGTAAGCTTAAATATTGGACGGAGATGGTTAATTACGGGAAAGCATTAGCCCCTTACAATGGTCTGAGCATTGCATTCGCATTGCTATTTTTTCACCGTGCTATAATGGAGTTCTACCAAGTAAATGCCAATTCAATCAATATGTTATCTTATTTCTTTATCCAGCATTTATAATATTTCAGTACACCCAGTCTTTTTTTACGCGATACATTGGTTCCAGAAAAAGGCGTGTAAAAAAAATCGCATAAAAAAATCACAACTTTCATATAATTTGATAAATTGGTTCCAAAAATTAAAATATCGCGTAAAAAAGTACCAGAAGCGTATTAAAACCAAAATTTGCTCTTTAAAAAAGTGCAAAAAAAATTTATATATTTTCATGTCTTTATTGCTTATAATATATAATGAGACTTTTCACTTTATGAATTATTCGCTGCTGTCACTCTCGGTTGCGAAATGTAATCGTTTGCGATTTTTTTAACGAAAGTATTGAATTTGGTAAAACCTTCTTGTACTCACTAATTTTTGAGTCAATGCATTGCTTGATTTGTCCTGACAAACTCAATAAGATTATTTCAAACCAATATAACTCAAAATTTTTGAAGCTTAGGCGTTGGAATATTCTTTAAATGGCTCAGAAGGGAACGAATTAAAAACGAATTAAGAACGTACTAAAAAATGTGTTTTTATCGTGTAAAATACCTATCAATAATTAAATTTTATTTACAACTTAAAATAAAACATAGTTTTCATCACAGATTGAACCAAAATAATAAAAAAACATTTAAAAATACAGAAAAACGCTCATTTAGTAAAAACTAACTTAAAATATTTTTTTTAGGTGTCATTCAAGAAATGTGTGGACTATCTTCCAAAATGCTTGTAATCAAAGGAGCTGTAAATGAAAAAATGGAAATAATGTAAGAACTTACATTTTTTTTTCATATGGTAGACTGCTCATCAATTTTATCTTAATTTATTACTTAATAATAAAATAGACATATTCACCTCAATCCTTTGTAATGTAAATATAACGTCTTCTTAACACATTGGCGATGGGATAATTACGGTCAAGGTACGTGCAAACATGGATTCGATGGGTATGAAATTCTTAAATATTATTAACTTGCTCCACGCAGCTGTTTTTCATACAAATTAAATCTGTCCGTGTTGCTATTTTTCGAAATGTTTTATTTCCATATAGAATTATAAATAGAGCAATGAAAAATAATTGGGTTGGATTTTATGGATGCCAGATGTATACAGAATGAAACAAAAACACAAAGAAATGTCTTATGTTGTCACAATCACTTTAACAAATATATTCCTAAAAAATAAGTCACTCGTAATCGCCATTACAGTGACGGCTCGAAGCCATCAATAAAACTCAAATGAACAAACGCCATTGCTGTCATTTATCATAGAGTGCTACATTGCAAAGCTTCGAGATTGGTGCGAAGTTCAGTACGAAGTTTGGCGCAAAGTTTAAAACTGATTTGTGACTCCGGCGGAGATCGCAATAAACTTAAAAAGTTGAGTCGAAAAATCGATGTTTTAAACATTTAAACCTAATACTTTTGAGAAGTGTATGGAGGTGGCAGTAGCAGGACAAATAAGGCAATATTTTGAAACCAAAATCAGTCCTATATGCAAAAGATTGCCTGTATTACTGACGTTTGAAAGTTTGCATCTCAAGGTCTGTGACACTCGCGTACTGGCCCCGCACCTTGCCGTCACAGACCCTGAGACTTAAGCGTGGAAAGGATTAAAATCATCATAACTTTTACTTTATCGTTCATAAAAATCTGCAGTTTTATTTATTGTATTATGTTTTATTCTTGTATTGCTTGATATTTTTTTTGTGATTTCAGACATCATCTTTCTGATGCTGTTAATGTAGCTAAAAAGTTACAATCATCTTGGGAAGCAATGGGGGGTAACGGAAGATCAAATATTCTAATAAAGATTGCCATGGAGATCAGCAAGAACCGAGATAAATATATCAGGTAAAGTAACAAAAAAGAAACAAATACATTCTTGGAATTTATTTATTTGGTACATTATTTTACAAAAATGACAAATTATATATATAGAGTGTTTTTTTAGAGGTATAAAACATTAAAATGGAATAAAACAAAAAAAGTTCTGTTTGTTAATATTATATTGAATGCTAGAATAATTTATTAATATAATGAACATAATTCTTTAGACCAGTGGTTCTCATGTGGATTTTGAGGAGAGGATTTTGCTACGGCCACCAACAGTTTTATAGTAAAAATTGATATTAGGAATAAATGTGTCTTTACAAATGAATTTGTAAAACTATTGTAATTTTAAAATTGATTGAATGCACCTGACTTATCAAGCATTTAGTCGAGTTTAACTAAAGGACCGGTTTAATAATAACAAATTTTAACTTTACTTAAGCAAGATTTGCGATAGTAAGTCTGAAGATGCCTCTGAAAGAGACGAAACACGTGTCACAGTTAGTAGCACAATACATGGAATAATCAAGTTATTTAAAATTTTATATTAACAATTGTTTTATTAATTTTGTCGATTTTACCTACAACTGTATATTGCGAAAGATCATTCAGTGTAATGCACTATATAAAAAAACAAATATCGAAACTATTTTTACCACATTTGATGTGGCCACGAGATATTTCCATAGGACAGCTGATGTTTATAATACCACCAAAGTGAAATTTCACTAGAGAACCACTGCTTTATACCATTTAATTATTTATTATTACATTATTTTTTTTCTGATTTGTTTAGTAATTACTACTCAAAAATGGACCGTTCTGAAGCGGAAAAGATTATGGATTTATCAATCAATTATATCTACTCCGCAGCCCGAACCTGTGTCGAATCTGGCAATCAATGCGTCATCGCCAACAAGAAAATTTCCCTATGTGTTTTAAAACCTGTCGGGGTTGTAGCTATCCACCCTCAAATAGATTTATTGCAAATATTTCTACAAACTGTTGTGGCGGTTGCAATGCTCGGAAACGCAGTCGTGTATAAAACAGACATCAAGGATTTATATGAAATTTGTAAAATTTACCGGGATATTGGATTGCCTGTAGTCCTGTTTAATGATCCAAACGAAAAAGATTCTAATGGACTCGATTATGTTTGGATTTTAAATGAAAATACATCTGTTGGTGCAAGTTATACAACTCCTCATGTACAATGCTCACATTTGTGCGCTATTCAAAATAAAGAGATTTTAGAGATGTACTTTTGTAACAGAAAAATCATTTGGAGTTCTTTCGGAGAAACATTTGCCAATTAATGTGCTGACTGCTAACATATTGACTGTTGAAACAGCTGAATGCAGTGTGTTGATAATTGACATTTAAAATTATAAGAGAGTTAACAATGTGAAAATTTTACACATATAAGGTAATTTTTTATCAATATATAAGCCTTATTTGTCCTAGTGTTCTCTATAATCTTGCTTAACACCAGCAATACTCAAACTTTAACCACCCAAGCATTTTTTGTGAAATATTCGTGCGACCCATAGTTGTTTTAAAAATAATTATATCTCTAAAACTATCCATTATATTTGGGTAAAATAAGAAGCATTATCAAAATAAAAGATTGTTTATAATTTAAAAAAGCTTTATACTCAATTTTTCACATTTTATATAATTACACGTGAAAGTTAAAGAATAAAAACATATCTGAGGGGTTCATGCATCCAGATTGAGAGCCACTGCCTCAAAGAAAAAAATTCTATGTATTGTATGAAAAGAATCTGTTTCCCCATCAAAATATATGGAACAGTGTAGATTAAGCGGATTTATTATGGTCCGCCTAATATAACAATGCATAAGCCAAGTGTCGATATTGTAACACAGATCTTTATATAACATGGTAAAAATAGTTTTCGAAACCGAAAATAAAATTATTGATCAGTCTCTCAATGGCATTGTTAATATAAGCTAATATTCATATTTTGAAAACTGTTTTCATAAATCAGTGTAACTCGACAGCAAAATGCAACATAATCACTGGTCCCGTACGGGACGCTGGGTATTTATAGGTTAACCAATTTTTTAAATATTCAATATCAGCAGGGTTTAACTGTTTGATTATTGATGGCTTCAATGATTTTTTTACCGCTTGCTTAACTCATCGAAATAAATTCTTCAATTCTTCACCAAGTCACCAATCTTTGTATTAATATTGTATGATTTCCTGTAAATTGTTTCTTAGTTCTTGAACCCATGGTTTTGTATACCTGCTACCTTTAACTCAAATATTTTGTATAAATGGACTTACTTCTAAATTGTATTCTGTCATAATGCTCGCAATGAGCGAAACGGTCCAGATCAAAAAATATATTGTGAAAATAAGTAAGTACTTAAAAAATGTGTTTTTACTCTTATAAGTTGTAAGAAGCATGGCCAAGTGCATTTCTCTCTTTGTTCAAGTTTTCAAACTATTGAAAGTGTGATGCCTAATAGAAAATTCGTTGGATAAACCTGTGTAGTATCCATACGCCCTCAAGTAAATTATCGTAAATTTGTTAAAAATCATAAATACACAAATTTTTTATTTGATTTTGTGTTAAGTGTCTCAAGTATTATATCAACATCATAAAATCCAACCAGTGACCACTAACGTCTCAACTGTAATGATGACTGATTGCAGTGTGTTCATAGATGATATTTAAAAAATACAAGTGTTTTTTACAATTGACATAACTGAACACCGCTTGGAACTTTCCACATCTTCAATATCTACGGCCTTACCTCTGATGTCATGTGAAACATGTATTCTCAAAGTGAAGTCTGTTAGGTGTCATGATTTGCTACAGTAAAGCAACACCGGCATAAAGCTTTTTGGTTTAATCTGTACACCGGTGTGTCCAAAGTGGTATGGATTGAGTAAAATGTCCAGTTATTTTTTAGAAGGTAGTGAGCACTTTTTTTATTTCACCATTATCCAAGATATGTACATCAATGTATCTGAAGTTGTTGACACTGCTGATGACTGGTCCTGCAGTAGTCAAAGTCCTATCAAATGTTTGGTAATATACCATGTTGGTCTTACTTGGGTATATTTTCTAACCAGTGAATAATCTCCCAAATGTCTTTAACAGATGTATCAAATATGAGTCATAAGCATATACAAGGTCACCTTGCTTCAGGTTGGGAGCTATGGCTACACCACGATCAGACAAAATTGACCTCCAAAGAATGAAGTCTAAAATAATAACAAACAGGAACAGAGCAAAAACACTACCCTGTTAAAGGTTTACCCCCAACTATTGTCATGGCTGATTACAGTATGTTGATAATGCACACTTAAAAACTAAATCGAGTTAATAGTGTCAAAGATTTTATGTAAGATCTAATAATGAAATATTTTTTCGATATTGATTAGGTTGATTTACGTCAACAGAACTGATTCAAATTTTAAATATTTAAAAGTCTAAAGCTAACAACTCAACGGTTGAGATGACTTTTTCTGTGTTGATAGTTGATTCCCAAAAATATATGAATTAACAGTGGTTGAAACCTTCTTGTACTCGCCAATTTTTGAGTTAATGCATTGCTTGATTGCATGTACTGCTTTTACTGACAAACTCCATAAGATTGTTTTAAACCAATATTATTCAATAACCTTTTGAGGTGTATGCGTTGAAATATCCTTTAAAATGCTCAGTAGCAAATGAGTTAAAAGTCTAAAGCTAACGAGTCACTGGTGTGTTGCTTTCCTACCATTTTATTCATTTCTAGCTGCTAGAGCAGGTGTAGGGAACCTGCGGCCTTTTGGCTATTCTAGTGCGGCCTTTTGACTGATAAAACTCAAATAAAGTCAAATTGAACCGAATATTCAAATGCTTTCTAACAAAAAGCAGAAGCAAATTAGCCATTAAAGGTTGGTTAACTGTAACATTAACAAATATTTTTAATGATGTATGTACTTTATTATGTATTATGTTTCTTATAGATATACAGCTTGATGATTGATAATTAGTAAAAAAAATTAGACGGCAATAATAATATATAATAAAATTTGATTCCTTTAAATACATACATATGTATAACATTTTTTTAATAATATACAATATAATAAATTAGATTTCTAAATGTGTATTTTTCTTAAAAGAATTTTTTAAATTGCATTTCGACTTATGTATATTGTAAATTGAAATATTTAGTTTATAGGTTTATCAACGTTTTCTTTACTGCGATCTTATATTGAATCAGATGAATGTGGCTTTTTGAAATGAAAAGGTTCCCCATCCCGGTTAGAGTGTTAATATTTGAACATCTAAAATGCAACTAAGCAGGAAGCAGGTTAAAAAATAAAAACAAAATTTCAAACTGATTATATATTTAGTCAACAAGATATAAAAAGATAACAGAGCATATTTTACCATTTTTCTTATAATAAAAAATATTTTATAATGTATTAACAAAGAATGTGTTTATTTACAGAAAAAATACATGTTAGTATCTCTTGACCCACAAACTGCTAACGTTTTAACTGTTGGGACCACATATTCCAGAGTATTGATAATTGATATTAATAAATAGTAAAAACTAATGTCAATGTTAACCTGCTGACATATTTAAAAGATATTGCAACACTGAATATTTAAAAAATTGCTTCAGTAATGATGGTGTTATAAACAAACACCTTGAGAATATGTGAAAAAATCAGACTATATTTTGACATAAATTAGTTTCTAGACTAAAGTTTCAACGCTGTCAACTCTCTTATATTTGTGAATATCTCCCATCAATACTCTAATCAGCTGCCGAAACAGTTGAGAACGTTGGCAGTCAATTGGGTAAAAGTTTGCCTGAATTGCGACAGTCTCCAAAAGTTTGTTAAAAACTAACACTCTTGAAATAAATGTTAAATATTCTTCATGTACTTTAGGGTTAAGCTCTTAATATAGAAGTGAGTAGATCGAAAGCCATTTTGTAATATTTTAGTATACGGTTCTCTTGGTATGCATCAACATAGGTGAATTTTTGCTGAATTAGCAGCGTACAGTGAGATTGGATAGATGAGATTCATCCACAGAATATTTGAATAAATCAGAAAGCTTTGGTTCTTTTTTTTACAGCATCTTGATCCTAATTTACGATATCGACTGAAGGTGCTTAATGGAATTTCAATATCAAAATTGAATTGTTACAACTCTCTACGATTCCACATGTTTTGTCACCAACGACCCGGGTTTCGCGTTTCGGCATCTTCAGGCATTCTATCACACGGATGCAATAGAACTGACGCACAATAAACAGTTAGCATCGTCTATATACCAAAGGTATTAATTGAAGGAAAACACAGACCCCAACGCAAGAATTAAATGGCAGCTAAAAAAAATTTAATAATATTGATCTAATAATAATTATCAAAATTGTCTGTGATAAGTTTCATTAACGATTAATACTGTTAATGAGTTGTTCTTTAAATGGTTTTACAAAAAATAATAATCAGTTATCATTAAAATATAATTGTTTTTTTTTTTTTAATACATACTTATTTCAATTTGGCAAGTAATGATTAAAAATCTAAATAGATGTTGTATCCGTATGATGGAATGCCTAAAAATGCTGAAAGGCAAAACCCAGGCCGTTAGTGACAAAATATGTTGAATCGTAGAAAGTTGTAGCAAATCAAATTTGTATCTTGGCCCTAGTTTCAAGTAGCAACATGTCAAAAAAACATTCTGACATTGGAGGTAAATAAAAAAACAAGTGATGTCTCTTTCTTCAAAATCATCGGGGACAAATGCCCTCCCGTTCTCTCAAATGTAGGAACTTTACTTGTACAGTAAAATGTTTATGCTCGCCACATGGTATGGAATAAATTAAAAATTATAAAATGGTCAAGTAAGATTCGATACTCAAAATAACGTTCTGCTAATGATATGAACTATTTCTAACTAAAATAAAGTTTTATTTTCATCATATTGTGTGCACACTGGTGATTTCTCGTAACCAAAGTTGTTGTACCGTCACTTCTTGGTGGAAAGGCATTATATGTAAACAATAACACGAAAATATTAACAATTGTTTCCACAATTTTTTAATGTAACAATTAGCATTCAGTTGATAATCTGCTTATGTGAAACCTATATTGATCTTAAAAACATATAATTGTGGAAATAGTATTGAATATTGTGTTTTATTATTTATATAATTTATAATATCGACTGAAGGTGCTTAATGGAATTTCAATATCAAATTTGAATTGTTGTAATTTTGTACGATTACACATGTTTCGTCACAAACGACCCGGGTTTCGCCCTTCGGCTTCTTCAGGTATTCCATCACACGGATGCAACAGAACTGACATTTTCTGTTGTTCTCTGGTGTTTCTGTTCAGTTCTGTTGCATCCGTGTGATGGAATACCTGAAGATGCCGAAGGGCGAAACCCGGGTCGTTTGTGACAAAACATGTGGAATCGTACAAAATTACAACAATTCAAATTTTTTATTATTTAAATATATTTATTTGTTTCAAACATTTAAATGTGGCATAAAGGCTTACACCAAATCAAAAGATACGAGTAAGGTAATGAAAAATGTTAGTTTAAAAAATGATGAGTTGATACTTGGCTGATAATGTTAGTACGATCTTTTCATACATAAATGAATAGCTTGATTGGCTTGTTTGTGCGTGATAGTATTGTGGCTGTTGAGATAAAAGTTATCGAGGGCACATCGCATGGCGACCCCCATCGACCGGCAATGATACACCGGTAATATTACTTGCAGCACCACTGGCCAAGAATGCGATAGTTTCTGCGACTTCCTCAGGATTGCCGGGTCTTTGCAGGGCGTGTGTCTCTTTTGAGCGCTCTAAGAATTTTTTATACGCCTCTTCGTCCATTCCACCTCTCTTTTGTAGGTTAGTTAGGATTACTCCTGGGTTGACAGCGTTTACTCTGACCTGTTTCGGAGCAAGTTCTAAGGCGACACATCTCGTGAACTGATCCACGGCCGCTTTCGAAACGCAATAGGCTAAAACGTTCGCAAACGAACGCACTCCGTTTACGCTGGAGACGTTAACAATATTTCCTTGAGTTTTCACCAAATGCGGCACGGCGAGCATTGTCAATTGGTATACTGATCTCACATTTGCACCCATGACTCTGTCGTATTGTTGAAGGCTGGTGTTCTCAATGCTTCCCATTTCTATAATACCGGCATTGTTAACCAAAACGTCAAGTTTCCCGTACTCTTTTATCGTCGAGTTTAAAATGTGTTGCACGTCCGATTCGCTGGTCAAATCGCCGGTTACGACAAACGGTTGCGAAGCATTTGCACCTCTTTTACATTCGTCAGCTATTTTATTGAGATTGTCAACATTCCTACCAGTCAACGACAAAACAGCACCGAGTTTTGACAGATGAATCGCCGTGGCGGCACCGATTCCCGAACTCGCTCCCGTAATCAACACGACTTTTCCAGCAAAATTCATTTTTTTTAAATTATGGAAGCAGCTTTCTTCCCAGTAGTCGAATTATAAATAATTATACAGTAAGAAACTATTCGAGAAGATATCACGTGCCACTATCAGCAATCACGTCAACATAATAATAAGCACGACCGCACGAAAACAAGATATCTTTAGAAAATATCTGGCTTCTTACGCACAATAACAGAGCGTCAAGTAGTTTCGATAATAAATAAAACTGAAAAAATACTATGCAAATATAACTACCTAGAATTTTTTATCATAATAATAATCATTTTGCATGAATATAGATAAAAATCGGTACAAAAAAGTAAATTTTAACCATGACAAACTTTTATGTATCACTTAAATTATTTTTTAGACAAGCTTAGCCATAATTTTTAGGTATTAATTTATAGATAAATCAACTGAATAGGATAACATACATTATAGTATTGCTTATGAAACAAATAAATTCCGATTTTGAAATAATCCGCCATGTCAACAAACAAACTTGCCAATGCATTCAATCTGAAAATTTAATACATGACAACTTAACATTGATACAATATATTCGAAATCGTAGAGTTGGTCTTATAGTGACTAGGTAGTACCGATACAAAAATTCTCTTCAATATCTAGCCAAGTTTGACTGTTTTAAATATTGTAATATTTTATGCGTACAGTATCAATTGCAGGCTTTCCGGGTCCCATCAAATGAATTCTCTCCCCCCAGTAATTACAATTTTAATTAAATCACAAAGAAAAACTAGATATACTTTCTATTATCAAAATTACATCGATGAAAATACTCGTAAATACTAATGATTGTAAATAATAAAAAACAGTTTTTTCACAATCGTGAAATAAAACACAAGGAGATTATTATAAGTAGATGTAATAATTTTATTGAAATAATAGTAGCTATTTTGTATCAATTATGACAAGTATTTTACAAGCCAAAATATAGTATTTTTAACAAGTAATAAAGTGAGCAAAGTTATCATTGTATGTATATAAATCATCAATTTTTTTTAAGCAATTGCCTACCAAACTGAAAATATTTAACATATTATTAAACAGTAATGTTCAATGTTGACATTTGTTGGTAGTAAATTCATTTCTGGGTGAAATCTAATTTATTTAGCGAGGGCACATAGCATGTCTTCCTCCGTCAACTGATAATGTAACTCCAGTAATGTTGCTTGCAGAACTGCTAGCCAAAAATGCGATCGAATCGGCTACTTCATCAGGTTGACCCACTCTCTGGAGCGCGTGAGTTTCCTTGGAGTGCTCCAGAAATTTATTGTACGCTTCACCATCAAGTCCACCTCTTTTATGAATATTGGTAACAATAACACCAGGGTTTACAGAATTTACTCTGACATTCTTGGGCGCTAATTCTAAAGCGGTGCAACGGGTTAATTGGTCTAACGCCGATTTAGAAACACAGTATGCCAACACATTGGCGAATGCTCTGATACCGTTGACACTTGAAACGTTTACAATATTTCCTTGCGTTTTGATCAAATGTGGCACCGCCAACATAGTAAGATGATATACTGATCGCATGTTGGTATTCATTACTCGATCGTACTGATCCAAACTAGTATGTTCTATGCTTCCCATCTCTAGCATTCCAGCATTATTTACGAGTACGTCTAATTTATTGAAATGTCTAATAGTAGATTCCACAATTTTTTCGACGTCCGCTTCTATGCTCACGTCTCCTGTTATTGTAAATGGTTTCAAATTTCCTAGCTTTTCACATTCGTCTGCAACTTTCGTAAGATTATCCAAATTTCTGCCGGTCAGTGAAAGCAAAGCACCTTGCTTTGCCATGTGAATGGCAGTCGCGGCTCCAATTCCAGAGCTAGCTCCAGTTATAAGGACTACTTTACCGGAAAATGCCATTTTTACTCGTGACAGTGAACACCTATTGACAGATCAATGAAGAGCACTGAATTTATCACACTTCCAGGGCCTTTATCATAGACCGATATACTTTCAGCTGTCACCTAGTTGCGTTTGAACAAAGCACTAAGTAAAAAGATTAAACACTTGTTAACTAATCTTTAGATCGCGTTGTAGTGGGGTATCAACGTTATGTAAGAATAAACAGAATTGCAATCGATATTAGATTAATATCGGTGAGGCGTGCATCGCGAAATAACGCAATTTTATCTTCAAATTGTGTTTTTTTTTTAACTTAACCAGTTCGATATAATTTCATATTAATCTTTATGCCATGATTATCATTTCATCTTTTCAGGGCGAGATGCAAAAGTTACCAAATTATTGATTTTTTTTGTTTCGTCTGTAGGCAAATTGGAGCAAAAAAGAATAAATATATGCTTTTCAAATTTACAGGAAGAAAATGCAACTCCACCCTTTCTTGAACTCTCACATTCCAATTTTATTTTTATTCTAATTTAAAAGTAATTGGGGTAAAATAATTCCTATCAATTCAAACAAAATGCGCTTCGAATTCAGGCGTCGTATTTAAACATTTCTTAGTTACGATTGTGCTTAATATTTTGCCCCAATAATGTTACAATATACACATAATAACATGTTACAATGTACAGTGTGTACAAAGTAATTTGATTATACGATGTTACAATATTCGCCATTAGGTATAATCCAGCGGGTAAAAAAAAGAAGTGTTCTTATACCTATATACTTTCGTTTAAATTTTAATCATTTGGCTGCCTGTACCCAGTACGCCAGCTATATTTGTAACAAAAAAAAGTAAACTTTCGATGTTTTTTAAATTGCATATACAGAAATAATCAATAAACTCGTCAATTGTTTATTTTTATATCATAAAAAGTAGGGTTTGTTTTAGAATTTTGAAAAAAAAATGATTTTGGTACCCTTGTAAATATTGACATCTCTCAAGTGACAGTTCGAACACTCGAAGAAATCACGAAAAGCGATGAAAAAATCATTTACAGTTATGGTTAAATGTTTCTTATAAATATCAGTGCATGAAGTGTCAAAGATTATTTTTAAAAGAAGGAATGTTTGGCAGAAAATACGTTTAAAAATATCTCGTCTCAGGCAACCATCCGGTTAAAAAAGGAACAACTATTTTAATATACATACCCAATAATGCTTTAAAAAAGTTGCAAACCATAAAAAAAAGATAATACTTTGCATATATAATATTACATAAATACATTTACTTGTTTACTATCTAATGATTGAATTATCTTTTCAAACTAATTAATCAGTGCCCACTTCATATGTATATATATTTTTGCAATAAAAATCAAGATTTTTATATCGATAATAGTGACGGCTAGATGATAGTTCAAATAAATCGATAAATACCGATTAAAATTTAAAAAAACCTTGTAATAGAAAAACAAAAACCAACAGATAATATCTTTACTTATCTCATACTATTTTATTCCAGAAGTACTAAACCTTTGACTAGCGAATTATTTTTTTAGAAAATTATGTTTTTTTTGTATATATTGATAATCTATTTTTAAAACTGACCAAAATTAATAATTAATAAAAAAAAACTAGTTACAACTAACCGTTACTTACTATCTCAATAAGTGAATTTTTTTTTTTCGACTATTATGCAATTCATATCAATAATGTAATTGAAATAATTCAATATAAATTTCAAATAATTATTTAGAACCTTTGCCTATAATTTGGCTCTAGATCAACACTAAGAAATCTATGCCACGTGTGGGACGCAAATATGCATAAAACTAAAATTCTCAAAGTATGGACCAAATATTGAGGTGTAAGCTTCTAAACTTGAACCACAAAAAATCGCTAATGCTTAAATATTCTAATTTTTATGTTTTTGTGTAACGTGTGTTATTTGTACCCAAATAAAATTGTCTTACTGCACAACAGATTTAACAGATTTGGTTGCCGACCCCTGTCTTAAAATTTTACTTCGTTTGCCTCATATTTGCCTGTCGACACGTGTTTCTCTACGGTCGGTGACAATGAAAAAAGAATAAAGCAAAGAGAATTTTGCTAGGCTAATTTATTTCAAATTAACAGCCTTTTTTAAAAATAATTTACTTCGTTCGAAATAAATAATAAAAATAAGGTAACTGTCAAAAATCACTTATTGATATGGTCGAAGAAAAAAATCAATATAAAATCTGGGAATTGTAATAGATAATAAATGATACAAGATGTCGCCGTATCGGTACGGCCATGCTCCTCAAAGGGTTAAATAGTCAACGTAATATTTTTTGAACGATGTGTTAAATGATATCAATATTTGGTTGCTATAAAAATTTACGAGAGCGATAAAAAAATTCGCCGTTTTCCCGAAACACCTCAAATATTTCCGTCAATAAACGAGACCCTTGTTAATATATCGGTGATCCACTACTAATATTAGAATGGTTGATTTGAATGCAATTTTTAATTGTGGGGGATATTGGTATAGCAATTTGTTACTGTTACAGATTACCAACCTTTGGCTAATTTGCTTCTGCTTTTAGTTAGAAAGCATTTGAATATTTGGTTGAAGCATAGGCATAGACGTTCGTAGTATCAGTTGGTCTTGTAAATCTAGATCAGTTATTTGAGTTTGTAATTTCGTTCTATCAGTCAAAAGGCCGCAATAGAATAGCCAAAAGGCCTCAGGGTCCCCACGCTTGGTCTAGCGAAACAAACACGCATTCGTTTATGCCGCAATTCAACAAAAAAAAAAAAACTTAAATACTTACAAAACATCAAGTTTGGCAGATAGCTTTTCATAGAAAATACGCAAACATAGTTTTTTAATTAAATTGATTTTACATGAAAGCTTAATAACAAAAATATCTAACAGCACATCGAAAATTAAATGAAGCAAAAGTTTTCTATCGAGTGGTATATTTCAAAATAAAATTTCTGTAGAGCGACACGTTTCATTTGCTCTCAAAAAAATTTTACAATTTGTTTCGCTTAATCATTTAAACAAGATTCCATGAGATGTCACTGTCTGAAAAGTATTATTTATATATATATATATATATATCATGATTTAAAACAATCGACATAGGCTAGATCAGGCATGTGGGACCTGCGGTCTTTTGGCTATTCTAGTGCGGCCTTTCACTGATAAAACGCAAATAAAGTCACATTGAACCAAATATTCAAATGCTTTCTAACATAAAGCAGAAGCAAATTAGCCATTGAAGGTTGGTAAACTGTAGCATTAACAAATATTTTTAATGATGTACGTATGTATTTTATTATGTTTCCTATATATTATATATACCCAGCTTGATGATTGATAATTAGTAAAAAAAAAGGAGACGGCAACAATAATAGATCTCAACAAAAAATAGTTTATAATAAAATATGATTTCTTTTAATACATGTACATATATATAACATTTTTTTAAACAATATACAACAGAATAAAACCACGCTTAATATTATACAAATCCGTGTTAAACAAGTTTTGAAGTTCATACAAAATTAAGGTTTGCGTTCCAAAATAAAATCATAGATAGTTGATATAAATATGTACTTTATTTTTTTAAATAAACAAATATACATTTACATATTCATTAATAGAAAGAAATTTTAATTTCATAATATACCATTCATTCATCATCGCTATCACTTAGAATTCTATATTTGTTACTCTTTTCCGAAATTGGTTGGGTTTTCAACAAAATTAAATATTTTTGTATTTGTTTATCACATTTGTAAATTTTGAATATGAGAATTATAAAAAAATCCTAAATTCCCAAATGTAATTAGGATCGACCAAGTTGCGTTTCCTGATCGACCGGTTGTCCACCGTTGCCATACATCAGTGGCTCTCACGTAAAATTTCATTGTGGCCGCGTTATAAACATGCTGATATCCTATGGAAACGTCTCGTGGCCGCACCAAATGTGATAAAAATATTTTCGATGTTTATTTTTTATATAATGCAATACACTGAATGACCTTTCACAATATACAGTTGTAGGAAAAATCAACAAAATTAATAAAGCAACTGTTGTTAATTCTTTATATTGACTTGATTCATGATCAATGTATAATTTCGCCCAAATTTGTTTTTTATTAAAACGGTCCTTTACTTAAACTCGAATAAATGCTGGATAAGTCAGATTTATTCAATCAATTTTAAAATAATAATAATTTTAAAAATTCATTTGTAAAAACACATTCCTTTTTAAATATCAATATTTACTATAAAACTGTTGGTGGCCGCACATAAGAACCACTGCCAAAGATTATGCTGGTATATGAAAGCTTATGAACATTATCAAAACAAACCGAGCTATATATTGATGCAAAAATTATTTTAAACATTTTTTTTTTTTACCTTGTCAAATTTCATATTTTTGACTGCCAAATATTGCCACTTTAGTCTGCTATCTCAACAGTAGTGACGTTGACAGTTAATTATTAATTCTTTATTAATCTGTAAGAAACATTTGAGATATAATAAAACCATTTTTATTATTTTAAAATGAGTGTATTTATACAGAAAAAATATAGGGCGCCTAGAGTTAATTTAAAAATGTTTCGTAGTAACTTAATGCTTAGAAATCCATGCCCTGAAGGGTTGCACCAAACAAATGCTTTTGAAAGCCAGCAATATAGAAAGTGGTCGACTTTCCACTGTTATCATTGCGAAACGTTGAGAAAATACTTTGTAGGACAAAATCTTACGTCAATTTTAAAGAATAATACATTAATTAAATGAAATCGTTAAATTGATATTACTGTTGCTAATCAGACTAAGGTCAGCTGTAATGAACGAATTTGCCCAGACTTCTGGATATATACGTCATCGGTGACGCGAATAATGTTGACTTGGGCGTACATATTAAAAACAAAACATTTATTATGTATAACAATTATATAAAATATTATTGCCATATCAATATTATTGATTATTCGTTTGTTTATTGTTTAATTATAAAATACATTTTTTTACATTAAAATAACGTTTATTTCGACAAAAACACAGTCTCCATTGATTGATATGACTGTTTCCCACATATTTGTCAATTTATTTATACAATGGAACCCCGATCCTACGTTCTTACACAGGAACAATTAAAAATAATTCCGTATTTACCGTTACCTGATTTATCATTTTTCTCGATCTATCATCTAAATAGTAGCATATTAATATATACTGTTTCGTCATTAACAGAGGCGTTATGGGCCATCCAAAAAATGAAATCATTTATTATTATATATAATATAAGGGGACGTCAGCCTTTTTATATCGACAGACCTTTTTTGTATCTCAGTTATTCGTCAAATTTTATAACCACCATTTGTTCCACACTAATGATGACTTATTAAATGTTGTTAAAACACCTATCGCTCAACACAAAAACTACACACACTCACTAGTGGGCCGTAGAAACATGAATTGACTACCACTGATATATACGAATCTATTGTTAGAATATTAAGCAATTATTTGATTTAATTGTTTGTTTTTAAAGTGCCAAACGGCAAATAAAAAACAAACTTAGTAACATACATATTATTAAATCCGGACCATTATAATATCAATAAAGCTTAAATATAATACCTGTTAGCTAATAACAAGATGTGACAATTAACACCTAAAAAAAGAACTAACTTACTTGTTTAGACTTTTTTGAAATAATTTATGATATCGACTGAAGGTGTTCAATGATATTTCAATATGAAATTTGAATTATTAAATTATTGCATCCGTGTGGTAGAATGCCTGAAGATGTTGAATGGCGAAACCCAGGTTAGTTAGTGACACAACATGTGGAATCGTTTAAGTTTTTTTTTTTTTGAAAAATTATTAAATGATTTTTGAAAATAGATATTGTTTGAAACTTTCCCGCGTTTTTAAGGTTCCAATTTTTTTTCATGAAAGATTTTATAATAAAATTTGTGCTTTACTGTATACCATCCCTAGAAACAACGTCAGATTTTACAGTAAAACATTTTCACGTGATATCTTATATACCAGCTCTATTGGCGAGTTCATATCTTTATAAATATTATAAATTTAGTTTGTTATGATATTTAGGTAAATTTGCATGTAATTTAATAAAATGCGTGCATTGTTTTCAGTCAACTTTCTCGTCCACAAAGTAGCCATAAGATTTCTCAGCAATACAATTATATCGTCAAAGTCACCTCAAACAAATTGACAGCGTTGTGAAATGTTTACAGTCCATAATAATCAACACTTTGTATTTCAAAAACAGGTTTAAGCTTTTCTAGAAGAGGGCTCAGTTCTAAAAGACCTTAAATGTCCATAAATAAAATTTGTTATATATAAACCGAAAAAAATAATGATAAAAACCTATATTGAATAATAAAATACTGTTGCAAAAAATAAGTTAATCATAACATGCCAGGTGTCTAAATCGTTATCTGTCATATTTATTTTTTGCAAAAGGAACAATTAAACGACGCCATTATTTTCCGTTATTATAACCAAAGAGAACTGACACATGTACAGTGGAATCCCGATAAACCGTTCTTGCATAATACGTTTTCTCAGAACGATTGTTCATTTTATCGAGTCCCGTCGAACACCCATAAGAATAATGTTAAATAATCCCGCATAAAACGTTTCCCGATTTATCGATTTCTTCGACTTATCGTTTGAATATCGAAATTGGCCGGTTTTGGTAGATAAATCTTTCTATCCAATACAATTTGTGAGTTTGATCACTTTAAATCCTATATTTTAGCCAAAGAAATTAATGGTAAAATACCATATGTAGTTCGCTCAAATTTCTGAGATTTATTTTAATAAAGAATTTCACAAGAATAAGTTTAAAACACTATTTGATTACTAAAATAAATAAGATTTAATTAATATAACGTTTACAAAACCCCCTCATATTTACCAATTTTTGGAAATTGTAAGGGGAGGTGGATTTTATGTTTTTTTTTAAGATTTTACTTTTTTATTATTATTTTAAGCTTTCCCGCATTTTTCGTTTATATTTTTGGTTCCTTTGAAAAACGTGGAATCGAGATTTCGCTGTATGTATAAAAACGCGAATATAATTCGAATTCATTGTTCCAAGGAAACCATGCAAAACATACGAACAAAGCTTTGCATATTACGTATACGATAAAAAATTCCAAGATGTAATTTATTGTTTACATATGCTTAAACAATGGGAACATAAAAAATTGATTCTACAGAAGATTGAATTTACAGATACACAGACAATAAATGACATCACCTTTTTGCAATCACTGCAATTTCACTTTTTTTTTTAATGTTCCAATTAACCATCGGAGAAATATTAAATTATGCATATCCTATTCGACCACGCCGTTAACCCCTAACCGCTAATGTCTCAACTGTTGATAATGATCGACTGTAATATGTTTAGAGTTGAACACTATCAAAAGTTTTGGAGCTATTTTTTTAGTATAGGAATATGGCTTATTTTCTCCAGATAATTTCTATATCTCTTTTTAAGTGTTAACTGTCACTCCTTGATGGAAAAACGTGAGATTTTAAATAATAAAAACACATTTTTTATTACTTTTTCTCCCCACGATTTTTATTATCAGGGTCGGTTTCGCTCATTGCGAGTATTATCAAATGACTAGAAAAATGTGTTTTTTATTAATTAAAATAATCTCTATATGTTTCGTCAACACTAACACAAATAAATGATTTTTTTAAATATTTGGTGTTGGAATATCCTTTACGTAGCTTAGCAGGCAATGGGTTAATTCAAAAGATATTTTTAAATTCGAATTAAATATCGTTATGTTATGTTATAGTAATGTAGTTTACAGACGTGGACGTTATTTCAGTTTTTTTTCACGGAGTGGTGAAAGTGCTATTTTGCTAATTTTTTGCTTCATTTATCTAAACAATTATTGCAAAAAGGGGTTATGTGTCTTCAAGTTTAAGAGAGACGAATATCTCTCTCTCTCCTTAAATGACGTCCCTGTTTATAGATATCATAATTATTTTCATTGGTTTCCTTTATTCAAAAAAAAAAACGAAATTGTATCAAACATTTGAGATATATTATGATAATGTGATAATTTTGTCTGACATTCCGAATTTCAAAATTTTCCGCCAAAGTTTGTAAACAAGTACTAATCTCATCGACAATAAAATAAAGAATGATGCATGGAATTTAAATATTTTTATTTTAGCGATCTTTGATCTGGGTGTATCATTAAATTAATCACATGTCAATAAATTGGCAGTAGGTATAATAGTAAATACACAATGAAACGTCATTATCGGTTTTCTAATATGATACCAGTGGCCACTATAAAAGCCAGAGCATCGTTTGAATATTATTAATATATAACAGAACCTTGTCGAATAAAGACATATAGTACATCTGTTTACAAGTGTTTATATTTAATATAAAGTCAAGCAAACGTCTGGCAGTGAAGTGTCAAATATAATTGTCGTTGAACCTATCTGACAGTTGACCGGAAGTTCTAAATTCGAAAAGGAAAATCTTTTTCTTTTGATTTCAAAAAGTGAAGTTGATACAAACATAAAACTTCAAAATGGAGAGAATGATTGTTGGATCCACTACCAGATACATCGCCGGAAGAAATGCAGTGCAGACGGTCTACTGGAGGAAGACAAAAGATGTCCAAGAAAAAGGATTTTTTAAATATAACAAAACCTGCAATTTCGGATTAAAAAACGCACCAGAGCAGTCGAGCGAGATCTTCAAACACGTTCGCAACCGATACTCGTGAGGAACCGGCCATTCCGCCGATTCGGCCACTTAATTTATTAAAGTTCCTGGGCTTAAACCTAATTTATTGTTTAGCGTATAGTGCTTAATTTATTTTGTTTGGATTTGTAACGATTGTTAACAGAGTCAATGTTTATACATATAACATAATCAAATTTAAATATTCACACTGATTTTTTTATAAAAATCATAACCAGCCAGAGTTAACTGTCAACAAACATCAATATAACTAATATACAACCAAGTAAATACCAATTCACTCGATTTTTCAATTCTATATATAGCATCGTTTAAATTCAAATAAATACTTATTTCTAGTCCATTGTTTAATATCAAAAAACAAAAATGGTATTGGTTTAATTGATAACTATTTTGTATTATTTATTTTTTGTTAATTTATGAATAGCGATGTCATGATTTTTAAATTTCTTGTAATACTCGAGTATGTGAGAGATTGTGTTGAATTACTTGTATGGTGATTTTGAATAGTGAAAAAAATGTGTGTTATTTCATTGAAAACAATTAAAGAAAATTACATCTATTTTTTGTTTGATATTTATTATATTTTAGGTACAACCTGTTCGTATTTTACTTTAACTGCTACAGTTTCACTACGACAAATCACATATCACTTTTAATGTGTTAACTTTCACTTCATAATGGAATGACATTATATTGTAAATAATCAAAACACATATTTTACTACTATTTCCACAGTGTGTTTTATGATCAGTAACGGTCTCAGTCATCGCTGATCGCATTATCAACTGATAGGACACAAATTAAAACAAAATCTATACAAAATGTTTTGTTTATTGTTATCAAATGTTCAAAACCAATGGTTCAAGAATTATGAGAAAGTTGGTAGAAAACGTAATATCATTGTGGTTTATTACGAAACGAAACGAAATTCATTTTCTAAGTAAATATAAATAAGATATTATTTGTATTATTAACTATTTGTTAAAAAAACAGTTCAGTTACACTTAAAGAAATCTATGTTAAAAATCATTGTTGATCTACAGTGCACTCTCGATTATCCGGCTGGGGAGGATGGTCACGGATAATTGAAAAACATGGATAATCGGAATCATCAATTTTTTATTTTATTTTCGAATTTAATATCATATACACAGTACAAATTTTTAATACATTATTTATATATTCATCATTTATCAAGAAAACACGAACAAATAAGTAAAAATATAATACGGTGAAAAAATAGCAATGTATTTTAGTTGTACAAAATTATTTTTAATAATATATGTATATAATAATATATATATGTATATGATGAAATAGCTATCAACTATATTTGTTAAAAATAATTTTGTACAACTAAAATACATTGCTATTTTTTCACCGTGTTATAATGGAGTTCTACCAAGTGAATGCCAATTCAATCAATAAAAAAATATAATGCTTTATCATATATACGAACATAAAAATGTAAAGTATGGTTTTATATGTATACAAATTAAAAAAAATCTGTTTTCATTTTTTTTCAAGATTTTTTTAATGAATTCCTTATTTCACTTCAAAATATTCTTAAAGCTATGACATTATTACATTCAGTTCCCCTTTTTTCAGCGTAATCTAGCAATATCTCAATGTAATTTAATGCTTTATAGATTTTTATTGTAATTTATAATATCAACCGAAGGTGCTCGATGGAATTTCAATATCAAATTTGAATTGTTAAAAATTTGTACGATTCCACAACCTTAATATTTAAGGTCTGAATTTCGTCTTTTGACATCTTCAGACATCCTCGGTCTGCGGTCGTCCGTGGAGTTTTTGGATGAGCCGAAAAAATTGAATTATATTGTTGTATTATTAAATTGTATTTTTTTGTTACTGTCAATTTTAATATACTTAAATATTATTATATCAGCATTCGGTGTTGCAAAATTAATCGCTTTGAGTAAAAAATCAATTAAACAGATATTTATTATTTTATTCGATGGTTTTTATAAAAGATTTAGTTGATGGTCCGCAAAACATTTTTGGATTTTTTGATGGTCCGCGGATGTAAAAGGGTTGAGAAACTATGCCCTAACAAACGAGATATTTGACATAAGAGCCGTCGAGCGAACGAAGTTTTGCTTTGAAATACGAGCAAAATTTGAGATACGAGTAACGGCTGCACGCGACCCATCAAAGGTTGCAACTGGTTGTAAATCAGAGCCATTTAATTCTTTGGCTGTCAGAAAAAATATACGTCTGTACCCAGCACACCAGCTATAATTTGTAACCAAAAGACGTGTCTCCAATTTTTTTTTAATGTCACATACAGAAATAATCAATAAACACACCAATTGTTTATTGTTATATCATAAATAAGCAGGTTTACTTGAAGAATTTTGAAAAAAATTGATGTTGGTAACCTTGAAATTATTGACATCTGTCAAGTGACAGTTCGAACATTCAAAAAAATCGACGTCGAAACCCTTTACCTTTTTGGCAATATATTTTTAAATCTTTCTTATAGATATCAGTGCGTGTCCTGTCAAAGATTCATTTTAATATAAGGAACATTTTTTTAGGAAAATACGTTTAAAGATATTGACGAGATATCTCATCTCATGCAGTCATCCGGTTAATGACACTTGCCTAACTCATTTTCCCAACATTTTGAAAGGCAGGAAGAACCAAACTTCCTCAAAATTAAGCATATAAGTTGTGTGTAAGTTGCGTTAGAGTGACCAAAATACAAACACTCTTTATAAAACCAGTTTATTTCTCTAAATTCTCTTTTATTGCGTTTTTTATACAATATATGTAAATTATAAATACATTTTTCTTATTCGAAAACACGTAATAAGAACAACTGGGGTGTCATTCTGGGGGCTTGAACGGATTAATGTCATTTCAATTAATCACAGCCCTGGTACCAACTCATAATATCGCATATATATCGCATGAAAATATAAACACAAACAAAATTATTATGTGATCATTTTCTAAGTAATCGATGATGAAATTGATTTTAACGTGCAATGACTATAGATTGGTCACGTTTTTAGAAATGAGGTGAAATAGTTCATTGATAATGTTAAGATTGTGAAAATATTGATTGTTTAATAACTCGTTAGATCGATTTTATATAATGATTTCAAATCGAAATACTTGATAATATGATCAAACAAGAACAGTGGGTGATCGGTTAACGTTATGACTTATGACCCACCGAGTTTTCTAGATGGAATGAATGGATTAGAAAGGTCGTTTTAGTTCGTTGTCCGAATATGTGTTCGTTGTTTGAACAAAAGAATCTTTCATGATAGTGTTCGTTATCCGATTTGTTCGCAGTTGTGAAGTCGTTTGAAAAAACACGATACCGATTCGAGCATTGACCAAAAATATGACTCCGACTAAAAAAAATAATTTTGCCAGGTTTATCCAACGTTTCCTATTTAATGATATCGAATAAAGGTGCTTAATGGAATTCCAATATCAAATTTGAACTGTTGCAACTTTGTACGGTTGGTCAGTTCTGTTGCATACGTGTGATAGAATGTCGGAAGATGCCGAAAGGTGAATCTCGGGTCGTTAGTGACAAAACATGTGGAACCGTAAAAAGTTGTAACAATTCAAATTTCTTAAAAATATACTTACTTTTGTCTGTTGGGTTAGAGTGCAAAACTTTTCTCTCTACTGAGAGCAAATTTGTTTTGGAGTGTAAAACTATTAACATACAACAAGATTTCATAAAAAGAATCAAAAAAATATAGTATTTTTTGAGTGTGCGGGATAATTCGGTAGATAATTATAATATGCTTAAATATAAAGGAAAATTAAGTAATTTATCTAATAGTGCGATTATAATATTTTCGTCCGGCCCGTTCAAAAACCATGTACAAAGTTGTAACAATTCAAGTTTCCTATTTTGTGCAATAAATTAAAAATCAACCAAACAATCCGGCAAACTGTTCATTGAAATATTGTCGAAGTCGTCTAGTCGAAAAATATTCCGAGTCGCTCGTTTTTAACGACTCCGGCTCCAACTCTACAGCCCTACATTGTTCTAATATTTTCATAATTATTATATACATACTTTAACGATGTAGTCACCATAATTAAGAACACATTTCTTTTATGCACATATATTTATCGACGGGCGTAATTATTTATACACATTAAGTTAATACGCACCTAAATAATCTTTGACATGTCACGTAAACATGTCGTAGGAAATTTGTGGAATCCAAAACATGATTAATATTACGTAAATATTACGTTTTATTTTTTGTGATAACACTAATGTATTAGTGATTATACATAAACAATAAACTATATACTTCCGCTCGAGTATCATAGTGACATAATTATATTATCTATGTTTTAGACCTTAAACTTAGGAAATTAGGCTTCTTGTAGGGAATACAATTACGAATAACGAAATCTTACCGGGTTTTCATACTTAAACGGGACTGTAAATAAAAAAATTGAATTAAGAACGTAGTAATAATTAATTTTGATAAGAATTGGTTTGCAAATCTAAATTTTTATGATAGCTTTAATTCTCGGACATTCCAATTGTCAGTCTCTTAATATGTTACATTAATTACAATATGTTAATGTCTCTCATTATGTTATTACGTATATAGATTGTATCAGCTTTTATCAAAATAATATTTAATGAATCGACGTCCGTCGTAAAGTTCTTTCAAACTACACACTAATGGCCCAGCCTGTAAGAGTTAAAAATTGTCTTGCGTTGGTTAATTTCGAGCAATTCAAGGGTTTTTTGACAGTATAACAGTTGTTGATTTTTCATGACTTGCAACATACTTTCCAACGGCAACAATGATTAATCAAATTTTATTTGGATTGACTGAGGAGACACCATTTTGATGACCAATTTTATTTTAACTTTTCGACACAATCCCAGATGGCAGTGACAAAAAAATGGGTTTTTTGACAAAATCGTTTTTTTATATCCTTATATTCCAATTATTTAGTATTGTGTTGAAATTCTGTAATTGTATACTCACCATCTTCATCTACAAGTCTACATTATTACTTTATTAATTTACGATTTCTTCCGAGAGTGCTTGATGAAATTTCGATATGTAATTTTAATGGAATTCTGTCATAAAACCCTCCTATTACAGAGTAAAATTGTATCGTTGTCTTTTTTATTATTTAACATGATTCCATACTATCGTATACACAAATCCATACAATATTGTCTTTGAATAACTGTCAATCAGTGGCGGATTAACCCAAAAAATGCAAACAGTGCGATCTTGAGGTTTCCTATTCTTGGATGCCCCACATTATTTTCTATAAAAAAATATTAAAAACACATCACACACACAATGTCACATCTTGGTATTATATTTAAACATTGTTGATATTATAAAGGTCTAGAAATAGTACTATATCCTTAGGTTGTTGTTTCTCTGCAGTTTGGCACTTCAAAAAACAAACAATCGCTTATTATTCTAACAGATTCATTTATACCAGTGGTAGTTAACCTCTAGTTCGTCTTTCAAGCATTCTATCACGCGGATGCAACATAACTGATAATTTCTTTTCCGTATTAAATGTTTAATGCAATGTTTCTCAAGCAATGATTTCATTGAAACTACTTTTAATTTAATAATGTGATATATATGATTAAAATGAATTACAACTAGAGAATATTTACAAGCTAAAAACCGCATAAAAGATAGTCCAATAACAAATATTTAGAAAATTAATTTAACCATTTTGACACTGTTAGCTATCATTTGTTTTCCAGTGTCAATTATCACCTATCCCAACCGTATAGACCATAGTTTCTCAACCGGTGGTCCATGGACCACTGTCTTTTGATTGTCAAGATTTTTGGGTGAGCCAAAATAATCGAATTTTATGTTGTACTTCATGGATTTTTAAATAACATTTTTTTGTTACTGTCTGTTTTAATATACTTATATTGTTATATCAGCATACGGTATTACAAAATTAGTTGTTTGAGTAAAAAATCAATTATATAAATATTTATTATTTTAATCCAATGGTAATGGTCCGTAACACATTTTTGGATTTTTTGGTGGTCCGCTGATGTAAAAAGGTTAAGGAACTGTGATATTGACTTTTTCTGTGACAATGTTAATAACGCACTTGTGGTCTCACAAGTGCGTAATCCGGTATTATAGTCACAGCTTAAACTAGTTTGCTCAGATATAACTAATATTCCCAGTAGAGGTGTTGTAAAGTATTGATTTTGCAATCCCTATTTCCATGTCGTTAAAAACTAATTAAAAATTCTAGGAATTGTCTTATCTTATGTTGAATTTTTAATTTAAACATAAACAATGAATGTTTTATTTTGTCTAGTAGGGTCTGTTCGATAATGACCGAAACATTTACTCGGTCTGAAATCTCAGCAGATTGCCTTTTCATATTTCCTTATAATTTACTAGCCTATTTCCTGTTCAGTTATATAAAAGATATTCCATAAACGAATACATTGAACAATAATTGAACAGCTTTAAATAATATTTTTAAAAATTTCACGTAAGATCGAACTATATTTTGAATATCATGCATTTAACCTATTTTTGCCCAGTGTTCCAATATTGGAACATTTAGTATTTTTACACCCACTCCATTATGCATGACGCAATAAAAGTTTATCTTGCGTCAGTATATATTATAGCTAAATAAAATAATATAAGTGTGGGGGGTCCAACTTAATATGAATGCAATAAAAAAAGTTTTGTCACTAACGTCCCGGGTTTCGCCTTTCGGCATCTTCAGGCATTCTATCACACGGATGCAACTACTAAGATCGTTAGTGAAAATTATCACACGCAATTGTGTTAATTATTATTAGATCAATATTATTAAATATGTTTTACCTGCCATTTAGTTCTTGCCTTGGGGTCTGTGTTTTCCTTTAATTAATACCTTTGGTATATAGACAATGCTGACCGTTTATTGTGTGTCAGTTCTGTTGCACCCGTGTGATAGAATGCCTGAAGATACCGAAAGGCGAAAGACCTTTCCAAAATGAAGTAACAGTTGGTGCCTTGAAATTGATTATACTTTATATATGTCATGGATTTCCGTCGTTCTGTTGATACAATTAAATTGTTTTTGTTGTAAGATAGATTGAATAAAATAACGTCGTAAAAAGAAATGACGATATTTAATCAATTATAATGTTACAGTGACGTTCTTTGTTTTGTTTCACGATAGTAGAATATCACAGTTCCACTTTCAACAAAGAGGCAGCCATTGGCAACCGTGTAAAGAAAAAATAGAGATTGCAACAGTAATTGAACAATATAACAACAGTAATTAAACTATATATAATCACAATATCCTTCCAGGCCATGCCTTCCTGTGGGAAATTTTCAGTCACAAATGAATCTACAGCCCTGGTAAGTATCCACAAATACCGAATTATTTATCATGGGCAATCAAACAATGATCGATGGGCTACACCTCTACAATCAAAATTAAAAAATCCATTTAAATTCCATCCTATATTAAATTTATCCACATTCGAGTTCGAAATCGAATTCGAATACAAATTCGAATTTCAAATTGTTTTTCATCTTACACTATGGTTGGTTATTTATGGCTGACTGATGTAAAAAGGAGCAACATTAAGTTATCCCAATAAAAAACAAAATACGAACTACGTCATTACTTTTATGAAAAATTATTATAAAACAGTTTTTATCGTTACAAAAGGCTTGTTTAATATTTTAATAATACAAAAATATTTATAAATGTCGATAAAAATAGTTTACAATAATCTGTCTGATATAAATACAAAAAATATATATTTGTCGTTTCCATTATGTGTTTAATCAGGGACGTCGGTACAGATTTGTTAATATTTGTTCAGGGGAGGACAAATGTTGATTTTTGTTTCGTATATATAACCAAGCTAGTACTTAAATTGATAAATGTTTTTTCGTCAAATTCAGGGTGGGGCAAATGCATTCTTCTTAACCCCCAGCTGACGTACATAACATATGTTTAACATATTCATTGCGAAATATAATATTTATAGTATAGAATAAAATTACAATTTTTGAAATATATAAAACCTTAAAAAATATATATTAGTTGCCTTGTTGCCTTGCCTTATTTAGTTGTATTATGATACGCCACAAGTATATTTGAACATTTCAACGACGCTCGATGATATACGGTACTATACAAACGAAGAAAATAGAATTACTAGCCAGGCGCGTGATCAGCGTCTCTCCAATATATGTGTTGACGCGCCAAGTGCGTTTTCAGCAGGAAAAGTGTTAGCTCTTTGACTGCCAACGTCTCAAATGTTGAGACGGTTGGTTGCAATGCATTGATCGGTGACATTTGATACTAAAAAATACAAGAATGTCAACAGCGTCGACACTTGCACTCGCGACACTCGCATACGAGCTAATTTGTGTATTAAAAAATAGCCCGATTTTTCCCGATACTCTTCATATATTTGTATACCATTAAAACTACTCAATTATGTTTTTAAAGTTTCTTATATAGCTCAGCAAGAAATGCGCAAATATTGATTGTTGAACTTATCTAACAGACTTGTGAATAGCTATTAAAATTTTAAATTAAAATAAACAATGTTTGTATTTTCGTCATTATTTCGCAAAACCATCAATCTATGTATTGTAACTAATAAAATAACTAATACAAAATTTTCCACTGTTCAATCAATCAAAAATTATCCATTATATCAAATGCATTGGCGTGCTATAAAACAAGTAATTCAAAGCACTAGACACTCCTTTTTCCCTTAACTTTATCAATGATCACTATGCGAATAAAATTTACAAAATTTAATTTTTTACCCAATCTCTTAAACGAATACTGACCACTGCTGTACTGTATATGAAAACCATTAATTTGTAAAAAAGTTTTGGGAAGTATCTGGCAATATTCCGCGCCTCGAAAATTAAATGGCACCAGGGTAAGGTGCACGCTTTCGTGTCCTCGTATCGCTTGATAATGCTCGCGATGAGCGACACCGGTCCTGATCAAAAAATATATTGTGGAAATAAGTACTAAAAAATGTGTTTTTATTATTTAAAATATCATGCCTTTCCATCAAGAAGTGACAGTTAACACCTTAAAAGTGACGAATGAAAAACGTTAAGCTATCTTCAGGATCCATGCTGTAATGGTCAATTTCGTTGACTTCGGTGACAGATCTCACGGCCTCGATGCCTAGACTTCTCTACGAATAACGTTTTTTTTTCAATTGACATGTCGATTCTCTTCCAATAGTCAGTCCTGTCGTAGCTTTGACCCTTCTATCTTTTCTCTCTCTGTTTCTCTTTCTAACCTTTCTAAAAAAGTATTTCAGCAATTTAGAAATAAACTAGTCAAATAATCAGAGGTCAAAAATAAAATATCAGTCTTATCACTGTATTGGTAGATTTAGTTTGATATTAAAAGATTATCTTGAGCGACGGAGACTCTCTCATGGTTGAAGAATGCTCTGATGAATGTGCATATACAATATATATATAGTGTAGTTACGCCCCTGGATATTCTTTTATAATCACAGTATTATGATTTTACTAATTGAGCGCTCAATATAAATTTTTCACTCGATAAAAATAATAATTACTTAATTTTAAAGATGTTTCTTTGTTCAAAAAGTATTTGTTAATTATGTAACTACGTAAATAAATTTCATGTTAATTGAATTAAAATGTAATTAAACCTGAATAATTCATTGTCGTGTGCACATACATACAAAACGACATATTTTATTTCCTGGATAATTAAAAGATAATGACAGAGATACAATATTTCATTAATTTGTTATTGACCTAGGTTAGGGGTCAACAAACCGGAGCTTGCGAGCTTCATGCGGCTCTTCGAGTAAATCTTTATGGCATTTTTTGGCATGTATGAACAATGATTTTAAGCACGGTGAAAAAAATAACAATATATTTTAGTTCTACAAAATTTATAAGTTGTATAGTTGATAGCTATTTCGACTTACGCCTCATCAGAACTATATACCTTATAAATGTTGCAGAACTAAAATACATTGTTATTGTTCCACCGTGTCATAATGGTGTTCTATCAAGTAAATGTCAATTCAATCAATCTGTAAATTGTCAATAATTAATATGTTGTAAAAGAAGGAACAACAACAAACCTACATTAAATTATAATCGTGAGTACGCTGAAGAAAATTGATTATTAGATCCAAATAAGTAGTGAAATATTTTGAAAAACTAACAACATATTTTGACTTGGTCCTCAATGAAATCTATCGGCAACGTACAGCAAAATAAGACCGAATAAAAAGTACAAGATTCAAAAGCAAAAATCTGATGAAACTAAAAATTAATATCCGGGTTCATAATAATTAAAAAGTTCAGTTATCTGTAAACAATATTTTTCAAAAACGTAAGTAAAATTATGTTCACAGGTCGTGCGTTGTCTATGGTTCATACGTGCGTTATATTCTACACGTCAATTACACACTATAATGACGTAACAAAATGGTGCGACTTGTGCAATAACATGAAGTTTGCGCCTGCATGTCTAGCTCGGTATTATCTGTAAAACGAAAAATATCACCCGTGACATTGTTTTTGAACCTTGAACTTAGCCCAAGGGGGTAAATCAAATAAAAACAAAACGATAAACACTGTTAATTTTATTGTCGTTGAGATAAGAATTATACAACTATTGCTATGATTATTATCATTTTCACAATATGAATCTATCATCCGAATGTGCTTAAATTTTATAACTCTGTTCCATGTCACGATCTCGCCTCTGAAATCATTTTTGTTGGTAGGAAAGAAGAAAAAACATTTTAAAAATTCGCTCACCCCGAGTATTGATTTTATTAAACAATGCTTTAACTATAAGCTATTTTTTATAAATTTATCAAAATGACACAATGTTAATGATTTTCAGCCAATATGAATTGTCACAAATAACCCAGGTTTTCATTTTCGATATATTCAAACATTCATGTTCCCATATGGATTTGATACCCTCCTAATCCGGAATAACTATCAACTATATATCTTATAAATTTTGTATAACAAAAATGCATTGCTATTTTTCACCGTGCTATAAATCCATAGTTCTACCAAGTACTTATGAACTTACTTAATTTATTCCGTGCTAACGACACGCCCAGCGTGTCCATATGTATATTCACTGTGTACTCAGAACCCGCCTAGCGTGTTCATGACCGAAACGTAAAAAAATAATTTTTGTATTCTTAATATTGTTTGTATTTTTTATTAGCCGACAATATTCATTTCGGATTTCGTCGCCTTTCGATCTTACCGCGCGTAACGTTTTTTTGCCTAGTAAATCTAGTCTACACGTGCCGCTGTGAATATTTTTTTGTGATAATCATTTAAATTTTTTTCACTGTTTTATATCGCTGTTGATTTCAGCAATAAGCAAAAATAAGTGCTTTCTGAATTATGTGGTGTGGAAATTGTGTGTATTGTTTATATATTATATTTACAATCATAAAAGTTTCATTTTGATTTTCCTTCAAAAATAGTTACACTCATCATGAAAAAATGAATTTTCTTTTCAATTTGCCAGCATTCGCATAATTTATGTCGATAGATACATACAATTCAATACCACGCGAAAACGACAAATTTTATTCTAATCACACCAAAAGCATAATAAAAATATATTAAGAGTTGTGGCAAGCCTCAGTGTTGAAAAAATCTAAATGCTAAGCATAAATAATTTCCACAGATGACACAAAAAGTAGTACCCATACAATAAATAAACGTGTTTGAAATAGTATATACCGTGATCAACATATTCGATAAATAAGGAGTGGATACCTCTTTCTGCATCGAATACCCAAAGATCAAACTCAATATAACTTAAAAAAATGTAATTTGACAAGGATAGAATAAAAACCAAAATAAAGACACGTGTATACCGACCATTACAGTATGAACTTGGCGGTGATTTATAGACGTAATATGAGAGATGATACCAAAATACTGCCGTCGAGTTATTTGTACTTTGCCATTCGCATTTATTGTCTTTGAAGTAATGCATATTATTGATAGTTTGTAATACATATTTATAATTCAAATAAATTAAGCATGACACTGTTACATGAAATTTTTAGATAAGCAGTGAAAGCGTTAAATGCCAATTCAATCAATAATATTATAAACATCATTTGTGCCTAAAATAGATAAAAATAGAAAAAATCCTCTCATTTATCAAGCTGCACTTATCGGTTGCTTTCTCAAAAAAATATTAACAGAAGTTGGTTGGTGTTTCGTGTTTTTTTTTCACATATGTATTATTCGTAACTAATTTAAATTTATAATCAGCTGTAATGACATCTAGCGCCTAATACAGAAACCAAGTAATACTTTACTCATTTTGGTTTGTTTCTGTACCTAAAACATTGACTTATTGTTCATAGATTGGGATATTGTACATACATATTCTGAAACGGGTTGGAGTAATTTGCATTTATTGTGTTTTAAATAATTCATATTATTAATAGTTTGCTATACATATTTATAATTAAAATATATTGAGCATGACACTGTTACAAGGATTTTTTAGATTAGCAGTGAAAGCGTTAAATACCAATTCAATAAATAATATTATAAACATTATTTGTGCCTAAAATAGATAAAAAATAGAGGAAATCCTCTTGTTTATCAAGCTGCACTTATCGGTTGCTTTCTCAAAAAAATATTAACAGAAATTGGTTGGTGTTTCATGTTTTTTTTCACATATGTATTATTCGTTACTAATTTAAATTTATAATCACAATTAATGATATCTAGTGCCCAATACAGAAACCATGTAATACTATACTCATTTTGGTTTGTTTCTCTACCTAAAGCATTGACTTATTGTTCATAGATGCCGATATTGTACATACATATTCGCATACAAATGTTATGTCGAAATATTCAAAAACTATTGATAAATTCTTCAACAGATTTAAAATAGAGCTGTGATGATAATATAGTAATTTTCACCTCCCATATCTTTGATGTAAAATTGAATGTTCTATTTTTTACATAAAAGGGTCACCATCAGCAAATGTTGTCCAATGATATACCTTAGAAGTCACTATCTTGTTTTTCATGAAAATATGGTAACGAAAGAAATCATTCAGCATAATGCATTCATTTAACATTTTCAGCATTTATATCTTTAAGACTTAGATGTTTACCCATTCCAATCAGATGAAAAATAGTAAAAATGGTAGCATGAATGAAACAAACCATCCTGTAATGGAATTTATCAGTCAGTCATTTTACTAAAGACAATTTTTTTCTTATTTTTCCTCAGAAGCGTAGTTAAAAGTATATTAGTTAAATAAATTTAAAAAATACAAATTTGCTTAATTAAAATTTGTCTAAGGAATAATCAATTTTTATTTGTTTTAATATCTGTAACTATAGTATACATCCTCTACAGTTTTTTTCTTTTTCTTTGAATTTATTATACTTACATTTACTTAATCCTTTGCAAAAAAAATAAAAAAACGTACCAACTCCTTAATTGATTTAAAGATTTTCATAATATTCGACCATTATTGAATCAAATGAACGATATACACGCTATATTTAATTAATAACATATTTTATAATTATTTCATAATTGCTAAGCTTTAATCTATCAAATAAAAAAAAAACATTTCAAAATATATTTTAAAATAATTAAGTACTTACTTACTATTGAAAACATTTGAAAGTGTGATATTTTTTAAAGCATTTCCCTGGGTGAAGCATAGCTCTGAAAAATTATTTTTTATAATTTATCAGTGTTACTACTAGTATATGTTTTAGGAAACACAGATGCAGTACAACTGCAAACGGGGTACTGTTTATGGATCTAGGATAATGGGAACAGCTGCACACGTAAAAATTGTTTGCTTACGGCTGGCATTCTCACTTAGACATTGCCATTATAATATTAATGTTTTCTTATACTTAATGTTGCAGACAAAACAAACCCTATGCAATAACAATAAATGGTACTTGAAAGGAAAGGTTTTAAATAATCCTAATTTCATTTTTAAAATGTGCCATCAAATATCGAGTCTATAGGCTCATAGGAGTACACGTAAGCAATGCGATGTCGAGTCAGGTTCAACATAAGAGTTGTTTGGGTTAAGTTCTAAAATGTAAGAAAAAAAATAATTATTATAAATGTGAATAGTTTTTCTATGCTCAGTTTTGCCCAGGACCGAAGTAACCATATAAAAATATATAATATATATGCCCCATATAGAAATCATCCAAGTTGAAAGAAAAAAAATCTAGAACCATTGCTTTATTGTTCATGAAATAACACCCTAACACCAACTAGGTATACACCCAGTACTTTTTTTACGCGATTTCTTTGGACGGCACCTTTACATTTTTTACGCACTTCACTCGTTTTTACGCGATTTTTCCCCAAATTTGTTTTAAAGAAGAAATTTATATATGATGCTAGGCATGTACGTTTCATTCTGTTTTTAAATAAAAAAAAATGTGTATTTTTAAAACTTAATTTTGTAAAGCATTCCACTTTTTTAAATACAAATTAAAAAATCGCAAATGATTACATTTCACAACCGAGAGTGAGGGCAGCGAATAATTCATATAAGTGAAAAAAAAAAAAATTTTGTAGTCTCATTATATTTTTATAAGCAATAAAGACATGAAAATATTTTTTTGCACGAATTTTAAAGAGCAAATTTTGGTTTTTCATACGTTTCTGGTACTTTTTCACGCGATATTTAAATTTTTGGAACCAGTTTATCAAATTATATGAAAGTTGTGATTTTTTTACGCGCCATTTTCTGGAACCAATGTATCGCGTAAAAAAAGGATTGGGTGTATTAAAATTGGGTTACTACCCAGAAAAATGAGTGGAATGAATATTGTTATTTTATGAATGTTCAGATATTTGCCAATAACCCAGGAAATGGCACTTACCACTTTTTAAATAAAATTTTTATCAGCTGTACAGATTTTGAGAAAAACCCACAAGTACAAAGGTTAAGCAGAAATTTTTCAACTCTATAGAACCACTTTGAATGAATTGTCACCCCTACCCTGGCATATCTGTCTAGTTGCATTTTTCCCACCCAACTTAAATGGTATATGTTTAAAGATGGGTGGTTTCACACTGACACCTACGTCAGCTGATATTCTAGCACTGAAACTAGTGGGAAATGCCAGATACCATTGAGTTCCATCTGTTTAACAGCCATCAGGCAATCCAATGTAGCATAAGCCAATTTTCAACATACTAGAAATGTCAGAATTGATTAAACCTTCAGAGCCCTAATTATCCAAGAATGAAAACTACCAGACACCTCGATTGAAAAGAGGTGACACATGGTATAATACAAGTTTCAATGTGTCAATGTGCAATCATATTTTTAATGGCATTTATAAATACTTGCCAGCAGAAATTATTGAAATAACAATGAAGATAAATTTCCATTGAGAAATTGTTTTCAATGTTCAGTGAATTACAGTGGTAAGGAAAGCCAAGAAAACAATATAAATGTTTATTCAAAGATCTTTATTGAATACCAAAAATTCTTATAATAAATTTACGCGACCAATGCTGATGCAGTGCTGGACTCGTATTTCCAGTTGGGAGGGAGTACACTCCTTGTTTTGTAGTAACGAGCTAGACGGTGGATTCTCGATTCTACTAAAATGAGTCTGAATTTGCTGTCTTTGTCTTTCCTGTTACGTTCTAAATGCTTCCTGATGGCGACAGCTTTCTTGATGAGGTAATAAAGATCCTCTGGAAGGTCGGGAGCTTGTCCGTTGGCTTTCATAATCCTCAAGATTTTCTTGCCTGTGACAAAACGCACTTGAGCGACGCCATGTGAATCCCTTAGAATTACACCTGTAAAAAATAAATTGCCAACATTATCTAAGAGAACTATAATAATAATGTATACCGTTTTTGAATTGGACTAAATTTTACTTTCCAACTGCAGTGTGTTGATAATAGACACTTTTATGTAAGAGTCAGAATTTGTATTGATGAAGCCCAGTGGTTGCCTGTACCCCTAGTGGTCCGGCAAGGTATTTCTGTGGGTACGGGAGAAGCCTCTGACAATATAAATTATTATTGCGAAATTTTGATGTCATTCGCCAGTTGTTTCTTTGTCTGAGCCTCGCTTCACAAGTTATATAATGAACAAGCAACAACAGCCAAGCCATTAAAAAAATCTATAAAATGTACATTAAAAAAAACTATATTTTGTAAAAATGTATTTCTCTCAATTGAAACACCTTTTTTTCCAGATTCAAATATAAAATGACCAAAAATGGAGTAATACTCATACGTCTGCCTCATAAGATTCAATGAAGAAAAGACCAAAGATGTAGAATTAGTGGAAACTATATAAGCATTCTATCATATTGAAATTGGTGGGTAAGTTTAAATGGTCATTACTAAAAAAAATATTATTTCTACAATGAATCTTTTTGAAACACTTGTTGCAGAGAAATGTAAAGGATATTCCATGTTAAATATTTCAAAAACAAATTCAATAGCCTTAAGATTATCAGAACACTTCAGACTATCGGTCAATGGGCAGATTAACCCTTACACAGAAGATGCAACATGGTTAGCTCTCTGTTATTGACCATCTCACCTATATTGCAATACATTGCAACCGGCCGTTTCAACAGTTGAGATGATCAGTCAGGTCAGTCAGTCAGGGATTAAATAATTGATTACGAACATATGGAGGATGATATGTTGTCCATTATTATATAGGGACTTAAATAAAAGCTCTAACATTTGGAGACGGGAAAAAACTTAAAAAAAAAAAAAAAAAGAGGTGTATTGTCTGTAATAATCTTGTTCAATATTGCTAAAATGACAATGTTTTATGATTTGTGAAGATGGCGGGCAAATGTTGTATGAACTAGTGAAAATAGGAGTGCTTAAATCAACATACATTGTATAATACAGTAATTAAACATTTATTAACCTCCAGTTCCAACATCAAGATCAGAATACTTAAAAAATCAGTGAAGGACTTTTTGCTTCTCAAATTATATTATTTTCCAAAACTGGAAATAAATAATGATTTCTGTAGGAAGATCGGTTGCTTGTAAAGATGGATAGTGGCCATTAGCGGACTGGCCATGTATGCCATACTGAATAGCAAGTAGGCCCTACTAAACTAAACACTTATCACAGACTGTGGGTCATTCTACATAATTATTGAGTCGAGAATCAGAATTGGCAAAAAAAAGCATCAAGCACTGGCATCAAGGAAACTAATAAATTATTAAGAATAATGAAATAATCAGAATGAAAAAACCACAATGGAAGGGTCAAATGGGAAAAGCAAACTTAGAATAAATTTAGAAGGCACCAAATTTCCATATTATTTGCCAATAACTGACCTATTTAATTTCCAAGAAAATGGCACTACTAACATTAGAATTATGTAAATTTTCCAGAAGAAAATAATAGAATATTGTTGAGCACATTTCTTAAATATGAATGTTAAAAAAAAGCAAGGATTGCTTCATCGTGAAAATAGATTAATTTCAATTCACCGTTTTTTCAGAATCCAAATGCAATTAGAGCAAGAATTAGATTACAGCGTTCATTACTAACAATTAAAACACTTAAATTGTGGAAACAAAGCTTATACAGAGGCAGTCTTTAAGACATTCTTGCTTCTGACAGCATACCAGAATTCACAAGACAATTTGCAATGAATAAAATTACTACATACAATTAAATTATTGCACATTGATATCCATGTGGGCATAAATGTAGAAGACAGAATTAAAGGAATTAGTCAAATACGATGTTGATGGTATTTTGATTTTCTCTAAAGGGTAACGGTATTAATCAGAATGTTTAACTCTCCGGGTTTATATAAGTGAATAAATTCATTGCAATATTTCCAAGCGATGATCATTGAAAATTTTTAATAGGAAATGTCAATGGAACATACCGATTTGCGATGGGGTCATTCCTTTTTTTCCGTATTTGACAATTTCATCGCGTACGTGGTCGGGATCGATCTTGAGCCATGTTGGCACACTTCGACGGTAAGGGAGGGCTGATTGGGATATACCCTTGCTGAAACATGAAAATATAACAAGTTAACCCCTGACATCCATGTGGCCGAATATTACCACGCGGTTTCGATTTGTTTTGGTTTAACGTCCTGTATACACTACATAAAAGTTGATTGGCGATATGCATTGAAATATCCAAAACGATTGGAACAATATTTCAGTTATTTGACAATTTAATTACCCAGGAGCGTGCATACGACCCATTTTAGCGTCCGGTTGAGGCTATTTTCACTTCAAAAGGAAGACGTCGATGTTCAAAATGGCGGATGCTAGACGGATTCGTAAAAGCATCTAACGCACTATGATTTTTTATATGGTAATATTGGATAAAGGTAGGTAAATATTTCATAATTTAATTTAAAAAATAAAATAATAGTATTCATCATAGGACATTTTAAAAAACATTGATTCATTTTCACAAAAAGGTCTATATTTATTATCATATATATATTTATTGAGACATTGATTACAGTGATTATGTAAAAAAAAAAAAAAACAACAAATCAAACTTGTGTGTCAAAATATGTTTTATATTTTATATTTATCGTAAAATTAATTGAATTCCATGAATTTTTGAAAACTCATGATAAGGTACTTTTGATCTTAAAAACGGCTACAGTAAATAAATCTTACAAACTTTGTTTTTTTATTCAAGACATCTGGAGATTATTTTTTTTAGATTTAGTGAACTGTGGCATGGAAACGCTTGGAAAGCATTGATTTAAAGCCCTCTTTCTCTTTTCTTTTACACCCAGATTAATAACAAAAAAATATTAATAACTACAATTAAAGTGACTTTAAAAAATGTATATTGAGCAACTTTCACTGTCGAATTGGAATTTTATTTGAAATAAGCGACACAAATTGGTAAAATTGCTTATTTTACAGGTTGGTTTTTATTTTTTCAAAGATTGTCTCAATACGCTTTCGCAATTTTGTTAATTAATAAGAAAAAAATATTAATAGAAGGAAGACTTAGAACATAAAATAATAATGACTCTAATTTATGACATCGACTGAAGGTGTTTGATGAAACTTCAATATTAAATTTGAACTGTTGCAACTTTGTACGATTCCATATGTCTTGTCACAAACGACCCGGGTTTCGCCCTTCGGCATCTTCAGGTATTCCATCGCACGTATGCAACAAAACTGACGAGTTCTGAGTTCTGTTGCATCCGTGCGATGGAATACCTGAAGATGCCGAAGGGCGAAACCCGGGTCGTTTGTGACAAGACATATGGAATCGTACAAAGTTGCAAAAATTCAAATTTAATGACTCTCACAATTATTTTTAAAATAGAAAACTCGAAAAAAATAGTAATTGAGAAATCACCAAATATTTCGTAACATTTTTTTTTTGATAATTATGTATAAGATGAAAAACAAGTGACCGTTACCCATATTTACAAATCAATATCAAAATTAAGATCGATTGGAATCTTTCAAGATAAGATTGATAACGACTTACATTTAAAAAAAATGGTAAATTTTATTTGGCAACTTTGAAAAACGTAGCGTAAAATTTTGTAAAATGATTAATAAAATAAAAATGGCCGTCGTTCAGAAAAACTGCGAATCGGCTTGGCTGTCAACATAAAAACACTCATATTTTGGTCATTAATGAAAATTGTCGATGTTGTAATGTTCTATAGTATTTAATCGCATTCAGTTTTGTAACCAGAAACATTCAGCTTACAAGATATGTGTGTAATATATTGAGTGTTGGCACGGATTGTTTGCCATTTTTGATCGTAAATCTGTTATGCCTTCCGCTCGTCTGTTGTGACTCCGCAGGTAGCTTGATCCGTTCGCGTATCAAATGAATCAGTATTCATCAGAGTTTTAACACACAATGAGCAGCGACAGCAGCGATGAACCGCTATCTAGCCGTTGTAAACGAAGGAAGCGCATTCCTTCGTCATCTGACGACGATACGCCGATAGCGCGGCGTAAACGACACAGAGTAATTATCGCGCAATTCAAAGCATCATAGATATTCTTCTATAAGGCAGTGTTTATATTTATCATTTCGTTGCAGATTTTGACGGATAGCGATGATGATTCTGATAGCAGTGTCGGACCTTCGACGTCGAGGCGTTCCGGCGGAGCCTTGCCTCTCGACTCGGACGATGCCAGTAGCGATAATGATTCAATTACAGACTGGGCTACGGACGCGTCGGATAATGAAAATGAAAAAGAAAAATCACAAATAAAGCAAACTGACGCCGCGGTTCCCGGAACTGCAGAATGCCAATCTGACAGTTCAGATGGCAACTCGGAAAAATGTCCGATTTGCCTATTGTCGTTCTCCAATCAAGACATAGGCACGCCTGAAACATGCGAGCACTTGTTTTGCTCCGATTGTATTACAGAATGGTCCAAAAATGTAAACACTTGCCCCGTAGACAGATTGGAATTCAAAACCATTTTGGTAAGACGGAAAATCGGGGGCAAGGTTATCAAAAGGATTCCTGTAAGCTCTCGCACACCTTCTGAAGATCACTTATTCCAAGAAGAACCAACATTCTGCCAGGTTAACAATTTATGATCAATCAATCCTTTTTCATGCCCTGTTTGGTGTGGTTCGTAACACACCTCCAAAAATAACAAATCTCAAAATTAGCTTTGTTGACTTTTTTTCTTTTTGTATAAAACGTGCTGCAGAAGTTTTATTGCTGACGGCATTTTCGAAAGTTTTAATATGATATGATATTCATATTCATATAAGTATTCGACATGCAAAGAACCCCTACGCTCCCGATTGAGAGCCAAGTTAAGGCTTAAAAAATATTTTGTTTACCGAAAAAGAGCACTGTTGAGTTTCCATATTTTTTGGAAAGTAACGTTTAATTTAGAAGAGGTTCATACTTCATATAGCAAAAACATTTATTAGAATTGTCGAAACTTTTTATAAAGTTCTGTTGCATCCGTGTTATAGAATGCCTGAAGGTGCTGAAAGACTGATGATACTTTATAGAATTTCAATATCAAATTTGAATCATTGAAATTCCACATGATCCCAATGGCCCGGGTTTCACCTTTCGGCACCTTCATTCAATTCAAATCTTAATGTTATAGAATCTCTTTTTCACAGATTCGGCGGTAACTTTTCCGAAGTTCATTTAAATAGCTTTGTTATTATATTTGTAAAGAAATGTAAAGAATGTTTCAGCCTATTTATTGATTGAATTGGCATTTAATTGGTAGAACTTCATTATAACACGGTGAAAAAGTAGTATTTTAGTTCTTCAAAATTTATAAGATATACAGTCGATGGCTATTTCCACCCACGCCTTCGTCAGAACTATGTTTAAACGTACATTTATTCCTGTTTTAAAATCAAAGTGCCGTATTTTAGGAATTTATTAGCGCAATATGAAGCTATGGTGTTAAAACAGAAGAGTAAATGTATTTTGTACCTTTTCTACACAGCTATAAATAGATAAGTAAATGTACATTTAAATATAGACATGACGAAGGCGTAAGCCGAAATAGCAATCAATTATATCTTATAAATTTTGTAGAACTAAAATACATTGCTATTTTTTCACCGTGTTAATTTTTAAGCTGTAACTGTCAATTCTAGATGGAAAAAGCATGATATATTAAATAATAAAAACACATTTTTTTAATACTCTTTCCATAATATATTTTATGATCAGGATGTTTCACTCATCGCAAGCGTAATATATTATTGTAGTTGTGATGGGGATTAAAAGTATAAGGTGTTTTTTTAGAGGTATAGAACTTTGAAATGGAATAAAACAAAGATGAATTTTTTAAGCAGACATGAAATTTACTTTATTCGAAAGATAATCTTCTGGCATATGACCGCCACGGCTAGTTTGGACGTAGTCTAATCTGGAGGTCCAATTTTCGATGACTTTTTCCAACATTTGCTAGCTGTATATCGGCAATAACATGGTGAATGTTGTCCTCCAAGTGGTCAATCGTTTCGGGCTTATCGGCGTAGACTAGTGACTTCACATATCTCCATAGAAAATAGTCTAGCGGCGTTAAATCACACGATCTTGGAGGCCAACTCACTCACAGGTCTGAAATGTGAAATTATGCCGTTACCAAACGTTTCCTTCAATAAATCAATTGTGGCACGACGATGAATGAAAAAGTCGGTAATCATGGCTCTATAGCAGTCACCATTGACTGTAAACTTCTGGCCGGCATCATTTTTAAAGAAGTAAGGACCAATGATTCCACCAGCCCATAAAGCACACCAAACAGTCAGTTTTTCTGGATGTAAAGGTGTCTCAACATACACTTGAGGATTATCATCACTCCAAATACGGGAGTTTTGTTTATTGACGTATCCATTCAAGCAAAAGTGAGATTTTCATCGCTAAACAATATTCACAAAATCGGGATCAACGGCAATCTTGTTTTGGGAAATTCGGAAGCGTTATTCAGGCGTCAGTCTATTTATGTTGAAAAGCCAAACCAAACTTACCATAAATCACTTGACAACTGACAAAATGCCCGCCAGTTAAAAAAGTGTTGTCAACTCAAAGTTCTATACCTCTAAAAAAAAATTCCCTATATAATAGAATATATGTGTTTTTGATTCGAAGGTATGCCAATCTTCTGATTCCGAGGAGACTATGCTGCTATGTGACACATGCGATCTTGGATTCCACATGCACTGTCTTCAACCTCCACTTAGTGAGGTACGTATAAATCCATATTATTTTTTATTTGTTAGATGGAAATTTAAATATAATATAAAATTAATTTAAAACAGTGATTCATAAACGCATTCTGCAATAAAAATCAATTATCATTAAAAATATTTCAAAATTTTTGTCTCCATTTCCTTACAATAAACTAGCCAACGAATAAGAGACGATATTTCTGTTAAGTCAACACAGAAGGCGTCTGTGTTCCCCGCGGCTATACCAAAAGATCGACAATACAGATTACACATCATTCAATATGGATGACAATAATCGCTTTTAACTTACAATCTTTTAATTTATGAGATCGACCGAAGGTGCTTGATAGAATATCAATATCAGATTTGAATTGTTACAATTTTGTACAACAACGTTTTGTCGCTATCGACCTGGGTTTCCCCTTTCATTATCTTCAGGTATTTTATTGCATGGATGCAACAAAAATGACGTAAAATAAACAGTTGGCATCGTCTATATACCAAGGTTATTAATTACAGGAAAACACTTACCCCAAGACAAGCAGGAAAAAAAAAACACATTTATATTTTAATGTTAGTTGATTAATATATGTTGAAAAAACCCTTTCAGGAATGACTCATTAACAATATCGTTAATGAAAATTATCACAGGCAATTGTGTTAGTTATTATCAGGTTAATATTATTAAATTTATTTTAGCTGCCATTTACTGCTTACCTTGGGGTTTGTGTTTTCCTGTAATTAATAACTTTGGTATATTGACGATGCCAACTGTTTATTTTACATCAGTTCTGTTGCATCTGTGCGATAGAATGCCTGAAGATGCCGAGAGGCAAAACCCGGGTTGTTAGTGACAAAACACGTGGAATCGTACAAAGTTGTAACAATTCAAATTTTACAATTTTATTTCAAGGCGCTTATTGTTCACAATCCGCGCCATGATGGTATATTCATTTGTTTATGGTTAGCCAGCGGTATCGTCAATTATGTAATGATATACTTTATGGCTTATATCAAACACTTAATAATGAAAACAATTGAGTACTCTGCCAATAGATAAAAATATTAGTTTTGTAACAAAAAATTAAAGTGATCGTTTTGGCTAAAAACTGAAATTATATAATATGCAGCAATGAAACTCGGAAGTAATTATAGGAACAATACTCTCGCTTCTTTTAATGATTAGTCGACCGCCTGCCCGATGTTTTGAAATAAGAAAGTTTGTTTTATTTTCAAACAATTTTTACATTTGTCCGAAGTTATGGTATTATCTATATATTTATTTTCAATTTGAAATTATTTTTGACCATAAATGATTAATACAATGAAAAAATAGCAATGTATTTTAGTTCTACAAAATTTTTCAAAAGATATAGTTGATAGCTATTTCGGCTCACGCCATCATCGGAACTATAGATAGTATCTATTCATGTACCAATATGAATTCGATACCCTCGTAATCCGGAAGAACTATCTACTACATATCTTATAAATGTTGTATAACTAAAATGCATTGGTATTTTTTCACCGTGTTATAATGGAGTTCTACCGAGTAAATGCCAATTCAAACAATAAATATAAATGACTATTTTTTTAATTGTTGGTAGACTGTCGTCGATAATTTTTAAAAGTTGGTCCCCCGTTAAGGTCCACAGTAGAGTAAAATTAATGATTTTAAATTCGCAATATTGTCTAGTTTGTATGAATCAGCCCTCGCTACGTGTACATAAACTATTTGCAAAAGTGTTAAAAGACAATTATTTATTGTCATTTTACAACAATTCAGTCTGCAATTGTTTTTTCACCTCGACTTTCACCTGTAACACGACGATTTATTTTATCTCTAAATATATAAGATTTACACTAAAAATTTATTATTTTATTTAAAAGAAGACATTAAAAATTTTCATTACTATAAGAATAATATATTGTGAATCGATATAAACACCCACAAAAGGTCATTAAGCTAAATGTAAGTGTTTGGCTGATTTTCTCACCCTTCTCCCGATACTGCTTCATAGTCCTGCTACGAGAGCTGTATTCAAAGAGGGCATCTTGACAGATGTAAAATAAAGCAGATGTTTAATTGTGTAGTTTTAGACCCTTATTGTAGAAGAAGTTTTTTTGAATATTCCTAAACGAAAGGTGGAAATATTAGCTTCCATTCAACACGGTTCAATAATATAATGTTTGGTAATACGAAAACTTGGGAAACAGGTCCCGGAGAATGAATGGCACTGCCCGGGATGCTTGCATCTAGAGCAGCCGGCGGAGGATGAGCCCAGGCGGCGGGCCGTCAATGCGTCTGAGGCCTCCTCCTCGCGGACCTCCCGCGTGCAGCGCCGCACGAGGAGCGTCCAGTCGCTGGGGATCATCGATCTGGAGGCTCCTTCCACATCCCAGCAGCGGATCGCCCGCTTGGCCGCCGCGGTGAGCGCCACCGTCGGTCGCCGGACGGCAGGCAGGTCCACCTCGGTGCGAGTGCGGACCAGGAAACGGAGGAAGCGGCGATCCGCGCGGGCCGTCGTCGTGGAGTATGAGATCAAGGACGGAGAAAAGTTTCCCATCAAAAAGAAGAGGGCCAAAGTTGTCCGGCGGCGCAAGAAGAAGGTGAAGAAAGCTTTTCTGTTGATCGGTTGCTTTGAAGGTGTGGGAAAACGGCGTCAGCATTTTGTTACACGGCATTCGAAAGTAGTTTTTATTATCGTATCGGAAGCAAAGATGAATCGAACATAACAATATGTAATTTTTGACATCGAGTGAAGGTGCTTGATGGAATTTCAATATCAAATTTGAATTGTTACAACTTTTTAAGATTCCACATGTTTTGTCACTAACGACCCAGGTTTTGCCATTTGACATCTTCAGGCATTCTATCACACGGATGCAACAGAACTGGCCAAACAAACATGAGGAACCGTTTCCGAAGTCGTCGAACAAAGTTGTAACAATTCAAATTTGATATTGAAGTTCCATCAACCATCTTCAGTCGATATCATAAATTATAGAAAAATAAATTTTTCAATTTTAATTCATTTAACAATATATCTTCAAAACTCTTATCGATAGATTAGCAGCGAAAAATTTGTTTAACTCCAATAGTTTCACAGATATTTTTGTTTAATTAGCACAAAAATTTAATCACATATTAAATTGAACATATTATATTAGTTGATAAAATAATACACTATTTGATTAGATGGAACTACTTGCAAATATTAACACTTTGGTCCGCAGACGCAACAGCATCGTTTTTGAGACAAACGTTGCAATCCGAGATCGCACAATGTGGCGTCTTCGGATACGTGCTATACTACCAAAAAATAATATGAATTTTAATTCTTTCAAAATTTATCGATAGATGGATGAAGAATATACACGAGGTCTAAGATCAAAATAGGAAAAAACTATTTCGGCGTTGTTATATTTAGCGAAAATGTGCAGACCGTAAAAGAAAAATAAATCTCGATATCGGAAAATCTGTTGCTCCAAGAACAATATTTGCAACTGTGTCAATTGACAATTTATTGGTTGTTACATCGACAGGTGAAGCGTCGGGTGCCTCGTACGGCGGCGAGGCGCAACATGGTGCGGTCGTGGGTGAGGGGCCGCCTGGCCGAGCAGATCAACGGGACTCTGCTCGGGGCCGATTTGATCGAGGCCCGATCGTCCTCTCTCGCCCGGCCTCGCTTCAGTCTGTTCGGCGCCAGAGACCAATTGGATTACTTCCCCGATTCGGATGAGGAGCAGACGGAAGGGAGGTCGGGCAGCGGCACCTCTGCCGTCGCCATCGCTCCTCGATCGTTTGCTACCGCCATCCTTGACTCGCACAGACAGGTAAATATTTCATCGCTGTAATACTGTATGGAAGCATACTGTTACATAAATTGAAATGCCACCTGTCATGATTATTAGTACATTGGCCCAATTCTGCGACAAATCATTTTTTTTTAATTTGCATTATTGATATAATTTATGATATCGACTGAAGGTGCTTGATGGAACTTCAATATTAAATTTGAATTGTTGCAACTTTGTACGATTCCATATTTCTTATCACAAACGACCCGGGTTTCGCCCTTCGGCAACTTCAGGTATTCCATCGCACGGATGCAACAAAACTTTATAATAAATCATTTTTGTTAAATTGTTATTAGTCAATATTTGAATGTGAAGTTAATTGGTATTCTATATATATAAAAGTTTCAATTCAAAAATTATTTACAAATTTTTATATATAGTTATTTGTAATTATTTTGGCTTCTGCCTTTTTTAATGTTTATTTGTTATCCACGAATTCTATATTTCTAGATCCGTCGTAAGAGGGTCTCAATCCCTTCTCCGGCATATGCATCATCGGCCCCCGATATCCTATCCGGGATTCTCGAGAGCCAGACCCTTCTGCATTCCAAGAATTCTTCCGTCAGCATCCGCCGAGATGGAACTCTCAACATCAAAGTTCCCGAACGGAAAGACGGCGATAAACCCGACAGACCCAGCGAAGTGCTCAGAGGTGTGCAAGAGACAACTGAGCGTAGATCGGAAAATCTCGACAGAGATAGGAAGATCGATATTCGAGATGAAGACTCAGATGCCGTCACAAAGAAGGCTCCCGCTTATCCGGGATCAGGACGGGGCGGGGGAGGCGGTTGGAGAGGCGGCGACGGGCAGCGTGACTATCAAAGTGGAGGCGGAGGTGGAAATAATTATGCAAGAGGAAGCGGCGGAGGTAGAAGTTACGGCAACGATTCCTACGGCGGTGGCAATTCTAACTATCGGGATGGTGGAAATTTTAATTCCGGTGGGGGTCCTTTCCAGGGTGACCGATCGTTCCCTAGTGATAATCCTTGGCTAAACGATGGTGACTATCAAAATGGGCGACAGCAAAGAGACAGGGAGAGAGATCAATATAATCCTTTTCAAGAAAGAGTGCTCATGCCGCCGAGGAGCGGCTTGGATTCGGGACGGGGAAGAGCCCCGCCCTTTCGGTTTGGGACCCCGCAAGGTCCACTGCGACCTCCTCCATCCTGGATCAACAGATCTCTGCCCGACGCTGCCCCCTTCTTTAGAAGAAACGTTTCCGATTTTCAACCGTCACCCGGAGGATACACTGCAGAACCAGAACGACCGACCGCAGACTTCGTCTCGAGCGGAGTTTTGTCTGACGTTTCTCAGGCGGAGTATCTCACTGTTCCTGCGATAACTGGGGGCGATGCGCCTCCGCAGCCGCCGATTATTAGATTTTTAAAACCTCAGCTATCAGAAGACGAACGGAGCGATGATGATGCTGAAGACGGGGATAAGTATGATCCGACGGAGCCAACCCTAGGGGACTCCGGGTCGGACGACGAAGATCCCCCGAGCGCGTCGGCCGCAGATAACCTCCTCACTATCGTCAGTCCCCCGCGGCAAGAACTGGAACTGGTCGCCGACTACGGGTCCGGTTCTGAAAGCCCGGTCCCCATGCGGGTCAGCCCTGAGGTTTTAGATTTAGCCGTGCAACAGGTTCTCCGCGAGCACCGCGATCTCATATCAGGAAAAAACAGCAATGACGGTCACGAACAAGAAGACGCCGGGGCTGATTCCGAAGGCGATTGCCCCAACTTCTCCATATATTCAGCGGCAAGCATGGGCATGGCGAAAAATAACTCGGAGACTGTTCCGGATGTCCCACCGCTTCCTTCAGAGACGGGAGATGAAGATCTGGTGCAAGAAGATGATCCCGGCAGCCCTCAAGCGTATTTTTCTCCCTTCCGTGATGATACTCCAAAGAATGACAGTGATGATGAAAATGTTCTTAAATCAAATGATTCTAAATTGAAAGCTATCGACGATGAAATTGTACATTTAAAGCAGACCATTGTAAACGATGACAGTGAAGTGGCCAAAGCTGAACCGAAAGAAGAAGAAAAGGAATTAGACAAAGAGTCAAGATTACCAATAAAAATAGTCCTCTCGGGTCCATCGAGCGTTCAGAAAAGTACACTGGATCTCTATGACAAAGATGACTTAGATGACGAGACCGCTTCCGAGGCGGGCGTCGAGTTGGACAAAGACGACGGAGTCGAATCTGAGAAGGCAGGGAGTGCTACGGAATGTGATCCCGATAAAGACGACGACGACGATGATGAGGACGACGACGCCTCCACGGAGGCCGATCCTCAACTAGCCGATGTGGGTAAATTTACCGAATCTATTAGTGACGCTGAAGATGAGAGAAGTTACACTCCGTGTCTCGATGAAAACAAATCTACCAAATCCAAGGACACCACATTGGAGAGCGAGAAGGAGGCGGCCGGCATCGGAGGACTCGACACTGAGATGATATCTGACGATGAAGGCAACGAACTTTTCAACGATCCGAATAATCAGAAGAACGATTCTGACGGAGGATTGCCCGAACCGGTCGCTCCCGAAGTTGAAACGCAGCCTGCTGAATTCGAGGAGGGAGAAATCGTCGAAAAAGGAAAGCTGAAGATCAAGGAGAAGGTCAAGGCGATTTTGGAGACACCCGACGTTGAGGTCAGTGACGATGATAAAAAAAAGAAAAAGCGAAAACCCGACGGTAAGGATAAATCGAAAGCCAAAAGTAAACGGGCTTCAGATAGCCTCGCTTTCAAAAAACTAAGTAAGAGCGGAAAGGAGAGGAATTATAGAGAGAGAGACGACAAATCCAAGAACACAAAGCTCAAAGAGAAAAGACGCAGTCGTTCAGCTGACAAAGAGAACAAGGAAAAGAAAGACAAGAGCAAAGATAAGAAAAAAGAGAAACGAAAAGATATAGAGCGTTACGATGTTAGAAATGTCATTTCTGATAAAAGTAGGAGAGTAAAAGACGTCTTCGGCAGGGACACTTCTAGACCGAGGTCCAAAAGCCCTGATTCCCGGCCAGGCTCTGCGGCCGGCCGTCGGTCTCCTTCCGGACCTCCCAGATCTGTATCGCGCAATAGAAGATCAACCTCTAAAGTGCGCCAATCGCCGTCTCAGCGCAGAACGTCGTCAGTACGCGGGAGGAGGTCCGGATCGCGGATCAAACGATCAATATCCAGAGAACGAAAGTCGGTATCAAGAGAACGTAAATCGGTTTCTCCGCGATTCCGCAGATCCGTGTCTCCCAGGACTAGGAGGAGTCCTTCACCGAGACGTCGTAAATCAATATCTCCTAAGCGACGTTCCGTGTCTCCCCGCGGTAGATCGCCGCCTAACCGCGGACGTCGGTCTATATCACCTCGAGTTCGGCGTTCCAAATCACCCCGAATCCGCAGATCTCTCTCTCGGGGACGCAACAAACGTAAGAGGTCACCCTCGAGAGGCAGAAGGCTCAGTCCCAGACCACATAGAGGAAAATCTCCGAGGAGGAGACCGATCCGGAGGTCTAGATCGAAACTTAGATCAATTTCTAGAAATCGTTCGAGAAGCCCCAAAAACAGAAAATCAAGAAAGCCTAAGAGAAATCGCAGCGGTAGCAGTAAACGTAAAATTTCTAGATCTCCTGTTAAATCTAAAATTAAGCGCAAGCGTTCTGGTAGCTTCAGTCCCGGAATCGTACTCTCGAGATCACCGTCACGGGAAAGGCTCACGCGACCGCAATGGCAACAGCAACAGCAAGACAAATCTCCCCTGTATCAAGACTGGACCTCCGGGTCGCAATCTATGAGCCCGTCGGCTTTAATGTCTCCCGGTTGGACGCCGCCGCCTGTAGAAAAATCTCCCGAACCTAGAAACCTCAGAGTCATATTAACCACAAAAGACAAACCTAAGAAAAAGGAAAAAAAGAAAAAGACAATCAAGCGGAATAAAGCAACGGACAGAGTCCTCAAAAGGCATCGGCCCAAGGAGACCGGCCCTTCTAAAGAAGTCTTCACTTCCGGGAATAATATTTTGGTCAGCGTCAGTTTCAATAAAAATCAAAACGGCGAAGAGCAGCCCGTCATGCCTCCGCCTGAGGCTGTTCCCAAGAAAAAGAAGCGCAAAGGCGATCCGGCGAATAAAGCCAAGAAAGATAAAAACAAAGACAAGACGAAAAAGAAACGATCGGACAAAAACAAACGAACCAAGGATCTGGAAAATAAGAAACCTGTCGCAATCATTGACTTGGACCGGTCGCCTTTTAAAGAATTGACGCCGTCGCCTAAGGCTGTCATTGTTCTCAGCGATAGTGAGAACGGAGAGAAAGAGGAGGAGCTGATGGAGAGGCAGGAGATGCTGAGGGTGGAGCTCATGGGAATGGGATTCCCGCACGGTGAAGATTCCGGATCGCCTCCGAGAAGTCTCGTCAGGGAGAACGCTTATGTGTCATCTGCGGGCCCCAAAACTCCTCCCGAACCGGCTGTGAAGTTTACAATTCAAAGTAAATCTAATCCCCAATTGAGAGCTGTGAATCCGTTGCACGAGGAGGAAGACGAAGCGGCCGAAGACGAAGAAGCCGATGCGCGGGGTCAAGTAGAGAACAGGTCTGCGGAGGCCGCATGCAAAGGTCCCAACACTCCACCCGAGCCTCCGGATTCTCCACCGAGCTCGCCAGATGCGTATGATCCTTTCGAACCCACGAAATCAGGATCTGCGACTCCGGAAAGAGTGTCTCCCCCGCCTCCCCAAGTTGATCTTGAGAAACTTCCGGAAAAACGGCCAGAAACAGATCTTTTGCAGGTCCCCGGAATGTCTATGTCTCTAGAGGCTGCACAAAAATCGAATTTATCGGCCGACGATGTTATCCAATCTCGACCTATAAGCCCCAGAGAAAAAGTTTTGGCACTGTTAAAGTCCACAAGGAACAGTTTATCCCCGGCCAATCCCCCAGTTCCCACTTTCGGCGAAGCGATATTCGACAGCTCCAAGCCCTCTGACGGTGATCTACTCGTGCCTGCATCGAGTGCGTCTGTGGTTCCTGCCCATTCTCCTGAAAGGTTGGGAGCTTCTGTAGCAGCCGTAAAGCCAAGTTCGCCTAAGCTTATTTATTCCTCGGTCACTCCCACTGTTGTCACGTCCACTCCCATCTACCCTAATCTCGTTGCTCCTCGTGCCGGAGGGTTCGGCTCGGGAACGCCCCCGTCCGCGCAGAGGAACGCTGCCGCCGCCTCCCAGAGAACGATGCTACCGTCGCCCGCCAAGTCCAGCCCTCTCAAATCCCAAAACAAACTTTTCTTAGCTAAGCCCTCGCCCATCAAATCTACCCCTATAAAACCGATGCCGGCCAAATCGCTAATTTCAAAGCTGCCGTTACCCAGCATAAAACCGATGCCGGCTAGAAAAGGTGTAAAGAATCAGAAAGCCGGGCAGAATGGCAACGAAGTGATTGATCTAGATATGGACATGGACTCGCCTTATTCTCCCGGCTCCAGCGACTTCGGCGATCTCTTCGAGCCTCCTTCTGACAACGGAAAGCACTCGTCAACCGCACCGTCTCTTTATCCGCAGAAGCAAGGAAAGTTCGACGGATTCGATTCCTTGTTCAACGCCAAGTCGAGAAGTAATAACAAATCCTCATCGGCCGCTAAAGTTACCGTACGACAATTGAAAAAGACAAAAGGTATTATATTTGATCTTTTTTTACTCTAAAATAATTTTTGAGACAGCCAATTGAGATTGTCACTTTGCAAACCGTTTATAAAACCTTACATTCAATGTAGAATCGTTTTTATAGTTCGATATTTTCATCTAACTATACAGAGGAAATATTTTAACAGTGTTTATGAATAGTTAAAATAATATACATCTATCCCTCGATTTACACCGTCAATAGGTTTGCGTTAATCGGAATTGTATATTTTTTAATGTAAAACTGAGTAAATCAAAAAGTACACAAAAACGCATAATTTGGTTGTTTACTAAAATACATAAACAATACAAAATTATTAAAAAGTTTAAATATAAATATTCATTTATTAATCAAATACACGTAAAGCATATGTATACGACCAAAAAAATTAAATCCAAAAGATTCATAAAAAATTATTGTAGCGGTTGATGGAGTTTTTATCATTCATCACTATCGCAAATCTCTTCTTCGTGACTGGTTCAAAGTCACTTTCATCACTCGAAATTATTTGTACCGATTCGATGTTTGAAGTAGAAACATTTACACTTCGAGGAGATTTGGTAATAAAATCCATTATTAACATTTGCTTTGAATTTCTCGTTAGATCTTTATGGACCTCATCACATTGAGCCGAGCATTGATTAATATCACGTTGAAACCGAAGGGCCCGTTCAACATTTGAGTCATTTTGTACAAAATGATTACCTAATTTTCTTACCAATTTGAGTCCTTTGTTTATGATTTTAGCTGTAAATGTAACTGGTTCAAATTCTTTTTCAATCCGTGTAAAACGAGTACAATGTAAATCGAGGGACAGGTGTATATATATAATTTTATATGAAGTCATTGAAAAAAAATATTTTAAATAGACAAAAAGATCATATAGTAAAAAATAATTCACCTTTAAAGGGTTAAAGAAAGATTGTATTGGTAACATTGGTCCGTGCTCAGAGGTGAAATAAATATTTATTTCAGGTAAAACACAAGTCGGTGTCAAAATGGACGAAGATAGTTTGAAGATTTTGGACGACCTGCCAAGCTCCGCTGTCGAAATGCAGGTGAAGACCAAAGTAAGAGTTTATTTTCACAATATGAGAATATGCCTTGCTTTTTCTGTTTTTTTTTTTTTTTACTAACCCACTGTATTGTTTCAATTGTGTACACGATTAACATTTAATAGATGAATGGGTGGCACAGTAGAGTAGGTTGAAATCTATTTTTTAGTTAGCTAAACGGAGCAAAAAGTAAAACATGCACTCGCACAAGACTTTTTTGATCGAGCAATGTAAGGTTTGATATCACTGCACTTTTTTTTTATTTCATTCAAATTAGAAGCAAAGGGCAATCTTTTTTTTAATTTGTCAATTTTTAATCACATTTATGTTAATGATATATTTTTACTTTTGTGTTTGTGTTGTTGTCTTGCAGTATTAATTATTGTGATAATTATGAAGTAATTAATTGAATGCAATTTTGTACTTTTCGTTGGGGTTTAATGTTTTTAAATGTTCCGAATGGTTAAACGATTTATTTTTTTATTTATTTGAATCAAATATGTAAAAAACTACAAATTATATGTTTAGTACTCTTGCAACGTAGAAATGACTTTTAAGGTGTTAACTGTCACTCGTAGAAATGATTTGTCCAAGGTAACATTAGAATTTATGATATCGGCTGAAGGTGCTTGATGGAATTTCAATATCAAATTTGAATTGTTAAAATTTCTGAACTGACACAGTTCAGTTGCATCCGTGTGATAGAATGCCGAAAGACGAAACCCTGGTCGTTAGTGACAAAACATGTGGAATCGTACAAAGTTTTAACAATTCAAATTTGACATTAAAAATTTGCAAGAAAGTCAACTGAGCAAACTTGGGCAAAATCTGCATAGAACATGTTGACATCGAAGCAATGCTGTTGAACATTGTCAATGCTCTTACCATAGCTATGCTCTTTGGCATGCTGGTTCTAAACTTTATAAACTTTAGAAGAACAAATGGCTAACTTCATCAGTTCATATCCACGATTTCTCAAAACATTATCAGGTATATACAATTTGACATCATGGATGGCAGAATTTTCATAGACTTGCTCTTACACTCGTAGTGTGCGGACGTGTTTTCGATCTCTTTGAGGCATAAAGTGTTTACATTGTGTTACAGTGAAGGGTTTTTTTTTGTTTCTTGTGTCACATAGTCGTTGCTGAATATTAATTCAGCAACACTGAATCAATGAAACAGTGTAGTGCTTGTTAAAGCTTAAATACAAATTAAAGACTTTATAATTAAGTGTTTGAATCTATATACGAAATATTAAACACTTACAAATTATAAAACACTCGAGAAGACCGGCGTGTCGTGGGTGACACTCTCTACCTGGAAGGACACACCCATCGCCCTTCGAGACAGTGGGTTGGCGTTGACCGTCCGGACGTGCCGCGCGGTCACACTGCTCAGGTTTTTTTCCCACCCGAACCCAACACCAGCTATCCCCAAACTTTGCCCTTTCTATTATTTTTGACGTGACAACGTCTTATAAATCGATGAACGCCCGCTGCACGCACGAAAAAACATGACTCATTGTCCCGTTACGCCGAAGGCAAGCGTGCGAGCGAGAGCGCGGATAAGCGATAGAGAGGCACGATCGGCCTACCGTTCGGATTGTGCCGCATCTATCTCTCTTCCACTCGATTGGTCGATGCGTCTGAGTAGAAAAGAGACAGCGGCAGCACAACTTATACACCTACAGTACCTACACGTGATCTGTTTACAACTGTTTATAAAGTGAAGTGAAATGTTAATGTGGTTTTCATTGTTTATATTACAACAACAATTGCGGCAATAAAGGTAATTAACATATAACAAAATTAATTAATTAAAAATCTGATTAACGTATAACAAATATACTTTTAACAATAAATTATCAACGATTTCTTTCAGAAAAAAAATTGTAGATTTCATTTCAGTCCTTCTTCGTATCCATACAAAATAATGATAATTCAATAAAAATGATTCCATTTTATTCATAAAAGTATGCAATCATTTCATCAATGTTTTCTTATGACGTTGTCACGTTAAACTATCGTTCGTAAACCGACTTTACAGACAACCAATTTTTTTTATTATTAGTTTTTTTTTCTATTACTTTCGTATTGTTTTTTTTTCATTATTATCACTCTTTTTGCGTAGTAGAGAAGGAAGCAATAGATATATGTTTCTAATGTAAATCTTTGTTTTAAACAAAAAACATTACGGCAACCCCTATTGCCACCCCTCGAAGTAGTCGCTCTACATCGAAAAAAATGGCGGAATGTGAGTGGATTTCTAACATGCCACCACCAAAAAGTGATTTAGAAACCCTGGTTTCTAAACACACTCGGTGCTCCACAGCAGTACTCTCAGAGCTTTCTGGGAGCGCAAAACTTCCGGGGAGTCTCATGGAGCGCGTAATAACGATGCACCATGAGATGCAAGAGCTGGTGGCCAGAATGGCAATTATCAATGCGATGGAGCTAGGCAAAAATGAAGGCCTAGTATGCAGCCTTCAAAAGTTAAAAGACGTGGAGATTCCTCAGTCACCTCCTGTTCGAAACAACTGGAGCCCGGTTATAAGCAAACATAGCAAGCGTCCAGTTGATTCACAACAAAACTGGTCTGCTATGCCGCAGCCGGGCAAAGCCCGGCCTGGAGTCTTCCCGACAGAAAAAGGAAAGCAATCGGCGGCAACAAAGGCCACAGTCAAAAAATCCATCGCTCCCACTGTACTAGGTGTACAGATAACTGGAGTGAAGATGGTGAGAGGCGGCGGAGTTATTGTGCACCCTAGAACCGAAAATGAGGCGAAAAAACTTCTGGAAGCCCCCGGGTTAAAAGAAGCCGGATTGAAGGCTCAACTTGCGGTTAAAAGGCTGCCTAAAGTAATTATTTTTAATATGGCGACAAGCACCACCGAGGAGAGCCTTCGCGAAGGCATCGAAAAGTCCACGAAGGAAGCCACTACACTTTCAACCGAGGCTTATAAATCTGTGCGACTTGAGCCATAAAATGGGACCACGTACTGGAAAGTGTCACTTCATAGTGAGAGTTCCAGCAGCTGTTCGGTCAGGCCTTATTAGGGATGGAAGGCTTTTTATGGATTGGGAGTCGTATCCGGTGAAAGACTTCGACGGCATTATTAAGTGCAATAACTGTCACTTATATGGACATATGGCAAAAGCGTGCACAGCGAGTGAAAAAACATGCGGCCACTGTGCGGAGATCGGGCACGATAGGGCTGATTGTCCGAAGAAAACCAATGCTCCCAAGAGTGCAGCATGCCATAAGCACAAGAAACCGCATGATCACTCGATAAGTAGCGTAGATTGCCCCGCGCGACAATATGCCACCTTAAAGGAAAGAAGTCAAACGGACTATGCATCGCAATGACTCTCTACGAACAGCTAAATGTAGGGAAAGGAAAGGCTACAACTGCGGAATTAACAGAAATAATACAGGCCGTGGGTATCGATGTGGTGCCCGTGCAGGAACCTTATTCCTGGGGGGCAACTGGTGCAGAAAGACCATAAATCTAAATCATGCATATTCGTAGCGATTCCTGATTTAGGGGTTTTGCACTTGTCGCATCTCTCAAGTGAGCGAACGACGGTGGCGGAGATAACGGACGTTATAGGAAATTCCATAGTTGCGATCTCGTCCTACTTTCAATATGGTCTCCCAACGTATGTATGCGTGGCAGAAATTGACCATAAAACATCCAATTGTCCCGGCAGTAATTTTATAATTGGTGCAGATGTCAATGCACAGTCCTATCTTTGGGCTCCTGAAACGTCACTAAGACGGGGCTGCCCAGAGATGGAGGAATTGATCGCCAAGCATGACCTGTCGGTTGCCAACAACCCGAACAGCCCTCCCACCTTCGTTCGCGCAAATGGTTCATCCCACATCCATGTCACACTTTCGTCTGGTGAAATTGTTTCCCGCATCTTAGACTGGAAAGTCCATACAGATTCTTCAGCGAGCGATCACAGACTTATAACATTTCAACTGGTTCTACCAAATGGTCTGTGCCTACCAGATAACAACAATAACTCTCGCAGGCGTTTTAAAACGAAAGGAGCAAACTGGGACGAATTCGACTCGGAAATGATGCGAAAACTGGACCGTTCAGCTAGGTTCTCAGTTGGTGATCTACACTCTACTGTGTCACAACTGATGCACGACGTTACCCAAACAGCAGAAGAAAAACTTGGCCGCATATCCGAGAGACCGCAAAATCTTTCCCCATGGTGGAAACCAAAGCTCACCACGCTGCGAGACAAATTTAGGAAAGCCAGAAGGAAAGTTCAAAAAACCCGTAGTCAAGTGAGTGAGCCCTTATCCGAAAATCACCCTCTCTGTATCGCACTTCGGAAAGCTCGGCATTCTCTAAAAAAGGCCATAAATAAAGCTAAGAGAGATCATTGGAGAGATTTCGTCTCGGAAATGGGTGGCTCGAACCATGGGGACCTCCTTTTCGTGCGATGAAACTAAGTCTTAGACCTAGTCAAAGCTTATCTGCCATCGTACGTCCAGACGGTGGATATACTAACAGTGCGGAGGAAATTGCCTCTGTACTTTCGGATGCACTCATACCTCAAGACAACCCTACTCGGGACGATCGACGCAAGCTCGCATAGCTGCTAGATTGCCTCTCCACACCCCTCACAGTCAACCACCTACATCACACGAAATTGGTGTGATCATTTCTAACCTACCCGAGGGCAAGGCCCCAGGCCCAGACTGCATAGACAACGCGCTAGCACAAAGGTTCTGGTATCTTGCATCACACCAACTCACCACTATCTACCAAGACTACATAACGAGCGGCACATTTCCTGACTGTTGGAAGAAGGGATTGCTTGCGGTGATTCCCAAATCTGATAATCACCCTCCAAGTAACCCAAAGGCTTATCGTCCAATTACACTCCTGCCCATACTAAGGGAAGGTTCTAGAAAGACTGATATGCACCAAACTCGAAACGCACTTAAACGAAAACTGCCCTATTTCGAATAGACAGTTTGGATTTCGACCCGGAAGTCAACTGAGGACGCAATACGTTTTGTGATGACAACAGTAGAAAGCTCTCGCAAGAAGCTAGTCATCGGCATATTTTTGGATATTGCCGGAGCGTTTGACAATGCGTGGTGGCCACTGGTACTGGCAAAGCTAAGGCTTAGACAAATACCTGGAAACCTATTTGCATTAATACAGAGTTGCTTTAGCAATAGGGAGATAGAATACAAATCTGGCCTCTCCAAAATTATCAGGAAAACTACGATGGGATGTCCTCAGGGCTCCGTCCTCGGGCCACTGCTTTGGAATATTTTATTTGATGGTCTTTTGTCCTTACCGTTGCCATCGGACTGTACAATTATTGCTTACGCCGATGATGCTCTTCTGTTGGTCGAAGCGAATAGTTGCGCTGGCCTCGAACGAGCTGCAAGCGGTGCACTTGTAGATATTCTCAAATGGGTAACGTTAAATAATCTGTCCTTTGCTCCTGCCAAGACGGAATCCCTTCTTTTGAAAGGAGGTACAAAGCTTGACATTTCAAAAAGGCCTCCGAATATCCGCATGGGCGACTTCTCTGTACGTGTCTCTAAGCAAGTCAAATACCTTGGCCTTATCCTCGATGACAAATTGTCATTTCAACACCACTCTCAAAGAATTGTAGAGAACGCTAGTATGGCATATTTCCGTATATCCAAACTGGCTGGCAAAAACTGGGGGTTCAAAGCTCGTGCGCTTAAAATAGGCTTAAAATAGCGCCACGGCGGATTTTCAGTACGCAGATACTCAGGATACCTAATATCATGTAGACTAAGTGGCTGAGCAAGTCACATTTTCTTTTTCTTTCTTTTTTTTCTCTTCTTTTAAGCACAATAGTGCATGGTTTAACGATCGGTCGTGCAGCTCTGTATCGGGCCAAGAATATGAGGAGTAAAATCGATTCTTTTTATTAGTATTGTGTTATGGAAGGTGGCCTTGTAACAACGGCTGCACACACATAACGGGTGAAGGTGGGACAACCAACTTATATGGCCTCGTATAAGTTAAAAGAAATATGTGGCCATGCAGTGTTGTCTGTTTTTATTTAATTTTATCTATTGTACGAAATAATTCGATATTTTTATTTCACAATTGAAAGGGTTCATCACGGTATCCATTTTGTCAAATTTATTTATTTATTTTTCAGGAGAGATAAAAAAATTCTCACTTAACACTTTATGGTCGGCAAACGAAATATTTCATTTCTTGCGGACTGTCGTTTGTTTGTGGAACCCGATAAAACTCGTTTTTGTATCCTGTCGGTCGTTTGCGGGACCCGTCTTCTCTCGGGCTTGTATTTCAGCGTGAAACAAAATGCACGGCAATACGACAGAGACCTTTTTTTGACAAGTGGCAATAAAACTCATGAGTTATTATAAACCCGAGTGTTCTTATTCAGAGACGCATGTTTCTCGATTTACGACATTCAGATTTCGAACTTCCAGTGGCTCTTAACTTGCAGGGATAGCAAGTATATATTATTATTTATTATATAGTAAGAATAAATATATTAACTTTTACATAGAATGTTTTAAAAATTTGATATTGATGAGATGTGGAGTGCCATTTACATAATTGAGAATAGGTTTTTATATTCAGCTTAGAAATATAATGAAATTAAGATGTAATCAGAGTGTTTATAATTTATTTTTAAAGATCAAATGTCACATATCATCAGAAAGTAATATTTTTTTGCGCTAATCGCAAAAAACGCCCACTACAGGCTTGAGTATATTGCTCGAGGGGCCCGACCACATAGTGTTAATAATAATTTATCAAGGTTAATTTCTCATTGACCGAGAAGACCCCATTTTGACGGATGTTAGTTTTAATTTTTCGACACAATCCCAGATGTCATTGACATATATGAGGTTTTTTTATTGATAAATTGTTTTGTCAGAATTCATGGTTTTTTTTTTCATATACTCTAGATGTTGTTATATGGTAATGTTCTGTGATTGTAAAACTATGCTTACCAACGCCATCTACAAATCTGCATTACTAGTTCAATTTGAGATGGACGATTCTGTTTTCTCAAAAAATATTTGAAGTACTGTCTGTTCCACCGTTAATGAGACCGAAAAACATTTTGTCTCATTGCAATGCAAATGTCAACGTTGCAACGCAATTATGAGTTATTGAAAGTATAATAATTATAAACAGTGTTCCTTTGATAGAAAATACCATCATATCTAGATCGGATTAAGCTGTTACATATACATGATTTCCCTTTCAATACATTTAACGAGAAATATCAGTTAACACAAAATGACTGCGGACAGATTCCATGTAATTTCATACAAATTAATTCATTTAAATTGGAGCAAAATTCCACATAACATGAAAAGATTTTGCACCTCAAACGTGCCCGGTTGTAGTCTTTATATTATTAAACTGTGGAAATAGTACTAAACACTGTGTCCTTTTTTTGACATGTTGAAACTTTGTACGGTCTCAGATGGGTTTCGCCTTTCGGCATCTTATCACAGGCAAATTGATTGTTGTTATTATTGAGTCGTTTCAGTTGTGTGTCTGGTTCCTAGCCTTAGGGTCTGTTTTTTTTTTATTTGTAATTAACTCCTCTTGTATATAACCGACGCTAACTGTTTATTGTGGGCCAGTTCTGTTACATCTGTGTGATAGAATGCCTGAAGATGCCGAAAAGTGTAACCCGGATCGTTGGTGACAAAACGTGTGGAATTGTATAAAATTCCAACAATTAAAATTTGATATTGAATTTAAGCAGCTTCAGTTGATTATTATTTTTAATAGTTAATATTTAATCCTATTAATATACCTGCAAACAACCCAGGTGTCGTCTTTCGGCATCTTCAGGCATTCTATCACACGGATGGAACTGAACTAACAGTCAGTCTGTTGCATCCGTGTGATAGAATGCCTGAAGATACTGATGGCAAAAAAAAACATGTGGAATTGTACAAAGTTGTAACAATTCATATTTGATACTGAAATTTCATCAAGCACCTTCAGTCGTTATCATAAATTAAGAAAATTGATTCGATTGAATTTTACTGCACCGAAAACAGTAGTGCGTTTTTTTTTATATGAATTGCTTACGTGAAATTCGTTAAACATGAAAAAAAATGTTCCGGTCCTCTCAAATTTGTGTTACCCGCTTTCTTTATGATAAAATGATTTTATTTTTCCAGTTCCTCAAGAAACTGAATCGTCAGGAGAGAGTTGTAGATGAAGTAAAATTAGTGTTAAAACCACATTATAATAAGAAGCATGTAACAAAAGAAGAATATAAGGACATACTGAGAAGAGCTGTTCCTAAGGTAATTTGACTTTATTTTTAAGGGTTAATCCTTTCCACGCTACCGCCCCAACATGAGATGGCAATCTGCAAGGCCCGTACGCGAGTGCCCCAGACGTCGGTAACGCATGCAATCTTTTGCACATAGGGCTGATTTTGGTTTCAAAATATCGCCCAATTCGTCCTGATACTACCACCTCCATAAACTTGTCAAAAGTATTAAGTTTATTTGTTTGAAACATCGATTTTTCGAACCCTACAAATTTATTGTGAACTCCGCGTTATTCTCAAATCAGTTTGAAACTACGCGCCTAACTTCGCACTGGACTTGGCACCAATCTCGCGGCATTGCAATGTGACACTCCATGACACATGACAGTAATGGCGCTTGTTCATTTGAGTTTGATTGGTGGCTTCGTTACTTCACGGTAATGGCGATTTACGAGTTAGTTATTTGTTAGGGATATATTTGTTAAAGTGATTGTGACAACATATGACATTTCTTTGTGAATTTTAATGTTGTGAAACATTCCAAATGCATCTAACTTCCATAAAAGCCAACCCAAACAATTTTTTATTGCTGTATTTATAGCTCTATGTGTAAAGAGAACATAGCAGAGAAAAATAGCAATGCGAACAGATTTAATTTGTATGAAAAACTGTTGCACTGATCGGGTTAATGGCATTTCAATTAATTTCAATGGGAAAAATTGCTTTGAGATACCAGTGAATTGACATACAAGCAAGGTTATGGAACCAATTAAACTTGTATCTTGAAGTACCACTGTATTACTATGATTTATATAAATAATAGTATTCAAGACGGGTAGAAAAATTTAAAATTGTGTTGAGAGGTGCGGCATATAAATTTTATGAATTAATTGTATTGTTTTGTTTCAGATCTGTCACAACCGTAGCGGGGAAATAAACCCGGCCAAAATCCAAGCTCTCATAGAAGCGTACGTTAGAAAATTTAGGAAGAAAGCGCACCAAGTGAAATAGCATCCATCGCAGGACAGAAATGTTTGGAGTGCATGAATACTAGTGACTTAAGAAGCTAAATAGTGAAATAAACGCCGAACTGGTTGGAAGATTATATTTTGAAATATTCCTTGAATCGCAGTATTTTTTTTAAACATATTTTTATTCAGTCCGCGGGGATGTAAAGACACATTTCATTTTTTTTCATGTTATTTAAACTGTACATACAAAATACTCTTAAGTTTTACGATTCATATTTTTTACTTTATAAATCAGTCTCTATACATTTTGGCCTTTTCCACGAATGTAATATTCACTAATTTATAAGTTAAGATATTTGGTATAGGAAAATGATTTATGTTTACCTTTTTATTACAAAGTGTAGAATAACTAAATTTTAATTGCTCACTAATAAAATATTTATGTTTGAATGAATATGTATAAAATTCGTACTTCTTATAAATTCGCAATCAATATGAAGTGTTGTAGTTAGTGTAGAAAAGAATAAATGTGAACTTGTTTTTATCTCACTCTTTTATTTTTCGACCTGGCAAGATGTCGATCGTGGCGAGTTTCTGAATATCAAAGTTAATCTTCTACACACAAAAATTGTTCACATAAATACACATAATGTTTGGTTCCCTCAGAATAGAAGATGGCGAATTTGATAGCTGCTTGAAACGCGTAATTTTCAATTATTTTTTATCTATTGCAGTAGCTGGACTTGAACATGATAGAGAAATATATCCAGGGACGTTGATAAACACCAATGCATAATTATACAAATAGTTTATAAAGTTATTACGCGTAAAGCGATTACGAGCAGGCTATTTGTTAGGGATATATTTGTTAACATGATTGTGACAACATAGGACATTTCTTTGTGTTTTTTAATGCTGTGAAACATTCCTAATGCATCTGGCTTCCATAATAGTCAACACAATTATTTTTTATTGCTCTATTTAGGACTCTATATAGAATGAAAAGACATTTAATTAGTATGAAAAACAGCCACATGGAATGGGTTAATAAGTTCCAGTAACAAATTAGAAAATGATATAGGAGACATTGTAGAAGCAATGCCACAAATTTCAATATGTGCTGAATGCGACGAGGATATAACCGAAGGATTAAATTGAGATGCAAACAATCCTGGATTCCAAATTTTGAATAATGAGAGATTAATGTAAGAAATGTCTGCCACAGACGATATAATTTAATATTGAAACTATTTATTAATCTAAAGAAAAAATACTCATCAAATATACACATATTCCTCAATTTACAAGGTAGATAGATTCCTGAGAAAAATGTGTAAATCGAAATTGTATATTTTTTAATGCAAAACTGAAAAAAACCCATAATTTGATTGTTTACTAAAATACATAAATAAAACAAAATTATTAAAATGTATATATATACATAATCTTTTATAATAAAATACACATAATGCATATATAAAGGCATATACACATAATGCATATAACATTATTTACAGGGAATAAGTTAAAAGAAAAATATCTATTTTAGTGTATTTGCTTATCCTAAATAAAAAAATACTAAAAAGTTCTGCAGGGTGTTATAACATCATAATTCAAAGAGTAGTCTTCAATGTTTGTCACTGTAGACTCCATAGCAATAATAAAAAAAAACAAGACTGATTTGATTCCATTATTCACTGATCATTACACAAAATCTATCTCACTTCTAACTCACTGGCTACTAATTTTTAACTATTGAGACAACTGATTGTAATGTGTTGATGAATAATACCAGAGCTATTTTTAAAATAAAGGTGTCGGAACTCATTTCATATCAAATTTTTTACTAAATAAATTTAAATTAAATGAAATTTAAAGCAGCTTTTACTATGCCACGAAGCGCACAATAAAACTTTTAGAAATACTGTGAAAAAAGGTGCCAGAATGCTGTTCCACCGCGTTACTTGAGAAAAAATCACTGGATAATACTAAATAAAAATAATTAAAATATTGCTTGATTAATCCCGATTCTATAAATTAAATTGCTTATAGCCAACTATTTTTGAATTCATTTGTCTATGGCGTGTTGTATATACACTAACTTCATGCAAGTTTATTTCCCGCTGATAATTGAGTGGCTGTCAAACAGTGATCTCGTCATTAAGTTTTATAAATATAGCAAAAACATGACAAGTTTACAACCGTTGCAGGCATTGAACCTAGGTAAGATTTAGTTTGTTCATTTCCGAATATCCTCGCGTTGTTAGTGCAAGTGATTAGCGGTAATCTAAGTTATTTTTTTCATAAAATACAAGCAATTCAGATGTTCGTATACCTTTCTCGATAATCGCGATAATTAACATTTAATCTGCCTAAAAGTAAAATTGTCAGTTCTAAATTCCGTGGTATATTCATGTTTTTATTTCAATCTCAGTTTATTAAAACCGTTTCAATGTTTTCAAGTGACAATGAAAGAAAAACCAAACGTGTGGGAAATCTTTTTATCACGTCGTGACAGTGTTTTAAGTGTTAGTTTTTTTCACTTTCAACCTTTATAACTCCTTTGTCGAGCTGGATTCAACATCATATTGCCTACGTGTACTCCTATGTTGAGTTTTACTCGAGTTTTTACAGCACACTTTAAAAATTAAGTTATGATTGTTTACAACCTTTTTTCCCTTTCAAGTGCCATTTATTGATATTGCACGGTGTGGGTTTTGTTCGATTTCAAAATAAAATACAGTAGAATCTCGGTTATATAAGGATAAATCCGGATATCTGAAAAAAAATCATAGTCGACAGGAAAATACAATTTTATTCGGTATGAATCATTTTTATTTCTTTAGGTTGATAAATAGTTTTAATATTAAGTTATTTTTTATTGAAAAATGAAGTATCGATTTCAGCTTAAAGCTAGCTTTTCTTTTCGATGCTGCCAAATCGCGAATACTTTTAAGACATATAAGTTGTCCTGAATTGCACTCTTCTTGACTCTCAAACCACTTCATGGCAATATCCAAACACTAAAAAGCTTCAAAATGTGTAGGACCAATATCTCTCCACTCATAAATCTCTTCTTTGACTTCTTGATCTTGTTCCTCTAAGGCAGATACACCTATCCCTCAATTTACACCGTACTTGTTTTACACGTTTTCGCTTTTACACAAAAAAAGAACTGAACCAGTTATATTTAAAGCTAAATTCATCCATGAAGGACTTGAATTGCGAAGACAATTAGGTAATCATTTTGTACAAAATGGCTCAAATATTTAATGGCCCCTTCGATTCCAACGTGATATTAATCAATGCTTGGCTCAATATGATGAGGTCCATAAAGATCTAACAAGAAATTCTAAGCAAATGTTAATAACGGACTTTATTACCAAATCGCCTCGAGGTGTAAATGTTTCTACTTCAAACATCGAATCGGCACAAATAATTTCGAGTGATGAAAGTGACTTTGAACCGGTCACGAAGAAGAGATTAACATTGATTTGTGATAGTGATGAATGATAAAAACTCCACCAACCAATAATTTTCTTATGAATCTTTCGCATTTCATTTTTTTATTCCTCTACATACGCTTTATGTGTATTTAATTAATAAAAGGATATGTATATTTATGCTTTTTAATGATTTTGTTTTATTTATGTATTATAGAAAACAACCAACTTAGGTGTTTTTTGTGTACTTTTCGATTTACATGGTTTTACATTGAAAAATTACAATTTCGATTTACACATTTTTCTCGGGAACTTATCTACTGTGTAAACCGTGGGATAGGTGTATTTCTTTAATTATCTCCTCATCATTCAAAATTTGAAATCCAAGATCGTTTGATCGACACGAAATCATTCAGTCGCACCTTCCTCGTCGCATTCAGCACATATTGAAATTTATTTTCATCTGCTTCCATTAACCCTTTTAGTAGTAAGAGTTATTTTTTTACGAAATAAGTTTTTTGGTTTATTTTAAATATTTTTTGTTACACTTGATTCAATCTAGAAAGAATATTTATTATTATATCATGTAGTAAATAAAGTCGTACAATTGAGAAATGCATAGCAATAAATGTAAATAAATTTATTCACTATGAATTTTCTAGAAACAATTACTTTAGTTTGAGCCTAAAATAATAATTGCAGTCTGAGTAAACATAGTTCGATATTGACATTGATTCCTAGAAAGAAAGCGGTTGATCAGAAAGTAAATTTTATGATACATGATTAAAAGTGTAATTTCTTTGAATTTTTTTTTTCCGTTTATTAATTTGAAACAAATAAAGAATGTAAGCCCGACTGCTTAAAATTATTGACAGATATGTGCAGCATGAATATCTGAAGAAATTATAATTATTGAACAAAAATACGGAACTTGCAATTGATAAAAGACATCACAATATTTGGACGTACATGTACGGCCATACTCCTCAAAGGGTTAATCCTCGAACCATCTGTTTTCTATAAAAGCATTTGAATGTTTCTATTACACCCTGATTCATCGGCTGTATTACCAATGTGACATTTGGTGAAAGAAATTTTACTGTAAACGTTACATAATTTTGGTTTAAACATTCAATAGATGAATTGGACAGAACATTAGACAATTAATGATAATAACATTTTTCCTCTTTTATCTATGGATTTTTAATATTTTTTCACTTCTGGAATGAAATCTTTTCTCAAACCACCTTTTAAAAATTTCGCAACTCATCCAAGTTTTTTTCTTATGATTATTTTTATTTATTATTATTGATTATTCTTTTGATATTTTGGGTTCGATTTCCCCATGACAAACAGTTTAAGTCTATGTCTGCCTTCTAAATTGGCATACACCATTATGGCGATACATTCTTTACTAGTTTTGTACCCTGGTGCAGTATTTTCACGTCTTGATGCTAAAGATTTATTGGGAAGTGGGTATTAGTTGCGTAATAGAAGGGTAGTAGAACAAACGTTCAATGCGTATTGAATTTGGACTATTACTAACCCATATTTTACACAAGACTTGGAGAGCTAATGCATAAAAAACAAATGCAACAATCAAAATTTTAAGATTTCATGACGTAAGTAAACAGTAGACGCAATTTGCCACATGCATGTAAGAAAATTCGTAGTATTTTTGTATATCTTGACCAATCCGGATAATTGAAAATCCGGATAATCAAGGTCTGGATAATCGAGGTTCTACTGTATAAGAAAACATTACACCTATCCCTCGATTTACACGGTACTTGTTTTACATGTTTTCGCTTTTACATGGCTTAAAATTTTGATGAAAAAGAATTTAAACCAGTTACATTTACAGTTATCCACAGTATCCACATAAATCATCCACAAAGGACTCAAATTGCGAAGAAAATTAGGTAATCATTTTGTGCAAAATGACTCAAATGTTGAACGGGCCCTTCGATTCCAACGTATTGATATTAATCAATGCTCGGCTCAATATGATGAGGTCCATAAAGATCTAACAAAAAATTTGAAGCACAATACATCTTGTCCTCTGTTTTAACACCTTAGTTTCATATTCTGCTAATAACATCGCTATTAGTTAAAACAGAAGAGAAGTTGTATTTTTTATATCTTCAGGCATTCTATCACACAGATGAATGCCTGAAGATGTCGAAAAGCGAAACCCATACCATCAGTGAAAATAAAACATTTTTTTTTTTTTTCAGATTCTTCTCAACAACAGTCTTTTGTGAGATATCTGAAGACCCTTCCGGAAGTAAGTTTATTTTTGTTTCAAAGAAAACTTCTAGGCCTGTAATAACTCAGGTACTAGTTCATAGGTTAATAATGTTTTTATAGTTCTACAAAATTAAACCATATCATGTAAATTTTGTAGAATTTTAATACGTTGTTATTTTTTCACCATGTGTTGAAACATTCCGTTGGCATATAAAATCGCAGGTTGTGTACAAAAATAAAAAACTATTAAAATTTTCATTAATATCTATTTAATATAAAAATACAGGATTAAATTATTTACGAGAACCATGTTTTTGCTTTGTCCTTGGCTCGTCTCCAGAGTCCGGGTTCTTCCGTGGTGGTTATTTGAGGTTTCGCCGTAGTAGTGACAACATGTTTCTCTGGAGTTGCAGCGTTTTGAGAATAAATCTGGTGTTGAGTTCCGACGGCGAATTGACCGTTAACCCTACCTGCGTTTTGGTAGTGTCCCGCTTGGAGACCGTGTTGAGCGGCATCGTGTTTCTGCTGAATGGCACCGTACGAACTCTGCTGGTAGAAATCGTCCTGGTTTTGATTTTCCAAAAGCGATCCTGAGTTCAGTTGTCCGTATTGGTGTTGAACATGAGCATGTTGCACCGCCACTTGCTCGCCTTCCCAGTCCGCGGTCTGCTCAACCTGCTGCCCGGCATCGTAAGATTCGTGAGCGAAGTTAAGTTTTTGGTTTCCGACGGTCGCAACAGGTTTTTGAACATGTCCCGAGCCCGCGTTCGTCTGGTCTGCCTGATGCCCTTCAACTTTGTAGTATCCCGAATGAGCACCTAAAAAGCTGGTCTCTGCAGGTTTGTGGTGTCCTTGAGTAGCAATCAAAGTCGTTGGTTTAATTACCGACAAAGCCGGACTGGGATGAATTGCCGGATTTTCTCTCGGACGAGATAGGTTGCTCAAGATGACCCTATCGTTAGCTCTTCCACCCTGGTATTCCATAGTGAAATTTACATTGAAAGGAGTATGTTTTGGTTCGTTGGGCATACTCTCAAAAACACCGGAACCAGTAACGGGTTTTGTCTTGCCGCTTAAGTCGGTAGACGAGAAATGATATTTTGGTGTGTTTTTATCTAACTTATTTGTTTGAACGGTTGCTGTGTGCTGTGTTTCTTTTCCGATGGATGCCGCCATATCTGTTCCCAGGAGCGCCAACAAGTCATCGAGGTGACTATCAACATCCTCGTCATCGACGTGATCTGATTTGGAAATGCCTATTTGTTTGTTTATACTAGAGCTTTGGCTCGACGACGCTCCGAAACTACCCTGCTGCAGTTTCGGACCTGTTCCCGTGTTGGTTTGACTGTAGCTTCTGCCGCTGTTCGAAAATCCCGACGTCTCGTGTCCAAAGCTGTATGTCTGCTGACCGAGATCTTGGGTTTCTTGCTCGGTCATGTGCAAACTTCCTGTGGAGTGTCGTGAACTTCCCGAGCTGTATGCACTGCCAAAGTTTTGAGAGAAACCTTGCGTTTGTTGACCTAAGTCCTGTGTCTCTTGCCCCACGAGTAATTTTCCGGCAGAGTGTTGAGAGTTGGCAGTTAAGCCATATGAACTGGCAAAGTTTTGTGTCTCTTGCCCTAAGTCTTCACTCTGCTGTCCTAGATCTTCAGTTTCTTGTCCCGTCATATATAAACTTCCGGTGGAAAGGTGAGGCTTAGCTTGTAAATTCCTGTAAGTGCTTGAAAAGTCCTGTGTTTCTTGACCTACATCTACATTTCCCGGTGATTTTGGCTTCTTTCCACTTGTATATTGACCGCTTGATCCTAAGAATAAGTTTCCTGAAAATCCTTGTGTTTCTTGACCTGTCATTTGTAAGTTTCCTGTTGAAATGTGCGGCTTTCCTTGCGTATTGCTGTAAGTACTTGTAAAGTCTTGCGTCTCTTGACCTAAGTCTTCAGTTTCTTGTCCTGTCATATGTAAATTGCCCGTAGAGAATTGTGGCTTAGATTGTAAGTTTCCGTAAGCACTAGAAAAACCTTGTGTTTCTTGACCTACATCTTCGTTTACTAGTGTCTTTGGGTTCGTTCCACTAGTATATTGACCGCTTGAGGTGGAAAATAAGTTTCCTGAGAAACTTTGAGTCTCTTGGCCTGTCATTTCCAATTTTCCAGTGGATAGCTTCGGCTTAGCTTGCAGATTTCCATAGGTGCTTGAAAAATCCTGTGTTTCCTGGCCGACATTCTCATATCCTGGTGTTTTTGGCTTTTTTCCACTTGTATATTGATTATCTGACCCCAAAAATAAATTTCCTGAAAAACCTTGTGTTTCTTGACCTACGTCCTCATATTCTGGTGTTTTTGGTTTCTTTCCACTTGTGTATTGACCATTTGGGCTCGAAAATAAGTTTCCCGAGAAGCCTTGGGTTTCTTGACCTACGTCCTCGTATTCTGGTGTTTTTGGTTTCTTTCCACTTGTGTATTGACTGTTTGATCCCATAAATAAGTTTCCAGAGAAACCTTGGGTTTCTTGGCCGATTTCCTCGCTATCTTGTGTTTTTGGTTTCGTTCCACTTGTATATTGATTACTTGAGGTGGAAAATAAGTTTCCTGAGAAACCCTGAGTCTCTTGACCTGTCATTTCCAATTTTCCAGTGGATACCGTTGGCTTAGCTTGCAAATTTCCATAAGTGCTTGAAAAATCCTGGGTTTCCTCATATTCTGGTGTTTTTGGTTTCTTTCCACTTGTGTATTGACTGCTTGGGCTCGAAAATAAGTTTCCCGAGAAGCCTTGGGTTTCTTGTCCCATATCATTTGTTTCATCATCTGTCATATGGTAACTTCCGCTAGAAAAGTGTGGCTTAGCATTTAAATTCCCGTAAGTGCTAGTAAAATCCTGAGTTTCTTGACCTACATCTTTGTTTGTTGGTGTTTTTGGCTTTTTTCCACTTGTATATTGACTACCTGACTCCAAAAATAAATTTCCCGAGAAGCCTTGGGTTTCTTGGCCGACTTCCTCGCTATCTTGTATTTTTGGATTCGTTCCACTCGTGTATTGACTACTTGAGGTGGAAAATAAGTTTCCTGAGAAACCCTGAGTCTCTTGACCTGTCATTTCCAATTTTCCAGTTGATACCTTTGGCTTAGCTTGCAAATTTCCATAAGCGCTTACAAAATCCTGGATTTCCTGGCCATCATTCTCATATGCTGGTGTTTCTGGCTTTTTTCCACTTGTATATTGACTACTTGACTCCATAAATAAGTTTCCCGAGAAGCCTTGGGTTTCTTGTCCCATATCATTTGTCTCATCGTCTGTCACATGGAAACTTCCGCTGGAAAGGTGTGGCCTAGCTTGTAAATTCCCGTAAGTCCTTGAAAAATCCTCTGTTTCTTGCCCTAAATCCTCATTTTCTGGTAATTTTGGTTTTTTTCCACTCGTATATTGACTGTTTGATCCTAAGAATAAGTTTCCAGAGAATCCTTGAGTTTCTTGACCCACTTCTTCATTAACTTGTGTTTTTGGTTTCTTACCACTTGTGTATTGACCACTTGGGCTTGAAAATAAGTTGCCTGAGAAGCCTTGGGTTTCTTGGCCCATATCTTTCGTTTCATCATCCGTCACATGGAAACTTCCGCTGGAAAGGTGTGGCTTAGCTTGTAAATTCCCATAAGTGTATGAAAAACCCTGTGTTTCCTGACCAACGTTGTCATCTTCCGATTTCAACTTTTTACCGCTAGTGTATTGATCGCTCGTCGTCAAATATGGATTTCTTCCGCTTGAAAGATTGGGTTTCCCCTGCGAATTCGTATAAGCACTCGCAAAGTCCTGTGTCTCTTGACCTAAATTCTGAGTCTGGTCATCCGTGTCATCATTTTTGCTTCCAATCAGTTTCCCGCTGGAGTGCTGACTGCTCGTAGTGAAATGTGAACTGCTGATTTCTTTGTTAGTGACCGACCGATGAGAACTTCCGAGTGGAACTCCACCGCCGATTGAAAAATCTTCATTCTCTTCATCCATTGTCTCTCCTAAATTTTTTTTATTCGGCTCAGTCGTTTCTTTGTTTCCATGGTGATGGAAACGGTGAATGCGATAGGATGTGCCCGAATCGACTTCCAAATCTTCAGTGTTATCTTTGAACTTTTTATTTGATGTCAACAGTTTACCGCTGCCCGAAAAGTCTTGGGTTTGGTGTCTGGATTTTTCCAATTCTCCTTGTGCCTCTGCATCTAAATCGAATTCTTCCCCTTTATTAGATTTCCCGTTAAAACCGTTGGAGCTGTAATATGTGGTGCTGGTAAAACCATGTGTACGCACGTTTTTATCGTTTCCTGGTTTTTCCAGTCTTTTTCCTGACATGTCCAATTTCCCGCTTGAAACGGTCAAAGTCTCTTCTGTCGGATCCGATTCTCCAGATTGCTTCGTGAAGAATTCCCCACCTTTTCCGGTGCTGTAATGTCTGCTGGTTTGACTGTAATAAGTCCTGCGAGTTCCTCCGATTTGTTCTTCATTCGACAGTGAATGCGCCATGTGTTTATCCATTTCCTTTCTCAATTCTTCTTCTAATTCCTTTTTCATTTTCTCTTCTAATTCTTTTTGCATAGCTCCGCCGTCTTCATGGTTTCCTGAAAAGCTGGGGCTCAATTTTACCATTAAGACCCCTTTTCCGGTAGTCTGACCTTGGCCTGATGAGAAACTGCTCGAATATGAATGTGATGTTACGGGAATTTCGGATTGTCCATCATGGAAACCGTGCCCAAGATGAGATGAAAATTTGGGTTGAATCCCGCTCGAACCCGTAAAACTATGGGAAGAAAACTTCGGCAGTTCTGGAATTTGGAAGCCGTGATGGTGATCATGATGACCAAATCCAACGCCGATGTGTCTCTTATATCTGTGCGCTCCTTCGTTGTTGGCCATGCCGTCGCTGCCTCCGTAACTTCTCTGCGCATTGTAGGAGTATGTAGAACTGTACCCCTTAGTGGCCCCCGTGTTGCAGGTCGGTCCGCAAGCCTGTCCCATTTGACTCCGAAGCTTGTCTTGCATGGCCGCCATACTGAGGGACAAATCGTCTGTGTGGGACACGCCTCCCGACGTTAACCCTGCCGTGCGGGAGCTATCATATTGCGAAGAACTTCCGTAGCCTGTCGAACCGGCTCTGTGGCCTGCCACATACCCTGAACTTTCACGATTCAACATACTCGACAAGTCGGCATTTTGTACTCCAGCGCTGGACCCGTAGCTATTCGTTCCGACTGATGCCGGTTCGATAACGTACGGATCGCCATGTTTTTCCCATGATTTTTTGTAAGAGAATGAAGATCCGTAGCTTTTGGGTTGATTGGCCGCCAGCGTGATGTGTTGACGGTCGGCGTTCGTACCATCCGCTTGGGATACCGTCCGGAAGCCTTGCTGCGAAGACTCCGCGTCGTACGCTTGCCCGGCCGTCTGATGAGAATTTCTAGTGCTATAAGTTTCTTCATCCCCTCGGCGCGTGCTACCGGAATTGTAGCTCTGACCGGCAGTATTATATGATGCCCCGCCGTAATTATAAGCCTGCCCTGCGGCCTGGTGGCCACTTCCGGCACTGTATGTTTGGCCGGTTGTGCTGTCGGTTCCGTACGTTTGTCCGGCGGTCTGCCGCGAACCGCTACGGTATTCGTTGCGGCTAGACTCGCCTTTGGATTCCCTGTAAGTGTTGCTTCCAGCGTAACGCTGACCAGTGGATGCGACTCTACTGCCGCTGTTGTAAGTGGTTGATCCGCCGTTGTCTTCTCCCGCTACTTCCAAACCTCCGACGTACAAATTGTCTCTGTTCTGGGCTGCGGCTCCGAAATCTGCAACCTGGCCTATCGTGCGAACACCAGTATTTCTGTGATCACTTGACTCAGTTGGCGCTCCGTGCGATTCCCATTCTTTTTGATAAGAATAGGAAGATTCGTAGCTCTTCATTCCGTTTGCGTTCCCTGCATTACCGACAGATCCTACATTTCCAGCCGCACCAACTGTACCAGCAGTTCCAGCATTCAGTAGAGCCATGTCATGAGTTCTTTGCGTGTTAGTTAAATCTGCAGAACTCTGTCTTCTATCATAACTATTAGTCGTATAACCAGTATTCTGTCCACTCGTTTGGATGCCGTGCTGGGATGCTGATATCGGAATCCTGATCGGAACATTCTGCCCCGGTCTCACCGTTAGCCTCACCGTGCTTCCCGGTCGAACCACTAGCGGCACGACCGATGCGCCGCTTTCACTGCCGTAATTCACCGCCTGACTCCCTCGGTAAGTCCCCTGTTGGGAATACTGTGACCCGGAAGAGGCTGTATCGACACCGGATTCCCTGACTCCAGCGGTCGGTACGATGTAAACTCTTTCGCCGTTTTGTCGACTGTTTGCACTCTGAGATCCCGTTTCTCCGTACGATGACCATCTCGATCCTTGCTGGGTCGATGCCACGTTGCGTGAATTTGCCGCGGCAGCTCCGCCTTGTAGATCTGTACGGTAAACGGATCCATCGCCAGTGTACAGATTACCTTGTGATCTTTGTCCGGAAGCGGAATGTTGAGATTGAGAATTGGTCCCGTAATACTGACCTTCGGTGGCTCGAGACCCTTTCCTGTCATATTGGCTGGACCATGATCCCCCGGACGCTAAGTCTTGCGCATTCAGGGAGGTCGCTGGCACACCAGTTGACACTTTTTTAGCGCCGAATGTATTTCCACTAGTGGACGCCGAACCGTATATGGATCCGGCGATTGGCCTTCCGCTTCCGATCGTCCCGGGCTCCATTCCCAGCTGATCGTTCACCGTGTGTATCAGCTGGTGCATCTGTCCCTTGGCCATCTGGTCCATGTTGTGGGACACTTCGAAGTTGCCGCCCATGTTGCCCGTCTGCGAACCGTAGTAGCCCTTTTTTTCTCCGTCGTCAGATGACGTCCTCGAGTATTGGAAGTCTTGCGTCTCTTTGTATAATCCTGCCGAGGCCAGCGCCAGGCACGCGGCCGCCACAACGAGGAATCTCATTGTGATGTTACCGTTGTAGGGTTATCTGGAAAGAAATAGACATTCAAAAAAATTATATTCAATTGACAATATGTATGAGTAGGTACATTTGGTCTTGACCAAATGAACATAAAACTTTTCTTTCTGCTCGATCATAAATCTTATTTGCATTGTTTAAATTGTATTGCACTGAATGTTTAAAAAAAATATTTAACAGTATATGTGGTATAGCAAATTTTTGGAAAGTATTGGGAAGATTTAGACTAAATTTTGATACGAAAATTACCTTGGACACAAAAATTATACACTCTTAATTTTTTTTCAGTATCAACTATTATCAGCCGAGGGTTAAATAAATTAATTTTAAGCTTCAATGAAACAATTTAGTGCTTAGTACTATTTTTACAATTTTATAATGTTTACATTATAAAATTGTAAAAGGCCAGGACCGGTTTCCCTCATTTCGAACGTTATCAACTGACCAAAAGTTATTCTTTAGTTAGTTAAGTTAGTCTTTCGATCAAGAAGTGACAGTTAGCGTTAGGGTTGTAGAGTCGTAGTGTTTTGGTTAATGTTGGTGTCAGAGTCGTGTTTTCTTTTAGCAACTCCACAGCCCTGGTTAATGCTTCAAAAGTTTTAATAATTCAAATTTAATATTGAAATTCCATCAAGCACCTTCAGTTGATATCGTAAATTAAATTTGAATTAATCTATGATATCGACTGAAGGTGCTTGATGGAATTTCAGTATCAAATTTGCATTGTTAAAACTTTGTACGATTCGATATGTTGACGACCCGGGTTTCGCCTTTCGGCATCTTCAGGCGTTCAATCACACGGACGCACAATAAACAGTCAGCATTGGTTATACACAAGAGGTGTTAATTACAAAGGAAAAACACAGACCCTAAGGTTGCGATACAAACAAACAACTGAAATAACTTTCAATAATATTAATATAATAATCACATCAATGTTGATTCTATCAAGCACCTTCAGCCGATATCATAAATTAATGGAACAAATCTAGTGTAAATATCCTAATGTGACGATAAAAAATCAATATTATTTGAAGCTTTCCTGGATTTATTGGTTATTTTCGCTATATTCCAGGGTCTCCCGGAAAATACAGAAGCAGGGTCTCACTGTGAATATAAAGATGTAAAAAAAAAAAAATTAAATCAAATTGAACTCTGACTGTAAATATCTCGCAAAAATTTTGCCGTACAATAATTGTTATCTCCTTGAACAGGGTCGGAGGTCCTCTTCTGTTCTTCGATAATAAATAATTAATTTCCGAGAAACTGTTGCTTTTTTTTTTTTAATTATTATCAAATTATTTATTTCATACGAGCTGCCGACAGAACGATTGATAAATGCGTAGATATTTGCGACTGCCGCCAAACTGATAAACAATTGAATGTCATTTGCATTCATCTTATACCAATTGCGTTGACATTATTGATTAATATAAAAGAAAATAATTTAGATCTACACGGTCAATCTATCTTCTGTTATATTTTACGGTCATCATAAGATTCGAAACCCCAAACCGATTCTGACTGCTAACGTTGCTCTTTACTGTTGATACTTTAGATCGCAGTACACCTATCCCTTGATTTATACGGTAGATAGGTCCCTGAGAAAAATGTGTAATACGGTGAAAAGATCCGATGATGGCATGAGTCGAAATAGCTATCGACTACATAAAAAATTTTGTAGAACTTAAATACATTGCTATTTTTTCGCCGTGTTATAATGGAGTTCTACCAAGTAAATGCCAATTCAATCGATAAAAACGTGTAAATCGAAATAGTATATTTTTTAATGTAAAACCGTGTAAATCGAAAAGTACACAAAAACGCGTAATTTAGTTGTTTTCTAAAATTCATAAATAAAACAAAATTATTAAAAAGTATAAATAAACATATTCTTTTATTAATCAAATACACATAAAGCGTATGTAGAGGAACAAAAAAATTAAATGCAAAAGATTCATAAGAAAATTATTGCAATGGTTGGTGGAGTTTTTATCATTCATCACTATCGCAAATCACCGTCAATCTCTTCTTCGTGACTGGTTCAAAGTCACTTTCATCACTCGAAATTATTTGTGCCGATTCGATGTTTGAAGTAGAAACATTTACACCTCGAGGAGCTTTGAATTTCTTGTTAGATCTTTATGGACCTCATCACATTGAGCCGAGCATTGATTAATATCACGTCGGAATCGAAGGGGCCGTTCAACATTTGAGTAATTTTGTACAAAATGATTACCTAATTTTCTTCCCAATTCGAGTCCTTCGTGGATGATTTTAGCTGTATTCTTTTTCAATCAATCCGTGTAAAAGCGAAAACGTGTTAAACAAGTACCGTGTAAATTGAGAGATAAGTGTATGCAGAAAATTAACACTTATAATAAACCATAGTGAAACCCTGATTCTTTTTTATAGTTTTAATGTATTTAAATGGATTTCGAATAAGGTTACATGCTTATAGATCGTTTTTTCATTGCAAAACGAATTAACTTATGATTGATCCATTATGGGTTTTTTTTTTATTTTATTCTAAAATCCAGGGCTTTAAACGTTGTTGGACATTGACCGACAACACGATTTTGTCTATGTGAAGAGTTTGTTCCATTTCCCAAACTAATCGTAATGTTGTTGATTCCAAAAACCATTGAAAAATTTGTCTTTTTACACCGTGGATACGTTCCACATAAAACCACGTAAAAAAGTGAAGGATACATAGAAAAACCAGGGTTGTGGAGTCATTGAAAAAAACATTACTCCAACGTTGACGATTCAGGTTTTTTCCTACCTCTCCTATTTATATGCATTAAATTAACGATCAACCAAACAAGCTGGTAAATTGTTCATTGAGATATTCTTCAAAATTGTCTAATCGAAAAAATAATCGGAGTTATAGTTAATAATCGGCCAAAACACTACGAATCCACGACTTCGACTTCAAAACCTTGCTTTTTAGTTATCACAATTTTCTAGTATATCATTCGCGTGATTTAATTAATAGTTAAGTAGTGAACGTGTTGAATGTTATTGAATATCCGCGTTGAATATTTTAAAGTTTTTGATCATAAACAAGCTGAATTGACCTTGATCTAGATATAATATTATCTATTGGTTTATGTTAGTTTCATCTTATCCGGAACATATCCTTCGGCTTGACATTGCCATGAAAAAATCATCTAATGACCTATTTCTTCATACGAAAGATGCTGTTTGACCTATGAATTGAGCGGAACTATCTGTACATATTGATTTTATAAACATATTCGCGATGTGATAGTGGATACACTCAAATTGCACGTAGACGAGGGGGTCGATTCACGGAATATTGATAAAATTGTTGTTTGTTAAAATCGTAAAAATTTTTGATCTCTTGGGAAGTATTTAAATTCTTTATCTATCCCTGTATACAAGTGGTTGTCATGTGCGGCCACTAAACAGCATCATAGTAAATGTTGATATTTGAAAAAAATTTTTTTTTTTCAAATTGATTTGTACTGGTACGGCATATAACTGATGTATATAATGCGGAGACAGTAAAATTTTACAAGTCAACTATTGCTCTATACCAGGGGCTCCCAAACGTTTTCGGCTTCCAGTGCCCTTAAAATATCCAACCAAAATAAAACCATTTAAGTAATGTGATATTTTACGGGTTATCCCGTATGCTGAATGATCACAAAACAGTTATATGGAAAACAATTGAGGGCATAAGCCACAATGTCTGCCGATATGTAAATGCATTAGTTTTATAAGAATACAGACATCTCAAAGTGAAGTTTTAACGAAAGAGTGAAATAAAACTTGAAGAATATAATTGATTAAATTGGCATTTACTCGGCAGTACTAGATTATAACACTGAAAAAATCTATTTGTATAAAAATGTATTTTAGTTGTAAAAAAAATTATAAGGCATATAGTTGATAGGTATTTCGACTTATGCCATCATCATCCTATTAGTGTGATAATAGATTCTTAAATGCGGCAATATAAAACTGTGATGTTAAAACATAAAAGAAGATGTGTTATGTACCTTTTCTATACCGATATATATATATGTATATAAAGTAAATGTACATTTCAACATAGTTCTGATGACGGCATAAGCCGAAATAGCTATCAACAATATACCTTATAAATTTTGTAAAACTAAAATACATTGCCATTTTTTCACTATTTGTTGATATTTTTGGCTGACCAATAAATCTGGCAATGATAATTGTTGGGTTATATAATTTTAAATAATAAAAACAATTTTTTTAATATTCCAGGACCGGTTTCGCTTATCGCGAGTATTATCAACTATCAGTCCAGTCCTGATCAAAAAATATATTGTAGAAATAGTATAAAAAAATTTTTATGCTGTTTGTTGTTGTTATTCAAAATATCATGCTTTTCCATCAAGAAGTGACAGTTAATACCTTAAAAAGGATTATTTAACATTAGTTTTTACGGATGGATGGCTGGGACTTTTAAAATGAACAAGACGGGATGTAATATCGGGGTCCAATGTATTTATAAGATGAAAAAGTGCATTTTATACTGACACGGGGTATATTATAATTTAACACAAATATTCTGTAATTACGCAGTTAAAAGAAATTGGAGAGAAAAGGTCATAGAGGTTGAAATAATGACATAACGTTTAATACTCACTTGAAATAATATAATACAAAAACGAAAATATTGGCAACGGTAATGCGGTGAGAAAACACACTCGGCTCGTCCTGCGAGACACGACGCACTGATTCTATTCCGACAGACTTCCGAGGGTGACTTTAAATTTCAAATAAATAAAAACACTTGTTCGATAACCTCTCGACCTTTTTTAATTGAGAACATTATCGTTCGAAGAAATTGCGCGGATTACCTATTTTTTTAAAAATGTTATTGTGTTTTATCGCGGTTAATTCTTGCGATCTTGTTTATGAATTCTTGTGATATGTTTAGTATTCTTTGCATTTCTGTTGTGTAAAAAACGCAATTTTGAGAAATTGTCAAGGTCCGTTGGGATACACAGCGGAGGACTGGCCGAATTGTCAGGTTGCCGATAACAAGTAGACCCCGCTATCTGTTAGATTCGAAAATTTAGGCCCTCGGTAAAATTAGCTCTTTACGTTCCGATGTCGCCACTATGAGGCCAAGTCGTTGAATTGTATTGTTATAACTTTGTATGATTCAAACATGTGGAATCGTACAAAGTTGTGACAGTTCAAATTTGATATTGAAATTCCATCAAGCACCTTCAGTCGATATCATAAATCGTTGAATTGTATTTTGTCATTTCTTAGTAATATTTTCACATTATATAGGACTTAATTGATTAATTAATAATGTTCGTGATTAGCGAAACCGGTAGTTCACGCATATATTGTGGAAATAGTACTTATAAATGTGTTTTTATTATTTAAATATAATGCCTATCATACAAGAATTGACAATAATTTAATTATGTTATTATGATTCCACATGTTTTGTTGCTAACGAGCCGAGTTTCACCTTCGGTATTTTCAGGAATTAATTCTATCACACGGATACAACAGAACTGGCATTGTCTAAACAGTCAGCATTATTTTAACATGTCTATTCCGGGTGTGGAACTTTTGTATTTCCAATGGAAGTGTTCCATCAAAAACTGCTTCTTAATAAATTGCTCATTCTCTGTAATTGTTTTTGGAGAAAGTGAGTGAAGATAGAAAAAAGGGGTTAAGACAGAACTAGTGCCAAGCTCGTTGATCACTTTTGTTTTACTCCTTTTTTAGAACTGAACGCTCGTGATGAAATAATAGACATTTCAATGGAGCGTTCAGCCCGAATTTAAGTCTTCACGTTGTACTTGTTACCCGAACCCGACTCGGTACCCAGAATTCTTTTACTGTATGATCAGGATGGGTTTTGGTCATCGCAAGCATTATCAACTGATAAATGACCTAAAAACTTTTGCTCTGCATTTGTGTCTACCTTGGGCGTGTTTATCCCTTCTCGAATGTGTTAACATAATTATTAAAAAAAATCCCTTAATTATTTGGTTAATTCTTTTGTTACTAGTGTTATAATTAGCTGGATATTTTTATATCTAGAACATAAAATAATAATTGATTCAAAGAAAATAAACATATTTATTTCTTAGCCTTGTATCACTTTTGTTGACATTTTCATGTCAGATGTGTCAATTCAAATTATACTGTGACCATGATATATTCTTGTATTTATGTTATTAAGACAATCGATTATATTTGAATCGTTGAAACTATGTACACTTCCATGTTTTGTTATATTTACGACCTTGGCTTTGTCTTTTGGCATCTAGATCAGGAGCGAATATTACGTTTTCCTGACGGAAAATTGATAATTTTGTCACATTCAAATGTGGGAGATTCGGATTGTAAAAAGAAACGTGAATGTACAAGGGACCAAAAAAGATGAACGTGAAAAAATATGTCAACAAATAAATGGGCTACCCGGATAAAGTTCTAGCAATCAAATTAATCCAAGTACACTTTTCAACGGAGAAATAAAATCTTTTTCTCAACAATTTTCCATTGAATTTGAATTGTTAAAACATTGTACGATTCCACATGTTTTTTCACCATTGGACCCGGGTTTCACACGGATGCAACAGACCTGATGCGCGATAAACAGTTAGCATCGTCTTTAAACCAAAGGGATTAATTAAAAGAAAACACAGACTTTGGTGTTTTCCTTTAATTGAGTTGTCCTTCAGGCACCTTCAGTCAATATCATAAATTTTCTATTGACTGTCAAACTCTTTTTTTAGTACTATTTCTACAGTATATTTTATGATCAGGACCAGTTCTGCTCTTTGTAATCATTGCTTATTAATTGTTAGTTGCTCATGGTGAACGAAACCGGTCCTGATCATAAAATATATTGTGGAAATTGTATAGTTAAAAAATGTGTTTTAATTATTTACAATGTCTATAGTAATTAAAACTACATTTTTTTAATCCTTTACAATTGACGGTGGCATTTTTCAATTCTTTATCCATTATCTAAATGACGATTTCGATTGTGCACCAGAGTGGTAAAAGTTAGTGTTAATTATCGCATTGCAATTGGCGGCCGTCTCCAAAGTTGAGACGTTATACAAATAAAATACAATTTTTTATTACTTTTTTGGCAATATTTAAAAAATAAATAAAAATGGTTCAGGCAGTTCTGCTCACACTGTTACTGGATATCAAATGATTATTTTTACAATTGTTTCTTCCCGATGACAATTTGGTAGGTTGGTCACCCTGCGGGTTTTGAACATGAATTAATGTTGTTTGTTTACATAGTATTTCTTATTATTCAGTTTAAAATGATGTTGTTTGAAGAATCTGCGGAAATACGTTACGTTTGGGAAACATACATTACATTAGACTTCTTGGAAAACACCAATTGGTTTTATTTGTCGAGTTTGTTACATTTTCGATATTAATCGTAATGCTGTGGATTTAAAAAAAACATTGAAAAATATTTACTGTCTTTTAAAACAGTGGATACGTTCCACAAAAAACATGTAAAGATGTGAAGGTTACGTAGTAAAACCATGCCTTTGTTAAAAGGCAAAAAAATGATAAATTTCAATTGTTACAACTTTGTACGATTTCACATGTTTTGTCACTAACGACTCGGGTTTCGCAGAACCAGAACACAACTGTTCTGTTGCATCCGTGTGATAGAATGCCTGAAGATGCCGAAAGGCGAAACCTGGTTCGTTAGTGACAAAACATGTGGGATTGTACAAAGTTGTAACAATTCAAATTTGATATTGAAATCCCATCAAGCACCTTCAGTCGATATCATAAATTATAAAAAAAATGTTGTTTTTGTCATATATTTTTTTTGTACCTTTCCTGTTTATGTGCATTGAATTAAATATTGACCAACCAATGCGGCAAATTGTTCATTGAGGTATTTGAGTTGAAGTTGTGAAAAACGAGTGAATCTGACTACCTTTTCCATTTCCAACAATTTTGAAGAATATCTCGATGAACAATTTACGGGATTGATTAGTTGATCTTTAATACAATGTACATAAATAGGGAAGGTAGAAAAAAATCTGACCAAAATAAATATTTTAGTCAGAGTTATGTTGTTGGTCAATGCCAGAGTCGCATTTTTTTTTAACGATTCCACAACCCTAGTCTTTACCATTCCATACCTTCAATTTAAACTTAAGACAAAATGCCAACAGTACATAATACAATTTTTCTCTTCATTTATCTACAGAAACCGAATACTACAGTGCGATTCTTCAACCGTGTCGATTACTATACCCTGCACGGAGATGACGCCCATCTTGCAGCAAGGGAAGTCTTCAAATCCACCGTGGGAATCAAGATTATGGGGGCCGAACCGAACAAAATGGATTACATAGTTTTGTCAAAGAATAACTTCGAGAAGTTCATCAGAGATCTTTTGCTGGTAATATTTCAATTTAAATCAATTTCTTAAGGAAATTCATCGTGTACTAAAAATTCTGAAATATCTATCAAAGGCACTGCTATAAATGTAGATAATGGAATGGCTAATTTATTAGACAACAGTGGCGGGCAGTGACTTTTTAACTTGGGATACTGTACAAAAAAAAACAAAAATAGTCCATATGAGAAGTGGTTAACCCCATCACTTGAGCCAATGATGTTGTCCGCTATAGTGGACCTTCCCACCCATCTGATTCCTAAAGTGAGGGGTAGAGAGAGTGGTTACATTATCACTAGCCCTGTTTTAGGCCTTTCCTTTCTAGCCCTGCTACTATATTTGTAGAATTGATTAACAAGCGTTTCTCTTAGACGAACATATGCTTGGAACATCAAAAAATAAATACCAAATTTAAATCAAATCTGAATTAATAAAATTTTGTACGATTCCATATATTTTGTGACTGACTGACCTGAGTTTTGTTTGAAATTTCTTAAAACATCATAGACACCAATGCTTTCGAACAGAATTGGCTAAAAAAATCTGTTCGTTCTGGTATTCGAGCTTGTGAGATCCATCACAGAAGCCAATAACGTCGACCATTGCACTGTAGACCCGACAGTATCTTAAATATAAAATTACTAACTTTAAATTAATAATTTAAATACCTTCAATCGATATTGCGCGTAATTTAAAAAAAACAAATAGTACAATTTATGATATCGACTTAGGGTACTTGATGGAATTTCAATATCAAGTTTGAATTGAAACTTTTTACGATTCAAAATGTTTTGTCACCAATGACCCGGGTTTCTCCTTTCAGGAGCTTCAGGCGTTCTATCACACGGATGCAACAGAACTGACTCATCTCGCCTCATCACTGGCTCGTCAGTCCTGTTGCATTCGTGTGATAGAATGCCTGAAGTTGCCGAAAGGCGAAACCCAGGTCATTTGTTGAAAAAACATGGAATCGTAAGAAGTTTTAAAAATTCAAATTTGATTCTGAAAGTCCATCAAGCACCTTCAATCAATCCTTTAAAGCATAGGCTCCCAACCTTATTCGGGTGGCGACCCCTTTTCATAAAATCCATGTGACCCGCAACCCCACATACAATCCAAAAGCATACAAAAAAATATTATTTTAGTTGATCCTAAGACTTTTTTAAGTTGACTATAAGTTGGTGACCCTCCAAAAAACCCTTCACGAACTCCCAAGTTGGGAACATATGCTTTAAAGTGTAAATAATGTCGGAATTTTTAGGATGGGCAGTTAATAGGTTAAAGCCTCTAACATGTTACACCATACTTTATTATTTCCTATACCTTATTTCGACTGCAATCATTCTAATTATATTATCGTTTTTAGGTGAAATTGTACAGAGTCGAAGTGTACGTGAATAGAGGCACCGCAAAGTCCAACGACTGGGCTGTTGAATTCAAAGGCTCTCCGGGAAACCTTTCCCAGTTTGAAGACGTCCTTTTCAGCAATGCGGACATTCTCGTCAACTCCACTATCATGGCTGTCAAATATCGAGGAGAAGACAAGAATAAGGTATTCCATCGATTTTTCAAAACACGTTTACCCTTTGAGTAGTGAGTTATTCTTAACTAAATGTGTTTTTTTTTCGTATATTTTCACTCTTTCTATGCTAACGTCGCAGGCCTTGCAACGCAAATATTTGATCGTCGGTAATGCAGGCAATCTTTTACATATAGGACTGATTTTTGTTTCAAATTATCGCCTAATTTGTCCTGCTACTGCCACCTCCTTACACTTGTCAAAAGTATTAGGTTTGAATGTTTCACCCGTTTTAACGCGGCTGTTTTTCACACAAATTAAATTTGTCCTTTCTTTCCGTATACAGTTATAAATAGAGCAATAAAAAAAAAATTGGGTTGGCTTTTATAGAAGCCAGATGCATTAGGAATGTTTAACAACATTAAAAAACACAAAGAATTGTCGCATGTTGTCGCAATCACTTTAACAAATATATCCCTAACAAATAACTCACTCGTAAATCGCAGTTACCATGACGTAACGAAGCCACCAATCATACTCAAATGAACAAGTACCATTACTGTCACGTATTATCGAGTGTCACATTGCAAAGTTCCGTGTGAAGTTTGACGCGTAGTTTCAAACTGATTTGTTACCTGGTGGAGATCGCTATAAATTTAAAGGGTTTCAAAACTCAATGTTTTAAACATTTAAACCTAATACTTTTGACAAGTTTAAGGAGGTGGTAGTATCAGGACGAATTGGGTGATATTTTAAAACCAAAATCAGTCCTATATGAAAAGATTACCACTATTATCAATGTTTGAAAGCTCGCGTCTCATATCTTGAGACGTTCATGTGGAAAAGGATTCAAAAAATGAATGTCATATTGTATTACTTATGTTAATATTCGAAGAAGATTTATTTATGTTCCTTGAGAAATGTAGTGTTCACTGTATTTTGTTGCTAATTATTTTTATTTTGGTTTCAGTTGGTAGGCGTGGCGTGCGTTGATTGCAACGAGTATTGTTTTTCAGTTTCCGAATTTACAGATAATGAACATTTTTCAGAGCTGGAATCATTGGTGGTCCAATTAGGGCCTAAGGAGTGTTTGCTGCAGCTTTCTGATAGTCCTGAGGTAAATGGAGGATTGATTTTCTTAAAAACAAAAGTCCTAACCCGAACTTGAATCATGAAAAAAAAAACAATTTTTATACCCTTTCGAATGATGGTTTTTGACTGTTCAATAAATTAACCCGTTCCCACTGGGTTGGGTAAAATTTTACGAGTGTCAAACCTTTTAAAAACAAATAAATACAGTCATGTCGGTGTTAAGACTTATTATGAAGGTTATTGGGCTAAATCCAAATCAGGCTATATTTTAACATAATAAATATTTTCTATACAATAAAGACTCTGTGCTAAATGCTCTACGTTAGCAGTCAATAGGTTAGGTTTTACCTTTTTAATTTTACACTTACAACAATTAATATAATCTTCCCCAGATCGCAAAATTATGTAAAATCAATAAATTCGTCATAAAAACCTTAGATTAATTAATTGAAATTAAGCCAAAACACGTACATTCCTGGATGTTTCGTCATTTACGTCTCGAGTTTTCCTGTTGCAGAACTGTCAGTTTGAGTGCATCCTCATACTGGAATGTCTGAATATGCCAACAGATGTTAAACAGTTTGCATTTCTTGTATATACAAAAGGAATCACATAGGAAAGAGTATATCACTTTTAAGGTGTTAACTGTCACTTCTTGATGGAAAGGCATGATATTATAAATAATAAAAACACATTTATTAGTACTTATTTCCACAATATATTTTTTGTTCGGTTTCGCTGATCGCGACCATTATCAACTGATAAAATACAATTTACAAACAAGTCTATTTATACAAAATATTTGTGTTAAAGGTAGTAGATCAGGGATGGTGAACCTATGGCACGCTCGTCACAGATGGCACATCTTTGGCCAGAACACTAAGTCTCCACTACTCCGATTCCACATTCTTGAAATATACTATATATATTGTTTATCTGTGTATGAAGTCGCGAGTGATAAAACACATGAGGGTCTATAGAATTTGGAAAATTCAAATTTTCTATTAAAATTCCATCAAGTACCTTTAGGGCATTTTATAAATACTGTCTTATTTTTTAGGCTAAAGCTATACTGGCAATAATGGAGCGTTCCAACGTTGCGGTAACACAGCGTAAAAAGAGCGAATTCACAACCGAAGGACTCACGCAAGACCTCAACAGGCTGCTATCGTTTGAAGAAGGCCAGCAGAAAGACGCCAACTCCATACCCGAGGCGAACTTAGCAGAAGCCGGCTGCTGCACCAACGCTGCTATCAAATACCTCTCCCTCGCTTCCGACAAAGACAACTTTGAGAAGTTCTCTTTCAAGAAGTTGGACGTCATGCGATATGTGCATCTAGACTCGGCCGCTATGACTGCGCTGAATATCTTGCCGAAGCGAGATGGCATCACCGCCAATTCAAGGACTCACAGTATTCTCGGCTTGTTGGATAGATGCAGAACTCCCCATGGTAAAAGGTAATAGATTTTATTGATTCAATTGGCATTCACGTGGTAGACCTCAATTATAACACAGTGAAAAAAACAGCAATGTATTTTAACTCTACAAAATTACACATGAACATGTAAGATTATTCAACAGTAAAAAAACAGATTCACAATTCGTTAATAATGTTATAAAGGAATCGCATAATATAAATTCAAACTCAGTGCCTAAGTGTTTGCATCTTTGTAATAAAGGTCGCAGGATGACTTTGGCTTTGGAACAGCTGGAAATCAATAGATATCAACTATCAAAAAGGATTCTTAACGAACAAACTAAGATATGTCGATCACCATTGCTAAACCTGCTACAGGGGGCCGTTTTGTCTCCGTAATAGAACAATTCTGTGCCATATGTAAACTTATTGTTATAGCCGCCTTTTTAGTTTCATTTACAATTTTTAGTTTTATTGCGAGCAAGAAACAAGCTGGGTCGTTAAAACAGGAGAGAAGATTTATTGTGTTCCTTTTCTACACAGCTATATATAGATAAGCAAATGTTCGTTTAAAGCAAATGTTCGTTTAAGCATAGTTCTGACGATGCTATTTCTTTCACCGCGTTATAATTGATTTTTTTGGTTCTGTTAATTCGCACTCTATATCTTCACATTATCTGAAATCTTTGTTACTAAGAGATTAACCTAACCTAACCTCTCACACCCATTGCACAAAAACTCCTAGGCCCAATTTTTTAACCCCTTATGTACTGAGCTGATATAATACAGTGTTTTATATGTTAATTACGTGCAGACGACACTAGAAGAATCTAAGTGTTTTGCCAAGGCTCTTGGAGTCAGAGTTGTGTTTTTGGTCAATGTTGGAGTTCTGTTTTGTTAACAACTTCGCAGCCATTCATTTTACACAAGATAACAGTTTTATGCATCATAAATCACTAAAGAACTTACAAATTGTCAATACACAATATATGTACAGTACCCTCTATAGCATACGCTCCCAACCTTTTTCGGGTGGCGACCCCTTTTCATAAAATCCATGTGACCCGCGACCTTCCATACAATCCAAAAGCATACAAAAAAAAAATTTTAGCAGTATGTTGGCGACCCCAGGTTGGGAACCTATGCTCTATAGAGGTCTGGAATATTTCTTTATCCCCATTAAATCCAATCTTAATTTTAAGTTTTGAAACTGTACAACTCTACATGTTTTATCACTCACCTTTCATCTTTTGGCATCATCAGTTGACAAAATTAACAGTGACGTTAATATTATAGTATAATTGTGGTTATATAAAAAAAGATATTTATGTTTCAAATTTGATTTGTTGAAGCTTTGTACGATTCCACGTGTTTTGTTACTAATTACCTAGGATTTGTTTTCAGGCATTCTATCACATAACTAACACAATGAACAGTTTGCATTGGTTATATACAAAAGGAAATTGTTACAAAGGAAAAACATTCATTTGAAATGACTGAAAATTATTGATTTGATGGTATTGAATTAATATTGAAATTTCATCGATCATTTTCGGTCGATATCATAAATTTACATTACAGATTGTTGTCTCAATGGGTCAGACAACCGTTACGCGACATGAATTTGATTGAAGAGAGATTGGATATCGTTGAGACGCTTGTTTCCAACGGTGAAATCAGACGACAGCTTTTCGAAGACCACATGCGAAGGATCCCGGATTTGCAGGCTATCACTCGGAGGCTGTCTAGGGAGAAGGCTTCGCTTCAAGACTGCTATAAGATTTATCAGGTTTGTGCATTGACCATTTTAAATATTTCTTGCGCCATTTAATTACTTAGCCCGATCAGCGCGACAGTTTTTCATACAAACTAAATCTATCCGCATTGCTATTTTTCAAAATGTTCTTTTTCCATATAGCACTATGAATACAGCAATAAAAAATAATTGGGTTGGGTTTTATGGAAGCCAGATGCAAGTGTTTCACAACATTAAAAAACACAAAGAAATGTCCTATGTTTATAAGATGTTATTTGAGTGATGGAAAACAAGTACTAATTGATTTGGATAGTCAATCCAAGGAAGACATTTTAGCACATTTACACGTTAACAAATATATCCGTAACAAATAACTCACTTGTAAATCGCCATTACCGTGACCTAACGAAGCCACCAATCAAACGCAACAAGCGCCATTACTGACACATGTTATGGAGTGTCACATTAAAATGCCGTGAGATTGGTGCAAAGTTCCGTGCGAAGTTAGGTGCAAAGTTTAGCTTGTAGTTTCAAACTGATTTTTTGACTGGCGATTGCGATACACTTAAAGGGTTCGAAAAATCAATGCATTAAATATTTAAACCTAAGTGTATATAGGTGACAGTAGTACGACAAATTAGGCGATATTTTGAAACCAAAATCAGTCCTATATGCAAAAGATTGCCTGAGTTATCGACGTTTGAATGTTCGCTTCCCAACGTCTGTGGCGCTCGCGTACGGGCCATGCACATTGTCGTCCCATACGTTGGGGCGTTAGCGTGGAAAAGATTAATAGATAAATTCTTTCTGTGATTAATTTTATTGGTTACACTTTCTAAACACCATTTTGTGTACTTAACAAAGAAACTTGTTGGTTTGAATTGTTACAACTCGATACGATTCCACATGTTTTGTCGCTAACGACCCTGGTTTCGCCTTTCGGCATCTTCGGGCATTCTATCACCCAGATGCAACACTTAACTCAAAAGAAATGTGGATTAATCCGGTGTTCCTCAACCTTTTTACACCTGCGCCCCTGTAAAAAAGGGTAACAAATCGGTATTTGGGTATTTCACTTCCCATTACTTTTAAATTCCTTTGGTGTCGCATCATCCTACCAATTATTATTTAACTAAAACTAAAAACAAAATTAAACATGCAAGCGAAAAAATCCTGTATTTAATATATTATATTTTTGCTTGGTGAATTTCTTGAAATTTGGCATACTGTTTCGACCCGGTGGAGAGTCTCTGCGGCAACAGGCCACAGATCACCATTTGGGAAACACTGATTTAATCTAATTCTGAACTCTGTTGATATTTTGTTTTACACTTTGAATTTTGAATTTAAATTGAAAGTAAGGTTTGTGATGTTTCATTCTTGATAAACTATTAGATCAATATAATTACATTATAGCTATTTATCATCGTAATACCCGTCTTCCAATGAACCTGTGTGATATTAATATTTAGGAAAGGAAATGGATTCTTTTACTAACTGTGCAATGCGAGACTGATGTTTAATTTGTTGCAGACAATTGAAAGAGTGCCGTTTCTGTTGGACTGCCTCAGACAGTGTGACAGTAAATCCGTGAACGGTGCTTTCGTTGGACCGATTTCCGATGTCCTCGTTGACATGGAAAAATACCAGAAAATGATGGAGGCCACTATTGACATGGATCTTGTGGACAAGGGTAATGAATTTGTATTATATATATATTATATTTTTATATACTATTATATAGAGTACATTTTTAAAATGAATTAAAATTAATAGTGTTTTCTTTTATATAAATAATGAAACACGATGTTAAGTACTATTTTATATTATACATGATAAAGAATGGTTTAACAGTTTCGGTCATTGCGAGCGTTATCAACTGATACAATTCAAATTAAAGTGAGGTTTGAATTGTTACAACTTTGTACAATTCCACATGTTTTGTCACTAACGAACCAGGTTTCGCCTTTCGGCATATTCAGGCATTCTATCATACGGATGCGACAGAACTGACGCACAATAAACAGTAAGTATCGTCGATATACCACAGGTATTAATTAAAGAAAACCACAAACCCCAAGACAAAATGGCAGCTAAAACAAATTTAATAATATTGATTGATGACTAATAATAATTAACAATTAATATTTTTAATGAGTCATTCTTGAAAGGGTATTACAACAAATGATAATTAACTATCATTAAAATATAATTGGGTTTTTTTTCAAATTTGATATTGAAATTTCGTTAAGCACCTTCAGTATATCAACAATGTTAAGTACTAGTTTATATTATCAAGACATGGTTTCAATAAGGAATGGTTTCGATCATTACGAGCATTATCAACTAGTAGAATATAAATGAATGCAATGTCATTTATATATATATATATTTTTATTGTGTGTTCTGGCAGCAATGTCCAAGATCCTCTGAGATGATGCGTCTCTGTTTTCGAGCCACGCGTCCAAATCCTACATTGGCAACACCTTTCTTCTCCCCTCTCTTCCCTACCCAAGCCACGCCATCCGGGTAACGCCGTTATGTATGTCATTGATGACGTTGTTTTTGAACACGCCTGAAGTGTTACGCGATCGTCGCTACAAAAACAAATCCATAAATATCGACACGTGTTGACTATTTTTAAAGTCACTAAATTAGCATCCGTGCGTAAACCACTGTAGTGCTTCCAAAGTGACGTGACTTTTAATATATATTATATATATATTTACATATCGTAATCATGCGTGATGTATCGTTGGCTTCGCATGAAGACTCCGCGTCGGAAGACGAAACGAACGCCGGCCAGACGCCAAGCGTGGCGGGTGATCGTTTGGACAGACTGGAGAGCCAGATAGTAATTTCTTGTTTCAATCGAAACAAGATCAACTGTCACCTCACGGCCCGAAAGAATCCCCATCGAGTCGATAGGAGATTCCTTTCGCCTCCCGAAGGAGGCCGCCCCGTCCAATAAACAACAGCTGACAGCGTTGGTCGGGACTGTGAAGGAGCCGATCGTACCCAATACGGACCCGGCCAGGATATCGACGATGATCGGCATCCAGCGATGTGGCATATCAGATTGGGCCGGGCTCTGTTACTATGAAACGCAGAAAAAATATGCCGCGAAGCTGTTGTTCACCGAGCTGGAAGTGAACAATGAGTCCCGTGGGTACGACCAAGGAGCTCTTACAGCTCAGCTGATGGGGAGGACGCCTTACTCAAGGGCCGGCCGTTCGTCATTTGGTGAGGGGGGGCAAAAATAAGACGGTACCTCTTACACCCGTGGGGCTGTTTCAGTCAATCGAAGGAAAGTTCGGAAGAGACTCTTCCCACCAACTTATAACCGAAGACATTATGCAAATAGTGTGTGGGAAGAGGGCCGAACCGATCCAGCACCGCCGAAACCATCCGGGCCAAGGTGAAGGAGGAACACGTCAGGTACAGACTGGCAAAAATCCCCCCCCAAGTTGCAAGAAAGGCTGGCGAGACCTAGACCCTCGCCTGAGAATGATAGGTTGCCCAGTGTTAGGAGGGCCAGCAGTGGTCGACCTTCAACAAGGAACAATCGAAGGCCCCCCTACAAAAAAAAAAAACGAAATTGCACAAAAGAAAGAATCTTCGAGGGGGGCGCCACCCCAGGTGACGCCAAACCCTTCAAAGGGGGTTGCCTGCGACAACTTGTGGAAGTTTGGAAGGCAGAAGGAGCCCCCTTACCCCTTCTGAGGATGTTAGGGGGGGGGGCGGCGCATTCCATTCACCCTGAAGCCGCCCTTCTCCCTCAGACACCACAGCTACTGCGGGAATTCCAGACTCAGATAACGGGCAAGATGCAGGCCCAAGTAACTGTGTTAAAGAAACTGTAAATCTTGGGAGCGGCAGACGGAACGCCCAGCTACCTCTCGGAAGTTATTTTTAGTCAGGAAACAGATGGTGGAGAATGAGCAATCTTCTACTTGAAGATGTTGAGTGACAATGACATACATAACGGCGTCACCCGGATGGCGTGGCTTGGGTAGGGAAGAGAGGGGAGAAGAAAAGGTGTTGCCAACGTAGGGTTTGGACGCGTGGCTCGAAAAAACAGAGACGCATCATCTCAGAGGATCTTGGACATTGCTGGAAACACAATAAGAGTTTATTGGTAGGTAAAATTCCTATATTGTGTAATTTTGAAGTAAACATTTAACTTGTAAATTATTTTCTTGGTTCATAAACCATTAATTTTGTATACCTGGTAATTATTTCTAACAATGCTGCGGAGAGTGGTGTTGCTGCAATTTTAACTAATGAAAATTGTGAGGCAGTTTTTGAATGCATATTTATTTTTTACAGGAGAGTTCCTCGTGAAAGCGGAATTCGATGACCAACTTAAAGACCTTCGTTCCGAGATGAAAGACACTGAAGATAAAATGCAGAGACTACTATCGAAGGTAGCCGGAAAACTCAATCTTGAATCCGGCAAATCAATTAAGCTCGACTTCATCTCCATACATGGATATCATTTCAGGTTTGATTATTATTTTGACTTATTTTTATTGTGATCTCTTGCTGTCATCGAAAATATAGCAATATTCAATGGGCAAAGATACTCAAACAAATAAAAACAATCTACTTCTAATTTCTGCTGACAGAGGAGTCTGACAAATCCCCTCATCGTCTCATAGGCTATTTATTCTTTCCGGCTATTGTTTTTTAACCTTATTGACGCGGGTGTTTTTCATACAAATTAAATCTGTCTGGGTTGCTATTTTTCGAAAAAAAAAATTTTTCATGTAGTTATAAATAGAGCAATAAAAAAATAATTGCATTGGCTTTTATGAAAGACAGATGCATTAGGAATGTTTCGCAACATTAAAAAACACAAAGAAATGTTCTATGTTGTCACAATCACGTTAAAAAATATATCCCTAACAAATAACTAACTCGTAAATCGCTATTACCGTGACGTAACGAAGCCACCAATCAAACTCAAATGAATAAGCACCATTAATGTCACGTGTGATGAAGTGTCATTATTGCGAAGCCGTGAGATTGGTGCGAAGTTCGGCGCAAAGTTTGGCTTAAAACTGATTTGTGACTGGCGGAGATCGTGATAAATTTAAAGGGTTTGAAAAATCGATGTTTCAAACATTTAAACCTAATACTTTCAACAAGTGTATGGAAGGTGGCAGTAGCAGGACAAATTAGGCGATATTTTCAAACCAAAATCAGTCCTATATGCAAAAGATTGCCTGCAACAATGACTATTGAAAGTTTCGTTGCAGGGTTCGCGAGGTTCGCACACTGGCCCCGCACCTTGCCATCGCAGACCCTGCGACATCAGCGTAGAAAAAATTAACCATGTTATTTCTAGTGCAAAATATTCGATCTAGCGCTCATTTCAATTTTACCCAGAAAATCGCTATTATCTGTAGCAAATTAATCTTATATCAATTTATAGAAACTGTCCAAATTTGTGATACAAACAAGAACGCACAGGTGAGTCGTCATATGGAACGAAAAAGTATTAGACCAGTGAGTCGCTGTCGTGCTTGTGATTAATCAGTATAATGCTAAGCCAGAATTTACTTTTTAACTATAGTTCTGACAATGTCGGAAGTAAAAACAGATATCAACAAACATTTACAAAAAAAATTGTTGTTACTTTTACTTTGTTATTATGCAATTCTACTGATTCAACAAATATTTATTTTGAATAATAAAAACACATTAGTTAGTACTTATTTCCACAATATATTTTATGATCGCAATGAGCGAGACGGTCCTGATCATAAAACAAATTAGTACTCAAATTTTTTATTTTTTAAAATATCATACCTTTCCATCAAGAAATGACAGTTAACACCGTAAAAGTAAAATATTGTTTATTTTCTGCTCTCCGATTGCCTTACATTGAAACCCTTTTGCAGGATCACTTTGAAGGAAGAACCCATCATAAGAAAAAACAAATCGTTCAATATTCTGGACGCCAATAAAGGGGGCGTGAAGTTCAGCAACGAGGAGCTATCATCCCTCAACAGTGAATATATTCAGCTCAAGAATAACTACGAAGAACACCAGAAGACTGTGGTCATCGAAATCATGCGAATTGCTGGTAAATTATTGGCATATTGAAAAAATACAAGAATATCTTTAATAATAATATATTGACAGTAGTATTATGTTCAAATTCACAATATTGCTTTTAATTAATTCCAACATCAATTATTAATTGATTGGAATTGAATGAAGTTTGAACATTGTAGACATCTGTACCTTTGCACACAAATTGAGTCCATAGATCACCGTCTGCCAAACTGCGTGCCGCGAAAGTGATACCTCAAAATTTTAGTAATGATTATTATTAACATTTTCTTCGATTTTAATTTAATTCAGTATCTACGTATTCTCAATATATGTTGCTTGCAAATATTTTGTATTGGCTATAGCAGCAATTAAATCATTCTCTGTTGCTGTTTGGATCGTCGTTGTGGAATGAATTTATGAAATGAGAGCTTAAGAGATAAAGAGTTATGTGGAATTTGAATTGTTAAAACTTTATACGATTCCACATGTTTTGTCGCTAACGACTATTCCATTAGATTCATTCCGACTAGCCATTCTATTGCACGGATGCAAAAGAACTGACATACACAGTAAACAGTTAGTATCGTTTACCAAAGGTATTAATTACAGGAAAACACGAACCCCAAGGTTAGCAGTAAATGGAAGCTAAAGCAATTTTAATATTGATCCGTTAATAATTAACACAACTGCCTGTGATAAGTTTCATTAACAATTAATAGATTCATGTTAAATATTTATGACGTCCTCAGTTCTGTTGCATCGGTATGACGTTTCTTTTCTTAAGGCATTTTTAATTAGTGTACAAACAAAATTCATCCAGTGTGCGCCATGAAGTAAAAAAGTTTGGCATACCCCACCGTAGATACTGTCAATGCCCAAAAGCGTTGATAACTTGGTTACATGACTGGGGAACGTGTTTTGACGTGTCTAAATTGTGTTTTTCAGGTGGATACTCTGAAATCTTATGGCTTCTGTCGGAAATCTTGGCGAAGCTAGACATATTGCTGGCATTCAGTATTGTCTCATCTGAAGCTCCCGTTCCATACGTCAGACCAAAGATGGTGGCCAGCGGCCAGGAACTCACCCTCGTCAATGCCAGACATCCCTGCTTGGAGCTCCAAGATGGAATATCATTCATAGCGAATGATGTCCACTTCAAAGAAGGTATTACCACCTTGAGAGTCTTAAATATTATTATTGTTCAAGAGTTACGTTTCAGTAGTTAAATAATTAATTTTAGTACCATTTCCATAATTAGAAACTAGAATAAATGTAAAATATTGAACACAAATAATGGTTTTACATTGTTTATTTATGAATATTTTTTTTTGATTGACATTTCCTACTTTTTGTTTAAATCTTTTATAACACATTTGTGATGGAATAAATATGTAAATATGAGGTCAATTTGTGTGAAATTGATAGAAAAATTCTTGTCTTGAGATTTACTCTTTCTACGCTAACGTCGCAGGGTCTGCGACCACAAGGTGCATGACCAGTGCTCGAGAGTTGCAAACTTCAATCGTCGGTAACGCAAGCAATCTTTTGCATATATGACTGATTTTGGTTCTTTGCTGATTTTGCCTGATTTGTCCTGCTACTGCCACCTCCATACATTTGTCAAAAGCATTAGTTTTAAATGTTTAAAACATTGATTTTTTGAACCCTTTAAAGTTATCGCGATCTCCGCCAGGTAACAAATCAGTTTGAAACTACGCACCAAACTTTGCGCCTAACATCGCACTGAACTTTGCACCAAGCTCACAGCATTGAATGTGACACTCCATGACACGTGACAGTAATGGTGCTCATTCATTTGAGTTTGATTGGTGGCTTCGTTAAGTCATGGTAATGGCGATTTAAGAGTGAGTTATTTGTTAGGGATATATTTGTTAAAGTGATTGCGACAACATAGGAAATTTCTTTATGTTTTTTAATGTTGTGAAACATTCCTAATGCATTTGGGTTTTATAAAAGCCAATCCAATTATTTTTTATTGCTCTATTTATAACTAACTCTATATGAAAAGAAAACATTTCGAAAATTAGCAACGAGGACAGATTTAATTTGCATGAAAAACAGCTGTGTTGATCGAGTTAAAACCAATGTACTTAATTATCGGCAGACATTGTTTTCTATACTACTGTGATAAGTTTTGTAATCATTTCCAGCCACAAATACGTATAAACGGCATGTCTTTAAAATTTTCAGGTGGTACAACTTTCAATATAATAACAGGCCCAAATATGGGCGGCAAAAGCACATATATCAGATCTGTTGGAGTCTGTGCCCTTTTGGCTCACTTGGGCTGTTTTGTGCCGTGTGACAGTGCTGTTGTGCCCTTGCTGGAGAGCATCCTCGCCAGAGTGGGCGCTGATGATTGTCAGATGAGAGGGCTCAGTACCTTCATGTGCGAAATGGTCGAGACGGCAGCTATTTTGAGAGTGAGTCAAATTTTAGATCTATTTTAATATGAATTTCAATCTTGTAATATTTGCCACTAAAATCCGAATTGCTGAATCCTTCGTTAACAATAAGTTTTATTTTCAACCATATTTACAGACGGCTACCAAAAACTCTTTGGTCATTATCGATGAACTTGGCAGAGGGACTTCCACGTACGAGGGTTGCGGAATTGCCTGGGCCATCGCCGAGTAAGTTAAGCCTTAGTAAATAAGAAGCGAGATCATCTGAGCGACTGTTTACGATTGAAACGCACTTATTGAAATATAATATAAATTTATTGATTGAGTTGGCATTTACTTGCCATCCCATACGTTGGGGCGGTAGCGTGGAAGAGATTATAAGCACTGTGAAAAAATAGCAATGTATTTTAGTTCTACAAAATTTTTACATAGCTGTTTCAGCTTACGCTATCGTCAGAGCTTCTGACGTTCTAGAACTAAAATACATTGGTATTTTTTTACCGTGCTAAGTGATAGTTTTTTAATTGTTTCAAAATCAGAATTGCACATTTTACTAATCGAATCTAGTATATACGTCCCTCTGTTAATCGAGTTTGTTGTTTTTAGATATCTCGCCAAGGAGACAAAAGCGTTTTGTCTTTTCGCAACGCATTTCCACGAGATAACGCAACTGGCGTCCTGCAAAGAAGTGACCAATTTTCACGTGAGCGCTGCCACGACTGGTGATCAACTCACTTTGTTGTACAAAGTGCAGCCCGGAGTCTGCGACAAGAGTTTCGGAATACACGTTGCCAGAATGGCCGATTTCCCCCAACACGTAGTAGAGGTGTGTAATTTCAATCGTCAATATTATTTTGTTTATTATAATTGCCTTATGTCATCATTCAGTCAACTCTTACCTACACACACACTCATACGCTCACGCTGTACATCTTCTCTTTGTTGTACTGTGCGTTGCAGATAATTTCCAGCAGAGACTTTTCCAACACTTTTAACCTTTCCAGGAGTAACTAATTTAACACGGTGAAAAAATAGCATCGTTTTTAGTTCTACAAATTTTTTTTTCACAAGATATAAGTCGATAGCTATTTCGGCTCACGCTATCGTCAGAACTATTAATGGAGTTCTACCGAGTGAATGCCAATTCAATCGGTAACTAATTTATTTTAAACGTGCTGTGAGGAGTGAGTTTTTTACATAAAAAAATTTTTAATCAAAAAATACAACTCATGTTTTTAGGGCTTTATCATAATAAAACCGGTTGCATAATCCAGCGATCACAAACCATTGACACATAGCACTTGAATGTATTATCACAATAATTGTTGACATATACGACAAGTAAAAAAAAGGACGTGTCTCAAACGTTGAGACAGCTTATGGCACTTTACTGATCGTTGACACTTTCTAAGACTAATCGAAGAAAATATATTTTATTGTGTGTTCTGGCAGCAATGTCCAAGATCCATTTGAGATGATGCCGTCTCTGTTTTCGAGCCGCATGTCTAAATCCTATATTGGCAACTCTTGTCCTTACCCATGCCATACTATCCAGGTGACACTGTTACGTTACATCACTGATGACGTTTTTGAACGCGCCTGAAGTGAACGCTTTGAATGCATTGATCGCGTCACTACAAAGCAAATCCCCAAGCATTGCGTCATGTGTTGACTATTTTTAAAGACATTAAATTACCATCCATGCATAAACTAGTGTAAAATATCAAATAATGTATGAATAATTTATATATTTGAAATATGTGTGACAAATCGTTGGCTTTGCATGACGGTTCTGCGTTGGTGGATTAAACAATGAACGTCGGCCATATGCTGAGCATTCAGGATGATCGTTCGGGCAGTCTGGAGAAACAGATAGCCCAGATATTGAGTCTCTGGTTGTCTCGAAGGGAACGGGATCAACTGTCCACCTCGAGTCCCTCATGAGGCGGCAGGAGATTTCCTTAGCCAGTGGAGGCTGCCCCATCCGATCGACTACAACTGAGAGGGTTTGGTGAGACTGTGAAGGAACCGATTGTACGATATTGAAGATGAGCGCTATCCATCGGTGTGGCACATCAGAATGGGCCGGCCTCTGTTATTGTGAGATGCAGAAAAAGTATGCGGTGACGACGATGTTCACCGCACTGGAGGTGAACGATGAGCTCCATCAATATGGCCAAGCCCCCCGGCTCGGAGTCACTGTTTGGTTGTCGAACCTATCTGGGCTGGTGGGACCTAGAACTTTTGGGGATATCTTGTTGTTCTTTTGAGACCAAGTTCCAACACTGAGTTAGTATGACCGATAGATCATTTCTAGAATGGTTCTAGAAGTGATTTCTAGAATGATTTTAGAAACGATTCGATCCGACTGGAGATGCCAAAAGGAAACCCGTTTTGTTAGCGACAAATAAAACTACCAATTTATCTACCAATATTTACCTACCAATAAAACTCTTATTGCGTTTCCAGCAACATCCAAGATCCAGGTAACCCCTACCTGGTGCACCTTGAGTGATAATGAAGAACAGCGTCACCTGGATGGTGTCGCATGAGTTGGGAGTAGAGGGGCTGAAGAAAGTGTTGCCAACGTAGGATTTAGATGCGCAGTTATCATCTCGAATGGATCTCGGACACTGCCAAAACACAATAAAAGTTTTATTAGTAGACACACCTATATTTCTTTGATTGCTGATGTCTGAACCACTGAGACGGCTAATTATAGCTCGAATTTTTTTAACAAATGGGATTCTGGTTGGTTTGATTTGTTGCCTAACACAAAAATACCACAAAAAAATAATTCAGTATTGGTGTTAGTTAATATAAGAATTATCTTGTCCATAAATGTTTTAGCACTGTTATGTTTGGTTTTAAGTAATTTTCATGTATCAAATTTATGTTCGTTTAGTTTGCTGAAGAGAAGCAGCGTCAATTGGAGGGTCACAGATTCGACTCGGCCGAGCTCTCAAAACAAAACTATGAAGAGAATTCCGCACTCAAACTTGAAGCCGAAGCCGAAATGATGGACTTTGTTAAGGCGTGCGGTGAATTGGACCTCGACAACCTCTCTGAATCTCAGATGATAACCAAGATATCGCAACTGAAGAATAGCATCAAGAAGAAAGACAATCCTTACATTAATGCTCTTGTGGCGTAAATTTAGCGACGACAATTGTGAAATTAATATGAACCCTTACATTTGATGGAGTGTTTTGTTATCATGAGTTGGCTGTGATTGGCTTGTACACTCGGATTACACTCTCACTGAAGAGTCGTGTGGCATTCCATAGACTGTAATCCAAAGATGTTTTAATAGACAATAATTTACTTCTGGAAATGTTAATATGGGAAGTCTGAAAGAATGGTATGAAACACATGATTCAATTTTTAAATGAGTCGAAAAACTGATTAAATGTTTGGTCTACGATAAGTCAAATATTTTTTTTATTGAAACTTTACATGCGTTATGAAAAATATATTGAAATAATACAAACAAAACCTTCCTTCCTTTCTGTGTTAGTTATTAATAAGAGTCTTTCAATAGGGATGGTTGAAATTTGTTAGTTTATATCAGTCATTGTTAAAGTAAAGTAAAAGACTACGGTAAATCATTATGGGAAGTCAAAGCATTGAACAACATATGCAAATCATCAATTTTGAATGGACACTCTACACAAGTGATTTGAGAGCACGGAACTGGCCATTGAGATCGCAAGATTTAACACCTTTAGACAGTTTGGGTTTATTTTAAATCACAAATCTTTGCGAATAAACCACTAACACTTGGCACACTCAAAGTCAACATAACAAACGCTATTATATTATATTCCACATTTAACATCATAAAATACACATTTAAATAAAAAAAAAAATTTTACATTCTAACAAATTTCAAGCAATTCTATTGAAAGACTATACCATAGGTTCCCAACCTTTTCCGGGTGGCGACCCCTTTTCATAAAATCCACGTGACCCGCAACCCCCATACAATCCAGTTGACCGTATAAGTTGGCAACCCCCAGGTTGGGAACCTATGCTCTATACAATATAATGAATCTCAGGGATAAATATTATACAATAAAAAATAATATTTTCAATAAAAAATTTTACATTTTACAACAATTTTTTTTCTTACCATATTGTTGTTATTGCCTCCATATATTGTGTAACCACGGTTTATCGTTGCTTGACCTAATGGTCTTTACCACTTGAAACAAAAATGGCATACAATCAGTTATCGTTTTAAATACATTATAAATTATTCAAACGTAAAGTGTTAACAACTGTCACATTGTATTTTAAAATACTAAAAACACAATCCACATAATAACACGGTGTAAAAATATCAAATAATATTTATAAGATATACAGCTGATTTCTGAGCTATTTCGGCTTACGCCTTCATCAGAACTATGTTTAAATGTACATTTACCTATCTATATATAGCTGTATAGAAAGGGTACACAATACATCTTCTCTTCTGTTTTAACACCTTAGTTTCATATTGTGTTCATAAACATTGTTATTTTTTCATCGTGTTGGAATGGAGCTCTACAAAGTAAATGCCAATTCAATTAATACAATCTTTAGTACTATTTCCGCTACAGTGGTAATAAAGTAAATAGTTTCAAATAAACTTTTCTGCTCCAGATAAACGTAGAATTGAGAAATTATTAATTTATGTTTGAGAGAGGAATTACATTTCAACTATATTTTACACAAAGAATAGAGACAGTTTCTATATATAAAGTAAGAAACAGTTTCATTTATCATATTTTTTTCTTATTGGAATTGTTACACATGTTTTGCCAATAACGACCCGGGTTTCGCCTTTCGGCATCTTCAGGCATTCCATCACACGGATGCAACAGGAATGACGCACAATAAACAGTTAGCATCTTCTACATACCAAAGGTATTAATTGAAGGAAAACACAGACTCCTAGGAAAGCAGTAAATGGCAGCAACAGAACTGATAATTGTCAATTCTGTTGTTGAACAATTGTCACTTCTGTTGCATCCATGTGATGGAACACCTGAATATGCCAAAAACCCGGGTCATAAGTGACAAAAAAATGTGTAATCGTAAAAAGTTGTAACAATTCAATTTCTGTTTGTAAATGGCTGTCAGATTATCAATACACAAATAAACATTCAAATAATCAAAAAAATTATGTCACAAATTTGAAAATTTTCAAAAAAAGATGTGTAGTGAAATATCATTAGTTGCCAATCTAGGTATTGAAAATTGTGAATCAAAGGGTTTTAAATGGGAACTGGGGTTATACACACTAGCAACACAGTCTGCGAAGGAATTCAATATCATTGATATCCAAATAATAAATAGAAATAAACATGGATCCATTCAAGGTGTGGCGCTTCAAGATTACTACACAAACCATAGACACTTCAACACCCCTCACTACTTTTCCACCACTTAAATTTATCTATTGTTATTATCACAGCATTTTTAGGATACTCAAAATGCTACACCAGCGCTACGGCATACAGGCACGCAAACGAGTTTATGAATAAATATAATATTTTTAAATGTAATATAATGCAGAGACACCTTTTGGAGGCAATGTGATAGTTAGAATATCCATATGTTGAACCGTTTTCGTTTTATTTGAAGTTGAGTTAACATATCAACTAAGGCTGGCACTTTATTATTGTAAAGGATCGCTAGATTGATACTGTAGATCCACCACTAAACCACCCGAAAAAATGTAAAAAAGAGATGCCATCTATGTGCAAACACCACGAAGAACGAAAAAACAAAATAGGAGACAAAGTACTTTTGCAAACAATGTTATATACCGTTTTGTGCTATGACGTGTTTTAAAAATTATCATACAAAAAGAGTGTTTGAAACATTATTATACAATACATAAAACAAGATTGCAGTTAAAATAAAGTTTTGTGCCATTTTTAAACCATATAGTTTATTATAAAATCACTTTTCTTTCAAAATCAATAATGACTTTCCGGATATGTTACGTGGCATTTTCATGGAAAAATCGATGATTGAAAATGTTGGCGTACGGCAAAAATCCATGGGTATTGGCTTGGCATTTAAAGGGTTAAAGGGCTTATTATAACAATGTTACACATGTTAAAATTATTGCCAGGAATGTTCGATGAGAAATTCTTCAAGACTTCATGCTGGATAGGATTTAGAAGAAATTTTCGAGTCTTTTTTACTTAAGGGCATATATCCATATTCAAAGTGCCCGAATTCCAACTGAGTTTCTTTTAGGAACGCTCGTTATTAACAGTTTGAAAACTCAAAGAGAAGTATACTTCGGCACATATTTTTTTCGACTTATGAAGGGCCAAAATGAGAATTTGCTGCCCTTGATAATATCAAGTCATGTGTACTAGGTAATTTTTTAGAAGTCATTGACATAAATTGTTTGTTCTTATGAAGAGTAAATCCAGTTTGTCAACAGTATGAGGATTAAGAACGTTTAAATTAGAATACAGTAAAAAAAGATAATATATTTTAGTTCCATAAAATTTATAAGGTACATAGATGATAGCTATTTCAGCTTATGCCTTCATCAGAACTATAACAAACTGACAATAGTTCTGAGGGTGTAAGCCGAAATAGCTATCAACTATACACCTCATAAATTTTGTATAGCTAAAATATTTCAAATAATACATTTTTTCATATTCATTTCTACAACATATTTCATGATCAGGACTTGTATTTTTTTTTTGATAATGCTCACGATAAGCGAAACCAGTCCTGATAATAAAATATATTTTGGAAATAAGTACTAAAAAACGTGTTTTTATTATTTAAAATCGCATGTCATCAAATTTTTTTTCCGTATTATAGTGGAGTTCTACAAAGTAAATGCCAAATCAATCACTTAATTTAATTTAGACACTGTCTTTGCTTGCTCGGTTTACTTGATCCTTGTCATTTCTCTTAATATCCGACGTTACCTTTTACAAATCTTTTCCTTATTGCAAAAGTAACAAACCTATAACTCATAATTTTTGTAACATATTTGCACCGAATGAATACATAAAAATATAATTAACTGTGCTAAAGAAACTTTGACCATGTCATTTTAGCAATTGGGTTTCATTTGCTTTCCATAACTCTTCGAATGCCTTGTACTTTGTCACAGATGTAACCAAGTCGGTACGACTGATAGCATTGACCAATTTCTGGGTTACTATTATTACACTTTTTTTACTCCGGTGGCTAATAATCCCTGATTCCAAACACAAACAGGCTTAAAAAATTTCCTCAGTTAATGTTTAAGATTAACATGCAATCGTAAAAGTCCTGTAGAATTACTTAAAGTTTACGTAATCTGGAATAGGAGTGGGGCAGATTGGACAGATGTTCACAGCTATAGAGAAATTGATTCATGTTATGACGTGGCTACGAGGGATTTGACCTTCCGATTGGGAGTGTCATCGTTTCGAGTGACGGTATCAGTTTGGTTAGACTGAACAGAAATCTTTTTCAGTAATGATTTTACTTTCAGAACATCATTGATGAACTCTTCACCTTTGACATGGTGTAAAAAGACACATCCGGTGAGCCAGATGGCGTGCTGTTCCCAAGGATCATCATCGTCTTCCCAATCGTTGAGATAGCCTCCGCAGTGGAAGCACACCGTCTGATCCTGTATCCCGATGTAGTAGAAACCGGCTTGGGCCAGCGCCAGCGGGCTCTGTGGAGTTCTGGCCGGCCAATTTTGGAAAGATTCAATGCGCGACTCATCGGTTGTAAACGTAGGGTGTTTCGGAGATATGTTTTCACTGATGCTGCACTTGCTCACCCTCGCGATGGGGACATTGCCGATGGAGCAGTTGAGAATCAGAGGGCAAGAAGCGGAGAAACGGCTGTGAAGTGCGTCCGGCTCGTCCCCTTCGACCCAACAATAGATGACCTGTCGGCAAAATTCACAGCGAACTTTATCCCCTTCGCCATAATAATACAAGCCGGATTTGGCCGTCGCCTTTATGTCGATGAAGTCCTTGGCTGGCCATTTCTGCAGGGAGGTAATCCTGTCGGTCTCTCGGCGATAGTCCATTCCGATATGGAAGGACGAAACCAGAGGGGTAGAGATTGCATCCGGTGGCATCGCACTGCACCTGTTGTTGCCCAGGATGAGAGTATCTTTACAGGCGGAAAAAGCTTTGGATGAGTGGTCTGGTCGAGAGCGTTGAGATTTTGGTTCTTTGGATGGCATCTCTGCAGAATGATAAGTCAATTAATAAAGATATTAAGGTTACAGTAGGTACAACTGAATTCTCTGCAAATTGAAATAGAAAAAATCGTGAGAATTATAATCATTGTACACAAGATATTGGTGAAGCAGAAGTTAAGTATCTTTTTATAGTACTTTAAGAACCTATTGAAAAACAGATCATAAAAAAATGCAGTGTCACTATCAACTCTTTTCTTCCCACTAGTTTTAATGATTAATATTTTTTTTATTCACTTCATATAAAATTGTGCGGTTTTTTTATGGTTCAATCTAGAAAGAATATTTATTATTATATCACGTAGTAAATAAAGTTGTACAATTGAGAAATGCATAGTAATAAATGTAAATAAATTTATTCACTATGAGTTTTCTAGAAACAATTACTTTAGTTTAAGCCTAAAAAAATAATTGCAGTCTGAGTAAACATAGTTCGATATTGACACTGATTCTTAGAAAGAAAGCGGTTGAACAGACAGTAAATTTTATGATACATGATTAGAAGTGTAATTTCTTAAAAAAAAATTTTCCGTTTATTAATTTGAAACAAATAAAGAATGTGAGCCCGACTGCTGAAAAATATTGACCGATATGTGCAGCATGAATATCTGAAGAAATTATAATTATTGAACAAAAAATACGGAACTTGCAATTGATAAAAGACATCACAATATTTGGACATTCATGTACGGCCATACTCCTTAAAGGGTTAACATTGAAATATAATATATCACAACAATTAGATGGAAAGTAGATAATAATTGAAATTTGAATCGTTATAACTTTGTACGATTCCACATGTTTTATCACTGACGATCGGGGTTTCATCTTTTAGCATCTTCAGGCGTTCTATCACACAGGTGCAAGAGAACTGACCCGGGTCGTTAGTGTTAAACATGTGGAAATTTCACAGAACACCTTCAGTTGATATCATAAATTATTAAAATGTCTTTTTGAATTCATGCTTCCATCAGGACAGTTTCAAAATTGATAATGATATATTTGTGATAAGAGTTTTTTGTAATCAGAAAATATTTTTATGTTTATCTAAGTATGTTTAAAATTTACTTCTGACAATCATGCGAGATAGCCCAAACATTTATCCATTGAATTCCCAATATCTAATTAATTTATTCTTGGAATAGATAATTATAAAAGATGTGCAATAGCTAATATTGATAGGGTTACGCCAGAGTTTCACCATAGATGAATATACAGTAGAACCTCGATTGTCTGGACTACTTGGTGATGAAGATAGTCCGGATAAGTATATTTATTCATTATGAATTATTTTTATTCATTTAGATAAATAAACGGCTTTAATCAATTATCGATTTCTGTTTAAGGCTAGTTTTTCTCTTCGATACTGCCAAGTCGCGAATACTTTCAAGAAATAAAAGTTGTTCTGAATTGCACTCTTTTTGATATCTAAATACTGAAAATCTTTAGAATATGTAGGACCAATATCTCACTCCTTGTAAATGCCTCCGTGATCACAAAATTTACAAGTATAGTGAAACCTCGATTCCACGTTTTTCAGGGGACCCTAAAAAACAACGGAAGATACGAGAAAGCTTAAAATAGTAATAAAAAGTCCCTCTTAAATTTACCAAAATGGGGTTTTACAAAAATTAGCAAATACGAGAGGTTTTTGTAAAAATTATATAAATTAATACTTATTTATTGAAATAATCGTATAGTCTTTTAAACGTCTTCTTGTGAAAATCTTTACTAACGAAAATCACATGACATTAGAGCGAACTTTATATTTCATCGTTAATTTCTTTGGTTAATATGTAAGATTTAATGTACTCAAAATCACAAACTGTAATAAATAGAAAGATTTATCTAACAAAACCTGTCAATCGGGATAATATTTGAAAAGGGACCATAATATTTAGACGATAGATCGAGGAAATCGATAAATCGGTGAACGGTTGATGTGGGATTATTTAACATTTTTCTTATGACTGTTTGACCGGACTACAAAAGACGAATGATCCATCCGGGAAAAACGTATTATGCGAGAACGATTAATCGAGATTTCACTGCACACTAATGAGAAACATCACTCGACAAATTTTTGACACAAAAAAACTACTCGCAAACATTGCGGAATGACACTGACTGTTATAGACAATATACAATAGGCATAGACCACAAATTATAGACAATAGCATAGACCATAGACACTGCACAAAAGTCATGTTCAAAATATGACAACATGGAATTATTAAGCAGGGAGAATATAGCTCTCGAGTTCAAGTTAGTGGTTGAGAAACAATAAATTCATTGAAAAAATTCTAAATTGACATTTTACATAAAAAAATTATTTGCAATATTGATAGTGGCCGAATCACAAGTATTTGAAGCACAAAAAATAAAAAAAAAACTTACATCTATATCACATTTTTGTTTCGACTGCACACTCACCGCTGTACACTGTTGACACGAATTAAATGTTTAATATTTATAATACCTTCATTACAAAGAATGAAAATGACACTCGGCATATTTGTATTATCTTTTTAATTAAATTTGAATGGTGAGGGCTACGATTTTGTTACATTTATATTTTAAAAATATCGCTTTTTGTTGAGCTTCATGTTCACATTGCACTATTAATAATATTTTTTAATAATTTTGATAAGTTCAGCCAATGTCGAATCATTCATTATGAATGTTTTTTTTAATAATTTTGTTTATAATATAATTCTCAAGACGGGTAAAACCGGTCCTGATCGTAATAATTGCAAGGGGATTGCTTTGTATATTTGTTGTCTGTATACATGCTAATTATTAAATCGAAATAAAATTGTTTTATTTATTTTCTTTGTACTTATACTGAGCTAAACCAGTACTGATCTTAACAGTGTAAAGTTGTAAAAATAGTACTAAGCATTGTGTTTAGTTATTCAAATATAATGCCACTGCAACAAGACAGACAGTTAACACCATTAAGTATCACAAAATTCTCATCAAGCTGATTTCATATTACTTCAAATTAAAAACTATTTGGCATCCTACTAGTTATAAATTATAACCTTTTGTGTTATATATCTATATGTATGTGAGTCTAAACCCAATTTGTAACAAAAAGCTCTTGTTTTCTTAATATGTATGTAACAGAATTGTAGCCCTCAATATTTCTATTTTTATTAGATTTAAATTTAATCAAAAATAGATTAGATAATGCAATGCATGACGTCATACATTTTTCTTTTGTAAGCACTGAATGGATTTTTATTATAAGATTTGAATTGTTACAACTTTGCATGATTCTTTTTTTTCCACTAACGACCCGGGTTTCACCTTTTAGCATCTTCAGGCATTCTATTACACAGGTGAAAGTTGTAACGATTCAAATTTGATATTGAAATTCCATCAAGCACCTTCAGTTGATATCATAAATTACACTTGATTAAGCTTTAAGGGCCAAACGATTCGGCTACTGCAATAAGATATGGAGATATTTCCAGTTCCCGAAAGGATTCGGTCTAAAGAGAATTCTCCGTTAGTTAATACGGTTGTCGATGAGATGAATAGGCGAGGTTAAAAAATTGCGTTTGACACTTCTTAAAGTACAAAAATATAAACACAGGATAAACAAATAAAAGTGAAGGGTTACCTCTCACCACAATCAGCAGTATCAGACTATGAAAACTCAGTCTTTGTAGTAATGCCACTGGCCGAAGACATGCACTGATTGGGTGTGGTAACATAAGGCGATTTATGAGCAAAAACACAGAAATTTCTCTGTTGTAACTGTCATTCAATGCGTGCCTTAACCCTTTGGTTACGAACTGAATATCATAAAAACTTTCATAAAAGACGTGGATGATTTTTGAAAATATTTAGGTGTTTCGAAAAAAAGATACATTTGCTACATTTTTCAAATAAAGACAATGAAATATAATAAAATTAATACATGAAAAACAGTATGTAGTTCAAGAAATCAAATAAAAAAATTAAGAAACCATTTTTTTTAACTCGATCCGCATGACAATTTTTCATACAAACAAAATCTGTCCGCGTTGCTATTTTTCAAAATGTTCTCTTTCCACATAGAGCTATAAATACAGCAATAAAGAATAATTGGGTTAGCTTTTATGGAAGATAGATGCATTAGGAATGTTTCATAACATTAAAAAACACAAAGAAATGTCCCATGTTGTCACCTTAACAAATATATCCTAAACAAAAAACTAATTCGTAAATCGCCATTATGAATCAAACTCAAATGAACAAGCGCCATTACTGCCACGTGTCATGAAGTGTCACATTGCAATGCCGCGAGATTGGTGCAAAGTTCATTGCGAAGTTAGACGCGAGTTTAGCACACAGTTTTAAACTGATATGTTAATTTGACCATAAACTATTTTATCAGGAGATTCTAGAAATTAATAGAGGCCAGTTATTAAATTCAAGCTTCATTCTCAATGATCACTGACAATGACACGTAAAATGTCGAAAAATCTGCTTTATTCTTGATATTGACTAATATTGCACCGCCAAATCGTCGTAACACAACTGTCCCAAGCAACAAAGATATTAAGATTATATGTATCAATTAAACATTTTATTAATGTCATGAAAGATAATGGGTGCAAATTGACGAAGAGCGATGTCATCCATACTTGATAACTTTTGGGGCAGCAGTAAAATTTATCGCGCCAAGCCTCAAACAACCAGTTAGTTTCAGAGTATAGCTTAATAGTTGCAAATTATCTTACCTGATAGCCACTACAGGGCATAATAGATTGTCCTAATCCCCACATATGAGGAAGAAGCAGCTATCCTCGGTAGATCACTGAGTCGATTCTTTGCTGGGTCACATAATAAATATTCAAACACTGAATATAACTACAATTATGTTATTGGTGTTGGCGTTACGCAAACCTATGATGACAATCTGTACTGTTCAAGTTATGTTTTTGTACAAAAAATACTCAGATATGTGTTAACATCGTTGAGACTTTTTTTAACTCAAGGGCATATGGACACTATCCATGGCATTATCCAACTGACTTGAGTTGAGACAACTGGGTTGAGTTTGACATTAGCTTTTTGTAATATTTTATATCACGGTGAAAAAATAGCAACGTATATTGATCATAGATAACATATAAATATATAATATATATTTTGTTTGGATTGGCGTTTACTTGGTGGAACTCCATTATGACACAGTGAAAAAATAGCAATGTATTTTAGTTCTGCAAAATTTTATAAGATATGGTTGATAGCTATTTCGGCTCACGCCTTTGTCAGAGCTATCAATATAGTATATTTTTTTACCATGTTATAATGGAGTTCTACCAATTAAATGCCAATTCAATCAATTAATATTTATGTCTTATCTATGATCAATATAGGATGCAACAGTATTTTAAATACAATATCAAAGTTTGTTAAAGTATGTATAGTGTCATTATTTGCATTCCATGAAGTGATAACAGTTGTTTCCAAGAAAATTTCAATCTCTCTATGGTTGTTTAATTAGATAATTAAGTAATCATGCTTTGTCTATATTGGTTTTACCAAGTTTTCTGTAAGACATTGCAAATAATGATGACATTCTAGAATCTAACTATGAATTGTCACTGAAGAAGTATGTCACTGAAATGATGCATGCTATTTTTCAAGAATTTTTGGAGGCAAAATAATTTCCACAGCTAACAAACATCCATTTCTTAGAGCAGAAATCCAAAAATCAATTAAAAGATTTCGTACTTGGGCACTAGTCTATGAAATGGATGCACGAAAATGGCACGTGTCTGTAATGGAAGCCAACATCATTGACCACTGTTTTTTATTAATTGTGTACATTCAATTAATTATTAATAAGTCACAAATTATATTTTAATTTAACACGTCTCTGCGGAAGTGTTTGCTGCTACATTCAAATGCAGGTTAGAAAGTGTTGTGAATGTTTGTCGAATATTGTTTATCATTTATGATATCGACTGAAGGTGCTTGATGGAACCTCAATATTAAATTTGAATTGTTGCAACTTTGTACGATTCCATATGTCAGTTCTGTTGCATCCGTGCGATGGATGGAATACCTGAAGATGCCGAAGAGCGAATCCCGGGTCGTTTGTGACAAGACATATGGAATCGTACAAAGTTGCAACAATTCAAATTTAATATTGTTTATCAATTAAAAATAATAATAAAAAAAATATATATTCTCACATAGTTTTTCACACTGGAAATACTACAATGCAATTGCTGTATTAGTGGATACATAACATATTTTACTGTCTGGATTGTTAATTTACTATTGGTGTGTTGGATTTTGATTTGTTTATTTATTTTTCAGTTTTGTCTTTCAACATTTTCAGGCATTATATCACACTGACAAGATCTGTTGCATCTCCGTCATAGAACAGTTTTAATCACTTTAAAGGTGTTAACTGTCACTTCTTGATAGAAAGGCATGTTCAATCACTTATTAAAAGTTATTGATTTACCTTAACCCTTTCAGGAGTATGGCCGTACATGTACGTCCAAATATTGTGATGTATTAAATACAATTGCAAGTTCCATATTTTTTGTTCAATAATTATAATTTCTTCAGATATTCATGCTGCACATATCTGTCAATAATTTTAAGCATTCGGGCTTACATTTTTTATTTGTTTCAAATTAATAAAAGAATTTCACGAAAAAAAAAATTCAAAGAAATTACACTTTTAATCATGTCTGTTCAACCGCTTCCTTTCTAGGAATCAGTGTCAATATCGAACTATGTTTACTCAGACTGCAATTATTTTTTTAGGCTCAAACTAAAGTAATTGTTTCTAGAAAATTCATGTGAATAAATTTATTTACATTTATTACTATGCATTTCTCAATTGTACAACTTTATTTACTACGTGATATAATAATAAATATTCTTTCTATATTGAATCACAAAAAAACCGCATAATTTAATGTGAAGTGTAAAAAAAATATTTCGTAAAAAAATAGCCCACTACTTAACTTGGTTTAATGGTTTGGGTTAATTTTGTTTGAAATTTTTAATAAGTGATTGTGAACATTTCATTTTTAAGCTAATTTACATTATTTGTATTAATATTGTAGGATTTCCTGTTAATCTATTCTTAGTTCTTGAACTCATGGTTTTGTATACCTGCTACCTTTAACTCAAATATTTTGTATAAATAGACTTATTTGTAAATTTTATTCTATCACTTGACAATGCTCGCGATGAACGAAACCGGTCCTGATCAAAAAAAAAAAAATTGAAGAAATAAGTACTAAATATGTGTTTTTATTATTTAAAATAGAACACTGTGATAAGTGATAATGAGTTGGAACTGAGGAGTCAATATGATTAGTCTATTAGGAAAGACGACTGTTTCCATGCAAAGTATTTTATCATAGTTGAGTACTCAACTTTTCTCAAGAATTCATCCACGATCAAAGTATTTGATTTTTGATGATGTTATCGATTTGGATTAAAGCAGCACTGATAAAGTAAAAATATCTATATTAAAAGCTTATTTTTAATATATAGTAGTTGACAACTATTTTGGTGACTGCCATCATCAGAACTATGATTAACCACTTCAGTACTGCGAAATTTTAAGCTAGGTGACTTTAATATACTGCGAATTTTGTTTTTTGAAAAAAAACCTTATCGAATTTATGAATAACACTATTGTTTTGTTTATAAATTTATATATATTGTTTGTTTTCACCATCCATTCACCATTTCAACATCCCGTTGAGAAATCCACAAACAGATGAGGAAGCGAATAAGAAAGTCAGTGCCATGAATTAATATTCACATCGATTGATGATTAGCGAAAACGCTGAAAATCATATCTTAAAATGCCGACATTTGTTCCGTCAATACATTGTCGATATGTACGCGGAAATAGAAACTGAACGACTCCTCTACATTCTGAATCAAAGTTGTGTATTGAAAAAAACGACATTAATTCCGGGATTACCTTATATTAACAGGAATGACGCAATTTTGTTCCATGATAATAAATAGATGTCACTATCAATATGTGAAAAAATAAAACCAATTTGTATTTTTAAAAGTCTGTGGACACATATCTCCCTACGATATTCGTGTCATCCCTGCCTAGAGGACACATGTCCTCGCGGTATTGAAGCGGTTAAACAAAAAATTGTGATTGTATTTATATTACTTTTAAGATGTAATCTGTTTTTTCTTGATGGACAAACATGATATTTTAAATTTAAAAAAAAACAAAGTTTGCGGTTCTATTTCCACAATATATTTTATGGAAATAGTACCAGAATAGGAGAGGCTAGAGATTTGTTCCAGTTTAATAACTTTCATGTATAGCTTGAATAAAGTTTGAATTGTTAAACTTTGTAGATTTCCATAATTATTATCTTATTTTCGATTTTTTTACTACGGCAATACCTGCTAACACTTACATAGCAGCAAAAATTACCTAATTAAAAAAACCCTATTGTAGCTCAAAAATTCTTGAAATAATCATTATTGTATAGAATTTTTGAGCAATTTTGAAGATGATCAGATAATTTTGAGATTGTCTTATTTAAAATGCAATTGTGATTTCATCTATTGAGACATTGTATCCTGGATAAGATATTACATGTAACAAAGAAATAACAAGTGTTTTTTGTTGTTTCCAAAAAATAATGGAAATAACAGAAAAATAAGTTTTAACGATAAATGCCATTTGATTAAAAAAAGTTAGCCCTTTGACTGCTAAAATCTCAATTCTTGAGACAGACGAACGATTCGGTTCTCTATGTCCGCCTGGTGATGGTCTATTGCTTCCATTCATAGCTGAATGGCCTGCACGAGAACGGCAAACTTAACTATTCACTAAATCACTGTTACACGACACTCACGTATGTTGATAGTTGATACTCCAATATATAATTATTAGTGGTATAAAGACGGTTGTGTACAAGTTAATTTTTGTATTAAAACAAAGTTCTCTTTGAAAAAAAAAAGCACTTATAGCACTAGGGCTATTGAGTTGCTAAAAAAACACGGCTCCAACTCCGACATTCACCCAAAAACCGGCTCTGATTAGAAAAAGTTTAATTTCGTTAAGTTAGGTTAGTTTTTGTTGAAGTTTGTTGCATTTTCCATACTAATCATAACGCTGTAGATTTGAAAAATCATTAACAAACCAACTATCTTTTAACACAGTGGATATGTTCCTTAAAAAATCACATCAAAAGTGAAGAATACATAGAAAAACCAGGACTGTGATTCTGACTAAAAAATGTTTAATTTTGTCAGGTATTTTCCTACCTTTCCTATTTAAGTGCATTAAACTAAAGATTAACCAACCATTCCGGCAAATAGCCAATTTTTTCATGTTATACATATTACAGAAATAAATATAAATAAAGAAAGTTCAAATTTTATTTATTTGAATTTATTTTTAACAAAAGCACTGCTTTTATTCAAATCAGAACTAAGGATTTTGAGAGTGGTAAACACCAGCTCTACGAATACTTGGGTTGGCGGCAATGCTGTAACAGCCAATGCTGAGTCTCTTATGATTTCTGGAGACCGCTGTAATGCCAATTCAGCATTTAAATTAAAGGCTCAGTTAATTTTTTCTACTAGTACAAATTAAAAAAAATATATAATTTTGAAGTGGAGTTTCCTTCCTCCACTTTATTGGGACACAAACGAGGGCGATTTATTTCTTCTTGTTCATTGAGATGTATTTCAAAATCATCAAATCGAAAAAGTAGTACGCGTTACTCATTTTTCACCACTCCGACTGCGGCTGTAGCACCGCGACTCCACAGTCCTGGTTTATTTCCATGAAAATGTTGCCATAATTTATGATATCGACTGAAGATGCTTGATGGAATTTCAATATCAAATTTGAATCGCTACAACTTTGTACGATTCTATATGCTTTGTTTGACGAGTCAGTTCTGTTGCATCCGTGTGATAGAATGTCTGAAGATGCTTCTGAAAGTAGCGAAAAAATATTAATACATCAATTAGAAAAACAAAGTTTTCAATTTTCATTCATTTAAAAATATATCTTAAAAACCCTTATCGATAGATTAGCAGATTGTTCTGTTGCATCAAGACTGTTGTATAAAAACAGAGACAGATTGTTCTGTTGCAGCCGTGTGATAGAATGCCTGGAGATGCCGAAAGGCGAAACCCGGGTCGTTAGTGACAAAACATGTGGAATCGTTCAAAGTTGTAACAATCCAAATTTGATATTGAAATTAGATCAAGCACCTTTGGTCGATGTCATAAATTAATGCCTTTCTATTAAGAGGTGACAGACAACGCCTAAAAAATCAAATAACTTAAAAATTCACTAGAAAAGCATTCAATCGAGATTTAACTGTTTTATTTAGAGACGGCTCCCAAAAATCGTCGACTATTGTTGTTGCTCGATTGATAGTTCTGCAGAGGGGCATTATGTAGACGAGTGCATGATCAGACATTGCAGAGATACTCGGAGAGCAGGTTCAGAGATCAACAGACCATATAACATAATAAGCTGTGTTCTGTTTTAAGACAGATTCAGCTAATCATCAGCAATCTTGATGGCGTATTCGGGAAGGAGATGTATGAAATGTAAATCCTATAAACTGGTTCCACCAATTGCTAAAGACTTAAGGGAGATCGAGACCTCCAAGAAATTGTCACGGCCAGGGCTCCCTAAGGGTTTGCCACTATAAAAATCATAGGAAATAAGGTTAACTCTGAACTGGCTCAAGAATAATCGTTTTAATAATAAAGGGTCTTTCAATAGGAGTGTTTGAAATTTGTTAGAATGTAAATAAAACAAGTTGTGTGTGAGATATCAACTCATTTTTTTTTTCATTTGAAAGTATATTTTATGATGTTAAATGTGGAATACAAAGTCATGCGAATGTCCGCAGCGGCTTTGCTCAGTGACACATATTTGGGAGATCCAATTTTCAATGACTTTGTTGCATGAATCTGTTGGATAGCGTTTGTTATGTTGACTTCGAGGGTGCCAAGTGTAAGTGGTTTATTCGCAAGACTTGCAATTTAAAATAGTCCTAAAGTAAGAAGTCTAAAGATGTTGAATCTCACAATCTTAATGGCCATTTATATGCCTTCAAATCACTCGTGCAGAATGTCCATCAAAATTGATGATTTGCACATGTTGTTCCACGCTTTGATTTTCCTTAGTGATTTGCCGTAGTTTATAAGGCAATTGACAACAAATTTGACAAACGTCACTTTAATAACATGGCTGCGATAACCTAAAAAAATTCAATCATCCCTATTGAAAGACCCTATAAATTAGCAAGAGGTGACTGTCACAATAAATCGGCCTTTTTTATTTTGTAGGTAATAAAAGCAGGCAAAAGTGAACAGGCGATTTCAGAAGGTCACATCAACAACCTATTCCAACCAGATAGATTTGAAGGCAGATTGAGATTTCACATTGACGACAACGTCCCCTCAACCAACAGGTGATAACAAACATTCTACACAATATACAATAAAATACTACAACACTACACTACACTATAGATTTATTGATTAGTAAAACTCCCATATTATTGCTGCAACCCCAGTTGAAACAAAAATGGCATGCAATCAAAGTTGTCAACGGTAATGGATAAAAAATTAACTTGAAAAACTTGACTTATAAGAGTCTTACAAGAGATGAAAAATAAAATAAAGTCCCATTGTTATTGACATTGAAAAAAATATATTCTAAAGTGTCACTTCTTGATGGAAAAGTATTTTATATTAACATATTAAAAAGACAAATTTTTAGAACTACAATAAAACTTTTTATGACCGGGACCATATCAAGATTATTAATCTTGCAACGAGTAGAGCAGTCCTGATCAAATCTTTATAAAATTGTGGAAACACTAGAATTGTAAAAATTTTGGAGTATTTACTATACAACTATCCCTTGATTTACACGGATAAAAAAAATGTTGAAAATAACTGGCTATGATCAACATAAAAAAATGTTCTCGCCAATTGTATATGTTTGTGCGCCCGTATACCGGGGTATTCATCTGGGCGAGTCCATTTCTAGGCGAATTGAACTGAATGCATTCCACTGCACGTATGTCTCCTCCCGCTGTTCGGCGTTTATCATTGACTTGAGCTTGACGTCAGCTACAGCGACGCAAATTGTTTTTGACTCTTTAATTTGAAAATTTTAATTCTTCATATTTGTAAATAAAATACGAGTACATAATTTTTAATTATGTGTTTTATATGTTGAATTTGTAGCCTTTTTATGTCGAAAGAAGTAAAAAGAAAAGTTATTTTATTAGCAACCAAAATAAAACGCAAAGGAATGTGTACATTGTATACTGCCGTACTTGTCGACCAATGCAACCATCTCCTGTGTCAGTAAGAAGAGGTCTAGCGACCGTGTGTCTCCTTCTTTGTTTATATATAAGACTACTTACCTGTTGTCTGACTGTAAAAGTACCTCTGCTCCTCTTATTTCATCGGCTTGCAGTTTGATTGCCGATATCACCGCATACAGCTCCTTCCGATTGGAGTGCCATGACCGATGCTGCCACTTCCACTGTCCCGACATGAGGGTGTCGTTCAGTTGAGCTCCCCAACCTGCATCTGCTGCGTCCGTGGTTCGGAAGTGGCGAAAAATTGGTCTGTGCAGTGGGTGATGCCACTCCAATTGTCTGTACCCACCAATTCAACTCCTCTATGGCTGGACCTAGAATCGCATCCCTAAGGTGAGGCGGCAGATGGTGCAATTGGCGGATGTGTCTTTGTAGGTGACAGCAATGCAGCCGTCCTCGGGGAGTGACGAAGGATATGAAGTTTAGTCTGCCTAGTAGGCGTTGAGCTGATTTGAAGGACCATTCCTGCTTCTGTGTCATCACTTGCACTGCGTTGCGGAGTGCGCGTTGCGGAGAGCTGTGCACTTTTCGTGGGATATGCTCTTGGTGTAAGTGCCCCACTCGATCCCCAGGAATTGAAGTTTCTGGCAGGGTACAGGGATTGACTTCTTGAAGTTTACTGTCCAACCTAGCTCTTTTAGAAACCCTACGATATCTAATGCTTGAGGTTAGGACTGTTTTGGATTGATTTGCAATCAAGAAGTCGTCCAGGTATGTAATCCTCCGAATGTCTCGGTCCCGAAGTTTTTCAGCTACCCAATTCGTCAGTAATGTGAACATTCGTGGAGCCGCTGAAATACCGAAGGTGAAGCTTGTGAACCGGATCAGCTCGTCTCTGAAGCAGGGCGGAGGGTTGCCGATGTCGCTTCGCTATAGGAAGATGGAGGTATGCCTGATGCAGGTCTATCTTTATCATTCAGTTGTTCCTCTGCAGGGACTGCGGAACTCAGCCATGGTTGAACAGCTTGAAAGGTTTGGGATCCAAAAAGAAAGCCATTCAACATCTTCAAGTAGAACATTGGTCGTTCTCCGCTATCTGTTTCCTGACTAAAAATAACTTCGAAAGGTAGCTGGGCGTTCCGTCTGCCCCTCCCAAGATTTACAGTTCCTTTAACACAGTTACTTGGGCCTGCATCTTGCCCGTTACCTGCGTCTGGAATTCCCGCAGTAGCTGTGGTGTCTGAGGGAGAAGGGCGGCTTCAGGGTGAATGGAATGCGCCCCCCCCTAACATCCTCAGAAGGGGTAAGGGGGCTCCTTCTGCCTTCAAAACTTCCACAAGGTGTCGCAGGCAACCCCCTTTGAAGGGTTTGGCGTCATCTGGGGCGGCGCCCCCCTCGAAGATTCTTTCTTTTGTGCAATTTCGTTTTTTTTTTTTTTGTAGGGGGGCCTTCGATTGTACCTTGCTGAAGGTCTACCACTGCTGGCCCTCCTAACACTGGGCGTCGGGACTTGCTTTACCTATCTTTCTCCGGCGAGGGTCTATGTCTCGCCAGCTTTTCCTGCAACCTTGGGGGGGGGATTTTCACAAGTCTGTCCCTGACGTGTTCCTCCTTCACCTTGGCCCGGATGGTTTCGGCGGTGCTGGATCTGTTCGGCCCTCTTCCCACACACTATTTGCATAATGTCTTCGGTTATACGTTGGTGGGAAGAGTCTCTTCCGAACTTTCCTTCGATTGACTGAAACAGCCTCGCGGGTGTAAGAGGTACCGTCTTATTTTTGCCATCCTCCCCCCCCCCCCCGCCACTCAATGACGGACTGCCGGCCCTCGAGTAAGGCGTCCTCCCCGTCAGCTGAGCTGTAGGAGCTCCTTGGTCGTACCCACGGGACTCATCGTTCACTTCCAGCTCGGTGAACAACGGCGTCGCGGCATATTTTTTCTGTGTTTCATAGTAACAGAGCCCGGCTCAATCTGATGTGCCCTGTCAGTTGTTGTTTATTGGTCGGGGCGGCCTCATTCGGGAGGCAAAAGGAATCTCCTATCGACTCGATGGGGATTCTTTCGGGCCGTGAGGTGGACGGTTGATCTTGTTTCGATTGAAACAAGAACTTACTATCTGGCTCTCCAGTCTGTCCAAACGATCACCCGCCACGCTTGGCGTCTGGCCGACGTTCGTTTCGTCTTCCGACGCGGAGTCTTCATGCGATACATCCCAATGCCATGACATCAGCCAATGATACATCACGCATGATTACGATATGTAAATATATATATAATATATATTAAAAGTCACGTCACTTTGGAAGCACTACAGTGGTTTACGCACGGATGCTAATTTAGTGACTTTAAAAATAGTCAACACGTGTCGATGTTTACGGATTTGTTTTGTAGCGACGATCGCGTAACACTTCAGGCGTGTTCAAAAATAACGTCATCAATGACATACATAACGGCGTCACTCGGATGCCGTGGCTTGGGTAGGGATGAGAGGGGAGAAGAAAATGTGTTGCCAATGTAGGGTTTGGACGCGTGGCTCGAAAACAGAGACGCATCATCTCAGAGGATTTTGGACATTGCTGCCAGAACACACAATATTACTTTTTGTCAAACTTCATATTCACATTGCACCCTTAAATAAGATATAATGGGTGTTTTTTTGACGCATAGAACTTTGAAATTGAATAAAACAAACATGAATTTTTTAAATAGACATGAAATTTACTTTATTCGAAAGATAATCTTCTGGCATTATAATTTATTAATAATTTTGATAAATCACTTTTAAGGTGTTAACTGTCACTTCTTGATGGAAAGGCATGATATTTTAAATAATAAAAACACATTTTTTAGTACAAATAGTAATATATTTTTATTGTTGATTGTTAGTAGTTATTTAATTTTATGAGGTTATTAACTATTTTATGTAATTTAAATATATTATGTTTGTTACCTGTAAGTTTTTTTTGTACCTTGAGCCAAACCAGTCCTGATCTTAATACGCCTTTTGGTATCTTCAGGCATTCTATCGCATGGATGCAGCAGAACTGATGCACAATAAACAGCATCGTCTATATACTGAAGGTATTAAATGAAAGAAAACACAGACCCCAAGGCAAGAACAAAATGGCAGCTAAAACAAAAATAATAATATTGAAGTAATAATAATAAACACATTCGCCTGTGATAATTCTCCTTAACCATTGATAAGCGAGTCATTCTTGAAAGAGTTTTAACAAATTAATTAATAAAAATCAACTATCATTGAAATATAGTTTTTTTTTTAAGAAATACCTACTCTATATATAATACAGAGTTGTAACAATCAAATTTGATATCGAAATTCTATCAAGCACCTCCAATCGATATCATAAATTATAGTACTAAACATTGTGTTTAGCCATTTAAATAATATATGCCATTTCAACAAGAGAGACGGTCAACACCATAAAAGATCAAATAATTCTCATCAAGCTTATTTTATATTATTTCAAATTATAAACCATTTGGCATCCTACAAGTTATAAATTATAACTTTTTGTATTACATATCTTTATGTATGTGAGCCTAGACCAGTGATTCTCATGTGAAATTTCACTGTGGCCGCATTATAAACATCCATATGGAAATGTCTCGTGGCCTCATCAAATGTAAAAAAAATGGTTTCGATATTTATTTTTTATATAGTGCATTACACTGAATGATCTTTCACAATATACAGTTGTAGGTAAAATCGACAAAATTAATAAATCATTTGTTGTAAATTCTTTATATTGACTTGATTTATGGTCAACATATAACTTCGACCAAAGTTTTTGAACAGTTTTATTATTAAAACAGTCCTTTACTTAAACTCGACTAAATGCTGGATTAAGTCAGGTTTATTAAATCAATCTTAAAATAATAATAATTTTAGAAATTCATTTGTAAAAAGACATTTTTTTCAATATAAATATTTACTATGAAACTGCTAGTGGCCGCAGCAAAATCCTCTGGTAGCCGCATGCGACCACCAAAAAGTAGCTCTTGTTTACTCAATACGTATGAAAAAAAATTGTAGCCCTCAGTATCACATTTGTATTAAAGTGATAAAAATAAATCAAAATTTAATCAAAAACAGATTAGATTATAGTAATGCGTGACATCACACATTTTTCTTTTGTCATCATTTTTATTATTGATCATTAGATATGTATTGTTCAAGCTGTGTAGACGTTCGGATGTTTTGTCACTCACAACTGGGTAACATGTAATACTAATGCAATAGAACTGACTGACAGAAAACAGCTCGCATTGTATATACAAGAGGAATTACCTAAAAAAACATAAACCCTGAAATATTGAAACAAAATTTCTGAATTGTACATAACAGTACTTATTACAAATACACTTGATTAAATTTGAATTGTTACATCTTTAAACGATTCCACATGTTTTGTCACTAACAACATGGGTTTTCACATCCTTTATAACCTTTCAACATCTTCAGGGTTTCTATCACATGGATGTAACAGTCATTGTCAGTCTTTGGTATTTAGACAATGCTAACTGTATATTGTACGTCAGTTCTTTTGCATCTATGTAAATTCCATCAAGCACCTTCAGTGGATATAATAAATTACAGTTGATTGAACTTAAAAGGCTTACCTTCGAAAATTTTATGATCCCATTTGGCTTCTGCAATAAGATATGGAGATATTTCCAGTTCCCGAGAGGATCCAGTTTAAAGATAACTCTGCATGAGTTAATAGGGTCATCAATGAGAAGAATAGGTGAGGTTAATTGCGTTTGACACTTCCTAAAGCACAAAAATATAAATATAGGATAAACAAATAAAACTGAAGGGTTACCTCTTACCACAATCAGCGGAAGTCTCTGAATACCCAGTCTTTGTAGTAATACCATTGGTCGAAGACATGCACTGATTGGGTGCACACATCACAGAAGGCACAGGGTGATTTATTAGCAAAAAAAGAGACATTTCTCTATCATAAACATCATTTAATGCGTACCTTAAGTAAAGCCATTTCCAGGACCAAGGAATTCTCAAAATTGATCATCATTTCAAAACTTGGCGAGAATAATTTGATTGCTAAAAAACACCAGCTCCCTCCTGCCATGATCTAATTTTTAAATCGGGTACTGAATGCTAAGATTGAAGAAACCTTTTCTAGAAGAACATCATGGTTTCCACTTGAGACACTTAGCTGTATATTAACACTTTACGGTCTGCGGACGCAACATTGGCGTCATTTTTGAGACAAACGTTACGATCCAGGAACGCACCAAATGGCGTTTCCGGATACGCACAGCTATACTACCAAAAATTAATATGAATTTTAATTCTTACTTTCAAAATTTATCGGTAGATGGATGAAGAATATACACGAGGTCTAAAATTAAAATAGGAAAAAACTAAAGTAAAGATGTACTCAAATTCAGTCCCATCAAAGAAAATCTTTCACTATTTATAATTGCACATTGTGTGTGTTAAGACATTATGCTAATCATAATTTGTTTATCACACTGGTTAGCTAGATGCCATGAAAAATAATGGGTGTAAATTGACAAAGTGCAATGTCATCCATAATTGATAACTTTTGGCGCAGTAATAAAATTTATCAAGCAAAGCCTTAAACAACCGTTTGGTTTCAGAAAACAGTTGAACCCCAATCAACTGTTCTTGCATGTTTTCCCAGATGGATTTTTCATTTTTTTAAGTCCTGTCGGACACCCATAAGAACAATATTAAATAATCCTGCGATAACCGTTCCCCGGCTTATTGATTTCCTCAATCTATCGTCTAAATTTTATGGTCTTGTCTCAAGTATTATCCCGATTGATCAGTTTTGGTAGATAAATCTTTCAATCCAATATAATTTGTGAGTTCAAGCACATCAAGTCTTATATATTAAGCAAAGAAATTAATGATGAAATATGTAGTTTTGTATTTTTGTATCTATGTGATAGAACACCTGAAGATGCCATATGGGGAAACCCAGGTCGTCTTCCTTCGAACTGTTCAGCCAATATCATAATTTTTTGAGAAGTTATAGACATGAATTGTTTGTTTGTTGAAAGTGTAGAGCCAGTCAATCAATTGGGATGCCAATAGTAAGAGCATTAATGATTTTCAACAGTATTGCTATAGATGTCGACATATTTCATCTAAACGAGAGTGAGTTCAGACATTATAATATTATTTTTTAATATTTTTAAATTTCTAGTTGCAAAAGGAATAAACTTATAATTTGTAATTTTTGCAACACATATGCAAGCAGCTGTTTCAACAATTGGAGTAACAAACTGTGGAATCGGAGTTGTGGTGTTTTGGCTGGACTCGGAGACGATGTCGTGAACAAAGAGCAACTGGGACATCTTTTTTATTAGATGATTTTGAAAACTACCTCAATGAACAATTTGCAGGATTGGTCGGTTAATCTATAATTAAATGAACATAAATAGAGAAGGCAGGAAAGTGTCTGACAAAATTAAACTTTTTTTTAATCAGGGTCTTGTTGTTGGTTAATATCAGCATATGGGAGTGAGTAGCATTGAAATCCTATGGACCCCGAGGGTAAAATACTTAGATTTTGTAGCAGACAGTAAAATTAAAAATTATTATCCAGTTTATTTTAAATAATAAAAACACATTTTTTAGTACTTATTTCCACATGTAGAAATGATAATTGATAACAAATTAAATATTGTTGAAACTGTGTGCAATTCTATATCTTTCGTCAATAGCGCAGTGGCTTCATCTTTTGGCACCATCAGGCACTCTATCATATGGATGAAATAGAGATGACACACACACCGTCCTAAATAAAAATAATAATAGCACGGTGAAAAAATAGCAATGTATAACTATATAAGAGTTCTGAAGAGGGCATAAGCCGTTATAGCTATCAATTTAATATCTTATAAATCTGATAAAACTAAAACACATTGCTATTTTTTCACCGTGTTATAATGGAGTTCAACTAAGTATATGTCAATTCAATCAATTATCCAAATTCATGCCCCTGTATTCTTAGATGATATGTAGGTGAAATAAAAAAAAAAGTTGAGAGATTTTGCCTTACGAAGAAAGGTATGACTCTAGTTGAGAGTATTGAAACTTCAACAACAAAAAATCAATGCTTTCCAGCTTTCATCGTTCGAGCATATATTGATTTTTTCCTAGGACCATTGATAAAAGAAGATTTAGGGTTCCACAGAATATATGATTTTTTTAATTTTTATTAGTAAATTATAAAATATAATGTCCAAATAAATACTTTTCAATCATTCCCGGCTGAGCTGTTTAAATGATATTCCAACATTGAATATTTCAAATATTAATTCATCAGTGAAAGTGTTACGTGGTTAGTTAAGTACTACGCAAGAGTTTTGACACATATTCTTTTTGAGAATAAACAATCAACACATTGCAATCTGCTTTCTCAACAGTTGAGACATTAGCTGTCAGTGGGTGGAGTTTGACATTAATTATTAGAAATATTTTAAATCTTATCAATGATCAATATAGGTTATGACGGTATTATAAAAACAATGTCAATGATTGTTACTGTTATCATTGTGTCATTAACTGCATTCGTGAATAATGGTTGTTTCCAAGAATTTTCAATCTCATTATGGTTGTTTACTTAGATAATTAATAAGTGCTATGTCTATATTGGTTTTACCAAGCCCTTCCATAATCTAATTATCTTGAACTATGAATTGTTAACAATGACATATTTCGACAATGAATTGAAGGGGACAATATTTGAATTCAATTTAGAGTTCAAAATTGATAACAAAACATCAATTTAATTCAGAATTAGATTAATCCTGTTGCCTTGTCTAGTCACACAAAAATTTTACCAACACCGGATATTTGAGAGATTAATTCGGTGTTGCTGTCAAACATACTCATGGAAATTATCACCCGAAATCGGACTACATTTTATTACAAAAATTATCAAATTTGAATTGTTAAAACTTTGTACACACAGTCCTTTTTTTACGCGATACATTGGTTCCAGAAAACGGCGCGTAAAAAAATCACAACTTTCATATAATTTGACAATTTGGTTCCAAAAATTTTAATATCGCGTGAAAAAGTCCCAGAAACGTATGAAAAACTGCCGTCCAAAAAATCACGTATAATCGAATTCGCGTAAAAAAAGGACTGGGTGTTTTGTTACTGACGACTCGGGTTTCGCCTTTCGTCATCTTCAGACAGTTTTTCTGGCAGAACGTCAGTTCTGTTGCATCCGTGTGAGAGAATACCTGAAGACGCCGAAAGGCGAAACCCGGGTCGTTAGTGATAAAACATGTGAAATCGTACAAAGTAGCAACAATTGAAATTTGATATTGAAAATCCATCAAGCACCTTCAGTTGAAATCATAAATTACAAAAATTGGCAGTTAATGGGATACATATTTTACGTTTGGGGGCGGAGGGGTATAGTGCGACTTTTTCATCGGTGCACCCGGATATGCGATGAATGATGAAAATAAATATGCAACCCACTGCATTTCACCTACCGCACTTGGTCCACGAGTTTAGTCTGTATCGAATTATCGTACCATCATAATGCCGTATTATCACCATAATTATGCATATACCTTCGCGATCTCAGGCTCAAAAAATTGCTAGTTTTACCAAGTTTTACGAAGAAGAAAAGCGGCATGGTTCACCCTCGATTTTCCTAGAAGAAAATGAACGAAACTCAAAAATGACAAGTAAAAAGTCACGGTATTCTCAACTTCTAAAAAAATCTATTAGGGGAAAACTATTAGACATTATTTAACTTCATATTCTTTTATATCTGCTTGCTAGTTATTTCAGAAATATGATGCAACAAAATTTTAGCTTTGTTTAATATTTTTGCTTATGAAAAGATGGCAATACATCGCGTTTATTTTAGCATTATTACATTCATGTATAATTTAAATATATGTTTGCGATAAGAAAAAAAAATCTTTTGCATTTTTACCTTATTAGTCTCTAGTTATATATATATATATATATATATATATATATATATATATATAATTTATATGTTTTTCATGCTAATAGGATAACAAAATCGTTAAGTCAGATGATGTCTCATCTTTTAAAATAAACGCTATTTCATTTCTGTTTAAATATAAATGTAATTGTAAGAATTATTCAAAACATTCAAAAGAGGATAAATGCAGGAGATGTGGTAGATGATAAATTTTAAGATATAGGAATAATTTCGAAAGAAATCGGTTGTAATATTGTGAACAATCATGTTGTTTTGTGAATATTGAAACTTGTTGTATACAAATATTTTTATTTAATATCTTTTTATAGAATAGTAGGGAATTTAAAATGTTCAAAACCTGGCAACATTTTTCTGCGAGTATTATACTGGAATTGTACACAGCTACATTTCCGCGCGCACAAGTAAAGTGGCACATCTATAACATAAAATTTAAACATTGTTTTAAAGGTTATCAGCATGAATTTAATAATACAAATTCATGGCCAGTAGTGATAGATGTTTAATCGTTGCTTGCCAAATTGAAATAAGCAGGTAGTTCTTAAAAAAAAAACCCAATTATATTTTAACAATAGTTAATAATTATTTGTTATAAAACTCTTTCAAATATGACTCATTAACAAGATTAATCGTTAATGAAACTTACCACAGACACTTGCATTAATTATTATAAATTTTGTTTTAGCTGCCTGCTATAGTTTTTGCCTTGGGGGTCTGTGTTTTCCTGTAATTAATACCTGGTATATAGACAATGGTAACTGCTTATTGTGCTGAACTGATGTTCTGTTCAGTCAGTTCTGTTGAATCCATGTAATGGAATGTCTAAAGACGCCGAAAGGCGAAACCCGGGTCGTTGGTGACAGAAGATGTGGAATCGTACAATGTTGTAACAATTCAAATCAACTAGATATTTTATTTTTTTATCCATGTCCGCTACTAATTTTGTTAATGGATGTTTACACCAAAGAAAATTCTACAAGAACTGCTTCTTACACAGTAACTCGACTTCTCTTTTAAGAGAGAATAGAAATAATGTACATAGTACTGGATATACAGTTAGCTAATTATTCTTGCTGTATGCCATTTTTTAAGAACTTTTGGAGGAAAATCAATCTCCACAGTTAACAAACGCTCATTTCTTAGAACAGAAATCCAAAAATCGATTGTACCTGAAAAATGAAAAGTGTTTGTACCCGGGCACAAGTCCGTGAAATGGAAGCACAACAATGGTAAGTGTATGTAATGGAAGCCAACATTGTTGACCATTGTCCTTTATGAATTGTGTATATTAAATTAATTATTAATTAGTTACAAATTATATTTTAATTTAACACGCCTCTGTGGAAGTGTTAATTACTACATTCAAAAGCTGGTTAGAAAGTATTATGAATAAAAATGGTTGCATGTTTTTTATTTGACATTTAAAAATAGAGTGAAAATATAATAAAATGTAATATTATATAATTCTCACTTAGATTAGATTGAGAATATAATCACTAGATGGCGTTGTTGGTTTAATAACACAACTTATTATTATTATTATAAAATGGCGCTAGGTTGTTCAGGTTGCTCGGTTATTGTTGTTGTCCTATGTTCAGGTCCATGGCCGACTGCACAACCTCTCTCCAGGCATCTCTGTCGAGCGCTCTTTCTCTCCAGTTGACTATCCCCAGCCTCTCAACATCATTTTGAATGTTATCCGCCCATCTCCGTCGAGGGCGACCGAGAGGTCGGGTGCCAGCTGGTGTTCCTTCATAAGTCTTATGGAGAGCTCTAGACTTCTCAGATTGTACAACGTGACCCGCCCATCTGAGCCTTCTCGATCTCAAGACAATAATGATTGTTGGTTTGTATCGGTCGAAGAGCTCAGCGTTCGTACGAATGCGCCACCGGTGGTTCTCATTAACGGGTCCAAGTATTCTCCGGAGGATTCTGTTTTCAAATACTTGGAGGGCCTTTTCTTGTTTTTCTGTTAAGCCCCAGGTTTCACATCCATACATGACTATCGGTTTAATGATCACGTTGTACACCCGGCACTTGGTTTAGATGGACAGCATTTTGGACCTAAACAGACTATTTAGCGCGAAGTACGCTGCATTTCCACTTCTAAGTCGGTCAGCAAGCTCCAAAGTCATCTCATTCCTAGAGGAAATATTAGAGCGCAAATACTTGAAAAGAGAGGTTCTCTCGAACGAGGAGTTTCTTCAGAGGGTTCGTTGCCTCATGTTATTTTCAAATACTTAGTCTTTCCCACATTTACTCGTAGATTTAACCGTTTTGCTGTGTCCTCCAAAGGAGTGAAAATATATTTTATTTCGTCTTCAGATTCTCCGAGCACCACTAGATCATCCGCGTAGCCCAATATTTTGTGGGACCCCTTCTGTATAACTCCACCTTCTGCTTTCATTGCCTCTCTTACGGCTTTCTCTAAAGCTAGATTGAATAGCATTGGTGATAAGGAGTCTCCTTGTTTTAGTCCTGCTGTCACCTCAAAAGATTCTGATAGACTACCCTGCATATGAATTCTGCTCTTGGATCCATCCATACATACTTTTTTTATATTTATAAGTTTTGATGGTATTTGGAATTCCTTCAATATATTCCAGAGAGCTTCTCTATCTATAGTGTCATATGCAGTTTTAAAATCCACAAAGAGACAGTAAACATATTGGGCGTATTCCCATTTCTTTTCAAATATTTGGAGCAGTGTAAAGATCAGTGGTGCTGCGGTTTCTTCTAAATTGGTGGTCACCAAGAATGTTTTCGGCATACGGCAGAACTTTTTTGAGAATAATATTTGATAGAACTTTGTATGCAGTAGGAAGAAGAGAAATGCCACAGTAGTTTGCACAGTTGAGTTTGTCTCCTTTCTTGAAGATAGGATAAACCAGTGACTCTTTACACTCTTCGGGGATCTTTTCTTCTTCCTATATTTCTTGCAGTAATTCAAGCATGGCGTTAAGAAGGGTTTCTCCTCCACACTTGAGTAGCTCTGGTGGAATGTTATCATTGCCAGCCGCTTTGCTATTCTTTAAATAACTAAGTGCTCCCATTAACTCTGTCTTACTTGGTGGTGGTATTAGAGGTTCTGCTGTAGCGATGTCTGGCGATTCCAAAGGTTCATCTGGTGCAGAGCGTTGAAGTAAACTTTCAAAGTGGGATTTCCATATGTTAAGCACTTGCTCTTTGTTTGCCACTATCTGACCTTATAGGTCTTTGATTTGTAGCGTGCAAGGCTGAAAGCCTCTCTTTTCGATGTTCACTTTCGAGAAGAATGACCGGGTTTTATTCCGTTTTGCTTCTTCTTCCATCTGCTCAAAATTTCTTTTGAGGAAACTTCGTTTGCACTTTCTCAGATGCTTTCGGACCTTTTTGCATGTCTCGCTATATCATTTCTGTGCTTCTTCGCTTTGAGTGTTTTGCAGATAGATCGCACGTTCTACTCTTCTTTCCTCCACCATTTTTCGGCAGGTGTCGTTGTAGCATGGGCACTTAACATTCTTGGGTGCCAATCCTATCGAGGCTTCCGCAGCTTTGACTATACCTTCCTTTAATGTTTTCCACCTCTCATCGATATTAAAAGCTCTTCGGTGAGTTCTACCATATTTTGAATTTGACTGTTCAATTCACTTCTGTAGTTTTCTCTTCCTTTTGGAGTTTTTAGCTTTTCCAAATGGTACTTCACTCTCGTCTTCGCGTTTTTGCGGACTGTCTTTTTGAGTTTTTCCCTAAAGGTTGATATCGATAAATTGTGGCCCGTATCACAGTCAGCGCCTCTGTAGCTTCGAATATATTCGATAGCTTGCTGGTGTCTTCTATCAATTAGAAAATGGTCAATCTGGTTGAATGTCTCTCCATGCCTTGAGTTCCAAGTCACTTTGTGAATGTTTTTATGAGGAAAAGTGGTACTTCTAGCGATCAAGTTTTTGGCGCTGCAGAAGAGAGCCTAAAACATTGTACTTTTTCAAAACTGTGTGTTTTAAAACTCCACAATTATGTTACATTCGATTTTTTTATTCCTAGCTGCTTCTGAATACAGCACTGCAGTACAATTGGGTAAAATCCCTTTAACAGCAAAAATTTACTAATTAACAAAATCCTATTGTAAAAAAATCATTGTGACGTGAAATTCTATTATGAAGATGATAAGATAAAGTTGATATTGTCTTATTTAAAATGCTATTGTTCCTGGATAAGACATCATTTATTGCTAATAAATAACAAAGGAATCTTATTGAAGTGTTTTTTTGTCTTTTTTTAGGTTAATAATGGAAAATTTATGTACTATGATAAAAGAACAATGCTTATTGCCATTAGATTAAAAAAAACCGTTGACTGTTAACATCTCGAGATAGCCGATTGTAGTGTGTTGATAGTTGATATTTAAATACATATATGTTAGCGAGATACAGAATTTTGCAAACTAGTTAATTTTGTATGAAAATACAGTACTTTTTGCAATAATAAAACAAAATGTTTAGCACCCAGTGTGGCTGTTAAAAAAAACATGATTCCAACTCTAACATTGACAAACAATACGACATCAACTAAAAAAAGTTCAGTTTTGTTATGTTTTTTTTTCATATCTTTCCTATTCATTTACACTAAGTTAAAGATCTACTAACAAATCCGGCAAGCACTCAATTTTTTCATAATAATTTTACATAAATTATTAAAACAAGTAATTAGGAATTATTTAGGATTAAATAACAATAATATAGTACAAATAGCATTGTTTCTATTCAAGTCAGAATTATGGATTTTAAGAGTGGAAAATAACAGCTTACGGATACTTGGGTTGACGGCAAAGCTGAACCTCTTATGATTTCTGGAGATTGCTGTATTGTCATTTCAACATTTAAATTATAATTTGAATTGTTACGACTTTGTGCGACTCCACATGTTTTGTCACTAACGAACCAGGTTTCGCCTTTCGGCATCTTCAGGCATTCTATCACACGGATGTAACAGAACTGACGTAAAACAAACAGTTAGTATCGTCTATATGCCAAAGTTATTAATTACAGGAAAACATACCCCAAGGCAATCAGTAAATGGCAGATAAAACAAATTTAGTAGTAATCTTATATCTTTTCATTTACGATCTTGTTCTTGAAAGTGTTTTTCAACAAACATTAATCAACTAATATTACAATATAAATGGGGGGGGGGGGTTTTCTTTTTTATATAAATACCAATTTATTTCAATCTGGCAAGTAACGATCAAATTCTTATATTTCATCACAAGATGTTTGACCGTTTTATCACTATATTCTCAACCCAAGAATAAACAATATTTAAGGTCATAGACAAATTTATCCTATGGTAAATTTTTTTTTTTGATGGCAATACCAAAAACTGAAATGTGTATATACGTGGAGCATTTTGTTTGTTTTGATAAAATGTCCTTAACATTTTGATAATCCATGAGATTATGTTATTCTAGGAAAATATAAAATTTTAATCAATTCACCAATAACTCTTTGATCTACATTAATATCACCAGATTTAAAAAAATGATTGATAAAAATAATCATTAATATTTTTTCTTTTTTTGATAATAATGTTGCATAATAAAAACTCATTTTTTACCGGTTTCGCTCATCAAAGTTCTGAAAAAAATATATATATGTGTATACATATAGACGAAATATTTAAATACTATGTTCAGAGGGAGAGATTTTTATATACAAGTTTTGTAAAATAGTTTGGGCAGAGTTAATTGATCTTGCACTATTGTATTGGCAGCTATTTTTATATTTTATAACACTCGGTAAATATTTGTATCAAGTTTTTATTGATTGAAGATAGCATTGTTAATCATAAACAATTATAAATTAGTTCAAACAATACTTACGGTGGCGACATTGCAGTGTTCCCCCTCTGTGGCGACATCTCGAAGCGGTCAATCCTCTCGGGTGGTAGAATAACTCAATTGTGTAGTCGAGTGTTCGAATCGCAGATTGACATTTGAATTTGAATCGTTGAACCTTTGTACAGAATGTCAGTTCTATTGCATTGCTGTGATAGAATGGCAGAGTTTATGGTTTGTCAAATTTGAATTGTTACAACTTTGTACGATTCCACATGTTTCATCATTGATGACCCGGGTTTCGCCTTTCGGCATCTTCAGGCATTCTATCACACGGATACAGCAGAACTGACATCAAAACTATGCAAAAACTACCAAGACATGAAAAAAAAGTTACACTGCTAACATTTTAGATTGAATTAGCATTTGCTTGGTAGAACTTCATTGTAAAATAGTGAAAATATAGCAATGTGTTTTTTTTATAAGGTATAATTGATAGCTATTTTGGCTCACGTCATCGTCGGAACTAAGTTTACATGTGCACTTGCCTAGTAAGTTATATGGTTGATAGCTATTTCTGTTTACGACCTCGTCACCAACTATATGTTATAAATTTTGCAGAACATTGCTATATTTTCACCATGTTATAATGGAGTTCTACCAAGTGAACGCACGTTCTACCAATAAAAACCAGACGTGTTGCTGATCTTTCTTTATTAACTCCGTATATGTTCGGGTCTATGGTGCAGTGGTCAACATCGTCGGCCTCAGTGGCAGATTTCATGGGTTCGAATTGCTGTATGTACAGCATTTTTGCATCAATAATGCGAATGCATGGATGTTTGCGATGTCTGAAAACTCCTTTCCTGTCTTTCCATAAAAAAAAACAGATGTAGCGAAAGCGAGTCGTTTCACTAGTCCTATAGTAAAACCATATGAGTCAAGGTCACCCTATGTGAACAATTAAACTTGATGATGTTTCAACACCAAATTGAAATTTTTGAAACTATAATTTCCACATAAAATATTCTCGATAACAATTCAATTCGGTGAGTCAATGATATAAACTCTTCATCATAGGGAAATTTAATCAGCGTTTGATGATACATAAAAAATGATTGAAAATAAAAAATGGACATTTGTGTAAATTTTTTATTTATTGTCTTGTATATTTTTATAAAATAATTACTGACTATACATGATAACGCAATTATGATATGACACAACACTGTTTACCGATTGAAATAAACACAATATTTGACCAACAACTCATTGGTAAATGCAGGACAAACAATATTTCTCTCTATTTAACTCTATCACAACATATTTTTTATTCTATAATAGCTCATGTATTGCATAGCTTCAGGTATAAAAGTCTAGATGAGGGGTAGTCAATCGGATCCCTAACGCCCAAAAGTGGCCGCTCCGTGGGCAGTAGAGGTTTCTAAAACACTGAGAATAGCTACTTCCCTACTATATAAATCACAATTAATGTGGAACAAGTAAGCGGTTAGAAAATGTTACTTCTTACAGAGACACAAAAGTGGGCGGTAATAATAAAAAGGTTGAGTACCATTGGTCTAGATAGTAAATAATATTATTTATAAATATGGCATCGTACAAAAACTCCACAGATATTTTGAAAGTTGAGCAAATTTTAATTTGTATTAGTTAAACAGTGATAGAAACTATTACGAAACAAACAATTCTCATTGCCGATGAAAAACAGATCTTCATTTGAGACCCAGTGTGATAAGCTACATTAAATTAGTGTTTACCAAAATTTTAAAAATTAAATCTGAAAAATAATTCCACGTTCCCTCTGTACAAAAACATGTGAAAATGAAAATTTTTACGGCCCTGCAGAAAATCTACAGTCCCTAGTTTGGGTGGCACTGCCTTAACTAATATACAATAATAAATAATAACAATAAAGTAATGTTTGAATCTGTAGATATCGAATTAATGATTATTGATGTGATAAATGATTTTTTGTAAAAGATATAAATTAATATAATATACGAAAAATCTTTTGATCTTTGTATTTTGAAATGATGGATAATGGTTTATAAATAAAGTTGTCACTTTGATAAGGGTCACCGTTGATTTTAAAGCGTTAAAAATTAAAGTGCAATGAATGATATTGAAAAAAACGAATGACATTTCAATGACTTGGCACCCGAGTAATAGGATTTATCCAGGGCTAAGCAGTCGGAATCGTAGAGTTGTGAAAAACGAACGACTGCAACAATTTTTTCGATCAAACAATTTTGAAAATTATCTCAATGAAAAATTTGTCGGATTGGTCGGTTAATCTCTAATTTAATGCACATAAATAGGAAATGTAACTTTTTTTAGTTTTCCATAACTCTGGATAAACCAATGCTGCTTCCACAGCGACATTAGTGTAAAAAGGGTTAATATTATCGTATCAAACAATTGGTTAACACTTTTACACAATTTTTAAATATTTGGCAGGGCTCTTTTTACAATTTGACTAATCGATTTGAAGGTCTAACCAAGTCAGAAATCAGCAATCAGCAATCACGGACTAGTCCAGTGGTCAGCGATCTACTGTCTGCGGATGATTGAATAAGATATGAAAGATTTTTTTGTTACCCGCCAAGAAAATATGATAGAATTTATTAAGTCAAAATGAATTATTTACATATTAATTTAAAGGAAGCAACTAAAGGTTATTTAATTTATGATATCGGCTGAAGGTTGCTTAATGGAATTTCAATATCAACTTTGAATTGTTACAGCTTTATACGATTTCACATGTTTTGTCACTAACGACCCGGGTTTCGCCTTTCGGCATCTTCAGGCACTCTATCACACGGATGCAAAAGAACTGAAGTTCTGTTCAGTCAGTTCTGTTGCACCCGTGAGATACAATAGAATGCCTGAAAATGCCGAAAAGGGAAACCCGGGTCGTTACTGACAAAACGTGTGGAATCGTACAAAGTTGTAATAATTCAAATTTAAAGGTTATTTTTTTTACAGATTATCATTACATACATTTTTTATCACTATATAAAAAAAAAAATGTTTTAAACTTTTACATAGAAAAATGACATTATTACTCAATCTCTCAGTCATATTTTGATAGATTTAAATTCATCAAATGTCACTTAACAATAAAGATCTGTTTTTCATCAAAATGTTTTTTTTTTTATTTTCATTACTAAACACTACATTATCAGAACATGTTTGTTTTTAAATTAATAGTTAACAGTTTAACCCATGCGTGGGGAATCTGCGGCCTTTGGATATTCTAGTGCAGCCTTTTGACTGATGCCAATTTGAATGATTCATTTAAATACATACATATGTATAACATCTTTTTTTAACAATATTCATAATCAGCCGGGGTCGATCCACTGCTGGATGAAGGCTTCCCCCTGCTTTTTTTTCAGGGGGGTTGTTTCAACATAGCAACACCACGCTGCCCAGGCGGGTTGGTGTTCGGTTTTCTGTCTGGGTTTTCCTTCCCATAGCCAAGAGTACATACGGCATGCGGTGTTCCCGAGCGGTCACCCATCCAAGCACTATCTGCGTCCAATGCTGCTTAACTTCGGTGATCGCACGAGAGCCGGTGCTTTCAACGTGGTATGGTCGTTGGCTATATGGCTTTTTAACAATATACGATATAATAAATTAGATTTGTAAATATTTATTTTTCTTTAAAAGATTTTTTAAAATTGCGTTTTAGCTAATTTATATTGTGAATTAAAATATTTAGTTTATAGGGGGAGGGGGGGTGTGTAAACGTTTTCTTTACTGCAGTCTTATGTTGAATCAGATAAGTCAATGTGGCCTTTTGTAATGAAAAGGTTCCCCACCCCTGGATAACCTATTGTGATATGTTTGGCGCAATATACCAGCAAGTGTAAATTTGAAAATTTTAAATTAAATCGAGTAATTTAATTTTATAACATGAAAGTTAAATTTGTTTTGTAACAATAGTAAGTTTTTTTTTTTCATATGTAATGTATAATTCAGTCTTCTAAATTTTGTGTTAACTGTTTTAGACTGTACTCTATAATGACTATCCTTCACGGAGACAAATATCCTCGTATCTTCTATATCTATGGGCAATTATTTTCTAGACAAGAGCACTTTTGTCAAATACCTAATAGTTTTTTTCACTTAACTGCATACAAAAAAATATATATATATATATATGCAAACAGTTAAAACATTTTTTTATGTATATTTTATGTTTTGAATATTTTTGTGGTTGAAAATAATCATTAATCAATCAAGGTGGCATAAGAAGGTAAAATGTTGGACGCCCTCGTCTCAAGGCATACTAGATTAGGCTAGTTTTGGAAGACCTTACGTACCAAGGCAGAAATTTGGCATACATTCTACATTTTTAATCAAATTTAAGTTACTCTATTCGTTAATATTTTAAACATAGTGAATATGTTTCAAAAAATAAGTAAATGTGTCATTTAACCTTTAAAAGAGTGTGATCGTATATGTACGACGTCGCGATTTTTGTTTCAAGGAGTATGGACGTACGTATACAACAGAACATTTCTATGGTGAGTGGTGTATTTATCTTTCAAGTATGAATTATAAAACCATCTATGGACAACCAGGTGTATTATGTTACCATTTCAGAACAGAGTAATATTTTTTTTACTATTTCCATATTCTCATATCGCAATATTACGCAATTTTAACATCATTTCTTGGTAGTAATTATTTTAAGCAATAAAACAATAATTATATCACAACACAATTCCCTCCATTTCGAATTAAAATTTTTGATTACAAATAAGTACAAGAGGTCTTCAACATTTTATTAAAAAGAAAAAAAAAATTGCACAAATACACACATTGCATAAATAAAAAATAAAAAAAAACCTTCGAGGCTATTTAACCACTTGAGTACCGCGCAAGAAAATGGTTATTGTCCCATTAAGACTGCGTGTTTTTGAGGGCCAATAAAAAATTAAGCAAAAATAATTTTTACACATATATTATGGATTGTAATATAATTATTCCATTTTTCAATTGAAAATTGTAACATTTCATTAAAAATTTCAGGGTTAAAAAAATATAAAAATATTGATTTTTTTTTCATTTATAATCCAATTATATCAAACACTCGAAATAAACTATATATTAGTTAAAAATCTTTTTACATACAAAATTTCTTGCACATTTAGTTCAAAAACAGTATCGTTTTGATGAACTTTCTAAATATGTTTGACAAGTATATTGTTATAATACTCTATGTATATTGTTATTTTAGAAGCTGATACTTAAGCTTTTACTTTGGACACACCAATGTCCGCTTGGGACTCAAACGGTTAATCACAAATCAGTGGAGAGGTTAATCACAAATCAGTGGAGAGGTTAATCACAAATCAGTGTCTCCACTTCAAGACCGCACAACCTCCTATTTTTATATATAAACTCGATATAGACTATGAAACACAAAGCACAATTACACCTGAGACGGAAGCGAAATGAAGGCTGTACACCTTTGTCCCCACATTTATTTGTAAACTATTTTGACATGGGGTATTCGCTGTTAGAAAAATTATAGAAGAGGTCACAAACATTGAAAGTTTGTGAAACACTAGACTACATGAATAACAATCACAAATAAATAGTAATAATTTCATTTGCAATCTCATAGCAAAACGGACATACATTCAGAGAAGCACAACATTCTGGGCACAATTGGTGACGGCACGGCATGAGTAATTTTTTGGTCTGTCGTTGTTGGCATAGCGAACAATTGTTTGTTATGCTCATGTTTAATTGCACATTTTGATGCGGATTGACTACCGGTGTTAATTTTATTAAATTTTTCTTCTTCACTTGGTTAATGTAATACTCATTTTTATGTTTAGTGACGTGAGGGCAAGCGTGGTTAAGTATGATGTGCGTTTCCCAGACGTCAACGTCCGGTGTCCAGTCGTTATCTCGTTTACCGCACTGGAAGCATACGAGGACTCTGTTGAATCCGGCGTTGAAAAATCCGGCATCTGCCAATTTATCCGAGTGTTCTTTGAAATACTCGCTGTTTTGGAATGAATCTATTCTCTTTGATTTGTCCACATACGATAAATATGCAGGAGCGCGGTCTGTCGCTTCTAGAGGTATATTTCGGATTTTCGCTCCAGTTAATAGAGAGCATGTATTCGAGTATGTCCTGTGGTCAATATAAGTTTTGGTCGAGTTATTCCAATGCTTTAAATTTAATGAACAGTAACGACATCTAATAATGTCAGAGTCGCCAAAATAATAAAAGCCATCCTCGACTACCTTGTGTAAATCTGTTTTTAAATACTTGCCGGGAGGCCAATGATAGAGAGTCTGCAGTCGGTCTTTCTCGGTATCCAGATCAAGGGTCGCTAAATAATTTGACCAATCTGTGCCGATTTCTAGTTGGATTGGAGTGTCGGCCATGGCAACAAATGAACCTGCAATGTATAAACAAAAAAATATTTTTTTTAATACGCTACGCAAAATTGTTTTGAGGCAAAATAGTGAATTTATCGATTCATCGGGAAATTAATCTCTTCCACGATAACACCTCAACGTATGGGACAGCAGTGTGCAAGGCCTGTACGCGAGCGCCCCAGACGTTGGAACACGAACATTCAAACGTCGGTAACGCAGGCAATTGTTTGCATATAGGACTGATTTTGGTTTTAAAATACCGTCCAATTTGTCCTGATACAACCACCTCCATAAAATTGTCAAAAGTATTAGGTTTAAATGCTTAAAACATCGATTTTTCGAACCCTTCAAATTTATTCTGATCCCGCCAAATCAGTTTGAAACTGCGTGCTAAACTCGCGTGTAACTTCGCACTGAACTTTGCACCAATCTCGCGACATTACACTGTGACACTCCATGACCCGTGATAGTAATAGCGCTTGTTCATTTGAGTTTGATTGGTTGCCTTGTTACGTCACGGTAATGGCAATGTACGAGTTAGTTATTTGTTAGGGATATGTTTGTTAATGTGATTGTGATAACATAGAACATTATTTGTGTTTTTTTATATTGTGAAACATTCCTAATGCATCTAGCTTCCATAAAAGCCAATCCAATTATTTTTTATTGATGTATTTAAAGCTCTATGTGGAAAGAGAATATTTTGAAAAATAGCAACGCGGACAGATTTTGTTTGTATGAAAAACTGTCGTGTCGATCAGGTTAAAAACTCAGTAAATGTAGCTTTCAAGGTCAATAACAATTCAGGTAGACATCTTAAAAATAGTAAAGATAAAATTAATAAACCAAATTAAAACAAAACAGATTGAATTTAAATATATTTAATTATCTAAATAGTTTAATTATTTTTAAGGTGTTAACTGTCACTTCTTGATGGAAAGGCATTATATTTTAAATAATAAAAACACATTTTTTTAGTACTTATTTCCACAATATATTTTTTGATCAGGACCGGTTTCGCTCATCGCGAGCATTATCAACTGATTCACTTCAGTTCATAATAAACTTCAGTTGATAATGCTCGCGATGAGCGAAACCGGTCCTGATCAAAAAATATATTGTGGAAATAAGTACTAAAAAAATGTGTTTTTATTATTTAAAATAGTTTAATTATGTAGTATTAAAAAAATTACTAAAAAAATGTGTTTTTATTATTTAAAATAGTTTAATTATGTAGTATTAAAAAAATTACGTTAAATTAATTGATAATACCGTCTTTTTCCAAAAATAAGACATCCTCCGAAAATAAGCTCTAGCACGATTTTCAGGATTTTTTGGAATATAAGCCCTCCCCCAAAAATAAGCCCTAGTTAAAATGTGAACGCCAACATGTGGCGATTATTGCTAGGTAGTGCCACACTATTTATATTTTCCCATTTGGTTCACTGGATCACGTGATCGAGTTGAGCGTCAGTTGCCCCCGGCTACTTGTGGAGAGCTGACGTGCGCGTGCGATTTTTCATAAACTCGAATAATTTTTAACCCCAGATAAAATGAGTGCAAAAAGAAAGAGCTATTCCATCGAGTACAAAAAGGGAATCGTAGAGGACTCCTGGGATGTTAATCTTGTAACCTTCTGTAAAGAGAAGATGTTGGATCTCCGTATGGTTCGAAAATGGCGAGCAGACTACGATAACCTGTGTCAATTGGTGGGCCAGGGAAATGAGAAGAAACGCAAGGTTGGATCAGGTCGGCAACCGTTCTTTTCTGAGCTGGAGGAAAACATCTTGGAATGGATTGTTGATAGGAAAGCAATGGCTTTGGTTGTGCGGAGAGCTGATATCCAAAAATTTGCCCTCGAAATGGCAATTGCATTTGATATATCCACAGAAGAATTTAAAGCGTCATCACACTGGCTGGATAACTTTCTTCAACGACATGAACTGTCCCTAAGAAGATCAACAACAATGTTCAGACTGAAAGACAATGAAGTTGTTAAACGTGCACTTGCATTTAAGCTTTTTATTGATGGCATCGACTTTTCTAAATACCAACTCTCCAACATGATTGCTATGGATGAAACTGCAGTATTTCTAGGCCAAGGATCTCAAACAACGATTCACCACAAGGGTTCCTCATCAATATACGTTCCTTCTACTGGTTATGAAAGTGCACGTGTTACCTGTATTTTGGCGATTCGTCTGGATGGCAAGAAAGTCTCACCGCTAATCATCACGAAGGGCAAGAAAGACAAGATTGAATGCATTTCGGGAATATGTGTAATTGAAAGTGAAAAAGCCTGGTGCACCCAAGCTGTTATAAGAAAGTGGGTTGATTTTATGCTGCCACTTCTGTTTAGGGGTCGCCAAAGAGGTTTACTAATTTGGGATTCAGCCAGTACTCACCGCGCTAAAGACATAAAAAGCTTCCTTGCTGAGAGGAGGATTGATCAAATAATGATTCCAGCGGGAATGACTGCCTATCTCCAGACACTTGATATAGCAATAAACAAGCCATTCAAGGATTATTTGCGCATGGAAGTTAATGAATATATTGAAAAAAGAATGGTGAGAAATCAACGTGGAAATTTTGTGAAGCCTGGCCTACAAGAAGTAGTGAATTGGGTGAAAAATTCATGGGATAAAATAACTGACAGTTGTGTTTCAAATGCACTACGAGCAGGCTACTTATACAAGAAATACTCATTTAAGGATAGCTATATTGCAGGACATGAGAGATTCGGTCCAATGATTCAACAAGAAATGGATTTGGAGGAAATTCATCATCAGAATTTGATAAGTTATGACGATGTTCCAGAAGAAGATGACATGACTGTATTCGAATAAATTTAAAATAAATGCAAAATTCCTATATACAAATTAATATTAACGTAAATGTATAAATCTACTTATTGTACTAGAAAAATAAGCCCTCCCCCGATAATAAGCCCTAGCTCATATTTCGGACCAAAAAAGAAAGTAAGACAGTGTCTTATTTTCGGAAAAAGACGGTATTGGGTAAAATTATATACATACACATTTAACTAACCTCAAAAACACAACAGCCGTAGCTGTCAAAATTTATCATTCCGGTATTGCAAATAATTTCCACGTGAGGTTTACATACAAACTTATGCTTATACATACAATTATACATACTTATAAATATTAACATTACAAACAAACTATAATATGGTATAATTTTATAACAGAGGAAAAGTTTTTGAAAAGTTCCTACCTGTCAGTTGTTAATCGAAGATTCCAGCAATATTGTTTCAGACGTCACGTCAATTCACTAGAATAATATTTTGATCCGAGTGATGTCAAACGTACGTCAACCGTATCAAGGGTATAGAGCTTACTTTTATGGCGGCAATACGTCAGAACCATAGACAATACGTACTTTTAAATATTACATAGTTTTTTTTATGTTAATTAATTACAAAAGCACACTCTTATTTGTAGTATTCCAAAAACAAAATAAAATAAATATTTAACAAGCTGAAGGTGACTGCACTTTTTTATTTGCTTTCATATCACGAATGAAGATGAGAAGCATTAGTAAAATAATTGTAAGAAAAATCTTTTGGACAAGAATTAAGTATATACTTTTGACATATTAAGCCTCACGATTGCGGTTTAGGAAGATTTATATAAAAATACAAACTGACGCTTAAATTTTATCAAAACAAAACCACGGATTTGCGTAATTTTATTTGATTTCAAGTCTTTTTATTTTTAAATCCATCGACATGACATATACTTACTTAAATATTCTTTATAATCACTCGAAAACATTTTCGCACGGAAATAAAAACAATTTTTAGAGTACTTATTTCCACAATACATTTTATGATCAGAACCGGTTTCGCTCACTAAAAAATTTGTTTTTATTATTTAAAGTATCACGTCTTTCCATCAAGAAGTGACAGTCGAAATCTTAAAAGCTGTAAAGTGAAATTGGTAAGTGATTTGCCCCAGTTGTCGAATTTGAAAAAAAAAATCACAAGTCATCAACCAACATTAAATAACTGGGCATTAGCAGAAATCAAAATATGTATAAATAAAAAATAGTATGTTTGCTTTTAAAGTATTTTTACGTTTAAAATTGCATCGAGTCAAAATTTGTAGTGATTCAAGAAAAAGTAGAAAATTTTTCCTTTATCAAATTATTTAAAAAATAGTCATGTTACAAAGACTGTGACTATATAGAACAGTGGTTCTCATGTGCGGCTACCAACAGTTTTACGGTAAATATTGATATTTCAAAAAAAAAAACGTGTTTTTACAAATGAATTTGTAAAATTAATTAAATAAACCTGACTTATCCAGCGTTTAATTGAGTTAAAGTAAAGAACCGTTTTAATAATGACAAAACTGTTCAAAAATTTTGGGCGAAGTTATACGTTGACCATTGATCAAGGCAATATAAAGAATTAACAACAATTGCTTTATTAATTTTGTCGATTTTACCTATAACTGTATATTATGTTAGATCATTCAGTGTAATGCACTACATAAAAAATAAATATCGAAACCATTTTTATCGCATTTGGTGCGGCCACGAGACATTTCCATAGGACAGCTGATGTTTATAATGCGGCCATAGTGTGATCCCGTCATAAAACCGCGTGGGCCATGGTCATCCAGTGTAAAAGCACCATAAATTACCACATAAAATTAAATACAATCAAATTTGACTATTAAAAGTGTACTCATTTCCACATGGTTTGATCCGGATGTCACCTATCGTTGTATTTATCGCACGGATGCAATAGAACCGACGAAGAAAGAAGGGTGAAACCTAGAACGTGCATAATTTCGACCAGGACTGTGAAGTCTGAGTCGTGAAAGATGAGCGACTCCGATTAATTTTTCGATTAGACGATTTTTAAGAATATTTCAATGAACAATTTGGCAGATTGGTTGGTTGATCATTAATTAATGGTTGGAAAAAACCTGACAAAAATAAACTTTTTTAGTCGGAGTCACGCCCTCGTTTCGACAATTCAAATTTAAATAAGGATACAGGGACGGATCGGAGTGATGTAATTTTATACCGGGAAAATGATGGTTGCAGAAATTCCCACAATGACATTTGCGGTTTTAAAATGAATAATTAATACAATTTTAAATTCCAAATGTATCTATGAATAAGAAACATTGTAACAAGTATTTGAAAAACAATATTCATGAATCATATAATTTATCACAGTATGATTATCTCTTCTTTGAATTTTACGTGATATATAACATTTCAATAGATTTCACAATAGACGTACCCTTTTTCAGAATTATATTTTTGATTTGCAGCATACAGGTAGTCCTCGACTTACGACCAAAAAATAGCATTTTTGCTAAAATGCATTACGGTACAGTTTTTAAATTATGTATACATAATTCAGTTAACACACTGTTTTTGAACATAGACATAGATACACATTAATATAATAAAATATAAATAATACATATACCCATTAAATTTATGAAGTGAATAATCAGTAAATCGTGCCCACGACTGGAAAACGGAATAGATGTGACCAAAAAAAAGAGAAATGCCATAGATTTAGAAAAAAAAACTTTAGTAAGTACGTACACATTTTGTATGAAATTTGACATACGACCAAAGTTCAAGAAAGTATGTCGGTCGTAAGTCGACTATAATCCGTATATTGTTTATAAATATGCAATGCAGTGTTGTTAGATGACGTCGATTTCTTTTGAATACCTTTTGATAGACTGATTTGTCGTCTCCTATTTCATTTCATAACATCGATTTATTTTTTACTAAATGAGTTTTATGTTTTTTTATTGACACGGTGCAAAAATGGGCAATGCATTTTAGTTCTACAATGTTTATAATAAAATAGCGAAATATCAATCAACTATTGTATACCCGTTATAAATTTTGTCGAGTTTAAGTATAATATTATACATTGCTATTTTTTCAGCGTGATATAATGGAATTCTACTAAGTAAATGCCAATTCTATCAATAAAAACCAGAAATGTTACTGACATTTGTTTATTAAGCCCGTATGTAAACGGATACGTGGTACAGTGGTCAACACCGTTGGCTTACGAAGCAGACGAATGCAGTACGTCTTGTGTTCTTTCTATATATATATATATTTCTTTTATTTTGCCATTAATAAGTACTTTATTACTTTTTTCAATGTACAGGTAGTCCTCGACTTACGACCAAAAATATAGCATTACGCTGTAATAATATACAGGGAAAAAAACAACCAACAACTCAACTAAAATTGGAAATGTTTTTTAAAAAGACTACTACTGCTTCTTCTTCCACTACTGATGATGGGCCGACGGATTGTGCTTATATAAGTACAGATGACGAAAGATTTAAAATATTAATGAAGTAAATATTTTATTTTGTATTAATAAATAAGTATAAATTTAACAATAAATACACATTTAATGTTTTAATATGTAAGTACATACATATTTTGTATGAAATTCGAGTTACGACCAATTCGGCTTACTACCAAAGTCTAGGAACGTATCTCGGTCGTAAGTCGAGGATAATTTGTATTAATACTTTGTTCACATAAATAATATGAAGTACCAAAAATATTTCAAAAAACATTTTTTTATTTCAACGACATGTGGCACATGACATATTATTTATATAACTTACGATATCGACTAAAGGTGCTTGGTGGAATTTCAATATCAAATATGAATTGTTTCTTGGGTAATACTAGTTTAAGATTTAAAAAAAACAACTTGCAACACTAAGTGTTAGACCGGTTTTCTATTATAAGAACTCGTTGGGAAAATCATTAGTTAACAGGGAAAATATTAATTTTGGGGATAAGTCCGGTATTTATAGATTGCAGTGTTATTTATTTTGTGTTGAATGCCAACATTATTTTATCAGGAGATTCTAGAAGTTAATAGAGGCCAATTAATAAATTCAAACTTTATTCTCAATGATCAACTCGATCTTCGCAACTTCCCCTTGTTGTATCCTTTACGTCAAGAAAATTCTTATATTGCAACACTGGATTTTTAATCGTTACTTGCCAAATTGAAATAAGTAGGTATTTCTTTGAAAAAATTATATTTTAATGATAGTTGATTATTTTTTGTAAAACCCTCTCAAGAGTGAAACTTATCACAGACAATTGTGTTAATTATTATTAAATTTGTTTTAGCTGCCATTTAGTTCTTGCCTCAGGGTCTGTGTTTTCCTGTAATTAATACTTTTGGGATATAGACGATGCTAACGGTTTGTTGTGCGTCAGTTCTGTAGCATCCGTATGATGGAATGCCGAAACGCGAAACCCGGGTCACTAATGACAAAACATGTGGAATCGTACAAAGTTCAACAAACAATTCAAATTTATTACATATTATTAAACTGATAAAATAAACGTTTTTTTGATATTTTAGCTCAAAAAGATTCACCACCTATGGTGACCTATAAGATATTGTACTGAACCGCAAATGTTGGCATATGGTCAATTTTAAATTCGCAATAAGAATATCGTCACGATGACTAAATGCCTTTTAATAGCTGGATGACGGAACAATCACGAGTTGATTTGTCTTGTGATGTTATACACAACAAAAGACCGGTGTGAACTAGGCGTCGCGTTGCAAGCGATATTTTAATTCAACTTATAATAAAATATTTATATATATTAGATACTAGGAAAACGTTTCCCAACCTTTCAAGGTTCCAAGGACAAACTTTTTTTAGCGAACATGTCTTTGGTAAATTACAAAATGGAGTGGAGTCGGGAAAAACGAACGACACCGACTGCAAATAAAATCCGAAAAAAATAAATATTGGAACTATTTTTATCACATTTGGTGCGGCCACGAGACATTTCAATAGGACAGCTGGTAATGGGGCCACAGTGAAATTTCACGTGAGAACCACTGGCCTAGGGGGAATTTTTTTCTCCGCTCTGAAAAAAACTGAAATGACGTCCGAGATAGCGGGAAAACCATAGTTTCCTGGATTTACAAAATTATTGCAATGTTATTTTCCGTGGATATGAACATCGATAATATTTTACCCACAATAACGGTTACGTCAGGGCGGTTTGTTTATCTACAAAAAAAACCAAAAGAAATATTTCATGCAGGATATGTTATTCGTTTTTTGAGGGCTGTCACAAAAATATACTTAAAACGGTGAAAAAATGGCAATGTATACTATTTCTACAATTTCTTTTATAACATGTAGTTGATAGCTATTTCGGCTCACGGCATCGTCAGAACTATAACTATGCTTATCTATATATATAGCTGTGTAGAAAAGCTTCTCTCCTGTTTTAACGACCTAGCTTATTTCTGCTAGCAATAAAACTACAAATAAGAAATAGCTATCAACTATACCTTGTAAAAAGTTGTAGAACTAAAATATATTGCTATTTTTCAAAAACCAATGTTATATAATATCCTTTTCGTTGTCAAATGTCACTTCTTAGTGAAAAAGTATTATATTTAAATACTAACAAGACTGTTTAGTTCTAGTTCTATAATATGTTTTTAAGATGAGAACTGGTTTTGCTTATCACGAGTATTATCAAGTGAAGTTAAAGAATTAAAAATGAGCAAACAAATATAAGTCGGCCGCCGCTCCTCAGACCATTGCGAGGGGCGTATGTCCTCCCGTAATAAACAATCTCCTTCCAATATTTAAGCTTATTGAAATTGCCGCCTGTTTAGTTTCATTAAATTTTTTTTTAGTTTTATTGCTAGCAGGAAATAAGCTAGGTCGTTAAAACAGAAGAGAAAATGTATTGTATACCTTTTCTACACAGCTGTATATAGATAAGTAAATGTATATTTAAACATAGTTCTGACGATGGCGTGAGCCGAAATAGTTATCAGTTGTCTTTAAGTTCAAGATCAGTTGATAATGCTCACGATGACTGAAACCGGTCCTGTTGTTAAAAATATAAAATTGACGAAATACACAGTTGTTAAAATTATTTTTATTATTTAAATACAGTGCAATATATAAATGTGTATAAACCTGCAGATCGACAAAAAGCGAAGTAATAAGTAACATGACATATTCTACAGATCTGCAGTCACGTTGAATCTTGGAGACGCATTTGAGCTGCCCTGCACCACGTACGGCGGTATCACCATGGTATTTTAAGGAGAGGAGTTGATTTGTAAAAAATAAACGAGTGGTTACAGGTTGAATGATTATCATTTATTATAGAACTGTTCTATGATATAACTATATAAGAAAAATTTACAAAATAACATTTAAAGCTCAGATTATTTTTAAATCCTCATCGAAATTGCATACGGTAAGTACCAATTGAAAAAAGAAATATTTTGAGAAAAATTCGATCGATATTGCGTAAGGATTGCCGAACAGATTCGGAAAATAAAAGTTTGCTTTGCGTCTTTAACAAAAAACAAACTAAATTAGCATCGACGGGATACAATATTATTCATTGACTATTTCATATGTGAGCGAAACAATAATATAAAATCTATTGCAAAACATAAAATTTTTCACCAGGTCGAATGAAGTCAATCATAATTCAATACAGAAAAGACAGAACACGAAAATATAATCATATATTATTAATACCAAAAATTTTCTTCAACAAATTGTTTATTTTTTTCATTAGCATACCTTATTTATAAATTAATATATTTACAATTGGATAAAATTATAAATGAAAGATTTTGCATCACTTATACACGTGTCTTTTAATCTTAGTGTGAACAACATCACAACAAGAATGCAACAGGTAAATGTATAAATAAATATTTGTAGATTGATGCCATATGGAATGTATTCACTATGACCTTATTAAAATTCAGAAAAAACTGTCATTCTTATAATTGATCAAAGAACTTTTCAGAGGCGTTTTTGGGAGAAAACAAGAAAAGCGAAAACATCGTTAGACAAGCCTTTTCTGAAATAATTACTCAGAGCAACGCATTCATAACAAATAAATATTCATTCATTTCAAAATTGATTGCACCGTTAACCTCTTGCCTGATTGTATCAAAAAACTGTTGCAGAGATGTTGTAAGATGTAATATTCAAAAGCAAGAGCGAGTTATGAGCGCGTGCGTAATAAATTAGAAACATCCCACGAGGCAATTCCACTATCCGTAGTTATGTTACACTGTAAAATTCACACAGTTCGATTCAAGATTTAGCGGAAAGTCAAAACATCACACAAATTATCTGTTGAACATAAACCGCAATCACATCTCTTCTTCACCCCCTGTTGGCTGCTGAAGCCCGATTTCAATAGACATACGGCTAGTCGAATTTTCTCCAGCTTGCGGTTGGAAGTATAACATAGTGAAAGGATCCAGCAGAATTAGTTACCCGAGCCGACAGAAGGGAGTTGGGCTCATGAAAAGTATAATTTTACGGTAGTGGTGAACTCTTTGCGGCAGATGGGACAGGTGCTCACAGACATAGCACATTTGGGACACGCGACAACGTGACCGCATGGAATAAAACACGTGTTTCTTTCATTAACAAAGCATATTTTGCAAGCTTTGTCATCAGACTGGCTTTCCGTCTCTCGATTAGGCGTTTTGTCAAGCTGAGTGTCGTTAACGGTTTCTTTGGGGACAGTAGAAGATTGAGTGGAACACTCTTCCGGCGAAGCCTTCGCTTTAAGAACGCTGTTGATGAAGTCTTCTCCTTTCATCATATTTAAATAGTGACACCTGGTGAACCAGATGGCGTGCTGTTCCCAAGGGTCGTCGTCGTCTTCCCAGTCTTTGAGACCGCCTCCGCAGTAGAAGCACACCGTCTGGTCAAGTGAACCGGCGTAGTAAAAACCGGCATCGGCCAGCGCCTGAGGACTCTGCCGCATTCTAGAAGGCCAATTATTGAACGAGTTCACGCGTGACACCTCAGTCATGTAGTTCGGGTGCTTGGGCGATTTGATTTCGTATATACCGCAGTCGTCTTTCCCCTCGTTTGGGATGTTCCCGACAGGTTTACCGAGAAGCAGCGGGCAGGATCCCGACCAGCGGCTGTGATCCGTCTCGGCATCGTCTCCCAGCGTCCACTGACTGAGGACCACTCGGCAAAATTGACAGCGAACTTTGTCGCCGTCGCCGTAGTAGTACAGGCCGGTTTTGGCGACCGCGTCAACGTTCATGAACTCCTTGGCCGGCCAATTCTTCAAAGATTCCAGTCGGTCGCTCTCTCGGCGATAGTCTGCTTTGCTAGGGAACGATGACACCGGAGGATTGGAGAAGGCATCCGGCGGCGGCCGAGGCTGGGGAGACGGTAGAGTCAGGGGTGGTGGCCGAGACGGCGACGGCGCCTCGCGATTGCTACGGTCCTCAATGACAGTATCTTTCCCGTCTCTCCTGTCAGATGAGCATCTGTTGTTCCATATCTTATTTTTCAAATCTAAGTTTAAACCCGACTGAGAGTACGATTCGACCTGCCGTTTGGGTGTGGATATCATATCTACCGAAGTGGTGCCAGTTGGACGATGAAGACGGGGAAGTGTTACAAGTGGTTATCACTGAATTCACTGAAAAAAAAAAAAAATATATATATACGTATACATCAAACTATAATAAATACAATCTTCAAACTTCATCAAAAACAAACAAAATCAGTAGTGAAATATAAAAAAAGAAGCGTCGTAATGTTCTAAATCCATTGAAAAAAAAATATGATAGTGATGATCTGTACTGATGGTTGGAACTAAAACTGGATCTGTACTGTACTGACGTTGGAACTAAATAGGTGACCCTTCCCATATGGCATTCGGTCTACGAGTTATGTTTGTATCGAAGTATGTACCTTAAACCATTGCAATTTTGAGCTTAAAATATTATTGTCGGCATTACTAAGTTTTGTGAAGAAGAAAAAAACATAGATCACTTTTAAACACCGCGAGAACATTTAACAGTATATATGGATTTTTATTTGATAAATTTTAATCGTAGAATGTTATCCGATAGACAGAATTTTCAAATTTTGAACCAGTCTCATGCTATTTGCATCGAGTGGAACAAAAGGCATAAGGCTAATCTAAAATCCCATGTAACAGTGTCATGCTCAATATATTTGAATTATGAAAATGTACAGCAAACTATTAATTAACTAATAATATGCATTATTTTAAAGACAATAAGTGCGAGTGTCGGGAAGTACAAATAACCAGACTTTGGTATTTTTGTGTCTCATATTACATCTCGATAAATCTGCGTCAAGTTCATAATGTAATGGTCGCTATACATGTGTATTTATTTTGAATTACATTTGTTTAAAGATGTTTTGATCATTGGGTATTAGGCGCGGAAGAGTGGATACCTCATCCAAGGTATATACTTTTCCAACACGTTTATTTATTGTGTGGTCATTATCTTTTGTGTCATCTGTAGAAATTATTTATGCTTAGTATTTGGATTTTTTCAACACATCTATCAACATAAATTTTGCAAATACTGGCAAATTGAAAAGAAAATCCATCCAAAACATTTTTGGCGGAAAATCAAAATGACACTTTTATGATTGTAAATATACATACTAAACAATACATTATTCAAAAAGCACTTATTTTTGCTAACAATTCACTAAATAACTCATGCTTGAAAAATTACCATAGCCTGGCAACTCTACATAAAATAATTTTTCTGCGATGAAATGTTCACATAGCGTTATAGAAATAGTCGAGTTATTTTATATATTGTATATTTTTATACTTTTATTGATAAAATCAAATGCGAAATAAAACAGTGAGTTTTTTTGAATGAAAATTACAAAAAAATATTCACAGCGGTACGTGTAGACTCAGCTTTACTATGCAAAAAAACGTTAAAACGTATAAAAAAATACAAACAATATCAACCATCGTAAAATTCTTTTTTATGTTTCGGTCCTGAGCACGTAGTGGATATACGCATGGACACGCTAGGTGTGTCATTAGCACGGAAAGAGTTAATTTAATTTTCTTTGTTGATAGTCCTTAAAATATCCACATATATTAAACTGAAAATTTTGCATGATGCACAACATATTGTTTATGAAAATATTTTTTTTTTCCGTTACAAGTTATACATTTATTATCTTTGTGGCAGCTGGTACTAATAAACAAACTTTTCGATAAAAACTAAATAAAACCAAAATACAAGAACAATTCATAGAATATAAAAAAATGCAAGAGATTGCGAGATGAAATTAGGGGCGACTATATTCAGATACTTTTGATGTGTTGTCAGACATAGGTCACAAAGGTCAATCATAATGTACCAACGGTTAAAGAATTCCTGAACCCTAATATTTGTTTTAACAGAGTAATAGAACAAGATGTTAAGAACAAAATTATTAATTTGGAAGTATTGAAAGATTTTTGTAAGTAAATTTAAATTCCAAGCAAAAATGAGTCAAGTGAGTTTTTACATCGTAAATTGTGTGTTGAAAAAATATCTAAAATTGCTTTAGACAAACCAAATTATTTAAATAAAATGTTTCAAAAAATATGAATTAATTTTTTAAACATTCAGGATTATTATTGAAATAGACAGAGGAGACATAACAGAAGGACAAGAGTAGCCATAATAGAAAATAATGATCACAAAAATTTAATATTTAATACTTCCTGACAAAACTGATTCTCCTTTGCAGGTTCTAAAAGCATTCGTAACACATTCCAGGCGGGGTCGATTTAGTGAACCATACGCGAACCATTAAAACATATGTTAAATTTTTCCGATAAAAATAAGAAATGCCAACACTCACATACAATATAATGATGTTTTTAGTAAGTAGTTTCTCACGCGCACTTAATATCTTTCAGCTTCATCGTTGGACATTGTAATTAGAAACCCGCAAACGGCGATTGGCGGATTGAGAACTGTGATTTTTGTTTCCCCGCCAGAGATGTGTTAAAAAAAAAAGCTGTATTCATTCGAAAATATACAGCCACAAAAATTTAAAAAAGACACCACAATGAAACAGTTTTCACAAGACACATTTCGAGAAGACACCACTTCAAAACAATCGGAGGATAAATTTTGAAGACTTGATGACAACTTTCGAAAACATTTTTTTTATCTTACAGATGACGTCCGAGGCCAGTATTTTAATAACGAATTAAAATTTGAAACAAAAAAAAAAATTGAATGAAGTCACATTCCTGTAGTAGTAAACAGAAACAAACAGTTGGAGTCAAAATGATAAAAAATTTTGAAAACGTTTCTATATGAGAGATAAATTATTTTTATCTTATCTTGTTCTAAGTTCTATATAAATAATCCCTGTTATTTGTATTGTATCAGTTTATAACTAGCCCTCCAGAGACGAGTGTGACCATATGGTAGAAGTGAACACTATGGTCTATTTTTTAGCAAAAAAAAAATTAAGGCTCAGGTCTTGATCATAAAAATATAAAACTGTAGATATAGTGCTAAAAATATAGAATAATGCCTTTTAATCAAGAAGTGACGCCCTTAAATGAGAGATCAATTTTGATTCTGTCAAACTCTTATGTTGTTGTGACATCAGTACTCAATGGATTAAAACAATTCGTTGTGGCAATTTCTTTTCTCACGCTTCAACGAGTGAAACAACGGCATCTTTCTCTAGTCTATCTGATAATCAAATGTTTGCTGCATATATGATCTGAACTTTCCTATCCCAACGAACGGAAACAATACACATGTCATTTTAAATAACAAAAACACATTTATAATATAATGTACACGACACATTTTATGATTAGGACCAGTTTTTGAAATGAAAATACTCATTGGTGACATAAAATAGAGAAGGGATACAAATGTTCAAAAAGGACCTAATTAATAAGGTACATAAACTTTTTTATTGACATTTATAATAAGACATGATATTTACAATTCTAAATTTATAACAATAAATATAAAACAATATCACTTTGTGTTGCACACACAAGGTGTTAACTGTAAATTTTTGATGGAAAGGCATATTTGAAATAATAAAGAAACACATTTTTTAGTACTTATTTCCACAATATATTTTTTGATCAGGACCGTAACGAGCAAAACCGGTCATGATCAAAAAATATATTGTAGAAATAAGTACAAAAAAAAATGTGTTTTTTTATTATTTCAAATAAAACAATATGTCTATAATCCAACCAGTCAATTGCTTCTGACAATAGAAAATTCTCACATACAAAATACAACCGATGTTACAATGGAATTATCGATACAAAAACAAAGTAGTAAACATTCTCTACAAACAATACAAATACCGCCCACAATAAAAATTATTTATTACATAATTTTAAATTAGCATCTATCCTTCCCACTCAGTGGAGCACCTCTTCAGGAATCAGACTGTTGAGAGATTTCCTGTCCACGAGCCACTTTAGATACGATTTTTGTTTAGCAACTCTCCTTTCCGTCAATACATTTGACGTGGCTTGTGTGTGTTGCGTGTGGTTCGTTTCATTCTGTTTTGATCTCTCATTATGCATATATATGATATCACTGTGATTGGGTTCCAATTTTTGCCTCAAGCAGAGAATACACAAGAATTTTATAGGAGTAACAGTGCGGTTCTGAGAGTTCTTTTGGGGCATAATACTAATAATGTGGCTTCTGTACTCCATACAACAAAGAAGATCAGAAGGTTAAGTAGAATCTTGGCAGCGTCAATCTTTTTTCTAGTTAATCTGTGGGTATTAGTTGCGAAGGCTTCGAGATGTACTCTCTAACTCGAATGATTTAATATACACATATCCCTCGATTTACACGGATTAATTATGATGAAAAAGAATTTGAACCAGGTACATTTACAGCAAAATTCGTCCACGAAGTAATCGAATAGGGAAGAAAATTAAGTAATTATTTTGTACAAAATGACTCAAATTTTAAACAGGCCCTTCGATTCCGATGTGGTATTAATCAATGCTTGGCTCAATATGATGAGGTCCATAAAGATCTAACAAGAAATTCGAAGCAAATGTTAATAACGGATTTTATGTCCGAATCTCCTCGAGGTGTAAATGTTTCTACTTCAAACTTTTGAGTGATGAAAGTGAATTTAAACCGGTCACGAAGAAGAGATTGACAGTGATTTGCGATAGCGATGAATGCTATAAATGAATGATAAAAATTCCACCAATCGCTCTTTAGGATTTCATTTGTTATTGCTCTATATGTATATATATATACTTCGATTTACACGTTTTTCTCGGGAACCTATCTACCGTGAAAATTGAGGGATAGGTGTGAATATATATATATATATCTGGACTATTATATTAGTTGACTGGTCTTTGTCTGAATTGGTAATCAGCCGTAGTGTCAACGTATCTTCATATATATTATTGTCAAGCTATTAGCTATGGTGTATATGCAGGCATGGACGGCTTTTGTTACCGAGTAAATATATTCAGGATCAAGTAATATCAGCAACACGGGTACTGAAGAATATTGTCAGAGGTAACCCGAGTCCTCTCAGAAGACTGACGGCTGGATGTGTGAGAGGAGAAGAAAAAAGAAGATATGCATAAAAGGAGGCAAAATTGGAATATTTACCATTTCCACAAGGCGATATTGCAATCCATCATCAGCGATACCATCAGGGGTAACTTCGAGATATTCCTTTTCGGTATCATTGTTCGAGCGGAAGGATGATGCTATCTCCGACATCGGCGGCTCACATGAGATCACAGACCGGTGTCTTCCGATCATCGCAAAACGTAAATTTCAATTCACTGATTTTATTATTGATGTTACGTATACGTTGATTAACTGCATCAGAAAATAATTGAAGAGCACTTTCATAGATGTCGGTGGACGTAAACAATTTTTTTTTTAAGCTATGGTACTAAAAGCTATCGATTGAGATAAAACACTTATCACTACTGTCATATTTGATATAAAAAAAAACACACACACACTACATCCGTTCAGCAGTGTTCACATACTGCACATCTACGATATATTTTTTGAGGCAATACACTACTGACACTTCAAAATCTAGATATTGCCTGTTGATCGATGCACATTTCACATATAATTACACATTTTTAAGTATTTTTACTTACATATTGACGGGTCGTAGAGATATTTTTGCAGTAAGCAATTGAAAATGGTAAAATTTTTCAAAATATCACAGCGGCATACAGGAAAAAATTATATTTCCAGCATTCAACATAATAACACTAAATCATAAAATATTTTAAATACAACAATGTTAAACAATTGGTTGGAATCGTGATATATATATAGAGATAAACATTTACATATGCGCATTTACCAGAAATGTAAAAAAATGAAATAGGTTGAATTTGAAATAGTGGTTAGGAAAATACGGTTTCATTTATGTGATAAGCACTCAACTATGGTATTTTTTTGGATTTTAACGCACGACAAACAGAAATTAATTTTATTTCTACCCGCTTCCTTAGAATTTTTTTCAATAACTATGTCACGCTTTAATGCCGGTTGAAGAAAGTTTGCAAAATATGTGTGTGTATATATATATATATACTCCCAAATATGAGGGAAAAAAATTGCTGTTTGTACTACGAGACCTAACAAAAGAGGTATTGTTATTTTTTTTTGTTCATCGACAATAAGAGTTCTCAATGTCCCGGACTATATATTATGTCACTGATTCTATCACTTTAAATGTGTCAATTTTTAATGGAAAAGGCAATATATTTAAAAAAAAAAAAAAAAATTGCATTTATTTCTACAATATATTTTGTGTGAAGTTTGTCCTGACCATAAAATATAAATATATATAGGGGAAATAAGTACTAAAAGTGTGTTTTTATTATCTATTTTTTTTTATTTAGATATCAGCAAAATGCATTTGCGTACACCAGGATAAAATAAACCCATGTTTTTTGAATTCCCTTTCCTTGTAAGATTTCCGCATTCAAAAGCTAATAAAATACTACTGAGAAGCAAAAACTTAATGCGTGCAAATTTGAATTGTTATAACTTTACACGATTCCACATGTTTTATCACCAACGACCCGAGACTCGCCTTTCGGCATATTCAGGCGTTCTATCACACGGATACAACAGAAATGAGATGCCGAAAGGCGAAATCCGGGTCATCAGTGACAAAACATGCGGAATCGTAAAAAGTTGTAACAATTCAAATTTCATATTAAAATTCCATCAAGCACTTTCAGTTGATATCATAAACTAAATGCGTGCATTCGTACAGTTCTAGGACAGACTTAAATTTTTGTTTCAAGGCTTGGATTCACAAGAAAAAAAAATACCGAATGAATAGGGAGTAAGGATGTATCGAGAGCACGTAACTACTTATAATTCCAGAGATCTGCCACCCTTCTAATATTTCTATCTTCGAAAAACCGATGCTGGCGAACCGTAAGACAAAATGTTGCCGAAGAAAACAATTTGCACTGAGATAAACAATCGTGCACATGGTTATGGTTATATATTACTAAACCAATAAAAGAAAAAAAAACATATGAATTAGGAACGGTGAATTCCGTAAATCACTTTCAATGCAAGAATTGACATAGTTCTTTCTTTTTTGCAATCATTATTGATTGTTTTATATTATTTGTTGAATTTTTATATTTTATATTTATATATGTTAATATGTTACGGTGCAAAAGCATTGAATTAATAATTTGTAAGTTTTGTACCGTATAGTTGTAATAAATAATAAATAAATAGTACCTGTTGTGAGTAGAAAAACCGTTAATCCACGTAAACATTCGGGCACTTAAAATTTTTAACAAAACTGTTCACAATAATTACTACAATTCATTTGAAGTAATTTTCTTCAGCACGATTGATGTGGTCAACGTGCGTATGTGAATAATCAAAAAATGTATGTTGCGAGAAGTTATTCATATATATAAGATACTTTTCTGATTAATGGAGTCAAAGCTCACAGTGTTTAACTATGAATTATATACAATCATGTTTAAAAAAACAATGAGTCACCATTGGAAAAATAACAGCTCGACAATTGTCACTATATTTATGTGTAAATTTGTTTTGAATGTAAACAACAAAAGGGTGGACTTTGCTATAGATCGATAGTATGAAATACAGTGATACATTTTTGAGAAGATTTCCCCCCCCCCCTTTACTTCAACGAAGGTTTGAAGAAGATTACAAGAATGTCATAAAAAAAAAAAAATGCCTCTCAATTTCTCGAAAATATGATGCTCAAAGTATGCATTGCGATTTTTGTTTGAATAGGAGTTACTTTAGAATTATTCATTGTCGAATCGTGATGAATGAACAGAGATTTCATATTTTACATACGTTTTCAAAAAAAAAAAAAACCAGCATCTATATATAAAGATATGGCCATTAATTTTTTTTATTGTATTACTTTTATTTCTTAAAATATTGATAAATGACAAATTGGTTTCATATTACAAAAAAAAAAAAGGAAACAAATGTCTGTTTAATATCGAGAGAAAAGTATTCCAGTTCGACCTCAATCCCGAGTCAACGTCAATGGAATAACCATATGTTGACAAACATTCCATCATTTACACATTTGAATACGTGTTAAAATTCTACTTTCTTTTTTTAATATTTTTCGTGTGGTAATAGTACCGAAACAATGAAATCATACAAAAAAAACTTCAGATAATAAAATAATAATTGAATAAATAAATAGCCAAGGGTCAAACATTATAACCACAGATATTAAAAAATACACATTACGTTAGGTTCCCTCAAAGTAGAAGATGGCGAATTTGACAGCTGCTTGAAATGTGTAAATTGATAAATCGAGTCCACACCCACGCACGGTCTTAATTTTCAATTACCTTTTATCTATTGCAGTAAAAAAAAGGACTTGAACACGATAGAGAAATATATCCAGGGACGTTGATAAACACCAACGAATATTATACAAATAGTTTATGAAGTTATTCCATCAACAAATGACGTATGTCGTATCCTGTTTGTGGTCATCGATGCTTTTAAAAGTACAGATAGGATCGTTTGTTTTTCGCGAGTAGGATGGATATTAAGATGACCACTCTTTTCGTGTATTTCGGGATTGTCGAATTATATTCCGCATTTTAAGAAATTAACATGGATTCCTTTACACTCGCTAATAAGCATGTTATTTAGGGCAAAATATTTAATTATTATTAGTATTGGATTATTGACTAGTCTGGCCTAGTTATTAATTAGAATAATTAACGACCTCTCAAGTATATTTTTCACTGACGATTGTGTGAACTAGCATCGTTAGATAACTAGTAAACGAGGATTAATTTGAGAATGTGATGAAAAATATTATTAAAATTAAAATTTGGAAATCGAGAAATGTACTAAAAAAAAACACTGCATATTGACCCCACCGACGGGGTACGTACGTCTCATGCGTGATTCATATGAAATCAACATTCCATTCTCCCCCTCCACAAAGTTGTTAAACTACTAAAAAAAAAACAGGTTTCTTTACATGAAAGTCTCAAGATAGGTTGTACATTCCAGGAATTCCATTGGAATTATTATTATTAATTATGCCTAGTTTAACTTTCTGTAAAAGATAACTTTCAAACGCTTACTTTTTCAGAATTAGATAGAACTATATTGAATACGCCATTGTGTACATGCCACGAATTTCCAAGTATTCAGAACAATGTGCGTGCATCTTTTAAGGAGGAAAGAAATAATGAAATTCTTTTAGTAATAAAATATCATTGCTTACCTTGCAGATGAGATAAAATTGAGGGATCACTGATTTCATATAATCATTTTAAGGGTAAATAAACAATGGTAAAAATTGCGCGAGGTATAATTTGGTACGACGCAGATGTCTGGTTAACATTGGCAAAATGGCGACAATAATGAGTGTTGCCAAGAGAACTTAACAAGGGAGAAATATATTAAACATGGTAGAAAAATAGCATTTGTTTCGAAAAAAATTAGCAAAAATTTCTACAGTTGATGCTGCATGGCGATTATTTGGTTTATAAGCAATTATATTTTGCAAGCAATATCGAAAACATTAATGTATTTTTTATTTCTTAGTAAGTAAGCAACGATTTTATTAAGCATACTTGATCCTTTAATATAAGAGTTCTTCTGACACAAAAAATATTTTATTTGTTGAAAAAAATAATCATGTTAAGTACTTATTCGGTCAAACAAAAATTTCTCAATAAATTGTAAAAAGTTTAAATTCGAAAGGAAATTTACATTAATAAGCATTATTGCTTATAAATAAATTTTGAATAGAATGGTATTTACTTTCTAATTTCATAAAGTAAAATTTCAATATAACGCACCCAAAATAAAATTATAATTTGTAAGATTGAACCTTCCTCAACGAAAAAAATATTTTGGGACTTTTTGTCAGGCAATGAAGTTTAACTATATACACGTATTTTTAATAAAGTAAAAAGTTGATTAAAAATCAGCAGACTTTAAAAGCATAAACAAAAAATAATTTTAGTATTACTAAAAGAAAGCATTAGAATAAAACATAACGTCTTTCTACAATAGATGAGTCTAGACACATATAAGTCCAAGATAGTAAAAGATTTTTTTCTAGCCGTCTTTTGGCTACAACGCATATCTGTAATATTGAAATATTGAAATTGGTCATTACCCTTCTCTTAGCCTAAAATAAAAAAGTATGAAAAACGGTATTCATATACTTAATACTAAGTAAGATCAAACATTTATGTAATTTTGGAATATAAAGATTTGAAAAATATTGGCCGAATGTTAACGATGAACCCTTACTCTGCATCATAAAACCATTATAACGTCAACACCGACAATTTTATGGCAAATTTTAGTAAAATAAAATGTCTGTTAAAAAAAAACAAAACAAGGAATTCTTTATTAGTCCCATGACTGTTAACGTTTCAACTGTCGATACAACAGATTGCAGTAAGATTATTAGCAGTCTTGAAACACTTCTGTATGATATAATTTTGTAGTTTTAAGTTTAGTAGTAAAAGTTTTAATCCGAGTATATGAATTTTAAACATGATATTTTTAAAAGCTTTAAAAACATTATAGATAAAGAATATCACATATATTGTTTATTTTCATAACGATTATTTATGAAACTCATATTTTTAAGTCAAAACAGACATTTGAAATACATAAACTTGAAATTCTTTAATAATAATTATTATAAGGTACAATCCAATTCGAAATGAAAATCGAACCTCGACTTTTGCTTTAAAATATCTATTCAAATTAAACATTTTCATATGAATTTTAATCATATGATAGAGAAAATATTATCTGCACGATATATATAATATGATAAACAGCGATGAAAATCAATAAAATGTGGTACATAGAAAATATTCAAGCTTAAAGTTTTAGTTCCCCAGTGGGGAAATATGAGTAGAACGCTTTTCTTGTTTGGTCCCTAGAGGGGACATACGAGTGGAAAGGGTTAATACATACAGACATCGTGAAGAAGAATGTATGGACGTATTATTCGTACGGTTTTCGTCTCAATCGAGTATAAATTTACTATGATATTAAGGTTCAAAATTCGGTATAAAGATGAGGCATGTATACATGACACTCGTCTTTATGGCACGTGATCGGTTGGCATGTCTAGATGACGCTCGTTTGAATCATTTTAAACACGATTCTGAGACCAATATTGATCAACAACACGACATCGACAAAAAAAAAAGTTTAATTTTGTTAGGTTTTTTGTACCTTTCCTAAGTATGTTCATTAAATTATAGATCATCCAACAAATCTGGTAAATTGTTCATTGAGATTAATTTTGAATTGTTACAACTTTGAACGATTCCACATGTTTTGTCATCAACGACTGTCAGGAAGATTGAGCTGATCAGCTCAAATTTCCCAACTCCCCTTTGTTGTATCCTTTACGTGAGATCGGTTCAATGAATCGACAATCTCATGAAGAAAATTCTTATATTTCAAAACTAGATGCTTAATTGTTACTTGCCAGATTGAAATAAGTATGTATTTCTTTAAAAACAAAAACCCAATTATATTTTAATGATAGTTGATTATTATTTATTGTAAAACCATTTCAAGAATGACTCATTAACAAGATTAAACGTTAATAAAAATTATCACAGGCAATAGAATGCCTGAAGATGCCGAAAGGAAAATCCCGGGTTGATAGTGACAAAACATGTTGAATCGTATAAAGTTGTAACAATTCAAACATTATTAATGTTTCCAGGAGTATGAATGTACTAGTTCGTAGGCGAGACTTTTTTGTAAAGGATTATGGACGTACTTGTCGTATATGTCAACAATTATTGTGATAATATATTCAAGTTCTATGTGTCAATGGTTTGTGATCCATGGATTATACAACAGATTTTATTTTGATAATACCCTAAAACGTGAGTTTTATTTTTTTTACAATGATTTGATTAAAGAAAAATGTATGTAAAAAAACAAACTCACTCCTCACAGCACGGTTAAAATTAAATAGTTACTCCTGGAAAGGTTAATTGTTTACGCGGGTGTTCAGATAACCATGTGATGTTTTCGTTATAGCCATACATCCAATATTATCTAGATTACCATTCATTTTGTTTATTGTTTTTATTTTATTAAATTCTAGTTACGATAATTCCATCAATTCATCCTCCTATTTATGTGGTAGATAAGTTTTCTTCAGACCTATGTAAATAGAAACCGCATAAAAAACGTTAGGAAAACATACAAAATCAAACTGCGTTAATGAACACATAGATGTTATATTAAATTTGAAATTGTGTTCTGAAAATCTGCATAAAAATGATCCCCAATTTATTTAATTAATAAAAAAAAAACAAATTTATTTTCTTAAAGTTAAAGGTTGAACTTGTAACAATGATTCATTTTGTGTGAATTGTTTTTCATTGCGAAAATATCGCATAAATTGGGGGATGAGATTTTTGAGAGAGAAAATTATGTCTGACATAAGTTGAGGTTATGAACTGTTTATCCTTTCAAAGCAGAACCAGTCTGCCAATAAGCATGCTAATATTAAGAGCATTAACAGTTTTTTTTGTTGACATTCCATCTGGTTCAGGCATTGTTGCACTGTTTTAAAGTAGATTTTACTTGAGCTTGCTTGATAAACTCCGTCGTTATCCTTTTCTTTTCGTTATCAATTTTTGTAACACATTCTTAACAAATGAAGAAATTGTAATAACGTAATGTTATAATTTTTGATATCGAATGCAGGTGCTTGATGGAATTTTAATATCAAATTTGAATTGTTACAACTTTGTACAATTCCACATGCTTTGTCACTAACGACAAGAGTTTCGCCTTTTGGCATCTTCAGGCACTTTAACTTTTACAATAAATTAGTGTTAAAGTGCCTGAAGATGCCGAAAGGCGAAACCCGGTTCGTTAGTGACAAAACATGTGGAATCGTACAAAGTTGTAACTATTCAAATTTAATGTAATGTTAACATTTAATATAACGATAAGAATCAGGAGGAAGTGCTTTGCTTATCACAAACTTTATCAACTGAGTAAAACAGGATGTTCAGCATTGCGCTTTATTTATTCAAATATATTTATCAACTAGTATGTAACGAACACTGTATCGTTGAAATTGTTTAAGCTCAAGGTTTTTGTCGGACACTATTATCCATCAATGCTCAGTAAATCAGTATCCTTATAAATATGCAGTATTTAATTAAGAATTTCTTCTAGTGACTTAAATATTAAATTCAAACTGAATGACAAATTGGAATTAAAAAATACCGTTTCTTTCTTATAGACCTTTTTAGACTATTTAAACAAAAAACAAATTAAACTGTCAGAAAATGTTATGTCATTAGATAATGCAGACTGATATTAACTACACTAGGTATTGTTGACTAAATTAAGTCCAACTTGCTGAAAGTGTTACAACACATTTTTATTGCAAAAACTCGTAAGGAAATTTTTTAATTGATAATCACTGTAATATGCATGAATGCCCTTGGATATTAGAATAAGCATGGAAGCCTTTTAGATCAGTGTTTCTCATGTAAAATTTTACTGCATACTAAGATGATTTTTTTTCATAATGTGATAAAATTATTTGTTGCATTTGCAACGGAGAAGTCATGTTTAATCAATCAACTTGAAAATATTATTTAAAATATAATGCCTTTCCATCAAGAAGTGACAGTTAACACCTTAAAAGTGATTGAAAATATTAACTATATATTTTTTTTTTTTATAAAAAACACATTTTTTTAATTTACAAAAATATTTATGATAAAGTTTATGATATCGACTAAAGATGCTTGATGGAATTTAATATCAAATTTGAATTGTTGAAACTCTCTACGATTTCAAATGTTTTGTTACTAACAACACACATTTCGCTTTTCGGCATCTTCAGACACTCACATAGATGCAACAGAACTAACAGTCATATTAACTTCTTATTGTCGTTTTCAATAATTTTAATTATTTATTATTACGTTGTTAATCCTTTGATGACTGCACATGAAAACCATCATTTCAACCATTTATTATTTTGAAACGATTCCGGTGTTAAATTTTTGGATCAAAATAATCATACATACAATACCAACATACATCACTTTTAAGGTGTTAACTGTCACTTTTTGCTAGAAAGGCATGATATTTTGAATAATAAAAACACAATTTTTAGCACTATTTCCAAAATATGTTTTATCAACTGATAATGCAACAAAATAATTGATAAATATTTATCAGGTATAAGATGTTAACTGTCACTTATTTATGGATATATATTATATATATAGATATATATATATTTATGGCATGATATTTTAAATAATAAAAACTATAATATAAACTAACAATGTTGGCTATGAGCAAAATCGATCCTGATCATAAAATAAATTGTTTAAATAGTACTATAAACTGTATTTTTATTATATAAAAAATTAATATTTATTATCAACTGTACAATTAAAAATTATTGGAAAGAAACAGGGTCCAACTAAATTCAATATCTGTATTAAACAGACAGTAAAACCATCTCTTATTTTTGAAAAAGTTTTTATAAAGTAATAAACTATTTCAATTATTGTAAGTACAACAAGTAAAACTTGATAAACGGATGCAAGGTAAGTTTAAAGTTTTAAGTAAGTAAAGTTTTATAAAAATTTTAAGAAGTAATTGCTAGTGTTGTGTTTTATTTCCATAAAAAAAAGTAATTTGTTAGTAAGCTTGTGAAATAAAATTGAAATCACACCATTTTGTATATGTTTTGACACTTGTATTTAAAAAACAATTTGGTTTCGGGAGCAATTAGTTAAGATGCTATTATCAAAGGACACCATACTATTACTAATGCGATGGCAGACCGAGGAGCTCATATTTGGATAGAAATGCATATTTTTCCAGTATGCTTACCAAAATTACAAAGTATTTACCAAAGTCTGATGAATTTTCATGAATGACCACAAATACAACTCGACGCTTGACCGATCAAACCCACACAACTATTATATTTGAAAAACATTTGTTACATACGTTTATCAAGTATGAATCTACACTCTTACTCACTCACACTGATTCATATGTTTATATATATACATAAAATATAACTTTGTTCTACATTTTTTTAATACATACTATCAATTATTAACATTCTGACTGTTAACGTGTCAGCTGTTGAGACTTGCTGACTTTACTGTGTTGGTTAAAACCTTGTACTCGCTAATTTTTGAGTTAATTCATTGCTTGATTTGTCCTGACAAACTCAATAAGATTGTTTCAAACCAATCCTATTCAATAAATTTTAGAAGTCTAGGTGTAATCCTGTAAAATGATCAGCAGGGATTGAGTTTACAATTAAATATAAACACTTTTAAGGTGTTACCTGTCACTTTTTGATGGAATGGCATGGTATTTAAAATAATAAAAACTCATTTTTAGCAGTTATATCCATAATATATGTCATTTAAAAATAATAATAGGTATAAGAAATGATAGAATTGAGAAATTAATAAAAAGTTAAATCAAACTGTAACTATTATATGAAAATGAAAAAAAAATTCTACCAACACGTCGGAGCTGTGGAGTGGTGTTTTTGGTCAATTTCGTGGTCAGAGTCATGAAAAACGAGTGAATAGAAACTAGCAAAGAAGAATATCTCAATGAATGTCGATTTTTAATTTAATGCAAATAAATAGGAAAGACAGGAAAAAACCGAACAAAAATAGACTTTTTTATTCGGAGAAGTGTTATTGGTCAATGCCGAAGTCATGTTTTAAGTCGATGTTAGTCATGTTTTATTTAGTGACTCCATTGCCCTTGTTAGCATCTTGAAAGAGGTTCGTATAATATTTTCAGAACAATAAAATAGTGAGTTTCATTAGATATTCAGAATGGATTTGTTTAATATATACATTTTTGAATGACGCAACAATTTTTAAAATTTCATTTAAGTGCTATTTAAAATGACATTTTATCTAAATCTCCACATAAAAAAAGTAAACAAGATAATTTTATCTTATCAGTTATCTTATCTGTGACATCTTGAAATAGTAATAATAAATAAGGCGTATAATGTAAAGTATTTATTTGCTATTTAACTGCTTGAGTACCGCGAAATTTTGAGCTAGGTGACATTCATATACTGTTTTTTCTTTTATTTAAAAAAAAAGCTTTTCAGATTTTTGAGTAATACTATTGTTTTATTTATAAATTGACATATATTGTTTGAATTTTTAATATCAAAGAGTCGAAATTCCAATTTTTTTTAAGGGTTGTCACTAGCAATAATAATATTTTATAAAACATTAATTAAAAGTAAATATTAGTTTGAATAATAAAAATTGAATAATAGGGGCAGGATATTGACAAGTGAAATAGTTGTGTGCGTGAACGTGCACATTCAAGCAAAATCACAAGAAATCTGACCCAAGTAAACAGCAAAATATGGAATATGGACATATTTCTGGAGTTCAGGTATAAACAAAAGACCCAAATGGTGAAAGTTGGCCAAGGGATACATTTAGACTTGCATTATTTCGCTTCACAATCACTTAAGCTTCATAATTGTTCACGCTTTAATTGTATGGATTACATCGAAAGTGGCACCCCTACACCTCTCTACATCGACTTCTATTGAATTTGATTTTTCGGTATTATTCATCAACAGGAATGACATAATTTTTTTCTCCATGATAATAGATTGATGTCGCTAACAATATGTGAAAAAAAAATACGATATTTCCAATTGGAATATTTTATTCGTATTTTTAAATGTCTGTGGACACATATGTCCCTATGGTATTCGCGTCATCCCCGTCTAGAGGACACATATGTCCTCGCAGTACTGAAACGGTTAATGCGATTTATTTATAGTAAAATCAAAATTAACCTGTTAAAACATTAAGATATTTCAACACTGAATATTTTAATAGTGTTGGTGTTATCCAAATTTATGAGGATTATCAGGGAAAGTTCTGTTGCATTACAGTATAATATAGCTATGACAGATTTATTTCTGTACTACAACTCTTTCATATTTTTGATTGCCAACTATCAACACAATGAAATCAATGGTAAGAGTATTAACAATGTTCAAAAATATTGCTTCGGATGTCAACATATTCCATGTGGACGAGAGTGAGTTTGGATGAATATTGTTTTTAACGCATTAAAATAGACATTAGGTGAGCTTGCTAGGTTGACTTTCCTGGTATCCTGTTTTTTTTCTAATTATTTATTCCTTTTAATTTTTAAATATTTTTGATGTTGCAAAAACAATAAACTTACGACTTGTAATTGTAACGTCTTAACCCTTGAAACGTTAGCAGTGAGAGGGTTAAATAACTAATAAAAAAAACACAAATGTGATATTAATCTAAATAATTTTTGATGCATAAGTGAAATGAAAACGTTAAATTGACAAGTGGCACTCCTGCATGGTGAATGATAGTTTTATAACATTGGTCTGATAGGATATAACAATGAGATTGTGGAAGAAAAATCTAGCCTGTTGACACATATACACATGTAGTATATCACGACTTGTAGTAAACGCTTGGCAAAAATGGGTTCAAAAACTCTATAGTAACTTCTGAAGAGCCAGGAGCATAAATAGCATTTCCTCGATACGTGTATTTAGCACTCAACATGTTAAACGGTAAAGATTTTTTTTTTGTCATGATGCGAAGTAAAAAATATCTTTAGTACAAACTCTAGTTAGTATCATGACTGGTTTCACTCGACTGATGAGTATTTTCATCAGATTTTACTTAATGTGCTTGATTATTAGTAATTAAAGCAAATAATTACCTGATCCGTAGATTCCCATCAATTTGGAAGATGCATTTTTGTAATGTAGTGCTCTCTCAGTAGATTTTCTCGGTAGGTAACAGATTTCATTACGATGACGGATTCATGTTGTCATGCACCAAAATGAAGCTCTGATTTTTTCCATTATCACCACTGGTAAAGTTATTACACAAATGAGAGATATAAATTGGAATAAGTCTTGTTTGTGTAAAGAGCATAACACAAATAAAAAGAAAATTTAAAATTTTATCACATAGTAGATTTTTTTCTAATTAATCCTTTAGCCTGTCTTTAATCCGGTGACTCTCTCGTAAAATTTTACTGAAGTCACATTATAAACAACAGTTGTTCTATGAAAATGTCTTGTGGTTGCACTGATTTTTGTTTTAAGATGTGATAAAACTAGTAGTATCATTTACTAAAAAAATGGATCGATTTATTATTTCTTTATTTTGTTTGGTACATTCACATTACAAAGTTTATTGTTTTTGCAATGCCAAAAATATTTACAAATTTTAAATAATAAAGGGAAAAAAACCAGATTGCAAGGATGTCAAACAAGTAAGCTTATGCAATACACTTATATTTTGCAATTTTTGTAACATGTAAATATATACCAAATAAAATTAATATAAAATATTAGTTTTTATGAATTAATGGTCTATTTAGCTATTTTTTTCTTGTATTTATTTATTTTTTGATTGATGTATGACGAAAGTTTATTATTTACCACACCATAGTGATTACAAAGGAAAAAAAATAGGTTTCAAAAATCAATATATATTATTATTTTGTTATTTTGGCGAAAAATTCTTGGGACTTTTCATTCATACCGGGCAAAATAGGTTGGGACTGTAAGGGTTAAAATGATTGGTAATGAAAATCTCTGCAAGAAAAAGAAACTTAGAGAGATAATTAAAAACCGACCTATATATCAAAACTAGTAGAATAATGTTTCTTACACAAAAGATTTGACACGTTTAAATACGTTGTATTCTTAAACGACAGCTATCAACACAGTACAATCAGACATCTCAGCAGTCAGTGGGAGACGCTTGAAAAAATTTATGTACACATTCCTACACTTTGTGTATTGATAGTGAAATCGTATCCTTAATGTGATATTAAGAGTAACTGAATCTAATATTTGAAGATTAAATGAAGCACATATTCAATTTGACCGTTGCCTGTTTTTTGATCTGATTTTCAACGAGAATCGATTTTTTTGACCACTACATTTCAAAATTGGTTATCAGAAATTACCACTGCCACTTCCTGGAAAGAAAACCACTCACTTTTTATCACTATTAAATAAGCAAACATAAATATTTAATAAAAAAAATAATTAGTTAATGCTCTTATCACAATATTCTATTTCAGTTGTTCATACACTGCCCTCGTGCACGCCATTCTTACCACTGTTTTGTGTTAAAGCACAGAACACACTTCACCTTGAATAAATATTTTTTAAATATATTTTATCGGCAAACGGTCAACATTCTTTAATCAGCAAACATTCACTGTTTAAAAAAATATTTTTGAGAATATATTAATAGGCACCATTTCACTATTAATCTAAATAATAACTCCACCTATATTTTACAGAGGTAGTTAATAGAGGTTGTTGTAGAAGTGGTAATCAAACTCACCTTTGAGGCCAAGCCATACATGTGCCAAAACAATTTTTGCTTTGGTCGTTCAATGAAAATTCGCTTTACAAAATATTTTTAGATTTCGTTATATATTTGATTTTTTATGGGTTGAATTCATTTATTATTATCATTAGAAAATATATTTTCAAATCTATTATCATATGTGAACACGTAATTATCAAAACTAACTGTACCAAATTGTTGGACATGTGTAAAAAGCTGTGTGATTTTGTCGGTTTTAAAGCTCTAAATAAGTTTTTTAACAAACGTTTTCACTGTTTTTAGAAAAGTTTTGGAACAGGAATGAAAAAATATATTAAAATAGAACACAATTAACCATTTCAATCAAAAAAAGTCTAAATATAATGTTGATGAGTTAACATGTACCAAGTAAAAAATAAATTAAGTACGTAAACTTATGGTGGAAAATCGCTTTTCCCTTACTTTCGAAATTAAAGTAGATTGGTAAAGAAAAGTATATTTCAAGTTTACTTGGGAATACTTTCTCACCAAAATTTGATATTTTTGTTAACTGAGCACCCATAATCAGTATTCGTAAGGTGTTTTTCTTAATTATTTTACCATCTCCAAGACTTCGTATGAAGGGAATATTTGTATATACACTAGCTATATGGAAATCATGAGGTAAAGGGAAATAAAAACGTTTTTACCGATCTAAAGAAAAAAATAATACTGAAGAAACTGTGGGTTCGCTTTGCAGACTACACAGTTCTATGAGGTATTTTTTATTTGGAAAAAAATAGAAGGGGTATTAAAAACGTCATGAAACAATCTTAACCTTTTGCATTCAAGCACTTTTTCGTATGTGCTTACCAGCAACTCGACGCGTTTTTTTGTAAAATCTTATTTGCTACATGAATCAAACTAATAAAAAAATATATATATTTCTTTATTTTTTCTGTAAAATAGATATACAATATAATGAATATAATGTACATATTTTTATTTTATTTGTTATTCTTCATTTTATAGTATTTCATAAAGCAATCGCCAACATGTATTCCTGGCTTATTTACGCAGGTCTCGCAAAACAGCCGTGTTACCGATCTCCCGCCAGAAATTTTTCTATTTGAACATACTACACAGTCCTTCTTAATCACTGAATGTAATATATGTAATTTATCTGCAAGACGGTCTTCTTTAAGAACCGTTGAAGTACGCATTCGGGATCCATCATGCATTTCGATGACAACACTTATTGATATTACGCAAGCCGACTATCTTTGGCTATGTTTTTTATCAGAAAACTACTCCCTAATGATCTGTTATTGTGATCTAGTTGAAATCGACATATAAAAAATCCTAAAGTGTACAAAAAATGACTTTATAAACATGCCGCCACTGCGGCGGCATCCAAGTAATACGATAAACTTACAATGCCGCCTCTATGGCGGCATTCGAGTGCAAAGGGTTAATTCAGATAAATTAAATTTTTTAAGAATAAGTTATTTTTGTTTGAAAAAAATATTGCTTCTATTGTTATCATTTTGGGAGTAAAATGCAGTCCTAAAAATAGTTTTGGGTTTGAAAATAGGGCATCATTTGGATGGGGGTTGTTTTTGTCAAAGATTTTATGGCACACGGGGGAAAATCTTTTTTTTTAATAATTGGTGTTTGTGTTTTAGAACTTATTTTTATTACTCTCCATATACAATAGTAAATGTTTCCCTCTTGTTATTTTTGCCAAGATATTTTGATATAAAATTTAAAATAACTTTGATTATTCCATGTATTGTGTTACTAACTGTGACACGTGTTTCGCCTCTTTCAGAGGCATCTTCAGACCAACTAATGCATGATTGATAATAAAATTTTTAAATTATGATATTACAAATTGGATTTGGGATTATTTCCTTCTAAAGGAACCAAGGAAGGGGTGATATAATCAAAACAATACAATCAGATAATGATACTGTTATTACTGAGCTACAATACTATCAAATTAGGATTTTTCCTTTATAATGGACGCAAGAGAGGGGGTTTTTAGAATCGAAACAAACCTTCCCTGGTTTCTTTAGAAGGAAATAACCCTAAATCCAATTTGTAATATCATAATTTAAAAATTTTAGAATCAATCTTGCGTTAGTTGGTCTGAAAATGCCTCTGAAAGAGGCGAAACACGTGTCACAGTTAGTAGCACAATACGTGGAATAATCAAAGTTATTTTAAATTTTATATTAAAATGAACTTCCACATAGTTACCGCCGAAACCATCGACAATATTAAGATATTTTGACTTGAGGACGATTGATTTGGTTTTATTTGTAAAATATTCAACTTCACGTACTGTATAATTCGCAATTTATTTTCATAGTTCTTCAACCAACTGTGTCGTATACCTGGAAATTATTAACTGAATTTGTTATGGACTAAAAGCCTTGTTTTAATTTGTATTATCTGATAATCTTCGAAATGACAAAAGCGCCGGCGATTATCTTGATAATATTAAAGAATGAGAATTTATCTGTTAAGTTGACACGTCACAGATGGTGCTGACATGTTGGATAGATGTTTTTGGGTTTAATGGGACAATTTTCTCAATTATGTGGGACACATTTTCACAGAAATTCATATGCTCCACCACCAAAAAAAAAAACAAAAATTTACCTTTGAATAGATGATTTGCGTGCACCGTATACATAATACTTAATGTACGGTTTTATGAGTGTAATTTCTATTAAACCTTTTCTTGGCAGTCTTATCAAATTAATCTTATAGACTGATAAGAAATGAATAAATATATAAAATCATATTTTATATAACACTCTTGTAAATGATTTCTTACAGTCCCAGCCTATTTTGCCTGGTATGAGCGAAAAGTCCCAAGTATTTTTTACCAAAATAACAATAGATTTTATATATATTGATTTTTTAAATCTATTTTTTTTTTGTGATTACTACGGTGCGGCAAATAATAAATTTTCTTCATACGTCAATCAAAACATAAATACAAGAAAAAAATAGTTAAAAGTAAATGCCAATTCAATCAATATATTATGTATATATATTCATACTCATTATATTTCAATAAATAAACCAGGACCTTTCGCTTGCTATGGCATAGAATACCCGAAGTTGCCGAAAGGAAAAACCCAGGTCGTTAGTGACAAAACATGAGGAATCGTACAAAGTTGTAACAATTCAAATTTGAAGTAAATTTGTTTGAAGTTTTCCCGCATTTTTGAATATTTTCTCAATGTCCCTGGAAAAATGTTGAATTGCGGTGTTATTGCCTTATCAAAAAATTAATCTTATCAACTGATAAGAAATGATATGTTATATAAACAGAACCCTTCGCTTGCTATGGCTTAGGATGATTGAAGATGCCGAAAGGCGAAACCCGGGTCGTTAGTGACAAAATATGAGGAATCGTACAAAGTTGTAGCTGTATATAGCTAAAATCAACTGCAAGAATCAATACACTTAATCATATCATTTTATAGAATTTATTTATAAAATAAAATATATATTATATATACTTATTAATTTACAATCATTGCTACGCAGTCAACTATTCTGAAATGAAATTATTCAGAAATGAGGATAAATAAACACTACAGAGGCTCTTTTCTGTGACATACCAAAATGATAATATTGCAATTTAGTGTATACAATCATTGGCAACAGGAAGTTTTCTAAGCTAAATTAATCATGTGTGATAACATGAAAAAAAAACATATTTATAATTTTCTATACAAAGCATTTGATAGAAACTTTTGAGTCATATATTGTATTTAAAAATATATAGTGGTAGACACAGGGTGGCCACAAATCTATAAACTGATCGTTTCAACCATTTTAATTCAATACCAATTCGAAATTGGAATAGAGGCATATATATATATATAAATGTTATTGTATATTAAAAGACCTGTTTATTCAGTCAATAACCCTCTTTTTCCGGAAAAATAGAGTATTTACAGAGTATGTATGATGTTTGTTAAAATACTAATGAGAATTAAAAAACTTATAAGACGCCGTAAAAACAATAATTTTTAAGTGATTGCAAAGTATTCGATTCAAAATGATCATAATTTTAAGATTTAATACTTTTGGATTTGAGCTACCTTCCCATATCCAGTAAAAATGGAAAAAGTTCCACCACACTCTTCATTTTAAGGTTAGGAATAAGATTCATTGTTTATGTTATTAATGAATAAATAACACGGTGAAAAAAATAGCAATGTATTTTAGTTCTACAAAATTATTTTATAATACTATTATCATAGACATCAATTATCACAAAGGATTCTTAACGAACAAACTAATATAATAGCGTCCCCATTAGTTCAACCTATCCCTGAGGGGTGGTCTGGTTTGCTTCCGTAATGACCACTTCCGTGCCACATGTAAACTTATTGTCATAGCCGCCTTTTGTTTCATTTACAATTTTTGAAAATTTAGTTTTATTGTGAGAAAGTAACAAGCTAGGCCGTTAAAACAGGAGAGAAGATGTATTGTGTACCTTTTCTACACAGCTATATATAGTTAAGCAAATGTTAGTTTAAGCATTGTTCTGACGATGGCGTGAGCCAAAATAACTATCAACTATATTTTTTAAAAATAATTTTGTAGAACTAAAATACATTGCTATTTTATTTCACCGTGTTATAATGGAGTTCTACCAAGTGAATGCCAATTCAATACATAAAATGAATAAATGACCTTACGATGCAGTAAGTCCGAAGATATTACTCAAAGAAATGGAATAACTAAGCTATCAATTTTGATTTATGTTTTAATAATATACAATATCAACCGAGAGCGCTTGTTTGAATTTCAATATTAAATATGAATTGTTGCAACTTTGTAAATTTCCACATGTTTTGATACTTGGATGTCGCCTTTGGAGTTCTTCAGGCATTTTATCGCACACATTCAATAGAATTGACACAATAACCGGTTAGCATCATTTAATATACAAGTGGAATTGCACATTTTCACAAGTTTTGTCACTCACGACCTGGGTTTTGTCCTCCAGCATCTTCAGACAAAACAGTTGTAGGTAACATATAAGAGAAATCTATACAAATATATTCGATATTCTTCTTGTATATAATTGATGCATACCGATGACATGTGGAAATGTACAACGTTTTAATAATATATGCATAAAGGAAATAAATTCTATTATGCAAACTAAATGCGTTGTGAGGTTATTCATTACTAAGGTAATCTGAAGATGTATTTCAAAGAATCGAGACATGTGTCGCATGTAGTAATCCAACAAGTGTAATAGAAAAAGCTCTCAATTTTACCTTAAGTAATAAAAACACATTTATATATTTACAATTTTTGATTTTTATGATGAGGAGACCAGTTTTGCTCATCGTGTGTATTATCAACTGATTAATTCATAAAATTATAGAATTGTAAAAAAAGCAATTGCAAATGTGTTTTTATTATTTAAAATATGTTTTTACACGACGAAGTGACAGGTAACATCTTACGAATAAATGTAAATTTTGATTTATATTAAAAAGAACATCGTTACTATTTTACTAGTTACTACACTCCAGGGCTGTGGTCGTTAAAAAAAAAATGACTCCAGCATCGATACTAACCAACAACACGACTAAAAAAGTTTAACTTTGTCAGGATTCTTCCAACCTTTCTTATTTATATGCATTAATCTCTTCCACGCTAACGCCCCAACGTATGGGACGGCAATGTACAAGGCCTGTACGTGAGCGCCCCAGACGTTGGGGCCGAACATTCAAACGTCGACAATGGAGGCAATCTTTTGCATGTAGGACTGATTTTGGTATTAAAATATCGCCCAATTTGTCCTGATACTACCACTTCCATAAAATTGTCAAAAGTATTAGGTTTAAATGCTCAAAACATTGATTTTTCGAACCCTTCAAATTTATTCTGATCCCGCCAAATTCACATACCAGTTTGAAACTGCGTGCTAAACTTAAAAAAAAAAAATTTATTCCGAACCTCCAAAGTAACATATCAGTTTGAAACTGAAATTTCACACTGAACTTTGCACCAATCTCGCAACATTACAATGTGACACTCCATGACATGTGACAGTAATGGCACTTGTTCATTTGAGTTTGATTGGTGGCTTCGTAATGGCGATTTACGAGTTAGTTATTTGTTAAGGTGATTGTGACAATATAGGACATTTCTTTGTGTTTTTTAATGTTGTGAAACATTCCTAATGCATCTAGCTTCCATAAAATCCAACCCAATTATTTTTATTGATGCATTTATAGCTCTTTGTGGAAAGAGAACATTTTGAAAAATAGCAACGCGGACAGATTTTGTTTGTATGAAAAACTGTCACGCCGATCGGGTTAAATAAAAGATTAACAAAACAATTCGGCAAATTGTTCATTGAAATATTTTTCAAAATTGTCTAACCGAAAAAGTAGTCAAAAGTCATTTGTTTTTCACGACTCTGGTCAAAATATCTCGATTCTATTACACAGGCCTGGTTGAATCCATCGTAAATATACATATATCATGTAGAAAACACGAGTGATATTACAGTATATATAAAGATAATCTTGGTTTGCATTGATGAAACCTTGACTCTGAAATCGGTGGCGTAGGTAACACAATGCTATGGGAATCGGTTTCATAAAAGTTGTGACTGACAGACAGTGTTGAAAAAAATATTCAATATTGTGAGATTCTCGCTATTCTAACGCTAAATAAATCTACGTATTTACATGAAAGTATTTATTACTACAATAGTACGGCAACATCACTGACTTGGTAACAACAGCTGAACAAGAAAATGAGTAAAACTTTTAATTTTGAATCGTACAAAGTTGTAAACAATTCAAATTTGATAAGGATCAGACTGTTAACATTCATCGAGGTTTTTTTAGGAATTAAACCAATTATTGACTCATAAAATTCACAATAAGTCATGAAATGACTATACAGGCGGCCGGATATCTATTAACTGCTGTCATGTGAATACGATTATCTAGTTTACGACAGTCATTGTCTATGATAGATATGTTCTGACGACGCCTTTGACATTGGCTCTGCACAGAGGACACTGGGGCAAGTAGGCGGCGCATGTCACGCAGCTGACGAGATGCCCGCACGGCAGGAACACAACGCTCACCTGAAATGAATATGCATAGTAAAAAAAATCTGCGAATGCGTAAGAAAATAGAAAATATGCGACGATATAACACTATTTGAATTGGAAAATTAGACAGAAAGATTTCAAACTATAATATAACACAGTGGTTTTCAACCGGTGCACAGGAAATGCACAAACGAAAAAATGATTGAAGCTTGAAACATTCGCAAAACAGTGACTAACTGTAACAGTTTTCGAAAATATAAAAGCAGAAGAATGATCAAATGAGATTTCGGTTTTTTCGAATCGATTTTGTTGACCTCGCCTTGTCAGATCCTAGAATACCTAATATTTCTGAAATAAGCAAAAATCCGACAAGCTAAAATCAATCATCAAACAAATTCCATTTCATTTAATTTATGATATCGACTGAAGGTGCTTGATGGAATTTCGATATCAAATTTGAATTGTTACAACTATGTACGATTTCACATGTTTCGTCACTAATGACCAGGGATTCGCCTTTCGGCATCTTCAGGCACTCTATTACACGGATGCAACAGAACTGACGTACAATAAACAGTAAGCATACAATCAATAGTAATCAATTGTCATTAAAATGATGAATTAATGATAGTTGATTATTATTTGTTGTAAAAACCTTTCAAGAATGACTCATTAATAAGATCGTTAATGAAAATTATCACAGGTAATTCTGTTAATTATAATTAGACTAATGTTATTAAATTTGTTTTAGCTGTGTTCGCGTGTTCTGTTACATCCGTGTGATAGTATGCCTGAAGATGCCGAAAGGCGAAATTTGGGTCGTTAGTGACAAAACATGTGGAATCATACAAAGTTGTAACAATTCAAATTCAATATAAAGCATTAACAACAATTGATTTATTAATTTTGTCAATTTTACCTACAGCTGTATATTGTGAAAGATCATTCAGTGTAATGCACTATACAAAAAATAAATATCGAAACTATTTTTATGACATTTACTGCAGCCACGAAACATTTCTACAGGACAGCTGATGTTTATAATGCGGCCACAGTGAAATTTCACGTGAGAACCACCGCTCTAGGGCTAATTTTCATAATGATATTAAGCATCTCAGAAAGTTTCATTTGATTTTATCCAATATTACCATAGATGTAACACTTTCAATAAACACTTAAGAAATATGCCGTTTGTTCAAAAATAGGTCGGGCATAGGGGCTAGGCTTGCCAAATTTTGGCCGGGGCTGATAGTGTTAACTCACCTCGGCATCCATGCATACTTTACACATTCTAGCTTCCTTAAGGAGTCTATTTTCTTCTTCCAAAGACGTGGAACTATTGGTGGAACAAATTTTGGATAGAGGTTGGTTTTCACTGTCTAGCTCGGCAGGTCGGCAATCGGTGATGTTATCCGCGCGTGACGTATTGGATTTGCTGAGGTTATTTACATTAGAATTCTCATTTTCTGATTCTTCTACGGGAGTATTTGATATCGGATTTGATCCTTCGGAGGCTAAATCGGATGTCGCCGGTACAATCGAGGGTTCAGTATTGTCAGCCGCAGTCGTTCTGTGAAACAAAGAGAATCAATATAAACATCTAGAACTCAGTTTAAATTTGAATCATTCAAACTTTGTACACTTCCGCATGTTTTTTCAAAAATCCTGGTCTCGCCTTTCGGCATTCTATCATACAGATGTTATAGGACAGTAATCCATTATCGCTAGTATAACATACAAGAGGAATATAAAAAATAAAGACTTGTAGATTAGGCGTAGTGGTTTTCATGTGTGGCATCAAATGCTTAACGGTAAATATTGATATTGAAAATAAGATGTTTTTATAAACTAACTAGCTGTACCCTGCGCGTGTTGCTACGCCAGCAACTAAAATAAATTTGAAGGAAAGACATTATACAAATATTCAATTCATTTTGAGTCAATTTATTGATTTTGTTCATTTTGAAAAAATTGTGACATTGCAGTGTTTTGTTTCAATTCGATATTTATTGAAGTGCTGTGGGATACACAATGTTTCTTGTTTCAGACCAAAAAAAGTTTATTTTTGTTAGGTTTTTCCTACCTTTCTCATTTGTGTGTATTAATCCTTTCCACACTAACGCCCCAACGTATGGGACGGCAATGTGCAAAGCATGTACGCGAGCACCCCAGATGTTGGGACACGAACATTCAAACGTCGATAACTCAGGAAATCTTTTGCATATAGGACTAATTTTAGTTTTAAGATATCGTCCAATTCATCCTGATAATACCACCTCCATAAACTTGTCGAAAGCATTAGGTTTAAATGTTTGAAACATTGATTTTTCGAACCCTTCAAATTTATTCCGAACCTCCAAAGTAACATATCAGTTTGAAACTGAAACTTCACACTGAGCTTTGCACCAATCTCACGGCATTGCAATGTGACACTCCATGACACGTGACAGTAATGGCGCTTGTTCATTTGAGTTTGATTGGTGGCTTCGTTACGTCATGGTAATGGCGATTTACGAGTTAGTTATTTGTTAAGGTGATTGTGACAACATAGGACATTTCTTTGTGTGGAAAGAGAACATTTTGAAAAATAGCGACGCGGACAGATTTTGTTTGTATGAAAAACTGTCACGCCGATCGGGTTAAATAAAAGATATCAAAATTTTAATTACTGGCAATAATTTTCTTCATCTAAATCTATATGATTTGATATAATAAAATGTGCAATTTCTGTTATTGCTGTTGTAATATGCTTTTCTAGGAATAACTTTCATTAAAGGCACTATAATATTCAAAATAACATGTTATCAAGATTTTTATCTTTATTGAATACCCATTTAATAGGTTGTAAAAATATTATACAGAATATTAATAACATTATTTTCTTTTGAAAAACGGTGAAGTTTAAATTTCATTGCAGGGGTCCTGGAAATATTTAGAATTAATTAATTTTGAATATTATAATTACATTATAATGCAGGGTTTGTCAACCTTTTTGTATTTTAGAGCACATTATAAAATATCGGTAGGGCGGTGGGCACGACATATTTTTTTAAAGAAAATTTATAGTTGAACAGTAGTAATAAATAATACACAAAAAAATGCAGAAAAATTAATTAGGTATTTAATTAAGTAATTTTTGAAAATATTTTATTTAATTATATTATTATCAAATCAAAAAAAAATGTTGTAGCGGTTGGGTGGCAGCGGGTGCACACGAATTGGCCAGCAGGCACGGGGTCATGACGCCTAAGGGGGTCGTGAAGGGTTTTTTGGGGGGGTCCCCAACTTATACGGTTAATTAAAAATATGTATTTTTTGTATGTTTTTGGATTGTATGGGGGGGGTCGCGTGTCACATGAAATTTTACAAAAAGGGGTCGTCACCCGAAAAACGCTGGGAACCTATGTATTAGAGGGACGCAACAGAACTCACTGAAAGAACTGTCAGTTCTGTTGCAACCGTTTGATATAATGCCTGATGATACCGAAACATAAAACCCATGTCAATAGTGACAAAACTTCAAATTTCAAATTTCAAAAGTTCAAATTTGATATTGAAATTACATCAAGAACTTTCAGTTGATATCATAAATTAAATTGCGTTTGTTTTTTTTTTTTCACAGAAATAACAGGAGAAAAAATCATATTTTTGAACGAAATAAAAAAAAAAGAAGTAAATTATCTAACTACCAGTTAGTCGTCTAATACAAAAAACTTTAAAAACAACATTGCTTCTCGTTGTGAATTATCAATGGATCGTATGAGTTTTACAACTACTGTGTAGTTAATCAAGTCAGATATTTGCATAATCCACAAACATGTAATCGTGAGTCATCTGACCATTACATCCATACTTTGAAAAGGAAATTGCAGCTTCCTTAATCCTTTACGTACGCGAGCGCTCCAGACGTTGGGATGTGAACATTCAAATGTTGATAACGCAGGTAATCTTTTGCATATAGGACTGATTTTGGTTTCAAAATATCACCCAATTCATCCTGATACTACCACCTCCATAAACTTATCAAAAATTTAGGTTTAAATTTTTGAAACATAGATTTTTTGAATCCTTCAAATTTATTGAAAACTCCGCGTTATTCCCAAATCAGTTTGATACTATGTGCCAAACTTCGCGCCTAACTTCACACTGAGCTTGTTAACGTGATTGTGACAACATAGGACATTTCTTTGTGAATTTTAATGTTGTGAAACATTCTTAATGCACCTAGCTTCCATAAAAGCTAACCCAATTATTTTTTATTGCTCTATTTATAATTGTATATGGAAACAAAGGACAAATTTTATTTGTATGAAAAACTGTCATACTGATTGGGTTAAAATTCCTAACCCTTGTCCCTATAGCCGTCAGCCGTGTACTATCCTTTCACGATCTCTGAGCTAAAATGATTATAGGAATTTCGAGAACGCTCATATCAGAAATAAAATACATTTTTGTTTGCAATGTTACTTTTGTCGGAAACCTCTATTGTGGGAAACAACTCATCAGACAGACAGAGCTGACAAAAAACCTAGTGTTATCAGCGTTTATTAAAATTCAATAAAAGAGATTGAACACCTTAATCATTTTACTGTAAATAGATCACACGTAGTATGAGTAGATAATTTTTTTCAGACATTAATCTAGATTTTTTTATAGATACAAGTTTTTTGACAATGTCATAGATAAAATGAACAGGTGCATGAAATTTCCAGTGTTAATTCGATACAAAGATACAAAGGGTACATTTGGGAAATCCCAGATAGCCGAAAATATTTTAGACATTAATGTTGCGTCAGTAAATATAGACAACGTATCAAATTATGAGATTTATAATATTGACTAATCATGCAAGTCATATTTTTCAATGAATTTATAGCTTTAAAGGATTGCTACTGTGGTGCAATCGTGGTGCAGTGTAGCAAATTATGAATCGCTGAAGAAAGTTCACAATATAATCCTTTCAATCACACAAAGCTGATTTTTAAAGTCAAAGAAATAGTAATGCAATTTTAAACCACGAGAGCAGAGAAGATTTACCTCAGACGGAAGGAAACTGACCTTGTAACGGATCCGTGAGCTTCGTTCTCCGAAAGTGCCGAGTTGATAATCATTCTAGTCACTTGATCGATCGCCGCTTCGTAAGAGGGATACCGAGAAGGTGTCCGGTCTCTCAAGGAAGAAGTTCCTTGCTGAGGAGGAGTCGACGAGAAGGAAGTTTCGTTAATTTGCTGATTAAGGGTCGCATCGATAAGAGCATCCGTTGAATTAAAAGGCAAACCTGTCAACAGTAACAAAACTCATACAGTATATTTTAGCCTTTTGCACTCAATAAACAAACAATGGCACACTATTGACGTTGTCACTTTGATAAGAACTAAGAACCAACTTTGAAAATGTATTCTTAATTTGATAAAATTACCCATACCAAGCCCATTTTTTTATAATACTAGCAATTATAAAAATCATTGAAAATAGTTTTAACTCGTTCCCTGTTGAGCTGTTCAAAGGATATTTCAACACTAAGATTTCAAAAATTTATTGAATATCGGTTTGAAACAATCTTGTTGAGTTTGTCAGGACAAATCAAGCAATACATTAATTCAAAAACAAGCGAGTACAAGAAGGTTTTAACCACTGTTGATTCATATATTTTCGGGTATCAGCTATCAACGCAGTAAAATCAGCCGTCTCAACAGCTGAGATGTTAGCAGTCAGAGGGTTAATGAAACATTTCTCGATTAATTGCTGCAAGGATAGCTCATGGATTCAATAAGCAAGTTGCAAAATATGGGCCTGAGCCAGTATTGCTACTATCCGGCCGAGTCTAATCCACAGGATAGGTCGTAAAATTAATTAAATGTTATTAAACACATTCATTGCGGGAAAGGTGTTAATACCCTTTATGCCAATTGCTGGTTAATTGCGGGAAGGGTATTAATACCTTTTACATAGTCTGATGGTAAACATCGGGAAAGTTATTATTACGGTTTTTTTTTTACAAGCATTTTACTTTATCTTGCTTACGAGGTTTAATATGACCAAGATTTACATAAATGAACGCATATTTATGAAACAGGGTGACCACAAACTATTTTTGGAAATAAAAACTCTCATGTAAATAATAAAATTGATTGATATTTGTCTAAGTTAGAGTGTTTTATTTGACACCATTATTTTTTCCTCTAAATTAATCAATATGTGTATAGCAATTTTCACTTATTTTTGCCAAAATTTCTTAGCACTAAAACGGTTAATAATTATACCAAATGGAAAATATTTTATTTATTAAATGTGAAATATCAACATAAAATTTTAATTAAAATTGCAAAATACACATTATTCTGGGGGCTGTGTTTTGGAAATCCCTGTGCCTCTACCCAAAAGAACATCTGTAGGTCATAAATTATGAAATAGTGCAAACAAGCTTGACATTGAATGCCTCACATGCACGGCTGCTATAAATCCCTGAGATGGTTGTCGATATTACCAATTGTGTTTCCAACTAATTGCTGTGACAAGTTGCCCATAAAACAAACTCTTATGACGGTCAAAAATAAATGCATGACGTACTGTGCGCCTAAATGTTGATTAGTAAAGGTACTTTATTTTATCACATATATTGAAATGTTTTATGTCTGAAAAAAGTATTCTTTGCGGAAACATGAATATTTATTTAATAAACTGGTGGTGCTATACTTGGTGAGTACAATATTAAAGAAAACAATTAAATATGTTAAGTATTTTAAAAGTTATGGTATTTTATGTAAAAATGTGTTTTTTACGTGCCACATTGATTTTATGCCGAATTAAGCTATCAGCGGAGTGCAAATCTCACCCGCCAATAATGTGTTAAAAAAAAAAGTCTGGAGAAATATTTTCTGTTGGCGACCCACTCTAGGCAAAGTTGTGGCAGTTGACAGTACAGAAACTAATTGCACATTGTATTTTACCGGTTTCTTGTAAGCGTTTTCTGAGAGCTCTTCTAACCCGCCCAGATTCTAGACCGCACCGCATCGCAGCAATTGCACAATTATTTCCCATACACCTTTCAACTTCCGCTTCCAGTTCTTGAGCGCTCCACGCTCTGTTATTTATCTAGAACATTAAATAACAACTATATAATAACATCAAATTAAACTATAATTTATGATATCGAATGAAGGTGCTTGATGGAATTTCAATATCAAATTTGACTTATTACAACTTTTTACGATTCCACATGTTTTGTCACTAACGTCCCGTGTTTCGCCTTTCAGAATCTTCAGGTGTCATGTGATAGAATACACGGATGCAACAGAACTGACGTAAAATAATCAGTTAGCATCGTCTATAGTACCAAAGTTAATAATTACGGGAAAACACTTACCACAAGGCAAGCGTTTTCCCGTTAGAGTTTCAGAGCACTTAGCTGCTTATAGATTAAACAAGGATACTTCTATGTTTGCTAACCATCTGTTGTCGGAAGGATATTCGCTTGACACAGATGAGGGAGATGTTAACATCTTAAAATATGTTAATATTATATTTCCAGAGCAATACAATAGGGAGTTTCATTCAATTTTCAGAATGGATTCGTGTTTTTGGTCAATGTCTTTAATGATATTTGTTTTTTTAATGATTCCACAGCCCTGGTCAACACTTTGAAAATGAAACAATTTAAATTTGAATTGTTGATACTTTATACACATATATCACATATTTTGTCACTAATGACCCGAGTTTCGCATTTCGGGATCTTTGGGCATTCTATCACACAGATGCAATAGAACTGTCAATTCCATAAAGCACCTTTAATGTAGTATTGAGCACTTCTTAAAGGGTGAATATCATGATGTAAATATTTCGTATATTTAATAGTTTTTACATTTTTCGTTACATTCCAGGGACTTCTAAAAAATATAAATCGGGGTTTTGTGTTTTTGATTGATGTCGGAGTAGAGTTTTGTTTTTAACGGCTCAACAGCCCTGGTAGTTTATTACTAAATAACATTTGAAATAGAACAAATGGTTCATTGCACAAACATATATATCTGTAAATATTCTACATTGAAGATTATAAGGCAAAAAGATGTGGTAGAGGATGGGACTCATTCTAAAATGAAACTTACACTCCGGTGACTGTCAATGAAGTCTTTTCCTTTGACGAGGGTGACAAAGCCGCACTCGGGGAAGCATTTAGCGTGCTCCACCCACGGGTCATCGGTGGGAACCCATTTACACAAGCTACCATCGCAGTGGAAACAGCGCACCTTTAAAAGAAATTATTCGATATTACACAAGTCAATTAACACCTGCCGCCCGATGATGGACCTTTAGGGTCCAGGATGTATATTTTTTTTTCTCTAAATCTACTGAGCCCTGGGTCTTCATATTCTATGTATTCCTCGACTAAGCTTTTATCGTTTAAATAAAAATATTTTAGTAAAAATTCATTTATCGATTCCTGCAAAAAATTGCAATGCAATCGGGAAGCACCTTGTATACATATATATATATTTTCAACTGGTCACTGAGTGTCCATCACCGTGATGGACATATTTTTTTGGCACAGTAGGGGAAGTGTTAAATAAGATTTTTTTATAAGCATATAAAATATACGCACATAAGAATGTAATGGAAATTTGATTCATCTGTTTTTAAGAGCTTCTTAACTCTTTCTACGCTAACCTCACAGAGTCTGCGATGGCAAGGTGCGGGGCCAGTGCGCAAGCATCACAGATCCTACGACGCAAGCTTTTAATCGTCGGTAATACAGGCAATCTTTTCCATTTGGACTGATTTTGGTTTCAAAATATCGCCTGATTTGTCCTGATACTGCCATCTTCATACACTAGTCAAAAGTATTAGGTTTAAATGTTTAAAACATCGATTTTTAAAACCCTTTAAATTTATCGCGATCTCCGCCACTCACAAATCAGTTTTAAACTTTGCACCAAGCTTTGCGGCTTCGCAATAATGACATTCCATGACACGTGACAGTAATGGCGATTACGAGTGAATTATTTGTTAAGGTGTAAAGTGATTGTGACAACATAGAAAATTTCTTTGTGTTTTTTAATGTTGTGAAACATTCCTAATGCATCTGGCTTCCATAAAAGCCAAACCAATTATTTTTCATTAGTCTATTTATAACACTATATGGAAAGAAAACATTTCGAAAAGTAGCAGCGCGGACAGATTTTATTTGAGTGAAAAACAGCCGTGTAGAATGCATTAATCATCGTGAGCATTATCAACTGATCTTGAACTACACTTGATAATATTCATGATGAGCAAAGCCAGTCCTGATTAAAAAATATAATATTGTGTTATTTTATAAATATAATACCTTCACACCGAGAAGTGACAATTGGCACATTAAAACTAACTAAACTTTGTAGAACTAAAATACATTGCTATTTTTTCACCGTGTTATAATGGAGTTCTACCAAGTGAATGCCAATTCAATCAATAAATCAATATATTAAAACTACCCTCATTATGCTTAGATGGTCATATATCTGCCATTTATCTCAATGACACATTTCCTTAAGATTCCCTAACAACAGATATCCACCGATCATTTCATATTTCCAATGAAATTCCATGGTAAAATCCATTTCTAGGACCTAGTTTCTCAACCGGTGGTCGGCGGAGATTTTTGATTGGTCCGTGATGTGATATTATTTCAATAAACAATCAAATGTTATGTCGTGTTTTATGAATTTCTAAATTATATCTTTTTGTTACTGCCTGTTTTAATATACTTAAATATTGTTATCAGCATACGGTGTTGCAAAATTAATTGTTTTGAATAAAAAATCAATTATATAAACATTCATTATTTTATTCCAATGATGTTTTACGGTCCGCGGATGTAAAAAGGTTAAAGAACTATGGTCTAGGACACTTCAATTTCATTGGTTGAAATTCATAAGCCAAGTGAGGCTTTGAAATGAAGAAATGTACTACAGAAAAAGTTTTTAAATTTAATTGAAAGGTACCTGATCATTTACACCAACGTAGTAAAACCCGGCAATAGCCAATGCCTCTGGCTTTTGTACAATGTGAGTTGGCCAATTGTTGTCAAACGATCTTAGCCTAGTTTCATATGTGAAATACTTTTGCTGTATGAGAACTTTATGGGCTTGTATTCCTAATTCTGACATGTTGTTCTGGGAAAGAAGATCATTGTTGCTGATGGTTGTTGACGTTTCATTCCTGAAATGATTGTCATCAGGTCAAATACGGATTTAACCAGTTCGCTGTTAACCGAGCATAACGAGATATTCTGTCAAGACATTTCAAATATTGTCCTCTAGCAGGTGTGCAGATCGACAGTTTATTTTGTTTGGGTACCACATGTACAATTTATGATATCGACTGAAGGTGTTTGATGGAATTTCAATATCAAATTTTATCGTTACAGCTTTGTACGATTCCACATGTTTTGTCACTAACGACCTGGTCAGTTCTGTTGGATCCACGTGATAGAGTGCCTGAAGATGCCGAAAGGCGAAACCCAGGTCGTTAGTGACAAAACATGTGGAATCGCACAAAGTAGTAACAATTCAAATTTATCACATGTACAATACATTTACACGTCTTTCAGCGCTCATTCACCGGATGTTCTTTTTATTTATTATCTTTGATTTTTCTCTCAGTGACTGAGTGTCGTATGGAATTTCGTACTGTTCGAAGTTGTGCATTTTGTTCGAGTTTAATAGTTTACATTTAAACTACCATTTCTGGTACTGTTACAATATTTTATATAATATAAAATGATTAAGAAATCCTGAAATGAAGACACGATACATGCATTACTGGAAAAGAACAGTAGCAGTAGCGATGAGGAAGATGATTCGATTCGATATTCGGGGAGTAAGCGTCGACGAAGCACTTTTATTTTTCCACTCTTTTGTTGAAAAAAGTTCTGCACATGACGAACTATGAAACGTTTCATCAAGTGTTTACTATGGGCGTGATGACATAATCCGTAATCCTATAGTTTTAATTACCCGTTACACATACACACTTTTTAAAATACACAAAACTAAATTACCGGTTAAGAGGTTAAGGGGCTAAAAAAATACAAAACCAAATATTTAAAAAATAAATTTTGTAGTGTTGTTGTGGCAAAAACTTGTAGAAATTAAAATTATCTTTGTTAACAACGATATTGTGTAACAATATTGGGGATATGTCTGGCATTTATAAATTGCAGTACCATGAATGCCAACATTTTTACATGGGTAAAATCACACGTATTTCAAAAATTAGAATTGCAGAGCGCTCAAAGGCATTTAGATTAAGTAAAGATACTCCTACATTTGCTAATCATTTATTGTCGGAAAAAAAATCATTCAATGCAGATGAAAGTGTTTGATTGTTACATCATAGCACAGGGGATCATGTATTACTTTATCAGGAGATTTTTGAAATAAACAGAGGTTAATTATTAAATTCAAGGAATATTCTTAATGACCAGCTAAATCTTACCAAATCTCCTTGTTATATTGATTACGTGAGGTTGGTTCAATGAGTCGACAACCTGATAAATTAAATTCTTATATTAAGTCACGTGATGTTAAATTCTTACCATAACCTACCAATTTGAAACAAGCAGGTATTTCTAAGTCTAAAATTTCCCAAATGCATTTAAATGGTAGTTGGTTATTATTTGTTGTAGAACACTTTCATGAAAGACTCATTAACAGTACTTAGTGTTAATAGAACTTATCACAGACAATTGAGTGATAAGTTTTATTAACAGCATTTATCACACGGTGAAAAAATGGCAATGTATTTTAGTTCGACAAAATTATTTTTAACAAATATAGTTGATAGCTATTTCGGCTCACGCCATCTGTTCTGACGATTCTGTTCCGTGCCACATGTAAACTTATTGTCATAGCCGCCTTTTGTTTCATTTACAATTTTTGAAAATTTAGTTTTATTGTGAGAAAGTAACAAGCTAGGCCGTTAAAACAGGAGAGAAGATGTATTGTGTACCTTTTCTACACAGCTATATATAGTTAAGCAAATGTTAGTTTAAGCATTGTTCTGACGATGGCGTGAGCCGAAATAGCTATCAACTATATTTGTTAAAAATAATTTTGTCGAACTAAAATACATTGCTATTTCTTCACCGTGTTATAATGGAGTTCTACCAAGTGAATGCCAATTCAATCAATAAAAACAACATTTATTATTAAATCAATATTATTAAGATTTATTTCAGTTGTTTATTGGACCCTAGCTGTAGGGTCTGTGTTTTTCCTTTGTAATTAACACCATAGGTATATAACTGATGCTGATTGTTTATTGTGTGTCAGACCTGTTGCATTTTTGTGATATAATGCATGAAGATGTCGAAAGGCAAAACCCAAGTCATTAGTGACAAATCATGTGGAATCATACAAAGTTTTAACAATCCAAATTTGATATTGAAATTTTAAATTCAGTACCTTCAGTCGATATCATAAATTGGAATGGTTTAGTATGAAGAAATTTGAGGTAACATTGTAGATGTTTATTTTTATTATAATAAAGATAAAATTGAATATCTCGATGATATACCTGGTGTGTTACTAGATACGACAAGTGTTTCACTTCTTTGAGAAATATCTTCGGACTTTCTTAGTAATGAACAACCGCAAGCACAGTCGGTGTAAAGAAACTTTTCAATGAGTTGTAACATTTATCCCATTTACGAACACACCAAGGAAAAAAAAAGTTAAGTTTTAGTTTGTTAACAGCAACTAATTTAGAAAATAATGTCAATTTTACTAATAAATATTTGGACAACCTGTTAAGTGATACTTGTTTATCCTTGGCGTAATCGCAGTGCGGATAATATCTGAGATGTTCAGATATAGGTTTATCTCCGACTTGCCAGTTTTCTAATTCTCCTCCACACCAAGCGCATCGGACTTGGTCTACGGCCGCTCCGTGAGCACTGCCAACATAATAAAAACCAGCAAGGGCAAGAGATTCTCTTGATATGTATGATACCTGAAAAATACAAAATATTATATATTTCTGTACCCTGGAGGCAAAATATATCATATTCATTAAAAACAATTATCCTTAAAAACAAAATTAATATTGTTTTTTAAAATTGCCATTTGTCAATTTGAGAGAATAAAAAATGAGTTTTATTTTACAAATATATATACAATTCAAAAAAAAAAAAAATGTATGCTCTCCTGTAAAATGATTTGCACCTAAAGAAAAAGCGAATCAGGGAAGTCGTCAATTATTTTCAGTCTCTTAAGTTGAATTCTTAACCCGATCGGCACGACAGTTTTACATACAAACAAAATCTGTCTGCATTGCTATTTTTCAAAATGTTCTCTTTCCACATAGAGCTATAAATACACCAATAAAAAATAATTGGGTTGGCTTTTCTGGAAGCTAGATGCATTAGGAATGTTTCATAACATTAAAAAACACAAAGAAATGTCTTATGTTGTCACAATCACCTTAACAAATAACTAACTCGTAAATCGCCATTACCATGACGTAACGAAGCCACCAATCAAACTCAAATGAACAAGCGCCATTACTGTCATGTGTCATAGAGTGTCACATTGCAATGCCGCGAGATTGGTGCAAAGTTCAGTGCATTCGTTCGTTTCAAGCATTTAAACCTAATACTTTTGACGAGTTTATGGAGGTGGTGGTATGAGGATGAATTGGGCGATATTTTAAAACCAAAATCAGCCCTATATATGCAAAAGATTACCTGCGTTACTGACATTTGAATGTTCGCGTCCCCGTCTGGGGCGCACGCATACAGGCCTTGCACATTGCCATCCCATACATTGGGGCGTCAACGTGGAAGAGATTAATTACTTCATATCAAGTGTTTTCGTCACAATTCATGATAATTTGCAAATACAAAATAAGACCAAAAATCAACACTGGCCGATTCCGCATGACGACTGAACATATTGTAAGGTGTGCTTCATAGGAGAGTAATTGGTGACAAATAGATCAATAGATTGAGATCGAATTTGTGATGAGATAGCAATGGTACCTGAATAGAGTTATGCGTTCTTCTGTCATGATGGCAAATGTTTGACAAAAATAAATGATTTCATTTATCACTTTTAAGCATTTTTTAGTGGAAAACAATTATATACACACTTTACGGTCCACGAACGCCACATTGGCGTCATTTTTGAGAAAAACGTTATGATCTGGAAACACTAATGCGGCATCTTCGGATACCTGCAGCTCTACTACAAAAAATCAATATAAATTTCAATCTTCACTTTCTAAATTTATCAATAGATGGATGAAGAATATACACGAGATCTAAAATCGAAATAGGAAAAAAACAATTTCGGTGTAGTTATTCAGCAAAAATGTGCGGACCGTAAAGTGTTAAAGTAAATAAAACAGAATGTTTAGTAATATTTCTACAATTTTATATTATAAAAATTGGAATTGCTCTTGCTCATTGTGAACATTTTCAAATAATAGTATAAAATTGTGGACACAGTACTGAACAAATCTTTAGTTATAGAATTAAAAAAAAGATGTCATTGATAAGAGACAGCAAATAATATAATACATACTTCGAAGTGGAGAGATAAATTTTCACTAATATCGTTTATTCTCAAAAAAAAACTCAGATTCACTCTCACTTCGACAAATGTATAAAATTAATTTACCATATCTAAGAATTTATTAGCACAATATGAATCTAGGGTGTTAGAACAAAAGAGAAGATGTATTGCGTACCTTTTCTATACAGCTATATATAGATAAGTAAATGTATGTTTAAAAATAGTCCTGATGAGGGCATAAGCCGAAATAGCCTTCAACTATATACCATATAAATTTTGTAGAACTATGTTATATTGCTATTTTTTCATCCTGTTGTAATGGAGTTCTACCAATATGGTAAATATCGATTCAATCAATAAATTATCGGAGTAAAATTATAAGCTGATAAGCTGAGAAATAATGAATGAGCGTACCGCAGACAATAGTTTCTTCACTAATGGTCTGCGGAGTTTTTTGGGTGAGCCAAAAGAACGGAATTTTTAAGATGTATTTTATGGATTATTAAATTATATTATTTTATTACTGTCTATTATAATATACTTAAATATTTTATATATTAGCATATAGTGTTGCAAAATTAAATGTTTTGATTTAAAAATCAATTTCATTGAAATGAATTACTTTAAATTTAATGAAACATTTTACCAACAAAATGACGGGTTGCCAATGGGCAGCCCTCTAAGCCCATTACTTGCAGAAATTTTTATGGACAACTTCGAATCTAAACTTCTTGAATTAGATAAAAATAATATAGTATATTACTACCGCTATGTAGACGATATCTTGATTTGTTGGCAAGGCACAGATAGACAATTAGATAAATTTCTACAGAAAGCTAACTCTATACATAGTAATATTAAATTCACACTAGAGATAGAGGTAGACAACTCCATCAATTTCCTGGACTTAGCCATTAGCAGAGTTAAAAACAGACACACTTTTAAATTTTTTAGAAAACCTACCTTTTGTGATACCACAATTCACGCAAAGTCTCTCCACTCATGGAATCATAAGCTTGCGGCTTATAACTCCATGGTCCATAGGCTAGTAACTGTACCTATGAGTCAGGCAGATTACGACAAAGATCTGCATACTATTAAATCCATAGCCCATAATAATGGTTATGAGATAACGACGATAAATAATTTATTATATAAAAAACAATTAAATCTAGCTAGAAAACTCATTTATCCGAACCCAATACAAGATAACCGCTTCTATAAATCTATTAACTACTTAGGTAGCGTTAGCGAAAAAATTCATCGGGAGAATAAAAACTCAATAAACGTAGCTTTCAAGGTCAACAATAATTTAGGCAGACATCTTAAAAATAGTAAAGATAAAATCAATAAACTGGACAGAAGCGGTATTTATAAAATGTCCTGTGGCTCATGTTTATCCGTTTATATCGGACAGACAGGTAGAAGTATATCTACTCGAGCTAAGGAACATGTAAGATCATTCAACAATAAAAAAACAGATTCACAATTCTCTAATCACGTTATTAATGAATCACATAATATATATTCAAACTCAGCCCCTAAATGTTTGCATCATTGTAGTAAGGGTCGGAGAATGACGGCTTTGGAACAGCTAGAAATCAATAGACACCAATTATCACAAAGGATTCTTAACGAACAAACCAACATAATAGTATCGCCACTTGTCCAGCCGTTGCACAAAGGGGTGGTCTGATTTACTTCCAGAAGGATCACTTCCGTCCCACATATAATCTTATTGTCATAGACACCTATTGTTTCATTTAGAATTTTGAAAATTTAGTGTCATTGTGTTAAAGTAACAAGCTAGGCCGTTGGAACAGGAGAGAGGATGTGTTGTGTGCCTTTTCTGCACAGCTATATATAGATAAGCAAATGTTAGTTTAAGCATAGTTCTGACGATGGCGTGAGCCGAAATAGCTATCAACTATATTTGTTAAAAATAATTTTGTAGAACTAAAATACATTGCTATTTTTTCACCGTGTTATAATGGAGTTCTACCAAGTGAATGCCAATTCAATCAATAATTTTATAAATATTTATTATTTTGTTCATATGTTGGCAGTCCGCAAAATTTTTTGACTTTTTGGCAGTCTGCGGATGTAAAAAGGTTGAGAAACTATGCCACAGACGATCAGAGTTCTGTGATATAAAAGTAAATTGTGAAATATTACAAACAGGAGATTCTCATTAAAAGCATTACAGATGTGTATTTGTTACCATATTGAAATATTATTATAATGGTGGTTGCTTACTGGCCAATTAATAAATGAAAGTATTCTCAAGGCATCATTTTTGTAAATGGTATCCGCATTCATGTCAGTCTCGTCGTCACCAACTGGTTCGGGTTCACCGACAATCTCCTGGAAGCTGTTCGGTGTGGTGATAGTTTCTTCCTGTTGCGCCGCATCCCCGGGCGGGACAATAGGAACATTACCAGAAGTTGACGGATTTAGAACAAAAGGGCACTGAGGATCCAGTCGACGATGTCTTGCCATAACCTGGTCGCCGTAATTCCATTCTGATATCTTCCCCCCGCATCTGAAGCACTGTACCTCAACTCCGTGGCCGGAAAAGAAGAATCCGGCTTTGGCGATTCTGAACGGTTCTACTTCAGCACTGGGTGGCCAATTTCTAAACGTTTGTAGCCTGTTTTCTTCATAATTCATAATTTTCCGCAAGCAAAATATCAGCTGTCAGATGCGAGTGTAAAAATATACAAACTTACTGTTCTAAATACACATATCGTTAACCTTGACCTTTTCGATGTAATTATTGTGATTAAAATCTATTAACGGTACACAGCAACGCAACGATTACAATTAAAAGAATGTTTATAATATCTGTCGCGCACCTAATGTAATGAAATCATATTTATTTTGTTTGCGCTGTAAGTCATTTTGCAACAACTTAAGGGATGCCAGTAAAATAAATTATTGTGTAGTTATACAAAGAAAACAGATATAGACAAAAAATTTCTAGTCTATGATAAAATACTTTGACGTTTAGCGCTATCTTATACGTTTCAATGTTTTGAATTTTGCGGCATTTATTTAGTACAAATTGCTTTCTAAGTAAGTTAAGCTTACATATATATTTCAAGAATCGAAATGGCCCTTTTCCCAGCGTACGGAGATACGACGCAGGCTGAGAAAGACGGCGACGGTGGTAAATCATTTTTATATACAAACTAATTTCAATTCGTCTATCAATTTAGTTTACATTGTCTGAGAAAGCCATTTCAATGTTATTTTCATGTCTCGTATCCATATATAGTTTTGTATTGTCAGTCGTCATTAAAAACCAATTATAATTTATTATTTCGCTGTATGTACAATCGATGTTATGTTCTGTTTGTAAAAAAATCACCAGCCGCCACAGTGTGTTCGCGCGTAAACATAAAAAAAAAGTTTAATGCTCCCCTTTTATCCAATAAGCTCTAACAGTGTAGAATTGAGAAATTTGAAATATTGCATATTTATTATCATGTGTTCCAGTGTCACTTGTGAATTATTCAGTCATTTTTAAATTTGAATTATTACAACTTTGTACGATTCCACATGTTTTGTCACTAACGACCCGGGTTTCGCCTTTCGGCATCTTCAGGCATTCTATCACACGGACGCAACAGAACTGACGTGTGGAATCGTACAAAGTTGTAACGATTCAAATCCCATCAAGCACCTTCAGTCGATATCATAAATTATTCAGTCATTATTGTCGTCTTCTGTGTATGGTAAGATTTTTTTTTATATTAATTGGCTCAGTCTAGGTTCAACTCCCGGCAGATGAATATCAAAATGTTTTTTTTTTTTTCAATTTCAATTTAAAATCTTGAAGATAGGTGTTTTTGATATCATTTCACCTGAAGTTGATTTTAGGCGGCTTTTTGATAATTTAAAAATATTTGATTTTTGATAATTTAAAATAAATTCAACAGTTTTGATGTTGGTCAATCAAATCTTATGGAAACTATCTCGAATTTCACTCTAATCAGCCCACTGTATGTGTGTGTACTTTTGGCGTCATTATCCCGTCACAAATGTGTTAATTTAAATAATGCATACTAAATTTATCCTTCCAGATTCACTCAGAAAAGACGCTGAAAATCCACAAAACGTTTTGGGCTTAGAAGAAGATATTCTTATTGGAAACATCAATGATCATACACTTGAACCCTTTGATGAAAGCGAGGTGCTAAAGTCGGATTCATCCAACGATGACTCCAGCAAAGTTAAACAATCCGAAAGTGAGGAAGACCAAAACAAATCAAGAAAGAGGAAAAAGAAACAATCAAAAAAGAAGACGAAAAAAAGCAAACCGGAAAAAATGACAGGAGATGATTTCTACATTGATAAAAAAATAGACTACGGGAATTTGAGAGTGTCGACATTATATAACCCAGCCAGACCATAGTAAATGAAAACATTTAATATTTATATTTTGTTTAATAAATATATACGGAACTCATTGGCCACACAGGTTGAGGAACGCTGTGACTCAATGTTTATGTTTGGAGGCTCACATTTTGGGAGCTCATCATTATTTGTCATGTGTATGAATTGATAACATTATTAAAATATACAATGAGTTTTTTCTTCAAGTAAGGCTAAGTGTGAACAATTTTTGTGTTTTAATGCTTTGTTTATGCTCTTACCATTAAACCTTTAAAGAAATAAAGCTGAAAAATATCCTGTAAGATGATGGAGGGAATTGCCAGACTTGGGGAGAAACGGTTTTATTCTTTCATATTATAATAATAAAAAATGATAGTTATGTAATGTTGAACATTTTTTTCGAGATAATTATTTTGTTTTCATAAAAAATGCATTTGGTCATTTCGGTTTGCATTTTGATAATTTATCACAGATATTTGTTTCAGCTATGACTACTCAAGAGTTACACTTGGAGGTTTTATTTCGAAGCGTTCCATGAAAAAAACCGACCGCCGAAGGTATTACAACATGTCAATCGTACCGTACACTGAAGACGCGGCAACAAAGAAGTCAAAACCTGCAAAGGGGCGACCGAAGAAACCTTTGGTTGATTTCATAACTATAATTGACAGCGGCGAACCCTGGGACGATATGACTGTCGAGAAAGACTTGCTTGATAAAACTGCTCAATTCAACAAATATGTTAACAGTCATCCTTATGATGTTGATAAATGGATAGAATATGTTAAGTTTCAGGTAATATTATTTACTTCATCATAACTTTGTCTGAATAGAGAATGTTACAACTTATAGATGTATTGTTTATAATGATGAAAAAAGTAAATTATTTTATAAATGTCTCTTCAGGCATCGGAAACTGCAAAGCCTTATTTATTTTTTATGTCCAGTCCTGTAACCGAGTGGTATCATTGCATTTTAACTTTTGTCTTTATTTGTGTGCATGGTGAGGGGCTTAAAATCCCTGATGGAAACTTTCGTTCTGTAAATTTGTGATTAATTAATGGCTTTATACGATATATGTTGCAACAATAGTACATTTCACTTGGAAATGTATTTTCAGTGGTGAAATTTGGTTTACCAACTCAGGTAACAATAATGTACTTAATGTGTTGGTAATATTATATTGTTCCCAATGGTTTCAATAAAATCTGTGGACAATATCTATTACTGTTGATAAAATTTTTAGATATTTTGAGAGTGTGCTGGGATGTAATTTCACTGAAGTACCAGTAACAAATATTTTTAATTGAAATTTCTCTGTGATATTTATGAATGAATGGATGTCTGTTATAGCTTATTTAATCCTTTGAGTAGAGATGTGTACCTGGAATGTGCCTTTCTGGCATTATCCTTATTTTTCATGAAAACATCAGTGTTATCGTGAGTTAAAGTCAGGCAAATTTCCATTCAAATGGATATGTTAATAAACAAAATAGTCGATTTTGGGCAATATAACATCCAAAAATTATTTATAAGTCACTTTTGCGTCTATTTAGTGACAATATGTTCCGCTGTGTGATCTGGAGGAATTATTAGATTTAATTTTTTGAAGACAAATGTAGCATTATGGTAATTGTCAATAGAGAATTTTTTGCAATGAGTGTTTTAGCTTGCAACATTCTCGAAATAATAACATGACAATGCTGTAAATATGGTGATAAACAATAATTCTAATGGCATGTTACAGGAAGATCGTAAAGCTTTTGACATTTGTAACAATCGCGTAACAAGCGAAGCGACCGCTAAAAATCTCTGTTACGCAAAGCAACTCTCTATTTTGGATGCGGCTTTGAAGATTAACTATAACAGTATGGAATTGCTGAGCAAAAAAGTGGAATTATCTGAGCAGAGCATGCCCAATGATCAATATCTAGCAATGCTCAAACAACTTGTTTCAACAACAGGTAATTTTCTGTCATTGCACTTCCTTCAACTCATTCTGTATGTATGATATAAACGCTGTGCTTGTCCATTTATTGTAGGCATGCATATTATACATTCATTTTGTTGTAAATTTTATTTCGGTTGTTTCCAAATTAGGCTAGAATTGATATAACGTATGTTAGGGTGGGTAGAATCTTTTAAGATTATTTTATATGTTGAATTTAAATGGTTAACATTTTTAAAGTGATCATTGACAATCTCAAGAATGTATGTCTACTTGTATAGATACAAATAAATTGAAATGTTTCTCCGGCATTCTTGTGCAGTTCCAATAATGCTATATATTTCAATATTGATGTTATTTTTGTTTCCACTTTAATTTTGGTTTGACTGAAAATCCACACATTTGAAATGATAAGGTATCTCTTACTTACGTTTTAACGGTAGTTGATTCTTGTAAACACCTCTCATTACAAAGTTATCAGGTGGTATTAGCTATAAGATTATTTTTTTTCAAATTCTAATGACATTATTAACAAGTCAGTAGTTATTAAAATTATGCAAACTTTATGCTGACTGTATTTGAGCGCATCCATCTGTTAGAATGTCTGAACATGCCGAAAGGCAAGACTTGAATTGTGAATGATAAATAATGTGGAAGTAGACCTTGTTTGAATGATTTAATTTATTTTTGTTTGTTTGATTCTTTCAGATATGAAGAAACCATTACTCATTTGTTCTTGGTTTTGGTATATTGATTCCGTGCAGTGCTCTATGGCCCTCAGTTCGGTTCCATCTGTGAAAGAAATGTATGCAGCTGCCATAAAAGCTTTGAACAAAGCGTTAGGACCTAGTTATCAAGTTTCACACGTTGGTAAGAATTACACTTGGTGATCCAGAATTAACTGAATTTATTGGTTATAAAGATACATTATTTCCATTGTTAGTTGTGATATGTCTTTATTGTTTTGATAACTTTTTGACCTATATTTTGTAAAAATCTGTTGGCTTGAAACAATACTCAATGACTTAAAATCAAGAAATATTCTATAATATTTATTCGAATAAGGATTTATTCTGTGATCTAGTAATGATGAATATGACAACATGATATATGATGATAATGATATTATTCAAGTGTCGGTTGATACAATAGCTCCAGATTACTTTCTACCAGCCCAATATTTCTCCTTAAATACTAGGCCACTGATAGAAGTATAAAATGATTTTAAAATTTTTACATGTTTATCCCCATTAGTTTGTAGTAAATGTATTTATTAATGAGTTATAAATATACAAAAAGTCTTGTTTCTGCTAATTAAAAAATTCAGTTTGTTTGAGATTCAATTCGTTAAAATGTTATAAAGTTAAGATATTAAATATATTAATGGCCGAAGGCCCATATAATGGACAAATATAAATTTTGATTTTGTTTTGATCATTATTCACGGGGTAAATATTATGTTTTTTTTCTTTAGATATCGTTTACCGGTTGGGTTTGTTTTTGCGGCAGTCTGGATTGTGGGAGCAACTGTGGATGTTGATGAAAATGAACATTGAAATGAATTTGGCCGCGTCGAGTAGTGGCCAAACCTTTGATTTTGAAGCACTCTTGCCTAAGGTGGATGAAAATTCGTTAATGGCTGAAGAAAATAAGGTAACATTTTCTATTTGTTTATTAGTCCAAGATTGGGAATAAAAATATTCTAAAAGAGTGACTATATCATTTACTCCATAACACTTATTTTTGCTGGTTTGTACAAGTCCTTAACCCGTTCCGTGCCGCTGTTTTTCATACAAATTAAATTTGCCCTTTCCATATAGAGTTATAAATAGAGCAATAAAAAATAATTGGGTTGGCTTTTATGGAAGCCAGATGCATTAGGAATGTTTCACAACATTAAAAAATACAAGGAAATGTCCTATGTTGTCACAATCTCTTTAAAAAATATATCACTGACAAATAACTGACTCATAAATCGCCATTACCGTGACATAACGAAGCTGCCAATCAAACTCAAATGAGCAAGCGCCGTTACTGTCACGTGTCATGGAGTGTCATATTGCAATGCCGAGAGATTGGTGCAAAGTTCAGTGCGAAGTTCGACGTGAAGTTTGGCGCGTAATTTCAAACTGATTTGTGGTGACCTGGCGGAGATTGCGATAAATATAAAGGGTTCGAAAAATCGATTTTTTACAACATTAAAACCTAATATTTTTGAAAAGTGTATGGAAGTGTCAGTATCAGGACAAATTAGGTGATATTTTGAAACCTAAATCAAACCATATATGCAAAAGATTGCCTTTATTACTGATGTTTGAAAGCTCGCATCTCATACCTTGAGACATTCACGTAAGAAGGATCAATATTAGCATTTTTAAAGCTAAAATTTGCAATGGTCAATTCTTCAACATTTCATCTGCTCATGCAAAATAAAAATACTTGTGTGTTTAATAGGTTAAGTCTTAAAATATGATAAGTAAGATGTCCCAAGATAACAACAATAAAAATTGAAAGGAGAAAGAGGACTGGTTGAATCAATGGCGTTCAGCGATAGCTTTGTGGAAATTTGTTTATCATATGAAATTTGGAGTTATAACGTTTTCATTCCTTCCACTAGTTTAACTACATTTATGGTTTATTCTCACTGGTCAATTGAAAATGAAAAATCACGATTCTTTTATTAATTATGAATTTTTTAGTTAATATCTAGTGGACTTCCCTTGAGTACCATTTGGTGCCGGATTGAATCTCTTCGTAGCACTCTGCACTGGCTTCCATCGAGGAATGACAAGTCGGACGACCCGCAGAGGATCGTCTTCTCCACCGATCTGGCAGATTTCATTAAGCCCGTCACCAATAAGCCTGACACCTTTAACTTGATTGTGAATCTCATAAGGTGTGTTGTGTTGCTATGTGAATTATTCATTTTTTCTCTGCTCATCTCGTTTATATGTTACCTGCATATATGCAAAATAATCAAAAATAAACAATTCTTCAAGATTCAATTGGCTAATATATTTTCAGAATGAATGAACTTCAAATGTCAACACATGGTCGTCTGAACAATCACATATACTTTGAATACTTACCTTTTTTGTCAGATATCGTTTGGAAGCCTTCAGGGGTGTGCAAACTTTAAACCGCTCCCTGCTAAGCCACAAAAAAGATATTACAACTTATAATTAATTAACCTGTTCCACGCGGCTGTTTTTTATACAAATTAAATTGGTCCTTTCTTTCCATATAGAGCCATAAATAGAGCAATAAAAAATAATTGGGTTGGCTTTTATGGAAGCCAGATGCATTAGGAATGTTTCACAACATAAAAAAACACAAAGAAATGTCCTATGTTGTCACAACCACTTTAACAAATATATTCTTAACAAATAACTTGCTTGTAAATCGCCAATACCGTGATGGATCGAAGCCACCAATCAAATTCAAATGAACAAGTGCCATTACTGTCACCTGTCTCATACCTTGAGACGTTCGCGTGGAAAGGATTAATAATTGCTGTTAATCAAACTTTTTGAGATTATCAGAAAAACTATGCTATATTTATTAAAATTGGCTTTTGTAAGTTTTTTTGAGTGTCAACTATGAACACACTGCAATAGCCGCCTTAATAGTTAAGACAATAGCTGTTAAAGGGTTTGTTTCATGAGTATATTTGATGATTCTGGAAAAAGAGCACATATATTTGAAAAAAATGCCCTATGCCATCATGAAAGTGGTTAATTTTATGTATTGTTACCGAGGTTTATTTAAAGATATTTTTTTTGTTTTGTTTTACAGACTATTAAAGGTGCCCATGTTGCCTATGAAGCAAGCATTGGTTGATGTACTTTCGTCAGCTGCTATTGATTGGGAGCTAGATAGTGCTGATTCAATGCCATTCTTGTATACATGGATTGATGGATTACGTCCGTTAGATAGATTACAAGTGAGAATGGTTTCAAAAGTTATGACGGAGTTTTCGGAAGCTCCAAATGCCTTTGAAGGCACGGGAGGTAAATGGTTAACATTAATATTTTATGACACATTCGATTTATGATGGCACGCAATTTAAATTGTCACTTTGATAATGGATGAAGAATTCAAAGTGCACATGTAAATATGCATACATCTTGAACAATTCAAATTTTATGTAATAATTTTTTTTCTTCTTTTACAGGTTACTTCAATTTTGTAACATCGATGATGCTACAGTGCTCGAATTGGTTCGAGGGAAAAGAAAAAACAGCACTTTTAATTTGGTGGATCCGTTACCAAAGATTTGTAATTGCTGCTTTATGGTAATTAGCCTTTTGTATAATTTTTACCTCTAGTCATAAACTTGAAAACAAGAAAAGGTGCTATGTTGTATGGGGCAATTGAACTTATTTGCAAAAATTGCCTCAGGGAATGCATAATAATGACCATCCCTGCTCTATTAGATTCTGTTGCGTTTACTGTTACACTATTCAGCAATGCTTTTGGATTTCATTTTAAGTGATTGTTGCAAACCGAGGAGTGCTGGGATTTTTTGCTTACGTTTGGTTTAGTTATACCTATTTTAATGATCAAAATGAAACCATTTGAAAATTTCAGCAGAAGCAGGTATGGCCATTGAAAATTATGTGTAATGTTTTTATTTATTTATAGTACTGAAGATAATTCTCAAAAGGCAATTGCTTCCCGTGTGCGCAAATCGGTGAAAGAAGTTCTTAAATCTGAAAGAGAAAATGTGATTTTGTATGCAGAATTCTCATCTCTTGAGGCGCAATTGTGTGGAATGGTAAGGGGCTGTGCCGTTTTAGAGACTTCACTCAGAGCTATTCCAAGTAGCTACAGCCCATCGAGAGTTCATCTGGCGAGGTTTTCTTTTATATATATTTTTTGGTTTTTAATATAATAATGTAATGTTGGCTAAGTTATAACAATGCACTGATTACATAACATTCGGCCAGTATGTTATATTTTGTTTGTAAACTATTTAATTTTTTTAGATACGTTTTGAATGATTACTTGTAAACATTTTTTTTATATATCTGTTGATTATTAACTTTTAATTTGTATTGAATCAGTTCACAATGCTCTTGATTAGCAAAACTGACCCTGATTATATAGTGTAATTATAAAAATAAATATACAATCGGTGGTGTTAATTGTTAATATTATTTACAGATCTTTCATTAAATTATTGCTGAAAGGAGACGGGCAATGTACTGAAAGCGTTATGCGGGCAATAAATGTCCTCGTTTCGTTGGCAAGCGATAAAATTCTCCCTAAAGATCTTTTGACACCGTGCAGCGACCAAACCATTGAAGAAGCACTAAATTTGGTATGTTGAATCACTAATTGTTTCATGGTGTTTTTTTGTCCGCTGTTGAAACTTTCTCTTAATATATTGCATAAGAGCCCATAAACATTAACCCACTGGTTACTAAGATCTCAACTGTTGAGATGTCAAATTGCAGAGTGTTAATAGAGTCAAAACTTTTGGATACCAGGCTAATTATTGTGTTGAAATACACCATGATTTGTCCGATAATCTCTAAAGTTTGTGTAAAACCAATTAATTTTTGAAATATATAAATATGTAATGCTGAAATATCCTTAGCGTGGCTATGCAGGAATTGGGTTAGTCAATATTTTTTACTTCCATCTCCAGACATCCAAATGAATTTATGAAAATCACTTACAAAATTACATTTTTAAATCGCTGATAGCTACAGTGCGTGTATATTATCGAAAAAGGTTTCTCAATATTTTGTGTTTCACATTTTATTGCAGCAGTAAAGAGAGTGTTGCAATTTATTACATGGCCAAAATGTCACGAGCTTAAATAGTGATAACATTGAAATAATAATTATTGTTATTTTAGTATTCACTTTGTTTGTGAATATTGGCTAGAACATATATATATATATATATACGAGGTTGGTGTGTGAAGTTTCAACTCTTCTGTACATGACCAGGATGGGACGACAGCTGAACTATTTTATATCATGCATCGATTGTTCTTTTTTCCCAGTTCTCAGGCCGTACCGATACTCAACTTCTGGCCGCTGCAAACTTTGACCGGGATATGCTGTTAGTTGAATTCATGGTACCCGATGAGGCCGTCGATTGGATTTGTTGTCACGGTTGGCTGATTTACTTGACGCAGTCGCACAAGGCGTTGAAAAAGTTTTACAAAAAAATACAAACGGCAACCCACATTGAAAAGGATGACAGGAAACAATTTGACTCGAAACGGTATGTTAGATTTGTTTACCGAGATTTAAATTTATACTTTTAATTTATTCTTTTGATTGATTATACTACATGCATAGGATGCTACTAATCTAGTGTAAAAATATTTTTAAATTTACCTCAATTTTCTAGTGGTTAATTAAACATAGAAATTATCTTCATAACGAAGTCATGCAAATAATGACTGTTAGTCTGTTGGTCACTTTTAAAAAACAAGATATACGAAAACCTTGATACAATTGAGTTATGCACGTGTTTATATATTTTCATCATTGTTTCCAGACAAACTTGGATTCGAGAGAACCTGTTTGAATGGTTTGTCACAGTCACAGGTTCCAACATTCGCATTACGTCAGATGGAAATCCTGACGATGTATTATCGGAGCGTAAACTTTTGACGCAATCTCTGGAAGAATTTTCATCGAACAGCGTCATAGTTTCGTATTGTGTAGAAGCTTGGGCGAACAGCGGACCGATTGGCAGATGGCGCTTGATAAATATTTTGAAACATTCCGATCGCCCGTCACAACTGTTGGCAATAGGATTCCTTCTACACGATTTTGTGCATCTATATCGTAGCTTTGGTAGGATATGTTGTCATATATATTCATGCATAATAATTATTCAAAACTACATAAAAATGATTTTGAACCATTATTTAATGTGAGACCTGTTTTGTTGCAGAGCCAAGTTACGAAGATTCGTGGCAGCCCGGACATGCGAATCGCTTACTGAATCTCCTCCAAACTTTGTCTCGCCACTCAACTCTCAAGAGATGCATATTAATTTGGCAGATGTATTTAATGTTTGTCTCCCGTCACACTCAAGAACCCATAGAATCAGCGAAAAAAGTTTTATACCAAGCGTTAGATGAATGCCCCTGGAATAAGGTTAGCTTAAAATGCAATATCAATATCTCTAAAACTGAAAGCTTCCGTTTCTATTATTTTCCTTACAATCTTCCATAAGATAATTAATCCAAAATATTTCATTTTTGATTACTAAGCCTGTAGATACTGCTGACGTATTGTGTCTTTGAAAACACGCACACCTTATGCGATACAGAGACGTCTTAAAACAGTTATTATTCAACGTGACTTATGTGTTCCTGACCACAAGAACCAAAATGCACTCCGACATTATTTATAGAATGGTTTTAAAATTATTTCATATAATTTATTATAAGGTGGCTTGTGTTTTCAATTTTTGTGTTATAATTTTCTTAAAGCAATCTTGGCTTTCCATCATCCACATTATTGTTCCACTTCTGAGTAATGCTGATCCACTATCTAATTTTGTGTTTTTTTCAGGGTTTGTATCGAAAAGCCTGTGCTAATTTACCGTCAGAGTATGCAGAACTGATAGATTTGATGGTAGAGAAACAAATAAGACTTCATACGATGCCTGAAGAATTAGAGCCGCTTTGAAATTTTTGCAACAAAGGATCTCCTGTGAACAGTATACATGAATATTGTAGGAGTTCATTGTAAATAATGTAAATTATTGAAATTTTTTGTACAATCTAATCCTTTAAAATCTGTTAAATGTAGCCCGATTTGTTCTGACAATCTTTTTAGATTAAATGAAGGTTAATATTGTTTTTTTTTTTTGTTTGATTGAGATAATGTGGAACCTCATCAATACACTATTCCTACAATTTATGATAAATTGAGTCTGGTTGGTATTATTTTTAAAAATTATATGAGCAGTATTTATTGTAAATTAAATATAGTACTTTGTAAAATAAAAGAATTAAAAATATCTCTATTTTATTCTAAGGAAAATAATTGAATCTTTCATTCACAAAAGGTGTAGATTATTCAATAATGATATAACCGTACGCTTAAATTCTACATAACAGTAACGCCGTGTGAAAATAATGGCTCTGACATCTGACATGAAGGGGCAAAATCCTGGCACAACTATTTTACACATAGACCAATTTCATAGATATACCAAATATAATGTTTTGGACTTTTGAGTGGCATATGAAAGCTGATGCTAAATATTTGTTTTTGCAACAAGCCACAATCTTTTTTCATCGGAAACTCAATTTAACAGTATCATGGTTTATAGATTTTACTGTGCCAATGTTATACGGTAGCCCTATGGCAAGATATCCGTTTTGAATGACCACCCAATTACTCAATTTTGCTAATGTATCTCAGAGTGATAAGTGTTGGAAATTGAAAATGTAAATTTATTACATAAATGAAATTAAAAACATGTAAATTTACCTATTTTTCTTTATTGAATCAAGTATGTCACCAGATTCATTTTGCATATTGAATAGCACAATTTTTACTGTTCAACACTATGATATAATAAATGTTTTGTAATACATTCTCTCAAGAATACCAAAATAAAAATACTCTCCACCCTTGTGGTTATTTTAACATTGATATAAAAGTTCTATTAAATGACAAAGACATAAATCAATAGAGCTAATTGAAAAAAGATAAATCTATTCATCGGCCAGACGGACCCCTTATTGTGTTGGGACGGTTTGTTGTCTCTCTTCATAGGATCTGTATTTGGAGGCACGATACCTTGTATTTCTTCCTTGCAAATATTATTGCATTTTTCTCTAAATTATTCAAAATACTTGGATTAGTTATCATTACATTTGTTTGTATCATTGATAAACTGTGTGTAGTTTTTTTTAAAATAATACAAACACATTTTTTTTAGTACTTATTTCCATAATATATTTTTTGATCAGGACCAGTTTCGCTCAAGGAAATAAATACTAAAAAAATGTGTTATTATTATTTAAAATATCATGCCTTTCCATCAAGAAGTGACAGTTAATATCTTAAAAATATACGCAGTTTGATAGCAAGATTATAATTACAGTAAACTCCTTATTATCTGTTCACGGTTTCACGATTTACTTAGAACATTGATCATTTGATCGGATCGAGTTATAACTCAACATATATCAATACTTCTATCTATCAGATTTCACATTAACGAAAAGAATGATGAATATGAACACGATAACTTTACTTGTTTGCTATGCGATTGCAATTATTTAAAAAAAATGAAAGGGTTTGCAGTATGGGAGCTGAAGTCCTTCAGAGAAGATGGGAGGAAGATTGTTTTAGGCTTATACCTTTTTATAAGTAAATAGTCAGTATTAAACTTATGAAATATTATTATAATTATATTTCTGAAAAAAATATTCCAGATTATCTGTGCGGCAACCCCCCTCCACTCCTAAGTTGAAATAATTGGAAGTTTACGGTGATCAAAAATTGTTATTGCGAGGGTTAATATATGTTGACTCGAAGTGTATCTTGACTGCATCGATTGAATGCACAATATAAATTGGAAAAGGGATAGACACATGAATGAGACAGACGAATGAAAAAATACTCACGTGGAGCAAGATTGTTCTCGGGCGCATTCAATCAAATCCTTCCAATTTTTCAACAAGTCAACTTCGTAAGGTTTGCATTTTTGTCGGCTTTTCTTGTGATCAAACATTCCGATCAGTTTTCCTTCAGATGTCAACAGAGTCCAAGTATTACCTTCCTGCTCTTTCTGAATAGTGATTGTTCAAAAGGATTATTAAGACAGAGTTTGCATTCTAAAATTTGAAGTATAGTGTGCTCTAGAAGTCTAGCTAGATGACTGTATAATTTTATTTGTAAGCATTGAGTTAAACCGAAAGTAGCATTGTATTCACATGGTATGTTCATATTTTAGATAATATGATAATCGGAAATATTTAACAAAGATAGGAAAACTCTCGTCAGCTTGATAAATTATGAAAATTTCTCTGTTAGATATATGACTCCAATTTTTGCCTCTTTATTAAATTCCTAATTCTCTTTGATTATGATCAAAAAAATCGATCAAGAGTGCTTTCATCTAATAATCAGATGTGGCCAGATGTGAACTTTATGTTTGAACCCACTACTACTTAATTAATTAATTTTTAAAATAACACTAATTTTAACGGAAAATGTTAACTATTATTGAATGGGATCATCCGATACTGACCAAACAGATTTTCTTTTCCAAGCAGAGAGTACTATCGTTTTCTGATGTTTTACGATAGTCATATGAGTGGAGTTCTTGGTTGCATTTACTTATGTCAACCATTTTGGCCTCAGAAACCTGTTCAACATGGAGAAAAAGCAGTGTATTTTAGATTATTTATTTTCATGCTGTATTTAAAAATTAAATAGTTATATTGTAACCTCAAGTTAATACTGAAGATGCAGCTACACATTCCTCAATTTACAAAACATAAAACATTTATAAAGGATCAAAAAAATGTCTGATACTACAATTATTCAGATACATATGTATACCAAAAAACAAGCATTATTGTGATCTCTCCTTTGTACATTGAAATTTCGATGTGAAAAATATTTCACAATATACTTTTGATTAAAAATATTTCTAAAAAAGCATTATTTCCATACACTGGATAACCATACCCGAGTCTCATTGACATCATAGGCTTTTATTAAGCCTGCTTGCTAGACACATACAGTGGAACCTCGATCAACCGTTCTCGCATAATACGTTTTCCCGGCTGGAACGTTTATTTTTTATAGTCCCATCAAACTCCCATAAGAACAATGTTAAATAGTCCCGCATTGACCGTTTCCCGATTCCCTCGATAAACCGTCTAAATATTTTGGTCCCTTCACAAATATTATCCCGATTGACCGTTTTTATTGCATATTTCTCCGTATCTCAGCAAGCAAGTTTAACACAACCGAGTGCAGGTGTTATATCTCGACACGTTGGAATGTGCTGTACATGTTGGACGTAACGCATTGGACGCATGTGCTATTTTTTTGGGTTGAAATCCACCACATGCGTATTATTGTTTATGATGTAGAATGCAAATGTAGAATTTTTTAAAATTCATGGTAATAATGATTCCTGTACACAAACTTTTTAGTCGCGTAGCTGGATTTGTACAAGTCAGTTGCGTTCAATATTGCCTCACATCTCGTATCAAAAATTATTCCAAATTGAAACTAAAATGCCGCCACCCATGAAGAAAACTAGAACTCTAGCTGAGAAGCTAAAAATAATTCAAGACGTCGAAAACAATCCAGGAGAAAAACGAGTTGACATAGCAAAGCATCTGGGATTAGCACTATCAACTCTAAACACGGTTGTTGCTATGAAGAGTGAAATTCGCAAAACAATTGAAAATAAGAAAGTCTGCTAAGGAGTCCACTTTTGGAGAGCTTGAAGAGATTCTTTAAGCATGGTTCCAGCAGGCGCGAGCTGAAAACATACCTATTGATGGATCCATAGTCAGAAAAAAAGCTTTGCAAAAAGCCAAAATAAAATGGATCACAAATTTTTCTGCATCGAACGGATGGATCAACAGGTTCAAAGATCGGCATGGTCTTGTTTATAAAAAGCTAGCGGGCGAGAGTGCTGCTGTGGACCCAGACACAACCACATCATGGATAGCGAGATTACCTGAGATCGTTGAGGGATACGAGCCATGAGATATTTACAATGCTGACGAGACGGGTCTCTTCTTCGTGTGCCTTCCGGATAGAACTCTAACATTAAAGGGTCAGTCCTGTCATGGAGGAAAAAATTCTAAAGAGCGGATTACAGTACTACTATGTATAAATAGTGATGGGTCAGACAAAATGCGGCCAATTATAATAGGAAAATCGATGAATCCTTGATGTTTTAAGAATATAAAAACACTTCGCGTAAAATACCACACCAACAAGAAGGCATGGATGACCACCGATATTTTTATGGCTTTCTTAAGGAATTTTGATTCCTCAATTAGTGTGGAGGGGCGTAAAATACTACTATGTATGGACAATTGTGCCGCCCACCCTCGAGATTCTTCATTTCTTAAGAACATCAAGGTAGTTTATTACCCTCCAAATTGTACTAGTGCTTTACAACCACTCGATTTGGGAGTGATAAAGAACTTTAAACAACTTTACAGAAAACAGTTGGTACTAAACTGGTGGTAAAACGAGTTTGAGGCCTCTTTGTTCCGATTAAAGTGCCAAACAACATAGAAGCAAACTAACATAAAGGACTCTTTAAAAAAGAAATTTTATATAAAGTATGTACAAGTAACTAATAAATAAATGTTTTTTAAGATTTTACTTGTTTATTATTATTTGAAGCTTTCCCGCATTCATCGTTTCCCACAATTACCGTTTTATTTTCAGGGTCCCTTGGAAAATGTAAAATCGAGGTTTCACTGTATTCAATTATTTAATACCAAGATTTCTGGAACCATTTAATAATACTGAGTGAAAATGTTAATCGAAAATTTTATTATTGAGAAACTCACCGCCACAGTGAAGGTGTGTTCATTATAATTAGTTGTGAAATTATTTTCAAGGGGTACTGGTTTCCGAGGTACTTGTTTTAATTTCTTGATTGATATCGCCACATTTTTTTCATTGGTTTCTGAACTATTTCCACCTTCAAAAGATGTGGAAATATTTTGTACGACATCAGTTAATGTACTGTTTGCATCGTCAGTACTCATTTTTTTCTCGTAAGATGTAGAACCATTTTGTATAGCATAAGTTGATGTAACGTTTGCATCGTTAAAAGTGCCAATTTCCTTCTCGTAAGATGTAGAACTATTTTGAATAGCATCAGTTGATGTAACATTTGCATCATCAAAAGCGCCAGTATCCTTCTCGTAAGATGTAGAACTATTTTGTATAGCATCAGTTGATGTAACATTTGCATCGTCAAAAGCGCCAGTATCCTTCTCGTAAGATGTAGAACTATTTTGTATAGCATCAATTGATGTAACATTTGCATCGTCAAAAGCGCCAGTATCCTTCTCGTAAGATGTAGAACTATTTTGTATAGCATCCGTTGAAGTAATGTTTGCATTGTCAAAAGCACCAGTTTTCTCCTCATAAGATGTAGAACCATTTTGTATAGCATTGGTTGATGTACTGTTTGTATTGTTCGGAACTTTATTTTCTTCATCAGTTTTCGATTCGGTTTCTCTTTTTTCAGTCGCCGAGTTCCTCTCTCTAACATTATTGCCCGCTTTGATCTGGCTGTCTGCCGTGGATTGAATTTTATTTGCAGAGTAAAGGTGATCTTTCGAAAATGTTCTTGTATCTGTCGGTCTTTCCTAGAAACAAAGTTATTTTATAAGAAAAATATTTTGTCGTCATATCATGATAATGGGTAGTCAAATATAAAAAAACTTACCTTTTCTTTGCTCTGTGGTGTCAGCTGAATGATGTTTGTTGGCAGCATTTCTACATCGTAACTATTCGAATTGATCGGTGATAATTTTGAATTCATTTGGTTTGCATTAACGACCAAATGAAGGCGCTCTTTCTCATAAATGTTATTATCTCTAGAGTTTATTTTATTCAATCGGGAATCGGTTCCATTATATTTAACAGATAAATTGTTCTCTGTTGAAATTGGTTTTGATTTTCCCAATAAGAAATGGGCATCGGAGCCGTTTCCAAATTTTTGGCTGTCAGATTCGGTGCGATTGATTCTTTCAGTGGCATTTTTTATCATGTGTTTGTTTGATGATAAAATTAAATTCGATGCGTTATTATTTTTCAATTTAGTTGCATCAGTTTTATGTTTCACAGGTGTCTAAAAAATTCAAAATCATTTTGAGCAGAATAAAAATATTTTTGTGCATATACTTCAGATACAAAAAAATATTCAAAGCACTAGAGTATTAAAATGTCGTAAATTGATGAGTGAAATTTAGTAATTTATGATATCGACTGAAGGTGCTTGATGGAATTTTAATATCAAATGTCAGTTCTCTTGCATCCGTGTGATAGAATGCCTGAAGATGCCGAAAGGCCCGGGTCGTTAGTAATAAAATATGTGGAATCGTACAAAATTGTTACAATTCAAATTTTTGAATTGTAACAATTTTACAATTGAAATTTACATCCATATTGCTGTAGTCAATCAAATCTACCTTTTGACAATGCAGCAAGCTGCGACTTATTACGAAATTATGAAAAAATGTACATTTATAATATTTTTAAACAAAGATCAGTGGGCTTAGGAAAAGTCTAGCGGTCAGTTAATCGCTCACTTAAGGCTCATATTTTTAGGATCATTTAAGGTGAGCGGACAAGGATGTAAGTATCGCAGACATTATACTGATTCATAAATCAATCAAAAAAATAATGCCAAGAGAGCTTTTTAAGTATACCGATGCAGAAATTTCAGCTACACAGATGTCTTCATCACCCAATTTATTGAGTAAAGTTCTTTTAGCTCTAGGGTGATGTGTACAGCATGAAATATATTAAGAAGTGTTGCTTAGCCGGTTGCCCCGCTTAGGTGATTCATTTGGGTTATTTACATGAATCAAGATGGCAGCTGTGAATTTGCTTACAAGTGTGGTCTGGCCGTGAAATTTAAATTTCTAGATGCGTCTCAGTTCTTACACCCTGTATGAAATTTTGATTGCCAGTTTTCTATATGTAGATAAGAACATATCTGAAATGTATGGTTATCAGAGGACCATCGGGGTGTGCTGCACTCATTGATGTGGTACTCCTCAGGTGTTACAAAATGGCTACTTGTAATACTGAAAGAAGTACCTGCGTATTTTCATGTGCCTGAGTTAGGTGTTTCGTGATGTTCATTTCAAAACCAGCATTTGAAAGGTCTCTCTTCGATCTACTTTTTATAGAGACATCAACCATTTGGCAAGTAGTATTCAAGACGTTTTTCTGATCAAGTTTCACGGAGATCGGTTTAAGTCCATCGACGTCTGAAAAATTTGACTCCAATTCCATAACTACCACTTGGTTTCCTTTTATAAATGGCATATTATTGAAATAAATTTTCTTAACATTTCTAATTTGCGATGAATTATTCTGCACATTAAGAAAAGGTGTGACATCGATGATTTGATTGTTCTTCAGGCAAGACTCCACTGTCAATATTTGGTTTAAGGAAATCAGACTTCCGACACATAGCCAATTTTTTTCTGTCTGCGATGTCAACAAAACCTGTAAAGAAAACAATCAATCCATTTTTGTCATTTGCCTTAGAGGCTTAATGATAAATCTTTATGCTCATTTTGTAGTTGTTCAATATCCTTATCAAATAGAGAGAAACCCTAAATAACATTTTATTATATTGAGGAAAAGTGTGTCCTGACAACCAATTCACAGAATATTTGAAAATTCAATAGCCGTTCTGGGAGAATATATTTCCATACTTGAGAACTTGAATGTTGAACTTAAAAAATCAACATTTAAAACAACCTTTCTAATATTTCACATGAACTCTTTTTGTTTCTCTAACTAATTCTTATTAATTGTCATTTTTTAGAAAATTAAAAACAAAAAGCATTTGGATGATGTAAAGGGAAGTGAAAATGTCATCAAATATATACTATAAATAATGATTGAGAAATAAATGTAAAATTATCAAATCTCTGATTGATCATTGATTTAGATAGAGATATATCATACAATATAACATCCTTTGGATGTAACTGACCAAATATTTGGTCTAATGTAAAAATTAAAGAAAAACCTGATAATATTATACATGATAAAATTCAAGTGACATTTAAACAATGACTGTTCATGATAATCGCATCATAATAATCAGAATTCAATATCATCCTGTTTAAATTTGAATTGTTACAACTTTGTACGATTCCACATGTTGTGTCACTAATGACCCGGGTTTCGCCTTTGGGCATCTTTAGGCATTCTATCACACGGATGCAACATAACTGAACCCGGGTTGTTAGTGACAAAATATGTGGAATCGTACAAAATTGTAAAAATTCAAATTCCATATTGAAATTCCATCAAGCACCTTCAGTCGATATCATAAATCATCCTGTTTGTTGACTGAACGCAAAATAAACTCCTTAGTGATGAAATTACATCTCAAGGATTTAATTATAGACAATTTTTTCGCTACCAAAATATTAATAATGTATTTATAGACAGTCGACTATAAAAAAACAACAGCCCTCAAAAGTGCAGCAAAACTTGATTTATCTCTTAACTCGTTGAGTAGTGAGCTATTTTTTTACAAAATAAGTTTTTTGGTTTATTTTAAATATTTTTTGTTACACTTGATATAAAATTATGCGTTTTTTTTGTGGTTCAATCTAGAAGGAATATTTATTATTATATCATGTAGTAAATAAAGTCGTACAATTGAGAAATGCATAATAATAAATGTAAATAAATTTATTCACTATGAATTTTCTAGAAACAATTACTTTAGTTTGAGCCTAAGAAAATAATTGCAGTCTGAGTAAACATAGTTTGATATTGACACTGATTCCTAGAAAGAAAGCGGTTGAACAGACAGTAAATTTTATGATACATGACTAAAAGTGTAATTTCTTTGAATCTTTTTTTTTGTAAAATTCTTTTATTAATTTGAAACAAATAAAATATGTAAGCCCGACTGCTTAAAATTATTGACAGATATGTGCAGCATGAATATCTGAAGAAATTATAATTATTCAACAAAAAATGCGGAACTTGCAATTGATAAAAGACATCACAATATTTGGACGTACATGTACAGCCATACTCCTCATAGGATCAAAACTGTGTCACCGATTGCAACCACATTGGTCTCAAACATTAACACTTCTAGACAAAAGTTGTACATGAATATATTGTAAGACTAAGCAGGATTTTTAAATTCTGTGCACTCCCCCTGTGCATTAGTTTTTGTGCGTTATGAATATAATAAATATTATAATGAATATTCTGGTTTCCACTAATTACAAAAATAAATCTGCAGTATTAAGAAAATAAATAAAATAGTCTCTCACCAAATGTTTAGCATACTTATGGCTAATGATTTCAGTTGTTACATTTTGTGATGGATCGTCCTGTCCTGAAATTAAAATGGATAAATGTGTGTATTGAACTTTGAGAAATTAAAAGACCAAGAAGAATAATGCAGAGTCTTGTTTTACCTAATGCAACAGTGAGAAAAAATAAAACCAAAATTATTTCTTTCTTCATGATTTGTGATCAATTATCAATCGATACATAAACACAACTAATCCACACTTTTCACAAGATGGCCGACTTTTTTCCAATTGACTGTCAATTGTTTGAAATTTGTGTTTGTTTTGTTGGATGTGTATAATTAAGAACAACATATTTGAATATTTATAGCTGTGGAATCTGTGTTCTGAATTTAAAAAATGACAGTAGGGATAGAAGAGTAAAGAAAAAATAATATTTTTGATTATAGTTTGAAATACTAAAATAATATTTTTTTTGTTCAATCAAAGTAATATTATTAACAGTGATAAAAATAATAAATTTTTCATATACACATGGCTTAATTTGGCAATAAGTGTTTAATTTAAAATAGGCCTTTTCTTCCATATTCAAAAATAAATACAAATTGTGACAGGTCAGTTTGAATATTTCGAAATATTCTAGTTCCGAAATAATATCTCTTTGAAAAAAATAAGATATTAAAGCAATAAATACAAACAATATAGAATTGACAGTTGCATGAGCAAGATCTGCACATTTTTTTGCATCTATCGAATTTCTATGGACAGAAGAATTCATAAGTAAGATTACTAATTGTCAGCTATAAAATATGAATAAAAAATATTAACCCTTTAAAGAAAATAGAATATAAAATTTGAATTGTTACAACTTTGTACGATTCCACATGTTTTGTCACTAACGACCCGAGTTTCGCTTTTCAGAATCTTCAGGCATTCAGGCATTTTGCTGAAGATGCCGAAAGGCACATCCCGGGTTGTTAGTGACAAAACATGTGGAATTGTACAAAGTTGTAACAATTCAAATTTGATATTGAAATCCCATCAAGCACCTTCAGTTGATATCATAAAAAGAAAATATTTTTTTTGTTTATGAAACACTCATTGACGACACCTTTTTGGCATTAAAAATTTCAGACTCTATAAATTGTTGATAGTTATTCTGCGACCCCCCAACATATTTAATTAAATGCATATACCTTATGATGATATTGTAGAATTGTAATAAAACACATGTTTTATATTAGCTATGTAAAATTAAAGCAAAACAGCAAAATGTAAGTATTCACAAAATTAATGTCATTTTTTCACTGACAAAAAAAATTCTTTAAGTATTTATTTTCATTTTCATCACTCCATGTATAATTTTCATCTAAAGATAAAACCTTCTTCCACCTCCCAGTCAATTTCTTCAGTAAATTTTCCTAAAATCCCGGGGCTCTGATTAAAAATAATATAAAAAATTTTCATCTTGAAAGTGCTGAATTAAACAAAATAAATAATAATCAGCTTGAGCAATGTCTATTAAATAAACTGAAGATAAATGATTGAGAAATAAGATAAGATCTAAAAGTTTTTGACATACACTCCAATATATTTTTTTGCTAAATTCGTTTGGTACCCATACACCTTGTCTCTATACCTTCCCAATGTCCTTAATGTGTCTATTTGCTATCGAATCAGCCTGACTTAGTTTCCTTACCAACTGATGAATAGTTTGATTAGGATTTGCTTCCAAATCCTGCCAATAGATTATTTTCCTATATCATTGATTTTCTCCAGCTTAAAATTATCAACCACCTCAGTTGTTTACAAATTTTGCATCTACTTTATCACTTCTCAGCTCACAGTTTTTTGGAAATATTGTTGTCAATTCTTTAAGAACATCTTTATGTACGAACTGTTCACTTGGTATTTAAATGTTTCTTCTTTGAAAATTTTTGGCCCTAATTTTTCAGTTTCATGTCAAAATGTGAAGTCAATTTTTTTTACAAATGACATATCCACTAAGAGACAGTCAAAACACGACTGACTTACTGTCTGATTGTTTACTTAACCTCAAAAAAAATGGTATTAATTTTGAGAATATCTGCTTAATGTAATTAAAAATAATCTTTTTTTTGCTCAATATGTATTCAAAAATGATAATTACAGAAAAAATTAAGAAATGAAACATTACTTCTTCTTTGCATTTTTATGTGTATAGTATCTTTATGTGTAGACATTTTCAGACACTATTATATCACCATGACTCAACTTTTTCCAAAATACATTCAGACAATCATTATAAAGTTTCATATATTCGAGCTTCAAGCAAATTTCATAAGATTTCAAATTATAAGAAAAACAACTACATCAAATCAAATTGCGCATAAATGACATTAAAATGAACCATTGGAGGATTACCTCATTTGAGTTTGGTAAGTTAAATGGCCAGAAAGATCAATTTTAAAGGGTCAACTGTCACTTCTTGGTAGAAAGGCATTATTTTTAAATATATATAATAGATGATTAGTACTATTTTCATAATTATTATTTAGATCCAGTTCGGGTTCGTTTATTCTTAGAATTATTAACTGATTAAAAACAAACACACATTAAACTCAGAAACTTGCAGAAAAAAAGAGTTAATTATTACCAGGTATACAAAATTTCAGGTAAATTTTACAAGTATTTTAAGGGTTTGGATATTGATATTCCAGTGGAACCCCGATCTAGCATTCTCGCATAATACGTTTTCCTAGATGGATCGTTTATTTTTTATAGTCCCGTCAAACATCCATAAGAACAATGTTAAATAATCCCGCTTTAACTGCTTGATTTCCTCGATCAATTGTCTAAATATTTTATTATACTATCTCAAATATTATCCCGATTGACTGGTATTGTTGGATAAATCTTTCTATCCAATACAATTAGTGAGTTTGAGCACATTAAATCTATAAAATTAATGATGAAATATATAGTTCGCTCAAATATCTTAAGATTTTCTTAAATAAAGAATTTCACAAGAAAAAGTTGAATATGTTTTTCGATTATTTTAATTAATAACATTTAATCAATATAACTTTTGCAAAACCCTCTCATATTTACCAATTTTTGTAAAACTCCATTTTTGGTTTTTTTGATTTTGATTGAACTTGATTTTTTCTTAGGATTTCACTTTTTTTATTATTATTTTAAGCTTTTCTGCATTCCTCGTCTCCCGTAGTATTCATTGTTTTTTAGGGTCCTTTGAAAAACATGGAATCGAGGTTTCACTGTATCTATATAGTTAATATAGAGCTGTCCATAAATGGTATCACACAATTTCAGCCATTTGTTGATACTTCATTTTGTCACAAAAACTTTGGCATTTTGTCCAAATGTTGTAATGTTTTTGAAAACCACCCCTAATTTTATTTTATGGTGTATGCCTGAAATTTTTCATTGAATGTAAGAATTATCTTCGAAGACCAATAATGACAAGAAGATTAACCCTCTGACTGCTAAATTCTCAACTGTCAAGACGGTTGATTAGTAAATATCTATAGTTAACCACTTTTAAGGTGTTGACTGTCACTTCTTGATGGAAAGGCAACATATTTTGAATAATAAAACATATTTTTTAGTACTATTTCCACTACAAATTTTATGATCACAACTGGTTTTTCTCACTGCGTGCTCCTTTGATAATTTAACTGGAATAGTTGCTTCAGTTGATAATGCTCCGAGTGGACCACTAAAGGTTCCAAAGATGTTTTGCGGATCATCAACATTGGAATAAAATATATATTTTAAATAATAAAAACACATTTTTTTAGTACTTATTTCCACAATATATTTTTTGATCAGGACCGGTTTCGCTCATCGCGAGCATTATCAACTGATTTGCTGAAACTGATCAGTTGATAATGCTCGCGATGAGCGAAACCGGTCCTGATCAAAAAATATATTGTGGAAATAAGTACTAAAAAAATGTGTTTTTATTATTTAAAATATAATGCCTTTCCATCAAGAAGTGACAGTTAACACCTTAAAAGTAATCAGTTGATAATGCTCGCGATGAGCGAAACCGGTCCTGATCAAAAAATATATTGTGGAAATAAGTACTAAAAAAATGTGTTTTTATTATTTAAAATATAATGCCTTTCCATCAAGAAGTGACAGTTAACACCTTAAAAGTGATCAGTTGATAATGCTCGCGATGAGCGAAACCGGTCCTGATCAAAAAATATATTGTGGAAATAAGTACTAAAAAAATGTGTTTTTATTATTTATGATTGATAATGCTCGCGATGAGCGAAACCGGTCCTGATCAAAAAATATATTGTGGAAATAAGTACTAAAAAAATGTGTTTTTATTATTTGAAATATAATGCCTTCCATCAAGAAGTGACAGTTAACACCTTAAAAGTAAAATATATATATTTATGTAATTGTTTTTTTCATTCAAAATATTTAATTTCGCAACACTGTATGCTAATATAATAATATTTAAGTATATTAAAACAAACAGTAACAAAAAAACATAATTTAAAAATCCATTAAATACTACATAAAATTCGATTGTTTCGGTTCAATCAAAAATTTCCTCTGACCACCAGTTGAGAAACTATGCTCTAATCGACTGTGTCCTGATCATAAAATATATTGTGCGATTAGTAGTTACTAAAAATATGTTTTTATTATTCAAATAAAATGATACTCAAAAGTATCAGTGTTAACAGTGTTAAAACTTTTGCAATAAATTTTTATAACACCAACAATACTGAAGTAATTTTTAAATAGTTAGTGCTAGAATTGATTTACTTCAAATTTCTTTCCATTCCTCACATGAATAAAATTCCCTTCCTACATAGAATAAGATGTTATATATGGACAACCAATTTGTCAATGAGACCACAGGGCCAAATAAATCCTCTCAAAATTTTTCAGTGGATGTTTGAAGATGTTTTCATTCCTTCACATTCTATGTAATCAAGAAAAAAATATAGTAGAATAGAGATAGTGGTATAATCCCAATTATTCTTTTTGTAAACTCTCGAAATACATAGTATGATTGTTTAACTTTTGACTTTTCCCTAAGCTACTGACTGCTAACCTCTCAACTTTTCAAAAGGTCAATTGCAGTGTGTTCATAGACAACACTTAGAAAATATAAGAGAGTTAATATGGACAACATTTTCATGCAATAATTAACGATATAAATTGAGGAAATTTCAATATTAATTTTGTATTGTTGAAACATTGTACATTTCCACATGTTTTTTTAATCATGGCCCTGGTTTTGCCATTTGATATCTTCAGGCAACTGAATCAGTTCTATTGTGATAGAATGCATGAAGATGCCAAAAGGCAGATTTATAATAAATTAATATTTTCTACAGACTTGTTTTAACATTAAAATTTTTGCAGTCATCAAATGATGGCAAAAAAATTAAGTTGTCACTTTCATAATGGATGAAGAATCTATCAAATGTGAAGAAATAAATAATTGAAGTCCAATTATAATTAGTAATGAAAAAAATGTTAAATAAATAGAATTTTAATGAATTAGCTGAAGTTGCCGAAATGCAAAACCCTGGTCATGACTGACAAAACATGTATAAATGTACATAGATTCAACAATTTAAAATTTCATGTATAGCTTATATGTGTATTGAAATGTAGCCTGTATTGTTCCGATAATCTCCATTAGTTTAGTTAACCCCGACACTACTGAATTAGTTTATGAAATATTCGGTGTTGAAGTATCTTTTATGTATAGCTCAGCAGTGAACAGGTTAAGTACTGTTTAAAGGGTAGACATCGTTAAAAAAACTACATAAAATAACAAAAATGGTGAGATTATTAAATGTGATATAATCAAATATGATTGTCTGACCAATTGGTAAGTTCTTTGATGGTTTCAAAACCCACTCAATTTAAAAAGGATTCTTGAATATATAAATACTTATTATTCAATTTAAAAACAATAAGGATGACAAATTCCATGTTATTTCAAATGATTACAAAAGCAGTTCACAAAATTTTATTAAGAAATAAGATTTTTCTGGCACATTTTTAATAATAGCACTTAGATACATCAAAAATTATACAGAAAATTGATTGGCGTTGAAGAAAACATCAATTTGAATATCTGCAGGTATTATAAAGAGCATATCTTTTCATTGGATTGAATGATAATCCTTTAATATTTGTTTGCCAAAGAGAAAACATCGAAACAATTGTTATTATATTGTAAATACGTTTTAACACTGACATATTATAGACATTTTATTAGCATTCATAAGAAAATAACGATATCAATTAAGCTTCACAAAATGCATTGATAATACAATTCTATAGAACACTTAAATTTTAATGATTGGCTAATGACATTTTGTTTTACATTGAGTTATCACTATTAAACAATACGACATTTGTTTATTTAGGTGACTTATTAACTGTATATAATATTAATACATTTATACATTTATATCTATTCCAGAGATGAATGATAATTCAGATGAAATTTTTTAATTTACAATAAAAGTATTAAAATCTGGGTTCAGTAAAATGGTTCAGATTTATAATTCTCCTTAATAGATGTCACTGTAAGAAAATTTAATTCTTTTTGCTTATTCTCAACAAAAACAATATCAAATAGTTACAAAAAATTAGTACCTAATTCAAATTAAAAAAAAAAACAGAAACCAATCAGTGACATTTTGACCCTTTGAGTATAGATTTGCTTTAACCAAAATTTGTTTTTGTGGTAAATACAAAGTAGAAACATTTTTTTTGTTATGGATTAATCGATAAATAAAATTATTTTAAGGAGCAGAAATTAGTAGAAAATTTAAAATGGGTACAAAAAGTTTTAACTGACTAATGAATTGAATTTCGGGCTTAGATTTTTATTGAGTTATTATTGTCAATTTTGTTCTTTATTGACGCTAATTCCAGAAAGGGGGGTGATCAAGCAAAAATATAATTTTACGCCCCAATTTAAATGCCTTTAGACTTGTTCCCAAATATTAATTATTAACAATAATCATCGATAGATATTTGTGATATCCATTTCTGAAGAAATGATTAGAATTAATTAACACATGATAGAATAACAAATATAGAGCTTTTCACAGAATCTTTTTTGGAAAATTTATTGCATCACTTGGAGAGAAAAATGCCATTTTGACAGAAATCTTTATTTTAAGTTTTTCAACACGACCCTAGGCGTCATTGAAATATGGGCTTTTATTGATTAATTGTTATCGACAAGTAGTGTTTTGTTAGAAACAATGTTTTTTTCATATACTAATATGCCTGATATTTTATATTCTGTTATCGATTGTTAAAATATGCTCATCAATACCAACTATACATTTTACAAAAAGCCATTTGATTGATAATAGACAATACAAAACTTATGACAACAGACTTATGTCAATGTACATGTTACTCAAAGGGTTAAAAAAAAAAAAATATTTTAAAGCAACTAAATTAAGTTGTAAGAGATATTTGACTTATTAAATTAAAATTTCACTAGCTTTCATTTCACAAAAAACAAATATTCTATTATATAATTATGATGTAAGAACTGTAAATATATTTTTGTTTTAAAAAAAAATATTTTTTTTTTTTTTGAAATCTAGGCTATGTTAGATATTCCAAATTCTTTATGATAAATTATAAATGTATCATTTTGTTGGTAATAGATAAATAAATGACAGTCTACCCCCCTATAGTATAGAGCTTGGGTCTGTGCTATAGGAATACCTCGTTATAGGGACTAAGCACTCATGCAAAATTTTAGATTAGATTCTTCCAATTGTATTTTTTGAATTGCACAAAGCCAGCAAATCAATTTTTTTTAAATTTTATATTTTAAATGACTTAGAATACATCCGGCAAAGTCAAGGGATAAACAATTGATTGTTGAACATTTTTTTCAATGTATATGTATAAAATATTTATCTTTGAAAATTTGAATTTGACCTTGAGAATATAGCATTTTGTAAAAAAGTACGCTATATACACTGCTGGATACACTATAGGAAACTTCTCTACAGAAAGATCACTATAGGGGGGTTTGCTGTACATATAGTATTATAAAATTTATTATTATCTATATAATATAATGAAATAAATGCCTCCAAATGTATAGACAAGTTGATATTACATTAAATAACATGTATATAACTTATTGATCTAATGAAAAATGACTGGACAAAAGAAGACATTCATTAAAAATTTACAATAATTATTTTATTAAAATATAAATAGATTTTTTTTCATCACAATTACATACAAGACTCAGTACAAGAAGTAGAAAAAATATAAATCACATAGATATAAACACTTTTTCGATAGATATATTTTTTTCAAATGTTATATAGAATAAATTTCATTTTTGGCACAAAGAATATAAAACATCACATTGAAATTTCTTTAAATAGACTCCTGGCAACTAGAAGCAATGTTTTTTTTTTTTTGTTCTTTTAATTTTCATTGGGCCCTTTAATTGTGGAAGAAATAAAAACAATATGTGTTCCGTAAAATGTACAGTATAGACCGATAAAGAGCATTATTTTTTAGTTTTTTAATTTGAATTGTTACAATGGATTTCACCTTTCGGCGTCTTCAGGCATTCCATCGCACGGATGCAACAGAACTGACATAATAAACAGTTAGTATTGTCTATATACCAAAGGTATTGATTACGGGAAAATACAAACCCTAAGGCGAGCAGTAAATGGCAGCTAAAACAAATTTAATAATATCTATCTAATAATAATTAACACAATTGCCTGTGATAATTTTCATTAACGATTAATCTTGTTAATGAGTTATTCTTGAAAAGTTTTTACAATAAATAATAATTATAATTTTGAAATATTAAAAAAAAACCCATTTTTTTAATGATCGTCAATTATTATTTGTTGTAAAACTTTTTCTAGAATAACTTATTAAAAAGATTAATCATTAATAAAACTTATCACAGGCAATCGTGTTTATTGTTATTGGATCAATATTATTAAATATGTTTTAGTTGCTATTTACTGCTTGCCTTGGAGTCTGTTTTCCTTCAATAGACAATGCTAACTGTTTATTGTACTTCAGTTCTGTTGCGTCCATGTGATAGAATTCCTGAAGATGCCGAAAGGTGAAATCCGGGTCATAAGTGACAAAACATGTGGAATCGTACAAAGTTGTAACAATTCAAATTTGATATTGAAATTCCATCAAGCACCTTCAGTCGATATCATTTGATAGTTCATACTCAAATATATAGTACTGTCAACGGTGTTAAAACTTTTGTGTACGAGTTAATTTTCTGCTAAAATATCTGCTAAAGTATTCGGTGATGGAATATCCTGAACAGTACTCAGTAAGATTGGGTTAATAGTTATATACAAGGTTGACTGAGAGTATTTGATGGAAAATTGTGTCAAGAAATACAAATATTTAACATTCAAAACGATTGCATATGAAATATTCCTTTTAAAATATCATTCCGTTTCTACAATCTCTCCAAATCAGTTCAATTTGACGTGAAATTGTGTGTTAACTAAAAAATAATGCTCTGTAAATAAAAATATTTCTTTTATACATTCTTTGAAACATTTTGTACATTGTAAAAAGTGGATATGATCAAACATACACCATATAAAGTCCCATTCACAATACACAAGTTTATCGCCAGCTTGAATTTGTAAAACGATTACCAATGTTTAAAAAATTACTGTTATTAATAAATTTTACATAGAAAGTCTTGGCGTTTTTAATTAAATATTTTTCTAAAATACACTTCTTTATGTATCTTCCTTGTTAATTGAATGTTAATTTTGAGGAACCTTTATTCTTTTTATGACATTTTATGTATTGGTAGTGCTATTGAAAATTGTAATAACTTTTTTGTTTTCATTTATTTAACTTTATAAAAAACAATCATAGTGAAGGTAATATAACCTCTGTTACGATAGATTTTGGTTTATGAACTTAAATCTGTAACAATATATAATAATGGCTGTTGAAAACAATTCTGAAATGTCGGTTACAGTGGAACCCCGATTGACCGTTCTCGCGTAACACGTTTTCCCGGATGGATCGTTTTTTTTAATAGTCCTGTCAAATACCCATAAGAACAATATTACATAAATTCGCATAAACTGTTCCCCAATTTATTGATATCTTCGATCCAATGTCTAAATATTATGATACCATCTCAAATATTATCCCGATTGACCGGTTTTGGCAGATAAATCTTTCTATACAATACAGTATATGACTGAGAGCATATTAAATCTTATATATATAATAGAAATGAATGATGATTTTGTTTAATAAAGAATTTCAAAAGAAGAAGTTTAAAACACTATTTGATTATAAGATTTCTATAAATAAGATTTCCCAAGATATATATATTTCATAAGATAAGATGAAAGAGAGCCAACGACCATACCACGTTGAAAGCACCGGCTCTCGTGCGATCACCGAAGTTAAGCAGCATTGGACGCGGATAGTGCTTGGATGGGTGACCGCTCGGGAACACCGCGTGCCGTGTTCTCTTGGCTATGGGAAGGAAAACCCAGACAGAAAACCGAACACCGACCCACCTGGGCACCGTGGTGTTGCTATGTCCAAACAACCCCCCCGGAAAAAAAAAAAAAACAGGTGGAGGCCTTCATCCAGCAGTGGATCGACCCCGGCTGATGATGATGATGATGATGATGAAATAAGATTTAATTAATATAACTTTTATGAAACCCTCTCAAATTTATTAATTTTTGTAAAACCTCGTTTATTGGAAATTAAATGGAGGAGGGACTTTTTAATAAAATTTTAAGTTTTCCCGCATTTTTTGTTGTTTTTTTTAGGGTACCTTAAAAAACGTAGAATCGAGATTTCACTGTGACCTAGTTCTACATTGTTTCTTTATATTTAATAATAAAACAAAAATACCAACAGTTTCCTGTTTCGAAAGTCAAAGGTTTTTGTTTATAATATCCACTGTAAAAAACAACAGAAAAATATTTTTTGACGTATAGTAATAAACATTTGTATGATATTTTTTTCACTTTCAAGGTGTTAACTGTCACTTCTTGATGGAAAGACATGATATTTTAAATAATAAAAACACATTTTTAGTACTTATTTCCACAATGAGCGAAACCGGTCCTGATCAAAAAATATATTGTGGAAATAAGTACTAAAAATGTGTTTTTATTATTTAAAATGATATTTTGTTAATGATTTCATTGCTTTTATCTAGATGGCGCCGGACATATTTTTATGAAATTAATGATGAAATATTACAATGAATATTTAGATATTTTGCAATCAACAGTTATATGTACCATTTATTTTATATATTCAAAAGCATGAATAAATTTTTTTGTTTACAGTGGTTGATCACCTTTTTTCGAGCGACCTGATTCTCAGCGGCGACATTGCTACAGATATTTTTAAATGATACGGGCGAGCATGTTTTAAAATTCTAGAAAATAAATAGTATTACATAAACGACTGTCTACATGGTAGAATCCTGAAATAGTATATATATCTCTTAAATGTTTTTACATACAATAATTTTCAAAACGGTTTCATCACAGTACATTTAACTCTTTTACTGTTATAAAATATCAAATATTTATTAATTTGTCTCCACAATGTAAAATCATCGGCAATTTTAATATGAATTAAGTTAAAATTATATTTTTAATAACACCTCTGTGATATACCCCCCCACGTGTCAAAGAATTAATTTTATAAAAAATCTACTCTCCGCAGTGAATGACTTCTAATATCCCTTAATTTTTTTTTTTTATCAGGTCCCTAGGATTCTACCATTTTAGAAATGCTAAGGGGTTTTAGGCTCGCATAGAAAGTGATAGAAACACTAAATTATTGAAATAAATAAAAACATATGAAATCTTTTAAAGATATCTAGTAGAAAAATGTGATTCTGTACAAATATTTTCGTTAGATAAATATGGGTTGTTTTATTCTAGTTTTAACATTTTTTTTGTTTCCTAAAAAATGTTGATTTTATTCGTACCGTCATCGTGCCCCTCAAAATTTATTTTTTATTTTTACAATAATTACGAAATTTTCAGACTTTATGATAACCACATCAGTGGCAGAGTTTCTGTTCGCAACATTTACTATGAAAGAACACTAAACTAAAAATATTAGATTTTTGTTTTTTTAGGCAATCTGGGTTAGTTAATGTTTTATAAAATATTTGGCCAATTTCCATAAGGTTGTTTTTTTTTTTAACTTTTTAATGACAGTCTATGAACGATGAGAATGGGTTTGAAATTTTACATAAATGATTTTTTTTGAATTTAACAGAGATTTTTCAGTGGAAATTGTACACAGCTTATCCTGAAATCTATCTAAATCTGATAAAAATATTATATGACATATTATAAACAAAGAGAGTTTTAATATAAAAATCAAAAAAGTATGTTTCCTCTGAACATTAAGAGCCCAAAAATAATTATATTCAAATAAAATTTTCATCATCTATACTTTATTTTACATGGAATTTTGCGACCCTTTTATATTATTCGAAAAAACAGGGTATTGTTAATATTGGTGGCCAAAGTGCTTAATTCGGCACTGTATTAAAAAAAATAGCATAAAAAAAAAATAACTTTTAAAGGTTTCCGGTTTTAATGAATATCATTATAAAATTTATTGATTGAATTAGCATTTACTTGGTAGAACTCCAATATAAAACGGTGAGAAAATAGCAATGTATTTTAGTTCTATATTTTTTTATATGATATAATTGATAGTTATTTCGGCTCACATCGTCAGAACTGACTGAATATGTCTGACGATGGTGAGCTGAAATAGCTATCAACTATATCTTATAAAAAAAATTGTAGAACAAAAATACATTACTATTGTTACACCGCATCATTATAAAAATTGTAAATATTTATGTGAAATATCAGATTTATGCTTAAAAAGCGTGATATCCAGGTACAAAGGGCGTTTTTTTTGAAAGTATTCATTTTTTTTAATATTGTAAATTTAAGTTCGAAAATTTATAATCTTAACGTGTGAATTAAAAATGTATAAAACAGGTATTAAACTTTGTTTCAGTTTCAAGATAAGCTGTGTTTGAACTTTTCCCGCTTTTTTTATTTGTTTATTCATCCATGACCCGCCAGTGTGGCAACAACTGGCCAACCCTCAGCGAAGAGTGTCGAGAAATATTGTATAAAACCGTTTCACCTCCCGCCAAAATGGCGCCCCACACCCCGAACGTCCCGTAATCGATGATGGAGTGATTGCACGCCGCCATCAGCGCCAGGTCTTTCGCCGCTCCTCCCGAAGTCCCCGAGTCACTGAGCACCTTCACGTTCCGTTTCCCCCGAGTCAACTTCGTCTCGCACCAGACCGGATCATCACTGATCACGATGAACACAACGGAGCGGAATTTCTTTTCGAAATAACTCATGGCGCGCAAAAAATACCCCGGTTCAGCCAGCGAGACCGTTCGAGTTCTCCACAGGTAGTTTCTATAGTCCGTTCGACGTACGTGGACCGCCACGAATACTGGTTTATGAACGTAGTTTAAGTCTGATGCCGCTTCCGCCAAAAGACGTCGCGCGCGATCCCTCAGAGCGGGTTTGAATGAAAGCTCTCTTCGAATGTCCGGAGCCCAGGCTAACACCAGTTCTGGCAAGGCGGCGTAACGCGGCAGTAGAATACTTTGACCCGTATGGTTCCACGCGTCCAAACCCCTCACGACTTCTCCGCGAGGTGTCTGACAGTGTCCCACGTATGCCAAAGGTGGAATCGACAGCCGCTCGAAAGCGTCTCCTAAACTTCGAGATATACACCTTGGGACGTAAGCCTCAAGCCCAGTCCTCCTCGCTAAAGCCCAAACCGATGCATATTCCCAAATTTGGTTACCCAACCTTCCTCCTTGCGCTACTGTAACAATGCCATCTCTGGGGCAATGCGTTTTCCACGACGCCGGAACTTTCAGAGGCTTCAGGTTCGATTTGCAAAGAGACTTTTCCAGCGAGAGAAGCGCCCGGAAGTCCACCGACGGTCTCGGGGACGCATCGTAAAGCGGGAATATAAATACGTGAACGATGTAAATGACAAAGGATGCGAGGATTATCGCAATCACCAGCTGATTCTGGTTGGAATATAGCATTACCAAAATATTCACTCGGCGCCAATTTTCAGCGACAGTATCACATCCTCGACGACCCCACTAAAATTATAAACAGTCAATTACCCTACCCTTATCGCTACCCTGAAGAAAGATGATGTATTCGTCGGAGCAAATAAACAACAATGATCTACGCGATGTTTGCTACCCGAGAACAACAGGTGTGGTGGCCGAAAAATGTTTTTCACATTTCCGACGTTGTTGATCGCGCGGGTGTTTTGTTTGGCCGTCGTAGTCTCGTCGTTCGTTTATCGCGTCCTCACTCCGGATTCACATGGCAGAAGCGGCAAATAAAAAATACAAACTAACTGATATACAAATGTCAAACTGAGAATACTAAGCGGGTCACCCGATCGATAGCGCGAGCGAGGTTGTCCCTCTTCCCGTGCTTATTTTGACGGCGCCACTCTAACGGGCTGAGTGACGTCGGTAAAGCGGACCTCGCTCAACTTGCGCGTTTCGCCGCTAGGCGGTGTATCCGGAAAAGTTTTCACAATTTTATATCACCTCTTCAAAGCTTAGAGGCTCTGTACGTTAATAAAATATACCTGGCCATGTTAATACACTTTTACTCCAGTCACTTACAATCATAAAAGCAAAATAAATAGTACAATTTATTTTCACAGTATGTAATTGAGAAAACTCTCAACTCACTCCTTTAAGAATCATATAAAAATAAACCAACACCGAATATTTAAAAAATTAGTTGTGTTAGTATTAACCTTACTTATAGATATTAACAGAACAAATTAGGTTATATTCATAAATACAAAATTAGCTCTTACAAGAAAGCCTTTCTCTGTTAACACGGGGAAAAATAGCAATGTATTTTATTTCTAAAAAAATTATAAATATATAGTTTTTAAATTATAAGATAGATAGCTATTTCGGCTCACGCCTTCGTCAGAATTATGTTTAAGCGTGCATTTAATTATATATATATATATATTTATATATGTAGCTGTGTAGAAAAGGTACACAATATATCATCTGTTGTGTTTTAACACCATGGCTTCATATTGTGCTAATAAATTCCTAAAATGCGGTACTTTGATTTTATGGATAACAAGACGTTTTTTTTTGGAGGAGTAAGCGTAAATACTGTACGGAGATGATTTATTACAAAAATGCATCAACCTTTCATAATGGTCTGAGAAGCGGCGAGAGATTTATATTTGTCTGCTCGTTTAAAATTTCGTGTGGCAATTGATATCTGTTTATTTCCAGCTGTTCCGGAGCCATCATCTTGCGACCTTTATTAAAAATATGTAAAAACGTGGGCATTGAGTTTAAATTTATGTTATGCGATTCCTTTAGAGGTGATTAGCAAATTGCGTATCTTTTTTTAATATTATTTAGTGATCTTATATGCTCCTTGGCTCTAGTGGATATGCTTCTGTCTGTCTGTCCGATATATATATATAAAAAAGAACCACAGGATATTTTGAATCGATTTATTTTTCCATATTTTAAAATGTCAATTATTAACACATTGCAATCAGCTGTCGTAACAGTGGATCCGTTACATTCAATCGGTTTATCTAGCCAAAAAACAAAAGATTACAGCGTAACCGATATTCAATTCTAAGAATAGCTCTAAATCAATAATATTAATTGAGTATACGCTAAGACCTTGTATAAAACAATACTCCCACAACACAATAACGTTATAACAATGCTGATGAGTTGTGATATATTCTTATATTACACGGCTTGAAAAAAAAATATTAACTAAGAATTGATTTAAATGTTAACATGGTGAAAATTAAGCAATGTATTTTAGTTCCACAAAATTTATAAGATATAATATATAGTTGATAGCTGTTTCAGCTTACATTTTATCAGAACTAATTAACAGAAGGCATGAGCAGAAATAACTATCAACTATACATATAAAATTTGTAGAACTAATATACATTTCGAAGGGTTGGAAAAAACTTTTTATAAGAAAGGTAATAGAACAGTTAGAGAAACGTGATAATTAATGCCTAACCTTTTACGGAGAAAATGTTTGTCAAAAAATGATGTGTCTTATCTATAAAACTAAAATAGCATCTCTATATAAGAAATTTCTTTGAGACATATGTTATTTACGGTAGTAGAAGTTAAATTAATTGATTGATTTGTTTTCAATATATTGTATATAGTTTATTGTGAGTTTTTGACAGAAAAATACGGTATGATAATTGCATTTGTCTAGTTATGATAATGAAAATATAATATTATTGTTTGATTTAAGTCCCCTCCCAACGTTTAGTTAAAAGGTAACCAAACATTACGAGACAGTTGTTTTGAAGATGCTTTTAGAAGAAGCGAAACACGTGTCACATTTAGTAATACAATAAGTGGCATAAAATTGTTATCAATTTTGATTTATTTAAAAAAAATTACAAAAACTACCTGGAGAATTGACAAAAAAATCTTACAATTAAATTTGAATTGTTGATATTATTTACGATTCCACATATTATGTCACTTACGACCTGGGTTTCACCTTTCGGCATCATCAGGCATCCTATCACACGGATGCAACAGAACTGACAAGAGTCGTCAGTGACAAAACATGTGGAATCGTATGAAGTTTGATTCAATTGATATCATGAATTATGTTGTATGATAAAAATTTTCTTTTTTTGGAAAGCATCCTGTAATTTTGTATCAACGTCAAACTTTATATAGCAGTTATGGCACCACCTTTTTGTGGAAATTGATAATTGATGTTGTTCAAATTGATATTAAAATTCCATCAAGCACTCTAAATCGGTATCGTAAATATTATTAAAAATGGTTATTAGATTTTAATTTTTTATATCAATATAAATGCTTGGAAACGATAGCGTTTAATGGCTTAAAAGATCAAGTTTTATTTACGGAAGATAGGTACCACTACGAGAAAATTATACGAAAGATCGCTTATAAATATATCGTATATGAAACCCGTCATGAAAAATGCAAACTTAATACAATTTGCAAATGGCGGCGAATTACTATAAAATATTGAATTTGAATACACCTTTCCAATTTCCATATTATTATGGACCCCCGGGAAAGGCTTAACTATAAATTATATATTATTGGCTCTGAGATAAGCCGAGGCGCCGGGAAAATCTACTTTAGTCGGTTATCGAACCTCGCAGACACTAGCGACATCTTTGAGAAATTTAAGTGCCACACTATGTAAACTAGGCTAACCAACTTTTAGTTCAGTTTATGTATGTTGGAGGAATGCATTTATAGATTTGAAAGCAAACGAGGATATATAATATATAATTTATTATTTTAATAAAGTTATTTATTTTTAAATAATATAATGTATCTTTTGATCAGGACCGGTTTCGCTCATCGCGAGCAATATCAACCGATAGAATACAATTAACAAGCAAATCTATTTATAAAAAATATTTGAGTTAACCCTTTAGCTGCCAAGAGCCGGCTTTTTCAATATATCGTGGATAGCCAAAGCCGACGGCTCTGTATTGTAAAAGAATACAAGAATGAGTCATATTTTAAACGCCCTGTTGAAGTCTGCGCTACCTATTGTCATTATTATTTTTATTATCAAGATTTTCTATTGTAAATGAACAAAAGTTTTTCTAAAATTATATATTCTATTTCTATAGACATGCGTTTTCTTATTTTATTTCCGTTATTATCCAAGGCTTAAATAAAAGTTTGTAAGGTTAAGATTTTAAAGTAAGCTAATGTTATATATAAAGTAAAAAAATATATATTATATACATGAAAATGCCAAAGATTGACCACACCACAAAACTGTCGAACAAAGCATAAAACTGTCAAACTAAAAAACAACAGCCGAAATATTGCATCTGGTGCAGTGCATATTATTTGGAACGCAAATTTTTGTTAAAACAATGGTACACACTGCTTAAAAACTTTAGAATGCATTTTTATATGTCAATTTTTATATCATAATCGTGGCATTTCTGGCACATTCGGCCAAAAAGTCGTGGCATCCAAAGGGCTAAAGGTAGCAGGTATACAAAACCATGGTTTCAAGAACTAAGAAACAATTTACAGGAAATGATATAATGTTAATACAGATAAAGCAAATTAGTTTAAAAGTGAAATGTTCACGATCACTTATTAATAATTTTCAAACAAAATAATACGTGATTGTAGTCTGTGTATATATTTATGTATTTGCTAAATCAATAGTGTATCACATTTTTAATATAACCCAGTCCTTTTTTTACGCGAATTCGATTATACACGTTTTTTTTGGACGGCACCGTTACATTTTTTTACGCGCGTCACTCGTTTTTACACGATTTTTTCCCCAAATTCGTTTTAAAGAAGAAGTTAATATACGATGCTAGGCATGTACGTTTCATTATTTTTTAAATAAAAAAATATGTGTATTAATTAATTTTTAACTTAACTTAACTTAATTTTGTAAAGCATTCCATTTTTTTCATCAAGTGTATCAGATATTATGCGAGTTTATGTTTTAGGGTGTGTAAAGAAATGGAATGCAATTGCGTAAAATCATGGGATGTGTGTCCGCTCGTAAACTTGTTAACGTAAACACAATGCATTTATTAAATTCGTTGAATAGCACTTTTATCGGCCATAAATTTTACCACTTTGAATTATTATGTCTAATAAATGCCCTCCAATGACGTCCAAATATCTTAAATGTTAAATAATAAATGAGAACCGAAGATAAAAATATTATTCTTGAAGTAAAAAATATTTAAAAATAAAATAATTTACACTTGCATGAGTATTTAAAAAAGACAGTTTTAACTTTGTTTGTTTAACAAAATAAATCCAATGTATCAAGAATTGACTCATATCAAGAATCTCCAAGCAAAATTCAAGATTTGGAGAAAGAATCCGAGCAAAATTCAGATTCATGCAAAATTCAATACTTTCGTTCAAAAAATCGCAAACGATTACATTTCGCAACCGAGAGTGACAGCAGCAAATAATTCATATAAGTGAAAAATTTTTTTTTTTATAGTCTCATTATATTTTTATAAGCAATAAAGACACACACAATTATTTTTTGCACGAATTTTAATGAGCAAATTTTGGTTTTTCATACGTTTCTGGTACTTTTTTACGCGATATTTTAATTTTTGGAACCAATTTATCAAATTATATGAAAGTTGTGATTTTTTACGCGATTTTTTTTACGCGCCTTTTTCTGGAAGCAATGTATCGCGTAAAAAAAGGACTGGGTGTATACTTCGCATGAATGAATACGCATGAAAATATTCAAAAATATGTTTTCAGTGATTTTACATTTATTAAACAACTTTCATAGAAGTTAAAGACAAAATTATGATACAATTACTCGCAGGAATAGTATATTTTTACTGTCTAAATATGTAAACCGTATTTTCACTAGTAAAAATTAAAAAAGACACTTTGGTTCAGTATTCCTATGTAAAAATAATCCTCTGTTATATATTTTAAGATCAAGAAAAAGTCTGCGAAGTGGCGCGATAACTGTACATTTGTATTTTTTTGTGACCGCTAGATTTAATATAACGAAATCTGTATACAAAAAATAGAATTTTACAAGCTTATTGAATATAAATAAAATTATGTTCTAACTAAACTTTACCAATACGATTTTGCTAACTTTAAAGCCACCTATAACATTAACTTGCTAACCACTGAATCTGTTACCCTTCTCTATAAAGTTCCAAACTAAAATGCATCATATAAATTTAAAACTATTACGTAGGAAGCGTTGTAAAATAAATGCTGTATACCAAAGTTTCTCAACCTTTTACAACCGCGGACCATCAAAAAATCCAAAAATGTTTTCCGAACTATCAACATTGGAATAAAATAATAATTATTTACATAATTGATTTTTTATTAAAAAAAATAATTTTACAATACCTCAAACTGATATAACAATATGTAAGTATATAATAATATAATATATGAACACTTTACGGTCCGCGGACGCCACATTGGCGTCGTTTTGGAGACAAACGTTACAACCTGGGAACGCACAATGTGGCGTCTTCGGATACGCGCAGCTATACTACCAAAAATAAGTATCAATTTTAATTTTTACTTTCAAAATTTGTCAATAGATGAATGAAGAATATACACGAGATCTACAAACAAAATAAGAAAAAACTATATCGGTGTAGTTATTTAGCGAAAATGTGCAGACCGTTAAGTGTTATAACAGACAGTAACAAAAAAAATATAATTTAAAAATCTATAAAATACAACAAAGAATTCGATTGTTTATCGAAATAATATCACATCGCGGACCACCGGTTAAGAAACTATGCTGTATACGACAATGTGACCGAGTAACAAATATATACTAAAATTTCTGTGTGTATTCAGTTCTAAAGGGGTACATAATCTGTAATAGATTGACAACAAGAACATGATTTCTCCATTTGGGTGCCTAAGTTATACCGAAGGTTTTAGGAAAACTCGATTTTCCGTATTTATACAAACGAGATTTCGTAAATAAGGCTGGGCCATGTTTTATAATTCAACGTATCCACACTATCGTATCTTTCCTTAATATATCACTTTTAAGGTGTTAACTGTAACTTCCCGTTGGAAAGGCATGATATTTTAAATATTAAAAACATCGCCAGGACCTTTTACGCTCATTGCGAGCATTATCAAAAAAGATAGAATACAGTTTATAAACAAGTCTATTTTTACAAAACTTTCGAGATAAAGGTTTAAACTAATTTAAGTTATTGTAGTAATATTATATGATTTCCTGTAAATTGTTTCTTAGTTCTTAAGCCCATGAGTTTGTATACCTGCTAAATTTAATTCAGAAAAAAAAATTGTGTAAATACACTTGCTTGTAAATTGTATTCCACCAGTTGATAATGCTCGCGACCAGCGAAACCTGTCAAAATCAAAAAATATATTGTGGAAATAAGTACTGACAAATAAGTTCTTATTATTTAAAATACCTTAATAGATGTCACTGTATTGAAATTTGAAGCTTTTCACTCAGCCTCAATAAAAAAAAAATGCTCTTTATTAGAAACAATACAATAAAATATTTTTAATTAGTATCGAATTATTTCATTTTTATTATGACATTTCTCGGGATATTGTTTCATCAGTGTCAGATCTAGGGTTGAGCAAACGTAACATTTTCCCGGGCGGCAAAAATTACTGCGAAGAAATGAGAAACAACTACAATATTTTTTAATACATGAAAGCCCCGAAAGTAAAAACGATAGTTTTGTAACATTTCGATGACACTTTCATATAACTATAGAAGGCTGCCATAAACACTTTAACGCATTCTATAATCACGTAGTCAAAAGCCAGTAGCTAGTAGTTTGTTTATGATCTCGTTTGACACTTTCAAGGACAACGGAAAAAATACAATTGAACGAACCTAACCTCAAATGTTGTATGGACGCCTAGTCCCCCACAACATAGTATTCCTATGGTATAATCCTAATCTCTACGCTATAGGGGGGTTGAGTATATTTTATAATAATTTCCGTTATATATTTACATAGTATCCCTTAAAAGAAATTTTTATATTATATACTTACTGCCGTGATTATTTTGGTCAGTAACATTTGTGAGTGTGCGTTAATATAAAATTGTTTATCAGTGGTACATAAAAGCCGCGGGCAGGGGGCATCTTTTTTTTTTAATCCATTTGAAACAAAATTTCTAAAATTAAAATATTTAAAATAAATTATTTTACTGAATGACATTTAATTTCAGATTGTGAATATTTAAGCATTGACTATTTGGAATTGTCATGATATGATGTCACGTAGTCGAGTGATAATATTGGAAAGATTAAAAAAAACTCTTCAGTGTAACTGAAAGTTAAAATTTTCAAACGGACAGGCCCTTGTATTTATTTTTCAATCGCCTTTGTATAACTCTGCTGTTGCAATGAATCGATCAAAAATTGCAGAATGGTTGTCAGCTGTTTGAGAGAAAATCGCGGAGATTGTATTGGAATACCACGGTGAAAAAAAGCAATGTATTTTAGTTCTAAAAAATTATCACACAGCTATATATCTTACTACGTACTATAGTAAAATACTGATACACTATTTATGTTTATTCCCGAAATAAAAGAATTTGCCATATTTAAGAATTTTTTAGCACAATATGAAACTAGGATGTTAAAACAGAAAAGAAGATGTATAGTGCATCTTTTATACACATTTATGTATAGATGAATATATATATGTTTAAACATAGTTCTGACGAAGGGTAAGCCGAAATAGCCATCAATTGTATATTTTATAAATTTTGTAGAACTAAAATTCATTGCAAAATTTTCACCGTGTTACAATAGAGCTCTATCAAGTCAATTTAAACATAGTTCTGATGAGGACGTAAGCCGAAATAGCTATCAAATGTATATTTTATAAATTTTGTAGAGCTAAAATTTATTGCAAATTTTTCACAGTGTTACAATGGAGTTCTATCAATTAAATTTAAGCACAGTTCTGATGAGGGCGTAAGCCGAAATAGCTATCGACTGTATATCTTATAAATTGTGTAGAGCTAAAAAACATTGCTATTTTTTAACCGTGTTATAATGGAGTTCTACTAAGTGAATTTAAAAAAAGTTTCGACGAGGGCGTAAGCCAAAATAGCTTTCAACTATATATCCTATCAATTGTGTAGAACTAAAATCATTGCTATTTTTTCTCCGTGTTATAATGGAGTACTACCAAGTAAATGTCAATTCAGCCAATAAAATGTATTGGAACATTCTTTCAAGAACACAACACAAATGATACAATTTTGTGGAACGACTTCGACATTCCTTTGGAAGAAATTAAGTTTTTTTCGGATTACACGACAAATAAGATATGATATGTGACAAATAAATATAGGTGCGTCTGGTTATCGGCGACGTCCGGTAAATAAAATGGTGAACAAGGCCGAAGCGGTGTACGATTGACGATGCCTGTAAAACGCTGTTGTATCTTTTTATCACGTGATCAAACCAGCTGTAGATTTTAGTTTCATTGTCAATACAGTACATCATAGTTCATAAAAAATAATATTGTGAAATAGCACGTTTTGTCAGTGTTATGCAATATTATATGATAGTTTATAGTGTATGTATAATCATTCAAATATTGAACTAACGGTAAGTTTTTTTACTGTTCAGTCATCAAGACGAATCATTTTCAACTTATCCATTTGTATGTGACATTTTACGTTGATAAGATTATTTTAGTTTTGGAGTTGAGTTTCTTGAACGTTTTCCTTGGACGAGGAATAATTGTGTCATTAATCGATTAACTGATTAGTCACAAAGGCTTCAGTGTGTTGATAGTAGATATAGGTATATATATAAAATATAATAGAAGAGAGTCAAAAGTTTAATGTTTAGTACTATTTCTACTCTTTTATATTGCTAATATCAGGACCGGTTTCAATCATAACGAGATTTGTCGGCTGATATAATATAATCATAATTAAAACAAAGCTATTAATATCATAGTTTCTCCACCGTTAGTCTGCGATGATTGTATTTTATGGATTTTTAAATGATATTTTTTTTGTTACTGTCTGTTGTAATGTACTTAAATATTGTTATATCAGTGTACGGTGTTGCAAAATTAATGGTTTTGAACAAAATATTAATTATGTAAATATTTGTTATTTTATTTCAATGTTTATGATCAACAAAATATTTTTGAATTTTTTGGTGAATACCCGTGGATGTAAGAAGTTTGAGAAATTATGATTTATATAATATTTTGTATTGAATAATACGAAGAACTGTAACCTTACATTATATAACTAAATGAAGTTAAATGGATATTAAATAAAATGTTAACAACCTCTTAGTACTGATTTGTCTTCAAAAATTAAATCTAAATTAAGGGCATTTTAGAGTTAGCAAGAATAACGGGTTAGTTTTACTTTATTTTGACGCGCGAGTAATGAATCCGTTCTGATCTCATAAAATAATAAAAAAGTGGAAATAGTGCTGAACATTATGTTTTTATTATTTAAATATAATACAGTTCCTTGAAAGTTTTAACAGTGTTAAAATTTTCAAATAAAAAAATGTCAGTGGTATTACCATCAACAAACAACAGTTAAAAAGAAAACGTTAGCGGCCATAGAGTAAAAGATCTTGAATAGAATTCTATTTGACATATCAAAATATTTAAACTTCTAACCTGTTCAATACTCACGACGCGCAAAACCGAACCTGATTTTAATTATAAAAACATGAGGAAATATTGCTTCATTGATTTTTATTATTTTATATTATGATATTTCACTAAGAAGAAGTGAACACAAGTCTTTGATTATCAATTGAAAAATGACATCACGTTTATTTTCTACGCCATTTGTAATGTCGAAATAATAGAACGCAATGATGCAACTTGACGATTTAAATTTGCTTCATTGTTTGGCTTATTTTAAAATATGAGACATCTAGCGATGAATTTTCAAATTAAAATGATTACATGTTTTTTTAAAATGTATATGCACGATACGTGTTGCGTTTATATATGAATTTATTAAAAAAAATAGTGAAATATTTGTAAAAATAATTCAAACTGATACATGCAGACTTACATCACTATATTATACAATCAATATCTATGTAAAGATATTTGATAAGCGATAATGAGTAAAGGTGTTTGATATTATTTGGGTATAAAATTTGAATGACTAAAAATAAGCAAGGCTGCTTAAAATGATCGAAATCGCTTAATATTTCTTCTGAATTGAAAGTGATACTAAAGATAAGATAAAAGCAAGGTTTAACTTTAATCCGGGTTTTAATTAAATGATTAGAATTGGTGGCTTAGGACGGAAATGCTTTTTGTAAAAATATTTCAGTTGCATTTTTTTGCAGGAGTTGCATTTCAGAGTCGTGTTGCAAAACACGACTCTGACTAAAAAAAGTTTATTTTTGTCAAGTTGCTTTCCTACCTTTTCTATTTATGTGCATTAAATTAAAGTTCAACGAAAAAAACCGGCAAATTATGTATTGAAACATTTAAAAAATCGTCTTAAAGAAAAACTAGTCGAGGTCGTTTGTTATTCACGATTCCGACTCCATTACACTTGTATATATTGTATTATATTATTAAAATTTTCAATACTGTTAAAACTTTTGTTATGTTATGTTTTTGTTTCAGAAGAAAATTAAAATGCTTCTGTTGGTATTTGGGGCGGTTTTGGCGGCTTTTTACTGGTTCGGCACTTACCTGAATGGCCACTACAAACGAAATGGCGTTAAAAGCATGCCGGCTTTTCCGTTCGTCGGAAGCATGCTGCCATCTATTTTCGGGAAAATGGACAGTTTTGAAATGGTGAAAACTACATACGAACATTATCCAGGTGAAAGGTAACTATTTTGAATAAAGAATTATGAATTTGACGAAAGAGTAATCGGCCAAATACGTTAATTGTCCATTACTATATCCCTAACGTGAGTAACGTTCCATGAGTCGACGTTCTGAAAAATATAATTCTTACATTAATTTCGCTGATATTTGTTGCCAACATAAGGCAAACAAATTAAATGTGTAGGTATATCTCAATACAAAATATTCAATTATATTTAAATGGTAAATGATTATTGTAAAAACCAGGGTTGTGCTTACGAGCGACTCCTAGTTTTTTTTCAATTAGAAGATTTTGAAAAATATCTCAATGAACACGAAGAAATAAATCTTCCCAATATATTGAAATTTCTTTTAAGGCGATAACTGTCATTTTTTCATGGAAATGCATGCTATATTATATAATAAAAACACATTTTATTAATTAAAATATACATTACATTATTTTTTGTTGTAAAACCTTTTCAAGAATGACTCATTAACAAGATTAATCGTTATTGAAAATTATCACAGGCGATTGTGTTAATTATTGTTAGATCAATATTATTTAATTTTCTTTAGCTGCCATTTAGTTCTTGTCATGGTCTGTGTTTTTCTTTAATTAATACCTTTGGTATATAGACGATGTTATCTGTTTATTGTGCGTCAGTTCTGTTGGATCCGTGTAATAGAATGCCTGGAGATGTGGAAAGGCGAAACTCTCAAATTTTACATTGAAATTCCAAGAAAACACAGACCCCAAGGCAAGAACTGAAATTCCTGTAATTAATACCTTTGGCATATAGGCGGTGCTAACTGTTTATTGTCCGTCAGTTCTGTTACGTTCACGTGAGGGAATGCCTAAAGATGCCTAAAAGTGAAACCCAGGTCGTTGGTGACAAAACATGTGGAATCATAAAAAGTTGTAACAATTCAAATTTAATTCTTTTGGGGAGAAACAACACCGGAAAATATAGGTTGAATTGTCATCAAAAAATCCAATCTGTAAATGAAATCACGGGATCATAAAGAGGCTTTGGTTTAGATGCCCTATTAAAAAATCTAATAGATGGGAGCAATTACCAAATTTGTAAGTTATTTAACAATTTTCTTTCTACAGATACATCGGAATGTATCAATTTACTAACCGTTTGACGGTTATAAACGATCTAGAGCTCATAAAGCAAATTACAATTAAGGATTTTGATTATTTCACCGACAAGTTTGGAGTCATCGAAGAGAAGATTGATCCACTCTTCGGAACCAATTTGCTATCAATGAGAGGTAGGCAATAGATTAGTTTTGATTGTTAGATAGATTGAACCAAAATCACAATGGCGTGTTTTCGATCCTTAATTTACAATTAATATTTCTGGTCGTCTAAGTCCTAGTTTCTCAACCGGTGGTCCGCGGAGATTTTTTGGGTGGTCCGGGATGTGATATTATTTCGATAAACAATCGAATTTTATGTTGTGATTTATAGATTTTTGAAAAAAAAAATTTGTTACTGTCTGTTTTAATGTACTTATGTTTTTACTATACGGTGTTGCAAAATTATTATTTTTTGAATAAAAAATCAATTATATAAATAATTAATATTTTTTCCAATGTTGATGGTTCGCAAAATATTTTTGGGATTTTGGTGGTCCACGGATGTAAAAATGTTGAGAAACTATGGTCTAGGTGAGGTAGTTAATATTTGAATGCTTTCAGGTCAAAAATGGCGCGATATGAGAGCTACTTTAAGTCCAGCGTTTACAAGCTCCAAGATGAAAAACATGTTTCAGCTGGTGACTGCTTGTGGCGAAACTATTGCTGAATTTTATCTCAAACAAATGGAACAGCAAGAAAACCAAAGTGCAAAAGGCAAATTTCATGAGTCTATACAACTTTTTTTTCATCTATTTAATATGTCTGGATAAAATCCTTTAAGAAAACCTGCTTTTTCATGATATGATAATAAACAATTGGCGAATTTATTAACTATTTCTTTACATGAAATTCAAAAAAAAACACTTTATTTTTGTTACAAATTTTAGCTGACGTTATAGACGTATATTTTTTTCTGGCAGCCAAAAGATTAATATGAAATTTGTTGACAGATCTCGGATATGTCCCCGTCGAATTAAAGGACGTTTTTACGCGTTATACCAATGACGTCATCGCGTCTACCGCATTTGCAGTGAAAGTTGATTCACACCAAGAAAAGGAAAATACCTTTTATACGATGGCAAAGCAAGCAACAAACTTTTACGGAAAAAATATGATGAAAATGATGCTATTCTTTATTTCGCCGAAATTATCACAAGTAAGAATTATTTATTTGATGTTTATTATATTTTACCATTTGCGCAATGAAAATACTTACATAGAATTGAAACTATGTACTATATCAGAAATTTTGTCACTGGGGTATTTGTGCAGCTCATTTAACAATGACGATGCACTAAGTTGGATTATCTTAAAATTACAGTTGCTTCGTATAAGGCTGTTCGATGAGGAGCTGTCAGGTTTCTTCAGAAATCTGGTGAACGATGGAATGAAACTGAGGAAAGAAGGACTATATAGGCCTGATATGATACAACTCCTGATGGAAGTCAAACGAGGATCTCTCAAGCATGAACAAGAGACTACGTGCACCAAGGAAGCCGGATTTGCTACTGTCGAGGAATCGTTGGTGGGAAAAACAGTTGTCAAAAGAAGTGAGTGTATATGTTGATTGAATTGGCATTCACTTGGTAGAACTCCATTATAACGCGGTGAAAAATAGCAATGTATTTTAGTTCTACAAAATTTTTTAGAATTAAATAATAAATTAATTTTTATAGTAATTGAGAAATGTTGCGATAAAAAATCTCAACCCGTTCCTTGGAGAATCATACAAAAATATATTAACACCGAATATTAAAAAAAAAAAAACTGTTGTGTTAGTATTAAACTTACTAATAGATATAAAATTTGAATTGTTACTGCATTGTACGATTCCACATGTTTTGTCAATAACGACTCGGGTTTCGCCTTTCGGCATCCTCAGGCGTTCCATCACTCTGATGCAACGGAATTGACGCACAATAAAAAATAAATGTATTTTAGTTCTAAATTTATCTCTAGTTGATAGCTATTTCGGCTCACCCATCGTCAGTACTATGTGAGTGTTTATATTTAGAAAACAAAAAAATATCTATATATTTGACTTATCACAAAAATTAATTTGTTAGATATCCCGAAAATTTAAAAAAAAAACCAACATTTGAACTAATTTATGATATCGACCGAAGGTGCTTGATGGAATTTCAATATAGTGTGATAGAATGCCTGAAGATGCCGAGAGGCGAAACCCGGGTCGTTATTGACAAAACATGTAGAATTGTACAAAGTTATAAAAGTTTAGAATTGAAAATTTGAACTGCCCAAACTAATTAAGATTTCATATGTATTTTTCAATGGTTTCGCCTTTCAGCATCTTCAGGCATTCTACCTCACGGGTGCAACACAACTGACACACTGAAAAAAGGTTGCATTAGTTATGTACACAAGGGATTAATTGAAAATTAAGCGGATCGTTCAGAATATGAATTGAATTTAATTGAGCTCTGTTTATTTCAAAAATTTCTTGATTCCTTGTAATTTATTAATTTTCTATATTACCGATTCTATTTAATGTGCGTCAGTTCTGTTGCACCCGTGTGATAAAATGTCTGAATATGCCGAAAAGGCGAAACCTAGTGAAAAAAACACGAAGAATCGTAGAAAGTATGAACGAATCAAATTTAGTTTTTTATTATTTTATTTTCGGCTTGTCAACAAATAGATTATTGTGAAAGCATTCTAATATCCATTTTAATGACAGCATTCGAGTTTTAGTCAAAAATATATTTGACTAAAACGTGTTGTTAAAAGACGAGTGCCCTATGATGTTGAAAGGCGAAACCAGTGTCATAAGTGATAAAAATTTAATTCTTGAATCGTAGAAAAATTCAAGAATTAAAATTTTATATTGAGACATATTATATATCATCAAATACCTTCAGTCGATATCATAAATTAAAAAATAAATTGGACGGGATTATTACACCAGAGATTCTCTGTTGGGTCGCAAGTGTGATAAAATATTAGTTTGAATTCATTATGACAATTATTTGGGTAAAATTGAATGGATCCATCATTTTTAATTTTAAATCACTGACTAGCGTGGAGTGTAAGATCATTCGAGAGATATTTCTCGTTGAACGTTGAATTGTTAACGGTATTTTTTTTAAATTTCAGAATGGACAGACGATGAAATAACTGGCCAGGCCGTCCTGTTTTTGATAGCAGGCTTTGAAACTGCTTCCACCCTTCTGTGCTTCATGGCGCACGAACTGGCCATCCATCCGGAAATTCAAGAGAGATTGCAGGTCGAAATCGATGAAGTGGCCTTGAAAAATGGAGGCACAATCAATTACGCTGACCTGCAGCATATGCCTTACATGGACATGGTTGTTTCAGGTGGGTTAATTGAGTCGTGTATATTATATTAATTGTTTGGCATTTACTAGGAAGAACTCCTTTAAAACACAGTGAAAAAATAGCTTAGTATTTTAATTCTCCAAAATATATAAGTCATACAAACAGCTGATTACTATTTTAGCTTATAACCTCATCAGAACTATAATAATAAATAGTTATAATTTTGTAGTATATTATAATATATTACTAATTTTTCACCGTGTTGTGTTGGAGTTCTACCAAGTGATGCCAATTCATTCAACAATGTTTCTTAAAAAGTGATAAACAGATCGAGTTGATTAATGCACGAAAGTACTGCAATAGAAGACGTGTTCAAAAATTCTTTTATTAATGATATCGATTAGATGGGAACTAGTTTCACTCATTATGACCATTTACTTTTTTATCTGATTGCGATAAAAATGAGTTGTTTTTAGCTCGTGAAGGTTTATGAATAAGTTCAACATCATCAACTGAAACACTGAACTATGTGGATATCTTTCTCGCATAGATAGCTTTGTGTGGTCTGCTCATGCGTTGTAAAACCTCTGATTTATTCGTGTACGCAACAGATGAAAAAATAAATATATGGTGTATCGAAAAGCACTTCTGTGAACATTATTAAAGCACAAAAACTTTCTTTCTTTAAGTAGCATTGGAACGCATGCCGGGTACAAACTAAATAATAATATATCGACATCAAGTTTCTTTGTCAATTCTAGAAACTCTTCGGTATTGGCCACCGGTTGTTGCTTTGGACAGAAAATGTACAAAAACTTATAAAATGCCACCACCAACTCCTGGTGGTAAAGAATATCAGGTAAGCATAATAGACCTTTTAATTACTTTTAAGGTTTTAACTGTAACGTCTTGGTAAAAAGGCATTATATTAATATAATACGACACAATATTAAGTACTATTAAAATAATTTTAAATTATATAGATCATTACTGATCTCGATAATATTTTTATCATTATTATTTTATTCAGGCACCCAAACTTATAAAGCGGGTTGAGATAGGTCAACCGTCTTGTAAATTTGAAATAAATATTTTTCAAATTCCAGTATGACGAGATTGAAGAATTGAAACGGAATTTATGTCGCAAGTTGTTTACTGTACGTCAGTTCTTTCAATTTCAATTTGATTTTGAATTTCCGTCAAGTATTCGTAGTCGATTTCATATATTATATATTTGAGTGACATGAACAACTTTTGTTGAAATGTTCCAAACTTGAAGTATATGTGAGTATTATAAAAAAGTTATGTGTTCTCTGTTTAAGTCAAAAATGGCTCGTTAAAAACAACTGTCAGAACACGTCTACAACTCCTACATTGACCAAAAATATTAATCCGACCAAAAAAAGTTTATTTTCGTCAGGTATTTTTCTACCTTTCCGATTTAGGAGTGTTAAATTAAAGATTAACCAACCAATCCGGGAATCGTACATTGACATAGCGTTGTCGCTCATTTTTCACGATTCCAACTCCGACATTGATCAAAAACATTGCTTAATAATCCTTGTTTATACTAAGTTGAGATTTGAACCAAATGCGTGTTATTTCAGATGCCTGTTGGTGAAGGTCTATGGATTCCAGTGTCTGCCATTCACCACGATGCAAACTATTTCTCGAACCCCAAAAAATTCGACCCTGAAAGATTTTCCGAAGAGAATAAGGGATCTATCCAGCCGTTTACATATATGCCGTTTGGAGTTGGGCCGAGGAACTGTATTGGTAAGATTTGTTTAACGATATCAACTGAAGGTGTTTGATGAAATTTGAATTGTTGAAACTTTGAACGATTCCATATATTATGTTACTAACAACCAGGGTTTCGTCTTTCGGCATCTTCTGGCACTCTGCACCACACGGACGCTACAGATCTGACTGCCAGCTCTGTTTCATTCGTGTGATAGAAACAAAACACATGGAATCGTACCCAGTTTCATCAATTCAAATTTCACATTGATATTCCATTATGTGCTATAAGTCGATATCATAAATTATATTACACCCAATCCTTTTTTACGCGAATTCGATTATACGCAATTTTTTTGGACGGCACTGTTACATTTTTTACGCGCGTCACTCGTTTTTACGCGACTTTTTCCCCAAATTTGTTTTAAAGAAGAAATTTATGTATGATGTTAGGCATGTACATTTCATTATTTTTTTAAATTAAAAAAATATGTGTATTTTTAAAACTTAATTTTGTAAAGCATTCAATTTTTTTCAATACACACAATTGCCAAATGTTGACAAGTGTATCGGATATTATGCGAATTTATGTTTTAGGGTGTGTAAAGAAATATAATGCAATTGGGTGAAATCATTTTGTTACGCGATTTTTTTAAGCGCTTTTTTCTGGAACCAATGTGTCGCGTAAAAAAAGGACTGGGTGTATACATTATTTTTGAATCATGTATTAAAAGTGTGAAAACTGCAGTTCTGAACTGACATTTTTTTCGCACCCGTGTGATATAAAGCCATACATAAATGCAAAAGACACATCTCTAAGTACTTATTTCTACAATATATATTTTTTGATCAGGACCGTTTTGTAAAAATAGACTTGCTTGAAAATTGTATTCTGTCAGTTGATAATGCTCGCAATGAGCGAGTCCGGTCCTTATCAAAAAATATATCGTGGAAATAAGTACTAAAAATTAATTTTATAATAATTAACTTTCCATCAAAGAGTGTCAGTTAACACATTAAAGTGATTTGAGTTTGACAGATGTTCGAATTTTGAAATATTTTGTTGTTGATTATAATATTTTTTGCTCGTTTCAGGCTCAAGGTTCGCACTTATGGAAGCAAAATCGGTCATGTTCCACCTGCTGCACAAATTTGACTTAACCGTGATACCGCAAACGCAAGTACCCATAAAACTTGCAAGAGGAACCTTAAATATAGCTGCAGAAAAAGGGTTTTGGGTTGGATTGAAACCAAGAACTTCAAAAAACAATCAATGAAAAACATCTGCATTAATAATCGTGTATAACGATCATGTGAAATGTGTTGAGTGAGAGAAATTATGATTTACATGGCAACAAAAAGCTAATGTTGTCAGTTTACAAAATAATTAATCCACATGCATTTTTCGAAACAATATGTTTCTTTATTTGAAAAAGTGGTGCCTATCACATACACAGTAAGCGCTACAGTCGTTGCACACCTTTCAGCGATGGATCACTCGCAGTATTATATATAATAATAAGCAGGTGTTTTGAATCGTAAATTACTTCCAACATGAAAATCGCAACATGATGTACAATATTACAGTTCTAGCACTTTATTTGCTTTATTTTTACTTCAGAATCCATATTTTATCACTAAAGTTTCATTATTTATCTCAATTTTGAGTCAAGGTCAAGTCATTTTACGATTAGACAAATTGATTCAGTATTAGTTGTATAATTTCATCAGAAAATGCAAGTGTTTGACAACTTGTTTTTACAATTTACTTTTGTAACAAGTATATTCGATATTGTAAAATATTTATCGAACAATAAAAAAATTACATGCTTGTGAATTTATAGTTTTAGTTTCGATTACAATAATAAGCAAAAACATAGACCATAAAATAAAAATGTATCTATCTTGTTACTACAAAAAAGAATCTACTGCAATTAAATGGTTGCAAGTAGTTTTTTTTAATATTTGGTAATCGCGAACTATTACGAACGAGATAATAAAATTGTTGAAATACTATTAAAAATTGTGTGTTATTATTAAAATATATTTTGCCTTTCTACTAAGAAGTAACAGGTGACACCCTACAAGTGACAATTGTATTTTTTACAAGAAGGGCAGAAATTTGAAGTAGAATGAACAAGAAATCTTTTTATTTGAAAAGCCCTTTTATATTCGCTGTAAAAATATAAATAAAAAAAATAATTATGAGGAATCAGACAACAAAAACGTTCCTCACTGGTCCTGAAAAGATTATTGCAGAGACACAAATCTCTATGGTTCATTGTTCAGTTACTTTTATAATGCATCCGTTGAACGAAGATTATGAGAATTTGGACACTGTACGAATATTCTGAAAATTGAAGTGTGAAATTCTTTGTTCTCAAGACAAAGTAGTAGTTTGTTTACAAAAAATTTTGAAATGATTTAAAAAAAAACAATGATGATCTCGTGAATTTTTGTAAAATTTGTTTCAAAAGAGAATTTCAAAAATGGAATCGAAAATCTGCAAGGTAAATGAGAAACGGTTGCTTATAATTGTGGAATAAATTAAATCAATAATTCAAGTCTAAAAATGCATGATTAATTTATGGTAACCCTATATTCTTCTTTATTAACTAAAAAAATTATTTCTTCTAAAACGTTAAATCAATTTTATTCATCGGGAGTGATTAGTTAAGTCACGTCAAAAATGACAAAATTCAAAAAAGTTCGTCTTCTTACGTTCAATGTCAAAGTATGTTTGTTCAGTAAAATATACTTAGCGAACATTAATCAAAGTAAAATTATCACAAAATCTTAATTGCCTCGTAAGTAACTTTTGAAATTTAATCAACTCATTTTAACAGACATTTGAATACGTTTAGAATAACTGAGAAATTTGAAGAGTTCGACGACCTTGTTATAAGGGTCTATCTAGCCATTGGCAGCCATTTTGAAATGCTGCTGGCTGTCATCGCACTAAGATATGGCGGGAAGAGGACTTTACCTTAAGGTAAAACGGCTTACAGCGCTGAGAATGTTTCCCTTATGACAGAGTAATTAATTTTCTCGAGGGTGTTGCCATTCGCGAAACCTCCGAGGGCTGTCAGAAATTCACAAAAAACCTTTTGAGGTGAAAGTATTCAATAAAATAACTTTATCGTCTTTAAATGCAATTATTATGATTGTTTCTGTCATATTGAGATTCTAACGGTTCGTTTATTGATTGAATTGGCATTTACTTGGCAGAACTCCATTATAACACGCTGAAAAAATAGCAATGTATTTTGGTTCAACAAATTTTTATAAGATATAGTTATTGTAAACGTACATTTGCTTATCTATAGATAGCTGTGTAGAAAAGGTACACAATACATCTTCTCTCCTGTTTTAACGTCCTAGCTTATTTCCTGCTAGCTGTACGTTTAAATATATTTCTGACGATGAGTGAGCCGAAATAGCTATCGACTATACCTTATAAAATTTTTGTAGAAGTAAAATACATTGCTATTTTTTCACCGTGTTATAATGGAGTTCTACTAAGTAAATGCCAATTCAATCAATCAATATAATAACTTTATCTTCTTCAAATGTTATTCTTATGATTGTTTTTTTTTCATATTTAGACTATCGGTTAGAATAAAGTTTCATGAATAGCTTAATACTGAAAAAAAAACATAACAAGAAACAATAAGAAATTTAGTTGGGCGTATTCCTTTTTTTAAACTTCTAGGGTACCCAACGTTGAACTTACAATGGCTTTACACTCCTTTAACAGGATGCATTCTGTAGCGTAACAATGTTTTGCGTGGTTTTTTATTTTCCAGAAATACCCGAGGAAAAATTTCTCCCGGCTCAAACTAAATTCCAATTTAGAATGTTTCACTCTTCATTTCAAAGTAAGTAATTAGATGTAATGTTAACCTCAGTAATAAATAGCTTTATGATACAGTTAGTCTGATAATATTTTTCAACGAAGCGAAACACGTGTCGTATCGAGTAACATACGAAATGGAATAACGTAGCAATAAATTTTAATTTACGATATCGACTGACGGTGTTTGTAGGAATTTCAATATCAAATTTGCATTGTTGAAACTGCGTACATTCCACATGTTTTTTCACTTACGACCTATGTTTCGCTTTTCGGCTTCTTCAGGCATTCTATCATACATATCCAACATAACTGACGGAGCAATCAGTTCTATTGCACCCAAGTATCTAAAAATCGAATTCTACCAGTTTTAATTTACATAAAAAATCAGCTTCCACAAGATCATTGCTTAATCCTTAAAAAATAATAATGTTTCATCCAAGACTGTAAAGTCGGAGTATTTTGGCTGGAGCCGGAGTCAGACTCGTGTATTTGGTCAATGTCGGAGCGAAGTTAGAATCGTGAAAAACGTGCGACTCTCAATACTTTTTCGATTAGAAAATATTGAAGAATATCTCAATGAACAATCGGTTATATTGATTGATAGTTTTTTTAATATTTAATTCACATACAAATAAAATAAAACAACTTCATACAAATACAGAGGAAAGGTATGGAAAGGCTGACAAAAATAAACCTTTTTTATTCGAAGTTGAAGTTGTATTTTTTAAAGATTTCACAGCCCTGGTATCATCTATTGACCACCAATGTGTGATAAAAATTGGACAATAGTTTTGATATTCTCTTATAAAAATTCCATTTTGAAATTATTCGGGACCGATATGATAGTTTTAGGAATCGTAACATTTTGGAACTTTTTTATTCTTTAAATTTTCACTATTTTTAGTATAATATAATATTAAAGCTACACTATTCGAGTGAATGTTTTTGTCAACCCTTATTCACATGTACATCTAAGTGAGTTAAATTCACAAATGAGTCATCTCATCATTCTATGGCTTAAGCAACCCGGATAAATATAAATTTAGATGGCTGTTGTATTTCACATAAAGCTGATTCAACAATAACATCTCGGTCGTTTCATATAATAATAATATGAATTCAAAATAAATTAGCGCAGCATACAAAATGATTATGGAACGTTGGATGAATATTTTGTTTTTCGGCTGCATTATTGAACATCATGCGATTCGAAATTTGAATTTGGAACAGTAAATAAATAATCGCCATAAGCTAAAATATTTTAACATCATGTGATTCGAAATTTGAAATCAGAACAGCAAATAAACATTCACCATAAACTAAAATATTGAACGTCATGTGATTCGAAATTTGAAATTGGAACAGAAAATAAATATTCTCCAAAAAATTAATTATTGAACATCATGTGATTCGAAATTTGAAATTGGAACAGTAAATAAATATTCACCATAAACTAAATGGCTGCCATAAGCACGTTAACGCCCTCTATAATCTTGTGCTCACAAGGCCGGCCATAAAGCTACCTAGATTATGTTGAATAATTTAAATCAAGAAATATTATGTGCTCACGCTGACGTTTCTTGGAATCATGATAAAATAAGCAAACGACACAAAGTGTTATTGACTATATACGATGGATTTATTATAATGTTTGTTAACTTAACCTTTTTTAGTAATTATTTCTACAATATATTTTTTTTCAAAACCGGTCTCGCTCATCAACATTATCAACCGATTGAATATGATTTACAAACAAGTCTATTTATACAAAAATTTTGAGTTAAAGGTAGCAGGTATACTAAGAAACAATTTACAGGAAATCGTCAATTATTAATACATATAATGTAAATTCATTTTTAAATGTTAACAATCAATTATTAATAATTTTCAAACAAATTAATGTAAATCATTAATCCATTAAGAGCTCTCAACAATCATAAAGTTGAATTATAATATTAATATTGTATTTTTCCTGTTAATTTTTTCTTAACTTTTCAACCCATGGTTATGTATATTTATATAACTTTTGACGATAACAAACCATACTATACTACATTTCAGTCCAAAAATTAGCTTCTACATTTTGAGGGGCAACTTTCAACATATTGTAATCGTTCTTTTAATTATAATATTTTTACATTAACATTATAATAATATATTTGATGGTTGATGGTTGAATGTGGAGATTATATTAAAAAAAGTGATATTATTATTTAATATATTGTATTAACATAAAGATACAATCGTTGAAGTGTTCAGCACATTTTTCACTATCTAAATTTGTAAACTGTATTGTCACTAGTAAAAATGCATTTTCTGTTTCATGACCATTAAATATATTGTGGAAACAATATTTAAAGGAGATATTAAGATGACGATACTATTGTTGAAATACTCAAAAAATATTCAATACCTAAATTTGTGGGGATGGTAATAAAAATATGTTTCTATTAAATTTGAATTGTTACAATTTTGTACGATTCCACATGTTTTATCACTAACGACCCGAGTTTCGCCTTTCGGTGTATTCAGGCATTCTATTCCACATTAACATGTGGAATCGTACAAAATTGTAACAATTCAAATTTGATATTGAAATTCCATCAAGCACTTTCAGTCGATATCATAAATGTTTCTATTATCTTAAATATCACGCTTTTCCGTTAGAATGGGTAGTCAGTAAACTGTTTAGATCGCTAATGCACAAGAAAATCGCACAATACATATTTATATGTGGACCATAATGTTATTGGTTATATATACAATATATCAGAAAAAAAAAATGATTATAATGTCATCGAAATGAGGAAAACGCATCATTTAATCAACACAGTTCAATGCCTAATAAGAATTTTCGATATAATAATAATTCGCATTTGTCAACTGTTAAAGTTAAAATTAAAAGTTAGATTGCAATTATTTATTATATTGAGTTAAGGTCTATGGTCGTTAAATTTTTTACAATTTAGTTATTAATTCAGTATTGTTCGAAATGAGTTATTATTTTCAAGCCAGTTTTGGTGAAAGGTTTCCCTTGTTTTATACGTTTATTAAAAGGTTTCTTTCAGCGTTATGACAGTGTTTCTGTATGAGTGAGCCATCAAATTCTGTTGAGATGTATTTGAGCCTCTTAAATTTTGCCAGCGTAATATCTCTGAAATACTTCCATACTGCATTAGAGGCCCTTGCTGGTTTATGATATGAGAGAATTGAGCTTGTGCGAGCCGTCGTGTGGGTGAAGACAAGGTGGGGAACCTTTTTTTAAATATAATACTTGCAATATTATTTTATCATCATCAATCAGACTTGTCGATTGTTTGGTCTCCAAGGAATTCAAAATACACATTAATGGCGGAGAAATGTATGATTTTTTTGAAACTTTTTTACTTGAGAGCTTTTTCAACTGACTTTTTATTATTTAAAAGCTCGAAGAGAAATGTGAATGATTTCATATGAGAATTCAGCCAATATTTGTAATGTCATATTGTATCTTATCTGTTGATAATGTTCGCGATGAGTGAAACCGGTCGTGATTATTGAATATATTGTGGATATGGTACAAAAAAATGTGTTTTTATCGTTTAAAATATCATGTATTTTTTATCAAGGAGTGAAAATTGACACGTTAAAAGTGGTCGAATTGCATGTTTGATCATGAAAATTACAATACATTATATATCACGCTCTGATGAAGACATAAGCCGAAATCGCTATCAACTATATGTCTTTAAAATTTTGTAGAACTAAAATAGCCGAAATGACTATAAACAATATCTTATAAAAAAAAATGTAGAACTAAAATACGTTGCTATTTTTTCAACGTTTTATAATGGAATTTTACCAAGTAAATGCCAATCAAATCAATACAATATATACATTTGTCTTGTTAACTATTTTTGTTCAATAATTTAGGGATATTTATTGAGTTGAAATTTTAAATAATAAAATCACGTTTTATAGCACTTATTTCAAAAATGTATAATATATTGCGTAAATTATAGAGTGGACAGAAGTATAATAGTAAAAATGTGTTTTCATTATTTAAAGCAGCACTTTCAAATTACATCCATATTACGGCCCCCTAAATCTGAAAGAATTAATTTCTGGCCCCCGGCGGGGAAAGTATAAGCCAAATGAAATCCTACAATGTTCAGATATGTGAAAAAATTTAGAATATGAATTATGGAATTGCGATCTAGCTGTCAAACTAAGCCTAGAGTTTCCAAGGTATCTTCTCGGTGAATATAAATATTTTTTTATATGATGTGTTATTACTATTCAACACACTTAAATTTACACATTCCATAAATGTTATGTAGAAAAAATCATATATGAATATTTGTATTTTAACATTTTCGTGGCCCCCGTTTTGGAAAGCACTGATTTAAAATATCATGTGTTTCTATCAAGAATTGACAGTTAATAAACCGAAAATGATTAATGACGAAAGATTCAATATTTGTATATATTCCGACACCAGAGTCAATATTCAAAAATAATAATAAAAAATTCACTTGATATCGCGCAAACAAGTCTTAAAGATTTTTTACGGATATTCCTACTAAAAAAATTAAACACATAATACTTTTAGGCTACTGAAAATATCCTATAAGAAGAACGTGAAGTCGTAGCCGTGGTGGTGGGTACAACTTTAAAAACCCTTGGGGATATTAAAAAGCCAAAATAATTTTGAGTCGTCGTTTCAGGCTTGCAGTATTCTACTCTGAAATAAGACACGCCTGTTCCAAAACACTAGATTAAATCGAACGGTTGAGTAGTTTATTGCGTAAGAGAATTCTGAATTGAAAATATCTGATCCTTTTGTAGTTGAAGATAATATGTAGGTTTCGTGTGTCAAAGGTTCTCAACGACTTTTCTAAAGGTATCTTTATGAGAAGAGAAGGGCCTGTATGAGATCTGGGGAAAGGTGTAACATCCAATATAATAAGATCGTTCGCTGTATCCACCACTTGCTGCTTTTAATACTGTGAACATACCTTGTATTTCAGTGACTGGAAGAAATGTCACAGGAACTTTCAAATATAATTAATTTAAATATTAATAATTTACTCGAAAACAAATTTATTTATTTATATATTCACGTTACAAAAATTGCAAATTATAAATTCATTGCTTTTGTAGCTTCAAAATATTTAAACATTTAGTTATGGAAATTCAGGAAATAGACAACAAAACAAATAATAAGGATAGCAAGAAAGTCAACCAAGCAAGCTCATGAAAGATTTGCTTTAATACATTGAAAAGTCAGTTCTGTTGCATCCGTGTGTTAGAATGCCTGAAGATTCAGCATGTTTTGTCACTAACGACCCGGGTTTCGCCTTTCGGCATCTTCAGGCATTCTATCACACGGATGCAACGGAACTGACGTAAAATAAACAGTCAGCAACGTCTATATAACAAAATTATTAATGACAGGAAAACACTTACCCCAAGGCAAGCAGTAAATTACAGCGTAGGTGGGTTGTAAAAAAATCTAGTCAATTCTGCTGCATTTGCGCGATAGAATGTCTGAAGATGCCGAAAGGCGAAACGCGGGTCGTCAGTGACAAAAAATGTGGAATCGTACAAAGTTGTAACAATTCAAATTTTTTATTTAAATTCAAGCATCAAGCACCTTCAATCAATCTTATAAATTATTTACAAATCACAATTGAAAGAACCTAACCTCAAATTTCGTACGGGCGTCTGGTCCTCTTGAAGAATTATGTTGTTTTTTTTTAGGAATTTTATTATTATTCAATCACCGGTCGCCAATGCCGTGGAACTTTGATATTTTCCGAACATGTCACAGTGAATTTTTCGTCGCCGGCTCGAGAAAATGGAGACGTAGTCGTCGTCCGGCCGCCCGTATTTATAAATATCACGGAGAAAAATGAAAAGGGGGCCCTTTGTGATCGGGGGTGGCGCGAGGGATCTATCCCTTTTACGACCGCATTATGTCGGCGCGGCGTGGGGCCCGAGGAATTCTATCGGAAAAAAGCGCCGTTAGGATTTTATAGCGTTCGTTTTGACGGCTTTCGGCACAATGGAGCGATTCACTTGTGACATTATTTTAAGATCAGGTATCTGCGGCATTGAATTAATTTTTACTACGCAGTCTTCCGACACCAACCAAATGTAACTACAGTGTGTTATGTTTACTACATTAACGAAAGTAACACGGTGAAAAAATAGCAATGAATTTTAGTTCTACAAAATTTATAAGGTAAATATTTGATAGCTGTTTCGGCTCACGCCATCGTCAGAGTTATGCTCAAACGTATATTTACTTATCTATATATAGCTGTGTAGAAATGTACACAATACATCTTCTCTTCTGTTTTAACAACCTAGCTTATATCCTGCTAGCAATAAATCGTCAAGCTAGTAATATACGCTTAAACACATTTCTGACGATGGCGTGAGCCGAAATGACTATAAACAATATCTTATAAAAAAAAATGTAGAACTAAAATACGTTGCTATTTTTTCACCGTGTTATAATGGACTACTACCAAGTAAATGCCAATTCAATCAATAAATGACTACAGTGTGTAATGTTTACATTTAAGAAAGTAAATAACATCATTTTTGCATCTTTTATGTAAAACTTTTTATGACCGACTCATTTCTTAAAGCGATTAATTCGAAATCAATGCTTGCTTGATCCGCTGACTGTTAACGTATAAATTGTTGAAACAGCTGATTGAAGTGTATTTATGATCGATAATCCATCAGTTGTATAGTGTTAATTGCCACACATTGGTGGAAATACACTATATTTAAAGTAATAAAACCATTTTTTAGTCCTTCTTCCACAGTTAATTAAATAATCAAGACTGGTTTCGGCCATCGGGAGAATAATGCATTTATTTCTTTGTCAACTTTCCACTAAAAAATGACTAAAATGAATTTTATTTTAAATGATAAAAAATACATTTTATAGTAATATTTCCGCAATATGTTTTATGATCAGTACCGGTTTTGCTCACCGCAAGCATTATCAGCCCATAAAATACCAATTTTATTCCTATTTTCACAATTTAAATATATATATGATCAGGATAGCTTTCGCCAATCGTGAGAATTTTTCAGCTTATAAAACATCACGATGATTGAATCCGGGTTTTTGTTCATAAATATATAGTGGAAATAGTTATAAAGATGGGTTTATATTAATTGAAATTGTTGAAACTCAAATGAGATTCAAGGTGTCAATTCTTACGTATTGATTGATACACATGATATTTTAAATAATAAACATTTTAAAATACTATTTCCACAAAATATTTTATTATTTGAACCGGTTTCAATCATCGTGAGCATTATTGCCAAACATGTTTTTTTATCCATAAAAACTTTATACAGTAAATCGATACTGAAATGTATTTCAAAAATTTATTCGGGAGTTTTGGTGTTAAGCAAACATATGCAGACTTCTAGAGTAAATATGAAGATATATCAATACGAAATTTAGTATATAGACGAAGATTTTAATAAGAACTGTAGAGTTGTTAAAAAACACGATTTTGACATTGACCAACAACACGACGATAAAAAGTTTAAGTTTATGTTGGTTTTTTTTCCTACGTTTCCTGTATATGTGCATTAAATTAAATATCAACCAACAATCCAGCAAATTGTTCATTGAGGGAGGTATTCTTAAAAATTGTCATTTTTTCGGAGTCGCTTGTTTTGCACTATTCCAACTCCGTTTCCGACATTCGCCAAAATCATAACCTCGACACCGACATTAACTGACAACATGACAACGACTAAAATAAGTTTATTTTTAATTTATGATATCGGCTGAAGGTGGTTTGGCCTATCGGCATCTTCAGGCATTCTTACACACGAATGCAACAGAACTGACGCACAAAAACAGTTAGCATCGACTATATACGAAATTTATTAATTGAAGGAAAACATAGACTCCAAGGCAAGAACTAAATGGCAGCTAAAACATATTTAATAATTGCGTGTGATAATTTTCATTAACGATTAATCTTTTAAGAGTCACTTTTGAAAGGGTTGTAAAACAAATAGTAATCAATTAAAAGTTGTAACAACTCAAATTTAAGTTTATTTTGGTTCGGTTTTCTTCCAATCTGGCAAATTATTCAGTGAAACATTCTCGATTGGCACGATCCCAACTTTGATTTTTGCCAAAACACCGCGACTTAACGATTCCGACGTCAAAGCCCTGGTTATAATACATAAAATCTAATACATTTGACAATAAACAATTAACATACCGCAATCTGCTATCTCAACAGATGAGACGTCAAAAGTCAGAGAATAAGTATTGTTTTTTTTGCACAACTACGATCAAAGAAACAAACAATTGACTGAACAAAAGTAAACAGAACATTTTTCAGGTGACACTGTTACCGATAACGTTACACTGTTGTTCGAGTTTCTTTAAGTGTTGCCATAAAGTGCAATGTTTTGCGTTAAAATACAATTTCCGAGGGTATTGGGAAAACATTTTTAATGTTCACGCGATTGAGCTATTTTATGATAACCATTTGGTTGCGGCAAGATTTTTTTGAATAATAAATATTGTATACGCGTGAAAATGAATTCGGAAAATTTTCGTTTATATACAATAAGATTTTTACTAAGAAATAGTTATACAAACTGGGTCAAACAATTTTTACAGAGATACTTTCGAACCAAGCATATTTTTTTTAATGAAATGGCATTTGCTTGGTAGAACTCCATTATAACAAGGTGAAAAAAATGGCAATATATTTATATGAATTTTGAAAAATTTATAAGATATACAGTAGATAGCTATATCGGCTTACTCCGTTAGTTCACCGAATGTTTCTGATGAATTGGTAAGCCGAAATAGTTATCAACTATATTTTGTTTAATACAGAGATACTTTTCAACATATTTTATTGATTCAATTGGCATTTACTTGGTAGAACTTTATTAAAACAAGATTAAAACATAGCAATGTATTTTAATTTTGCAAAATTTATAAGATATGTAGTTGATAGCTATTTCGGCTTACTCCGTTAGTTCGCCGAATAGTTTTTATAAAGGCGTAAGTCGAAATAGCTAACAGCTATATATCTTGCAAATTTTGTATGCTAAAATACATTGATGTTTTTTTTACCGTGCTAAGCATATTTTTAAAGAACAGAATTAGTGGTTCAATATGTGTTAATTGACTTTATGATAGGAAGACAATATATTTAAAATAATAAAACACAACATTTGAATTGTTGAAACTTTGTCTAACTCCACATGTTTTTCAACTAACAGAATAGAATAAAATATCTGAAGATGTCAAAAGGCAAACCCCGTGTTGATGGTGACAAAACATATGGAATCGTACATAGTTTCAACAATTAAAACTTGATTTTGAAATTCTATCAAGCACCTTCAGTTGATATCATAAATTAAAAAATGTATGATTTGTGCTATTTTTATAATTTAATATTTTTAATATTGGGACCGGTTTTGCTTATTTAGAGCATTATCAAATGATTTATTTAAATATAACGCTTTTCCACCAAAAGGTGACATTTAACTCATTGAAACTTGATATTTTAAGTATTGATATATATCAAATTTGAATTGTTGAATCTTTGTACGATTCCATATATTTTGTCACTAACGATCCGAGTATCGGCTTTTGGCATATTCAGCCATTCTATAACACGGATGCAAAAGAACTGATTGTCAGCTGTTTTAAAGTTTAAACAGTTTATTTTTAATATTGAAATTCCATCAACCGCTGTTAGTCGTTATCATAAACTATTGATATATATTTTTGATGGATTAACTAAGTGACAATTGCTTAATAAAAAAGCTTAATGTGCTCTAGATCAGTAGATAACGCTCGCTATGAGCGAAACCGGTTCTGATATTGATAATATTGTATACAATTGTAGAAATTACATAAACGTCGTTTTGCTTTATAATTTACACATATATGCTTTATTTTAGTTTGATCACAGCTCTTAAAATCATAATAATGTTAAATTTGAAAAATAGTACTAAACATAGATGTAGTAATAGATATATCATTTGTAAAAACACATTTTTTAAAATATCAATATTTACTTTAATACTGTTGGTGGTCGCAGCAAAATCCTCTGGTGACCGCACATGAGAACCACTGCAATAGAGCCATTATGTAATGCCCTTCATCATTATTATAAAATATGTTGAAAGTCCGTCAGAGACGCCTTAGCACGCTGTCAATATTGACGAAGCGAAATTGCTTTCCGGTCGCCTCATGTTTTCTGCCCTAACCACCTTAAACCTTTAAAAGGTTATTGAGATGAACGCAGTAAGCCTTTTTTGAATCCATTAGTGTCCGCACCCTCCAAAATAAGTATTTTTGTATATCAACAAAATTATAGATGTTGGCTGTCATAGTACTCATGCTTTTTCATTTGAATGAAAATTTATTTCCGGGAGGGCGCCACTGCATTGAAATAAACACGTATGCATTTCAAATCAGTTTCTCCCTTATAACTCGATGAATTATTTGAGAATATTCTATATCAAATATCTATATTTACATAATTTATGACATCGATATCGTCAGTTCTGTTGCATCTGTGTGATAGAATGCCTGAAGATACTGGAATGCGAAACCCGGGTCGTTAGTGACAAAAAATATGGAATCGTTAACTCTATCAGTCCCGGTTGTAACAACTAAAATACATTGAACTGTAAAACCAAAATTCATTGCTATTTTTCACCGTATTACAATTGAGTTCTACCTAGTAAATGTTAATTTAATCGATAAACTTATCGGCGGCTCATACATTCTTTAGTTCTAATTCAGATCAAAGAATTCTGCGTTGATCGCATCAAATGGCCGCTTATTCAGAACTGCAAATGGTTTCCAGTTGCAGACGCTATTAACAGATGTCAGTAAAAGGCGGCGGAAGTTCCAAGCTTTTTTAAACAATTACGAACGTTACTGGAATACCAAGTTATGTTTGTTACATTGTTTAATGTTAACGAACTTTACTTGAGTTTCTCAAAAATAAAAAAACAAAAAAAAAGTCTGCAAATTTTTATAAATAACTCGAACTAAAAAATGTTCACCGCATTTAAAATTTTTCCTACTAATTCCATCATTTTTTTTAGTTTAGTCTCGATAAACTAAACAAACAAACATTGATTTTCTATTCTTATTTAGCTCTATGATTTCTAAAGTCTTGACAGATGAGACGGCTGATTTTAGTGCGTTCATAGTTGACAATCGACAATATTAAGAGAGTTTAAAGTGATTAACATTTTGTGAAAAAGATAGTTATTAAAATATGGCCTAATTTTACAACACCAGTTGAGTCTATTTTTAATCAGGGCTGCGGAAAAGGACCGACTTTTACTACATTTTCAATTAGACGATTTTGAATAATATCTCAATGAACAATTTGCCAGATTGGTTGGTTGATCTTAAATTGAATGCGCATAAATATGTAACATAGGAAAAAACCTGTAAAAAATAAACTTTTTTAAACGAAATCGTTTTCACTTTTAAGGTGTTAACTGTCACTTCTTGATGGAAAGGCATTATATTTTAAATAATAAAAACACATTTTTTTAGTACTTATTTCCACAATATATTTTTTGATCAGGACTGGTTTCGCTCATCGCGAGCATGAGCGAAACCGGTCCTGATCAAAAAATAAATTGTGGAAATAAGTACTAAAAAATGTGTTTTTATTATTAAAAAAAAAAAAAAAAGCGAAATCGTTTTGTTGGTGAATATCTCATTCGGAGTCATACTTTTTTAATGACTCCAATGGCCTGGTTTTAAAGTCACGTGTTAATTGTCACTTATTGGTGGAAAGGCTTCAGAGATAATTTATGAAACCGAATGAAGGTGCTTGATGGAATTTCAATATCAAATTTAAATGGTTAAAACCTTGTATGATTCCACACGTTTTGCCACTTGTGGCCCGGGTTTCGCCTTTCGGCATCTTCAGGCACTCTGTCACACGGTCAATACTGCTGCATTCGTGTGATAGCATGCCTGAAGCTGCCGAAAGGTGAAACATGTGGATTCGTATAAAGTTTTAACAATTCGAATTTGAAAGACTTCACATATAAAATGATATGAATAAGCCCCTTCATAATACTCACAACTCACAACATATCTTAATTATTACGATAGGTTACGTTTATTGCGAGCATCGGCATCCAAAATGGGTTTAAAATTCTTTAAATGTGGGTAATTTTATCGTTTATTTTGAATGAATAAATAAAATACACAGAAACCGGAAATGTCGGCTGAATGCTGAACTATTTCAATTAATATGTCTAAAATTATGTACAAGAGTAGTTCGAATGATTTATTGATCAACAATAATAATTAATATATATATATATAATAAATATTGATATCTTGTTGTTTTACTATATGTGACATGCTGATGAATGATTAATTTATTTCCCTATAATGTTCAAACGAGAGTTAGTGCAAGCGGCGAAAAAAAGTTTGAAAACAATCCCGGCAGCCCCAGACAGGCAGGCGGGCATAACAATGTGCGCAGAACATCTCGCTCTGCACCTGCGCAGCTGCCGGATGCCCTCTTTTTCCCGCGCATTCATATAAAATGGCCGACTCTCGCGGCAAGACAAAATGGCCGGGCGGGAATGAATTCGAATGAATAATGCCGCGGCACGCGATAAACCGGTTGCAATTCATTCAACGTCCTGGCAGATGCACAATGACAGGATAATTTATGCAATATAATGCATTTATTTGACGTACCATTAACATGATTCGGTACTTATATATGTTCAATATTTTATGTACACACATTACTCACAATCGGGTGTGCTTTGTTAATATTAAAGTGACAGTCAACTTTAATAGTTAATGACAGTATAAAGTAAGAATTGTATTCATGAACATAATGATACGATGAGAACAAAATGTTGGACGTACAATGCAGCAAAAGTTATTTTATAGATTTATTTCTTTTAAGGTCACTTATATTTAAGTTGAATGTCACCTTTTGGTGTAAAAGCATTATATTTCTGGGCTTTGGAGTCATAGTCGTGAAAAACGAACGAATCAGACTACATTTTTGATTAGACGATTTTGAAAAATATCTCAATAAACAATATGCTAGACTGGTTGATCATTAATTGAATGCACATAAATAGAACAAGTGATAAAATTTAACTTTTTTTAGCCGAATTTATGTTATTAGTCAATTTCGGAGTTGGAGTGGTGTTTTTTAATGACTATACACCTCTTTTATATTTAAATAATGAAAGTACAAGTTTTATAGCATATTGTTGAGTGAATCATAGCTGCTAGGGTGATGAGAGAATCTAGACTTGATCTTGATTATATGAAATTGTTAAAATAAACAAATATTGTGTTTTTCTATATTTTAACGTACGCTTAATTTGATAAGCGGAAGGCGAAATAGCTATCGTCAACCATATGTAAAAAGTTTTACTACTAAATTCTTTTAAGCTTACATGTTTTTTAAAGTTTTTGGAATATGTTTTACAAATGAAGATAATGAATGCGTCAGTCTTTTTGACACAAGCTAAATATTCTTAAAATATAATAATCTAATATTAATTACAAGACATTAATGACCAAAATTAGATGAAAAAAAAGCTTCGCGGGATTAACAGCTTAAAAAATAAATACCCCTTTAGCTTTAAATATTAACTTTATTTCAAGTTTTTTTATCTGCCTTATTGGAAATATTTTCTGAAATTTTCCTTCCTGGAACTCATTTGAAGTCAGAGGGTTAATTGTGAGAGCGCTTATTGAAATAAATATATATTTTTGTTCGAACTAGTCCAAATTTAAGATATTAATAATTTAAATGTTACAGATTTGATACATAATACACAAATGTGAAGTATTCAAATCAAACCTGGTTGTATGCTTTGTTTTGAATATATAATACAATGAAAATTACGTTGCATGAGAAGGGAAGAGATTGTTGCGCCTTTTTAATCCTCGCTCCCCACCTGTTCATGATATCAGGGTCTATTAATCAATGGCTATTGACTCGAAGATAACTGTTTCCGCAGGGCTTACTTCACCTGCTTCAGAATAATCAGTAAACGCGCCACGATCAGTCCTAATCAATGTCACTTTTCAACATATTCAGGGTTGCCAAAATACCAAGAGTATAACGATTTTGAATTTAATTTTTATGATAAACAATAAAAAAATAAGATCTTAACACGTTGGCTGCGAAAAAATATTGCATTGTTTCCTTGAGGGCCTGAAAAATACGCATTTTTCGAAGCCATAAAAGTTTGTTAAATATTAGGGACTATTATTATGTTTCTAAGATCTATCTTCTATAAGATCTTTTGTAATATTGAACACGGTTCCAGTGACCGACGAGGGGCTACAATTCTGGCATGGATACGGGAGCCGTGTTGTACGCTCTGATCGTGTTAAACAATTTTAAATAACACTAGGCTTTACATAAAGTGTTGGATACATATAATATTTCTGGCTACTACAAGTAAAAATTGAATGTATTTTTACTGACGTTTCAGTGAAACCGGATTCCAGCATATTCTCATAACATCAAATCATCTGACAGCTGAAATATAATTCTTCTTATTTCAGTCTACGTTTTTTATTGAAACCATAGACAAAATTGTTTTTTTAAGAATATCAAATTAATTACACTAATATTAATTAACACCTGATGTTGCAATTAATCTAAATATGTTTATTTATTATTAGTTTGCTCTCGAATTTCATGCCAACATCTTTATATTGATTGAATTGGCATTTACTTGGTAGAACTCTATTATAACACGGTGAAAAAAAACCAATTCATTTAAGTTCTACAAAATTTTAAAGATATAGTTGATAGCTATTTCGGCTCATGCCATCGTCAGAACTATGTTTAAACGTACATTTACTTATCTATATATAGCTGTGTAGAAAAGATACACAATACATCTTATTTTCTGTTTCAACAAACAATCTTATTTCCCGCTGGCAATAAAACTAAAAATTTTAATTTAAATGAAACTTAAAAGGCGGCAATTTTTGTAAATAACAAAAATTGCATATATTGTAAATTCGGTAATTCTCCGTTGATACGAAACTGTATAATCAGCAAGTAGTTTTGATTTAATTTAATAATTTAAAAATTAAAGTGTTTTATAGTGATATGTTTATTTATATCATTGTAGTTGAACTGCTGAATAAACTGGAAATATATGCATGTGTTTTCTTTACAGTAACGTAATTTTATTCGACAAATTAATTTGCGTCCCTGATGCTTCTGTTCAAACGAGTACAAAACCTGTTCACCATGAGATCTTCGCTGATTCAATTATCGAATTAAATGTAGAAATGCGAGTAGAGATGCGTTGATTTTCCCCAACAAGGGGATCGTTATCAATCTGCATAGACACTAGTCTTCACAGATTGATTTTAATTGTTATCGAAATCGATTGACAAATGTATTGGGTTTTCAAACAATTCAATCAATTAATCAAGGTTAAATGATCAAATGAATATTAACCCATAACCCCTCTTCAAAAATTTACAAAGAACACACTTAAATACGAATAATCATAAAGTTTTGATGCACTTATTTTGACAAATTAATCTTATTTGATTGCTATTTGGGTTAATTCATTTTCTCAGAACAACTCTTAACTAATATAAAATATATACACAAAAAATATGATACAATATTGCATATTTCTTCTTAATAGTACAACTGTCAAAATTGCCTTAAATTACATGTAAAAGCAAATCACTGTGCTTAAATATAGCCTGAATCGTCCTGATATTTTCTATGTTATAAGAGAATAAGGAAACATAATTGCTTATTGAATAAAAGCAATGAACTGAACTGTTTTATTTATTTTTAAAATTTCCTGATAAAACAGTTTATGATGAATAAATGATTGGAATATATGAATATATCTTTATTAAATCCAGGGTTGTGGATTCGGAGTCGTGTAGTCATGGTGTTTTGGTCGGAGTTGGAGTTTGAGTCGTATAAAACTGGCGACTACTTTGTCGGTTAGACGATTTTGAAAAACATAATGCACAATTTGCGAGATTTGGTTGGTTTATCATTAATTTAATGCACATAAATCGGACGATTAAATCTAAATGCAGCAAGTGTTCTGATACTCTGTCTAGTATACGTGGTTTTCCCCACGTATGAGTACTGGCAATCATTGCACTGCAATCTAAACACATATGGCAGTTTCATTAATAGTATACATATTACTAGAACTAATGGTTATTTTACAACAATTCATGACATCTTAAATATTTTTATTGAATTTAAGCACAGGATTTCTATTTGAAGGAACAATATTATCACTATCGATAAAAATTTTAACTTTATCAACATAATCCTTTCGCGTTAACAGAACCGTGGTATTAACTTTATTCGCCTTTGTGACGACAATATTATTTTCTCGTTGAATTTATTGTTATTTTTTAGACTTGATAAATAATCTTTTTCAGTAAAAATAATAAAGATGACATAAATAATTGTAAAATAAACATTAGTTCTAAAGATATGTCATGTTTGACGACATGGAATCTGTTAACGCGTATACATATTATATTGAAAAAAGTATTCATGTGTTATTATTCAAGGCAAACTAACTGTTATCTATTGGTATTCAAATATTGATATACAATAGAAGTCGCGTTTGTATCATGCACATCTCTAAAATCTGATAGGTGTTTCGACGAGGGACGAGTTGCGAAGACACACCTCGGCAGACTGCGAAAGGCTTTATAATGCGATATAAGTAATTGGATTTAGAGCAATTAGGATTTGGATCCGTTTTGATTTTACGGTTTGTTTGACGCTGAAGAGATGTGACGATTTGGCGGGAAACAGATTCGCGGATATTCTTTGTGTCATTAAAGGCACTTTATTACAATTTAATGCCTTTTCAATGAGTTTAAATATTAGCGAATAAAATTGTAAACTCAAACGGGCTTAATCAGCACATTTCGGTAAATAATGGGAAATGAATTTTTTATGAAACGGAATTTTCAATTGAAAACAAATACATTATTTCTTTATTAAATTTGACTTGTTACAACTTTGTACGACTCCACATGTTTTGTCACTAACGACCTGGGTTCCGCTGTTCGGCATCTTCAGGCATTCAATCACACAGATGCAACAAAACTGACGTAAAATAAGCAGTTAGTATCGTTTATATGCCAAAGTTATTAATTACAGGAAAGCACTTACCCCAAGGCAACAGTAAATTGTAGCTAAAATAATTTTAGTAATATTAATCCAATAATAATTAACACATGTGCCTTTGATAATTTGCATTAACGATCTTGTTGATGAGTCATTCTTGAAAGGGTTTTACAACAAATATTAATCAATTAACATTAATATATATAGAGGGGTTTTTATAAAGAGATACCTACAAATTTTAATCTGGCAAGTAAGAACCAAAATTGATCGTCCTTGGTCCTATTATAAATCATCACACAATATTATTTTAAGGTGACGTATAGATGGCACTACCATTAAAAATATATTGATTGAATTGGCATTCACTTGGTAGAACTTCATTATAACACGGTGAAAAAAATAGCAATGCATTTTAGTTCTACAAAATTATTTAAAAAAAAATTTAGTAATAAAAATATCAACTATATTTTTTTAAAAATAGTTTTGTAGAACTAAAATACATTGCTATTTTTTCACCGTATTAAAAAATATAATTATAACTTTCAAAATACACATGTCAAAAAATTAAGTCTGATATTGAAATTCGATTAAGCACCTTCAGTCGATATCATTAATTATGGAATTCAAATCGTTTAAATTGTATAGTTATCTAAAAAATGAAAATGAAATGGCCTCGTCCCTATTCTCGTACAAGTTGAATGAAATATAAGTGCCAAAGATGTCACTTAAGAAGTAGTATTGTATTTAAAGTATTAAGGAACGTGAGTTTATGTCGGTAGAGCGATTGTGTTAGACCGGGGCAAGGGTAAAACAACCCAAGTGGCCGGCTAGGTAATCAATATTAATCACACCTTGGCGACAGACCCTGGTGACGTCACGCCATCTTAACATCGTAAATTAACAATCGGCCGTCTGGGAAATTGTGATGTAGGTACAGCAAGTTCGAAACTCGAATTGCTGTTATGAGAAAGTACACTGGAAAATTAGCGGGACAAAATCTGTTTGCCAATAGCCGTTGACCATGGTAGTATAATATTGAAAAAACATTAAGGTAATGCGTATCGCATCAATATACTAAATATAAACGTCACTTAAAACCGTATCCTGCTGAGGCAATATTCTAATACTAAATGTGTAATCTAAAGGTCATCATACACTATGAAGTAAAATATTTTTCAAATTAAATAACTTTTAAGGTGTTTAATTAATGTCACTTCTTGATAGAAAATATGTAGCATAAAGTTTTTTTTACTAATTTACCTACTTATGTTATACAGAAGACGATTCTATTAGTATTATGTGATTGTTTCTCTATTTTTAATTATCGATTGACATCTGAATTCTTTTCTGTTCATTCATTCTTCTACTCTTAAATGTTCTCCTACTTATTAATATGAAACTGCAATTCACGATTTAATGTGTGAAAAGTGTTTACATTAAAATTTCAACCCATCCACAAACATCCATAACTGGTGTAAAACGTATGGGATTTACAGTGAATCTGTGAGAGGTTCACAGTACAAAGAGTTATTTATGAGAGATTATTGTTAAATTCTATTAAAACTTTTCAGTAAAATAATAAAAAATTAAGGTTTATTTTTAATGTAAAATTTCCCCTTTATTATTCTTGCTTATAATTTTTTCAAAATTGCGTCTTTTTGTTTTTCTCTTCTCAAAATTGACTTTATTCTTAGTAAGGGATCTTAAAATTTTGGTTAAATTTTTTTTAATCACCAACACATTCTTTTTTTAGTTGGCTTTTTTGTCAGAGTTGCAAAAAAAGTTAACTTGTAATTTAATTATAATATCAAATTGTATATTCTGGATATTTTCATAAGAATTCGTGGACATGAATTGTTTGTTCTTCCAAAGTGTAGAACCATCCTGCCAATGGGGATGCAAATGGTAAGAGCATTAACAGTGCTCAACAAACAGTATTGTTTCGGATGACGACATATTCCATGTGGAAGAAAGTGAGTTCAGGCGAATACTATATTTCAATATATTAAAGTAGATTTTTTATGAGCTTGCTTGGTTGACTTCTTGCTCTGCTTACTTTTTGGTTTGTTGTTTATTTTACTAATTTCTGATATTATATGTTCCAATATTTTGACGTTGTGAAAGCAATTAATTTTTAATTAATATTTTTTTGTAACGTGTATATAAATACAAACGAAAAACGAATTAAATGAATAAACAAATAAAAGTGAGTGTGACAATAAGTAAAAAACAAACACACAAAAAATAGCTGCAAAATATTGAGTGTTTCGAAACAATAAAAGGATGGGACAAATATCAGTTTTATTGCCTGTTTGACTTTTGCTTCTGTAAAAAAATTGCTAGACTATTCATAGTTTTCAAAAACATTAAACATCCGAAAGTTCACAGCGTGCTACGTCGCCTGGAGATATTGTATAATAATTTATATCCCAGATTACCTGCGAGACAAAAACCGTTTTGGGAATCATCGCCTCGTCGGTTTGTTGAGGCGAAGTTTAGATCGCAAAGTTCGCAAGCCGAGCTGCAAGTGTAATAAACGTAAATATCTCACGACCAACTTATTCTCGAACAACCTGACAAATGACTTTGATACACAAAACTTGTGGGCGCAATCACGGTACAACGTCGGATACTCAATTCTGATTGTGGGCACTCAAAACGTTTCTAAGGTCTGCAATTACTTTGATTGTTTCTTGTATAACGGGTTGTTGTGAATATAAAGTACGGATCGGTTTATTGCGTCTGTAAAGCGATTCCACGAAACTTCGTTGAGATAGGAGTCGAAAGTTAAAGTTTGTATTACTGACCCATAGATATTTTAGCAAACTTTTAGCTTATCATTTGGAAAAGTAGTACTTTAAATACTTTGATGCTTAATGTAAGCCATAATTTCTCATCCTTTTTAAATCCACGGACCACCAAAAAGTCAAAAAATGTTTTGCGGACCCTCAACATTGGAATAAAATAATAAATATAATATTTATATAATTAAATTTGCATTGTTACAAATTTGTACGATTCCACATGTTTTGTCACTAGCGACCCGGGTTTCGCCTTTCGGCATCTTCGGGCATTCTATCACACGGATGCAACAGAACTGACGTAAAATAAACAGTTAGCATCGTATATACAATATATTAAAATTATTAATTACAGGAAAACACTTAACCCTAGGCAAGCAGTAAATTACAGCTAAAACAATAAAACAAATTTAACAATATCAATCTAATAATAATTAGCTCTGATATCTGTGAATTAGCCTGTGATAATTTTCATTAACGATCTGCTAATGAGTCATTCTTGAAAGGGGTTTTTCAATAAATATCAATCAACTAACAAGTTTGTTACGATGCTAACTGCTTATTTTACGTCATTTCTGTTGCTTCCGTGTGATAGAATGCCTGAAGATGCCGAAAGGCGAAACCCGGGTCGCTAGTGACATAACATGTGGAATCGTACAAAGCTTCAACAATTCAAATTTGATATTGAAATTTCATCAAGCACCGTCAGTCGATATCATGAATTATTGATATAATTGATTTTTTATTCAAAACAATTAATCTTGCAAAACCATATGCGAATATAATAATATTTAATTATATATGTTAAAACAGACAGTAACTAAAAATATCATTTAAAAATCCATAAAATACTGCCTAATATTCGTCTGTTTTAGACCACTCAGCAATCTATGATAAATAAACGATTGACTTAATATAATGCATATGTAAAAGCATTTAAATATTGACCTAAACATCAAATTAATGATAATTTACTATATCGACTGAACGTGCTGAGTGGAATGTTGTATCTTTGGAATTGGACTGGATCTATAATACAATAATTAAAGCCAATTTTTATCTATCATTCTCTTTTAATCTTAGCGAATGAAGTTGTGGTTATAATAACCATATCAATAATAAACCTTGTTGGTTTTATAAAGAGTCCTGCATTGTGCAGTGCCATTACTTATCATAAAGTCATACGGCATTGCAGTGCAGTGCGACATAGCAACTTTTTTAATATAAATGTGTTGAACTGTATGTAAGCCTGGAGCGGCACGTGGAATGCTTCAACACCGAATGCATAAAATCTTTAATAAATTATTGACAGATGCATGGTTCACAGTGAATGTGCAAAAAGAATATCGGGTACAAAGAATAGAGCTGTGAGATGTTTGTTTTATATTCGAGAAAATTTTATTTCTAATAATTTCAGGAAGTAATTTTAATGACTGCTTAAAATAACCCAGTTGTTTAACACATTACCTGCTAAGCCATACGAAAAATAGTGAAGGACTTATTATAAAAACAATCAGTAGTGTTGGTGATAAACAAACTATACACAGTAAAACCTCAATTTATATTAAGGTCGGGACCGTCTAATTTGGAGTCTTGTAATTGGAGGAGTGAATCTCATTTAAAATTAGGATTTTTTTTTTCTTAGTTTGTAAAAATAATATATGGGTGAAATATTTAGTTACTAGATATACGGCTGTCTGGCTGTATGAGTGCATCCAAGCGATCGTGCAATAGGGGGATTTAGATTATTTCAAGTCAGCGCTTAATTCGATGTAGTGTAATTGGGGTTCTACTTTATATAGATTCTAAAATTCGAGCCGGGTTTTGTTTCAACAGTAAAATTAGCATGTACAGTAAACCCTTCTATGGCGTATAGGTAGTCCATACTATATGTGAGTTCCTTATAGAAAGTAATGTACCCATATAATTTTTAGGTTATGTTTTTTTCAGTTATTTTGAACGAAATCACCGTATCAAACACTTTTTCGATTTTTATTTATTATTAAAACCTTGATCTTTATTTACTTTGTCAACAACTGCGCGTGTCAAGATATGGATTTCTTCTTCATCTTATATATGTAAAATATAAAATATTTACGAAAATCATAAAATAATATATTTTCGCCTAGAAAATTTAATGTTTTATAGAAAATTTATTATATAAGCTACGTCTTCCTCACCCTGTCAATATCTAGTCTTGAATATTCCAATAACATAGTAATTGCAATATTTTTTAATTATTCATAATTATCATATTACACCCAGTCCTTTTTTATGCGATCAATGGTTCCAGAAAACGGCGCGTAAAAAAATCACAACTTTCATATAATTTGACAATTTAGTTCCAAAAATTGAAATATCGCGAGAAAAAGTCCCAGAAACGTATGAAAAATTGCCATCCAAAAAATCGCGTATAATCAAAATCGCGTAAAAAAAGGACTGGGTGTATAGTCAATAAAATTGTATTCTTTACAGTGGTCTTTAAAATAGATGCAGCATTGAAATAAAAAAAAACATAATATTTGATATATATGATAAGGACCAACATTGTAACACTCAATGAACGAAGAAAACATTTTCAATATATTTTGTTTTTCTACAGAATAAAATAATTCTATATACAACACACGACATCAAATCCCCACATACTAAGTGTCGTGTAACGACTACGTTGAAAAAGTTTTAAGAGTTTTGCAATATTACGGAACAGTTGTTGCGTCGCCTGCAAGTTGCATTCACTGCATATCTCGGAACGTGCCCGGCGGCCATATTGCTTTTGTTGATGATTTGCAAGCACAAGATGGCGGACGGCGAACACATGTGCATTTTTTTGAAATAGGAATGTTAATCTTAGCCCAGTTCACAAAGGAAGCGTTATATCGCGGGATTATATACGCCATTCCTAATATTCTTACGTTATAAGAAGATTCTAAATGTTAATATTTTTAAATTAAATTATGAATGATTCATAATGAATATGTTATATTATACGATAAATCACATACATGCTCAGAGGATTCGACTGTTCCATTTTGATATAAATTAAAATTTATAGATTTCTTATTTTACTATTTGTTTTATAAGATGTAGTAAGTGTTTTGATTACTTGAGAATAAGTTTATTGTAAGGTTATTCGTGACTAAGGTAAACAATACTACTAATTCGCAATATAAAATTTAAGATTGGGGTGGGATTATTGTATTTTTACTAGAAGTCAGGAGGGTTAGAATTGAATAATAAAATCATAATCATCAAAAAGTGAAAATCTAAATTTACCATTTTATTCCAAAGGGCAACATTCACTTATCTCATTCAACATAAAAACGCAGTAAAGAAAACGTTAACACCCCCCATATAAACTAAATATTTTAATTCACAGTATAAATTAGTCAAAACGCAATTAAAAAAAAACCTCTTAAGAAAAAATAAATTGTTAAAAATGTTATACAAACGTGTTTATTTAAAGGAATCTTATTTCTTGTTGAGATCTATTATTATTGCCGTCTCAATTTTTTACTAATTATCAATCATCAATCTACATATGTATAAGTAACATAATACATAATAAAATCCGTAGACCATTAAAAATGTTTGTTAACCTTACAATTTACCAACCTTTTATGGCTAATTTGCTTTTGCTTTTTGTTAGAAAGCATTTGAATATTCGCATATTAAGCAGTTCGTAATTCTGACTTTATTTGTGTTTTGCCAGTTTAAAGGCCGCGCACTAGAATAGCCAAAAGGCCGCAGGTTCCCCACGCCTGCTTTTGCATTTGACTTATAATGTTCAATTACAAAAAAATAGGCAACTTTGCGCATGTGCGACAAATTTACGTTAACTGTAAGCTATAAAGGCGGAAGTCAATTTTCCAACCTACTTCCTAATACATGGTTTAATTAAAATATTACAGATAACGTTCACTTCACCCACTTAGGGTCCTGTATCCTTTAAATTCTACTATAATATGTCAAAAGTGGTACACCGCGCTTAGTCCCAAAACATAATCGTCAGCGAAATAATGTGCAATGTCAATAGTAAGTACATTACGCCATATACCGTACCCCACGAGTAACTTAAGTTGGTGAAGGTTGCATTATCGTCATCATAACGATGTGACACTTAACACGTCAGATGATCATACCCTAGGGACGCTTACATGCGTAAATTAGTAATACCACAGCAGGGATAATCAACCGCGAGCTGTATTGACACCGTTGTATAGGCTCCGAACAAACTGTTTGTGCTGATACTGTTAACCCTAAAATAGCCTGTTGGAAGACGGGGGAGATTTGCGAGACGCCAATATTAATGACTTGATTCTTTCATATCACAATATAAAATAAACCTTTGGTCATGCTCACACGCCTGTCCTCATATATAATTAGACACAAACTGATTTCAAAGTGCGGCCTAAAATAACGGCAATTACTTTTCGCTTTTCTTATTATTTAACTTTAATATTTAGATGTATAGAATGTTTGTTTTCTTGTATGCATATCTGCTGTATTCAGGATAGGAAATGGTTGATACTTTAAATATATCTTATTTCCAACCTCGCGAAGGATTCTAAGTTATTACAACCACAAAACAAAGTTTATTTTACCGCTATAAAAGCTCGTACAAAACATTAACAATGACATTTCGTATACTGCCAATTGTTCATAAAATAAATTTGATTTTGGAATAATCTTTTCACCAAATGAAACTTATTTATAAAAAGTACTCGCCTAATTTGATTACTTACAATCTAATCAAGATATATAATTATTTTAAATAGGTACTTAAGTACCACTTTTGCGAAACTGTCACACTTTTGATGATATTTTGCAAACATCGATTGTTTTTAAGTTAAATTGAATTTACGAATATACTGAATGATTTTTTTAGCGTAACAAGTAGTACAGCTTTAGAAGTTTATTCTGTTTGAGTGATATGGCAACGCATGCCGGGTACTCTATAACTTTCTTGTTAATATTCTTTCGTCAAAACTGTTCACCAAAAATTTTTTCTTTCGAAAATATGTGACAAAAAAATCATTTCAGATTGTCGCCAACTTAACATTTCCCACAAGGTGATGGACACTCAGTGACCAATTGAAAAATATGCTTTAAATTGGAATAATGCTTAGTTAGGTTCTTTTGCTAACTGTATTTTAACAATATTATAATTGTATAATGTATATTATACCCAATAATGCAAAAATTCATGAAAATCTGTAAAATAATGAAATAATCATAAGCATTTCGAGAAGACAACCGCGAGACGTCCTCCCTGTGCATTGACTCAACGATGACTAATGCAACAAATTTTTTGTATATGGGCAAAATGCGTGTGTGCAGGGATTAGAAACCTTTTAAATTAAATTTCATTTAAAGAAAACAAACAAATGTAGTTTGTACAAATATTAATTATCTTAAAACATACTACAATTTATAAAACTTCAAAATTAGGATATTTAAAAATTATGAAATTGATGAAAAACAAAACAAATTTACGAATTATAAAAAGAATAAAACGTACAAAAATTTTATATACGTATATGGTTACTCTAAAGTAGAATGTCTACTGCGTTCAAGACACTAAATATTTTGCTCCTACTCTGTGTATCAAATACACCGGTCCGTTGTAGATATTGCAAAACAATATTGTTCTTTTTATGGATCTTTAGAGCATAAACTACAGATTCTTGTCTTCTAAGCCTCACGGGGTACAACTGAGATGTTACTTTCTACCGCGTCAGTTAGCACCTCGCCACAATACGACAACACCGTGTTGAAGGCATTTTGTAGTTGCTTATGTTAAGACCCAGGACTAAAGGATAAAATATTTCTTTACAGATTTTTCTCAGTCAAATTTTCTTAGACTAACAAATATGTGTGATATTCTAAAGAACAGAACTAGTAATTAAAGCAATGGTATTTATAATGAACCAGTTTTTATTCTGAGAAAAGTAAACAAACATTTTTCGTTTAAATAAATTCATCTCTCAAGTCCAGAAATGATTGTTTAAGCTTGTTGGAATCTCAATTGTCTTTAACCACTTAAGCTTAGTTTGCAGGCCGGTTCGGGTCTAGGCTTACGGACCAAATTCGGACACGTGCAAAGCCTTAATGTAATATTCAGGCTTATTGAGAAGTCAAGCTATTGTGGTAATTCGATAACTTAATCGACGATCGGTTAGACATGTCAATCGACTCAAATTCGGTATTATCTTTAAACAATGTATGAATTCATCACTTTTAATCTGTTAATTCTCAGAATCACTTCTTGGTGTAAAGACCATTTATTTTAATACTACAACAAAATATTTAGTAATAATTTCGTATTCTTTTATTAAAAGCTTATCGCGAGCATTATCAAGTAACACACTGCAAATTAAAAATAAATCGAAAAAGTTTCACTACTCGGTTTTACTCTGGCTTTATTGATTGTCATATTTTCATTATTTAGACGCTGGCACCATTTACATGTTATTTTAATACAAGTTGGTTAAAGTTGAATGTTGAAAATATCACCGCTTGAGAAGTGACGTCTCGACTGTTGAGACGGCATATTTTAGACAGTTACTAATTGGTACCCAATATATAAGTGTCAAAAATTTAAAAGCTTTGGTGTACAATCAAACATTAGTTATTCAGAGATGCAAAAATTTTCTTGTGCAGTTTGTTTACACCAATACTATTGCATTATTTTTTTAGAACCATGTGTGCAAATTTTATATCGCTACTACTCATTGCTTAGGATGAGTTTTTATGACAGACAGATGGACATATTTGTTTTATTAATCTAAATTATTTAAATGAAGATTGTGAAAAAACTGCCTTGCCTGTAAATTATAATTTTATAAAATATTTTTTTGACAATTTGAACGATTCCACATGTTTTGTCACTGACGGCCCTGGTTTCATCTTTCGACATCTTCAACAACTCTATCGTATTGGTGTTTGTGAAATCATAAAAAGTTTTCAAATTTGATATGGAAATACCATTACGGACAATCGGTCGATATTATTATTTGTATTATTTACCAAGAATAATTTTGTAACGTTTAAAAATCACTGTAAAATGATTTATGATTAAAAGTTTGAGCAATTCATAGGCAGCAATCACTCCTAATCTAATCCTATTGTTCTTCTGGAGAATATCGTTTATATATAATGTAGGTATAACACTGACGCTGTCAGTTTAAAGGATTCCAGACATGTTATACAACTTCGTACATTGGCGTGCCAATTAATTTAAATATATTCAATCTTTAAATTAATTTAACAAAAAAAAATTTAAATATCTATTGCTGACCATTATTCCTGCAGCCAAGTGGCAGACGCTTGTGAAATTACATTTCAATATTATTAATATAATGTATGATGTCGACTGAAGGTGCTTGATGGAATTTCAATATCAAATTTGAATTGTTACAATTTTGTATGATTCCACGTGTTTTGTCACTAACGACCCGGGTTTCGCCTTTCAGCATCTTAAGCCATTCTATCGAATTATCATATCTAATAAGAATCACATCATAGAGAAAACATGTGTAATCGTGTAAATTTTCAACAGTTCAAGTTCGATCAGTGGAAACGGCCTATTGAAATACCCGAAGTGGAGTGTGTGCGTAAAAAAACCTGTCCATTAAATAATTTGTATGTTTTATAACACGGTGAAAAAAATAGCAATGTAGTTGTAATTAGATCTACAAAATTATTTTTTTAAATATAGTCGTAAATGAAACTAAAAAGTCGGCTATATCAATAAGTTGACATATGACACGGAAATGGTCCATTACAGAAACAAAGGAAGACCGCCCAGAGGATTCAATAATGGTGACTGACATATTATATATTAGTTTGTTCGTTAAGAATCCTTTGTGATAGTTGGTATCTATTGATTTCCAGCTGTTCTAAAGCCGTCATCCTTCGATCCTAACTAAAAAGATGCAAAAACTTAGGCGCTGAGTTTGAATTTATATTATGTGATTCCTTTATAACGTGATTAAGGAATTGTGAATCTGTTTTACTGTTGAATGATCTTACATGTTCCTTAGCTCGAGTGGATATACTTCTACCTGTCTGTCCGATATAAACGGACAAACACGAGCCACAGGACATATTATAAATACCGCTTCTGTCAAGTTAATTAATTTTATCTTTACTATTTTTAAGATGTCTGCCTAAATTGTTGTTGTTTTATATTTTATGATTTTATTTTTGCTGCACGTCCCTGCCCGCGACTATATGACATTTTGAAGGGAGTCATTAATTCTGCAGAGAACTTCTCCAACCAGGAACCACGGCTTGAAAAGCTCTCTTAACCAGCTTTGGATGATAGATTATCACTGAAGACGTAGATAGCTGATGCAAGGGGGAGTGTTCTATGTAATTCTGCCTACATTTTATACATCTCTTCGCTTTGTATGCTCAATTAGGCAAAATGACTTCAAATGTAGATTAGTACATTCTGAACCGAGGTTTAGACTTACCGCACAGATTAAATAATCCTTTAGGCTTACTAGAAAAAAACATGGTTTTCCACTGGTTGTATTAATATTGCCAGGTATTAAAGCTGTTTTAGCATTGTATATAACATGTGATATTTAAAGATTTTTTTAGTTGTTGAAAAGCAAAATACCCTTTTTTTAATTGAGAATATTATAAACACACCTAGCGACATTTTATGACTCAATTAACATTAATTTGCCGCAGCGATAAACGATTGATTTTTTTCCATTGTATTGAATTTACGACAAGGAAAAGTATACAAATTTTAAGATGCAATTCAACAGTTAACTAATTTTTAAAAACATTTCAAATTGTCAGATTATAAATTCCATTCAAAGTCTTAAAAAAAATATTCGTATTTTTTCAGTCTTTACAAAATATTTATCAATGATAAGACACCAATTTCAATAAAATGTACAATTGACAGTTTTACTTTTCAACTCCTCAATTCTATCATAAGATATCATGAGAACTTCAGTTTTACTGCAAAAGTGATTTAAGTTGCTGATTATAAATTTTAAATAAAATGAATGTTTCATTTTTATTTTCTTGGCGAAAAAAAATGTTATTTTCAAGTAATAGTTTTTTTTTATTTTTAATGTCGGACCGGGTTTGGTTATAACCAGCATTATCAAGTATATCATTTGATGTCATTTAGTTAAGCTCGCGATCAGCAGATTCATATGTGATCGTAATGATTGTTGAAATAGTATTGAGCATTGTGCTTTATTATTTATAAATATATATGTATAACTAACGAGTATCCAGTACACGTTGGAATGCCACTTAAAGAAAGAAAGAAAGTGTTTTTGTTTTAATTATTTACACTAAAGTGCTTTTGGATAAATAAATGTATTTGATTATCTTTCCGTTACGTACACGAATAAATCAGACGTTTTTGCGACGCGTGAGCAGCCAAAATAAATCTGTTCATGTGATAAGTGTATTCATACAGTCTATAGTCCAGTGTGGTCAGTTGGTAGTGTTTGCAATACACGAAACCGGTCTTGATCAATTGGTTTTACTCATTCAGAAACCTTTGCGAGCATCTGCAAAACGCCTCAATTTTGTTATTTGTTGGGAAAAATATATTTTATAACAATACAATTTAAGAATGCTTTTAGATTGTAAGTGACATATACATTTTAAAATTAAAGGCAGTAGTAAGATATCGAACCAAATGTAGTGAATAATTTTAATAAACGTATATTGAAGATTTAACAGCACTTTTTGATGGCAGATGGGGTAACGGAAAGAGCTTTTATCATTGAACGCAGCAAAAAATGAAATCGCATAAAGTCGTGTCGTACATTTTCTAACACTTGCAAAGTCAAATAAGAACCCCTGATTGAAATTCCGGAATCACACCTCTTGAAAATGTAATTGAAAAAAATCGATTGCTTTTCCGATCTGGAAATCTTGTTGAAAGTGCAAACGGTGCATATTAGAATTCAAAGCAAATAACGGAGCCCTGTGAGTCTCTTGCAGTGCAGGATCGGGAATGTTGATAAAAATTAAACATTTTTTCCAGAAGACGCTAAGGTTTGTGTCACAATTGTGAAACTAACAAAGATGGGTCGTATCGTATTTTCAATATTAATTAAAATTAATTGATTGTACTGGCATTAACTTAGAAAATCTTTACTGAAACACGGTGTAAAAAAATAGCGATGTATTTTAGCTCTTCAAAATTAATAAGATATAATCAAAATATCTACGAGGGCGTAAGCTGAAATAGCTATCAATTATATAACTTAATACAGTGTAATTTTTTTAGCGTGTTAAATTAAAATCTATCGTTTTGTTAATCTTTTTAGTGTATTAATAGGTTTGATACGTGTTTCGCTTTTTTGATAATCGTCGTCAAGCTAACTGTACCGTAGACCAATATTTACTATTGATGTGTTTACTGTTACTTCTTTATGGAAAAGGATTATAATGAAAATAATAAAAACCTGTTTTTAGTAGCTATTTCCACAATATATTTTATGATTAGGACCAGTTTTGCTTATCGCGAGTATTATCAACAGATCATTTGATAATGGTCTCGATGAGCAAATCTGGTCCTGATCATAAAATACAATGCCTTTTCATCGAAAAGTGAAAGTTAACAGTTAATATTGAAGTTATTATGCACCAGTTCACTCCTTATTTCACTCTGTTTCCCCCTTATAAGAATAAGGAATACCTACAATGACCACAAACACTGGGGTGTTTTTACAAGGGGTAAGTTGCATTAATCACTCTCGCATCACAGGCTCTTGATAGGATTGGAAATCATCCCCTAGCTTCAAGAAGGGAATGAAGAATCTCGATTATAATGCCCAGTTGCTATCGCAATAATAATTGCCTATCTGATTATCTTCATTCACCTAATTTGTCGAATAAATTGCGAGAAGGGTGTCTTATTTGTTGTATGGAATCACTTCATTTTTAATAACAAAATGTGATTCATTTTTGCCATTCGACAGTTTGCTCTGTTTGTAATAATCACGTAATGAAAGTATTTTTTTCTAAATCATAAAACATGATGTTGTATATAAAAATATTAAGACATTTTAACATTATTAATATCGGGACCGGTTTTACTCGACGGCATTATCAACTGATAAAATATCAATTAAAACAAGGCTATATATATAAACAATTAACGATATCGACATGGTGTTATTTAAATATAAAATTCTAAATGATGAAACTTTGTATATTTCCTCATGTTTTGTTACTCACATATCAAGGTTCGCATTTCTATATCTTTAGGCATTCTATCACAAAGACACAATAGATTTGATTTTTTTTTTGAAAAGTTTATTGCATCTGTGTAAAAAAATGCACAAAGACATCAAAAATCCGGGTCGTGAGTGACAAAACATGTGAAAATGTACGAAAGCTATTTATACAAAATTTTATATATAATTATAAGGTAACTTTTTTTATTGTTTAAGCGCCAAGATTATAATTTACAGTTTTGATCATACAAAACGTATCAAAATTAAGGATTATAGTTTTGCTACTTCTTAACATTTAATTACTTCTAATTTGTAATGAAAATTAAACTTAAAATTTTATTATGGCTTAAGAAATATTAGCGAATGACTCACAAAATAGTATTATTTAATTTTTCGTGAAATTGTCGTATGTTAATCGTGTAAAATAAGATACAGTGAATGAAGATTTATGTACTTTCTTGCATTGGAGCGTGTAATTTAGGTGCGTAAATATAAAACGCGTACAGTGTGGACCATTTTTACTCCAAGGAAACATTTCATTAAACTACGTATCAAAAATTATGTTTTTTAGTTGTATTTTAACATTTTATAATATACCGAAACCGGTTTCGCTCATCGGAATCGTCGTGAGCCAGTGAGATATGAATTATAGAAAGGCACATCAAATGTAATTGAATGTTGATTTAAAACAATAAAATAATGTGTTAAAAGTGAAAGCTATTTCGGCTTACACTGTCATCAGAATTGATAGATGCTATATACTCCAGCAAATAAGACTTCATAATTTTGTAGAACTAAAACACATTGCTATTTTTTCACCGTGTTAAAATGGAATTCTATCAAGTAAATGTCAACTCAATCAAAGTATCTAGAAGCAAGATAAAAAAATTAAAGATAATATAAAAAAATATATTTGCAATTGATTCAGTAAAATAATGTTGTGTTCTTGTCCGCCAAACGCTTGAATACGGTATCGAGAATGTTATTATATAGCTGCGTTAGAGACGTCGCGACGCCAGCCGGAAAATGTTTTTCGCCAGGTTTTCCGTCTGACTCTTCCACTCGGTTTCATTCTCCACTTGAGACGAACGCCTTGCTTGAGAGCTGGGCGATTTTCTTTTTTCGTGAAATGCGATGGTCAAAATTCACCGCTCGTATTTATTCATGCATTCGATAAATAATTACATGCTCTTCTCATTCTTTTGAAATGCTCTGTAGAAATAAGCAGGGTAAACCGGAAGTGATCATGGCGTAATAAAGCTCTTTTTTTTAAATGGAAAAGGTTTTATTTTAAAATTTTTACAAAAAATAAAGAAAAAGGCATTTAAAATAATTGATCTAAAAGTATAGAAAATGTTTTCAGATAATTAGTTATTGAATATATTATAAATTAAAAATGTATAATATATAATTGTGAGACTCTAGACTTAGCATGACAATATCTTTCATTAAGAAGGTAAAATTTTCATTTCATAATATAGAGTTGAAAACGATTCTTTTAATATGTTTATGATATCGACTGAAGGTGCTTGATGAAATTTTAACCCTTTGAGGAGTATGGCCGTATATGTACGTCCAAATAATGTGATGTCTTTTATCATTAGCAAGTTCCGTATTTTTTGTTGAACAATTATAGTTTCTTCAGATATTCGTGCTGCACATATCGTTCAATAATTTTGAGCAGTCGGGCTTACATTTTTTATTTGTTTCAAATTAATAAAAGAATAGTACGAAAATAAAAATTCATAGGAATTATACTTTTAATCATGTATCATAAAATTTACTTTCTGTTCAACCGCTTTCTTTCTATGGATCAGTGTCAATATCGAACTATGTTTACTCAGACTGCAATTATTTTTTTAGGCTCAAACTAAAGTAATTGTTTCTAGAAAATTCATAGTGAATAAATTTATTTACATTTATTACTATGCAATTCTCAATTGTACAACTTTATTTACTACGTGATATAATAACAAATATTCTTTCTAGATTGAACAACAAAAAAACGCATAATTTTATATGATGTGTTAAAAAAAATATTTAAATATACCAAAAAACTGATTTCGTAAAACAATAACTCACTACTCAAAGGGTTAATATCGAATTTGAATTTTCAAAACTTTGCACGATTTCACATGCTTAACATGTTTAACATGTGGAATCGTACAATGTTTCAATAATTCAAAATTGATATGTTTTTTTATTTATTCGAAACGATACAAAAACTCCAAAATGTAAAATATAAATTGTTAAAACATTCAAAATATTTTGTCACTAATAACCCGGGTATCGCCTTTTGGAATCTTCAGATATTCTATCATACGGATGCAACAGAACTGACAAGTAAGGGACACACCATGTGGAATCGTACAAAGTTAGTACTTAGTTCTGACGATGGCGTGAGCCGAAATAGCTATCAACTATATTTTTTAAAAGTAATTTTGTAGATCTAAAATACATTGCTATTGTTTTTCACCGTTTTAATATATTAGATTTAATGTGCTCAGACGCACAAATTGTTTTGGATTATTAATCTACTAAAACCTGTCAATTGGGATAATATTTGTGATGGGACCATAATATAATACTTAGACGATAGATCGAGGAAAGCGATAAATTGGGGGACGGTTAAAGCGGGATTGTTTAACATTGTTATTATGCGTGTTTCACATGATTTTAAAAACTGAACGATTCCGAATTATCCGAGAACGATTGATCAGGTTTCAACTGTAGTATTATATAATTGAATAATGACAAAAAAAATAGCTATTAAAATCAATTAAGCATATCGCACACCACTGTCACATTAAGAAACCGTTGCACTGTATATGTTTTTTTTAAAGCAAGTGAATATTTATTGTTATAGTGCGTAGTAATTTTATCTTGGGTTAAATGTAGTGCATCTGTGCGAAGATTAAGACTCGCATTATAATTGTTTCATTTTCATAATGGCTCAAACGAAATTTCTATATAGATTTTTTTATACGTTTCACAACTAGTTGTGTAGTGTAAAAATATAAAAGTTGTATACATTTTTTACATCAAATAATAAAAAAACACATTTTTCAGCACCGCTTCAAAAATTTAATATTTTTATAATTAGGACTGGTTTAACTCACCGCGAACATTATCAATTAATACAATACAAATTCTATATCAGTTCTGTTGTATACGTGTGATAGAATGCCTGACGATGTCGAAAGACGAAACACAGGTCGTTAGAGACAAAACACATGAAATCATACAAAGCTTAAACAATTTAAATTTAGATGATTGGCAATAAATTTTAAATCTCTGGTACTATCGTCTTTTTTAAAACATAATGTGAAATTCTTTCATCACATAACCATTAGGGTCTATTGGTTATGTTAGGTTAGGTAAGATTATAGTTTTCAAATTCGAATGTCGTTATAATAAAATTGATAGTAAATAAAATTATTTTAATTGCATTTTAAAATATGTTTAGTTTCTTAAAAAGAGTATTCATTCAAAACGACCCAATTTTCGTCCATTTTAAGAACGTGCTGGTACCTTGGTCGGTAATCCTACCTGCAACTAACTTCATTTAGTTAAAACATGTAATGACCTTGTGATGTTGTGGAATATAACGGACGGATGTAGGACTGTTCGTTGCATATTGAATATTCTGTAAAAACCGACTAGGCCCTTTCAATTTTGCAAATTCAGGTCTTATACATTATTGTATTCGTGGGGATTTTTCTTCGGCGTTGAGGTAAGTTTGTGAGGGCTGCCGCGGAGGGTAGATTTAATCTTGTTTAGTCTATAATGTGTCCCGCTCCATCGGGAGAATTAGAAATCGTTTACGAAATTGCAAGTAAGCCGAGAATTGTATCCAATAATACTCAGAGGCGGAGTTCGGACAATCTCTGTACCAACAAGTCGCCGCTGTATTGAGCAATAAAAAAAAACAAAAACGCTTTACAAGCTCGGCGTAGAACGTGTTTGCTAATCAAATTTTAACAGTCTAAACTTTGTACAACTTCACATGTTTTGTCACTAACGAATCGTGTTTCGTCTTTAGGCATATTCAGGCATTCATACAACATAAGATAATAACATACAACACAGATACAACATAATTGACATTCAATAAATAGTTAGCATCGTCTATGTAACAAAGGTTTTAATGACAGGAAAACACAGACCTCAAGGCAAATTTAATTATATCAGTCTAATAACAATTAACAAAACAACCTGTGACAATTTTCACTAATGATATATCTGGTAAATGAGTCATTCTTGAAAGGGTTTTACAACAAATAATAATCAACTAAGTTTGTGACAAAAATGTGGAATTGTGCAAAGTTTTTACAATCAAAATTTGATATCGAATTTCTACCAAGTACATTCAGTTAATATCATAAATTATTTGTTGATGTTTGATTTAGAGCAGCAATTCTCTACCTGCAGTCCAACGAGCTTTTATGAGTGATTCGAAGATATTTATCAGACATTTCTTTGAACATCTGGTAATGTTTTCAAAGGGTTATATTGTCAGTCAGCAAGCCAGTGGCTTCCTTGATGGATTGTATGTTTAGAATTTTCAAATGTAAACAACTGTTGAAATTCTCCATGTTATTTCACACAGAGGGTACATTTGTTTTAAAAAATATATGCGAGAACACTTTTGAAAGTCTAGTAAGGTTCAAATTAAAGTCCAAGATATTATTAATATTTGATTAATTTTTGTAAATGTATCAGCTCATAACTTATTACATATAAAATAATAGATTATGGCGAACTGTCTTAAGACATCACAACAGCCTCCTGAAGTCGAGGGATGGTTGCGTCGGCGTCGATTTGGGGGAGATTCGAATTGAATAATCATAATGAGAGCTTTTTCGATGAGAGCTTTCGATTTTTCTGATAGCGATTAGATTTAAATAAATGGGCCCCTAAAACAGCTTTTGTCAGTTAAAATTAATCAACTGAATAATACCGACTGTTGCGGACGATGGAACGTTTTACCAGAAAAGTGCTGGCAAAGTCAAATATAATACTTTTAAAAGTTTTATTTTAGAAAAAGAACGAGATTACATCTGTCACACTTAATTTAAAAGAGATACAAACTGTTTGCTGATTGTTAATTAGTTAATCGAGATAAAAATTCATAGTCTATCAGAATCTTTTGAGGTGACAGCAGGACTAAAACAAGGAGACTCCTTATCACCTATGCTATTCAACCCAGCTTTAGAGAAAGCCGTAAGAGAGGGACTGAAAGCAGAAGGTGGAGTTATACTGAATGGGTCCAACAAAATATTGGGCTACGCGGATGATCTAGTGGTGCTCGGAGAATCTGAAGACGAAATAAAAGATATTTTCACTCATTTGGAAGACACAGCAAAAAGGTTAAATCTATGAGTAAATGTGGGAAAGACTAAGTATTTGAAAATGACAAGAGTTTAGGTCCAAAATGCTGTCCATCAAAACCAAGTGCCGGGTGTACAACGTGATCATTAAACCGATAGTCATGTATTGATGTGAAACCTGGGGTTTAACAGAAAAACAAGAAAAGGCCCTCCAAGTATTTGAAAACAAAATCCTCCGGAGAATACTTGGACCCGTTAATGAGAACCACCGGTGGCGCATTCGTACGAACGCTGAGCTCTTCGACCGATACAAACCAAGAATCATTAATGTCTTGAGATCGAGAAGGCTCAGATGGGCGGGTCATGTTGTACGATCTGAGAAGTCTAGAGCTCTCCATAAGACTTATGAAGGAACACCAGCTGGCACCCGACCTCTCGGTCGCCCTCGACGGAGATGGGCGGATAACATTCAAAAGGATGTTGAGAGGCTGGGGATAGTCAACTGGAGAGAAAAAGCGCTCGACAGAGATGCCTGGAGAGAGGTTGTACAGTCGGCCATGGACCTAAACGGCCCCTAGCGCCATTCTATAATAATAATAAAACTACTGAATGTGTACTACGTATTGTCATTAAAGTTATGAAATACCCAAAAACATTCTATAACTGATGCCTAACATACGAGTCTAAATTGATATGATTGAATTAAAAATTGTTATCAGAGAATATAGTTGAATTTTTTGAGACACCACACAATTTTTTTCTTTGCATTCGCTTTAGCAAATAAATATGTTTCTTACAATGTGTCTTTAAGTTAAAATCACTGTTAGTGTGTTTAACGTAATAAATTGTCTACGATTTTCTGGGCACGTTTGAAAGCTGATAAACTGAAAAATAATTTTCTATTCAGTTTAATATTTTACCGACCGAACATACGAGCTTTCTAATGAACAACTTTTCGAACGAAAACTTTCCAGAACTTCAAATATTTTTGCACATTTCTTTAAAAAAAAAAGCTCGTAACGAATGGCGTCTAGACTCTACATTGAACATTGTGTTCGTGAGTTGAAAACAATGTATGAATTTACAAGTATTATAGCATATGGAGTAGAATGCATTTCACGGAATTATTTTACATCAGGTGTTTGTTAATGAAACGGAAAAATTTTCAGTATTTTCGTCGGAACAATATGTGTCAAAGAAAAATATGGTGTTATTAAAATTTTGGCGTTTGTGTCTTTATGACATTGGAGTCAACGAAAAAAACAGATTTATTGTTTATTTACGTATTTTGTAAATACGTGCCTCAACATGACTAATTTGATTCGTCAACCTAACTTATTGTTTTAAACTATGACTTGCGTCGTGTCCGGTATGGTCTAGTGGCTAGGATACCTGGCTCTCACCCAGGAGGCTCGGGTTCGATTCCCGGTACCGGAATACTTTTTTTGAAAATAGAATAATCTTAAAAAATATCAACGATAAAACATCAAAGATAAATAGAATGGCCAAATTAAAATATTTTCGTTATTTACACGCCAAATCCTGGAAATTTGAACGTGAAAAATAATGTATATATCAATTGTTATAACGGTGTCACTTCTATTCAAAAATCTTACTCATATATGAAGATTAACAATTGAAAGTATGTTACTTTTGAGATGTATCCTCCAAAAAATTTAAATTCAATATTTTACCAATTCAACGCTTAAAAACTGAAATGGGACTCGAATTTTGGAGCATTGTACATGAAACTTATATCGAACGCTATTTAAAAACCGATCCATTAAGTTCTGCGATGTGTTTCATTCGTGTTACACTAAAACCGATTTTACTAAATCACTGTTACCTCAAAACTGTCAATTTGAACTGTGTCGCTTTTCTTGCGAGAGCTAAATAACCATTTCAATCATTTCATTTTAATCAAGATTGCTTCAACAGTTTATTAATACAAAATCTTCAGCAACGTAGTCAGAAGAGAATCTCGTAGAAAAGCATTTCAGTGAAAAAAAAGATTTTCTTTTGACACTGGAACAGTCTTTAGTTAATATGGTAAAATATCAAATTTGAATTGTTGAAACTTTGTACGCTTTCACGTGTTTTTTCCACAACGACTCGATGGTTTCGCATTTCGGAATCGTAAGGCATTATATCATACGGATGAAACAGAACTGACACAAAATAAACAGTTAGCATTGATTATATTGTATATATATAAGCGGAATTAATTACAAGGGAAAAACACAGACCCTAACACTAGGAATGTTTGATTCCTAATAGAAATAACTTTCAATACTTTGATTTAAAAAAAATGCCAATCAATTGCCTGTAATAATTTGTATTAATACTAACAGTTAAATATAATTTATAATGTAATAGAGCATACGTTCTCAAACTTTTTCAAGTGGAGACCCCTTTTCATAAAATCCATGTGACCCGCGTCCCCCCATAAAATCCAAAAGCATAAAAAAGAATATATTTTTTTAATTGACCGTATAAGTTCGCGACCCCCAGGTTGGGAGCCTAGGTTATAGAGAATATATTATAACTAGGATATTTTTCCGATTATATAAAAGTGTTCTGCCAAGAAAACGCAATAAACATCTTCAACAAAAAAAATGCGAGCGATTATATTTGCAATCCGGATATGAAAGTAACGAATAACTTCTACGAGTGAATACAATTATGCATGTATCTGTCACATATTTCATTTTTATAATCAATAAAGAAATTTAGTTTAATATGGAAAAAATGCGCAAATTTGGAGAATAAATTTTGTTTATATATATATTTTTGACACTTTTAAAGTGATATGTTGATTTTTGGAAACAGTATATGAAACTACTTTTGAGGTGTTAACTGTCACTTCTTGATGGAAAAGCATGATATTTAAAAAAATAAAAACACATTTTTTTAATACTTATTTCCACAATACATTTTTTGATCAGGACCAGTTTCGCTCATCACGAGCATTATCAACGGATAGAATACAATTTACAAGAAAGTCTATTTATACACAATATTTGAGATAAAGGTAGCAGATATAAAAAATCATAGGTTCAAAAACTAAGATACAATTTATAGGAAATAATACATTGTTTTTATTATTAAAAAAATATGAAATCGTATGAATGGTTTTATGCGATTTTTTTATAAGTACTACTTCCTGGAACGAATTTATCGCGTAAAAAAAGGATTTTATGAATTGCTCAATTCGCCATTAAAATTCATCGCTTTCACATGTTTTGATATATCTCACCCGTAAATTAAATACACACGCCAAATTACGCGGCACTTGAAGTGATCATTTCGCCAAAATTAATTTGTTTGATATTTAAATTTAATCCTCGTATCTTATTTGGGACCGCTAAACGTCATGGCGGCTTAAAATATTGCTTCCTCGCCGAGTTACATTGCATTTATTAATGTCGCGAAACATTTTCGGTGAAATTTGAATTAGAAACAAGTTTGTAATATCTAATTTCCGTACTGTCACAGCGTTGGCAGTCGCAGCCGCGGATATCCAACGCACGGTTGTAGAAGCAAAAGTTTTATCCGTGCGTAGCGATGTAACACTATAAATATTATGTTTATTTACTGAACACACTCGAAAACGTGATTAATTACTTTATTAATGAAGAGATTCATAATTAAGATAGTTAACTCCAACTTAATTGAATAAACATCACCATTTTTCGAACGTTTGTTCTGCCTAGTAAACTGGCACTAGTTTTTGCAGTCTTTTATATAATATGTATATTATAAACTTTTTTCGACGACGAATTTTTGTATTTATTTAAAAAAAGCCAAAAGATTGTCATGAATAAATCATTCTTTTCTTCTTTTTGTGCATTTTTTTTACAAAACCATATCCAAAATCATCAGTCTATTGATTTTGAATTAATCCATCAAAACAATACACTATGCACGAATTATAAGTTTATTGATTGAATTGACATTTACTTGGTAGAATTCCATTACAACATGGTGAAAAAATAGCAATGTATTTTAGTTTTACAAATTTTTTATGAGATATTGCTGATACCATCGTCAGAACTATGACGATGGCGTGAGTCGAAATAGCTATCAACTATATCTCTACTAATTGTAGAACAAAAATACATTCCTATTTTTTCACCGTGTTACGAGTTAAAAGGTTTTATAAAAATAGTAAAAATGCTTCTCAATTTTTAAAAAATTTAAATATAAAATTTGAATTTTTGAATCTGTTGAAAAGCGGATTTCAATTTCTACATCTTCAATCATTTTATCGCACGGATCCAATAGAACTGAATTTAGTGAGCTGTTTGACTTATCATGAACATTATCAGTTGTTATGTGTTTTTTTACCATTTAAAATATAACATATTTTCACCAAGAATTGACAGTTCACACATCAAAACTGATTTTTGAATTTACTTAACTGTTAACTGACCAACAATTCTATTTCATTTTTGTGATAGAAGAGGAGACGAAAAAGATTGTGAAATTTTGTACAGTTCAACAATAAAAGTTTGATTAACATTATGTATAGGTTAGAATTGACCGTTCGCAGATTTAATATGTTTGATTTTAGATAAGTAATAGGTTGTCCAAGCTATATATATATGTATATATATATATACCCACAGAAGGTTAATTTTGTAGTTTTTCGAAAATTGATTTTTCTTGTACCAATATTTGCCTCATGCAATTCGCCATTTCGGGCAAATGTTACTTTTGCCCACCACTTAAATATACATATGGTTCTGTCACATCATTTTATCACGTTACAATCAATTATTTGTATTATAATGTATGGACAAATCTATATTTAAATGATTTTCAAAAAGTGTAACGAGTGACATTATGAATAACTCTGAATTGGTTTTTCTAAATTCAAAACAGTAAAAATTGAGATTGGAAAAACAAGTGACAATACGTTATGTCATTTTAGATCGATATTTGAATGAAATCATTCTTCTGTGACAAAATTTGCAGTGATTATCGATTTTTAAACTTACCTCGTTCAGCTGTCAGTTGATTGAAACGTTGTCATCTAACGTCACGTCATTAACACACAACTATTGACAATAATTACAAATTAGTTTTGAAATTTTGTCTATGGTGTATACAAAACGAAAGTTTTGTATCATATCACTTAGCGATCTTCGTCAAATAAATTTGATCAATTGCTTAATCATAAATGATTCATATTAAATTAGGTTGACAAACTAAAAATAAACCTTTCAATGTAAACAAATTGCATATCAACTAATTTGTTTTTATAGTGAGATTCTCTTCTATATATTATTGAATATTCTTGACTTATTTGCAAATTATTAATATGAGATTGTTAACATGGTGAACAAATAGCAAAATATTTTATTTCTGAAAAATTTGGGTATGAATAAGGTTATTTGTAAATTTAGTCAGTTTCAGTTGATAATGCTTGTGGTGATCGAAACCATCCCTGATTGCAAAATGCATTTGAAAAAAATTAGTTAAAAATGTGCTTTAATTTTTTTTATAATATCGACTGAAGGTGCTTGATCGAATTTCAATATTAAATTTGAACTGTTGAAACTTTGTACGATTATACATGTTTTGTCTATTGCATCCGTGTGATACAACGCCTGAAGATGCCAAAAGGCAAACTTAGGATGTTAGTGACAAAACATGTGGAATCTTACAAGGTTTCATCGATTCAAGTTTGTATTTTTATTATTTAAAATATCATGCCTTTCCATCACCAAGTGATAGTCAACTTCTTAGAAGTTAGCTTCTCATTCGATTTTTTATTCAAACCTTTTCGTCGAAGAAAGTTTAAACTTACATTATTACATTATTAAAAGTGGTGATATTTCTGACGAAATATTATTTTAATGATAATGTTGGTATATCTTCAATATAATTATTAGCAATAGTAAATTGAATCATATATAAAATTAAAATTTAAAAGCGATCTTTTATTGACGACGCCTTCAGGAAACTTTATAGACGATGAGCTTTGCTGTAGATGGGCTTCCATATTGTAGATCAAAGGATTTTAATACTTGTCGAAGAAAGCTTATGTAGCCATATATTGTAGACGAAAATAAATAATTTCAAATAATAATTCATGTTGAAGACTCAATAAGAGGCTCAATATATAAAGAATTTACTAACAATTTATTATTTATGATCCTGATATGAACATAGACAATTTTCTCAGTATTATAAAACACGATTTCTGTAGGGCATTATTATTGTTAAACTATTTGAATAACGAGCTTAATTGAGTTTACATGAAAAAAAATTCGAACTGAATTGTAGTGTAGAAATGAAAAAAAGCTTTCTACAAAAGAAGAGTTGAATATGATCAGCTAATTGAGAATTTTGAGCTAATCAATATTTTTTTTTTTTAATAAAATCAATTTTTTAGTACTTATCAGATCAGAATCGGATTTGTTTATCTCGAGCACTATTGCACAACTTATGGTGGAATCGTGGAAATAATTATTAAAATATGTCTTTTTATTATTAAAAATATCATACTTTTTATTATTTATCAAGAAATGACAGTTAAGACCTCAAAAGTGATTATTAATTTGATACAATTATTTAATTAGTTTGCAGTGATAGTTAGTAAATGACTAGGTAACGTTTTTGTTTTTACGTTTTGGCTTGTAAAATCAAATTGAGTGAAAATTAACTAGTATTTAAACGATGTATACCTTGTTTTTGTTTAGTGCATTTCCCACCAAAAACCGTAATAGAACACATAGACAAATCAAATATAATTCTCTAAATTTAAAAAACAAAAATGTTCTAAATTTAAAAATGTTTCCGTTACAATATTGAACATGTGTAGCAATAATGTATGTACTAGTGATCGCTATTTGATAATTTATGCTCAAATTTACAAATGACTGTCACATATTAAACCACTCTGATTAGCCCTTAGACCGAATGCAATTCAATGACGTTTATTCTAACACCGTGACGCGATACGCGTTTAATTAAAAATACAGTTGGTGATCGGTTAACGAACAGTTCAGACTGCGAAAAAATCGGTCAACGAACACTATCACGAATTTTTTTTGTGTAATATGTGTACAACTAACACATATTCGAGTAACAAACCATAACGATCTTTCCAATACAATACACTTATTCCATTTATGTTAAATCGATGATCGGTTAACGAACAATTCGAACTGCGAATAAATCGGACAACGAACATTATCATGTAAGGATTTTTTTTTCGGACAACGAACATAATATTGTGTTCGGGTGGCGATCTGAAAAATCTTTCTAATCCATTTATTCTATTATTATGTTAAATTGACGATCGGTTAACGAACACTTCGAATAACGAACATAATATTGGAACAGATTATATTCATGAATCGACCACCCTTTATATGTAATAGAATAATTATTTCTGGGAAGAATATAGTCTATATAATATATATATCTATAATCTTTGTTTAATTCCATTTTTTTTTCATGTTTTTTCAAAACCGTGTAAAAAAGTAATTCTAATTTATATAATAATAAAATAATCTAATTTATCCACCAAACATTAAATGCTATAAAATAAACTGTACTGCGATGAAAATACTGAAATGTAATTTCATTAGTTTTTCAACCCTTGAGCCAATCTTGCAATAATATTTAGTAAAATAAAGTTTTAAAATATTGCTAAAAATATATTCGTAACTCTTACCAAAAATAGTTGATTTACAGCTTAAAAATATTTAAATGATTATTATAATGAGATATATTCACGAATATTATTTAGGAGTTTATTCTAACATCTAACTATTGAAACATATTCTAACGTTACGCTAATTAGAATGTCTATTTATAAAAATAACTTTATTTAAGTAGATATTAATTTTCAAAATAATACATTCCGGTACCGGGAATCGAACCCGAGCCTCCTGGGTGAGAGCCAGGTATCCTAGCCACTAGACCATACCGGATATGACATGGTGCATATTTTAAAACATCAAGTCACATGACAATTAAAATTATAATGGAAGCTTATTTTTGGAATGGCCACGAGGCAAATAATGTTTGTAAAATACGGAAATAAGTGTATTTTTAGCTTATTTTTATTATTATTATAACTTATTGTAATTCCCGGTATCCCTAATGAATACCAAGAATTTTTGTCTGCTCCTAACATATTTTTTTATCATAAGTAATATGGCAACATTTTAAGCAATGTTTTCCGGTAGATATATTCGATCATAAAATGATATATGTATACTACTTACTTAGATGAAAAAAACGGTTCAGTACTGGTTAGAGTTTATTTCAATTTTAAAATATATGTAAATTTATTTAAAATATTCGCAGTTTTTCGTATGTTGTTTACAACTATTTCAAGAAAATTACATCCCTAAAGATTCTCGTTATATATAATATGTCATTAAAATATCACCAGTTGAAATATACTCATATGTGAAATGAATTTTAACAGATGCTTTTATTATCATTAAAGTCCGTTTAAAACTGCCATTGAAACAATTTACAACATTATGCTTCTATCTTTAAAAGGCTTAGTAAATATATTTTCGCTATATTGATGTACCATATTTTCATTCAAAATGAATTTTCTTTGTAATATACAATGACCCCCCTTATAGTATTCCCTCTTATAAAGAAGTATCTAACAACTTACTTTTTACAGAATGTAAAATTTTCAAGGTCAAATCGTGATTTTTAATAATATAATATAAAATAAATAAAATTTTACATTCGTCTATTTAAAAAATATTTATCAGCAACTGTTTATCCATCCACTTCGCTAGATGTATTCAAGACCAATAAAAAACACAACGTCATTTAATATGACATTGAAAATCAAATTGAACTATAATTCTACTCCAATCTAACATTCCCGTTTTTTCATTATTTTAATTAATTTATTTATAATTATGCGTTACAAAATTTACAAATTATAAATTCATTGCTTTTGCAACGTCAGCATATTTGAACATATAGTGTATCGCTTGAACTTACTTTCGTCCACATAGAATATGTCGATATCTGAAGCAATACTATTGAACATTTTTAATGCATTTACCATTGGCATCCCCATTGGCATACTGGTTCTACAATTTTACACATTTTAAAATCCTAATTAAAACAGAGAATAGATGTATAATGTACCTTTTCTACACCGCTATATATACAATAGATAAGTAAATGTACGTTTAAACAATGTTCTGATGAGGGCGTAAGCCGAAATAGTTATCAACTCTATACCTTGTAAATTTTATAGAACTAAAATACATTACTAATATTTTCATATTAACATAACAATTGAACATGGAATTTAGTTGATTACGAAGGAACAGAGTATGATCTAATAGTTTCGACGACGTTTTGTGACGTTAGAATTTACTGAATTACATCCTGAAGGACTATTATGAAATTATGAAGCAAGCTGTTAGCAAGAGAATCGTGTTAACAAATCTTCCAAAGAGAACATTTTGAGATACAATGCCACTGGCAGTGTAATTGTATTGAATAGCAGTTGTGGTGCAAGTAGGCAATAGTTTCGAGAATCTTGAGTATCGGTTTATGAACAACCCGAACGCAGTAAACTTCTGTTCAGGGTGTATCTATTATATGTGTAATATGCCATACGAGAATTAAGTGAATTTGTTTGTGAAGTGTTGACTTTTTTCCTTACTCAAAATTTAAGGAAAAAATGCAACACAATAAATTGTAAATCAAGAAAATGTTAAATATTACTACAGCAATCCGTCGACACTATAATTAAAATTTATCATACAGATTTTACAAAGAGTGAAATGGTAATGATATGTTTATAATATCGACTGATGGAATTAGTTGGCTTTAAAAAAAATTCTGTTATAACACAGATACAATACAACCAACTGACTACAGTTCTACAATTTAAATGTGATATTGAAACAACGCTTACTGTTTATTGTACGTCTGTTCTGTTGCATTCGTGTGATAGAATGCCTGAAGATGCCGAAAGGCGAAACCCGTGTCGTTAGTGACAAAACGTGTGGAATCGTACAAATTTGTGACAATTCAAAATTAAATAAGTATTAATTTTTTTTTTAATTGGCATTATTGTTAATTTAGTAGTGTTGTATCAGAAAAAATAGGGATTAACAGAAGACAATTGGTTATATGTAAATACAAAAATTAGCTCTTACTCGAACGTTTCGAAACTTAATTTCCTTATTTTTTAACGTGTCAATGATCAAACTTGACGTGTTTACACTATGAAAGGTTCAAAGTATTTTGTTTACTGACGACCCGGAATTTACCAAATCCACCAATTTATCAGCCTTTTACACTTTGAATTAAAAAAAATCATAATACATTCTTCAAACATCAATTAAAGTCTAGTTAGAAATGTATCTTTAAAATATTGTTAGGTTTTTTATTGCAATTGAAAGAAATACCTCAAATTCATGCCTCTAGACTAGAATACGATATTAAGTGAGTATTTCGCTAGTGATTAATTCAAACAAAAGCTCATATTTGTGTCCACTTCGTTGTCTAGTCTAAATCCGTTTAAATCCATTGTGACAGCTAACTAGCCTGTACAGAATGGCCATTATAATACTAATCCAAGCTCATACAAATCACTTTGAGGTTTATTATTCAATGCAACAATAAAGCGAACAGTGTTTTGCAACAGTAGTGCAAATTAGACAATAACATCTACATCCGTAGAGCTGTAAATAGTCGCCGAGACGCGGTGCTACGAGGCGGCGTCGCTACGGCGTAGAAACTACTCGTGTCTAGGCGTCGCTTCTGTTTCCCAGCGAAGTTATTCGCGATATAAAGTTCCACTTCGCTAACATAATTATGTGGCCACCTTATGTACAACAAAACATTCCATTCAGATATTAAAATAATCTTTAAATATGTTCATGATTTTTATCAATAAAAGCTCTGTATGTATTTATGATGTATGTACGTGCAGGCAAAGCAATTTGCAATTTTAACCAACGCTGTGGGGTCGAAATCGTGATCGTAGAATTGCAAAAAACGAGTGAGTCCGATAATTTTTCGATAACACCATTGTGACTAATATCTCAATGAACAAAAGCGAAAAAATTGTCTTCGTTTGTGTCCCAATATATTGTAGTATACGAAGGAGACTATTTTTAAATTCAAAAATGAATTTTACGATGCATGGAAAATAGTGAATCTTTTCACTAAGTCTATAATTGGAAATACAGGGGTTTGCAGAAATAATAAAATATTCAGAATTTACAGTTACAGCATTGTCTCTATTTTCCGCTCTTAAAAACCCTAATTCCGATTTAAGTAGAAGCAATGATATTTTAAAAAATAAATTGAAATAAATAATATAATATTTGCAGTATTGGTTGAATGATTTTTAATTTAGGGCACATAAACAGGAAAGGTAGGAAAAAGCTTGACAAAATTAGACTTTTTTAGTCAGAGTCGTGTTGCTAATCAATTTCGGAGTCGAAGTCGTGTTTTTGTTTAATTTTTACGGTCAACAATTATTGTATCGTTATGGCATCGATTAACTAGGTAAGAACTGGCGTTCTTTGTCACTTGCACGATTCCAGATATTTGGTCGTTAACGACCCGCGTTTCACATTTTGGTATCTTCATGCGTTATATTACAATATATGGATATGACACAGCTCACGAGTATGATAGAGTGCCTGAAGATGTCGAAAGGCGAAATCCGGTCGTTAGTGACAAAATACGTGGAACAGTACAAAGTTGTAACAATTCAATATTAAATTAAAAATAAAAAGTATTAAAAAATGTGTATTAAGTAATTTAAATACAATGCCCTTTTATTGAATGATTGAATTGGTATTTACTTGGTAGAACTCTATTATACCATGGTGAAAAATAGCAATATATTTTAGTTCTACAAAATTTATAAGATATTATATATAGTTGATAGTTAGTTCGGCTCAATAGTTCTGATGAATTAAAATATCATGTCTTTTTTATCAAGAAGTGACAATTGACATCTTAAAAAGAATTGCAAGTTTGATCCTGAAGATTATAATATCTACCAAGTTTTGATGAAGGCGTTCGATAGATATTTCTGATGAAGATATAAGCCGAAATAACTATCAATCTTATAAATTTTGTAGAACTAAAATACACTGCTATTTTTTCACCGTGTTATAATAACTTTCCACCAAGAAGTTACAGTTAAAATTAAATTTTAAAAAAATACGAAATAAAATTTAACATAGATCGAGCAGAAATGAGTTTTAATTAAGCAAGTAATTACACTACGCAGTATAATATGCAATTAAAATAAAATGAATATGCATTCAATGTGCTCGTTCAAAGAACCGGTTTTGCGAATTAAAAAGAGATTCCCGCTGAGAAGGGGATGAGCTGGGCGCAGAAAGGGGGTAATGCTTGACTTAAATTTCTGAATATGCAATTTGAAAACACTGCACTGGTGCATTCGTTCAGCCTCCCGTCGTAATTACTTCGGGTGTCTCAATCCTGGTGCATTAATAGCGCTATGTAGGTCGAAATTATCATACAAGAAGAAATGACAATCGCTAGTAAGATATTCAAAATGGTGAGATGTATAAATTCAAATCGTCTATAAATTTTATTGACTGAATTGGCATTTACTTGGTAGAACTCCAAATTAACACGGTGAAAAAACAACAATGTATTTTAGCTTGACAAATTGTTAGAGCTATGTTTAAACGTATCTATAAATAGCTGTGTAGAAAAGGTACACAATATATCTTATCTTCTGTTTTAATAACCTAGCTTGTTTCCTGCTGGCAATAAAACTAAAAATTTTAATTTAAATGAAACTAAACAGGCGGCAATTTCAAGAAGCTTAAATATTGGACGGAAATGCATTAGCCCTTCGCAATGGTCTGAGGAGTGGCGAAAGAACTATTTTATATGTTTTATTTTTACCGTTTTCGCCTTTTGATATCGTAAGGCGTTTATCTACACCAATGCACTCAACTGAAATTAAATTTAGTTTACAGTTAACATTGCTTAAATTTAAGACAAAACTAAAAAAGTATAAGAGCTAAATGATTATAATTTTGAATTGTTGAAACTTTGCAAGATTCCACATATTTTGTCACTAACGGCCCAGGCTTTGCCTTTCGGTATCTTTAGATATTCTATCACACTGGTCAGTTCTGTTACATTCGTGTTAAACCGGTTCAGATCTTAATAATATGCAATTGTGAAAAATGTGCTAAGAATTTTGTTTTGTTATTGAAATCCATTTAATCTATAATATCGACTGTAGGTGCTTGATTTGTAATATCGATATCAAATTCAAATTGTTAATTTTTTTTTTAAATTCCACCATCTCTTATCACAAATCAGTCGGGATTCGCCTTTCGATATCTTCTGTAATTTTTTATCCCACGGATGCAAAAGAATTGAGTATTGATTGTACGTTAGTTCTGTTGCATCAGTGTGAAAGAATGCCTGAAGATGCCGAAAGGTGAAACCCGCGTATCAGTGACAAAACATGTGGAATCGTACAAAGTTGTAACGATTCAAATTTGGTGTGAAAATTACACCAAGCACTTTTAGTAGATATCATAAATTGTATTAATAAATTAAGTCAAATAAATATTAGTTCTTATTAAATAAAATGTTGATGACCACATAAAAGTAAACGTCTGAATCGAATTATATTAGAAAAATCTAATACGTTAAGAAATAGTTCTAGAATATTTGTTCATTGTCAGGGCTGAAAACAAAAATTTGGATTTGTTAGCAACTGTAATGGATTTAAAAATTAATATCTTTCACATAACGGAGGTCAATTCTAGTTAATTGTTCAAAAATATATTTTTTAGTAACGGAGTATTTTCACTTTTAAGCGACCGTTAAAATAAATTACTTAAAACAAATAATCGTGACTGCTTGCATACATTTATTTAAGGTAACAAGTGACGATATTTTTTGGCGTATAATTACACAAAGCCATTTTAGTGTACCCGTTATTCCTTTTAATTTGAATTCCAAATTACTAGAGGGGTGATATCAGAAGGCTCTTTAGGCGAATTTAGGAGTGTTTACCAGAGATAAGCCTTCCAGAAATGTAAATAGTGCTTCGGTGGCGTTCACTGATTTTACATACAATTGGAGTATACCATGCAGCAATATTTGATCTTCTCGGAAACTCTGATTTAACGTTTCATAGTATTTGCCTAACAAGTCTTGATCCATTACGCATGGCGTATCGATTGGTAATATTGAAGCATCAGTGGAAATTTTTAAGTGAAGGAAAATATTCCAAAAATATTTTGTAGTAGACAGCAACATTGGTTGATATCGAATGTATTGTTGCCAAGTTCAAATACTGTCAAAAATTAAACATTAAATGATTTTTATAGACTAAACCAGTGGGTCTCATGTGCGGCCACCAACAGTTTAATATTGATATAAAAAAAAGTTTTTACGATAGAATTTCTAAAATTATAATTATTTTCAAATTAATTGAATAAACCTGACTTATCCAGCATTTAGTCGAGTTTAAGAAAAGGACCATTTTATTAATATTGTCGATTTTACCTACAACCGTATATTATGAATGATCAATTAGTGTAATGCACTACATAAAAAAATAATTATCGAAACTATTTTTATCACATTTGGTGCGGCCACGAAACATTTTCATAGGACAGCTGATGTTTAAAATGCGGCCACAGTGAAATTTCAGATGAGAACCACTGATATAGAATGATCCCATCATAAAACCACGCGGGTGGTTTTACTGACTTTACTATGGGTATGCTCACTTTATTATAATGTTTGAAGATTTGAAGAAAAAAGAACCTCGCCAAATATTTCTTTTGAATTATACGAGGCCAAAATGAGAACTTTTCTATTCCTGATAATATCGAATCATATGTTTCGAATAGTTTTTTGAGACATCATGCACATGAATTGTTTGATTTTTCAAAATGCAGAATAAGTCTGCCAATAGAGAAGCCAATGGTAAAAGCATTAACAATGTTCAACAGTATTGCTTCAAATGTCAACATATTCCATGTAGATTGTTACAGTAGATTTTTACACGATCTTGCTTGATTGACTTCCTTGTTTATTTTTTTTCTTGCTATTTAATCCTTTAATTTTTAAGTATTATTGACGTTGCAAAAGCAATAAACTTATAATTTTTAATTATTGTATAATTTATGTATAAAATAAAATGCTAAATAATAAAAGTTGCCTCAATGTTTCATCTATACTATAAAGCGATAATTTTGAATAATCAAATTTTTTGCTCCTATAGAGTTTATTATTTTCGATTCGTTAATTAAATTTTCTCATCCCAAGTGACACAGAATGAGGACGTAATTTCTTAATAAGGCCATTCATAAAATATTTTAATAATCTTGTCATTATCTGGAATGTTACCAGTTCAAATATTCCGACGATTTAATTAAATATCATAGATAATCTAGTTAATTTGAAATCGTCAATAACAGACGATAATTTCGTTAAATAAAATCAAAAATGTAAAAGAATTGAAATATTTTGATAATGAAGCGTCGAAATGTTAATAAAATAAACAAGTTTTAATTATTTTATGACCTAAAATATAATGCTTGACGGAGGAGAGAACATTCTACGATTCCACATATTTCGTATCTCACGAACGGCCTTGTTTTTCGACATCTTCAGGCATTTTTCAACACTCATTAGCTTTAAGCATTGTTCAAAAAATTGAGTGTCGTAATAATCATGAGCAAGAGACAAGCTAGGTCGTTAAAACAGGAGAGAAGATGTATTGTGTACCTTTTCTACACAGCTATATATAGATAAGTAAATGTTCGTTTAAGCATAGTTCTGACGATGGCGTGAGCCGAAATAGCTATCAACCATATCTTATTAAAAAATTTTAGAGCTAAAATACATTGCTATTTTTTTCATCGTGTTAAACTTTTTTTAGTCGAAATCGTATTGTTGATAAATGTCGGAATCATAGTTTTTAATCAGTGTTTTTTAACGATTCCACAGCATTGGTTGTAACGCAAATCGTGAGCTTTAAATTTATTTTTCATAATGATTATAAGTTGCTAAATAAAAACGAAATATTTTAAATAATAAAAACACATTTTTTTAGTACTTATTTCCACAATATATTTTTTGATCAGGACCGGTTTCGCTCATCGCGATTATCAGTTGATAATGCTCGCGATGAGCGAAACCGGTCCTGATCAAAAAATATATTGTGGAAATAAGTACTAAAAAAATGTGTTTTTATTATTTAAAATATCATGCCTTTCCATCAAGAAGTGACAGTTAACACCTTAAAAGTAAAAACGAAATAAATAAACGTTTAAAATTTCACATCGGAATGTGTTTATGATATGTGGCACGGATACATTAAAGTAGGTAGTTGGTTGTTGAGAAATAAGTAAGTTTGTATTTAAATGTGAAATAATGGTAACAGGGGCACAGAAAGCCTTACCGGGTATGCGGTTAATACTTCCGTGTTGTACAACAGCACTAAACTTTGTTTCGGAACTCGTTCGGCGAACACGTGAAGCTAGCGACCCACTGTAACAGTTTCCAACACGTACAAGTATCAGGGTACTAGAAACGCGATCGATTTAACGGGTTTAGAGTTCTATACAATATTTGAAATGGTTTCAAGAGCGCCGCAGTTGTGTATTGTACACGACGTTTCTCAAACTTCTCACAGCCGTAAGGTATTTTTAATTTTACCGTGTACCAATAACGAAGCATAAACACTTCCTCTATTGGCGCATGCGCAGAAAAAGAGTGAGCGAGTCTGAATATTTTTTACGCACCTTTATTTAAAATGTTTTTGAGGAATGTTGATAAGTGGCACTTTCACCTGATTAAATATGTATTTTTAAAAAAATTTATAGACTTTTATTAAATGCCTAAAATCTCCATCGATATAATTACACAAATACAGTTTTGTTTGCGATAATTACATGTTTGAATTATTGAAACTATTTGAAATTCCATGTGTTGCAGAAGTGTTGATGATAAGTGGCACTTTCACCGGATTAAATATGCACTTTTATATAATTTTATAAACGTTTTTTAAATACTTAAAATCTCCATTGAAATAATTTCACAAATACTGTTTTATTATAAATAATATAATACGTGAATTGTTGAAACTATGTAAAATTCCACATGTTGCAGGAACGTTGTTGATAAGTGGCACTTTCACCTGATGAAATATGTACTTTAAAATAATTTGAGAGTCTTTTCTTAATTACATAAAGTCTCAATTGAAATAATGCCACAAATACTTATTTATTGGCAATAATGATATGTTTGAATTATAGAAAAAAAGAAAGAACATGGATGTCAATCGATGATTCATATGATGTCGATTGAAGATACTTGATGGAATTTCAATATCAAATTTGAATTGTTACAACTTTGTAAGATTCCACGTGTTTTGTCACTAACAACTCGGGTTCCGCCTTTCGGCATCTTCAGCCATACTATCACATGGATGCAACATAACTGACGAACTGACGATGATTCTTATGTATAGAGAAACAATCGAATAATATCAGTGACATCTGATGTGTAACATACGTAAGTAAAATAGCGAAAAAAAGTGTTCGCTACAAGACTTTATTTTAAGTAAATTGGATATGATAAATTAAGTAGATTGAATATTTAAAAAAAAAACATTAAAATATGTTTAAATATGATATTCCTATAAAAAAATAGTTAATAAATCAATCAATTACTCAAACCTAAAACAAATATTTGGAATTGTAATGATTTTAATTAAAAATTTTCTGGTTTAAATGTACGAGAAGCACTGTGATAGAAGCAATCGCTTCTGCAATAAATGAAGCAAAATTAATTGAATAAATATACCGTAATGATCGCAATACGAAATGGTGCACTATATTTGTACGGAATATTGAAATTTTGTACGGAATAATTTTAGCTAAGTGCTATTTTAGTTTTGAAATAGTGTTATTGAAAGACAAATGATTTTTTTCTCTAACCAACACTGAACGAAAAAGAGGTGCTTGTATACAATTTCACGACTCAATCGTCAAAATGTATTTTGACCATAATCAAGTATTAAATTGTTTGACGCTTTGACCTTTTGCATTCGAATGCCGCCATAGCTGCGGATTTTTCGCGTATTGCTAAAATGCCACCACTCTGGTGTCAAGAAATCAAAATATATTTTACAATGATTTATTTTAAAAACCGACAATTGATATCAAACTTGAATTGTTACATCTTTGTACGATTCTAAATGTTTTGTCACTAACAACCCGGGTTTCGCCTTTCGGCATCTTTAGGCATTCTATCACACGGATGCACCAGAACTGACGCACAGTAAACAGTTAGCATCGCCTATATACCAAAGGTATTAATTACAGGAAAACCCCAAGGCAAGAACTAAATGGCAGCTAAAACAAATTCAATAATATTGATCTAATAATAATTAACACAATTGACTGTGATAAATTTAATTTATGATTTATCTTCTTAATTAATCGTTAATCTTGCTATGGAGTCGGTGTTTGCCTGTAATTAGTATCTTTGGTATACAGACAATGCTGACTGTATGTTGCACGTCAGTTCTATTGTAGTCGCCTGATAGAATGACTGAAGATGCCGAAAAGCAAAATCCGGGTCGTTTGTGAAAAAACATGTGGAATCGTACAAAGTCGAAACAATTATAATTTGGTATTGAAATTTCATCAAGCATCTTCAATCGATATCATAAATTTTAGGATAGAGTTGCACAATTAAGTGCAAGTTACTAAGTCTTGGGCGATTGCTCCCGAGACAATCTTAGCAAAAATGAAATTTAAGCGTTTAATGTGTTACGCCACGTGAAACGACTGCTAATACCAGAAGTAGGGATGTAATCGGTTGTGCTGGATCTGGAAGTTGACAGAGGATCATTGAGGTGCTGTGTAGTGGTCATATTACCACACAGGGAGCGAAAAAGTTGAAGAAAGTATGAGTGTAATTCAAACAATTTTATATGTAAAAAAAAATACACTGTGATATCGTTGAATAATAACTCTATCATAAATTTGTTTGAGACATCGCTTATCACCAATTAAAGTGTGATGAAATTTTTGGTGGTTCATAGTTAGTGTTCTTGTATTTGAAAAAAGATGTCTGTAGATTACTAAAATCTTGAGGATAGTGGATACCTGAAACAAATTAAATTTCATTGTATTTAATAAAGGAAAACAAAGTCTTTTAGTATATTTAAAACAGATAAAATACCACGGTGAAAAAATAGCAATGCAACTGTAGAACTAAAATCTACACTTTTTTTATAAGATATATTGTAAACAGAACCAGACTAGACTAGATAGTTCTGACGATGGCGTGAGTTGAAATAGCTATCAATTATATCTTAAATAAACCATAACAACCATCCCGTCCAATAGTATATAATAAACTCATTGAAATAGCCGTCTCTTTAGTTTCATTTACATTTTCAAATTTTTAGTTTTATTGCTAGCAGGAAACATGTTAGGTCGTTTAAACAGGAGAGAAGATGTATTGTGTACCTTTTCACAGCTATATATAGGTGAGCGAATGTATGTTTTAAATAGAGTTCCGACGATGGCGCGAGACGAAATAGCTATCAACCATACGATATAAAAAAAATTGTAGAACTATCATAAAATAAATTGCTATTTTTCACTGTGTTATAATGGAGTTCTACCAAGTAAATACCAATTCAATCAATAATAAATTATAAAAAATCGTGAAACTAAAATATATTACTATTTTTTCACCGTGTTATAATGGAGTCCTCCTACCAAGTAAATACCAATTCAATAAATATTATAATGATGAAAAACCCTTCATGTTATTGTCATTCACGATCCGGGTTAGTTTTTTTGTATCTTCAGATATTTTTTCACACGTATGCTATACAGCTGACAAGTTGCGTTGCTTATCTTATATATAATGAGAATTAGTGTAGAAATATTCTATATAGATAAACATGAACCCTGTATTCAGAGCTAAACGTATAACTGATTTGATAATAATGGCATTCGATATTGGCAATGACAATTTGACGAAAATTGTATATAACCAAACAATTTAATGTGTGTCAGTTCTATTGAATCTGTGTGATAAAATGTCTGAACAATGTCTAAAGGAAAAACCCGAGTCGTGAATGAGAAAACATTTAGAATTGTTCAAAGTTTCAAATATTTAAATTTGATACTGGAATTTTACCCAGCAGTCCCTGTTGATATTGAATATTAAACATTATAAAGATTTTTGTTTCAAAAATTTACAATATTTCAGCAGTATCGGATTTATATAAATAAGCACTCTTACGTTTTTTCAGTATTTCCGGGTCGATATCTGGCCGGAAACGTTTGGGATAAAATCCTTCTCCATATTGATAGCTTTTGGTGACATTAGACAATATTTTGCCAGTGTTGATTGTTATGAGTGAAGGTTTCCTGAAAACAAAAGGTTGTACATTTTTTAAATAAATCCAATTAATTTTTGATCAAATAACTGGAGTGGATAATTCATTCAGTCGTGAGTATTAAAAAATCTGGAATTGTAAATAGTTTCAACATTTCAAATATGATTTAATTTAAATTCCATTAAACGCCCACAGTCAATATCGTAAAGGTCGATTTGTTTATAGGTTATAACTGTTATTGAAAAGGGTTGAATTAAGTGTTTAATATCAATAACCAGTTTACTTGGTGAAAACTCTATTCATTGATTGATTTGGTGTTTACTTGATAGAACTCCATTATAACACCGTGAAAAATAGCAATGTATTTAAGTTCTACAAAAGTTTTATAAGATATAATTGATAGCTATTTCGGTTTAAGCCATCGTCATAACTATGTTTAAACGTACATTTGCTTATCTATATAAAGCTGTGTAGAAAAGGTACACAATACATCTTCTCTTCTGTTTTAACGATCTAGCTTTTATCCTGCTAGCAATAAAACTAAAAAATTAAAAAATTGTAATGAAACTTAACAGGCGGCAATTTTAATAAGCTTAAATATTGGAAGGAGATGATTTATTACAAAAAGGCAATAGCCTCTAATAATGGTCTGAGGAGCGGCGACCGATAATTAACCGATTAAATGAACAAACAAATATAAACCAAAATAGCTATCAACTATATCTATTAAAAAAATTGTAGAACTAAAATTCATTGCTATTTTTTTACCGTGTTAAAAATATATTATTACGAGAGTAGAATGAGTCGTGTCTAATTTAATATTATCGAATTGATTGAATGAATATTTCCAGCTACTGTTATTGGCTTTCATTGAGAGTTTTTGAGTGATAAACAAAAAAAAAAAAATTTGCATACTGGCGTGGTGTGTGGATTCTCAAATTAGGACCTCGCGACTCCTCGAATTCATTCCAGTCGTCAACGAATGATGCAGTTAGCTCAAAATCAGTCGAGTCGATGAAGTCTAATGGATTACTTCGAAGCATGGTGTTTTTGGAATCATTCACCAATTTATCCAATGAAAACTCTTCCAACTAAAAAAATAAATGAAAGAAAACCCGCAATTAAATTTCGTTTATTATCACGATTTAAATGTGATATTTGTTTTTTAGCGCAATCGTTTAAATTATAGCCATAAAATGACTAGATTAATGACATTTTAAAAGTAGTTTATTAAATTGTTGCGTTGGAATTGATTTATTGAGTTTGTTTGAAGGAAAGGGTGTTTGTGATCTGTAAAAATTTCCTCCCAACCATCCAGTCCAAGAAACGTCACAGCTTAGTAAAATTAATTTGTTGACCGTCAGTCATTTTCTGATTCAGTTAATTTTCTATTCGTTTATTTATAAAAATGAGACCTTTTTAGGGGCAATTCTTAAAGAATAATGGAGTAATATTTAAGAATCTACCATTCGGAAGTCGTATGTTTCAGATTTGGAGTAAACTTGCCCATTCCATACTGAGTAATTTAAAGGTTCTATCAACACGAATTCTTCTTCGCGAAAGGTTCTAGTAAAAATTCTGACTCCATCAAAAATTTTAATTGTTGAGAATTTGCAAGAATTCACATGCTTTGTAACTAATAATCCGGCTTTCGCCTTTCGACATCTTCATTCATTCTATCGGATGCAACAAAACTGACTGTGTCATATAGGGCCTGAAGGTGTCTAAAGGCGAAACATGGCTCGTTAGTGAAAAAAAAAACATTTGAAATTATACAAAGTTTGAATAATTAAAATTAGTTATTAAAATTGCTTTTCCAAATATTATGAAAAAAATTTGAATTCAATTGGGATAAAAAATACCTAAATCACATTAATTGTCGTTTTCTTTCAATATTGAATCAATCAATGTGGAAATGACGGATTTTGCTCATAAATCAATATGTTTTATTCATGTTAGAAACAAACACGATAAAAATATCTCTCCATACATGGAAGTTGAAAGAATTTACTAGGCGTGATTTAATATTATAGTTAAGACTAAACCCACCTTGATGAATTGAAACATCGCTATTTTTGGTAACCTTTCAAGATCTGGATAGTAAAATGCCGCTGCTTTGTGTGCCGGGTACTTCGAAGTATGACGAGTGATTTCCAGAGGCCATCTTGATCGCCAATTTGGAGACGTGAACGTCAAACCACCGTCTGTACCAGCATCTAGTGGATCCACCTAAAACATTCAAATCGTTCAAGCTCATTAGTAAAGTGTTAACTTTTAGTTTTTCAAATTTAAATTGTTACGACTTCGTACGATCCCACATGTTTTGTCACTAACGGCGCGGGTTTTTCCTTTCGGCATCTTCAAGCATTCTATCACACGGATGCAACAGAGTCCTACGCATATTTTGTTGCCTGTGTACTGACCTAATAGACAAGCATACGACTTTAAACAAATTTCAGGACATTCGAATTGTTACAACTTTGAACGATTCCACATGTTGTGTCACTAACAACCCGGGTTTCGCCTTCCGGCATCTTCAGGCACTCTATCACACGAATGCAACAGAACTGACGTCAAACAGCTAGCATATACCATAGTTGTTAATTACAGGAAAACACTTACCCCAAGGCAAGCAGTAAATTACAGCTAAAACAAATTTAATAATATTAATCTTATAATAATTAACACAACGACCTGTGATAATTTTAACTAACGATCTTTTTAATGAATCATTCTTGAAAGGGTTTTTCAACAAATATCAATCAACTGGGTTTTATTTATTTGCATATAGAGATACCTACTATCAAACATCTTGTAATGAAACATAAGAATTTATGTAATGAGATTGTCGATTTATTGAACCGATCTCACGCAAAGGATACAACAAGAGGGAGTTGGGAAGATTGAGTTGATCATTGAGAATGAAGTTTGAATTTGATAATGGAAACGATGAGTGAAACCGGTCTTGATCAAAAAATATAGTGTGGAAATAAGTACAAAAAAATGTGTTTTTATTAATTAAAATATCATGCCTTTCCATCGAGAAGTGACAGTTAACATATTAAAAGTCGTATTTTGATAAAAATATTCTCATTAAATCTTTTTAATAAGAACCATCGAAAGTTTACTTACGGAAATAGTCACCGAGTTCACCCATACTCCATTATCGCAGAAGTTGTAGCTGTCTACGCCCACGAACCAGTCGGGGGACGGAACTAATTTGCACACGACAGATACCTGGGAATAAAAATAACAATCAAAATATAGTGCAATCTCTACATGAAAATACACGTATGTGTCTGCCTGTCTGGCTGTTACAACATCTTCTCTGAAACGATATATAGTAATGAAGTAAAATTTGAAAGTGTCATTTTAATGTCAACTTTTTTAAATTTAGCTTCAAATGAAAATTAATAAAATAAATTGACGCTTCATGACAGCTGACGACACTGTTTCAAAAATATATAAGTAATGATTTATTTGGTGTTTTGGAATCTTAAGCTTTCGAAGTTATTTGTTTATAGTGTTATTATATGATAGTTAAGAAAGATGTTTGAGTGAATTAGTTTATTTGTGAAACTGTCTTAAAACAATATTGTACTTTTTACTTTATGATATCGATTGAAGGAGATGGAATTTCAATATCAAATTTTAATTGTTAAAACTTTGTTCGATTCCAAATGTCTTTTCATTAACAACCCGGTTTCACCTTTGGGCATCTTCAGGCGTTCTATTACACTGATGCAACCGAACTGAAACACGATAAACAGTTTGTATCGGTTACATACAAGTTCTGTTGCATCTATGTGATAGAATGCATGAAGATGCCGAAAGGCGAAACCCGGATCATTTGTGACAAAACATATCGAATCGTACTACAAAAAAATATTTTTTGTGTACTAAATAATAATGAGTTTTATTACTCCTTTCCTTCAAAAAGTGACAGTTAGCACATTAAGAGTGATATTGTCCTTGTTTAAGTTTCTACCAGCAACCTTTTTGATATATATTTCGGATCACCAGGAATTAACACCACCTTGGACGTGAAAACATATAGTGATATTTGTGTATAAGCCATTATATTTTTAATACATTAATAAACATATGTACTAAAATTAATACCATAGAATGATTTCCATCGACGAAGAAGTCTTGACTAGTTTCACCAGCGCCTTCTGTAATGGCTTCAGAAATAAACTGGTCATAAATGGATCCTATGGTTTCACTTGCCGCTAATCCTTCTAATTCTCCTTCTTCAGCAAATTGTTGAAGAGCTAGAGACGAATATTGGCCATGCCTGAAGATATTATGTTCTTCTCCATGACTTTGACCTGAAACAATTATAAACGAAAGGATTAAAACAGGGTCACCATCAAATTTATTGGGTTTATAAACCACGTATTATTTTTGAAGGACTTAATTTACAATTAAGGGTATTGATGGAATTTCAAGATTAAATATGTATTGTTGAATGTTTGTAAAATTCCACATGTTTCATCTCTGACGACCGGGTTTTGCCTTTCGCCATCTTCTGGCATTTTACCACAGTCATTAGCTGTATATACAAATTGTTTATATTATAAAATAATCATATACAAATTGAATTGAAGTCATTATAGTCATGTTAATAATTTATTGATTGAATTGGCATTCACTTGGTAGAACTCCATTATAACACGGTGAAAAAGAAATACCAATGTATTTTAGTACTACAAAATTATTTTTTTAAATACAGTTGATAGCCATTTCGGCTCACGCCATCGTCAGAACTATGCTTAAACCAACATTTACTTATCTATATGAGAAGAATTGCCTGGGTAGCCATGTCGGCTACTTTCAATTAATTGATTGAATTGACATTTACTTGGTAGAATCCCATTATAACACGGTGAAATGTTAATAATTACTATTTCAGGTATATATATTTGTATCATATTGTCTCTGTTTTACAGTTAAATTTCTCTTGTATATAACAGATCCAAACTATTGTTTGTTTGTCAGTTTTATTGCATCCATGTGATATAATACATGATGATGCCGAACGGCGAAACCTGGGCTGTGAGTGACAAAACAAATAAACAAATTTCTGTATACATTTTATATTACATTTTTATAATAATAATATGTATTAATATAAAAAAATATTTGAATTTTTGAAAAGTCACTAATTGATCAAATGGTTAAGCCCAAAGCTCTGAAGTCGTAAAAAAAAACGACTCAGACTTCCACACTACTGGTTGATTTTTGTCATGTTTTTTCTTACCTTTGCTATTTATGTGCATTAAATAAAATATCAACCAATTAATCCGGTTAATTGTTCATTGAAATATTCCTCAAAATCGTGTAATAGAAGAAAATAATGAGAGTCGCTCGTTTTTCACGACTCTAATTCACAGTCATGGTTAAGCCACTTAAAAAATCAATTCATTATAAATCGTGATACTGAAAAAAAAACAACCAATCGTCTCCGTGTGAACAGGGTGAATCGTCGATAACAATTTTGCATACCTCACAAGTGAAACGATATTTTATAGATGTGTTACAAGCAGATCTATACGCGCGCAGTGAAATGTGAAAGTTTTCGTAGTAAAATAATAAAAAAAAAAACCATTTTTATGCAATATTTTTAGTGTCAGTAAAGAAATGATATAAAACTCTTTTTTTATTTGAGTTTCTCCGTCGGAGTTGAATAAAATTGATATGTCACAGTCCAATGTAAATGTCTCGACCCTAACAACACCAATATAGCAAAAGTTTGATTTGCGATCCTAAAATAACAGATGTGGTTTTACTTTGGGCAAATATTTCATCACGAAAAATCAAACTTACTTCATGAAAAAGTTTACTATGGTTATACAACGACGATATACAATTTGTATGTAAACGGCTTCCATTTCGGCTGGGTTGTTTCTATATAACATAGGCCATAGGTGGCGAACCTTTTTGAGACTGAGCGACAATTTTTTTACAATATGTTGCGTGCCACATACTATGGAAATAAAAAATGAATCACATGTATGTATAACTAAAGATTTTTAATGTCAACATAGAAAGCATTTTTATACTTATTAGTGACAAAATTTGTATAACCCTCTAAACTTGTTGGAGCATCCAAAGATATCAAATGTTTTATATCGGTTTCATAGTGGCTAGCTTTTAATATTATACAAGTCTGATTTAACACAAATATTACGGAAGTTTTGTCCTACAGTCCGCGTTGACTACTCAATAATTTTAAGCCATCTTCTAAATCAGTGAATAATCAATAATATTTTAATATTTTAGTGACACCGTTCCCCCGCTACAGGACAAAAGAAATAAAAAATATGAACTATGAAGCTTAACACGTTTTTATTATTTATAAATTTCAACGTACAGAATTGCAACGGAACGCACAAATTTGTGCACACCGTAAACAAAGTGTTAACAAAGTTTTTTATTTAAATTAAACATAATGCTTATGCTTCAAAAGTAAAAACTTGCTTTTTTAAAACAATGGGATCTGATAATGCATTAATACCATCATTTCCTTCGTTTTATTTGAATATCAAATATACATGTTTTTTAAAAAAAAAATTTTTGCACAATCTTTTTTTTCCTCTTCATAATAAAACATTCGCATACGACTTGTGGCACGCGTGCCATAGGTTCTCCATCCCTGACATTGGCAATATTAAAAATCAACATTAAAACTTCGCTCCGTGTAATAAATATTTTAACGTTTACAGCTCGTCCAATTCAAATATAGATTACACGCTAAACGAAAATAAATTGCTTGAACTTTGAACAAATATAAAACTCTAATTATTAAGTTGTTGTTTTGTTAAAGCCGCAATTTTTGTGAGTAAATTATTACCAAGTTCAAACTGAGATAGAAAGAAGCCATTTTGAAAACAATTACAGGCGTTTAACGAACAGTTCGGACTGCGAACAAATTCGAACACGAACACTATCATGCGATGATGCTTGCGAAACCGCTCCTGATCGAAAAATATATTGTGGAAATAAGTACTAAAAAATGTGTTTTTATTATATTATTTAAAAAACTAGTATTTTCTGAGATCTCTCTCGTGATGAGCGAAACCGGTCCCATTTTTAATAATATAATGCAATACTAATAATAATAGATAAAACAGGTTAAAAGTATAGGACTATTGATTGTTAATAAAATGCTATTTCAAATATACTTATAATTCTTCAACGTTGAAGAAAGAAAATACATTTTATTTTTACTTTCACGAGTTCGCTTTGTTATAGCAATGTACTTAAATTAGCAAAAGCCCTTCCGCTGCACAATGTAAAACGGAAAATAATAAAAGAGATGTTTTGTTCCGAAGAAAGAAAAAGAAGAACCACTCGGGGGTTGAAGTGTCCCTCCCGAAAGTGTCCCAATTAGTGCTAAACTTTGCCCCCTCAAGACGATAAAATCTGAATTTCAAATATTGTTTTCTACGAAAAAAATATCAGATTACGCAAAAAGCTGATCAGTCGACAAATGACTCGAATATAAATTATTTGAAATTCCGCTCCAGACAATGGATGCCGCTATTTTTATTTCGTTGAGATAATTCTTTTGATAATGCAATGAATTTTGTTTTTCAGCGATGAAGGTTTTATTGCATAGCATTGTTAATCCAACAAATGCTGTCTTAGACTCACAAACAACTATTTTTTGTTTCTATGAATTTGAAATGGTGGTTTATAACTTATTATATTAGTTATACTACGTGATGTAATTCCACTAGCAGTGAATAAAATATCAACGACTTCTTGTTGTTTACGCGGCTTTATATTTCAAGAAAAAATATTTTTACAAGCATTTCAGTTCTAACATAATTACACTTTTCAGCAAAACTGAAGACACATTTGACTTGTTTAAATTTTGTATGATTCCACATGTTTTGTCACTAACGACTACGGTTTCGCCTTTCGGCATCTTCGAGCAATCTATCACACGGATTCAACAGAACTGACTAAACCGACTTGTCAGTTCTGTTATATTCGTGTGATAGAATTGCCCGAAGATGCCGCAAGGCGTTGACATAATATTTATTTTAGAGCTTTCAGTGAAAGCACAGTATTGTTGAGAGCTTTGGTAAATTTTCGCTGCCTAAATTGGTATCATATTCTCATCAATGATCTTTTTGATACACTTTTTTATACCATGCAAAAGTAAAACGTTCGGTTGAATTATTTATTTCAATTATTTTGCTATGACTTACGCAATTTATTTATATAATACTAGCCGACACGTCACGTGTTGCTGCAATTTCATAGTAAGGAAATTCAAGGAAACTCGTTATGATAACAAACAATTTGATTGTAATTAGTGTCGATTTAATTCCACTTTTATATGCCAAAATCTTTGCGGGAGTGTAATCAAGAAATTTGTAATGTTTCATATCGATTGGATGAATAGTGTACTAGAGCATAAAAGGCAACAGGCACAGATATAAAGATACTGTCAAACGACCAGAACTTTGCCTAGAGCTGTTTACCTATCGAGATCAATCGCTAACTTTTTAAGATGTATGACAATGTAAAAGAAAATTAATTTAAATGTTATACTTAAAAAAATAATTTGCACAAGTAATATTTGATAAAATAATTTAAGAAAATTATATTGATATACAATTGCATTACAAACTACATTAAAAAATATCATTTGCCCGCTACAGACGAAAATAATCGTGTTATTTTCGTCTGTAGTAATGTAAAAATTCACGCACGTTTTCGAATTTTTAATCTAATATTCGTTAACATAGATTGACAAAACAGTTTACGCGTAAAATAATTGAGGCGTTACTGTTAATATTTCTGCATCCCCAATATCTATTTCCAATAAGTGCTTATTTTGGAAAAGTTTTTAATAAATAATTTAATTAATACGAGCTTTTTTGTGGTACCATCAACTCCTGCAACTTTCTGTTTCATCGTAACTTTTGCTAGAATTGGTCAGTTTTTATTTTAATGTTCCTTCATGACGTAAAATGTTTTCTGGTTTAAAAATGAAAATATTTTTCCTAAAACTTGATATTAAAATCACTAACAACTTAACATTATTTCCGAGCCATTTAGTTAAGTACTGCGAACGTTTTCTTTTTTAGTTACGATAATGTTGCCGGTGATGATTTCAACGGAAAGGTCTGAATAAATTTCCCAAACTTACTGGTATGGTACACTAACCTTTTATGTAAAAGCTCCCTTCATCTACTTTGCCGTTATAATTTCACTGAACTTTGGATTAAGACAGTTTAGGAGAACAGTAAGAATAATCCATTTTAATATGTGACAATTTATGGATTATTTAAACCTTTTTTTTTAGCAATAGTTTGAGTAGATTACCTCAAATAGATACACAAGCGATTAAATAATAGAGCGAAATGATCAAGAAAGGCATAGTTAACTGGTTTTTTCAGTAATTGTCACACCTATGTCAGCTTTTTTAAAAATAAAAATACTAGTTATTTTGTCGCAGAAAAGTATTTAAATAATAAAAGTAATCACGTATTTTTTTCCATAAATTTTTATTAGTAAGACAAAAACCGGTTTCGCTCATCACTATCGCGATGGTATCATATAATAAAAGTTAAAATACTCTTTTTGTAGAATTTCTGAAATATATTTTATGATCAAGACCGGTTTCCGATCGAGCCGTAGAGAATATTTGCGAGGAGCGAAATCGGTTCTGATTATAAAATATATTTTAAAAAGAAATACTAATAAATGTGTTATTATTATTTAAAATATAATACCTTTGCATTAAGAGGTGACAGTTAACACATTAAAAGCAAAACCTTAATGGTTACGTTTGGAATAAATTCTTTCAAAAATAATGTTTTTATTCTTCGTAAGTCTATAGTTTTTACTATTTTTATTCGCAGTTTTTACCTATAATATACAACAACACTCTCAAGTATACTTGATGGGCACATTCGATTTATTTCTGGTATTTTCGTCTAAGAGATTCAATATTTTAGCGACGTATACTGTTTGCAACACTAAGTCTTCCCCTTTTATACGGAATATTTTTCGCACTCGAGATAAATTAATTTAAATGTAGTTATACTAGTCCACACTTCAAAAATATATCATTAATTCCAAATAAACACGTTGAATTCAAAATAAATGGATTTAGATCATTGGCACTGTGTCCTAGAGGTTAGAATATTTTATAGGTCATCTGCGACATATACTGTTTGTATCACAAAATTTTCCTTTTAATACGGAATTTGTTTCATATTCGAACTTGTGGTAAATTAATTGAAATGTAGTTATACTCATAAGTCCATACTTTACAGATAAATTATTAAGTCTTTATAAGCACATTGAATTTAAAATAAATAGATTTAGATCATTGACACTGTGTCCTAGAGGTTAGATATTTTATAGGTCATCTGCGATATATACTGTTTGTAACACAAAATTTTCCTTTTAATACGGAATTTGTTTCATATTCGAACTCGCGGTAAATTATTTTAAATGTAGTTATACTCATACGTCCAAACTTCAGATGTACATTACAAAGTCTTAATAAACATGTTGAATTAAAAATAAATGGATTTAGAACATTAGTACTGTGCCCTAACCACACGAGGACAATTAGTTGAGTTACATGCTATGCGATGGGCAAATGAACTAATCCGCTGAGTTTTTTTTACCACACAAGATAAGGCGAGTAAAATTATATTCCTCTTGGGGTGTTCTAAATTAACTCTATCTTCTCCCCGATTACCATGCAGGGGCTATTTTTTGCCCAAATACGGAAACGTTGTAACCGAAATAGTGACCTGTTTATTCTACTTAATGATTATTGTTAAAGGTAACACAGTTTCTTGAATATAAAATGATATATATTTAAAAAAAAATTATACTTAGTATGGTAAAGGGAAATATATGTTAAACTTAACAATTTTGAGGATATACATATACGATATCAAAAAACGAGACATATCTGAAAGATATAATCATTTTTAAGGTGTTAACTGTCACTTCTTGGTGAAAAGACATTTAAAGTACTATTTCTACATGATACTATATTATTAGAACCGGTTTCGCTCAATGTCATGTCACTCACTCACGGATGTAACAGAAATGACACAAAGTAAAAGGTTTACATCGATTAATCGCAGGTGAAGGTTCTGTTGCATACGTGTGACAGAATACCAGAAGACGTCTAAAGGTGAAACCCGAGTCAAAGATGAAGGTGTTAAATTATCGAATCAAATCTCTAGACATTATAAACTAATATGTATACAAAATTTGAATTGTTGTAACTTCGTAAGATTCCACACGTTTTGACACTAATGACCAGGTTTCGCCTTTCGGTATCATCAGGCGTTCTATAAGACGGAAGTTTCTATCTTAAAATAAACGGAGTCGTAAATATTTCAACAATTAGAAATTGATATTGAAATTGCATCAAGCACCATCAGTTGATGTCATTAATTATGATAATTCAAAAAAAAAAAAAATACTAGATAATACCATTCGACTAAGAAATGGTAGTAAATACATCGACCACTTAGTTATCAATGGCGAGCAGGCACGCAAACGCCATTACAAGATCATTTTGAATTTGTATGAATTTTTAAAAATAAATAAAAATTTGTGCCATCTATGGATTATTATAATCAAATTTACTAAATTTTACAAATTTTAGACCGTTCCTTTATACTGAAAATGTGCAATACCGTAATAAAAGAGACAATATATATTTTTTTCAGTTATTAATAATATATATAATATTTTTGCTTGGCAGCCATTAAAAAAAATTAAAAGTTATTGTTAATTTTTCACTTCAATTAAAACTAGTAAAAACAATTGATCGTTGAAAATGGTTGCGACCCAACGGTTAATATAAATATTTCATTGAACATGTGACTTTATGATATCGACTGAAGGTGCTTGATGGAATTCCAATATCAAATTTGAATTGTTACAGCACGCATCTTTATTTAGCTAACATTTTCAAATTTGAATTGTTACAACTTTGTAACTAACTCCATATGTTTTGTCACTAAGGACCCGGTCAGTTCTGTTGCATCGATGTGGTACAATAGAATGCCGGAAGACGCCGAAAGGCGAAACCCGGGTCGTATGTGACAAAAAATGTGGATTCGTACAAAGTTGTAACAATTCAAATATTAAAATGATAGCTTGATAAAGTAATTGCTATGCATAAATCTCTTCTCTTCCTTTTTGTATTCTAAATACAGATAAAAATCTAATAAAAACAACTATTTTTTAAAGAAAATCCCTTCTTTTAGCGATGTTTTTCAATATCAAATTTTAGTAATAAATTACTTACATCATTTCCATGTCAAACTAACTCCCTTTGAAAGTAAGCTATAGAACCGTTTTATTATTTAATAAATTTCGTAAAGATGTTTTTGTTCTTTATCTAACGGTTAAATTAGTTTTGTTTATTCCACTGAGAAAACTTTTGAAATTAAGAAAAGTGATTCTTTCATGTAATTTATACATTATGTCAAACTTCGCGCACCTAATTCCCAAAAGATTATAAAAACACTATTATAATGAATAATAAAATTTTTGTTTCTGCTTTTTCTTTTTAAAACAAAATATAAAGGAATCACGCTCTTATCACGTTTTTTTCAGATGCTTAAAAAGTTAAATTTATTCAAATTTCTTTCCAAATGTCTTTATATATTTATGGGCGTCGCAAAACTTTGTTTCTTACACATTTAAGTTTTTTTTTTGTCATTTCAAGCAACTTAAAAGTTGTTTATCAGATTCACAAAGAGACGCCTATTCATCGAAATGATGGAATTTAAACTTTATTCAAGAATTTTCATAAGCTTAAAAATTTCTTTTATAAATATATATCAAAATATTTGTATATGGAAACAAATTGGTAAAGCGTGCTTAAACTATGTATGTTAAATTTAACTTAAAATTATTAAAAAAAACTTTTATTATTGTATGATATTTATGCACGGTGAAAACTAATATGACACGGCAATGTATTTTTCAAAAAAAAGCAATGTATTTTTCTTGTAAAACATTTTATAAGATATAGTTGATAGCCATTTCGGTTAACCATCGTCAGAACTATGTTAAAACGTACATTTACTTATCTATATATAGCTGTTTAGAAAAGGTACACAAAACATCTTCTCTTCTGTCTTAACAACCTAGCATATATCGCGCTGGCAATAAAACTAAATTTATTGATTGAATTGGCATTCGCTTGGTATAACTCCATTATAACACAGTGAAAAAAATAGCAATTTATTTTTCTATGTAATTTTATAGAACTAAAATACATTGCTATTTTTTTCACCGTGTAATAAAACTAAAATTTTAAAAAAGGTTTAGTCTTTCGGCATCTTCAAGTTCATTTCTGTTACATCTGTGTGATGCGTGTCGTACGAAGTTTCAGTAATTCTAATTATATTAGTTCTGTTGGATCCGTGTGATAGAATGCTTGAAGATGCCGAGAGGCGGAACCCGGGTCTTTAGTGACAAAACATGTGGATTCGTACAAAGTTGTAACAATTCAAATTTGATTTTCAAATTCCATCAAGCACCTTCAGTCGATAACATAAATTATGAATAATATCATATTATAAATATACGTAAACGATCGTAGAAAAGCTCTTATTATTAACTTTCTGCCGATTCAAGTGTTTTAAAATAGATCTCTATTTTAGATAGAGTGTCTCAAAAATGTGCACTGAACGTATCTGATATATACTCAACGAAAATACGAGAAGCATAAATAAATCTAGCACAGCATTCTGCAGCCGTTATATCCGCTGGATCCGTTAGAACGGTCCGTTTTTAAACGGAATACAATTCAGGAGACGGTGTGAGTATACCGTTACCTAGTGGTAACGTAGTCTCTTTTGTTAACACTGTGAATCTGGAATAAGGATTAAATTAATTGAATGAACATCATAAGGTATATTATTTATCAATATTGATATTTTAAACTGCTTAATAGTACTTATGTATTAAATTTTAGTGAATTAAATTATTATGTTACAATAAAAAACATCAAAATTAAATGTTCAATTCATCTATTGCAACGATATCAAAATTTGCAATAGTTCATTTTAAAACTTATATATTTCAACAACAATCAACTATCATTGAATTTGCAATAAGGCTATTTGCGAGTGATTTTATAATAGTGAAAAATGTCGATTTATTTTGGTATGTTAAATATATTCATTTTCGAAACCATTTATAAGCTTTAAAACTTTTATTCTGATGTATGTGTTTCCAAATGTATTGTAGCAAGTTATGGCTGAATTTTTGGAAGAATTCAATCCACTTCACATTGGCATATTGATATATAATTATTTTCGGTGGGATAAAATATCCAACGACTTATTTTTTTGATAAATAATTACGATTGTTGACAAAACCAATCTTAAATAAATAAAACAAGGAACAGATTTTAAGTAACAAGGTTGAATTGTTTATTAAAAATCAGTTGAGAATCTAGTTGTGGCCTGTATATTCATGAGTGTGTACTATATAACCCTAAATGTTATGATGCAATATTATGACACCTATATGTGAGTTCAACAATTGATTCTCCAATTCCAAATAAATCGATGTATAATATTTAAATTTAATATTAATTGGTTTTTCTCATTTTATTGTACTATCAAAAAGATGTCATATGCCTCGTGCGAATCAATATACACCTAACAGACAGGCAGAATTGATCAACTTGGGCTAAAAAACATATAAGATTATTTAATCATAATAAATAGGTTCGCAATTTGAAAGCCATCTCATAAAAGAAGAGCATAACATAAATTTAAGTAAAATGCCCATTTGTTTACACATTTCTAGTAAATGTTTTAATCTAAATGCATTGGAACAATTAGAAATAATAGATATCAGCCAAGTCCATCATCGTTTTTAGGACTATTAAGGAAGGTAAATACAGTTTATTAAAAAATCAACCTAGAACAATACTTTATATTAATTCCAAAGCAATTAAAAATGAAAAAATCTCAGATAAACTCTCATTTCGAGAAATATATAAAAATAATTTGCCTTTTTTAAGAATTGAAATAAAGAACAAGGATTTTAGAACAGAATAGAAAACTATATTTTTTAGCACAATATGAAACTAGGTTACACTGTGAAAAAAATAGCAATGTATTGTATTTTAGTTGATAGTTATTTCGGCTCATGTCATCAACTAGATCGCCAAACTAACGCCATCGTTAGAGCAGAAGAAAGGATGTATTGTGCACATTTTCTACACCACTATGTACACCACATATTGTAGATAAGTAAATGTACGCTATCTACAGTTTTGATAAGGGCGTAAGCCGAAATAGTTTCCAACTATGTATCTTATAAATTTTGTACACCTAAAATACATTGATATTTTTTCACCGCGTCAATAAAAGCCCTTTTTAAGCTCCCATACTTATATTTTTACCTTATTTGACAATCAGAAATTCTTTTGCCAAGTTTTCGCTGGTTTTCGTTCAACATATTTTGTTGAATAAATTCAATACGATATATATTAGAAGAAGGTATATTAAAAAAAAACATAATCGTTATCAATAATGATTACACACGTGTTTGTCGCCGCACGTGTTACAAGGAGAGCAGCTTGAAGGCTGTATTAAGGGCTCGTCGTTACACCTTTAACGAAGCTTATCCTGGTGCAATTAATTGCTGCAGATGACGTAACAATACTTCGTTCGTCTAACTCCAGAGACAGTGAGATTTTCATTGTGCTTATTATTACAAAGGTCGATTTATTACCAGCCCTCTGAAATAATTACTGCTGCCATTGTTTGGGTTTTTATAAAAGGATAAAGATACAATCAGGCTTCAGGTTATCGTAAATTTATTAATTCTTTTCGTATATATATATTTATATATGTATATACATATATATTATATTAACTCGTTCCCTGTTGAGCATTTTAAAGGATATTCCAATACATAGACTTTGACTAGAATTTATTGAATAATATTGGTTTGAAACAATCTTATTGTTTGATTGAATTGGCATTTACTTGATAGAAATTCATTATAAAACGGTGAAAAAAAAAGGAATGAATTTAAGCACTACAAATTTTTTTTCAAGATAAAGTTCATAGCTATTTCGGCTCACATCGATAGAACAATGTTTAACGTACATTTACTTATATAGCAGTGTAGAAAAGGTACACAATACCTATTCTCTTCTGTTTTAACAACATAGCTTATTTCCTGCTATCAATAAAACTAAATATTTAAATTTAAATGAAACTAAACAGGTGGCAATTTAAGTAAGCTTAAATATTGGTCGGAGATGATTTATTACAGAAATGTATTATTATCAATCTAATTGAGTGTGTTAGGAAAAATCAAGCAATGCGTTATCTCAAAAATTACAAGAGACGTACAAGAAGGCGTTAACCACGGTTTAACCATATATATTCGGGTATCAACTATCATACAGTAAAATCAGCCGTCTCAACAGTTGAGACGTTAGCAGTCAAAGGAATAAATATAGCTGTAAGACACAACTCATAGCCGATTTTATTTTCATATATCACAGATGCAACAGAAATAATGAATGATGGAATGCAGGATGATATCGAAAGGCGAAACCCGGTTCGTTAGTGGAAAAACATGTAGAGTCGTACAATATTTCAATATTTATTTGATATTGAAATATTTCATCAAGTACGTTCAGTCGATATCATAAATTATATAGTTATGATTTAATAGCTTATTGAATGAATTGGTGTGTACTTGGTAGAGCTCCATTATAACACGGTGAAAAAATAGGAATGTATTTTAGATCTACAAAAGACTCATTAACAAGATAGTTAATGATAATTATCACAGGCAATTATGTTAATTATTATTAGATTAATACAATTATGTGAATTATTATTAGATTAATGATGCTAACTATTTATTGTACGTCAGTTCTGTTGCATCCGTGTGATAGAATGCCTGAAGATGCCGAAAGGAAGCATGTGGAATCGTACAAAGTTTCGACAATTTAAATTTGATATATTGCGGAAATAAAAACTATTTTTTTATGATTATTTAAAGCAACTTGCCTGTTCATCAAGACGTGATCTTAGAAGAGAGAAACACAATGTTCCCTTCTGATAGATAGTTCTGATGAAAGAGTAAGCTGAAATAGGTAACATCTATGTATATTATACATTTTGTAGAACTTAAATACATTGCTATTTTTCACCGTTATATATAAATTGCAATTTTTAATTTATTTTATCCACTAGTTAAAAACGTTAGTTATTAAGAGTATACATAGATGTGATTATCTTATAAAAATACAGAATGGTACAAAACGATGTTTTATTTTTTATAAACAAATGAATTACGATCTATACGAAAATTTTACCTACCAACGAGAAAATACTCAGTCTTGTTTCACAATTGAATTATTCATTATTTTCTTGTGATGTTGTAATGATAGAAACACAATACATTTATCTAAATTCAGCCAAATGATGGTGTATAAATATTGTTATTTCCGTCGAATTTGCTAACTATGTTGTGGAAAATGGCAAACATCTACCGTTACAAATATATTTGTTGTTGTGATTTGTTTTAGGGAATCATAATTATGTGATATAATGTTTCCTTGTTAAATATTTGGATGCTGTTTTTATCTGAGAATAAACAAGGCATAATTGGCATTGTTAACAAAGCAAATTATTACAATTTAAACAGAAATTTATAATAAATATTTTGTTTGTAAACTAAATTAGAAATCATACATTTTATTCCGCAGAATTTTCATCGCAGTTCATCATGAAAGCGTTATTCGTGTAACTAAATCAGTAATTGTATTAAATTTTGAATTGTTAAGCATTTGCACGATTTCACATGGTTTGCTGATAGCTTTTAAGATATATATATATACCTATAGTTGATCAGAAATATTTAATCAGAATAGTTCTGAAGTTCTGAAGACGTGAGCCGAAATAACTATAAACTATAAATCTTATAAATTTTGTAGATCTAAAATACGTTGCTATTTTTTTACCGTGTTATAATGGAAATCTACCAAATAAAGGCCAATTCAATCAATATGCTATTTATACAATTTATGATATCGATTGAACGATTCCACGTGTTTTCTCACTAACAACCAGGGATTCACCTTTCGGCATCTTCAGGCACTCGGGCACTATTGGGAATATTCTATAGCACTGGCTAAGTCAGTTCTGTTGTATCTGAGTGATTGAATGCCTGAAGATATCGAAAGGCGAAACTCAGTTTGCTTATAAACGTATTCGATTTTCGAATTAAATCACCAGAAAAATATAATATAGACTTATATTCAACAAATATAAGTCCTTCGCCGCTCCTCAGACCATTGCGAAAGGTTAATGCATTTCCGTAATAAATCATCTCCGGCCAGTATTGAAGCTTACTGAAAGTGCCGCCTGTTTAATTTAATTTAAATATTAGTTTTTTTGCTAGTATGATATAAGCTAGGTTGTTAAAATAAAAGAGAGGATGTGTTTTGTGTTTCTACACAGATATATATGGATAGGTGAGTGTGCGTTTGAACATAGTTCTGGCGATGGCGTGAGCCGAAATAGCTATCAACTATATCTTATAAATTTTGTAGATCTAAAATATTTTGCTATGTATTCACCATATTATAATGGAAGTCTACCAAGTAAAGGCCAATTCAATCAATAAGTTTTAGAAAAATTAAAAACTTAGTTATCAAAAAGTTTTTACCATTATTTTACGTATTTCCTCACTATCAATTTGTTGTTATACTAAAAATATTGTTTAAGTTATCAATATAAAGAAAGAAACGGTGACATCAAAATTAAGCCCGTCATCAGACGTAAGATCTTTTAACACCGTTATTTAAAATATTAATTTTGCTAAGCTTAGGGAGTTTATCAGGGAAAATTAAGACGTATTTGAAAAATGAAAAAAATTAGATTGAAAACTAAAGTTAACTCTCTTATATTTTAGAATATCATTTATAAACACACTACAATTAACTGTCTTAATAATTGAAACTTTTTTTTTTTATCTTAAGCCTTTGGTTATTTACAGCTGATAATTTTATTTAAATATCATTATTTTATATTACTTTTGTTGATAATGTTCGCGGTGAGCGAAATCAGTTCCAATTTTAATAATATTAAATTTTTTAAGACATGTTTTTGTTACTTAAATAAAATGTCTTTCTACCAAAAAGTGACTGTTAACGCACTGAAAATGAATTGAGACGTGAGCTGTTAGGAGGTAAATGAAAGTTCTTGAATTAATGAAAGTTATTTAAAGAGTATCAGTAGACATATATGTAAGTATATCATTATGAACAAACCTTTACATCCACTGGGACACTAAAAATCTACGAAGAGACAAATCAAAAAAGAAAAATTGTGTTGTTTGTAGGAAATTGGTATTTACGGTGTGACAGTCAAAAGACCGCGAACGTAAAAAAACCGCGAAACGATTTCACTTGAGTTCCTTTATTTGTCATTACGGTTTTCACTCGACACCCCAGTATATTCAATTAAATATTCCCGTTTCCGGATTCAAATCACGCGTTCATGCGGGGCGAAAAAACACAAAGGCCGCGAACCTCTTTTTAAAATTCCGAATACACCTTCCTCGTCAGCCTTCGTTTGAATAACAAATGAAGAGGGACGTGCTCACGTGCTTATGAAAATTATTCTGCTGTCCAACGTGTCACCATTTCTCCGGACGCCATCATTTCTGGTGCCCAAAATCACGCGACATCAAAAGGTCCACATTTGTAACATCTCCGAATAACCCTTTCTTCTCAGATCTTACTAATCCGAAAGTCTCAGAAGTGAAACATTAATAATAAAAAAAATGAATTGTTTTAACTCTGTACATTTATACATTCTTTGTCTGTCACGGATCAGGTTTTTTCTTTCGGCATCTTCAAGAATTCTTTCAAAAGGATCCAACTCAATTAAACTAAATAAACAGTTAAAAAGGGTGAAAAGCGAAACTCGGTCAGTGAGTGATAAAACATGTGGCAATAAATGTACGACGAATCAATAATTCAATTCTGATATCAAAATCTCATCAAGTATTTTCAATCGATATCGTAGATTACAACAGTAACACAGTACGCTATAAATTTTCTTCTATGGTCATATTTGTTCTCTACACATAGTAAATAATCATTGTATGATTTTTGTCTACTGCTAACTACTTTGCTTCCGTCCAGGACGAGCCAAAATCGTTGATATAAAAGTATTAATATAGAAACAATCGTGGGAAAGTTCCTGGTGAGTTATTATAATCAATCCTTAAAAATTGACACATGGATGTGTGTACTAAATTAAACCTTTATTCTTTTCTCATCCTGCAATAAAATCCAAAAAACAGGATGAAAAACGATCAATAATTATACTAGTATTTTTAACGTGAAAGCACTATATGCAGCTTTGACTCAAGTAAACTTTCCATTTTGAGTCGATAATATCTGTATAAGTCGATAAAATAACTATATAAAGATGAGCATTATTGGCAGAGAAATCGTTAACACATTAACACCGGGGGACGTGGAAACCGTTTCATTGGTATTTTTGTGTAGCGACGGGGAACTTGACTTCTTGTCATTCGATATAATTGCCATTAATCACTTTTAACTTCATAAATATTATTTTTGAAACTCTTCTTATTATTTATTAATCATGCAATAATTATAAATTTATGTAATCATGGCTGGAAATACCGACAACTAAGAAATAAAACCATTTTACTAATTTTATATGTTTATGACTTATTCTAAAAGATTAACAAATACAAAACACAAAGTGGTATAAAAAAACAATCAAGCGATCGAGTCACAATGTCCGATGACACATAAATATGTTGTTTTTACAAGAATATTGACAGCTCTAACGAAAAACTAAATATTTTAAATTAATTGAATTTACATTTATATGGTAGTACTCCATTATAACGCGGTGGAAAAATAGCAATGTATTTTATTTCTACAAAATTTATAAGATATATAATTCATAGCTATTTCGGCTTACACCTTCATCAGGAGTATATACAATTTATTAAATATAGGGCTTTTGAAATATAATAACTTGAAGGAACATAAAAAAATAAAATATAAATATTATCACGAAATTGATACAAATATTATCCAATAGAGAAAAAGTTTTCATGATTTTAATGCGACTTCACAATATTATCAATTTAGCTCGCGTCTTGGCATAATTCGAGCGTAAATACCTCGTCGTGAATATGTTAATAGTTTTAATGGGAGATTTTTCGTTGTGAAGTACTTTCGTAATATAAAACGTATTCATAAATTAAAGTGGAATCCACTTTGATGTGCTTCATTTAAGTTTTCGAAAACTTAAGCGGTAAGTTCTCTAAAGAATTTTATCCGCCAAATGCATCAGTCAATTACTGTGCACACCTTCTGGTAACATTGGTTAATGGTGTACTTTCGAGTTTGAATAAACAGAAGTTACAAGTATCCATTAAATTAAACGACGCTTTGGTACGGTTCACAAAATTACGGTTATTTCTAGAACTGGGTTAACGTGCTACGACAAATCGCTGAAAACTTTCGCCGAGTTGCGTCCTAGCTATGCTTCCACATTGATTCGACGCAGAATGAATTTGCTGATTATAATACTTTTTAGAATAAAGTTTCTCAACCCTTTTACATCTGTGGACCACCAAAGAATCAAAAAATGTTTTACGGACCATTAACATGACATAAAATAATAAATATTTATATAATTGAGTTTTTGTTTAAAACAATAATTTTTTTTTTAAAAGTAAAGCTGATAAATTAAAACGGTTATTTCGATGAATTCGTAACACAAATATGTGGCTACATTCACAAGTATCCACAAAACCAGCGATTGTGACTGTTAAATGTATCTTGTTGTTTAAATTAAATAAATAGTAATGTGGTTGAATCACATATGGTAATGAGTGATACTAAGGATTCATTATTGTCATATCGAAATGATATTTATTTCATTGCAAACTAAACAGTGATTACGTAATGACTCCTATTTTAAAATGATAAATTAATCGAAAAATGCTTTTCTTGAATTAACTAAAACCAAAAAAATATTTCTTTATTCCACATTGATGATCGATTTTTTAAATATATGTATTGCTTACATATTTTGATCCCTCCTTAACTATTATAGCTGTTAACTGTTTTCGGCAAAAATACTTCCTGTTTCATAATTTACAGTGGCGCCACCGAATTAAAAAAAATATATATGCAACACTAGACTTGATGTTAATATATTGATTGAATTGGCATTCACTTGGTAGAACTCCATTATAACACGGTGAAAAAATAGCAATGTATTTTAGTTCTACAAAATTATTTTTAACAAATATAGTTGATAGCTATTTCGGCTCACGCCATCGTCAGAACTATGACTGAAGATGGCGTGAGCCGAAATAGCTATAAACTATGTTTGTTAAAAATAATTTTGTAGAACTAAAATACATTGCTATTTTTCACCGTGTTGATGTTAATAATATCAAATTATGGACATAATGGTAAAAATGGTGTTTTATTAGCTAAATACCATCATGAAACCGATGGCATAGCAAAATAAAGTTGAACTGATCGTGTTACTAACAACTATGCCTGTTTTAAAGCAACTTATAATTCAAAAAGTATTAAAATTTCAACTTCAATTAGAAAAACCGTTTCATCGTTTACAGAAGCGTCATTAACTTGATTGAAAAAAAAAGCAAAACTGGACTAGGTCAAATAATATAACGTTGTGAAAATAACACTAGGTATTGTGTTTTATAAGTTTCATACTATCACGAGGCCGATAGCATCGCGAAATAAAATTGAACTAATCATTTTGCTTACAACTACACCCAGTCCTTTTTTTACGCGATACATTGGTTCCAGAAAAAGGCGCGTAAAAAAATCGCGTAAAAAAATGATTTCACGCAATTGCATTATATTTCTTTAAACACCCTAAAACATAAATTCGCATAATATCCGATACACTTGTTAACATTTGGCAATTGTATGTGTATTAAAAAAAATAATGAAACGTACATGCCTAGCATCATATATAAATTACTTTAAAACAAATGTGAAAGTGAAGCGTGTAAAAAAATGTAGCGGTGCCGTCCAAAAAATCGCGTGTAATCGAATTCGCGTAAAAAAGAATCGCGTAAAAAAGGACTGGGTGTATTGTGCATTTTTCAAAGTAACTTACCATCCGGTTACTGATACCATTCAAAAGGTATTAAAAATTCAATATGAATCAGAAAAAAAATATTGTTACGTTATGTTTTCTTATTCGGTGCAATAACAGTCGTATAGGACACAACCAAATCCTTAACGCATATGCAATGCACACAACGGTAAATGCTCTTATCGTTGCTCATCCGTTAAACGGCGAGTGTATATTTATGCGATTAGTGTAGATATAAAGTGCTCATAAGTCATAAAGTAATTTGGTTTCTGTCGTTTTTGGAACAAGGGATTTTGCAATTTAAACGATTTATTGAACTCCAGTATAAGATAATTCAAAGGTTTTCATTTTGATATTTCTTACCATTAATTTTTCTGACCGCTAAAAATATAAATAGTTCATAAACCACAATTTATTTAGTACATATATGTCACATAAACGTAGTGACGTAGAAAAGATTTATAAAAGGTAAAATTGGAAAGTCGACCGAGCAATCTCAGGCAGATTCTTCAATACGTTCAAAAAGTGTTCGTTTGAAGCCACTCCTGTCTAATTGGAATATGTCGACATCCGAAGCAATACTGTTGAACATAGTAAATGCTCTTACCATTGACATCCCCATTGGCAGCCTACATTAGCAGGTTTATTCTACACTTTAGGACATTGTTTCTCCACCTGGGGCCACAGAATCTTCAAGGGGGCCACAGGCAAATTATATTTTGGTATTTTGAAATAAAGTTAGATTTTTATTATGTACTTTTTTTCGAATAAAAAATGGAGGGGGTCACACCAAAAACAAAATCTCGAAAGGGGGCCACATGCCAAAAAAGGTTGAGGAACACTGCTTTAGAAGAAAAAAACAACTCATGTTTACTACTTCTCAAAACAATAAATAATATCATGAACGTATGCTTTGATATTATAATGTTTTAAATAAAAAAAAAAACACATTTTTCATTGTTTAATTCCACAGCATATTTTATTATCAGGGCGTGTTTCTCTAATCGAGAGCATTACAAAATGTTGATCAGAACTACAATGTGGAAATAGTACTGAAATATATATGTTTTTATTATTTAAAATATCATGCCTTTTTAAGAAGTGAGAGTTAACACATTAAGAGTGATGTAACAATGGTGAATGAACGAATAATTAACACGACAAAATTTATTGTATATTTCAATGTTAAATTTCAAAATTGAACGCAAATTTATAATTATTTTTGCTCTTTGCGATCATTACTATAATCAATGTTTACATCAGTTGATAATTCTTGTGATGAGCGAAACCTGTAGAACAATTATGTTAAATATTGCTAGGCAATCAGTAGCCTCGGTAGCGAGTAGGTAATATTTAATTAAAGAGTTTATAATAAAACAAAAAAAGAAACAAAGCGATTTTTCTGCAAAAGATGAAAAGAATTGTTACTAGAATTTATTGTGTTTGAAAACCAACGCTGCCCAAATATTTTGTCTTCGGTGCCTCTGAATGACGTTTCTCGCAGGCGAAATGTAAATTGGCTTCGCGCAATTAATTGGGACATGTTCTGGTGACGGCAATAGTCTGCTGTCGGCTGTCGCGTGTCGACTGCTAATGGAATCAGACCAGGGGCTTGTCATCGATTGCCTTTGGGAAAGGACAGCATTCAATGAGTCATTCGGAACGGACTGTAAAGTTGAGAGCCGTGATTTTTTCATTAAAAAATCTGATAATCAATATATTTTAGTATCAAAGCCGGCTTCGCTCCTCGTGAGAATTATCCACTGATAAAAAAGTTTTAATTTGTATTTTGTAAATATGACAGTAAGTTTAACCGTATCCGCTTTGTTAATCACTTTCAAGGTGTTAAATGTTGATATTATTACTTAAAATAATACGCATTTCCATCAAGGAGTGATGGTAAACACATTTAAGACTTAAAAATGTGATAATCAGAATCATTCATCATTTTAATGTCAAAACAAAATTTATACAAAGAAATAAGGAAAGCCGAAAAACCGTTTTATAAATACAAACTACATAAAAACGAATATGGAAATACTGAATTCATTTTAATCTTCAACATTGTTTCAAGCACAATTTAATCAGCAGTTTGAGTATTACTGCTTATTAACAAAATATTTGATTACCAACGGAATTCGGAATAACTTTATTGATTTTTTAACTGTAATTTCTTTGACGTAATAAAAAAATCAATTTTATTCACAAAACTATTGTATATAAAATTTGTACGGTATGTATTCGATGGCTATTTCGTCTTACGCTCTCATTAGAAAAGAACTGGATCATTCTGATGAGGCGTATTATAACAAAGCTATCTAGTTCTGTTCTGATGAAGGTGCAAGCCGAAATAGCTATCAGCTATAATATATACCTAATGTATATTGTAGAACTAAAATACATTGCTATTCTTTCACAGTGCGTAAATTAATACTTTCATACTTGCAAAGAAAAAAATGTTTAATTGTATACAAAACAAAATTGAAAAAAATTGCGAATAGCTACCAATCAACGAAGAGCATTCATAGTGAAAAAAATAACCGTGCTTACTGACTGTCAGTTCGAGTACATTTGTGTACTAAAACGATTAAAGATAACGAAAGATTAACCCTCAGACTGCTGACGTCTCAACTGTTGAGACGGCTGATTTTTCTGTGTTGATAGTAGATTCCCAAAAATATGTGTAAAATATAACCTTCTTGTACTCGCTAATTTTTGAGTTAATGCATTGCTTGATTTGTCCTGACAAACTCAATAAGATTGTTTCAAACCAATATTATTCAATAAATTTTTGAAGTCTAGGGGTTGGAATATCCTGTAAACGGTTCAGCAGGGAATGAGTTCAGATTTAATGTGGACGTATACATAGCTTAAACGACATAAATTGCTATTTTCACCCTATTACAACGGGGTTCTAGCAAGTGCCAATTCAATCAATAAAAACAAAATAAGTCATGAAATAATTCAAACGCTTTGCTACCCCTGTCCAAGTGTAATAAATTCGATTATGTAACTACTGAATCCTAGACGCAGTGGGTTTGTACACACACTGTATGTTTATGATATCAGTTGTGCCAATGAATTGTTTCTCATCGTACTGTTCTATGACATTTGATAGAGTCAAATTTCAATATCTTTAACACGTTGAGTCATCCATGATTTATTTAAAAAATATGCAAATGATAAAAACCGGTTTATAGAGTCATTGTATGATGATACAGCGGCGGTGAATGATTGATGAATGACTTGAGAATTGACATAATGTTTATTCAAACTGTTGTATCAATCAAAATAATGAATGAAATGGTTACTTCTAAAGTGTAAGTTGACATCTTTGGATGGATAATAATATATTTAAATAATAAAATAAAATATTTAATAATATTTCTATAATTTAATATTTTTTTTAAATCAAGAATAATTTTGCTAACCGCGAGTATACATACATACAATACAAATATCGATTTATGTATATAGTGGCACGTGAAACGGTTTCACTGTGTATTGCTCAGCTCCGCAGCGACTACATTGTGTTGATAAAGACGAACGTTTTATTAAGTTAATATCAAAAAAGCAGCCAACGATATGGTTTTGTTAGAATGCTCCAAGATAAATGCCAAACGAGAGGAGCTGTTTGCTGTGGTCCGTTCTCATACGGGACTAATAAGCCATGTTGATTTATTATCAACCAAGGCCAACTTTCAGGTAATCGCTTAATTTGTAAGATCATACGAGGAAAGAACTATTCTCGATTCATCTTTAGATTTAACGCGGAGTGTTATGTGTGTGGTTGTTCAAGTCACATTTTCTTTATTTTTCTTCTGTTTGCAACAACAACAGTGCATTGCTTAAAGGTTTATCTGTGCAGCTCCGTATCGGGCCAAGAAAATGAAGAGTAGAATCGATTCTTTTTTATCAGTATTGCGTTAGAAAAGGCGGCTGTGTAATAGCGGCTGCATCCACATATCGGGTGGATTAGTATTATAAACATACTAAAATCATTGAAAAATCATATATCTATTAAATTTAAAAAAAACATATTCTTACCTGAATGAAAAAAGCAATGGAAAGCAACGATATGTCAATAGTTTTTTCTAATTAAACAAAACATAAATGTGTTAACAAAGAATAATAAATTCATGTAACATGATGTGTTGTTTTAAATAACTTGCAAAACCAGACAAAAATATTTGATAAAAAAAATGCTTAAGCTTCTGATGATATGCAGAAACCTGATAAGTTTGATTGAACATCCCAGTTTTATATTTTGATAATAAATACTTAAATGTGGCAGATTGATTTTTGTGTATTTCTCGACGTGAGAGTTTATCTGAGATTTTTTAATTGCGTAAAAATAAACGTAAATAGTGGATAAGTATTGTGCCAAGTTGAGTTCTATCAAGTAAATTCCAATTCAATCAATAAATCAAAAAATAAACTCACCGAAAACGGTCGACCATTGCGCAGGTGGTCTCCACGTCGGATAATCTTTAGGGAAGTTCTTCTCGGTCCAAAAAGTTTTCAAAACCATTTTGTACGCCACAATACTGTCAGGGTTGCAATATATTATTTTGGGTGCTTCAAAAACTGATCTCGCATAAATACAAACCAAGTAAACCAGTAATACTAAGCAGGCCATTTTAAAATTATAACACATTCTGCGTTTTATAAATGAGCTTATTATTTTCAAAAAAAGAACTGGTTGAAATGTTCCAACACTGACATAACCAAATGCAATTATGATTGAATCAAATTTATCTTAGTAAGTTTGTTGCAAAGCACGTCAATTAATTATTTTATTTAAACTATTAATTGAATGAATTATTGATTATTTAGTTTATTTATAAACAGTTTGCACTGAGACACGGTTGGAATGTCCCTCTCACTTGACGCACGCACTGCGAGTATTGTAAGAAAATCTATTCTTAATTGCAAGTAAGTTCACAGAGAGATGTTTGGATGAGAAAACCACTTATGATTTCATCAAAATAGCCATTGGGACGGCTTCTTGAACTGTGGGCCGTAGTTTTTTGAATATATTATTATTGGTGTCATTGTTTTATATACTAGTATTAACTAAACGGTCTATTTTTGACTACAAGGTTTGAATAAGTATATGCAAAATAATTTGAGATATCGACTGAAAATGTTTGATGAAATTTCGACACTGAATTTGAATTGTGGAAATTTTGTACAGTTCCGCATGTTTTGTCACTAACGACACGGGTTTCGCCTTTCGGCATATTATTATTGGTGTCATTGTTTTATATACTAGTATTAACTAAACGGTCTATTTTTGACTACAAGGTTTGAATAAGTATATGCAAAATAATTTGAGATATCGACTGAAAATGTTTGATGAAATTTCGACACTGAATTTGAATTGTGGAAATTTTGTACAGTTCCGCATGTTTTGTCACTAACGACACGGGTTTCGCCTTTCGGCATCTTCAGGCTTCTATTACATGGATGCAACAGAACTGACGTAAAATAAACAGTTAGCATCGTATATATTTATATTGAAGTAATTAATTACAGGAAAACACTACATAGTACATAGTTAACGGTTTGCATCGATTGTATACAAGCAGAATCACACAACAACAAAAAAACAGACATATATCTACAATAACTATAATGAATATTGGTTTGAATATAATGAGATTAAATTTAATGAAGTTATGATGAAAAGTCTTTAAGATAAATATTTATCAACTATCAATAAAATGCAATTGAAAAATTTGAAACTTAGAAATACCTACGTATTTTAAATTGGTAGGTGGCGATGGGATTGAATATCAGGAGAGAGATGTAGTGTATGAATTAAGTTTTTCAGATTGACGAAAAATTGAACTTATTTGACATAAACGGATAAAGCAAAGGAACCAAGAAAGGGTAAGTTGGTAATTAATGGTTTATATTGAATTAAATTGATGTTTATTTTATTTTATAATATAAATATAATATACCCATAAATTTCCACACATAAACTTCAATTTACCTACAAAATAAATGTCCTTAAGAAATCATATTTAAAATAAAACCTAATCATTTCAACATAATTATATGATTGAATATTTATTTGATGTTTGTACAAAACATGTTGAGAAGCATACGAGATTTTGATGTACAATACTTTTTTTTTGTATTCATTTTATTATCTAAAACCGCAGAGCTCTTATGTGTGATTCACTTGCGGAAATCCTTTAAATTAACTAGTTCGAGATAACAAAGTGAAGGTTCACTAGTTCAGATTTTCTATGAATTTGTTTTTTAATTATTTATTATAAAACACTTTATAATTATATTGTTCTTCCGAAATGAAAATAATCTTTCATAAGTACGCTTCCAAAGTCTATTATTGCGAAGTACGAAGTAGGCTTTAGAGTTTATCTGTAGTTTAGGCTCTAAGTAATTTGAAATACACCCTGATTATGGAAAAGGTTCACAAAACATTTTTAAAATTAGTTTATTTGAGGGCATATAAATAACTTTATGATTATCATACTGATTTTCTAATATGTATGCTTACTTTACTATGTTTTTACTGTCTTTTCGAGTAATTGAGTATACTAGAATGACTAAATATGCCAGTAAACGAAACCAGAATTGATAAGTTTCACGCAAAGGATATAATAATGGCAAATATGCGAGTAACTTTTTCATTCAGTATTGGTTGAGAATTCAGTTATGCTATGTCTCAACTGTCTCTTTGAGTACTAAAGATGCAAAAAAACAAAACTTAGGTCACGTGTGACACAAAATATGGATTTTTACAGATTTTAATCAATGTCTCAAAATAGTTTTTTATTTATTTTTAAGGAAGCTATTTTGAATGTCTTTAATGACCATGATTTTCATATGCCTACCTATCTGCCTTGTATTAAGAGACAGTAAACATATTTCTTTAATTTCAGTCTCTTAACCTTCTTCCTTCGAAACTGAGCCACGCAAAGAATATTCCAGCAGAGAATGTTTCAGAAATGATTGTAATGATATTTACCAGCATTATGGAGGTTATCAGGACAAATCGATCCATTTTTCAATTAAAACAATAGCTTTTACACTACAGTTTAAGCACTGTTAGCTGTCTTTTTCGTTAAATGTCAACTTTAAGCACACTCCAATAAGCCGAGTCAGAGAGTTGGTGACACCTACTTTCTCTATTACTGTAAACTATCCCTAAACGACTGATTCAAATCAATTTTAAAAATGTTCTGTTAAGGTATTTCACACATGTACGTAAAACGTTAGATTTTCTCGACAAGATTGGTTACAAACGAGACATTAATACCACAATAAACTGCGGTCAACTGACTTCCGGAAAAATATACGACACGTACAAATTATTGTGACAAGGTGATGTTTTAGCAATGATTTAAAAATAAGGCCAATGCCTATATTAAAAATTTTCAATGTCAAAATGCGACCTTTCATTTGGCACATAAATACAATTGTATTTTGAATAAAATATTAATTGTCTCACAAAAACAAAAAATAACCAAAATGACAACCGTAAATGACGCCAACACTATTTTTATTTGCATGTGTTTTACTGTTAAAAAACAAACTAAGCCGATCATATTATAAATTATAAAAGTTTCTAGCAAAATTATGTGGATTAGCAGGTCAGGTTATATTTTAATGCATAATAAATTTGTATACGAACATTTTAACACTCTATATTTTTAATTATTTGAGTGTCAACTATCAACACAATGCATTCTGCCGTCTAAAAAGTTGAGACGTTAGCATTCATTGGGTTAATAACCGCAAAAGATAATCACGTTAGTTTTTTTCCTATAAAATAAATAAATTTATATAAACGCTTTAAGAATACTTATTGAAGTGTTATTATTTACACAGGCGGCAAAGTTTGAAATGTTTTATCTCTGCAGAAATGCGATTATAATTTTAGAAACGAAAATGTGAGCGAAGTGATTCCAAGAAATAACAGAAGTGCAATAGTCTCTGTAGAACTATTTATTTATAAATTTTATTTACGAGAGATATTTCTGCAATTTAATTTCTAGTGCGTGACCAAAGAAAAACGCCGTTTTCTGAGTATTTGATATGATATTCTTTACTAGGAATATTTAATTATTTATAATGGTTGTAAGTTATTAATTCCTACAATTATCCTGTTGTTTAACATGGGTGTACTTGGAATATGGTCTGCTTTAAGACTGGCCACTCTTTGTTGCTTTGTTACGTATAAAAAAAACTCAATACGAAGATTTTTCTTTAGTTAAAAAAAAAAAATCTTATTATTATTTTTATGATAAAGGGCTTTCTTCTCATTGCCAGCATTACCAATTGATATAAAACACCTTTCAAACAAGGTTATTTAAACAAAATTTTGTGTTAAACATCAGGCATTTGATATATTATACATTAAAATGACGTAAAATAATTCATAAAAAAGATATTTAATTATAATTTCCAAAATTATTCTCGTTGTCACCATTGTTATGTGTCACATTAATCTATATATTTGCAAATATTTTCTTTGTAAGATTTGATACTACCTTATTTGTTTATTCGTTTGAATACAGTATGTATTCATAAATATATCTCAAAGTGAACCATTTCATTGTGAATTGCTCAGCTCTGCAGCGACAACTTTGTATTTAATATGACGGAAGAAAAACAAAACAGTGAATATATAGTTCCCATGAAAAAAAAATCTTTCATGAAAGTATATAATGAAAATTAATAAAACACGTTCAATGATATTAAATTCATACGGGTTGGTACGTTAACTTTTTATGAAATGGTTTTTGGAGTGTGGTGTATATGCGATATATTTTTAGATTACTCAGTTTGTCTTTCTCTAGGCATGCAAATGCGGCTGTGAGAGGGAGATGAAAATATCCGTACATATTTCGTTTGGTTTTGCAAGGAATGGAACGACGGCGCATAACTCCGATGTCGAGGTGCACGCGCTAGGCGAGTTGTGTGTGTGGTAAATATGTTAGAGAAAACGCACCTTGCACGTTTCAAGCATCCAACATGTTAACAAAATGTGCTTGATGGAATTTCAATATCAAATTTAAGTTGCTTAAATTTTTTACCGTTCCACTCTTTTTTGCCAGGGCTGTAGAGTCGTTAAAAAACACGACTCCAATTCCTAGACATAGTTAAACGATAGAAGTAAAAGAAGTAACAATCAGTGACCGAGATGTTTAATAGGGAAAAAATAGTAATGAAAAAAAAATGCAGAATCGTAAAAAGTTTTTACGATTTGAATTTGATGTAAGTATATGTAAAATTATTTAAATTTTGAACTGTAAACAATAGTATTCCAACATTCCACTGTGCAGTAGCGATAAATCTCGGCAAGTGCAAAATTGTATAAGTCATATGGCGTGCAAGAAGTGGTAGGCAAGTGTACTACCAAAGTTGTAGTTCTCGCCTGTTCACTGGGTATAATAAATACAACGGCGATAAATTATGCTACACTTAATAAATTGTGCAAGTTGATTACGCGAACAGATGGCCCGTGCGGCCGCAGATGGCGCCCCCCGTGAAACGGCGCGGTCGCTGCACCAGAAAATAAGGTCGCGTGCGAATCGTATCACTGCCTAATTCGCCTCTGCGCTGCAAACTTTCACAGTGAGTCATGAGACACGTACCGCCACTGCAAAAGCTTATATAGGTCATTTCGAACAAAAGCTTATTTTTTATATATCGAACAGAAAGTTTTAATATATATTATACTTTTAATCAGGCATGTGGTATCGGAGTAGAAGCCGTAAAAAACGATTGACTCTGACTACATTTTCGATTAGACGATTTTGAAGAATATCTCAATGAACAATTTGAGAGATTGGTTGGTTGATCTTTAATTTAATGCACATAAATATGAAAGTAGGAATAATCCTGACAAAATTTTACCTTTTTTCGTGGAGTTGTGTTGTTGGTAAATATCGGAGTAAGGGTCGTGTTTTTAACAAACATAATAAACACATTTAATGTTTCGACTTTTTTCGTCACTTTTTTTTGGAAAGGTATTATATTTAAGTTAATAAACACGGTGAAAAAAATAGCAATGTATATTAGTTCTACAAAATTATTTTTAAAAAATATAGTTGATAGCTATTTCGGCTCACGCCATCGTCAGAACTTTGCTTAAACTAACATTCGATTGTCTATATATAGCTGTGCAGAAAAGGCACACAACATATCCTCTCTCCTGTTCCAACGGCCTAGCTTGTTACTTTAACACAATGACACTAAATTTTCAAAAATTATAAACGAAACAATAGGTGTCTATGACAATAAGTTTATATATGGGACGGAAGTCGTCATTATGGAAGCAAATCAGACCACCCCTTTGTACAACGCTTTGGAACAGCTGGAAATCAATAGACACCAATTATCACAAAGGATTCTCAACGAACAAACTAACATAATAGTATCGCCACTTGTCCAGCCGTTTTACAAAGGGGTGGTCTGATTTGCTTCCATAATGACGACGAAGTATTTTTCACCGCGTTGTAATCGAGTTCTACTAATTAAATGCCAATTCAACCAATAATATAATGCTTCTCCACCAGAAATTGACAGTTACACTCAAAAGTATTTTTTTTACATCGAATTGTGTAGCTTTACAAAAAATTAAATTAGCTTAATCATTTATAATATACAACACATATATGAGTTGTTTATTTAACCGTAATATTTGCCCACATTTAGGTATAAATTAACTGTCACTTCTTGATAAAAATGTATGATATTTTAAATAATGAAAAACTGAGTTGTTTCTATGCAGTTTGGCACTTGAATTTAAACGAGAAACCTTCAAATCGTTTACTGTCCTAACAACAGGTTAATCTATATTTTTTTAAATAATGCCTCTGTCAATGACTGGACATGAAATATTAAACAAAGCGATAGTTTTTATGCGATCAAAGATGTTTAGGCCATAAATTGAAGAACGAAAGGTATGGAATTATTTAACGTTTTTCTTATGGGTCTATGGGCAGAAACGTCAGGTCGGGATTCTAATGTATAATGTTAAAATATGATTGAGTAAAATATGAAATCCGCTCAGTTGTCAAGGAACTACAACTTTTTCAAGACATGTTACCGTTATCAAAGAACAGAAAATATCATTAAAAACACAAAACTAGTAAAAATAACAAACAAACGTTCAACCCGTGTGCCCTCATAAACATTTAACCGTTCACAACAAGTTTATATCTTTAGATAACAACCGTAATTTTTGGTGTAGGAAATAACTCACGCAAATATTTACGTCGCACAATAAACTATGCCATTTGCGAGATAAGTAATTCTTGGACAAAATGTCCAAGCGTAAAAGATTGTTTCCAAAATCTTGTCTTGAATTTATTGTATACATGAATCTTATCAACCACGTTAATATGGCGGTTCCTTATCGAAATTCTTACATGTTTAAGATATATCTTAGAAAAATATTTGATCTAAGATTGGAGAATTGCTGTTTGGGCATAAATTTATTATTGTATAAAAAATCTTGTTGATATATGACGTAATAAATATTTGATCTAAGAGAAAGTTCTGAAGTTAAGCATCAGTTGACCGAATATTTGTAATCAGAGTAATAAGGCTTCGGCGGATAAATTTTCGCCGCTTAACCAAAATTATGTTCGACATTTACTTTTTAAAACTTCGTTCATACAAGAGGTTATCAAAGTAACAAAAAAATTAATAGAAAAAGACAGTATTGTCTTCGATGGTTCAACTTTATATTTTTTTAATTACTCTTTTGTGTCATTGCGTGAAAATGATTATTACACTGTTACACAAGTCGTAAAATAAAAATAAAAACAGTTTCAAATTTATATTAGAAGAAAACGCTATTTCGATATTATGATATTTGCTTTCAGTTCTGTGAAAAAATAGCAATGTATTTTAGTTCTACAAGATTTATAAGAAATATTTGATTGCTATTTCGGCTGACCCTCATCATAGTTCTGACTAAAAATAAATTACTTTTTCGTCATCGTGTTATAATGGAGTTCTACCGAGTGAATGTGAATTCAATCAACAAACTAAAAAGAATTTTATAAGTGACAGTTTTCATAATGACCTTTTTTATATTGCATTTTTATATAATGGTAGAATGGAAAGATGATAATAGTATTTTTAGTGGTTTAATCAACACAGAGACAACTGATGTTTTTTATAAATAATCAAATATTAAAATATATTTATTTTTATTCAATCAGTGACTGTTTAAAAGGATTTATGAAACCTCCATTCACAACCTCAGCAATCAGCTGATATTAGACTAGTGGTTATCACGTGAATTTTCACCGTAGTCGCACTATAAACATCAGTTGTCCTATGAAAATGTCTCGTGGCCGCACCAAATGTGATACAAATAGTTTCGATACTTATTTTTTATTTAGTGCATTGCACTGAATGATCTTTCACAATGTTGTGTTGTAGGTAAAATGGACAAAATTAATAAGGCAATTGTTGATAAATTTTTATATTAACTTGATTTATGGTCGACGTATGACTTCGACCAAAATTTTTTTAGAAAAACAGTTTTATTATTAAAAAGGTCCATTCATGAAACTCCACGAAATGGTGGATTAGTCAGGTGAATTCAATCAAATTTGAATTGTTACAACTTTGTTGACAGTTCTGCCATTTCGTCGCATTCGTGTGATAGAATGCCTGAAGATGCCGAAAGGTGAAACCCGGGTCGTTAGTGACAAAACATGTGGAATCGTATAAAGTTTTAACAATTCAAATTTGATGTTGAAATTCCTTCAAGCACCTTCAGTCGATATCATAAATTATATTTAATCAGTTTTAAAAAAAACAATAATTTTACCAATCCATTAAATATAAATATTTACTATAAAACTGTTGGTGGCCGTAGCAAAATCGTCCGGTGGCCGCACATGAGAACCACTGTATTAGACTGAAAATAAATCAGGTAGATAATAAAATATGCTTAAACATACGGCCTCAAAGAATCTTCATTTGTTTTATATTATAAGCTTTCTTAGAAGGCAGACATTCAAAAAAGTAGTGATAATCCATTTGAGATATATCACCGGCAATCAATTCCACACCACTCAACCCCACGAGCTAAATAAAGCCCCACCCCAATACAACAGAAGCCTGCAATCATTCTGATCTGGATAATAAGATATATCCAAAACTAGGGTTATGTTCAATTGCTTGCATGATAGAGAAGCACGCATTTTTATTTCGGAAATATAAAACTGTATTAAAAAAAAAAAAAAACAGTAAAAAAAATTGCAATGTATATTATTTCCACAAAATCATTATTTTTTGAGAACTAGAACTATAGTATGTACTATATATAAACACCTAACAAAAATAGACTTTTTTATTCAGAGAAGTTTCAATGCCGTCAAGTCATGTTTTAAATTGACGTTGGAGCTGTGTTTTTTTAGTGACTCCATTGCCCTTGTTAGCATCTCGAAAGAGTTTTGTATTATATCGATTGAATTGGCATTCACTTGGTAGAACTCCATTATAACACGGTGAAAAAAATAACAATGTATTTTAGTTCTACAAAATTATTTTTTAAAATATAGTTGATAGCTATTTCGGTTCACGCCACCGTCAACTATTCTGAAACGTACATTTGCTTATCAATATATAGCTGTGTAAAAAAGGTACACAACACATCTTCTCTTTTGTTTAAGCGGCCTAGCTTGTTTCTTGTTCGCAATAAAACTAAAAGTTGTAAATGAAATTAAAAAGTCGGCTATAGCAATAAGTTTACTTATGCCACGGAAATGGTCCATTACGGAGACAAAACGGCTCCCCGTAGTGGGTTAAGCAATGGTGATCGACATGTATTATTTTGTTCGTTAAGAATCCCTTGTGATAGTTGATATCTATTGATTTCTAGCTGTTCTAACGCCGTGATCTCGCGACCTCTATTACAAAGATGCAATCACTTAGGCGCTGAGTTTGAATTTATATTATCCGATTCTTTTATAAAGTGATTTGAAAATTGAAAATCATATAGTTAGTGTTATATTATTAACTATGTTATTATAGATATTGGTATATTATTGACAAGATTATTTCGAAGTACATATATATAGAATTCTTTTTTAAATATGACCGTTCATAATAATGGAAGATTTTTTTGAGAATTATTCTTAATCTATTGTGAAACACATAAATATAATATAACGTATTCATTTGAATTTTTTTTGACGTGACAACGTCTTATAAATCGATGATCGCCCGCTGCACGCACGAAAAAACATGACTCATTGTCCCGTTTGTCGCGTGTGAATAAAATATATCAATAAAAAATTGTAGATTTCATTTCACTCCTTCTTCGTATCCATACAAAATAATGATAATTCAATAAAAATGATTCCATTTTATTCATAAAAGTATGCAATCATTTCATCAATGTTTTCTTATGACGTTGTCACGTTAAACTATCGTCCGTAAACCGACTTTACAGACAACCAATTTTTTTACTTAAAAAAAACTTTAAAGAAAAACTTAAACTCTTGTATATGGTAACAATTTTCCAATGCAAAGCAGTGGTGTGCTAAATTTATTTCTTGTTGGGGTGGTGATCCATAGAGTCTGGGGGGGGGGGGGGGTTCGCGCCCATCTACCGTCATTGTGAGTAACAGCTGAAGGGTAAGTGTTGCCACTTAGACTCGCTGTGCTGCCAACATCTGTAACAAATGATCACACTATCGCAATTCTTCTTGACCGCAGCTTCTCAAGTGATAAACCAACATTGAACATATATTTCTACAATATATATGCATTTAAATATGTTTTTAAAAGCTCGGTTTTTTTACCTAGCAGAAATTAGAAATTATTAGAAAGCTATGAAAATATCATAGTAAAATGGTTTGGAAAAAACAATACACTCTCCCCGATTTACGCGGTACTTTTTTGTGCGGTTGCATTTTAATGCGGTTAGTAAAAATGCGCAATATGAAATTAAGTCTTGGAATGAAAAATCAATCAAAACATACGGCTAACTTTCTGATATTTTCGCGAATTACTGAATCGAACTGACCAACTTTATGATGATGAAGTCGATTTTGAGCGAGATTTGAAAACATCTGAGTAACTAAGCATCAGGTAGTTCTAGTAGAATAAATTGTGTTGATTTAAGTTCAATTAAGCTTCACATATTGCAAGTGCGGTTCAAAAGCTACAATTAAATGCATGTAGTACGTTCAGTCAAAAGTGTGAATATTGAATGCATTAGAACATGGTCGTATTTTAATGATGAATTTTGACGTTAAGTCGAGTTTCCCTTATAGATCGAAACTGTTTTGTACCATTAAATACCACACGGTCAAAAAATAGCAATTTTAAGATGTCTGCTTACTATCAACTATATCTTATAAAAAATTTGGGAACTAAAATACATTGCTATTTTTTCACCATGTTATAATGGAGTTCTACATTATCATTTCGAAATTTAAAAGTATCTCGTTATTTGAACAATGTTATAACGATGGGTTAATAGCACTTTGAAATGCTAGCACGCTATTGGTCGCACATTGTGACGAATCAAATACAAACAAAAGTTGGATTAGAGACATTGTCCTGTCATAATAAATTCATAGTTTACCTGATTAGCGTCTCATACTCGATTGTCAGTGATTCTCTTTTATTCATAGAATAAAAAATGCAAACAATTATTTGAAATATGAATTCATAAATATCAAAATGTTAAAAAGTTTCAAAAATAAAACAATATGATTTGTGTCTTTATTAGTATATAAAGTTTCAATAATTCAAATTTGATATTGACGTTGCATCAAGCACCTTCAGTTGATATCATAAACAATTTTCAATGACGACATATTCACCAAAACTGAAATAAGTATACGTTAAAAAACTTTTTGGTTTTCAATTTTATACAGAGCCTTGAATGTTTAACTCATCCAGTGTCCCTGCCGCACGATGCGCAGTCTTCAGTAGTTCGCTGCCTTTCACACGAGTCATTTTCTCTCTCATTGTGTCTCGCTAATTCACGTCAGTTACACCGAATGCATCGATTAGAACATTTTATACAGTGTTATTTTATTTCAGCGCCATTATTTACGAAAAAGTATAGGCAATAGTGAATGTGTTTATACCAACAATCAAATGCCAATATATTTTATTTAATTTGCCAAGTATTTTATACAATAGGCGAATGATTTATGAACATGTTCGATGGTTAACAGTAACTGTTTACCAATGTGAATGTACAAAACATATCAATAATAAAAAAGCAATGCTGTTTATAGTTTCAGTGAAAGTCCGAATGGAATAAAATGTTTAAAACCAGTGGAAATTGTCATAGAAAGTACTACAAATTGAGTTTCATTAATAAATTATTATGCATTTCCACCATGAATTGACGGTTAACACTTTTAAGAAGGTTTATTGCATCTTTATAATATTGTTTTATTAATAAGGTTTTTTTAACATACTATTTTTGCTTGTAACATTGTCAACTCCAGAAGTGCGAATTAACACTTAAAAAGTGATTAAATGTACGTGTAACATTTATGTAAGCGAAGTTCTGAAATTTTATTCCTCGTGTAACAAAAGTTTTGAAAGCTATATTATAGGTCTTGAACGATTCGACCGCACGTCTCAAACCGTCTGTCTTTTCGATAATGCTCGCTTGCAAGACTACTGTGACCAAGTGCTGATAGCTTTGATAATGGTATCAGATTAGAAATTATATTACTTGCGTATTATTTAAGTACTAGATTCTGATAGAAAGTCATTAAGAAACCGTTAAAATTTCATGAGAATATTTAGAATGTCTGGCCTGCAAAAAATATTACTAGACAATGTATTATGCGAAAAAAGCATATCAAATATGGATCAGATTAAATTTGTATGTTCGATATAGAATCAAGATATTGCAAACAACAAAAACATTCTTTCCAAAATTTAATATTTTACAGACCAAGTCGGGATTGCTCATTGCAAGAATTATCAAATCAAAACAAGGCTATTACGACAAATTTTTGTGTCGATAACTACAATCACTAGGTGTACAAAAAATGGCTTAAGAATAGTTTACATGTAAATAGAATAGTTAAAAATAAAGTGACAGATTCTGTTGTATTTAAATATATACTTATTTCTTATCAAAAATACACGAAATTAAAAGTCTATTTAGTGTTAAGACATAGCCGTGAATCACATGTTATAATTAAATTATGACCATTTTTATGGAATTGCGTAGTGCAATTTCAAGCGAAAATATTTCGATAAAATTTTGAATTGTTCATGAAAAACTTTGCTTTAATCTGAATTATATCAGTTGACAATACTCACGTCGAGCGAAATTGGACCATTTAATGATTATATAATGTAGACGAAATAGTGTTCAACGTTATGATACGATCATTAAATTAAACATTGTGTTTTATTATTTAAATATTTCCACCAAGAAGTGACAATTGATACCACAAAGAATTAAGTGATATTGCATTAAAAATGCAAGGAATGGCATTTCACCGATTAACAATATTTACTTATATATAATATACATGTTACAAAAATTACGAACTATAAATTTATTACTTTTGAAACGTCAAAAATATAGGTTATTAAATGAAAAAATACAAAAGAAAAAAACAAAGATAGCAAAGATGCTAATCAATTAAGTTAATGAAAATTCTACTTAAAAACTATAAATAATAGTATTTGCCTGAACTCTCTCTTGTCCACATGTAGTATGTTGATATCCAAAGCAATTATCCGAATATTATATTATAATAATCATTTTGAGAGTACAGAACTATAGTAGAGATTCCTAAGTAAAGTTGAGGTAATTTTCTTTTTAAATAACCTTGAACTAACCGTCCGTTTTTTTAACACAGTAAAAAATACTGAATTTTTTAAATAATAGAAAAATGTTGATAAATTTTCAATGTAATTAATAAAATAACACATAAAACTTCATGGTGAGTCTTATATGAAAAACAGAATGTTGAAAACTTTAAAAACGAATTAAAAACAACGGTGAAAAAGTCTTGTGTAGAAACTTGTATTTAATAAAAACACCGATCAAAAGTTTAGTATAACAATGGTGAAAGTTATATCAGAAGATAAAACCATAGATTGCCAAAATCTTTAAAATAAAAATAAAAGTCAAAAAACTCTTGACTGAGCTTGTATAATATTATATAATTAAATAAAAAAAAAAACAAAATAATATCAATAAGAGACTTATGCTTCAAAGCCGTCACGAAAAAACTTATAAACAAAGCAATTTTTAATGATTTAAATACAACAGACAAAAAGTCAAAAAAGTGGAAGAAAAACTAGCATGACATTTTTTAAATTAATGTTTTTAATATATCACGTAAAAAATTCTGGATTAGGTCTTCTGAAATAAATCAGAAAAAGATTGTGACATGTCATTTATGATATCGACTGAAGGTGCTTCATGGAACTTCAATATCAAATTTGAATTGCCACAACTTTGTACGATTCCACATGTATTTTCACTAACTAACAGTTCGGTTGCATCCGTGTGGTAGAATGCCTTAGGATACCGAAAGGCGAAACCCGGGTCGTTAGTGGCAAAACATGTGGAATAGTACAAAGTTGTAACAATTAAAATTTTATATTGAAATTCCATCAAGCACCTGCAGTCGATATCATAAAGTTGGAACAATTCAAATTAATAAGACATACAGGTTTGTATGAGTACAGTTAATTTTTAAAAAAATATTGCCTGTTGAAAATATCATAAATTTACATTCAAATATCTATGCGAAAGTAATCAATAACATATTTTTTTCTCGATGGAAAGGTACTTTGGCGCGGTTTTTCTAATAAAACATCAATCTCGCCTGATTGATTAAGAGACAGCGCGCGACTTACAAACGTATATCTGATGGAAACGACCACCCAATATATCTCTTCAATCGGTTAAGTTTTTTTTCCGCCCCACTATGAGCAAACACAGCAAAAGCCTTTCGTACTAGCAAAGCCAAAGAATACAGTTTAGAAGAAAATCCCCTTAAAAGACTCGTTTGGGAAGCAAATAACAGATGGCGCTCTATCACTCTAAATGTTTTATGGATACCGAGTTTCTCGCGCGTTTTCCACCGGATATGGAACATAATTAAGTAAGTTATTACGGTAGGAACAATTTTCGACGCCAAGTGGAATATAAACTCACGGTTTTTTTAAATATATATTGAAGAAAAAAGTCAATATTTAAAAACATTCTTTTTTATTTTTATGTGCTATACAATTCAATAGATATCCAAGCATACAGTCTCCAAATGGATATATTTTTGCAAATGCCTTTTCAACTAGAATTATTTAAATTTGAATTGTTACAACTTTTTGCGATTCTACATTTCTTGTCACTAACGATCCGGGTTTCGCCTTTCAGCATCTTCAGGCGTTCTATCATACGGATGCAACAGAACTGACGCACATTAAACAGAATGCATCTTCTATATACCGAAGGTTTGACAGTTGCCTTTTCAGCTACAACTATTTATATTTGAATTCTTGAAATTTTGTACGATTCCATTTACATGTTTTGTCAATTTCTGGGTTTAGCCATTCGGCATCTTCATGCATTCTATCACACGGATGCAACAGAGCTGACGCACTATAAACAGTTAGCATCGTCTATAGATATACCGAAGGGGCTAATTTAAGGAAATTATTAAAGGAAAACACAGACCCTACGGCAAGAACTAAATGAAAGCTAAAATAAATTTTGAAAAAATAAATGATAATAATGATAAAAATAAAATGATAAAATAATTTTGATCCAATAATAGTTGAAACGATTGCCTGTGATAAGTTTTATTCACGATAAATACTGTTAATGTGTCATTCATGAACGGATTTTACAAGTAATTATTTAAACACAACCAAATTTTAATGATAGCTGATTATAATTTGTACAAGATAATCCGTTACTAATAACTGTTAAAGCTACACCAAGTGCTTTTTTAGTTTTTTACAATATGCTTTATTGTATGATCAGGAATGGCTTTGCTCATCGTGAGCATTATCTGGTCTTTAAAACTTGTCTGGTGTGTTTGGGTTTAGTGACCTAAATTTTTTCCGTTTTGGATTGGAGTGTAAGCTTTATTATTTAATGTTACTTAAATATACATTTAAAGATTATCTTTAAACTTGCAAACTAATATCTCAGTTATTGGATCATTTTCTTGAATTTTTGTACGATTAGCTTTGTTTTAATTTGTTTTGTACTAGTTGATAATTCTTGCGATGAATTGAAGTGTTAATCATCTAACAGTAATAAAAAACTGTAAAAATAGTACTTAACATTGTGTTTTTTTTATTTAAATATAATGCCTTTCCACCCTAAAGAGAGCGTTGTTGAAATTAGACAAATATGTTACCGATAATAAAGTTAGAAATGGTTGTATATGATCAAATTGCTTCTGAAATTAAATAATTTAAATAACAATTGTTTGTTTCCGAACGGTTTTGCTCGTAGTGAGTATTATCAGTTGATATTATTATACATGCGCATTATAAACTATTTTTTGAGTGTGATGTGCCAGTCAAAGCCTCAAAATTGGGGTAAAAAAGATTAATAAAACTTACTTTCACAGTCTCAGAAGTTTACAGCTTAAAAATAGACTGATAATGGAAAAAAAATACGGAGATAATAAAATATGTCAATGTATTATTTTTGGGTGAATTGTCGGTGCGCTGTTACTCTCGGTGAACGGGTCATACTGGAAAAGTCTGCGGATATTGGGAAAGTTCGTCTCCGACAGATATAAAATCTACTCCTTTTGTTGAGATCAATTGTGGGAAAGTTTTTACGCGACTCACTCCTTGCATTATAGTTTATGTAGATTCGACATTGCGACTTTTGATGGTGGTCCAAATTCAATTCTTTTTTCGTATTTGTTTGTTTGCACAAATGAATGTTTGTTATGGCTCTTCTTCAAAGCGGTTTATAAGAACTAAGCAAAGGGAACTTTTAAATAACGAATTGCTTTGCTTTACCAACTATAAAATGAGCTTGAAGATTTATAATATACAATATATTTATAGGTTGTTAGAAGAACTATTTTCTCAATCCAAGTTGAAGACTTATTCTTATTTAAATTTAATGTGTAAACAGTTAAGTATATGTGAAGAGAATTATAATATATTTATCCATTAAAAATAGAAGGGAATTGTGTTTAAATAATAAAAACACAGTGTTGACTACTATTTCCACAATACATAGCAACCACTCCTTAAATAACATAAATAAGTCACAATGATGCTATGAAAAAAAAATATTTTTTCTAATTTTTTATGTCTTATTTATTTCAATTTCGTGTAAAAATGCATAAATGAAATGATCATTAAAATATTCTGTATTTAAATAATGATATATAAAATTTATATTTTTAAGATCAGGGCGCGAGCATTACCTAGTTCTGATGAAGGTTTTAGCCGAAATAGCTATCATCTATACACCCAGTCCTTTTTTTACGCAATACATTTGTTCCAGAAAACGGCGCGCAAAAAAAAATCAAAACTTCCATATAATTTGATAAATTGGTTCCAAATATTAAAATATCGCGTGAAAAAGTACCAGAAACGTATGAAAAACCAAAATTTACTCTTTAAATTTCGTGCAAAAAAGAAATATATATTTCATGTCTTTATTGCTAGTAAAATATAATGAGACTGTAACAATATAATTTTTTCACTTATATGAATTGAGTTTAAAAAATACGCATATTTTTTTTAATTTAAAAAATAATGAAACGTACATGCCTAGCATCATATATAAATTTATTCTTTAAAACAAATCTGGGGAAAAAATCGCGTAAAAACGAGTGAAGCGCGTAAAAAAATGTAACGGTGCCGTCCAAAAAAATTGCGTAAAAAAATCACGTAAAAACATGACTGGGTGTATATCTTACCAAATTTTGTAGAAATAAAAAACAATGATAGTTTTTCACTGTATTATAATGGAGTTCTACCAAGTAAATTCCAATACAATGACTAGTGTAAGAGTGTTGTCTTTAATTTGTATTCTACCAGTTGGTAATGCCCACTAATAAAAAATGAGTTTAAAATTACCAGGTATAAAAAATCTTAAAATACCGAAAAAAGTTATACATTGTCTTTTTGCAAATTAACTACTTTTAGCATATATTTGTTTCAGTAAATTTCTGTAATTTTTTTCCAATAACCGAATAACGTATCAAATTTAAACTAACCTTTTTCCTAAAGTTTTATTTGTAAATACAGCAGATTGCAGTGTGTTGAAAATTAACTCTAAACACATGAGAATGTTAACATTTTAACAGTGATTTATGAAATTAAAAACCGGTTCCGACTAAGACATTGTCCACCAATAAGATCTCAACTTGAATAAGAAGATTTTTCAAGCATATCTTTCCAATTTGTGCGGATTAAATTAAAGTTAAACCAACCAATTCTGTAAATTGTTTATGGAAATATAAAAATTATCTAATCGAAAAAGTAATCGAAGTCGCCCGTTTTTCCCTATGGCCCTGAATATAACGTCTAAAGACGTTAAATGGTGAACCTCAGCCGTAGGTGACAAACTTTGTAGAATTGGATACAATTTCAACAATTAAAATCTGACATTTGATACCTTTTAAGAATAATAAAAAACACATTCTTGCCTTAAAGTAGATCGCTTACAACAAAACAAATAGAAGCTGTTCCTACAGTTTTTATTATTGTAAATAATCAATTTGACATGTGTCACCGAAGTTAGTTATTGATCGAATTAACAAATGTTTATTACAAGCGTCAAGAGAAAGACATTACAATAAACACGCTGCAGTAATCCGTTTTTTTCGCAAATGCAAAATGTCAAGGTAGCGTGCGTTATGGCAGTTCAGTCGAATGATTCAATCAATCACGCAAAAAGAAAACTTTACGACTGCCTATTTTTTTTATTACAAAAATTAGATTTGCATCTGTCGCTTCACAGAGTTTATGTCTTTGATCTTTTAGTGTTTTTATTATTTTCTTCCGCGACTATCGTATTATATATTTTTCACGACAATGGTTGGAAAAAATAGATTTTTTGATTCATTCTAGTTATAAAAAGGCGATTTTCATAGTCATTACTTGTAAAATAAACGTTTTATTGAAAAAAAATGTTTTTCTGGATAGAAACAGAATTTCTCATATCAATGTATTATATTGATTGAATTGGCATTTACTTGGTAGAACTCCATAATAGCACAGTGAAAAAATAGCAACGTATTTAAGTTATACAATTTTTTTGTATGAGATATAAAATAGTTGATAGTTATTTCGGCTTACCATCGTCAGAACTATGTTTTAACGTACATTTGCTTATCTATATATAGCTGTGTAGAAAAGGTATACAATACATATTCTCTTCTGTTTTAACGACCTAGCTTAATTCCAGCTAGCAATAAAAAAATTAAAAAATATAAATGAAACTAAACAGGCGGCAATTTCAATAAGCTTAAATATTGGACGGAAATGGTTTTTATTATGGGAAGGCAATAGCCCCTCAAAATGGTCTGAGGAGCGGCGACCGACTTATAATTGTTTGTTCATTTAAAATTTCGTGTGACAATTGATATCTATTTATTTCCAGTTGTTCCGAAGCCGTCTTCTTGCGACCTTTAATACAATAATGTAATATATTATAGATTTAAAAAAATTATGTAGTACTAACAAGTATGCGTTGCAATGCCATTCAAACAAAGAAAGTTTGTGTTACAATTATGTTCATCAAAGTGTTTTTTCTTATATAATTTTTCTGCTTTATTTGTTTATTGCGTAAAGGCTTTTTGACACGCGAGCAGGCCACATAGAGCTGTACACGTGAGAAGCATATACACATAGTCAAGAGTATCAGTTTATATTGCTTGCGATAAGCGAAACCGGTACTGATCTAATGGTTGAACTAATTTAATAACCACTGCGGCCGTGTGTAAAAAATATCAACAAAGTTCCTACATCCATCTCGATCACTTGTTTGCAAGTATTTTCTGTCAATTATTAAACCGACGAAATGCTGTTTTCAAAGAGAGACAATTGTGTCAAAGAATTCAAGATATTTCGATGAACAAAACCGAATTCTGGAATGCTATGGTACGAAGTATTCGCTGCAATTAAGTCTAAGTGACAAATTGAAAGTGTCTAGAGATAGATCACAACAAACAATTCCTCTGGTTTGGGATGGTAGAATTAACCAAATGCGTTATTAAAGCGTAGAGAGTAAAAATTTGATAAATTTAAGTGTTGAATTCAAAACAAAATTGTTTATGTAATATAAATATGTATCATTTTAACCCATTTGTGTGTGTTATTTAAATCAATAAACTTATAATTTATGACGTCGATTGAAAGTGCTTGAAGGAATTTCAAATTGGAATTGTTGAAGCATTGTACAATTTCACATATTTTGTTGCTTACTGCTCGGGTTTCGCATTTTGGCATCATCAGGCATTTTATAACACGGATGCAATAAAACTGACATTTGAATGATGACATATCAACTTGAATTGTTGAAACTGTGTACGATTCCACACATGTTTTGTCGCTAACGGCTTGGGTTTCGTCGTTCAGCATCGCCAGGCAATTTATCACACGGATGCAACAGAACTGACTTTTGAATGATGACATATCAATTTGAATTCTTGAAACCTTGAACGATTCAACATCTTTTATCATTTACAACCGGGGATTCGCCGTTCAGCATCTTCAAGCATTTTACCACCCGGATGCAACAGAACCGACATGTGAATGATGACATATGAAATGAATGATTTGCTGAAAATTTGTACGATTCCACATGTTTTGTCAATAACGGCCCGGGATTCGCTTTTCAGCATTTTCATGCATACTCACACTTCAACACAGCCTTAGGTTCTGTGTTTTTTCTTAGTAATTAGCTCCTTTGGTATGTAACCGATATTTACTGTTTTTATGTGCCAGCTTTATTGCATCCGTGTATTCTATCACGCATATGTATATTAGAGTGCCTGATGATACCGAAAGACGAACCCCGGGCTGATTGTGAAATAACATGTGGATTTCTTTAATGTGACAATTAAGATGAAGACAGAAACACTTATTGGATAGCAAAACTCCTAGTTATTGGCTATTTCCATTTAAACAAGTTCGTTCCTTCAGGAGTAACGAAGTTTTTTTACTGAAGCGGTTTGGTCTCGATTCGTTTTACAAAACTCTGTATAAAATATATCCTTAATTGTGTTTCCACATGAATGCGTACATCGTATGATTCCCGTTTGCGAACAATATGCTTTTGTAATGCGCGATAAGTTCATTGTTACCGCACCGCCACCCGCGCGGAACGTCAATAATTAAGTGGTCGTTGGATGTTGTGGTCATCCCCCTAAAGCATCCCTTACGCCACGCCACCCAGTGACCACTTAATATTCAAGGTTGTTCGAGAAGGGTCTTATAAGTTTATGCATACATGTATATAGAGATAAACGGTTATTTGTGCGCCTAGTAATTTATTATAAGGGCTTATTTATGTAATATTATCAAATTGTCGATGAAAATATTATCTAGGGCGAAGGCTTTGTTTTGTTTTGGATTGCAGAAATGGAGTGAACAGATCGGAGTAAGCCTCCTTTGTAGCGCCCCTCCTCTATAATATAGATATGTTCCTTATAGCGTACAATTCAGGGCTGTGAAGTCGTAAAAAATCGCGATTATAACTCCGACTACGACATGAGCGAAACCGGTCCTGATCATAACATATGTATTGTGGAAATAGTACCAAAAACTGTATATTTATAATTATTTTTTTATAAAACGATAAAATATATTTTTGATCGGAACCGGTTTCACTCTCACGAGAATTATTTATTGCTATTATTATTTAAGCCGTAACTGATAAAAAAATATATTGTGAAAATAAGTACTAAAAAGTGTTTTGATTGAATTGCGATTCTCACATTTTTCACCATGTTATAATGGAGTTCTACCAAGTGAATGCCAATTCAATCAATGTAATATTTCTTTTTTATTCAATATAAATCGAATCAGCCAGGAAACTGAGAGTCCGCTTCGTATGTTTTGCACAGTATCGATAACTTAAACTGGTTTTGAAACGATAAACCGTAAGAGCTTAGTAGTTATATCTCGCTGAAAGTTTGTCTTCATCAAGAACAAGATGAGGCATCAGGCCAACATAAACTGCAAGGAGTAAAGAGGTTTACGATGATAATAAATTAGGAAAGGAATATTATGCGACATAAAAGAAGGTATTATAATAACACCTTGAACTGATGTGCCATGTTATGGGCCATAAAAATTATCGGAAAACTTTTATCAAAGCGGAATAAATTAGCAATGGAAGTCTCAGAGAGAAATATTAAATATAATGTGTAGAAATTTTTACTACTGTAAGTTTTAACTGCCATAGGATGGTCCAAGTGTAAATTAATCTTAGAAACTAAACTAGTTTATTAGTTTGAAGCGTATTGACTAATCTTGTTTTTTGTTTAGTACTCAGTAAGTTAACGCTTTAAATGATAACTAAAAATGCATTGTATTGTTATAATTTATGATATCGACTGAAGGTGCTTGATGAAATTTCAATATCAAATTTGAATTGTTACAACTTGTACGATTCCACATGTTTTGTCTGCGTGATAGAATCTCAAATTAGTTTATAGCTGGTTTAATCGTATGTATTGGATATAAACATCCTTTTTTACAATTAGCCTTGTTTTAATCTGTATTGTATCAGTTGATAATTAATAGTCACCATCAGCTAAACCAGTCCTGTTATTGAGAAAAAATAATTTTTAAATACTAAACATTAAGTTTTATTATTTAAATCATATATTAGCTTGCCATTTATAAAGTAATAGATAATTATTGTGTTTTGATTAATGATATCGACTGAAGGTGCTTGATGGAATTTCAATATCAATTTTGAATTGTTACAACTTTGTACGATTCCACATGTTTCGTTTTCAGGTTCCGCCTTTCAGTATCGTCAGGCATTTCATTACACGGATGCAACAGAACTGACGGAAAATAAACAGTTAGCGTCGTCTTTATACAAAAATTATTAATTACAGGAAAACACTTACCTCAAGGCAAGCAGTAAATTGAAGTCAAAACAAATTTAATAATATTAATCTAATAATAATTAACACAGTTGCCTGTGATAATTTTCATTAACGATCTTGTATTGTGTTTTATATGTTTTTTCTTACATACCTGTATTGTGCCTGCAAAATTTTACGCAAGTGAATTGTGAGGCGTTTTCTTGCGTATCGCGAGTTTATAGGAGTAGGCTATATATAATCCCTTTCTCGAAATTGTTACTAAATCGAAAGATCAATCAGAAAAAACTAATCACAAAGCCATTAAAAACAAAAGTTCGAGCTTGTAAGCCTTAAACGTCATCAAAATGGCTAAGCTTCCGTAATGAAAATGCACTTTTATTTTTATTTCTAAAGTTTGGCGAAAGTTTTTTCCGCGTTCAATGGTTTTATGCCCTGTCGAAGGAGCTTTTGTGAAACTTTGCATACAAAGTGAGCCAAAGTTATTTAAGCTCGCGTTATACTGGGGGCCATTACACTTAAGTAAGCGAGTGAACTAGTAAAAAAGTTTCGCCGATACTGATCACCGCGTTGAGTATATCTTTTTTATCGAGGAATATGTTGCATATTTGGTGCAGTTAGTAACCTACTTTGGTTTCTTTTTTTATACAAAATATACTTAACTTAAAATTATGCAAGCTTTCTGCGGTATAAGATAAAAAAATACGTGCTTACGATCAGACAGATATGGAATAAAGTTCTAGCAATTTGTAGAACTAAAATGCATTGCTTTTTTTTCATCGTGTTATAATGGAGTTCTACAAAGTAAATGCCAAGTCAATCAATCAATTAAAAGTGGATAATATGGCTACCCAGGCAATTCTATTCAAAGCAAATGTACGTTTAAACGTAGTTCCGACGATGGCGTGAGCCGAAATAGCTGTGTAACTATATACTATAAAAATTTTGTAGAACTAAAGTACATTGCTATTTTTTTAGCGTGTTATAATTGAGTTCTACCAAGTAAAAGTCAATGCAATCGATAAATGATAAAACTATATTTTTTTCGTCGGATATTTAACGATTTCAAATCAACTGCGATAATTTGTAGGTGTCATAGAAAGGTCACTCAATTATATAAAATACCTGTAAATTTTAAGCAACGGAAAACATTTGTTATAGTAATATTTTCACAGAAATGATTAAAACTTTGTAAGTTGTAATACCTATCTTCGTCGTATGAAGATGGCTTTCTTTAGATCATATTATTATAATGTGTGTGGTGTCCAATGAAGCAGACTGATTATAGATTTCTCAGCTCTGCAGCGACTAACATGTATCAGTAAAGACTGAAAATCTTACTACGATAGGGATGAAGGACAGTTCAAGAGATCTAATGCTAATGCGTCATAGATCTTGGGGCTCAATCAATTTGACGTAAAAAATATGATCAGAACCAGTTTCGCTCAGTGTATGCATTATCAACCAATCGTAAATATATGGTGAAAATATTTATAAATTAATAGTTATAATATTACAATATAGAGCATATGGTCTATTTGTTAAGTTGATCTTAATTTTTTTCTCAGTTTCATTTGCCAAGGGTGGAAAAGATTGATTTTAAGATAAAAAATGGAAATCGCTTTTAAAGTGATAACTCTCACTTCTTGGTTGAAAAGCATTCTGTTTTGAATAATTAAAACATATTTTTCGTACTGTCTCCATATCAAATTTATGATCAACTGAGAATGCTTTGAATGAAGCCGGTCCATATCATAAATTAAATATATTGTTGAAATGGTACAATTTCACACAAAAGCTTTTTAAGTTAATTTCTGCTATACAGATGAAAAAAACTCAACAAGTTCATATAAACTCTGATAAGGGACCATATACTCCACACAAAGAGCCAAAAATGGTACCAAATAGTTATTTCGCAACTGGTCAATGAAACTCTTAATGTGTTTAATGAAAAATGTAATATTTTCACGAAAGTAAAATTGATTGATGAAAATAATTAATATACGAAATGAAAACGAGCTTTTTTTAGAATAAATAACGTTAAGGTTTGAAAAAATAGTAGACGGGGGTTGTACGTACGTTGTTATATATTATGAAAAATATATATTTTATTAAAAATATTAATACATTTACCAAGCACTAAGGCATGTTTGTTAATATAAAATGTGTCAACTTCAGAAAATTTCCATAAAGGTTCAATTTTTTGAGTTTTAATAATAATACTCGTGTGGAGGTCGAATGAAACATATTTAAATTTTTCTATCCTTCTAAGAAGTCTATGCTGTTTTTTTCATCACGGACAAAGCTATATTTTTCCATCGCAACAAGTTTTTTTTTTGTATAAAAACACTTTTTTCACTCCATGAGCAATGAAATATTTTATATAGAAAATATACGTTTTTTAATATTGTTGTTGAAATATCAGTTGAGGTGAAAAAACTTTGCATAGGTTTTGGCTTTGGAAAAATAAAGTGTTAACTGTTACTTCTTGGTTGTAAGACGTTATATTTTATTCCTTGTAAATACTCGAAATTTTATTTAATTTATGTTTGTATGCTTGTCATGATTATCTGTTAATTCTAAAGTAATTCTTGAATTACTAGTTTTATTTATAATTTGTGATATTGACTGAAAGTGCTTAATAGAATTTTAAAATCGAATTTGAATAACTGAATATATCACTTATGAGAAATTAGTTCAATGAGCCGATAATCTCAAATTCTTTTTCCTATATTACGTCACATGTTGTTTAATCCCATCATTACCCACTAATTTGAAATAAGAACGTATCTCTAAGTATAAAATTACCCAATCGTATTTTAATGACAAAATCCTTTCATCAACAATAGCGTTATTTATTGTATATTTTCTTCCCAATTCGAGTCCTTCATGGATGATTTTAGCTGTAAATGTAACTGGTTCTAATTTTTTTAATTTGTGTAAAACAACTATCGTGTAAACAGAGGGATAGGTTTATATGCTTTGGTGAAGGTTATAAATGCACTAGTTTAAAAGAATTCATCCGGAAATCCATGTTGTTATTCTCAGAACAGAATAAAGGTGGTAATCTCAAATTAATTGGTAATATGAACAATCATTTTTTACACATTTTAAGCGAAGCAATTCCAAACGATATCACCAAAAGTGGTCAAACCTTTTAGTAATTATAATTGGTCACAATGTCATATAGATTTCATGGGAATCGTAAGGCTCTGCGTAAGTAAAATTAGCTTACAGAAACCAAGCTGTAAAATTACCCAATTCTGGCGTACAATTTGTAAACTTTCCAAAAAGGTATTTGGCCGAGGTCCAGAATGGCTTTTGCCGCTTTTGGGGTGCTCGTATAGGAATTAACAATGCGCGTGAGAGAGCATTATTTATACAATCTAATATATTTCGAGTTTGAGTTGAAACTTGAAAAAATACCAAACGCTTAGGGAAGATAATTTCTCTTAATCTTGATAATCAAGAGAACTATTATACAAAACCTTCAGAGCATTATATTTAATTAATTAAGATTATTTACACAAGATTTTAAGTTAACAAAAATTGTCTCATTTTAAATCGAATATATCCAATTTTCTGCATACATAAAAAGTTTGAATTTGAATTGTTACACATTTGAACGATTCCACATGTTTTCACACTTACGACGAGGATTTCACCTTCCGGCATCTTTAGGCATCCGTGTGATAGAATGCATGAAGATGCCGAAAGGCGAAACCCGGGTCGTTAGTGACAAAACATGTGGGATCGCACAGAGTTGGAACAATTCAAATTTGATATTGAAATTCCACCAAGCACCTTCAGTCGGCATCATAGATTATATTAAAAGTTTGTTAGTTATATCCTATAACCAAGTTTCTCAACCGGTGGTCCAAGGAAATTTTTAGATTATTATTATTTCGATAAACAATCGAATTTATGTTGTATTTAATGATATTTTATTGATACTGTCTTTTTGAATATGTGTAAATATTGTTATATTTTCATACGGTGTTGCAAAATTAATTGTTATTAATAAGAAATCAATTATAAAAATAACTATATTTTATTCAATGTCGATGGTCTTTTAATAATAAGTATTTTTGGACTTTTTGGCGGTCCGCGGATGTAAAAAGGTTGAGAAACTATATCCTATGATAAACAATAAAAAATCAATTTGTTTTTATTTCTTATGTAAAAACGTTAAAACTGTTTCGATACTTTTTTTATTATTTAAAATAGCATGCTTTTCCTTCAAGAAATGACAGTTAACACCTCGAACACACACCTCACAAGAAGTCTTTCATTGATTTTCATTGATAATTGATTGAATTGGCATTTACTTGGTAGAACTCCAATATAACACGGTGAAAAAATAGCGATGTATATATTCTACAAAATTTAAAAATAGCTATCAACTATATATTTTATCATTTTGTAGAACTAAAATACAATGACTTTACTAATTTCATAGTTTATTTAAAAATTTCATAAGCGTAGTTTTGACGATGGGCGGAATATATGTATATATACGGTATATATAAAAAAGTCGAGCTGAATTATTTTTTATTTACAATTTTAAAAAACAGTTATGCAATTATTATTTTAAATTCCAATTCAAGAACTTTTAATGAAACTATTTATGATATCAACTAAAGGTGCTTGATGGAATTTCAATATCAAATTTGAATTGTTACGACTTTGTACGATTCCACATGTTTTGTCACTAACGAGCCGGGTTTCGCCTTTCGGCACCTTCAGGCATTCTACCACACGGATGCAATAGAAATGACGTAAAAAAAGGTTGGCATCGTTTATATACTTAAGTTATTAATAACGGAAAAACATTTACCCCAAGGCAAGCAGTAAATTACACCTAAAACAAATTTAGCAATATCGATCTAATAATAATTAATAAAGTTGCCTGTGATTTTCTTTAACGATCTTGGTTATGAGTCATTCATGAAATCGATTGCCTGAAGATGCCGAAAGGCGAAACCCGAATCGGTAGTGACAAAACATGTGGAATTTTACAAAGTTTTGAATATTCACATGTTTTAAGAAACTTTTTGTTGAATGTATAATAGATAGAAAAGAACGTCATGATTAATTTTACGTGCATCGTTAAGCTTAAACTATACAGTTTACGTATCGTTGAGAATCCAAAGACAATCTGTTCAAAGACTTCAGCACAAGGTGAGTTGTCAGTCAACAGGAAGGAAATTTCTCAAGTGGAGAATGAATGTCCCCATATATCACTTCGTTCCTTCCTCGAAGCGCTAACGTTTCCCATATTGCGGTGGCCGGGGATCTGTGCGGCCGTGCTTAGATAAAAGATGGCCCCGCCATTTTGTCCTGGTTAATTGACCGGCGGAATACTGAAGGGCCGATTGTCATGGAGAGAATAGTCTTGGAAATAGCACCGGAGATATTAATAGGTGGAGAAATACACATGTTCTTCAATTCGTGTCGATTGAATCGAAGATATTTAATATTATGAAGAAAAAAAATATGTTATTTAACTTGATATTAATATATTGTATATATAAATGAAATATGTTAAAAGTAGTTAGTTTTAAGCAGGCATGTTGTAAAAGCAATACTACGGCAAATCACTATGGAAAGTTAAAGCGTTGAATAATTTTCAAATTATCATTTTTGGATGGATATTCTGCACGAGTGATTTGAGGGCATGAAATTGGCTATAGTGATCACTAGATTTAAAGCTTTTAGATTTCTTCTTTTAGGGCTATTTCAAAAGCGCAAGTTTTTGCGAATAAACCATAAACACTTGACACCATCAAAGTCAACATAACAAACGCTATCCAACAGATTCAGCCAGATTTATGCGATTAAGTCGTTGAAAATTACACATCAAAAATATATTTTAACAAATTTAGAACACCTATTGAATTACTTATAGTTAATAATGAATATCTATCAATTAAATATCTTATAAATTTTGTAGAATTAGAATATATTATTTTTTTTTATCGTGAGAAGCTTTTTCACTAAAAAGTGAGTTTAAAAGTTAGCACTATGATGGTGAAAAATATAATTTATCGCGAATGAAAGTATAAAATTATTGAATGAAAACACAGAATTATAAGCTAATTTATTAACAAATTTTAGAAATTAATAGAGGTCAATTAAATTCGATGTTTGTAAAGAAATAGATTATTGATTGAATTGATATTTACTGGGTATAAATCCATTATTACACAGTGAAAAAATGATAGTTCTGATGAAGGCGTAAGCCGCAATAGCTATCAACTTTATATCTAATATATTTTGTTGAAAATACACTGCTATTTTCACAATTATATAGTGGAGTTCTATTAATATTATTTAATAAATAGCATTTGATAAAAAAAATGAAAAAATATTTTAAACTATCTGCATGATATCAAATATGTTCGGGTGAAAAACGTCTACGAAAATCGAGTTTTGTGTTATTTGTAGAAAAAGGCTCATTTTTCTGAGCTCTCGTAACACACAGAAATACATAATAATTATTTAAATGGAAACAAAAGAACAGATTATTATTAAAATATTACATAAATTGTCCTACAATGATTTCATTATCAATAATTTTGACGAGAGACTTTCTTTTCTCATTGTTTTTATAGACGTGGTAAAAACGTAATTTTTTGATTTTAATTTTGATTTAAAAATTATTAAGTCAATATATAGTATAAATACATATAACAATTCGAATTTGATATCGTGACAAGTTTTCTTTGTACAAAAATAATATATGTTCTACGTTTTCACTCCGATAATTACATTTGAAAACTTTTTATATAAGTTGTCTCTTGATACATGATAAATATAAAATGTAGTTGGATATTTTGGTGCAACTTTCGAACAATACGATGCACAAAAATGACGCCATGTACTCGAGTATCATTTATTAACACATCACGTAACGTGAAGATGGAGGTGCAAAAATGTGAAGAAACATCTAACAAAGACATTGGCGTGGGATAAATTGTTATTAGACGACCGTTGGATGAAAAAAAAAACAAGTTTTAACAAAAAATAAAAAAATGTCGAAGAAGTTATCTCGTATATTATATCCATATCTGCATATAGAATAGTAATTTTATAAAAACTTTTTTCAACGCAATATGAAATAGTTTTGCACAATATTGTATACTTAAAAACTCCAAAATTATATCTCGCTCAGAGGTAATGTGAATCTGACTAACACGATGAAAAAAAAGAAATGTATTTTAGTTATACAAAATTTACAAGGTGTGTCATTAATAGCTATTTTGGCTTACCCTTCATCAGAAATATCTGCGAATTGATTGAATTGGCATTTATTTGATAGAAATCCATTAGACATGGTGAAAAAATAGCAATGTATTTTAGTTCTACAAAATTTACAAAGTATGCAGTTGATAGCTATTTCAGCTTACACCTTCATCAGAAATATCTACGAATTGATTGAATTGCCATTTATTTGGCCTAATTCATAAGACTAAGACATAAGAAATAGCAATGCGAAAAGATTGATTCAATTTTTACTCGTTTTCAAAATAACAGTATTCAAAAAAGTACAAATTATTTTTCTTTTTAATTTGGTATAAAAATCTAAAATGTGCTTAAACATGTCTGTATAATAAAATGTTCCAAAAAAGTTTTGAAAAACATATGAAAATGTACAAAATTCAAACAAATATTATTTTCTTGCGTGTAATTGATGAATTTCCAGCACGATAAATTAGTACTATTTGCAGTGTATGTTTATTAGATAAACAACATATATTTGCCAATCACTAGCTAATTTATATGAATGTTTTGTTTATAATATTAGCACATTAATAAACATATGTTGCCAGTTATTTATTGTAGTAAAAATATTCTGATTTTTATTTGCAGTATGTAATATTTTGACATTAATATCGACGTTGCAACCCTGTATAAATGTTATATTATGACATCTCCATTCGGGCATAACTCATTCCGACCGAATGGGCAGGTAAACGTGGGAGCTTTGTTATCGCAAAAGCTCATGCACTTGTTGGGAAAGTGCTTTTTTACAGACACAAAAATATTTACTCCCAGAGTTAAAATATCACATTACAATCATACGTTTTTCGTATATAAAAACACATATTATATTCGATACGAATATTGTTGAAAAAATCTTAATAATATATTTATTATTGATTGAATTGGCTTTCACTTGGTAGAACTTCATTTTATCATAGATATCAACTATCACAAAAGATTCTTAACGAACAAACTAATTTTGTATATGTCGATCACATTATTACTCTTCTGACTGATTCTTCTTAGTTTCTGTAATGGACCATTTCCGTGCCATATGTAAACTTATTGATATAGCCGCCTTTTTAGTTTCATTTAAGTTTTATTTGCTAGCAGGAAAAAAGCTATGTCGTTAAAACAGGAGAGACGATGTATTATGTACCTTATCTACACAGCTATATATAAATAAGCAAATGTTAGTTTAAGCATAGCTCTGACGATGGCGTGAGCCGAAATAGCTATCAACTATATTTTTGAAATATTATTTTTAGAACTAAAATACATTGTTATTTTTTTCACCGTGTTATATTTATTACACTGTGAAAGGTAGCAATGTATTTAACTTTACTTTACTTGATAGCTATTTTGGGCTACACCATCATAAGAACTATGTTTCAATTTAAATTTAATTATCTATATATATCTGTGTAAAAAGGTATACAATACATCTTCTCCTGTTCTAACACCCTAGTTTCATTTAATTTAAGATATCGACTGAAGGTGCTTAATGGAATTTCAATATCAAATATTAGAATTTTATTCATGAGATTGCCAACTCCCCCTTGTTGTATCCTTTACCTGAGATCAGTTCAATAAACCGACAATCTCGTGAAAAGATTTCTTATATTTCATCACTAGATTTTTAATCGCTATTTGCCAGATTGAAATAAGCATTTCTCAAAAAAAAAATCACAATTTTATTATAATGGTTATTATTTGTTGTGAAACCTTTTCAAAAATGACTCATTAATCATTACTGAAAATTATCACAACCAATTGCGTTATTAATAATATATTAATGATGTTTCTGTAATTATTCCTTTGTTATATAGACGATGCTAACTATTTATTGTACGCCAGTTCTGTTGTATCCATATGATAGAATGCCTCGAGATGCCAAAAGGCAAAACCCGAATCGTTAGTGACAAAACATGTGGAATCGTACAAAGTTTCAACAATTTAAACCATAGTTTCATATTGCGCTCATTACAATAAGCTTATCAGTTGAATTCTGACTGCAAAGCATAACTGCATATACGAAGAAGGCTTCAAGTTTGACTACTTTGACTGAAAAACTATCAAAGTTAGAGAGAGCACAACTGGAATATTGAATACAGTCGTTTGATGCTATCTTATAGCCGAGTGGGTCATAATTTATTATAAGCATCGCTATGTTCGATTTACTCGCTGGTATTGACGATAACCTAACGTATGTAGGATTTCGTATGAACAGTTTGCCGGCAAATGTTGCAGCTCGCTACAGTTTACAGATAGTGGAAGCGCCTTCGTAGCACCTCTATCTACTTCCGCATCCTGTATGCTACGCTGTTTCTAGGGATTGTAATACTGGAAAAATATTTTAATATCGGTATTGGTAATATGAACATTGTATCATAACTCAAGGCTTGACCGCTTTTTGCTGAGCAATCCATTTGATTAAACTATTAAATTTCTTCACTATGCCGTCTTAGAAATATTTTTTCGGTACAGTAATACATATATTTGTTTCATTTATAAATAAAACTATATTTTTAATGTATGCTTTTAACCCAGGCGATTTAAAGAGTATAATTTTACTTCCCAAATGTTTACATTGTAATAAATATAAAAGGTGAAAAAAGGTGATATGAATCGATTGTGTTTTTTTTTACATTTTAACTCTTTTCCTTTTTAGTTGAGTATAAAATATTACTTGACAGAATACTTCAGTAGTGTTCAATTTTTTAACATAAAAATTTACAAGAAAAATTGAACACAAAAAATAACAAGTAAAAGTTTGTTAAAAAGTATATAGGTCCTTAATCCTTGGAACATTTTTTTTTTAAATTATCAATTTAATAAAATAAAAGTATATTAATATGCAATTTTAAGTGTGATAGAATGCCTGAATATATTGAAAGGTAGTCGCTGTAGAGATGAGCAATCTACATTGAATACGGTTCACGGGGATCCTATATGAGTTTATTTAATATATTATTTTATATATATATATATAGATAAATATACGATTCAATATACTATACTTGCCAGGGATGTAGATTTGTTAAAAAAACATGACTTCGACATCGAACAAAACACGACTCAGACTAAGAAAAGTCCTTTTGTCAATTTTTTCCTACTTTTCCTATTAATTTGCATTAAATAAAAGATCAACCAACCAACCCAGTAATTGGTTCATAGAGATATTCTCTAAAATTGTCGAATCGAAAAAAATGTAGGAATCTTTCGTTTTTCATGACACCGATTCTGAGATTGACAAAACACGACTTTGACTCAAGAGGTCTGATACACACTTATACTACAATAATATTAACAGACGCATACACATATTATTAAAAAAAATATTTAATGTATTGGTTAGAAAACAGTGGTGAATATTCTTATAACCGGTATTTGAGTTTTACACAAATACCGGGATCCCGGTTTTAATAGAGCCAATATTGCAATTGCTAGCTGTTACTGTGCGCTGGTGTCTTTATACAGCGTTTCGTCAATATTTATTCAAGTTGAACTCACGTTGATTTACCTAAAAAATATGTGTTATGTTATTACACGGTGAAAAAATAGCAATGTATTTTAGTTCTACAAATTTGTATTTTTGTAGAACTAAGATACATTGCTATTTTTTCACCGTGTTATAATGGAGTTGTACCAAGTGAATGCCAATTCAATCAATGTTATGTTATTTATTTGTTTCAAAGTGAAATAAAACAAAATTTATCAAATATGAAACACACAAATGCACGCAACGCTAATTTATGATGCTACATTTACTTATGGATAATGTCATATTATTTATTTGAAAAAAGCTCACGGCTAATATCGAGATATATAATTTAAATACTAATGCAAAGTGGTTTAAATATTGAAAATGAATTTTCATGAAAATTACTGTGTTATGGTGACTAGCAAAGAAACAAATGTATATTATAATATTGTTCACAGCATCTTTCTTCTCTTTTATGTAGGAATTTATTTAATTTAACAAATACGCTATTTTGATGAAACACAATTTATATATTAAATAAATTCTCTTAAAACAATCTTCGAACAGATTCTTAAAAGTATTTTGTATTTCAGTTAAAAATTTATTATCGGCAGTTTCTATTGTATTGAATAATTTTTCAGGCAGAATTAAGTGACAAATTGCAAAACATATGTATAAATTAATAAAACAAAAATATTGTTTTAAGTATATCAACTACTATCTTTAGACTTATTATTGAGTCAAATATTTTCTTTATTTGGGCAAAAAATATTTTTGGAAAACAAAAATATGCAAAACCGTACTTATAAAACAATTTTAAAGCTCTTTAAAATTGTCAAATAAACTGTCAATTCGAATTCACCAATACAGTCTAGTTTTTGTAGATATTTAAAGATGAATCTCGGGTCGTAAGCAACAATAGCTTTGAAAGCCAAAAAATATACGATTAAATTAAAATGTAGAAAGTCTCTCTGAGAAGCTTCAGTTAGTTGGAATTATAGAGTGCTTTCGTTGCGTAACATATTAATGGGTTCGTAGAAAAAAGTGAAATGTATATTTATTTGTTTGTCTTTGGGAACCTTGTTGAGCTGGTTGCAAAATACGCGCTGCTACAATAAATCCTAGAAGCCGATAGTCTATCGTCGTAGAAGCCTATCGTAGAGGAGGGTATGGGTTGAAGAAAACGCGCCAAAGTGCATCGCTTATGTCATGTATGTGAAAGCTTTAAAGTTCGTCTTTTTATTTATTAATATCACACCAAATGCAAAGAAAACTTTAATTTAAAAGTGCTATCTCAAGACTCATGTTTTTTTTTATGAGAGTATGTTAAAGAAATACTTTTGGCTAACTTTTTGCTTACATTACGTACCGTTTTAAAATTGGTTAAAAAACCTTAACGTGGTTTTTTATTTGAAAGTATTTATGTACGTGGCGTGTATTTTTTTTTCAAACTATCTGGTACATAAAAAAATATGACGTAATCAAAGCGAATAACTTATTTCATATCTAGACTCTCTTAAGCGCTATTTTTGTTTCTTTATTCTGTTAAAAAAGATATTAAATAACTGAAAAATCTTTATTAACTGGATTGGCATTCGCTTGTAAGAATTCTATTTAAGCACTGTGAAATGTGCCAATGTATTTTAGTTCTATAATTCTATTAAATCTGTTTAGTTCTATAGTTATAATATTGTAGAACTGAAATTATTGCTGTCTTTTCATCTTGAGAAAAATCTTTATTTATTTTTAAACTACAACATGATACACGAAGATAATAAATGCATTTTAATGTAAAAAAAAAAATAAAAAAACGATGCTTTTTTAATATAATAAAGAAACGCTTAATATTTTATGATTCATAACTAATTTATTACATATTGTAAGATATTAACTAGTTACTCATAAACATACCCGATTTGAAAAGCTAAAAAGCTCGAAAGAAAATGTACCTGGGGAAATATATCTTTCGACTTCTTCTACAATATATCAAAACAAGGAGGCAAAAATGAAAATTATATTTTCCTTTATAATCGCAAATTGTAAATCAATTTAAATAATAAAAACACATTTTTTGTATGTTTCCACAATTTGTTTTATGATCAGGATCGGTTTCGCTCGTCGCAAGCACTATCAACTGACTATACACAGCTACTGCTATCTGACAACTATTATATAAAATATGATGCCTTTCTACCAAGAAATGACTCTACAAAGATAAAATAAATAATCATATGTATTATTATTTATAAATAAATATATTAATCGAGTTCAGATATAATTCATCGGGCGATGAACTGTTAGAAGACACGTAGACTGGCGCTGAAGGTAACGTGCTTTGAATCGCTAACGTGTTCATCGTCAGATATGCACTTTCAATATTATGACTAAAACTCGAAGTCGAACATATTGCGTTTACCTTCCATAAAAGATATATTCTCTAAAATATCATATGAACTAATACGAAGAAATGCTTAGAAGGCAAAATATTGTTCATAACGCTTGTTCATAAATCAATAATTATTCATTCGAGTCGAACAAATTTAATTTGAATTCTTGAAACTGTTTAACATTTAATAAGTTGAGTGTCGTCATTAGGTTTCAATGCATCTCTAAGCATTCCATCATACAGATGCAATTGCAGAATTGCAGATGCAATATCAATCGATTCGCGCATTGGTAAATACCAGCCTTTATTTTTTATACATTATCAAATTAAAAAAATTGTTTATTTAAATACGTTATCTATTCATTCCAAGAGTGCTTCGATTTTCATTCGAAACTTCAAACGAAACGGGCTTTGTTCGTCTTTTAACTGCTTTGTAATGCAAACTTATTAAATGAACGGTCGACTTATTATCAGAGCAGTAACTGTCAAATTGTGTGCCGTCTCCCCTAGGTGTGTCACGGAGAAAAATACCTCAAAACTATTCTTGTTATTGCTCATTAAATCATTTTTTTTTTGTAAATAAGTTCAGAATGTATACATATGAATAAATATTTTTGACGTTGTTAATGTATAAAACTAAAATTAATTTTTCTGTGATATCCTTTATTCGTATTGTAAGTTATATATCCATCTTTAAATACATTTTTATTTGGTGTGCCAGTGTGCTGTGACGTAAAAAAGTTTGACAGACACTACTATTAAGTTTGAGCTTTACTCTCTAGGCAGCTTCCTTACTCCATCGGTAAAGGATATCTTCCGGTAAGTTTAGTACCGAATGAATTAGACGTGCTTAAGTCTAGGCCAAGCGATCCCGTCCATTGGCCTGTGGGGTAAATTGTATTTATCGATTGTGTTGGACTCCTCAATTACTTGGGTGCATATGAAAATTGAATGTTGCACTGGGGAATGATTTGCGCCGTGAGTTATGCTTTGCATATTGGATAGTACAAAGTAGATACTGATAAACACTCCAGAAATATAGTGTTCAATATCTGATTTCTTCAAATGGACACAATGTTATACTATCAAAAGTTAAGCAACCATAATTAAAGTAAAACTTCAATAACAATGTATTTTATAAAGCATATAGTTGATAATTATTTCGGCATACGCCCTCATCAGAACTATGTTTAAACGTAGATTTAATTGTCTATATACAGTTGTCAAAAAGGTACACAACATATCTTATCTTATGTTCCAACAAACTAATTTTATATTCATCATCATCATCATCATCATCAGCCGGGGTCGATCCCTCCCCCTGTTTTTTTTTTTTTTTTTTTTTTTCAGGGGGGGTTTGGACATAGCAACACCACGCTGCCCAGGCGGGTTGGTGTTCGGTTCTCTGTCTGGGTTTTCCTTCCCATAGCCAAGAGAACACGGCACGCGGTGTTCCCAAGCGGTCACCCATCCAAGCACTATCCGCGCCCAATGTTGCTTAACTTCGGTGATCGCACGAGAGCCGGCACTTACAACGTGGTACGGTCGTTGGCAATTTTATATTGTGATAATAAATTCTAAAATGTGGCAAATTGATTGTACGCATTTCTCGAAGTGAGAGTAAATCGAGGGTTTGTTTGGGGAATAAAAGTAAATTGTGAATAAGTATTGTAATAAAATGATGCATTAAAATTCCGTAATGGTCTGAGGAGCGGTGATAAATTTATATTTGTTTATTCATTAAGAATTTCATTGAATTGTTGTTGAATCTATTAATTTCTAACTGTTCCAATGGGGCTAAGGGTCTTTATAATAAAGATGTAAACATGTGGGAACTGAGTTTACATTCCTTAATTTTAATGTTAAATGTCCTGTCATAATATTATAAATTTTTTCCGGTTTTTTTTATTTGAATATTTCTTGTTTCGTCATTTACAAAGGAAATATTGATCAGCGAAGAAATAACATCATTTTTATTCCAAATATATCGATGAATGTGTTGCTAGGATTTTAGGCGAGATTGGGGTTTTTTTTTACTTTAATTGAAATGACAAAAGAAACAACGTGCTGTTTAGTACTATTTACATAAATTAATTATAAACAGACCAATATCGGTTCTGTTCATCACGATCGTAAGCAACTGACCAAAAGTTGTGGTTTATTTATTTAAATATTATGGTTTTTCATAAATTAGTGACCAAAAACAACTTAAAAGTGAAAAGAATTAATAATAAAAGCTTTAAAAATATTATGTTATGAATTTGTATAAAAATAAATATTTAAAAACTTCACGCATAGTCTATTGAAAAAAAAAAATTCGGACATTCACCGTAAGTAACAAATCCATCATACAAAAAGTTTGAAGAAAGTTTTTATTTTAGTTTAGTTATTTAAAAAAATATGGTAATGTTTGTAGTCTAATGGTATTTAACGTAGGGATTTTTAACTCTCTATTTACCCCGTTTTGCGGAAATTATATTACACAAAAAATACTTAAGAAATTGGAGCAGAGTTTTTTTGATTTTGGTTCAACTATGACAATCTTTTGTTTTATATGCGTGGTAATAAATGACTAAAAAATTGTGATAATAGCCTTTTATTATATCGGTTAATAATATTTTCAATTGAAAAACCGGTACCGATCTTTGTATCATATAATTGTGGAAATAGTACTGATGGTTGTTTTTTATTTATTCAAACACAAGCTATTACATTATTTTTATTTTGAACCAACCATTGCCTCTTGGAATAATCAATGCAATATATTGTAATATACACTCGTGTAGTATTATAGATATGTTTTGAGGTACACAGTTGCCGAGGCGTGCAGTTAGGGCAATTCCCAGGTGATGGGCGTGTCACTGAACCTCGTCAGACCTTAGGTCAAGTATAAATTTAAAGTGTGATTGGATATCACTTTATTCTACTTCAATATATTTTACTATATAAATAAGTCAGACACCTGCGTATGTCAGTATGTAAGTTTCGATACTAAAAACACAATGTTTGGCAGTATTTTCGGTTATATTGGTTGCTGGTTTGGTAATAAAAACATGAAATACAGGTAGTCTTCGACTTCCAACCATCCGCACTTACGACCAAAAAATAGCATTTTTTTAAAAATTTGCATTACGCTGCAATATACAGGGAAAAAAACCACAAACAACTCAAATGTTACTGGAATTTTTTTTTAAAGAGACTACATCTGCTTCTTCTTCCACTACTGACGATGAACCAATGGATTGTATAAATTATATGTACAATATATAAGTACAGATGACGAAAGATTTTAAATATTAATAAAGAAAATATTTTATTTTGTATTACTAAATAAGTATTAATTCAACAATAAAAAATATTAATAAACACACATGTTTTATTTTAATATGAAAGTACATACATATTTCGTATGAAATTCGACTTACGACCAAAGTCTCGGAACGTATCTCGGTCGTAAGTCGAGGATAACCTGTATAGCGATGTTATCATTTACTATCTTTTTAAATAATAAAAACACGTTTTTAGTTCGATTTTCATACTAAATTTTTTGACCAGGACAGGTTCACTCGTCGTGAGTATTATCAAATCATCAGTGGTTAACCTGATATTAATTATATAATATTGTGTAAATTTTTAAAATTTTCTGTGGCCCATGTTTATCCGTTTATATCGAACAGACAAGTAGAAGCATATCCACTCGAGCTAAGGAGCATATAAGATCATTCAATAATAAACAATCAGATTTCCAATTTGCAAATCATATTATGAAAGAATCGCATATGCCTACGTGTTTACATCTTTGTAATAAAAGTCGCAAGATGACGGCTTTGGAACAGTTGGAAATCAATATATATCAATTGTCACACGAAATTTTAAACGAACATACAAATATAAGTCTTTCGCCGCTCCTACGACCATTGCGAGGGGCTAATGCATTTCCGTAATAAATCACTTCCGGCCAATATTTAAGCTAATTGAAATTGCTGTCTGTTTAGTTTCATTTAAATTGTTTTTTTTTAGTTTTATTGCTAGCAGGAAATAAGCTAGGTTGTTAAAACAGAAAAGAATATAATATGTATTGTGTACCTTTTTTTTACAGCTATATATAGATAAGCAAATGTACGTTTAAAAATAGTTCTGACGATGGCGTGAGCCGAAATAGTTATTAAGTATATCTTATAAAAAAAATTTAAGAAGTAAAATACATTGCTTTTTTTTCACCGTGTGTTAAATAGTTGCATAAACTACTTCATCGTTCAAAAGCGATATTATTTTTTGCATCACGAAAATATTTAGACGATGCACCGAAGAAATCGATATATGCGGGATTAATAAACGTTGTTAAAACAACATAAACTGAATAAGAAATGTAAGAAAACTGTTGTTACGACGAACAATCAACTATATCTTTTAAAATTTTGAAGGACTTAATACACATTGATATTTTTTCATCGTGTTATAATGCATTTCAATCGAGAAATGATAGTTGACACATAAATAGCTATCGCTTACTGTGAATATGATTTAATATTTAAAGTTATTGTTCATAAAAATTCATTCAATTCATTCATCTTTAAAACCTTTTTGTATACTATTAATCATTTTTATTTCAAACGCATCCTGGTGTATTGAAGTGATTCATTCTATATAAAACACCTCATTTAATGTCGAAAATATTTTTTGCTACAAGTGTACTTAAGCAAGAGCGGGTAATTCTAGATTTATTTTAACACACAAGTATCCTACTGACCCGGATAAGAAGAGCCCTTAAAAGCTCGACCGGAAATAGGCGCTAAAAAAGATCGCCTGCCCACCCTGACGGTGAAGCCGCTAATCTTAGCGCGACAGTGACTGATAATGGATTACAAACTTACGCTCATCTTGTCCTACGGCAGCCGCTACGGCGTAGAGCCTCTACAAGTTTTCAGAGTGCAATTTTGTTTTGACATATAAGTGTATCTTATTTTATCGATATTTTTAATGAAATCTTATTAATAAAATATAATTATTAAAAATGATCAAAACTCTGAAAAAAACTTGTTAATAGGTAAGGGAGTGTTGTTTTTATTGGCAATTTGAAATGTACGTTCCAAATATATTATATTTTGTCAGTTCTGTTGCGTCCGTGTGATAAAATGCCTGAATAAGCCGATATGCGAAACCCGGTCGTTATTGGCAAAACATGTGGAATCGTACAAAGTTATAACAATTCAATTTTCTTATTAGAATCGTGTCTGCAGACATCGATGAATATCTGTGATGTTTGAATGTATTAACATCCGTTCTTTTTTAACTAGTTGATGTCTAGTCATCACTGTCTAGTTCCCTTGTATCACTATTCTGTGTGAAAAAAAATGGGCTAACAGATTGTACCAGTTTATGATATCGACTGAAGGTGCTTGATGGAATATCAATATCAATTATTATCACAGGCAATTGTGTTAATTAATATTATTAAATTTGTTTAAGCTGCAATTTACTGCTTGTCTTGGGGTAAGTGTTTCGTGTAATCTATAACTTTGGTATATAGACGATGCTAACTGTATATTTTACGTCAGTTCTGTTTCATCCGCGTGATAGAGTGTTTGAGGATGCCGAAAACGATTTCACAACGTCTGTTCAGTTATTTTTGTCAGTTCTGTCGCATATGTGTGATAGAATTCCCGATGATACCGTAAGACGAAACCCCGGTCGTTAGTGGCAAAACATGTGAAACGTACAAAGTTGTAAAAATTCGAATTTGAGATTGTACCAGGTTAAAAATAGTAAAATGATGTGCCTTAAACATCAGTTTTTAAAATGATATTATTATAAAAAACGCTAAATATTTTTTTATAGTCATTTTAAATTGTTTTCCGTCATTTTACGGTAGAAAGGCGTTACATTTAAATAACAATACACGACGATTATTAGTGTACTATGGTATGTCGTATCATTTTATTTAATCAATATAAGAACTGGTTTCACTCATTGTGAGTATTATCAACTGATACAATACTATTTGGAAAAAAAATGATACAAGATTTTGAATCAATCGATAGATACATACAATACAAATAGTTAAGGAATAAAAAACATTATTTAGAGATAATCAAACAAAATATATGTAAATGAAGTAAAATTGTTCACGAATAAAATGCTAAGGATCTTTAGTTAAAGTAAAATAAATAATATAATATGTGATATGAGAGTTTTAACGGATTTATATATATATATATGTGAATTTCTTAAAATTTGAAATAAGTAAATAAGTAAATCCGCTAGAAGTTATAGAGATTCTATGCAATAGAGTTGTAAAACCATTGGTTCAACTCCCTCACCTGTGAGATAACCACTTGAAATGTTTTGAAAAAAGGAGCAAAAAAAACCTCTCCAGAATGGCGACACAATTTGGCAGCTTGAAAAAGTTGCTTCTACGCGGGGCATGATAAGATAGCTTCCAGAAAAGCTCAGTCGCCCAAAATGAGACGATTGCAAAAATAACATTATTGACTTTTGGATGAATCTAAATGTAATTCATTTTTGTACCAAATCTCTTCTCGTTAATGTTTAACAACAAAAAGAAAAATTTGACTGATCGAATCGGATGACAATATAGCAATGTATTTTAGTTTTACAAAATTTATTAGGTATATAGTTGATAGCTATTTCGGCATACGTTCTCATCAGAACTATGTTTAAAAATACATTTACTTTTCTATAATATGTATGGATCCTGATCAGAATTATATAATTTTATTAATTTTATAGAAGTAAAGTACATTGCTGCTTTTTTTTAACACGAGAAAAACTTACGTTTGTTAATGCCATCAAATACAAGTGGTTGTCCCACCTCCACCGGTTATGCGTATGCAGTTGCTGCGTCATGGCCGGTTTCTACAAGGTAATATTAATAAAGAATGAAAAAAATACTCCTTATTTTCTTGGCCTAACACAAAGTTGCTTAGACAGATCTTTAAAGCATGCATTGTTATACTCAAAAGAGAAGAAATGGAGATAAAAAAAATGATTTTCTAAGCCACATAGCTTCATTGATGTTAAATATACTGTGAATCTATGTACTGAAAATACATGCCGACATGGCGGACGAGTTAAAACTGCTCAAATTTGAATCTAAAGTCAAATTGATAATATTTCGTTCTCCAATTATCAAATGCCTCAAAGTTGGCCTTGGTTGATATAAAAATTGCTTAGAAATCATTTTTTTATTTGTTGGTTTTCAATTGCCTATATATTTTATACGAATACAGAATTCCGTTAAGGGATAATAAGTAAGGTTTCATGGATCTAAATTGCAGAGTAGATATGAAGGCTCATGCTAAATATAATAAACTAAAAAAATATTTGGTCATTTATCCATCATCTTTACTGAGTCTAATCCAATGAAATGTTTTTGCGAATTTTATATGCCATTTAAAAACGATGCGCTGGAAGTAATCTCGTAATTTGTTTGCGTTGAACGAAGAGGTGAGCGATTGATAAATTTTGTTTTAATCTTCGCTTATTTATAACGAAAAAAGGTAATGAATTTAGTACTGGGACGAAAAACCCCCATCCGTGGAAAGTGTGAAATTTAGGGAAGATAAAAGTGGATGAATTTTTTAAAATAAAATTTTCAATTCGAGTGGTTTGAAAATGTGACTTGAAGAATCGTGCACACCAAGTAGACAGTTATCATTTCATGACTGCACATAAGGTAACAGACACATTGATCAGCCAGTTATCGCTGTAGGTTGTTTCGATAGATCGAAACTAGTCAGTTCTGTTGCGTCCGTGTGATACAATGCCTGAAGATGCCGAAAGGCGAAACCCGGCTCGTTAGTGACAAAACATGTGGAATCGTACAAAGTTGTAACAATTCAAATTTAATATTGAAATTTCATCATGCACCTTCAGCCGATATCGTTAATTAGATCAACACTAGTTTATTAGAAAGGTTTTATTGAATAGATTTTTTATATTAAAGAAGTATGCGAATTGTTCTGTTGTTTTGTTTACATGTTTAATTATGTTATGAAGATATTAACAAAAAGGACTGTGATTAGCAACAATCAAAAAGTTATTGGCCAATTTTAGAATAATGCAGTTTTTTATTTATTTAAAATTACATATTATTGATTGAATTGGCATTCACTTGGTAGAACTCCATTATAACACGGTGAAAAAATAGCAATGTATTTTAGTTCTACAAAATTATTTTTAACAAATATAGTTGATAGCTATTTCGGCTTACCCATCGTCAGAACCATCTTATAGTTCTGACGATGGCGTGAGCCGAAATAGCTATCAACTATATTTGTTAAAAATAATTTTGTAGAACTAAAATACATTGCTATTTTTTCACCGTATTACATATTATGTTTAAAAATAAAATACAATATTAAGTTATACTTCCGCAAATTTATACAATAAAGATCATGTTTACTGAAGCATTGATCATTTGATAATGTTGGCGATGGGCGAGAAATAAAAATTGTGTTTCATTGTTTATAAGTATAATATAAAGCCTCTCACGAAAATAAGACCATATTTAAAATGATTCTTCGATGTATCGAATTGTGGCAACAGGAAAACTTCTTCCGAATAAGATACCATTACACGTCATTTTTATTCCTGATACAGTGGAACCTCGATTCCACGTTTATTAAGGGATCCTAAAAATTTAAAAACGCAGTAAAGCTTGAAATAATAAAAAGAAATGTATGATATCGACTGAAGGTGTTTGATGGAACTTCAATATCAAATTTAAATTATTACAACTTTATACGATTCCACATGTTTTGTCACTAAAGACCTGGGTTTCGCCCAAAGCCGTCAGTTCTGTTGCATCCGTGTGATAGAATGCCTGAATATGCCAAATGGCGGAACCCGGGTCGTTAGTGACAAAACATGTGATATCGTACAAAGTTGTAACAATTTCAAAAATAATAAGAAAATTCGAATCTTAAAAAAATATAAATTACTTCTTTTCTAAAATTGGTAAATATGGAAGGGTTTTGTAAAAGTTGTATTAATTTAATATTATTAATTGAAATATTTTAATTGTATTTTAAACTTCGTGTGAAATTTTCTATCAAAGAAAATCTCAAGATATTTGAGCGAACTATATATTTCATCATTAGTTTATTCGGTTAATATATAAGATTTAATGTATTCAAACTCACAAATTGTATTGGATAGAAGATTAATCTACGAAAACCGTTCAATCGGAATAATATTTAAAACGGAAGCATAATATTTAAGCGATAGTTAATATGGGATGATTTAACAATGTTCTTATAGGTGTTTGATGGGACTATAAAAAAACGAAAGAGTAATCCGAAGAAACGTATAAGCATTGTGAATATTTTTTTAATTCCTTAAATTCAACTGAAAGACAGACTTTGTTTTTAGAGATAAATGTTTTGTCTACACATTGTCTACTGACATTTAAGAGTGTGAAAAATAAAGTAACATTCTCAATATCACGAAAATCTTAAATAGCATCGTATGTCACCCTGTCTGAGAGATAAATGAAGCTATACGGCGTCAAAGAATGACAAATGTTTGTATAGAATTTATCTGGATCATACAGTCTCATCTCTGTATTAATGAGGATACATGTACATTCGAATAAACAGAGTAGTACGAAGTTATGCGATGCATTAGGTCAACGAAACGCGATAGTGTGTCCATTGCTTGATCAATTGATTAAATTTCAATTTAAATTGTTGACAAATCCACTTTTTATGTCGGTCACAAACTAGGTATCACTTTTTGGTGACTTCAGGCATTAGTCAACACGAATGCAAAGAACTGACAGACATCAAAAAGTTTGCGTCAGTTATATTTAAAAGAAACTACTTACTACTAAAATATAATATAAACACCCTGATTCTACAAGCTAAATATATCACTTTTAAGGAGTTAATTGACACTTTTTGGTGAAAACGTATGATACTTAAAATGATGAAAACCCATTTTTAGCATTTATTTCCACAAATATTTTATAATCAGGACCGGTTTTGATCATAAAATATATTGTAGAAATAAGTACGAAAAATGTGTTTGTACGATTTTAAAAAGTTAAATATATATACCTGAAATAATTTTATAACTTGTAATTTGATTGAATAAAATTAACGACTAATGAAGAGATTTTCATAATAATCAATTGCTATTACATTTGATAATTTAATAGCAGATAGATAGAGAGAATAAGATATTCAGAGATACTTGCATGATTTAAATGAGTGGGATTTGGTAGAATCAGATAATCAATTGCATATGCCAGATTGTAGACTAATTGAACTAACCTCACGCAAAGGTGAATTCGGAATGGTCAGTTGTTCGTGTAATACAGGCATTGAAATAAGTTGAGCTCTTAATTTTTGACATTTCATGAGATTAAATCAACTTCATTAAAGCTTTTGACTGAATAAATTGCGCTGACTTAAAAAAGCAACTCGCATTATTAACTGGAAGATCAATATATGTGTAATTGTATTTGCAATGTTTAATGAATTTTATAAATATTTTGAATCAATATGTTATTTCACTTAAGTGATTATCTGATTAATTCATACTGAAGCGACAATATGCAGTTGTCAAGACATGAAATGATACTGTTTGTAGTCGAAACAGGCGTGCTGTTAAAAGCTGTAGGTTATTATACCCAAGAATACAAATTATGAGCTTTTACGAAGACTGGCTTGATTAATGGTTTTGCAACTGCAACACTAAAGCTTCGCAAATGAGCTTATGGGGAATTTCTATGACGAGAAGTTATTACCCCGTGATGGATATTGCACGATATTGCTTTCTCGTAAATTGTTTATGGTTTGATATTTATGACTAAGGATTAAAATAACGATATTACATATTACTCACTTTAAAAGAGGAGATTGAACTATACCACGTTAATATTATTTGTAAAATTATTACAGCTTGTGAATAGCCAGTGATTTTTCTTTCAAATTTATAGTGAGGTGTTCTTGTAGCAAGTTACAATTTTTATATGTAACGACAATAGAAACGTGAAAGCTCAGAATAAAAAGCTTGTAGCTAAACCCGTTTTTGATCTACTTTTCTTTACTCATAATTTATAATAATTTCAACGAATCGTAAGTGTATATGATACATAACATTTTTTTTCTTTTTTTCTTGAAGTCATATTGGGTTGGACCCCACACTTATATTGTATTATTAAGCTAAAGATTGATGTTAACTAAACTTATATTGCGTCATGCACAATGGATTGGGTGTAAAATTACTAAATGTTCCAATATTGGAACTCTGGGCAAAAATGGGCTAATGAGCCAAAATTTGGCATGACTATGATTTTTCATGTGATCTTTAGTGGGTAATGCTTGATTTAAGCAAAATCGGATTTGATATTGAAAATATTAAATTGTGGTATAATATTATACTAAGAATTTTGTTAAATTATGTAATTTTAAAAATTGAATTGAATGTGCTGAAAAATATAGTTGATATATGCGTAAGTGAGAAAGGATTCTTGTTCATGTCTATTGCCTTAAAATCACATTTTAAAACTTAAATTTTTATCAACGCCAAGCTCGTTTCAGTTTTTCTAAAACATAGACTTGAAACCCAACTCCCTTTTGCTTTTGCACACAGGCACATTCATCAATAAATATAAACCTTATACCTAGTTAAAAAATACATAATATTTTGCTTTGATAAAGATATTAAAAAGAGAAAGGTTGTTTACAAAGTATTTATGAAGTCTAAAAAACTGTTTACTCAATAACAAGTTATTCACATATTTCATAGCTTGAGAATTCATATGATAGGAATTTTCATTTAAAAAATATTTATTTCATAATTACACGTATGGAGCACTGTCTACAGAATGTTTTAAGTGCCACTAAAATATTTGAAAGCTTACATTTTTCTTTCGCATTTGCGTGAATATATTAAGTGGCAGGGGTTTTAAATGAATTAACAGAAATATTATTTAAAATTAATTTGAATATTTCAATTATTAATTTGGAATTAATACTGTAAAGATTCATAATAATAAGGTATAATATAATTTATTAATATTTGATCATTGTCTTGGGAGATGAGTGGTGATTGACGATATCTTTTTTTGTATCGAACAATAGAGCGAGCAATAGTAAAATAAAATGAAAGGCAATTTCAAAATAAGTATGCTTATTGATTGGTGCGATTTAACCCTACAAAATCAAAGACTGATACATGTCGAAAAAACACCTTTCCTTTTTTTATATAAAACATAGTCCTTAGTATTATTTCTACTAAGATTATAAGAAATATTTTTCAACTGATGTAAAATAAGATATTAATTACTAGTTATTGGCACATTACAAGTTCCATTTACTGACATTTTTGAACAACGATAGCGCATTTTTAGGTAAAGTAAAATAGCTATATATCAGTTTATTTCTTTATTAGATTACAATTAAGCTATTTAAAATAATGAAGCAAACATGTGAGTTTAATTATCTTTAAAACAAGTTTTATGATTTATAGCACTGTTGCTTTCGGGTACCGATTAAGCGATGCTTATATGTTATTCTATAATATATGCAAGATTTATAAAAAAAATGGTAAATGAACTTTGATTCAGTGTAAAATAAAGACTGTAACGTTACATTTTACTTGTAAATATTTACTGCAGAAAAACGATATTTTTTTTATATATTTTATGAAGTATGAATAAAATCTCGAAAGTTCTTTATCGTGAAACGCTTTTTAGGAGCTTTTGGCGTAACGAAAAAATCTTTTTACAATGACATGTAACTTTTCCAAAGACTGCTGCTTTCAGAAAAAGATGGATTCGTGGCTTAAACGGAAATTCATGTTTCACATCCTTCGCACATGTTTCTACGACTTCTATTTAGATTTTTTATAAATATATTGTTAACAATGTGTCAAATTAATTTTTTTTTATTTTTGAAACTATATTCAGCATTTTTTAAATGATTTAGTTATCTTTCTGAATCGATTTCAAAATATTTTGATATATATATATATATATATGTATTAAATAGTTCAGAAAATGTCAATCATAGCACGGTGTAAGATTAGAAATGTGTCGTAGTTCTACAAATTTTTTAAAAGATATAGTTGATAGCTATTTCGCCTCACGCCATCGACAGAACTATGTTTAAACGAACATTTGCTTATCTATATATAGCTGTGTAGAAAAGGTACACCATACATCTTCTCTTATGTTTTAACGACCTAGCTTATTTCCTGTTAGCAATAAAACTAAAAAAAAATATATAAAATTTAAATGAAAATAAACAGACAGCAATTTCAATAAGCTTAAATATTAGATGGAGATGGATTATTATGGGTATTAGCCCCTCGCAATGGTCTGAGAAGTGGCGACCGACTTATATTTGTTGGTTCATTTAAACTCGAACTTCTCGATTTAAACTCGGTTCGTCGAACTAGTGTGAGCCGAAATAGCTATCAACTATATCTTATAAAAAATATGTAAAACTCAAATAGATTGCTATTTTTTCACCGTGTTATAATGGACTTCTACCAAGCCAATTCAATCAATCAATCATATAAGTCTAACATGAAAATAATTATGACAATTTAATAAGTTTATTTATTTTACCGGAAAAAGCTTGATATAACTACATAATTATCAAGTGAAAATACTAAAATGTTTCTTGATAAAATTTTAAATACGGCTGTTGAAATCTATTTCGGTTTTCGCAATTGCAAGAGAGACAATAAATGAACCACATCAATCACAACTTCGATATTTTTACTTTGACAAAAAAGAAGACCATAGATAGTGTTGAAATAAATACTCATATATGACCGATTATTGTGTTAAAATAAATCTCACTTGTCAAGTACATTCTTTTTTCCATTCAAATACAATTCCAAGTACATTCAAATTATATAAAAATTAACGTTTGTTTGTTTGTTCGTTACGTATGCGTTTATATACCGTTAATTTAAATGAACCTTTGGGAATTATTGTGCACATACCTACTAAAGTATCAACTGATACACTGGACTATGTGGGAGTGCTTCTCACATAGTCAGCTTTGTGTGGCCTGCTTACGTGTCGTAAAACCCGATTTTTTCTTTTACGCAACAGAGGGATAAATATCAAATATTTTGTATCTAAAAGTACTTCGATTGAATTGCAACAATTGCCGAGTACTCCCAAGTATTATATACAAGAGTTGTTTATATATTTTTTATATAAATATATAAACTTATGCTTTTTCGACAGAAATGTAGCTTTCAGAGAGGTTTTTCATACAACTCGATTAGACCTTCGAACGAATAAGTAAAACTGCAGAAAAAGCTCTATGAAGCTCAACACTATTTATTTGTTTTTTTTTTCAATAATAAAAACACATTTCATGGTACTATTAATACAATATAACTTATGATGAAGATTTTGCTCGAATCAGTTTATAATGCTCGCGATGAACGAAACCGGTCCAGATCATAAAATATAATGTGAAAATAAGTACTAAAAATGTGTTTTTATTATTTAAAATATTTATTTCCTCCAGGAAGTGACAGTTAACACATATAAAGTAACCACCGAGTTGATTAAGCATCGATAATTCATTCCATAATAGTTTATAATTTTCTTTCAAATAACAAAGAAAACTCGCAGCGTGCGAACTTAAGATGTGTTGAATTGAAATCACCAGTGTATTTAAGATATCAATGCTAAGATTGTTTGTACTGTTTCTAGAATTTTCATTATTTTATTTGTATTTTAGCAACAAATTTATGTAAACATAATTTATAATTTTCATATGTATGCATAGTCAATTGAATTGATCGCAAAATGTTCAGAATACTGATTACAATAGAACGTTATTCTCAATGTATGGTTATTAATAAAACGATGCGATATCAATGTTGCTATACCCCTGAATTGGAACATGCATTAGCTCAGCTTAGAACGCGGCCAGTGAAGCTAATTGCAACAGGCCAGTAGACGGCAACTGGCGGTGCGAGTGCCCACTCAGCACTTTTCCCGAACGAGCTTAAAATGTTTAATTTAGTATGCCGGCGAAACGCTTCGTAAGCATTTCAAAGCAAAGGCATAACTGATATAGGTTCCGCTAAAAGCCGCTTGTGAGTGGCGCCGTTTTGGACAGTTTTGCGACCCGTTTGGAGATGATAGAGTAACATGCTAGTAATCATAAATTTAAAGATAAATATAAAAATATGAATGCAAAAAATAAAAGTCAAGCTTAAAAATTTATGATTATTAAATAACAGCATCTTTTATTAATATCATTAGTCTATACACTTTTAACGTGTTTTTTACTTAGAATGACTTGAATGCCTGAAGATTCCAAAAGGTGAAACCTGGGTCGTGAGTAGCAACGCATGTAAATTCGTACAAATTTTCAACAATTCAAATTTAAAATCGTATACTTCACAAGTCACAGTTAATTAATTTATGAAATCGACTAAAGGTGCTTGATGGAGTTTCAATATCAAATTCGAATTGTTACAACCTTGTACGATTCCGCATCTTTTGTCACTAACGACCCGGGTTTCGCCTTTTGGCATCTTCAGGCATTCTAACACACGGATGCAACAGAACTATGTTCTCAGTCAGTTAAATATTATAGATTCAATTTGCAATAATTTTGTAGAGCAAGTCGTAATGTGATGAAAGCTACTGGTAAATACGCATATTTACTTCTAAGATGTTAACTGTCACTTCTTGGTGGAAATGCATGATATATTAAATAAAAACAACACATTTTTTGAGTCAGTTGATAATGTTTGCGATTGTGATAATGATTTAAAATATGTTGCGGAAATAGTACAAAAAAAATCCCTTATTAACATGTATTACTTGAAATAAAACAGAAACGATTATTCAAAGTAATCGCTTATAATTATGTTTTTTAAGGGTAAAATTTTTAAATTGCCTCGATGAAAAAATATCACATAATTTCATAGTCTTTATAACCGAGAAGTATTGGTTAAAGCGAAATGGATGTGTTTGAACCATTTCAGTAATCCGGTTGTCGTTTGAAGGATTTGTCTGTCTTTGACGCTAGCATTTAAAATCTGCGTGCGATTTGACGAGAGAATTTCCGCGAAAATGAATTTACTGGGACCGAATATTTTATTAAATACCATGTAAATCCACACATCCATTAAAGATGATATAAATTATGCAATAAATAGGTAAGTAATATTATTTATTAAAATACGTTTTGATAATCTTCTTTGCTGTAAAAGCTTAATATATTATATACACCCAGTAGCAAATAATAAATAACATCATAAGAATATTAAAATAAAATATTGAACCATTTATTTTACGAAGCACTTACACTTTGTTATGTCAATATGATGTTTTTTTACGAAACAGATATAGTGTCTCTTTTTTAATAATAGTGTAATAAACATGAAATTGTATTATACTTATACAGGGTGTTTGTTGGAAAGGTTGACAACGTATTTTTTTAATAACATTGATCACTTTTGAAGTATAAATTATCACTTCTCAATATAAAGGTTTTATATATAAATAATTAAACTACTACTACTGAATTACTAGTTCTAAAATAACAAAATTGTGAAAATAGAAATTAAATCCTTTTGATGGATTCTGTGGTAATTTTATGGAAGTTTATTTTAAAATCAAATTTGAAATAACTTTGACTTTTCCTTGTATTGGAAACGTAACAATACGTGAAATAACCGATGTTATTTTAAATTTAATATTAGAATGAACTTCCACAAAATTACCACTGAATCCATTGAAAGGATATGAGTATTATTTTACAGTTTTTGAAATCGTAGAAGTATTATTTAACATCGAATTTTGATTATTTGAATACAATATTTGTTTTTTGAGAAGTTGTAAAACTTTGTTGGAATTACATTTTAATTAAGCCAAAAGCATTCCAATTCTAGTCTCGCTCAACAACGTTTAACAACATTCTTTATTAACAGTTACTTTAAAGTCGCGACACTTTCTTGGTCAGCGGTTGAGGCCCTTGTGTGTTAATTTGTTAAATATCATAGCTTATTTCTTCAAATTAATTTATTGTACAATATATATCAGCTTTTTATGGGAAATTAATCGATGAAGGTTTATAAAAAACTATTATTTTGCGACTAAAACACGGTGGCTTATTAAATATATATGCCAAAACTATCACGACAGTTTTAACCAAAATGGCGACCAAGCAATGAAATGAACCTTTCTCTACGAACACTCTGTATATGAACACCAAATGTATTTTAAATTCACGGTGTTAACTGTTATTTTTGGTGGAATAATAATTCGAAAAAAGGATATTTACATTGTAAAATTGTGGTTTATTTCTTCAACTTTTGTTTTTTTTTATTAATATATCTTTTAGGATTTTAGGAGAATTTGTTAAATAGTGTCATTGATGGTAGACAAAACTCCATTTAAATATCTTATTCAAAACGTTTGAGAAAGAAAGAAAAAACCATAAGTTTTGCAACTTCTGGGTCATTATTTGAACAATAATATTTATTTTAAAAAAATCCATTATTTTTTCGGGATTTAAATATTTTTTGCTATGTTTATGACCCTATACTCGGTTATTTGAATAATTCAAACAAAAAAAAAACAAATCTGGGTTACGTAACACAAGAAAGTATTAAATATTTTTTTAAACAAAAGATAGCAAACAATGTTTACATAACATTCGATGTTTGAAACAATTCTGGTATTATTTCGAAATTTTGTATTCACACCGAGCCTCAAACGGAAAAGAAGTACAAATGTAGACAAAAAAAAAGAAAAAAACTTTAAACATTTTCACGCTGCATTAAACAAAAGATATGTAGAGAAGTGGAGCATGTTGGGAAACAGTGGAGTCTTTGAAAAACTAAAAATGGGGTTCTGATTGTAGTTAAACATATTTATTTTTGTATTTTGAGGTGCTTTGAAAATGATGGAACTGTAAAAAAAATGTTTGGTTTGTTTTGTTTGAAAAAATTAAAGACAAATGAATTTTAAAAACTTTGTACGATTCTACATCTTTTGTCACTAACAACCCGAGTTTCACCTTTCGGCAACTTCAAGTATTCTATCACACGGATGCAAGAGAACTGACACTCAGTAAACAGTTAGCATCGTTTATATACCAAAGGAGTTAATTTATATAAAAACACAGACCCCAAGGTAAGAACTTAATGACTACCATTATAAATTTCAATAATACTCTATAATTATTATAATACACGATTGCTCGTGATAAATTTTACTAACGAAAAATATAACTGTTAATGAGTCATTCATGAAAGGATTTTACAACAGATAATAATAATTAGCTTTCATTAAAATGTAATTGGGATTTTTCTTTACTTAGAGTAACTTGAGTGAATGAAAATGCCGAAAGGCGAAACCCGAGTCGTTAGTGATTAGGCATGTGAAATCGTAGAAGATTATAACAATTCAAATTTGATATTGAAATTCCATCAAGCACCTTTAGTCAATATCATAAGTTATTTTTTTAGTTATATACTTACCCTACAATAAGTAATCTCTGTAAAAAATTGTATCGTTGTATACATTGCAATTTTTTCAACTTGTTATAATGGAGTTCTACAAAGTAAATGCTAATTCAATCGATATATTATCAATCACCACCGCAACCCAACTATGAGAGTTTAAAAATCATAAAAATACACAATTAGTTAATTCAAATGGAAATAGTGAACCAAAAAAGTTGCATAGTAGCAGCTGGTGATACGCCACTGGGTTGGAAATGTAATTCTCCTTTAAAAGAGCACAGTGACGCCACAATGAGAAGGGGCTTCGGGCAGAACTGCGGAGGGAGGGTCGTTCAATTTGTAACGCGACTTTAATGACAGGACTCTAGACATTAATGCGGTTTCACATGAATATGTAAAATCTAGCGACGTTTGCAGAACGATTTAATGCTATATTTCAATAACATATATATATATAAAAGTTCCTAGTACATAAAAGTGTACAATTAAATGAAGTTAAATGTTAGTTATATTTTTTATTATATCGACTGAAGGTGCTTGATGGAGCTTCAATATTAAATTTGAATTGTTGCAACTTTGTACGATTCCATATGTCTTGTCACAAACGACCCGGGTTTCGCCCTTCGGCATCTTCAGGTATACCATCGTCAGTAAGTCAGGTATTCCATCGTCATCGTCAGTTCTGTTGCATCCGTGCGATGGAATACCTGAAGATGCCGAAGGGCGAAACCCGGGTCGTTTGTGACAAGACATATGGAATCGTACAAAGTTGCAACAATTCAAAATTAATTATTTTGTTTCTGAAGTTCTGTCAGTTCTGTTGCATCCGTGTGATAGAATGCCTGAAGTTGCCGAACGGCGAAACCCGGTTAGTGACAAAAAATGTGGAATCGTTCAAAGTTGTGACAATTCACATTTGATATTGAAATTCCATCAAGCACCTTCACTCGATATCATAAATTATTTTGTTTCTATTGAAAAATTGCGTTTATACTAAGATCTACAAAGGTTCTAATATTTTTCGTCACAATAGACACACTTAGGGTTTTATGATATTAATATAATTATATATAATTAATATGATATATGAAGATATTGTGTCGTGTGGTGTTTTCAGGGAATTAAATCAAATAAAGTTTATTATTATATGTCAATGTTACTTTTATTTAAGCGACTTTATACATCAAATTTAAGATAAATTGTGATTTTATCATTGTACAGTGGAACTTCGATTCCACATTTTTCACCGGAATGCTGGAAAGCTCAAAATAATAAGAAATAGTATAATTGAAAAAAAAACATTAATTCCCCTCCCCTTTAACTTACGAAAATGGGACTTCGAAAAAATGATAAATATAAGAGTGTGTTGTATAAGTAATACTAATTAAATCTTATTTATTGAAATAATCGGATAGCGTTTCAAACTTCTTCTTGTGAAATTCTTTACCAAAGAAAACCTCGAGATATTCGGACGAACTATATAATTCAACATTAATTTCTTTAGTTGATACAAAAGATTTTATGAGATTAAACTCACAAATTGAATTTGACAGAAAGATTTATCTACCAAAACCATTCAATCGGGATAATATTTGAGACGGGTCCATAACACTTAGACAATAGATCGAGGAAATTGATAAATCAGGGAACAGTAAGCGAAGGATTCTTAAACATTATTCTTATGAGTGTTTGAAGGCACTGTAAAAAATGAACGATCCATTCGGGAAATCGTATTATGCGAGAATCGTTGATGGGAATTCCACTGTATTTCAAACGTTTTTTGGGTATTTTAATGCTTTATAAGCAAAATACAAAAAAAAAACAAAGAAATTCTTAAATAACTTTAAACAACACTTTGATTATAATAATATGGCATTCCCCTAAGCAAAGATTGGCCAGTACGTGATGGATCATTTCAAAGCCGTAATGTTTTTTTCTTTCGTCGAAGACAACTATATCATGTTGATTAATTGGTTTTTCATTTTAAAGTAGATTCTCAACAGGACGCAAGTTTCCGTATAAGCTCTAATGATGTTATCCGGTGCCCTAATGACCTACAAACTTAAAGCTCTATAGTTCGCACCGTAATTTTCCGTGAAACGATTTTCAGTGGATGAAAATCAAGTACGTTACGTTATGTTAATATATACGTATTTAATATGCAAGGCTTATGAATTTGATATTAGTTAAAGTGTTGAAAGACTGATATCTGTTTGATGAGTATTGCAATGAACAGAGTGGGAGCGAGTCAAAAAGGCGTCCTATGCGGAACATGTTAACTATTTTGCCATTGCATGGTTATAACATTTTACAACTAAAGATTGAAATACAAAAATCGCTATATTTATTCACGTAAAATGTGGTGTTTATTATTGGTTATACTATCAGTAAGCTTAAACAAGTACAGTATTCCTTTAAATGTGTTAAATGTCACTTCTTGATGGAAAGGCATGATATTTTAAATAATAAAAGAAACTAGTACTTATTGATTGAATTGGCATTCACTTGGTAGAACTCCATTTTAACACGGTGAAAAAAATACCCATGTATTTTAGTTCTTCTTATTGTTGAATGACCTTATCTAATAAAAAAAAAACAGATTCACAATTCGCTAATCACGTTATCAAGGAATCACATAATATTAATTCAAACTCAGCACCTAAATTTTTGTATCTTTGTAGTAAAGGTCGTAGAATGACGGCTTTGGGACAGTTGGAAATCAATAGACATCAATTATCACAAAAGATTCTTAACGAACAAACTAATATGAAACTATCCCCTCTAGTCCATCCCTATTACAAAGGGGTGGTCTGATTTTCTTCCGTAATGACCACTTCCGTCCCACATGTAAACTTATTGTCATAGTCACCTATTGTTTCATTAAGAATTTTTGAAAATTTTGTGTTATTGTATGAAAGTAACAAGCAAGGCCGTTGGAACAGGAGAGAGGATGTGTTGTGTGCCTTTTCTGCACAGCTATATAAAGTTAAGAGAGTGTTTGTTTAAGCATAGTTCTGACGATGGCGTGAGCCGAAATAACTATCAACTATATTTTTTAAAAATAATTTTGTAGAACTAAAATACATTGCTATTTTTTTCACCGTGTTAAAATAGTACTTATTTATACAATATATTTTATGATCCATACCAATTTCGTTCATTGCCAGCATTATCAACTGATCGTTCTACATAATATCGCTTAAAGACAGAATCACCAAAAAACTAGTTCATTAAAATATCTTTCTTAACCAAAATGATACCATAAATAAATTATTTTGAATGCTTAATATTCGAATATACCTTTATATAACTTATTTATTTTTGAAACAACGCCTAAATAAATCAGTTGTCTTGAAACATGAATCTATTTTTTATTTGATGTTAAAATTAAAATAGTTGACATAATTTATGATATTTTGAATAATAAAAACACATTTTCTAAAACTTATTTCTACAATACATTTTTTTATCAGGACTGAATTATCAGTTATAATACTCGCGATGAGCGAAACCGGTCCTGATCAAAAAATAAATTGTGGAAATGAGTACTAAAAAAATGTTTTTATTATTCAAAATATCATGACTTTCTATCAAAGAGTGACAGTTAACACCTTAAAAGTGAATAATTTATGATGTCAACTAAAGGTGTCTGATGGAATTTCAATATCATATTTGGGTTGTTGAAATTTTGTATGATCCTGCATGTTTTGTCACTAACAACCTGGATAATATGTCGTATTTACTCTAAAATCATTGCTGTGATGCAAATTTAAAACATTATATATATGTTTTTGTTTTGAGAGCTTTTAATGATTAATCTGTTTCAAATGTTATGCCAAAAAATGACGGTGAAAAAATTCGATCCGTCCCTGATGTCACGGGAGGTAGGGCGAATTTATTGCGAATAGTATTTGGCGCACGAAAAACAATTTTGTTAAATAATTCATTATTATCTGATAGTAAAAATATTCATATGCAAGTTTTTTTTACAAACACTCTTTATCGGTCTTAACAGTATAATTTATGACTATTTTCCGGATAAAATACTCGTAAGTCATAAACAATGATTTATTTATTTTATCCTTCAGTTTGACGATCAGGTAAAATTACTGTCACGAGCTTTGAACAAATTTTATTACCTTAAAGTGCATTGGATGCGCTTTGCTTAAAATAACATTTTTGTACAGCGAAGTCAATTTTCCTGGCATTTTCAAGTAAGTGGTTTTCAACCGTGAATCTTTTTAAAGTGAAAAATAACATACATATAAAATATAATATTCAAATGAAAAACAAACATATATTACACAAAATCGACCATTTAAAATTTGTAATGTTGGTGATAAGTTGTTTCAACAGATATATTATTACAAAATTAAACAATTTCATTATTTAGCCATGTGCTATACTTTTCCCTCTTCGTTTATATTCTTTAGGTAATAATTGAAAAAAGTTTGATAAAAGGATTGCCTTAATTAAAAGCCAATTTACTTTGAGACAAGTCTTTTAAATATATTATTTTGAAGTTTTCAGCAAAACGCAATTTGTCTTTTGTACTGAAATCGTAGTTGACAAACGATTAAAAAACTCGTGCATTCATTTAAAAAACATTATAGTGTCTACATCTCAGTAAACAACCAATCTAAATCAACGTTGATGGATGCTTATGTGTATCTGCTACAGAGATTTTTTTTATTCAAAATCATTGATTTAAAGATAAAAAGTTGGTTTTTATAGTACATTATTTCTACCCAAAATTTCACGTGATTTATAATCATAGTAATTGATGAAATATTTTTACGATTAAAACACGTTGGCTTATAAGATGTTTTATCTTAACCAGAAATTTTATCAGAATTAAAATGACGACCGAAAAATTAAGTTTATTTTCCCGACAAACACTTGTACATGTACACAGAAATATTTCTAACCTTACACTGTATAATGTTTGATGTAATTATTTGTTGAAAGACATCAGTTATCAGTTAATGATTTACTCAATAAAAAAATCTGTCGTAATAATTATATTATGTGAAGTTGTGGAAGTAGTATTTTAACAGTACAGTACAGTATTTTATTTATTAATGTTGAGTAGTGATTTATTTTTTTACGAAATAAGTTTTTTGGTTTATTTTAAATGTTTTTTTTACACTTCACATAAAATTATGTGTTTTTTTTGTGGTTCAATCTAGAATGAATATTTATTATTATATCACGTAGTAAATAAAGTTGTACAATTGAGAAATGCATAGTAATAAATGTAAATAAATTTATTCACTTTGAATTTTCTAGAAACAATTACTTTAGTTTGAGCCTAAGAAAATAATTGCAGTCTGAGTAAACATAGTTCGATATTGACACTGATTCCTAGAAAGAAAGCGGTTGAACAGACAGTAAATTTTATGATACATGATTAAAAGTGTAATTTATTTTTTCGTAAAATTCTTTTATTACTTTGAAACAAATAAAAAATGTAAGCCCGACTGCTTAAAATTATTGAGAGATATGTGCAGCATGAATATCTAAAGAAATTATAATTATTCAACAAAAAATACGGAACGTGTGCATGTACGGCCATACTCCTCAAAGGGTTAACAAAGTAATATTTTATTCAAAAAGAAAGAGAAAGAAAAAACTTTTGCATCAATCATCTTAGTCATTGGTTGAATAACAATTTTTATCTTTATAATCAGGACTGTGGATTCGGAATCGTGGAGTTACAGTGTTTTGGCCGAAGTCGGAGTTGTTTTCGACTAGACGATTTTGAAAAATATCATTATAAAAAATTTGTTGAATTGATTGATTGATCTTTAATTTAATGCACATAAATAAGAATAGCAGGAAAAAATCTGAAACAATTTAACTTCTTTTAATCGGAGTCGTGTTGCTGATTAATTTTGGAATGTAATTTGAAGCCATGATTTTATAACAACTCCATAGGCTTTATAATAATAAACATCCTGTTTATATCAAAATAAATTATGATTTTCAGTCTACAATTTTATTTATTTACGCTCATAATACATATTAATATTAAGGCAGTAAAAAATTTGATAAATAATGCTTGAAGACAACTGCTCTATACATCAAATTGACATACATGTAAACCTCAATTCCCTTACGGATTCCTTATTTCCCTTCGCAGATAAACCAGATATTTATTGGAATAGAAAAATCCTGATTGCATCTACGTCAAAGTCGTCGGAACTGTCGAAAGAGCTCTGTAGAATAATGCCACATTCGACCATAACACTTAACTAACTAACTTTAAAATTATAAAACCAATTTTATTTACATTTAAAAATGAAAGTAATAAAAAATATCTTTCATTTGGGAAATAAAATAATATCATTCAAATAACTACACAGTGAACTGGTTCAGTTAAAATCAAATACAGAGCTTAACCAATATCAGTTAACAATTGTGTTTTTTTAATGTGAAACAAAATTTCCCTTAACGTGAAAAAATTTTGCTGTCAAACAAACGATATAAACAAACAGTTAATTGGATGCGATTTGTGTGGAAAATGAAACTAAGATATGCACAAAATTTAACAATTTGCAAACGATTTGTCATCTCAAAAATATTTCTTTACGAAAAATCAACAATTTTCTTGTATTCATTATCACATTTTTTCATAAGCTATTTTTTAAAATTAATTGTTGATATTTTACAAAATGTTATATGTTTGAAAAAAATATAGATTTATATTAATACTTCACAACATTATATCTTAAAATAAATAATATTGATTATATCAAAATGTATCAAGTTTTTATAATTGTAGTTTATAGAATTTTTTAATTTTATTATTATTTAAAATATGACAATACATATATATCTAAAAAAAGTTGGAGAGGCGGACAAATTTTTTTTGGGAGGCCTAGTAGTTAAAAGATTAAAAACCGCTGCCTTGGAGTATACATTTTTACAAAAAAAACGAAATAACTATATTTAATGACATCGAAAACAATGGTAAGTTTTTTTTGATTGATAACGCAAAATTCGTTTATCACGAAATAACTATTTGCGTCACCTCAGTTTTGTGTTAACCGTTTCTGATTGTACTTTACAATTCATTTTTAGGTCAAAAAATTGATTCATTGGGTACATTAGTCATAATAAATAACCTCGTTATATAGTTAGTCTAAAGATAATAAAAAAATGGATGTGTTTTTATGATATGTATTTTAATATAATCGTGTGGCAAATGTTGCTCCAAAGTGGTTAATTTCGGTCTTAGCGGTTCGCAAGATGGTTGCCTGAAACGCCAATAAGATTAATGGCCCTTCCTATTCCTAATTGCCCCCGACTGATTGGACGGAGCCAAAGGTTTTCAATCGTAGAAATAGGTCCTGCGGTCAAAAAGTCAATTTTCTCATAAATAACGCATAATTGAATAATACAAGGCACGCAAAAGAAGAATAAATTAGAACCCAACTAATTAAATGGTTTATGATAAAAAATTGAAAAAAGAACTTTCTCTATGGTCGATTTTAAAAATCGAAATTATTGTAACGAAAAAATATTTGTTTGTCGAATTTGCATTATTTAAAAATGAATTTTGTGTCGTGATGATATGTGTTATCGTTTTTAAATTACTACGTCATTATGTTAATTTTAAATTGCTTAGTTTTTTCCAAAGAATTTATGTGAATGTAAAAAGCCGTAACGAAACAATTGTTTGATTCAATTGAAGATCAACTGAAGCTGCTCGATGAAATTTTAATATCAAATTTGAATTGTTGAAATTTTGCACGATTCCACATGTTTTGTCAAAAACGACCTGGAAAATGAAAAGAATCGCCTGAAGATGCCGAAAGAAGAAAACCGAATCATCGACAAAGTTTCAATAATTCAAATTTAAATGCAGAAATTTCAAATCTTTATTTTACAATTATTTGAAATGCAAAGTAATTATTTTTCTAAAACAGAATTCGACTTCGAAATATTAAAATATTTTCTTAAATAAATGAATCAAAACTCGTGTAGCACTGCATCTTAATTATATAAGAGAATGTTTAGGGTCCAGTTCGCTCATCGCAATCATCATCGACAGGACTCTAAGCGAAACCAGTCCCGATCATTTTGTCATAAAATGGGAAAGTAGCGATGAAATATGGGTTATATTTAATTTAATAAAATGAAGTTCCACTCGAAAAAGTGTAAGGTTTCTAGATAGCATTTTAAAGCGTATTAATATTAACGGGATGGCTGCCTGAGACGAGATAACTCATCAATATCTTTAAACGTACTTTCTTCCAATAATATTCCTTCTATTAAAATAATTCTTAGACAGGACACACACTGATATCTACAAAAAAGGATAAAAAGCATTTACCATAACTGTAAAGGATATCTATATCGATTTTTCACGATTTCTTCGAGTGTTCGAACTGTCACAGATGTTAATAGTTTCGGAGTTACGAAAATCAATTTTCTTCAAAATTCCTCAAGAAAACCTGCTTTTTTATGATATAACAACAAGCAGTTAGTGAGGAGTTTATTAATTAATTATGTATATCAAATTGAAAAATCGTCGAAAATTCATGGTTGGTGCGCTGGGTACCGATAAATATTTTATTCTGGCAGCCAAAGTATTAAATTAAGAACTGCAAGACCGGAATAATCAGAAAAGTGTATATTTAATTATCCTGTAGTATTTCAAAGGGGCTGCCAAAATGTTGCAATTAACAATGGAATCTTACATATAATACATTTTTCTAATTTGACTGTTTTGTAAATCGTACACTGTTTGCAAACCGTTGCGGGAAGGAATCAAAACGCTCGAAGCAAAGAAGTTAACGAAGGCGCTCTCTATTGAATGCGAATTAGATTGGGGGTAGAAAGCTCTTTGTTTTGGTAGAATAAGTAGGCTCTTGTTTCGAATTCAGACAAACGATACATGGTAAACATTCAGCTTGGATCAGGGAGGATCAATTGGGAGAGAGACGTCGAACAACTAGGAAAACATTCGGGGCAGTAATGTCGACTGGATAGAGAATATTCTCTAAATGCAAAACGTATTGGGCAAAAGTGGGATTTCTTAGAGCTACACCAAATACGAATTGAAAACCATTTTAGTGACAGTTGTTTATAAATGAAAATTAGTTCTCTTGGTGCGAGAGTGTCTGCTGTTTTCAGGAAATGAGAGATTTTCTTTTTAACCAGTATCAATGTTAATTAAGTAAACATATTGCTTACGATATCGACTGAGGATGTATGTTGGAAATTAAATGTCGAATTTTATTAGTTTTAGTAGAATTTTGCATGATTTCATACGTCTCGTCACTAACGACACTGGTTTCATCTTTGGTGTCTTTAGGCTTTTTATCACACGAATGCAACAGAGCTGACACTCAAATTATTATTACTGCTTATAACTGATGACAACCGTTTACTATGTGTCAGTATTATAAATAAAAATAATACTTAGAGGTCTTCATCAGCTATTTTTTTATAATTTACAATATCGACTGAAGGTGCTTGATGAAATTTCAAATTTGAATTGTCGAAACTTCGAGCGAGTCATTTCTGTTGCATTCGTGTGATAGATTGCCTCAAGATGCCGGAAAGCCAAACCCGAGTCGTCAGTAACAAAACAAAGTTTCAAAAATTCAAATTTGTAATTGAAAGTCAATTAAGCAAGCGCCTTCAATCTATAATAGACATTAAAAAAATTATTCGATCATTTTAAAATTGTTGTAAAAATTAGAATACATTGCTGTTTCTAGTTTTAATGAAGTTCTGCCAAATAACAAACATTTATATATTAAATTTTAATTGTTGCCACTTTGTACGATACCACATGTTTTAAACATGTGGAATCGTACAAAGTTGCAACAATTCAAATTTGATATTGAAATTCCACCAAGCACCTTAGTCGATATCGTAAATTATAGTTTATATATTATATTTGGCATCCGCTATTGTCAAAGCTATTTTTCAAAATAGACACAAATTAAAGTAAAACAAAGACGTTTTTAGATAAATAAGGAAACATGGTTTCTAACCGTATTTCTCTTTGAGAATTTTAAAAAGTATTTTATAACTTATTTTGTATCACGCGGTATACAAAACATATGAAAACTAATGACAGAAGTAAATCGTTTAAGTAATAGCATAGCATTTTTCGAATGACCATATCCATTGATAAATATCCTCCCTGCCAATTGTGATATTATATACGAGATATACGATAAAATTTCGAGCTACCACTCTTCTTATTACATTTTTTCCAACCGACTAATCGCATACTCGTTTGAGGAAATTGAATCGTTTATATTGATATTATTTTCCCCTGATATTTTCCTCAAGTAGGACACATTTTTGTTTACAAAATAGCTTTCCAGATTGAGGGGATTTTGAATAAGACAAGAAGGTTTTCTTGAATTACACTCCATGTTGATAAAATATCTATTGAATTAAATAAATGAAACTTTTGGAGAGAATGTGTATAGATTTGATGGGATAAGGGAAATCTTCTGAACGGAAAAATCTCATTTCTTTTTCTATTTTGTTTTATTTAAAAAAAAAAAATGTTTATCTTTCGAATACAATAAAAATCTCAAGCAATTTACCTAGAGATGTTACGTTGAAGTCCTTAAATTTAAAATTTAATAATAAATTCTTCTGTATATATTTTTTTGAATTGTTACAACTTTGTACAATTCCATGCGTTTTGTCACTGACGATCTGGGTTTCGCCTTTGGGCATCTTGAGGCATTCTATCTAAGTAGGTATTTCTATAAAAATCCCGTTAATATTTTAATGATAGTTAATTACTAATTGTTGTAAAACCCTTTCAAGAATGTGTCATTAACAAGATTAATCGTTAATGAAAGCTATCAAGGCAAAAAAAATAATTATGAGTAGATTAACACTATTAAATTTGTTATAGCTGCAATTTAGTGCTTGCCTTGGGGTCAGTGTTTTCCTGTAATTAATTCTTTTGGTATATATACGATTCTAACTGTTTATTGTACGTCAGTTCTGTTGAATCCGTGTGATAGAATGCCTGAAGATGCCGAAAGGCGAAACCCGGGTTATGAATGACAAAACACGTGGAGTCGTACAAAGTTGTAACAATTAAGGCTCATATTTATTTTATTTCTATATGTTGTTTTTTACAAATTGGAGCATTGATAGGTGTGACACGTATTATAATACTTTGGGAAACATTTTCAAACCAAATGACTAAATTTACGAAAAGGTTTTTCATTACTTACGTTACAAAGAATTGAATTCTGAACATTAAACTTTAATGTTGGGTTGGGAGTAAAATGTAACGCGCAATATGTTCATGTATGTAAATTTTATTATAGATAAATTCATTAATTAAAAAAATAAAATTAGTTAATCGTTGTAATTGCCACCAAATACAGCTAGCAGTGATAGCACTGACTACTAGATTGAAGAACATATAATTAATACAACTTGTACCGGATCTAACCAAATTGGTTCAAACGTTTCTCTAATCATTTCGAATGGTTTAATTCTATCAAACTATGTAAAATTTCAAAGCAAAGCATACAAAATAATCGAATTACAGTAATCAGGTAGTGGACACAATATAATGAATCAAAACTCTGTTCAACATTCTCGGGTAAAGTTTCTCTAGTGCAAGACTTGTGCTTTTCGATAACTAGATTTTCTCTTTCCCCGTTTAGTCTGGGAGAATATTATTCTGTTTGATACACGATAAATAGATCGAAGCTTTCGGTCATTGGTCTCTCATATGCAAAAGCTTTAAGCTTCTTACCGTTTACTCTTTGCCAAAAGGTAAACCTGTAAGTTCAATTATGTCTAATGTATAAACGATGTTTTATTTACGGCTGTCTGTATTCGATTTGCTTTAGATGTCTGGACGCCATCAATTTGGTTATTTTATTTAATTTAAAATAAATATAGAAACCGTGTAAGTCCGAATGTATTGCAATATTTATTTTTACCATTTTCGATAGAGTATAATCTCTACCTTGTATCGTACTTTTTTTAGTTATATAAAGTTTTTAAAATGGTAATGGTTTTCAATTTATATAAACAAAAATTCCTTTTGATAGCTATAAAAATCAAAGTCTCTTTTATGAATTGTTGAATATTTCTTTTAATGAGTTAAACGTCCCTTCTTGGTGAAAGTGGAATATATAAAAAAGAAAAAACACTTTACGGCTCATCACACAACATGCAAATATCACCTGACTCAACAGTTAAAACGTTAGCAGTCAGAGGGTTAATATGAGATCTCCTCAAAGTAAGACGTGCTGACCAGTGATATTTTGTTTCTACAAAATAACTTATTACCTGAGACTGCCTTTCTAAAAAGGTCTTTCCGCCCCTTCGCTACCCGTGCTAAATAGTAGTGACCGACCATAAAACCAAATGTGAAAGTTCGTGTTCTTACATTGTTTAAATTGTCATATAACAAATAATAATATCACGAGTGCAAAGTTGTACATTACAGACTAGGTAAAATATTCAGTGCGATCCTCAAGTGTCCTTCATTGTGTTTAAAAATATTAAAACATATTTTTTATTAAATAAATTCAGTGCTAGTGCCAGCAGTTCATCGTCGAGACGAAAACTGGACAACGCAGCTCCCCGCCGCACCAAAAAAAAAAACAGATATCAACAAATTTCCATTATTACTTATTAGATTAGATTTTTTCACTTTAGATTCATTTTTTTCTTCTTTTTTATCTAGCCAATAATTCAGCATGCCATCAGTGCGAAAAACCAGGACATCCTCAAAGGTGTCCGATATGAGCGATCAGGCCTTAGCACTCGTTAAACACATATTAGAGTATAATAATAAGGCGGCTTTTAAGGCATTATTGCCAATTTTCCTGCTGATGAAGACATTTATTGTTGCGGGGGAAGGCAAATATGCTTCGGAAAGTTTGCTTCCACTCCAGTCATCAACGCCGAAGCAATCAAAAAAAAAAACATCGGCCCCTAAAGCGGCCGCCTCTATCAGTTGTCCCGAGACAATAACCGTACCGTCCGTAGAGTCGTCTCCGAACAAAGCAAAGTCACCCAGGGACATAATCAAAGCTATAGAAAATTACGCGACTTGTTCAGATGCGTCAATAAACAGCGAATCTGACTCGTATAGGATGGCATCAGGCAGAGATAGTTTTGCCTGGCCATCCCAACTAAGCAAAGAGGACAACTTAATAGTAAACAAAGAAACCTCTGTTGGAAACCTTACTCCAGAAGTGGTTACCGTGAGCCCTCTTCCCTCTTTAAAAAGTCATCAGGAAAAGTCCATTTCACCGGGGGTCCTCTCAAGCGCTCCTACTGATGCTCGGGCTAAGAAACACTTCAATAACGGTAACCCTCAAAGAAATCAAAAAATCCCTCCGATTATCTTACATAAAAAAGCAGACTATATGACGTTACTCAAGGATGCTAGACTTGCAGGCGTTGATTTAGGAAAGGTGACAGACGTCAAGCTGGGAGTAAAAATCCAGCCCGCCTCAATCAGCGCCTATAGACAATTAACTAAACTCCTTGAGACTCGGAATTCACCATATCACACATATATGCTACACGAAGACAAGCCACTAAAAGTGGTCTTGCGAGGCATTCCGACTTACATTTCTGATGAGGACATTTTGAGTGAACTCGAGCTACTCAAGTTTCCCGTCAGAAAGGTCCAAAGAATGAAGAGCAGCGCTAATAAAACAGCACTTCCTCTTATCCTCTTAGATGTTGAGAGGAACCAGAGTGGGAAAGGAATTTTTAATCTGGCCTCACTGTTTCACTACAGCATTGTTGTTGAGTCACTAAGGAACAAGACTTCGGTTGGTCAGTGCCACCGTTGTCAAGGGTTTGGTCACTCGGCATCATGCTGCCGTGCACGAGCATACTGCGTGAGATGCGCGGGTGAACATACTTCTCAGGAGTGTACATACACGAAAGGGAACGGTCCAGCGAAATGCGTTAATTGTAATGGGCCTCACCCAGCAAACTAACCGTGGTTGCTCGCAATACCCGATTAGAATAAAGAAGGCTAAACCGCTTCGCGCGAGACCTCAAGTAACTGAAAATGATAGATGGCCGTTGCCAACATTTTCAGAAGCCAAGGGCTCTTCGACATCAAAGTCAAAAGCTGTAGCGGCTAAGTTGACTCCCGACTCCCAACCGCCCAAGCCAAATGCTCGCATGGATCATAAATCCATGCTCGAGGAATGGCGTATCATCGTGTCAAAGGGAAATCAATTCCTCGTGAAACTGTCCGCCCAAGAGGCGTCTTGTAATGCCAAAGATGGCCAGTAAAATCCAACCGGCATCATTAAAGATTCTCCATTGGAACAGTGGAGGTACCCTAAAGCACGATAAACTTGAAGTGATTGACGTTTTATCGAGATATGAAATCGACATCCTTCTTGTGAATGAGACTTTCCTCAAGTCATCACATCGTCCATCGATACCTAATTATTCCTTATACCGATTTGATCGTACTCGAACTTCGGGAGGAGGAACTGCGATTTATATAAAAAAAAACATATTGACCACTGTGCGGTGCCATTGCCAGCGCTTACCGGCAAACTAGAAGCAAACGCGATAGTTATAAATACAAAATATTCGGGACTCATTAGATTCGTTTCAGTTTATGATCCCCCCTGATGGACAAATAATGACTTGTGACCTAGAAGTAGTTATTCCCCGTGGTATACCTACAATAGCAGCAGGTGATTTTAACGCAAAACACCTCGACTGGCATAGTAGACTGACGAACTCACGTGGACGTCTACTAAAATCTTACATCGATGATATCGATGCAGTGGTAGCGGCACCCTCTGAGCCAACAACCCTACCGAGAAATGGTGGCATTCAAGATGTCATAGACATTGCTATACTGAGTGGAGTGAACCTTCAGTACGATACTCATATAGTGCATGAGCTTAACTCTGATCACCAGCCAGTCATTTTATGGTTAGGAGTACCGTCTAACCATAGCTGTAATAATTTTAATCAGACGCGTAATATTATCCAATGGAAGGAATTCGAGGATTTTGTTGACGACATGCTTATCCCACACAGTGACTTAACGGATATTCAAAGCATTGATCTTGAGATTCATAGCCTCACAACAAATATCAATTTAGCTGCTGCATATGCCAGTAAAACTGTAAAAAATTCACCGCACAGTAAAGCGCTTCCAGCAGATATTAGACAGCTTATAAATGATAGACGGAGCGCGAGAAAGGAATGGAAAAAGTTCTGCAACCCCTTAGTAAGACAACGCGTCAACCGATTGTCAGCAGAAATCCGACGAGCCATGAAGGCTTATCGCGAAAAAACTACCGACGATTACTTAAATGAACTCGTCAAAGGAAGCGACCCGTACTGGGCTCTCTCCAAAGTTCTCCGCGCAGAAAAATACCCCTTGATGCCACTTCACGGAGCAAAGGGTCCCGTATTCACCATCAGTGAAAAGGTAGAAGAGTTTGCAGGATAGCCTCCAGAAACAATTTACACCCAATTCAATTGACACAAGTAATTCACGCTTGAAAAATAGCATGTTAGATATAGAAGCAACCGCTAAGCTAATCCTAGAACAACCCTTAACTGTAGACTGTCAACCTATTTGTCCTTCTACATTTGCCGAGGTGGAAGGACTGATCAAAACGCTTTCTGACAGAAAAGCTTTGGGAAATGACAGAATCGGTAATAAGGCTCTAAAACATCTACCGCTTAAAGGTATTAGCTCGTTAGTCACTATTATCAACGCGTGCTTAAGATTACTATATTTTCCATCACGTTGGAAGGAAGCGGATATTATTCTAATTCCAAAGCCTGGGAAAGATCACACTCTTCCGATAAACCATCGACCAATAAGCTTGCTACCCGCAATGAGCAAAATTCTAGAGCGTGTGATTAAAGCCAGACTGCAAGAAGTGGTGGAAGAGAAAAAGATAATCCCAGATACACAGCATGGTTTCCGCGCGAATCACTCGACAAACCACCAACTTCTTCGGGTAGTAGAGTTGATCGCAAGTGGATTCATTCATAAAGAGGTCACGGCGGGCCTCTTTTTAGATATTGCTAAAGCCTTCGACAGGGTATGGACCGAAGGGCTCGTATTCAAAATGTCGAAGGCTGGCATAGGATTACCACTTGTAAAGATTCTTAACTCGTTCGTGACGGATAGACATTTCAAAGTCAAAATGGGTGTAATTCGATCCTCCTTCAGACCGATCCAGGCTGGTGTCCCGCAAGGCTCCGTCCTGGGACCCATACTGTATAATATATTCACGCATGACATTCCTTGCGGTAGGGAAAGCGAAGCAGTTATAGCTCAGTACGCCGATGATACTGCTATTTTATCAAAATCTCGTAATCGGCAAAGTGCTGTCACACAAGTCCAGCTATTGGCTGATACCATAGCGGACTGGTGTGAAAACTGGCGAATTAAAATCAATACCGAAAAAAGCGCTGCAGTTATGTTTTCAAAGGGTTTCATTAGAAAACCCAATTTCGATTGCATTCGTATGCAAAATACAGAAATCAAGTGGTCCAATACTGTCAAGTATCTAGGACTCACTCTAGACAATAGGCTAAAATTCTATGAGCACACCGCGATTAAAAAACGTCAAGCTTATGGTGTAAAAGCTAAACTAAACTTTATGCTCAATGTGAAGAGCAAGCTTACTCTCAAAAGCAAGCTGCTCCTCTATACAGCTATAACTCGACCAATTATGGTGTACGCTACTCCAGTGTGGGCTTATGCACACCAGAAGCATCTGAAGACACTTCAAATTGTTCAAAATAAATCATTGCGACAAATTTGTAATGCCCCGTGGTACGTTCGCAATTCGCTGTTACATAGAGACTTGAAAATGCCTACAATTCGAGAGTTCGTTCGTGAAATGTCTCGAAACTTTCACAGCGATATAGGCAAACATTATAACCCTACAATTTCGTATCTACATAATTATGATGAGACAGTACCGAGTAATCGTCTAAGGCCGAGAGCGGTTCTGCTCGATGACCCGCCATAGGTTTGTTGTTACAGATCTTAATCCTAACATGGACAACCTCGGCATCTGAAAATGACTTTCTAATTTTGTTTCCTTACGTATTGTATATGCATGCGTGTGGCTGTGTGTGTGCCTGTGTGCACGCGTATGCATGAGTGAATGTAATGCGTATGGTGTCCGCATGAACTGCACTCATTGTGGGTTCCTAGGCTCAGCTGCGACCTAATGTTGTCAACAATGACACAACAATTACAACAAGTTAAATCTATATATGAGAGATGGAGGAGACCTGAAGAGCTCTGATGCTGACGCGTCATAGATCTTAACGCTCCATGAATTTGATATCCCAAAAAAAAAAAAAAAAACAGAGGGTTAATGAGTATTTCATATCTTTTGATTAAACAAGAGTGGAAGTTTAATTTGGTATAGTATTTTATTTTTTAGTTGGCAGTATCGCAAATGTTATCAATATTGATATAATAAAAATAAAAAAGTTCATTTATACCCAATATTGAGTCAATTATCATCATAAATGCAAAATAAATGTTATATGATTACGAAACGAACTACGTAACTACGAAAATAATTTACAGGTTATGATAAAATACATATATGAAATATTAATTAATGTTGGCAAACAAAATGTTATGGAAATTTAAAATTTAATAATCACTTATTAATACAAAAAAATATTTAACTCCATTGAGAAGTTATTTTATTAGTCATTAAACTTTTTGTTTTGTAAACCTGGTAATTATAAACTAAATTCATTTTGGATACTTTGCCTTGATTATTTTTTTTTGTATTTGTCGATAATACTCGCGATGCATTTTGTAACCTTTCTCTGTAAGTCGTTTATTATTTAAATAATTTTCTTTCTGTATAATAGTTTAAATTTATCGTTTTATTTAAAATCATATCGCCATTGGAACACTTGTAAAATAATTTTCTAGAAGTTTAACTATAATTAATTTAACTGTTGAGATTGTGATTTTTTCTGTTTTAAGACCCGCGACATAAATTTCGCCTTTCGGTATCTACAGGTATTCAAACACACGAACAACTTTATCATCAAAAAATATATAGTAAAAATAAATAAATTATTAATTCAATGAGTTGAAAATCTCAATATATATATATATATAACCCAACAGTTTTAAACTTAAACGTATCTCTAAAGCGTACCGGCGTCGGAGTTTTTTAACAACTACCCAGGCCTGATTGTAAATAATTTCGATTAAAGGTGTGAAAATTATATTAAAATCATAAATCTGTGTGAATATTCGTTTTTATTTAAAAAGCAGGAAGCTAAAAAGATATTTGTATTTTTAACAGTTCACCTTTTGGGACAATAACCATTTATTCCGCTTTATAATTATGTAAATTAAAAAAAATCTGATTAAATTGTGCATTAAAAGATTAACGAGGATTAATAAATACTCCATAATCTTATAATCCCGTTTTAATTCATGTAAAACGCAGTAAATTTAATGAAATGAAAAAAAATAAGGCGCATTTTCTTGTAAATATTTCGCTGATGTTATTATTTCGAAGAAGCCTCCCCCAATGTGAAAAGACGAAGGTTGTGGTCGGAAAATTAATATTAAATTTGCTCCCGCGTGGTAATCATGTTATAATGCAATTTGTTTTCCGAGACACGGGGCTCGCGGTATTAACAGTGTGGTTTTAAAACATTGTTATGCTAACATCTTGCTTACTTCCAAACTTAGGAAGAGATTTAAAACTTAATAAAATTAACGTCATGTCACGAGATTATGTTTTAGTTCATACGTATGAGAAATCTAATTGCTTGAAGATAATATACAATAAAAACGAGGTAATCGGCTTGGCAAACACTCATACTACGAATTTGAATTGTTAAGCTTTGTACGACTCCACATGTTTTGTCACTAACGACCAGGGTTTTGTCTTTCGGTAAATTCAAGCATTCAATCACACCGATGCAATAGAACTGACAAAATACAATATGTTCGTTTACGTTTTGGTACTGAAATTCAGGCACATAGACTGGGATCAAAAAAAACATACATTTATGTACCTGACTACACATTGCCAACCTTTCTTGAAATATAATTTATGATATTGACTGAAGGTGCTTGATAGAATTTCAATATTAAATTAGAATTGTTAAAACTTTGTACGAATCCACATGTTTTGTCACTAACGACTTGGGTTTGGCCTTTCGGTATCCTCAAGTATTCTATCACGCGGATGAAATAGAACTGACACACAAAAACAGTTAGCATCGTCTATATATCAAAGGTATTAATTAAAGGAAAAGACAGACCTCAAGACAAAAACTAAATGGCAGTCAAAACAAATTTAATAATATTGATCGAATAATAATTAACACTGTGATAAGTTTCATTGACGATTAATATTGTTAATGAATCATTCTTGCATTTCTTGCAAGAAAGCTGCTTGGAGTTGGGACTTCCAGTTTTAAAGCTCGGCAATTATAAATTAAGAGGAAAGGGTAAATAGTGTTTGAATTTCCTGCAAAAATATTTAAAAAATTTATAATTTAAAAACAATAACATGTCCTCTTGCAGTATGCGCTACAATTCCCGTGATAATATTGATCTTTGAAGTACTTTGATCAAAACAAACATCCCCATCAAGTATCAATAAGATTATGAATTCTGCTAGTGATTTCATGTTAGAGTATGTCAAACACTCGGACGTGGCCACGTGTTGTTTTGGCACGTGAGAGAACTACGGCATATCAATATAATTTCATGTAAGTACCATTACAATAAAGCTATATTAGATTTAAAATAAATAGACTAACAAACGTTTAATTTAGAATGCAATACCACATGAAAAAATAAATGCTTATGCTTTATTTCTGTTTGATGTGTTTTGGATACGTGATATATTGATTTTTACGACGCGTGAGCAGGCCGCATACGGCTGTCTATGTTGATAGTGTTCTCGATATGTGGAAAAAGGCCTGATCTAATGGTTGTAAAAATCAAAAACCTTCGCTAACACGTGCAAAACAATTCGATTTCTCAATCGTAATCGGATGAAACATTACATGCTCGCAATGTCTGAACGATTACTTCCTAAATTTTATGTTTTTAAAAACAAGACCGGTTATATATTTCACTATAATTTTTTTAAGTAATACTAAGGTATTAACAATCACTTCTTGGTGGATAAGGTATAGTTGACAAGAATAATTTCATTTAATCTATGATATCGACTGAAGGTGCTTGATAGAATTTCAATATCAAATTTGAATTGTTACAAATTTGAACGATTCCACATGTTTTGTTAAAGGATTTTACAACAAATAATAATTGACAACCATTTAAATATAAATAGGCTTAAATATATATATATATATATAGAAATACCTGCTTATATTAATCATTTGATTGAATCAAGAATGACTCATTTATAAGATCGTTAATGAAAGTTATCGCAAGCAATTATTAGATAAATATTATAAAATTTGTTTTAGCTGCCATTTAGTGCTTGTCTTGGCGTCTGTGTTTTCCCGTAATTAATATCTTTGATATAAAGACAATGCTAACTATTAATTGTACGTCAGTTTTGTTGTATCCGTGTGATGGAATACATGAAGATACCAAAAGGTGAAACCCAGGTCGTTAGTGATAAAACATGTGGAATCGAACAGATTTGTAACAGTACAAATTTGATTGAATTGGAACTTACTTGGTAGAACTCCAATATAACATGGTGAAAAAATAGCAATGTTTTTTAGTTTTACATTTTATTTTCATACGAACAGACAATTAAAAGTCTTTCGCCGCTCCTCAGACCATTGCGAGGGGCTAAAGCGTTTCGGTAATAAATCATCTCAACAGCTCAAAAAATAATTTCATTAATTCATTCATTTAATATTATGAAACTTTCTACGCATTTTAAAATCAGATGCGAGTCAATACAATGTGACGTAAGATATTTGAAAGTGGAACACATCGAACACACAGTGTTGCAATCAATATACGAAAAATACAATTGTAAATTGTTCTTTTTTTGAATTTTTTTTTTTTTATCTGTCATTCGCGAGATAGTCTTTCATGGCCATGCGGCACGTTGAAACATAATGAAATTAAAAATCTACTGCAACAATAGCAAATAGACGAACTTGAATCCCATCTGGAAAACACTGTTCGCTATCCAACGTCATATTTCACCGTGCCATACGACAATTGAGTTTTTCCATGCGCGCGACTAACGTATCTTAGCAACATGGCGGTATGACAGGTGAACTTTGCGGATACAATTCTCCGCCGGGTTATTGTAGAAGTTATATATATATAAATAAATCAGTTATTACGCAGGTTTTCAAAGGAAGACCCCAAAGACTCCTAACGCTGTAGTCATTAGAATATCATAATTGTTTGTTTTTGGGCAACTAAATATAAATAGATATTTGCCAACTATTAAATATTCAAAAAACTACTAGTTCAAAGGCGATAAATATATTAAAAGTTTATTGATTGATTTGGCATTAACTATAAGTAGAACTCCATTATAACACGGTGAAAAAATATCTGTGTAGTAAAGTTCTAGTAGATATATAGTTGATAGCTATTTCGGCTCAGCCATCGTCAGAAAAAGTTTTAATCGAAACACGGAGACTTATAAACATTTATTATATTCTATCAAGAAGTTTTACAAATAAACAGAGCCTAATTAGTTCATTCCCTCCATTAGACGAACTATAAGATCTTCCAAAATTTTCCTTGCTATATGTTTCAACAATTCAAGATTAAGAGGTATTTAGAGTAACCAATTCCAATTAAAAGGTAATTCTATATTATTTATATTTTGTTTGTTATATCTGCAGTGTCCTTAATGCTAGAAATGGCGTAAAGCTTGATTACTTCAAAGAAATAACTCAAATAGATTTATTCACAACAACGATTACAAAAAAATATTTCATATTTCATAAGTTTATGTATAACAAATGTTATTATGAAGCGATAAATATTATATTTTAATCACATGAAATCACAAGCATTTATCCGAAACAAATGGATAATGATTATGCTGGGATGCGATGTAAAACCTATATGATCTGTTTTTTTAATAATAATTAATTAATTTCTTATTTCCACAAAATAGTTTTTGATCAGGGCCGGTTTCGTTGAATGTTGTGGAAATAAGTTCTAATAAATGTGTTTATGTATACGCGTTTCCATTAAGAAGTGACAGTTAACACCTTACAAGTAACTTTATGATCTCGACAAGAAAAAGTCTTACTATAGATCAATCTAATTGTTATAGGTTTGAATAACACAATTTACCATTTTGGCGCTACTGTAAAGAAAGTTTCTTTATTGACTGTTGTAAAAGGTACACATTTATATAAAATTAAAAGGATAATATATTTTGGCATTAATTTACTGCAACAATGAACATTATATCGAAGATGAACTGTCGCAAAAACTATCGTCTTTATTTTGTCAAATCGGTGGTCCAATCGAGTGCTACTGTCAAATTGCGCACGAAGAAAAACACCGGCGGAGAATCGTCGGTAAAGAAGTTCCCTAGACCTGACAGGCAGCATCTGGCGGTGAAATTTCGAAGCATCTTAAAAATATGAACCCCCGTTCAAACGTGCAGGAGATTTTTTGCCCCGTTTTCATTCCGCACTGTAAAAGCTTCGATAGCAGTATTAAATAAAGGCATTGGACAGTCGGGAGGCGAGCGGGAAAAGATTGTTTTTATTTTTATTTCTATGAATGCTGGTTCATGATTTTTAAAAACAGTTCCTGGCGATTTTGAAAGATTATTTTGAGAAATAAAGTAAAGTCATACACTACGAATGACCCCGTGACAATAGCAATATATTTTACTGCAGGTAAAATTGTATATAGTAGAAAGTCGACCTGGCGTTTCTGTAATAACAGTTTTCCTACATGTCTCGTTCATTTTATACAGTTCTTATAATGTTTAGTAATCCGGCATTTAACGATTTCTTCGTCTGAATATTTTTCTGATGAAAAAAAATTTTCACTTTAGAACTATGAAAAAGTTTATGCAATTATTTAATACCTTCATGGTTAGAAAATGTCAGGGAATTGTTTTGAGAAGACTGTGTGAAAAATATTGTGAATAATTTTAATGTATAAAAATTATTTATAGCACGTTAATTGTTCAATATCGAAGAGGTCAAACCATTTAAGTTGTAAGAGCGAGTAAAATAATTCTATCTATCTTTTTAATACCATTTTTGATTTTTAAGACGAAATATTGATTAACCAAATTATATTATATATAAAGAAATAATTTTTTTCATACGTTTACATTAATTGAATGAATTGTATTTGAATTAAAATTTTTAAAACTTTGTACATTTCCACGTGTTTTTTTACTCACGAGCCAGGTTTCGCCTTTCGAGATCTTTAGGCAATCTATCACACGGATGCAACACAACCGAGACACAATTAGATTTATTAATTAAATAGTTTGCACTGGTTGTATTATACTATAAAATAATGACACATGAAAAATATAGACCCCAAAGCTAAATATATATCTGAAATTATTTTATATGAACTGGTTTTAATAATTGAGACATTTTTTTTTTTGTAATGATAATTTTACACACAATACAATAAACTATTATTAAAATACCATGGTGAGAGTTGAATATTTCAAATTTCGTCAAATTTAACTAATCTCACGTAATGGATATAGCAAGGGAGAATTATGCAGGTTAAATTGATCGTTGAATATAAACATTGAATTTAATTAAGCTCTGGTTATTTTGAAAATTGTTAGGTAAAAATAATTTAATATCCACTTTATTTTGATAGTATAATTTTGTATTAAGGCATTAAAATATTTGAATATATGTTATGTTTATGATTAAAGGTAAGATATTTAATAAAGAATACAACGTCAAAGTAAAATATCGATATCGTAGAAAGTTTTGAATAAATTATGTATTAAGTTTAATGTAATATTATAACAGAACGCTTTGAAACAAGAACTTCTTAATACAGAACGGGCAATAAATAAAACCTATTCCATCCAATTTAAGTTGAAACATTTCTTGGAAAAAATGCAAAAATAAAATAAATACTCTTGTAATCCATTATTATGCTAGACGAGACGCCTCATTTCTTCGTCGCATAATTTTAAAGGGATTTTTTTTCTTTGTTTATTTCCTTTTGAAGTCTTCCTGGCTGATTAAGTACTCACCGCTTCGTAATTTCCTTCGAAAAAATATTTAAGAATTTTGTTTCTTAAAAATAAAACTGACTTAAAAAAGAATATTTGGTATTAAGCTAAGATACATGTTGTAAAATCCGCAGAAAGAATAATTGATAACTTTGCGAGCATAATTAATAAATTAAGAGTGAAATCTTATATATTTATTTTAACACCGTCGTAAACACCAACACCAGTGTTTCTCAAACTTTTCTTGTCACGGTACCTTAAATTTGTAAAATATAATCCACAAATCCTTTGGATAAAAGAATGTTAAAAATAAAAAAAATTGCTGTCACCGGCTTGGTTTCGAATCATCGTTCAAATATTCACTATCTGTTTTAATATCATTGGCAAAATTAGAAATATATGTGTACGTATTTATCAATTTCAAGATGTTAACTGTCATTTCTAGATGGAAAGGTATGATATTTTAAATAATAAAAGCACATTTTTCAGTACTTATTTCCACAGCATATATTTTTTAATCAGGACCGGTTTCGTTCATCATGAACATTATCTACTGATCTTCAGTTGAAAACGCTCGTAATGAGAGAAACCGGTCCTGATCAAAAAATATATTGAGGAAATAAGTACTAAAAATCGTGTTTTTTTTAAATTAAAATAGTGTATGTAATACGGTGAAAAAATAGCAATGTATTTTAGTTCTACAAAATTATTTTTAACAAATATAGTTGATAGCTATTTCGGCTCACGCCATCGTCAGAACTACATCAATCTGACGATGGCGTGAGCCGAAATAGCTATCAACTATATTTGTTATAAATAATTTTGTAGAGCTAAAATACATTGCTATTTTTTCACCGTGTTATAATGGAGTTCTACCAAGTGAATGCCGATTCAATCAATAAAGTGTATGTAATAATTTAAAACTAATCACTTTTATGATATTAACTGTCTCATGTTTATATTTGGCATAATATTTATATAATTTATGAACATTTTTTTTTATTATATTTTTATATTTTATATTCTCTAGACCAGTACCGGCTTAACCTACCGCGATGATTATTAACTGATAAAATACAAATTATGTTAATATAATAAATTAAAAATTATGTAGCGTTAAAATTAAAACATCACATTGAAAATTTTGTACACACACCTATCCCTCGACTTACACGTCTTCGCTTTTAAATGGATTAAAATAAAATTTGAACCAGTTACATTTACACATAAAATCATCCATGAAGGACTCGAATCGGGAAGAAAATAAGTTAATCATTTTGTACCAAATGACTCAAATGTTGAACGGGTCCTTCGATTCCAACGTGATTTTAATCAATGCTTGGCACAATATGATGAGGTCCATAAAGATCTAACAAGAAATCCGAAGCAAATGTGAATAACGGATTTTATTACTTATACTCCTCGAGTGTAAATGTTTCTAATTCAAACGTCGAATTGGCACAAATAATTTCTAGTCATGAAATTAACTTCAAACCAGTCACGAAGAAGAGATTGACAGTGATTATGTTGTAATAGTTTTGTTTTTAATTCGTGTTGTATGAGTTGATAATGTTCACGATGAGTGGGCCTGTCTGTAATAGAAAATTGCAGGAAAATACGAAGCATTCTGTTTTTATTAAAAAAAAGAATGCCTTTTTATCACATATCAAGTTTTACACATAAAAAAACTGACATTACATTGATATACTCTTTCGAGTAGTAGCAAATCATCAAACAACATTATATTGTCGTTTATAACGGTGTACAACTTAAATGACATGCAAATTTAATTAAACATAATTTCTTCACAAATAAATCAAACATAAACCAAGAGAAGCGGTTGTGTATTCAATATTTCACTAGTTATTATTCTACAAAGAAGCTCGATAATATTTTATGTTCGTTTTGTTACGTTAAGAAACATCGACGAATAATTAATTAAATGTCAAACGCACAACCGTATAAGTTTCACGTAAGAGTGTAGTTTTGAGAGAAAATTAATGTATGCTACAAATTGCTCACTTTGTTTTTCGATACTGATTTGAGGGAGGGAATTTTCAAACGTAGTACTACCTTTTCCACAACATAAATAAGTCTCAACCCTCGGATGCAATATGCATGAAGTAAATTTCAACCCTTTTTTTGAACAAGGCAATTAATTACAGATTTTATTATTATTATTTATATTATGGAAAATTATTCCAATTTTTCTTTAAGATACCTCGGTGACGGTGTGTATTGATTTTAACTTGTAACGATTGTGCAATTATCGTCGCTTTAGAAAATATGTTTATAATATTTTCAGAATTGAATTTTTAAAACTTTGTACGACATGTATAATATTTAACTCCTGGTCTAATGATACATTATAAATAATAATAAAAAAAATTGTTACTCATTTCCACAGTATATTTTATGATCACAACCGTTTCAGCTGTTGATATTGTTCGCGATGAGCGAAACCAGTACCGATCACAAAATATATCGTGGATATGTACTAAAGTATGTATTTTTTCAGGTCTGTGGTGCTAAAAAATACGGGCTTAAAAAAAAGTTTAATTTGTCGAGTTTTTGTTCCTACCTTTTTTTATTTACGTGCATTAAATTAAAGTTCAAGCATTCGTTTTGGTAAATTGTTGATTGAGATATTTTTCAAAAAAAGTTTCAATCGCTCGCTTTTTACGACTTCGACTCATTGGTCCTGTATTTTAATGTTTAAAATATCATGCCTTTCTATCAAGAAGTGACAGTAAAAACCTTAAAAGTGACTTAGCTTGTAAATGATTTGTTTAATTTCTTTTGTGTGTAATTGTTACGAATTGTTTACTATCTGTCAGTTCTATTGAAACTGTATGATCGGTTTCAGTGATAAAACATGTGACATTAAATACGATTTAAACAAATCAAATTTCAATATTAAAAGTTTGCCAGACGGAATAATGATTAAAAGAGTACTACATGAAAAAAGCTCATACTTTTTAATGCGCGAATTAATCCTGCAAAAATTTAAGAGCTTTCTAGCTTCTATGGAATATTTGAGGACTCAAAAGGGAGTCACACTACAAAAAAAGCTTTTGAAAGGAATTAATGCAAAAAATTGAGGCCTATGGGTAAAGGGACACGTCGGGTATTGACACAACTTCAAAGGGAGATTAAATGCTCGAAAATGAGCACGACACCTTTGTAATGTGGTAGGGAGTAATTTGATAAAGCCTCGACGTGAAATATTTTTAATTAAAAACAACCCTTCGAAAAGGTTTATAACCTTCGCAGAAATTTAAAAATAATCCGTATGAAAAATTAGAAAATTTTCCCTTCTTTGTTATCATATTAAAAACCATACAAAATAAAGACACACAACAGGTGATATACATTTTATGATCAGGGCCGGTTCCATTCATCGCTAGCATTATCAATTGTAAATATAACTACTAAAATGGGTTTTTGTTATTTAAAATATCATGACTTTTCACCAAGAAGTGGCAGTTAACATCTAAAAAAATTATTGCACCACACGGTAAAAAATAGTTATGTATTTTAGTTCTGCAAAATTTATAAAGTATATAGTTGATTATAGCTATTTCATCTTACGTCTTCATCAGAACTAGTTCTGATATATATATTATTTAATGAATAATAATGATATATCGTATAATAGAGTTCTACCAAGTAAATGTCCATTCATGATATCGACTGAAGCTGCTTGAAGGAATTTCAATATCGAATTTGAATCGTTACAACATTGTATGATTCCACATGTTTTGTCACTAACGACCCGGGGTTCGCCTTTCAGCATCTTCAGGTTTTCTATCACAGTGTAATTAACACCTTCGGTATAAAGACGATGCTAACTGTTTATTGTACGTCAGTTCTCTTGCACCCTTGTGATAGAATGCCTGAGGATGCCGAAAAGCGTAACCTAGGTTCGTTAGCGACAAAAAATGTTGAACTGTACCAAGTTGTAACAGTTCAATCAATAAAGTGATTGTGCCAGTTGATAATTCTCGTGATAAGCGAAGTTGGTATTGATTTTATTGATTTAAAATCGTCGAAATGATGAAAATATTGTTTCATCTCTATTGATTGAATTGGCATTTACTTGGTAGAACTCCATTATTACGCGGTGGAAAAATACTTCAGACGATAGCGTGAGCCGAAATAGCTATCAAATATGTCTCGTAGAACTGTTGTAGAACTGAAATACATTGCTATCTTTTCACAGTGTTATTGTTTCCTCATTTAAATATTTTTCCAGGAAGTGAAAGTAAATACTTTTTAGTGATAATGTTTTATTATTTGAATATAAAATAATACATGTAATGTAAGTAAAGTAACTTTCAATTGGCTTTTCCAAGCAGAAGAAAGATCGCACGATATTGTACGGATATGATTAATGAACTAATTCAATAACACATTGCAGACACGTACAAAATTAATATTGACCGTGCGAGAGGTATTTATTTTCTCACTCAGAAACCAAAGCATGATTGGAGGGTAAAAAATCTCCCCATAATTTTTATTTCGTGCGTATATTTTTCATTTACTCCGAATTCCACGGTCGCTTCGGTATTCAAATGACGGTTGGCCAAAAACTCGCAGAATCATAGATTGCTTCCCATAAAAATCGCGGAACGTGTCGGAAATGTACACGGCTCACGGAAATGAGAAATAATGAGAAATGAAGGCTCGCTTGCGTAGCGAGGGGCTCTTTTAGGACTGCGCCCCCAGGTAAAGGTTTTACGCATTAGCAGCGTGAAAGCCTATTCCAGCGATTGCAAACGTGGAATATAGTAATTTTATTATATTCTGGAATAGAATTGGTACGGCGGAATGTTTGCAGGTGTATCCAACATGGTTTGATATCAAATATATGGACTCTCGATAGAACATATTGAAACCAAATAGTTTCATTTTTAAGTTGTTAACCCTCACTTCTTGACGAATAAGCATGATATTTTAAATAATAAAAACACATTTGAATTGTTGCAATTTTGAACGATTCCACATGTTTTGTCACAAACGACCCGGGTTCCGCTTTTCGGCATCTTCAGGCATACAGATGCAACAGACTGACGTTAAATAAACAGTAAGAATTGTCTATATACTAAAGTTATCAATTAAAAGAAAACACTTAGGCCAAGGTAAACATTAAGTTACAGCTAAAACAAATTTAGCAATATTGATCTTATAATAATTACTACAATTGGCTGTGATAATTTTCATTAACGATCTTGCTAATGAGTCATTTTTGAAAGGGTTTTACATCAAATAATTTTCATTTATATATATTATATATGCAAGATTTCGTGATAAACTCTACAACCCTTGAATTAAAAACTAAAAATATTTTCAAACACAAATGTATATTAAAAAATTATAAATGTTACCTGCATAATTATTTCTCTGATAAATCAATGGAATTTAATAGGAAACATTTTAAATAAATGGCGTTAGAGGAGATGTAATCCACTGAGTAAAATATATTCAAATCAGAATTATGAATTGTGTTTTAAATAATTAATTAAACGTTGACGATACCTGCTGTATACCTTCAATAATAAACATTTGGCCCGAGCTACGTTTTGTACATTACAGACCCCAATATTGCAAAAGCTTCCAAGTTGCAGGGTCATTTCATCGGAAGTACTTCCTGAGTATTATGAAAGCCTGAATAGTTTTCTCCGAAAAAAATATTCCCCGATGAGTCATTGAAAAAAGTCTTCAGCAAAGTAACAGTTATCTTGTGTTTGTTTGAAGAATTAATTCTTTGAAAAAAAAAAAAACAATTGGAGACGAAATTTGACAATTTTAAAACCAAAACATTACAAAAAGAAGGTTTCTTCTTATCATTGTATTTGCTGTCTTATTAAGTTAAGAAGCAGTGCAATTCTTGTATAAGGAAGAAGATATTTGAACATCTAATTATAAAATTTGATTTGTAAATACCATATGTGAAATAATTTTGTATTTAAAAAGTATTTTTAACGCAAAAAACCAGTTTAGTTTCATTATAACACACAAAATTGGTCATCTGCATCTTTTTCCCGATTCCGATATGAAAATAGTAAAAAACCGAAATTAAATAAAATTAAATTTAATTAAGTTTTGTCATTCATGACTTAGCTTTTATCTTTCAGAGTATTCAGGTATTCTTTTATTGGATGTTATATGCTTCAAATCAGAAGATATTGAGGGAGAAACAAAATAAAATTGCAAAGAATAAAGGTCATAAAATGAAAACAAAAATTACTTGGGCAATATAATCACCAATTGTTTAGTTATTTTAAAAAACTCTCTTACATTTTTAATCTTCATAATACATTTGGAGTAAAAAGTATTGGCAACAACTATGTTTCTCTACATCGTTTTTCAACGCCGCTTCTACGTGTTGACTAAATGAATTTCTACTACTATTTCCTTAAAATAATAAAGATAAAATACATATCCGTACGTAATTCTAGTATGCTTATTAGTTTCTAAGACAAGAAACATTCAGGCATGCAATTTTATTAATCTGGAAAATGTAAGGATCTAGTCGAAGAGGTGGCAATAAATTCCCCATTCCTACCTGAGACTCGACGCCCTTGTGAAGCATCACAGTTGCTTCTTTCACCTGAATATGCAAGTCTAACGAAAGTATACCAGGTAAATTTCTTCCGTTAACCTTCCCTTTACTGAGTCAATAAAAAAATGCACTCTCTGTCTCTGTCGGAGTAGTGAAAAATGAATGCCTCCGATATACACCCAGTCCTTTTTTTACGCGAATTCGATTATACGCGATTTTTTTGGACGGCACCGTTACATTTTTTACGCGCTTCACTCGTTTATACGCGATTTTTTCCCCAAATTTGTTTCAAAGAAATTTATATATAATATGGTGCTAGGCATCTACGTTTATTTATTTTTTTAAATAAAAAAAATATGTGTATTTTTAAAACTTAATTTTGTAAAGCATTCCATTTTTTTTAAATACACATACAATTGCCAAATGTTGACAAGTGTATCGGATATTATGCGAATTTATGTTTTAGGGTGTGTAAAGAAATATAATGCAATTGCGTAAAATCATAGGATGTATGTCCGCTCGTAAACTTGTTGAAAATAAAAGCACAATGCATTTATTAAATTCGTTGAAAAGCATTTTCTCGGCCATAAATTTTACCATTTTGAATTATTTTATCAAATAAATGCCCTCCAATGACGTAAAAATATTTTAAATGTTAAATAATAAATGCGAACCGAAGATAAAAATATTACTCTTGAAGTAAAAAGCATTTAAAAATATAATACTTTATACTTGCATGAGTATTTAACAAAAACAGTTTTACGATTACATTTCGCAACCGAGAGTGACAGCAGCGAAAAATTCATATAAGCGAAAGTATATAAAATCATAAAATATATATTTTTTTTGCACGAATTTAAAGAGAAAATTTTGGTTTCTGGTACTTTTTTATGCGATATTTTAATTTTTGGAACCAATTTATCAAATTATATGAAAGATGTGATTTTTTTACGTGATTTTTTTTAATGTTCCTTTTTCTGGAACCAATCTATCGCGTAAAAAAAGGACTGGGTGTACTTTTCGATTAGTCAATTTTGGAGAATATCTCAATGAACAATTAGCCAGATTTTTTAGTTGATTTAATTTTATTCACATAAATAGAAAAAGTAGGAAGAAGCCTGGCAGAAATAAACACTTTTTTATATTAATTGCATCGCAAAAACATCTCACTAGCTAACGAAACAAGTGTTTTAATCAAAACAAATTCCGCCAGTAAATTTAAATCAGCATCAATATAAGTGCTCAAAATTTATAAATGCGCGTTCGAATTCTCCGCTGCCGTAGCACAATGGAGTTGTTTTGCAAGGCACGGGTTTCCGGTGCTTTCGGGAAAACCCCGTTTGCCGAAATCAAAACAAACGGCCGTATCGGACGCTAACGGCACTAGAAAAACCCGACATTATTTCTTTCATTAGCTTTCTGGCGCCCAAAACAACACGGCGAATGTTTCATTAAACTTTATTATTATTTCACGTATCTGTGTATTTAGTAAGCAACAAAAAGCAAGACCTTCAGTCAAACATTTATTTTCCATTGTTATACTGGTATAACCATAACCGTAAAGAAATATCGTTTTTAAGCATACCAGTCAGCAGTTATGTATTAAAATGATTTTTTATATTAATTAGAAAGTCACTCATAACGCAAAAACCATAAACGATTTTTTAAAATTAAATAATAAAAGAAAATGTTTACTACTACTGGAATAATTTTATATTATTAAGATCAGAACCGATTTCGCCCACTGCAAGCATTATCAACTTATACAATACAAATCAAAACGAGGATATCTCTACAATCGTTTCGAATCAACAATTACCAGGTATTCTAAATAATAAAAACACATTTTTTAAGTACTCATCTCCTCAATCTATTTTATCATCAGCACTGGTTTCGCTCATTGCGAGCATTATCAACTGATAACTTACCAGGTATTCAATGATACAAGAACTAAACAAATATATTAAAAGGTAGCTACGAAAATGTTTTTTCAATTCAAATATAAAGATCAAAAAAAATAGATTAAAAAGTCGTTGTAACAATTTCATTTATAAATTGGTTTTTAATTGTTTAAATTTGAATTGTTACAAATTTGAACGATTCCACATGGTTTGTCACTGACGACCCGGGTTTCGCTTTTTGGTATCTTCAGGCCGACTGATCGTCAGTTCTGTTGCGTCCGTGTGATAGAATGCATGAAGATGCCGAAATGTGAAACCCGGGTCGTCAGTGACAAAACGTGTGGAATCGTACAAAGTTGTAACGATTCAAATTTGATATTGAAATTCCATCAAGCACCTTCAGTCGATATCATAAATTATATTTAAGCTGTTCATTTTTTATATACGTATGTATTATTAAACTGGACAATTTTCAAAAAAACAAATAAACAATTTTTATATCTAATTTAACCTAACAAAAAATGACGCCAAAATGTTGGTTAAAATACATATTATTCATCATACAGCATTGCTAATGCAGTCAGCATATTCAAATATGTATGCTAAAAGTTCCCTGCAATTATATTAGAGGGAACCTGAAAAAGACATGTGTTTATCTGTCAAAATGCTATCCGCCGTTTGTATATTTCACTCGTTTTTTTATATTCATGTCATGTCAAAGTATGAAGCGAATGTAAAATTTAGTGTCCGATTTGATAAATTATAAAGAGGATGGATGTTCACGTCATTTGTTTCGTGTCGAATCTCGTTGTTAATTTGACTAGTCGTTTTGTACATATTTGAAATCAGACGCATTTTTATTGTCAAATCATCGAAAGGACTTAAATATAGTTTTGCTCTCTTTATATAAAGGAATTCACACAAAATATAAGTCAAATACATTGTAAACATGAAAGTATAGTTGATTGTTTATATTATTTCTTTTTACTAGTTAACTTTTATCAAATTAAGTAGTAAAATATAGACCGGCTGAAATATTTTATGGTTAACCTGAATATAATTGGCATGTATGGAAGTAATTAGAAATAATAGCTAAAAACATTTAAAAAGAGTAATATGCAGCAAACATCAGTGATATTTTTTCATCAATGTCAAATTACTTGAAAATTATTTATTAGTTCTTGAACAATTTTTTATCAGTTGTCAATCACTTTTCAAGTGTTATCTGTCACTCTTGACGGAAAGGCATGATATTTTAATAATAAAAACACATTTTTCAGTACTTATATCCACAATATATCTTTTGATCAGGACTGGTTTCACTCATCGCGAGCATTATCAACTTCAATCTTCTAACTAATCAGTTGATAATGCTCGCAACAAGAAGAATCGATCTTTTTCTTGAAAGTATTATTTTGTGAAAATAGTACTTAAGATTGTGTATTCATTTTTTTAAATAATAAAAACACATTTTTTTAGTACTTATTTCCACAATATATTTTTTGATCAGGACCGCGATGAGCGAAACCGGTCCTGATCAAAAAATATATTGTGGAAATAAGTACTAAAAAAATGTGTTTTTATTATTTAAAATATAATGCCTTTCCATCAAGAAGTGACAGTTAACACCTTAAAAGTGATTGTGTATTCATATTGAAATTTATTGCACTTTCACTTAGAAGAGAAAGTTGTTGTTGTTAAAATTAGATAACAATGTTTTATATCAAAAAATTCTTTTACGTGACGTGAATAGCTTCTGGTAGATAATAATGTCAATCACAATTGTAATTTTAAAGTAAATGAAACCTCAAGAATATTATCAATTCAAAAACAGATTATGTAATAATTAAAAAAAACTCAGTTTTGAAAAATACATTCAGCAATATCAGACAGTCCTCGTTTCTTGTCTTCAACAGATGTGTTGAGTCGGGAGGTGAACCACCGAAGGGCACTCGAAGCACAAGGGCTGTCGCCCTAAGGGCTGTTATGCCGAGTCCTGAGAGACATATTGTGTACAACGAAAGCACCGAAGCGCTTTTCGCACAGCTTTAAGCTCTAACCGCCTGCAATTGGTTCACTCTGTAATGGGGTAGTTGTGTACAGTATTAGTTTTCTATGTTTTCGCTGAAAAAAGAATCTCGTTCTTAGAATGGTGTGCAATTGCTACATATAGACATAATGAACACCTATTCTACAGAGCGACAAAGGATTTTTCGTCATTCGAAATTAGATTCTCTTTGACGTGGTTTGTTATATTCAAACCAAACATAAATAAAAAGAAGAGAGAAGATGTATTGTGTACCTTTTATACACAGCTATATATAGATAAGCAAATGTTCGTTTAAGCATAGTTCTGATGATGTGTGAGCCGAAATAGCTATCAACTATATCTGAAAAAAAAATTTTTTTTTTAGAACTAAAATACGTTGCTAGTTTTTGAAACGTGTTAAATAAAAAGACACATTATATGGTTCCACAAAAACCTCGTGTAATACAAGGTTTGATGTTTATTCAAAATTAAGGGTAAAAAAATCGAAAATAGTTAATATAAATATGTACTTTATTTTTTTAAATAAACAAATATACTTTATGATATCGACTGAAGGTGCTTGATGGAATTTCAAAATAAAATTTGAATTGTTATAACTTTGAACGATTCCACATGTTTTGTCACTAACGACCCGGGTTTCGCCTTTCGGCATCTTCAGGCATTCTCTCACACGGATGCAACACAACATTTCAAATAAAACAAATATACATTTAAATATAAACTGAAATAAACATTAAATACATCATATGCCATTCATTCATCATCATTCTCAGTTAGAATACTCTATTTTTTACTCTTTTTCGAATTTTCGAGTTTTCATCATCGGAGTATTTTTTTGTGGATTTATAACATTTTTTGATAAGCGATTGTCTGCTTCTAACGTATATTCTTACAAGGTTCCAAAATATTTTGTAATTCCCTCTTGAATTTCAAACTCCTATCCACTATAGTATCATTATCTATAAAAAATGTAATACATTAGCCAATTTAATGCTGTCATTTATTGTTTTCATGTGAAACATGTAGCTACATCGCTGCAACTGTTTTTCGAGTCATTTATTGTGGTAGGCTCATTCAAAATTACATTTCAATTTATTTTATTTTCCTTTAAACCATGTTATATAAAGCGTGTTGTATAAAAATATGTCACAACACGTGTTATATGAGGCCTAGGTGTATTGTATTTTGTTGATTGAAATTCACCTCCTTCTATCTATACATCTTGTCCAATTCTATAGAATTTTTTAGAACCTAAATACATTGCTATCTTTGCGTCGGATTTTTTTATATTGTTTATTGGAAACACAAATGATTTTTAAAAGATTGATTTAAAATGGAAACGCATTTGCAGCACGATATGAAGAACGAATTTAAAATAATTCGTTTCGAAAGTTATTTGATTTGAAAGTAAGATTTTTAATGTAACGGCTTATTGACAAGCGAATCTCCATCGCGGAAATAAATGAATTGTTGATAAGCTCGAAAAAAGCACAAAAAGGCTACGCCATTTTTACTTTTAGGCTGTTAAAGCAGAACGTTGTCAAAGCGTGAGACGTATTTCCGCCAGAGACCGGATATTATGGCGGAAGTAGAGGCTATGAGAAGAAGATATTGCCTTTTTATCATTCTTGTGATCAGGTTATACTTCTTGTGACCTTTCGACGACCTTGGAATTTGGGGAATCACTTTCAGCTTGTAAACCACAGATACTTAAACTATAGTTGCTTTATTATATGACATTGAAGCTTATACACACAAAGAAACATAAAAGCTTATACTATATGATTTATCCCTCTGTTAATAAACAGTAAAAAAAACAAATTTGAATTGTTACAAATTTGTACGATTCCACACGTTTTGTCGCTAACGACACGGGTTTCGCCTTTCGGCATCTTCATGCATTCTATCACACGGATGCAACAGAATTGACAACAACTACAACAATTCAAATTTGATATTGAAAGTCCATCAAGCACCTTCAGCCAATATCATTATTTAATAAAAAACATTTAAACTTTCAAAGGAGTCAGTTTTAAAGTGCTGTTACATTTTTGGTATATAGGCATTATATTAAAATAATAAATACAAAATTTTAATGCTTTTTACAAAATATAATATTTCATGATCTGAACCGGTTTTGATCATCACGAGCATTATCAATTGATACAATACAAATTACAAACAAGGATATTTATAATCACTTTTAAGGTGGTAATTGTCACTTCTTCGTGGAAAGGCATAATATAATATTTTAAATAATAAAAACATGTGTTAAAGTACTTATATCCACAATATATTTTATGATTAGAACCGGTTTCGCTCATCGCAAGCATTATAAACTGATGTTTTTATTATTTAAGGATTTTTATACAAAGTTTTGATTTAAAAATCAAGAGGCTCATAAAACCGAAGACTTAATAATAAGCATATCTCTAATTGAAGTAAAATAACACCGTGAAAAAAAGCAATGTATTTTATTTCTGATGAATGCGTGAGCCGAAATAGCTATCAGCTATCTCTTTAAAATTTTGTGGAACTCAATTATATTGCTATTTTATCGCCGTGTTATAATGTAATTCTAGCAGTTCTAGTAAATGCCAATTCAATCAATGAAGTTAAATAGTTTACAAATAATAATATAGTCAAATCAAAAGTCCACTAAGAGTTCAGATCAACTCTCATTGGTGAAAGAAATTTTCAATGACATATACAGCGCTTGATATTTTTGTGAACAAATTGTGTTAAATAATTAAAAATTGTAATGCGTAGTTAAAATAATGCGAAGAAATTGTCAGTCAGGGACGTCCCAGTAATTTATGAAACACGAAAAATTAAAAAAAAACCTAATATCAGTTTTAACAATCTATATATATTTATATTACTAAACGTAGGAATGAATACATTAATCGAATACATGTTACAATGGTGACGACGAGAAAATTGTTTGACTATTCAAAAAACATTAATTCGGTCAAAATTTGTATTAATTTAATCTTAAATGAATGTATTTCAAAAGTTTTTATTGTGTAACAATTGCTTTACACTGTTATACTGGGTATCTATTGATATATGCACACCCTCTATGGACTGTTTTTTTACAATCAGATGAAAAAGAAATCAAGTCTATATATAAAATATTCCGATTTGAATTTGAACACGAAACCATGTAGACTAATGCCAAAGGTTTTGAGATTTAATTTACAACCCCGGCCAAGATAATATACAAAGAACATTTTTGACCCTATGTTAAATTGAAATGTTATCAATACGTCCGTGTAAACCAAAACAAGTGCGTAAATATTTTAGCGTGTAAAAGCGGAACCGGATATATAAAGAGAGAGTCTCACATTTTTTTTTCTTTTTTTCATAAATATCCGGCTGTTATCCAGCGGACTGTTAAAAGAAAACAAATGACTCTCTAAAATTAAAAAAATAACTGACTTGTATTTTGCGCTTTTTCGAAAGGCAAATTTATTCACTCTGTTGGTTTAAAACAAACAAACATTGTACCGCTTTACCACATTATTGATTTTTCTAAGGAATTTCATCGTGGAAATAAAATTGACCAATTGAAAAACAGTGGAGGACCAAGAGGGGGGAAAACTTTGAATTACCGATCGCTGTCAACTCTCCCTTGATAATAAATAGAAAAGGCAAACTTTGAAGGGTCTAAAATGATGCACCCCATGACAGTAGCGTGCGATGATAATTTCAACAGTACAATCCAGACAATAGCTAAACATAGTATGATATACAATTTTCTGTAGAAGAAATGAGTACTTAATTAACTGGATATTTGAGAGATAGAAAATCTTTTTTTTATATTTGAATTTCGAATTTTACCAGAACAAAAAATCAATCAGTGACGAACTAGGTAAAACAAAGCCCTTAATACTTTTTAATTTATCCACATGTCTTGTCACTCGAGATCTGGACTTCGAATTTAAGTATCTTCAGGATTTCTAGTACATGAATACAATCAAACTGACTGTCAGAAAACAGTTAATATAGTTTATTTTTACAACGAATTACAAAATATACACATAAGAAATGAAGCTGACATAGATCTTAACGCTCAACTAATTTGATATATAAAAAAAAAATCAATTGATAATGCTCGCGTTGAATGAAACTAGTCCTAATCTAGATAATATGAATTTTTGGAAATTGAACTAAATATTGTGTGTTATTATTTCAATAAAATTATGCATCTTAAAAGAAATGCAACCATGATATTTTAATCAAAATTGAATTACATAACAAACTTGGTCAATGCTGTATTTATTTATTTTTTAATACTTATAAATGAAATTATACAACGTGAATGTTATGCTTATAAAAAATGTTTTAATATAAATGGAAAGATTCAAAATGAAAAAAATTAGCTCTTGGCATATGATAATTGTCAGTTGAAAGGGTTTAACGTTCTTACTAGTCATTAGTTGATAATAAAATATTTTCGTATACAAAAGCGGTCCTGATAATTATAAATCAACTTAATGGAGATAATACTAAAATTTGCGTTATGTTTATATAAATATAATACAATACAATTTCTACTAAGAAGTGACTAATTTAAGGTAATTAAAGTTGATAGTTATATTCGTTCATATTGTGTGACTGAATAAAAGTTTTTAAATGAAATTTGTGAAGTTCAAGAAACTTATTTGAAAATCGCGTTTTACAATGGAACTGTACGCCACTTCCCTTCACGATACATTTCACCCTTGCAATCGAAGCTTTCTTCTCAGCAAGTTTTATTTGTTTTCTACTCCAACCGGGTTGAAGAGCCTTCCGTCGAAGCCTTAAAAAGAGCAGCGGTTAGTCGCAATGGTTAAGATTCAAATTGGAAAACTTAACTGAAGATGTCTCGAAGCGGAGACGGCGGCGGGGCCAGGCGACGAACTTAGCTTGCAAAATAAATTCGTTGAAATTGAATTAGAAAGTTGTTGAAATGATTTTTACCAAGTTCAAAGAACTGGGCGTCGAAAAATATTACAATTCTATAATGTAAAAATATCCATGAATAGGTTGATAAATCGTACATATGTTATAATATTGAAAGAATATCGATCAGCAATAAGCAAAACTGGCTCTGACCTTGATAATATAAAAAAAAAAAATGTACTATATTTAGTGTTTTTTCTTATTGTTTTTAATGCATTTTCACTAAAAAGAGATACTGAACACATTTAAAGTGATTGATGAAGCGGGAAAGGCTAAGCCTACTGTATATTGATTGAATTAGCATTTACTTTTTAGAACTCCATTGTAACAAGGGAAAAAATAGTGTTATATTTTAGTTTTACAAAATTTATAGATGGTAAGCTAAGCATGGTAAAATATACCCATATATTTTAGTTCAATAAAATTTATGAAATATATAGTTGAAAGCTATTTTGGTTGACGCCTTCATCAGAACTATGTTTAAGCGTACATTACATTTATTCCACATAAACCTAATCTAATGCATAAAATCATTGTACCATAATTTAGAATTTATTTGCACACTATAAAACTAGGGTATTAAAACAAAAGAGAAGATGTACTGTGTACCTTTTCTACACAGCTATACATAGATAGGTAAATGTACGTTTAAACATAGTTTTGATGAAGGCATAAGCCGAAATAGCTTTCAACTATATATTTTATAAATTTTATTGAACTAAAATATATTGGTATTTTTTACCATGCTTAGCTTACCATCTCATTTAAAAAATATTTATTTAATAAGTGTTAAACATCATAGCGTATTTGATAGAACATGTCTTCACCTCAATATTGTGGTAAAGTTTGTTGTGTAAATAGTCTTGACATAAAAGTGTATTGTAACAATTTTGTACGATTCCACATGTTTTGTCACTAACTACCCGGATTTCGCCTTTCGGCAACTTTAGGCATTCTATCATACGGATGAAACAGAACTGATGAATTGTAATAATTGATAATGCTCATGATGAGCGAAACCAGTATAGTATAGCATGATTTCCTGTAAATTGTTTCTTAGTGCTTGAACCTATGGTTTTGTATACCTGCTACTTTTGACTCAAATTTGATGTATAAATAGACTTGCGTGTAAATTGTGTTGTATAAGTTGATAATGCTCGCGATTAGGGATACCGGACCTGATCAAAAAATTTATTGTGCATACTAAAAAATTTGTTTTTATTGCTTAAAATATTAAGCCAATAAGTGACAGAAGACATTTTTAAAGTGTTCTGTATTCATTTAAATATCCCTTCCATGGGTATACATTATTTGATACCGCTGTGAAATTGAAATGTCAGACCTAAGAGAAAAATTGGTTTCAACATCTCAAACTGGGAATGCGCTTTACTCCACCTTTCACACCTTTATCCAATGCACGATAAATTGGTTTATTGAGTGCCCTATCTAACCCGTATAAACAGACTATGTATATATTTTGTTGCAGTATAAATCTATTGTTTGCGTGAAGGACTCACTTCGTATTTGCTTGTTTTACTGCAAAGTCACGCCGTTTGCAAAAATAAGTAATTGGCTTAAAGAATGAAACAAGATCTCATTAAAAATACACGTCTGAAAATACAATAATATTGAATGCTTACGTCGTTAAAAACATTTTGAAATAATTATAATGACTTGAAAATAGCGTATAAAGTAAATAAAGAATGCTATTCTACTCTATAAACTTTTATTAAGCTTTCGTCATTGTCAAAACTGCGAATACACTGAAATTAAGCTTAGCTTTTAAAAGCTGCTAAAGAAGATATTGCCAATATATGGTCTCATTTTTAAGAATTATTATTTTTACAATACATTTATTTATGTCTCATAAATAAACCAAAAGAGTGATATATTAATCATGCTTAAAACTACAGAACGAACATTAACAAGTCAATCTTAATTAAATCATTGCAAGAATCTTACGTAATTAGAAATATGTTTTTTAAAAAGTTATTTATTTTCACGTTTTTCATAATATGTCAATGAACAAGTAAATTTAACATAGGAGAATCTATTTCAAAATTTAAAAGTAAATTTTGCGATGCATTGTTATAGTGGAAAAAATTGACTGAGCTTTTAATTTAAATGTTGAAATGCCACCAATACAGGGGTCTCCGGAAGTCATAAAAGATCAGAATTGATCGTTATTATTAGCTTTTTAAATCCTTAATTCTGATTTAAATAAAAACAATGTTGTTTTTATATATATAGTTTGAAATTGTTTTATTTTTGTTTACTCTAATAGCATGCATAATATGAAGATTTTGGTTACTTGCCGCATTGAATGGTTGATCTTTAATTTAAGGGACATAAATAGGAAAGGTAGAAAAAATGTTTTTTTTTAGTTTAATTCGTGTTGTTGGTAAACGTTGGAATCTAATCGTGATTTTTTTAAACGACTCTACAGCCCTGGTAATAAGTATTGTTTACGTAGAAATAACGCAAAAGATTATTTCATTATCCAACACAAACACAGACGCCGTATAAAAAAATACTAAGATATAATTAAGAACCAATGGTACAAGAAAATTGTTTATTCTAATTGCTTATAAATCATGGCATTTTTACTGTTTTTTATCACCTCATTAGGCACATTTTTGAGAAAATATTATTATACACAATTGAAATTATAATGGTTGTTTATATTAGGCGCAAATGTATGCCCATTAGCAAAATGAAAATGTTTTTAAAAGTCATTCTGAATAGTTGTGCTTTTTGTAATTATCTGCTCAACGAGGGTGCGAGAAACATTACGTCATATTATAACACAACATCCTAAAATGCCCTACCTTATGGATTTTTTTTGTTAAGTTATAATCTCTGATGTTATCATGAAAAGCAATCAAAATTATTGCTTTTTGTAATTACAATTATGTACAGCTTAGTGTTATCATGTAAATGCTTTCAAATTGTAAACGAATAACATTGATTGTTTAATTTAAAATAGTGTTTTGTAAAAATTTAAATCTTTGTCCCTCAAGCAAAATCTATACAAAAGTTACAACAATAAACTATATAAGTGAATATAAATAAAATACAATATTTTAGAAGGAAATAAAGTATACAGTGATTAAAAATTATTACGTTTTAAAAAAGAGCTTTTGTGAGCTTTTGTTTGTGATACTTTCCAACAAAAAATAAGTCTCTTGATAAATCACTATTGTTTAAAAGAAGCAACATTCAATAGTTTCAAACAATTTTTTGGAATAGTTTTTGCAACCATATGAATTCAATCATGTTAACCTAATGTTTACATAATACGTGTAATTACATTTTGTAAATAAATTAGCAAATGCAAAATTACACGTCACGTTTGAAGCTTAATTAAAACAAAGCTATTCTCGAAATTTGTGTAAAAAATAATTAATAAATTATAGAATTTCAATGGCTAAAACTATGTCTGATGTCACAAGTTATGTCACTTTTTTATTTATTCTTTCGCCTTTTAGAATATTCATGCACGATATTATATCGCACGAGTGCAATAGAACCGACAGACATTAAACAATTTGCATCGTTTATATAAAATAGGAATAACAAAAATATAGCCTCTAAAGCTACAAGCTAAATATTCATCATGAATAATTTAAATAACCTCTGATTTGATTATAATATCATTCAAATGTGGAAAATATAATCTAACTACCAAACAGCCTTATGATTTGTCGATGATGCTTGAATCACTTAGGGGTTGTTATATTATCATCAAAAAAATTGCCAACTGTCTCGAAAATATAAACTATTTATTATAATGCTTTCACTGCGTTTCTGTTAGAATAACATTATATGAATGAACACCAAAAGCATTTTTTGTGAATAATGTTATATTTTATTATGAACCAAAAAGTTAAGCACTCTCCATGATAATAAGAAAATATTTCAAGTAAAATCTGCGTTTGAAAGTATTTTTTATTTTTGTTCCAGAATAATTACACCGCTCCACTATTGTCTCATGCTTTGTTGTGTAGAAGGATTTTTGTTTTATTACAAACATAATTGAGCTGAATGTAGCAGATTTTCACTAATCATTCAGAAGAACGAAAGAAGCGCGAAGAAGGGAACCCCCTTTTTAATTTGCGGTCGTAGCCATTCTTGTTTTAATTAATAAAATGCTTTTAAAGCGAGTTACATATTTCATAACGCCGGGTTTGAGGGTGTTTAACAAGTTTACGGCTCGAGACTACCTCCTCCCCCAATGGGTTGAATACAAAATTAAAAACTTTTTTAATATTAAGATAATTAAAATTTCAAATCGTTTCTTCCTCCGCGAGACTTTGGTTGCCATGGATATGGCTTCTTTATACAGAGGGTGCAAAAAAAGATAGTCAAAAAAATTTACTTTTGATAAATGTGCCAAACAACGAAGGCAAACTAAGATAATACAAATGTTTAATTGTAAGTCACCACAGTTCATATAATTCCCCAAACTAGTCCGTTACCAATCAATATGAAGCATATTTATTTGAATTGTTATAACTTCGTACGATTTCACATGTTTTGTCACTAACGACCCTGGTTTCGCCTTTCGGCATCTTCAGGCATTCTATCATACGAATGCAACAAGCATTAATCTTTCTCATTAATCACTATAAAAGATTTTTTTACGAGAAGTAGCCACGATATCATGTTTTACGTTAGCTAGATATATATTACTTCATTTAGATATAATATTGAATGATTATATGGAAGTGTGTTTTAACATTTATTGTTTCAGTTGATAATACTTACGATGAGTAAAATCATTCATGATCTTAATAATATAAAATTGTAAATACAGTGAAACCTCGATTCCACTTTTTTCAAGGGATCTTGAAAAAACGGCAAATGCGGGAAAGTTTAAAATATGAGAAGGCTTTGAAGAAGTTAGGTTAATAATATTTTATTTTTTGAAATTATCGCTGAGTGTTTTAAATTTCTTCTTATAAAGTTCTTTTTTAAAGAATGTCTTTAGACATATGAGAGAATTATATATTTCGTTATTAATTTCTTTGGTTAATATATAAGATTTTTTGTGCTCAAATTCACAAATTGTATTGGATAGAAAGATTTGTCTATTAAAACTGATCAATCAAGACAAACACAATAATAGATTCAGGCATGGATATATATTGTAAAACGTTAGAAAGTGAACTAGGAAAATAATAACTCTTTTTATAATTAGTTAATTCCTACTAATTAACTTCTTTTCTAATATTAGTTAATTTCTACCATAATATATTTGTATAGCCAACGACCGTACCATGTTGTAAGTGCCGGCTCTCGTGCGATCACCGAAGTTAAGCAACATTGGGCGCGGATAGTGCTTGGATGGGTGACCGCTCGGGAACACCGAATGCCGTGTTCTCTTGGCTATGGGAAGGAAAACCCAGACAGAAAACCGAACACCAACCCGCCTGGGCAGCGTGGTGTTGCTATGTCCAAACCCCCCCTGAAAAAAAAAAAAAAAAACAGGGGGAGGCCTTCATCCAGCAGTGGATCGACCCCGGCTGATGATGATGATGATGATGATATTTGTATAATTAAAAATGAAAAACAATTCATAAACAATTACAAAAGTGTGACTCGTAAAGTTTTTGTAATACACGATTCAATTTGTGCATTAACCAAAAAAATGTTTTTAATATTTAAAATATAATACCTTTCACCAAAAAGTGACAATTTATACCATGAAATAAATAAATTTGTTTTAAAATCTATCAGTGTGTATTGATGTTGCTATATTTATGAATTATCTATTTTATTTTATGCAACTATATATAGTATCTACAAATACCATTTTAATTAAATTAAATGAGAAAAGAAAAATGCTGAAATGAAATCCTTCAATTAAAAACACGCTGTATCAATGAAAACATAATTTAAAAAAAAGCTATTCTTTTGGTTTGTACATGCAGTACAATATATAGAATAGATATACAAAAGCTTTCTGCTTATCTTAATTAGGTAACTATTTATTCTGGGAATAAACTAAAATGCTTTTAAATCGTTGCAAGATTTTTCAGATTGTTTCCCTTCGATTTGATTTAATCAGTAGTATAGAGTTTTATTGAATTATTTAAAAGTAAATTAAATACAAGTATTTTTTACAGTAATAATTTATTCAAAGATAATTTATAATATTGACTGAAGGTGTTTGATGGAATTTTAATATCAAATTCGAATTGTTAAAACTTTGTTGAAAAACACGTGGAATCGTACAAACCAAACAATTCGCATCACAACAAGTGTTCAAAGAATATTATTTATCAACGATCACAAATGTTCAAAACTGATTACAAAATAAGACTCACTCTCTCAAATAACATTCAAAAATTATGTAGTTATGTAACTAATGGAGATTATCAGGCTTAATCTATCAATATTCAAATTCAAAAATTACATTCAAAAGGTCAGTTTTGACCTTTTTATAATATCATCTGTACGATTCCATACGTTTTGTCTCTAACCACCTATGTTTCATCTTTCGGTATCTTCAGGAATTCTGTCATATGCATGCAACATAACTGACACACAATAAACTGTAAACATAGGTTATATCAAAAAGAAAATAATGACAAAGGAAAAACACAGATCCTAAGATTAGGATCCGAACATCGTCGTTCAATATCGTTATCTACAAATATGATTTGATGATGGCTTAAGCCGAAATAGCTATCAACTATATATCTTATAAATTCTGAAGAACTAATTAACGTTGTTATTTTTTCATCGTGTTATAATAGATTTCTACAAAGTAAAGGCCGATTCAATGAATAAACTTTTGTCACTAGCGACCCGGGTTTCGCCTTTCGGTATCTTCAGGCGTTCTATCACACGGATGCAACACAACTAACTAACTAATACGTAAATTTTTGTGAACTGCTTGCATTTATGTAATTTTGCGGACGAATTTACAACTTAACGTTTGATAAAATTGTTTAAGAAAAAATTTTAGAAATATTACAGGTTTTTTTTGACTTCATATTCGTGCCAAATTTAGTTTGAAAATTCATTAATCACTTTCAACGTTACAAATCAGTTTGTTTTTTAATAAAGACTTACAAAATTCTTCAATTTTTCACTCAATATTTTTGAAAAACTTCTAGGAATATGTTCTGTGACACTTTTCAATTTTATATTGCAATTTTTGGTGTTAACTTGATTTATAATTTTGGCACAATATATTGAGTAACACCTGTAACCCAACGGGGAATTCATCGTCAGGGAATTTAAAATCTTGGGTCGCGGATGTAAAAACTGATATATTATATTAAAAGTGAGTTTCAAAATTTGAAGTGAAAGTTAACATTAATGAAAAAGATATTACATGACTCTCAGTTATATTGTATTCGTGTGATTGAAAGGCCAAACCCAAGTTCATTCCATCAAGCACTTTTACTCGATATAACGAACTATACTGTTTGCTTAAATAAATAATTTTTAAGTAAGTAATATATATTATAATACTACAAAACATCAAATCTAGTTTACAATAAAAGTTTCATTATAACAAATAACTATCATTTATGATATCGACTGAAGGTGCTTGATGGAATTTCAATATCAAATTTAAATTGTAACAACTTTGTACGATTCCAAATGTTTTGTCACTAACGAACCGGGTTTCGCCTTTCGGCATCTTCAGGTATTCTATCACATCGATGCAACTGAACCAGTTCTTAATTATTATTAGATTTAATAATGTTTATAATAAACATTTTATAATTTTTTTTTAGTTCTACAAAATTTTTTAAGATATAATTGATAGCTATTTCATCTCAAGCCATCGTCAGAAATATACATTTTTTATAAAGTGATTTGCAAATTGTGAATCTGTTCTTTTATTATTGAATGATCTTATATGTACGATTGAACATAGTTTTGACAATGGCGTGAGCCGAAATAGCTATCAACTATATCGCATAAAAATTTGTAGAACTGAAATACATTGCTGTTTTTTCACCGTGTTATAATGGAGTTCTACCAAGTGAATGCCAATTCAATCAATACAATACTTTCTGTTGGACAAAAATATTGCGAATTTCATTAGCTGATTGTATTTATTAAAAATTAAGGAAATATTATTTTGTTATAGAGCGTGTTGAAGTAAATTCCAATTAAATCTACAAAGTAGCTATTAACTTCGAAAAAACTGCCCACACTAAATCTACTTTATTACGTTTTACGTAAGCCTTTTAGTAATTAGCTGTTAAATTCATTTAATATTAAGATATCGTTAATAACAGTTGACAGTTTATTTGTGTGTAAAAAATATGAGTCAATTTTACATGTCCAGCTTAATTCATTTTCATCGTTTTGTCGTAATGGTTTTAATTTCACTTTGGAATTATTATACAATATTATCCGAATTCCCTGTAAAGTCATGATCGATCGTTCCTGGTATATTTTTCAATTTTCAAGCCGGATAAACAAACAAACAAACACGCAAAAGTACGGACATCCATTGTTTTCATCAACGTAAATCCACTGTCGGGTGCGAACCGGATGAAACGTGCATTTTCCAAATAAATGAAAAAATTCCAACTTCGTTCGCCTAGGGAGCGCAAATGCATCACTGAAAAACTAACGCAGTTATTTGAAAACAATAGTTCTTTTTAAGCAACGGAATATAAAATATTTTCCCCGGTTAGTTTTGGTCGCAGTTTTACTTCAAAATACTTTTTATTTTTTGTATAAAAGTTTCTTTACACAATCATTTGCTTTTTTCTAAAAAGCAAAGTTTGTTTCGTGTTACAAAATATGAATTTTCAACAAATGTTTTACTATAGTATCTTTGTTAGGCGATTACTTTTTTTTTAAATACTTAAGAGATAATTTTTTTCGCAGTCGTTTGAGTAAGGAACACATGATTCAAAAGTGTTTAAAAGTTACGATTTATTACATTACATTTAAATAATCAAAACACAGTCCATAGTACCAATGATCGACCACGTTACTTATGCGCGTCGAAACGCACCGCTGTGTGCATTTCCGGTCTGGCACAAAAGTTGCTAGAGTTCTAAGATTTTCAATTCCCTACTATTCCATAAATACATTTTACATAAAAAAAATTATCTACAATAAGTTTCAATTTTCATTAAGCCGTGGCTTCTTACTTGTCATTTTTGTTTATACAACATCTGTTTATTCGTTTTATCCAGGGGTTTCAAAATTAGTTTCATCATCCGCCGCATTTCCAGGCGCACTGTTATAGCGGTCGATTAATATATAAACTTATTAATATTTTTAAGATTGAGACCGGTTTCGTTAAATCGGGTTTCGAGTTATCGATTGATACAATACAAACAAAGCTATTTACATGAAAAAAAAAATAGTTAAAATTATTAGGAGTTATACAAAACTTATGGTTCAAGAACAGAGAAAATAATTAGAACATTTCGATTCCTGTAAAGGTGTCACTTTTATGTGAGCTCTTAATTCATTAACCACGGACAATATTACTGATATTTGAAGCTTAAAATTTTTAATTTTAAGAAATTTTCTCTTATTCAACAACAATTCCCTGCCCCGTGACCTCGTCCATTACAAAACGTCATAACTTTCGTAGGCCGCAAACGGAAATTTTCACAATTTTCACAACTCAAATCAGCAGATTAACGCCATTGGTCATTAGCGCCCTCCCACTTTACAGCATAGGATTGGACAAACCCCGTGACGATTAACAAAAGAGGTCATTATTGGAAAATAGCTGATTTTTTTTTTATTTACCCACATCGGTTTTTTTATGATTACAGTTAATTGAAAATTTTGGTATAGAACATGTCCGTATTAATGTGTTATAAAATCACGTTGCCTTTCATTCTTTCACAATGTATAATTGTATATTGCCTGACACAGTAGAGCATACTTAACTTTATACAGTAAGGTACACACACTTCAGATAAATACTTTAGATCAGTGCTCCACAACCTTTTATCTTACACGGCACACCAACGTTTTTTTTCATAAATATTGCGGCATACCAACAGTCAATACTTACAAAAATTCGAAATAGTCTCCGTCGAAGCATTTGTTAAGATTCGTTCTTTTTATTTTATTTACTTTATTAACACACAACTTTTTTTTGAATGTACACTTTACAGTGTAGATTGTGTGTAAATTATTTATGAACTTACGACGTTATTTCAACGAAAAAGTAATTATTTTTTCTTTCTCGTGATTGCATCTTCATAAAATATTTTATACAGAAGACGAATTATTTGACTCTTTTTTTCTGTTAGAAAAGTTTGTCGCGGTACACCTTGCGTCGTCCGGTGGCACACCGGTTGCGGAGCACTGGTTAAGATCTTAAAAAGAAAACTTGCGTTGACATTAACACGTTATAAAAAATGAAAATATGAAAAAAATAGCAATGCATTTTAGTTCTACAAAATTATTTTTATCAAATATAGTTGATAGCTATTTCGGCTCACGCCATCGTCAGAAATATTAGTTCTACGATGATACGTATAGTTCTGACGATGGCGTAAGCCGAAATAGCTATCAACCATATTTGTTAAAAATAATTTTGTAGAACTAAAATAAATTGCTATTTTTTTCACCGTGTTATAAAGGAGTTATACCAAGTGAATGCCAAGTAAAGGCTATAAAAATAGCAAATACTCATTAAAAATGTCATCAATATTTTCGATGTAAAACAAAATTATCTAGATAATTTAGATAAATTTTGCCTATGTGTAGTTAAACATAAAAAAAGATCAAAAGTTTTCAAATTGTGAATACCATTATATATTTTTAATACAAAACTGTAATCAGTGTTTTTTAGTTGACAATATTTGCAATAAGTGTAGCCGGTTACGATCTTAAATATATTGTGGAAATAGTACTGAAAATGTGTTTTAATTATTAAAAAAATATACACATTTTCTCCACAAACATTTGAAGTGAGTTTACATAGTTCAAAATAAATGTTGCGAGAAATTAATATGTAACGCTCTGTAGAACGTTCGCAACTAGTTGCTTCAAAGAGATGTCCTAAAAATTTTACAGTGACGAAGGCAAACATTATATCTCAATAATCCTTTACTGACATAGTTACGACGAGACAATGTCAAGTAATCATTTCAGACTGCGAGATGTCCTCTCATAGATTCGATGAAAGTAATTCAATTAATCTGTGAAGAAAGTAACATGACTCTGGCATTTTGAAAATAACATTCGCAGTTTTTGAATGTGCATGTGTCCATATATGGGTGACTTCGTTAGCGCCTATGTAGTTTTTGTGAATCTATAGACAACATGGATATTAAAAAATAAAAAAACGTCGCTTATAGTAAGTATTTACACAATATGTTTATTGGCCAGGACCAGTTTCGCTCATTGCGAGCATTATCAATTGAATGCTCGCAATGTTCTCGATGAGCGAAACCGGTTCTGATCAAAAAATATACTGCAGAAATAAGCACTAAAGATGTGTTTTTATTATTTCAAATATCATGCCTTTCCATGAAGACGTGACAGTTAACACCCTTAAAGTATTATGTATGAACGTAAATACAGAAGTGACCACGTGAATCTGCTTCGCTATATTGTAGTTAGCTCAGCTCCGCAGCGACTATTTCATCAGCAATGTCGGAAGATAAATACATAAAAAATGTATTCGCAATGAAGTATGTTTGTAAAACTCTGATGCTAACGCATCTTGGATCGTAGCGCTTCATTAATTTAATAGGATTTATGATATCGACTGAAGGTGCTTGATGGAATTTCATTATCAAGTTTGAATTGTTGCAAATTTCTACGATTCCACATGTTTTGTCACTAACGACACGGGTTTCGCCTTTCGACATCTTCAGGCATTCTATCACACGGATGCAACAGAACTGTTCTGTTACTGTCAGTTCTTTTGCATCCGTGTAATAGATTGCCTGAAGATGACGAAAGGCGAAACCCAGGTCGTTAGTGACAAAACATGTGGAATTGTACAAAGTTGTAACAATTCAAATTTAATATGAATTTAGTATAAACGTTAACACTCAACGGAAAAAAACCATCTGTCGATTCGATTGTGTTTTAAATATTTGTTTACGCGGGCATAAAAGTCTAGAATGATTAGCTTTTTTTAAGTTCTGTTCAGAGCGGCTTCATTCCAGTTGCGGGCGAAAGTTCAATGTTCTCTGATCCAACTCGACGTTATCTAACTACCTTTTCATAATCCAACCCGTTTGAATACACTAGCGTGAGCTTTTGTTCGTATACACACGAGCATGCTAGTAATTTATGTTTACTCTCATCTCAATTATTTATTCTGGTGAATAAAGCAAAGGGTCTGCAAAATGTCGTTACAGCGATTAAATTTGACAGCCGAAATGCGGCTTAAAAGTGACCCTGTGATGTTTTATGGAATTTTGATTTTTTTGCCTTTTCATGCGGAAAATTAAAAAGGTAGTCTGTAATAATGACGTTATGTAAGTAAATTTCAAACACCTCTTTGAGAAGCATCTTTATATTCATTATAATTTATGATATCGACTGAAGGTGCTTGATGGAATTTCAATGTGAAATTTGAATTGTTACTTTGTACGATTTCACAAATTTCATATTCATTATATTGTTAGGTTAGTTATCTCTCATGACGATTATTATTTTCTTAGAAAAAATCAGTAAAACGATAAACAAATAGCAATGTATTTTAGTTCTACAAAAGATTTTTTCATGAGATATAGTTGATAGCTTTTTCGGCTCACTCATCGTCAGAACTATGTTTAAACGTAAATTTGCTTATCTACATATAGCTGTGTAGAAAAGGTACACAATACATCTTCTTTTCTATTTTAACAACCTTATATTTGTCTTTCGCCGTTCCTCAGACCATTGCGAAGGGCTAATGCATTTCTGTAATAAATCATCTCCCGCCAGTATTTAAGTCTTATGAAAGTGCCGCCTGAATAGTTTATCTTAAATTAAATTTTAATTTAGTTATTTTTTGCCAGCACGTATTGCATACTATTATATAGATAAGCAAATGTACGTTTAAACAACGGTTCTGCCGATGGCGTGAGCTGAAATAGCTATCAACTATATCTTATTAAAAAACATGTAGAACTAGAATACATTGCGATTTTTCCATAGTGTTATAATGAAGGTCTACCAAGTTAATGCCAATTCAATCAATAAAAAAGCAGTAAATCTCAATAAACAACTTGCCTGATTGGTTGATAGATATTTAATTCTTTACGATTCCTTCACACCATTTTATGTTTTTACTGCATATATTTAATATTGCTCATCCACTTCATTAAAGTTTCTAAGATTATTTCTTCTCATGTTGAAAAGAATAGCAATGTATTTTTGTTCTACAAAATTATTTCGTTTTATAAATTTATTATTAACTATTTCGGCTCACGCTATCGTCAGAACTATTTATTTAAAAAAAAAAACCATTTTGTAGAACTACAATACATTGCTGTTTTTTCACCATGTTATAATGGAGTTCTACCAAGTTAATGCCAATTCAATCAATTATTTCTTCGGTTAGAAAAATGTGGCACATCGATTTTATGCGGCACACCGGTGACGGATCACTGATTTACTGGATACCCGATTGGTATACTAATGTATCAGAACCAGCAGAAGAAATAAGGAGATGACTGTACGAATCGGAAGAGAGAACTGCAAAACTATCTGTGGCTTAAACTCTTCTTGAAAGTGAAAAAAAAAAAAAAAATGGTTTGAAAAGAAATCATTTAACGAAACAACATGACAACCAGACCATTAAATAACAAATAAAACTCACAGGTCAAGCTGCCGTATCAGTGAAAAGTGTTACCATCATCAAGAGAACACTGCGCATCAAAAAATCCAAGAAAACCCATAAAAATAGATAAAACACCAAGCAAATATTCAGCTCATAGCACATACCTTTAAAGATAATAATAACTGAAATATGAAGTTTGATTGACTAACGGTATGCTAAAAACACGCTGATTTCCGCGTACTGTATAATTTCAAGATAATCACGTCGATTAAGTTATTCGGAAAATAAACAATAATTTATTTTGATAATGCGTGAGCTAGGTTGTGCCTGCTAGTATATTACGTACGGTGGAACGTTCTGCGTGTTTTGTGATCTCCCTCCCCGTACTACGTCGTCCGGTACATTAGCGGCGTGTTACTTCCGTCCCGATTCACTTTTTGCCGTTCCAACCACCCTACGTTACGCACCGCCACTGAGGTTGCGTCAATTAGGGATGTCAAATGTACCACGCGTGCTAAGTTTACCATCGTTTTGAAGCCATCAACAGCTGTTATCAGAGAAATTTTATAATTTGATTACACAACAGGAGAACATTTTAATAAATTTATTTTGTAACTTTTAAAGTGTTAACTGTAACGTCTTGGTGAAAAGTAAAAACATTTAAATAAATCAACACGCTCTCTAAAACAATAATATTTATTTTATTTTAAGCAAATAAAATCAGCTTATAAAATCCGCAATGTTTTTGTCCAACATAAAGTATTGTATTGATTGAATTGGCATTCACTTGGTAGAAATCCATTACAACAGGGTGAAAAAAATCGTAATGTTTTTTAGTTCTACAGACTTTTGTAGAACTAAAATACATTGCTATTTTTTTCACCGTATTATAAAGTATTATTTTACTATACTCATTTTTCGGTTTAAAATCTTAGAATGTCAACAAAAAATCAAAATTACTGATTACTGACTGAGAAAATCTTTGACTACTCGTCTTTTATACGATTTTTTATTTCTTTATTGTCATTTGACGGTATTCGCTGCAGAGCTGAGCAATATACACTGAAGCCATTCACGTATACTCTATATATTATACAAATATACGCATTCATACGACCGTACACACAATTCCTGAAAAGGCGAGCCAAAGAATTTTATTTTCAAGATGTCAGGCTAGTGTTGTTTTTTCATTTATTATTTAAATTAACACCTTCACTCAGTTAATATAAAAGCCGAAATCTCCCGAGAGGCACAACCCTGCACCAGTTCATCTAATCATTCCTGTACAGAAAAAGGTGGTAAGGATTCGGGTGAGACGGTAAATCCTGCCCACACAAATTTAATCCATGCGTGGCCTTTCGCGCGCATCATTACCACCACTCTCCAAAGGTTTACAATATTATTATTAAATTAAAACCTTTTATGAAATAAATAAATACGCGCTTTGATAACTGAATTAATTGTTTATTTAGGCGCTCGGAGACGAAATTAGGTGTAGTACAATTTGAGACTGCACAAAAAATGTCCTTCTATTGAAGTTTTATAAATAAAACAAAAAAATGTATGCCGGTGTTTCACAAAGAAAAAAAACACATATCATAAGTAGTACACACCGAGTAGAATAAAAAAACTTTATTTAAATAGTACATAGACATTTTTAAAACTATTTCCATAATATCATATTTTTATTATAAGGACCGGTTTCGCTGATCGCGAAGAATTGTTAACCAAACAAATTGTAAATTATGAAATTATTACCATTTGATAATGCTCACGCTTAGTGAAATCAGTCGTCAGGAGAACATATAAAACTGTGCGAATAGTACTGCAAAATATATTTTATTGTTATTTCAAATATAGTCCATTTTCACCAAGAAGCGACAGCAAATACAAATGTATCAATTTAAATTTATTATAAATAAAACGAATTTTTACATAGTTACCGATAAATGAATCAAAAATATTAGCAAAGTTAAATTATTTTTATATAGATGAACCAATTGTTAATGAAGATTAGCCTCCTTATTCGTATAGGAAAAAAATAAGTAACTTAGCGATCGATAAAATTGGTCTGAAATTATTTATGTCTGTGTCAAATTTAAATTATTTCATTATAAATTTGTGATGATTTGTGGACGATTTCATTTGAAACGTTGACATATTTGATTGTATTTGATTAGTGAATCAGACAAATATTTATAAAAAAAAAATTGGTTGTCTGTAAAGTCGGTTTACGGACGATAGTTTAACGTGACAACGTCATAAGAAAACATTGATGAAATGATTGCATACTTTTATGAATAAAATGGAATCATTTTTATTGAATTATCATTATTTTGTATGGATACGAAGAAGGACTGAAATGAAATCTACAATTTTTTTCTGAAAGAAATCGTTGATAATTTATTGTTAAAAGTATATTTGTTATACGTTAATCAGATTTTTAATATGCAAGAATTAATTACCTTTATTGCCGCAATTGTTGTTGTAATATAAACAATGAAAACCACATTAACATTTCACTTCACTTTATAAACAGTTGTAAACAGATCACGTGTAGGTACTGTAGGTGTATAAGTTGTGTGCTGCCGCTGTCTCTTTTCTACTCAGACGCATCGACCATTCGAGTGGAAGAGAGATAGATGCGGCACAATCCGAACGGTAGGCCGATCGTGCCTCTCTATCGCTTATCCGCGCTCTCGCTCGCACGCTTGCCTTCGGCGTAACGCGACAAACGTGACAATGAGTCATGTTTTTTCGTGCGTGCAGCGGGCGTTCATCGATTTATAAGACGTTGTCACGTCAAAAAACAAATAACAGCTGATCTGAAACTACTCGTAAAGTGATTTTGAATGATAACCATTTTCAGTTGCTCTTTCAAGGCTTTGAATGAAAATGCCAATTATTCAAATAAATAGATGTAGAAAAGCCATTCGAAATAAACAAGATACGATTTTGATATTAACTCAAAGAGAAAGTATGTTACAAACATCATTGTTTAAGACGACAAATAAAATTTGATATAAAAGAAGTGTTTGATATTATTTATGATATCGACTAAAGGTGCTTTATGAAATTACTATATCAAATTTGAATTGTTACAACCTTGTACGATTTCATATGTTTTGTTACTAACGCCCCGGGTTTCGCCTTTCGGCATCTTCAGGCATTCCATTTCACGCATGCAACAGAAATAACGAACTGACTGACTGACTGACTGAGTCAATTCTATTGCACCCGTGTGATAGAATGCTTGAAGATGCCGAAAGGCGGATCAAGAATGACTCACTAACAAGACCGTTAATGAAAATTTTTAATTTTTAGAAGTGTTAACTATTAACTGATTAGTATTATTAAATTTGTTTTAGCTGCAATTTACTGCTTGCCTTGGGGTATTTTTTTTTCTGTAATTAATAATTTTGGTATATAGACGATGCTAAATGTTTATTTTTCGTCAGTTCTGTTGCACCCGTGTGATAGAATGCCTAAAGATACCGAACGGCGAAACCCGCGTCGTTAGTGACAAAACATTTGGAATCTTACAAAGTTGTAACAATTCAAATTTGTTTGATATTAGCTATCCGAGATTTGAGCTCACAACTATCTGATTGCTAAGCAAAGTTCATACTACTAGACTACAAAAATTGTCTTTAGCTTAATGGATCTACTGCCGAAGATATGGACGTCTGTAGTATTTACTTTTTTCTTTTTTTAATCACCCATCTAAGTGGCTATTTCTTGAACTTATTGTTTGTAAATTTCTAACGTTTTTCTTAACAAAAAAAGTACCGTTTTGGTCTTGTCAATCTTCTCTGGTTGAGATTTGAAATGATCTACAATATATATTACGCAATAATATTGCATAAATGAAGCGGACGAAAGGATTTTATCGGTGGCATTCCAGAGCTAGTGGAGTAATGCAACGTTCGCATTAATTATTTAATATCACGGAGATAGTTCTATGGAAACGGCTATAGTAGAATATAAACTTGTTCCATTTAACATATTGTTCGAAATTACCAGTTTCAAGACTTCAACATAGTGTATAAAATAAACGTACAATTTCATAGTTTTGGCGTTCGTTAAAAAGCTCATTTAATTATTACTAACGGACCCCATTATTACGTAGAAGCGCTTACGTTTCAAAGCTGACCTTTATAAGCAAGCCATATAAACGTGGCAGCTAGGGGTAGTGAAAATCATATGAAAAGCTTCCAAGGGAAGTAATAACTCTGCGTCAACCATAATCAGTTTATGAAGCGGAACATTGCCGCCGAATATCTGCGAATAAATTATGGGCTGAAATACGGTATCATAAACCATTGGTGCAACAGTGTTATATTAAAAACATTGCTGATAAAAAAATTTTACTCTATAATTACTAATTTTTTTCTTAGAAATAATTTAGTATTTTCGTTATCTAATTATACTTAAATATTTTAATAGTTATTGATTGAATTGGCATTTACTTAATATAACTCCTTTATAGCAGAACTATTTTTCTGACGATGCGTGAGTCGAAATTACCATTGTTTATTTATTTATTTATTACAACTACGCGGTACAAAGCTTACATATTATCAATTCATTGCTTTTGCATCGTAACATATTAACATATATAATATAAAAATCAACAAATACACAGTAAAACAATCAATAATGATTGCAAAAAAAAGTCAACCAAGTAAGCTCATGAAATGTCTACTTTAACTGAAAAAATAGCATTCGTCTGAACTCACTTTCGTCCACATGAAATACGTCAACATCCGAAGCAATACTGTTGAACATTGTTAATACTCTTACCATTGGCATCCCCATTGGCAGACTGGTTCTACACTTTGGAAGAACAAACAAAATACGTACACGATTTCTTAAAAAACTATCCGGCTATCAACTATACCATATAAAAAATTTGTAGAACTGAAATACATTACTATTTTTTCACTGTGATTTTTTAATACTCCATTGATTAAAAGAAATAAATGTTGCATTATTCTTCTACGTGATATTTTAACATTTAACCTTTCGACATTTTCAGGCATTGTGTCGCACAGATAAAAGAAAACTAATATTCGGTAAATATTAAAAAAAAACTAACTTCAGTTTGAGGTTGGTTTTACCATTATTAAATGAGCAGTTAATCCACCCTGGTTCTCAATTATCACCCTCTTTTGTCTATAATAAGATTAAAAGTTTTTTGACGTTTTATTGCAAATTATTTAGTAAATATATAAAAAGACATATATAATAAGGGAGATTTAAATATTGATTCAATAAAGATAAAGAGCTTTACAGTCAGTAGCACACTTATGGTTGAATGAATGATGATGTCGAAAGAAGAAACCCGGGCAGTGGGTAAAAAAATATGTTTTTTGTATTTATATAATTTAAAGATTCAGATTTGATATTGAAATTCTATTAAGCAGCCTTAGTCGATATGGCGAATTACCCAAATATATTACAACAAATGATTTTTATTTATAAAGAACAAAGACATTTCCTTTTGAAGTAAGAAGTGTTATAATATATATATAAAAAAAAACATTTCAGACTGTTTACGATCTCTGCAGCGGAGAGTGCCGACCTGTAGAGCGATGACTCATAACCGATAGTTACCCTATCTTTTTGGAACAAATGCTTTTATAGAATTATCTCTGCAAAAGATTTTTCTGGAAGAATAGACGCAATTTATCAAAAAGTACAAAGAGAGTGAATATTTCAATTGAATTGATTTCTAGATATGTGCATTTAATGTAAAAATAATTAAGAATATTGCTATAAATCTCTCGTGATCGACACTAATTAATTTATCGTTGTATTCAATATGTTTTATTTAGTATTTGAGTATGTAATAAGGTTGTTTTTTTCCAGTGGTGTATCTATTTCATTATATAATATTGTACATCAGCAGGGTTTACTTATCGAATACATGTAGATTTTTTTTTAAATGAAAGTAATTTTATTAATTGTAAATAAATATCTCTAATTGATAAAAATATGTGGTAGCTTACTAGTTAAAAGTCATGACAAACCAATTGAGTCCTCTTAAAGAACATTTCAACATTATCATGTCAAATTTTGAGGCTTGTTTGACGCAGATTGTTTTAATAATTCAGCGCACAAAATTCAGAAATGACGCAGCTTTTATAAGCTTTTTGTAGAAGCTTTTGAATGCTTTTATACGATTGTAGCGCTATACGTATTTATTATTGTATATGTTATCGACTGAAAGCACTTGATGAAATTTCAATACCAAATTTGAACTATTGAAACTTTGTACGATTACATATGTTTTATAACTAACTGTTAAATTCAAACTAAATCTTCCCAATTTATCCATGTTATATTCCTTATGTGAGATAAGTTCAATGAGTGAACAAACTCTTAAATTAAATTCTAATATATATCGTCACCTGATGTTTAATTCCAACCGTTACCCGCTAACCTCAAATAAGTAGGTATTTCTAAGTCTAAAATTACTCATTTGCATTTTAATGATATTTGATTATTATTTGTTGAACAATCCTTTCATGAAAAACTCATTAACAATATTTAGTGTTCATAAAAACTTATCAAAGGCAATTGAGTGTAATTATTATCAAATCAATTTTATTGAAATTTATTTTCAATTCCTTAGAATTTATGTTTTTCTTTTGACTTAAAGCCAATGCTAAATGTTGCTGTACTCGTGTAAAACAATGCCTGGAGATGTCGTTAGGTGAAACCCGCGTCGTTATTGCAAGATATGCGGAATCGTACAGAGTTTCAACAATTTATATTTGATATTAATGTTGTAATTATATTAATGTTTAAGTGCTGATAATTTTATTTAGAAACGTCACTACATTGTCAATGAATCCTATATATTCTAATGTAAGAGAATATCTCCATTCAGAACTAAATTTTATCAAGAAGCTTCTTATACACCCTGTATTGAAGTATCAACCGTTACTAATATTAAGTCGTGTAAAGAACCGCAGACAGAAGAAAAGTTTTCCTTTAAACTTTTACCCCCAAAACCAGTGACGTTCTTTAAGAGTAGAGTAGTAGTTGATAATCGTTACTACAAAATTAATTAGCTTTAGACTTTTCAAATTCATATTCAATCGTCCAATTACAGATACATGTATTAACTTTTCATTATTATGTTATGAGTTTGAATGGCACTAGAACTCTTTGAACAGACATCGATGACACTAGAACTCCGCAAACTTGTAAAAGAGACAAGCATGATTGGCGCTATTTTAAATCATTTAAGGCACCTGATTTAGTAAGCTAAAACGTGTTCCCATAAACAATGGTTTAATGTAAATGTATCCACCAAAAATCTTACAAAGCAAGTATGGGAAAACTTTGCACTTAATACTATAGTACAAGAAAACAAAAACGATTTGTATCGCATAATATTCAAATTGGTAGCAATAAATTCGAAAGAGTTTGCACTTTATTTCTTTTAATAATCGTTAAAAATAATAGTTAATATTACAATTTTAAATTTAAAATAAAAAAAATAGTAATTCTGACATAATGGGTTACTAGATGTGACACATGTTTCTCATTTCTAGGCAGCATCTTCATAATAATTTAGTACTTACTGTGAATAGCTTGGCTAGATTGAAGATAGTTCTGGCGAAAATGTAAGCTGAAATAGCTATCAACTATATATCTTATAAATTTTGTAGGACTGAAGCACATCGTTTTTTTTTCACCGTATTATAATGAAGTTCTACCAAGTAAATGCCAACTCAATCAATAGTTTGAAGATACTTTTCAAACAAGTGAAAAACGAGTTACATTTAACACCAAGTGAGCATGAATGTCATAAAATTTCAATCGATAAAACTTACTTGTATAATTAAACATATTTTAACATTTACAAACTGGGGTACGTCTTTCGGCATCGTTAGGCATTTTATCACAAGGATACAATAGAACTGACAAATTATTCAATTTAATTTATAAAACCAACATAGTAAATCTGAACATCTTTCTTAAAAAACGAAACATGTGTGACATTTGGTAAATCACCAAGTGAAATAACAGATTTACACATTTTGATTTATAAAAGTTGTAAAAAGTTACTAAAATAAACGAAACACGTGTCATATCTTGTAATATAAAAAGTGTAATAAAAAAGCTTAATTTCAATTTAAATTGTAAAACTATATTGTAAGGCTCGTTGCGTGTCTGTGAAATGAAATATTTACTTAAATACAGGTATAAATAATGTTTAGCTTTTGCAAAAAATATTAACTTCAAGCCTATAAAATGCATTTTATATGATACGCCTCTGTCAAAAACCGAACAATTTATTATTTCCACGTTTCTTTGTTGTATAAGCATACTTCTCGTTTTGAGTACGGAACTGAACAAAACAGAACAATACCCTTCTCCACTTTTCCTTTTTTATTCATAAACAGAATCGTCTTGATTCTGAGCTTAATGGACGCAATATTTCCACTCTTTATACCGTGGGAAACTATAGAAGTCCTTCAACTCAATGACCTGTATCCTGTGATTTTCCCTTGCCTCAATTTCAAGTGAAATAATACATTTCCGGCAAATTAATACACAGCTATGATTTCTGTAGTCACTTCAATATTAATTGGTATACATCCCTTTTATTTAATGAAAACGTATAAATAGAGTTAGAAATACACCCATTCCTCTTTTCAACCGTAATTTTTATGCTATTTCCATTATACGCGATTTCTTTATGGCACTGTTACTTTTTTTAGACAATTTACTTGTTTAGTATGCAATTTTTTGTAATGTTTTTTCGTACAGAAAAAATAATGACTCATGATGATGAACTCAGCATTTCGTCAAATGAATCCTAAATAAATTCAATACGTTCGTGCAGAAAATAGCAAACAATTTTATTTACAATCTGACAGAGACATCAGCCAACAGTTCCTTTAAATGAATACAATTATGCATGTGTATACATCTTTCTGTTTCTTATTATGTTTTTATTATAAATAACGTAATTAAAAAAATGTTTCTTAATGCATTTTTATATTTCTTTTGCACAATATTTTGAAACAATTTATCAAATATGAATGTTTGAATGAATGGTATTTTGACGTAACATTTTATGTTTATTGATTGAATTGGCATTCACGTGGTAGAACTTCATTATAGCCCGAAGAAAATATAGTAATGTATTTCAGTTCTGCAATTTTTTTATAAGATAAGATCAGTTAGTAGTGTAAGATCATTCAACAGTAAAAAAAACAGATTCACAATTTGCTAGTCACGTTATAAAGGAATCAAATAGTATAAATTCAAACTCAGCGCCTAAGTGTTTGCATCTTTGTGATAAAGGTCGCAATATGACGGCTTAAGAACAGCTGGAAATTAATAGATATCAATTATCACAAAGAGTTCTTAACGAACAAACTAATAGATATTGGTCGCCATTGTTCAACCAACTACAGGGGCCTGTTTTGTTTCCGTAATAGATCATTTCCGTGCCATATGTAAACTTTTTGATATAGCCGCCTTTTTAGTTTCATTTACAATTTTAGAATTTTTTTAGCTTTATTGCGAGCAAGAAACAAGCTAGGTCGTTAAAACAGGAGAGAAGATGTATTGTGTACCTTTTCTACACAGCTATATATAGATAAGTAAATGTTCGTTTAAGCATAGTTCTGACGATGTAATGAGGCGAAGTAGCTATCAACTATATCTAATAATAGAATTTTATAGAACTAAAATAAATTGCTGTTTTTTCACCGTGTGATATTTTATGACTTCTCAAAAATATATCAGTTGCATAAAATTCGACATAATCAAAGGTAGAAGAATTTTCATTATGACCTCGCATAAGCCGAAAGAAATATCAAGGATAAATATATTCTTTGAGAGATTTCAAACTTTTAATGATCCATAAGGTCTGAAAGCTTAAAGATTAATTAAACAGAGTGAATCACTCAGTCACAGTGAATTCACACAAAACAAACACAAATCTCCGCATACTCAAATAAATCTCAACAATCATTGATTTATGAATTGATAATATATTATTTGATAGTATACTATATACTTTTAATTTGATTATAAATACATGTGAAATGTGATGAATAAACAATAGCGACCGTAGTAATGTAATTATAGTTATCAATATCGTAACATCAAACGGATAATACTGTGTTTATTGACTGTTATCGAATTGTTTATTCCAGGTCAGAGCTTTTTTCCGCGAAATTTGAGCATGCAAATAATTAATATTGTTCTGCCGACCATGTAAACTAACATAAGTATATTAATAACGGTTTACATGTGAAAAACCGATTTTAATATATGTATATATAATACGGTACAATTATTTCACGAAAGGTGGTCCGAAAAATATTTGAAAGTGGGTATATTGTCAGATATATGTCAAAAGATAAATGAATAATCAACGCATATGGGCTTTTGTACTTTTAGGTGCAGTCGTTTCGAATTTCCGACTTCAAACATTCATTTAACGAATATTTAATTGTATCCTAAAGTTTGTATATTAAAATCCAAATAAAAAAGGCAAATTGTGTACTAACTATTATTTTTAAAATTCATAATGAAATTATCAGGACCGGTTTCGCTCATCGTAAATTAGAAAAGATTTTTTTTTTGTTACTGGTTTACTGTCTCTGAATTGTAAAAATGCTTCTAAAAATTGTGCTTTTACTTTGTAGTTATATTTAGTGTCTCTTCACTAAAAAATTTAAATCAATATAATAGAACGCCACTGTAAAAGCTTTAACAATATTCAACCGTTTTAGTTTAGATGTCAACATTTGTTTTTTAACGAATTTTCAATATGTTTACTTATTTAATAATTACGTGGCAATTGTATGATTATTTATAATTTTTCTAATGAAGATCAGTGCTTCCTAAGCTTTTTCATACTTAGGTCTTCTGAATAAAAAAAAAATAAAAATAAGGATTTCTGCGGACTTCTCCATTCCTTACCTTATCCGAAGGAATGCTGAGTAATTAAATTTAAATACCTATTAATAAAGTTCCTAATGATATTTCTCACTAAGGGTGTATATATTCTATTATTTGATTGGACGAATAAATACGTAAAAAATGGACGTCAATATTCTACAATATGCTATTTGTTATCTGATCAATAATACAATTCCGTCAAACACACAATAAGGCAGCAATGTAATTTCTTCACGTAGGCACTTATGCCTTAGCAAGAAGATTATCTCCTGTCAACCTTTCGGGTTTTCATCCAAAACCCATGTCGTTACAGCCCGAGGCCAGTGGTTACTTAGTTGGGGTCGCAGTCGCCCCCGGGGGCCTCTAACCCGACACGTCGCACTCCTGCAGAATCAATCTTAACACTGGCCGGGGTATATTTACGAGAGGACACAAGGTGCTGTGTTTTTTGGGGCGGTTTTTCTTCCGAGGGTTTACATTGTATCAGCCACTGCTGTGCCATATCGGTGCTTCTCAGCCAAATGGGCGTGAATTGCGTTTTACAAAAAGACAATTTGAAATAGACACAATGATTTCTTATTCAAGAAAGAACCCCAGTTTATAATCAGTTATCGCTTAAAGTTTTTTTTACCTTAAAGTTTTTAACTGTCAATTCTCGCCTTAAAAGCAATATATTTATCACTTTTAAGGTGTAAACTGTCACTTCTTGACGGAAAGGCATGATACTATGAATAATAAAAACACATCTTTTAGTACTTATTTCTACAATATATCTTATGATCAGTTAATAATGCTCGCGATGAGCGAAACCGGTTCTATTTGAAAAATATATTGTGGAAATAAGTACTTAATAATATGTTTTCGTTACTTAAAAAAATCGCATGAATTTTTTGTTCTTCCAAAATGTAGAACCAGTTTGCCAATGGGGGTGCCAATGGTAAGAACATTAAAAATGTTCAACAGTATTGCTTCGGATGTGACATATTCAATTTGGTTAAAAGTGAGTTCAGGCGGATACTATTTATAATGTGTTAAATAAAGTAGATTTAACATGAGCTCGCTTGGTCGACTTTCTTGTTATCCTTGTTTATTTTATATTTCTTTTATTTCAAACATTAAATGCTTAAATATTTTGATTTGTAATTTTTGTAATGTATATATATATATATATAACTAAGTAAAATAAATTAAGAAACTATTTTAGCTAAATAGGAATAACTTTGCATTGATTTTTTTATCATTAAAAAAGTAAGAGTTGTATAAAAAACTTCTGACATAATATATTTTTTAATTAAAATTGAAATGTTATATACAGTATCGTACGATAAATTTCGTTAGCAGACCACGAGAATATCTGTTAACTCCATGATAAAATATTTATAGACCAACGTAATAACAAAATAAACATCAAATAGAAAATTGATGCAGCAAGTCGATAAGCTAATGAAAATTGAGATATTCTAGAGAGATATGATTACGGGAAAACCGTTTGAAGCCGAAGGATAAATAAAAATACACTCCTGTTCTGTTTGTTTAGGAGCGAAATATATTTTTACGGGTTCAGAGATCAATTGAAAGACCGCTGTATTTATTTTGGGTAATATGTATACTATATATTGAATGGACTAATAAAATTTATTATCTTTTTACGGTAGATACAGGTGGGCAAAACTTGTTAGAAAGGTATTTTTTCAATAAATTGTTTACGTTAAAATTAATGAAGAGATATTATTGAATAGAGAAAAAGGGCGAATAGTGTAACCTGATCATCAAACAAGGATTGAAGCATAACAAAATATAAAATATGATTATGGAATATATCTTCACCGTGTGTGCGGTACCTGAGCAAAAATCTCTATAGACTGTTTCATCTATGGGACTTTGTTAAATATCAAATTTATGACATCGACTGAAAGTGTTTGTTGGAATTTCAATATCAAACTTGAATTGCTCAAACTTTTTACGAATCCACATGTTTTGTCGCTAACGACCCGAGTCTAGTCTTTCGACATCATCAGGCATTCTATCACACGGATGAGACAGGTCTGACGTACAATAAATATTTAGTATCGTCTATATAACAAAGATATTAATCACAGTATAACACAGGCCCCAAGGAAACCATTAAATGGCAGCTGAAACAAATTCAAAAATCACAGGCAATTGCGTTGACATTGACACGAGTTTCAACTTTCGGCATCATCAGGCATTCTAGCACACGGATGCAACCGAACTGGCGCACGATAAACACCTAGCAATGACTGTATACCAAAGATATTACTTACAGGAAAACACAGACCCCAATGCGTAAACCAAATGGCAGCTAAAACAATTTTCACAGGCAATTGTGTCAACTATTATTAGATCAATATTAGTAAATCTGTTTTAGCTGCCAATTATTTTTTGCCTTGTGGGTCTGCGTTTTCCTGTAATTAGTAACTTTAGTATATAGTTCGGTTGCATCCATATGATATAATGCCTGAAGATGCCGAAAGGTCAAACCAGGCTTGTTAGTGACAAAACATGTGGAATCGCACAAAGTTGTAACAATTCAAATTTGATATTGACATTTCATCAAGGACATTCAGTCGATATCATTAATTATTCAAAATAAACTTTGTTTTTTAATATTATTTGCCGAGGTAAACCGATCGTACATTAACTATATGAATATCTCTCGATAATATGGATTTTCGAATAAAATTGATGGATATTAATTTTATTTGCATGTTTTGTTGTAGTGGTAATTCAAATAACTGAACTGGGAATAGTTCCGCTTGCTTCGGTCAAACTCCCGACAAATTGTCATGTTTTATTTCGACAAACAAATTTCCACTACATGAATGAGCTCATATTGCGTAGCAAAACTAACAAAAGCCGTAATGAAATATTAACCACAAAGTTAATTCAACATAAATATGAAATTATTCAAAAATATTCATGAATTCATAATATGAGTAAATGAAAAAAAAAACAAATGCCCGGTATAATATTTTCATCAACATTTTTTTCAAACATATTGTTTTCGACATTTATGTGCCAGTTGAACAAATTTATTTAACTACGGTAAACTGTCATTTTTTAAGTTACGCTCACGACCAATTTGTGACATATTAACCAAGGGGTTTCATGCGTAGCCATGGTGACCAATATAAGCTTCATGGTAAATATTGATGTACAAATGGATAAAAAAACTAGGTTGTCTTTTTTTTTGTAAAATGGTAAAAAAATCGAATTGATTGAACACACCCGACTTGTCCAGCATTTAGTACAGTTGTTCATAAATATATTAAAGTGATCTCTATTATTTAATAAAGATATATTTTATTTTTCAATTTAAGGGTGTTAACTGTCACTTCTTGATGAAAAGGTATGATATTTTTTATAATAAAATCACATGTGATACGGTGAAAAAATTGTGATGTAATTCTAAAAATTTGTAAGATGTATAGTTGATATAGCTATTTCGACTATCTGAAGTTCTGATGAAGGCATAAGCCGACATAGCTATCAACTATTTATCATAATTTACGATATCAACTTAAAGTGCTTAATAGAATTTCAATATCAAATTTGAATTGTAACAGCTTTGCACAATTCCACACGTTTTGTCACTAAATATGCTTATTGTTTATTGTAGGTCAGTTCTGTTGCATCCGTGTGATAGAATGCCTGGAGATGCCGAAAGGCGAAATCCTGGTCGTAAGTGACAAAACGTGTGGAATCTTACAAAGTTGTAAAAAGTCAAATTTATTATATATTATAAATTTTTAGTACTAAAATACATTGCTACTTTTTCACCGAGTTATAATGGAGTTCTACCAAGAAAATTATGAGATTTAAGATCAGCTCGCCACGTGCGAAACAGATCTTGATCTTTATAGTATGAATATATTGGATAAGTTCATTTGTTTTTTTTTTTTTATATAATGTCGCGTTGAAACAAAATGCAACTGTAGATAGTGCGTTTTAAAATGCAAACTACTGCATTGTTTTGGTGCAATTCTCTCTGAGTGCAAATACCTAATTTGCAAAGAGCAAAAAAAAGAGACGTGCAACGAATACTTGATCAAGGCACGCTACTGGCGAATAAAACATGGCCACGTGATTTAAAACAATTCGAAATTTCATTGAAAATTAAATTTTTAACTCGTACATTTTCAAAATATTAATGCTTCTGATGAATTCAAAGCTTTCTCACAGTGAAAAAAATAAAATGTATTTTAGTTCTACAATTTTTTTTTTTAAATATAGTTGATAGCTATTTCGGCACACGCCATCGTCAGAACTTTGTTCAAACGAACATTTGCTTATCTATATATAGCTGTGTAAAAAAGGTACACAATACATCTTCTCTCCTGTTTTAATGACCTAGCTTATTTCTTGCTCGCAATAAAACTAAAAATTGTAAATGAAATTAAAAAGGCGGCTATATCAATAAGTTTACATATGGCACGGAAATGGTCTATTACAGAAACAGAGAAGCACCCTGCAGAGGGTTAAGCAATGGTGATAGACATATGTTAGTTTGTTTGATAAGAATCCTTTGTGATAGTTGATATCTATTGATTTCCAACTGTTCTAAAGCCATCATCATGCGACCCTTACAACAAAGATGCAAAAACTTAGGCGCTGAGCTTGAATTTATATTATGTGATTCCTTTGTAACGTGATTAGCGAATTATGAATCTGTTTTTTTACCGTTGAATGATCTTACATGTTCCTTAGCACGAGTGGATATACTTCTACCTGTCTGTCCGATATGTTTATCCATGAGCCACAGGACATTTTATAAATACCGCTTCTGTTGCTAGCTATCAACTATATTTAAAAAAATAATTTTGTAGAACTAACATACATTTTTTATATTATATACATATTTAGCTATTTTTTTCACCGTGTTATAATGGAGTTCTACCAAGTGATTGCCAATTCAATCATTCAAAGTTTTCACTTTAATATCTTTTTTGCGCATAAGTATTTTATAATAATCCAACGTTATAAACGATAACTGAAAAAAATAGAGCAAGGATGTATGATCTCATTTAAAATGCAGCATTTAATCATACAAGCCCCCGCAAGAGGGCTTTCAATTCACCCTTAATATCATCCATTCGCAGAGTAATCTCTTTATTCCTATATGGTGCTTCATACAGACTTTCTATATAGGGTGTTCCGAGATTAAATTGTAGCGGAATGGTTATTAAATTTATATTTACCTAACCTAACCTAGTTTCCTTAAACTAGTTCTCTTGCACTGCTTTAGCAAGAAATTCTACCTTATAAACGTTAATATGAGAAACTAGAGATTACAAACCCGGTATCACGGTTTATCGGGATACCGGTATTTTTTCAAACAAAAATAGTTACAACAATATACTAAGGCAGCATGACTTAATAAAAAGCATTTTCCTGTTGAAAAACTTATTTGCACTGAGAACCGATACAACCAACAGATTAAAAACAAAAGTAGTAATAAAATACCTTAATCAAGTTTTGACACTTTGCTTTGGAAATATTTTTGAATACCGCTATGTGTATTAAAAAAAATCAATTTATTTTTCGGAAATAAAAATGGTAACGACGAGAATATTTTCGATCATACTAATGATTTTAATTTGGTAGGAATGTGTTTTTTGATAAAATATAAAGGTATTATATTTGATTTTTAAAGCCGGGGTTGCAATTTTTGTACGAACGTATTTGTAATAATTAAATATCGTTGTCAAACAATACGATGTAACCATGGTATTTTTTGACAATTATTGAGAAAAATAAAAAAAAAATTCTTTAATATTAAATTAAATATCTATATTTAGAAGTACAATATAATTCATTTAGAATAATTAGGGTCACTACTCTAAACAATTCGTATTCGAACCTAAGTCAGACTTGGCTAAAGATATTATTTTCCTAACAATTTTTCGGATTCAGCTCGAATATGAAATGCGACAATTCAATAAGAATTGTTTCGTGAAATATAAATTTCATAGATTGTTATATTAATAAAATTAAAAAAAAGTAAATTAAAGAAATAAAATGATTCTGTGTCAAGACGGGGTGGCAAGTGTGATTTAAGAATTTATTATCACAATATAACACTACGATGTTATAACAGAAAACAAGATGTATTCTGTACCTTTTCTACACAGCTATATATATATAAGTAAATGTACGTTTAAACATAGTTCTGACGATGGCGTGAGTCGAAATAGCTATCAACTATATTTTATAAAAATTTTGTTAAAACAAAATACATTGCTATTTTTTCACCGTGTTATAATGGAGTTCTACCAAGTAAATGCCAATTCAATAAATAAAAAACGTCAAATAAACAAATGATTTTGTGTCTGGCTCGCTTAGCAAATATGATTTAAGAATTTGGTATCACAATACAAAACTAAAATGTTATATCAGAAGAGAAGATTTATTCTATACCCTTTCTTCGCAGGTATATATTGATAAGTAAAAATACGTTTTAGCATAGTTATGATGAGGATGTAGGCCGAAATAGCTATCAACTATATACCTAATAAATCTTGTAAAAAAAAATACGTTGCTATTTTTTCATCGTGTTAAAATGGTGAAAAAATCAAATAAATGTAAATTAAATCAAAGAAATAAACACGACGTCGAAAATTCTTACAGAGATTTTTTACGCGATAATTAGCATGAACAAATCATTTATTTTTTATCTAGACAGCAATAAAATGATTCCAGCCAAAGTGAGGTACATTCTAGAGCTATGTTACGTGTCAACTATGTAACAATTATTTTGACGAAAGTAAAATATTCTAAAGTTGGTAAAGCTTAAGCGTTTCGGACTAACCTGTTGGTGTGAGATGTTGCTAGAACAAGACCTTAAGTTTTCCTAATCGTGTCGTTCCAAGCCATTGCACAATATACACTCCATCCAAGCTGAAGAAAACTTTGCCTTTAATAATCGGAATACTATTTATACCCTTTTATGAATGACACCTTCATAAATGCACCATAGAGCTCTTTTTAAATAAAAAAAATCATAGACAATCAACACTTAATTTAAGGTTCGAAATTCAAATGTGTAAATTTAAATAAATCAAGTTTTATGTGAGATATACAATTATTTTTGAATGTATATTTTATGGTATTATTTTTGAAATAATAAATTTGCTCAAATGTTCTTCGCAGCTTTGTTTGGTAGCATACATATATTCGAAAAATCCAATTTTCTATAACATTGTCGCATAAATCTGGCTGAATTTCTTGGATGGCGCTTGTTATTTTGACATTGAGAGCGTCAATTGTTTGCAGTTTATTCACAAATAATGCTAATTAAGGTAGTTCTAAAAGAAGAGGCCAGTTATATGACGTTAAATGGCTCGTGCAGAATGTCCATCCATAATAATTTGCACATGTTATTCAACGCTTTTACCTTATTCTATCTATTATATTAAACAATTGACAATAAATTTTAGTCACTTTAACAACTGCTTTAACCTTAAAAAAAATCCATATTCAATAGCCCTTCAAACACAAATAATACAAGATTTTTTCGTAATAATTACAAAATTAAATTTTTCCATCAGAATTGGCTTATTATTTTTGTTTTTATTTATAATCATACTTTAGAATTTATTCGTTATTACGTCCCTGACGGAACAAATGTTCAGTTCTATTTAACATGAGACCTAACTAGTGTTGTAAACATTATTAAATTTATTTGATTTTTATTGACTATGTGTCAGTTCTATTGCATCCGCATGATAGATTGCATGAAGATGTCGAAAGACGAAATCCAAGTCACGTGTCACTCAAGAATTTTGAACTCTATAAAATTTTATTTGGAAGCTTTTGTATTTTAATACGAATATATATATATAATTTGTATGAGCTTATTTAATTATACCTGGCGTTATTTTAATCTGAATTATATCATTTGATAATCTTCATGATGATTGAAACCGGCCTAGAATGACAAAGCACGTGGCATGAAAAATTCCAAATTTATATTTAAATTCAATTAAAAACCCACCTTTAACCTATAACGTTAATTATTTTAAACTGTTTTATTTATTTAAATATAAAGATATTCTATTTAATACTATTTGAAACTAAGTATATTACTTAAAATTTGATATAATTTTTCCACTTGTTTTCCATTTGATTAACAGTTTTAATAAGTTAGGAGTGCATGAACAATTTTGCTTTCTTAAGTTTGGGGAATAGTTAAAGAACATTGTTAAATAATCTCCAAAAACGAATAACGCTTCCCCGTTCGTGTTAAAACAAAATGAGGCTTAGAATTCAAAAACCACATCAATATAAATCTTCCTCGCACAAAAGTGTTGATAAATGCACAAAGTTTCGTTCGGTTGGCATTTCCGATGTTATGGTAATTTTCCAGCGTGAAGAAGCGAAAACAAAAAATAAAAATGGATGAAAAATAGTTTCGAGAGACGAGGCTCTTGTTATTTGTTATTATGGTAAAACGGAAAAGTGTTTTCGGGCGAATTAGCATCGGGGTATCAAAATAAAATGACGAACTCACCCGCTTTATGAAAAGGGTCGTGTTTAGGAAAGCATGACTTGTGTATTATGAATACAAACATTCGTGATAATAAGTAATGATAACGAATAGATATAAACGCGTTTATGATCATAATAATTTTATGTCTTATAAAAAAAAATATTTCAATCAAAATTAAAAAAACAGAAAACTCACGTTTGAGTAAAGTTTAGGAAAACATGATTTACACGTAATATATACAGACATCGTTTTTATTTAAACATTTTCGGTGTTTTTTTTTACGTAAAACTTGTTCCACTAAAAATCATTCACAATTCGTATTGAGAAAAAATTTATAAAAATAAACATTGAAATTTGTCAAGAAAGTCAACCGAGCAAGCTCAGGTATAATCTTTCATACATAAAAAACAGTAATCGTTCGAACTTATTTTTTGTATTTTACCGAAAGTTAGTCGCTGTAGAGCTGAGCAATTCATAAAGAATCAGGTTCACGTAGACACCACAAGCATTGTTATTTAGGTCTTACATAATTTCAAAGAAGAAGAGATATAGAAATGTATTACTTCCACATTTTATTACATATGTACACCTATCCCTCGATTTACACGGTACTTGTTTTACACGTGTTCACTTTTAAACGGATTAAAAAAGAATTTAAACTGGTTACATTTACAGCTAAAATCATCCACGATGGACTCGAATTGGGAAGAAAATTAGGTTTTCATTCTTTACAAAATGATTCTAATGTTGAACAGGTCCTTTCGATTCCAATGTGATATTAATCGAGGCTTGGCTCAATATGATGAGGTCCATAAAGATCTAACAATAAATTCGAACCAAATGTTAATAACGGACTTTCTAGTCTAATCCTAGAGGTCTAAATGTTTTTACTTTAAACATCGAATTGGCACAAATAATTTCAAGTGATGAAAGTGATTTGAACCCACAAAAGAAGAGATTGATAGTGATGAATGATAAAAACTCCATCAACCGTTGCGATAAATTTTATGAATCTTTTGGATTTCATTTTTCTGTTCCTCTACATATGCTTTACATGTATTTTATTAATAAAAGAATATGTAAGTTTATAATTTTTAATAATTTCGTTTTATCTATGTATTTTAGACGACAACCAAATTATGGGTTTTTTGTGCACTTTGCTATTTACAATGTTTTACATTAAAAAATATGCATTTCCAATTTACACGTTTTTCTCAGGAACCTATTTACCGTGTAAATTGAGGGATACGTGCATTTTTTTTTTTGATAGCTTTTCAGTTGTTAGTATAGTGATTTCCTGTAGGAATGCAAAACTTGATATAGTGTAAAATATACTGCTGAAGAAAAGATAGATATCATATCGTCTATATTATTCCAGCATCACAGCTTTTAAGTATTATATTACTGAAATATTAAATTTTTAATTGCATTAGAAGTTGTTATACGAAAATAAATAGTCATACTTTCTGTCGCTAAACAAGGTTTTTATACAGTTGTGCTATATTTTAATTACACCCAGAGTTAGAGGGAAACATTTAACGCATCGAAACAACGCGAACAGCAACTAACGTAATTGGTCGTATCTCGCGCAACACTTTGAATAAAAAACTCGGCGATAAGCGCAGAATTATAAAGTTCGCTGGAGCCAGTTTTTACGATAGGCAAAGGCAATGATCGTAAACAGAGTAGTTGTTAGCGATTTATTGCCGCCGTAAACCTTTGGGGACGATTCTCGCCAAAATAGTCGCACTCGTTTGGGGCGCTCGCAAATCGAGTGCACGCTATCAGTGGCCTGTGTAGGCGTGTTGAATTTAGTACACGGTGATACCGGGAGCTTTCACTGTGAAAACACACCCCGAAGCTTTTATCAATTCTAGTTTCAACCATGCCCTCCCCTAGGCCGGATCATATCGATGAAGTAAATCCACGGAACGAAAAGTGAAAAAAAAACGTTTTTTTACTACTTATGCAATATTATAATTCTCAATTATTGCCTTGAGCTTTAAAGCGTAGAGTATTACAAATTCAATTATTAAAACTTTCTACGATTTTATATATTTTTTCTAGTGCTGTGACATTGACGGAGTCGGAGTTATGAAAAACAAGTGACTCTGATTACTTTTTCGATTAAACGATTTTGAAGAATATCTCAATGTACAATTGCCGGAATGATTGGTTAATCTTTAGTATAATGCTCATACATAGGAATGGTAGGAAAAAAACCTTACAAAAATAGACACTGTTTTATCGAATTCGTGTTGTGTTACCAATATCGCTCTCTTGCTTAATCGTTCTCTTTTTTCACTAAGAACTTGGGATTCGCTTGCAAATGAATTTGTGTATAAGCTTCGTTCCATCCGTCTGACAGAATACTAGAAGATTCCTAAAGGTAAAGCCAGAATCGTAAGTAACACAACATGTAGAATCGTACAATGTTTCAAAATGTACAAATTTGATAATGAAATTATATTAAATCAAGCAGGTTCAATCAATATCGCAATAAATGGTCATTCTAAGTCAGTTCTAAGATAAATCATCTTATGTATAAGCGGTGCGATCTAATCACTGCTGCCAATTCTATTGCATTTGTGCGAATAGTAGAATGCTTAAAGATGCCGAAAGTCGAAACCCGGGTCGTTAGTGATAAAACATGTGGAATCGTACAAAGTTTTAACAATTCAATTTTTGTTTTATTATAATATTAAAACAAACCGAAATTTTTCAGTTGAATAAAATAATGGCATATATATTATTTTTAAATATCATGTAGATATGTTTCGTCACTTGCTTATCACCGAGTTTTTTATTCAAAGTGTTGCGCGAGATACGACCAATAGACATTCTATCACACGGATGCAGCAGAACAGACGCACAATAAACATTTAGCATCGTCTATATACAAATGTTATTGATTATAGGAAAAAAACACACCCTAAAGCAAGAACTAAATAACGGCTTAAACGTATTTTATAATATTGATCTAATCATAATCAACACAATTGGCTGTGATAATTTTCATTAACGACCAATCTTTTTAATGAGTCATTCTTGAAAGGGTTTTACAACAAATAATAATCGTCGTTAGTCATACCGTCAGTGACAAAACATGTGGCATCGTACAAAGTTGTAACAATTCCAATTTGATATTGAAATTTCATCATCCAAGTTCTTTCAGTCGATATCATAGATTATATGATAAAATAATGAGAACCATAAATAAATTAATTTATTTTACTTTACTCAAATTCATTAATATTAAGATTTCAAATATCGGACGTATAAAGAATTTGTTATTTCAATTATTCCTATCTTGATTCAACCGAACCGGTTTCACGGCAAGTAGGCTATTAGAAAGAAGATACAGCTCTGAGATACTGGCAAATAGCTTCGGACGTGTTTTATAATTACGTTTCTACGGCTTTCAAATAGCTTCAACGTTTGTTAACTTTATAACGAGGAAAGTTTCGTGATACTAGTTTCCATAATCAGGTAGAAATATTTTAAGAGATATCGCTGAATGCATTCATGCAAAGAATAAAATATTCTATTCAGGAATTAAAATAGAGCTTATAAAAGTTTTCTTATTATGAAATAATTATATATAAGTTTTGAAAGTTTCTTTCACCAGAAGCTGGTTAAGTTACAACTTCTGAATATATGAAACACAAATTGTTAATTAATGTGATTAATTTCACACTTTTATAATCAATACCAACGAATCTCAATTAAAGTGCTGAGGTTCTAAAATATGTTAATTAATTGAATTGGCATTTACTTGGAAGAATTCCATTAACGCTTTCACTGCTAATGTAAAATCCCAAGTAAAAGTGTCTCAAAGACAATACACGCGAGTGTGGGTAAGTACAAATGACTCGACTTCTGTTTTACACTGAAAAATCATATTTTGATTAATGATTGTAAATATTTACTATACAAACAAATTTATATACTATATTACTCAAAAGGCACTTGTTTGCTAAAAAATCACTAAATCACTCGAAATCGATCGAAATTACCACAATCAAAATCTACATAAAATGATTGTTCTGAACTGAACGTTTCACAAAATGACGCTAAAAGAATAGTCCAATTATTTTTATATTCCAATTGCTAAAAAAACAAGCAGTGCAGTTAAACAATGAAAAAAATTGTATGACGATTCGAGTGGTCTAATATGTTTTATAAGCATTGTATGTTATATTATACATATGAATACAATTCCAGTTAATAATGCTCGCGATGAGCGAAACCAATCAAAAATACACTGTGAAAGTAAGTACTAAAAAATGTGTTTTTATTAATAATTTATGACACGATGTAAAAATTGCAATGTTCATAGTTCTGACGATGGCGGGAGCCGGAATAGCTATCATATATATCTGATAAAAAAATGTCGAACTAAAATGCATTGCTATTTTTTCACTGTGTTATAATGGAGTGCTACAAATGCCAATTCAATCAATACAATTATAGTTGATAATGCTCGCGATGAGCGAAACCGATCATGATCAAAAAATATATTTTCGAAGTAAGTACTAAAAAAATGTGTTTTTTTTTATTTAAAATATCATGCCTTTCCATCGAGACGTGATAGCTAACACCTTGAAAGTGCTTCAACAATAATGATATTTTTTGTCAATTGTGTGTCCATATTTATTCTAAAAGCTGACATTAATATTGTACAGTTTAAGTAAGAAAGGATTCTTAATAACTCACATGAGTGTATCAAGGTATAAATGCTCAAATAGTAAGTGTTTAAGTTTTTAGTGTAAATTACACTTGCTTTATTGCTTGGAATAGTAAAACTTTCAATAGCGTACCATAATAAACTTTTCAGTCGCCATAAACTCGAGAAAGATACAGAAGCCCACCTACGGCAAAATCGATTTAGATTTTACTATGTGCTTATTTATAGCAGTATGGTTAAGTAATAGGCAGTACCCACTTGTAGTTTTGTTAAGAACATAAACTATAATATTAAATCTTAAGCGAAAGTCTCATGCAATATCGAACAGCAAAGTCAGTCTCGGTCAAATTGTACGGTCGCCTTAAAAGCTTATAATAAATTAAATATAAACTAAGACACCTTCTTTTAATAAAAACACATTTCTTAATAATTATATCTACAATACATGTTTTTGGTCAAGACCGGTTTCGCTCATCATGAGAATTATCAACTGATAGAATAAAAATTCTATTAATACAAAATATTTGAACACGGTGAAAAAAATAGCAATGAATTTAAGTTCTACCAAATTATTTTTTTAAATATAGTTGATAGCTATTTCGGCTCACGCCATCGTCAGAACTATGCTTAAACTAACATTTGCTTATCTATATATAGCTGTATAGAAAAGGTACACAACACACATTCTCTTCTGTTTTAACGACCTAGCATGTTTCCTGTTCATAATAAAACTAACAATTGTAAATGAAACTAAAAAGGCGGCAATAGCAATAGGTTTACATATGGCACGGAAATGGTCCATTACAGAAACAAAGATACAGCCGCTATGATGATATATCCTTTTTAATGGAAGCATGTAGGGGAGGATAGAAAAAACAAAAATTAATTATTATGTTTGTTTTCTTACATATCAAAATTGGTTTATAGAAAAAGTAGTCGGAGTTACTCGCTTTTTACGACCCCGACTTTAACATCGTCCAAAAATACGGCTTCGGCTCCACAGCCCTGGTTACAAGACAAGAAAATATATTTTCGTATCTGAATATATTCTCAAGAAATTCATTGGTTGTAAAAACGTACACAAAATTATTTTCTCGGTTCAGCCTTACTTGTCAGGTTTATCATACCGCACCGCAGTGTATGTATTATATATTAAAATCCGGTGATATTTGAAGAATCCTTAGATACCCTTATTATGCTAAAGATATTTTTTCACGTTTTGTCAAAATCACGCATCATTTGTGGAATTCCCCACTTGACGTGTGATCCAGGGGAACTTTTTATGGATATCATTGTACAAGAGGGACATTTATTTTATGCGGAAAAGGGATTTTGAGCGTCATTAAATTGAGTTTGTGTGACTGATTTTGGTTTCGAATTCGTTTTATTTCCTGCAAAGTCACAAAAAAATATGAGTATTTTTTCGGAGATCAATAACTGTATACTGTAAAAAAACCAGCAGATTTTATATACCGAATTAAGGAAAAAAATATTATCAAACTTCGTTCCATATTTTATATTCGTATTGTATAAAATATCAACATTTTGATACAAAGTAGTGTGCCAACAAGTATTTTATTTAATTTTTTTTAAATAATTTAAACACATTTTTAATAACGATTTCCACAAAATATTTTCCGTTCCGGACCCGTTTCGCTCATTGCGGTCATTATTACATCAGTTGACAATGATCGCATCAGCGAAACTGTTTTTATTGTTTAAATCTCATGTCTTTCCATCAAGAAGCGACAATAAACATTCAAAAAGTATTACATGCAATTGGCAAAGCTTATATTAATAACATAGCAAAAAGCATTACATTAAAAACAACACAATGCTTAGTTATATTTCCCAAATATTATATTTTAAAAATTAGAGCATCGCGGTTGTAATCGAAAAATAAAATACAAATAAAAATGTAGGCAGTTTGTAGAATTCTAGGACTAAAAGTCACACAAAAAACACATAAACGAAATATAATGCTTTAAAAAATAATTTTTGTCGCCTTTTCAAATTAATTAATTTGCTTTGTTAAGCTAATCTAATTTAATGTTAATTGCTTAATTAAGCTACTCGAATTTGAGTTTTTGAATCTTTGTATGATGTCACATATTTTATTACTAATGACTTTGGTTTCACCTTTTGGCATCTTAGGACATTCTATCACCAGGATGAAACAGAACCGACACACAACAAACAGTTAACATCAGTTGTATAGCATACAAGAGGAATTAATTAAAAATAAAAAAGACAGATTAAGATTATATTTGGATCCTAACGTTAGGGACGTTAGGATCCAAATATAATATTAATCAAAATTTACTTTCAAAATTATTGATTTGTCTACAATGATAATGAATTAAGTAACGATGCACAAATGCAATATAATACATAAAGAATGCCTGAAGATACCGAAAGATAAACCCCAGGTTGTTGGTCAAAAATATTTGAAATCACACAAGAATAAATTTGAATAATTCAAATTTGATTTTGATATTCCATCAGACGCCGTTAGTCGATTGATTGAATAGACATTTACTTGATAGAACTCTCTTATAACAAGGAATTTATTTTAGTTCTACAAAATTTACAAAGTATATAGTTGATAGCTTTTTTGGGTTCCGCCCTTATCAGAACTATAGTTCATTTAATTAACATTCATAGATATATTGGTATTTTTTTAACCGTGTTATCTTTGGTTGATAATATAAATTGCACTAATCTGTTACCAAAAATAAAACTATACTATAAATCCATTATGAAAGATAAAATAGCTCTGAAATATTCGTATCGCGTTATATTTATTTAAATATAATGATTTTTAAAAAAAGCATCGCTTTATTTTGCTAATGTTGGCAATGAAAGATAAAGTTACTTTGTGAAAACAAACGCAAGTGATAATGGAATAAGACTTTTCGATTTATAAATCCTGCCTAGTAAATTACTGCCTATAAATAAACAATGTCAAGTTGTGAAGATAGAGATGTTCATATGTAAATAGAATTTCACTGCAAACATCAATCCTGCTGGCGAAATATGAACAACCAAATGTCACCACCACGTTTCGATTGTGGCTGGAGGAATTCGCAAGGGATGATAGGGGGAGAATTCAGCGTGGGGTGCGTTTGGGGACATTCCAACTGCAAGTAAGATCACAGAGAAAACAAAATAATTTGATTCGGTATAATTAAGTGTGTCAAAAGCTCTGATTTAAATTGTTTCATCGATTTCATGAAACTAGGGATAAGAAAACTTTGGATTATATATATATATTTGGATAGGTTATTTTTTTATTAATTTTAAAAATAATTTAGACGCATATTTTTTTGTAGCTTTCTTATCAAAATTTTTCAAAATTGTCTTTGTTGAGTAGCATTTAATTTAACTCGGTCACGTGATTATTATGCACCAGTTTTAAAAATAATCAAACAATTGGAAGCAAGGGGTGAAACCACGCTGACAAAAAAAAATAATAATCGAAGTTATCTTTAAAGTGTTATCTGACTTCCACAATTTTTAAAATAAGTACAATTTTTATCATATTAACATAAGAGTTAAACAGTTCCCACCGGGCTTTTAGATTATATTTTTTCAACACACAAAAAAAATTTCGGTCGTGGTTTTGATGATTTGTTTTTGATAAACAATAATATAAACAAGGTGTTGAATGAACAAGAAGAATTTCCAATAAATGCTTTTCCGCGTATAATTGTTGCTAATTTCATTTAAGAACTAAGCTTTGAAAATAGTGGCATCCAAATGGTTAAAAAAATGAGAAATCAGATTATATATTGTCATATTTTAGACACTAATGTAAGAAACGAAAATCGGTTATTTTATATATATTATTAGGAGTTTTTAATACACATTTGATCATTTGTTGTTCTGCTTTAACATATCATAGTTTAAAAGAAAAAAAAATCAGTTCTCCTTGAATTCATATTGAACCAAATACAGAATATTGGAATATCGAATATCGCAAAAAAATAGCAGTGATGTTTTTAACACGCTGAAAAAATAGCTATGTATTTTAGTTCTACATTTTTTTATAGTTTTAGATGATAGCTATTTCGGCTCACCATCGTCAAAACTCCGTGTTATAATGGAGTTCTACCAAGTAAATGGCAATTCAATCAATAAACTGGTGTTTTTGTTATATAGATTAAAAGAGAACAAGTAAATCTTGTCACATTCCAATACAAACATTAGCTAAAATATGATTCTTTTAATACTAGTTTTGTTTTCAACTGTAAATGCACTGAAATCAATCGATTCAAATATTGAAACGTTAAAGGGTTACTTGTATTCATTCATTTTAGCAAATTAATTTAATATTTTTTAATTATAATTATTGTGTGTAAGCAAGTAAAATTAAAATATAAATAAACCTTAGTTTGAAACATTGAAAATCTGCAGTGATTTTATCACTGCTATTCATTCAAGATCATTCGCTAAGTGACTGAATGAGTAATAGCTTATGGAAAATCAGAATAAGTACATCTGTCTGTGACACAAATGGCTTCGAGAGTTTGCAGGAGGTAGGCCAGTTTTTGAGAGGGGGTTGAACGCTGAAAGGGTGAAACATAAATTAAGTTTATGAGGTTATCCGGTAAGAGTGCGTGACGTGTCAAAGGGTCATTATTTATGTTCGATATATTTTTGGTATTAACTCTTCTTTATATAGATATATATATATATATTATTATAGATATCCGTATTTCAATGAGATTTGTAATGAACGAACAAATATAAATCTATTACCGCTTCTCAGATTATTGCAGAAAGTTAATGCAATTCTGATAAAAAGATATTTTGTGATTGTATTGGGATCGGTTACGATTTAAATAACGTTTCAATATATCACCTTCAGTAACTACCGTAGATTATACAGTCACATTTTAAAAATATCAACAAAAACAATTGTTTATGATATCGATTGAAGGTGCTTGATGTAATTTCAAATTTGAATTGTTACAGCTTTGAACGATTTCATATATTTTGTCACAAATGACCCGGGTTTCGCGGATAGAGAACTGACAGTTCGTCATGTCTGTTGCTTCCGCGTGATAGAATGCCTGAAGATGCGAAAAGCGAAACCCGGGTCGTCAGTGACAAAACATGTGGAATCGTGCTAAGTTGTAAAAATTCAAATTAAAGAACAATTATTCTAAAGTGAAGGATAAAAATACATTTTATTGTAATATACAATATCAAATCTTAATTTCAAAATACGCCAACAACCTCGGCATCTAAATAAAAATGGCTTTCCTAGTTCATTTCTTGTTCACAAGTATTGTTTATACAAACAAGTATATATATGTGTGAGTATAGTATGTAGGAATATAAATATATTTTTAATGCGTGTGGTATCCACATGAACCGGATTCACTGTAGATTGCTCAGCTCTGCAGCGATTTACGTCTTTTTACACAATTTTAGAACAAATAAGAGATGAGGGAGACTTGAGGAGCTCTGATACTAACGCGTCATAGATCTTAACGCTCCATCAATTTTATATCTAAAAAAACCCTTTTTGAAAAACTAAAAAAAAGTTTTTTTTAGTAAATTATATATTTCGATTTAAACCACTTTTTTATTGTAAACTCTTAGCGTTTTTCAATATTCTAAAATGTTTTAATGATATGGCTTTTCATAAAAAAATTGTGTATTAAGATCTTCTGAAGATGTTTGCATAATAAACTCATTTTTGAACAAAATGTGACTCGAAATATTCTCGTTATACATGAATTAATAAAGCAAATTTATTTTACTATAATTTTTTTTATATATCCCTCAGACTTGTAAGTATGATGAAGTCAGATGTAACAAAGCTTAGAAATTGTAGATCTTTCGAATAATGCAATGAAACTGTTAAATATTGTGCATGTTACGTAGCGTTTTACTATAAAAATGACTTTTAAATCTAATAAAAATGTTGATATAAAAGCAACATAGTAAAAATATTACCCTGTACCATCTTCTATGTGGTACAGAATCACTTTATTCGTATTCCATCACGAAGTTTTGTATGGAATAAACAAATTCATAAAATTTATTTCAAATTGCAGAATCGTTAATTTTATACTGCTAGTCATTTGCTTCAGGTTTTTTTTATCACGATACAAGGGATGAAGGAAGTGTTTACGTATTGTAGAATATTTAAATATATAGAACATATTTTATAAACTATTTCCACAATGTATTTTATGATCAGTACCAGCTTCGCTCATGGGGAGCATTATCGACTGATAATTTATTTTAATTGAATAAATATTATATCACTTCTTCTTCTAGTTCTTAAATCTTTGGTTTTTGTACGTGCTAACTATCAACTCAATAATTTGTATAAATAGACTTATTTGTAGTTTGTGCCCTGTTGATGAGTGAAACTGGTTTTGAAAGGCGCTGAGTTTCAATTTTAATTATATAAACTCAGCGCCTAAGTGCTTGCATCTTTGTAATAAAGTTCACAAGATGACAGCTTTAGAACAACTAGTAATCAATAGATATCAACTATCATAAAGGATTCTTAACAAACAAATTAATATATGTCGATCGCCATTACTTAAGCCACTATGGGGGGCTGTTTTGTCTCCGTAATGGACCATTTCCATGCCATATGTTAACTTATTGTTATAGCCGCCTTTTTAGTGTCATTTAAAATTTTTAGTTTTATTGCGAGCAAGAAACAAGCTAGGTCGTTAAAACAAGAAAGAAGATGTATTGTGTACCTTTTCTCCACAGCTATATATAGATAAGCAAATGTTCGTTTAAGCGTAGTTCTGACGATGGCGTGAGCCGAAACAGCTATCAACTATATCTTTAAAAGAATAGTTTTGTAGAAGTACAATACATTACTATTTTTTTTCACCGTAGTATGTATATGGTTTCATATTTTTGGTTTAATTTATCTATCTATTTTTTTGATAGGGTGCTTGTTGGGATTTCAATATAAAACTGTATTTTTTTAATTTGTAAACACTTCTATATTTTTTCCTCTCGTGGCATGGGTTTTGTCGTTTGGCATCTTCAGTTACCTTATCACACGGATGCAATAGAATAGACAGTCAACAAATAGTTTGGATCTCTGATACACAAAAAAACTTACACAAAATGTATTTATATGTGGACCCTAAGGTTGTAAGCTAAATTAGTATACCAGAAATAATTTAAATGGCTACAAACTTGATTATAATGTCATTCAAATGTGGAAAACATAATCACATAACGAAAGAAATTTTCATGATAACAAAAATTCACAATTGTCGACTACCCTCTGGGTACTGGTTACTTACCCATCACAAAAAGAAACTATTTTTTATGTAGTAAAAGGTTTCCATATTTTTATATCATAAATGTGATATTTCATATGTTTTGGCACATAATTTACAAATAAGAATTTTTTATTTACAAAATTGGCTACGATAATGGTGACAAATGCCTTCTCTTAAAAAGTGCAAAGGTGACCTTAAGAAGCTTTCGTACGTCATCGGGGTGCATTCAACCCCATTATATAATACGTTAAGAACTACTTTAAACTGTTACAGATATCATAATATTTGTATGTTTAGCAATTTTGATTTACGTAAAAGTTTTAGTTAAATAAACGAAGTGATGATTATTTTCTTATTCTACAACAAATTCTCAAAAAATATTTAGAAAACAAATAACTTAAAAAAATATTAATTAATTATAGCAGTATATTATTCTCTTTAAATTTATTTCATTTTAAAGGTCAGTTGGGAAGTGTGTGGAAACAAATTTATTATACAATACATTTCATTTAAATTTATAATAAACATATTTGTAAATATGTTTATAATACTGTTTTTATAGAGATTTGAATGGAGTTGAATTGGCAAGATAATTTATTACTTAGTTACTGAATCTTACTTTGTATAAATATATAATAAAAATGTTAGCATTTTATTGAAATATTCTTTCTACTGGTTATCTTATTTGAAGTATTTTTAATTTTTTTCCATATCTAATCTCGCCTATGGCTTTCTTGAAGAAGTATATTTTCAAAATGACTTTCTTATTTAGTTACTTATAATCTTTTTTTTCGAGAGTGTTACAAGGAAACTTAAAAATACCTAAATTGTGTGAGTTTGTTCGTGAGATGTCTCAAAAGTTTCACAGCGATATATGCAATTATTATAACCTAACGATCGCTGGGACAAAACATATTGTCGTTTCAGCTAGAGATTAGTTCTACTCGATGACCTCACATAGATTTGTTGATACTAATTTTAATAATCCGAGAAAAGAAAACGTGACCACGGCATCTTTAAAATGAGTTTTCATTGATTACTTCATTGTGTATTGTATGTGTAATATGTTCATGCGTTTTAATGTGGTTTATTTCAAAGAGAGATTTATACATAAATTCATAAAGTTTCCACGTGAATCAAAATTCATTTAAGATTGCTCAGCTCCGCAGCCTTGTGTAAAAAATAAACTTGAGATGTAGAAGAATCCAAGTAATTTGAGATTCGTGCATCTTGGATCATAGAGTTCTAGTAAGTTATGGCTAAAAGTAGGTTTGTGGTAAAGTAGTTGATGTCGTTGGATTTTGTAACAAATGTAAATAACTCAAGTTTTCGTAAAGTGTTTTTCAATAGATTTATCGACTTTGTTTAAAGGTATGTATTTTTGTGATGAACAGAAGTTTCTTTCTACCTATCTGCTTATTAAAACGGGGTGCAGCGAGATATACGTAATGGTGTAAAAATTTAAGTCCATATGATACAGAAGTTGCAGATTAAACTTGTTATGTTTACAGTACGCCGTCGATACAAAATAATGTGCCTTTGCATAAATACGAAACATATTAGATACATACATAACTCAAAAAATATAATTGTAATGGGCGATTTAATGAGGGTATTCCCGTGCTGCGTCGGACGATCAGCCCTTGCGCCTGCCTACCCTTTCGTAAATAATAACCCAATAATCCCGCCCTTTCCACGTTGTCATTCCTCACTTCTCCCCGTCCTAAAATATACACGCAGAAAAGCTTCAAGTACTTGGATTTTTCGTCTGATAATATTTCGATCTATTTTTTTGGTTTCATGTTATAATGTTCATATCTTATGATACAATTCAATGTGGAGTATTTTATTTTATTTAAGTTACTGCTAACTTCACGTTTGGTTTCTTTAATATAATGTAAACAATCTAGAAATTATTTTAAAGCAATAATTTAGATGACTAAATGAGTGGTAAAGAGGCAAAATAGATCATGCAACAAAAATGTTGAACCGAGATAAAGAGATCCAAAGACTATGGACAGCTATAAATCAAAAATTAGGCGCATATGGACTTCATAGTTCAGACGATAGCGTGAGCCGAAATAGCTGTCAACTATACCTTACAAAAAATTTGTATAACTTAAATACATTGCTATTTTTTCACCGTGGCATATGGACTTGTTTATCATATAATACTTCGTTCAACATATGTATTCTTATTTTCATACAATCGAAACAACAAATGAGTTTGTTAGGATGTTAAGAAAATGGAATAGGTTTCTCTGGACGCTATTTTATTGTGAAATAAGCAGATTTGATACAAAAAATACAAATATAAATTTGAATTATTGAAACTGTATGCAATAAATCTGACTGAAATGAATGTTTTAAGGTAATCATGCAGTATAAACATACGCCAAATTTGATTTGTTGAAAGTGTACATTCCACATATTTTGTCACTTACGTTTCGTGATTGAAAGTCTGAAAATGCCAAAAGGCGAAACCCAGATTGTTATTGACAAAACTTTTGAGAAATTTCGAAATTTTTTATTGAAATTCCATCAAGTACCTTCGATCGATATCATCAATTATATAAATGAAGTTAAATAATATAAAAACAAAATGTTAAACGTGCATTAATTTAATTGGTATTCAAATAGTAAAACTCCATTATGGCACAGTAAAAAGAATAGCAATGTATTATAATTTTCCAAAATTTAAAAAATATTAAATGTTAGGTTTATACTTTGGCTTATTCCTTCATTAGAACTATGCTTAAACGTACATTTACTTATCTCTATATAGCTGAGTAGAGATGTTTAGAAGAAGTTTAGAAATTTTGCAGAACTAGAATACGTTGCTATTTTTTCACCGTGTTATAGTGAATTCTACAAAGTAAACACCAATTCAATCAATAAGCTTAAATTCGTATAGTATCGTTTGATACAATACGAAAGCTCGCGATGATCTAACCCGGCCCCGAGCATTATATTATAAAACTATAGAAATAGTATTAAATTTTGTATTGAATTATACTGGTATAATGGTATTTTACTAAGAAGTGTCAATAAATATCTAAGTGATATCTTATTTTATTAAAACACAGGTTGAAAGTAAGTTTCAACCTGTGTGCCAAGGGTTTTTATTGTTGATAGGTTGATGAAATACAATGGTTTTATTATAACAGAAAAATGAATATATTATGTATTATAAAGTTTAAGTATTAATTGGAGTTCTTGGAAGTAAGACGTTGGAAACACTGCAAAACAAGAGCACATAAATACTGTTCGATAGGTCATTCATTACAAATGGCAATTTGTTTTAAATTATGTCACGTAGCAACTATCTGACGTTCGCATCCTGTGTTTTTATTTATTGCCCCGCAATCTGACGCAAGGACGTGTAGATACTGTATTCGAAAACTAACATTTTCTACTGATGCTTCTCGTATCGCTTGGCAGTAAATCAAATTGTCGAATAAACCAACTTTCCGCTCTTGCCCATATATCACAGATTTATATTGCGTTGTCTTAGCAAACGGTTGTCTTTTGGTAAGAGATGTGTTTTCTTCCGATATCAACATAGGGGATTGTCAATTGTTGAGAAATATGTAAACAATGCACTTAAAGATTATTTTAATCCTTTGGCTGCCAGAAAACATATACTTCCAGCACGTCAACTATAATTTGTAACAAAAAACGTGAATTCCTGATTTTTTTTTTTAATTTCATCATAGAAATAATTAAGACGCTTTATTGATTGAATTGGCATTTACTAGTACTTACATACTGGTAGAAATCCATTATAACACGCTGAAAAAATAGCAATGTATTTTATTTAATTTATGATATCGACTGAAGGTGCTTGATGGAATTTCTATATCAAATTTTAATTGTTACAATTTTGTACGATTCCGCATGTTTTGTCACTAACGACCCGGGTTCCGCCTTTCGGCATCTTCAGGCGTTCTATCACACGGATGCAACAAAACTGACGAACTAACAGAGCTGTCAGTTCTGTTGCATCCGTGTGATGGAATGCCTGAAGATGCCGATAGGCGAAACCCGGGTTGTTAGTGACAAAACATGTGGAATCGTACAAAATCTTAACAATTCAAATTCAATATATTTAGTTCAATAAAATTTAAAAAAAAGATATAGTTGACAGCTACTTCGGCTCGATTTCTTCGGCTTTAGATTTCTCAAAGAATTTTAAGGAAAATTGATTTTGGTGACCTTGAAACTATTGACATCTGTCAAGTGACAGTTCGAATACTCGAAGAAATCGATGAAGAAATCCTTTACAGTTATTGTAAAATGTTTTTGAGCCTTTCTTATAGATATCAGTATGTGTCCTGTCAAAAAATCGTTCTAATAGAATGAATATTTTTGGAGGAAAGTGCGTTTAAAGATATTGACGAGATATTTCATCTCAGGCAGCCATTCGGTTAAAAAATAATCAAAACAGTTGAAATTTTATATCGAAATACCATCAACAACCTTCAGTGAATATCAATATGTAAATTTTGACACTTTCCTTCACTACAGGCTGGTTTCGATCAACGTTAGTATTACTAAATATTATAATACTCATCAAAACAATTCCAAGTATACATAAAAAACTTGTACAACATATATCTAGTAGAAGTAAAATACAATAACTTACAGATCTCTGAATATTTAATAATTACTCACGAACTGAATTTAATTTTTTGGCATTTTGCTATATAAAATAATTCTGGACTACGTGTTTGTACCGAATTTAGCGGGATATTCAGCTATGGACTTAAGTTGGGCTTGAAAAAGCAATGTTTCAGTCCGTTGCAGATCCCGTCTTCAGCAGTGTAAAAATGGAGAATTTGAGTTTGTTTTCAGCAATGTTTTGTAATTGTTGTAATGAAATCAGCTAAAGCGCCCATCAAACAAAGCTTTTAAGCTTTTTTGTTTTAACAAGTCGCCGAAAAGTTGCAATTATAAATTGAAAGAAAATTGTCCAAGAAAGCAGTTAGAGGCATAAATTTACATTCTAAAATAACCATTAATTTATGGCTGTCAAATTGAAACGAAATACTAAGCGTAATTAAACGTATTTAATGTCAATTGCACGCACAGAAAGATTTATCCTTCGTAAGAGTTGGCGACATCTGCTTCGTTTGTAGCTTCTATGATTTATTATGAATTTCATAGTAGATACGATGCGGTGGTGCTATGAAGTGTTGAATGATAAATTGTGTTTTTTTACCATTCCATTCGTGATGTTTCGCTTTTTTACGTAAATGCTGCTCGGTTGTCAACGAAAAAATGTTAGCTTTATTTAATTAATGTTTAAAGTACGACTGAAACAGATAGCGAAATTGTGATTTAGCTGTAAAATATAATACATGAAAAACAAATTATCAATGAAAATCTTATTCCACTCTACTTAGTTTACAAAGATTTCAAGTGAATTTTTTGACAGTTAAATGATACTAAAATCAGAATCCATTTTTCTCATTCCGAACCCTATTGATTTATGAAATCTACTGAAGGTGTTTGATGGAATTTCAATATCAAATTTGAATACTTTATACGATTCCACATGTTTTGTCACTAGAAACCGGGGTTTTGCTTTCGATGTCTGCGGCCATTCTATCAAACAGATGCAACAGAAGTGACATACTATAAATAGTTATTTATATTAACGATGATAACTGTTTATTATGTGTAAATTTTGAAATGAATGAAGATGTCGAAAGGCGACACACGGATCGTTAGTGAGTAACAAAACATGTGGAATCTTACAAAGTTTCAACGATTCAAATCCATTTTTTTTAATTGTTACAAGTTTGTACGATTCTACATGTTTTGTCACCAACGGCCCGGGTATTGGTATTGCCTTTCAGCATCTTCAGGCATTCTATCACACGGATGCAACAGAACTGAGGCACAATAAACAGTTTACAATGTCTATATCATCATCATCATCATCAGCCGGGGTCGATCCACTGCTGGATGAAGGCCTCCCCCTGTTTTTTTTTTTTTTCAGGGGGGGTTTGGACATAGCAACACCACGCTGCCCAGGCGGGTTGGTGTTCGGTTTTCTGTCTGGGTTTTCCTTCCCATAGCCAAGAGAACACGGCACTCAGTGTTCCCGAGCGGTCACCCATCCAAGCACTATCCGCGCCCAATGTTGCTTAACTTCGGTGATCGCACGAGAGCCGGTGTTTACAACGTGGTATGATCGTTGGCTGGTATGATCGTTGGCTATGTATATATCTATATACCAAAGGTAATAATATTAACCTTATTACAATTAACACAATTGCTAGTGATAATTTTCAGTTACAATTAAACCTGTTAATGAGTCATGTTTGAAAGGCTAACAAATAATAATCAACTATCATTAAAATTCAATTGGTGTTTTTTTAAATACCTACTTATTTCATCAAGCACCTTCAGTCGATATCATTTACAACTTTGCATGCTTGCGATAAGTGGAACCGTTCCGAATCTTGATAGTAAAAAAATATATATATAACTTTACTTAGAGTTTTATTAATAAAATATAATGCCTTTTCACCAGGAAATGGCAAGATATCTCGCTTCCGAAATATTTTCAGCAAGACATAACTAACCATTTCCTTTATGGATTTTCTCTCCTTATTAATATGCATATTCTATAGGATTTACGAGTTTACTGGGTAATACAACTATTTAAACATTAAGGGAAATTTACACGGTTATCTATAATAAAACAGAATCCTTTAAAAACAGACTGGGTTGTTTTCATGTTTGCCCAGCTAAGGCCCCATTAGATGGGATGAATATTTTGTTAGGCTACATGGTGAAAATGTGTAGGGCTGAAGGCCACGATAATCATTCAGCATCATCAATCATCATAGGGGTTGGTCATCCCTTGGATAGTTTCTGTGGTAAAGCGTTGGACTCGGCGCAGGGGCGGTACTTGAAACACTTAATATTCACATTATTGCAAAAGGATTTAGTAACAATCGCTTTTATGTAATTATGACAAGCTTAATTAGTCAACAATCAGAATTATTAAATATTAACAATAAAATTTCATCTTATAAAATAAAGAAATCACTTTAAGTAATAAATTATCCTATTACACATTAATGATAGTTGATTTTTGTGAAAAGCTCTCATAAAACTGTCATTGATCAGTATTAGATTTTTTTTTACAAATTTTACTATTTTTATAATTATATCAGTAGTTTACGATATCAAATGAAGGTTATTTGTGGAATTTAAAAATCAACTTTGAATTGCTTAAACTTGTTCGATTCTACAGGTTTGTAAACTGCGTTCAAGTTTGTCAGTTATGTACTAACATATACGTGTCATTGTATGTCTTAATTAAGATCCTGAAAGGCGAAAACATGGTCGTCATTGAAAAAATATTTGAATCACTAGATACTAAAATTATTTTGCCTTTTCATCAAGAATTGACAGTTAACACATGAAAAACAAAAATCTTATCTGACCCAATCTCGCTATTAAAAGAAAAAAATTGCTTTATATTCACATTTAAAAAAATCCATAACACAAACAAATAAATTAATTCAGTTGATTGTATGGAAATACTCTTTAGTTGATTTTGTCTATTTTATTAAGATGAAAATTGTTCTATGATTAGTTTAGCATGAAATATTAAAACGACAGAATAAGAACTACAATTTTATTTGCGTCCTGTTTTTATAAGATTGAATGCTTGGGAAAAAATTGCACACAATAGGAACAAAACATTGACTGAAAAAATACACTGCTTACGTTTTTATTTGAACCGGTAAGATCTGTCACAGAAGTAAACGACGTCGAACATAGCACCATGTACACGACTATACGAAATCAAATTAAATTAAATATATTTGTTTCAAATATTTTTATTTTTTTATGATTGTTGTATTTTTATATTTAAAAAAGAAACGCCACTGACATTCCTTCACACAGTTTCCACGAGCAGTCTGCTGGATTGTTGTGGTTATCCACGCCAAAAGGAAAAGGAAAACTGCTCTCGTGAGACTTAATATTTTTCCCAGTGGCGTGCCTTTATAACAATAGATAAAAAAACACAAACATTTTTTATAGAATATATAAATAAAATACATTTCAATTCAATAACCCTTGAAAAAATACATCCATGACTCTGGATGAACCGTTTTTTTTAAATACGGATAATGAAGCCGAAAAATTTTACAACAATCCTTTTCTAAGATATTGTTAATAAAGGTACAATATTAATATTATTATGTGAAGACAGACAAACACGAGACATGAGGCAATAACAAAAATCACTGGATCATAAAAGGATATTTTGAAAAACCCCTATCTTAATCGTAAAGGGTAGAAAAAATAGGACCGGAAGAATTGCAAACATGTGATGTTTTTTTATTTACACATGTTCAATCGAGCTTTTAACGAAAATTCGTAGGTTTTGCCAATCACGAACCTTTGTTTTTGGTATCTACAGTCATTTTATCACACGGATGTTGTATAATTGACGCCAATGCCGTCCAGGCATGCAAAAGCCACCACGAAGACGTTTATGAATAAAAATAGATTTTCTAAATTTATACAACTTAGAGCAGAGAAATGTTTTCTGAAACATGTTTTCAGATTTTCAAAATTTGAATCATACCCATTTTAATCACATTTGAGTGGAACAGTTGTGACAGGTTGTACCGACATATATATATATATATATTATATTTTGTCTGATAGCCATGACAGCATTTAAATCGGATATAACATTGGAGATTTTGCATAATTCATTGGAAAGAGACAGTTCAAAAAATCAACACTTAAGCTTTTCGATAAAAACTTATAAAGAACCTTATATAATAAACTATTATTAGTGTATTGATTGAATTGGCAGTCACTTGGTAGAACTCCATTATAACATAGTGAAAAAAATAGCAATGTATTTTAGTTCTACAAAAGCCATCGTCAGAGCTATCACTACTAGTTCTGACGATGGCGTGAGCCGAAACAGCTATCAACTGTATTCAAAAAAAATATTTTGAAGAATTAAAATAAATTGCTATTTTTTTTCACCGGATCATTAGTTAAAAATGGTTGCATCCAGTGAGAAGATTAAAATAATAAACTAGCTAGTATTTTCTACCCGCTTTGATTGGCAACATATTCTTTCGAGAAACTTTCTATCATTTCATGTTCGTTCACAGTAGATAATTTAACTACGAATTAAAATTCTGTACGCCACTGAAGTGATGTCTTTGAGAGGTTTATCGGCAAAGGGTGCCCCTTTGGATTAAGCATGCATGAGTTCATTGCCACTGTAATTCAGACACTATTATTCTCTTCACAGTAGACTACATTTAAAAATAAAGGATTATGAATGTTAGAACTATTTAATTTTTAAATTAAAAAATTAGGTGTCAATGAAAAAACAATTGTACAATATACATTAAAATGATAAAACACAGTGATAAGTTCCATTTCAACAATTTTATGAAGATTACGATCGTCGTGTTTTGTCGCCAACACTATTAGCTGATCAGTTGAAAATTCAACCAACTTTTAGTGAAATATTTGAAGCTGAACATTTCAGAAGGATGGTTCAAATTAACACATTCTGTTAATTAATAAAATTTGCTTTTACAACTAATTACTTTGTAATTACATTAAAATTAGTAAATATTAAAATGTATGGTGCCCTAAAAGCTTCATTCGTCACATTTTGTATGATATGTATTATATAAACTATTTTCTTTGTTCTTGAACTTTTGATGTGTTAATTGTCACTTTTTGTTTGAAAGGCATGATATTTTAAATATTGGAAACACATTTTTTGGTACTTATTTCCAAAATATATTTTACTATCAGTACCGGTTTCGCTCTTGCGATTGTGAGCATTATCAGTTGAATGTGCAAAACCGGTGCTCTTCACAAAACATATTTTTGGAAATAAGTACTAAAATTGTGTTTTTTTTTTATTTAAAAATAATCTAATGATCTGTTTGTTTTGTATACCCATTATTTAGCAAATAAAAATTGCGTACAAATAACTTAGTTTTTTTATTTTATATGTTTTGTAAAAGTTGAAAACACTCGGGATGAGCGAAACCGGATCGATTTTTAATCATGTAAATTGTAAACTACTGTCTATAATATTTTATGTTGGTATAAAATAATCCCTTTCCTAATTTGATAATACTCGCGACGAGCGAAACCGGCCCTGATCATAAAATATATTGTTGAAATAAGTACTATAAAACGTATTTAAAATATTTAAAATATGCATTTCCATCAAGACGTGACAGTCAACACTTCAAAGTAATGTCTTTCCACTAAAAAGTGACAATTAATATCTCAAAAGTAAAAATAATGCGTTGGCTTAAAAAAAATTGTTTTATATTGGTTAAAAATTTAAGCGTACATTTATGCTTTGCCAAAAAAGCTCAAGGATGGAATATTAGTGAGAATTGTATCAATCTCTAAATTTATCCTTTTTGCACTATAATTCAATTATTTTTTTTCAAAAGGCTCTGAAATAAAGTTCGCTCATGATAGACCACTCAGTTTTTTTCTCGGAATTTGACTACACACATTTACGTTAACTTTCACAGGGAGCATTTGAGAAAGTTTCAATCAAATAAACATTATAATGTAACGTTAAATAAGTTATAATATATTCATTTGAAATCATAGTGTGATACTAAAGTGTCGATATACATTGAATTCGAAACCCGATAAAGAAGTGTTTACCCTCGTAACGAAAATAATGACCGCTAAAACGAATTCACCTTTTTACTGCCCAAAAACAATCTATTTAAGGCACCACTTTGACATGTTGACTCCACAGGATGCACATATACATACATATTACATGTTCAATGATAATGTACCCAAGCATATACAAGTCCGTGGAAAACTTTTCGGGGCTGCCAGGAAGCGATAAATCCTTCCCCGCAAGTCGAGGGACACGATCCCCCATGAGTGGGAGAATTTTTCGCGCTGAAACAACGGTCAGAAACTTGGCAACACTGCCTACTACGAAACTGTTTAATTAATACGCATTACCCTAATAATTTAAATTCCACATAATTATGAATTATATTATCGCAACCACGTCAGTATATATATATATATAAAAAAAAATTCAGATAGACTTGTATGTTGTACAGCAGGTATTCCCAACCTTTTTATACTCTAGAGCACATTCTAAAATGTCGGTAGGGTAGCGGGCACAACCCATTTTTTTCTATGGGTATTTATAATAAGACGTGATTAATAAATAAAAAAAGATCTCTACGTTTATTGTCACTATATAATAAACCTAGTTACTCAAAAAAATTGAAACTCTAACAAAAAATATTAAAATAATTTACATTTCTAATTAGTGTTTGTGAAACAATCTGTTAAATAGTGACGGGCACACACGAATTGTTTCGCGGGCGCCATGGTTCCCGCGGGCACGAGGTTGGGAGTCCCTGTTGTACAGGGTATTTACTGGGATGGTTATCTACGTTGTATGGTCACTATTATTTTGGTAAAAAAAAAAAAACAGTTCATATTTGACAGTCAGGAAGTGTAAACGTGGAAAACTTGACGTGATACGATAATAAAAACATTTTAACACAATTTGTACGATTCCACATGTTTTGTCACTAACGACCCGGGTTTCGCCTTTCGGCATCTTCAGGCATTCCATCACACGAATGCACTTTGCTAGTACTATTTCCCTAATATGATCAGAACCGGAGTATTAATTGATGAAATTAATCCTAATCATAAAATATGTTTTTATTTTTCAGAACTTTTTCGTTTATCAAATTATTAAAAATACAAGAAAAACTGTCAACTTATTTCTCATTCAACTCAATATTTTGTAATATTTTACATAATATTTTACGAATATAGCAAGACTTGTAGATAAACCATTCTTCTTAGTTTTTTCAATGTGACATATTTTTAGTTACTATTTCTTAAGGAATATAATTTAATTTCTTTGTTACCTTTATTTTTTGTAGATCGTTTTCAAGCAAGCAATCATCTGATCACAGCTTAATCTCAACAAACACAAGTGGTGTTTCTGTGGTTACGTCTGAAAGTCAAGTTTGAGAAGTTTTTCAAAAACAGTCAATACGTCCAACAATTCTCCGCCGGAATTTTTGATTATAAAAACCATTGCAATGAATATTGTTAACTAAATGTTTGCTCACAAGTAAGCTACCCATCCACACAAGCCATAAATATGTACATTGAGAAAATTATGTCTGTTTTTCATTAAACAACATATCTATCGATAGGAATGAACAAATAGATCTTACACGCTATGCAAAACTGCACCAAACCATTATTTTAACCTCGTACTATTGTAAATAAAAAATGAACATGATCAACTATAGAAAAAACATCTAAGTCTCTTAATAATAGATATTGTTATCACGCTTAGTTGGTCTTAATAAACAAACTAGCTTAGTAACTATATATTTAATTATACATTCGCCATCACTAAGGTGTTCTCATGCGCGAAAAGATATTAATAAATAACATATAGGTTAGATATTTTAAATAATAAACCACATTTTTTGAACCTTTTTTGTTTTTCCAAAATATGTTTTTGATCAGGATTGATTTCGCTCAGAGCGAGTTAATCTTATTTATAATTTGCAAACAACATAAAGATTAATCAATATAATTTTTGAAAAAAATTATTTATTGGTGGAGAACGTTCGGCGGAGAGCGTCTTGTCTAGAGATAGTGAAAAACTAAAGCTCTCAAACTGTACAAGTTAAACTTTTGAAAGATTTAATTATTAAGTTACCAACATAAACATTGATGTTACAGCTTAGATTAATTTGTTAATCTCAACTATACTAGTGTCAACTGCAATGCTAAATAAATATATGTCTTAATAAATTTGAATTCAGCTAATTTAATTTTGCATGTTAAATTATTTAAACTTCTGTATAAGTTTGTGAAATGATTTATTTGAATGGCAAGAAGTCAAGTGAATGTTGAAATGTCATCCAAAAATAGACGTATGTAATATAATTAATTGTAGGGCTCATTATTGCAATCAACCCTCCTAAAGCGTGGAGATAGGAACAACGCCGTAGAAGATTTATTTAAAGGAGGCTAGACGCCTATAAAATATATGAAGTTAGATTTTTTTCAATTATACAATATTTTATATTAAATCATTTTTGCTTTTTGTGTCTAAACCTTGATCTATATTTAGTATGTTAGCCAGCGCGCGTGGTAAGATCGTTGACCCTTTTTCTTCTTCTTCTAACAAGAAGAATATAACAATATGTATATTTTACAACAAAAAAGTCTTATTTGAACTTGAATATTTTGCGTCTGATACAAAATTCTCTACTAGAGCGACCATTATACAAAAAAAAAAAACCGCATTCGCTATAGGAAAATTTGCTATTGTGGAGTTTACTGTAGGAGTGATGACTGGACATATACAAATGTAATTATTATAAATTTTAATTCGTTTAAATATCATGCATACAACAATAATTTATGATATCGATTGAAAGCGCTTGATGGAATTTAAAAATCAAATTAGAATTTTAATAACTTTGTACCATTCCTCATTTTTTGTCGCTGACAACCCGGGTTCCGGCATCTTCAGGCATACTGTCACATGTATTCGACAGAACTGTCTGACTGTAAACTGTTGCATCCGTGTAATAGAATACTTGACGATTTCGAAAGTCGAAACCCGGGTCGTTAGTGACAAAACATTTGGAATCGTACAAAATTTTAACAATTCAGTTTTTTTTTTACAACAATATTATATATTGGTCTCTCTTCTAAGTGGTGAAATATAGGTGATTTTGGTTTTGAAATATTTAAACATACCAGCGAAACAAGTCCTGTTCATAAAATATTTATATTATTTAAGGAATCATGCATTTCAATCAAAAAGTGGCAGTTAACACCTTAAAATTAAAATTAAGTCGTTTCATATTTTGCAATAGAAGTGTGCTAGCCCCTTAGAAGGCTTGAGAAAAGCTTTTTTTGGAAATTCATCCCTACAATTTTAATGATGTTGCGGCTGGGCAATAATGAAATGGCTACTCTTAATACAATCGCTTGACTATAAATTATGAAGACATTAGCTTCGTGAATATGTCACTTGAGACACATGATCATAATATTCCAGACGAAAGCTATCGTTGGGTCAATGAAACTCAATTGCTATTCGAGATAGCGTTCACTTCTTCGGTCTTAAATAAATACTTTAAAAAAAATGTTTTAAAAATATTGTCTGAAATGATATTTATAAATAAACGACATAAGTGATGGCAGATTTGAACTGTTAAAACTTTGTACGACTTTGAACGACGGTCGTCACACGGATTTTACTTTACTTAACTGTTGATTCTGTTGCATTTATGTGATATAATCTCTGAAGATGCTGAAAGGCGTAACCTGACTGTAACTCAGGTTTTTAGTGACTAAACATGTGGAATCGTACAAAATTTCAAAAATTTTAATTCCAATTAGCACTTTTGATCGATATCATAATTTATACTTGTGACACGAATTTATTTTTTGTAAAATTTGTTTGTTGTAAAACCCTTTCAACTTTGACTCATTAATAATATCGTTGATAAAAATTATTACAGAAAATTGTGTTAATTATTATTAGATTAATATTAATAAATTTGATTTAGCTGCCATTTACTGCTTGTCTTGGGGTTTGTGTTTCCTGTAAGTAATAACTTTGGTATATAAACGATGCTTACTGTGTATTATACGTCAGTTCTGTAACATCCGTGTGATGAAATGCCTGAAGATGCCGAAAGGCGAAACCCGGGTCGTTGGTGACAAAACATGTGGAATCGTACAAAAGTATAACAATTCAAATGAAATATATTTTATTCGGATTGGTATGAAACAAGTAAATGAAATTTCACATTATCGCAAATCAAATATACAACTATATCGTTTAATTTTTTTTATCTCAAAACGATGAATTTATATTTTTAAACGAGTGTTTTTATTTAATAGACTCGAAAGAATATTTACCCCAAAGTGTTGATCTTTAATCATTTCACATAGTAAGCTTTTGTATCACGATTGTCTACTGTAAAAGGATACGCAATTTTGTTCATAGCAGTATACTGTAAAATAAATTCTCTTTTCCGATTACCTTAACGGCTGTAAAGATTTTGAATTTTCATTTCGCTCGATACATTCTTCAAGTGAAATTCGACCCAACGTCTACCCGCTCGTAAAGCGTTCGATTTTTACTTCTTGGAAATCGGATTACAACGTAAACAGCGTTTTTTCTTCGTAAATTTTGTCAAAAACACGTTAATTTATTATCTTTTGTAAGACGAGAGTTCCTTTGGATATACCCTTCATGATATCGGCGTATTTGATTGGATAGTATAACAGAGGTAGTTTTTTCATTTACCCTGATTGAATTATCTTTGGTCGTAGTTATGTACAGAAATACGTGAACACATACACCAAAATCTCAATTTTACGTTTTTCAAGGGACCCTAAAAAACAAACGAAAAATGCGGGAAACGAGGAATACGGGAAAGCTTAAAATAATACTAAAATCTTTAAAAAAAAACATAAAGATCCTTTAAATTTATAAAAATGGGGTTTTACAAGGATTGGTAAATATGAGAGGGTTTTGAAATATCTAGTTAAATTAATTAAACCTTATTTATTGAAATAGCCGAATAATGTTTGAAGCTTCTTTTTGTGAATTATTTTATTAAAGAAAATCATAAGATATTTGAGCTAACTGTATATTTCATCATTAAAGTTTTCGGTTAAAATATAAGATTTAATGTGCTCAAACTCACAAATTGTATTGTATAGAAAGATTTATCTACTAAAACCCGTCAATCGGGATAATATTTGAGACGGGACGATAATATTTCGACGATAGATCGAAGAAATTGATAAATCGGGGAACGGTTAATGTGCGATTATTTAACATTTTTCTTATGAATGTTTGACGAATAAATAAACGATATATTCAGGAAAATCATATATCATCGTTAACAGACACTATCATAAAGAAATCCAGTGGCGAAATGATTCTTGGTTTTATATTCTGAAAAAATAAATAAATTCATGATTTGTGGTCAAGTTTTTTTCAAAACTTGTTCTGTCCATTAACATGAAAAGCCGCATTTTTGCATTGAATGCCGGGCTTGAGGGGTGTATCGATTTTGGTGACAATCAGGTATACAGATTGTCAAATCACCAAACTATAGGGTGATGTTTATATAATTCATCACAATAATTTCATTATAATATAATAGACAAGTAAATAACAATACAATTAAAACATTAAATATTTATTGAATTTAAAGGTTGAATCAATCAATCATTTTATCGATATCTTTAGGAAATTAAAGCAGATAAGTAGAAATATATGCCACGCATTTATCGTAACCAAAATCTCGATAATGCTCGAAATTTTAGCCTTAAAAATGGAACTTTCAGTTTTTTTTATCAAAATTTCTATCAAATACTGTTTTTGAAACGTGTCTAAGGTTTTTTTTGTTAATTTAAATTGCTGAAAATATATTTCAAGAAGGTTCACGACATGTTCGTTCTCATTCGTTCATTTTTTAAGACCTTTTTGACGTGAATTGTTTTTCTTATTTATTTACTACCGGTCTACCAATGGATATGCCATTGCAAATAGCTATTTATCCCACGTGGGCGAGATTAAACTCAGAATAACACTCTTTTGTAATGTAGTAAAGTAAATTTTGCCTGTGTTTGACCTGCCTCACTATTTATAAATGATTTCTACTTTTCCAAAGGAATACATTTATAATTTTTATATATTAAGTAAATAAATAAGAAAGATAAAATTATTTGTACTAGCTGACCCGTCTTGCGTTACTGCAATCTCAGAACAAGGAAATTCAAAGAAACTCGGAATAATAACCAACAATTTAATTGTTAACCTTTTGCACTCGAGCACTTTTTTGTATGTGCCTACCAGCAACTCGACGCGTTTTTTTTTGCGAAAATCGCATTCGCTACATGAATCAAACTAATAAAAAAAATATGTATAGAATTGGAATTTTTTTTTTTTTTTTATTTTTTTTCTGTAAAATGAACATAATGAATATAATGTACATATTTTAATTTAATTTGTAATTCTTCATTTTATGGTATTTCACAAAGCAATCGCCAACATGTAATCCTGGCTTATTTACGCAGGTCTCGCAAAACAGCCGTGTTTTTGATCTCCCGCCGGAAATTTTTCTATTTGAACATACTGCACAATCCGTCTTAGGCCCTGAACGTAATATATGTAATTTATCTGCAAGACGGTCTTCTGTAGGAACAGTTGAAGTACGCACTCGGAATCCACCATGAATTTCGATGACAACACTTTTTCACATTTTTTATTAGAAAATGACTCCCCAATGATCTATTATTGTGATCTAGTTGAAATCGACCAACAAAAAATGACTTTATAAACATGCCGCCACTGCGGCGGCATCCGAGTAATACGATAAACTTACAATGCCACCTCTATGGCGGCATTCGAGTGCAAAGGGTTAATGGTGTCAACAAGTGTTAAAAGTAATTATATATATATATAAGAATATGCATCGATTTTTTTTTACTCAAGAAATTCGTAAAGTTTCATATCGAAGAGATGAATGGTGTAGTAATGCATGCGTGACAAACGGACACACGTACAATGATTTTTATATATATAATATATAAATATTAAATATTTATGATATTTATAATTCAACCTTTAAAAATTAGTGTTTTGTAAAAATACGCTATAGAAGAAATCACTAAATGGCGGACTAACACATACGCTATAGAAAGCTTCTCAATGGTGAAGAACGCTAAATGAGGGTTTGATGTACGTTGTCCTGTCATTTTACCATATTATTTCGAGCATATTTTACAGATTCAACGCAGCCAATTGTCCGTATCAAATCGTTTTGAATAACAGCTGTCCTACTTTTCTTCATATATGTAATTGATACGAGCATGCCAAATTATGAATAAGTTAATTAATGCAAATTGTTAATGCAGCTCGCTGGGAGTATCAACATGTTTTTAAAAAGCATCTGCGCAGTAAACTGATTAAGTGCATACTGTACTTGAACCGTCCCACCCTCAAAGGGGTGAAAAGCTCGGTGACCCGTGTCATCCCCCGCCGCCTCCTGTCCCGCAGGCAAATAAATAGAAAAAAGGGCCCGGCCTTAACGGTAGCCGGGTCTGCGAAGATTTGCCCTTTAAATCGTCAGCTAAACGCTTTGGGTTTTAACGTGTTGTTTTGCAGTGACTTGGCGACCATGTCAAAAAAATAAAACATTTCGATGAGCTACTTCGTCGAGTGTAACAAAAAGGTAATGTTCTTCATTTTATATGCAAATGTTAGGTATTCAACAAACAAATAGCAATGTATTTTAGTTCTACAAAATTTTATAAGATATAGTTGATAACTATTTCACCTCACGCAATCAATTCTGATATCTATTATAGACAGAGCTCCGCCATTCTTCTTTGATCATAGAAGTCCATTATATGACAGTGAAAAAATAGCAATGTATTTCAGCTTACGCCCTCATCAGAACTATGTTTAAGCGTACATTTACTTGAGACGATGTACTTTGTACCTTTTCTACAACTTATTATTTAGATAAGTAAATGTATATTTCAACATAGATCTGATGAGGGCGTAATCCCAAATAGTTATCAACTATATACTTTCGATTTTTGTGAAAACTCTCATCACACATTCATTCGATTGTATTAGTTTAAAGATTATCTTTTGCAAGATTGATTGAATTGGCATTTACTTGGCAAAACTCTGTTATAACACGGTGAAAAATAGCAATATAATTTAGTGCTACAATTCGTAACATATATATCTTTTCGGCTTACTTCTTCGTCAGAACTAGGTAGACGAAATAGCTATTAACATGTTTTATAGATTTTCTAGAACTAAAATACATTGTTATTTTACTACCGTGTCATTATATTTTGTGAAATATATACATAAGAACAAAGTAAAAAAGAAATTACCAATAAAGCTGTAAGAAAATAAACAGCATTTTTTCACACTGAAAAAAAATCCAAAAATAATTATTTGAAGATTTGCTTATTAAAAAGCGATATAATCAGCATTTTAGCCATCAGAAAAAAATATCAACGACTTGTGCTTATTTAAAAAAAAATACCAACGAGATATAATCAGCTACGGTCATCGCAAGAGTTTTAATATGGGGCTCGTGATAAGAAAAACCGGTCCTGACTCGCTCCTTTTTACTATAGAAATGGAAAGTTTAATTTCGATTTTTATTTCACGACCGCCTTTCAACATGACATCAACGACTAGCTATTTATTGTAACCCTATCGATATATCATTCATTATTCCACCGCAGGGAATAAACCACCCCTACTCTTCATGGACATGTATACCTTTTGCCCACCTTATGTCGATGGACAGAGTTTACCACGGTAAGGCTGCAAATTTACAAAAAAGATTGGAAAAACCAAAACACACAAATCTTTATATTTTCGATATTCAAAGTGGCTTGAAACAGTTAGAATGTTCATTATAAACAAAATGCCATAAAACTTTAATTGTTGAAATTGTATACAATTCCACGTGTTTTGTCATTAACGATTCGGATTTAGCTTTTTTGTATCGGAAAGCATTCTATCACACGGATCCAATATATCTGACAGACAGTAAACAGTTTGCATCGTTGTTCATTAGACGAACACAGAAAAAATATTGAGTACTAGCAGTCGAGACATTATTTGACCATGGATTCGGTTATATTATAGTGACGTTAATATTTAGTTACGTAAGAATCTTCTTAAGGTGTTTTCCATTTTTTTTAAATAATATAAATACATTTTTTACTATTTCAGTAGACAATGTTCGCAATAATTGAAACCGGTGCTGATCAAAAATTCATTGTTTAAATATGTACGAAAAAATGTGTTTTCATTATTTAAAATATCATGCCTTTCCATCAAGAAGTGATAGTTAACACCTTAAAGGGCATTTTTTAATTAGTGTGTACACAACGTGGCTGTAATCAAAATATACTTCTTCTGATGGGCGACGTATTGAAATATATTATATTCTTAAGTAGTTATAATTCAAGGACTATGCTCTCTAATTGTTTATTTAAGGTCCTTAAAGAAAATAAGGTAACATTTACCTTATCAAAATTGAATTTCCGAAGAAATCTGGTTTCGCCTTTTGTCACTTTTAGCATTTAATCATGTAGATATAACATAACTTTTATAATGAATTTTGATTTTTTTTTATACTAAGAATAGGAGAATTTCACAAAAGCTTGCAGTTAAATATTTTAGGAAAATCAAATTGTTAAAAATTTATACAATTCCACAAGTTTTTTCACTAACGACCCGGGTTTCGCTTCTCGGCATCTTCAGGCATTCTGGCATTCTATCACAAGGATGCAACAGAATGTCAGTTATCATATTTTATGTTGCGTCCGTATGAATGAATGCCTGGCGAGATGCCGCTTTGGTCGTTAGTGACAAAACATGTGGAATCGTACAAAGTGTCAACAATTCAAATTTGATTTTAAAATTCTATCAAGCACCTTCAGTCGATAACATAAATTATATCTTAGGATATATAATGCATAATCCATGAAAATAACGGTTTAAAAATTTCTTTATTCGTTTGCTAAACATTCTTTTTTTTAATAAGGGTTAGTAAAAAAATTGAATATAAAATTTCATAGAAAACATACACGAACCATTCAACATGAGAGTGTGATGACTTTACTTTTAGTCACTGATTTTATAATTTGTTATGAATATTTTTTTTAATCCATAAATTTATACTACATATAGAATGCGTGGAATGTTATATCAAAACTGTTATAGATTAAATAAGAATTGTATTAACGTTGCTATTATGAACTTCAGCATAATACACACAGGACAAAGTTAACATGTCAGAAAATCACTTTTAAATATCCTGCTCACAAAGGACCGTTTAATTTGGATGCGATCCAAAGAGGCTTTCAGTTTACTGCGTTGAAATACGATTAAAGCCTCTAGACTCTTGCGTTTGAGCAAAAGTCTGCTGACAGCTTAGGGGAAAGAGCTTCTAACCGTTTAACATGCGGGGGACAGAGAGCTTTGGAAAAGCTCGACTTTTTGAGGGAAATTCCTGTAAAGGAAAGTGCTCTAAAAGATTAAAAGTTTTCTAATTGGTTATGTACGCACTCAAAGATTTTTATATGGCATATGAGTTTAGACCATCTGGGCTTTAAAGAGGGTACACCTGCAAAATGTATGAACTCGCCAGAGTCACTACCCTTGTGCAACACATACAATGATAATCGACTTGTGTTCTCAACACAATCTCTACAGTGTAAGTCTGTGAGGCATTTTTTAATCATTTCATATCTTATTTCTTGTGACTGATGTGACAAATTTTATTAACACAATCTCAAAGCATTTCAAATTGCCTACGATAATTTTTGAATAATGAATAGCAATGTAGAAGCTCTTTTTTAGTAAAAAGCTAAATTAACATTTATGTTTAATTTAAATTGTTGAAACTTTTTGTTTGTTAAAATTTTTAACAGTTTATGTGTGATATTGAAATATCATCAATTACCTTCACTATATATATAACACTTGACGATGCCGAAAGGCGAAACCGAGTCTTTAGTGGCAAAACATGTGAAATCGTATAAAGTTTCAAGAATTCAAATGTGATATTGAAGTTTCATCAAGCACCTTCAGTCGATATAATAATTTATGATTATTCTATGTCAGTTCTGTTGTATCTGTATGATTCAATGCCTGAAGATACTGAAAGGTGAAACCCGAGTCGTTAGTGACATTAAATATAGAATCGTACAAAATTTTAATAAATCAAATGTGATATTGAAATTCCATCAAGCACCTTCAGTCAATAACTTAAATTTGATCATTATGTTGGTCATTATTATATACTTCCAACGTGTTGACTGTTACTTCTTGATGGAAAGTCATGATATTTTATATATATATAAACATTTTTTGTGTACTACTTTCCAAATTAAGACCGGATTTGCATCTTATCGCATCGTTGTATTATGACTGTTTAGAATCGGAACCAAAAACATTAAAAATATCGAATGGTACAACAACTCCCGCCTGCATTGATGCTTCCAAGAAATATTATCGACCGACTACACTGTGGATTGCTCAGCTCTGTAACAGGTAACTTTGGTTGGTAACGATAGAAGAAAATTGCAAAAATAAATAAATACAAAAACGACGGAGATTTGAATAACATTGACACTAGTCTAAACGCTCTATCAAGTTGACATAATAAAATGAAACTAGGCTAAAAGAATTAATTACTAAAAAATATAGAAAAATTTTATGATTGTTGCGCTCCTGTGATAAATAAAAGTTTAAATTAAAAATATTAAATATAAGAAAGATTTTTAAATATTTTTGCATGTTGGTATGTTCTGGCTTACAGATTTCCAACCCAGTGCATTTCAAAAACTTTTTCTGATTGCATGAATTACTTTGACAGCGAAAGTAAAGTTTTTTAGTAAGGTTTTGAAATTTTAATGGACTGTTGGTTAGCTGTTTTATTCATTTGCTTTTTTTACCATAAAACTTATATTATGATTGATCGTAAAGTGAAATCTATTAAAAAGCCACTATTATAGATTCCAAAGCTCTTTTATAATTTGAATAGGCAATAAAAATTGTTGATTCAATGAAATGGATAAATATGTTAAAAAAGAAATGGTTAACATATTTGTATTCAGTATTATTTTAAGCAAACCGGACTTCTTTTTAAACTTATTTTCGCAGCGCTGTCAGTCTACATACATCGTTTTGGGAGAAGATTTTTTTTATTATTTTTACGATCTGTGATTTTTATTTTAGAGCGCAGACTGCAATTCTGTGCGAATTGTGTTTGTTGAACATTCTCTCCTCTTTATTGCACATTCAGAGTAGAATGTGCCATGAATAACTGCGATTTTTGCCCACCACAATGTTCTTCGGATGTTTTTCCTGCTATTTTTAGTTCACGATTTAAAGAGATTTTAATCTTAAATATCTGAATATTGTAAAAGAATATTAAAATTGACAACTTTGTTATTGCATTTGATCTGTCTACAGAGTCATTGTACCGTTAGTTTATTTATTACACAACAATATAACAAATTGATGAACATTAAAAATGTTAAATAACATAGTGTTTCAAAGCTTTTGTATCGTAAGAAGGAGTATTTATTATTAAGTTAGTAGCGAGTATCCAATATGCTATGCCACTCAAATAAAATGAACTATTAACAGTTAAATCGAAAATAGAGTTAAGTTTAAGAACAATCGATGATTTGCAAAATGTCATTAAAAATTCATAACCCTAAAGCGTGACTGTTTCGCAAAGGCGGTACCTAGGTAATTATTTAAAATATAAGTAGTTCATGATTAGTTTCAAAGTAATCGAATTAGGAATATTTTATAATAGCCTTTTTTTTAAAGTCTTTCATTCAGTGAAAATTTTATTAAAAAATCAAATTAAGTTTATGAACAATTTATAGTATGTAAAAAGTCATTCTCAATCTGTGACCATAGTTGTCAGTTTTGTAAGAGTTTTTGTTATGGCTCAAAATATTTCAGATGCGGTGTAATGTGTTTGTAGTTATCCAGAAACATTTGAGAGGGTGGAAACAAGATATTTTGAAAATTTGAAATATTTTTTATCCTTAATATAGCAATACGTTAAGGACTTAAAGACAAACAAATATAAATTTTTATATATACAATACATATAATATATAACCATGAAAGAATAGTTATATCTTTCAGTCACATTCAGGACAATCAATGAACTGCCTTAAAATATCCATTAATTTCAATTTGTTATTTGGTAAATTATTAATTTATAATAATAAATACAAACAAGAGAATTAGCATATTTAGTGGGCATATTTTGTGTTCATTTAATGAAAAAAGGGAGGACAAAACACGTCATGATAATATGATAACATTTACCCGGACGCTAAACAGAAAAGTCGTGTAAAACCTTTCGACAAATTTAATAATACAACCTGCAAACAGGGGTGTGTTGATTTCCCATTTTTAAACCACATTACGGTCCAGCTTCGGAGCTTTCGAAAGCATTGTCGTGACACTTGAGTAAAAGCATTCAGTTTAATTTAAAAAGGTCGCTAAGTTCATTTACGACTTATATTCAAAAATATTACGTACGTTGTCGGATACCGAAAACAAACTCCTGAATTATTTTCTATCTTTCATATTTCATATCTAACGTCAAACTAAGCCATTTATGAGAACTAGTATGTGTGAAATATATAATTTATTTCCCGTGGACGCCATTTTCTACCCCTAAGGGAAGACAATGAGTTGATAGACCATATCTTTGCTCGACGTATGAGATACGTCACAGAATTAACTAGTCAGCGATTTGTGTAGGAATTGGTAAACTGGAATGGATAAAAATTGGAAATGTAGTAATATTTAAAGTCAAATATTAATTGTTACAACTTTGTACGATTTCACAAGTTTTGTTACTAACGACCCGGTTTTCGCCTTTCGGCATCTTCAGGCATTCTTTAGTGACAAAACATATGGAATCGTACAAAGCTGTAACAATTCAAATTTGATATTGAAATTCCATCAAGTATCTTCAGTCGATATCATAAATTATATGTAAAATAAATTTACATCATGATACAAAATTGCATTACAGATTCTATAAACGATTCAGAAATGCTTAAAAAATATGTGGCATATGAATAAAGAACAGTATTCTTTATATAATAAAAACAATAAAAAAACAGTCTTCATCAATGAGAACACAAACACATAACAGTTTCGTCAGTTTTAGATTGTGGTTAAATAATGCATCATATTTGAAAGTAAAATATTAATTACTTTTAAGGTGTAAACTATCACTTCTTGATGGAAAAGTATGATATTTTAAATAATAAAAAACACAACAGATTTCTCAGGTGATAGTGCTCGTGACGTGCTAATTTCTAATTAGGTCGCGTATTTCGAAAACTGTTACGAGCTAAGTAAATACACAAATGTTATACGGAAATCTCCCATTTAGATATGTTATTAAAACACTTTAAAGAATTGAATATTGAATCTATTGATAACGAAAACGTTCCGAGTCCACATTAGAAAAAATAAATTTAATCAAAATATAAAACATTATATAATACAATAGAAAATAAAATCGTTTTTTTTTTCAATTTTGAATACCTACCATTAAATATATTTTGCATGAAAAATTTTCATTATAAAATTTGACAAGAAAGATATTTTTTATTGTCCTTATGTTGTAATACGTAATAAAAAGCACATTTTTAGTACTTATTTCCAAAATATGTTTTTTGATCAGGACCGGTTTCGCTCATCGTAAGCAAGAAATATATTGTGGAAATAAGTACGAAGTAATGTAATTTATGATATACACTGAAGGTGCTTGAAAAATATCAATTACGATTCCATATGTTTTGTCAGACTCAGTTAGTTCTGTTGCATCCGTGCGATAGAGTACCTGAAGATGCCGAGATGCGAATCCCGGGTCGTTAGTGACAAAACACGTGGAATCGTACAAAGTTGTAACAATTCAAAAAACTAAATAATGTGTTTTTATTATTTAAAATATCATGCATTTCCATCAAGTGACAGTTAATAAATTAAAAATTACAAAAGTGTGACTAGTAATATTTTTAATGTACACATTTCAATTGTACCATTCATTAATTATTTCTCCTTATGTATTATAATATGGATATATATGTACATCAAAAAAATAAGGTTTATTTTTCAAAAGCTTTATTTACAACATATTGCTAAATTGCTATTGCTTCGTAATAAAGCTAAAACACGTTCCACACCCTTATAAATGATTTTATAAGATTATCTCAAATATTTACTTCTATTATAAGCCTAACAAACTCTTAGTAGGTGTAGCAAATAGATTTCTTGAACTAAGACAGAACACGTGCCATTTATTATATTACATAATAGCAAAATAAACTACGTTAAGTAAAATAATAATTTATATTTAACTTTTTATGTTTTATTAACTTTCATATAAATTATTCCGTAAACTCTTTTACGGTTTATATATTTTCTCGGGACTCGAAAATACATTTCTCCTGTAATGTTCGTAGAAAGTGAAAACATTTAGTTAAGCAGTACTTATTTAGCAGCATTAAAAAACATCTTGGAATAAGTTTTCGGACAAGAAAATGAGCTTATGGAACGTAATTCATTCGAGTCTTGAAAGTTTTTTTTTCGTAAAGCACCGGATGTTAATTGGACATAAACAAAACGATTTAAAATAAGTTTTTGTAGTGAAATAAAATGAAAACGTTGTTAGTTATACAAAAAAAAATGTCGCTATCTTACCATCTCTTCGTCGACAGAACTATCAATTACTTTACGCAATTTCTTCGGAGTCAAATATACTAACACTGAAAAATTTCAGAATGTGTAGTACCAATGTTTCGCTTCTCACAAATTTCTTCTTCGCCTTCTTGATTTTATTCATCTGAAGCAGATATTTCTCTAGTTATTTCCTCATCATTCAAAATTTGAAATAAAGGATCGTGTGAATAAATATTTAAGTCGTAATTAATTATTCCAGAAACAAATGTTCAATGCGTATCAAATTCGGACGATTACTAACCAATATTTTACACATGACTTATTTCATAAAATTGCATAAACAACAAATGCAACGATCAAAATGTTAAGATTATATTCCAACAGGTTCGTAAACAGTGAACGTAATTTCCACATGCGTATCAGCAAATTCGTAATATTTTGTTTGTTTTGATTAATCTGTATAATTTAATATCCGGATAATCGAGGTCCTAATGTAAATATCATATAATTAACGTAATTTTACGTGCATGAATAATGTGGTAAAAGGTGTCATCTTCATTGTTATTGTCTTTGAAAAGTTTTCTTTTATAAAAGCTTTTAAATATATTTAGCTTTAGGGTAGGAAAAGCATTCAGCATTCAGTGCACATCTAATTCAAGAAATAAACAAAACTGTTTTAAATTTTGATACTAGGAATCATTTTGTCAAGAAATTCTTGATGTAGACCATGGCCAGGCATTTGTGCCATAGTATTGATGATGATGATGATGAGTAAAAAGCTTTTAATTTCTATTTCACGAAAGTTTTAATCCGAGTATACGAATTTTAAACATGATATTTTTAAAAGTTATAAAAACATTATAGATAAAGAGTTTTCACATATATCGTTAATTTTCATAACGATTATTTACAAAACTCATATTTTTAAAGTCAAAACAGACATTTGAAATACATGAACTTGAAATTCTTTAATAGTAGTACAATAATTATAAGGTACAATCCAATTCGAAACGAAAATCGATCCTCGACTTTTGCTTTAAAATATCTATTCAAATTAAACATTTTCATATGAATTTTAATCATATGATAGAGAAAATATTATCTGCACGATATATGTAATATGATAAACAGCAATAAAAATCAATAAAATGTGGTACATAGAAAATATTCAAGCTTAAAGTTTTGGTTCCCCAGTGGGTACATACGAGTAGAACGCTTTTCTTGTTTGGTTCCCCAGAGGGAAATACGAGTGAAAAGGGTTAATGCTTTATTTTAATACAAAATTTTGCAATAGTACAATTTCCGTTATTTTTTCCTATCAATAAAATCTTACTAAAATGACATATTGGAATCAGAAGCAAAACATAATGACATAAGAGCCCATTTGTATTAAAATATCGAATATTTAACTTTAATTAGGTTAAAAGCCAATGAAGTAAAATAATTCATTAATATTGTCTATAAAACTTGAATATTTTGTTTTGTTTCTATCAAAGGCATCTTATTTTCGCTCTGACAAAAAAAAAAATTGAGAGATTACTTATTTTTTCCTATGACTACCAAATTTTCGTTGTCCGAACTCTTCATTAACTGATCACATACTGTTTAAGAAGATATGATTTGTTACTATTGGCAGGCTTTATATGATATTGTTTTGTCCAGCAAATAAAGCTTTTTTTTAAACAATTTATCTTCTTATAAAATCCATCAGTGTATGAATGGAAAAAAGCTACATTACGGTAATATGTGGGCAATTGAAATAAAAAGGAGCGGGCAGGTAATTTTTACCTAGAGTAGTTAATTTCATTACTAAGAAATCGCTTTCATGCTTGGGTTAGCTTTCGTGTACTTTTCTAATAAGAATTTCTTGTTTGTGTTGTTAGCGTCATATAAAATAACTCGGAAAGTATAATATATATTTTTACTCTAATTTCGATGGGTTTGACGGCGACTCTGCTGGAAATTCATTTTTAAAATATCAATTGACGTGTTTTTTATTTCACTGGTTGTGCTTGTAGTTGTGTGAAGTGTTTCGCTAGAGCTAAGAAAAAAATACAGGCAATCATACATTTGTATGTAAAAAAGTAAAATAGTTTATAAATAAAATGTAAAAGACCTCTTAGAAATAATTTAATTTAAAAGTTTTTTCAATAACAGGTTCGTTAGCCGATCAGGCACTGTACATTCAAATGAAAAAAAAAAAAAAAATTTATGATCTCTTGGTAATTATTTGGGAAAAAAATTCTATTAAGAGTTCAAAACAATCAAAAAAATCTCACTAGCAATAATACCGAGTGGGAAATGCTTAGAATCAAATAAACTGAAAATTTAATGTGTCAAGAAACATAATTAATTAAATAATTGAAAATTTTACTTGTTGTCAAAACGACCCTAAGAAATTGTTAGTTGGGGCGTCCCAAGACATTTCTGAAACGAAAAAATGTAAAAAAAAAAACATACATTAATAAATTTACGGACAGATCAATCTAATACATACAGTAATGGTTACGACGAGAAAATTATTTGGTTATTTAAAAGATTTTCGCTTGGAAAATTTTTGTATCGGTTTATTTCTAAAATGTCTTCTTTGTGTAAATTTTAAGTCGTATTATTTTTATTAACTTATTTTTCTCAGTTTTCAAACTATTGGCTTTGTTAAACATGCTAATTATAATGTCAACATACTGTTTAAATAGCCTTATTTGTATTTTTTTCTATTAGTTGATTTACAACGACCGAAATCGGTTCTGATCATAATAATCAAATAAACAGCTATTTCATAATATGTTTTGATCATATCCATTTATAATATTTAGTTGATTATTTGGACCACGTTTATAGAGCGTCATTAAGATGTAGAGATCAGAAAGTTTTCTATCTTCTAACTTAATCACATGGGCGGTAATTCAGCTTAGTGCTGGGGAAATCATGGACGGCATAATGTACCAAAGTAAAAATAAAAAAAATTAAATACCAAATATTATATTTTAATTGATGGTATAGTTTTTTACATGGGATAAACAAAAACGTAAATCCATTTGTCAAACTGTGAAATTCAATGAAATAGTTCATTGCATTGTTTTTATATACTTTTTTCAGTATGTTCAACAAAATTGAAATAAATCCGTTAGTTAATTTTTCAGTGGTAGGCCGTAAACAAATCGAATATCCAAAAATAGCCTCGGTCGTATTTTGACAAAGCTTCCTGTTCGAAATTCAAAGTGGATTCATTCTGCAGTCTCTGTTTACACGGTGCTTACGCTGGATTCAAAATCCACATACCTATTTAATTTCCAGAGATTGATTTCCACTTTTATTTCGTTCCACAAATAGCAATAGTTTCGCCAACATTTTGAATTTTCGCTTTTCGTTTTGAAGTGATGTAACGATGATTTCTGATGGAAAATATTTATGTTTTTCATATCACTCGACTAACAGACGAAACCGATCAAAAATTTACTATACTTTTACACAAATAAGAGCTTAAAATATTGATTTTGTGTAAAACATTTTTTCGAAGGCGAGACACGATTTTTAAAATATCTGTTAATCGGTATTATAATCTCATCATTGTACATAGAAGAAATGCAAAATTAAAAATGGACTTCAGTTGTTACTAGCTTTAGTTGGACGAGAATAAAATCAGTATTAACTAATTATTATCAGTATTAACATAAATTAATTAATCTGTCATTTCGATCGAAATAGTTTCGTGCTTGATGAAATTTCAATATCAAATTTCAACTGTTACAGCTTTGTACGATTCCGTTTCAGTTCGCTTGCATCCGTGTGATAGAATGCCTGATGATGCCTAAAGGCGAAACCTGGGTTTGTTCAAAATTAAAATAAGTTAATTAATTATTTTTTAACATATTTTACAACTACTTTCATAATTAATATTTACTACTTTTATATTTTCAGATCAGGACCGATTTCGCTAATCACGAGCATTATCAACTTATTCGACACAAATTACAAACAAACCGATTTTTACAAAATTAAGAGAAAAAGAAAAAGAGAGAGAGAGAATAGCCAACAGGTATACAAAACCAAATATTTAAGAACTAAGAAAACAATTTATATGACATCATACAATATACATTGGGTGATCATTTAACGAATGGTTCGGATTACGAGCAAATCGGATAACACGTATTCGGATAACGATTACTATAATGATTTTTCCACTAATCCTATCTGTAAAACTCGGTTGATCGGTTAGCGAACAATTCGGATAGCGAACATAGTCTTGGAAAAGATTATGTTCGTAAACCGATCACACGATTTACACACAATAATAATTTGCAAAAAATAAAAATAAAGACAAATCGGCTTTCCATTAAATGTTCAGAACAATCGCGAAAAACACGGAAAAATAATATTCTATAGCATAAAATAATTGTTGTAACTTGAGATAAGATTCTCATCTTGAATTTTTCAGACATTATCGCTGATCAAACACTTCTCGAAAATTGGATCGTGAGATTAAAATAAATATTTTTTATTTGTTTACGTTTTTAATTTATTTATTTTCCTTCCATAAATTTTCCACTTTCCCACTTTTTATGAAGCAAAAATCACGATTGGAATCTAGTGCGACGTGTTTGGATTCAAAACACCCGAAATAATTACATTTCATTTCAGATGGGGGGCTTGTGTCGAAAGCTTCGGTGGAGAGTGAGAGAGAAAAGTCCCTTTACAAAATAAAACTCTATTCGAAAAGAGCTTTTTTAACTTATTCGTCGCCAGTATATGAAAGCTTTTAATTATATATTGCAAATTGCTAACAAATTATTGTTGGAAAAATTCATATTTATTCAAAATATTAACATTTCCATAATGCATTTTCTCGACAAACCATTTTAGTTACTATTTTAATAACATACGTAATATTTAATCAAGTGTTTTAACTACGAACAAACAACTTTCGCGTTCTTTTTTTATCAGCGTTTTTTAATAATAAATTACATTATTTAATACTGTATCCACAATTTTATATTCTCCGGATCGAAACTGATTTTCCTTTAAAACACGAAAAAATAGCAATGTATTTTAGTTCTACAAAATTTGTAGTCATCAGTTTGTAGAACATATATTGCTATTTTTTCACCGTGTTTTAATGGAGCTCTACCAAGCAAACGCCAATTCAATCAATGTGTGATTTTTCTTTCACAAAAATTATCAACTGATGTAATAAATTTATGATATCGGTTAAAGGAGCTTGATGGAATTTTGATTAGCAAAATAGCAACTATAAAAAAAACATAACAAAGTGAATCACGTAAGAAATTTTACTTGATTTACTAAAAATAAAATATGAAAACATTATAGCAAAACTTTATCCTTTTTGTGATAACATTATTACTGCTCTCGGAACATTTAAAAATACCTAGCCTCAAATCATCATTCAAGATTTTACGTGATTTATAGTGGATTTTACAGTTAACGAAATAAATTTGTTTTTACGACATTCAAGAAAATAAGTAAGCCAAAATGTTTGTCTGACGATAACGAAAGGGTAATCTCTATCGGCGTATGATAAAGCACGTGGAAGTGCACAGACCTTGAACCATTTAAGTTTGATTATGAAATTTGTTAAGTATGTTACACTTACTTGATATTTGAACGACTTGAATATCGATAATATAAAAGTGATTATTTTTGTCTATAGAGTACTTTTTAGAACCCTCAATAATTTTATGATTACCCTCAATGATTACTATCGTTTTTTTTTCAAATTTTCAATTGAAAATTATAAGACTTATATATAAGAAATATATTAGGGCAACACGGTAAGAAAAATGGTTTCTATATAAAATCTGACTGAATTGTTTATTTTTATTTATTTAATTATGGAATTATTTATATTATATTAAACATGAATTTCGTCTCGTATTCCAATGTACTTGATTCGATCGTAATTAATTACGATGATACTGAGGTAGAACTCGCCGCGTCTACGCTAAAATTTCACATATATCGATCTTTTTATGCAATTATACATGTGAATGTGATAATTAATATTTAACAAAAACATGGTATATATATATATGTATGTGTAACTATGCGTATTAACTATTATGAAACAAAAATAATATTGCAATTATAAAATTGTACAACACGGGGGACCATAGACTATTTTATCAGGAGATTCTATAAATTAATAGAGGCCAGTTGTTAAATTCAAACTTCATTCTCAATGATCAACTCTATCTTCCCAACTCCTCCTTGTTGTACCCATTACGTAAGATCGGTTCAATAAATCGACAATCTCATGACGTAAATTCTTATGTTTCATCACTAGATGTTTGATAGTAGGTATTCTCTATATGAAGGAAAAAAACCCATTTATATTTACTTGATTATAATAATATTTGTTGTAAAACCATTTCAAGAAAGACTCATGAACAAGATCGTTAATGAAAATTATCACAAGCAATTGTGTAAATTATGAATAGATTAATATTATTGAATTTTTTTTAGCTGCAATTGACTGCTTGCCTTGGGGTAAGAGTTATCCTGTAATTTATAGCTTTGGTATATAGACGATGCTAACTGTTTATTCTGCGTCAGTTCTGTTGCATCCGTGTGATAGAATGCCTGAAGACGCCAAAAGGCGAAACACGGGTCGTCAGTGACAAACAAATGTGGAATCGTGCAAAGTTGTAACAATTCAAAAATATTAAATTTAACTTGTAAAAAAATTCGTAGATTCTGAACGTGTTGAAATACGATTCGTCTGGTGAGCTAGCCTCACTCTCGGTTTCTTTCAATTCTTGGTCGTTTCCCTTCATTCACGTCCCCAACGATCCACGTCTCTACGTTTTCTACGGGCCACGTTCTCACGTGAAATTGCAACGACGCACCGTCGCGCCGTTACACTAAATTCGGAAAAGCCTTTCGCCATTTCACCCACGCAAACGCCGTCCATGAGTGGCGATTGGAAAATTTATTTAAATTACTACCGAGCCTCTATTTATTCCAAAACTCATATTGGCCTTTTTTCTATTTTCAATTGAAGTGACTGAAAAACTAAAAAAAAGACTTTCTTAATAAATTTGATACTATTGTGTTTTTTGAGTCGTTAAAAAAACACGACTACAACTCCGATATTGCTAACAACACGACTCCAAAAAAAAGCTTAGTTTTGTGGATATATTTTCCCACCATTCATATGTGCATTAAATTAAAGGTCAATCAATCAATCTGGAAAATTGTCCATTGAGATATTTTTCAAAATCTTCTAATCGAAAAAGTAATTGTAGTCGCTCATTTTTTACGACTCCTGTCCTGTTATAATACCGCGACATCATTACTCTGTCTTCAGCCAAAACACTGCGTTTCCACAACCCTGAAAATGTCATATTCTTATCAATTATCTTACTTTCAATATAATTATTACAAAGAAGAAAATCTTTTTTTTTATATATAAAATAAAATGTTTCGTACCATTTCTACAATTTAATATTTTTAAGATCAGGGCTAGTTACAACAAAATTGAACACAAAACTATATGTATACAGAATTTTAATAGTAATTAGACATAATTTACATGATGTCATTATATAAAATCTATCTTAATGAGGTGAAATAGTTAAAAAATAAATTGTCAAATATTATTATAAAAAACACAATTGCAATCAGCAAAACCAGTCGTGATTTTAATAATATACTTTTGGTTTTATTATTTAAATTTAATTCCTATCCTCCTTAGGAAATGGCAGATTTAAATCTTTGTATTGTGCACCTTTTCTACACAGCTATATATAGATAAGAAAATGTTAGTTTAGGCATAGTTCTGACGATGGCATGAGCCGAAATAGCTATCAACTATATTTTTTTTAAAATATTTTGTACAACTAAAATACATTGCTATTTTTTTTCACCGTGTCACATTTAAAGAGTTATTACATATAGGTATATAGTAATTTAATTTAATTTCACATGAAATAGATTTTTTAATGAGAACTATACATATCTTTTATTATATATACAGGAGAACCTCGATTATCCGGACTAATTGGGGATGAAGATAGTCCGGATAAAGTCAAATTCGGATAATCTAAAAAAATCATAATTGCCAGGAAACGACAAGTGAATTCAGTATTAATATTATTTTAATTTCTTTAGATAAATAAATTGCTTAAATAATTAATTATTTGTTTTTGAAAAAATCAATTATCGATTTTTGTTTCAAGTATTAATATTGTATGATTTCCTGTAAATTGTTTCTTAGTTCTCGAACCCATAGTTCTTTATACCTGCTACCTTTAACTCAAATATTTTGTATAAATAGACTTGTTTGTAAATTGTATTCTATCAGTTGATAATGCTCACGATGAGCGAAACCGGTCCTGATCAAAAAATATATATCGCGGAAGTTTTAAAAATAGAGTTTTGATCTTTTGCCTTCCTACATTAAATATATAATATAGACAGTAATGGAACGTTCCATTCAAAGATAAAGTACGTTCAAAATTAAAATTCATCGATTTCACATTCGAAAACTCAATAACCCGCCAGACTTCCGTCTGCTTTTTTCAAAGGAAACGAACTCGCAGAGAAAATCGAGCAAAGTCCGTTCCAAAAAGTAAAAATACAAGAGAAAAAATCCACTGCGTGCAATTTGCAAATTGTATACCGTTTTATTAGGCACCGAACATGAAAAGCTCCGCTATCTCCCATTCACTCACTCTCGTTCATTTGAAGCAATCAGCGCTCGCACTTTCAGATATAAATCTCATTATGGTGCAATTCGTTCATTCGGTCTGCTTGTTCCGTTGTGTGATTCGGTATTCAGGTGTGTATTATGTTTCATTGATGTCAGAGTTCCTAAATATTATAATTGAATTGTATAAAGTAATATATAATACAAAAAATCAATACTTTACACAATCAAGATTTTTTACAAAACAACAGTTACAACCGTTCGAAACTCTAATCGAACCTTGCAAGAAATGAAATCATATTAACAAGTAACGATACAACGATTTTTTGTTAAATATCATAATAACAACACATTTTTAAGTAGTTTCCACGATATACTTTATGATCGAGACCGGTCTCGTACATCGCGAGCGTTATCAACTAATAAGACACAAATTACAAATAAGTCTATTTGTACAAAATTTTCAATCGAAAGTAAGCAATAGAAATACATTTTTGGTATTTATTTCCACAATATATTTTTTGATCAGCACCTGTTTCGCTCGTCACGAGCATTACGAACTAATCAATAGATGGAAAGGCATGATATTTTAAAAAATGAAAACAGATTCAGTCAGTTCTATTGCAAACGTGTGATAGAACGCCCGAAGATGCCGAAAGACGAAACCCGGGTCATAAGTGACTAGACACGCGGAACCATACAAAGTTGTCACGATTTTAAGAATGCTCGTGATGAGCGAAACCGATTTTGATAAAAAAATATGTTGTGGAAATAAATACTAAAACAATATGTTTTTATTATTTAAAATAGCATGCCTTTCCATCAAGAAGTGACAGTTAACACCTTAAAAGTGAGAGTAAGCAGGTACACAAAACCAATGGTTTATAAACTATGAAAAAAACTATAGAAAGCCATAAAAAAGTTTTAGAGAAAGAAAAAAAACAGCCTATAAGTAATAACAATTTGTCTATCAACGGATTTTTTGTTATACACTTAACATATTTAAAAAGAGCGATCTTGTATTTGTCTTACTAAAAGATATATTTCTTTTAATGTGTTAACTGTTCTTTTTTAATGAAAGCATTTTTTTCTTTTTGTGAGAATTATCAACTGATGATTGTTATAGAATGCTTGAAAATGCCAAAAACCAAAACTTAGATAATGAGTGACAAAAAATGTAGAAGCAAATAGAGCTCAGGCGATTTAAATTTTATATTACAACTACACTTAGTCGAGGCTAACCTTTTGAGGCGAAGATTCAATTGAAACAAATTAAAATGCATTGCATTTTTTTCAGAATACTAATACACATGTAACGTTTAACTAACATTGTTAAATTATTTTAATGTTTAAACGCTCAAAGAAATATAATACATGAATTCGAACTCCACCTAGAGACCGAATGAATATAATCCTTTATTGCAAGTGGAGCTTTGCTTAGAATATTTTAAGTAATGACCAGGTATTTATTTATATGTTTAGCTTTAAGCCGAACGCTAGAACGTACGATATGTAAGCGGCTTAGATAGACATATTTTCTGGAATTGACATTGGTTAAGCCTCGAGATCAGATAATCCTAAGCTATCTTTTCGGATCGTCTCTGCGGATAGTAAACTACCATTGGTTCTTTGTTGTTAGTTATGTGAAATCACTGGAAATTAAGGTAAGGTCTTGGCAGAATGGGGTCAATTCGTAAAAAGGTTGAAAGATAAGGGCAGTTGTATCAATACTAAATAATTACCAAATCAACTTTTGAGATCGATTACGCCATGAAAAATGAGTTACTCGCAATATTTAATACAGTCAAAAATGATCGTAATATTACATTGTCTATTCTATGTAAAATAACTGTAAATATATTTTTTAGGTATTAAGGGTTAAACTGTTTTTTCATATACATCAATTGATTTTCATTATCGAACCAAATAGAGATACCGACAGGTAGAATTTTTCTTACTGAGCTATTAAAAGAATATACCAAAAATTGATTTTTTTCAAAGGATTGAAAAAAAAATTATATGTAAACTTTCAATGTACATTCAAACGAAGAAAATTAATTTAAAATTCAACGTTAAAAAAAGATACAAATTTCAAACAAGCCTATTTCTATCAAATTTTGAGTCAAAAGTTTTTATAAAATGTATACAAAACCAAAGTTTGAAGAACTAAATAAACAATTTACATGCAATCACTCAATCAATATACACTTAAACGAGGAATATAATTTAAATTCAATGATTTAAAAACAAGCTAATATATATATAAATGAGTTGATAGTAAGCACGTATATAAAAAACAAACGTTTTAGAACCTTCCTGTCTTTACTTTAAAAAAAATAATCTTTTTTTTTACTTTGACACAAAAATTATGTAAAATAACTCTATACGTTATGTTTATTATAACACGGTGAAAAAATTAGCAATGTATTTTAGTTCTACAAAATTATTTTTGAAAAATATAGTTGATAGCTATTTCGACTCACACCATCGTCAGAACTATGCTTAAACTAACGTTCGCTTATCTATATATAGCTGTGTAGAAAAGGTACACAATACGCCTTCTCTCCTGTTTTAACGGCCTAGCTTGTTACTCTCTCACAATAAAAGTAAATTTTCAAAAATTCTAAATGAAACAATAGGTGTCTATGACAATAAGTTTAAATGTGGGACGGAAGTGGTCGTTACGGAAGCAAATCAGACCACCCCTTTGTAATACGGTTGGACTAGTGGCGATACTATTATATTAGTTTGTTCGTTAAGAATCCTTTGTCTCAACAGACAGCTGGAAGTCAATAGACATCAATTATCACAAAGCCGAAATAGCTATCAAGTATATTTAAAAAAATAATTTTGTAGAACTAAAATACATTGCTATTTTTTTCACCGTGTTATAATGGAGTTCTTCCAAGTGAATGCCAATTCAATCAATATGTTTATTAAGTTACGTAATCAATCGAAAGCAATACAAAATTCATCAATTTGAATATAACCTCTATTAAAGTAATATCTTTGAACTCGTTCAACTCAAATATTTTCTTTGTTCTTGAGCCGTATCATTTCTTTCAAGCAAGCACTCATTTGTGAGTAGTCATTGAAAATTCAATTATGCGCGACCACGATATCTAAACCCCTTGAAACACTGGAGGTATTAGCGAAGTAAACCTTATGCATAAATATATTACACAGCGTGACATATATAGCCATCAAACACCCTTTAGCGATGAAAATCTTCTTATTAGAGGAAAGTGTTCTTTTAATAAAAATATTTCAATAGTCGTATTGTAGAATTAAACTACGTGAAACTGTAAATAAACAAAGTTTCTTTCATTAATTAATCACTTCTATGGAAAGGCATGATATTTCAAATAATAAAAACACATATTTTAATACTTATTTCCATAAAATATTTAGCGAGCAATATCAACTTCATTTTTGAACTGATTTAATGTACATTATTTGAATCAATACTGTATGATTTCCTGTAAATTTTTTCTTAGTTCTTAAACCCATGGTTTTGTATGCCTGCTGCGTATAAATCAAATATGCTGTATATATAGACTTGTTTGTAAGTTGTATTGTATCTGTTTATAATGCTCGCGATGAGCGAAACCGGTCCTAATCAAAAAATAAATTTTAGAGATAAGTACTTAAAAAATTGTATTTATGATAAAAAAAAATCATTAAATTAAAGATAACAATCATTATTGGTTAGTGAATTTCTTTCACGTTGTTAAAGATTTTCAATTGAGAATCGATATGCAGTAAATTGGGAAATTATCATTTCATCTTTCATCAATGACAACTTGATGAAATCAAGCAAATATGGTGTGGAAAACGGTTAACTGTCTACAAATCTTCCTGTGAGCTTTGATATTATCATTTAAAGTCTCAATAACCACATTAGAAATGAACATGTCTCATGTATGTTAAAAGTATGTTTTTATCATTTATTTAATATGTAAATTTAAAAACAATAAGTTTAAATAACATGATTTAAACTATTATTTTACTAAATAATAGATGAACGCTTTTTAAAGTTTTATTCAAGTAAATGGGAAATGGATTACCATAACGAAAAGTTTTTTTATTTTCGGAACTGTAGCCACTGATAAACGCATAAAATTTTCTTTGAACGAGTTGAGAGTCGCTCGTTCGGGCTGTAGCGAAAATCCCGCCAGTTAATGCACTCATCGGAAAATTCCTCCGCACATAAAAGCTCAGTAGAGTTTTTCCTACTATTCGCAAATAGAGCGACTGGGAAATCACTGTTTGAATAACCAATAACTTTCACGAGGATTTCAGTTGGAGCTTTTGCTCGGGCTGTTGAAATGAGTGTTATTTAAAATTTCAGCTTTTGTGGATCATTTCATTCATTATTATGTCGATCCAACAAATGCCTGCAGCTAAATCGCCTGACTGTGCTTAATCAAATAAGAAGTTTTATTCGCGGATGTTAATATAATACTACTGTTGAACTTCAATTCCAATATTTTTGTTAATTACATTCGAAATCAATTATTTTTAAATAAAACACGGCTTATGAAAAAATTTTCTCTCGAATTTTCTTTCATATCAACTTGATGGTGTTTTAAAATCCAAGAAGCAATATCATCAAAGTTCTTCAAGGTTTCTTCATTTATTGATATTTTCTCCTGTATAACTAAATCGCTGCAGAGCTGAGCGTTTTATTAAAAGTCCAGATCATCTGGTATCTATGTAACAGATTGGCAACTAAGTAATTGCGTATTTTATTTAGAAAATCAAAGACAATTTTTTCATGGAACTAAATAACTTTATTCTGTATTGTATTGCCCATTTTGATCAATGACCTTTTGCCATCTTTCAAGTAGTATCATAATCCCATGTTCATAAAACTTCTGGTTTTTATTAGCAAAAAACTGAATCAAGTAAAATTTGACATCATCATTATTATTGAACTTTTTACCATTCAAGGAGTTTTGTAAAGATCAAAACAAAAAGTAATCAGATGGTGCAAGGTCAGGACTATATGGTGGATGTGGCAAAACATCCCAACCAAGCTCCAATTATTTTTTGCCGAGTGGCCAAAGACGTGTGTGGCCTTGCATTGTCATGATGGAATATTACACCTTTTTGATTTGTCAATTCGGGCCGCTTTTCTTCAACTGCATTGTTTAATTTCGTTAGTTGTTCAATGACTATTAGACTAGTAGACATCAGAATTGATCGTTCGGTTGGGTGGTAAGAGTTCAAAGTTGACAATTCCTTTATAATCCCACCAAACTGATAACAAAACCTTCTTTTGATGAATATCAGCTTTTGATGTTGTTTGAGCTGGTTCACCTGGCCTGCTCCACGATCTTTTCCGCATGATATTGTTGTAAACAACCCATTTTTCATCGCCAGTTATCAGTCGTTTTAAAAATAGATCATTTTCATTACGTTTCTTTAGCAAATCGCAGCTGTTAATACGTTCCGTTAAATGCGTTTCTTTCAGTTCGTGAGGAACCTATGTATCGAGTTTTTGAACATAGCCAAGTTGTTTTAAGTAATTTTCAATGCATGTATGTGATACATGAAGCTTCCCTACGATCTCACTTGTACTTTGTTGTACTGTGACGATCCGAATCGATGATTGCTTTGATTAGGTCGTCATCAACTTCAACTGGACGACCAGAGCGTTGTTCATCTTTGAGTGAAAAATCACCAGAACGAAATTTGGCAAACCAATTTTGACACTGCCGTTCTTTTAAGGCTTCGTCGCCATAAACAGCACATAACTTTTTGTGAGCTTGCGATGCGTTTTTCCCTTTGCGGAAATAAAAAAGCAAAATATGACGAAAACGTTCCTTTTGATTATCCATTTTTCAACGAACGCCAAACGAAAACTACGCAACCAATCAAAAAACCTTTATTAGTGATTGACAGCTGAATTGTCGACTATCCAATAACAGAATGTGTTTACATTTTAACTACGTCGCAAACCTATAAATTCAACTGGAGCATCTATGAGTGAAATCCGCAATTACTTAGTTGCCAGCTCAATATATTCTTTATTTTATGTGTATATACATTATATATACGACATTATTTATAAATAAAATATTCTCTCAAGTTTTCACGTCAATGTGAGAAAGATGTCTTCAAAATAAATCACTGCAGAGCTGAGCAAGCGCAGTGAAACTAATTCAAATATAAACGTATGCGTTTATAAATAAACAAATACATACTTACTAATTTACTGTATCCATTCATTGATTGAATTGGCATTCACTTGGTAGAACTCCATTATAACACGGTGAAAAAATAGCAATGTATTTTAGTTCTACAAATTATTTTTAACAAATATAGTTGATAGCTATTTCGGCTCACGCCATCGTCAGAACTATGCTTAAACTAACATTTGCTTATCTATATATAGCTGTGCAGAAAAGGTACACAACATCTCCTCTCTGCTTTTCCAACGGCCTAGCTTGTTATTTAAACACAATAACACTAAATTTTCAAAATTCTAAATGAAACAATAGGTGTCTATGACAATAAGATTATGTGTGGGACGGAAGTGGTCCTTCAGGCAGCAAATTAGACCACCCCTTTGTGCAACGGCTTGACAAGTGGCGATATTATTATGTTAGTTTGATCGTTAAGAATCCTTAGTGATAATTGGTGTTTATTGATCTCCAGCTGTTCCAAAGCCGTCATTCTTCGACCCTTACTACAAAGATGCAAACATTTAGGAGCTGAGTTTGAATTTATATTTCCATTGTATCCATTCACATATTTACGCGTTTTTTTTTTATAAAGACACAATCACATACAATGTACAAATTAATTAAAAATAAATTATTGACATAATGAAGGAGTCGAACATTTTTTAGTTTTTTAGATCATTTTAATTTATTAGTTTAAATTTGTGAGTGTTTGTAGAGTAAAATTGCTATCGAAGTGAAACAATTACACAGACTATCCCATTGTCAAGTATGTAATATGTAAGAGATAAGAGATAAACGAACGTCGTTTCAAATAATGTTCATTTATATGTATTTAAACATTTGTACAAGAATTTTAGGACTCAAAATTTTTACCTTTAGGTTATAAAATCGAAAATGTTCCGTAACAATATAAAATATGTGGGTTGCTAAAAACGTAATTGAAATGTTTTAGAAATAGTTATAATAAAAACACGGTTAAAGTGGACCAAATGGTAAGTAGCAAATCAATTTTCAATTCAAAAAAAAAAAAAAATTCCTGATTGAAAAAATATTTGACTTCGCTTTTTCAAATATTTCAGAGGAAAACACGATTAAAGGGAAAATATGTATAAAAATTTCATCAAATTATGCCTTTAATATCGACATGCTTTCAATTCGCAAATTTAAAATAAAATTATAATGGTATTTGACATAAATTCTTCGTTCATTTCTAACTGTTAATAATTTAAAAATTTACGATTTTCGAATCATAAAAAAAAACAACTTTATCTTCAGTACCTATCATTATTTTTTTTGGTTTTTAATATATTTGATATTGTATATTAAGGTACTAAATGTTACTACTTGCTGGAAAGGAAATGTATTTTACACTTTATAAAAGATATTTTTTCAGAACCATTTCTACAATTAATTATAATGCTTTTATTACCAAGACCTGTTTTTTATATCAACTGATACAATACAAGGACTCAGAAGTCCTGAATATTTTATTTATAAACAATTTTACTTTATTCTTATATATACTGTATGATAACCGATAAATTATTTAATCATTTAGAAAACCTTTAGTTTTGAATGCCTGTTTATTTTTAACATTTTTTGTATAAATAAACTTGTTTGAAATTTGTATTGTGTCAGTTAATAATGATTGTGATGAGCGAAGTCGATTTTGATTGAATTAATATTGAATTGAGAAGGTATTACTAAAAATTTGTTTAGTTAATAGTTGTATATATACATACATGCTGCATAACTGAAAGCATTCATTTCATTATGGCTTTGATATATAAACCATTTTCTACAGTTTGTATTGAGTATGAAAGTAGCTAAAACCATTCCATGGGGATTTCCTCGCGTTTCTCCTCTTTGAAACAGCGCAAAATAATATTTGTCCAACTCTACAGAGTGTCGTAGCATCGTCAAGGCTCTACAGAGCTACGACGGCACGCGTAGTAATCAATTCAATGACTATGTGAGTAATTCAAATGAACTGAAGAGTGCTTCCGTAGAATATTTGAATATTTTAATAAGTCCTTAACATGTTATTTGAAAACGTTTTTAGCTAATATATTATATTTTTTGTATGATTAGCTCAACAGTAAACAATGCACCTCGTGAATATCGATCGAGCAAAGTCGTTTGTTGCGGTTCATCCTCACACTGGCTCAATAGACCAAGCTGATTTAATACCAACCAAGACCATCTTTGAAGCAGTATTTTCAGCATCATATGGGAACGAGATTTTATCGATTCCTTTCCACAGTTAACTTTTTCGCCACGACCGATTCTCACAATACATATTTTTTGGATTATCATTCTTTACTGGCTGAGCAAGATAATTTGGCTTGAAGATTGATTCGTGCAGTTCTTCTATTGGACCAATAAAATGAGTAAATTAACTTATTTCAGTATTCGGATATAAAAGGCAGCCATGAAACAGCGGTTGCTTACACATAACGAGTGACGGTGGGTTAACCGACTTGCTCTATTTGGCATACCAACACGAATCACATAACATATAAATCAAGCAAATAACAAAGTTATCAATTTTATTTTATATGGATAGGAATCAATTGGAAATGTGATATTGTTTACAATATTTTTAGCAAAATATCGGTTGTAATAAAGTGACTGATGTGGCATATTATTATATAAATCTTTTAAAATGCAACGCAAATTTTATGTAACTGGGTCGAGTAAAAGTCTAGACTATTATTTTAACTTAAATGCATTTTCATTAAACGAATATTTGTGTCTAGACTGAAGTTAATAGGGTAAGCGTCCTAATTTTAGCCACCGACAATTTTATTACATTTAATGTGATTTTTATTTTGTTTTTTTTTTAGTTTGAGAAGACCTAAATGGGAAACATAGACCGTCTAAACATTGAAAGGTGGCTGTGATTGAATGAAATAAAATGGGTTTTATACAATTAAATAATAGTGAACATAGTCTTAATTCAATTAGGCTCATAATGTCAGCTTTTACTTATATTGTTTTAATTTATGTATCATATTGACCGAATACAGAAAAAAATAATACAAATATACTTCCATATTTACCAGTGCATTAAAACCTATAAAAAGGACTTCAAGTAATGATTGGTATTAATGCATAAACTGTTTTAAAATATTCAATCTAAATAATACCAAGCAATATACAATAAAAAAATCATTATTCTTGTTGTTAGGGAATGCAAATTAACACAAAATTTACTTTTATGAATTAAATAAACAAATTATATAAATGAGCATATTGTAACACATATATTAACAATAAAGAAAAAAAAGCAATGTATTTTGATTAAAAAAAAATTATGATGTATGAAGTTAACAGCTATTTCGACTTATAACTTCATCAGAACTAGTTCTAAGAAATATCCATCAACTATATAACTTATAAATTTTGTAGAACTAAAACACAATGCTTTTTTCGTCCGTGTTATAATGGAGTTCTACCAAGTAAATGCCAATTCAATAAAAAAAATCAGTTGATAATACTCGCGATGAACCAAACTAATTCTGATAATGATATAATAAAATTGTAAAAGTATTACATTAGTGTATCAAGTGGGCGATTTTTCACTGATAGGCCAATATTGGTTATTCTACCCTTTTGTGATATTATTCAAAATGCAAATACGATTTAGAATATGAATAGAGACGTTTAATTACATTTCTATAATTGTCTAGCTGTTATATATCCGGGCTTTTTTTTTTATTGTGGAGTTTAATGTAGGATGATAATTTTATTAAAACACCTTTTTTCTTTTAATATTATATTATATGCGTTAGTAAATAGTACAGTCATTGAAGACATTTGATATTTAGTTAAATATTAATTAATAATATTAGTTCTCTTAAAGCAATTTGAACCTATGTTCAGCGCCACCCTCTAGTATGAAAATAAAAAATATTAATTAATATTAAGATGTAACATGTGTTTCGCTTCTTTGAAAAACATCTTCAACCAACGTATGAAGAACGATGGCATTGATTTTAACAAAAAATTACAATTTATGACATCGACTGAAGGTGCTTGATAGAATTTTAAATATAAAATTTTAATTGTTGAATTTTTTTACGATTCCACATGTTTTGTCACTAATGAAACTGGTTTCGCCTTTTGGTATCTTTAGGTATATTATCACACGGATGCAGCAAAACTGACGAACGAGTTCTGAATCTGTCATTTCCGAGAATCTGTCGGTTCTGTTGCATCCGAGTGTTAGAATGTCTGAAGATGCCGAAAGGCGAAATCCATCTTATTAGGAAAAAAGCATATAGTACAATGTTTCAACAATTCAAAAAAAGCAATTTGAACTATACATAAATATTATTTATTGCAAATTTTTAAAGGGTATGGAAATAAGGGATTATAGATTTTTCACAAATAAACAAATGCGAAAAAATATATGTCGTGATCTATAATTATTCTCAAAAAAAAGCGACAGGAATATATTAACACATGATAATACAGGCCTTCACAAATCTCGATCCATTTCATATTTTTATAAAATTATACAAGAATTTCATTTTTCTCTATTTCAAGCATCTTAAAAATTGCTTATATTATAAATTTTTCATGAATTGTTCCAATTTTTAAGATTTGGTTCAAGACTGGAAAATGTACTTGAGACGTCTTGTTTTTAATGTGTTAAACTAGTTTCGTTAACATTGCAATCACCAGCTGACGAATCAATACTTAATATAATTAGGTTTTATTTACATTGAAATACGTAGTTGATGATATTATATCACGGTCAGTTGTTTATACATTTAAAAATGTGTTATCTTATTTTTGAAAATAATGATATATATAGACACAAAATCGTCGGCCTCAATGTAGCAGTCGTGGCCGAGCGGTTAAGGCGTCTGACTAGAAATCAGATTCCCTCTGGGAGCGTAGGTTCGAATCCTACCGACTGCGGATTTTTTTATGTTTTATTTTCTTCTTTAGTTCTAACCGACTATGAAAAAATCAGTTATTTGCAACATAGATTATTTGACAATTTTATACATTATATATATGTATAGGAACAAAGATTTTTTTAATTTGAAAATTAGAATGAAATTTTTAATACTTATTTCCCAAGATTTACCTTAACGCGCAGAACCGGTTTCGTGACATTAAAAGTTGAATTCGAACTGATTGTAAAACGAAACTAGTCTTGACATTAATTATATTAAATGTTCGAAATATTGTAGTAACATACATTTCGTTTTATTATTTTTATACAATTTCTTTCCACCACATAGTGACAGTTAACACCTAAAAAAATTATATCAATTATTGATAATAAATCTTCATAACCGGTTTCTTGATGGGTAACAAACACCTCACATTTTTTCATAATTTTAAATTATTGCAATAAATCATATCCAAATTTAACAGATACGTTATAAGCATTAAATTAAATCATTTTTGAATTTCGAAGACTCTATTGTTACAATAGAAAGCGTGTTTGAATTTGATGATAGTTAAGCCGAAATAGCTATCAACTATGCACCTTATAAATTTTGCAGAACTTAAATATTATACATTGCTATTTTATCACGGTATTGAATTGAATTGCCATACTATAAATAAAAACTTTGTACTTAGTGCTTACATATTTCGATATTTTTTTAAACAAGATTATCACTGATGTCGCTTATTGCCAGCATTATCAACTAATTTTATATGTATTCTTTTATTAAATAATTTATGATGTCGACTGAAGGTGCTTAATGAAATCTCAATAACATATTTGCTCTTTTTTATTTCACCAAGAAATAACAGTTAACATTTTAAAATGAAACGATTTTTTGCATATACAGGTCTTTAAAAAAATATATTTTGAAATGATAATATATTATATTTAAGAGATTTTTTTTAAGCTTACTGCATTTTTCACTTTTTCCTAGATCTCTTGAAAAACGCTGAATCAGGGTTTTTGTGTATTTAAATTAAACTTTTACGTTTTTCTCAAACGGTTTCCCCTATAATAAGTACAACCGGTTTACTTTATTTTAGGATCCCGCCTCAGTGCTGACGTTCATATTTGGACGTAAAACTCAGCCCTAGGTAATAAAAAAAATCCACTGTTCACCGTAGATAACGCCAGTTATTGAATAGGATATTGTTTGATTGTTTCAAATCACCCCTGTCCTCCATTTTCAGGCTTTCGGGGGGAACATCTTGAAGGGATGGAATGAAGTTTTCATCTGGCTGTCTAGAAAATCTCCCGTGGGATTAAGTTACACGTAGGAAGCGTCCCTCAAAATATTGCATCGTAAATCGGGCAAATATTTCCAGCGAAATACAATAGAACTATTGTATATTTATACCTTCTCTTATATAATTTTTGATCAATTTATTAACGTGAAAAAGTATTTTTTAAAAACATATTATTTTTTTTATAACTGAAATTTAATATTAAAGAAACTTGACCAAAAAAATCAAAAATTCTATAATCAAATTTTTATATCAGTAATACATTTATATTTTTACATTATTATAATAGAGTTCTACTATATAAATGTTAGTAAAAAAGGTATTCGGAATGTGGTGTTGCATTTGAATAGATTTAATTAATTTTCCACACCCGTGTGAGGGTCTGTAGCTCAAAAAATTTTCTATATTATGTATTCGGGCATTATTTCAAGTATCTATTTTGATGCCAATACTGTCGTTTACATATCGTTAGATAAAAAATATTGTTATCATACATTAAAAATATTGTACACAAGAAAAAAGAAAAATCAAATTTCTTATAATTTTTATCGAGAATTCAAAAAAGTAAGGAAACTTTAGCTTAGTGCATAAAAATTACAATTAAGAAATATAATAAGTATAAAGTTAAACGAATATTTGAAATTTTATATTAATCACTTTTAAACGAATGTAAAATATTGAATTTAATTACACGCAATATATGTTTTAATCTGCTTGTTAGAATTTAAGCCATTAAAAATTCCCATACTTAAATACCGTGCAATATATGTGCGTGAATATATTTACTAATTGGCTCGGTTAACAGAGCTTTCGAAAGAATTTAGTTTCGCAAAACCAAAACTGGTAACCACGATCGTTGTTACTTAAGTCGGTATGAAAACAAAGTCTAGACAAACATACCACTGCAAAACAACGTGTATTACATCCTAACACATATAAAAATAAGCATTGCTTAAAGTTTTAGCTGCGAACTTTTGCTTCGAATAGCAAATTCAACTATTTAAAGGAACAACTATCGACGCTTAAGACGATATCTCTATAAAACTGCCACGATTTTGTTTATTTACCCAAAACAAATCTTTGTTTAACATCCACAATTGCCAAGGGTACCAATATACAGTGAAACTCCGATCAACTGTTCTTGCATAATACGTTTTCCCGTCTATTTTTTATAGCCCTATTAAACACCCATAAGAATTATGTTAAATAATCCCACATTAACTTTTTCCCGATGTATCGATTTCCTCGATCTATCGTTTTATTATTTTAGTCCCGTCTCAAATATTATCCTGATTTACCGGTTTTGGTAGATAAATCTTTCTATCCAATACAATTTGTGAGTGAGCACATTAAATCGTGTATATTATCCAAAGAAATTAATGATTAAATATATAGTTGAATCAAAAGTCTTGAGATTTTTTTTGATAAAGAATTTCACATGAAGTTGTTTAAAACACTATTCTATTTTATGTTAAATAATAAAAACACATTTTTAGTACTTGTATCCACAATATGTTTTTTGATCAGTTGATAATGTTCGCGATGAGCGAAACCGGTAATGATCAAAAAAAATATTGTGGAAATAAGTACTAAAAATGTTTTTTATTATTTATCCCTCTGACTGCTAATGTCTCAACTATTGAGACGGCTGAATTTACTGGGCTGATAGTTGATACCCGAAAATATTTGAGTTAACAATGGTTAAGCTTTCTTGTACTTTCTTGTAAAAATTAGCGAATTTTTGAGTTAATGCATTGCTTGATTTGTCTTGACAAACTCAATAAGATTCCTTCAAACCAATATTATTCAATTAATATTTGAAGTCTAGGCGTTGGAATATCCTTTGAAATGGTCAGCAAGGAACGAGTTAATATAACATACCTTTCCATGAAGAAATGACAGTTAACACCCTAAAAGTGACTATTCTATTATTTCTATAAATAAGATTTAATATATAAAACATTTACAAAACCCTCTCATATTTACTTATTAATGCTTAAAATTAATATTTAATTTTTAAGTGAACTGACTTTGTCTGTTTGTATATTGTAAGACTTCTTATCAACTTTTTTCTTAGTTCTTGAACCTTTTGTTTTGAATACCTGCTAACTTTAACTTGACATTTGAATAAATACACTTTTGTTTTAAATTTGCGTCCGTTCAGTCAATAATGCTTGCGATAAGCAAAACCGGTCCTGTTCGTAAAATACATTGTGGAAAAAAGTATGCAAGAAAGGTTGATCGGAGTTTTATTGTATAAGAAAATATGATGCCTTTTTCCAAGAAGTGACCGTTAAAAGGTAAAAAGAAATTCATTGGATGGATATCATATTGCCATAACCGATACTTCAAAAAACGGCGTTATTGCAATATGGTACAACTCGCGTAAACTTGTACAATTGTTGTGTCTTCTTTGTACATCTTCAAAAGCGTAGTAAGAATGGCGTAATATCAAAAGAAGGGAGGAAAATTTAATATGGAAAATGTTTGCGTAAGTATGTAATATAGTCGGAAAAGCGACATCGACGTTGATACGCGAGGCGCTCCTTTGCTTATCTCATGAAAAATGTTTCGTATTAGGTAAATGCAAGCACTTTTCCGATACTCGTATCACAGGACAAGAAAGATAACGTACAGGGTGCCGTTTATATGATACTTATACACTATTGTTAAATTCATTTAAAATTTAATAAATTACAAGTAAGTTTCTTTTTAGTCAAGTTTTTTCAATACACAAATCAATACAAGAGGTTTAATTTACGATATCGACTGAAGATGCTTGATGGAATACGAATAGTTACAGTTTTGTACGATTCCACATGTTTTTCCACTAACGACTCGGGTTTCGCCTTTCGGCATCTTCAGGAATTCTATCACACGGATGCAACAGAACTGACGTAAAATAAACAGTCAGCATCGTCTATATACCAAAGTTATTAATTACAGGAAAACACTTACCCCTAGGCAAGCAGTAAATTACAGCTAAAACAAAATTTTACATAAAAAAACAAAACATAAACCACTATAAAGGTGTTAACTGTATACTACTTGATGGAAAGGCATGATATTTTAATTAATAAAAACATATATTCAAAAATTATATCCACAATATATTTTACGATTAGGACCAGTTTTGAGCGATGAGTGAAACTGATCGTGATCGTAACATATATTGTAAAATAAATACTAAAGAAATTACTAATTTAATTGGCATTTACTGGGTAAAATTCTATTATAATACAGTGAAAATATGGAAATGTATTTATATTCTACCAAATTTATAATATATTATATATAGTTGATAGTTATTTTGGGTCACTTTCTCATCTAAGTTATGTATAAAGGTACACAATACATCATCTCTTCTACAATAACATTCTAGTTTCATACTGTGATAATAAATTCTAAAATGTTGCATATTGATTTTAGGCATTTCTCGAAGTGAGAGTTAATCTGGGTTTATTCTCTAAGGTTTATCAACATCAAATAATGTTATTGAGTCTTTGATGAAATAAAAAATAATATTCCACTGTCAATAAATGCAATTGGGTAATTTGAGACTTCGAAATACCTACTTTTTTCAAATTGACGGGTAATGGTGGGAATTACACATCAAATGACGTAGTATAGGAATTTAATTTATGAGGCTATCGACTCATTGAACATATCTCACGCAAGGGAAATAACATGGGGTTACGGTTACGATGTGTCTTTTAAAGACCACCTTTTAGCGAAAATAATGAATAAAACAAATGATATATCAAGACATACGGACTTAGACCACACAAGTTGTTGGTGTAAAATAAATTTCAAATTTAATATTGAAATTCCACCATGCCACTTCAGCCGATATCATAAATTAAAATGAATTTGATTAATGGTGCTGCATCTACAGAAAGCAATGCAATAAGTGTAAAGTCAAGAAATGAAAGAATATCTTTGGTCTAAGTGTATTAAAATTGAATACTGACAAACCATAAAAGTAAATTTTCCCTTGTCTCCTCAAACGAACAATTTTGTTTACCTGTGTTGCCATCTCGCAGAATCGTGTTAGGTTTTCATCTCATACCAGTAAAAACGAAGAAAATGTTATTTCATTACAATAAAAGCCGTTCTTATATCATAAATGAACATATTTATATTAAATAATACGAGAGTTGGTTCAATTGAGCATATACCAATAGATTTACGAAATAAATAATGAAGGGTTAAAAATTCACATTTCTGAGGTATTCAATACCACGACAAAGCTATTTGAGTTCAAAATATTTCCAGATTGTCTCAGGAGCATACAATATGTTCGTTATGAACATAAAAAATGATTTTATTATTTATAAGATTTTTAAATATGGAATATTTAAGAAATATATACGTACACCTTTTTTAAGATGTCAGCTGTAACTCTAGGAGAACATATTATCATCTACTTATCAATTGACAATACTCGCGATTAAGGAAACTGATCATGTTCATAAAAAATATAAAATTGTAGAAATAGTACTTAAAAATATGTTTTAATGGCTAAAAAAACTTAACTCTCTGCAAGCTAACGTCGCAACTGCTGAGACAGTGGACTGCAGTTGATATAGCAGTATTAAAACTGTTCTGTTTGCTGCTCAATTTGTTTATTGAAAGATGATCTGATTTGTTCTGATAATCTCTATAACTTAAAATGAACTAAGGAAATATTTTTTCCTGAAGAAAATAGTTTAAAAATGCTCATTAGTTTAGTGGACACGATCCTGTTTTTTGTAAATACAAAAAAAAATTGCAGTATTTCATTATATTGCTTTTAAATTATTAATTTTAAAAACGACTGAATTTCATTCACACAAAACGGATAATAATATATTGATTGAATTGACATTAACTCTGTAGAACTCCATTATAACACGGTGAAAAATAGCAATGTATTTTAGTTCTACAAAATTTATAAGATGTAGTTGATAGCTATTTCGGCTCACGCCTTCGTCAGAACTATGTTTGATCGTACATTTACTCATGTATATACAGCTGTGTAGGAAAGGTTTACAATACATCTTTTCTCATGTTTTAACGACGTAGCTTATTTCCTGCTAGCAATAATATTAAGCAATTAAAAAAATGTAAATGAAAATAAAAGGCGGCTATATCAATAAGCTTACATATTGCACGGAAATGGTTTATGGGATGGGGATGGTATATTACGGAAAAGCCCGTTGCAATGGCTTGAGGAGTGGCGACAGACATATATTAGTTAAGGTTAATAATACATCTTCTGATCTGTTTTAACACCATTCGAAGAGAAGATGTATTATGGATGATGGTTTAGCCGAAATAGCTATAAACTATATTTTATAAATTTTGTAGAATTAAAATACATTGCTATTTCTTCACCGTGTTTTAATAATATACATGAAAAAATTTGGAACATCACATTCATCACACACTTTTCTCTATGTCTTCGCATCGTCCGCAAGCGCAGTTTTATTAAGAGCGTTTCTTACAGATAAATCAATACTGTCACGCATTGTGAATAAAATTATTTCGTGTAATATAAATTCTCTAAGTTATGAGTTTATTTTTATTGATTGAGTGATAGTTGTAAAAAACGGATTTTTTTAAAAAAAACCCGCAGTCGGTAGGATTCGAACCTACGCTCCCAGAGGGAATCTGATTTCTAGTCAGACGCCTTAACCGCTCGGCCACGACTGCTGTTGAACAATACTTAAATTTGAAAATTAAATCGTTGACTGAATTAAATGATAACGGCTGATACAAAAACATTTGTTGTATACAAAGTCAATAATTTATTGCTCTGTTAAGCAAATATGTATTCTACTGTCGCTGAACAAACTTTTATGACTGACGTTGGCTCAATTATTAATTAATATAAACAAATGTTCACATGATGATATAACATTTTTTACTTAAGCTGTGCAAATGATATTGTCAGCATAATTCGATATTGAGTGATAGCTTTGTTGAGCAACAACAATTCAGTGTTAATTTAGATCATTATTATTTAACGTTATCTTTTTCTTCGAAATTCTTATCTTTAAAATTAAGTAACAGTATTTCAACTATAACGTAGGCTTTGGATCAATATTTTTTAATCCCCCCTACAGCGCTCATCCATATAATGTATGTGACAGCCCCCCGTATAGCGTTCCCTTCTATAGCGCTGTTATTTACAAAACACATAATTTTCAAGATCAAATCAAAATTTTAATATTTATACTATTATATATTATAAATACATGTTTTATATCCATTGATTGAATTGGCATCATCTTAGTAAAACTCCATTATAATACGGTGAAAAAGAGCATTCTATTTTAGTTCTACAAAATTTATAACCTACATATTAGATAGCTGTTTCGTCTCACGCCTTCATACATATTTCTGTTGAAGGCTTAGCCGAAATAGTTATTAACTATATATCTTATAAATTTTGTAGAACTAATATACATTGCTATTTTTTCATTCTGTGATTTTATATCCGTTCGTTTAATAAATATTTTTGAATAACTGTTTTTGGGTAATTCATTAAATGCTAATAAAATAGCCTATCCTCTAATTTTCCTATGGGTGCCTAGTCTCCTATAACGTATTACTTGTATAGGGTATTTCCAATCTCGCTCAATCAATACGCTATAGAAGGGTCGACTATTATATTTTTATTCTAGATATCTTTTAAAATTAAACAACATTGATCACTATTTATTAAATTTTATGATATTTTTATCATTAATTTAACGAACCATTAAAACTGATACAATAAAAATTAAATAAACGCTTTTAAATAAAAATTTTAATATTTGACAACCAGATATACAAAACAACTGATTCAAGAATTAAGAAAATGATTTATAGGTGATCATACAAAATATATAAGTAAAAAAAATAGTATAGCTTATTTATTTGTACTCCTTTGGTATATAACCAACTCCAACTGTTAATTGTATGTCAGTTCTGTTGTATTCGTGTGATAGAATACCTGAGGATGACGAAAGACGAAACCCGGGATGTATTTGACAAAACATGTAGAATCGCACACACTTTCAATAATTTAAATTTGTTTTGAAGTAAGTTTTTCATGAGCTTTCTCGGTAAGTTTCTTTGTTATTTTTTCGTTTAATTTTCAATTTTACGTGAAATAAATCATTTTTTTATTGTAAAAGTACTTTAACTAAGCGAAATTGTAATTTGTAAATCTTGTAACGTTTATGTACCAAATAAATAAATTAATGCAATTGTTTCGACCAAACCTATTTGTTGTTTTGACATATCTAATTGCTTCGACAGTAAAATCTATTAATCGTTGAATCAATTACTTTTTTCATCAAGAATAACTAAATGCAGATGAAAACTGTGCTGTGAATTTTTCGCGTGCCACTTAGTCAGTAAAAATTTGCTATAATCAACTTAGCATCGTGAAAATTTTCGTTCATAACTCACTTAACCTTTTTCGCGAAAACCGTGAAGAATTTTCATCACGAACACAATTCATTCGCGAAATTTAATCACAGTGAACATTTTTTTGATGCCTGCTGGCATTAAAATATTTTTGAAAATATAAGCGTATTTAATTTAAGGAAAAATTTATTTTATTATTTTTCGCACAGTTTAAATACGATATAAATATTTAACGGCGTTGGAGTTTCTTCGTCCTGAAAAAGTTCGTACGTGTGAGTATTTTTAAAGAAGTATGCAAATACAGTGCACTCTCGATTATCCGTGTATCGATTGTCCGGTTTGCGGATTATTCGTGCCTGAAAATAAATATTTTATAAATTCAAATATAATTTGATTATTTTTTTTTCTATAACGATTATGAGACGCATTAATGAATTGCGATCTTGAATATGCGCGTTATTTGAAAAAAAGGATGAATTTAGCGATGTGTTTGTGTTTACGTAACTAATCGATGATTTTTTTTTAACCACTTGTGTGTTTTGAATGCATGAATGTTCGCATATACCGCAATAAACATCACAATTCATGGGACTAGAATGAGTCAAGAATTAAAATCCTTTGTACTCCATATGCGTTTCTACTTACATTTCCAGTGAAGTGCATAAATCGGCGCGACTGCCCGCAGTAAATTTGTTAATTTCAATATTTATTGCCTATATTTGTCAGCTCTCGGAACTACGTTTGTTATTATAATAAAATATTATAATTTTACGTATTTTTTGTGTTTTCTTGATAAATAATGAATATATAAAAAATATGTTAAAAAATTGTATTGTGTATATAATATTACATTCGAAAATAAAATAAAAAATTGATGATTCGGATTATCCGTGACCATCCTCCCCAGCATTAGCCCGGATAATCGAGAGTGCACTGTATTGTCGTTTCAAAAGCAATAAGGCACTGGTTATATTTTAACGGTTTTTAAATATCAATATTTGTTATTTTCCTTTTACGTACTTAAAATAAAGAACACTTATGCAATACAATATGCCAAACCTTTACACCAAACAGTGACATTTACACCTAAAATATTATAATCATTAACTTTATTGTTTAAATAGTACTAAAAATGTATTTCTTTTACACAATGACAGTTAACACCTTTAAGGTGACCTTAAAAGTTTTTAATAAAGTGAGCGGGATAGAATAACAAAAACAAGATCAAAGCTAGGAATTTTTTCATGGTGGAAAAATAGCTATGTATTATATTATAGTTCTACAATATTTATAGGATATATATTTGATAGCTATTTCGGCTCACACCATCATCGTCACTATGGCATGAGCCGAAATAGCTATCAACTATATCTTATAAAAAAAAAATGTAGAACCAAAATACATTACTATTTTTTCACCGTGTTATCATATAGTGGAGTTCTACCAAGTTAATGCTAATTCAATAAATAAGTTCATACTTCTTTACTAAAAAAAAAAATCACGCCGACGTACTGGTACGCACATACTCCTGGAAAGGTTAATACTTTCACAAACGTCTACGTATGGGCGTATGTATACATTTACTTACTTCGTTATTGAGCCCGACGCAAATCACCTGCTTTACGGAAAGCCAACCTGCAGCCCGCGGCCGTATTCCTAATTCCACCCTGTGATTAAATTCGCAGAGCCGGATGAGCTATATCGCCCCGGGAACTGACTATCACGCCGGGCGGGGAGGTTGGTCCAATTTTAATGGCATGATTATTAAAAAATTTGTTGCTTTTATTTTGAGACCGTTGACCGAAATTTGTCGCAGTGTTAAATAATGAAAAAAATAACTTTTGTTGACAGTATATTGAAATAAGCTTGATATTATTTCTGGTTTCTTAACTGCCGAAATTAAAACAAAATAATTGATGTAATCAAAAGATAAACCATGTGAAAAAATATTATTGTATTTCGGTTCTACATAATTTATCAGCGATATAAATGATAGCTGTTTCGACTTACGACCTCACCAGTATTATACGAGCTGAACTGTAATTACTAAAATAAATTGCACGGTGAAAAAATAGCAATATATTTTAGTTCTAAATTTTTTTTCTATTAGATATAGTTGATAGCTATTTCGGCTCACACCATCGTCAGAACTATGTTTAAACGTACATTTGATTATCTATTGTATATATAGCTGTGTAGAAAAGGTACATAATACATCTTCTCGACCAAGCTTATTTCCTGTTAGCAATAATATTTTAGGTATAAAATTTTGTAGAACTAAAATAGTAAGTAAATACCAATTCATTCAATAAAAAATCGACCTTACAGAGATATAATATATGACAGATATCAAATTTCGATCGCTGAAATTTATAATACTACTCTATGTTTTGTCACTCTCGGTCCGGGTTTCGCCTTTTGGCATTTTCAATGGAACTGGCTTTAAGGCTTTTTTTGATATTTTTAGTGTGTAATTCGTCTTGTATACAACCGATACAAACTGTTTACTATACATCAGTTCCATTGCATTTCTGTTATAGAACGCTTTAAGATGCGGAACGAAGAAACCCGGGTAGTGAGTGACAAACATATGGAAATGAATGTTACAATAGTTCAACTCATTAACGATGTTATGTTTGTCATATCATATAGATATAATTTTTTATAAAACAAAAACAAAAAACGTATCCAGATACAAGCTTAATAAAACAAATTAGAAAATGGCGCTGATATCATAATAATGGCTTTCATATGTTATGTATGAATTTCAGAAAAGCTCTGATTTTAAATTTCAATGAAAATTCTGTTAATGTATGTATTTCATTAATTATTTTTGTGTATTGATATAATTTATAGTATTTTGTGACTTAAAAAATTCATAAACCACCAGACGTGTGCTATATTGCACATAAATATCTCTCTGGCAGCTATAATAAACTCTACGTGACGCGAAATCAAGTTAATTTTAATTAAAAGTCAGAATTCTCGTTGCAGTTAAAATAAGAATTAACTGGGCGAAAAATGCAGTATCAAAAAATTACTTCCGAGGGCTTGCATTTCGTATTCCAATTTAACAAACACTTTATACCCCGATTTGATTGCCGAAATATTTTAAGGCGTATGATTTTGTAAATTAATTTCTAATATCTCTTAGTTTTTTCATTCGATGTTTGTTACTTACTCTGGCCTCTGACCGAAGAATGAGGAGTTTAAAGCGTACGGTTTTCATTTTTGGTTCGCTAACTTTTTTATTTATGTTTGCTTACAATGTGGATCGTATAACCATGGAACTTTACAAGGGATGAATACTGTTTAGTCAGATTAAAAACCCCTCGCTTTTTAATACCATGTGTTAGGACGTATAACGCTCGGAAAGAGCGTTGCTTGCTAATCGCTCTTGCTACTACCCGTTTTTTTAAATAATATAAGTGGATGAAATTGCAAATCATTCACACCCATGCCATTTCACTACTGATACTCTAAATTGTGAGATTCAAAATTCACCCCTGCATTACAGAACAGACGCTAAATTTAATATAAATGAACTAATTTATGATATTGACTGAAGGTGCTTGGTGGAATTTCAATATCAAATTGGAATTGTTATACCTTTGTACTTCGAAATTCATGATATGGTTATGCATGGTTATGAATTACGTGAAGCTATCAGCTTCACGTAATTCCGCTACGTCAAATCTACAGTTAAATGAAATTAACGCTTAGTTTTAAGAAGAGATAAACAATATATCGTCTCATCGTTGAATCATCTACAATTTGAGCTCATGACAAAAGTCAATGCTAATTTAATAAATAAATAAAAAATCGTTTTAACCTATTCCTTGTTGAGCAACGTTAAGGATACTTCATATATTAATTTAACCAATTTTAAGGTGTTAACTGTCACTTCTTAGTGAAAAGTCATGATATTTAAAAAAAAGTCAATATTTTTAGTGCTTATTTCCACAATATATTTTATGATCGAAATCGATTTTGCTCATCGCGAGCTTAATTTTTTCCATCATTTCAATAGATAATGCTCGCGATAAGCGAAAAAGGTCCTGATCATAAAATATATTATGATAATTATATAACTAACTATATATTCTACTGAACTAGATAGTTCTGACGGTGGCGTGAGCCGAAATAGCTATCAACTATATTTGTAAAAATAGTTTTGTAGAACTAAAATACATTGCTATTTTTTCACCGTGATTATATATTCTGATTTTTGAATCCTAATTAAATTATAAAATATATCATGTAATTTCAAATTGATTGACAATGTGATTCTAAAAAAATTTTGAACGTTTTCTCCGCATTGTTGCTTCACTAAACAAATAAAAATACTTAATTGAATATAAACTTGGCCTTTTGTATGAAATTCAACAGATTTATGCGGGTGACAGATTCATCCCTTTCGTAAAATCAGAAGGGTGCTGTATTAGAGCTTCTGAAAAGGGGTGTGTTTGCCTAATTAAAATAGAGTTACCTTGACAGGTAGGGGAGAATATGAAATCATAATTAGAACTCCATTCGTTAGTGCTTTTCAAGCATTTTTCACTGTTATACTTTGTCTAATTGCGAAGCTATTCTCTTGCATGGAGATTTCATTTCCATAAGCCCCACTCAACGAGTCTAGGTTTCAATCAACGCTGACAACAGATATAACGTTGCGAATATACGCCGACATATCACAGTCTTTCATATACCAATGACAGTATAATTAAGTAACGTATTATGCAAGAAATTAATTGCTTGTGAAGGTCCTCGAATAGGTCCGCTTGAACTACAGCAGAAACGATAAAAAAAAGAAAATCACATACTTGTCCAAAATAGAGTGACTTTTGACTCTCATAGAAAATTAAGTCGATTTATATATAATTATTTATCAAATTTCAATGACACGATGAAAAAATAGCAATGTATTTTAGATGTACTTTTACTTTATAAAATATAGTTGATAGCTATTTCAGCTCATGTCATCGTCAGCTATTTTTTCACCGTGTTATAATGGAGATCTGCCAAGTAAATGCCAATTCAATCAATAAATTTGAAAGATATTAATACAAAATCGATAGTTATTAAAATGTATTTAAAAATCTACTTAGCTCGATAATTTATGATCTATACATTTCGAAATTCGTTTAATATTTAAACTGTTTACTGACCGTCAGTTTTATTGTATACGTGTGATATAATTTTTGAAAGCTTCGAGAACAGAGAATGTCTTGAGTGACAAAACACGTGGAATAGTACACGTTTAAGTTGATTATTTTTTTAAATTTTAATTGTCGAAACTTTGTACGATTATTTATGTATTGCCACTCCCTTCATTCTATCATATGGATACAACAAAACTAACATACAATTGTTAGTATAACTTGTAAATTTGTTCTAATTTATGATATCGACTGAGGGTGCTTGATGGAATTTCAATATCAAATTTGAATTGTTACAAATTTTTACGATTCCACATTTTTTGTCACTGACGACCCGGGTTTCGCCTATCGGCATCTTCAGGCATTCTATCACACGGATGCAACAGAACTGACGTAAAATAAACAGTTAGCATCGTCTATATAGCAAGGTTATTAATTACAGGAAAACACTTACCCCAAGGCAAGCAGGAAATGGCAGCTAAAACAAATTTAATAATATTAATTAATGTAATAATAATTAACACAATTGCCTGCGATAAGTTTTCGTTAGCGATCTTGTTAATGAGTCATTATTGAAAGGGTTTTGCATTAAATATCAATCAACTAACATTAAAATGTATTTTTTTTTATATAGAAATACTTACTTATTTCAATCTGGGAAGTAACGATGAAACATCTAGTGATGAAATATAAGAATTTACGCTATGAGGTCGTTGATTCATTGAACCGATCTCACGCAAAGGGTACAACAAGGAGGAGTTGGGAAGATTGAGTTGATCATTGAGATGCCCGAAACCTGAGTCGTTAGTGAGAAAACATGTGGAATCGTACAAAGTTGTACAAATTCAAATTTGTGAATTTGTTCATTCGTCAGTTTTATTGCATCCGTATGATAAAATACCTGAAGATACTGATAGGTGAAATCCGGATTAGAGTAACAAAATATGTGGAATTGTACAAAGTTTCAAGAATTCAAATTTAATATTTATAACATTTGATTTTATCATGTGCATGAAAGAACTTTGAACATTCTTTAAAACGGAATCAAATATTACGAAAAAAATTACTAGTTTATACACCAACTTTTTCCTACAGGTATATTTTACATAAAAATTTTAATAAGCCAACAAAGGCCTGAGTGCGACAAAATTTCTAGAGTGTTTATACCAACTTACAAAACAAAATAGTCTAAATGTACTACGGGTGACGTCACGGTTTATTATTTCCATTATGACGGAAGTCTTGTTAAACGTAAATAAATGAAGAGAATTAAACTTTTTGAACTTCGAAAAGCTTTTGTGAAAGCTCTCTTTGTTAAAGGATTTATATTGTGATGATGAGAGAAGATGAAACAATAAATGCTTGATATAAAAGTTAGCAAAAGGGAAACGGTTGAGGCTAGGCTGAAATGAAGACTTTAATAAACAGTTTACACTTCCACGGAACCTTTCGAAATACACGAGGGCGTGTTTAACAAATATTTCAAACTAAGGCTTTTGGCTGTGGATTCAACTTACCGCGACGAACTATATTAACTATATAACTCGTATATTTTATCATAATACAGAAATCAGCTTCACAGAAAATGTTAGGTAACAAACAATTTTTTTAACACGGTGAAAAAAATAGCAATGTATTTTAGTTCTACAAAATTATTATTTAAAATATAGGTTATAGCTATTTCGGCTCATGCCATCGCCAGAACTATGCTTAAACGAACATTTGCTTATCTATTGTATATATAGCTGTGTAGAAAAAGTACACAATACATCTTCTCTCCTGTTTTAACGACCTAGCTTGTTTCTTGCTCGCAATGAAACTAAAAATTGTAAATGAAACTACAAAGGCGGCAATATCAATAAGTATACATATGGCACGGAAACGGTCCATTATGGAGACAAAACTGTTCCCCGTAGCGGGTTAAGCAATGGTGATTGACTTATATTATTTTGTTGGTTAGTGTATCTTTTCTACCCAGCTATATATAGATAAGTAAATGTTCGTTAAAAAATAGCTCTGACGATGGCGTGAGCCGAAATAGCTATCAACTGTATCTTAAAAAATAATAATTCTGTAGAGTTAAAATACATTGTTATTTTTTTCACCGTATTATAATGGAGTTCTACCAAGTGAATGCCAATTCAATCAACAATATCTTTTATTAAATTTTAAGCAACTTCTTGAATAAAAAAAACATGTAAAAATTCAGGGCTGTGGAGTTGTTAAAAAAGCACAACTCTATCTAAAAAGGTTAATTTTTATCAGGTTTTTTCCTTCCCTTCCTATTTGTGTGTATTAAATAAAAGATCAACCAACCAATCTCTCAAATTGTTCGTTGAGATATTCTTCAAAATCGTCTAATCGAAAAAGTATTTGGAGTAACTCATTTGTCTCGACTCTGACTCTGGTCAAAATACCGCGACTCCATAGTGCTACAATAAGCTTATTTGGAAACAAACGCCTTTAAAAAGTATGATATTACCATTCGAGAGGAAATGAACAAAACATTCGAGAATATTTGGAAAAAAACAGGTAAATGAATATAATGGTTCGGCAAAAGTCTAGCATCTTTTATACATAAGATTATGTTGTTTTAATCAAAACTCTGAAGATTGCAGCAATCGAAATAACATCGACAACCAAATATAAAAAATAATCTTTTTTTAATGAAAATATATAAATCAATCAAAAATTAATTTAATAAATGTTTTCTCAGTATGTAATGGACGAAGTTTTAAGAGTTGACCAAATGTACTAACAAAATACTTTCTGTGGAAACAGTGTCTTTTAGAATTGACAAATCACTTCGACCCCCTCAGTTCCAATTCATCTAACACTGAGCTGCAGTTCGGTTCTTACTTACAACTTCAATAACTTGTTCAAAGCGACCTGTATTCTTGTTTCATAGACAAGTATTAATGCTCGCCGACGAGGTAAAGATTTCGAAGAATAGGTTTCATTCGTTTTTCTCGATACTCGATGGTTAAAATGAAGCTTACCATAAACAATATTCAATTTCAATCAGATGATAGATTTCGAGGAATGAAATAGGCTATTCAAAGGATGTTTCTTAAAATTGTTTTTATCAACCTGTAACTGTTATTGTCGGCTCTGTTTAATCCGTGTGGTAGAAAGCCTGAAGATACCATAAGGCGAAACCCGGATCATTAGTGACAAAACATGTGAAATTTTACATTTTAAAGATTTCGACAGTTAATGTTTGATATTGAAATCCCATCAAGCACTTTCAGTCGATATCATAAATTACAACCAGTGACTGATTAATGTTATATGGAATGTTTGGAGACAGATTCCAAACGAGGAGAGCTGTTTGTTGTGGTCCGTTCTCATACTGACTCAATAGTCCATGCTGACTTGATATTAACAAAAGCCAACATTGAGACATTCGATAAATTTACAATATCAGACGTTGAATGAGATATTCTCGATTTCTTTTTTTAGTTGACCGCTGATTAGATTAAACATTTCCGATTTATATGGATAAAAATTGATTGAAATGTAATATAAAAAACGGCTTTAACGTTAATATTCAATTTTTTCCTTTCCAACTTACCTGAAACAATATCAAAATGTTTTAATAAAATTTGTTCTATTGTGAGTTGTTATTATACATTTCTTCAATTATTCAATAAGTAATACTAGAGAATTAAAAAAATCAGATATGGAATTCTGATTAGTTTCTTCTTCCATTATTTACATGTGTGCAATTATTTACAATTTTTTAAATGATTTTTCTATTTAGTTAGTTATGATCTGTCACAAAAAATCTATCAAATGCATTGTGAATTTTGCTCCAGTGCTAATGGCAAATATTATCATACAATTAAATAAAATCATATATCTATTCTAAAATTAGTATTTCTGTTTTGTAAAATAGAGACCGTCAGATATCCTATTACAAACTTTCACATCGGTAAATTCGGAAGTAGACATGTTTGTAGCTTTACTATTTAAGCTCTAAAAAGCTCTATGAGCTTCCAACTATGATGTCTTTTCTGAACGCTGTAATCGACCCAAGTGTAAGTGTGAAAATATTATAACGGATCATTGACCTCGATGATTTTGTAGACGTAAAACTTTCTTCAATATTGAATATTTTTTTATAAACGCTTCAGTTCCTATAGGAATAATAAACTTTAGTAGTCCGGCTTTCCTGATATATTGATTTGACCAGTTTTCAGATACTCTTGCTTCTATATAAGATTTACTTTCTGTCAAAATTATTTGTATGTGTAACAAATTCCGCATTTTTATATTAATCATCAATTTGCATAAATAAACGTTAGAAATATTTCTGCACTCTAAATAATTTATAAAAAAATGTACAGTTATGGCATTTTTTAAGCGTTTTGTCTGTGAGATAATTATGTGTAAAGTTTATTGTTTGAATTGGCATTTACTTGGTAGAACTCCATTATAACACGGTGAAAAATAAAAATGTATTTTAGTTCTAAAATTTTTTTATAAGATATAGTTGATAGCTATTTCGGCTCACGCCATCGCCAGAACTAGTGTTAGATAGTTTTGATCATTTTTATGGAACACTTCCTGTTCCGTCATTAACAGACGCGTTATAAGCCTTAAATAAAATCATTTTTGAATTACGAAGAATCTGTTGTTATAATAGTGTTTGTGTTTGAATTTTATGATTTTTAAGCCGAAATAGCTATCAACTTATCTACATCTTATAAAAAAAATGTAGAACTAAAATACATTGCTATTTTTTCACCGTGTTATGTGTAAAGTCTTTTCGATCACACTGTGAGCGATGTAAACACTGAACCAAATGAATAATGACACTTTCCGGAATGAACGTACAAATCAAAAAGCTCCCAACATCCGTTTTCAGTCCTGTGCTTAAGGGGGAGAGACCCCCGAAGTGTTTTAGCTTGTTAGCCACCTCCAACGCCATCTATGAATAGCGCCGCGGATTGATTAATGCGTCGGGGCTCATTCATGCACACCAAATTCCAAATAATTGCCAAATTCTTGATTACCGAATATCCAATTTTGTGATTATCTCTCTACTAAATGATTTCATGTGTGAATGGATATTCATAGTATGGTGACAGAAAGTTTGGTGAGTCTGATTGATTTTGCACACTTTAAACTATTTCTTATTGTCATTTACCACACTATATTAATTAACTGTGTTGAATTGAATAATTTTACTAAGAGTCAATCAAACGCTTAAAAATAATTTTACCTCGAAATCACTTTTTACTAATAAATCTTCTTTATGATTATCGCGAACATTATCAACTATTAGAATATAAACTAGAACAAGATTTTTTTTATACAATATTTCGAGTTAATCATCAGCAAGTATACAAAACCAAAGGTTCAAGAACTAATGAAATAATTGAATCTTAGTGAATTAAAAAAAATTTAAAAAAAAACCTCTTAGTACTAACTTGAAATAATATATAGATCCAATCAATGTCTTTTAAAAGTGAAGACATAGTAATGAAATATTACTCACAGTTATTATTCTTGGACCACTTGTTTTGTATGCCTGGTAATATTTTAATTTTATACAAAGAGTTTTATTTAAATTCATATTGTCTTGATTTTTATACTATAAAATAATACTAAGCAGTGTGTTTTTATTATTTAAAAAAGATGTTTTTCCATTAACTCATTGAGTCCCGGAGACGTATTTTGACATGAAAGACCATCCCTTCAAAAACAAGCAAATTAGTGACATCTAGTAACGGATTTGACAGAGGAATATTAAGAATGTTATTTTCTCAAAGTCAAGACTTAAAACTTTTCAGAACAGTCATCTAATGAGTATTATCGCCTATTTAGGTTTTGATTTGATCTAAAAACTCAATCGTTCCGCACACAACATACGTTACCAATATCCCCCCTCTGGATATACAATTACAGTGGCATTTTGCAAGATCAACAGGAAACGTTGTTCGTTGATATGGCTAAGCATGTTTTGATCCCTGCACTAGCAATAGGAAAAAAACAACCCCTGTAGAACTTGCAAAGTTTTTGCGAAGCATCAAGTATTATAGAAGTGAGACTCGGTATATGTGTAGTCATTATCGTGTGGCTCTTCACAAGGAAGAATGTTGGCAATTTAGCACACTAAGGCTAATTGCTAATATGTTTTTAAATATTAAAGAAAGTTTCATTTGATTTTATCCAATATTTCTACAGCTACAACACGTTTAGTTTACACTTAAGAAAAATTTCATTTCATTTTTAATAGCAATTGAAGGTCTTTGATAAAATTGTAATACCAAATTTGAATTATTGTCGCTTTTTATATGACGATGCCACATGTTTTTTCATAAACGACCAGAGTATCTCCTTTCGACATTTGCAGGCATTCTATCTCACCGGATGCAACAGAACTGACATTGAATCGAAGTGAAGCTAGTTCTGTTGCAACCATGTGATGCCTGAAGATGCCGAATGGCAAAACTTAGGTCGTGAGTGACAAAACACGCGGGAACTTACAAACCTTCAACAGCTCAAATTTTAATGGTAATTTGTAACTGTATTGTGTTGCGATACAATGCCTGAAGATGCCAAAAGGCGAAACTCGGGTCGTTAATGATATAACACTCGGGAATTAACAAAATTTCAAAAGTTCACAGGTTACAACTTTACAGGTAGTTTTTATTTATATTGAGTTGCGATACAATGCCTGAAGATACCAAAAAGCGATACCCTTGTCGTTAATGACAAAACACATGGAATCGTGGTTTCAACAATTCAAATTTTGAAATGCCATTTGCTTAAAAATTACAAGCAGGGTATAAGGCTTTATTTTCCAGTTTTCGGCCGGACTGATAGTGTTAAGAAGTGACAGTTTACAATTTAAAAGAGATATTTTTGTTAGTCATTAGTTGCAGTACATGTTTCATATTTTTGACTTCAGTTCATCCTGATGAACGAAGCCGTTCCTCAATTTAAATATGTATTCTAATATCATGTATTTCCACCAAAAAATTAAAATTAAAATCTTAAAAGTGATGTATTTTTTGTCTGCCCCTGTACAGATAACATTTTCAGCATAGCCACGGAATATAATTGATGCAGACTTAAGATTCGCTCTATTAAAACATCTGAACAGTTTTGTTCTTTTTTTCTTCACATCACTTGTTTTAATTTATTACACTTGCAAAACTATAGAGTTTTAACTTAACAACTAAATTATTCATATGACATAAACAGTGTTCGAAGTTTTCGGGAACAGGTGTCTCTCCTTATATTACTTTAAAGCAAGAGACCTGTTAGATTTATTCAAGGAGTTTATAAAACAATAAAGCCATTGTATATTAAAGATAGAAGTTAATGTGAAAATAGGTCTTAGTTATTTTGAAAAATAAAATGCGACAATTGTCGATTTATGCTTAGATTAAGTTATTAAAAAAACTTAATTCGTAAAATAAATGAGTACCTAATTAGTCTTAGGTCTCATATAACACTTTTTATACAACGCGGATGTATAAATTGCGGCATATTATATATATATATAACATGGTTTAAGAGAAAAACGTTAATTAAAATGTTGTTGAATGGACCTATCACTATTGATGACTAAAAAGGAGTTGCAGCTAGTTGCAGTACAGTTGCAGTTCACATTAAAAACAATAAATGACGGTGAAAAAATAACAATGTATTTTTGAATACAAAAAAATTTATAAGATAGTGTCGAGAACTATTTCGGCTCACCATCGTCAAAACTATAGTTCGAACTGCCACTTGATAGATGTTAATAGTTAAAGGGTTATCAAAATCAATTTTCTTTAAAATCCTTCAAGAAAATCTGCTTTTTATGGTATAACAATAAACAATTGGTGAGTTTATTAAAACACACAGTTAAGTACACCACGGTGAAAAAATAGCGATGTATTTTAGTTCTACAAATTCTTTATAAGATAGCCGATAGTTCTGACAATGGCGTGACCCGAAATAGCTATCAACTATATCTTATAAAAAAAATTGTACAACTAAAATACATTGCAATTTTTCATTGTGTTATATTGGACCAATTAAATGCTAATTCAATCAATAAAAATAAATAACGACATGGAATTGGCTAATAAATTAGATTTCTTTATTGATAATGGTCCTATAATGGAAAGGAGTTCAAATTCAAGAGGGAATTACAAAAACATTTTCGAACCTTGTAAGGGAACGCGTAGAGATGTATATGCTAAAAGCAGGCAATGACTAATAACGAATTTTTTAAGGTTAAAACCACAAAAAATTCACATTCCTCCGATGAAGAAAAAAACAAAATACAAAATACTGCATAATTTCACACGTTTTGTCAGTCAAGGCCCGTTTCAATTTCAGTTTGCTATCTCTTTTAATTGGCGACCTCAATTTTAATGCATTTTGTTTCTGTACGTGCTTAGACGTTTGAAATATTACATACTCATGTAAAACCTGATCTTTTACAAAACGTATAAAAAGCATGTCACGCACTTTCTTTTTTTACTTATTTCATTAAATACAAATCTGCGGCAATTTATATAAGCAGTCGTGGCCGAGCGGTTAAGGCGTCTGACTAGAAATCAGATTCCCTCTGGGAGCGTAGGTTCGAATCCTACCGACTGCGAGTTTTTTTATATTTCATTAAATGTTTTTTATATTATGAAATACATATTTTTTGAAATATTGGCCCATAAAAAATAACTTCAAAAAGTGATAAACAAAATCCGTCAAAGCCTTTTTTACTGTCATCAAAACATCACACATTCAAATGTGTTAAAGAGAAAGTATATATTATTTTTAAAATATCATATTTTGAAATGTAATGTTTTTTTTATAGATCTTTTATAGATTTTTTATAGATTACATATTTTATAGCAATCATAACTATAAAATATGTTATTAATTAATTATATCGTCCATTTGATTCAATAACATTCGAATATTATGACAACCTTAAAATTAATGAAGGAGTCTGTACAAGGTCTTATTTTTGCAAAGGGTTAAGGGCGTATATGTGACGAAAATCTCCATTTCCTGCATTATTTGGATTAAAGCGGTTTTACAGCAATTCCTTTTTCAATTTTGAAATTTTGTGTTAAATACATTTTTTTAAGAAAAAATAATTTTTGGTATTAAAATTTCCACAATTGAATATTTTTATGGTCAGGACTGGTTTAGCTCATCGTGAGCATTTGATCAGTTGATAATGAACGAAACCTATCCTGATCGCAATAATATAAATTAGTGGAAATAGTACTACAAATCTGTTTTCAATGCTAAAAACTTAATTAAATCCAATTGTTATTTCGAAATGGAATATTAACGGTATTCATTTCATCGAAAGTATTGATTGACACGTGGTATAAAAGCGTATACTCTCGTTCATATCCCACCAGTTCTATGACTCGTTGCACCGTAAATAGATAATTGGACCGATAGACGATTATCAAAGTACTCAATGTATTAAAATACTATACAACGGTAACAGAATACCACATTGGCGTACCGACAAAACTATCAAAGGGGCAAAAGTAAATCTCGAAACAAATCAAAATGTTCAATTCCTAAGGCCAAAACAGTTTTCGCTCATCTCGAGCGTTATCAAAATGTTTACAGAATTCATTTAATCAATATTTAATTTGAAACATAAAATTTACAATTAAAAAAAAACATTGCTTTTAACGTGTCGACTGGCACTTCATTGTGAAATGGCATCATATTAAAAAAAAAACTGCACTTTTTTTATTACGATTACCATAACGTGTATAATGATCACGGCCGGTTTCGTTCATGGGGAGAATTATCAATTGACATTATCATTTGATATTGATGCTTTACCTCATTATATGTATGTAATATTTAAAGAATTATTTTATGATAAAAATATGTAGTTTACTTTTTGGTACATAAGATGCAAACCATTCTTTGGAAGAATTATATTAAAATACGATAATTTTCATGAAATGTTTTACCGAAAAAAAATCTTTACTCCTGTAATAATGGTAATTCTAGTTTGTTAAATAGGAGTTCATGCCAATACTTTTTTAAAACTAAAAAATCAATATCTATCGAAAGCTGTACGCCAATGAAATCATGCACGTACAATCGTTGTTCGCAATCACTTGAGTGTACATGCAAATTTTAAATTGCACTTGCACCATTGCACTTGCACAATAATGCATTTATCAAATTTTATTCGCAAATCCATCAGTAATTATATATTTAATATACTCGAATGCCAATCCTTAAAACTTTCGCATTGTGAAATCTTTCTCATATCCAATAACATCTCCAGCTTATTTATTTCATAACATGTCAAATGAGTATATAATATATTTTGTAGAACTAAAATACATTGCTGTTTTTTCACCGTGTTATAATGAAGTTCTACCAAGTAAATGCCAATTCAATCAATAGTATAGAGGGAAATCGATTTTTATGAATTGATTGCTCTCTTCAGTTCATTCACATGAGAATGATAACCAAATGGGTAATAAAAAATAATAACTCGCTCTCCAATAATTATTGGGTATTCTATGACTTATTTTCATTATTTGAATGAAATTGCAAAAGCAGCCATTGAGTTTTTTTTTTTTTTGATTCTCCGCGATATATTTAATTTTACGATCTATTCGTTATTAACAAAACAATATTAAAGTATGATAGTAAGTGATTTTGTAAGCGATTCTCATTCACTTAATAGATGAAGCCTTTTGATTTTGTTTGATGCATGACAAGTACATTACCTAAAAATAATTTACAAAAAAATATTTAGTTGTAATAATATACATATATAATATAATGGCTAGACAATTTATTCAAAGTTTCCAATTTAAGAATATTAAAAATAAGACCCTAGTTTTACGAAAAATACTTTAAAATATTATGTACATAATGTAGAGTCAATCTTTTTTTACGAGATTTTGAAGTTATGCGGTTTTTTAGAAATGCGATTTCTTAAAAATGACAACGAATCAGAAAACGACGAAGTTGAAGAAATTTCAGTTACCTCCTTAAAGAAAATAATTCATCAACGTCTCCAACTTTGCAGTAAATCGGATAATCATTTCAATTTATATGATTCAAATTATGAACGCACATTTATGTACCGAAGACAGTATATCACTTTTAAGGTGTTAACTGTCACTTCTTGATGGAAAGGCATGATATTTTAAATAATAAAAACTCATTTTTTTAGTTCTTATTTATACAATATATTTTTTGATCAAGACCGGTTTCGCTCATCGCGAGATTTCATCAGTTGATAATGCTTGCGATGAGCGAAACCGGTCCTGATCAAAAAATATACTGTGGAAATAATTACTAAAAAAATGTGTTTTTATTATTTAAAATAAAAAAAGACAGTATACTGTCTCATTTCTGGATATAATGAACTGCATAACCAGTAAAATCAGGCTAATTTTCCTTACGTTTTTAATGCGATTTTAGGAACGTAAACGTCTGATAAATTTAAGCGGATATTACAATTCATGGTACATATTCCTACTTTTTCTGTTAGAGTCAAATCTTTTTTATGAGCTATGTTGTGAAAGGTATCGACCACATAAAGGAAAGATTAACTGTATATGTTCACAGCTTTCTGTCGGAATGTAATCAATATAAACAAAGAATATTCATTATGCATAATTCTTTCACAATAATTTCTCAAAAAAATTATATTCTTCTTATTCAAAAACAATTTGCAATATACTATCATGAAAGATTGCTAGTTTTGATTCTATTATTTTTTAATCATAGATAGCTTCGTTTAAAATTTTCCCCTTTTTTCTTTTTGAAAACTATTTTTGAAATAATCCTGTGCAATCCAGAAACCGAAAATCAAATAAAAAAATCCTTGGGCTCGTCCGGGATTTGAACCCGGGACCTCTCGCACCCTAAGCGAAAATCATACCCCTAGACCAACGAGCCATGCAGCGGAGTGAGTAAAATGAGTTGTATCTATTAATTTCAGATAAGAATACATTTTATTTTTTCATAGATAATTGTGACCTGTAACTTGCAATAAATATAATTTTATTGAAAATACTTGGTATTTTTATTATGGCAACACCGCGATTTGTTAATTAGTATATCTATTGATATGAACAGTCGAGTTATTTTGATTGAATTGAATATTAAAGATTTTATCCGAATCGTTGACACAATAACTAGTAATAGTTTAAATAAATAACACACTTGAAGGAGGCGCATCAAATTGTTTTTCTTATTGTTATCAAAAATCTGTATTAATTCTTTTGGACAATGATGCTATACTTATAATAGTATATTATAATTCAAAAATTTCCAGTTCCATTTAAAAATAATAAATTAAGATGAAGTGTAAAATTTCACATTGCAATACAGCGACATCTATTATATTAAAAAAAAATGTTTTTTTTATACATGCATCAAAAAAAGTTCAGGTAATCAATAAAATTTCTAATATGGTCTCAAATTTAAATTTGAAAATTCGTTTCATATATATTATATATACTCTATTTTTTGAATGCTTAATAAATTCAAATAGTGCGTTGGGCATCGGTCTAAATATTTTGTTACGTTATTTTTATGTGCCTCTAAAAAATATGCGTGTAAAATTTAAAACTGGTTTTTGGCACCGGCCCAACTATCCAAGCCATTTAAACACTTTCGTTCAAGCACAGACTGTTCAGAAAAACACGATTAAACGATACTTCGTTTTTTATATATGCAATGTAATAAAACTCGACAGATGGAAATTTTATTCAAATATATTTGACGCGCTTCATAGACAAGATGCTCTTTAGTAAAACTGAATACATATAAGGTGACAATTTGATTTGTTACAACTTGTGCGATTCCACTCGTTTTGTCACTAACGACCCGGGTTTCGTCTTTCTATATGTATGTACGGCTTAGATTATCAATGCCAGTATTGTCTATGTCTAAACGCAAAGTAATAACGATTAATATAAAAAAATACTTCTCATTATTATTCCTGTGCACATCTCCAGAGCGAATATTGACTATAGGTATGTATGACAAGAAGGCCAAAATTATTGTCTTAAATATCGCTTAACCACATTGCGGCCACCCTGCAGCACAACTTTTTATTGTATGGTTTTAATTGTGTATTCAAAGACGGTGCTCTCTGAATTATGTCGGAAGATTGTTGATACGAATGGGCTAGTGTGTGATTAGTGCTGGGCTTAAATCTAAGATACACACACGCATATTATAAAAGAGGGACTGTTTTTAAAACCATCAAAAAATATATTGAAAAATATATTACACTTTTAACATATCGACTGAAGCTGGGTGGTAGGTGGAATTTCAATATTCAAAGTTGAATCAATTTAAGTTATGAATATTTCCAAATCAATCGCAACCTGAGTTTCAACGCTCTAAGTCAGCCATACTCAAACTTTTTCGTCGGGGCCGCATTCCGATTTTTGCTTTTCTACGAGGGGCGCAGCACATTAATCGCAAAACATACTATAATGAATACATATTTATGTATTATGATATCAAAATAAAATAAATTATTTTTTTCTGAATATTTATTTATTTATTAAAGAAGACTTACCAGCATAAGAACGAAATATAAAATATTTTGGCAATAAACAGCACCAGTGCAGCAATCATACCCACTTGCTAACCGACCGATTGCAACCTAATATTAAGGGCATATTGAAAACAACACCGAAAAAATATTTGGTGACTATAATTATTTTGGGCCGAATGTAAAAGCTATTCGGGCCGCAGTTTGAGTATCGCTGCACTAAATTGTCGAGCATTATTGAAAAAAAATACCTGCATATAAAATATAATAATATATAAAAATAAAAAAAACGATTAAAAAATGTTTTACGTATATATTTGGCATTTATTGATTACAATGTAGTAACGGTCAGCATTTCAACGTGGGGAAAACGATGCGTACTTTATACATAAGAGAATTTAAGCATTAAACTGCTTTCGGGTTCAATAAAATATCGAAAAATATAAAAATCGCGATGGGTTTCATATTATCAACTGACACAAACCAAAAAATACTATGCTTTTATTAATGTTTAAATTGGAATTTAGTTGGTAGAACTCCATTACAACATGGAGAAAAAATAGCACTATATTTAAGTTCTAAAAAAATATAAGATATATATTTGATAGTTATTTCGGCTGACGCCCTCATCAGAAATATATTCAAACGTACATTTACTGATCTTTATATAATTGTGTAGATAAGGTACACAATATATCTTCTCTTCTTTTAAACACCCCATTTAAATATTATGCTAATGAATTCTAAGGTTATAAAAAGTTAACACGGTGAAAAAATAGCAATGTATTTTAGTTCTACAAATCTTTTAATAACATATAGTTGACAGCTATTTCGGCTCATGCCATCGTCAGAACTATTATGTATAGCCGAAATAAATGTAGTACTAAAATACATTGCTATTTTTTCCCCGTGCTATAATGGAATTCTACCAAGTAAATGCCAATTCAATAAATAAAATAGTAAATAGTAATAAGTGCTTTTACTATTGAAAACTGAAAATAATTTACAGGTAATCATACAAAATCTATATTTAGTACTACGCGCTAATGTCAGCGCATTTATGTCCCACGCTTTAATGTCGTCGCACCGTTGTGACATTTGATTTGGAAGCCACTTACAACATAAAAAGAAGCTATCGCTTTTAATATTATTTAACGCATTGACCTGTCGCTGTAGATATTTAGGTCTATGAAAAACGAACTGTCCAGTTTATTCAAATCAATGACATATTCGGTGCATTCATTGAAATGTCAAATCATTTTGGCAATGTTATTTTGGTAGCCACTAGACACGGTAATAAAAGAGGCAACAGTTTTTTGTACAAGATAATAAAAATCATCACTGTGTACGTCATTGAAACCTTAAAAAGAGGTTAGTACACAGTCACATGAAATTGATTTCCTAGCCGCTTTTGTACAATAAACATTGATTTTCAAGACATATTAGATAAAATTTTTACCGCGTAAACTTGGTACGACTTACGACTTGGGTTTCGCCTTTCGACATCTTCAGATATTCATAAGATATTCTAATACACACACCACTCGTTTCACGCGGATAAAGACATAATTTGTTATATAATCGACTGACGTGCTCGATGGAATTTTAAAATATTATTTTTTGTTAAAACTTTGTACGATTCCGCATGTTTTGTCGCTACCCGGGTTTCGTCTTTCGGCATCTTCAGGCATTCGATCACACGGATGCAATAGAACTGACGCACAATAAACAGTTAGTATCGTCTTTTTGAAAGTATTTTTCCTTAAAACCCTTCCAAGAATGACTCATTAGTGTTATCGCCTAGGAAGGTAGGTATTTATTTAAACTTTGTACGATTCCATGTTTTGACACTAACGACCTGAGTTTCGCCTTTCGGCATCCTCAGGCATCTTATCACACGGATGCAACAGACTTTATACGGCGGACGAAAACGCGAAATTATTGCACCATTAAAAATAATCAGAGAACAATTTAGTTCATTGCTAATATTGAATGAGCAGTTAAGCGACATTAATTCTAAAAGAAAGATTGTTTAACTGTTTATTAATTTATCAAATCGATAATTTATAAAGTAAATTATTCACTTAGAAATGAAAAAGTAGATTATACCATATAGCTTTGGCAATAGACAATAAATTTGAACGAAACAAGCAAATTTACTTAAACTACAAAGCATTTTTTATTCGGCTAGCTTGACGTTTTTCTTCGCTCAGTGGATTTCAAGTAAATTAATGATAAACAACATTTCTTTAAGTAACACTATTACATGTAATGCTATAGGAAAATAAATCAGTTCGTTTTTATTATACCCACAAAATAATCGCAATATCGTCTAGGACATTTTTTTCTAATTTGGCAGTACAAAAAAATCTTGAAAGAAATACCCAAGTAATCAGTGCTGCTTTTGTAGTGTTCAAATAAAATTTGTATAGTTATTTTTTACTTGATGGCAACAAAGAGAATTGTACGAAGCAATATTTCGGTCATTGACTTGATAAATTATTCTTAGTACTAGACGAACTCAATTCTCATTGAATACAATCAATCATAGTATTGTAAGACGTGTGTTGCCAGTCATAAAATAATCCACTTCGAATAGATTTTTTTAAAATCTATTTATCACTTTTGTGATGTGGACAGTAACTTCTCAGTGAAACGACGTTTTCTGGAAAAAAACTATCTTAATATTATTATATTATTAACATCACGACCGGTTTCACTTATCACGTGTATGATCAAGTGCTACGATAAAAATTATATGGTTATTAAAAATCTGTTTTTACCAGGCATACAAAACAATTGGATCAAGAAATAAGGAATATTTTAGAGGTATAAATTTTCAACAATTCAAATATTATTATTTAATTTTAAATAATAAAAATACATTATTTTTAGTACTTATTTCCACAATATATTTTAATGAGTATAACAATGGTGACGATGCATAAATGAACAAACTACTTTTGCTACAAACTTTCATTACATCGCGATGAGCGAAACCGGTCCTGATCAAAAAATATATTGTGGAAATAAGTACGAAAAACATGAGTTTTTATTATTTAAAATATCATGCCTTTCCAGCAAGAAGTGACAGTTAACGCCTTAAAAGTGTATTATTTAAATATAATAGTTGAATCTTTGTTAATTTTCATATGTTTGTTTTGTAATTCATGAATTGGGAACTGTTGTTATCATCAGGCATTTAACATACAGATTTAATAAAACTGACACGCCATTAAAAGTTTCGGTATATACAACAGGAATTAATTGCATATTAAAAACAAAAACTTTAATGCTAGGGTCAAAGTACATATATTATATATATACATAAATTGAAAAATGAATAGTTGAATCTTTATACGACTCCAGATGTTTTGTCACTAACAACCCGGCTTTCGCCTTTTGACATCTTCAGGCATTCGATCACACAGATTCAACAGAATGGACTCTGTACGACCTTATCTGTCTTAATTGACTCTCACAGTTTATTATGTGTCAGTTCTTTAGCATCCGTGTGATAGAATGCCTGAATATATCGAAAAGCGAAACTCGGGTTATTAATAACAAAACATATAGAATCGTATAAAGTTTCAACAATTCAAATTTGATATTGAAATTCCACCAAGCATTCGCAGTCGATATTATAAATTATGTATATAAATAACATATTTTTTTTTAATAATTAAAAAATAATATTTTATATTGTTAAGAAAATGCTTTACATATGAATGTATTTAAAGGAATCATATTTTATTAAATAATGTTTTTTGTTGAAATCGATTATTATTGAGATGATTATATTTTTTTACTAATTATCAATCATCAAGCTGTGTATCTTTAAGAAACATAATACATTATAATGTACGTACATCATTAAAAATATTTGTTAATGTTATAGTTTACCAATCTGTAATGGTTAATTTTCTTCTGCTTTTTGTTAGAAAGCATTTGAATATTTGTTTCAAATTGACTTTATTTGCGTTTTATCAGTCAAAAGGCCGCAGGTTTCCTACGCCTAGACTAAACTGTTATGCACAAAATAAAATCGTACACTGTGAAATGAAAATAGTTTTTTACTAGAGAAAGTGTCTCACGTACACTTTGATTCTATGACTAAATTATATTTCGGGAAGGTAATCAAAAACTCATTCGCGTTGACATGCCAAAATAATGCTTCGTGTTGAGTACATACTTATTTATTTTTTACAATTGTTATACGAGTGATACATATAATAATCATAAGAATTGTCATTAATTTATTTCGGCCATACACGTTATACAGGGATACTGGTATTGGATTATATCATTCGATTTTTCGTATAAATGCGTATTGATACGTTTACAAGAGGAATTCCTTTTTAATTGTTGATAGGTATAAGACTTGACATATTCTATTAAAAAATTTATAAAGTAAAAAATTAATTACCTACCATGTCAACCTCTCCTGTAATTATCGATAAACATGTTCCAGCAGCCCTTAGTGAAATTTCCAGTATCGTATATTTGAAAACAATAAAAAATGTGTTTATCCATACTAATATTAAAAAAATCAATGTATTTGTGTCTGTTTGTTCTTTATTCATTACTACACCATCAATCCGATCGATATGAACCTACAAATTTCTTGAGTACACTCTTGGTCCAAAAAAAATGAAGATTTTGGATACATTGAAAAATACGTGAATACATAAATGTATAATTATGTATATAATAGGTAAAGTCAAAAGAAATGTCATTTTTTTTATTTGGATAAAAAAAATGTTTTGATAGAAGCTGTACAATTTTAATCGATTAAATAATTTCCATTGTTGTTTATTATCCTCCTCCACAGATCAGCTAGCTTTTTAATGCCTCTTTCATAAAATTCATCCGGTTTCTCATCAAAATACGAGTGCAAATGATTTTTTACTTCTTCCACATAAGTATTTTTTTTTCCTTAAGCGAACGTTCCAATGATTTGAAAAGGTGATAATGCCTGTAAAAAAAGTCTGTAAATGCAATATCAGGAGAATATGGTGGATGTTGTAAAACTTCTAAATCTAACTCTCTTATTTTTTCCTGCGAGATCCTCGCTGCATGTGGTCTTGCATTATCATGCTGCAATATGCGTCTTTGGTTGTTGACTAATACTGATCGCTTTTTTAGCACTTCCGCTTTAAATCTGTCTAACTGTGCACAGTATAGCTCTGCTGTGACAGTTTGGCCCGGTTTCAATAATTCGTAGTGAATTACACCCAAAAAACCCCACCAAACACAAAAAGGACCTTTTTCAAGGTTAATGACGGTCGAGGGGTAGAAACAGATATTTTTTAAGTCTCTGTCGCCACTTTTGAATTCTTTAAGACATCTATGACATTTTCGACTATTCAGTATGCCGCCATATATATCAAAAATGCTCGGGTTGGCTTCTTTCGATTTCAAGCCTTGGTCGAATAAAAAAAACAAGCACGATCGCAAGAATGCCTCGTCAATTTCTTGCTTGGAAATTCTCACTATGGTTAAATGAAAAAAAAACATGTGAAAAAGCAAGACAAACAACATAGCTTCAAAATAACACCAACCTTGACGTGCTCACTCGACAGCAACGCGAGATAAACTGACGGCAAAGCATGCAATAAAAATGACATTTCTTTTGACTTTACCCAATATTAACGTTAAGTAAAAAAGTTTTCTTTTGAAATCATAATTCATAAAATGCGCAAAGAAACAAAAATTGGAATGTGACCCGCAGGAAAAAAAGGTGAGCCTAAACGAGTTAAATATGAGTTTATACTCTGTTTTCAATATTGAAAATAGATTCCACATGCCAATTATCTCCCGAGTTTTGCCTTTCGGCAACTTCGTGCAATCTTTTACACAGAATCGTACAATGTTGTAACAATTCAAATTGAAAGATATTTATTTATTTCAAATTGTTGGGTAACGGCGGGAATTAAACATCTGGTGGCGTAAAAAAAATATCTAATTTATGGGATTGTCGGCTCATTGAACTAATTTTGCGTAAGTGATATAATAAGAGGGAATTGGGAAGATAGCCTACAATATTTCAATAATTCAAACAGTATTGACTACCAAAAGGCGAAACACGGGACACTAGTGACAAAACATGTGAAATCGTACAAAGTTTTAACAATTAAAATTTTATATGAATGTAAAATAATTATTTATGCTTTGAATTTTTCAAAGTATGCTTAGCTATTTGTTTATCTTATTTGATACACACATGCTACCTTCTATCTCAAAAATTCAACAAAGCTAACTCACAAAAAAGCATCAAAATTTTGATATTGAAGTTCCATTAAGCGCTCTTAGTCGATATCACAGATTATTGCAAATAGAATTGAAAAAAATGTCTATTTCAATATTGCAATTCACGAATATTTTCTCAGTACCCATTGTCAGGAAATGGTATTAATTTAAAAGTCATTCATACAACCAATTGTATGTCAGTAAGAATTCTTTACATAACGTTTGTGCGTAGACGGTTATCCAAGAGTTCTTTGAAGCCTTTATTGAAGTGTATCAATAAAACTTATTTTACACAGGTTCAAAATGTCAAATGAAATAAATCATTTTTTTACAAGCACGTGTGGCCTAATTTTTTGGCGTTTACAATTTGATTAATAATATTTTGGCAAGTGACAATCATTGCTCGTTTAATGATTCTATTACTATCTGCTATTGATAGTTGGATAATATATTACTCCTTAAAGTAACCGTGAACCTGAAGTCAAGAATTTTGGATGATGGAAACGTGAGACGAGGAATTGAAAAACAAAACTTTATCGTTACCATGGTTCTAAATGAATAACTCTGCCTGGTAATCGAAAGATTTAAGCACAATTTATGACTAAGTATTTTTTAAATTTGAATTGTTACCACTTTGTACGATTCCAAATGTTTTATCACTAACGACTCAGGTTAAGCCTTTCGACATCTTCAGGCATTCTAGCATTCTAACACACGGATGCAACAGATCTGACGCACAATAAACAGTTAGCATCGTCTATATACGAAAGGTATTATTATAATTACAGGAAAGCACAGACCCCAAGGCAAAAACTAAATAGCAGCTTAAACAAATTCAATATTATTAATCTCATAATAATTAACACATTTGTTTGTGGTGATTTTAATTAATCTTGTTAATGAGTCAATCTTGAAAGGGTATAAAGACTATGTTAACTGTTTATTGTACGTCATGTGGAACCGTACAACGATGTAACAATTCAAATTTGATATTGGTATTCCGGTTGAAACTGTTGAAACGACCCGGGTTTCGCCTTTCGACATCTTCAGACATTCTATCACACAGAATCATACAAAGTTGTAACAATTAAAATTTTAAGATATTAACTTAAATCAAATCGGTGGGTCACGGTGGGAATTAAACAAATCAGTTGACGTTATATATTGTAGAAGTTCAATTTATGGGATTGTCGGCTCACTGAACTTTTCTCACGTGAGAGATAAAGCAAGATGGAGTTGGGAAGATAAGCGACAAAGTTTGAATAATTCAAATATAATTAACATGTTCGTTCGACGAATTTGATACTCTATCAGAGGGTCTATTAAATTTAGTATGCATTTTGTTGACTTTATATAAAATTTAATTGCTTCACAAGAGTACCAGAAGCAATGAACATTTAAAATTTCAAACTTTTGAACAAAAATAGGAAACGAACCCTCGGGTGGGGTAGATTTGCTCAAATCTTTTTTCTGCGTTAAAACAAAGAAGGATTTTTTCTGCAAGTGACAGTTATATTGCCGGAGTCGAACCTCAACGGAATTTACACTCTATAGCTGTTTATAATAGGCATATATATAAGTCTAAAATTCTGAAAAGGGTCTTTTATAATATTAATGTATTGTATTGAAGTGGTGACTTAATGTTATTCTACAGTGAAGTAAAAAAAAAGCATTAATATTCGTTTATGACTGCATATTAAAATTTGAATCGTTTCTCGAAAGCTCTGTACATTTAAATACGTTTTATGACTCACGATCCATGTTTCTGCTTTAATCTGAACGTCATTATTATCAGAAAATAATTAAATTAACCAGGGCTTTACAGTCATTAAAAAGAAGCATGACTTAAATTTAAAGTGAAATTCCATGTTTCATAAAATGAATGAATTAGCAAAGAATTTAGCAAAGCTAATCCATAAACAATTCAAATCCACAGTATCCAAAACTATTCAAGATTTCAAAACCAAAATTTAAAAAAAATGATTTAATATGAAACATTTAAATTCTATATATATATCCGTATGCTTTGTCTTTGAGCTTTTTTCTCTGACGTGCACGTAATCAATACAAACACATTGAAAAATCTTTTATATATTATTAGTATTATATGCAACAGAAACCCAGGGTTCCATAAACAAGTCGATAAACACGTCATTTGTAGAACAGATTATAGCAATGTGTATTGTAAAATTGAAATATTGAAATACGATATTTCGGCGTTCAAACGTATCCGAACGTGCGCCACCTTTTGAACGATATGTTCATCCACGTACCGGTACGTCGTTTAATATTGATACATTAATTATTGGTGGAAAATCTTTTTGTTTAAATAATAAAAACTTATTAATTAAAATTATTACAAACGACAATAAATCGTTGTAAATAGTATGCCTTTTGATAAATTAGAAACTATCATATAAAATAAAACATGTTTGAAATATATTTTATTTATTTAATATTTTATTGTAATTTTCAACATATTTTGTGTTAAGTACATAAGCAATTATAACTCGTAGTTTCTATAAATATCGATAACGTTCTGTTTTTTATATCAATAGATACCAAATTATGAATACGCAACAAAAGAAGTCATTTTATGATTCAAAATGGCTACGATCGTCAATTCTAAATTGCATCGGCGTTATAAGCAAAATATTCGTATGAAATTAAAACCATTTGGCGATATAACGGTGCTCTATTATACCCACTACGTAAGGTTTTATATTGTCAAGTCAACAAAGGTGTGAGGTGTTTTTTTCAGCTATTTACGACGCGAACAGGTGCCGCTGAGGCGTTTTAATACGTTCGGCGTATAAAATGTGCCGAACAAAGTGCATATAATATACCGTACGAAGCAGAGGATATAATAATAGACTAGTGTGGGTTAGCTTTATAATGGGGCAGGCCTTATAATATATTTTCATAATACTACGATTTTGTTAATAAAGTAGCTGTAACATTTGCAATTCTGCTATTTTTAAAAATAATATTTATTTTTATTTTTTATTGATTGAATTGGGTTTCACTTGGTAGAACTCCATTATAACACGGTGAAAAAAAGAAGCAATGTATTTAAGTTCTACAAAATTATTTAAAAAAATATATATTTGATAGCTATATCGGCTCATGCCATCGTCAGAAATATGCTTAAACTAACATTCGCTTATCTATATATAGCTGTGCAGAAAAGGCACACAACACATCCTCTCTCCTGTTTTAACGACCTAGCATGTAACTTTACACAATTTATACTGTAAACTATTGCATAGCTCTGATGAAGGCGTAAATAACTTGGGTATAAATTTTCTAAAACGAAAATTCAATTTTATTTTTCACCGTGTAAAAACATCGTATTTGTAACTTCAATATTATTCCTTTTCATGGCATTTACTTCGTAGAACTCCATTACAACACGGTGAAAAAATTATTAATGTGTTTTAGTTCTACACAATTTATAAGATAAACTATAGTATAGTTCTGATGAGGGCGTGAATACCTAGGATATTAATTTTGTAGGACTAAAATACATTGTTATTTTTTTACCGTGTAAAAAACATTTTATTTATTTTATAACTTCAATATTATCCCTTTCCACTATAAACTGACTGTTGCAAATTTATAATTGAGAAATTGTTACGTTCTGCGTAAAGGTTCTCAGTCTTAACACGGTGAAAAAAATAGCAATGTATTAAAGTTCTACAAAATTATTAAAAAAAAATATATTTGATAGCTATATCGGCTCACTCCATCGTCAGAAATATGCTTAAACTAACATTCGCTTATCTATATATAGCTGTGCAGAAAAGGCACACAACACATCCTCTCTGCTGTTCCAACGGCCTAGCTTGTTACTTTCAAACAATAACCCTAAATTTTCAAAAATTCTAAATGAAACAATAGGTGTCTATGACAATAAGTTTACATGTGGGACGGAAGTGGTCGTTATGGAAGCAAATCAGACCACCCCTTTGCACAACAGCTGGACAAGTGGCTATACTATTATGTTAGTTTGTTCGTTACGAATCTTTTGTGATAATTGGTGTATATTGATTTCCAGCTGTTCCGAAGCCGTCATTCTCCGACCCTTACTACAAAGATGCAAACATTTAGGCGCTGAGTTTGAATATATATTATGTGAATCATTAATAACGTGATTTATTTTTATCATTTGTTGGGTATTCACTGAAACTTATTGGTGGAAAGATATTGTATTAAAACTATAAATCAACGTTTTCAGTACGATTTTCAAACTGTTATGTTAGAAAGATCAAAATCTGTCATAGCTTACAATTTTATTGATTTATATCTAGTTTTTTTTTATTTCGTTCGTTTTTATGAAAAAACGTAATCAGTTAAAATTTAATGGTTACTGGAAAATAAAGAACTGTACTAAAAGTAAAAATTACATATAAAATTCAATTATTGTTTTATATTTGATTTCAGTTGCTATGTTTTGTTATCAAACCAATATTCATTACTTATTACAATGATTTTTGCTTTACGACCACACCCCAACGAATATAATAGTAACTCGATTCGTCTTAAATATAACATTACTTTGTGCTTAGATATAGGTTAATAATAATTATATAAATTTGGTATAGCTAAATACAGATATTGTTGTTGGTGTTAACCTTATGAATACTATCGTCTCAGTTACTGAAACGGCTGATTTGATATTTAAAAATATGTTCGTAATAACAATGATAAAACCTTGGATAGGAATAGGCTAACCAAGCTTACAGAGATTATTAGGACAAATCAGGCTATACTTCAATATAAAACTTGGCTTTTACACATTTTTTTTGACACTTTTACATGATTTACATTTCGCAGCCGTCTCAATTGTTGAGACTCTGGCAGTCAGCGGGTTAATAGTTTCATTATGTCTAAGAAATCTGAGGTATTCGTTTTAATTCATATAAAGTGTTTTGGTAAAAATTATTGTTTATTGAAGTAATGAATAAACGTTATGGTACAGTTTGTGTGCGATTTAGCATTATCAAATCACTATTATATATTTTTAATTGTGTACAATTCTATTCTATACGTTAAAAAAAAAAAAAAAATTAAGTTTATTATTGATTGAATCGGCATTTACTTGGTAGAAATCTATTACAACACGGTGAAAAAATTGTTATATAATTTAGTTCCACAAAATTTATAAGATGTATATTTGATAGCTATTTCGGCTCTAGCCTTTATCAAGACTAGTTATATACTGGAAATAAAAAACTGAGCCGAAATAGTTAACATCTATATACGCTTAAAAATTTATAGAACTATAATTCGTTGCTTCTTTCCACTGTGTAATAAATTTATTGTTGTAATTGTATCGTAAAGGTATTGTTGTAATAATGTTGAAAACTAAGGAAATAAATAACAAGACCAAAACTAAAGATAGTATGATCTCGTAAAATCTACTTTAATACATTAAAAAATATAACTCACCTGAACTCACTCTAATCCACATGGAACATTTCGATATCAGAAGCAATACTGTTGAACATTGTTCATGCTTTTATCATCGGCACTGTCACCCGCACTGGCAGACTGTTTATACACTTTGAATGAAAAAACAATTCATAGCCACGACTACTTAAAAAAATATCCGATATTTGATATTATTATTAAGGATGGCGGTATTCTCATTTTGGCCTCGAATGTGTCGAAAGAAACAAAAAAAAATGATTTTTTTTTACGATATCGACTGAAGGTGCCTGATGGAATTTCAATATCGAATTTGAATTGTTACAACTTTTTACGATTCCACGTATTTTGTCACTAACGACCCGGGTTTCGTTTTTCGGCATCTTCAGGCATTCTATCACACGGTTGCAACAGAACTGACTAAGTTCTGTTGCATCCCCACATCTCATCCATCAAACCCGGGTCGTTAGTGAGAAACAATGTGGAATCATACAAAGTTGTAACAATTCAAATTTGATATTACTAAAGATGGCGAAATTCACATTTTGGCCTTGAATGAGTCGAAAGAAACATACAATTTGATCGTATTAAGAATCACTGAAAACTTTTTACTCACCACTTTTTATTTTCGACCTTATACAACATCTTAATGTCTAATTTTCTTTAGGAAACGTCACAACTACCCTACGTCCCGTTCCATTAGGCCTGTCGTCGCACAATTAGATCACATGCAACGTCGAGCATTGGTTGCCAATATCATCATGCCACTCGATTTAATCGCCCGAGGACAAAATCACATACGATCAATATGAAAACACGACGCAACGCCGACCGGTTCGTGTATCCCTTGCACCTGATAATCAAAATGGCGAATACGCTTGTAATTTTCCCGATTAATTAGATGAAAAGCGAATCGGCCTGCGGCTAAAATCTCAGCCGTTTGCAATGGCTGACACCATATACACTTCTTGAACAAAGTGAATTATTGTATCGCTCGAGTTGGATTGAACAAATTTAACATATTAACATACACTGGGACTTGTGGCAATTGACTGACTCATTTTATTTTTAAATAAAATCAAATCATTTTTATAAGAAAAACATGAAAACAAATGAAAATGATTGTTTTTTTTATACTTAAAAGGATCCGCATACTAATAATTCTTGGAACAAATTTTTATTGCTTCTGCAGCCAAATTATTCACACTTATAGACGCTTTTTTATTTGACAGAGACATCATGAAATTTTTTTTTATAAACGATATTTTGTAAATGTTTGTTTTAAAAATGTTCACTTTTTCCCATTATTTCATAGTAATTATATGTCTTCTAGTTCTAATTACTTTCATTTCTCTGAACTCTCAACAAAAAAATGAGTGCATATATGTTAATGCCAATGCAACGTATTTTTAACAACCCAATTTGAAATATTCAATTAGGTATGCTTTATATTGAATGTAGAAATAGCAAATTAATAAGACTCGTATCGTTGACCACTCGGTTACAGGACATTGGCATCTCACATCGTCAGAACTATGTTTTTTTTATAATTTATGATATCGACTGAAGGTGCTTGATGGAACTTCAATATTAAATTTGAATTGTTGCAACTTCCATATGTCTAGTCAGTTCTGTTGCGTCCGTGCGATGGAATACCTGAAGATGCCCAAGGGCGAAACCCGGGCCGTTTGTGACAAGACATATGGAATCGTACAAAGTTGCAACAATTCAAATTTAATGTTTTTTTTAATTAAAGGCATTGATTTATTTTACATCAATACCAAATAAATTTAAATCTAGTTTAGAAAGAAACCATTTTTCTTTGGACTTGGCAAATCTTCCACCGTTTCACTGTCTCTTTTGTTTTGCTATAGACATTCAAAGTTTCAATGTAGTGTTGTGTTTTTAAAAAGTGTCTATGCACATAAACAGCCTATAAAACGTGTAGTTTATCGGTATGTACTAAATTTAAAATATTAAGACAATCTCAAAATTACGGGATCAAATAATATTCCTGGATTTTTATTTTGAAGGCCATATTACAACATTGAAGAAAAGTGTATTGTAAGAACAATGAGCAATATTAATAGCCTTATTTAAAGTTTTAATTTTGTATTGCCTATTGATATTACTAATTGATTAATGATCGTTATTCTTGCTAATGAGTATATCATAATTATTTTTGAACTCATAATGAACTTTCAATTTGATTTTATTTTGATAACAAAAAAGTCCAAAGAGGTCTTTAAAATTTAACACGGTGAAAAAAATAGCAATGTATTTTAGTTCTACAAAATTATTAAACTAACATTTATACAATACATCTTCTCTTAACCTTTTCCAAACAGCTATATATAGATAAGCAAATGTTACTTTAAGCATAGTTCTGACGATGGCGTGAGCCAAAATAGCTATCAACTGTATTTTAAAAAATATATTTGTAGAACTAAAATACATTGCTATTTTTTTCACCGTGTTATAATGGAGTTCTACTGTGTGAATGCCAATTCAATCAATAAATTAAAAATTTAACTTCATTTATACGTATAATATTATATATATATAATATGTTAATTATTTTTTCAGTTCTTCAACAATATATTTGATAACATTATTTTTTGTTTATTATTATTATAGTTAATGCTCGCGATATGCGAAAGTTCTTTCGACCTTAAAGAAAAAAAAATTAAGAAATTTTGCTGAGCTATTGTTTGTGTTTTTTTTTTAATATAACCCCTTTTCACCAAGTAGTGATAATTATTCAATAAAAGTGAATAAAAAAAAATTTACTTGACTAAATTCTTTTTTTTTGTCAGTCAAATGAAATTTTGTTCCAGAAGTGTATAGCGGCGTGGAGTAATACCAGAAGATATACATACATACCTGGTTTGAACCGTTGCGAAGTTTATTACGGTAATTTTGTTTCCAAGTCCAACCTTCGCGAAACTTGGTTAGTTCCACTTCACGAGTGATCACAGCGTGGATAATAGGATTTGACTCCATTGCACAATATCCTTCTGGTGAAACCGAACAGACTATCCCCGACGATCTTCTATGGCTCACTGAAATAATAATTAAAACGCTAATTTACCCTCATATCTGCAAAATTTTTTTTGATAGACAGTAAATAAAGATATTTGAACACACAAGTAAAGAGATTGGGCCGTGTGAAATGAGGATTAGATTGATCAATGAATTAACGAAAAAACACTTTGTCCAACTAAGCTCTTATAAGGAGTGCTCACTTTTAATAGTTTAAAAGCTCGAACATCAAATATATTTATTATGTATAAAAATCAATATATGTGTGTGTTTGAATTGTTACAACTTTTTACGATTCCACGTGTTTTGTCACTGTGTTTTTCTGTAATTAATACCTTTGATATATAGACGATGCTAACTGTGTATTGTAAGTCAGTTATGTTGCATCCGTGTGATAGAATGTCTGAAGATGCCAGAAGGCGAAACCTGGGTCGTAAGTGAAGAAAAATTTGAATCGCACAAAGTTGCAACAGTTTAAATTTAATATTGACTTTCCATCAAAAACCTTCACTCGATATCATAAAGTATGTATGTGTTTGTCCTTTATGTATAACATTACTACACATTCATCCGATCGGTATAAAACTTTGCAAATTTCTTGAATACATTCCCACAAATGTTTTTAGTAAACCATTCTTTCCCAACCCCCTCCACTAAATAGCCAATATGTGGAACTAAAACGACACTATTCATAATTAAATTATTTGTTATCATAATAAATTTCCTTGAACTTCCTTACTCTGAGATCACAGCACCGCGCGACAAGTCAGCTAATATATTATATATTGTGAAAATAGTATTCAATTATGTGTTGTTGTTTTTGTCTATAAAATGTTAAAATCAATTAAAATAATTATCCCAGCTAAACGCTAAGATTATCAACTAACAGAAAACAAATGAAATTTTATCTTGACATCACAACCGGGCTTTATTATAAAATATGTTATCAAAGTAGTACTGAAAGTGTCTTTTTATTATTTAAAATATAATGAATTTGAATTGTTACAACCTTGTGTTCCACATGTTTTGTCACTAACGGCCCCGGCTTTGGCATTTCGGCATCTTCAGGCATTCAATCACACGGAAGCAACAGAACTGATGCACAATAAAAAGCTAGCATCGTCCATATAGCAAAGGCATTTATTATAGGAAAACACAGACCCCAAGGTAAGAACCGAATGGCAGCTTAAACAAATTTAATAATATTGATCTAATAATAATTAACACAGTTGCCTGTGATAATTTTCATTAGCGATTAATCTTGTCAACAAGTCATTATTGAAAGGCTTTTACCTACTTATGTCAATTTGGCAAGTATCGATTAAACACCTAGTGATGCAATAAAAGAATTTACTTCGTGAGATTGTCGATTCATTGAACCGATCTCACGTAAAGGAAACAACAGGTCTGTTACATCCGTATGATAGAATGCACGAAGATGCCGAAAGGCGAACCCCGGGTTGTTAGTGACAAGTTGTAACAATTCAAATTTGATATTGAAATTTTATCAAGCACCTTCAGTCGATATCATAAATTATAAAATATAATACCTTTTCATCACAAAGAAGGGATCACATTTAAAGTGTGAAAATTGTTTTGTATTTGAGTATTAAATATGTTATTTCAAACGCTGAAGTGTTGATAGTCAGTATGTTAATTCGTTTTAGAAAAGTGTGGAAATATTGAAAAAAATATTTACGAATCTGTAGGTACTGGGACGCGAACACCGCAACAGAAATACAGGTCAGGAAATTGTGTTATTTTATAGGAAAATAAGGATGAAAGCGAGAATTTATCTTCTTTACTACGTTGCCTTCATTGATCGCATTACGGCAGACAGGAAATAACAAACCCACATACCCAGTCAGTGCTATTTTGATGTTTGAAGTCTCCCACAATTTCAAAAGGCTGACCGGAAGGTATTCGTGCAGGAATGGGTTGCGATGATGATGATTGTACGAAAGGGGTAGTTAATGTTGAATACTTCACTATTCAATTTATTCAGCTCTTCGTGTTATTGATTAAAACACACCCCCGCGGCAATGCCTTATGACGCAAATAATTCATTGAAAAGATATTGAACAATTTTATAAAATAACACGTAAAACCATTTCGTACATATTTTAATACGTAGGATTAAGTTTTTAATAGCTTTAGCTAGAACAAAAGAGCTTTTTTATAATATTAAACATATTGTTTAGACAAATCGTGTAGTTATAATATTCAGCTTAAACAACTTCATCAAACGAATACGTTTATACAATTATTACTCTAATTTGACCAGTTCAATTTTCGTATTAATGTATGTATACTCCCACAAGTTAGGGCATACATTTTCAGGCAATGTTTTACACCATAAAACTTACAGACAATTGATACTAATAAACACCACACTTCAATTAATGAACATTCCCTGAACTTTTTAACGCTTTCATTATGAAAATGTTTGAAGGAACAATTAAAACATCTTGACTTGGTGTGAATTTAAAATATTAAAAGATTTGATATATCCCTAACAAAATACTTCATCAAACGAACTATCGATCCATCTTCGACACGGATGCAACAGTTTATATTCAAAAAAAAAAAAAACATAATTTTAACGCTTATAAAATATGAATTATACAAGAAAAATATAACAGTTATGGTGAGGAGTTAAATATATATATATCTGAAGTAATTTTAATAACTACTGTTTTAATTAAACTAACATTAACTTTTCTAATGAAAATTGTATAATGCAAAGGAGAATCGCAAATTTTTAATTACTCGTTTAATAAAGACAACAAACATACATGATCTATGTTAATCTCAATGTAAAAATTCAGAAGTTATAATAATTATATACGATGTATACATTTTGGGCTATTATTTGAATTGTTGAAACTTTGTACGATTCCACATGTCTTGTCACAAACGACCCAGGTTTTGCCTTTTGGCATCTTCAGGCATTCACACGGATGCAACAAATCTTGGGTCGTTAGTGACAAAACATGTGGAATCTTAAAAATTTTCAGTAATTCATTTTTGAATTTGAAATTCTATCAAGCATTTTCAGTCGATATCACAAATTTGGATCCTATTTATGGCTGTATATTTTTTGTTATTCCTCTTGTATATACGTAATTCAAACTGTTTACTGATTGTCATTTATTTTGCACCCGTGTGTTAGAATGTCTGAAGATATCAAAAGGCAAAGCCCATCAGTGACGCAATATGCGTTCACACGACAACTCGAATTTATTATTTAAATTCAATCAAGCAGTCTCAGTTAGAGTCGAAAATTATGATGGGATAATTTTATCGTTATTTATTGCTATTAAGGTTATTCAGACAGTGTATGTTTTTTCTACACATTTTTTCACTGACAATCCGAGTTTCGCCATTCGGCATTTTCAGGCATTCTATCACACGGATGCAACAGAACTGATGACCTGACTAACTGACAACTGATTTCTATGTCAAAATGTGGAATCGTATAAAGTTGTAACAATTCAAATTTGATAATGAAATTCCATCTAGCACCTTTAGTTGATATCATAAGTTAGTTATTAAAAATTGCAAATAAATATTTTTTAATATTGTTTATCGTCCGGCACATGCGCTGTAACAGAGCCCTCCCGCATCAAACGTGACAGTAATTCCGCGGATTAACAACAACTCGAGTAAGTACCCGAGTAACGATTCTTTCTCAATTAAACGAATTGGTGAATTGCTGCGATAATTGCGGCGGATGAATGAAAGAAGCAGACCAAAAAAAGCGGCCGGGAACGAGGCAATTAAATTCAATTTCTACGAGCATGGCTCTGAACTGTCATGTCTTAGGTTTTTATTGTCGATTCAGCGAACGGGGAACGTTTAATTAACAGTTAAATTCCGATGGCGGTGTAAACTTAACACATTCCTTCGTTTTGTGGGCAGCCGAACTCGTAGAAATTTAATGGCGATCCACTTAACGCAGTCGAATTATATTATAACACGGCGAAAAAAATAGCAATATATTTTAGTTCTACAAAAATTTTATAAGATAAAGTGAAACACCGGATCATTATTGTAAAAGTAATTGATACATTTTCAAATCTTTAGAACTTTTTCAAAATGACAACTTGCTTAAAATAACACGTACATTAATCATATCAAAAATGTTCTTGATTTAACCATATTTTTCTGGGACTTAGCTTAAATACAATACAACCAAAGGGTTTAAAAGAGCTAAACATTGGTTATCATCGATGAGTAACTAATTAACTCATTTTATTGATTGAAATGTCATTTACTTGGTAGACTCTATTATGACACGATGAAAAAATGGTAACGTTTTTTAATTCTACAAAATTAATATGATACAGTTGATAGTTATTTCGGCCATTGTCGGAACTATGTTTAAACGTACATTTGCTTATCCATATATAACTTTGTAGAAAAGATACATAATACATCTTCTCCCCTGTTTTAACAACCTAGCTTATTTCCTGATAGCAATAAAACTAAAATTTTTCAAATTGTAAATGAAAATAAACAGGCTGTAATTAAGTATTGGATGGGATTGTTATTATGTTTATTATAGGTAGGTAATAGCCCCTCGCAATGGTCTGGGAAGCGGCAATTCAATAACGATTTCAATGACAAATTTCAATTGTAGAAACATTATAAAATTCCAGATACTTATCTCTCACATGATTGAGGAAGACGAAATGCAAAAACCTAGGTCACGATTGACTAAACCTGTGAAATTTAAAAAAATCCAGTTTAAATTTTCTCTAATTTCCCAAAAATAAATTTTGAATTTTCTGACAAGTGCTTACACACATAGAATGTTGTTCAATTAAAAATGAAATGTTTGCAATCACTTATTGACACACTTATTGTTTGAAAATTTTTACAAGTGATTGTAAACATTTCATTTTTAAACTAATTTTCATTATTTATATTAAATATTGTGTGATTTCCTGTAAATTGTTTCTTAGTTCTTGAACCCATGGTTTTGTATACCTGCTACCCTTAACTCAAATATTTTGTATAAATACACTTGTTTGTAAATTGTATTCCATCAGTTGATAATGCTATTCGCGATGAGCGAAACTGATCCTGATCAAAAAATATTTTGTGGAAATAAGTGCTTAAAAATGTGTTTTTATTATTTAAAATATGTATATATATATATAATATATATTATATAAATAATTGTCTGATATGAATACTATCTGCTCGAATTTAATCTGACTTTCAACAAGCAATAAATTAGTTAATGACATTGTAATGTATTGGCGGAACGAGATTTGGCTATAAAAAGTGCTTCAATTTTTCGCCCACAGGTTCCGCTTTGCGCTGAGCTTCGGATAGTTGATAAGAGATGTCGGTATATTTTTTATGCGCCAGCCGGTTTGCATCCCGCATGAATCAAAAAGAGATTTTTTCGGTTTTTTTTTTGCATTGCTTTATCGCGGTTTTTTTACAAAAGCCCCTTGGCGATACATCATGCTACAAACACAGCATAATTTTGAAAAACCACAATATGCCAATTTAGATTTAACTTCTTTATACAGTGTACTTCATTATTTATTTATTATTATCCATCATTTGAACAATTAATGGATTACATCGCGTTTTACTTTGTTTTTGTATTGCTGTATGTAAGTATACTTGTAAACATTTATTAATTTCAGTTGTTAACTATCACTTCTTGGTGAAAATTCATTATATTGATTGAATTGGCTTTTACTTTGTAGAACTTCATTATTACACGGTGAGAATAAGCAATATATTTTAGTTCTAAAACAATTATAAAGTATTTAATTGATAGCTATTTCGGCTTATGCTCTCATCAGAACTATGTTTAAACGTTCATTTACTTATTTAAGAAAAGATATATTATGTACCTTTTCAGATAGTTTTACATAGATAAGTATATGTATGTTTAAACAAAGTTACGATGAGGGCATAAGCCGAAATAGCTATCAACTAAATACGTTACAAATTTTGTGGAACTGAAATGCATTGCCATTTTTTCACCGTGTGTAATTGAATAATAAAACACATTATTTGGTACTATTTTCACAATTAACAATAATTTAAATCTGAACCGATCTCGCTCATAGCTAGCATTGTCAGCTGATATAACAAGGCTATTTATACATAAATTCGAGTTCATAATTACCAGGCTCAAAATATATACATACAATATATTATTTTTAAATGAATTAATATTGTCCAAAATGAAGTGTAAACGATCTCGTAAAATTTATACCTATTGACTTGTTATCAAACATAATTTATCATCAGTTGATAATGCTAACGGTGAGCGAAACCGATCCTGATGAAATAATATGAAATTGTGGGAATATTATTAGACATTTTATTTATTATTAAAACACGCTTTTTATGACTATATCCACAATATGTTTAGTTGATAGTGGTCGCGATGAGTGAAACCGGTCCCGAGCATTAAGTAGTATTATATGTTTTTATTTTTTAAAATATCATACCTTTCCATTAATCATTGACAGTTAACACCTTGAACGTGAATAATACTTAGCATTGTGTTATTTATATAAAAAATATATATATGTATTCTAAAACCTTCTACCACAAATTCGTCGTCCAAACTTCACCTGTTACGTGTATGCAGACACTAATTTATCATAACGGAAAATTGTTAGAGAAAAAAAGAAGTTTTTCTATTTTTCTATGGAACGATACAGAGCTGCACGAGAGCGATCTCCAAGACATGATCTATTGTCCTTAAAAATGAAGAAATTAAGAGAAAATAAAAAAGAATGACGGAGGAGTTGAGTCTATTCTTCTTTTTACAAAAAAACATAAAAATAAAATGTAGAATTTGTAATTTTTTGTGTTTAATAGAATGTTATTACTTTTGACGTGTTAACTGTCACTTCTTATTGGCAAGGAATATTATTTAAATCATAAAATAAAGTGCTTACAACTATTTTTACAAATATCGTATTGTTAATATCAGAGCCGGTTTGGCTTATCACGAGTTCTATTAACTCATTCTTAGCTAATAAATTAAAAATATTAAATTTTGATAACTTTTTCGGCTTACAACTTCTTCAGAATTATAGTTCTGGCGAGAAATTAAATTATTTAAAATTTTGTAGAACTACAATGCAATACAATTGCTATTCTACAATTCTACCAAGTAAATGCCAATTCAATAAATATGTTTTATTATCTCTTTCGCCATTTGTTATGCAAATGTGTAAATTAAGTATAATCTATGATATCGACTGAAGGTGCTTGACGGAATTTCAATATCAAATTTGAAGTGTTACGACTTTGTACGATTCCACATGTTTTGTCACTAACGACCCGGGTTTCGCCTTTCGGCATCTTCAGGCATTCTATCACAAGGAATCGTACAAACAAAATTCAAATTTGTAGTTTTTTTTTTAATAGTTTTTTTGTATCGGTTGGTAATTGCCCGCGATGAGCTGAGAAGTTGGTCTTGATTAAGAAAAAAAAAAATTTATTGGTTTAAAAAAATTAAATTGTGGAAATAGTGCTTGTATTTTACTCTTTTGAAGAAAACGGTGTGCACGTAAAATTATAGGAAAATGTTCTCGTCGTAAGTTAAGCGTTGTTGAGAGGTGAGCGGTCCAATCAATTGTTTCCGAGCCACGCTGTATACCGCGTAAAAAAAGTTGTCCATACACATCATCAGGACGCGAGTCCAAGGACAACGCGTAAACACAGTATAAAATATTCCATTCAGTCGGCCGCCATCCGCCGATTCAATTAAATATCCTCTGCAAAACAAAGGTACCCCACACCACTCCCCCCCGCCCAGTGTCCATGCAGAAGTAGCGACCGCCAGTCTAGAAGGAGTCTGCGGTCTACTCCAGATAACCCCATCCCTCTCGCACCGCCCCCGACTCCCCGAAAAACCATCCCTCTTTCACCCGCGAGCCTCCGATGTACTCGCTTCGCAGTTCCTTTTGTCAGTTTGCTCGCTGCAGCCGGTGGGTGTAGTTGTCTGTCGCCAGCTCCTCTGACAAAGTACCGCGATCCGTTCGAATTTATCCGATCTTGAACTTTACGATTTTTTCTGTCTGCCACTGATAACGATAGCTGTTAGGTTATGCTAAACACTTCCGGCTGCGAATTGGATATCCTGCGGTTTCGCTGATAATAAAAGTCTCGCGGAATAAAATTATTATTTATTTATTTACATTTCTGAGTGATCGATGTTTTAGAAATCCTTTTTCTAAATATCGTAAAATACTTTCAAAAATAAACAAAACCGTGCTTTTTTTAAATTTTATTCTGCAGTGTTGTTTGGGATATATTTACAATCTAGATTTAGAAGCATAAAATCAGTGTTAGCGAAAGATACACTGTCGGCATATTCTATTTCTCTATACTCGACCCACTTTGAACTATTGAATCTATTTCGGACGCCCTAGAGTGTCACACCGTGCAACCGGTAGACGGAAGACGCAACCGATGCTCCTTCAAAATTCCTAATGGATGGTCCCCTCGACCTGGCTGCCGGCCAAACCGAAGACGGATGACATAAGGAGCATGTTGATTTAACTGACTATCAGCTTTGACGTTAATGACACTCTTTCGAAAGTGTACCGGCTGCATGCTTTGAATCGCAGCGTTACGCATCATTTAACCATCATGATAATTTGTGAGTAACAAAAATCCTCGACGAAAACCGCAAACTATATTCAAGTCGCAATACAACCCAAAAACAGTGCAACAATTGGCATTGATAAACAAACGGAAATAAAGCAGTGCTTCAAAATTCGTACTAAAAATCATTTTCTTAACGTTTAAAACTTCTGTTCATTTTTTTAATACTCGTCTGTTAAACCTGCGGATTGCTTAATATATATTTAATATTCGTTCCGGTTGTAAATTAAGTTTAAAAATGGGTTGTTTACCAATTCTGGTGGTGTTAGCTTTATCGGTGTTGGGGGCCCAGTCAAAAGCGATACAGCCTCCGCCCTCAACTGAAGGATGCCAACCGGACAAAATGACCGTGTACAAGATGGTAATGCACACTTTCTGGACCAGAGATAAGTTCCCGAAACACTATCCTGATTGGAGACCATCGGCACAATGGGGAAAAGTTTACGGTGAGTTTCGTGCTGCACTACAGAATCTCGCAGCTAATTTTTGACAGACTTCAATAACATAACAACAAAAGTCTATTTTACACAAAATAATAAAATAATAAAATTTGACTGTTGTCACGTATGTGATATCTCTTAAACATAGAAACATACTACACATCCCATGTAGCTTACAAATGTATACACCCGTCCCTCGCTTAACACGGAATATAGATTCTGCTAAATCGCCGTGCTAAGCTAAATCGTGTTAAGCGAGACTAACAAATGTATGAAATAGAGGGAATAGGCTTTCTTCAAAAATATTAAGAAAAAACAGGTAGGTGGAACTAATGAAAATTTATTGATATATAATAATACGGATAAAATATATTTTTCAGTGTCCATTATTCAATTGATCCAAAATTTATATTTTTGTGTCCAGAGAAATTATTTTTCTACTAAATTTCCATTTTGACATTATTGGTCTAAAGTTTTATACGTCTGTATATTATGTATACTTCATTATACAAATAATAAAAATATGTATTAGAAATGCGAAAAATATACTTTGAATAGTTGTGAAATTATAAGCAATAATTATTTTATCAGCTGTCAGGATTCAACGAGTGATAAACACGGTGGGCAACGAGAGACTAAATGTCTGATATATTGTCTATATATTTCAGGTACTATTTGTTGCTTGAAATATGCAATTCTATTCCCGGTATACCTTTACCGTTATTCTTAGAATTTCGCACAGCAGTGTGCACATCTACGAAACGTCGAAACATTTTTGTTTTCATCGAAACTGAAACTGAGTTAAACCGAAACCCTGTTAAGTGAGTATCGTGTTAAGCGAAGGATGTGAGTATATATCTTAATCAAATTTACAAACTACAAATATATTACATCTGACGATATAATTCTCAGTAAAAATTTCCAAGTCAAATAGGTCGAAAACAATTATTGTTTTAAAAGATCTCATGATCAAATAGACGTTATTCTCTCAAGGAAACGTTCATGATGTATTATTTGTGTGTTAAATTGTGTATAATTATTAAGCAATATATTGTTAGGGAATGTCTTCAAGTTTAGTTATTTATTACTTTGCAACGCTTCAAATATGAAATCACTCGATCTATTTTCTCGATACAATACAACGAAACTAATTATAAGTATGTCCTACAATTTCATTTGTATAATATTTTATGTTTCGTTCAATATGTTGTGGTGTAACTACAAAGATCAGATAATTCTTTCAGTGACAATTAAAATAAGTTATTATTTACCTTCGATAGAATATATATATATATATATATATATATCATGTTTTCAAGACAATTTCAACAAATAACAAATTTTTTGTAAAAAATGTGTTGTTACTATTTTAAATATCACCCCTATCCTCCAAAAAGTGTACAATTTAATATAATATTTTAAATAATAAAGACATTTTTTTAAGTAATTATTTCTACAATATATGTTATGATCAAGACTAGGGTAAGGACATTAAAATATATTGTGCAAATAAGTACAAACAATGTGTTTTTATTATTTAAAATATCACGCCTTTCTACCAAGAAGTGACAGTTAACACATAAAAAGTTAAAATTTAATATTGAATCACCGATTGTAAGAAATTGTATTTTTAAAACGACTGGAACAATTCCGACTCAAAAGACATCAGCATAAAATGTTAAATGAAACTTTGAAAATGAAAAACGCATCGACTATTACACGGTGAAAAAAAAGCAACATATTTTTGTTCTTAAAAATACAATGTAAGTGTAATATATAGTTGATAGTTATTTTGGCAGACCTAAAATACATTGCTATATATCAACCTTGTTATAATGGAGTTCTATCAAATAAATGACAATTCATTCAGAACGTTGAATGTTAACTCGACATTAATCGATGTCAAGTTTGAATTGTTGAAACTTTGAACATTTCCAAATATACAACTGTCAGTTTTGTTGCATCCGTGTGATAGAATGACTGAAGATGTCAAACGGCTGTGCCCAGGTCAAAACATGGGAATATATACAGTTTCAACATTAAAAATTTCACATTAAACACTATCTAGCTACGATATTTGATATTGTAAATAATTGGATATCTTGATATAAAGTTGATATAAACATTTGATATAAATGTTTTTATTTAAGTTATTATTTAGATAATTAGTAAAGCTTTTGAAAAATATATCTTTCATAAAATCTCTTATTCGCAGAAATTTCTGTAATAAAGGGCGTCTAATTTAATATAATTATATATTAATTACATGAAAAATTGTATAAATGTTTCTTTAGTTCCCGTACAGTTAAATAAATAAACCGAAAACCGCCAGATTACGGTGGAGCTTTTCCTTCGTGGAACGGCAAACTTCAAAAGCCTCCGAAAAAGCTTATCGCAGTAGTAAGTACTTACTTCAAACAAATTCCGAATTGAAAACTTATGGCATCGCACACATAACTAACGTTTTAAAACTTTCTTACTGAATTTGAAAGCTCTTGTATGACATTAATTATTAAAAGGAATTACGAAGTAACTTTTTTGAAACGAATTAATTATACACCTCGCTTAACGAGCTAAATCAATAGTTTTTTTTTGTTTTGATTGATGGCGTTTTATATGATATGATTTATTAAAAATTATTATTGGCTTAGCTATTATAAATATAAATAATTGATTTATTAAATCAATACTTTTTATAAAGTCCTGTCACTTCTTGGTGGAAAACATGATGTTTTAAACAATAAATGTATATAATTTATGATATCGACTGAAGGTGCTTGATGGAACTTCAATATTAAATTTGAATTGTTGCAACTTTGTACGATTCCATATGTCTTATCACAAACGACCCGGGTTTCGCCCTTCGGCATCCTCAGGCATTCCATCGCACGGGTGCAACAGAACCGACGTAAAAAAAACAGTTATTACACAATACAATACAGAGTATTTTAACCTTCTGATTGCTGACGTTCTCAGCGCCTTGATACTGCTGATTGCAATATGCAGTAAGTTCATACTAAAATATAGAACTATTAAAATTCTCGTATAAGAAATATTTTTGTTACGAAATACAATCCAATGTGTACTAAAAATCTCCCTTAGTTGTGGATAACAGCAAAACTAAGGTTTTTTTTTAAATGACCTAAATTTCACTGACGTCGCTAAGAAGGTAACAGGTTAAAAAATTAGTCAACATTTTCAAACTTAATTCTTTTTATGAATCAAATCATTGTATAATTGTTTCATTGTTTAAAAGATGCCGACAGTTTGTTACTTTTAATGTAAATAAAACTATAATTAGTATTAAATTTTAGTTAATAAAACTTTGTGCAATTGCACAAACTTTGTCGGTCATAACCCGAAATTCACTTTTCGACATCTTCAGACATTATATCAAATAGATTCAATATGACTGACTGTCAATAAACACTTTGTACCGCTTGTACATAAAAAAAAAATCAAAGAAAAATATTTTAATGAACTTTTACCAGATCAATGTCAATTCAATAAATGCAAAATATTTCTCTTCTATACCGTATCCAATTGCCAAAGATTCTTAAAAATAGCAATGAGTAATGCATTAAACAGATGTTGAAGGTTTGGAGTATTTTGTAATAATGTGATGTGTTTTTTTTTAATGGAAGCATAAATCAATTACGGTAGAAAATGTATATGCGGTATTGTTCATCTATTACAATTAAAAAATATGCGCTTGAAGACAGCGATTCTCAACAAAACTATAAATAATTTATTTATTTATATTAAAAATTTGCATTAAAAGACACATATACAAAATGTAATGGGACATTTTAAATCAAATGAATAGTTCATCTTTTTAATATTCATTGATGTTATAGCATCAGCATTGAATTTTATTATGATAACAGCCTGTAATGTTTCTAATGATGACACACATACTGAGAATTTATTAAAATAGTATGTAATTATGAATATGCTTATTTTATATATCAATATTAAAGCATAAAAAAAGGACTTGGATACAAAAACACTACCACCTGCTACGCCTTCCCCAGCTAAGTTCCCCAGCGCAATGTAAAACTATATTATAGGCATCGAATTGTTGCTTTAACGACATTTCATAATGTTTCCGCTGATAAATTGTTTCCTCCATTTTATCACTGTAAATTTAACTCATAATTTGCAATTCATATTATTGCATTTTAACAAATTTAGTACTCTGTCTGAAATACCTGAAAAGATTCTATGAAAATCAACGTTTTACCGCCTGAAGAATGAAGAATCGGAATTCTAATATTATTTTCTAATGAAAATAAATTAGCACAATGATAAAAAAAACTGTTGAGGACACCACAGCTTTGACGGAACAACAATTTTATGTTTGAACATTTCAATTTAATTAAATCTCTGACTGTTAACGTTTCATTATTTAAGAAGGCAGATTGCATTATGTTGATAATTGATTTTCGAAGATTTATCAGTATTATTGTTCTGTATAGAAATACAGCGTTATTGTATGTGATAATCTTCATAAGCAATTTTATAATTTCAACAATTCTGAATTAATAATTGAAATGTTTTCTGTTCAAATATCGCTACGTGGCCCGGCAGAGAATGAGTTAAATATCATAAAATACTTACATGTTACTACAGCTTATAATTTTGAAACAGCTAAAAAATAAAAATCGAAATTTAATAAACGTTTCAAAACATTTTTGGTACTGTCGTGTCTACCTTTTGAAACCGTTACATGTATAATGTTCGCTTGAAGGGTAATTCAAATTTGATAATTAATCAACAAGATTTCAACATTACTTATTACCTGCTAAAGATTTTTCTATATTGTATATAATTTTTGCAATCAACTGTAAGATGTTATTTTAAGCATAATAATTTGTGTGAGCTTTCTCTAAAGTTCAAATAAAGTTTTTTAATCAGAAGGTTATATGTAAAATACTTTTTTTAATGCTTTAATGTAAAAGATTTATTATAATATAGAGAATAATTAAAATAACTATAATTAATATATGACGAGACAATCCTATGACGTGTGATCGCTTAAGACCGAAAGCTGTTCTACTCTTTTCTTACATATTCTATTGTATACACATGCATGTATCTGTGGGTGTTCATGTATGAATACGTATGCATGTGTGAGAATAGTATGTGGAGTTATACATATAATTATAATGCGTGTGGTGATGTTCACGTGAACCGGATTCACTGTGGATTGCTCAGCTCTGCAGAGAATTACATTTGTCAGCAACAACAGAACAATTATACATAAAATAATCTTTCATAGTTCTTTACGCTCCATCGATTTGACATCCCAAAAAATCGATACATTATATATTGTTTGTTATTAAATTTGAATTGTTGAAACTATCAATTATTCAACATGTTTTGTCACTAACGAAACGGGTTTCGTCTTTCAAGATCTTCAAGCATTCTAACACATGGATCCAGCAGAACTGAAGCTTATTTACTAAACTGAACAGAACTGAACTTAGTGAACTTTCAACGGCGTATTCAAGGACTTAAATATACGTAGGCACTTAAGCTGACATCCAAGACAAATTTTATTTGACACTAGCGAGTACCCGACATGCGTTGCAATGCCACTCAAGCAAAGAAAGTAATTCTGGGATAATTCTGTTCATCCAAGTGCTTTTGGATACAAAATATTTTTTTGTTTATCCGTCTTTTGCGTACGCGAATAAAGCGGAAAGTTGTACGACACGTGAGCAGGCCACATAAAGCTGTCCATATAAAATCATATCCACATAGTCCAGTTTATCAGTTAATAATGCTTGCGATAAGCGAAACCGGTACTGATCTTATGGTTTTACTTATTCATTCACCTTTGCTGGCGTGTGCACAATATCCCATCAAAGTTTCATCGCAATCGAATTAACTGTATAGGAACGCATTCAATACGAACAAACAAACACACATTTATTTTTATGTAAATATAAGATAAACTTTTACTCCTGCAATTATCATAATTAAATCGAGTTATCTATTTAGTATTTCAATTTTCGATCAAAACGTTAACATTAAAATTGGCGTTGTCACGCTGAATATGAGTTCAAACAAAATATCCATTTTCTCATTAAAAAAAGTTAAAAATTTATGAAAAAGCTCTCTGCAGTGTGAATTATTAAAACCAATCCACTATTGTTCGGTTTTGTGGCGTAAAACAATTATAAGCCGAACCACAATATGTATTAATGAACGCCTCATTTAATATGCATTTTTTTTTGTTTCGCCTATAAAATTGCCTCATCGCTTAAATTTATTTACTTTTTACACAAAACATTCTGTATTCTGTTGCTGTTTTTTTGCGCGATATTAATTAGTCGAAAAATGTTTTTTTTTACTTTTTTTGATTTTTTAATTGTCACTCTTTGTCGGAAAAGCATTATATTACAATAACAGAGTACAGTGTTTAGCGTTATACAAATCAGGATTTTTCAAAATTTTGAGTTAATTATCATCAGATATAAAATATATAGTTTAAGAATTAAGAATTATACTATACATATCACCCTTCAAATTATACACAAATGAAGTAATTCAACTAAAAGAATTAGTAATATTTTAAGAAAATTTAAGGTTTTTCTTTTAAATTTGAACTGTAATTAAATTTGTACGATTCCACATGTTTTGTCACTAACGACCCGGGATTCGCCTTTCGGCATATTCAGGTCGACTGATCGTCAGTTCTGTTGCATCCGTGTGATAGAATGCCTAACGATTCCGAAAGGGGAAACCCGGGTCTTTAGTGACAAAAAATGTGGATCCGTACGAAGTTGTAAAAATTTAAATTTGATATTGAAATTCCATCACACTTTCAGTCGGTATCATAAAAAAAAGTTTTTCTTCTAATTAAATTGCCAAGCTGCAAATAAATAAATTAGTGATTTTTTCTGTTTGTGAGTGTAGTGCCCGATTATTTTATGTTTCTTAGTAAAATAGATTTTTTTATTGACATTTTATATTTTTGACTAATGCAGTTTGCATCATGTAAAGCAAAAATTCTCTCTATTGAAAATGATCGTTAAATATCTTTCGCTTCACCAGTTTTGGTCAGAATATATCGGTTGTTGGTAGATATTACGAAATTCTCAGTCAACAGTGAAAGCAATGACGCGTATACTGGTGTCATTTTATAGAATACTTTATAATTTATGGATTCTTTATTGACGAGCGTTATTCATATATGACGTCATTCAAATTCGAAAAAATTTTAAATTGATCTAGCTTTCAATTGTTTTTTAAAAAATGGCAGCACGAGGTACAATAAATATCCCATAAATGCATTCCTCAATATCCACCAGTTGCAATATCACATAATTTATTACAGCGATGATTAGTATTGGTTCAGGGTTTGACATTCAAAATGGCGGCATCAATCAAAATGGTCGAATGTCGACTGTCGTTAGCCCGTTGACAAGATTGATATGTTTTCTGTGTGAGATGAATTAGGCTCGATTCGGCAATATGTGCTTTCAATTAGTGAATGATCGTCAACCGTAATATCTATTTTTTTTGAAAAAAATTAGTACGTCAAACAATATTTTGCGAAAATAAATCATCATAGTTTACCCATTATGAGACGCGTCGTATAAATTTGTTGAATAAATGATGGATTCAAAATTAATTAATTGATAACATATTTGATTTTCAATTTCGTGAAATATGTAGTTATAGGATATACCTTAATAATTTATTCGCTACATAATATAATTGTCAAAATGAGCCTACACAAAATAGACGTTGAAACTTTTGTACTCAGAAACAATAACGTTTTAACAATGTCATAAACGCTGCCGTTATTTCAGAAATTCAAACTAATTTACATAAAAAATTAGAAGGCTTAGTTTTATTGAAATACATACGAACCTGTCATAAAGGCAGTACATTAAGTTGTTACAACAAATTTTAAGCTTTCAACTGTCACTTCTCAGTGAAAGGTCATCAGATATTTTACAATGTTAAGTACTGTTTCCACAATCTTATACTATCACAAATTAGACCGTTTCTCTCATGGCGAGCATTATCAATAAAATTGCGAATTAAAATACGTTTATTTATACGAAATTTGAGTTAATTATAACCACATAACTATGTTAACTGTCATGTCATGTCTGTCTGTGTAATTAAGACATATGGAATCGTACAAAGTTGTAACAATTCAAATTTAGTAATTAAAATGTTTGTTGATTGAATTAATACTCCATTATAGGCATGGTGAAAAAATAGCCATATATTATAGTTCTGATTTAGTCAATGGAAAAAGCTATATCAACTATATAATACGGTGAAAAAATAGCAATGAATTTTAGTTCTACAATTTTATTTATAAACTACTTATTGTTTTAATGATGGAAATAATAATGATGTTCTGGAACTAATAGTTCTGACGATGGTGAGTCGAAATAGCTATCAACTGTATCTCATAAAAGAAAATTGGTAAACTAAAATACATTGCTATATTTTTACCGTGCTAAAAATGGTTTGTGGCAAAACATATTTAATTGAGCAGTTTCAACAATTCAAATTTAGAACTTCAAAAACAAATGACGATCCCAATTTAGACTCAATAGATGGCTCTTAAATAATCTGATATTTAATCCACCTATTTTAATTAGGGTTGTTAGTATATTTACAATTAATTGTGTGCTAGAATAAGTCCCGTTAATTTGTTAATTTAGATAAGATTTTTTTATGATTTGCTTCCGTAATGACCACTTCCGTCCCACATGTAAACTTATTGTCATAGCCGCATTTTGTTTCATTTACAAATTTTTGAAAATTTAGTTTTATTGTGAGAGAGTAACAAGCTAGGCCGTTAAAACAGGAGAGAAGGCGTATTGTGTACCTTTTCTACACAGCTATATATAGATAAGCGAACGTTAGTTTAAGCATAGCTCTGACGATGAAGTGAGCCGAAACAGCTCTCAACTGTATTTTTTTTAAAATAATTTTGTAGACCTAAAATACATTGCTATTTTTTTTCACCGTGTTATAATGGGTTCTACCAAGTGAATGCCAATTCAATCAATAAGATTTTTTTCAATGGCATAGAAGAGGTTAAGTTCAATAAGAACTGAGAAACATTTATTTAATTTAATTTGTTAGCGTTTACACGGACTCTATTATGCTAATTGTTACGCCCGCTACAGGTCAAAATGATTGAAAATAATATATTTTGACCTTAAATATTGACTATGTGATCTTTTTTTTCGGACAACTGTCGGAGCGGTTATTTTTTTAGAAGGCAGATGGCCAAGGACCGTAAAATGTGATTTATTGATATGCCACCTTAATAGAACTGAATGATTTTTATCTAAATTTAGTGGTAACGTCTTATGACTCACTACTGATTTAAATTGACCAATTTTTTTTGTGATCACCTTATATTTTCGATGATATAATACAGGCGTTTCAATTGACTGGCCTGCGATTTATATGTGGTAAATATTTAGCATTTTAGTTCTTGAACTGTGGTTACAATATGAATGTGATAAAAATACATCATATAACACGGTGAAAAACTAGTCATATATTTTATTTCTTCAAAATTTATAAGGTGTATAGTTGATAACTATTTCAGCTTATATTCTCATCAGAACTATGTTTGTACGTACATTTACTTATCTATATATAACTGTTTATACAAGGTACACAATACATCTTCTTTTCTAATTTGAATTGTTACAATTTTGTACGATTCCACTGTCAGTTCTGTTGCATCCGTGTGATGGAATGCCTGAGGATGCCGAAGGGGGAAACCCGGGTCGTTAGTGAGAAAACATGTGGAATCGTACAAAATTGTAACAATTCAAATTTGATATTGAAATTCCATCAAGCACCTTTAGTCGATATCATAAATTAAATATTCTCTTCTGTTCAAATTTCCTAGTTTTATATTGTGCTACAGTTAATTATTAAGTGTAGCAGGTTATTGCATTTATTAAATAAATCATATTAGTCCAATACTCATTCGCTTTTTACGATTATTCTCCAAAAAAACCCAGAATACCTCTTTCTCTTCTTTGGGAAATGCATAAAAACAACTTGGAATATCTTAGAATTTATTAGCCCAATATGAAACTAGGTGGTTAGAAAAGAAGACAAGATATTTTGTGGACCTTTTCTACACCGCTATGTACAGATAAGTAAATATACGTTTAAACACAGTTCTAATGAGGGCGTTAGCCTTATAAATTGTGTAGAACTAAAATACATTGCCTATTTTTCATCGTGTTATAATGGAGTTCTACTAAATGCCAATTCAATCACTTAATTTCATAGTTATTTTAGTTTTCGTATATAATAAACAGGATACAATTTATTATAAAGAGCGAAAATTTATGGGAATGTTTAAATTTCAACAGTTAAAATTTTATGAACAATCATGTCAAGCTGAGTTCATCGACTTTACTAAATGAACAGTAAAATCAACAATATTCTTCTTTGCACGAGATTGACTCAACCTTTCAATATTCTGAACATTTCGATCCTTACAGTATGTCTATTAATTTAAATAATAAAAACATATTTTTAATACTTATTTCCACAATACATTTTTCGATCAGGACCGGTTTCGCTCATCTCTAGCATTATCATTTAATAGAATACAATTTATTAACAAGTCTATTTATAAAAAATATTTGAGTTAAAAGTAGCAGGTATACAAAAATAAAATGTGTTTTATTATTTAAAATATCATGCCTTTCCATCAAAATGTGATAGATAACACCTTAAAAGTGATATTTATTCATATATCATTATTGCAAAAAACTTTTATCACAAATTCAATCAGATGTATTGGTAATGAGACCTCTTTATCTAAATTTGTATATCATTATTAAATAGTTCTCAATAGTTGTCATTAAAATCATTTCACCTGTACATTATCCCCCAAACCTTAGAGTTAATTGAAGTTAATTTAGCGTATCCATGTGGTAAATACAATGAAAATTTGCAAACCGTTAGAATCGTTGATATATTCAATATTTATTTATTTCTAAGTATATTCTTCCAACTGGTAAATTTATTAAAATCAAATCGAATGCATTTATTAGCGTCTATTTACTTTGCTTTTATCTCCTACCAAAGAAAATTTTTTCAAACGTATTTTACGGGTGAAGCATTCATCTGCATCGATATTTCACAGCCGTTGGAGGACTTGAATGTAAAAAAATATTGATCGAATTATGTGACATGTTTTTGCACTTCGCTACTGTTGATTACTACGCGATGTTTTCAATCGCCTTTTTTTACATCAGAAAAAATACAGACAGGTGTCAAGTTGTCAATTCTAAAAAAATATGTATATTTTACAAAGGAATAATAGAAAAACTGCACGTTTTTCATAAATCAGTTCTGCTCAACAAAAGCTCGTATTTTTTAAATATACCATTACTAAATGATCCACGAACGATTACATTCATCTAAACGATTGAAATCTTTTCGAAAAATGTGTTTTATATTTTTAATTTAATAGCTTTCATTGACTGTATTTATTTTAAAAAAATTAGACCTCTTTTATATACGAATATAAACAATATTAAACAAGATTTACAGGATTGAAAGTTAGAAGCCTCGAGATATTTTCTTAATTACGAACTCATTAAAAACCTTTTTACCAAAACCTGTTAAATAACATCAGAAAAGCGATTTCTTTTAATATGTTCAACTATCACTTTTTGTTGGAAATTTTTTGTATTCATATAATTTATATTAACTAAAGGTGCTTGATGAAATTTCAATGCGTCATTTCTGTTACATCTATGTGAAAGATACCTTAAGATGTCGAAATGCCAAAATTTTGGTTGTTAGTTACAAAACATGTGGAACCGTACAAAATCTCAACAATTTAAATTTGACATTAATTGTTAATTAATCAAAAAAAAATTCACTGTCTTATAATGGAATTCTACCAAGTGTCCTGAATGCTAATTCAATGAATCCAATTTTTAATTATATTCCCACAATTTTATAATGTGAAGATAATGGTAGGTTTCGCAAATTGCGAGCATCATCAACCGATATAATGGAAATTAAAAACAAAGGCTATTTAAACAAAACTTCCAGTTAATATTTATCATATAGACAAAATCTTTTAAGGACTACGATATATTACCAATTATTTTGTAATTTTTTTCTTTGATAGCTTATAAGAGCTTATTGATTGATTGTTACCTTAGCAATACATCTTAAAAATAAAAGCTTTCTTTTGAGCTTTTGAACACTGATAGATCTACGTTTTTAGTCATTTTATATAGATATCAGTTGGAAAAATATGTGTTTTGTTTTGCTTTATATTATTTATTTCAAAAATATTATTGAGTCAATAAAAATTATTAGTTTAAAATATGAAATGATATCTAAAAATATTTTTTACTCGTCATTTTGTGAAAAATAAATTATTTAAAGCATTTTTATTACACAAGCATTGTTTTTGCGATATGTTACACATTTATTTTATTGTTTCTCCTAACCCCACCCTAACAAAAATGCTTTCATTTTCTTGCTAACTTTTGGCACTGTGCCTTAATTGTTTTTATACATTCAGTTTTGAGTTTCAAACACACGTGGTTTATTTATATTTTTATTATTGCACAGTTGTCATTGGTGCCAAATCATTATCACATTTATCTGTCGTTCAATCGCGAACAAATGTTTTTTTTTATCTTCACAAGTACACAAAAGAATCATTTGTATTTTGAGAAAAAATCTCAGTATTTTGAAAACACTTCTTTTATTTCAATATTTATTTCGAGGAAAAATATCGTGCTTAACTTTCTTGAACCCAAGAGAAAAAAAAACCTTTTTAATACTGGTGACAATAATTTTAATACTCACAGTGACATATAATGAATGGTTTTTTCGCATATTATTAAAAGAAAAAAATAAATATTAAGTTGCCACGTTGCGGATAAAAATCATGCTTAACTTTTTCGAACCTAAGAGGAGAAAAAAACTCCCCCACCGGTCACTTTTTTTTTTAAATATTTTTTTTACTGGCGAAAAAACTTTAATACTCACGGTAACCTATAATAAAAAGTTTTTTCGCATATTACTTAAAAAAAGAAATATTAGGTTACCACGTCGCGAATAAATATTATTTTCTTTATTAGAACATATTATTCTAAGCCGTTTTTTTATGTTATATAATATCTGGAAACACTAGAAGACGTAAGTATGCGAAGTGAAATACAATAATTTATTTAAAAATCTAAAAAATATAGTTTGGAATATAATATATAATATGTAAGTCTAACCAATCATTTTCTTAATTTATGATATCTATTAAAGGTGCTTGATGGAAATTCAATACCAGATGTAAATTGCTTAGATTTTTACGTTTCTAGATGTTTTTATCCCTAATGATTATAAGACAAGACTTATATAAGGGTTGACTGTATTGTCGATATTATATCATTTTATGTAAATAAAGACTCAGTGTTTCGTTATTTTATAAAAAAGACTATCGAATTTTCGATTGATTCCCGAAAAAAAAGAAAACTTATAACATTTAAATAATTGTCTAAAATATTTTATTTTTAGCTTTAATTGCGTACAAAATGAAGCGATAGGTACGTATCAAATGTCTCAAAATAACCCTAAACCAATTTCGCGAAAATTGTGTCAAATTTATTCTTAAAAAGATATCTCAAAACAAGCCGCTTCGAAAAATGAGAAAAAATCCCCTTTTTATGGAAATTGAAAAGTGAATTCCGGGAAAAACTTTTTTAATCTGAGATGTTCAAGAAATTGTTCCCCAAATAATAATAATTGGTTTCATCCCTTTGTCAGCTTGGGCCAAGTGCCAAGGTAGCGGGTGTTTGCAAACTCATTATCCGTTCTTCTTAGCTAAGTAGAAATCAATATTGCCAAATTTGACCAAAAGCTATTATTCATAAAACTTTCTTCAGTTTTAAATGTATATATGCATACATAAACTTAATAAATTAAAACCACTTCAAATTTTAAATTTCTATGAAAAACGATAAATTGGTACAATTGTTTTTAAATAAAATATTTACAGCAGTCAGAGAGTAAAATCTCTAGGTATAATATTTGTTTTTTTTCAGTCTTAAATTCATATATATTGTAGTTATTTCGGCTTACACCGCCTTCAGATATAGTGCAACTATAAACTTAATATTTTTTGTAGAACTAAAACGAAATTAAATTTGAATTGTTACAACTTTGTACGATCCCACACGTTTTTTCACTAACGACCCGAGATTCGCCTTTTGGCATCTTCAGGCATTCCATCATACGGATGCAACAGAACTGACGCACAATAAACAGTTAGCATCGTCTATATACCGAAGGTATTAGATTATAGGAAAACACAGACCCCAAGGCATGAACTAAATGGCAGCTAAAACGAACATCAAATAATGAAGAATCGCACAAAGTTATAAATATTGATTGAATTGGCATTCACCTGGTAGAACTCCATTGTAACACGGTGAAAAAATAGTAATGTATTTTAGTTCAACAAAATTTTTATAAGATATAGTTGACAGCTATTTCGGCTTACGCCCTCATTAGGACATCGCCATATGCCATCTCATTACTCATTACGCCTCATACGCCATCGTCGGAACTAGTTCTGACGATGGTGTTTATTTATTACAACTATACGGTACAAAACTTACAAATTATTAATTCAATGCTTTTGCACCGTAACATATTAACATTTATAAGTATAAAATATTAAAATTATATAAAACAACAAATAATATAAAACAATCAATAATGATTGCAAAAAAGAGAGTCAACCATGTAAGCTCATGAAATGTCTACTTTAACTGAAAAAATAGCATTCGTCTGAGCTCATTTTCGTCCACATGAAATATGTCAACATCCGAAGCAATACCGTTGAACATTTTTAATGCTCTTACCATTGGCATCCCCATTGGCAGACTGGTTCTACACTTTGGAAGAACAAACAAATTATGCACACGATTTCTTAAAAACTATCCGGAACATACAAATTTACATTATTAAGGATGGCAGAATTCTCATTTTGGCCTCGAATTAGTCGAAAGAAATATGTGGCTAGATATATTTCTCTTCGATTTTTCAAACTATTATAGTTGGATAAAGCCACGGATAGTATTCGTATGCTCTCAAGTAAAGAAGTCTCGAAAATTTCTTCTGAACCTTTTCCACCATAAGGGCATATTTCAAATCTCCTGGGGCCCAAACAATAGACTAACTCTCAAGTCTGCTTCGTACTAAGGTATTGTACAATAATGTTAAAATTTTAACACATGAAAAGGCTCTCGTAGTACGTAGGATAAAGCCCAACATTTGCAATGCTTTGTTGCAGGTAGTCCTAATGTGACTATTGAAGGTTAGTTTACTTTCGACTTGTACTCCAAGATCCATTACTGATGAAATTCGCGAGAGGGTTCGGCCACTCATTGAATAGCGGAAAAATAACACCTGCGACCGTCTAGTAAACGATAAAAGATTGCATTTGTCTATATTAAAATCGAGTTTATTACTCCTTCCCCATTCTACTATATTGACTATATCAGACTGGAGACGGAGACAATCATCAATTGCGGGAATTTGTAAAAACAGTTTCAAATCATCAGCAAATAATAAAAAGTTAGCATTTTTTATGACGTTTACTATGTCATTTACAAATAAAGTAAACAGCAATGGCCCCAAGTTCGAACCTTGTGGAACACCAGAATACGTGCAGAACGGTTTGGATTCAAAGAGCCCATACGCTACGTATTGTTTTCGGTTCCCAAAAATAACTTCCAAACAATCTAACAAAGCTATCTGACAAACCTATCATTTGGAGTTTTTCCAAAAGTATGTCATGATTGACTCCAATGCCGTCGACACGTAACTCGTGAACACCATCAAGTTTGTATCGGTTGATCTTCCGGTTCTAAATCCATGCTGTTCATCTATTATAAATGGCTCAAATTGTCTTAAAATCATTCCATGCGTAATCATCTCGAGAGCTTTGACTGGCGCTGAGAGAACAGCCACTGGTCTATAATTTTCTACTGATGATTCTGCACCACATTTAAAAATTGGAGTTATCTTTGATATTTTCCATATATCCGGAAAAAATTCTGTTTTCATTATCAGATTAAATATGTAACATAATAAAGGTTGAGCCGAAATAGCTGTCAACTGTATCTTATAGAAAATTATGTAAAAATAAAATACATTGCTATTTTTTTCGGAATCATATTTTTAATTTAAAAAAAATAGTTATTAATAACACTAATTCCTTCATATTTAGAAAAAGGCTTCCTAATCAAAGATTTAAAGCTATCTAAGTAAAATAAATTTTGGTATTGATTTTTTTTTTTTTTTAAATCTTAATGATTAAAAATAACGTTCACCCTACACTTACTCTAGATGATAGCAGTTCACCCTTCTTATTTCTAAGCGTATCTTCCCAAGGACTAATTGGTCGGGCGTCATGATTAATTTACCTTGATCCTTGTTTCCTTCCGTAGACTCTGATACTGACGGCTTTCTCTTGGTAGGATTACAAAATTAAAATTGAATCCTACAGATAAAAAATAACATTTTGCAACCATCTTACGACTTATTATGAAGAGATACGGATTTCATTAGGAATTCAGTTCTCATCTGTTTCAATATTCACAAAGGAAAACAATTTGGAATTGAAGTGCTCTGAAAACCAAAAAAAAAAAATCATTAGTGATTTACTGTTCTGCAAAGAAAGCTAAAAATCTTCTTTTAAATGTTTATTCTTTTAATGCAACTTGGTACGAAAATAATTTTTGTTAGACTTAGAAAACTTTCAATAACAAAATAATGAAAAACAAATTGCAAATTCTAAGACATTTAACTATAAACACCTCAAAAATTTATTTCCTTTATTTAAGCAAAGAAAAAATAATAAGTCAAAGACACAACACCCGATCATTTTTTTTCAAAACTTCAAAAAGAAAATTTAAGCTAATTTGAATTGTCAAATCAATCATATCATTGTCATCATTCAATATATCACAAGGATGCAACAGAACTGACAAATGTGATAAACTGTCGTATGATAAATGCCTGAAGATGCCGAAAGGCGAAACCCGGGTCGTTTGTGACAAAACATGTGGAATTGTAGAAAGTTTAAACAATTAAAAAAACAAGTATTATTTATTACCTAAATAATGTGTATTCCGCCAAAATGGAGAAGTTACAACCATAAAAGTTTATTAGACTTAAAGCTGCTACTCATCTCAAATCGTTTAGTCTCCAAAGAAGGTTGTGATTTTCCTAAATGAATGAAGTGTGCATACAAGATTCGGTGGTTTTTTAAGGAAATTAGAAAAGCAGGTTTTGGTGGAGTAGTGTTGACTTATTTAGATGGTCATGATTGTTTTATGTCTTTAAATGGCATAAATAAAAAAGCAGACAGTAATTCTAAAATAAAAGAAAAAATAATTTATCAGTGTATACTTAGTACTATAGTATCGATTACTTAACAATGCCTTAATGATTAAAAAAGTTTTTCAGAATCTTTAATAAAATAGTATGTCTATTGAGAGTTCACCGAAATACGTTTCCGTTGCCGAAAGCTCGTGTGGGAAGCTTTCGTCTCTGATAAAAAGTTTGACGATTTCTCATTATTATTTATCGAGAATAAATATCAACAGCAAAGCGTCTTGGTTTTTATTTATTTTGAATTGTATCTGTGTACTATATATTATTGGGTTTCCTTGAGGAATCGAATGTTTGAAGTCTCGTAGAATTTTCAATTGAAAGTCGTGGATCACATACAAATATAAATACAATCTGAAATTAATTCAGAAAAAAGCGTTCCGATGTTTAACATAATGCATGTTGTGTCAACGATAGCGTCAAGTTTTAATACAGTATATTGGAATTAACCCTTTGTTTTTTCAGCTTGGTTAGGAAAAAAAATATATTAAATTTTCAACCCAAAGGTTACAGTCTGTTCTCATTCAGTTTCAATTTCGAATTTTACTCCTTATAATGAACTGAACTATTGCGATATAATACCATATATTTTTTTTAATATACTTGATAATTATTGTCTAATTTGTTTTAATAAATAAAAAGCTTTGCTTCAATTAAATTTTTTTGTAATTTGATAATGATCGTGATCTTAATCGGCATTAGATTAAAAAAATCGTAAATATAGGACTATACAATGTTGTTCTTTATTTCAATATAAAGCTTTTTACCGAGAAGGGTTAATTAGCAACAAAAATTATTTAATTAATATCAGGTATAGAAAACAAATGGTTCAGAAACAAAGGACTCTTCAAAGTTTTGGTTGTAAACTATTTTTCTTTATTGATTGAATTGGCATTTACTTGATAGAACTCCAATATAGTATGGTGAAAAAATAGCACTGTATTATTATTCTACATATTTTTTATAAGGTGAAGTTGATAGCTATGTCAGTTTACGCCATCGTCAGAACTCTACTTCTACTATACTATAGTTGTTAAAAAAATTGTAGAACTAAAATACATTGCTATTTTTTCACCGTGCTATTTTGCTCTAGTTTCATATCTCTATCTCTAGTAACATATTTAGTATGAATAATTGCATTTTTTTCTTAAATCATGAATTGTTATTTTATTTGTCTGGATATTGTATTTAAGATTCATAGTTTTAGATTGGCAGCACTGTGTTGATTTGTATTGTATAGATTTAGATATGTGAAACCTGCGATGATTTTAAAAATAAAAAAGTTTGGATATAATATAATACTTAAAGATGAATAATGTGGATATTATGAAGAAATATGTTATCGATAATTTAAAATTATCGATTTTCTTTGGTGGAATATTTCATTCCGTTTGGACGGAATATAACAAAGCCCAAACCCAAATGAAAACTTTCCATTTTCGTCCCACGTTAATTAAAAATGTTCCCAGCTGAATCAGACGTCTCGAAAAGGTAAGTATACCTATTCATGGAGCGTAGTCTCTTGCAGTGATACGAAACAATTTTCTGCTCATAAATAGTTTTAAAATTTTTTCAGCTAGAGCAGAATTTGTTTGAAACTAAAATTTCATCACGATATATTATATAATAAATTTTCCCAGCCCAATTATATATCAAGGAAGTTCTTTGTTTGCTGTTTGGATTTTATTTATTATGTTAATAATGTTTCAATATATAATGGCTTACAAGATGCTGTTTTACAAATATTTTTTTTCCTTTTCAAGCCACCATTTATTGATAGATTTTACTAAATGATTGATATTGAAATATATTTTTTTATAAATCATCACAACCAAGTTAATTTGTTTAATAAGTGTTTAATTTACCAACCCGTTCCCTACTGACCTTCAAAAAATATATTTTAACATCAAATATGTTATAAAGACTGAAATATATCTTAAAAAGACGTATAGATATTGTCAGGCCATATTCAAATGCAAAAATTACCTATTACAACCAGTTGTAAGACTATTGATTGAATGGACATTTACTTGATACAAACTGAATTGTACAACAGTAAAAAATATGAATGTATTTAAGTTGTACAAAAGTTTACAAGTTGATTGTCCCAACGCCACTCGTTATGCGTATACAGCTGCTGTTACACGGTCACCTTCCATAATGCAATACTGATAAAAAATAATAGATTTTACTCCTCATATTCTTGGCCCGATACCGAGCTGCGTGGATCGATTGATAAACCATGTACTACTGTGCTTAAAGGAAAAGAAAACAATGAAAAATAATTGATAGCTAACTAATATATAATATTGAATATCGTTCTGACGAGGGCGTCACCTGAAACAGCAATCAATTATATCTGATAATTTTTGAAAAACTTAAATACATTGCTATTTATATATTCAATGATATCGACTGAATTTAAATATCAAATTTGAATTTTTGAAACTGTAAGATTACACAAATTTAAGTCACAAGTCAGTTATGTTGCATTGTGTGATAGAATACCTGGTGATCCCGAAAGGCGAAATTAGAGTCGATGGTCACAAAAAATATTGAATTTTATTAAAAATCAATCATGTAAATGTGTTACAATTTGATCGTCACGACCAAATTCAAACTATTTTTTAATCTGAAAACGTTTCTCAAAGAAATGAAACATGTGTCACATTTCGTGGAACACACCAAGTGGTATAAAAAAGTTGTAAATTTTATTTTATACAAAAAAATAGCGTCCATAACTTTTTCGTTGAAATGATGTTTACACGATATTTTGCCAAGTGTTGTCAAAATACTAGAGTATTAATTACGTTACTATTTACCAAGATAATGCAAAATTTAGTAAAGCACTCATGTAAGCAATCAAAATCAAATATAACATCAGGCTGTTTACAACCTCTGTCCCATTGTCTTGCCTTTTCATTGAGATATCCCTAATAGAGTCTTAGGATGATGATATTTGGAGATCAACCTTCCGTTTTAATCAGGGCCGCTTTCAAAGGCATTAATTTCAACATCACCCTTTTGCACTACTAATTTTCATATCCTATTTCATACACCCAGTCACTTTAAATAACATTAAACGTAACTTAAATATACATATCTCATTTATTTATACGTTGGTTTATAACTTTGCTATTGTTGTTTTGGGAATGTCCTACAAAATAAAGGGTAAATAACGTTGTTTGGCAATATTGCCTTAAAAGATTTATTGCCGAATAATAATTGGGATCTCAGTCTCGGAACAGATATTCAAAATCAAAAAGCATACCTTTAATATCATCCAGTAAATAATTGGTAGTATTAACCATTCAATAATTTTGTAGGATGAAATGTATAGTGTCTTTCAATAGGAGTGCTTGGAATTTGTCAAAATGTGTGTGAAATATCCACAGAAAATATTCAACTGTACTTAACAAACACTAAATGAATGAATAAAAAATGGATAATCATAGAACGAGTTATAATCACGGTAAGAAAATAATAATGTATTTTGGTTCTTCAAAATTTATATGATATAAAGTTGATAGGTATTTTGGCTTATGCCATCATCAGAATTAATGATTAAACGTACATTTACTAATCTATATGTAGGAGTGTAGAAAATGTATACACTAAGTCTTCTTCTGTTCTAGTTTTATATTATGATTCACAATATAATCATAAAATAACAATTACTACATTAAAAATATGTAGAAAGAGAATATGTATCGTATACCTTTTCTTCACCGCTATATATAGAAAATTAAATTTTCTTATTAATTTTGTAGACATAAAATTGCTATTTTTTCAACGTTTCATGATATAGTTCTACCAAGTAAATGACATTTCAACCAATAAAACGAGTTTACTTATCTATGATAACCAATGTTTTATGGCTCTTTTAAACCCTTTGTTTGCTTTGTATTTCAAGCTAAAGATCTCAGAAAAATATGATTAAGTGAAAGACATGTTTGATATGATTAATTTGTGTGTTATTTTAAGCAAGTTTTTCTTTTGAAATAGTTCAAAAGATTTGAAAATGTATCAATTACTTAATAATAATGTTCTATCCGCCGATTCTCGTTAGAGTCACAAATATATTGTATTTTGCCAATCTAAGGATCTACACTGCAAATGTAATAAAATTAAATTCACTTCAGAGTTAATAACTGACCAGCTAATATTAAACTTTCTTGGCAATAGTGCCTCTTTTCATAAATCTTTAAACTTAATTATTTGAGTCATAACGGTTGGAAAAAATATGATAGTTTATTATTTGTTTGCGACTCGAAAATTGGAGTCGACCTTTCAAACTATTTATAAACATACGAAGTCTCCGTTGAGATAACTTAAGTAAGCTTTTTATGAGTTATGCCATCGTTATGGAAAGTTTTGATCGACTTGTAAAACTTTTCACCGCTTCCTCCTCTCACATAAATAAAGCCATAAAGATAACCCTACGAATTTCCGTTCTTTCGGTTATTTTTGTCTACGGTTGTAGCCAATTTGGATCTAGAAAGCTCTCTGTCAGTAACACTGGCCCGCGTGATTTGAAACTGGCCCATTGAATATTAGAGAAAGAAAAAAACATAAAACTCAAGCTTTTGATTAAATTGGAATGTAATTCGTAGAACTCCATTATAACACAATGACAAAATATCAATGAATTATAGTTCTATAACATTTACAAGGCATTTTAAATAATAATAAAAGCACATTTTTAAGTACTTATTTCCACCGGTTTCGATTAGTGCTTACCAGGCCGAATGTTTTTGGTCAAAATAAAACATGTTTTAAAAAATTCTCTTTTGCTGTATTGGAAAGAAATGATCAAACTTACAAAATATTACATATTGAAGTTAACCGAATACAAAATTTCATTTTAAATTCAGTTGATAATGATCGCGACTAGCGAAACCGGTCCTGATTACAAAATATATTGTGGAAATAAGTACTAAAAAATGTGTTTGTATTATTCAAAATATCATGCCTTTCCATCAAGTTTGGTAGTTAACACTTCGAAAGTGATTTTTTAGATATACAGTTGATGATTTTTTCGGCTTACGCCCTCATCAGAACAAGTCCCCATCCAAAATAGCTTTCAAATATATATCATATAAATTTTGTATTATATAACTAAAATACATTGCTATTTTTTCACCGTCTTAATACTAAAGCTTTCAAATATTATAAAATATTTTATACACGTATGTTTATCAATGATAACTACCACGTAACTTGATATGAACTTTAAAAGAAACAATATAACCAAAACTTACACTTACGATCTTAAACGCTACAAATTGACTGCCCCAATTCTAACTATTATGTGGATGCAACCACTGTTTTACAGCTGCCTACGATAACACAATATTGATAAAAAGGAGTGAGTTTATTCATAATTCTCTTGGTCGATTAGCTACACAGATCGATCTTTGAGTCATGCACTTTAGTTCTTTAAAAAGAAAAACATTTAAAGAAATTATTATATTATATAATTTATGATATCGATTGAAAGTGCTTAATGGACACTAACGGTCTTCTCACATACTTTTCCTGTGTTATTTCACTTGTATATAACTGATAAAAACTGTTGATTGTATATCAATTATAACTCATCCTTATATAGAGAACATTAAGATGCGTTAATCTGTTATCGAGTCGTGAGTAACAAAACATGTGTAGTTGTACAAATGTACAAAAATTCAAAATTTATATTCCATTTTATATACCGGATGGCTGTCTGAGTCGAGATATCTCGTCAATATCTTTAAGCGTATTTTCCTCCAAAAGTATTCCTTCTATTAAAATGATTCTTTGACAGGACACACACTGATATCAATAAGAAAGGTCTAAAAACATTTTACAATAACTGTAAAGGATTTCTACATCAATTGTTCGCGATTTCTTCGAGTATTCGAACTGTCACATGACAGATGTTAATAGTTTCAAGGTTATCAAAACCAATTTTCTCCAAAAATCTTTAAGAAAAACTGTTTTTTTTATGGTATAACAATAAACAATTGGTGAGTTTATTACAGCATACAGTTAAGTACAACACGGTGAAAAAATAGCAATTTATTTAATTCTACATTTCATTTATAAGAAAGCCGATAATTCTGACGATAGTGTGAGCCGAAATAGCTATCAACTTTATCTTATAAAAACATTGTAGAGTTGGTGTAGATTGTGTTTCAGAGTTATCACAATCAAATTTCTTTAATGTAACCTGCTTTTTTATGATACAACAATAAACAATTGGTGGGTTTATTAATTATTTCTTTATATAAAACTGAAAAAAAACATCGAAAATTCACTTTTTTTTGTTATACATTATAGCTGACGTTGATGATTACACACGCATATTTTTTTCTGGCAGCTTTTTTCTTTAAAAGGATTAAGGAATGTTCAATCTAAACGGTTTTGTATATCTTCTTGCTATAGAATGATTAAAGAAGATGATTGTATCAAAAATGTAAAAGCATAACGTAAATATTGCAGTAAGGTTTCTTTAATACAGCGAATCCAACAAAATGGTAATTTTTTGGTAGAAGTTTCGTCTGAATATGTTTTAAACATAACGCCTCAAATTGTCTGTGAATATTTATGTCGTACCAATTCATTGAGATTTTCTTTATCTCCCCATTCCTTCAAAACGAAAGACGAAAGAAGGATTTCACTGTAAGTGGGATTGCCGAATGGCTCTTCATTACTTTAGGTACACAAGAAGAGATTTAAGGTGAACTCTTTAATACCACAAAACTGTCTTAAATTTTATTCTCGATTTGTTTGTTTCTATAACACTTAGGAAAGATTTTCTGAATGATACGTTTAGACAAATAATATCAAGAATAAATAATTAAAATAAAATCATCAGTAATCACGATTTAAAAATATTAAATTTGAATTATTACAACTACAATTCCACACGTGTTGTCATTAAGGACCCGAGTTTCGCCTTTTGGCATCTTCAGACATTATATCACACAAATGTGACAGAACTGACGTACAATTAACAGTTGGCATCGTCTATATATCGAAGGTATGAATTACAGGAAAACACAAACAATTGATACCTTTGGTACATAAACGATGCTAACTGTTTATTGTACGTCAGTTTCGTTAGGTCCGTGTGATATAATGTCTGAAGATGTCAAAAGGCGAAACCCGGGTCGCTAGTGACAAAAGATGTGGAATCTTACAAAGTTGTCACAATTCAAATTTGATATTGAAATTCCATCAAGCACATTCAGTCGGTATCATAAATTATAAAAAATATTAAATTGCAGAAATAGGACAAAACATTGCTTTTTTACTAATTCAAAAAAGTAATGAATAAGTAAACAATAATTAATTAAGTTATACAAAATAGCGATACATTATTATGGACGTATTAACATAGAAGGTACACCTTTTTTCTGAAAGAGTTTTGAATTGGTTAAACCAGACGTACCGTGAAAATTTTCCTTTACAAAATGTTAATAATATTATTACTTAATAAAATTGTACTTGGGTCAACGTAAATTTGTCTAGCATTTTACGTTCATGTAAAACCATACAATTTTAACTGAGTAATGAAATTGAACCTTTTCATTTGATCCGTTTGTTAGTGGCAAGGTAATATCTCGCAGTAACTTAATTTGAAGAAGACAATTCAACAACTCCACTTGGCTTATTGTCTTGTAAGCTCTTCAATAGAATTTATTTAACTCTTGAGCTTTTAAAAGCTATTTAAAACTTTTCTAAAATAATTATTTTGTTGAAGCGAAACAATACTCAATCAAAATGATTTTAAACGTACACGAAAGGTTTTATAAGTAATCATACATCCTGAGTAAAAACTTGTGAAATAAAAGCAGGAAGAAAGAACTTTTCGTTAGGATTAGTATCAAAGAACATTTTTTTATTTGATTGAAAAAGAGAAATTATGGAAAAATTTATAACATATATCGTTGAATTTAAATTTTTAAAACTCTGTACGATTCCACATGTTTTGTCACTAGCGATAGAAGTTTCGCTTTTCGGCATCTTCAGGCATTCTATCACACGGATGCAACAGAACTGAAGCACGATAATCAGTTAGCATCGTCTATATACCAAAGGTATTACTTGAAGGAAAACACAGACCCCAAGGCAAGAACTAAATGGCAGCTAAAACAAATTTAATAATATTGATATAATAACATTTAACACAATTGCTTATGATAAGTTTCATTAACGATTACTATTGTTAATGAGTCATTCTTGAAAGGGTTTTACAACAAAGAATATTCTAAATAATTTCTAGATGGCTTAATTTTTTCATCAAGCTTCTAGATTTCGGTGTATTAATCGTTGTACCATCACCCATTTTGAATCAAAGATTGAAAAGAAGATTGTCTTCGATGTTGTTAGTTTCTTTTTTAGTTAAAAATACAAATATAATACAATATATTTAATAAGAAATATATTGTATTATATTTGTCAGTTTGAAGTCATCTCCATTCTTTTTCTTCCATTACTTAGGCTCACAACTTCCAAACATGCACAAAGGCATTCGCCATTATCTGTGCAACCCTCTCTCTTTCATTTTAAGGGAAAATACATCCCTTTACTCCACGGGGAGGAAATATTATGGTACTAACTTCGCGAACAATGCATCAGATAACAGTGGAGTATTTTGTTGCGACATTTAGCAATAGGGATGTCGTCTTTTATTTATTTGATTATGTGAGAGTATTTTTTATTGTTATCCATGTTTTTTGTACGATTTTAAAATATCAAAAAATCTCGTTCTTACACAGTACATTATGATTTTGAAAGCTTTTTGTAATAAATATGCTACTTTACAAAAGGTCCTTTTATAATATTAATGTATTGTAAAGGAATGGTAGCATAGTGCTTTTTTATGCTATGATGAAGTAAAATAAATAATTGTTAATGTTTAAGATTGCATACTTTCTAAAAAATGAGTTATTTTAAACAATATTAGGACGTTTATCAAGTACTGTGTGATTTCTTCGAGATAAAATCAGACCAAGTAAATTTTTAGCTGTTTTCTGTCGTCCGTTCTTATACTGGCCTTAGGGCCACACTAAACATTGAGACATTCGATAAATTTGCAACATCGTATAAGAAACATAATACTATCGGTTTCCCATTGTATTCAACGCGAAGTAAATTTAACTCATTAGCCACGACGGATTTTCAATATAATATGTTTCCACAAAAATGTTGTGTAATACAAATCATTGTTATACACGATTTGAAGTTCATACAAAATTAGGGTTTGGTATTATGTATGCAATCATACATTTACAATTTTATGAATGAAACTTGCATAACATATGTGCATACGTAGAAACAATAAGCCAAAAAAATGTATGGATTTCGAAGAAATATGTACTGTACCGTTGAATGCCAAATTGCAACTGAAAATGTATCGAAATTGACAAGTCTCTACGTGCTCCATAAGATTTGTCTTCGCACGTTCCATGGACGTAAAATCGATCACATATTTTTTTTCTTCATACTCTATTATATAAAGCGTGTTGTACTATATTAAACCGTGTTATATTATACGAGGCTCAAGTATACAAACAAAAATTAATATCTATTTGATTTTTGCATATTTCTTCATTTAAAATATATAAATGCATGATCTAAGGTTCTCTCTGTGTAGCTTTGTATCAGACAAAAATATTCACTAGTAGAATAGTTTCTTTTTATCATAATTGCGTTATGGAAGACTTCAGTCAAACTGCGGATGCATCAACTAAACCGTGGACATAGGATACCTATTATTATACAAATAGTATTATCTATTAAATTGAATTGATTCTGTAAATGTTTTTTATCGTATATACTTCCAATGTAATGTGTGTGAAATCATTATTCAAACGTAAGTTATTTTACCAGAATCATTTGTTACTTAGTGTCTCTTTTGAATAAAATTGGAGTATCAAAATATGACTACGACACAATTAGTAGTTAGCTTAAAATATTAAATATACTTAGATTTAATGATCGATAGTGGTTAGACAATTTAAACAACCATTTCTTCGTTAACCTACTTACTGATTGCTAACGTCTCAACTGGCAAGAGTTTATGTGTTATTAAGGTATTTTAACGTTTTTTGATTCATAAAAATATTATCTTTTTATAATCAATATATATAACTGTCCGTTTAAGGTTTTGCACCCCTTAATCTTGACGCTGAGCAATAGATAGATCACGCACCTGGTATTTTTTTATAAAAAAATTGTGTATACCAATAATTTTATTTCAAAAGAACTTTTACAACTTTGTACGATTCCACATGTTTTGTCACTAACTAACGGTTTCGCATTTCGGCATCTTCAAGGATTCTATCACACGGATGCAACAGAACTTACAAAAATGTAGAATCGTAGAAAGTTGGTATTGAAATTCCATCAACCACCTTCAGTCGACAACATAAATTTTAATTATTTTTAAAATAGCTGCTGATTTATTTATTACGCTTGCAAACGATATCAATAAAATAAAAATGTCAAATAATACTTATTAAGTATTTTTATAATAATCCTATTAACGACTTTATTACTTTTTTAATGAACACGTAATAAATGTGAGTGATTCAATATTAAATAAATAAAAAGTAAGAGAGCGATCAGGTCCTGTTGCGTACCCCATTTAATATCACCGAAGACGCACACAAAGGGCCAAATGACGCGTATGTGTCACGCACTTTTGAACCCTGCCGTCACTGCTGCAATTTTCTGTTCCCATTTAACGAAAGCTTTGTCCTTTTTTGAAAGGAAGTTTTTCCTTTCATGAAAAAGCTCCTATTCCAAAGCAAAGTTTGATTTTGTTGCATTTTTTTGCGACGCGCTGTACCGTAATAACAATTTATGTTATGATTCGCGTCTTATTTTATGTGGATTGATTTGCATTAAATGTGAACTCAAAACAAATTTAGCGTAAGTTGCCAGTTGTTTAGTAAGTATTGTGATTGATTTCGAATAGAATTAATTAAATTACATTTCAAAGCTGTCTAGCAGCAAATATGAGACTTCTTCTATATTTGTCACATATTGTCGTCCATATTTTGTGTCAATCGATATCTTGAAATCATTTTCTACTGAACCATTATACCATGAACCATGAAATTGTATATATGGTACAAAATATTGAGTCGAGACAAATCAAGATAAATTTCTAAACAAAAATATGATCATACGAAAAAAAGGTAGATGGATGAATTTGTTGAAAGGTGGGTCTTTAATCATTCTCAATTATTTTTATATAAAACGTCTTAAATGCAAAATTTTATTAAATTTTCATTGAACTTCATTTCCCGTCTACGAAATACTTGGTATGTTGTAAGAGATAAGATTTATTTTCAGTTAAAAATTGTCGAACACTAATTGATTCAAAATAATTAAAACGAGTAAACATTTCCTTGAATCTGTATTCTAGGTAAATAACAAAATTTTAATGAAATGTAATTTGATTATAATTCACCTGTTAATAAAGAAATTAATGAACTTTGTAAATTCAACTCTATTACACCATTCACTTTAAATGTGTTAACTGTCACTTCTTGTTGGATAGACTAGATATTTAAAAAATAAAAACACGTTATTTGTATTTTTCACAATGTATTTTATGGTAATGACCGATTTTTCTTATCGCGAGTATTACCAACCTTTTAAAGCAAGACTAATGCATTTCTGTAACAAATCATCTCCGGCCAGTATTTAAGCTTATTGAAAGTGCCGCTTGTTAAGTTTAGTTTATTTAAAATTTCAATTTATTTCTTTTTTTGCTAGCAAGATATAATGTTGATTGTTAAAACAGAAGAGAAGATGTATTGCGTATCTTTTCTACACAGCTATATATATATAAGCAAATGTATGTTTAAACATTGTTCTGACGATGGATGAGCCGAAATAGCTATCAACTATGTCTTATAAAATTTTATAGAACTAAAATACATTGCTATTTTTTCACCGTGTTTTATATCAAGTAACATTTGCTTCTGTTGTTATTCAACGCTTAAAAAAATAAACAAATGTTAATTAAATGTTAATAAGTGCAAATTTAAAAAATCGTTAAAATGAAACCAATGTAATAAAAAATGAACATGGTTACATATTGAAACATTGCTTTGTGAAGTTCTTAGTAAAATCAAACTTTTCCCGTACAACCGTCAGAATTAAAGAAGAAAAAAGCGCTGCGAAACGAAAGCTTAGCACTAATAAGTTACAATGTAATACGCCCCATGCGAAAGCTTCGAGTCTTGTTATTAACAAGGGTGGAACAAACTTTTGCAGAAGGCTTTTTTTTTTTACGCTTTGTTTCGCCAACAAAAGAAATACGGAAACAGTACTACTGCTGCACGCAGGTTTGCCCTTCGATGGGCCGGAAGTAGAAATAACTAGAGCCTCTTCGTCTGGAAAAGCTTCCACTCGGTTCGAGAGATACAGCTTTTAAAGTTTTTAGTGTCTTTTGTCACAATGCTGATTTTTTGTGAACAATATGCTACATGCACAGTTAATTTTATTTTTCATAAATGCAGATTTTTTCATCAAAAACGGATAAATAAAATTATTTTTTTTTGTTGGTAGTACACATAACGTACACCAATGTAAATTTTAGATTCAGATAGACAGCTTTCGGTAGCCTTTGATGAATTTAAGATAAAGGTGTGATATTGTTTTGAACATTAGTTTTTTTATAAAAAATTTCAGCAGTTGCTTGATCAATTATAAAAACTCAATGATGAACTAATTTCTTTATAATTCGCAAGAATGAATGAACAAACTCTATAAGAAATCAACTTTTCTCAACGATAAAGTTAAGTTAACTTACTCATTAAGTTTCTTATATCAACTTACTAATAATGCAACAAAATATTTAATTTTAAAATGCTTCTTTTGAAGAGGGCATAAGCCGAAAGCGTTTTTAAATATATACCTTATAATATTGCTATTTTTTCACCATTTTATAATGACTGCCAGTTCAATCAAAAACAGAATTAAAAATTAGTAAAATATATAAAGAATATTATTTGATAGTTAAGTTATCAATAATGAATGTACTACCGAAAAATATTTGACATTATGTGAATATATATATGAATTTGTATGTCTTTGTGTCAAACCTTTTAAAACAAGGAATATATTTCAGAAAATTCATCACATGAAAATTTGTGACCGGATATGCTTAGGTTATTAATAAATCATTTGATGTTAGAGTAAGTGAGTGAGTATACCTTTTCTACACAGATATATATAAAGATAAGTAAATGTACGTTTAAAGATATTTTTGATTAGGGGGTAAGCCAAATGAGTTATTTACTATATACCTTAAGAATTTTGTCAAACTCAAACATATTGTTATTTTTTCACCGTGTTATAATGGTGTTCTACCGTGTAAATATCAATTCAGTCGATAAATACATCCGTTATTAAATTATTTACATATGTGTTGTATGAACACGTCCATATCAGTTGCTTTTCAAACTAATTAAAAAAACTTATGGACATATGAAAATCGTATAGCTAATTTTAATTCTTTTGACTCCTCATATATACCTATATATTTTCAAGTATGTTTGTGTCTTTGATTTGAAGTATTTCTTTTCAAAAAACTGGAAAATTTATGAAAGAAAGTTTTTAGAAAAATACTGACGGTTCAATGGAAAAGTTTGAATGCAGAAAATATATAAATGAGAAAGTTTTATATTTCACACGGTTTCTGTTAAATCACGTTTGTTTCTGAAATTTAGAGCTTTCATTTTCAGGTTCTCTACTAGCACTACGATAACACTTTAAGGCTTTCATATGTCACAAAAGAAATTTTGACGACAATGTGAAATTTGAACAATGCAAACTATTAGGTTTAGATATTATATAATAGCGAATTTCGTTAGAGTAAACCCTTCTTCGTTAATTTTAATACCGAATCAAAAGCTTGGTTACACATTTTCATTTTCATTATATCATAGCTGTCGAATGAATAAAAGCAAAATAAAACTTCAATAAAAAGCTACATTGAATATTTTACAAAGGTAAAGAATCAAACAGAAATTAAAATTTTGATGAATGACTGTTAGACATTAATAATTTCTTATCACAATCCTCACACTGTAAAACACTGTTGTGACACTGTAAAAACTCATGCACTTTTGAAGAACATATATCACTTAACTGTAAAGAATTGTCCCAATAATTAATACTTTTGGTATATAGACGATTCTAACTTTTTATTGTGCGTCAGTTCTGTTTCATACGTGTGACAGAATGCCTGAAGATGCCGAAACGTAAAACCCGGGTCGTTATTGAAAAAACTTGTGGAATCGTACAAAGTTGTAACAATTCAAATTTTATATTGAAATTCCATCAAGCCCCTTCAGTATATATCATACATTAAATTAAACAGTAGTTAGAATTTTGATGTATAATATGTACTATAATACATTAATAATTTCTTGTCAAAATGCAGTGTATACATACACATTCTTTATAGAAATTGATTTCTAAGAACCCAAAAAACATTTAAATGTTTTACGTTTTAATTATATTATGTTCAATAAAAATTAAGTGTTTTTTTATTTAAAATATCATGCCCTTCCATCAAGAAGTGACAGTTAACACATTAAAAGTGATATTTAAGTATAATAAAACAGACAGTTACAAAATACCATAAAATACAACACAAAATTCAATAGTTTTACGAAATAATATTACATTGCGGACCACCTAAAAATCTCCGCGACCACCAGTTGAGAAACTAGTATTTATATGATTGACTCGATTTCAATAGAAAATTCATTATTTTATTTTACTAGTCATATTTCTCTTCAACTTTTGAATTCTTTTTAAAATCTTAACCTGTCAAACAACCCTTGACAAAGTGCTTTTTTTATGAATATGAAAAACGCAATTACTATACTGAGGATCTTATAATTATAAATTACGCGCTTTTGAATATCAACGTAACTATCAAGGGAGGTTTTTACAGCAAAATACATATTATATTCCCCGCCATGTACCAACGTTAAAAGTATCAACGCAATATATTTTATATTTTCCACCGCCTCAATCTGGCAAGAGTAGGTACTAGCTTTTAAATTTTGTATTTCACGTGAAAAGATGAAATCGTAAAAAAGCTCACTTAGGAATTCTCGAATCTCAAAAGGTATTCTTCTGATACTGCGGGAAAAAGAAAATTCTTTTAATAGTTTACTTTTATGCAGTGCCAAAGTGAAAAGGAAAATGAATTATGCCAACTTCTTAATGAAAACTTTCCGAGAAATTGACAGCGCGGAAAATGAAAGCTTTGATTATTGAATCCAGATTTATTAAGTGATTGTTATATAATACAATAACAAGCAAAGAGTGAAAGGAAAAACTGATTACTTTGTGCAAACTCAAAACAAAGTGTACGTGTATATTAATCCACCGATGTCTAACGTCTCAATAGTTAAGACGGCATAATGCAATATATTGATTCTTGAATAGTAACACTGTTATAATTTTAGGATCGCTTAAATGTTCAACTGTTAGTTTTTAGCTCAAAATTTTGTACAATGTCTTGCCTTTTGTATATTTTATCAATCGATAATTCTCGTGATAAGTAAAACCACTCCTGGTTATAAAAAATATTATTGAAATAGTACTTAAAAATGTGTTTTATTGTTTAAAATAGAATGATTTCCCACCTAAAAGTGACAATTAACATTTAACAAGTGATTTAATAGTTTTGTTATTATTTGAATTGCATCATATAATACTACAAAATTGAACATTGTTCTATTTTAAATTGTTTGTTTTAATTTATGATATCGACTGAAGGTATATTGATTGAATTGGCATTCACTTGGTAGAACTCCCTTATAACACGGTGAAAAAATAGCAATGTATTTTAGTTCTACAAAATTATTTTTAACAAATATAGTTGATAGCTATTTCGGCTATTGCTATTTTTTCACCGTGTTCGACTGAAGATACTTGATAGAATTTCAACAACAAATTTGAATTTTTACAACTCTGTACGATTCCACATGTGTTGTCTCTAACGACCCGGGATTCGCCTTTCGGCATTTTCAGACACTATATCACACGGATGTAATAGAACTGACGTACAATAAACAGTTAGCATCGTATATATACCGAAGGTATTAGATTACAGGAAAACACAGACCCCAAGGCAAGCAGTAAATGGCAGCTAAAACAAATTTAATAATATTAATCTTAAAATAATTAACACAATTGCCAGTGAATTTTCATAAACGATCTTCTTATTATATAATCTACGAATATTAAAATATTAATTGTTTTTTTTTTATTTTTTTTAGAAATACCTACTTATTTCAACAAGTGTCAACAGTTTAAATTTGATTTTGAAATTCCAACAAGTGTCTTCATCCATATTATAAATTTTCTAATTGCACTATTTTTTCATTCAGCAATGTTCCCAATCAAAACGGTTTCGCTTTTACACTGTTACGGTTTTGTCGAAAACGAATACCGTTCTTAGGCGTATTTTGTTCGGTTGTGCGTGCAGTAAAATTCGTCAATTTACTGCACGTTAAGAAATCCAATAACACACGCAGTATGAAATAATATATCAAACTTTGAAAGTATGCAAAATGAATTTGTATAAGTTGTGAAAAACTAATCGTACTAAATTTTAATCGTAGATGAAGTCTTCTGTTTCATCCTAGAAGTTTCTTAATCTCTATATCTCAACTGCGCCCTAGATTAGGAATCAGGCGAATGATGCGGTCATTGAAAGCGAAGAAGGGATAAATGATCCACTAAAATGGCTACCTTACAAAACAAAGGGAAACCTTCACCAATTCTATCAAGTTGTGTTAAATCAACGTTCCTGATAAATTCAGTTATTTGAATTTTCATTGTATCTAAATTAATCAACGAAATAGGATGAGCTTTGTAAGCTCAATAAAAGTTCGAGAATCATCAAAAATCTGTTGTTGAAAATCCACGCTTAGTCAAATTTAAATTGCTACAACTTCGTACAATTCCACATGTTTTGTCACTAACGACCCGGTTTTCGCCTTTCGGCATCTTCAGGCATTCTATCACACGGATTCAACAGAACTGACATATAATAAACGGTTAGCATCGTTTGTATAACAAAGTTATTAATTACAGGCGAAGTTATTATTCTTAGCCGATGCTAACTGTTTATTGTGCGTAAGTTTTGTTGCGTCCGTGTGATAGAATGCCTGAAGATGCCGAAAGGCGAAACCCAGGTTGCTAGTGACAAAACATGTGAAATAATATAAAGGTGTAATAATTCAAATTTGAAATTTAAATTCCATCAAGCAACTTCAGTCGATATTATAAATTATCGACGCTAACGTTGGGAATATAATTTTATAGAAAACAGCAATAACTATGTATATTTCATAATAAATTTTCAAGTTTTGTTTAAACCAGTCTTCCCAACTGATGGTCCCCACCATTACATCTTTTCTTCTGTTGTAACCTCCTAGTTTTACAGAAGACTTATTGTGTTTTGTTTTCTACGCCGCTATGTATAGATAAGTAAATGTAGGCTTAAACATATCTCTGATGAGGGCGTAAGCCGAAATAGCTATCATCGATATACTTTTTTCCTCCGTGTTATAATGGAGTTTCAATCAATGACTAGTAATAATTTTATGTTGAAAATAATGCACGTTTTACGTGAAGGAAACTAAAAATGAACGCTTGTTTGAATTTACGAGAGTAAGGAAATGGACAGAATAATTATAACTCAGGAATAAATGTTTATTGTAATACGTGAAATTCGTAGAAATTGTCTTAAAGAGGTCAAAAACGAATGCCAACATTGCAAAGCATTGTTGTGACAGCAAGCCAAGCGTTCAGCTTAATTCAGAGAGGCATCTCATATTTTGAAAGCTCCTAACCCATAAAGCAAATGCTCTGCGCTCATCCTCTCTCTCTGTTTCAGTTTAAAGTTTTGAGTAAACAGCAAACACAGTAGAGCAACAATTCCAGAGCTTTTCGTTGAGTAACATCCGTGTTCTGTTTTCCTCATAACTTTTTATTCAATTTAACTTGCAATGATAAGACAGATTTGTGCCACACTGTTTATTGCATTGCCTTATTTTGTCTCGGAAATAACGTTAAATATACATACATAATAAAATTTAATGAATTATTTATAATGTTGACTGAAGGTGCATGATGGAATCTTAACATCAAAACTTATCACAGGTAATTGATTGTGATTATTATTAAATAAATATTGTAGTACTGAAAGTTACTTTAGTTGTTTGTTTCGATACCTAGCTTAGTAGGTATGTGCTGTTTTAATTTAGCTTCACATCACGACAAATAAATTTTTCTGAAACTTTTTACGGTTCCACATGTTTTGTCACCAACAATCCAGGTTTCGCCTTTCGGCATCTTTAGACATTCTTTCACATGGATGCAACAGAACTGACATGTGACGTAGTATAGAATTTTTTTTATGACGTTATCAATTCATTGAAATAATCTCACGTAAAGAATATAACTTGATTACAATAATTCACCTCCGTTTATCAATAAAATTTGGTATATAACCAATGATTATTGTTAATTGTGTATCAGTTCTGTTGCATCCGAGTGATAGAATGACCGAAGATGCCGAAAATCGGATCTCGGGTCGTTAGTGACAAAATATGTGAATTCGTACAAAGTTTCAACAATTCAAATTTGTTATTAAAATTCCACTAAGCACTATCTATCGATATCATGCATCTATATGATAGAATGCCTGAAAATGCCCAAAAACAAAACCCGGGTCGTTAGTGATAAAACATGTGGAATAATAGTATATATGCTTTTTTTGTTTTAAATATATGTTAAAGACGTCCCGTAGTGAAAACCTTGACACTATCTCAGATTTAATAAGCTGAATGACTTTTTATAATTGATGGCATAACATTGATATATTTACTAACTTAAATGTCTTCACTGTGAAAATATATATTAAAATATCAATCGCAATGCTGCGTAAATAAACAATATTCAAATCAATGATTTAAATATCTATACAATTTGATAGTGTTGCCTTTTTTAACTGGCCATTTTATCTATTAGTCAAACGTCTCCTACGAAGTGTGAAGTTATGACTAAAGACATAAGAAAGGATCTCTTCAGCTAAACCAAATAATAAATAAGTACAATTTAACATATAATAGTATTTTACCAAAATGTACCAACACCAATTATCTTATCGTACAACAGCTTTTATTTTGACATTCAAATTTTAAAAGCTTTTAATCAGCAAACACTGCCGCGCGTAAAAAAGTCCCTGAAGCATGATATTATTGTAAATAAAAAAATACACTTTTGTGTTAGAAAAAAATTATCTTTTAATACTATTTTTTTTTAAAAAAGATCTTATTATTTTTATTTAAATATTTCAATAAAAGCTGCATTAAAAATCACTCGGGTGGTGTTGACAATTTTGGTTGTAAGGAATGTTTTTTATTAATTCTTTTTTAAAACCAAATTTTGCAGGGTGAAGCATGTAGAAATGTTTTTAATTAAAAATAATATACAATCGAATTCATCGACTTATTACAACATATGTATATATATTGTATATATCAACACCATAATTATGATGAAACAAGTATATATTTTATCATATATCTAAGATTTTTTTATCCATTTCCGCTTTTAATGAGGAGCATACTGCCTTTCAATAGAAGTATATTAAGAAAGAAAACAAGCTTTTAAAGATGCTTTTTATACAGTGGCTTAACCTTTCTTTGTACAAAAATGTTTGGATAGACGACAAAAGACTGAGATAGAACATTTTCCAATTTACTCGTTTTTTGTCACACCAAAGTTTATTATTTCGTCAGCAATTCTGCTTAAATTATTGACACGTTAAATATTTTAAATTAATTTGTTCGGTTATTTTTGAGAGTAAAAATAAATACTTTTTTGAAAAACTGTGTCATAAATAGGTATTATGGTAATGTGGCAAGTATTTGGAACGTCAAATGATTTTTTTCGTAAATCTGGCTGAATTTGTAGAATGGCGTTTGTTTTATTGACTTTGAAGGCGTCAATTGTTTTTGGCTGATTTGTAAAGACTTTTAATTTAACACAATTACAAAATAGAAGTCTTAAGGCGTTAAATCGCACGATATCAGTAGCCATTTGCATTTTTACAAATCTCTAATGCAGAATGTTATAAACTTTTATGGTTATTCGCGTACACTATGAAATAATCAACAACAAACTTAACAGATGTCACTTTAACAATATGGCTGTTATAAGCGAACAAATAATGAACGTTTATATTAAAAGACCCTTTACATTTATCAATAATCGCTTAATTAGGAAGTTTTTAACCATACTCAGTTTTTCGCTGTGTATTTTTTCTGATTGAATCTTAATGTTCATAGACTTTTGTGCAAATTTTTAATACAACTTATTTATTACCATTTCACCATTCGTTACTTTAATCACAATAATAATAGAAAACATGTTTAATAAACTCATAATTATTAAATACGCATTAAAAAATACATTGTAGTAGTAAATTTACTCCGGTTAAAGCAATATGAAGTTAAACTCGGGGAAAAAAACATTTTAAATGGACGATGAAAGTATCTCGATAAAAAAATAAAGTCCCTTGAAAAAATATGAAATGTGAGGCTTCCAGAGTAACACAAAAGTCTAAGAGGGATCGATACTAAAATATGTACTATGAGCTTTCCGCCTATCTTTGAGTCTTTTTGTTTTCCTTAATGCCACTGGTTTTTCTAATCTCGCCTTTGCAAAGCTCGGTCTCGGTGGTAAATTTGAATGTTGTACTTTTTTCTTCCAAAGCAAAGAGCTTTTGTTTTAATCCTGCTAGAATACAACCTGAAGAGCTTTTAAAGCGGGCAGATACATCCCTCTCACTTGCAGAAGTTGAACCTGCTTCACCCCCTGTGTGAGTTTGACATTTTTCTCCATCTTTTCATCCCCCTGTCAACATTTCCGGCGAAGATAAAAGTGATTCAATTCTTCTTTGAAAATTAAGCCTTTATTTACAGTTCTTGCAGTTGAGCCAAGGAACTCAAAATATAAAAGATAAATTGTATCTATTTCGCAAATATGTGGCATGAACGGCGACAGTTCTGCTAGTAAATTTTTTTTAAACTGCTGATTGATAGTTTTTTACCTACTCCAGTAAAAAAAAGTCACTTCTTACGGGTTCGTTTTTAAATAGACTTAGATTAATTGGTTATTTCACTGACTTTATTATTTAACGCCTGTTTTATCTTTTCAACCTATTGTTAACTGTGCAAAAAAAGCACGCTTTTAGGTGCTGTGTATTCAATACGAAACGTACAAACATGAGTAATATAGAACACACATTTACACTGAAAGGATTAAAATACACTTAGAATAAAAAGAAACAGTTAGTACAACTTCTATAATTTATTTTATGATCATGACCGGTTTCGCTCATCGAAAGCATTATAAACTGATAATAATTGGCACAAATACCAAACAAGCCCACTTGTATAAAATTTTGAGTTAAAAGTAAGCAGGTACATAAAACCAAAGGTCAAAGAATAAAAAAAAACAATTTACTGGAAGTCATATAATATACGTTCAATTTAAGCAGATTAACATATCTATCAGTTGATAATGCTCGTGTTAGGCGAAACCTGGTCTGATCTTAAAACAAATTCTGGGAATAGTACTAAAATGTGCTTTTCTCATTTTAAATATATTAGATCTTTGAATTCATATGAAGAAGTGATAGTTAACATAATTTATGATAATGACTGAAAGTGCTTGATGGAATTTCGATATCAAATCGAAATTGTTACAACTTTGTACGATTCAACATATTTTGTCACCAACGACCCGGATTTCGCCTTTCGGCATCTTCGTGCATTCTATCACACAGATGCAACAGAACTAACAGCTTAGAACTGACTGTTGTAACAATTCGAATTTGATAATTAACATTATATATATATAAGACTTTGAAAAATAGTAATAAACTCAATTTCATTGCCTGAAATCATTTGAATTTCAACAAATTATCTTCTTGCGGCTCATACGTGGTTGTTTTTATTGTGTTTACAATTTTATACGATGCGTAAATATATGAAGGCGCAATAACAGGAATCTTTATACAGTATTTGTAATTACATTACATTTTAAAATATAATTACACATTCTAGGGCCGAAGGGTTAAGAACGTAAAATGTTTTCAATAATACTTAGTACCTTCTTTACAAAAGAATCGTTCAGTTTTATTGGGTAAGAAAATGTTGTGTTACCGAACGATTACTGACATTAAATGTTCGGTTAATAAAATATATTGAGTGAAAATTTATGATTCATTTTATTTCATCTGATTCTCAAATGTTAAAAAAAATCTATTCGATATGGTAACTGTCTGTGATGGCAGTTATGTTATGTTAGGCGTAGTTATTTCCGTTTCCATTACCGTTACTGTACAATTTTTTTTTGTTTCTAAGCAAACAATGATGCGTTTTCCTTTCTTCATTTGAGACAAAAATCAGTAACGCTTCGTTACTGGCGTGTCCTGAATATGACAGGTCTTTTATGTGAACATTGATATACCAGCATGCCTACAGTATTTTCATATCAACAAAATCGTGTATCCTAAATTGCATTCAGGTTACTAAAGTTATAATATATATCACAAAACTTTACTGCTGTAAATTATTTATACAATTTTAACGCTTGCTTTCAGTCTGATACTTCAGACGTTTATCCCATACCTAATTTTGGCGTCGGCTTGAGTAATGCATTAAAATGTCGGAGTGCGAAATTTATCGACGCGTACAAAACTGAGAGATTGATAAAGCAAGACAAAGCTCATTTATTTATAGACTACAGTGAAACCTCGATTCCACGTTTTTCAAACGACTCTAAAAACACAATGAAAAATGCGGGAAACGAGGAATGCGAGAAAGCTTAAAATAACAATAAAAGTTCCTCCCCCTTTCAATTTACAAAAAATGGTAAATATGAGAGGGTTTTATAGAAGTTCTTTGGTTAGTACATAAAATTCTGTAAGATTCAATGTCTTAAAACTCACAAATTGTATTGACAGATTTATTTACTAAAACAGGTCACTTGGGATAATATTTGAGACGGGATCGTAATATTTAGACGATAGATCTAGGAAATCGATACATCAAGGAACGGTAAATGTGGAACTATTTAACATCGTTCTTATGGGTTTTTGACGGGACTATAAAAAATGAACGATCCATCCGGGAAAACGTATTATTCGAGAATTTATAACGGTCAATCGGGGTTTCACTGTATATACAAACAAACAAAATAACTGAATTTGTACCTTGATCAGTAATGTCACAATTTTATTTCTACTAATGTTTCATTTCTATCAACAGTCTAACCACATGATAAAACCTTTTAGTATTGAATAAGCTTTCAACAGATTTTTCCCGTTTTTTGTATGAAGTTAATATAAATAAACTTCAAAGGGTTTTTTTTTGTATAATGTGTTTCAGTTCATAAATGTATTTAAAGAGTATAATTCAATATATTATCTTAATACTAGAGCTTAGCTCAGATTTAATCGTATATGATTTTAATATTCATAATTCAGAAAAACGTTGTAAGCTTTATATCACAATGTCAAAAGTTCACGCGAGCTTTTAGTATAACATATAAAATATTTTAATGCCGTTTTTTGCACGGTCTGTTTGTTCTAGACTATTTATTTAATAATTTAATACCTTTGTAGACTCATAACGTTTGTATTCCGACATTTGTATTTTAATAATGGCTATAATTTTAGCGCCATCTATTTGAGTACGTTCATGAAGGGTGTGTCATATAAAAGACCATAAAACGATTCGTGAATACGTATTACGTATGTATATCTGATTGAAAATTATATGGACCATTAACAAAATAAAAATCAGCTGCGAAACTTTTTTTATGGGCACACTGTATTCTACAAGTAATTATTTTTTGGCATTGACAGCAGTTTCATCAAACAAAGATACGAGAATTAAAAAAAATACTTTTATGTATTTTAATAAGAGTAATTTAGTAAAACTGTTTCATAATTATATAAGCAGTAGGGGTTTCTTTTTTTCTTTAAATAACATTTTTTAGTTCTTATTTTTTCATAATTAATTTTTCATGATCAAATTATACACATTATATACAAAATATTGTGAAAATAACTACTAAAAAAGGTGTTTTTATTATTTAAAATATCATACATTTCCATCAAAGAAGTGACAGTTAACACATCAAAAGCAAGAGTTTCAATAAGATATAAATCAAATTAAAAACAAGGTTCACAATTTGCAAATCACTTTATTAAGGAATCGCATATGTAACATAAATTTAAGCTCAGTGCCTTAAGATTACGCGTTAACATCTTTGTAATAGAGGTTGCAAGATGACGGCTTTAGAACAGCTGGAAAACAACAGATATCAATTGTCACACGAAATGTTAAGCGAACTGACCAATATAAGTCTTTCGCCATTTCTCAGACCATTGCGAAAGGTTAATGCATTTCTGTAATAAATCATCTCACGGCAGTATTTAAGCTTACTGCAGCACCGCTTGTTTGGTTTATTTTATATATATAATTTTAGTTTTATTGCTAGCACAATATAAGCTAGGTTGTTAGGACAGAATAGAAGATGTATTGTAAACCTTTTCTATACAGCTATATATAACTGAGCCAAAATAGCGATAAACTATATTTTATAAAATTTTAAAGAACTAAATTAACTTGCTATTTTTTCACCGTCACATAATGGAGTCCTACCACGTATTTACTTGGTAGAACTCCAATTTCATCAATCAAATTCAGTTATTTCATATGCTTTTTTTATATTATGCGAATGATTTTTTTTTATTTACTTATCTCAATCTGGAGTGAAATTGCAACCCTACACCAATACATCAATATTTGACATGACACCAAATAATAGGCAACATGGACAAAAACGCTTTTCAACTCCCAAACTAATAAATCTATTTAAGATAAGTTTATTAAAAGACAAAATAATCCATTTTTTTTTAAAATAGGAATTTTAAACAATCTTTTGAAATAAATACCATTTCAATCAGTTTTTAATTATTAACTTAAAAACGATTTTTTTCAGTTATCTTTCTTTTATTGTCAATTGAATTCGATTCGAGAATTGAAGTTTTTTTTTTTCATTTCGAATCCTGAGTTTTATTTTTTATTTTTACAAAGAATTGATATTAAAAGCATGACGTATATTATTTCTGTCTTAAATCAGTTATTCTCGTTTTTTTACAGCGTCGGGTGAACCTTACGTAGAATCAATAATATAATGATAATTTTAATATTAATATCAGCTAACCATATTAAAAACAGACTGTAAGTTTCGCTTGGCAATAATTTTATCTTACATTAACATATTTTATTACACTCTTCTTGTAACATTTTACAGTTATTCAAATGTAGTAATATAATTTATAATACCGTAATAAAAACGCTAATATCATGGGCAAATTGAAGCTCTTCTCCGAAATTTCCCGCCTACAAATTCACTGACTATAAAAGCTATTATTTCAGGTTGAATGGAAAGGTGTGCAATTAAATGATTGTAATATTTAAACGGCGTAAAGGTGGAATTTAATAGTCCGGTTTTTTCAGGTGAGCTTTCGCTCCACTTGCAATTTTGAAAACCTTTAAATCATTCTATGTTCGTTTACGTTTCGGTACCGAAATTCCGACACGTAGACTGGTATCAAAAAGCAAGAAAACACACTTTTTAATACCTGAGTATACATATCGTCAACCTTTCTTTAAATATAATTTATTATATCGACTGAAGGTGCTATCAAATTAGAATTGTTACAACTTTGTACGTTCCCACATGTTTTGTCACTAATGACCTGGATTTCGCCTTTCGGTATCTTCAGGCATTCTATCACACGGATGCAACAGAATTGACGTAAAATAAACAGTTAGCATTATAGACAATGTTAATACCGAAGTTATTAATTACAGAAAAACACACACCCCAAGGCAAGCACTAAATGTCAGCTAAAAATAAATTTAATAATATTAATCTAATAATAATTAACACAATTGCCTGTGATAATTTTCATTAATGATCTTGTTAATGAGTCATTCTTGAAATGACCTCTCCTAAATTTTGAATTTGCTATAAATATTATTTTACATAATATTTTCAATAATTACAATAATCTAAAATCAAAAACAAAATAAATTCATTTATTTAATTGGAACCTACTCATAAAGACTTCATGACCAAAGGTTTATAATATATAGTGATATTTTATGATATCGACTAAAGGTGCTTAATAGAATTTCAAAAGTAAATTTGAATTGCCAAAACTTTTTACGATTCCACATATTTTGTCAACGACCAGTGGTTCGTCTTCAGGCATTCTATCACACGGATGCAACAGAACTTACAATTTGACAGAATATGGTATAGTTTGAAAGCATAAGACTTAATTTGTATCTGTGAATGACACGTGCTTAGTTGAATTAAGTTTATATTTTATAAACAAAACTAAATCGTTATTTTTCTGATTAAAAGAAGTGTTTCTGATGAAATCAGACACAATGGCGACTCATATGCATGTCATGTTTTCTGGTAAACATTTATAATAAACGAGAAAAGAGTAATCTTTTATAAAACCTAACTAAATAACTTTGCTGCATCTTTGACAAAATAAAAGCTTTATTTATAGAGCTTACGGCTTCACACAGAATGTAAGCTGTACTCAATTTCTATAAGCTCTTTAAAAATTTCTTTTTTCTGCACTTTTCAACTCTTACATTAATTTGCGTTTTCGTTATAAATTTCTTTTCTGAAATTGCTGAAAAAAATATTCTCACAATAACGTTGACTTCTATGAGATTTCAATATTTAATTAAAATTTTTGAAACTTTGTGGAATACCTGGTGTTTTGTCATTCACGACAATGGTTTTGTTTTTAGCATTTATTTTATATTATATCAAACGCATTCAATAAAAAACAGTTTGGGTCGCATATATAACAAACATTTACTCAAAAAAAAATACTGACCCTTAACTTAGGACCTAAAAATAATTCTTATTACTACTAATTTGATTTTAATAACTTCTTATTCTAGAAAATATAATTTAGCATACAATACTGCCTGATTTTACTTAAATTAGGGTATTTTTTATATATTAAATTGGTGAAGCATTGAGTCTCTTTCATCTCTTACATATTGATTTATTGTTTATTATTCTGACGTTACCGGCAAAAGATATTCGCTGCAGAGCTGAGTTATCCACAGTAAATCAGGTTCACCTGGATATTTATGTATGTTTTCTTATAAAATACAGTGAGTGATCGGTTATCGAACAGTTTGGACGGCGAAAAAACTGGACAAAAACACATATTTGGACAAGGAACTAAAATGATCTTTTTGATCTTTTTATTCTATCTGCAAAACTAATCGACGTAATCGAATATCGGTCAATTTGGATAGCAAGCATAGTCTTGAACAAATTATATTCGTTGATTGAATTGGCATTCACTTAGTAGAACTCCATTATAACACGGTGAAAAAAATAGCAATGTATTTTAGTTCTACAAAATTATTTTTATTTTTAACAAATATAGTTGATAGCTATTTCGGCTCACGCCATCGTCAGAACTATGCTTAAACTAACATTCGAAATAGCTATCAACTATATTTGTTAAAAATAAAAATAATTTTGTAGAACTAAAATTATGTTCGTTAACTGATCATCTACCGTATATTAAAATCGAAAGATACATACAAACGCAGATTAAAATACACAAATTCACATAAAATTATTGATGAATTAAACTAAATAAGATCATTTTCAAGATGCAGTGGTCGCAAGTCTCGGTGGAATTGAATATGTGTTTGTAGAACACCAAATTTTATTGTTCATAAAATTTATCGATTGAATTGGCATTTACTTGGCAGAACTACATTAAAACACGGTGAAAAAATAGCATTCTATTTTAGCACGGTGACAAAAAATAGTAATGTATTTTAGTTCTACAATTTTTTTTTGAGTACAGTTGATAGCTATTTCGGCTCACGCCATCGTCAGAACTATGCTTAAACTAGCATTTGCTTATCTTTATATAGCTGTGTAGAAAAGGTACACAATACATCTTCTTCCCTGTTTTAACGGCCTAGCTTGTTACTTTCTCGCAATAAAAATAAAAAATTTCAAAACTATTTTAATTAATATTAATAAGCTTGACAGAAGCGGTATTTTATCCGTTTATATCAGACAGACAGGTAAAAGTATATCTACTCGAGCTAAGGAACATATAAGATCATTCAATAGTAAAGAAAACAGATTCACAATTCGCTAATCACGTTATAAAGGAATCACATAATATAAATTCAAACTCAGCGCGAACAAGTGTTTGCATCTTTGTAACAAGGGTCGCAGGATGACGGCTGGAAATCAATAGACATTAACTATCACAAAGGATTCTTAACGAATAAACTAAAATATTGTCTTCTCATTAATTAACCCTCTCCACCTGTGTACCTTTTCTACACAGCTATATAAAGAAAAGCAAATGTTCGCTTAAACATAGTTCTGACGATGGCGTGAGCCGAAATAGCTATCATCTATATCTTGGAAAAAAAGAGCTAACCTAGCTTATTTCCTGCTAGCAGTAAAAAAAAAAAAATTGTAAATGAAACTTAAAAGGCGGCTGTATCAATAAGCTTACTTATTGCTCGGAAATGGTTTATTGAATGAGGATAGTTTATAAAATTTCAAATGAAATGAACGAAAGTTAATTTTAAACATAGATGACTACATCTCGCTCCGGAAATCACTTGTTTAGAGATTAATTCCGTGGTGAATGTTGCAACTAAAATCCATGATATAATTAACATATAAAAAAAATTCGTGGCATCATAAGAGCTAATATTTTTAGATTGAGTAATTTAAAGCCTCCCCAATTCCAGTGTACCTTAAATGACAGTTGACCCCATGAATCAACCAGCATGCGATCCTCGATCCACTATAGACCGGTTGCAAGTACCAACGTCGACAAACCGACGTGGTTTTTTGCGGGGCAGCAAGGTGGCCGAGTCACACGCCCGCAATTTATTGCCGAATTACGTTTTTTACTCGCTTTATAATGTGCCAGCAGTTGGGGTGTTGGCATCGACACTTTACATCGTGTAATTTATACGTGTTTTCATTTCCCTTTAGATTTATTTAAACAGTAAAATTGCTCGCGTTTTATGCTATTATCTGGGTCTAAAAAGTGTACCGAACTAAGCAAATATGTGGAATATAATATTATATATCTGTCGCGTCTAAAACCAAAAATTAACATATTCAACGTTTGTCGAATATACAGCACTAAACTACAAATAGTTTCATATAAATTTAGCTTCCCCAGCGGGAAAAAAGAAAAATTTAACCGCTTTAATGCCGAGCGTACATTAGTATACAATATGCTAAATAGCCACCATTACCAAGATTACATAAATGGAAAAGTATTAATTAAAAAAAATCTATTGACAAAATCAATATTTATTTCATGTATTGATACACATTGGTTTAGTAAAAAATTTTATATACAGCAGAAAAAAAATAAATAAAAGATTTATAATTGTAATCTGTACTAGGTTATGATTTGGCACGCAATTGAAAAGCACTTTTTCAGCGTACCGAATAAATGAACATTTGTTTTTTAAGTATTATAAAATATATTTGTTCTTACAACAAATTTTCAGTCTCAAAATACAATATATCAATACTTGGTAAAAAAACACAAAAATTTCAATATTTATATAAAAATAGATTTTTTAGAACTAAAATGCATTGATATTTCTTCACCGTGTTATATTGGAGTTCTACCAAGTAAATGCCAATTCATTCAATAAAATTACAGAACAAAAAATTTCGAGACTATAAAAAACATGTATTAAGACTTAAAATATTTTTCTTCATTCAATGATATTATATCACAACAAGTTTTGAGAAAATTAAAAGAAAATATTAGGACCTAGAATGTTTTTATTTTTAAGATTAAAAAATATAGTCTACATTATTTTATAACAAGTTCCTTTATAATGAAAAAAAAAATGGTATAGAGATAAAAATTGGCTGGTGTTAAAGTAACCAGCTAGGCCGTTGGAACAGGAGAAAGGATGTGTTGGGTGCCTTTTCTCCACAGCTATATATAGATAAGCGAATAGTTGTTTAAGCATAGTTCTGACGATGGGTGAGCCGAAATAGCTATCAACTATATTTTTTAAAAATAATTTTGTAGAACTAAAATACATTGCTATTTTTTTCACCGTGTTATAATGGAGTTCTACCAAGTGAATGCCAATTCAATCAATAAAGTTCTCAGTCTTATTTAACGGGTCACATTAGTGTCTAGGTATCAATAAACTTAAAGTGATTTTTAATATTAAAACAAAATTTTCGTTAAAAATACAATTACAGTTGAAAATTTCGTATTCATTTGCTGTTGTTAAGCAAAATTCTTTATGGATATTTATGGAGCAAAGTCGATAAATATATGTAATACCAAATATACGTCAAAGGGAAAATTCCATATAGCATTTTGAGTATTGGAAAAATACATTTTCTTATTTCAGAAAACGTGATTTAGCTCTTTTCTATGATTTATGCCGCAAAAGTTATTGGCCTAACCCGTCGACTTGACATTTACAGACAGGCCATTTAGCGTACAGCTCACTCCGAGAGAGTCTCAACCCCTCTTCGATCTCTCCTCTTCTCTTCTTCTATTCGAGGTTAAATTGCCTCATTCGGTAGCCCGTTGTAGTATAGTAAAAAACTCGGGGAAATGTAATGGTGAATAGGTAAAATTTTCAGAAAATCACCTTCGGACGTTGGTGATTTTTTTCAAGTGTTCTATTTACAAAACTAGACATAATTTTGTTAATAGGTCATTGACATACATCTTCATGCATTTTATTATATTCTTAAAAATATCTTACAGTTTTCTTGGCATATCAGTTCACATGAATTAAATGCGTGAAATTAATTATTAAGTGTTTTTGACTAGAAAATGTTTCATTATTTAAAAGTGCGTATAAGCTTAAAAATGTTAATATTTATATATTATACATTTGTTTCATTCTTTTAGCTATATAACATAAATATAAACAAAGAGCATTTTAAATAATAAAAACACATTTTTAGTACTTATTTCCAAAATATTTTTTTTTATCAGTACCGGTTTCGCTCATCATGATCATTATCAACTGATGCTAATAATTCAAAATAAATCATCTCCACCAAGATTCCAATTCCATTTTAGCCCGATGGTTGCCAGAGACGAGATATCTCATCAAATTGTTCAGTGTCCGTATTGCCACAGTCGAGATATCTCAGAACTACTTTTGGTAGCGTAAACTCAGTGTGACAATCCTCACTGTGAATGAAATTTTGAAACTGGTTAATTTCAAAAATAAACTCTCAAGCAACAAAAAAGGTTTTTTTTTAGACAAATTTTATTTATACCAAAACTGTTCGGCCTAGTAAGTAATGCGGCGTGATTTATTCGCGGCTACGAAAAGGTTAAATGTAAATTTGCTAAGAATAACAAAGTATTTATCTCCATGATTATCTATGCATTTTACATATATTAGCTGTTGTTTTCTTTCGTCAAAAAAATAAGTATAATCAAACTTTTCTAACGCTTTCTACTTTAATACTGTAGCGTTGTTAAAATTGTAAAAATTTTTAATAAGTACTATATTTATTAAATTTTAAATGTCTCTTGTTTTTAATAGCAACATTGTTATGTCAAATTGTAATGTTTTTCAAAACCGTAAATAATTAATCTGATTTTGATGTTACACTGCTACACAAACCATTTAAATATTTATTGTTTATAAAGTTTCTAGGGTAACATCAAATACAGGGGGCTTACGAAAGTGGCTAGGCGTCCGGATTTGACGGAAATGTTCCGACTTAGAATTTGCTATCCCGCACATAATTCCGGGTTTTACGAGACGGTATTGTTTAAATGTAACACAGTTTTGTGAAGAATTAGAGAGAATAATCAGTTAATGACAACGATTCTGTGATAAACAAATGATTGCAAGTTAGGGCTTATTTCAAAAGCTCAGGATCACTTGGACCTTCTGCAGAAAGTTTTGAGATAGACATAAATGAAAATTTTGACCTCATAAATTTAACTAGTGAAAGAAACGTTATTTATAATATTATATATTAAATTAATCATATCGACTGAAGGTGCTTGATGGGATTTCAGTATTAAATTTGTATTGACGAAACTTTGCGCAATTCTACATGTTTTGTAGCTAACAACACAGGTTTCGTCTTTCGGCATCGTCAGGTATTATATCACACGTATGCAACAGAATTATTTATCGCTTGATGATAGGAATAAAATATAAGAAATTAAAGAAGTCAACATACGATTAAGATAGGATAGTTCTCAAAATATTTTTGATGATTTACATAGTTCTAATGATGGCGTAAGCCAAAATAGCTATTGACTATAAACCTTACAAATTTTATTGAACTAAAACATAATACGTAGCTATTTTTTATCATGTTATAGTAGATTTTCCCCAAGTAAACATCAATTCAATCAATACATAGAACAATGTCAACTGACCTATGGCATTTTTATTATGACAACGAAATCGTCTTTTCCCAATACACTTTATAAAAATTATTAGCAAAAATTCTTAAAATAATATATTGCTTAGTGAGACCTAGATTTTCATCAATGTTTTATTCATTTATTATAAAAACATCTAACGATATCGTTTTATATCATCGATAAAGAACTTATGTTTGTATAGCTTTTAAAATATCAAATTATGTTTTATATTTTATTTGACATACATATATCAACGCCAGTGAAAATTAAAAACATGTTTCTGGAATCCATAGTGTTAATATTTTTAACACGAAACAAAGGAGCATTATTGTCGACATGGCATTTTGATTTTTTTTAAATGGACTTCACAATTCTAGTTTTTTCTTTTTTTTTTTTTTTTGTAAAAATACATTGAGAGCTTGCATGCTCTACTCAAGACATGAACCATTCATACAGTCAAAAAATATTCAGGATTTAGAATGGCTTAAAATTGTATTGTTAAAAATATCAAGTTTTCAAAAATGTAGCCGTATTATTGTCACGTTATAAAAATGTAATGGGAATTCTCTTTTTCAGTATCCTGTTACACAGTTACGGTTTCAGGGAAGCTTTTGTATCCTGAAAGCTTTTGCCGAAACTTTTATTTGATGAAAATCAAAATGCCAAATCATTTCATGCTTGGCAGTTGCGATGACATTTAAATACGCATTAAATATGGATATTTTGCCACTTCTAGCAAGAAAAGGGTACTCTATAATGGGCAACAATTCTGGTTTTACTCTTAGATGCGGAAAATTGGGATTTTCGTTTGATATTTTCATCACGTCAATGACTTAATTGTGTTTTTAAATTAGAAATAAGCTTATTACAACGAACGTTATATATTTTTAATAAGTAGAGTAGTTTTACAATATTTTATTAAAATAACACTTAAAAGCATATAAAACAGTAAAGCGGTCACATTAAAGTGTTAACAAATATACATAAAATAAATCGATATTTTTTTCTCTTACGATGCAAATCAAAATTCCAAATAAAAAATGTGGACTGTGTTCAAATTTCTGATTTCACAATAAATCTTGTATTTTATTTATGCTTGTTTGTATAATTTATGAATTGTCATTTTTTGAGTATAATTTTGTAATGATAAGATAAAAATATCAACGTTTTTCGGAGGTATAGGAAAAATTGAAAGAGATAGCAACCATCATATTGAATTCGCAGAGCATAGTGATTTGACATTTTAAGCTTATTTATGTGTGTGTTTGTTATAAACTTAAATCTAGCTTTTATACAAAGATACAAATGCTCTCACATTTTCAATTCTTTCATCTTAAAAGAGAATGATTCAATCACTGACTGATTTCAAACTCATCAAATTTTGGCAAAATGAAAATCAAAATGAGACAGTCTTTATATTAATTTAGATTTCATTTAAATGAGTATTTCAATGGAAGTTTTGTTTTTACAAAGATCTCATTTTGAACCTTGTAATTCTCAGGCTAAAATTTGATGTTTAATTGTTCAAACATGTAATTTATGTATTTACCATGCACGTTCATAGGCTGCATAATATTGACTGTCAAAAGAAATATACACCTATCCCTCGATTGACACAGTAGATAGGTTCCTGAGAAAAACGTGTAAATCGAAATTGTATTTTTGTATCGAAAAGTACGCAAAAACACATAATTTCGTTGTTTTCTATAACATATAAATAAAAAAAAATAGAAAAAGTATAAATATACATATTCTTTTATTTATATAGGGGAACAAAACAATGAAATCCAAAAGATTCATAAAAAAATATTGTAATGGTTGGTGGAATTTTTATCATTCATCACTATCACCAATCACTGTCAATCTCTTCTTCGTGACTGGTTCAAAGTCACTTTTATCACTCGAAATTATTTGTGCCGATTCAATGTTTGAATTAGAAACATTTACACCTCGAGGAGATTTGGTAATAAAATCCGTTATAAACATTTGCTTCGAATTTCTTGTTAGATCTTTATGGACCTCATCATATTGAGCCAAGCATTGATCACGTTGGAATTGAAGGGCTCGGTCAACATTTGAGTATTTTTGTACAATTTTTAATTGGTGTGTTTAAGCGAAAACGTGTAAAATAAGTACCGTGTAAATCGAGAAATATGTGCATTTTTAAGACGTGTAAAAGCGAAAACGTGTTAAACAAGTACCTTTTAAATCAAGGGATAGTTGCATTGTTAAAATAAAAATGTTACCTTTTCATTCAATCTCACACCCATATTCCATAATAAAATACTCTGAACATTTGCTCTGAACATTTGCTCTGAACATTGTAACCATAATCTTTGAAAACTTTTGTCTCAAAACCTCATTCGATTTTTAAAAGAACTTAAAATTATTTTTCCAATCAATATTCGGCCAGGTAAAACCAGAGTAACCTCTGTATATATTTTATGTCTGGGAATTATTAATCTTCACAATGTGCTTAAAGATCAATACTTGAAGCTTTTAAAGCTTCTTTCATTCAAAAGCCATATGGTCATCAGACTGATTGCTTGGGTCTGCTCCTGAAGCATTTCGAACCGAAAGATGACCAGCGTGAAATAACATATTTTTAGATTCAATTTAATTTCAGTTGACCTTTACGATAAAATGATTTTATTTTGTTACTTATATTAAATTGAAAGATTTTCCATCATTTTGTACACAAAGCCTCTTATAACTTATTCCGATATTGATAAAGAATCGTTATTGACAAATTTGCTTCTAATACCAAAGTAACTTTATTACATATAAATATTATATTTTACAAAATTCTCTTCATCAATTCCGAAAATCGAAAGCTTAGTTAATTATGCTCGCAGCGAACATAGTCCTTATCTTTATTCTTTTTTTGTTTTTGTTTTTATAATGTGACCAAAATTATGTTTTATTCGTTGTAATATTCATATTGAAACAAACATTAAGATAGTTCTGATGATGTTAAGCCGAAATAGGAATTGCTTTATTATAATACGGTGAAAAAATAGCAATGTATTTTTATTTTCACAAATATTGTATCATATATATATATATGAACATATATACATCTATGGATCTGATGAAGACGTTAGCCAAAATAGCTATCAACTTTGTATCTTTCAAATATTCTATTAATAAAACTTATTTTCTATTTTTTCATCATATTGTAATGGAGTTCTAGCAAATAAATGCCAATTCAATCAATGAAACAAAGATAATTTTCATAAAAAGCGATATTATTGTTATTATTGATGTTATGCTATACATTTTTAACCACGTCCCGTGCGTGGCACAGTAGTTAACGTGATCGCCTTCGGCTGTATAACTCAGTGCTCAATTAACAGTACGGAACAGTTTTATTGATTGATTTTTTGAGCTTTGTTCGAAGGTATCGTATGTTTTACCTATTTAAAATTCTCTTTTTTCCATCAAATATAAGAGTCTGGCAAGGCGAGCCCATCAAGCTTACTTCATTGATGTTATGATTTTAGTCTAAAATTATAACACGGTAAAAAAATGGCATTGTATTTTCGTTCTACAAAAATTTAAAATTTTTTGATAAATATTTCCACTTACGCCCTCGTCAAAACTAAAAATATTTTATAGTTTTTATAACTTTTAACAATGATACACTATTACTTTTTCACGTTGTTAAAGTGGAGTTCTTAAATGCTCACCAAATCAATAAATTTATGATATCGACTGAAGGTGATGGATGGAATTTCAATATTGAATTTTAATTGTCGAAACATTGTATGATTCCATAAGTTTTTTTTACGTTTCTGCATCTTCAAGCATTCTATCAAACGGATGCACCAGAACTTACAAACTAAAAACAGTTTTCATCGGTTATATACGAAATTTTACTAAAAAAAAAAAATAGGTCAAAAACTAAATTCAAATTATATTCTTAACGACCAGCCTAACCTTAATAATTGCCAGTGATGCAAAAGAGCTGTCAGTTTTGATGCATCCGCATGATAGAATGCCTAAAGATGTCGAAAGGCGAAACCTGGGTTGCCTTTGACAAAATATTTGTAATCAAAGTTTCAACGATTCAAATTGGATCAATAAAATTTTGCTGAGCAGCTTTGTTATTATTCCATTCAAAAAACATTTAAAAATGTATTTCTGCATATTTTGTTTTTTTTTCGAATAATAATGTGAATATTGTTTCAAAAGCTGTATGAAAAAAGAGAAATAGAAAATCCACTGTTTACGTCTAACACCTAGACGTTTCTTTTCAATAAAGAAACTTTATTGGTCGTTATTTTAACTGTTTAATTGAACATCTGTATCCTTTTTTATGACTGTCTGCTCCCCTAAATACGCACTAAACTTATACGTCAAATATGATTAGATCAATACTATCGAATAACGACAATATCGATTATACCGTAAAGATTTTACGAGCAATAAAATAATCTATCTCCTCTAACAATTGTATGATATAATACATTCAGCTTAAGGTAATTGGTAAACAAAAAAATATTTACGCGAAAATTTATGGAGAGTCAAACATCAAAAATTTCACCTTAAATTCACAAAAAAAAAATAAAACGTTTTCTAACTTTCGATACATTTTTTTATGATTATCTATAAATTGTTTTGTTCGATTTTGAACCATTTTTTTGTATAAATTTGCTTTGTAATATTATATATTGAATTAAATGATACTGCTTGCGACGAACAACATCATGATATTGTAAAAATAATATTTAACATAACGTTACATTATTAAATATAATTCTTTACAATGCCATAAAAAATAGCACCGTATTTAAGTTCTACAAAATTTATATACTATATAGTTGATATCTATTTTGGCTTACGCCCTCGTCAGAACTATATAAGCTGATAACTTTTTTTAGAAGTTATAATCCAGTCTTACCAAGTAAATGCCAAGCTATTCAATCAATAATTCTTTATCAATAAGAAAACCATTTTCTGATTAAAACTGATAAAACAGTTTTCATTCACTGAATTGAATGTTTCTGTATTATTTGTTTTTTTAAGCACATCGTCATGTTGAGCTTGTAGGGTTATAATGGAAAAAAAACGATGTTTTTATTAGGAATCAAGTCTATTACGTAAAACAATGATTTTCACAAATCATAAAAATACATTAAAAAAAAACATTCCAACGTATCGAATTGTTATCAAGTGTAGTAAAACCTGATAACTATTCTTCAGTTAAAGAAATAAATTAATTAAAATACTTCAATTTCTTACGACTATTTTACTATGTGTAAATATGTTGAATTATTAATCATAAATAAAATTATTTCAATTTCTATGGAATTTTGGCTTAAAAATCATAACAAATTTGCGGTTAACCGATTGTATTATGAAGTCATTATTATTATAGTGAAGAATTCTGAGAAAATGATTTTGTAATCATTGAATATTTTATATTGTAAACACAATTATTTACGACAAATCACTTATTTTACTGTCCCAATGCATGACAGAGCACGTTTTTTAGAGTCTTTTAAGATAAAGCAAATATCATTTTTATTACTAAAATGAATTAATAAATCTGAATTACCAAACCTTTAGATTGTATCGTATTTTTTTGAAACATAATTATTAAATTGGTAATTTCTTGTTGGTAAATAATTGGTTATAAAGTAACTTACACGTATTTAACACTATTCATGTTATATTACGTTGATAGGTCGTAAAATAAAATAAGTAAAATAAATATATTTTTTTTACTTTATTAGAAAATAAACAATTTTAAATTATATCTTATTACTTTTTAAATTTTTTTAAAATGTACTTATGGTGTCAACTCTTCTGGCGACAGATTGCAACTTATTGATGGTTTATAGATGTGTTAACTGTCACTTTTTGATGGAAAGGCATTTCATTATAATCAGTATATAATACTCGCAATGAGCGAATGCGGTCGTGATTTTAATAATATAAAATTATAGAAATATTATTAAGCATTGTGTTTTAAAACAGTGGTGAAAAAAAAACTATATATTTAAGTTCTATAAAATTTATAAGGAATATAGTTGATGACTATTTCTACTTACGCTCTTATCAGAACTATATTTAAACATACAATTATTGATCTACGTATAGCAGTGTAAAAAAGGTTCATAATACACCTTCTCCTCTGTTCTAATATCCTAGTTTTATTTTGTAATAATACATTTTCCAATGCAGCAAATTAATGAGAGCTAATCTTGATTTTCATTTTTTTTTGTTGTGGAAAAAGAGCGTGGAAATAAACGTTAATACAATAGTTCATAACTATTGTACTAAGTTGATTTATCTAAAAAATGTAATAGCCTTCCGTATTGACATGAGAAGCAGTGATAGATTTGTATTTTTTATTTTTCGTTAAGAATGTCATTCGATTGTTGATATTAATTAATTAATAATTATTCCAATGCATAAAGCTTAAAGCCTTTACTACAAAACTTGTAGACACTTGTTTATTGTTTCAAAAAATTCTGTTTTATATGTGTTGGAATTGTGTTTATAAAATATTGTGTTTTATCATTTCAAAAAATGATAGTTAATACTACAAAATATATCAGTATTGTAAACAGTGTAACTTTATCGCTTTTTCCCAATTCAAATGACATTACTATCAAATTGGTAGTTATATTATTAAGGTTAATTTATAATTACTAAGATCTAAGACGTAGGTTCTGTATTTTCATTGTAATTCTTATTGTATACAAGCAATGAAAAGTAGTCACATATTGTACATACGTGTATTCGAATGCCAGAACATGTCCGATTTCAAAATTCGTGTTTTCGGTGATTAACAGTTGGAAGTATTCAAAGATTGAGCGGTTTAAATTTAGTGTCAATTATTTGATTTACGAGCTGATTTTTTGATTATTCGGTAACGTTTACTTGTATGAAATATGTACAAACGCAAGATAGCTTTATATAACCTGCTAACATTTGTGCACGTTACAATAGGTGCGCCACTTAGGGGAAGTAGGACCATTACGCTAAAAATAACACGATGACATAAATCGAAAAAGTCAACACCTTTTCGCAGAAAAAAGGACAGTCGAAATATCGACGCCCCGCAATCACTCATTAGTATGAAACTCGCGTGTAAAAGCTCATTTTTGGTTTTTAAATTATGTTATTTTTATATACAGGATAATTCGGTGTAAGCAAAAGTGTGCTGTAGTTCTATTGCATTATATTAGCAAAATCTGGGTCGTGAGTGAAAAAAATGTGGAATAGTAAAAAGTTTCAACAATTAAAATTTTATTCTCCCTGTTTCTATATATAATATAGCTTTCCTAATTTGTCCTGACAATTTATTATATCGTCTGTAGGTGGTTGATGAAATTTCAATACCAAATTTGAATTGTTATAATTTTTACAATCCACATGTTCTGTCACTAACAACCCGGGTTTCTCCTTTTGAAATCAGCAGGCATTCTATCACAGAGACGCAACATAACTGACACACAATAAACATATTTTAAATAATATAAACGCATTTTCATTACTTACTAGAATGGTAATGCTCGCGATGAGCAAAAACGGTCCTGATCATAAAATGTATTGTGGAAATATGTACTAAAAATGTGTGTTTAATTATTTAAAATATCATGCAATCAAGAAATGATAGTTAACACCTCAAAAGCTTATTAATAAACAGAGGTTAATTTTCAAATTATATTATTACAACCAGCTTAAATTTACTCAACACTCCTTTGTTATAATACATTTTTCATGTGAGATAAGTTCAATTAATCGACATATTTATAAATAAAATTCCTGTATTGCGTCACCGATGTTTAATTTCTACTGCTATCTATCAAGTTACCTATCAGCTTCTTTACATCGTGTGAAAGAATCCCTGAAGATACCAAAAGGCAAAACCCAGACGTTAGTAAAAAAACATGTGGAATTGTACAAAGATTCATCACTTTAAAATTTGTCTTCATAATCTCAAAAAAATAAATAGTTTAATACGCTACTGAATTAATTATTCAAATATTCTGCGAAGGAATTTTGACTTTTTTTGTGATTTTTTTCGGAACGACCCTTGAAATAATTATTATAAAAGACTTTAAATTATCTCTTTTACACTAACCATATGGCGAAGTTGTTAAAATAATAAGGGTGGATAGACAAGCAAATCTCCGTTCGCTTCTCGCCTGTTGTTTTTGAGACAGGTGGGCAATTTAGAGCTAGCGAGGCAGGTAGATAAGTAACAAATTTCATGCCGTGTGCTTTGTGCCTTGAATAAGGGAATTAAGCTAATTTCGAAGACTACATTTTACTTTATACACTCAAACTTTGAATATTTTAAGCATAAAAAAGAATCATGAAGCAGTGTCTTCATATAACATATTAATATTTATTCATATGATACAAACGCGAAAAAAAATATAAAATAATCTTTATAATAATAAAAGTCTTTTTATGGCATCGACAATTCAAATGGAATTTTAATATTAAATTTTAACTGTTGAAACTTTGTACGATTCCAAATATTTTGTTGCTGACTAAGAGCTGACAGTTTTGTTTCGCTCGTGTGATATAATACCTGAAGATGTCGAAAAGCTAAACGCAGGTCATTAGTGACAAAACACGTGGAATCGTGCAAAATTTCTAAAAGTATTAAATTTGATAGTAAATCAAACAGATCCTTTGAAGGTATTAACTGTGACTTTTTGATGCGAAGGCGTGATATTTTAAATGATCAGGACCGATTTCGCTCATCGCGATCATTATAAACTCCCGAAATCAGTCCTGATCAAAAAAGTATATTGTGGAAATAAATACGAAAAACGTGTGTTTTATCATTTAAAACATCAAACACATACATTCGAGGGCGTAAGCCAATATAACTCTCAGATATACGTTACCAATATCGGGTTGTTCTCGTGTATAAAACTTTTTCTTGCTAATGGCGTCGATTTATTTTTCAACATGCACAAATTATTTTGGGGAGATTTTAATCAAAAATATTCGATGACTTTTACTGCACTTAAAGCCTTTTTACGTACTTACATATATGCGTAGCATTAGAATAACTTTGACATGAAACAGATATATAAATTAAAAAAACCAATAACACGTTAAAAAAATAGCAGTTTATTTTAGTTGGACAATATTTATAAGGTATAAATTAGAGCTAATTGTTCATATATTTCTTATGATGAACATATTCTTGTTGAGATCGTATGCCAAAATAGTTACGAGCTATGATTAACCGAATTAGCTTTGTAGAACTGAAATACATCACTTTTTTTCACCGTTTTACAATTGAGTTCTAACAAGTAAATGCCAATTAAATCAGTACAATAAACGTATAACTTGTAAATTTTGTAACGCGTATTTTCCAAATAAAATAAATAAATGGCGAAGCATACTTCAAAAAAATGCTATCTCGTCTTGTAAGTGACGCATAATTAAATGTATAATGTGTCGCGTTGAAAACATAGCTATGTGTTTTAATTCTACAAAATTTATAATATACATATTGTTGGTAGCTATTTTGGCTCACGCCATCATTAGGACAATTTAACATAAATAACCTGACAATAAATTCTGCAAATAAAACATTTCGGTGAAATAATTTTTCTTTTAGTACTTAACAAATTTTGTGGGTTTAAAATCTTCATTTGTGTCTTAAAACTTTATCTATATGATCCTAAACTCTATCTAGATGCAAATTCTACCAAGTAATTGTCAATTCGATTAATATTCTGAAATAATTATTGAAATATTTTTGAATCGTTAAAATTCAATCAGGCACATTCAGTTATTATCATAAATTATGGAATGTTGTTATAAGTGATTCAGCAAGCAACAAATTTAGCACTAATATTCTGAAATTATTTAAAAATATAATTGTTAAATTTACGTGACATTATAGAGAGAAAAAAAAATATTTTTATGAGATTTTTTACGGCAGATATCTACTTTAGCACAGCCGATCGCTGTAGTTCAGAATAGGCGTCCCAAAAGCTAGGGTCGCCTGCGATCAAATTGGGTGCTTGTAAAAATCTTCACAGAATGGGTCAATAAACAAAGGTCAATCTAAAAATTGAAGAAAAAATAGCAAAATCAGCGAATTTTATCAATATCAAATTGCGTTGCGACTTATATTTTTTGAATCGAAATAAGCCTTGACTTAAAGTACTTATTTGGCATTTTTTTATATTGAAACAGAATGTTATTGAAAAACATTTATGGAACATATTTAGTGTTTAAATGAATTATAAACGTAGTACAAATATAAAACGTATTGGCGCGTCTTAAGAACGACCACGAATATAAGGTTACCCCTGTTTTTTTGATCTTTTTTCTAGAGAAAAGTAAAAATATTTTTTTCGACATTATAATATTATAAAACATAGTTCTTGTTTGATGCTTAATTATGGTATGGTTTGATACGCTACAGCATAAGAGGTTTTTTTATTGATTCAATTGGTATTTATTTGGTAGAACTCCATTTTAATAAGGTAAAAAAATTGGCCATGTATTTTAATTTTACACAACTCGTACAATTAAAAACGAATGTTAAAGTGGTTTTTTCTTGATTTTTTCTGCAAATGACTTATTGACAGAAATAATAATCATGTATCGAGAGATATAGACGAGTTGTGATTATATAAACAATAAAATACAATTGAATGTATTATATATTAATATCTACATTGGTTTGAGTCAATGCGAACCTTATTTACTTATGAATTTAGATAGTTCTTATATTTACAAAATAAAATAAATGAAAAAGCACTTAAAATTGTGTTTCATTATTAAAACCTATTGCCTTCTATCTATCTACATCGAACAAAAAATGAAAGTTAAAACTTAAAAAATTTAAGAGACACTTTTTGTATGACAAGACGAGTGTTCACTGTACGGTACAAAAGGTATCGATAAAAATAAATTGAAGTCTGATACACAAAATAAAATGCTTCGAATTTTTTGTACAGTGTATAATAGCATTGAGGAGTTTAGATATATTTTCTTGTGCCGATTACATAATTTTATAAAATGACCAAAGCTTATCGTTTAAATTGGTAATTACTTGGTAAAACTCCTTACAGCACGGTGAAAAAATACAAAAGGAATTTTAGTTCTACAAAATTTATAAGGCATGTAGTTGATAGCTTTTTCGGAATACACCGTAATCAGAATTTTGAAGAACTATAACACGTTGCTATTTTTTCATCGTGTTATGATCAAAACCGTTTACTTTCATTAGGATCAATTTGATAATTGAAATGTTCATATATGGCATTCATTCATTCATTGTGTAAAATTGTAGAAATGTAACATATTTCAATATTGCTTCAAAAATCATATCACGAAAAATGTATATCAACTTGTAATGCTTGCGATGAGTGAATCCGGTTCTGATCATAAATATATTGTTAAAATAATTACTTAAAAATGTTTTGTATTATTCAAGAAAAAAGATAAAAAATATTGTGACGAAATGTGACTTATCGTCGTAGTGGAAGGAAAATAGCATAAATCGTGTAACGTAACTAATGGTCTTCACATTTTAACGGATATATAAAGTTTATTTTTAATTATATTTTAAAGTCCGTGTAAAGTCTGCAGAGGTTCTCAACTTAATTTAATAATTGGACATGCAGTTTCAGTTGAAAAGCTCACATGTAGTAAGTAATTGATTTATCATTTAGGTTCTTTAACCCGATCCCGTGTGTCGTTTGTAATTATCAAAGGCGCCAGTCGGTAGACAATTTCTGGCAGCCACTATTTACCGATAGACAGCGATACCGTGCAGGCAATCGACGCACCACGATGCCCACTTTGTTACACGAAGCTTATTTTTAGACGCCACTTTGCCGGCGTCGCGGCGAGAGCTTTAAAGCTGTCGGAAATGGGCGAAACGTCGCGTTGGTCAACACGTATGGGGTAAAGTATTAAGTAATAATATTTCAGTGAGTAAGTGTGAATGAATGAAGCATGCGTGTGGATTATTTCGCTTAGTACCCATACGGTTCGAATTAATTTGAAATATTTAGGCGTCGTAAAGCATTTAGTATTGTGTTTTGATTACTGATATTATTTGAAATTACCACATCAGGTAGTTATTATGTCATTTGTTGAAATTCGACACTCATTTTATATCTGTCTGTATTTTGGTTGATACAAACGAATATTGTGTTATAGCGTATTTATTATTAACTCTTTTTTTGCCGACCTAGCCTTCTTTGTATTTGAATTCCATCATTTGTTTAAAAATTTATAAAAAAATTGTTTTTATTACTTAAAATATAATGCCTTTCTATCAAGATGTGACAGTTAACATTTTAGAAATGTATATTCAGTTTTAAAGTTTACAAAAATTAAGAATTTGAATTGTCGCAACTTTGTTTATTTCCACATGTTTTGTTACGAACAACCTGGGTTCGTCTTTAAGTAACTTCAGACATTATACAACACGGATGCAACAGAACTGACAAACAAACAAAAAAAATCCTTTTTAGAAAGTTTTAAATATGGTTATTAATGACTATATCGGCTCCAGTCATCGTCAGAAATTTGACTGAACTAACATAATACTAAGTTTTAATGATTTGATCTCGAAAGATACGTGGTTTCAACAAAACCGATTAAAATCACATACAACTAATGTAACAATTAAATGATCAGTTTTAAAGGAAATTTATTGAAAAAAAATATGTCAATTGATCTGCACAGTTACTGGGCTTAACAGTTTGAACTTGCTTTTGTCAGTATATTTAATGTCCACGACTTATGACAACAATGCATAAAATTGGATTTTAAGATGTCGACTGAAGATGCCTGATGGAATGTCAATATCAAATTTCAATTGTTAAAACTTTGTTCGAATTCAAATATTTTGTTACTAACTAAGAAATCACTGTTTTTTTGCGTCCGCGTGATGAAATGACTGAAGATATTGAAAAGTGAAACCCGGGTCGTTGACAATAAAATATGTGAAATCGTGCAATGTTTTAACAATTCAAATTCGATACAAGTAGAAATACAATTTAAACAAAATATTCGGATATATTAATGAAATACTGATAGATATGTGTGAAAATTTTACGTAAAATGTGACTGCAATTGCGAGTTAATATATAAAGATGTACATAATATGGTTTTAATTGTCGTATTGGTTGTATCGTCTAACTGCCTATTATCAAAATTAAAAAAAAAGATTGTCAGCATTTAACCTAATACAGTTTTCTATAAAGTAATTCAAAAAGGACATCGCTAATGAAGCCAAAAATTAACTGGCCATAAAATATGATGTCAAAATTTACTAAGTGAAGTTTGTCTTTTATAGGTTTTTTTTATCCGCAAACACGCTGTATTGTATACAATTCGTGACCATTATTTGCAATACAATCGCAAAGTTCTAAATGCGTGAAGCGTAATTATACAAATTAAGAGGCCACGTTGTAACAAGTTAAAATGGATTTTTAAAAGTGATAAACATGTGGCGTGAACTTACCTAGGCTTACGCCAACTATAATGAAAACATCTTACTTAAACACTAAAGGAAAAGTTTCCAAACTCACCGAACAACAACCTACTTTCAAATAACACCCTTTACCTTTGCCTCAAGTTGCGACACACTGCTTCGGAAATAAATACTTACAAATGAGGTAGTTGTTTGTCTATATGCTATTTTGGCTAGTAGCTCTTATAGAAACTTCAGTTATTCTAAAAGCTTAGTATAAACAGTGAATATAAAAAAAGAAACAAAAACATGTTGACATTTTACAGCTGTAAATAAACCAGTACGTTATTTGATTTTTTATTTTTAAAAATCAAAATTCAAAATATGATAGAAGCAAAAATATGGACAATTTGATGAAACTAGTATACATTTAACCTTTAATTGCTTACGCCAAATCGAAATGTATTTATAGTTGACATAATATTATGTAAGAGAGAAAAAAAAAACTTCAAAACTTCCGTATACGAGCTGATTTGTCTAATATAATATAGTCTGACTTTTCTTGGATATTTTAATAAGTTTGTTAAATTAATAGATTGAATTGACATTCACTTGGTAGAACTCCATCATAACACGGTGAAAAATTGCAATGTATTTAATTCATCAGAACTACTTTAGTCTAAAACTGATAGTTTTGACGACGGCGTGAGCCGAAATAGCTATGAACTATATCTTATAAAAATTTAGTAGTACTATTATAAAATACATTGCTATTTTTTCACCGTATTAAGTTTATTAAGCACCAAAAATTTTGAATTGTTTTTGAAATATTCTTTAATTGTCTCAGCAGATGACAGGTTAAAAACATATATTCTTCGTATTGAAGGAATCTAAAATAAAAATGATTATAAAAATATATTAAAAGTATACCACACAAAGTTCTACCTACTCTTTAAATAATAAAAATTAATTTAACTTTTTCTTTAGCTGTTTTAACTGTAAAAAAATATCCAATTACTGCATGTAACTATAAATACTATAAAGCTAATTTAAAGCTTTTATTTTTAAATAATAAAAACACATTTTTTTTAGTACTTATTTCCACAATATTTTTTTTGATCAAGACCGGTTTCGCTCATCGCGAGCATTATCAACTGAAAAAGCTTTAAAGCTTTTAGCTAAAAAAATTAACAACTCTTTTTTGATATCCTTGAGAACTAAATTATTTAATTTTAATACCAGTTTAGTTTTTGAAACATTTATCTATATATAATAACTTATTATGTTTTAATAAAAATTATGTTGACAACTAATTTATGTTGTAGGTTAATAGACATTATAAATCAAAACACACTTTTTAGTATTATTTCCGCAATATAGGTTATGATCAATATTTTGCTCTTTAAATTTGAATTGTTACAACTTTGTAAGATTCCACATGTTTTATCACCAACGAACCAGGTTTCGCCTTTCGACAGCTTCATTTATATCAATTTGGAAAATAACGATTTAACATGTCTTTTGTATTTAATTAATATCTTTGGTATATAAAAGATGCTTACTGTTAATTGTGCGTCAGTTCTGTTGGATCCATGTGATGGAACGCCTGAAAATGCCGAAAGGTCAAACCCGGGTCGTTGGTAACAAAACATGTTGAATTGTTCAAAGTTTTTTCAATTAAAATTTAATATTAAGCACCTTCAGCCGATGTCATAAACTTTGCTCTTCGTTTCGGTTTTTCGAAACCGGTTTTATTCATAAAATTTAGTATGGAAAAATACATTTTTTTAAACTAAAAATATCGTTATTTTCCAGTATGAAGTGACGTTATAGTTAGCACATTAAAAGATATGTTAAAAAGCTAATATCACGACAAATCTTTTAACATTTCCAAGATAGTAACTTATAGCTAAGTATTTATAGGTTTTATTACTACTTAATAAATATCTATAATAACCCATATTTATTTTATCGTAAAGCATCATCTAACTTGAAACACTTAAAGTCATAATGGAGTACTTTCGCCAAAATCTTTAACGTGTTCCCAGTAAATCAGTTTCTCGAGCTATGGCTTCAAATGATTTATATAGAAAATATTTTTCACGCGGTATTTAAAAAGAATCATAAATATTTCTTAGTGCAAATTATAACATATTAACCATTTTCGAAACGCTGGAATACAGTGACCTAAAAAATTTGTTCTGTTTGTATTGTCATTGGAGTCGCGCAGTATGTCTCGTCTACCTGTGCTTTTCCCAGAGGTGGAGCTTTTGTTTACTTTGAGCTTTCGATGGAACTTTTGATGCGTTTAATTATTTCGAATGAAATTCAGCTAAGCTTTTGTAAGCTTAAAAATATTTATACAGAAAAAAATACGTTAATAATTTATTGTTCTTTAAAATATACAAGTTTGAAAATGTTTTTCAATATGTAAGTCGTTGGTCTTAGTGAAAAATCGTAATGTAAAAAAAAAGAAAACATTTTAACCGAAATTGCCTCGGTACGCTCAAGTCTACTTGTCATTGTTGTTAGGTTCAATTTTACCACTGCTTTGTTTTGCGATGAAGGATTTACTTTCCCATCGTATATGTAGATTAATATTCAAAACCATTATTATTCATCAAACCACTGTTTTACACTCAATATGGAACATATTTATTTTACGTTATATATGTAATTCTAATTGGTTTTTGTTACCAAATTTCTAATTTGTTTTTGGTCGTTGTTGTTTTTTTATTAACAGTGAGCTTCCGATACACTAACGAAGGGCTCAGCGAATTACTTTAACTTCCGATACACCAACGAAGACAGCAGATTACTTTGTCAATCTTTTAAAATGTTTTTTACAACTTAATTGTTCAAAACGTTGTAAATCCTACATATTTCAGTTTCAGTTGTAAATCCGAGTTTCACCGTCTAGGATAATCAATAATCCAATCACAAGGATTTCATGTAACTGAGATTTCACTTCATCATGCATCACATATATACAAGAGGAATCATACAAAATACAAACCTTTAGGCTATGATCAAAATTTATTGTAATAAAATAGTCCAACCAATACAGTTAAATAACTATGTAATGAGAGGTTTCAACAATAATCAACTAAAATCTCATACCTATTTTAATTGAATTGGTTATTGTACGATTAGATATCAGGTGATTCCTTATTGTAACAATTAAAGTATTCAGATTGTTAAAAAAATGGACTTATCTCACGTACAGTATAAAGCAAGGAAGAATAAGGGAATATTAACTGCTTGCTTAATAATTTAACTAAGCTCTATTTACTACTAAATTTTCTAAATAGAATTGATAATAAATTAACTTTACCTATAATTCAGTACTTATTTCAAAGTATTGATCGGAAGTGTTTATAGCTTTTTTGACATTTATATTAATAGATTTATTTAATACTGTTCCACTGATGAGCTGAGAAGTTATAATGAGTTCCATTTGTACGATTTCATTCACCGTAAAATATTCATGTTCTTAAATATAATAAATACAATTTATGATATCGACTGAAGGTGCTTGATGGAATTTCAATATTGAATTTGAATTTTTAATTCAATTTGAATTTGAAAAAAACTTTGTAAGACTTTTTTTGTTACTAACGACCCAGGTTGGCCCGCCTTTCGGCATGTTCATATATTTAAATTTGGCAAGTAACGATCAAACATGTGTTTTTCTTATTCTTATTATTATCAAATTTAAATTGTTACAGCTTTGCTCGATTCCACGTGTTTTGTCACTAACGACCCTGGATTCGCCTTTCGTCAATTCTGTTGCATCCGTTTGATAGAATGCCTGAAGATGCCGAAAGGCGAAACCCGATTCAAACAATAAATACAGTTGGGTCTGATCACAAACTGCCCTTTTCTCAGAATGGGAAATCATTAATCGGTATTCAAAATCGAGTATCCTATGCTTGAGCTCAAAATAACACTGCCACAAATGTGATCTCATTTCAAGTTTTATACGTTATGTAACATGCACAGTATTTTGAATAATCGATTTATAAACAACTTTTACTTCATACAACAAGATATTGATCATTTTAAATAGGTTTTTTACGAAATATTGTAGGAGCTATTTTTTTATATTTTTTCTCCACTAGATTGTATATTTACTCTGCGCTGTATAATACACCGGCAAGTAAACTTTTGATTTATGCTGTGGTAAAATCGCTGCCGTACATTTTCATTGGTTTTCCCTGAAAAATGTTTTGTGTACTCTTTTTCTTTAAACGAGCTGCCGCTTTTGTTGGCCAAACACAAAAAACTATTACACCAATGTTCGCACCTGATTTATGAGGAAAAACGCTACACAATAAACCATAACAAGGGTCTCGATATTGTAATGAGCCATGAATAATTTTAGACAAGCACATCGCTAATGAGATCTTGGAAATTGTTAAATGGAAGAACAAAAAAAGGTCAATCATTAAAGACTAGTGGGCGAATCGTAATTTGAACTTAATAACGTTTCGGGTGAAAATCGATTAAGTTAAAGAAAATTTTAATTGGTTACTAAAGGTCAAACAAGTTAACACATAAAAAATAAATTAAGACCTTTTTTGCAAATTAAGTCATAAAAAAATAATAAATTGAATATTTTATCAAACAACAAATATTAAAATATTTATTGTTTATCATTTTGACGAAGCATATTAATGTCATTGATAAACATTTGATCATTTTTAAACACCTTTTTTATTAATAAAAACACATTCTAAGTACTTATTTCTACAATAGATTTTTTGATCAGGACCGGTTCGCTCATCGTTAGCATTATCAACTGATGTCACTGAAATATATTGTGAAAATAAGTACTTAAAATGTGTATTTATTATTTTAAATATCATGCCATTCAATCAATAACTGGGGTTTAACACTATACAAATGATACTTAGACATTAACAAAAAATATTAACTACATCAATTTATTGATTGTCAATTGTAAATTGGAAAGCTTTGGTTTACCTAATTAATAAAAAATTAATTAATTAATGAATATTTCATTCTACAATCTAGTTACAGAATTTTTTTCGTGTATATTTAAAGGTATAAACTATACAGAGTGATTAAAAAACAATTGTAGAAATATATTCATTAGAATATCGGTCCTCATGTGTGGACCAATAGTGTGTATACTGCAGCCACAAACAGCTTCATAATAAAAATAATATTTATATTTTAAAAAAATTAACATATTATTAAAGTTAAGTCATTAATCTCAAATGACTGACAAAGGCTATTTTTTTAATTTTGAAGAAAAACAAATGGTGCGGCCACTAGACTTTCTCATAGTATCAATGCTGATGTTAATGATGCGGCCACAGTAAAAATATTCGTGGAAATTACTGCTCTAAAATTCTAATACTGGTGAGGACCTATATTTATTTTGCACATTTTCCATAAACTTACAATCACAAAAGAGGAGAAGTATAAAAATAAGACAACAAAGAATTGCTACCAAAAACATGTGGTCGGCTTGACACTTGTACAAGAGCTCGTGTATTTGTTCTACTTTGTCTTTTTGAGTCTTTTGTTCTCAGATCTAGGATGCTTTAGTTCAGTTTTTCTCATTCTGCTGTTTGCGTTTTTTTCCATCACAACAAAGGTAATTTCCACAAAACATCGGACACATTTTTTTTTGTCACGAATCTCGTAGAAAATCCTTGTTTTAGTTTACCTGCAGTGATATATCTAATAAAAAAAATAAGAATACATTAATAGTACAATAAAAACAGAACTTTAGCATACGTTCGTATATTTAACCTCGTCCTGTATGAATCTCTAAGTAATAATTTATAACACAGGGAAAAATAGCAATGTTATATTTTTAAGTGAATTAAGTTCTTCATAACTATAGTTCTGATGAAGGCGTAAGTCAAAAATATGTATCGGCTATATATCTTATAAATTTTGTAGAACTTAACTACATTATAATTTTTCACAGTGCTATAATGGTATTCTACCAAGTAAATACCAATTCAATAAATAATAACCAAAAAAATAATTCCATGAGGTCTTTTACAATTTATTGATAAATTTGTCTTAGTTCATTTCGATATATATTTTACATTATCGTGCTTGATGGAATTTTAACATCAATTATGAATTGTTATTAAAATTGACTTCACCTTTCGACATATTCAGGCATTTTATCTCTCGAAGACTGGGATCGTTAGTGACAAAATATGCGGAATCATACAAATATTTATCAATTTAAATTAGATATAAAGCGGAATCCCAATCGACCGTTATCGTATAATACGTTTTTCCGGATGGATTGCTCATTTTTTACAGTCAGGGGACGATTAACCGTTTCCCGATTCATCGATTTCCCCGAAGGGGCTGTAAGTTTTTTAAAGATTTTACTTTTTTTCATTATTATTCTAAGTTTTTCCACATTCATCGTTTTCTGCATTTATCGTTTTAAGCGTTCCTATAAAAACAAATAATCTAGGTTTTACTGTTTATTGTATGATTGCATTAAAAAAAAAATTCTCAGTTCTTCAACCTTTTGTTATGTGCACCTTATAATAGATAACTTAAAATTTTGTATATTATCAATTGATAACGCTCGTGATAAGAAAACATCAGTCCTGATCGTAAATATATTGTTGAAAAAAATCGTTGTAGGTATTTTACATATGTTTTAATTCTACAAAATTTTATAAAATATATATGATTGCAATTTCGGCTCACGCCTTCGTCAGAACTATAACGGCTAACGTGATATTATGGAGTTCTACCAAGTAAATGCCAATTCTATCAATAAAATATAAAACTTTTTGACAAAGAAATACCAGTCAACAATTAAGCAACAAAATTAGTCAAGATATTTCGTTTCCTATTCATTGACAGCAAAAAACATGTGCAGTAAAAAATGTTGTTTTGATTAAAGGTGTACAAACGAACATGAAATTCATCTCCTTTGTATCACTACCGAAAGGTCGATACTAAACGAAAAATGAATACCATTTCTGCACGAAGTTGAATCAGTGGTCGCAAACAACAATACCGTTCCTATCTCTCGTCGGATGACGGATTCTCGAAAGAATGTGTCAAGATATCATCCTAAATCTTTGCGCAGACAATGGAGCTAAGTGAAAGCACTTCAATAACATTTTGTCGACGAGGCATTGCGATTGTCACAAAATAGAGGATCTTTTATAGAACACAACGTTGCGTTTGGAGGGGACATGTTTTGTCACATACAATAGAATATTATTTTATACGAGTCGAACACCTTGGAAAAACAATATAACGAAGCTAAAACTCAGCAATTATAGTATGTTTTTATTATCTGTTTACACCTACTGTATTAATTGTTAATTCTATGATGTAATATTAGTACTGACTTCTATTATATATTGTTTGGTCAGTACCGGTTTTGTGATCAGTTTCAGTTGATAATAAGCTCACGATGAGCCAAACCGGTCCAGATCAAAAAAATATTGTGGAAATAAGTACTATTTAAAATATCATGCCTTTCCATCAAAAAGTGACAGTTAACACCTTAAAAGTGACTCTCAATGTAGTTTTTCACCCATCGTCTAGAATAAATGTTTTCGTCGCTGAAAACCTTCAGCTGGAAAAATCAGAACTAAGTTTTGATAACACAAAATGAAACTAATTCACAAAATGCATTCAATGCAAAACTATCAAATTTTAGCTTGGTTTGTGAACAATCAATTATTTTATCGATTTATGTATTAACATATTCAATAATATATATAATACATTGTGAAATTTTTCCAAATAAAAAACATATCGAATGTGTATCTGAATGTTTTCACTATGAAGGTAAAATATAATGTTATCTCCTATGTCAACAATGAACATTTTTCTAACAGCACGCATTTTTTGTATGGAATCTTTGACATAGATTTGTCATTATTTAGAGTTTATTTTGTCGATACTTCTTGACGTTCGCTTCGAATAAGCTGGATAAACGAAAGATCTTTTTATTCCTTTTTATTTTTCTTTTCTGTATATTTACTCCGGTGTGCCAGTGGACAAAACCTGGTAAGTATGATATAATCATAATCATGTGTTTATTTGAGCGATTTAAGATTCCAGGTGTAGATAATATTATTAATTGAATGGGCATTCACTTGATAGAACTCCATTACAAGAAATGTATTTTAGTACTACAAAATTATAAGGTGTATATTTGATAGCCATTTCGGCTTACGCCCTCATCAAAACTATGTTAAAATGAAAAACACACCTCCCTAAATTATAATCTATAGATACAAATGAAATAACTTTCATAACTATTGATTTGATTATAATGACACTCAATTGCAAATAATAAGTTTTATAAACAAAAAATAATGTTAATGTGTTATTGATGAAAAAATTTTACAATAAATAATAATCAACTATATTATTAAAATGCCATTGGTGAATTTTAAATATAGAAAAACCTAGTTATGTCAAATTGGTGGGTTACGGTAGGATCAAACGTCGGGTAATGTAAACATATGACAAAGGAGTATTAAAAAGACTTACTTAGCTGATCGTTAAGTATAAACATAATTGAACTATATTTATTTCTAAAACTTCTTAACAAAATAATTTATGATCCTCATGTTTTGATGCAATAATTTAACACCGCCATCCGTGTCAAATGAATGGTTTTCCAATGGTTGTTAAAATATTTGCAATCGTACAGTGTCAAAAATTCAAAGTTAAATTATATATTCTGATTAAGTTGGCATCTACTTGGTAGAACTCCATTACAACACTGTGTTCTCACACGAAATTTAAAATTTAAAAATTATTTGTAAGTTTAAACATAGTTCTGACGATGGCGTGAGCCAAAATAGCTATCGACTATATCTTTAAAAAAATATAAAACTAAAACACATTGTTATTTTTTCACGGTGTTAAAATTATATCATACACGTGTAGTGGTTATCATAAGATACATTTAAGATTGTATTTATATTTCTTTACAAGACATTTTTTCTAAAGCAACGGATTTTTTCATAAAAAAATGCAGGTTACACTTCTAAGGTGACAAAAACACAAGAGCACTCGAAGCTTTTCATATCGAAAAGCATTCATCTTTTCAAAAGCTCCTTTTTAACAAATACACAACAATATTACTTTTACAATCATATTAGATCCTGGCAACGGCACATGCGTTTTCATTCTAAATAAGATGATTGTGTTCCTCAAATAATAATTGAATTTTGTTTTTTTCTCTTTGTTACAGGTAAGAGCAACACTGCTACATTTTATATTTTTTGACGTCCGGAAATGTAGGGCACACAAGAAATGACATGGTGAGTCGACTCGTTATTTTTTAAGCTGAATATTAAAAGAAAAGGAATTCATGTTTATCAAGCTGTTTTATTATAACATTCATAAAAATCTAATAAGCGAAGCGAATTTTTAATTTGGCGTCTAGTATTAACCTACAAATGAAAATACGATCGTCAAAAATCGTCTAAGTAATTGCGTATTAACTGTCAATACTCTGTGTTGTTATATGCTGACATTTATCAGATTGAAATAATAAAAATACAATATTTACAATCGTGACTATCACCAAAATGAATGACTTTTATTATGAAATATAAAATACACATTTAAATTTTCATCTAAACTGTTGTATATTATATGTTAATTTTACGTGGTAGTATCCAGTGAGGTAAAAAACGTTATGGGCTTTTTACCAGAATTAGGAGTGATTTTAGAGCAATTGCTTAAGACTTCATGGCATGAACTTAAACTTGAAAAAAATAAAATACCCTAGGAAATCGAAAAGCTTGTTCAGGCTTATTAAATTTGATTGCCATTATAATTAAATCAGCAGTCTTTAAATAATTTTACCTAAAAAATAATCTCCTAATCTTCGGGTCAATATTTGGTGTTTGTTAATTCTTTTCCATGTGTGTGATTGGATGCTTAAAAATGTCAAAAGGTGAAACCCTGGTTGTAAGTTACAAAAGATGTTCAATTGTAAAAAGCTTCAAAATTTAAGTTTTATATTTTATGGGAGTGTCATAAAATTAAAATATCTATTAAATGTCTTTATTCGAGGATTTGAAAGCTTGACCACGTATTTGAAAAAATACCTAATAACTTTTAGCAGAAGGCTACATTAACATGTTTAAAACAGTAGTTCTCGTGTGCGGTCACCAACAGCTTTATAGTGAACATTGCTATTTAAAAAAAAATGTGTTTTTACAAATAAAAAAATTGTAAGAACACATTTTGCTTGTAAAATAATTATAATTTTAAAATTGATTGAATAAACCTGACTTATACAGGATTTGGTCGAGCGTAAGTAAAGAGCCGTTTTAATAATAAAACTGTTCAAAAATTTTGGTAATGCAATATATGAAAAATAAATATCGAAATTATTTTTGTCACACTTGGCGCGGCCACGAGACATTTACATAGAACAGCTGATGTTTATAATGCGACCACAATGAAATTTCACGTGAGAACCACTGGTATAAAAAGATATAAATACTTGCCAGATTTGTAAATAGTCGCATCCTTTATTCGTATATTTTTTTTAAGATGTACTATCGTCGAAAAACGCATAAAAGAAAAATCAATTTTCTATATTTTTCCTACTCGAATTATTGTCCTGGTGAATTTTCCTCGCTTTGCAGCACACATTAAAGAATCCAATAAATAACGAAGACATTTTTTTATTTACTTACTGTGGCAAAGCCGAGCTTCTAATCACACTAAGTAAAATACGTTGTCGATTTTTTCGTTGAGAGTTTTTGATAAGTTAGCCGTTGTGATTTATTCGTTTTAGTATAATACGTAAGCTCTTAGGAACGGGGTTGAAATGGTCTCACACGAATACGCTCTTTTTTTTTCATATACATTACAATCGAATTCGCACTGTTTCTTCGAAATTAAATGAAAAATAAAACGATAGGCTTTCTTGTAGCTTACAGATTGTTTCAACTAAAGCATTCAGTAAATGAACAATAAAACGTTATTTAATATGGGTTTATCCACACAAAATAATTTGACATAAAATAAACACATTTTTTTCATTCATGATATCGACTGAAGGTGCTTGATGAAATTTGAATTGTTAAAACTTTGAACGATTCCACATGTTTTGTGACTAACGACCCAGGTTTCGTCTTTTGGCATTTTCAGGCGTTCTGTCACACGGATGTAACAGAACTGGCGCAAAATAAACAGTTATATTATATACAATTTGTTTCCACTGAAAAGTTAACAAATTTAGTATTTAAAAACTATCATGCACCTTCGTTTTCTATGCAATTAAACGATTGGCTGGACAGTCACAACCATATTAGGATTTTTTTGTATTTTATGGTATCGACTGATGGTGCTTGGTAGAATTGCAATAACAAAATTGAATTGCCAAAATTTTGTACGATTCCACATGCTTTGTCCAATCATTAAGAATGTTATTACGTATTGATCTCAGTTTGTTAAGAAACTTTTGTGTATAACCGATGCTTACTATTTATTGTGTTGTTTATTGTATCATTTCGGTTGCATCCGTGTGATAAAATGCCTAAAGATACCGAAATGCGAAATTCGGATCGTTGTGACAAAACATGTGTAATCGTACAATGTTGGAACAATTCAAATTTCATAAAAAGAATTGTTTTATGATCAACATCGCTTCAATCACATCATTCATGTAACTTGATTTTGTATTCTACTGTCTAGTTACGAAAGAAAAATGTGCAATCGCATAAAACAATTTTACATCCCCACATTGTAAAAAGAATGAAAATATAACAACCGCAACGAACCAATATTTTATGACTCGATATACAAAGAGCGTGTAAGTACCTTAACGGCACACACAGATGTTTCTCAGCAATATAATTTTGCTTTTCAGTTATAGCATCAGCTTAAAGAAATAAGCTGAAAAAAATCTTTTACTATCTTCGTTACTAACACTAAGTGCTTATTTTATACGCTGACGAAATATAATAACATCGCGTACACTTTCAACTGCCAATAAATGTTAATCTATTGTAGTTTTCAAACTATGATTCGTTTGGCATTATGACTCACGGTTTTAATACTTATTTAAATCATTTTTGAGGTGTTAACTGTCAATTCTTCATGAAAACTACCTCCAGAAAATGTACGCAGTTTCAACGATTCAAATTTGAAAATAAAATTTTAAAAAAAGCACACATTTGAAATTTGAATTGTTACAACTTTGTGCGATTCCACATATTTTGTCACAAACGACCCGGGTTTCGCCTTTCGGCATCTTCATGCATTCTATCACACGAACACAACAGAACTGGCTTCACCTTCAGTCGCCATCATAAATCATACAAATTTGTTTTTTTTTTTTTTTGAAAACCCATTATTTGTACACGTTATATTTTTTGATCGGGACAACATTAAGCTGATAATGCTTGCGATGAGCGAAACCGGTCCTGATCAAAAAATACATTGTGGAATAAGTACCAAATATGTGTTTTTATTATTTAAAATATCATGCCTTTCCATCAAGTGGTAACAGTTAAAGCCTTAAAAGTAAAAAAAAAAAATTTAATTGTTGCATGTTTTGTCGTTAACGACCCGGATTTCGCCTTTCAACATCTTCAGACATTCTACCATACGGATGCAATAGAACTGACGTACAATGAACAGTTAGCATCGTCTATATATCAAAGGAATCAATTACAGGAAGACACAGACCTCAAGCCAAGCACTAAATGGCAGCTAAAACAAATTTAATAATATTAATCTAATAACAATTATCACAGAAATTTCAATCCATATCATAAATTCTTTCAAACAACTTAAATCAGTATTGTAATTGACATTTAATTATTGTTTTAGTTATTTCATCTAAATAAAATATATATTTCTTTTCAAAATAAAATTCTATATGAATCTTAAAAGCCTTAAAAAGTGAAAAAGATATGGTTCGTAAATGTTGTGATTGAATATAATTCAACGAACGTATTTTATCGTGGCGTATTTTCCATTTCTAGTAGACATATTTTATGTGTCATTCTTTAAAAAATATAGCTTGAATAGTTTCGCATCTACGGTGTTATTTTTCCACTATCGAATAATATATATATAATATATACTTATACGTCAGTGGAAATGAAAAACTGTTATTGTATATTCTAGAAAAAAAACATTATACGAGAAAAATATTATCCACTTTAAATTGATTTTCTTAGAACGGATCCTTGGAAAAACTACTTTTCTTCACACGTCTTAGTAAAATACATACACTCGTAAATCTTATTGCCAAAATAATATTTTGAATAGAAAAATATTTTTTTTTCATAAATAAAATCACAGTGTACACTATAAAAACAATTCTTACTTAAAAATAGTGTATTTATTTGATATAGCTTATTTGATCTGCTCTTTCTTATCAACTTCATTCATCTGAGACAAACGGCATTAAATTCACATTTTAAAAAACAGTGAAAACCATTGATTTTGAAAACACATCCGAATATTTTTACTCCGGTTTTAAAAAGATGTGGTTAATTGGTTTATTTACAACGAGTTTTTAAACAATTCTATTGATAAAATTGAAACATTTTACATTCATATTTATCACTGTGTAGTAATCGGATTGGGAGATACAAATATTCTATGTGTTCAAAATTTTATATAAAAATGATCGTTTGATTTAATACGCTAACTTTTAAATTATTGTCTGACATTATTCTCGATTTTAATAATTACTTGAGTCACTTTTGATGTCTTTTAAGGTATTAACTGTCACAATTCTCTTCATGGAAAAGTATGATTTTCACAATACATTACACGATCAACACTGGATTCACTCGTTGCGAGCATTACCAACTGGCTGTACAATTATGATAATATTGATGAACAGTTTCACTTAATAATACTCGTGATGAGCGAAATCGATCCTCATCTAGTTAAAATAGAACTTTGGAAATAATTGTTAATATAATGTTTGTTTTTTAAAGATTTTTTCAAAATTTTTTATGTCGGCTTTATGGCGAAATACACTGCTAAGCTTTTGTGAAATAACTAGACCGAATCAATATATTTCAAGTACAGCTTACCAGTTAATGCATTTGTTTAGTACATAGAAACAATTTTTTGTCTCAGTCAAAAACATCGTTTCGAAAATAAATTTACTCAAAGAATGGAAAAAAGATAACGAGGTTCATGAAAATAATATCCAAGGATATAATAATACTTTTTCTTTGTTCCTCACGGAAAGCACTTTGTGTATTACGTACGCGAGCTTTACATTTTCAACACATCCTTTGTAGTTAAATTTAAAGGCGATGAACGCAAATGTGTACATTTTAAAAAATACTTTGAAAATCTTTCTTTTATAACTGTACTTAACTGTAAAAATACGTTTGGCGGTAATCTGACAACGCTAAAATCAAATAAAATCATCTCGATATACAGCCAGTCCTTTATTAATGCGATTTCAATTTTACGCGACTTTTTACGATCAAATTCAGATTCAAGCAAAATCATATTAGTTTTTTCAATAAATTGTACACTATTATATTTGCAAACCGACAGTGATAGCTACAAAAAACATCTACAAGTAAATACAATTACTCATATGCAATATGTCTGTTTTGCATTGTATTTTTATAATCGATAAATAAATTCAAACTCGTTCAATTAATATTTTTTACTACTTATTTTTATAATGTATTTTATGATCAGGACCGGTTTCATCAGATCAGTTGATAATGTTCGCGATGAGTCAAAGTGACAGTGAAAATTATTTGGAAATTTGAATTAAATTTTCAACTTCGATTCCAACATATAACATCAACAAACACTTAAATTGAAGGCTTTCCGTATTTGGTATTTAATTTCATCTTAATAGACGTTTAACCGCCATCATTCACCTCGTACGAATTGTAACACAAAGTTCTAAAACTAGGTGTTTGCTTTAATCTTTCCACGTAGATATTTGTGACAGTACAGCTTCTATACGAAACAAGCTTAATGCATACAAAGACATACATTTTCAACTAATAAGTATATGCATTTTATAACCTTATCACTGTTTCAGATACATACACAGTTTGAATATGCAGTTTAAATCAAAAATGTTTGTTTATCTTTAAACAAATACTAGATAGAAGAGATATAGAAAATAATTCAGAAAAATAACAATTTAAACATCTTTAAAGCTACATGGCAAAAATGGAACGGATTTTTTAAACAAACACTTTAAAATACGAGACAAATAAATATACACAAGAATTAACAGTAAAAATACACAAATACGTTGATACGTTACAAGTCAATCATATAATATGCATTATTGCCGTGCTCTTACTTTGGCTTGAGAACCGATTTCCATATAATATTATTCTAATACTTGTATGTATATTCTGTCCATAAAACTATGAAATTTATATTTTAAGATTTAAGATCATCAAAAAGTTGTTCGCAGTAAAATTCAAACTTAAATTAATATTATGAATAACACGGTGAAAAAAATAGCCATCGTCAGAACTAATACTATTTTTTCACCGTGTTATAATGGAGTTCTACCAAGTGAAAACCTATTCAATCAATAATTTATAAATAGCATTTGTCATTATTAATGAGGAGAAAATAGCTCTATATTTTAGTTCTACCAAAAATTTATAAGATATATAGTTGATAGCTATTTCGGCTTACCTTCGTCAAAACAAAAATTTACATATAACGCGTAAGCCAAAATAGCTATCAACTTTATATCTTATAAATTTTGAAAAACTAAAAGATATTGCTTTTTTTCACCGTGTTATAATAGAGTTCTACTAAGTAGATTCCAATTCAATCAAGAAATTATTTATGTTGATAGAATAAATTATTATAATTTCGTTCCTTGGTTGTCTGTGTTAATCTGAGATGCGGTTCGACACCTAAAAACTTGCTCTTTTTTTACTTAATTTCCACAATTCGGATCCTCACTAAATACTTCTCGTCTTCGGTGAGGTACCTGCACCACACATAGGGAAATAAATACTTATCTAAAACTACACGTATGTCAAAATTATGTTCTATTTTTTTCAGGAAATGTAAAACTACTTTGAGAATGCTTTTACACATATGTATATATATGCCTTACTTAATAATTACTCATAATCCTAGAGAAGAAGCATCAGACTGTGTATACGAGTAGAGAAATGCGAAGCTTTCTCCGTAATGTACTAAAAGTCGAGCTTTCAACTATATATTATATGTTACTTATTATTCATTCATATTTCTATGAATTTCATATTACGTAAAGGTCAAATATAACTTCTAACTATATATACTAAACAAGCGATATTCAAAAAAATCTTTCGGTGGGCGAAATAAAATAAAATAAAAAGTATTTGGTTGGCCACACCCAAAAAAGACATCTATTTCAACAATCAACACACTACATTAAGTTGTTCCAACAGTTGAGACGTAATTATCAGTAGGACGAATTCATTTTCAATTAATTTTTATACTTTGCTATTAAATCGACAGGTAATTTAATTAACGAAAATCGCAGTTTCGATAGGTTTGTTCAGTTTGATGTATTGATTGAATTGTTATTTATTTGGTAGAAATCCATTATAACACGTTGAAAAAACAGAAATATATTTAAGTTCTTTACAATTGATAATAGCTGTATTTATAATTTACATTTAAATACTATAGTTCTGATGAGGGCGTAAGCCGAAATAACCATCAACTACATAGCTGAAATACATTGCTATTTTTCACCGTGTGATAATGTTTACTATTCATAAAACCAGTCCTGATTTTATTAACTTGAAATTGTAAAAATAGTTCTAAGCATTGTGCATTTTTTTAAATACCATATTTTTTTCCCTTCGATTATTGTTTAATTTAATTTTCATGCTTTTTTTCTATTATAAGTAATTGTGAGTTGTTATTTTCTTCTTTAATATAAATGTGATTTCATAAACATTTTGCCTCATTGATAAAAAAGCTTTTTTTACAAATGACATTAACTCACACATTTCTGACGAAGGCGTGAGCGGAAACAGCTATCAACTATGTCATATAAAGTGTTCAACTCCATTATAACACGGTGAAAAAATAGCAATGTATTTTAGTTCTACAAAATTGTATAAGATATAGTTGATGACTATTTCGGCTCACGCCATCGTCAGAACTAAGAAATAGAGCAGAAAATAGTTTTGACGATGGAGTGGGCCAAAATAGCTTTCAGCTATATATTATAAAATTTTGTAAATTGCTATTTTTCCAACGAGCTATTATGGAGTTCAACCAAGTAAAGACCAATTCAATCAATAAATGACATTGCCTAAATGATATTAGAATAAATCGAAAATGATCAACAGCAGAGAAAAACCAGTCAATTCTCTGGCTATGTAACAATTAAACATGTCGGTCGCCACTCCTCAAGCCATTGGAACGGGTTTTCCCATTATATACCATCCCCATACAATAAACCATTTCCGTGCAATATGTAAGCTTATTAATATAGCCGCCTTTTTAGTTTCATTTACAATTTTTTGAAATTTGTAGTGTTATTGCTAGCCGAAAATAAGCTAGATTATTAAAATGGAAGAGAGGATGTATTGTATACCTTTTCTACACAGCAATATATAGATAAGCCAATATTCCTTTGAGCATAGATCTGACGATAGCGTGAGCCGAAATAGCTATCAACGATTCGCAAGGAAAAATCAATACGCAAAAAATTAAAATTGTAGATAGACAGTAAATGATTGAATGTTGTGCGAGATTTTGGACTTTGGTCAATTAATTCATAAATAAATATTCTCTTTAAATTGGTACACGTGATTACAAATCATTTTATTTTATATGTAAAATCTGGTTAAGTACTAAGTTCTGGGTACCTAAGTTATTTATTTTCTATTGGAATTTGAGAGAAAAAAATTAAATTCTTTTGTATACTATCCAATCCCAAGCAAACTACATAAGACGGTAAAAAAAAGCAATGTATTTTAGTTCTACAAATTTTTTATATAGTTGATAGTTATTTCGGCTTACGCCATCGTCAGAACTACCGCGTGGCGTGATGACGGCATGAGCTGAAATAGCTATCAACTATATGATAATTTTGTAGAACTAAAATACATTGCTAATTTTTCACCGTGTTATAATGGAGTTCTACCAAGTAAATGCAAATTCAATCAATCAATTAAACATGTTTTCATAATACATTTTCTCTTTTATCAGCGAGAAAAACTGTTTAAGTCATTACTTCATAGTAATATTACGACATCGACGAAAACTTTGTGTCTAGTCAGGCTTGCTGATGGCAGGTAATAAATACCACTTTGTGTAGACACAGATTATTCTGGCCAAATTTTCAGGGCTAATATTTATTATCGGCCATTATTATCGCAAATGATTTCACTGAATCACTCAAATTATTTAGGAGAAGTGGCTTGGATAAAAATTAACAAAAGCTCGTTCTGCGGCAACAGATTAATTTGGTGACGCAGATGTTCGTGCGACAGGTACAAATTGATATCATTTTCAAAAAACACTCTTCCTATTGTATTTCCATAAATCAGGGATGCACAACATTTGAAATGATATGTTCACTTTATATGCTTATTTCAAATAATAAAAACACATTTTTTAGTACTTATTTCCACGATATATTTTTTGATCAGGAACAGTTTCGCTCATCATGAGCATTATCAACTGACAGAATACAATTTAAAAACAAGCATATTTATATAAAATATTTGAGTTTAAGGTAGCAGGTATATAAAACCATGGGTTCAAGAACTAAGAAACAATTTACAGGAAATTTTCTGTAATCTGTGTTGTCAAGAAAAATCAGTTGATAATGCTCGCGATGAGCGAAACTAGTCCTGATCAAAAAACATATTGTGGAAATAAGTACTAAGCAATTTGTTTTTATTATTTCAAATATCACAGCCTTTCCAACAAGAAGTGTCAGTTAACACCTTAAAAGTGATTATATGCTTATCTTGTAATTGCCATTATATTGGATACGCACTATAAAACATGATAATGGTTGTCAATATTTTTAAATATTTTATAGTCACAACCTTTTAATATAATGTGAAACAGTGAAATATTTTTTTAAATAAAATTTTGATATATATAAAATAGTGCACACTGAAAACTCCATATCGTAAAAATATCTAAAAATTATATTCCTAATCCATTTTCTTCCGTGTGTGCTGTATATGGGTGTGCTTATGTAGATGTTATATGTGAGGTAAAAAAATATAATTAAAATGCAAGTAGTATTTCGTGAACTGGATTTACCGATGATTGCTCAGCTCTGCAGCGATTTATTTCTGTCAACAGCGACACAACAATTAAACAATAAATAAGCTTACATAAAAGAGACTAGCAGAGCTCTGATGATAACGCGTCATAGATCTCAACGCTCCATAAATATGATATCAAAAAATAAAGCGAATTTTAGGGCAATTTTTACGAAACACGTATCGCAACTATTAGGATAATTCGAGAAATAATTATTATAAAGATACACACTCATGTTAAAAATTACTGATTCCTGTCTCTTGGTTAGATATATATATATATATAAATAACTAAATAAAAAATACAAATAAAGTTTTGAAAATAGTTTTATTCAATTTGTACTCTTTTTTACATTTTACCGAAATATTTTTAATTAAATTTCAAAATTTAAGGCTTTGTTATATCTCAGCTATGGTATAGTATGACTTTTATTTACGTTTAATTGGAACATTAATCGGTTAATTAATCATTATAAGTAAAACCAATGAAATATTGTCGAGTTCGTACCCCTGGTCAAAACAATCTACTGTAGTACAAAAACAGGTGATACCCTTCATTTGTTTTTTTTTCAATTCTTTTCGGAAAACAAAAGAAAAATAATTGACACTGATAAATAAAAGCTCTTTCGCTAATTGCGAGAGCTTTTTATTGCGCTCACCGCTATAAGATAAAAAATCTAATATATTATGTAAAACGCCGCGTGATTCAAAAAGCTATTAATAATATTTTTTGCCGCTCTACTGAGAACCAGGTTGAAAACAAATTAAATTAATAACTAGATAAAAAATAATCCGCAATTTTATCGTTTATTTCGCGGTTATTATTTTCAAATGCTCTCAAAATTGATAACGCAGGTATGACTTTATTTTTACTTATTTATTTACACGCAAAAAAATCTTCTTACGAATCGAAAAATACTTCTTTGTATGGAAGTTTTATTTTTTAATTTAAATCGTACAGCGTTAGGACGTATATACTAAAACGGTTTTCTCAAAATTGAGGAGACTGAAGTATTTATTTCTTTGGTAAATGAATTTTTCTTTTACACCACTGTTTTCGATGTCATAAAATTTTTATTAATTTGATTTCTTCTTAACATTGTTAACCACTTTTAAGGTGTCAACTGTCACTTCTTGATGGAAAGGCATTATATTTTAAATAATAAAAACACATTTTTTTAGTACTTATTTCCACAATATATTTTTTGATCAGGACCGGTTTCGCTCATCGCGAGCATTATCAACTTATAGAATACAATTTACAAACAAGTCTATTTATACAAAACAAAAAATTAATTTGAGTTAATGGTTGAAAATAGCAATATGCTATTGCTATTTTCAATAGCATATTGCTAGGTATATTGGTCAAACAGGAAGATCCTTTCATACTAGATTTAAGGAACATTTAGCTTGTGCCAAAAAAGGCGATGAGATTTCTACTTTTGGAAACCATCTGTTTCAAAATAAACATTCATGTGATTTTACTATAAACTACAAAATCCTGCATTTCAATAACAAATCACTGAAATTAGATAAACAAGAAATCCTTGAAATTAATCGATAGAAATTTTTGCCTAATTCTAACCTTATAAATGAACAAACTACTTTTGCGTCGTCACCATTGTTATACTCATTAAATTAGATTAATAAATATATATTTCATATAATATTTTTTTTTTTTTTGAAAAATGATATTGCCTCCTTTTACTTTATTTTTTACAGAAAATATTGGAACGCCCCTGACTGACCATATCTTCCCATCTCATCGATTCATCTTTAATCGACTTCTCATGTATTAATTTATTTTGTTCCATTAAGTAGTGATTGTGGGTTATTTTCGTCATTAAAATTTCCCACTCCTTACTTCCTTATTGATTGTTTAGAGCTCCTAATGGATTATTGATTTACCATAATTGTAATTGTAATTCTTAATAAGTGATTGTGAACATTTAATTTTTATACTAATTTACTTTATTTGTATCAATATTGTATGATTTTATGTAAATCGTTTCCTAGTTCTTGTACCCACGGTTTTGTACACCTGCTACCATTAACTCAAATTAATTTTTTGTTTTGTATAAATAGACTTGTTTGTAAATTGTATTCTATCAGTTGATAATGCTCGCGATGAGCGAAACCGGTCCTGATCAAAAAATATATTGTGGAAATAAGTACTAAAAAAATGTGTTTTTATTATTTAAAACATTGTTAACGTTTGTGAAACACATTATAATTGGTACACTTTCAATTTTTAGTTTAGTAGCAAAAAAAGCACAAGAACATTTAGTGTTATCTAGTAAGGAAAGTATTTTTTTATTCGTTTGGCATTCAAAATACATTTTTTAAATAACAAAGAATTTTTAAAAATGTTAACAGATGATTCTCTTTTAGCATTTTAGACAGAGCTGTGGAGTCAGTCTCTGCTCAGGAGCGTCTCTGACTGCTTTTTCGATTAGACTATTTTATAAAATATTTAAATGAACGATTTTTTGAATTGGTTGGCTTAAATTTAATTTAATGCACATACAAATGAAACGTAGGAAAAAACTTGACAAATTAAACTTTTTTTTTGGTCAGAGTCGTGTTGTTGGTCAATTTTGGAGTTAGAGTTGTGTTTTTTTAGAGACTCTAAAGCATTGACTTACGACAATATTGTGAAAACCTATCGACGTATATTTAGATTTATATGGATGGCCGTTTAAGTTTCAAATGAGCCAATTCAAATTTCAATAGTTGAGACTTTGCATTGGCAATTACTTGGTGGAACTCATTTATAATACAGTAACAAAATAGCATAAATCTATACCGATTTTCCTAATGAAAACGTTAGCCGAAATAGCTATCAACTATAATATATATCAAATAAATTTTGTAAAACTAAAATACATTGCTATTTTGTCACCGATGATGAGACTGATATAACATAACTGACGTAAGTTCTGTTGCATGCGTGTGATAGAGATGCCTGAAGATGCCGAAATGAGAAACCCGGATTATTAGTGACCAAACATGTGGAATCGTACAAATTTGTAAAAAATCAAATTCAATCAATGTAAAGTTGAGAGCTATTTTAGTCCTCGCCCTCATAAGAACTATATTGTTTTTTTTATATAGTTTTGTATAAATATTGCATAGTTCTGATGAAGGCGTCAGCCGAAATACCTATCAACTATATATATAATAAATTTTGTAGAACTAAAATACATTACTATTTTTTCACCGATGATGAGGATGCAACGGAAATGACGTCAGTCAGTGTGACGGAATGCCTGAGGATGTCGACAGGAGAAACCCGGATCGTTAGTGACAATACATGTGGAATCGCACAAATTTGTAACAAATCAAATTCAATCAATATAAAGTTGATAGCTACTTTGGCCCACACCCTCATAAGAATCTTATTGTTTATTTTATATAGTTTTGTATAAATATTGCATAGTTCTGATGAAGACGCAAGCCGAAATAGCTAACAACTATATTGCTTATAAATTTTGTAGAACTGAAATACATTCATATTTTTCCCTGATTCTCAATCAATATAAAGTTGTTATTTATGTTGGCTTACAACCTCATTAGAAATATATTGTTTTTTTTTATGTAGTTGTTTTTGTATACACATTCCATAGTTCTGATGAAGGCGTAAACTGAAATAGCTTTCAACTTTATAAATTATGGATTTTGTTGAACTAAAATACAATACACCGCTATATTGCCGACGCGCTTAGCTGTTTTGTAAATTTCCTCAGAACGATGATTTTGCAGTTGCGTTCTTTGATTGATAGTCATGAAGTGTATCTCACTCAAAACAAATTTGTATTAATAAGCTTCTCAGGTGTGTTAACAGAAAGTGTCACAATTGAATTTATTTCGCGTGATTTTAAAAAACCCACACCACCCGGAAAGAAAATCGTGCATCATGATTTACTCATTGCATTGGACGTGGTATATTCCACGTTCACCATTCTAAAATAGTTGGCTCTGTCTACAAATTTTCCGGTTGTAGTCTACGCACATATTTAAATTGCTATTGACCGCGTGGTGCTTTCATTAGTCACCGAATTACTAAGAAGATAATCGTTTTGCCAATTTTTTTTTGAGCAGCATCAGGGGCGTGCTAAAATATATTTTATTTATATATCTATGGCAAGGGCATCGACACGCGGGCATTTTAATTATACCGGGATTTTGAGATTACTTTATTATTGTTTTATACCGGTATCCGAAAATCGGCTGTTAAGCATAATTTTACATTTCAATTTACATATTTTAAAAATTGATTAACTATTCTAAAACACATCGCTTAGCAAAACTTTCACGATTTCATAAAATAAAGACCAGGACCGGTTTCGCTCATCGGGAGCAACAGATAATAAAGAGCAAATTAAAATAAAAATACTGTTTTTTTCTTATTTTTTTAATATTATATTAACGGTATCATTTGATAATGTTAGCACTTTGCGAAAGCAATCATGATTAATATATTCTAAAGTTGTGGGAATAGTTCTAAAATTTTTGATTTATTTAAATAAAATGCCTTTCCATCAAGAAGTGACAGTTAACACCTTGAAAGTGTGTGTCAAAAGTTGTCGATTAAAAATATAAGCGGATAAAAGCTAGTTTTTGTATTTAAATATAGTTTTAACTATCCTGACAATCCTCATATGATTGTAAAATATGTTGTGAAAATAAATACTAGAAAATGTTTTTATCATTGATTTTATTCACTTTTAAGACACTAACTCTCACTTCTTCATGGAAAGGCATGATATTTTAAATTATAAAACATATTTTTTAGTACTTATTTCCACAATGTATTTTGGATCAAGACCGGTTTCACTCATCGCGAGCATTATCAACTGTTAATTGTTATTTAAAATTGATTTTATTGGTATGTACTTGATAGAGCTCCTCTAACATATTATATGCTGTAACATATTAAAAGACGGTGAAAAAATAGCAATATTATAGATAGCTATTTCGGCTTAATTCATCATTAGAAATACGACCTTCAACAGAAGGTGTAAGCCGAAATAGCATCAACTTTATATCTTATAAATTTTGTAGTACTAAAATACATCTCTATTTTTTCACCGTGTTGTATTTTTATTATTTGAAATATTGACGTACAGTTAGATTTGAGAGACGTCTGTCGTTTATAATAAAAAAACATATTTTTTTATTTAAAAAAAATATATATTTTGAAGCCCTGAATACACTTGCATCTTTTCATCTACCGGCGCCGTGGTGTAAAAAAATTTTGTAGTATTTTGGATTGTCTAAAATTCATGTAAATTCCTCTAGCGTGAGAAATTTTGGGCGGATGCCAGATATCTAAGTGAGCGAGAAAGACCCGCTGCTTCAAATACGCGACTGACTTCACTTCGTTCTGCGATTATATTAATATTCTTCATCATCGTTCACTCCGTCTTTTTTTATCCCAGCAGAACTTTTGTAAGCAAGCTTTCTAAGGTGTGATAATAATTGACTCACGCGACAACTTGTTGATATACCTGTAGCGACATATTACTAATAATTAAACTATTTCAAGATCATAAGATACTAATTTTATTTTTAACGTTATATTAAAAAGTATGGTTATTGAAGAACACGGTGAATAGAATAGTTGAACATAATAAAAACACTTATTTAGTACTATTTCCACAACACATTTTATCATCAAAACCGCGTTTTGCTCATCGCTAGCATTATCAACTGACATAATATAAATTATAAACAAGCCAATTTATTGAGAAAATTGAGTTGCTAGCAAGCAGGTAAACATCTGGTTTTATATAAACATCACATTTTGAGAAGTTACTTTTATTGATTGAATTGACATTTACTTGGAAGAACTTCACTGTGACATTGTGATAAAAAAATAGCAATGTAATTTAATTTAATTATATTAATATTTTTTTTTATAAGATATAGTTGATAGCTATTTCGGCTAACGCTATCGTCAGAAAAATGTTAAAACGTACATCTTTATCTATATATAGCTGTGTAGAAAAGGTACACTATACATATTCTCTTCTGTTTTAACAACCTAGCTTATATCGTGCTAGCAAAAAAAAACAGGCGGCATTTTCAATAAGTTTAAATGAGATGATTTATTAAAGAAATGCATTAGCCCCTCGCAATGGTATGAGAAGTGGCGAAAGACGATGGCGTGATCCAAAATAGCTATCAACTATATCTTATAATAAATAAATTGGAGAAGTAAAATACTTTGCTATTTTTTCACCGTGTGATAATGGAATTCTACCTAGTAAATTCAGATTCAATCAATTAATTAATTTTAAAGATTTTTCGCCATTTTAAAAACTGTTGTTTGAAACTATCACTTCTTGATGGAGAGGTGAGATATTTTACGTAATAAAAACCAATACTAAAAATGTGTTTTCATTATTTAAATATTCTGAACACTTAGGTATATAATATATATATTTCTAACTCGTGCCTAATTTTTAGAATCATTTCCTCAATAAAATTTATGATCTGTGTAATAAAATTCCTGAAGAAGCCGAAAGGTGAAACCCAAGTCGATAGTGACAAACCATGTGAAATCGTACAACGTTTTAGTAATTAAAATTTGTTATAAAAAATACAAATCTATCACGGAAAATATTTTTAATAACACGGTAAAAAAATAGCAATGTACTTTAGTTCTACATTTTTTTTTTACAGTAGTTCAGACGTCTGAGTCTAATATCTCATAAAAAGGTTGTAGAACTAAAATACATCGCTATTTTTTCACCGGATTCAAAATTATTTTCTAGAAAACACTTATAAAATTAATTGCATATACAAATAGCCACTTAGACGAACAGCGAATAGGTTTTTTTTAAAGCTGTTAACGATTTTTAAAAAAAGTACTGAAGAACGTCGAAGGTAATTTTGCAAGTAACATATATATTTCAATTCTGAGAAATGTTTAAAACGATATCGTGTCATTTTTCATCGCACACAATATCCCAAGAAGACTTAAAATTGCCACAGGCAAATATTCAAATCCATAGATCAAATTTTTAACGCAATATTGTTTCTCAAAAGGCAGCCTTACAAGTTGATCTCAATATTAAGATATAACATTTCATTTTCTACCATTGTTGTCTCGTGGAACATTCCGTATATATTTATATATTTTTCTTGATAGTGTTAAATAAACTATAATAATACTATAGTAACTCTAATAACTAAGTTTAGTAAACTACAATAACCAAATACAATAAAATAACGCTATAAATAAAACGCTATCAAATTTCTTGGTACGTTCGTCACCGTGCTATTTTTAAGAGTCAGTTAAGTCATTTTTCGTGTTCTTGATGTATCTGGATTTTTTTTATAGAATCTTCTTGATAAAGATGACACAACTTTTTCTTAAATATTCCATATGGACAACTTTTTTTTTTAATATTACAATAATACCTTCGCCATCTCTTAAATGCCGGAGAACTACTTTTTTAACTCGGATGGAGATGATACGTGAGATAAGTTCAAAAAATCAACAATCGGAAACGAAATAATTCTTAACAATAGGTCATCTAACATTTTACACGATGAATAAGTAGCAATTTATTTTAGTTCAAAAAATTTATATAAACTGTATAGTTGATGGCTATGTCGGCTTACGCCTTCATCAGAACTTTACTAGAGTGAGAAATCCGAAATAGCTATCAACTATATACCTTGTAAATTGTGTAGAACTTTCATAAGCTTCTATTTTTTCACCGTGTTATAATGGAGTTCTACAAAGTTTATATCAATTCAATCAACATATTTTATATTTAATGGCACAATAACTCAGAAATTTTAAATTAACATATATATCTCTAGGTACCGGATTATTCAAGTACATTTAAATAGTAGTTAATCATTATAAAAAACCTCTCATCAAAAAGACATTAGCCTGTATCGATTTTCATTTTATCTTCTCCAAAATTTGAATGTCATAATAATCAAATACGTACTTATTTTTATTTTTTATATATACATAAAGGTCCGAGCTTTAGAGTTTTTATTTATGATATATGAGCAATGCAACGTTTTTAGTGATTGCCATTTTTGTTGTATCCGTATGATAGAATCCATGAAGATCGCAAGAGGCAAATACAAAATTTTAAATGAATTGTGGATTGTTTTAACAATTTAATATTGTATTTTACTTTATTTATACCTTTTATCTATACCACATGTGTATTAACAAAATGCTACATAACAGCACTAGCTGTCAATGGATTACCGCACAAGATCTAAGTTATTTCCAACAAAAAGATATATTTCGGATAACCTTAATAAGTGCGTTGTTATACATCGACATAAGCTATAACTTCACAAACATGTTACCATAAAAGGCTACGATAAATAGATAGGTCGAATCCTTTTTTGATAAACGTTTCTTATAGTGTTACTAAAAATATCAGTCAAAATGAATTGTAAAGTATTTATACCTCCTCAGTTCTGACTTTTTATATTTGATCGATTATTTTGTTTTTCTCCTTTTATTTACAAAATCTCTAGCTTAATGTACAATCTATGATTTTTTTTATCTTAAGACAATATTCGAAATTTCTTTAACAATAATTTTATAAAAATTTCGCAATAAAAAAGTTTGAAAAAAATCAAAACTGCTTTGTAGTCAAAGCGTCTTGTGGGCAATTTTCTAAATCTAAGGAACCAGCAATATTCACTGTAACACCACATTGTACAAGTAGGTCAAATAATTTTGGGGAAATTTCTTGCAAGGTAGACAAATTTTGGCAACACGTCATCCATAATGTGTGAACGTGATTCTCTTGCGTTTTCCAGAAATTTTACATAATTATTAATGCAAAGAAAGTTACCGGAAAACAAAACATTTATAAATTTAAGGAAATTCAACGATTTCTTAAAATTAAACGTGAACCAAAAATAATTTGAGATATTTTAATCATCGCTACTAAGGACCCATTTAAGACAAAATGAAAAATTAAAATATATATGTTACTTTGAGAAAAGTTTTAAGTAAAAACAGCATGGTAAACAGTATATGCTGCTTTTTTCTATGATATATTATAGATTCGTGGATGATTCAAGCATCCATAAATATTTTGTACATTATATTATAATATCATTGATTGCATTGATGAATTTGGTATTTACTTGGTAGAACCTCATTATTATTCTATGAAAAAATAGCATTGTATTATATTTCTACAAGATTTATAAGATATATATATAAGTTGATAGCTATTTCGGCTTACCCCTCATCAGAACTAGTACCGCTTAACCATGACGTCTAAAGAAAAAAATGTCTTAATAACACATAGTTTAAAATATTATTCAAATAATTGTTAACATATATCGCTTATAAGTAGAATTATTTTGAAAAAGAAGAAAACAAAAAAAAATTGAATTCAAAAATTTGGTCACTGATTCACAAGAAAATAATCAATAAACAAAAAAATTGACGAAAAACAGTTAATGATTGAATTTTGTGCGAGGTTATGGACTTGTGTCAGTTAATTCATAAATAAACATTCTCTTCAAATTGATACACGTGATTACAAATCATTTTTTTATTATATTGCAAATCTGGTCACTTTAAACGAAGTAGGTATGCGCTCACTCATGGGATAGCGCTCACAATGATTTTAAAACATTTATTGATATGTACACAATATTTTTATGAAATATATTAAGACAGACGAATACAGATACATTAAAACCAAAGTTATTAATTTTCTATTGAAATTTGATAGAAAAATTCCACTTTTTTTTGGCGCCTGACAAATATGTCCACAGTCTCACAAATATGTCCATAGTCTTTTAAAAGTTAATAAACAACTTTCAAAATTTACTGTCCATTTATAAGCAAAATGTTTTAACACGGTAAAAAAATAGCAAAAATTTTTCATAGTTGATAGCTATTTCGGCTCACGCCATCTTCAGAACTACCGCGTGGCGTGATGATGTTATGAGCTGAAATAGTTATTATTTTTTTTAAATTGGAGAAAAAAAATACATTGCTATTTTTTCATCGTGTTATAATGGATTTCTACCAAGTAAATGCCAATTCAATCAACAAATTACATAAGCTTTTCTACCTCCAATTAAGCATTCCTTTTCTCTTCTTCGAAAGAAAAGCTTATCCATTGAATAATATCCTATTATTGTAAAAAAAACCTTCCATTAACAATCGTTTTGCTTTACGCGTGGGTAAGAGTACTTGGTTAAAAATTCACGGATTGCGTGATGAGAAAAATATATTCTACATGTTATACCTTTGCATATATTACACCAAGTAGTCTTCTAACAGCTAATTTAGTAGTCTTTATGTAGTGAACTCTTCCAAATAGTTTGTTTCTGAACTAAGTTAACCCATCTAAGTAATGACTACGCGTTAGTTTTAAATAATTAAATGTTGAAGAAACACCGCAGTACATTTTCCTTCTTAACCCCCACCCCTAAGCCTACGCTTGCCCGTTTCAACTTCTCAGCACGGTTGCCTGTTTTCTTACCGGCAGGGGATTAAACCTGTGTAATGCGTAAGTAGGTTTCTTACACGTTACAACCCTGGGAACGTTTCAGAGTATGTTAATAAATTATTACAATATAATTTCTGTTCGGTATAATGGAGTCCTTTTTGTAAGGGTGCAGGGTAGACTTTTGACATGAGCGGTTGAAAAAAATACTTTCTTTTAACACATTGTTGTCGGGAGACGTATAATTAGTTCTACAAAACTATTTTTGAAAATTTGGAAAAAAGGAATTTTGTAGAACTAAAATACATTGCTATTTTTTTCACCGTGTTATATTGGAGTTCTACCAAGTGAATGCCAATCCAATCAATTGTAATTTTTACTTTAAATTGTTGTAGAAATTCGATCGCCAAGAATCAAATTTTTCAATATTCAATTATAAATTATTTTGATAGTATATTTGGCTAATTTAGTACCAGACATAGCGAAACCATATACATCTAGCGATTGTTTCTTCCAAATTATTATGGAAATATTATATTGTGGTGGTAATCATAATTAATTGTCTGAATACTAATTAACCATATGAGTGCCAACGTTTCAACAATTGAGATTGCTGCTATTAAAAGCTAATACCGGAGTTAACGTGTTTAAAGCTAACAATCCAACGGTATGTCCCTTTTTTTTGTTTTATATATTTATTTTCTTAGCTCAAATTTTTAACGTAACAAACTCTAAATTAAGTAGGAGTAGTGATAAATAGCAAACAAACCCGTTATATGTGTCCTGTAAGCAAGCAATGTATTTAAGTTCTGCAAAATTTATAAGACATAAAGTTGATAGCTATTTCGGCTTACGCTCTCATCAGAACTATTCTATCTATCGACTATATATCTCATAAATTTTGTAAATCTAAAATACATTGAGCTTTTTCATCGTGTTAAAACAAGATGCGACCGGTTCGAAGCGGTTAGGTTTTAAGTAACACCGGATGAAGACGACGGGGTAGGTAGGGCTTCATCCCTGAATTATAATCCTGGCCACGCTTGTTTTGGTGCTAAGCAAATTTTGATGACCCCAATCCATATCCCCACACTTCATTATTCATCTGCATCTATTTTATGGTCGAATTCGGGGTTCTTAGTTAGGGGTTGTAGATTTAATAGCCCATTAACGATTCTGAAAGAAATTTTCTCAATGAACAACTTTATAATTCCAATGGTCGCGGTAATTGAGTGAACATTAAAGCTCAGAAACAGATCATACATAAATATAAAAATAAAATAAAATACTTCTTTATGAATTTTGCTGTGATTTCACTATCAACTAATACAATAAAAATTACAAACCTAAGCCAATGTTAAACAGTAAAAACACATTTATGATATCGACTGAAGGTGCTTGATGGAATTTCAATATCAAATTTGAATTGTTACAGCTTTGTACGATTCCACATGCTTTGTCACTAACGACCCGGGTTTCGCCTTTCCGCATCTTCAGGCATTCTATCACACGGATGCATGCCGAAAGGCGAAACCTGGATCGTTTGAACATGTTGAATCGTACAAAGTTGTAACAATTCAAAAACACATTTATTAGTACTTATTTCCACCATATGTTTTTTGATCAGGACCGGTTTTGCTCATCGCATGATTTTGATCATTTTTTTAACTATTTTCTATGATTTCCTGTTAATTGTTTCTTATTTATTTAACCTATAGTTTTATATACCTGCTACCTTTAACTCAAATATTTTGTGTAAATGGACTTGTTTGTAAATTGTTTTCTATCAGTTGATAATGCTCGCGATGAGCGAAAGTAGTCTGATCATAAAATAAATTGTTGAAAGAAGTACTAATTCTTTTTTTATTATTTAAAATATCATGCTTCTCCATCAAGAAGTAACAGTTCATACCTTAAAACCAAATTTATTTTCTACCTTTGGTAATTTAATTTCAACAATTCACGTTTGAGATTAAGTTTCCATTAAGCACCTTCATTTGATATCATAAAATATAGAAAAAGAGCCATTTACAATGAAAAAAGGTAATATCTAACATATTATTGTAGGTATACATAACAATAAGTTAAAGAACTGAGAAAATAATTTACACGTTATTTTACAATTTATAGCTTAATGAAGGAAAATAGGTTATTCCTAAAATATTGAGGACCTTTTAGTCATAGTTTTTTATGAAATAAGTTTGTCATCTAAAGCACAGTTTCTCAACCGGTGGGCCGTGGAGATTTTTGGTTAGTCTGCGAAGATTTTTGGATGAGCCGAATTAAATTTCATATTGTATTATATTTTTAAATTGTATTTTTTGTTTCTGTCTATTTTAATTTACTTAAAAGTTATTATATCAGCATATGGTGTTGTAAAATTAATGTTATTTATTATTTTATTCCAATGTTGACGGTCCGTGGATGCAAAATGGTTGGGAAATTATGATCTAGAGGTTATGACAACGGATTATTTAAATTAAAATGTCTTTCCTCTAAGAAGTGACTGTTAACCCTTTAAAGGCATTATAAGTTTTTGTATACATGTCTTGCAAATGTAGCATATTCGGATCGCACCCGACAGAAATTTTTCACGATTTTTTCGAGCTTGATTCGTTATTCCAGCGTACTTCATGCTGCCATATTTTCGTTCCCTTATCCGAATTTGTATCGTTAAACGTCTCTGGTGGTTTTGAAACGGATCTGACTGGAGTTGCCTTTGATAAAAATTGAAACTGTCAAGAGCAGCAATTGGCTGTGAGCTATTCGAACCAAGTAATTCAATTTTGCAAAGCATACAATAGAATTTGTTCAGCTGACAGCAAAACATTTAAAACAACTTCCAGCGACGTTATCGTTTATATTATCAATTGATATTGCCGTCAAAAACATCGCGGGTTTGTGTTTAATAGTTTCAAAGACAAGCTTATTAACCCTTCGTAGACGAACGCAATTTTTGTAAAGTAAAAATGTTGCATATCAATAGAAATACCGTTGATAGATGGCAGCATGATAGCAAAATTTAACCATCAATATTTTTCAGTTTTTATATGTAACTGTAAATTTTTGTTGAAAATACATTATATATTACATTTGACTTGTTACAACTTCGTATGATTCCACATGTTTTGTCACTAACGACCCGTTATTTCGCCTTTTGGCATCTTCAGGCATTCTATCACACAGATGTAACAGAACTGACGCACAAAAACCCTTTCAAGAAAGATTTATTACCAAGATTGTCGTTAATGAAAATTATCACAGCCAATTGTGTTGATTATTATTATAGTAGATCAACATTATTAAATTTGTTCTAGCTGTCATTTACTGCTCGCCTTGGAGTAAGTGTTTTCCTGTAATTGATAACTTTGGTGTGTAGACAATACTGTTTATTTTAAGTCAGCTCTGTTGCATCCGTGTGATAGAATGCCTGAAGATGCCGAAATGCGAGACCCGGGTCGTGTGATGACAAAACATGTAAAATCGTACAAAGTTGTAACAATCAAATTTAATATTGAAATTCTATCAAACACGTTCAGTCGATACCATAAATTAAAATAAAAAAATGTTTTTCATATGAACAGTTTAAACGTTTATTTAGCAACAGCTTTTAAGCAGTATTTTTCATATAATATATATAAACTCAAGCACAGTAAAAAAACATTCTGCGATTGGACATATTTTCAAGATTTATAGAATAAATCATTTTTTTATATTTTATATTTCTATGAGCTTTCGTAATATCGTGCTCCACATAGATAAGAGGGTTAGGAAAAGCTCTCGCCAGGGTCGCTGGTGCGTTTGAAGTACACTTGTGGAACTAAAGAAACAGTTCCCATTTTATGACCCCAATATACTTCTCATATATATAAACGTCTTAGGGGTGCAATCTTCAACTTCTGAATGTGGGTTCGAAACTTGGATGAAAGTAATTATTACCTCTAACTATGGAGACATAAAATAACTCTTCTCATATTACTAACACTAAATTGTATAAACTTATGTTTGTACTGTACATTTGTTGTTAATAAATTCTAAAGCGATTCATTAAGCATGTATCGTAAAAATTTAAGGATTTATTGATCAAATTGACATTTATTTAATAAACTCCATTATAACACAGTGAAAACATATTAATATATTTAAGTTCTTCTAAATTTATCAAATATATACCTTTTAAATTTTATAGATCTAAAATACATTGCTATTTTTCACAGTGTGTAAATTTAAGTATATCTGGACTAACATTGTCTTGTTAATTTGATGGTTTTTTTACTACCGAAATGCAATGAAACCTTTTTAAACTGTTTTTGAAGATTATACGAAGACAAAATATGACGATTATAATAACAGTTTGTCTCATACAAATTAAATCTTTCCAGACCAAAAAAATATTATAGTAACCAAAAAATAACAGAAAATTTGATAGGTTTTCAATATTACGTTTAAAATTGTTAAAACTGTAACAAATCCAGAAGTTTTTCTACTTACAATCTTGGTATAGTACTGTTTCAAAAAATATTTTTTTATTCAAAAATCATCTCAAAATTTCGATACGATGTAAGGTACTTGATGGAATTTCAATACCAAATTTGAATTGTTGAAACTTTACGCAATTTCACTAATTTTTACACTCACAACCTGGATTTTGTCTTTTATCATTATCAGACATTCTATCACACGTATGCAATAGAACTGACATTCAATAAACAATTTTCATCGCTCACAAAGGAAAAGATTTTTTTAATTCTCATGTTTTGTGTATTATCAAACGTAAAGGAAAATATTTTACCGTTAATAATTACAATAAAATAAAAGATCTTATTTTGTTCCTGATAATCGTTTGATAATTGATATGTTTATTAGTTTACATTACACTAAGTAATCTGTCATTACTTATTTTGATGTCAATCGACGAACTCTACTAAAATATTCAAAAAATATCAACTATTTTAAAAGATAACCTTTTATGATTCGCTTAAAATTAAGCTACCAAAGACATTAAATTTTGCTCTCTTAGTCATCATTATGAGTAGTTACCTAGTGCCAAATTTCTGATCTACCTATCCAAGACACCTTTTTCACTTTCATTATGAACTCTGGCAATGAAAATTTTCGAAGTTTTACTTATTGCGCCCTCATTTGGACTGCCTTAGGAACCGATTCAAGATTTTCCGAGCTCAATTCTCCCGATTCCAAAAGGCCAGGCTTTAGGGAGTAACGATTTTATTTATTACGTAAGTTTTGTTTGTTCTGAATTAAACTAATTTCGGGATATCTTCTACGATAAAGAACACCGCTGAAAGTTATCAATTTCAATATACGTATTCAAATCTCTAACTCAAATATTAGCATTAAGGCTTCAAACATCGGTTAATAAACTAAGTTATTCATAAACGTTATACTAGAATTCAAAAGAAAGTAAAACTATTATATTACATTTGTAGTTGTTTCGTAAATTATTTACATATTATTTTATTCGTAATCATCATTTATATTGAAATAGTGAAGAAAATTTTTTTCGATACGTGTGTAACGTCACGCATATTTTTTTTTATTTTCTCTGTGAAATTTAAATATTTTTGTGTGTTTTATCTTCCAGTAAACGATTGATTTTTTACTGACAGACAGTTTTATTGTATCCATTTGATATCTTATTAAATCATAAATTAATATTAAAAAAATATTTTTTTTATATTAAATTCTATCAAGCACCCGCAAGTGATATCGTAAATTATATGATATTATATAATTTACACTAAAAATAAAAATTACTTTTAGGGTGTTAACTGTCACTTATTGATGGAAAGGCATGATATTTTTAAACTATTAAAACTCCAATTTGATCAGGACCGGTTTCGTTCATCAGTTGATAATGCTCGCGATGAGTGAAACCCTGTCCTGATCAAAAAATATATTTTGGAAGTTAGTACCAAAAAGTGTGTTTTTAATATTTTAAAATAAAAAATACTCTATATTTAATATATATTTTATATAATTTATAATAGCGAATGAAAGCGCTTGGTGGAATTTCAATGTACAATTTGAATCGTTGAAACTTTGTACGATTCCAAATGTTTTGTCCTTAAGACTTGGGTTACCCTTTTCGACATCTTTAAAAATTCTATCATATTAATGCGTCAGAAATGATAGATAATAGGCATTTTTCATCTAATATAAACAAAAAGATTTGATTATAAATGAAAAACACATAAGTTAAGACTAGAATCCAAACATACATGTAAAATAATTTTCAAAACTATTGATCTATTTATAATGACAGTCAATTATGTAAAATACGTTTTATGAACAATATCTAACATTAATGTGTCTTTAAGCCCGGATGGTTAGTGACAAAACAAAAATTTCAATAATTCAAATTTAAAATATACATATTTATATTTTTTTTTTGCATGAAGAATCAGCTTTTTATATGTAAGGGCATGAATAATAAAATTTATTTATATTTTTTCATTATAAATAATAAAGAGTATTTTTATTTTGCATGTTTTTTTTTATATAATATAAGATTAATTATTACATGCACAATTTTTTTTATCTTATAAATATACATGAAGCAATTTGTCTTCCTGCAAATGGGCGACATCATTGTCAAAAACTTTTTTTAATTCCGTGACAACTGTGCGTTGTTTTTATTATTTTTGCATACATTTAAAAAGTCCTGATTTCATAATACCCGTTTTTGGGCGTCAAGTTGTTGTCAAAAAGTTGAATTTTATAATACAAGCCCTGCCGTAGGAATTGTTATTTCACAAACAAACAATAACAGTCTCTTTGTAAAACTTTCAGAACAAACACCATACATTTTACAAATCCCCTGGTTGAGTAGGGTTGCCACCTTATATAATTGTGCATCACTTAATTTTTGAATTAAAATATAATGGTCAAATTGGCATTTACTTGGTAGAGCTCCATTAGTATATAGTTTCTCAACCTTTTGACATCCGCGGACCACCAAAAAATCCAAAAACGTTTTGTAACCAACATTGGAATAAAACAATAAATATATATGTAATTGATTTTTTATTCAAAACAATTAATTTTGCAACACCGTATGCTAAACCACCGGTTGAGAAACTAGACATTAGAATACGTTGATAAAAAAGAAATGTATTTAGATTTACAAACTTTGATAGTTGATAACTATTTCGGCTTACGCCCTCATTAGAACTATAACGTTCTATATAGCTTTATGGGTGTATAGTTCTGATGAGGGCGTGAACCGAAATATATATCAAATGTATATCTTATTAATTTATTAAAAATATATTACTTGCTATATTTTCACCGTAATGGAGTTCTACCAAATAAATCCCAGTTCAATCAATATAGTTTAGTTCAAAATTTATATGATATATAGTTGATAGATACTTCCTCATTATAACAATGACGTTCTATATAGTTATATGTTGGTTGAAATTCCTAGTAAAAGTATCAAAATAGCAATCAACTATTTACCTTATAAATTTTGTAGAACTAAAATATATTTCTATTTTTTCACCGTGTATCTTCAGGCATCTGTCACACGGATGCAACAGACGCAACACCTAAAGGCAAATCCCAGGTCGTTAGTGTCAAAACATGTGAAATCGTCAAAGTTTTAACAATCAAAATTAGAAATATATGTGCCAACAAAATTTATTCTCACCTTTTTTGGCAACCCTAGACATAACTGCGTACTGGTTTGTTGTGGCAGCTCAAAGAACTTTCTCTCGCGACGTATTTACACTTTTCGCTAAGGAAAACTTTTTCATTTGGCGATAATGCAAAACATGCGTTCTCGCTCTACGTCACTGGTTTTTCATCATTACCTCCGGTGGTCTGATTGCGGGAGTGATAGGTCAAAATATTAGCATATCTATTATTACCAGACCTGTAGTCCACACCTTCACAAATGATGCCAAAAGGTAGTGTATTTTTTCTAATGGTCATACACTGTTTTAGGGAAAACAATATTCAACATACAAAAAAAACCTTAAAGACACATTTGAAGTACCAGCTAACCTGTTTTTTCATAATATAACATCATTAAATTATATAATCGTTTTATATATATATATACAAACAATATAATTGAAGTTTTCTACTGTGTTTTTTTGTTGTGATCTTAAATAACAACATGTAGTATAAATTTTCAATTTTAAGATCAACGCGAGGAGAAAAGACATATTAATACTCATGACGAAGGTTTTAAATCTTTTATTAAATTATTCTTAATTTTATATTGATGTTTCTAAGACAAAACCCCAGAGACTACATAAGCTGGCAGAGGTTTCAGTAAATCACAGGTACAATATCAACACGATAACTGCGGGCACTTTAGATTAATGAATATAATAAACGCTTAATTTTATTGATTGAATAGGCATTTACTTGGTAGAACTCCAAGAAAAAATAGCAATGTATTTTAGTTCTACAATTTTTTTCATAAGATATAATTGGTAGCTATTTCGGCTCACGCCATCGTCAGAATTACTGTCAGAACTAGTTCTTTAGTAAAGAGTTCTTAATTAAATTAATACATAATTTTACATTCTTCGAAATAAAATTTACGATTTTGAGTAACTTTACGCCATTTATATACACTTTTAAAACAGCGCAAAAAATATTTATGACCTTGATATTACACACAATTCATATGTTTTCAAATAATCTCTGTTGTAAATTTACAAATAAAAAAAACCTTTGCGACTTTTTAACTGTTTCTTGAAGTTCCCACTAACTTGAAAATTTTTTGCTTTTGAAGGTTTATATAAGTAATGAAGTAAATTTTGAATTAAAATTACAAATGCAAGAATATAAACCTAACAATCTTTAAGATCTTTCATTAAAATACGATGATTAAAAATGTTGGATAAAAGAAGCATTCTTAGTACATAAAATGAAAATTTGTTATCAAATAATTATTATTTAGTAACACTGCAAAGGTCTTCATTTAAATGTGTTATATCTCCCTCGCTCATCCAAGGCAGTCTGCACCAAAATTAACTTTAGAAAACTCAAAAACTTTTCCTTTCTGAAGGTGTCAAAAGGTCCCCTCCTTCTCTAAGCTTTTTTTTCTCTTCATATTGTCTCTTCGCGGGAAAAATTTGCATATAAATGACAAATACCTAGTGATTTTTTTTTCCTTTCGTATTTTTATTCGGCAAAAGATGTAAACGTCATTCTGCCTGGGTCTTGTATTCATTATTTGACAAAAAAAACTAGACAGTCTTCTTAGAACTTGAGTAATCTTACAAGTAAAGCTTATTACAAAACAAACTTTTTACTAAATAAAACAACATAAATTTAATCATGAAAGTATGACGTATTTTATTATTAATTTAACGTTTTTATTCGACTTGGGATGTTACTAGACGTTATTTGTGAAAAAAAACCTTTTAAAAAGCATCTTCTACTGATTAACTGTTTAGTAAAGTTATTCATTACCTAGTTAAGACTTCGATTAAATTCGTAAATTAAAATTAAAAAAGAGAGTGGGACTTTTTTTACTGGAGGTAGAGTGGAGACAAGAATCAAGACACAATATGTCTTCCACATGTTTTGTCACTAACGAACCGGTTATCACCTTTCGGCATCTTCAGGTATTCCATCACACAAAATAAACAGTTAGCATCGTATACCAAAAGTATTGATTACAAGAAAAGACAAAGACAGACCCAAATATATTATAATAACTTGTGTATCAGTCAGCATCCGTGTGATAGAATCCCTGAAGATGCCAAAAGACGAAACCCGGGTCGTGAGTGACAAAATATGTAGAATCGTACAAAGTTGTGACGATTCAAGTTTGATATTGAAATCCCATCAAGCACCTTCAGTTGATATCATAAATCCAGTGATAATATTTTTTTTTATCATGACACTAAAAATTTTATATATATAAAAATAGTTATCAAAACTGAAAATAATTAAATATTATGCATTTTATAGTAGTGACCCACGGATTTCTTCATTTTCGGTTTTAATGAAAAAAATTTTAAATAAAATATCATTAATTAATTATCTAAAATAGCTTATGTTAAAATTCAGAAAGTCCTAAAAAGAACTGCCTTCGACTTTAAAATATATCTCTCTATGCAATTGAAAAGCTTTTAAAAGTTATTCTATGACGAAGTTCTTTGAAAGCTCTATGAGCTTTCTCAAATAGTAGATAGACCAACATATAAATGTGGTTCTCTATATCAAAATGCTGCATAAAACTTATTTTAGTGTTATTTAGTGCATGCTGCAATGTAAACGCTGTGCAAGTGGTTCAACCCTTCATTGTACCGATCAGCCACGTTGGCTAAGTGCAAGTAATGCAAATGCTTAGAGATTAAAATTTATTCATTACAAAATCATTTAACTAACACTTCTAGTCATTTGGTCACATTTAAAAATATTCCATAACACAGATTCGCAAAATATTTTTTCTTTATGGTAATAATTTTGTTTATCGTTCTTACAGGTAAGCGATTTTCTTCTATTTTGATGTACATAAGACTAATGATAAAGGTTAGTATTATTGCAATATATTTCAATACATATTTGATGTTCACGTATATAGCACGCTTACTTTTTCCCAACGTTGTCTATATACCTTTAATATAACTGTTTCTTGTTCGTCATTTATGTTGCATCCGTGTGATAGAATGTCTGAAGATGCCGAAATGTAAATCCCTGATGGTTAGTGACAAAACCTTAGAATCGTACAAAGTTGTAAGAATTCAAATCAGAAAATCTGCATTTGATGTCTTTGATATCTACAATAGAATTTCGTCATTTTGTAGCTCATAAAAACTGCGTTCCATATTTTTTTTTTATATTTTATATCGAACTGAACCACGTAGGGATATTAAAAAATGATTATTTTTTGGATGTTTTTTGGATTGGATTAAGACATTGATGTAACGTTTAATATGCTGTTATAAAAAATAGGGTATGTTTGTTTAAATTGGTACACTTTTAAAATGATGCCGGTTTCTAAAAATGCTCTTTGAAGCTCGTATAGCGAAAATAATATTAATTTTTTTTATCGAATGTTGTTGAAATTCTAGAATGAAAATTTAGAAATAGTTTTTTTTTTGAATTCAATGAAAAATTTTCACCAATCCAGATTAACTCATTTCAATAGGAGCTTTTTTGATTGTCGGATTTCTTTAGGTCAATAAATATCAAAACCTAATTAAAAAATATATGTATAAATTCAATATTTAATAAGCATAGCAGCGTACGTTTTTTTAATTAGTTTAATCATATGCAAAAAGAAATTAAATAATTAAATAACACTTAAGAGTTGATTAATTCAAATTATTTTTGTGAGCGGTCGAACGTGTAAAGAACACACAGTAGTTTTAATTTTAAATTTATTCCTTCCATTTTCAAACCGCTTAAATTTGATCGCCTGATATATTTAATTCAACTTTAATTTCAATGTTCCAGTAATTAAGTGCCATATCAACAGAGCGGCATTAAAAATAAAAATGTGGCAATACTTCCGCGCAAGGGGGCACATTATAAAACGTCTTTATAACAAGGAAACTTTTCGCTGAATTACTCTTAGTAAATTTCGTACGGCTCATTAATCCTTATACCAACTTAAGCTCCTCAAAGGACGCTCTTACTTCCTTGGGCTGCCTTTATTTTCGTTTGTGAGTAAAATAACACTTGTTTTTAACGTTACAGCACGCTCGCTGAATTTATTTTTTGCTTTTGCAGTTGGTCACAGTGGCTAACTTCAGTCTTAAGTGCATATATCGCTTTGAAACGACTCTTAATTGAGATTTTCTACCAGTAAATGTGTGCCTTAAATAAAATAATATTTTTATAAATAACTGATTTTTTAACACTAGACACAATAAAATCAATCTAACAATAATCTTTCCTACGCGTTAACGGATATTTCTAGGTAGGTAGGCATTGTATTTTTAAAACCAAAATTTCATTTATTGAAAGCTCGATTTCCATTATATATTTTATGATCAGGGCTGGTTTCGCTCATCGTGAGTATTATCAAGTGAAAGAATACAGATTTAAAACAAGGTGGTTGAAATAAAATAATGAGCTAATTATTAGCAGATATACAAAACTAAACGTCTAAGAAGTGAGATGAATTGAAATTTATTTCTCACTTCTTAAACGTAACCTAAAATCAAAAGTAGTTTTGAAATCACAAACTCTTTTGTGTCTATTACAAGAGCAGACAAGATTGCTATAGATATAGATGATGCTATCTGTTGCATCCGTGTGATAGAATGCCTAAAGATGCCGAAAAGCGAATCCTGGGTCGTAAGTGACAAAACATGTGCAATTATACAAAGTTGTAACAACTCAAATTTGATATGAAATTCCAACAAGTACCTTCAGTCAATATCATAAATTAGTGTATTTTCTTTTTTATTATTGATACAAATATAATATAATTTATCAAACAAACGCATTCTTTATTCTTTGTTTATTGATTGAATTGGCATTTACTTGGTAGAACTCCACTATAACACGGTGAAAAAATAGCAATGTATTTTAGTTCTACAAAATTTTATAAGATATAGTTTATAGCTATTTCGGCTCACACCTTCGTCAGAACTATGTGTGTTAATGTCATTTATAAATAAAATCCTTTTTATCAATGTGAGAAAATGTCAATGAAATCGCTTATATATTACAGATGAAAATGACAACTTAGAATAACTTATAATAAAGAAATATGCAAATTAAATAAAACAACAGTCAAAATGATAGGATATAGTGAATAGCTATTTCGGCTCACGCCTTCGTCAGAACGACTGTACTACTATAGTTCTTACGAAGGCGTTAATCAACTATATCTTATAAAATTTTGTAGAACTAAAATACATTGCTATTTTTTCATCGTGTTAGCTTTGTTTCGTACGAAAGAACTATTAATTTTCTAACACTGTGATCCTAACGTAGTTTTTTTTTAAATTCTGCACATTTTTTTAATCCATCTTCGTTGTATGAAATTACGTTATCGATTTATAAATCCGGCATTGCTATCTCTAAATGTTGTATAAAATTCAAAGTCATTAGTCAGTCAAAGCAATGCACAAAAGGCTTTTAATTAATCATCGCTGACAACTCGAAATCCCTTCAAAAGAAAACAAATACAATGAATTTTAATTGCCGGTTAAGCGGCATTAAGATGTCATTGCGGAATTCCCAATGGCCGTCTCTGAAATTATTAAGAAACTTGAAATAACTTTTTCCGAGCAAGCTTTCGACCGAAATACTTTGAATCCGCAAAAGAATTCGGAATGCTGACGTTTTGATTGAGCTTTTAAATCGATTGGCTAATTTATTACAGTATATATCCTTATTTTACCGTATTTTTGTCATAGTTTTTGTTTTATATTCTTATATACAATAATAAATGTTTGTACGTTTCATATGCGTTCCTATACCGTTAATCTGATTGCGGTGAAATTTTGCTGTGTTATTGTGCACATGCCTGTAAAGGTTACTAAATTAGTACAATCAGTAGATCAGTACCGGTTTTGTTTATTGCAAACTCTATCTACACACTGAACTACATGGATATCCTTCTCATATGGAAAGCTTTATGTGGCCTGTTCGCGTATAGTAAAATTTTCCGACTTATTCCTGAACGCAAAAGACAGATAAAAAATAAATATTATACGTATCCGACGTACTTCGATGAACAGAATTGTAACACACTCACTTTCTTTGTTTGAATGGCATTGCAACGCATGTGGGTTACTTGCTAGTATTAAATAATAAATACAAAATTTGTGCCCGTTTAATTATTCTAAGCTACAGTAAAACCATGACTACGTTTTTTTAGAGACGTCAAAAAATAATTTCTTCGTATTATTATTTCATATTTTTTTGATATCCTTAAAACTTATTTGTTTAAATTTTAAGATCACTTTGGCACCTATCCTAAATGAATTTGAAGTTGAAAATAAAATTTTATTTAATTATAAGAATATATATATATGGTTGAAATACACAGTTAAACCCCGTTTTTACGTGTCCTGAATTCACGTTTTCTGGCTGTTGACGCCAAATTTTTATAGTGCAATTTTATTTTAGTACATTTTATAACCACTTTCACGTTTCCTATTTCCTGCAATTTACGATCGAAATATATAAAATTCAAATCAATTTAAATAAGACACGCGCAATTAAATGCGCGACGATAAAAAATGTTTGAAAGGCGTATTAGGAAGATAAAATGTGTCGTTGATATTTATAAATATGTGTTCAACTTCTGCAAGGAAATAAAAGATACTGACTACCGACGAGAGCTTTTTTACTAGCATTGAAAATGTACAAGATGAAATATTACATTTATATGATGTAAACCAGCAAAAAAAATCGAACCGATTTATGAGATTATCTAAATATAAAAAAAAATATTCCAATCTAAAATTTCCCGCAGATTACGTTTTTGAAACAAATTAGTTTAACCAAAAACGTAAAAATGGGGTCTCACTATATTAAAGGGGATTTTTTCTGACTGAATAAATTTTGCCATTATATTATATAACGACACGGCTGTAAAAACAAATAATATTTATTTTTCAGCACCTCATTTGCGCTGATTTTGTGGTAATTTTAAATTGTTGAAACTTTCCACTCGGTCATGGGTGAGTGTTTTAAAATAAATCCTAAGATTTTCTTCAAACTTTAAAGGGCCAAGTTATTCATTACGGAAAAATTTGGAAGTTATGTTCGAGATTGTTGACTTTTAAATTGGCCAAAATGGTTCGAAACGGTTCACTTTACTTTAACTGTGAAGACTTAAACGTTCCAGTTACTAAAGCCATTGGTCACGGCATGCCATTCCGCTTAAAGTAACTCGCTCCAGTCACGCGCGAACTTTCATCAAAAAGTTTGAATATTATTATTTCCTTTTTACCTCTCTTGAACAGACTTCAAGTTGCGACGAGTGATATATCAAATAGCATTATCTCCCTTTGTATTTTATTAAAAAGTAACTTAAACAAAGCCGGTATCGAAAAATAAGAAAAATATTTTACTAGAACGCTCTCAATAACTCCTTCCAAAATATATTCAATGACGAAACATCTAGAAACGAACAATGTTTGAAAGATATACTTTTTTTATTATTTCATTAGACAACCGTGAGACGATTATGCTGATGATGTTACTTAACTCATTCCATACGTATATCACTTTTTAGCAAAGTAAAACTGGGTCTACACATCCCGTTGTGAATATTTTTTTTGTAATTTTCATTTAAATTTTTTTGATTGTTTTATTGCACTGTTGTTTTTAGCAATTGGAATATAAAAAAAACTGGACTATTTTATAACGTCGTTTTATGAAAAGTTTATTGCAGAGGAATTATTTTATGTAGATTTTCATTATGGTAATTTTCGATTTTAAGTAATTTAGTGAATTTCGAGCTGCGATAAAACAGGCGATAATTTCAATAAGCTTAAATATTGGAAGTATGTGGTTTATTACGGGAAGGCGATAGCCCCTCGCAATGGTCTGAGGAGCGGCGACCGATTTATATTATTTTTTTAATTTTTAGCTATATATATATAGATAATCAAATGTACGTTTAAACATAGATCTGACGATGGCGTGAGCCGAAGTAGCTATCAAATATATTTTATATAAAAAAATTGTAATACTAAAATACATTGCTACTTTTTCACCGTATTCTAACAAATAAATACAAATTCAATCAATATATAAAGATTGAACAGTTCAAATTTTATATTGAAACTCTATCAATCGACCTTATTAGATGTCGTAAATTATTTAAAAATTATTTATCATTCAACTGTTAGGAGAACTGGTTTACCGACCGATCGCGGTTATCACGCCAGTTATAGTTAACTTTTATTTCTTTAACCGCTTTTGGTAATGAATAAAGTTTTTCTACTTGACACTTTTTTCTTAAGCCACAAAAAATTTTAACGAGATTCTTCCCGCAGCCCATTTCATAATTTCAGATTTTTACCGAAATTATTATTTTACAATCCACCAGTAGCGACCCATAGCGACATCGTTACTTCTTTTTATGTTTATATTTTTACACAAGCCGAAAGAAAGCAGTTTTTTTTATTTTTAAAACCCATATTCATGCGTAATGAATGTTTTTGGGTGGCATTAAACGAAATTAATTGTTCGTTTCGCCTTTTTCGGTATTTTAATTATTTTTAACGATAGTTTTTTTTTAATAGATTTTTCTTACTCGTTTGAAATGTGATGTTGATAAAATTTTATCAAGAGAATCTCACATTATTAAATTCAGTGTTTCTATCGCATGTATGTTTTTAAATTTGAATTTTTACGCAATATTTATTTAACATAGCAATATCATTAAGATTCTAGGCCAGTTTTAAGTCAAGTGATAATGTTCGTCAGCTTTCTGGCGTTAATCCTCACAGTTTGATATGCGACACAGAGTATTTTGAAGTAGAAATAATCAACTCGAGGTTTTTGCCTACGTTATGTACGAGAAATGTTTTTCTGTCATAATTTCCTTGGATTACAAGACCTTGGAATTTCACTGTGGCCGCATTATAAGCATCAGCGGTTCTATGAAAATGTCTCGTAGCCACACCAAATGTGACTAAAATAGTTTCGATATTAATTTTTTATACAATGCTTTACAATGAATGATCTTTCATAATATACAGTAGTAGATAAAATCGACAAAATTAATAAAATAATTGTTGTTAATTCTTTATATTGACTTGATTCATGGTCAACAGTTGTTTTATTAAAACGGTCCTTTACTTAAATTCAATACTACTAAATGCTGGATAAGTCAGGTTTATTCAATCAATTTTGAAATAATAATAATCTTTATCTTCTAACTATGCTTACACGAACATGTTCCTTTAAGCATCGTTCTGGCGATAGCGTGAGCCGAAATAGCTATCAACTATACCTTAAAAAAATTGTAAAACAAAAATACATTGCTATTTTTTTCGCTATGCTTTATCTTTATCTTTAGAAAAATATATCTCAAATAATATCGAAAATATATCACTGTACTGTAGTTACATTATGTGAAAACATCAAACCTGTTTAAATCTTGATAAGTTTTTCCCCTTTCTTTTCCAATCTTCCTGATTTAGCGCTACAGTACTAATGAAATAACATGAGTTTTATTTTGACTCCCGGAACCCCCGGAGGGTGCTGAAGATCCCTGAGGCTCAGCAGAACGTACGTCAAGAACCACTGCTATAGACTGATACGTTTTTTCATACCCAAAGAATATGATCTAATTAGTGATGGAAATTACCGTATCTTGAAACCAGCTATAATTCTCTAACATTACCTTTGTTATGACGTATAACGCAACAAGTTCGTTGCAGTATATGCAACAGTTTCACAATTTTGTTAATGTACGTTCCCTGCTTCCCATATTTCCCTATAATAATGAAGTCACAAAGTAACGTGTTGAAGAAAATATTCATTATTTCATACACCTACGCGTACAACACTACCCTAATGAAACCATTCATGACGTCCCCATGCCTTCTTGAATGCTGTTAATATTACAAAAGCCATCCCCAATACACGGTTATTCAGAATTTTTTCTACCCTTCCATAACATACAGCGTTTGTCTGGTTGAAAGAATTTACTACACAAAAAAATATGGAAGTTTTTACAGGATTAATCTCTTTAATTACTTTTCTAAATAAGTTATACTATAATATAATAATTTACAATTCGTAATAACGTAAAAATATCAAGAATTATATTTAGCTCTACAATATTTTATATGATATTTCATATCTTCGTAACCAATAAATTTTAAATAAGTGTTAACCTCTAAATACCAAATTATGCAATTAAATTTGAACTATGGTTTTTTTTCGTTTACAGTAAAAACCTTTTAAGGTGTTCACTGACACTTCTTGATGGAAAGGCATGATATTTTAAATAATAAAAACACATTTTTTAGTACTTATTTGCACAATATATTTTTTGATCAGGACCGGCTTCGCTCAACATCATCATTCATATCAGTTAACAATGCTCGCGATGTTAGTTTAAGCATAGTTCTGACGATGTATATTGTTTATTACTGCGTCATACAGCATTACTGTCGGGTGTTTTAAAACCAATTACACGAATTAAATGAATTAAATTAATCGAAAATTAAATGATTTGAATAGTGAAATATTTAAAATAAACTATCCCTTTTATACAATCATCATCGTAACACTATTAGGAGATTCTTTCTATAGAATAGTTGAAAATAATAAAAACACTTTTGTATTACTGTTTTCATAATGTATTTTATGATTCAGAACAGGCTTCGCTCATCGGAAGCATTATCAACTGAAATGATATAAATTACAAATAATCCTGTTTATATAAAAATTGAATTGATAACAATCAAGTAAATACCTGGTTTTATATCAACATCGACATCAATGGCAAGATTTTCTAAAAGTTACTTTTATTAATTGAATTAAAATTTACTTAGTAAAACTCCATTGTAACGCGGTGAAAAAATAGCAATGTATTTAAGTTCTACAATTTTTTTTAAATATATAGTTGATAGTTATTTCGGCTTATACTCTCATCACGTCTATTGAGTTAGTTCTACTAGCTCGTTGTTATTTTTTTCACCGCGTTAACGAACAAACTAATATATGTCAATCGCCATTGCTTAACCCGCTACGGGAGGCCGTTTTGTTTCTATAATGGACCATTTCCATGCCATATGTAAGCTTATTGATATAGCCGCCTCTTTAGTTTCATTTACAATTTTTAGTTTTAATACGAGCAAGAAACAAGCTATTTATATATATAGATAAGCGAATGTTTGTTTAAGCATAGTTCTGACGATGGCGTGAGCCGAAAGAGCTTTCAACTATATCTTAAAAAATAATAACCGTATAATCATCTTCTTCACGAATAACTTTCGGTTAGCCTTTTGTAATTGTACAATAGAAGACTTCAGACATCAAATAAATACAAAGTTTCTTTTGTATTTCCTTTTGATACCGTAAATTAATTCAAATTTATATTACAATGTTAAATTTGATTCAACCATCAATCGAATCGCCATCATTTTTAAACAACCTATACTTAAAACACCCCCACCTGCGTTCGGTACGGCGCTAGGGTGGTTTGAGTGTTTCAGCTGGAAACCCGTAACTAACCATTATGGTCCGTGTTTGCCAACCGTAAGTTAATTCTCCACACCGTGCTTCGTGGCCCGCCCCTAGCCCCTTCGGTTAATGGAGCAGGACTTACCACTTTTGCACACTGTGCAGTGTCAAATCGTTACACCTAACGTGAAATAGCATACATATGAATGCTAAGCTAATTATTACATATCGGTAGTGTGATGGCGAACGGTCATAACTGCTGTTTTTTTTTCACATTTTTAATGTACGTTAATACGTGAGCCTAAAGACTTTTTTGATGGAAAAGTATAAAAAGATAATTACCAATTTTTAGCACTATTTCCAATTATTATCAACTGATATCGATAATGCTCGCAATGAGCTAGCTTACTTGTTAGAACTCCATTATAACACAGTGAAAAAATAGCAATGTATTTTAGTTCTACATAAGCCATTTAAACATAAGCAAATGTAAGTTTAAAAACAGATCTGACGATGGCGTGAGCCGATATAGCTATCAACTATCTCTTTAAAAATTTTGTACATTAAATAAAACAAAATATTTACAATATCTAAAATAATACATTTCGTATAACTAAAATACGTTGCTATTTTTTTCATCGGACTAAAAAATGTATTTTTATCTTCCCATCAAGAAGTGACAAAAATTACCTAAAAACTGCTTAGATCTAATTTTAATTGTTACAAATTTGAGCGATTCACATGTTTTGTCACTAACGACCCGGGTTTCATCTTTCGGCATTTTCAGGTATTCCTTCACGCGGATGCAACATAACTGACAGTTCTTGGGTCTGTGTTTTCCTCTAATTAATCCCTCTAGTATATAAACTAATAGATGCTTACTGTTTATTGTGTGTTTATTTCATCCAGTTCATGTAAATTGACAACAACTTTAAGAAATAAATGTTTATTATGACTATATCCATTATATATAGTAGAGATTTTACTGTGTATAATGTTTATTGCTGGCAATTCGTACATGGATCTCGCTATATTGCCACAGGGCACTGGCACCACATTCAAAACAATGCGGAAATCTGAGACTCACGTTTGTAGACGGTTAAAATTAGGGCTCACAATACCGGTATTACCGAAAGTAGATATGACGGTATTTTCGTATCAAGACGAAAAATAACCGATTCAAAACGAAAATGATTCTCCATTTTATATGATAACTGTACATACTCTTATATTATTTTTTGATATGAAAACAACCCTACAAATAATTTATTTATATATATACATTTTTTAATTTTACCGTATTTAACAGTATTAATAATAGAAATCGACATGGAATATTTAAATAATTTACAATATCGACTAACCACGCTTGATAAAACTTTAATATAAATTTTGGATTACTAAAACTTTGTATGTTTCCAAATGTTTGATGAGTTACAGCTTTTATTTTTGCCTTTCAGCATCCCCAGATATATCAAATATATAGCTGATGGAAATTTAAGATTGACAAATTTCAATATTGATAATCTAGCGACTTAAAAGTCATAGTTCCATTCAAAACAATCCGTTTGATGAAGTTTTTTCCAATGATACATTTTTAAATACCGGTACCGAAACTCTCGGCTACTTTTCCATTCCCTGATTGTAACTAAGTAACACTTGTTAAATAAATGCATTCAAACGATGCTGATATACTGTTGAAATCGTTGAGGGCAATAAGACAGTTACGAGTTATGATACCGTACGGTAGCCCTATCGACACTCCAATGTTCTGGTTCAACGCGCAAAATCCTAGTCTTGTATTATTGACGAATGTAGGAGAATGATATTTCCGTTGCATGTAAGAAAAACATTGTTTTTGTTCTTGTCAGATTAACGTTCATTTATCAGATCTCAGAGTAAGGAAATTTAAGCACACTCGTTATGATAACAAACAATTCAATTGTTAATAGTGTCGTTTTAGTTACATTTATTTACTATTTGGGGAGGAAGTAGTATGCTAGAAATATTTGCGGGAGTGTACTCAAGAAATTTGTAAAGCATCCATACAATCAAACGAATAATTATTAAATTATTTGATTGATTGAATCTGCATTTACTTGGTAAAACTTCATTATAACACGAAGAAAAAATTGTATTATTTCAGTTGCTTACTTCGAACCTTACCTTATGGTCTGTTTTTTTCCTTCGTAATTAATCAAAGGTATTAATAAGAAGAAAATACAAACCCCAAGGCAAGCAGTAAATGACAGCTATAATAAATAATTTGTTTTAGCTGCTTTGGTGTATGGACGATACTAACTGCTTATTGTATGTCAGTTTTGTTGAATCCGTGTGATAGAGTGCCTGAAAATACCGAAATGTGAAACGCGGGGCGTTAGTGACAAAACATGTGGAATCGCACAAATTTGTAACAATTCAAATTTGATACTTTTGTAAACTAAAGAAATACCTAAGCTTACTGTAGTTGTTATTTTTAATATTTTTGAATTGAATATTTTGGATTGCTATTTAAATCAAGGCCTTTTTTGTTATGATATTTAAAAATAACTCGTGCGAGGTCACAATTGCACATATTTTATAACAAATCGTGTTGCCCGTTTTATTAATGAAGCAATTTATCGATTATTAAAAAAAAATTCGTCCGTGACCTAAAACCCGGCTTAAAAAATCTCCCAGTCTCTCGGCATTGACACTTACCCCCTTCTGGCTCGTTTAAACGGACGATTTATAGAACAAGTTGAAATCAATTGATCCCGCAGAGCATGAATTATTCAAAAATACCGCGGTAAATTGCCATTTTAGTTCGTATCTCACACGCCAAAGTAACAACGCGCTTAAATCGTGGATTCTTTGAAAGCTTTGTCGCCCGGAAAGGTATAAACCCTTAAAGTTTTGCCAAATGCTATTTATACCCTCCTCTGTTCTTTCTGTGAAGAAAACAACAGTAAACCTTTTGATTGTTACAGACATTTGTCTAGCAAAACTCTCGTATAACAGATTAAATATAATATTCTAGACGAATTGTATTATTCTTTTATATCTTTTAAAACTTCTATTCAGGCGACGGATACAAAAAATGATGAGCTATAAAAAACAAAAATAAATACGATATACATAATAATAATTTTTACTGTAAAAAAATTGTTGAAACATTGTATGATTTCACATGTTTTGTCACTATTACCCGGGATTTACCTTTCGACATCATCAAGCATTCTATCATCCGATGCAAACTAGCATACAATAAAGTTTGAAAATTACTAATAACTGATTGTAAACATTTAATTTTTAAATTAATTTATATTATTTGTATGTGTATTTCATAATTTCCTGTAATTTTTTTTCTTAATTCTTGAATGCATGATTTTGTATACGTGCTACTTTTAATTCAAAATTTTGTATAAATAGACTTACTTCTTCTTATTTTTATCATATCAGTTAAAAATGCTCGCGATGAGCAAAACCGGTCCTGATCATAAATATATAATGTAAATAAGAAAGAGTGTTTTTTTTTTATTATTTAAAAAGGTCAAATAATTTTAAGTGTAGTGTGTAACGATGATTTGAATTAAAATAGGTACCAAAAGTCTGCAGAAATTATTGTATAAACATATGCTTTCTAACATTATTGCAATTTTATCAAGCACCTTCAATCAATATTATGAATTATATACTTAAGGCAAAAACTTAAAGTGATTAACACTAGTCTTCAAAACTTGTTTGAGTTATTAACTTGTTAAAAGAAAAAAGCATTCAAAATTTAGACAGTCAAGCAAAAGTGTGTATCCAATTTTCTATTTTGTACGGTATTTTAAACTTTAGTAACGCGTTAGCATAGCTGTAACAAATAAAACATTTCTGCCTAATGTTATCAAACCACCCAAATCGGTTACATTAAAATTTCACGAGAAGGCTTTGTGCCTTCTTCCTAATAATATATAAACACAAACGTGTTAAGCTCTCGAAAGCTTGCGGGAAGAGAAAATTCATTTTATGAAAAAAATTCACCCCCCTTTTCCACTCTCCGGTTCGCTAATAAATTTATTATAGGACATAAAACTCCCCTAAGTTTTTGAGGTTAATAAACTGGCAGTGTTTCAGGAAAGGATGAAAGGTACTTCCCGGTGCGCAGGATATTTCTATTGTTTGTCTTATCGCTAGGATATGTTGAGCTCAGATGCACGTTTGGCAAGGGAATATTGAAGAGATACAACGCGAGGGGAAACTAGTTGAAAAATAATACTGAAAAATATTGCACACAAAGTGCTTACCAGTTGCCTAGCGTTAGATAAAAAGGAACATATTTGAATTGCATAATTTCATATTATTTATTCAATATTGCATCCGTGTAATAACATAACGTTCAAAGAAGCCGAAAGACCAAACCCATGTCTTACGTGACAAAACACGTGTACAGAATTTGAATGCACTAGAATTTATTTTGAAACAAACAATTTCTTGTATCAATGTTACCCATTAACCTACTGAAGTCACGTAAAGTATATCATAAAAAAAATATTCCAAAAATTTTTTCAATAGTGTCCTTACTAAAGAAAAAAATTATAGAGTTGTAGCAATTATCGTAACAAGTCAAATCATATTTTAATACAAAAATTAGCTTGGGTCGAAAATTTTTGACACTAATTATGTCACTCGGATGCATATCGAATGATCATTGTAAATTGTTTTTTAGTCCACAAAACTTTGTCTTTGTATACCTCTTAATTATATTTTAATATTGTTTTTATAAATAGACTGGAATTTAAATTGTTTACCTTTTTCTATTTCAGTTAATAATGTTTGAAATAAAGGAAACTGGTCCTGATCATAAAATATATTATTTCAACACTATTTCACTTCACTTGGATGCATATCGTGATAAGTGATGTAAAATGTGTTCTCAATTCTTAAGACTTTGGTTTTGTATACCTGCTAATTATTGACTGAATTTTTTTTGTAGACGAAATTGTTTGTAATTTGCATTCTTCTTGTTAACCTTTCCGTGAGTAGAATAATCAATATGGTTAAAGCTATTGGGAGTGAGTTTTTTTAACTAAAATAAATATTTTTTTTATTATCAAATCGTCATAGATTATTCATAGGTTGTCCATAGATGGTGTTAGAATTCATAATTGAAGGGTAAATACACCACTTACCCATAGAAATTTACTGTCGTATAAGTACGACCATACTTCTTCAAACAAAAATCGCGCCGTCGTACATATACGACCAAACTCTTATAAAGGTTAATTTTTACCGCAATGAACTAAACCGGTTCTCATCATAAAACATATTATAGAAACAGTATTTAAAAAAATATAATTTATGATATCGACTGAAGGTGCTTGATGGAATTTCAATATCAAATTTGAATTGTTACAATATTTTACGATTCCACACGTTTTGTCACTAACGACCCGGGTTTCGCCTTTCGACATCTTCAGGTATTCTATCACTATATATGACTGTTAGCCAGGCCTGTTGCATCTGTGTGATAGAATGCCTGAAGATGCCGAAAGGCGACACCCGGGTCGTTAGTGACAAAACACGTGGAATCGTACAAAGTTGTAACAATTCAAATTTAAAAGAAATACGTTTTTCGTTATTCAAAAAAAATATAGATTGATTTGGAAAATATAGATGATGGGGGGGGGGGAAATATTCGAATATTAAATTACCCTAAATCTGAAAGACATTCAAAGCGCCCATTTTCAAACGGAATAAAGTCAAGTATACTATAAATTCACGTCAATTTTACATACTGTCCGTCGACTTCGCTTCGGGTAATTAGCCCTGACAAGTCCTTTTTGTGATTAAGCCGCTTGGCGAATTAAAAAAATTGACTTCGCGATCTGACTAATAAATTAACAGGAATTTCGCGCCACAATAAACCGCCATTGTGAGCCGAATGATTACGATGTACGACTATTTTTGAACAATGTGTTTTTTATGTTTTGATTAATTTGGGTCAATATTGCGACAGTGAGATTAATAATTTTTTTTTTTCGGGGCGAAAGTAATTGGCGTTTTTTTTCCAAAGACACACAACTATCCGAAGCATTTTGAATATACAATCTAAATAACATGACATACTGGAACATAATAAGTCATTTACGACGTTTTACTTTCTTGAATTGTTATAACTTTGTACGATTCCACATGTTTTGTCACTAACGACCAGGGTTTCGCCTTTTGGCATTTTATCACACGAACGCAACAGATCTAACGCACAATAAACAGGTAAAATCGTCGATATACCAAATGTATTAATTACAGGAAAACACAGACCCCAAGGCAAGCACTAAATGGCAGCTAAAACAAATTTTATAATATTAATCTAATAATATTTAACATAATTGCTTGTGATAATTTTCATTGACGATTACTCTTGTTAATGAGTCATTCTTGAAAGGGTTTTACAACAAATAATAATCAACTATCATTAAAATATTATTAGGCTTTTTTCCGAAACGCAAAACCCGGGTCTTTAGTGACAAAACATGTGGAGTCGTACAAAGTTGTGACAGCTAAAATTTGATATTTAAATTCTATCAAGCACCTTCAGTCGATATAAGTTTTACTTTTCATTTTATTTACTACTACAAGTACTAAGATAACCCTTCACAGCTTATCATAATAAATAATAAAATTAAAAATAACTTTGATAATTCCACGCACTGTTTAACTAATTGTGACACGTGTTTCGTCACTTTCGTAGGTATTTCAGACTTAGTTTATTAGAGTGATCATGTTTATTAATTTCGAAATGATACTCTTGTATAAAATATTTACTTTTTAATTGGCAAAAAGAATTTACATTGTAAAAAATTGTTACGTTACCAACATTTATTATCACTCATTTATCGTTAAACACGAACACAGGTAGTGCTGTCAATTAACTTGACTATTTAACCCCTACAAAAAAGATTGGTTCATTAAAAAAAACCTATGCTAATAAGAAACTGTTTATTCAGTACATTAAATTAAAAGCCAACATGCGGTTCGCTGAATGATGACGAAGTTAGAAAAAAATTTAATACCTATCGTTAAAAATATTCAATGATAAATCGGCAACAAACATACGAAAAATATTTTTTTCCTGAATCGTAATATTTTATTACTAGATACATTATGGCTTTTTAGATTTTATGACATGAATGTATTACTAAAAAAGTGAAGCTTTTTATTATGATAATCAAAACTTTAGAGATTCTGATATTTTTCACTTTGGTCACGCCATCTGGAATAAGATCACGTAAACGCAAATCTTTGTTTTGATTTAATTGGCATTCACTTGGTAGAACTCCATTATAACACGGTGAAAAAAAAATAGCAATGTATTTTAGTTCTACAAAATTATTTTTAACAAGTATAGTTGATAGCTATATCGGCTCACGCCATTGTCAGAACTATGCTTAAACTAACATTCGCTTATCTATTTATAGCTGTGTAGAAAAGGTACACAATACATCTTCTCTCCTGTTTTACCGACATAGCTTGTTTCCTGTTCGCAATAAAACAAACAATTGTAAATGAAACTAAAAAGGCGGCTATATCAATAAGTTTATATATGGCACGGAAATGGTCCATTACAGAAACAAAGATACATCAGTCAATGAGGAGTCAATAATGGTGACGGACATATATTAGTTTGTTCGTTAAGTGTCTTTTGTGATAGTTGATATCTATTGATTTCCAACTGTTCCAAAGCCATCATCCTGCGACCCTTACTACTGTTAAAAAATAATTTTGTAGAACTAAAATACATTTCTATTTTTTTTCACCGTGTTATTTAAAACGTAAAATGAAGCATACATTTATTTATTATAATGTATAAACTGAGATATAGTAAAATAAATGGGTGGTTAAATGATTAAACAATCAAATTATTAACAAATAATCTTGCTTCTAGAATGTATGAAAATGTTTTTTTTCCAAAATGTTTGTATGAAAAATAGTATAAAATAATATCTAACATTTCTCAGATCCAATACGTTTACCTAGAACTACTTATGTTCCTTTAATATAAAATAGCTCCTTCGTAAAATATCATGTTTTCGATTTTCCAAGAAATAATGTTTACATATTTATTTAAATAAAAGAAAAGCAAATGGAAGGTAGGTAAAAGCTCGAATAATGTTTATGTGCTAAGAAACAGCTTTAATTGGGCAACAACAGAAAAAAATAAGCCTGACTTCTAACTCACTTCCAAGTATCGAGAGCTTTCAAACATTTTACGATCGTTTTATTCAATCAGTTACTTGTATTGGGCTATAACTTTGTTTGGTCAACTTTCGTATCAATTGAGTAAAGTAGTTTTAAAAAAGAAAATTATTATTTGATATTCCTCTGTCTTCTAAAATCTTAACCCTTCTCTATTTTGAGAATAATTTCAGATGTAATTTCAGATGTATTTTATCTCTGTAACCAAGAATTAACGGTGATATATGTAAAGAAATAAACGTTATAAATTATATAAAACAGATACCATACAGTCGTCCTTGTAACTCCAAAGAAAAACTTTTATGCTTAAAATTGTAATTGAGAGTTCTGAGTTACTTTTAAGACGTTTATTATCACTACTTGGTGGAAAGGCATGATACTTTAAATAATAAAAACACATCTTTTAGTACTTATTTCCACAACATATTTTTGATCAGGATTGGTTTCGCTCGCTCGCGATTGTATGATTTCTTAGTTCTTGAACCCATGGTTTTGTATATACCTGCTACCATTATCTTAAATATTTTTTAAATAGACTTGTTTTTAAATTATATTCTATCGGTTGATAATTCTCGCGATGAGCAAAACTGGTCCTGATCAAAATATATATTGTGGAAATAAGTACTAAAAAATGCGTTTTTATTATTTAAAAAAAAATGTTCTGAGTTATTTTGAATATTTATTCTCAATCATATTGAGATAAGATCGCTTACATTGGCATTCAAATTGAGCCCCATAACAATTAAGTTAAAAAACAACTAAGTGTAAGAAACTAGTCATCTTCACGTCATCTTTAGTACCATATCGATATATATACAACTGAGCTAATTACATATTTCAAAATTTCTAAGATTTTCTTATTTAATATTGAAAAAATCTTTAAAATGATTTTGTTTATTTTAAATAATAACAACACATTTCTTTAGTGTTTTAATTAATTTACTAAACTATAATCATAGCCATTTTACCATATGTATCTTCTTGATCTACCATATAACATTTAAATTCACATAGCCTTCCAAAGCGAAAAGATTTTCAAATAATTTACTACAAACACCTTAAAAGTAATTTAATTTTTGCCACAGGAATCAGACATATTAATTTGTTCGACAATTGCATATACGAGTGAACGTAAATTTACTGAAGAACTGCCAGTCAATAGGACTAATGATACTATTCTGTTATTCCAGTTTGAGGAGCGCTGACCGTAAACAATACGAACGAAGTTTTTCATTAAGACTGTCTGACAATTCTATTAAAAGTTTGAACACTGCTATGTTTTGTTTTGAGAATAATGACTTTGTTTTTTTTTTATCGCAGACAATTGGTTAACTAAAAAAAACGGTTTTTTCTTCATCGCGTGAAATGGTGTTTTATCAATTCAAACAGAAGGATGTAGAAAAAAAACATTTTCTTTAGTGAGACAATGTCTTCGCGTTACCGAAACTATTATTTTTTACAGCAGTCACAATTAAACAATCCATATATAACACTTCCAAAGTCTAAATTTGTCTGGTTAACTCCTTCAAGTATACTGAATACAAGTAGAAATTATATTTTATGTAATAAAAACAAAAATTTTTTAAACATATTTGCAAAAAATTTTTTTTTATTTAAATTTCGCTCATTGCGAGCATTATCAACTGATTGAATAAAATTTACAAACTAGTCTATTTATAATTTATGATATCGGCTGAAGGTACTTGATGGAATTTTAATATCAAATTTGAATTATTACAACTTTGTACAATTCCACATGTTTTGTTTCGGGTTTCACAAATTCGGGTTTCAGTTCTGTTGCATCCGTGTGATATAATGCCTGAAGATGCCAAAAGGCGATACTCAGGTCGTAGGTGAGAAAACATGTGGAATTGTACAAACTTGTAACAATTCAAAAGTCTAATTATACAAAATATTTTAGTTAAAGGTAGCAGGTATACAAAACGAAGGGTTCAAGAACTAAGAAGCAACATTAATACAAACAATGTGAATCAGTTTAAAAATTAAATGTTAACTAATTATAAAACTTAAACTAATAAATTAAAATAAAGAATTTTTTGTCTTTCAAAGGCTTATAAGGTAAAAACTAGTCATTTTTTGTATGAAAACGAATGCAAAGTGAAAAAATTGACATAATTCAATCTAATACAAAAACCTTTTTGACATGGCAGTTGTTTTAATTAACTTCAAATAAATCGTAAAAACACGTCATGTCTGTTTCAAAGTCTTGAATATCTCTTTACTTAATATTTTAAGTTAAATCGTTGATAAAAGTTTTTTTTTGAGTAGAAGGTTTTGTCTTCATTTGAGGGCTTACTAATATTGTTTTTCTTATCTTTTGAAGACGTTCATTTTTTTACGCGAAAGTTAACGACGGTGTTAAAAACTTTGTTTTATTTTTCGCTTAAACAAGCTTCTGAAAATATTTCAGCTTTTTACCTAAACTTTTGCAATAAATTCTTTATGCTAATGTATTTATTTGTCGCGTGCAGTAATTTAATTTGACTACACATTTGGAAACTTTCTTCATTTGTTAATAACGGTTTCATTTCACTCATACTAAAATATATTAATTCATTTTGAGAGCTTGTGAGCATTATCTGTATAAAGCGAAACCCCGTTTTTGCGTTCTGATAATTCACACTTTCCCGTTATTTTCGGTAAATTTTTACAATTCCGTTTTATTTAATTACATTTTGTACCCGATATTTGATCCGTGTTTCGCTTTTCAACATCTTCAAATATTCTATCATACGGGCGCAACAGAACTAAGAGTTAGTGTTATGAAATGCCTAGATATGCGGAAAGGCGACACTTGGGTATTTGGTAACAAAACATGTCAAATCGTACAAAGTTTCACCAATTGAAACTGTTTCTATTCTTCATCAGTTCATGTGCATCCGTGTGATAGAATGCCTGAAGATGTCGAAAGGTGAAACTTGGGTATTTAGTGACAAAACATGTAGAATTATACAAAGTTTCAACAATTCAAATTGTTTAATATTCAAATATAATAAGAAGTGATATAAAGCAAAATTGTTTACGTACATTTGATAATTGTGTAATAAATTCAATCTAATGCACAAAATCAAGTATGTTTCTGAGTCTAGTGGAAACAAACGTAACGCATATAGAAACGTGTTAAAAATACCCGCTCTATGGCAAACATTTTCAAATATGTTATCATGATATATTTTTTATCTCTTACATCTATTGTTAAGTCAAAACTTGACACTGTCTTTCGTACTCATAAAAAATTCTCTCCTGATTTACATATTATTCGACTAGAGATATCAAACTACCTTTTATACATCCGGTTAACCGTGATAGATAATGTTAATTATTTAAGGGTTATACGATATATGGTTTATAAGTATCACGAGAACAGTAAACATAAAGAAACTTCAATTTTTAATCTTACTTTTAATGAACAATTATAAAGGCTTTTTAAATTTATCTAAAATGTACATTAATAAAATAAATATTTCTGTTTTATTTTGCACAAATAATTTTATTTAAAATTCAATTAAAATTGTCATGCAAACATTTTTAACAAATTGTATTTTGCTTTGGGTTTTTGATTTTTATAAAATTTTTTCTTCAAAAAGTTGTATTCTTAAAAGGCGTGAATCGAATTTGTCATAAGATATCTTTTTAAGTTTTTACATAGACAGAAACTTGCAATATAACTAAATCCAAAGACCGTTCCAGCAACATATTTGGGACCACAGCTGTAACAGTTTTAACGAGTGCTGATCGATGATTTGACAAACAAACAACATACAGATTTTTTATAGTCAGATAACATGACTAATGTTTTTAACAAAGATAACCCATTAGCAAACTGGTTTAACACTTAAGAACGATAATAAATAATGTCCACCTCTTTAAAAATATCACATAGATACGATTTAACATATCAGAGGATGACAGAATTCTCATGTTGGTTGGCCTCGTATAAATCGAAAGACATTTGCAGCCAACTAATTTTCTCTTCGAGTTTACAAAGTATAAGTGTTAAAGAAGGCAGTTGTTTGACTTTCCTATTTAATTTTTTAAAGGATTCTCTTCTAACAGGAAAATTGGTGAGCAAAGTGATTTCGCTACACTATATTTATAAGATTTAATGGGTGACAATGAATTTAAATCACCACAAAAATCCATGTCTGTTATCCAAAGCACACGAAACGGTTGTAAAATCAAAATTTAACCGGTCCGGACTGGCATTTGAGTCTGTAGTTCTCAACGAATACAACAACATTTCTTAATATTACATTTAACGAAACAAAATTTTATTTAGCACAAAAGTAATCGAGTAAAATATAAAGTTATACTGGTAACCGGGTACTCGTTTCTCGAGTGCCATCTCTACAATACCTTGCATACTTTATGAGCTCACTTGAGGAAAAACACTTTTTTCACATAGGTAAACATCTTCTATTGATTTCCCGTTTCATGAGATATTCATTTCTTATATCTGTTTATTGTTTACAACCATCCCAATAAAAAAGCAGCAAGCCTTTCCTTTTTTCTGTTGTATTTATAGACTTAATATTCGCTTTTATTGTTTTGCGTGTGGATAATATGCCATAAACCGTGTTTAACTATGTAATAAAATCACGCAGAGCTTTTTTTATTACACCTGCAAAGATAACTTTTTTTTTTAATATTTTTAATATCGGAAAAAATAAATATCTGAATATTTTTCGTACTATTACAGCAAATAAACGGAATTTTTTCATACATAAAATTTTACGGAAATATGTTATAAATACATGCACAGTCAGTGAATTTATTTGTAAGTGTATTTTTTTTATCAAATTTGAGTTGTTGAAACTTTTTACGATTCCACATGTTTTGTCACTAGTTGATGCTTAATTCTCATCGTTATCCATCGATTTGAAATAAATTGGTATTTCTAAGTCAAAAATTACTCAATTGCATTTTAATGATAGGCATTCTATCATGGAGTATGTGTATGGAATAGCGCGACGTTCCCACAATCCAAATGTTTTTTTGATAAATTTATGGATTTTTGCTATCATCATGTGTGTCTATGATGTAATTTATTTCTTTACACTCGTCTTAATCTAAATTTAAGTTTTGCAAGAGCAATTAGTAAATCATTATTACTTATTTAAATTCTGTCCTTTTGTATCTTCTAAATACAAATAAATATACTAGAAATACTGAGTAACAAATAGTTACCGTATACATATGTTTATTGGAATAAATTCCATTCCGTTCCATAAAATCTTTCACTTTAGGAGCAGATTTATTTGAAAAGTTATATATGTAAAAAATGCATTTAAATTGAATTATTTTTCGAAAACCAGTATTTAGTTACACAATTTATCTTTTTTTAGAAAAGGAAGGATACAAATTCTTTCCTAAATGGAGAATAAGCAAGATAATATTAATTTACGCGTAATAAAGCGTTCGCGGGTAATAGAGACCTTTGTGTGCTTTTAAACGAAAATACTAGCAAATCATCGTTTTAAAGCATGAAAACCAACCAATCACGCGTAAGAGCTAAATTATTAGACAGTTAATTATACTACGTAGTGAACATTCATTAGAGTATAATAACAGAACATTTTCAAAAAATAGCATACAAATAATAATGATCTTTGTAGAAGCACTCACTCTCTCTCTATTTCTTCATTTCTCTGTATCTTGCACTGTGTGCAGTGTTCTGGTGTGTGTTTCAAAACGAAAAATAAACTTGTTTAATTAAAAACATTTTTACGTGTGATCAGAAAATTTTATCAATGTTCTTTTCTCTTTTCAATTAGTCAATACGTAATTAATATGACAAAAAACAATGCAGTTTTTCAAAGAAACTTAAAATAATCCATTAAAAATACATATCTATGTGTAAAATAATATTTCAATGTTTTAATAACGTTACTCACGGAGTTCATTTGAGGCTGTTGAAAAGCTCGCATTAAACGAAGCTCGAACACCAACGGATACCTGTAATCCATACATTCATATTAGATAGCTATAAAAATGTCATCCTTTAAATGAAGTCATTGTGTAACGCAAAGAGAATAAACAAGACCTTTTTAGGCGCCTTATGTACATAAGGCAATTATGTACATTCTTTGGAAAATATTAAATGTATAATTTATGATATCGACTGAAGGTGTACGATGAAATTTTTAAAATAAAATTTAATTGTTGAAACTTAGTACAATCCCGCATGTTTTCTCACAAACGAGGCGGGTTTCGCCTTTCAGTATATTCAGGTATTCTATCACACAAATGCAAAAGAACTGACTAGATCTTTTTGCAACTCACCTACGCTTCTTTACCACAGCTTTTCAATATTTTCAAAGATCAGTAGTATGCAGAGGGAAAGGAAATTTTTAACTATTCAACAGTTTTCTTAACATGAAGTCTATCAGGAGCAAATGCTTAAAACTGGTGGATTTGCACTTACTTACGTTTAAAGTCATTCAATACGTCTAGACGAGCGTAGTTGCTTCTGAATCGGAATCAATTCGCTCTACATACGACACCCAATAGTTTTGTCATGTATCTAATAATATTTTTTTTTAATACTTTCATTGTAGAGATCAGGAAGTCTATATAAACTTTTGATTAGTTTTTGTATAGTAAAATTCAATGCTCATTACTATTTTTTAAATAATAAAAAAACATTTTTTTAGTACAGCGATGAGCGAAACCGGTCCTGATCAAAAAATATATTGTGGAAATAAGTACTAAAAAAATGTGTTTTTATTATTTAAAATATAATTCCTTTCCATCAAGAAGTGACAGTTAACACCTTAAAAGCTCATTACTATCTTCACAAATTAATTGATTGAAATGACATTTACTTGGTAGGACTTCATAATAACACAGTGAAAAAATGCAATGTATTTCAGTTCTACAATATTCATACGGTATATAGTTGAAAGCTATTTCGGCTTACTGATTCATCAGATCTAAGTGTACATTTAGTTGTCTATATAGCAGTATAGAAAAGGCAAACATTTAATTTTGTTTGTTCTTAATTGTGACATATCGATTTTATTCATTTCTCGAAGTAAGAGCGCTTTTTTTTCACCGCGTTATTTCTTACATATTTTTTAATAAATACTCAACGCTTTCGCAGTGAAACCTGACAATGTCACCTGTAACTCGCAACAGTCTAAGAATGTAAGGAGCCATTTTAAGCACTTGTTACAACAAATAACACGGCCGAACATTGAAAAATGCTTATGTAAAAAACAGTACGTTCCTTACAGACGGAATACAAAGAGGCTACTAAAAATCGTTCACATTTTCACAAAACTATCTAATTCTTGCACGAAAATGTAACCTTACAAACTGAGCGCACGTGTCGGCGCGTGTGTCCGCGCCGCGCGACAGCCTCTTTTTATGGGCCCTTGGTAAGCCTAGAGATGATTCTCATATTGCACTGTGGAAATGGACGATATACAACAAAATTACCCGAAATATTATAACAATTACTTTAAAATTAAAGATCGTTTGATTTTATATTTAAGGTTTTTTTCTGACATATGTTTTCCAAACAAACAATTTACGCTAAATACTAATTCCTGATACAAAATCGTCTGTGTACTGAAGTGCACAAAGACGCCAAAATGAGAACAAACGAGATGTCATTAATGATCACATAACAGTGTACAATATTTTAAAGATTTTAATTCAATTAAACACCTCAGATGATACGGTGAAAAAATAGCAATGTATATTAGTTCTACTTTTTTTTAATAATATATAGTTGATAGCTATTTCGGCTCATGCCATCGTCAGAACTATGTCAAAGCGTACATTTGCTTATCTATATATAGCTGTGTAGAAAATGTACACAAAACATCTTCTCTTCTGTTTTAACAACCTAGCTTATATCGTGCTAAAAAACTAAACTAAAATAAACAAGCTGGTATTTTCGATAAGCTTTAATACTAGCCGGAGATGATTTATTTCAGAAATTTATAAGACTGTCGTAATGGTCTGAGGAGCGATGAAAGACTTAAATTTGTCTGTTATAGCTATCAATTATATCTTTTAAAAAAGTTTGTAAAACTAAAATACATTGCTATTTTTTCACCGTGTTATAATGGAGTTTACCAAGTAAATGCCAATTCAATCAATAAACCTCAAATGATATTTAAGCCACGTTACTTGCTAAGCCAAATACAGGATATTACTGCACCGAAGATTTCAAAAACCAAATCAGTAATTTAATAAAAGGACATTATTGAGTTTTATTTCAGTACGAAAATTATTTCTCATGTGAAAATTTCTACTAATTCTGATAATAACAATCAACGCAGTGCAATCGGCTTTCTTAATAGTTAAGATATTAGCGATCAGGTGGTTAATAGTAGACAAAAAAGGCTAAACTTTATAAATCTGATTCTCTTGTGTGATGAATTAGAATTTTATTTAAAAATACAATTACTGAAAATATCTACAAAAAATATTGTTGGTTATTAATTACTTTTTTATGCAAAAAAATATCGATTGCTGAATGAGATATTTCTTCTCGTCGTCCCATCACTAGTAACGATTCCACTCGGGTCAAGGTACCACATTTCGCTCTCAAACACAAAAACTTTCCCGATATTTTGCCTGTTTTTCCCTTACTACTCTTCTAAAGTCCAGGAGACATTTTTGTCACGTACGGCTTCTTAGCCCGCGCGTAAGAGTCACGCTTTCCTTCTGAATACATCATGAAATATTTCTCTGGAAAATGGAAAACTCAGTTTGTCATTCTACCGTCTGGGGCGACTTCGTTTTATGCTCTGTTTTGTCACTCGAAATTTTATGGTATCACAACTGAAATGAGTTCTTCGTAAAAGGATCGTGATGCTGGAGCGGTTCAAGATATTTTTCAACCCATTACTCATGGACATAAATACAACATTTTTTTAAGATTTAGTTGATAGCTATTTCGGCTCACGCCATCGTCAGAACTATAGTTTAACGTACATTTGCTTATCTATATACAGCTGTGTAGAAAAAACAAATATAAGTCTTTCGCCGCTCCTCAGACCATTGCGAAAGTCTGATCCATTTCTGTGATAAATCATCTCCGGGCAGTATTTAAGCTTATTGAAAGTGCCACCTATCTGCAGTTCCTTTTTAAATTTTTATTTAGTTTTTTTTTTGCTACCATGATATAAGCTAAGTTGTTAAAACGGAAGAGAAAATGTATTGCGTACCTTTTCTACACAGCCATATATATGGCTGTGTAGAAAAGGTATCTATATAGATATTGAAATTCCATCAAGCACCTTAAGTTGATATTCTACATTATGTCTTTTTCTAAATTGTAAATTTGAAATCTATAGAAAACATTCGTTGTATAAAAATACTAATATTTTTTAGTATAAGGACTTTTTATAGAGCTTTTTTAAGAAGAGCTTTTGTAATATAGTGCTTTGACAAATACAAAATACGAAGAAATAGTATGCTGAAAGATTACCGCTATAGTCCTTTGGACCGTCCAGCTGGGAAGATATTTTAGATAAAAACCTTTCAGCATTAATCATATATCCATTATATTTTTTTATATTCTCCATACTACGACATCAATCCTGACCATGATAGCTAAGGCCAACGAAATTAATGGTTTAAACAAAGTTAATTTTTTATTACAGAATTTATGATAAAATTATTTGTAAATTGCAATATTATACAGCGTGAAATAATTCCGTTGACAAGCCGCTTTAGTAAATTGGCAGTAACTTTAAAATAATCAATTTAATAACCGTACCTTAAACATGACTAACCAAATAAATTCCTAACTTTCAACAGTATAACTTTAAATTACATTATTTACAGATCTCATGATTTTTTAATGTGAGGTTTTCATAATAATTAACTAACATATATTCAAATTTTTTTTGTGAAAATTGAATATGTCTTGATGTTTATTATTTTATGTGTTACGGTTAGTAAACATCAAACGACATATTATTCTTCATTAGAATTTAATTATTAAGGTTTTTGACTAATTGAACGAATCTTAGGTAAGTGATATACTAAAAGACAATAAGTGAAGTTTAATTGATCATTTAACAAAAGTAAAGAACAAAGATGTTTTTTTTTATTTTTCAATATTTTTTTTAACAGTTTTTTGCCTATCAAATGGTAATTACTGTCTATATAGGTGTAACTAAACAAAATATATCACCATCAAATTCTTTGGTACCCAGTAAGATTTTAACATAACGAAACACTTTTTCTGTTTTCAGATTTTGCAGATATATTTCGTAAAATATAATGTAAAAGTTTAACAATATGTGAAGGTATTTTTAATATATTTTGACAAAATGTGAACATATCAAATTTTGTTTTTTCTCGCCTCATTTCGCAGAATTGATCCTGATATTATTTTTATTAAATATCTGTTTTTGTCGCAGAATTCTTCAGATTTTTCTCTTCACATATAAAATCGTATAAGGTTTTGTTAGTATTCTTAATTACAATTCTTCATAAACTAAATAAATATGAGCTTTTTCAAAGAAACACTTTTGAAAGCTGTAATAAATGACGGAAACTCATTAAATTAAGATAAAATAGCCGTTGTATGCGAAATATGCGAAGCTTTTTATGCATTGTTGGTGCAAACTTTAGAGCTTTTTACTAGTCACATATTTTCGCTGTTGGAAACTTTTACGCTAAAAACTCTTTTAATAACCAAAGTTTATGAAATTTCAATAAAATTCTTAGCAAATTAATTACGAAGAAAATCCAATTTTGAAACTTTGTTCGGATTTATGCACATCAAATGCAAATTTTTTTGAGGTTTTTGAACTGTTTTATAATGACGTTGGCCTGAGAAAGAATGAACTTCATTTGTAAACATGAATTGATAAATTCACTGCAAGTTTTTTAACAAATAGTGTTAAAACTTTCCTTAAAAATTACATGTTGAACACGAAAAAAATATTCAATAAAAGTGACTTGTTTGTCCAAAAATTATAACATTTTTTAATTATTTTACAATAATTCATTAATCGTTATAAAAAAGCATAGAAAGTTACATTTTTTTTAAATGTACAATTCATGAATATTCTATTAAAATAAATGAGTTCACTTTTGACATTCTTGAAATAATCATGTTAGTTCAAACAACTCAAAATATCAACCAAAGGTGCCTGATTTCAATACCAAATTTGAATTGTTGAAACCTAGTAAAACTCCACATGCTTTGTCACTAACGACCCGGTTTTCGCCCTTTGGCATTCTTAGGCATTCCATTCCAAGTGTGCAACAGAACTTACCAAGGTCAGCATATTAAATTGTACAAGCTTTTAGCAATCGAAATTTACTACTCCAAAACATTTATTTATTTATAAAGACAAATTTTTTTAATATATAATGTTGTAAATTAAAGAAATAAACAACAAAATAAAAAATAAAGGTAGCAAGAAAGTCGACCAAACAAGCTCATGAAAAATCTAATTTAACAATTTAAAAAAATAATATTCGTCTGAACTCACCTTCGTCCACATGGAATATGATGACATGGGAAACAAAATTGTTGAAAATTGTTAATGCTTTTACCGTTGGCATCACCATTGACGAACTGGTTCTCACTTTGGAAGAACAAACAATTCATGTCCACAACTTTTTTTTAAATATCCCAAACATGCAATTTGATATTATTAAGATGGCAGAATTCTCATTTTAGCCTCTCATTAGATTAAAAGAATTGATTATATATATTTGCTTTATGTCGTATTACTTGATGACGTCATTTTAATACAATTATTGTATCTACACAAAAATCTGCACAAGCCCTTACAAAGCAGACTAATCTCAACGATTCAATTAATCCGATTGCATCAACCAGTCGGCGATCGATTCAGTAATGATCCAATTAAGTAGAGAGACTCTATTTCCGCCTCCACCGCGCCGACTACTCTACAACATTACTTCGTTAAGATTGCATCGACCGGAAAGAGGCGAGTCCACTGGAACACGTATGTATTTATTTATTGAATTAATCAAGTAATGCCACTTTTAGCGATACAACAGGTGCCTAGTAAAGTTTCAACCTTTATATCCCATATAGTACAGATAAAAATGCTGCCGCAATAGAATGTGGCGTGAAGTTTTGCCAAGAAGGTAAGACTAAAGATTGTATTAGGTGGAAATAAGAAATTACGATAATACCTTCAATTGAATAGTTAAAAAATCTTTATCTATTCAAATACAAAGTATACTCACACGGTGAAAAAAATAATGTATTTTAGCTCTACAAAAATTTTAGTTGATAGCTATTATATTTTAGGTTACGTCATTATCAGAACTATAATATATAAAAATAGAGAGCGTAAACCGAAATATCTATAAACTATATACGTTACAAATTTTGTAGAATTAAGATATATTGCTATGGAATCCCACCAAGTTTAATCAAATTGAATCAATTTATCTATTTATTTATGTTTTTACTCTTGCATACAATTAGCTCATTTATTATAAAAAAAGGTTTGTTTGTGATTAGTGTTTTATCAGTTGATAATGCTTTCGATAAGCTTAACCAGTCCTAATGATAAAATTTATCGTGGAAATGGTAATATAAAATGTGTTTTTTTTTATTATTTAAACATTGCGCCTTTCCATTAAGAAGAGACAATCAACACTTTAAATGTTATTATTAACTATTTTAACAATCTATAAATAGTTCTGTTTTAAGACACAATTTTTAACTTTGTATTAGAATTTTAAAAGTACACATAAAAACACATTTTCGAATAAGTTTTTTCAGTATTATTTCAACAATACATTCGATAATCAAGACTAGTTAAGTACTGAAAGGTGTGCTGTTTTTAAGAACAAAAAAACTAATTTGAATTGTTACAACTTCGACGATTCCACATGTTTTGTCACTAACAACCCAGGTTTCGCCTTTCGATATCGTCAGGCATTTCATCACTTCGAAGCAACAGAATTGACACAAAAAAACTGTTAGCAACGTTTATATAACAAATGGACTAATTAATGTGTCAGTATTTATCGTTAATAAAACTTTTCACACGCATTTTTTTAAATTACTGATAGATCAATATTATCAAAATTCATTGAGGCTGTCATTTAGTTCTTGCCTTGGGCATGTAAACTATACAAAAGTATTGTGTGTCAGTTCTGTCGCATCCGTGTGATGGAATGTCTAAAGATGCCGAAAGAGGAAAACCGAGTCACTAGCGACAAAACATGTGGAATCGTACAAAGCCTAAAGAATTCAAATTTGATATTTAAATTCCATCAAGCACCGTCTATCGATTTCATTTTCTCGTTCCCTGCTTAGCTGTTTAAAAGATATTCCAACATCTAGACTTAAAGGCAAAAATTTATTGAATAAGTTTGGTTTGAAACAATATTATTAAGTTTGTCAGGACAAATCAAGCAACGCATTAACTCAAAAATTAGTAATTAATTATCAACTATCAACACAGTAAAATCTGCGTTTCAATAGTTGAGATGATAGCAGTAAAATAACATAATAACATTAGAATGATTCTTTATGAATGTTTATTTTTTGTTAAATACATATTAAATATATAGAAAAGTCTTTCATATTGAAAGTCAATACAATTCTCAAAATTTACTTATTATACGTCTTTAGAAAGCCCTCCGTGTGCTATTTTTAATGTGCTTTTATGCCTGTACAATCAAGACGTAGTAGTCTTCACCGATACTAAAAATTTGCATACCAATGTAAAGAAATATTCTACCTTATACCCTTTCGTGAAAGGAGAATACCTATTTTTCCTACTTAAAATCCCGGAAGAGGTTTACCGTCTTATTTCCAACCGATGAAAACCAAATGAAAGGTCAGCTCACCCAAATTTAAATGTACGCGAAACGTATATATTTATGTCTACGTGTTTTTTTAACATAAAAGGTTGTATCTACGTGAATTTTTAGACTATAAACACAAAATCGTACATTGTAAACATGCAAATAATCTGAATATAAAACGTCGCGGAAGTGCGGTCGATAGAATCGCAAACGGTCATAACGGGTGTGGTAAAAAACATTATTTTTTATAAATATATATTTTTCTCTGAGTATCTCTTGAAAAAAACGGCATATTAAAGACTATTTTTAACATATAATATATACAAATTAACTTTAAAAAATCATTAGTTCATAATGCTTAGAATGAGCTTAACCGGTTTTGATCATAAGTTTAATATAATTTTGGAAATAATAGTCAAAAGAATGTATTTTTAAGTTATAAAGAACAACAAAATTTAGTTCTTTAACAAAACAAAAGTTTCACTAAGTTCTATAGTTCACTAAATAAATAGAAAATACCTAGTATAATTCTCTAACATTCAGATTAAACATAATATCAATGTATTTTTTAATATTTTATTGACTTGATGTGAAACAAAAAAGCTTTATTTTAATTTCACCAAGAACAAAGTTATATATTTTACAATTTATTATATCGACTGAAGGTGCTTGACGGTATTTCAATATCAAATTTGAACTGCTACATCTTTGTACGATTCCACATGTTTTGTATCTAACGACCCGGGTTTCGCCTTTCGGCATATTCCGGCATTCTATCTCAAAAAAAATTACATTAATATTTGAATGTTAGTTGATTAATATTCGTTATAAAACCGTTAATGAAAATTATCACAGGCAATAGTGATAATTAATATTAAATTTGTTTTAGTTGCATTTACTGCTTGGGGTAAGTGTTGTCCTGTAATTAATAACTTTAGTATATAGACGATGCTAACTGTTTATTTTACGTCAGCTCTGTTGCATCCGTGTGATGGAATTCCTAAAGATGCCGAAAAGTGAAACCCGGGTCGTTAGTGACAAAATATGTGGAATCTGTATTTAAGCTTTTTGTAAGTGCCGCCTGTCTGCCTACTTTAAATTAATGTTTAGTTAATTATTTGCTAGCATGATATAAGCTAGATTGTTGAAACAGAAGAGAAGATGTATTGAGCACCTTTTCTACCCACCTAAATACAGATAAGCAAATGTACGATTAAATATAGTTCTGACGATGGCGTGAGCCGAAATAGCTATCAACTATATCTTTAAAATGTTGTAGAACTAAAATACATTGTTATTTTTTCACAGTGTTATAAAGGAGTTCTACCAATTAAATGCGAATTCAATCAATTAAAAATCTTGATGAATGGAAAGGCATGTTATTTTATAATAATAAAAATACATTTTCAGTACTTATTTCCACAATATGTTTTTTGATGAGGACCGATTTCGCTCATCGTGAGCGTCAGTTGATAATGCTCGCGATGAGCGAAACCGGTTCTGAACAAAAAATATTTTGGAAATATGTGATTTTATTATTTAAAATATAAAAAGTAGTTTACTGTCGTTTTTTTTTTGATTAAAATTTGTCAAAATTATCTCCAATATTTCGAAACATACTGGTGAAGTTCGAGATATGAATTAATTTTCAATCGCTTAAGACCGAAATCTCAAGAATAACAACTTTCACAAATTGCATTTGATTTGCGGAATGCAGCGAAGCTTTTATTCCCGGGAGGGAAATAAACTTTCAAAGCTTCGGGCGCTGGGCTACAGTACCCTCCCCTAAGAGTAAAAATCTCCCTCTTCAGATTCGCATTAAAGATTGTTTTGTATTTTGCATAAATTGAAACGGCACTGATATATTTGTTCTAGAGGATCCGCATAAATTGCCCGCGCCAAAGTGACGTAATGGGAGATACTGAATACACATTCAAGGCAATTCCACGATGGAATTAAGTTTTCAAAGGAAGCTTTTGTGTAATTGCTTTGTTAAACTGTATTTTGATAATATTGAAATGGAAATACGCAGCAGCGGCGCTTTTCTTGTACGCAAATAAATGAAATATCCTTTATTTACACAGGGGAATTCAGTCGTATACAACAGTTTAGTACACGTAAAAAAACGTTTTAATTTGATAGACTGATAACATTCGTTGGAAAGCTTGCTGTTTCAAAAAAAAAAAAAGTGTTGCAATAATATTTTATTTATTATTTTATTTATTGATTGAATTGGCATTTACTTGGTAGAACTCCATTATAACACCGTGTTACTACTTAATTGTTTCAAAGTTAATTTCTGGAAATTAGCACATTGTTGAAAAAAAGGATTCTTGAGAGCATATCCGCAAAATAAATAAATATTTTTACATAATTTTTAAATGATAAAAACAATTTTTTAAGTACTTTTTTCCACATTATTTTTGATGATGACCGGTTTCGCTCATCGCGAGTATTATAAACCGATAGAATACAATTTGCAGGCAAGTCTAATTATACGAAGTATTTGAGTTGAAGGTATCAGGTATATATACAAAACAGTACGGCTCACGCTGTTATCTATACCTTATAAAAAAAGTTGTAGAACTAAAATACAATGCTATTTTTCTCCGTGCTACTAAACATTCCACGTGTAAACTATTTCATAATTAAAATTTATTTGATATTGCTCGTAAAAAGCGAAACCGGTCTTGATCTTAAAATATAAAAAAATGTGAAAGTTGCATTCTAATTGTGTTTTTATAGTCTTTACAAATTTGATTTTGTTATGAGGCTTTATTGCTTTTTCATTGTTAAAATTAATTTTCCTAATCTCAATAGAAATTCATTTTGTTTTTGCTTAGTAAAACGCTTTTAAAGATGAATTGACTGCAATATAACACTTTACTTTTGAAAGTATACAGGCTTAGATTGAGCGGGAAATCGAAAAAAGAAGTGCAAACAGTTGTAGTTTTTTTTTTTATGGAGGGAAATTCTAATTCACATTTCTGTCGTCGACTTTCTTTTTCAACCCCAATTCGTTAGTTTAAACTAAGGGTTCCGCAAGCCCACTGTGCATTTCGCTTAGTATAAAACATGTATTTTCAAATTGCTCGTGAAATTACATTTGTAATGAAAAAAAGTTTACTAATTCTTCAGTTGATAACACTCACGATAAACGAAACCGGTAATGATCATAATATTTATTGTATTATAGAAATATGTACAAAAAATGTGTTTTTATTATTTAAAATATCATGCATTTCCATTATGAATTGACAGTTAACACATTAAAAGTGATTGATTCTTCAGTATATATAATATATGCGTTAACAAAACATCTACTGTGTATTTTTTTAAGTCAATGTTAGCACTATTTTCATAAATTAAAATTACTAATCAGCGCCGGTTTCGCACATCGTAAGCATCATCATTATCTGATACAATAAAATATCGTAAAATTATCCCATTCACTAATCTTCCTAAAGAGTTTATTACAATAAATTCTTAACTTAAGATGAGTAGTAGTAATTTTACAATACGATGTTCTAAATACTTTACCAGCGAAACTTTCTACTTCATTAAAATATATTTCGTATGATTGCCTGTAAAATATTTTACTTTCTTAATTCCTGAACGACTGTTTTTGTATACCTGGTAACACAAAAAAATTTATAGACAGCCTTGATTTAGTTTACACTGTATCAGCTCATAATGATAGTGATAAAAAAACCAGTTCTGATCTTAATAGTAAATAGTACAAAGGATTGCTTAATTTATGATATTGACTGAAGGTGCTTGATGGAATTTCAATATCAAATTTGAATTGTTACAAGTTTGTACGATTCAACATGTTTTGTCACTAACGAATTTCGGTTTCTTCTTTCGGCATCTTCATGTATTCTATCACACGGATGCAACAGAACTTACAAGTTCTGTCAGTCAGTTCTGTCGTCAGTCCTGTTCGTCCATCGTAACAATTCAAATTTGACAAAAATTGCGTTTTATTATTTTGAATAAAAAACAAACAATAATGTAGTGTTTACTATAATAGTAACGTGGTATAAATAACTTAAAATAAAATAATTTTGGCTGAATTTTAAAAAAGATTTCTGACAAAGTGTTTTACGTGCTGTTTTTAAATATGGCTCATAGAATATCCCTTTTACAAATTAAATGAAACTAAATAATATGATGTGTAAAAAAAAATAATCAACCTTTTAGTGAGTATATCATTATTCGTATTGGCAATATTTGCAATGGGCACGTGTTTGCATCTGTAAAGAGCATTTAAATTTTCTTAAAAGTCTTCCCGATTTTTCACCCCCAAATAAGGCAGTACTTATAGGCTTTTCTACGTCTGGATCTGACCCCAGCACAGCCCCACCGCAAGCGCTAAGCACCCCATTTTCCAAAGAGGCTTTATTTACAATAGGGAATGATTAGGGACCTACAGCGATACATCGCTTTTAAACATGCATGTGAAGGATGTTTTAAGGGGTATTATCTATGCTGTCTAAAGATAAGGGATGCGGCGGTTAACGTAAGCTTTGCGCGGAGGCGTCTTTATCTACCATCCATGAACATTTGAAGGGAAAATATTTCACAGCACTTTCGTTTAACCGACAAAATAACGATTTTCATGTTACTGTGAAAATTCTACTTTTATTCCAAATTTAATGAATTTTGAACACAACGAAATAATCGGCTAATTTTTGAGCACTTTTAAGGTACTGTCAGGCAATTAATTTAAAAAAGGCCATTTGTAGAACATTATGCGTTAATAATTATCAGTTAAACAATAGTTTTGTCCATTTCAAATCCTCTCTATTTGCACACGAAAACAAGCGGTTGATCAACTAAGTAAAAACCAGTTTTCGTCGAAAATTTCTGTTGTGATTCTACCACTACTAATCTACATACACCATATTAGAAAAAGATACAATTTAAAAATCTTGTTGTAATCCAGTTTTCTAAGAAATTTTTATATCCTTCTTTCATTTGTTATTCAAACAAAAAGCTTGTATTTGTTTATTTAATACAATATCAATTTTGAATTGTTGAAACTTTTACCGTCATTCCTAATTACTAACTTTCAGACATTCTATTACACGGATACAATAGAACTTAGAGAAAATTAACGATTTACATCGGTTAAGAGAAATTATTTTCAAAGAAAAAACACAAACTCTAAGACATGTATCCAAACATGCATCTGAAATAACTTGCAAAAATGTGGCATTTAATGACATATAATCAATGAATACCGTTAATTCAAATAAAGTTCAATCAACAATTCAAATTTGAATTTTTTTGGTAACAAAATTTTTAAAAATATAAAGCTATGTTCAAATGAATACGAATCTTTGATGCCTTCATTTCTTGTCGGTCAGCCGCATAAACAAATAATTTCATCGTATCCTTTACTATCTCAAAACATACACGTGTTCTATTTATTCTCAAAAGCAAGCTTTTTGCAGGGATTGCTTTCCTGAATGTATGATTATACTCTCGGCTGAGATATTCTTTTAACCGGCTCCTATTTGTTTTGCTCGAGAGCTTTTTACAGGATGAGTGTTCCGAAAAAGCTCCTTGCAGCACTGATTAAATGTATTCATCCGCATGCTTTCTGATCTAGGCGAATTCGTTTTTGAGTATCTGTCATACAAGACAAGGTATTATATTACAAAATTCTTTAATATAAATCGCTATAGGAGCACTCAAATTATACGTAGGAAACGCTTTACATACTATTAATGTAGAAAGTTATTATTAAAAGGTTTATTTTTGGGAATACCACTTGAAGAGTACATGGATTTTTGCGCATACAAATATTCCGTACACACTAACTTATTTAACACGATCACCACAAATTTTCAAGTCTACGCATTGTCTTAATTGAACCATACTACTGTAGTATACTGTATGTATCATATCACACAATATTTTCCGATAAATAACTTGCATACGTACAATAAATAACATGAAAAAAGTAATAGACTGACAAGAGTAATTGGCCCTACAAAAATCTATAAAAAATAAATTTGAATTTTTAAAACATTGTACGTTTTTATATGCATTGTCACTACCAACATAGGATTCAAACTTAATGTAAAAAAACTGATTGAACTTGACTGAACTGAATATGCAACTTTTTAAAAATCAATGAAGTTTAAGCCAAACGCTATTTTCAAATTAAATATTCATCTAAATTGTATGTGACATTTATTAATAAAAATTTATATGAAGACATCACGATTTCATCATAATTTGCCGTACCTATATTAAATTAACCACTTAACTTAACCACTGAAATCAACCGACGATCATATTTATTGATTATCATTATCAAATTTGGAAAGTTTGTACATTTATATATGTTTTATAACTTACACTCCGGATTTCTCTGGGCTAATACAATTGAATCGTCAGTTTTATTTTATCCGTGTGATAAAATGCCTGAAGATGTTGATAGACTAAGCCCAAGTTGTTCGTGATAAAACATGTGAAGTCGTTCAAAGTTTCAACAATTCGAATTTTATATTAAATTTTAGCATACACCCTAAGTCGATATCATAAATTAAAATACGTAATAGATGACTCAGTTTCTAAACTATTTGTTTTTTTTTTTGTTTACCTGGTAATTATTAATTTCAAACTTTTTGACAAAGTTTTTTTAAATAATAATAAAAACAGTTGACAATGCTCGACGTAAGCAAAACCGGTCCTCATCATAAATATATTGTAGAAATTGTATTGAAAATATATTTATATTACTTAAAATATAATGGCTCAACAATTTACAATACAACTGAAAAATAATCTTGTTTTAATTTGTATTGTATCAGTCGATAAAACTCGTGCAAATGAGCAAATCGTGTCTTGACCTTGACTACATAAAATTGTGGTGTATAAAGATGTGGATAGATTGATTGGGATTTATTTAGTAGAACTTTATTAAAACACGGTAAAAAAATAGCAAAGTATTTTAGTTCTTCAAAATTTATGATTTAAGCATCTGGCTATCTTAAAAAATTTGTAGAAGTTATAATAATTTCATGTGTGTTAAAAATAGAATTTACATAGTAACATAAAAAAATATCCTTTCTATCGTTATTTTATCGGTTAAACGGATGTGTCTATATACAATGTTTTTCCTTCAAATCTTTATTGATGATAGATAAAGACGTTTTCACTAAAAAGTGACAGTTAACTATTTTAAGTCCAGTTGATTTAATTGTAGATTAAACGATCATTCCGGGATTGATAATGCATATTTAGTAAAAATTACCGGTATAAGATGCCTTAAAATAGTTCATTAGTAGTCTATGTACATCACTTGAAATAAAAAAAGCTGTTTTTAATTATCGCAAGGGTTGTTTCACCCTAAGTACACAATAAAATAATTCATTAACAGCGTTTATTTGGCGTATTGTAATATTCCCATTTATGGCCTTTTTTAGAATCCGCTGCCAAGATTAAGTCAAATTTCCACTGCATAAAGAAATAAAAACTTAATATCCCCAAAATTTGGGGATTGTCAGATAAAACAGTCATTCTTCACCTCTGAGTTTACGACTCGAATAAAACCCTGACACAGTTAAAACTGTTCTTTAATATGCCTTTTTCTCGTTTTCAGGTGAGTACTCAAAAAAATTTCGCAGACCTACCGGAATACGAAATGCCCGTGAAGAAAATTGGGTGCCCAAAAATGTGTGTATTTTGTTTTTTATCGCCCAAATACCTTCACGCTTCAATGGAGACCTTTATCAACGTGGGTTTGTTTATTTCTTTTTTTTTTCTTATAACATAAGTAATGTATTTGATATAACGTCTCAAGAAGATAATTCAAAAACACTATTGAAAAATTTCAACGAACATGTTTTGAAGGTTTTTATTATTTATATTTAAACAAAATATAAACACGGTGAAAAATAGCAATGCTTAGGTTAATTATGCTTAGGTTTACATTTACTTATTTAAATCTATAGCGATGTAGAAAAGGTACACGATAAATCATCTCTTAGGTACAAACTGCTTAAAACAATACATTACTTACTCAAATCGAATGTGTGTTAAAAGACACAGTGAAAAAAATAGCAATGTATTTTAGTTCAACAATTTTTTTTTATAAGATATAGTTGATAGCTGTTTCGGATCACGCGATCGTCAGAACTGTGCTTAAACGAACATTTGTTTATCTATATATAACTGTGTAGAAAAGGTACACAATGCATCTTCTCTCATGTTTTAACTACCTAGCTTATTTCTTGCTAGCAATAAAACTAAAAAAATTGAAAATTGGTAAATGAAGCTAAAAAGGCGGCTTCTTCAGTTAGCTTTCATATTGCACGGAAACAGTTTATTGGATGGGGATGGTTTATTATGCAAACGAATCAGCCTCTTGTAATGGCTTGAGGAGTGGCGATCAATTATCACAAAAATTCTTAATGAACACGCTAATACATGTCGGTTGTCACTCCGCAAGCCTTTACAACGGCTTAAATAGAGTTTATCAATGTTTTTGCTTTTTTTGAATAATTGTAAATAATGAAAATTTTTTGTATTAAGATAGTTCATTTAAAAAATTTATTTACCTTCCGTAATGGTTTGAGAAGTGGTGATATACTTTTATTTGATTGTTCATTAATAATGTCATTGGATTTTGATATTTATTATTTTCTAATTGTTGCTAAAATCAGGACAGTTCCGCTAATTGCAAAATTTATCAATCGATACAATAAAAATTAAAGCAACGCTATTTATACAACGTTTTGAGTAAATTAATATTAGATCTATAAGAAATACTAACGGTGTATGAATTCAGAAAATAATTTATAGCTTATCACAAAAAATATATCAAAATGATTCAGCTGTTTATAATGACATGTTTTAAAACTTTTACGTTATAAATTATTAATTAAATGCTTCGCTTGACATTATTACTTTGTGAAATTCCAAGCAATTATAATAGCAATTTAATTTTTTTTTGTTTTAAAAGATTTACACGTTGTAAATTTATTATTATTTAAAAAATTTACATACAATTTTTTACTTTTATGGTGTTGACTGTCTTGATGGAGAGGCATGATATTTTAAATAATAAAAACACGTTTTTGAGTACTTTCCACCACACCACATTTTTTTTATCAGAACCGGTTTCGCTCTAAGTATATTTATAAAAAAATTTGAGTTAAAGGTAGCAGGTAGAACCCATGGTATTCTATAAGTTGATAATGCTCGCGATAAGCGAAACCGGTCCTAATCAAAAAATATTGTGGAAATGAGTACTAAAAATGTGCAACATTATTTATAATACAAATTTTTGACAACATTTTGAAAATTTTGGGTTCACTTATTTATAAAATTAATTTTCGATCGACTGTGCTCGCAAATAACAATTAAATGTACGAAATGACAAATTATTTGATTTGAATTTATTGTCATCATAGAAAAAGTGACGTGAGTGAAAAAGTGACAGTTGACATGTTAAAAATGAGTAAATTAGAATTTTATTGAATCTCTGAAAAACGGCGTGCAACATTGGATTTTTTGCATCTGTTGTAAAATTACCTACTTCCGAACTACTTACCTTGTTTTACAGCAGTGATAAAAATTTCCCACATCGGTAAAATTATGCGTTTAATGTTTCATACATCAAAGATAAAAACCGGCCCATATAAAATAATTGGGTGGGGTCCAATTTTCATCGGTTAATAACGTCACCAGAGGCGTAAATAACACATCGGTTTATCCTCGCCGTGCCGGAAAAATCAAGTGAATTTTCTTTTGTAATGAAAAATTCATGTAGGCCGTGCGTCAGGCTGGACGGCAAAGCGCTTTCGTTCCCTTATATACGAGCCTTCCACGCGCCCTCTGAATTATTTGACCGAGTCTGCCACAAAGTGATACGAGACAGAATTATTTATCGGTGGCATACAATTACGCAGCCCAACAAACTGTGAGGCGCGCCTCTTATCGATTGATATTAATCAATAAAATAATTTTCAAAATAATACGATATCCACTAAAAGTTTCTAATGGAATTTCAATATCAAATTTGAATTGTTACAAATTTGTACGATTCCACATGTTTTGCCACTAACGACCCGGGATTCGCCTTTCGGCATCTTAAGGCATTCTATCACACGGATGCAATAGAACTGACGCACAATATACAATTAGGATCGTCTATGTACCAAAGTTATTATAATAATTACAGGAAAACACTTACCCCAAGGCAAGGAATAAATTGCAGCAAATTTTTTTTATAAAATTAATCTTATAATAATTAACACTCCATTATAACACGGTGAAAAAATAGTAATGTATTTAAGGTCTAAAATTTTTTTAAAGATATAGTTTATAGCTATTTCGGCTCACGCCATCATCAGAACTATAAACAGTTAGCTTCGTCTATATACTAAAGTTGTTAATTACAGGTAAGAGTAACCCCAAGGCAATCAGTTTATTGCAGCTTAAACAAATTTAATAATATTAATCTAATAATAATTACCGCAATTGCCTTTGATAATTTTCATTAACGATCTTTTTAATGAGTCATTCTTGAAAGGGTTTTACAGCAAATATTAATCAACTAACATTTTTTTATATACAGATACCTACTTATTTCAATCTGGCAAGTAACGATCAAGATGTTTGACTCATTAACAACATCATTAAATAGTTCTAACGATGGCGTGAACCGAAATAGCTATCAACTATATCTTTAAAATTTTGTAAAACTAATGTTGTTAAATATCACCGTGTTGTAATGGAGTTCTACCAAGTAAATGCCAATTCAATCAATCAATTGTAACAATTCAATTTTGATATATTCTACATTATGTATTTTTCTAAATTGTTAATATCATATGACTTTTAACGCCTCACCTGTTGAGATGGTTGACTGTAGTGATAACTCTAAAATACAATAGCATTTACAATGCTTAAAATTTTCGTGTAAAAACAATATTTTAGTATAAAAATTGCTTAAGAAAATTTTGGAGTACTTTTTGTTGGAATATTCTTTATGTGGCTCAACGGTGTATTTGGCTTAATGAGGATAGCTTCGGAGTCACTCTATTATATAAATTTTGAAAACCCCTGCCCAGTTGTAGTATCCGTCCAACACCAGGCGACTACAACGCGTAAAAGATGGCCCTGGCTCTCAGCCCACTCAATTTGATATTGCACAACTACTGATAAGGGTCGTTTGGACAATTTTCTATTTTAAATGTAAATTTTTAACCGATCACAAAACCCTGATTCGAACATTGGACTGACACTAAAGCCAGGGAATAAAAAACGGAGGTACAATGCGAGTATATCGTGATTTTTTCGAAGCCTCTCACGAAATCGATCTTTTTTATGTGAGCCCTCAGTTTTTACGAGTATATTATGTAGGCTGTAGCAATAAAATACTATAAAATACTAGCTTTCTGGAATATGTCTACGCATCTACAGTGTATTTGCAAATACTTTTGGGCTTATGCCATTTTCTAAGCGAAAATATTCAAAGGGAAATCTCAAATTGATTCTTTTTTTTTTGTATTTAACATGTCTTCTTTAAATATAATGTTTCAGAAGAAATCGACAATATAACGTCTTACAAAATGAACTTAAAAAACGCACTTAATTCTTAGAAATTTTTATCTTCCGCAAAATTAAGCATTAATATATCTTATTTTTCCACACAAATCTCAACGGACTAAAAACACCCTTTTTCCTTTCCAATAATTTATTTAGTATATTTTAAATTCTCGTTTAAAAACAGATTCTATGATAAATTTGTAAAGAAAACATTCGAAGCAATGAAACATTAAAAATGATTTTTTTGTCTTCGTTTAATGACGTAAGTATTATATTTTATTTAAAATAACAAAAAGCTTTCCAAGTTAACTGGAAGTTTTCTCGAAACTAACCATTATGAATGACGCGATAATTGTTTTCAGCCTGTTTCGAAATGACTTAAGTGTATAGAAAAACGTCCGCATTGTTGTTTTCTGTTATTCTCATGTAACAATGAGATAGTCTAAATAAAACATGCTTGCCATGATCTTTGAGGTACGATTAGAAAAATAAGATAATTTCTATTGAAACCTCTACGTTAGGGAACAAATTGTTAAGGCTTTTTCGTTACTTTTCCTCACGCGTTATCAGTTACGTAGTATACAATTTGACAATGTTACGTAAAGTTAATAAAAGTATATTTTATATGTACTAGTTTTAAATTAACATGTAACTTATTAAATTTTGGGGAAAAGGAATATATAATGTTTCTTTTGTCGATTTTTTTGATTCGATTTTCAAAAAGTATTCACTTTGTGGATTGTAGAATAAAAACCAAAATGTGACGTATTTGTTGCTGTTGCTGATCTTTAAACTTTGCCGCAAAGTTCTTATAAAATCCTCATTAAAAATAAATCTTCTAGACATATCGTTTTTTTTTTAATTTTACATATTTAATAAAAAAATCATACGTATACATTTTTCTAACAGATTTGCTTATAAAACTTACATTAAAGTGCTAATTTTTGTGACTACTAGATTTATTACATCCGTGTGATAAAATACCTTAAGACGCCAATGTGCAAAACTATTGAGTAATAAAAAATGTGGAATTGTAATAATTTAAATTTGAAATTCCATCGAGCACCCTCAGTCGATATTATAAATTATGTTAATTATTATTTCGTTTGTCGTTTGATAACGCTCGCGATAAGCGAAATCGGTCCTAATCTTTATAATATAAAATTGTAAAAATAGTTTCTTATCGCGAGCATTACAATTTTATGATGAGCGAAACCGGTCCGGATCAAAAAACATATTGTGTAAATAAGTACTAAAAAATGTATTTTTATTCTTTAAAATATCACGCCTTTCCTTCAAGAAGTGACATTCAAAGCATTAAAAGTGAGAAAGCGACAAATTAGCACATTAATAGGGTTATTTGTTAATAAAAAATCTCGCGTAGTCCTCTACGCCTGTGTAGCCGCTACGACGATTCGAGCGTTACAACAACCGTAGAGGTGCTTTCATATACCCTTCATACAGTGGTTTATACAACGCGCCGTTTATTATCGCGGAAAATTCCTGTTATTCTAACAAGGCACTGCTATTCCGATAAGTGCTTTTGTTTGTAGGATTGATCGTAAATTTTCTTTTCATTGAAATAGAACAATATCATGAAAGGTTTTATTATTTGTACCATCTCCAGATAACAAGCTATGAGCGTTCGTATATCAACGTTTACGAGAGATGGTCGATTGATGTCGTTTTATAACTCAAATTTTATTTACAACTCTCGTCCACGTAATATTCTCAATTTGCCAAACATGTTTCAATCTCTTTAAAGTAATCGCTAACTCAAACACCGTGTAAATTCAATACATTAAATAATAAACAAATATCCATGCTGAAATTCTCAGTCAGTATATTATTAAATATTCGAATATCATTATACTTAGATCAATTAATTGGGAAACTTCACTCCTTCGAAAACAGTATTAACTAAAACATACAGTCTACAATAACGATATATATCTTTATTTTAATAAGGGTGACAGGTATAACTGATTCTTCTTATTATATTAAATATGTATTTATAGATCAATTATTAGTATGTAAAAACAACAATATGTATCATTTTCTGAAATAATTTCGTACAGTTTTTTATACTTATTCTGGCTTCACGCAATTGTTAAAACTATTTTTAAGCTAATATTTCTTGAATTAAATCCTGATAAATAGAATAAAATTTTTTAAACAACAACGTGATGTCGAATAATTTGTCAACCAATTTATATAATATTATCAAGTGCCGGATATATGTTGTAATACCACCAGTAACAGTTAAAGAGTTTATTCGAAAATTGAATTTAGTTTTAGAACAATCGATGGTTTGCAAGACGTCATTAGGAATTTGTAACTTCAAAGTGTGACAGTTTCGCAAAGGTAGTACTTTAAGTACCTTTTTAAAATACCAATGATTCTTGATTAAATTCAAAATTATCGAATCAAGTGAAAACTTTTCAAAAAATTTGTTATTCACTGAAACGTGTATTCCAAAATTGAATTTATTTTATGAACAATTAACAGTATGCAAAATGTCAATCACAAAGTGTGACATGGTTGACAGTTTCGTAAGAGTTTTTGTAATGGTTAAAAAACTTTTCAGATGTATTGTCATGTTGTTGTAGTATTCAGAATTTTTTGCGAGGTTAGAAAGAAGATATTTTAAAATTTTCAAATATTTCCTATGCTTTATATAGCAAAATATAAAGGACATGCATACAAACAAACGAAAATTCATTTATTTATCTATATAAAGATTTTTCTTTGATACATAATTGCTTTGTTATTTTTACTTTATAAGAGAGACTTAAAGCGTAAAAAAAAGATCTTGGTAGAATTGTGTTGCATTTAAATAAATAAAACAATACTTTAATACAATTTGTACAATTGTGTAACGTATTGATCAAGACCAGTGATGCTCTTCGCAAGAATTTTAAGCTAAGAGATAGTTCAACAAGTTTCACATATTTATTGTATATAGCGTGTATCGAATAAATTTCATTATAATAACACTTTTCCAATGAGACTTCAAAAGTGTTTTTCCAAATAAATATCTTCACACTAATTTAAAATATCGACTGAATGTGCTTAATGGAATTTCAATATCAAATTTGAATTGTTACAACTTTGTTTGATTCCCCATGTTTTCTCACTAACGATCAGGGTTTCGCCTTTCGGCATCTTCTGAGTGACGTTAGTTCGTGGAATCGTACAAAGTTGTAACAATTCAAATCTTCATAGTAATTTCTTTCAAAAGGGAATGTTGAATGTTATTTAACGAAAATATGCCTTTCGATAGTATATTTAAAATAAATTTTTTTTTACTAGACTCTTATTGTGTGTTTCTAACTAGTCCCTTTATTTTAATATATTACATTTATTATGAGATTACAAAAGTGTCTTTTAAATAAATGTCTTTCCATTCACACTATAATAATTCTTATATTTTTTTCGGATAACTCCAAAATAATATATACAGTAAATTAAGATGATAAGATAGACCAACAAGTTGACACCAACCAATAATTAAAAATTAATAAATAACACTCGACAAAGTATTAACAGAAAATAATTCTAAAAATCTCACTCCTCTTTCCTTACTTTTTTGCATTTTGATAAACAGGCATGATAGTAAACGTTGGTCGTAAAATATATATCGGATATTTTTTATGTTTATTTCATTTACAGCGTGCTATGGGAACATTGTTGGCATTTTCTATAAAAAGCAACAATGACTTTAGGACGACAGAGGCTATCGTCGTAAAAAATGCTTTGAATAAATCGTGCGGAAAGCATGTTTTTACGATTATCTATCCATTATTAGATATTTTTACAACAATATAAATATTATGAAAATGACACAATGAAATTATTTGTTTTATTCAAACGATCATTGAATATGTTTATGGAATTTATTAATATAAACAATGTATTTGTAGATCATAAAACAAACTGTATTGTAGGCTTTTACTCAATTGGGCAACGTCATCGTGCTTTAAAAAAAAATTGCGAATTTAATAGTTCTGAAGTGTTGAGAAAATTGTGCTATTTGATAGATAGGATTCATGAAGTGACTATGCTGATTTCGAAGATTCGTCAACTTTATTTACAATTTCACAAAATTTTTATTATCAAGATCGGGAACGGTTTCAAACATTTTCTTCGTCTTAATCAATCGCTTAACGCACAACGCCCGAGAGAAAAGCGTTTAGGCAAAACAGTCCTCAGGGTGTAAATAATTTTACTACAATTATATATTATAAATAACATATTGTATTGTGACGCAAAAATTGTTATTTCAGTTATTAAACTTTTGATTTTGTATAAATACATTATTTCAAATATGTATTCTATCTGTTGATAATTCTCGCGATGAGCGAAACTGATACTTACCATGAAATTATTGTGGAAATAGCGTTTTTATTATTTACAGTATTCCGCAAATCATATCAACTGATGGATTGTCAATGCTCGCGATTAGCGAAACCGGTCCTGACCATAATACATATTGTGGAAATAATTACAAAAAAATGTGTTTTTATCATTTAAAATATCATGCCTTTCAATCAAGAAGTGACAGTTGACACATTAAAAGAAGTGACATTTATATTACTTCATTATAATTTTGTCTATATATAACATATAAGAAATTATTGATAGTTGAATTTTTAAAGGTATTATCTTTGTTGATTTTCAATTCAAGCTTAATTTTGGTTTCAAGTTATTAATTTTAGTGTCAGAAGATTGCCGTAAATAATTTTAAAAACAGTCCGCTTGTAGATGTAAAAATTTTGGCAACCCATGATTTATTCAAATGCATAGAATAGTTTGGCGGGAAAAACAATAGACAATGCGACAATAACACATTACAACGAGAATATTATTTGATTATAAAAGTCATACCATCAAAAAGTGATTAATACCGTTAAAGCTATATTGATTGACTTGGCATTTATTTAACTTAAGCCCCGTTATAATACTAATAAGAGCGTCAGCTGAAACACCTTATAAATTTTATGGAACTAAAATACATTGCTATTTTTTCACCGTATCATATTGGAGTTTTATCAGGTAAATACCAATTCGATCAATTTGTAAATATAATAGTTCCGATGAAAGTGTAAGCTGAAATAACTATATTCTATCACATGCATACATGATATCGACTGTTAGTGCTTAATGGAGCTTCAAAATCAAATATGAATTGTTGAAACTTTGTACGATTCATTATGCTTTGTCGCTATCAACCTGGGAGTCGGCTTTCGGCATCTACAGACATTCTATGATATGAATGCAACAGAACTGACACACAATAAGCAGTAAGCATCAAACTAAAGGTGTTAACTACATTGAAAGTAGGTATTTCGCACAATCTATCGCATACTGTATAGGCTATAATGATCTACATATCAACTGTATCGTGTTTTCCACGGTTGAACCGTTTTCCGTGCACATACCGGATCCGGATGATCGGATTAACAGAATTGAATTTAAATTACATTTCGGATGCGGCGATGGTATGGGCGCAGCACGTCTTCATTCAATGATCACAGTTCCTGCCAAAACAAAATCGAAACACACTAATTCAAAGCAACAACAATGTAATTACTTCATTTATATACATTCTGTCAATTATTTTCTTATTTCTCGAACCGTGAGTTTTCCATACCTGGTAATTATTGATGTGTTAACTTTCATTTCTTGATAGAAAGGCAGTATATTTTAAATAATAAAAACCTTAAGGTAGGAACCCAATTAATATAATACATTGATTTGATTAGTTAATAATGTAATTCCTGATAGATATTTTGAACTTAGTCTTAGGGTTTTCGTTTTTGTATTTTTTTAATTTATTTGCAGCAGTGCAGCCACAAGACATTTCCATAGAACCGCTGATGTATATTATGCGGCCACAATAAAAATTTACGTGAGAACCACTGCTGTAGAACTATATAAATAACATTCAGTATTTTGACATCATTTAAAAGAATTAGTATTTTATATTTTGTTATTTGTCATTGTAATTTGTCAAATTTGAATTGTTCATTGCATTGCCCAGGCATTCAGGCATCACACGGATGCAACAGAACTGAAGATGCCGAAAGGTGAAACCCGGGTCGTTCGTGACAAAACATGTTATATCGTACAAAGTTGTAACAATTCAAATTTGATATTGAAATTTCATCAAGCACCTTTAGTCGATATCATAAACTATATCATAATTTATCATTATGTTTGCACACATTCACATTGCATTACAAATTGTAAAAAATATACGGAAACGCAGTTAAAATTTCAAAATAAAATTGTTTTAAAATCAACCAAGTGTCATAACTAATGATTTTTGCTCGACAGTGGCACTTACATCGCAATTACATGCTCAAAAATAAAATCGTAATCGGCTTATGCTGATTGGATTTTGTAGCATGCACGACCGTGTAAAACAATTTTACAAAATGGATTTACGAGATGTTTATTTTTATGACACGATAAAGCACCTAGAGGGTAATTAACCCAGAGCTTAAAATTTGCAACGTAGTTATTATTTTTAACGCGACAATGAAATTGCGATCAAAGTTAGTCTATATAAGACTTTAAATCAATTTGTTAAAGAAAATGCATAAATACTTCAATCATAATATCTTGTGGTGTTCACACACTGAAACCTAAAAAACCATGAGTTCAATAACTATTTATCACTGTGAAAAAATAACTAAGTTTTTTAGTTCTACAAAATTTATAAGATAAATATTTGATGCTGTTTCGGCTTATTAACTAGGTTTAAACGTACATTTAGTTATCTATCTATAATATATGTAGCGGTGAACAAAAATTACACAATACATCTTCTCTTCTGTTCTTACACCCTAGTTTCATATTGCGCTAATAAAATCTAAAATGAGGCAAATTTATTTTATGCATTTCGAGAAGTGGCAAATAAATGCCAATACAACGAATAAAAACTAATTTGGAGATATAATATTTTGCAACATCAACGACTGTCCAATTACGAAAAACACTAAAAATATGAAAAATTCAGAAATATATACTAGTTCTGATGAGAGTTAAGCCAAAATAACAACAGTTTTATTATATACCAAATAAATTTTCTAAATCTAAGATACATTAATATTCTTTCTCCATGTTATAATGGAGTTTTTCCAAGTTAATGTCAAATAAAATGTATGACGAATAAATCCTTTTCCCACATATCCGTTCAATAAATTTACATTCATTACGTCTAAAATTTACGTTTATTTTCGAACCACATTCTTGTATCCTTTATTTTCCTGTATAATATAGTATGAGCAACGTCATAACAAACACTGAAATAGTTTATAGTTACAAAAGCTTCATTCGAGATGATTTTTAAATATACTCATATTGAAAAAGCTTTCAAGTAAACAAAAATTTCTCATAACGAAATAAATATATGTGAATCGCACAAGACACAAATTTAAATCTATTACGGTTACAATATGCAAAATTTGAATTGTTGAAACTGTATATAATTCTATATCTTTTGTCACTCATTGCCCCGGTTTCGTCTTTTGACATTTTAAGGCATTTTATCACAGGGATGCACTATAACTGTCAATTTGTGATAATTTACAAAGCCTGGCAAGATAATATCAAAAATTAATATCTCGTAAATGATGCCTATTTGGGATTTTGCATTAGCCAGAATAATGATAAAGCTTAATTAAATTTTAACTTTATTGCATTCACATGATAAATTTCAAAAAGCTAAGCTCAGATTATAAGTAATAGAATTAGTAGATTTGGATATATTTCGAACAATTTAATTGTGATATTGAAATCCCATTAATTGCTCCCAGTTGATATTATAATAAGATTGATTACATGTTTTTTAGATTCTTTTTGATTATCAGTGACAATGTTGTACAATGTGGAAAGAGATACGAAATAAATTGATTTTGGTTTTGGTAATTGCAACATTCAACATTTTTTCATGCAGTGAAAAAACAGCAATGTATTTTATTTATACAAAAATTCTATAAGATATAGTTGATAGCTATTTTGACTCACGCCATCGTGACTAGCAATAAAACTAAAATTTCAATTGAAATGAAACTAAACAAGCGACAATCTCATTAGTTTCATTTAAAAACAGATAAATATGAGTCTTTCGCCGCTCCTCAAACTATTGCGAAGGGCTAATGCATTTTTGTAATAAATCTTCTCCGGCCAATATTTAGGCTTATTGTGAGATTGCCAACTGCTTAGTTTTGTTTAAATTTAAATTTTAGTTTTATTGCTAGCAGGATATAAGCCAGGTTGTTAAAACAGAAGAGAAGATGTATTGTGTACCTTTTCTACACAGCTATACACAGATAAGTAAATATACGTTTAAACATAATTCTGACGATGGTGAGCCGAAATAGCTATCAACTATATCTTATAAAAAAATTGTAGAACTAAAATACATTGCTATTTTTTCATCGTGTAACAATGTTTTTTTTTAATACAATAACATATCGCTTGCCACACGCCATGGAAATAAAAAAATGTATCAAATATGTTTGTATCCTTTTTATAAACAGAGCCTTAACACATCGAAAATTTTTAATCGAGTACTAGTAACTGGTATTTCAGAAACGTTATATTGTTTTTGTATAATCACTTGCCGCGAAATCGCGTGCCATAGGTTTACCATCTCTGGCCTAGACTATTGCGACAGCTGATTGTAATGTGTAACCATTTATATATAGCAATACTGAAACTTTCTTGTTCTTGCTAACATATTTAATATGCCTTGATTTGTACCGATCTCCATAAATTTGTTTTACACCAATTCAGCAAAATTTATATTTGAAGATTTCAATATTACAATGTAGATCTACCAAGTAAATGCCAATTTAATCAATTTTTTCATATTTGAATTCCTTTCATGGTTAAGTATTTTTCAAAAAGAATCATTAATTTATTGAAGACATTATGACGTAAAAATACTCATTAAATGTTGCTTATAACGGAAAAATATAATATAAGTGATAACATTTATTCTTGATTTATTACAAAAAAAATCAGTCAGGGGGCTATAAAATCATATTTCATAAGGTACTCGGTAATATTGTATTTTAACTTCTGTTTGGCATGATGTTTGTTATTGAAAACCATCCGCAACACAATGTTCCCGGAATAAACTGAACTAAAATAACATTCTTTGTCTAGGTTTTGCAATACGATACGAAATAATGTTTTTATAACACGCGATTCACTCATATAAACTGTGAAGGTGAACTATGTTTTTCTTTATGATTGCATTGGATGTTTCACTTTATATCCCGTTTCAGCACGATCGCATAAAATGTTTTGAAATATAATATCTGCCAAAATCGGAGCATTATATACACAAACTTATGGTGCCCTGATACACAACAATAACAATTTGCGGAAAAAAAATTATTACGTAACATTATTTCGCGGAAAGAACTTAAAAATTTTCGTGTATTCCGTCTTGCGGATTCCTAAAAAGTTTTTTTATTATAATAAGCTTTCAATAAAAGTTATGACAGAGAGTGTATTTTACTGTATACATAAAAGCTCATTTGTAGCTTCAACTACACGGTGTGTAGAAATATGCCACCGTATTCAAAACGTGTGACAAGAATTGTATTTTCACCCTAATCTGGCACAATTTTTTACTCTGAAATGAATGATTAATTATAATCAGGACTGTAGAGTAGCGGTGGTTTGGTCAAAGTCGTTCTCATGTTTTTTCATGTCGGAGACGCAGTCGTGAAAATCAGCTCTTATGTGTGGCCCCAAAGAATTAAATTTTTTTGACACATTTGTATTTTTATGTAATTTTTATTTTTTGTTCACTGTTATTTTTTACTTTGAAAAATACATGAAAAAATATATATTTATACATTAGCATAAAATTAAATATTTTTTTAATAAATGATATCGACTGAAGGTGCTTGATGGAATTTCAATATCAAATTTCAATTGTTACAACTTTGTACGATTCCCAATGTTTTGCCACTAACGTCACGGGTTTCGCCTTTCAGCATCTTCACTTTCTATTACATCCGTGTGATAGAATGCCTGAAGATGCTGAAAGGCGAAACCCGGGTCGTTAGTGACAAAACATGTGGAATCGTACAAAGTTGTAACAATTCAAATTTAAACTATTTTTATTATGAAACAATTTATGATATTGACTGAAGGTGTTGATAGAATTTCAATATCAAAGTTTTAGCATGCACACATGCAGTTTAATGTGTTGTATTAACAGTTTACTATATATATGTTGCGGCCCATGTATAGAAGCAAAAATCGGAATATGACCCGGAGGAAAAACGGTTGATTATGGCTGGTCTACACCATAGATGGCGAACCGTTTTGAACCCGAGTGTCAAATTGTTTTTTTTTAATACAATAACATATCGCTTGCCACACGCCATGGAAATAAAAAAATGTATCAAATGTTTGTATCCTTTTTATAAACAGAGCCTTAACACATCGAAAATTTTTAATCGAGTACTAGTAACTGGTATTTCAGAAACGTTATATTGTTTTTGTATAATCACTTGCCGCGAAATCGCGTGCCATAGGTTTACCATCTCTGGCCTAGACTATTGCGACAGCTGATTGTAATGTGTAACCATTTATATATAGCAATACTGAAACTTTCTTGTTCTTGCTAACCTATTTAATATGCCTTGATTTGTACCGATCTCCATAAATTTGTTTTACACCAATTCAGCAAAATTTATATTTGAAGATTTCAATATTGTAATATTCTGTACGCTGCTCGGCAGACAATAGGTAACACAGGATTACACAAACTGTGCGCCACGGCTGTTCTATTTGGGCGCCGTGAAAACTTTTTTTTACATAATCGACATCGAAAATTTTTCAACTGTGTTATGGTCGTATTGAATGCGTTTAGCCAAGACCTGCAACAGTAGCCAAAGCCCTGGTGGTTGTCCAGTCTAAATATGCAAGAGATATTAGTGGAACAGCTGAAATAAGGGTTTTTATATTGTTACAAAGAAAATAGTATTCACCTTTATTTTTTTTCATTTAAATATGTTATCACTTTTCAAAAGGTAAGTTTTTCAATTTCGCAAGAAAATCAGGAGTTTTGATTGTTTAATACATAGGCTCCCAATCTGTGAGTCGCGAAGGGTTTTTTGGGGGTCACCAACTTATACGGTCAACTAAAAAATATTCACTTTTGCTGGGCTTTTGGATTGTATGGGGGCCGTGGGTAACATGGATTTTATGAAAAGGAGGACGCCAACCGAAAAACGTAGGGAACCTATGGTTTAATAAAAAAAATTGTGGACAAAATCAAAGGTAATTAATAAAAACTATCAGTAACGTAATGTTTGCCATGAGAAAACCAATGTTTTAACTTGGGGCGTCGCCGAAAAAATATGATTTTTTAAGGGCGCCGAAAACTGAAAACGTTTGGTAACCCCTGAGTTAACATACAATAAAACAACCCACACCGATCACACAAACGATATCGTGTTTTTGTCTGTAATCCATTCATTTACTTAATGTATGTTATATTATTCGAAACATCCATTCAGTATCGCCAATATAACATGACCAAATCTATACCCACGCCGCATTTGTTATTGTTTCTTATTAAAGTGATTTCGGTTAACAAACAAGTGTGTTAAACTGACGTTGATATGGGTACGAATTGGCGCCAACTATGTTTTCTTACGTATAACATTCATACATAGATCATGATTATTTACGCTAAGTCAGAGCAAGATGGGTCATCTGCATAAATTGGTACATTATGACTTAAGGGAATTACGTCATTTTCATCTTACACGCAAATAACCTGCCCTAATTTGTCTAAGATCTGTAATCTAAGTCGAACGAAGGTATGTCTACGCATAAGTTAGATTTCCAATTTCGTTAAAAATATTTTATTTGAGTATCTCTAAAGCAAAACTTCAAACATAACATGCAGACACTATGGCGCTCTCAATATAACTTTTCACTTGTCTATAACCTAAAAATATCATACCACGGTGAAAAAAAGCAATTTATTTTAGTTCTACAATTTTTTTATAAGATATATAATAGTCGATAGCTATTTCGGCTCACGCCAACGTCATAACTATTACTAAGATAGCGTGAGCCGAAGTAGCCATCAGCTATATGTTATAAAAAAAATGTAAAACTAAAATACATTGCTATTTTTTCACCATGTTATAATGGAGTTCTGCCTAGTTAATCCCAATTCAATCAATAAAAAAAGTCATCTTGAATCGTTATTTACTATTTTCATATATTTATTTCATACATTTAAATTACAAAAATTATAAGTTTATTGCTTTTGAGCCGTTTAAAAGAATAGCGAATTAGAAAATTTTAAAAACCGTGTTACATCAGTCCAAATTTGCTTTCTATACATTAAAAAAAACGTATTTGTCTGACTCATTCTCGACGACGTAAAATATACATTGACATCACAATTAAAACTATTGTATAATACTTTGTCAATGATCTAACCCATCCATACTCAACCTGAGGCTCAATCAACTCTTATGTGCGGCCCAAAATAATTAAATATTTTGGATACATAGGTACTTTTGTTTACTTTTACGAATTATTTTTAAATGATGCTTATCTTTTATGGTATCTACTGAAGGTGCTTGATGGAATTTCAATATGAAATTTGAATTGTAACAACTTTGTACGATTCCACATGTTTAGTCAGTTCTGTTGCATCCATGTGATAGAATGCCTGAAGATGCCGAAAGGCGAAACCCAGGTAGTTAGTAACTAAGTGGAATCACGATGTGGAATCGTCCAAAGTTATAAAAATTCAAATATGTTACTTATTTTAAATAATAAAAACACATTTTTTTAATACTTATTTCCACAATATATTTTTTGATCAGTACCGGTTTTGCTCATCGCGAGCATTATGAACTGATGATAATGCTCAGTTATTATGATCAGTTGATAATGCTCGCGATGAGCGAAACCGGTCCTGATCAAAAAATATATTGTGGAAATAACTACTAAAAAAATGTGTTTTTATTATTTAAAATATCATGCCTTTCAATCAAGAAGTGACAGTTAACACCTTAAAACTGATGTTACTTATTGTTAAGTGATGTATACATATGTTTATATTAACATAAAAATTATTTGTTTTATTTTGAAATCATAATAAATATTGTACATATGTATGCAGTATAATATGTGTTACATTTTTACATTGTTATACAGTTTACTATAAATATGTTGTTGCCCACGTAGAGAAGCAAAAATCAGAATGCGGCCCCGGGGGAAAAAAGATTGAGTATGTTTGATCTAACCAGTGTTATGGTCGTTGGCAAGGTTATTCTAGCATTTAAAGGAACAATCAATTCATATCCATATACAATAAATTTTTTAACCGTTTTCGACTGAACAGAATGTTAGTTCTGCTTAAGAAATGTGAACGTATAGACTGATATGAAATGATATAATTAAACGGTTTTGTTTTTGTTAGCCTTAATTTATTTCACAATAAACTAGAAAGAGTTTTTACAAAGTTTTATTTTAATAGTAACTTTTGCTCTTGTAATGGTATAACGAACAAACACACGCTGCTCAAAAAATTTATTGCGTTTATATCCAAGCAAATACGGCTTTTTTTCTTAACTTTTTAAACTACTTTTCTTATTATAATCCCTGTACGTTATTAAATGAAGTTTGTTATTTTTACAGCTACACTTAGTAGAGATTAATCTAATTTTTATATTATATTCAAAAGTCTGATTTTTTGAACATTTTTCATCGTGTGATACTTGAAAGATGTGACGATAAAAACATTGAAGAAACACAGTACAGATGGTGTACAGTTTTTTACAGTTAAAAGGTTTTCACTTACAGCTAAATTTTTATCATAAATATTTTGATTAAATTATCATTTACATGGTAAAACTACAGTATAACAAGATTTTTAAGTAGAACCGAAATAATTATTAACTGTATACCTTAAAAAATTTGTAGAACTAAAACACATTGCTATTTTTTCACAGCACAATAAACGTGGCTTTTTAAAGATTAACAATTATTTTAGCATTAAATTAATAAAATATTAATTAAATTGTCCGTAATTTTTTATATAGGACGAATATTGAGAAGCCAAGCAATGAATAGTTTGAATCAAGAGCAAGAAGCAAGTTATCAATATGAAGCAAGTTATTAATCTATACTATTCCACTATCAATAAGTCATTGTTGTTGTTGACAACTGTCACTTATTAATGGAAGACATAAGATTTCAATAATAAAAGTACAATGTTTATTACTATTTCCACAATTCATTTTATTTAAGATCACGACCGGTTTAGCTCATCGCAAGTATTATTAACTGACACAATACAAATTGGCAAATATTATTTACACAAAATTTCAGTTTAAAATTACCTGGTTCAAGAGCTGAGAAAGTAATTCATATATAATCAATCATACAATGTTTTTCTAAATAACGTACAATATATTATTGTATGTTAAAAATATTGATTACACTAAAAATGAGAAAAATCCACATTATGTAAGATAATATACGACTATTTTAGTACTTGTAACCAAAAGTAAATAAATTTTAATAAATTGTTGAAAATTTTGGGCGATTCCACCTGTCAATTCTGTTGCATCCGTGCGATAATATACCTAAAGGTCCCGAAAGGCGAAAACTCCCGGTCGTTAATGATAAAACATATGGAATCGTACAAAATCTTAACAATTCAAATTGCGAAAATCCATCAAACATTTTCAGTCGATATCATAAACCAAACAAGCTTATTACGTAAAGTGTTTACATAAGTAAAGGTGCTGGCATTATTTTGTTATGTTAAGTACATTGAAAAATATAAATCTTTAAAAAAAAAAATTTTTATTTGATGTAGAATGAAAAATATATTTCTAATATTAAAATAAATATGCACTGTCACCATATTTAGAAAAAACCTTGAAATAGAGTAGCATATCGATAACATTAAATAAAAAATAAAAAACAACCTCAATTTTTTTACAAATCATTTACTTATTAGTAGTATAAATAATAGTTTTATAATAGTTGAGCGGTTATTACTAAATTTTTTTGAAGTAAATTAATTTTTTTCTTCTATATTGCTGAAGAAAACATATTTGAATATATTATGTGTTTATTCGTTTGCGAAAAAGAAAAAAAACTCAAGGGCAAAACGGCAGACCGCTTTCATGCTCAGGTCAATTGTATCAGGGGAGCATAAAACGACGAGGGTATGCGATCGCGTGTTCGCGGAGCGTTTCGCGCGCAAATCCGCGCCGAAACGATAACAATGAATGTATCAGGCGGCCAGAAATACACCACGTGTTCCCTCGCAGGAAAATGGATTCGCCCAGACAATCGGTTTGTGTGTGTGCGTGTTTTAAAAGTGTACGGTAGTATTTCCCGCCGTCATGTCGTGTCAGGTTGTTCTTATTTCAAATTTGCTTGCCGTGACACCAATTTATTGCTGTATAGATACCGACGTATCTCTTCTGAAGCCCTGATTACAATTTGTTTTAAACCATGTATTGACCCGATTTATCTTTTGATTTAAATAATTTTTATTTCTCATTAAAATAAATTATATTATTAAATTTTTTTTTGATTGACCTGAAAATCGATCAATATGTGTTTTAGGTAATTTTAATATAAGATTAATGCCTAAAGGTGCGAAAAGGTAAAACCCGAGTTGTGAGTAACAAAAAGAATTCAACAATTACAATTCTACAATTTTAATCATTAAAAACTGCCCGTTGTTATCAATTTTTGTCAAAATCATTATATTATATTTCAAAACAATAAAAACACGTTTTTAGTACTTAAATTGCTTAGTAAATATGTAGTCACTTTTGAGGTGTTAACTATCACCTCTTGATGGAAAGGCATGATATTTTAAATATTAAAAATAAATTGATAATGCTCGCGATGAGCGAAACCGGTCATACTACAAAAATCATTTTGGAAATAAGTATCAAAAAATTGTGTTTTTATTATTTAAAAACTTATTTCTACAATTTATTCAATGAACACGACCTATTTTGCTCATTGCGAGCATTATCAACTGACAAACTTTATAATATAAAAAAAAATATTATAATAAAATATTGCAATACTTGGATTTTTTTTAATGGTTTATTTGGTGGATATAAATGGTTTAGTTATGCTTAACAAGCTATAACAGTGGTATTAAGCAATTTCGAAATGAATCAAGTTGACGTCTTCAATTTTAAAAAAATATACGAGTAAATATTTTTCATAAATTGAAAAAAAACAATGAAAATCTGTTCAGTAAGACGAGTCATTTCAGCAACTATAACTTTATAATTTTTTCGTAAATTAAAAACCATCAGATTATTTTGAAAGATTGTTTTAATGTAAAATGAACTAACTATTAATGTATTTTAGTTTATATAAAAATTCACACAGAAAGCAAATTAACTTTTGACATAAATAAAGAAACACACTTTTAAATAAAACCTTAACGACTAAAAATTCTTTGAATTTCGTTTTTATTTGACTTTAAAAGTAAACTAATCAATCACAAAATCACGCCGTGAACTCAATTTCACTTTAAATAAACTAATTTTATCATTCTCAAGTTCATTTTTTAAACCTTACGTACTTAAATGAACATTCAATTTCATACCACTCAACTAAACACAGCCTTTCAATCACAATTAAGGGCGTTAAAAAAACTATTTTATATCACGACACATTAATATTTTAAAAGTTTGATATCTAATTCTTCGTTTTATATTTATAGTCGCATTTTCGTACGTCATAAGATTATATGAAAAATTTTTTATTGTTGGAAGTTGACAAGAGCCAGAAAAAGTTATTGATTAAAATTTTAATTGTAAAAACTTTGTATGATTCCAGGTGTTTTATCACCAACGACCAGGGTTTCGCCTTTCGGCATCTTCAGACATTATATAACACGGATACAACAGAATTGACGTATAATAAAAAGTTAGCATTATAGAAAAACACAAACCCAAAGGCTAAAACTTAGTGGCAGCTAAAACAAATTTAATAATATTGATCTAATAATAAATAACACAATTGTCTGTGACAAGTTTCATTAACGATTAATATTGTTAATGACTCGTTCTTGAAAGGGTTTTACAACAAATGATAATTATTAAAATATAATTGGGTATTTATTTTTAAGAAATACTTACTCATTTCAATTTGGCAAGTAACGATTAAACATCTAGTGATGCAATATAAGAATTTTCTTCATAAAATTATCGTTTCATTGAACTGTGTGGAGTCGTACAATGTTTTAACAATTCAAATTTCAAATTTGACATTGAAATTCCATCAAGCACCTTCAGTCAATATCATAAATTATATTAACAAAAGATTATTTTTTATTAACATTTACAATTAAAAATAGTTCTGATGAAATACATATCAACTATATATCTTTTAAAATTTGTAGAATTAAAATACTTTGCAATTTTTTCACCGTATTAAATTGCTTAACTTTATCAAATCGATCCAATCATTCAGAGAAACTTGGTAAATTGTAATGGATAATAATTGTTAAATCTTAATTAAATGTATTTGTAACAGGAGAATATAATACGCCAGAGAATTATTTCTCTAATGTTATCTGATACAATTCAATGCGTATACCCACAGCAAGCAAGCACTATATATATAGCTCGTAATGTCATAATATAATATAATATCTCCCTGGAAAGGTTATTTACCTACCCTTACGTATACAACAAATCAAATCAAGTAAGGGTGTAATATTTTACCCGATTTCAACCATTTTCCCTAGAAGCCACATTAAACTATTCGATTTTGCGCTGCCCCAATATAAATATCATTACTTTAATATACTGAGTTCAAATAGTATAATTATTGTGTTTTGACTTGAGTATTATTTACTTTCTACGCATATCAAAAACAAAGTGCTAAATTTGATTTAAATTATCGTGAGGGCTGATGGCGATTTGTTCAAACTTTACCCATTAAACGTTTTGATGCTTTGTGTTTTTTCGATTAAGCTACATTGTAATATTCGTGCTTATTACTATTATGATATTCAATCAAGTTATAGTGGAACACAAAACTACAAATTGAAAATAAATAACTAATTTTGAAACTTATAACGAAATTGCGTGACTAGTAAGTACAGAGTGATCACCGAAAAAGTTTACTTATTCAAGAGGCAAATACTGGTAAAAACTTTTTTATAAGCCAACCTGATTTAATCGTAAAAATAAATTCAAATTTTAATTGTTAAAACTTTGTACGATTCCACATGTTTTGTCACTAACTTTTACAACAGAACTGGATCAGTTATGTTGCACAAAGTAATTCAAATTTGATTTTGAAATTCTATCAAGCACCTTTAGTCGATACCATAAATTCTAAAAATAAGCTATCAATTACTGTGACGATTGGAAAATTTACTGGTATTTTGAGCATAAATAGTTTGGCATCAAAACAGTGAATCATTTTGAAGAAAGAGCCCCTGTATCAAATTCGCACAATCTAGGGCTGTATCATAAGAGAAGATCGGCAGAAAGCATTGATTTTGTCCAAAACAAACATTTAACAAATTGAATTTAAGACAACAACGATAAAAAAAACATAAATAAAGGTTTGCATTTAAAAAATTCAATTGACAAAAGAGTTTTTTCTACATTAACATTAAGGACGCCATAAATATGCTTAAAAATATTACAGCTTGCTTATGATAACCCTAATTTGCATTTAAAAATCATTACTAGGACCATTTAAATGGTCATGTCTGCAAACAAAATATTTGTTTCTGGACAGCAGATTATCCTCAAATTATTTGCCAGTCACCCTTGCATCTATTAAAAGTGACAGTGTGATGCGCTTTGTGTTTTTTAGAAATCATAATTAATCATAATCATGAATTTATCCATACATTTTTGGAAATGAACATGGTGTTACGGCAACGTTTTCGTAACAAGATTGATAACTTTGCAAAACTAGAATAAGATATTTTGAACTTGATTAACAGAGGGTTTCCTACAAAACGATGCAACTTTACATAAAACCAATGTCAAATAGAATTAGTGAGAACAGTAAACCTTCCCAGAGAACAACCTGTATTATTGAATACAATACAATGGATTTTTTATTTCTTCAGATAAATTGATTTCTTCATTATTTACTGCCTTTTTTGACAATGCAGATTAAGTGCGATTATTTGAGATTTTTACAATTTGAAAATAAGACTTTTTCTACGTTTATTTAATATTTATAAAACAGCATATTGTTTTTTTTTTACTTAACATAAAATTCGTATATATGTTTAATATTTTGCTCTCGTTAAAAGTTTCTTCATATATTTAAAACAACATTGTATCCGACGCACAAAAATAAGGCAAAGTTAAGGCATTAGCAATCAACACTTTCAAGATGATAAATATTCTTCAAAAAAAAATTAGACCGTATATTTGAATAAAAAAAGCGACAAAAAAAGTTAAATTTCACGCCAAATGAAATGAAAACTCAGAGAGCGAGGGCGAGAAATGCGATGAAACATTTTTTAGAAACCCATTTCCCTTTAACGCAAACATGACACTACCTGATGGTCCTATGAAAACATGACCGTGAAGAAACAGAGAGCATAAATAAGAAGGGTGACCAAAATTAACATTTAGTTCCATTTGATAATACACGCAAGCCTCGTATGAAACACTATTTTTACTACACGGTTTCATTGTAGCACTGTTGATTATTTTTAAGGTATTAATTGTCACTATCAGATGAAAACACATGCTTTTTTAAATAATAAAAAAACTTATACTAGTAATATTTCCATAGTACATTTTATGGCCAGGTTCATTTTCGTTAATCGCGAACATTTTTAGCTGACAAAATTTTTAGTTAATAGTTATTAGGTATTTAAAACCAAACGTTCGATAACTAAGAAAACAGGCTACAGGATATTTTACTATGTGCATTTAAAAAAAGTAAATTAATTGAAAAAAAAACTCAAATTCTTTGTTAAATAAATAAATGTAAAAAAGGGAAATGAATTTTATTCATTTGGCAACCATCTGTTTCAAAATTAACGTTTTTTTATAAAAATAAACTTCAAGTGTTTGAAGTAAAAGCCCGGTGAAAAAAATAGCAATGTATTTTAGTTCTACAAATTTATACGATATATAGTTGATAGCTATTTCGGCTGACGCCTCCATCAGAAGGCATCAGAAGGCGCAAGCAGAAATAGCTATCAACCATAAACAATATCTTATAAATTTGTAGAACTAAAATAAATTGCTATTTTTTCACCGTGCTAAAATAGAGTTCTACCAAGTAAATGCCAATGCTCGCAATGAACGAAACCAGTCGAATTCGTAAAATATGTTGTCGAAGTAGCACTAAAAATGTGTTTTTATAACTTTATTGACACATATTATCATACAATGAAAACCATATTTTTGCATGATTCTTATGTTCATGAAAATTTGGAATTTTCTGACATATTAGAATATTTTTTTTCAATGAAAATTATCAGATTATTCAAGAATATTTAATTTTTTTAAAGAAACTATAAAAGCGCTTGATGATATTATATTTCACCTACAATATCGTTGCAAATTTGTTGGTATGCAGTAAAAGTGGACGGTATTTTTTGATGGGTTGGCTCAAAAAAATCATTCAACGTATGGTCGCTCTACCAAAAGCTATCAGCAAATGATTTAAATTTCCCAGAACTGGGGGCCACGACTGATTCGGCTTGCTTACGCCATCTCTGGACGACATCAGTTAGCACTTTGGGGGTTGATCGTAAACCGGATCTTTACGACCGGAAGACGTGTAGCGACGTCAGGTGCTAGGGTCGGAACGCTATTGATCTGAAGGGCAACGGCAATCTGGCCATCACAAACTATTTCTGATCTCCTGTCGTACTAACGAAAGACACAGGCAATGCATACTTTTTCGAGTACAAATATCTTTTTAAATAATTAATTTTGTGACTCTTTAGTCAAGTGATAAACATCATAAACTTCGGTTACTAGCTTACAGATTGAAACTCTAAAACCGACAATTTATTAAATTCATCTTTAAGCTCAATGACGTATTTGAAAACGAAATGAATTCCATTTTTGTAAACCTACCTAAATCTCTGATTGTTAAACCGTATGGTGTAAATGTTTACTTGACTAATTTTGCAAGTCACAATAAGCAAATCATTAAAATTAATTAAAATATTAATTTGCCTTCTAGACTTGGAGTATATATTTTTTGCATTCGTCCCATATATTAAAATAATTATGTTAAAAAAATTGTGAACCGTTAACTTACTGTCAGTTGCATCCATGATCTTTTATGCATGAAGATGCCAGACGGCGAAACCCAGATCACTAATAATAAAAAGTGTACAGATTGTTAATGATTCAAATTTGAAATCTAAATTCCATGAAGCATTTTCAGTTGATATCTTAATTTGTGAATTTGTATTGAAAGACGTGTATCAATTGTAAATGATGTCCAAACTTGCTTCCATGTGACCGATTATTAAGAAAATTAGAAAAAGAATAGTAATGTAGTAATGTTCCAGTTTCTTTGTTACATCTATATTCTTTCCGAAGAGAGAGATTTAGTCCTAAACAGTTCTCGCAAATCAACTTCTGTTCAGACAACCTCTTTTAGTAATCTTTCTGAACCACATTAGAAAATGACACAAGTATTTAGGATTACGACCCGGCTTTCACCTTTCAGCATCTTCAGGCATTCTATCACACGGATGCAACGGAACTGACTGTACTAAATAGAACGCCTAAATATGCTGAAAGGTGAAACCCGGGTCGTTAGTGAAAAAACATGTTGAAACGCACAAAATTATAACAATTAAAATTTGATATTGAAATTTCATCAAGCACCTTCAGTTGATATCATAAATTGAAGCTTTTCATTACTGTATCAAACTTTCAACGCCGTTAATATTTAATTTTAAAAAACTTTCTAAGCATAAAAAACCTCAAACCAAGGAGTAAAATAATCATTAGCACTTATATATTACGAACATAATTCTGAATCTTTGATTTGTATCACAATCTATACGTGATGTTAATCATTACGGTCAGGTAACAAGTGCCTTTTGAATACTCATTCGACTTTTTAGCATTTATAATACACAAAAAGGCTAATGAGTTTACCATATGTACGTACATATTTTATTTCACATATCATATAACTATGTCTAACTTTTAACCATGTTCTTCAAAATTGTGAACACCAAACTCTAAAAGTTTTACCGAATAATCCTTTGAGAAAACTAGGTGAAAAAGACCAACACGTTTCCACTGGAAACTTTTCGCGTAGAAATAATAATTATTAGTCTAGTCACCGGCACTTTTCCGAGCAAAAGGTTCAATAATTATAAAATTACTTCAGCCCCCTGAAACTTGTGCCACCCGGATTGAAACAGGCGACGATTAAATAAATTATGAGCCTGTTTTATCACTTCGAAGTTTTTTTTAAAGCGCTGTTAAACTTATTCAATAAAACTTAACCGATAAAATTCGTAATCTTTAATTATTTATGAGTAATAAAGCCTTTAACTGACACTTAACTATGCTTGGCAATGAAATGAGCAAATGAACAAGGATAAATTTGTTATCGGGCAGGCGTTATATTTAGACATTTATTGTAACTAATTGAGTTGCCTCGTAATATTTAATATCGATATTAAACCTTTGGAAACTTTAGCTTTATTAAGTAGCAATCTACTTAAGAATCAAATAAAACATTATTTATTCTACCAAAAAACTGAATTGAGACCATTATAAAAATCCTCAATGACGCATTTGTTCCTCAATTCCTTCCTCAATTACGCATTTAAAATTTAATTATCATTTTTTTTTTTCAATAATAAAAACACATTTTTTAGTACTTATTTCCACAACTTTGGAAATAAGTACTTAAAAATGTGTTTTTATTATTTAAAATATCATGCCTTTCCATCAAGAAGTAACAGTTAACACCTTAAAAGTGATTAATTATCATTTACTTGATAGAACTCCGTTATAACACTATCTGATGAAGGTGTAAGCCGAAATACTTTTCAACTAAGCACCTTATAAATTTTATAGAACTTAAATTCATTGCTATTTTTTCACCGTGTCATATTGGAATTTTACCAGGTAAATAGCAATTCAATCAATTGGAAGACTGCTTTGATAAATGCGTAAGCCGACACTTTTATAAACTATATAATTTTTTAGAACTGAAATACATTCCTATTTCTTCACAGAATTATAATTGAGTTCTACCAAGTAAATGCCAATGCAATTTATTGATAGATAGCTCTGATGGAGGCGAAATCCAAAACAAAGTCTTTAGGCAGTTGTACAAAGTTTCAACAATTCAAATTTGATAAATATACACTATGCAATTTACAACTTATTTGCTAATTTCTCTTGAATTCAAATATTTAGAAGCACAATTGAGTAATAATGTTACTTATGCAAATCGTTTTTTAGTGATAACATATGTAGAGCATTTAATTGTTAACCAATGATTTGATTAGCCTCAATGTACCACTGATCTTGCTTTTTAATTCGAATTGTCAGTTAACACTATCAAAAAATATCACAAAAAAAACTACACAAATAGAAACCTTTTAAATTGGAAAAGTGTTTTATAGATGGAAATTTTCCATATTTTTATTTCGTAATAAAATTTTGGGTTTTAAAAACATTCTCCAGCCGTAATTCATTAATTATTTTTAGACATTATAAATTTGCAAAGAAGTCAACCATCCAACCTCAGGCAAAATCCCTTGTAACCTTTTGCACTCGAATACCAACATAGGGGTGGCATTGAGTTCTCTCTTATAACACGAACGCTATCATATTAGTGCAAAGTTTTTTTTTCAATATCAAAAATAATTCTACATTTGTAATCATTATGTAAAACATTTAAGGGTAACAATTATGGGTAACATTTAAGGGTAACAATTTAAGGATAACAAAAGTGTAACAATTCTTTCTTCTTTCTCATGTCATTTTTTTCGAGTGGTGATTTATTTGAAATTGAAAATTATTTGAAAAATATTGGTTTATGATATTGACTGAAGGTGTTTGATGGAATTTCAATGCCAAATTTATTTGTAACAGTGCGGCTACAAGATAATTCCATGGGACCACTGATGTATATTATGCGGCCACAATAAAAAAATACGTGAGAACCACTGCTGTAGAACTACATAAATATCTTTATTTAAAAGAATTATGTCATAATTTATCAAATTTAAATCGGTACAACTTTGAACGATTACACATGTTTTGTCACTAACAATCAGGGTTTCGCCTTTTGGCATCTTCAGGCGTTCTATCACACGGATGCAACGAAACTGACGAACTGTCAGTGACAAAACATGTGGAATCGTACAAAGTTGGAACAATTCAAATTTGAAAAATAGTATTCGACTAAACTCACTCTCGTCTATTTTTAAAGCAATTCTGTTGAAATTCGTTAGAGCTTTAACCAGAAGATTATTTTGATATTTACGAATAATTATAATAAACATACAATGTTGTTAAGTAGATTTTTTTACAGCCACTCTAGAATTGGTCGTTTATATTTCATAAAAAATCTTCGAAATGGAGAACATCGTTTTTGTTATACCAAAATCAACCAACGGAGCGTCTTAAAACTTCAATTAAAAATATAATTCACGATTTCGTATTACAAAAACATAGGTCCGTTACAGCCTTAAAAGGCTAATATTCTCAGCCCAACTAATTTCCCATTTTGCTCGGCGGTACAAACTTTTGAATATAAGAATTTAATTACCTACCAACCGCGTCAATAAATTTGCAAATTTAATTAAAAAGCACCGTAGGATTCTTCGCATGCAAAAAAATCAGCCTTTAAAAGCTCGCGAAATTGCAAAGTACTAGTTCGTTACAACGCGCGCAGAATTTTAAGTTATACTAGTTTCGATTTCGAAGCTTCAAGGTTTTAAATAAATTGACTGACATAAAATATATAAAGCTTTCGTGAGATTGTTTACTGTTAAACCAATGTAATGTAAAACACTCTGTTTCTAATTATTTTTATCAATGACATTCACGTGAATTGTTTAAGATACGTTCAGCTTTATGTAACATCGAATTTAATTGAACACATTTTAATTACAATTAATAACACTGTTATTTCAATTGGCTTAGAATGTAATTTTAATAGTGTTTTAGACTTTTGAAAAGCATGCGTGTAAAATTGTAGATTTTTCACTAAGAGGCAAAGCACATGTGATATTTAGTAACAGGCCAAGTGTGACAATGTTGACAATGTTGACAATTTATAATATATGTTTCAAATGGAATTTCAATTGCAAATTTGAAACGTTGAAACTTTTCACAATCGGACATGATTTGTCTCTAACGATCCGGGTTTCGCTTTTCGACATCTTCAGGCATTTATACGGATGCAACAGTTGTCAGTCGACATGTTAATTCTGTTGCATACGTGTGATAGAATGCCGAAAGATACCGAAAGGCGACATCAAATGGAATCGTGGAAAATTTCAACAATTTAAATTTAAACATTTATAATTATTAGGCTTGCGCATGAATTGGTCACAGAGCCAATAAAATAGTTTACATGCAGGCAATTATGTTAACTATTATCACATATTAAATCATTTACTGCTTGCCTTGGGGTCTGTGTTTTCCGGTCATTTATACCTTTGGTATATAGACGATGCTAACTGTTTATTGTACGTAAGTTCTGTTGCATCCGTGTAATATAAAGTCTGAAGATACCGAAAGGCGAAACCCGAGTCGTATGTGACAAAATATCTGGAACCGTGCAAAGTTGTAACAATTCAAATTATTTACATGTATTTATTGGAAAATTTATTCATATTTTACTGAGATAAAATAGAAAGCATAAACAATATTTCGTTTTTTAATTATATAACTCGAAGCTTTTTCAATAAAAGCTCTTTTGAAATATCTCAAAGTAGAAATTCTTCTCTAAAACACATAAGTATCGCAAACGGGCGATCCTGCGAGACAATGATGTCATTCTGTAGCTTTAAAGTTTGCAATATTTTCGTATGCGTTTTATTCTAAGCGCGTATTAAAGTTTACGAACTCTTGGTGCATACATAGTAGGTCCATAAAAATGCATAGCGTTTCATGAATGCATTTACCGTTTTAGTGTATGCAATTTCAGAACGTAACTTCTAGCGCACTGTCAGTGATGAAAAAAACAATACATTATTTAAAAAAAGTGAAAAATTATTTTTTTCTTTGTCTATTTCTTCTTTATCTCCGAACTCTAATTACTACCCTCCATTATCAGTAATTTTTGTGGCATGCAGTCAATTGGATCTGTCAGCCCAAACAGTCATTATACATTGGTTGAATCGCTGACGAATTTCAATGAATTCAAATGGCTCATGACGTTATATGGAAAATTTATAAAACCCAGTTCTTAAAAACCCTTAAATTTGCAGCTTTTTATATATTTTCAATCTTCTTACAAACTACATACAGTACACGCAAAAAATATCATACGGGAAATTTTTAAGAACATTTCGAAACATGATTAGTGTTTTCTTTTGAGGTTTCAACAATCACTTCTCAATGGAAAAGTGTTTCTACATATCAATTAACAAAACCACAATAAAAAGCACTACTTCCATAACTTATAAAATCAGAACCGATATTATATGATACAATACAAAATGAATAAATTTCTTCACTGCATAATTTAAATTTTCATTTTTGTAATAACTTGCGAGTTATTTTTGAAAATTCGTCGATCATTTGTTTTGTATATCTGGTAATCAACTCATCTTAAATATAAAAATGAATGTTTGTTTGTTTGTTCGTTCCGTATGCGTTCATATACCGTTAATCTTGACTTGAATTAATGATTGCGATCAAACTTTGGTGAGTTATTGTGCACACGCCCAGAAAAGTTACTAAATTAGTACAACTATTAGACCTGTACCGGTTTCGCTTACCGCGAGCACTATCAATTGGAATATGTGAATATGCTTCTCACGTGGACAGCTTTATGTGGCATTTTCAAAAAACGTAAATCATTATAATTGTTTCATGTACGCAAGAAACAGATAAACAGAAATATATTGTGTATCCAAAAACACAAAAAAAATCTTTGTTTGATTGGCAATGCAACGCATGCCGGGTACTTGCTGGTTTTAATAAAAAAACAAACTCTTTTCAATTCGTATTGTAATATTTGATAATGCTCGCGATAAACAAAACTGACCGTGATCTTAAAAATATTAAATTGTGTAAATAGTACTAAACATTGTGTTTTTTTTATTAAAAAAATAGTTTTGTGTATTATAAAAACGCATTATTTAAAACGATTAAAACTATATTGTGTTTTATTATTTAAAATAACATTTTTTCCATCAAGTGATGACATGCTACGCAGCGGAGTTCGACTTGTAAGTATTAGCGGAAGGAGGTGGATACAAAGTTGAGTAATTTAAGAAATTAAGAAAAATGATTGATTCTCACTTATCTTTAAAACATAGGCCTACAGAATTCAAACATTGGTTTGGTGACACGACTATATATGTTACTTTTATATTACATATCATAACGTTTTTCTTTGCCTTTTTATTATTTTAATATTCTTTTCGTTGTTTATTGTATTTTTTTTACAATATTCGGCGTATTGGCGTCTACTCTTATATTCAAACATTTTTTACTAAAAATAAACATAATTAAGTATTTTTCAAAAAGCTTTACCATCAATGTCCAACGTCACTACAGTGTGACACACTGTGAACAGCACGGAAACTTTTCTCGTCGCATAATGAAGAATTCTTATGCATTGATCTAAAGAGAAAAACTAATTAAATTAAAATTTCTTTTTTACGGTTTACTTTTAAGACTGCAGGCGTGGTTTCGTTCGACGAGCTTAAATTTTTTTACGCAAGCTTTTATGCTTTCATATTACCAAGTCAATCTGGCGCATAGATTATATGTACACTCTGCCATTGTGTACCGCAATATTTAACACGACCCCAAAAATACTATGTAAATTTCAATTTAAAAAGAAAGCGATTATTATTAAAAAAACTCACAATCAAAGTGTGTCAATTTTCTATAGTGGCACCAAGGTACTTTTTTAATTACCAATAGTTCTTGATTGGATTCAAGGATTTCGAATTGGATGAGTACTTTTAATAACGATTTCATTCAGTGAAAAGTTTATTCCGAAATTTAGTTTATGGACAATTGGCAGCATGAAACATGTCATTCTCAAAGAGTTGCACGGCTGAAAGTTTTTGTAACTGTTAAAAGACTTTTCATGTGTTATCATGTGTTGCAGTAATCCAGAAACCTTTGCGATGGTAGAAAGAAGATATTTTAAATGTTTCAAACATTTCTTATCCTTAATATATCGATACATCCCTATTTCCCTAAATATATAAAAGATTAGTCTTATGAAAAATCGATGGAAACAATTTACTGTCAGCTCAAGTGAATCGATTTCATATGCCTGGAGATGCCATACAACGAAGTATTTTTTCAAAGTATATTGCTTTAACGATTCAATTTCGATTGACATATCACTAGCTCAAATAGTTTTTCTTTAATGTATGATTTTGACTGATGGTAGTCGATGGAATTTCAATATCACATTTTAATTGTTCAAACTTTGTACGATTCCATATGTTTTGTCCCTACCGTGAACCGTGTTTTGAAATTTATCATACTAAAAAAGCGTTTTGAACATTATTACACATAAAACAGGATATATGTATAATAGTAGTTCCACCGAAAATTATAAATTGTGTTTTTATATCTATATTTTATGTGTTTGTGACAACCCTAGAAGCAATTTGTGCAATTTTTAATCTATATATAGTTTAAAAATTGTATATGTATATAATACATAGTTTATTATAAAATTATTTATCAACGAAAATCAATAATAACTTGAGTACAAAATGATTTCCCGGGTATATAAAAATTGGTGGCGTACAGCAAAAACCCATGGAATTGGCTTGGCATTTAAAAGGTTAACTAACTGTTTTCTATTACGGAAGATATTTTACTGTATAAAAAATAATGATAAATTGAGCACAAAAAGACAAAATTATAATCCTCTAGTATCTAAGATTTATGCATGTCATTCCAAAACAAATTCTACCCAGTCCACCATAAGACTGACCAAGTGATTAGAAAATGATTATTGAAGGTTTTTAGCTATTTTTCCACTGTTATTTGGCATATAAAATAAAACAAGCGACTGGCATAAATCCAGCTCACTCTGTAATGCTCAAGGATCGTTTCTGTTTACTTCACATGATATTTAAGAATATACAATAGTTTTTCAGCAAATTTCTTTTGCCACAAATCTTACATATAACAATAAAAAGATAATTCCAAAAAACAAATAAATGGAATTCAGCTCAAATATTTTTTGGGAATTTATTTTATTTTATTTGAGTTGTTTATCAATTATTGTGTATTCGTGAATAAACAAAAAAAGCATTCAGTCGTTTTTATATCATGCTCCGAACATGCTCTTTCAATCGAATATTCTTAAGTCGGATTATTTATTATTTTTCTTTACTATGTCAAGAATCGTTTTTCGCTACTAAATATTTTTCATTTATAAGTCCTTCTCGATCCTGTGTAAAAACTTTACTTTAATCAGATTGCTTTCCCAATTTCATAATCGCTTGGATTATTGTGAAAATAACAAAAAAAAAGGGATTGAAAATTATAAACCAACTCAATTATAATGGAGCCGGAATTCACATAATCCGTTTTCCATCTATAAAATTTTAATCTTACACCCCTCACCCAACTTCAAATTATTTTGGGGTGGGGAACTTTTTCATAGCAGGATGACACATTTAAAAGTTTGCTTTGTTCACTCGCAGGGACTTGAAGGAACATTAATGGAATGAGATTTTTTGAAACAGTTTTTTTTCAATAATTATATATATATTTTTTTTGCAACAACGTGTATTATAGATTTCACTTCACTAAAAAAGAAGTTTGGAAGAAACAGTTTATTGAATTGTCAGTTTCGGTTCAATTAGGGATACCAACTTTAGATAGAACCAGAACCGGGAAAACACTATGACACTACACTCAGAACTATGCTTAAACTAACATTCGCTTACCTATATATAGCTGTGCAGAAAAGGCACACAACACATCCTCTCTCCTGTTCCAACGGCCTAGCTTGTTACTTTAACACAATGACACTAAATTTTCAAAATTCTAAATGAAACAATAGGTGACTATGACAATAAGATTATATGTGGGACGGAAGTGGTCCTTCTGGAAGCAAATCAGACCACCCCTTTGTACAAGGGCTGGACAAGTGGCGATACTATTATGTTAGTTTGTTCGTTAAGAATCCTTTGTGATAATTGGTGTCTATTGATTTCCAGCTGTTCCAAAGCCGTCATTCTCCGACCCTTACTACAAAGATGCAAACATTTAGGGGCTGAGATTGAATTTATATTATGTGATTCATTAATAACGTGATTAGCGAATTGTGAATCTGTTTTTTTACTGTTGAATGATCTTACATGTTCCTTAGCTCGAGTAAATGCCTGGAAAAATAATCCGCAATTCAAACACGATTAGTTTCTAAGAAAGAACACCCGATACTGGAAAATAAATTTGAGTGAGTATTTACATACCCTAGGTACAGTGTATAAAAAAATCAAAGAAGCAAACGGGCATCACGTTAATGAAGTAAAATTTCGCTAAACAAATTATTAACGCAAAATTAGACTCCATAGATCACGCTCAAATTAAACTATTTAAATATTCCACGTAAATAATAGAATTTTTACAAAGAACCATCTTTTCACAGAATAATATCGTTATATAATTAATATAGTTAAATAGTTTTAATTGATATCACTTATAACTATTTCAGCATGACTACGTTTAAGCTATATATCCTTCTATTCGCTTTGTGACTTCGTGATATCCTAGATTTTGCCTTTCGCATACAGGCATAGTTGGTAACAATAAAACACAGTGCTAATTACTGGTACCACAGTTTTATCTTAAGTTCTAAACCGGTTTCGCTCGTCATGAGGATTATCAACTAATGCAATACAAATTAAATTATTTATACATCATTTCGATTACATATTTATCAGACCGGTAATCATTTTTTTCAATGTGCCAGTTAGATATATTGTAATATAAATTTGATAGAATTACTTGTAAATTAATTACTTGGTTCTCTAATTATTTATTTATATAAACAGACTTAAATTGATGAACTTTTCACTCGAGAGAGCTGTCTTCGTCTTCAAGCAGTTTATCACATTGATACACTAGAAGATTAGATCAGATCTCTGTCATTCGGTCGTTGCTTTCAAACTTTGGTTGCTGCAGAGCTGAGCAATTCACGGTGAATCCATTTCAAGACGCCACACGCATACACACGCACACATAACTACACGTGTGCATATACAAATCACATCACTTTTAACAGTGCTGATGTAAAGGCATGATTTTATAAATAATAAAAACACATTGCGAATAATATATTTATCAGTGGATAATACTCGCAATGATCGAGACCGGTCCTGATCATAAAATATGTTTTGAAAATAAATACAACAAAATATATTTCTTTAAAAAAATCAAATACAATATACATATAGGAAGTGAACCAAGGAAAGTGCTGTGTATTTTGGATTATTTTAAGTAATATTTGTAACAAAAAATCTATGCGGGGATTTCAAGTACCGTTCTCAGCCAAAAAGGTTTACTCAATATTGTTTCATCGTTATTATGCATAATAGATAAGTGATCGTATGGTCATAAATAATGGTCGTGGTTAGCGAAACGAGTCCTTGTCTTGAGAATATTACACGACACGATATATTCGTGATAAATATTTTAAAGATAAAATATATATCCCTCATCTATACATACATATGGCTTTGAGTGGATTTATCAAATTTCCTAATGCAAATAGCATATGTTTTTTTACGAATAGACATGTTTATAAAACTCTATCAAGCGTTATTCATGAATATATTTTAGAGAAAAATTGACGAATTTTTTTATCACATCACAAGGGTGACCAAATTGAGAATTCAAATTTTCCGAACTATGCCTGCTCTCAACGATTTGTAAAAAAACCTGAATAGAAAAGTATAAGGAGAATAGTCCGCCATTTGATCGATTAAGCGTTCTTTAATTGATAAGTTAAAAATCGAAGAAAATGATTAGACGAAGGAAATTTGTTGAAAGGCGAATTTTAACAATACATATATCTATAGCTTAAGATATCGACTGAGAGGGATTGATACCAAATTTGAATTGTTAAAACTCTGGTTTCGTCTTTCGACATATTCAGTCATTATATTTCGAGTACTCAGTTGAACAGGCAGTAAACTTTTTTTTGAAATAGTAAAAATTTCGTGTCATTTCCATAATATATTATATGATCAGGGCTGAGATTTTGCTCATCACGAGCAATATCAAATGAATTTAAATTGTTACAACATTGTAAGACTCTACATGTTTTGTCGCTAACGACACAAGGAACAGAACTTACGTGTCAGACGACTTAGTCAGTTCTGTTGCATCCGTGTGATAGAATTCATGAAGATGCCGAAAGGCGAAACCCGGGTCGTTAGTTAGTACAATTCAAATTTGATATTGAAATTCCATCAAGCACCTTCATTCGATATCATAATTACAAACAAATCAATTCTTACAAAAAATTAAGTAAAAAATTAACAGGTACACCAAACCAATGGTTTCAGAACTAAGAAAAAAATATAGGCAATCATACAATGCAAATTATTATCATACAAAGTAAAATAGTTCATAATTAAAAGTGATAAAAAAAAAGAATTTATTTCTTTTGTAATTAGTATTAATAATCCTCGCGATGAGCAAAACTGGAATGATTAAAATTGAGTTCTAGGCATACTTAGTTGACACTGACGAACACTGTTCCAGGCTCCCCTCAATAGAAATTGTATTATATAAAAATTAATTTTAAATTCAAAAACAAATATATATGAATGATAACTGTTTATTTAGAAATTGAACGTTTTCAGTATATTTGTAAATTTTGAAATAAGCTTAAAAATACGTCCCATAAATGCAAAACACCAGGTCACCCTACGAATGATTCAAAATAAAAAATATTTACCCGAAACTTGTTCATACTTTTAAAATGTATTCCGAAAAATATCATTCGTTATTTGAATAAATTTTGTATGGAAGTAAATTCCTCTCGAACGTTTTATTTATTTTTCGATTTTTCATGTGTGATTGATTGATGGCTAAAAATGAACCTATAATATTTTTTAACAGAAATTCGATGAATAGAATGTGATCCTTATTTAACGACAAATCAAACGAAAATAGTCTACCGAACATTTTTTTATAGTTTTTAGAATTAATCATGTCATTCAATAGATTTAATGGAATATTTAAAGTTTCATCGTTTTTTTAATTAATATAATGATTGTCTAACCTCACCTCCATACGTTATGTGTAAACAGACGCTGCTAGACGACTGCCTTCATAATCCTATACCGAGAAAAAACTCACGTATGCACTTCTTTCATTTCTTGATACAGATCTGGACGAAATGTATCAATAAATCATGCAATGTTGCACTTTCAAAACAAGAAATTGTTGAGAATAAAAACAATATGGCCTGCTCACACACTTGGGGGGTTACATAATATTAAATATGACTAAATTTCCGCCTTAAGGTTCAAAAAGAATCTAATATATATCAACTCAAAGATTACTGTGAGTGAGATTAACTCAGCGTGGTCTATTGGGCCTGTGTGAGGACGCACAATAGCAAACAGTTCTGTTTGTTCGAGGTTCATCTTGAAGCAATCCCACAGTACGTTATACGTATATTGATGGACTTTTTAAAATAACAAAAAGAGTAAAAGAAAATCTAGTTTTATTTCCACAATATATTTTACAGACCAGAGCGGTTTCGCTCATCGCGAGCATTATCAACTGATAAGACACAAAATTCAAGCGAGCTAATTTTTAATACAAAAAATTAAGTTGATAGTAAGCAATACACAAATCGAAATAAATATAGATATTTGGCAGATTACTAATAAGCGATTGTTAACAATTATTAAATTAATTTACTTTAATTGAATGTATATTGCTTTCTTAGTTCTTGAACCTTTGGTTTTGTATTCCTTCTAAATATCAACTGAAAATTTTTGTCGCTGAAGGATGAAATAATTATATTTCTATATTGTATTATTTTTCATATTTTAAATCTGTTTTTTTAAAACAGGGTGCTCGAATGGAAGGATAACAACATTTTTATTTTTGTATAAAAAAAATGGCTTATCAATAGATGACTATATCCGCCATATATTCGATATTGTTAGTCTCACAAATGCGAGCTCTTTTCAAACATTTCAACAAGTATTCCTTTGGTGACGTAACAATTTTTTTGTTGAGGACACTGTATTGATTCTGATTTGTTGGCATAATAAGCCTTGATCTTTAAATATAACTAAAAAATTAGGTCTTGATTTTTTTTTAGTCCGGCGACCATGAAGGCTATTTAACATCAATCTATCAACTTACTTCCATTAAGTAAATCGATCTACCAACGATTTTGTTTCTATTGCAAATGTTTTTCGTATCAATGTGTTTCTAGAGAAAAGATTTATTATATTAAGTCACTCATAAATGAAATATAGAGCCAATCACTTTGTACAATTTATCTTTATTTTTACTTTACATAATCCTAAGCTTGTATTGGACTTGAATAGTGATCGCTGGGTATAAATAAAACTCAAAAGTCTATTTTTGTAATTAAATCATACAAAAATAACATAAACACAGCTAACGTCGACACTTCCGGTGAAATGAATGATCCGTAAATGTTGTGCATATACGAGCTATGCGCGTACAGGGTGGTTATCAAAATAATGTTCACTCGACAGTTAAGTATAAGTAAATTATTTTTTTTTTAAAAGTTACTAACCACTATTACATTTGCTTAAGTCGGAATTGTAGACTCCGTTAATAAATAATTAGTTCTTAATTAGTTTTATTATACCGATTAGTACAATAAATTGAACGTTTAATTTACCGTACCAGTCCTATTACATCGTTGTGACCTAATGCATGAACAAATTAACTATTGGATATAACTATAACCCAATTTTCCAACATCACACTATTTTTGAATTTTGAATTTTTTACTGCGAGAATATCATAATCACAGCTCAGCAGGAACGGGTTAAAATATAATATTGCAGATTTAGATGCCCTAGTTCAGTGGTCTTCAAACTTATCGATGCCTATACCTTTAGAGTTACAAGTTTTTTTCTTAAAAAGCTTTTTTAAATAGATATCGAATCTGTTGATATCTCTACATATGGTATACTCTCTTTTATGGGCAAGACTTATAATTTAATGATTCTATACCAATAAAGTTACATTAGTATTGTATATTTTTTGTAATTTATAATATCGACTGATGGTGCTTAATGGAATTTCATTATCAAATTTGTATGAAATCTGTATGATTTAACGTTTACCGCTAAGTGACATGCTACACATTATAAATAGACACAATTAAAAAAATATGTTGTTGATGTTGTTGATGACTTGTTATGATCCAGTTTCCCATTTTTTTTCCTTTTTTGTTTGTATTTCAAAAAAATAAACTTGTATATATTTATTTATTGTCACGATGAATGAAAAGGTCCTTAATGAAATATCAATATCAAATTTGAATTGCTGAAACTTTTTAAGTTATTTCAAACGCTTTGTCGCTAACGACCCGGGTTTCGCTTTTCAGCATCTTCAGATATTCTTTCACATGGATGCAGCAGAACTAACAGATTGTCTTTTTTTAGAATTTTTATTTGGCTCACGTAACCCCAGAGAGGTGCCGCAGAACCCCTGGGTCCTGCAGAAGTTTGGCATTATTTAAAGATCATTGTTTTAATTCCTTAACTTTAGTTTAATTACCATGCGATTACCCTGTAGTTTGGAATACGGATATCGCGTCCATAAAACAAATATGTCCTATACGAAAAGTAATCTCCCTCAGTTAACGTGACACGCACGGGTAAGTTTTAAAATATGGCACTTTTTGTTCGGTCCATCAATTCTGGTCAACCATATAGCTTTTTTATAGCTATTGGAATTGCTCGCTGTGACGCGTTTATTGAAGTATAGCGATACGTGAATACGACCACGAGATGCAACAACTGTTGCCTCAACGAACAACCTCGTTCAAAATTCGGTATAGTTTATACGGCCGTCGTGTAAATAAGAATATATGTAAAGTGTTTTTTTTTTTATTTTAAATTTAACACAGGACTGTGGATTTGTTGAGTCGTGTTTTTGGTCAATTTCGGAAGAATCGTAGTCGTGAAAAACAATCGACTTTGATCACTTTTTTGATAAGACGATTTTGAAAAATATCTCAATGTACAATAGAGTGTAAATTTTATAGAATTGAAAAGATTCAAACACAACTTCATAAATTTGAATTTTTACAACTTTGCACGATTCCACATGCTTTGTCACGACCCTGGTTTCGCCTTTCGGCATCTTCAGACATTCTATAATATCACACGAATGCAATCACTCAAAGTCTTTACAAAAAAGTTTGACAGCGTTCTTTACATTTGTATGATAGATAAACATTTCATATTCATCACTGTTATTAGATGCGTTATAGTGAAAGCACATTTTCACTGAAGATCAATAAAGACTGTCAACAGTTGTATCATATTTGTATCTACAATTTCAATAGAAAAGTTGCATCCGTGTGATAGAATATAATTCAAAGTTGTAACAATTCAAATTCGATATAGATATTCCATCAAGCACCTTTAGTCGATATCATAAATTACAACTTCATGAATCAATCAAAAACTCAGTTTTTATTTATACAATAGACATTGAAACACTCAAAAAATTAACAAATTTTATAATAATAATAATATACTAAGCACGACCAAATGATACAATACAAATTAAAAAAGCTATTCGTTTTAATCTCTACCATTTCCTCACGGCGTTTAACATTCGTAATGCATTTTATTAACAATATTTACTAAATGCATTATGGTTTATATATTTGAAAGCTTGGTGCCATTTGTTTGGCTCGTGGACCGTAGATTATCTATGACTGCTTTACAGTAGGGCAACATGTACAATATATGTGGGCCTCTTTGTAGTGTAATATAACAGACTGGTATTTCGGGGCGAATTCACTGTTGTAGCACGGTGGTTGTAGAACAAATACCCCCCGGGTGATAAATGATCGCAGTTATGGTAAAGGGCTTAATTTTTGTCAAGCTTGTTTGTGATCAGTGGCAGCGAAAACAGCCGTTGGGGGCAAAAAGTGTCAAAAAATACTAAAGTTTACGTGCGAGTACAATTTTCGATTGAAAATATTTTTTAAGCACGGCGAAAAAAAACAATGTATTTTAGTTCTTCAAAATTTATAATGAATACGGTTGATAGCTATTTCGGCTTGCGCCCTCATCGTCATTATTTTTCAACTTACATTTACTTATTTATTATATATATAGCCGTGTAAAAAGGGTACACAACTCATCATCTCGTCTGTTCTGACGTCCTTGCTTAGAATGTTTAGTAAATGAACATTAAAGTATAGTTCTGATATACATTATCAATTATGTATACGTAAAATGCATCTATTATTATTTTTGATCGTGCTGCAATGATGTTCTACCAAGTAAATGCTAATCAATAAATATTTTTATCAATTATTATTTATCATACTAAAAAAATATTCTGACTGATATGTTAGTATAATATCTCAAATATTATCTCAAAGATGATATACAGAAGAAAAACAGTCAACTGATAATGCTCGCGATGAGCGAAACCGGTCCTGATCAAAAATATTGTGGAAATAAGTACTAAAAAATGTGTTTTTATTATTCAAAATATCATGCCTTTCCATCAAGAAGTGACAGTTAACACCTTAGGAGAGAAGAAAAACAGCTTAGGGCAGCGGTCGTCAACCCGATGTATAAGCTTGCCACAAAATAGAAAATTAAAAGTATTGAAAACTCGTATACGCGCCATTGAAATAAAAGTACTAAATCTTTTGTAAGTTAGGACAATTTTATTTGACTTCAAAATTAATAAAATATTTAAGCAGGGTTGACTCAATCAAGGCTCAACTTCGGAAGCTAACATTTTAATGCAGTGGGCGATCGGTTAACGAACAACTCGTACTGTGAAGAAATCGGTCAACCACACTATCACAAGAAGAAAGATTTTTGTGTTCAGACAACGAACATATATTTGGATAACGAACTAAAACGATTTTTCTAATCCGCTTATTCTACTTGTAAAACTAATCGACGTTTCCACAGACTTTTGAAAGCAAAGTGCTTTCGTCTCGGTGCGTTATATCATGTCTTTTACTAAGTTCTTTTAGTACAAAAATCGAGTAAATTATAATACTAATCAAGACAAGAGAAAACTCATTAATTGTGTTATAGTTACTCTGAGAATTTTCATCCGAGTTCCTTGTATCAGTCTATTGTATACTGTTAGAAATCTTGAATGATTCGTACAGCAGTATTTGAAAATCATTTCAAAACACTGGTACTTAATCCGTTTCTTGCGAATTCATATTATACATATTCCGACACTATAAACTTTAATATTGTGTTTATCAATTTTTGTTAACACACCATGACAAATTAAGCAAAATGTCAATACAAAAATTATTTCATACAACAAAGTTTTGACTCTGTTAACAACCATACATTTTTTAATATAACCTTTCAACTCACTTCTATGAGTTGTCTCAATATCTGAGACGATAGCAGTCAAAGCCTTTAAGATCAATTTATATCTTTGAATATATTCGTATAATAAAAACGTCCGAAAATACACATTTTTGTTTTCGTTTGTCTACATGTATTTATGCATATTAAAATACGTGTTATATTTAAAACAAATGCACTATACGCCCAATCCTTTTTTTACGCTATACATTGCTTCCAGAAAACGGCGCGTAAAAAAATCGCATAAAAAAATCACAACTTTCATATAATTTGATAAATTGGTTCCAAAAATTAAAATATCGCGTGAAAAAGTACCAGAAACGTATGAAAAACCAAAATTTGCTCTATAAAATTCGTGCAAAAAAAATATTTTCAAGTCTTTATTGCTTATAAAAATATAATGAGATATAAATTTTTTTTTTTTAACTTATATGAATTGTTCGCTGCTGTCACTTTCAGTTGCGAAATATAATCGTGCGATTTTTTGCGATTTTTTGATTTGTATTTAAAAAATGGAATGCCTTACAAAATTAAGTTTAAAAAATATACATATTTTTTTTGTTTAAAAAAAGAATGAAACGTACATGCCCAGCATCATATATAAATTTCTTCTTTAAAACAAATTTGGGGAAAAATCGCTTAAAAACGAGGGAAACGCGTAAAAAAATGTAACGGTGCCGTCCAAAAAAATGGCGTATAATCGAATTCGCGTAAAAAAAATCGCGTAAAAAAAGGACTGGGTGTACATATGAAATATTGCTTGAAATATTATCAACTGATGTTTATTACTTGATAATGCTGGCAATTATCAAAACCGGTCAATATCTTAATTAAATAAAATTGTGTAAACATTATTCAACACGATTTTTCATTGTTTAAATATTTCACAAAGAAGTGGCAAAAAACACGTAGAAATATACCGTATCAATGTATATTTTGATTAAAATCAACTGATGATGTGTATACAGTGTATAAAAATAGACGTATATTACTTTAAACATAAACACAACATCCCGCCATTGTTTCTGTATTTTTCGAATTCTGGGCAAAGAAATAGGAAAAGTTTTAATGATAAGAAAGTATACGCGACAGAGCTTTTTTGCACGAAAGCTCGGAAAAATCGAGGAAATGAAAACGCATGCTTTCGCTGAGAATATGGTTGTCACTTTTACATTTATTAAATTTACAAAGCTTGGAACCTTCAGCTTTGAGTTTTTTTTTCGAATTTACGTTACGTTCTTTTAAGTTAACTTTATAAAATCGGATTCTAGATCTCTGAATGGAAACGTTCATACATGATTCGTGCATTTATCTGTTACAACGACAGTTAATTTTGATGAATAATATATTTGCGCTACATTTTAGTAATATCATATCTAGTTACGAGTAGACGAAATGCATTTCATTGCATTCTTTAATATAACTTATTCTATTGAGTGAATTGGCATTTACTTGGTAGAACTCCATTATAACACGGTGAAGAAATAACAATGTATTTTGTAGAACTAAAATACTTTGCTTTTTTTTCACCTTGTTATATTATTCTAAATTTAAATTGCAACTTTGTACGATTGCACATGTTTGTACATGTGCAATCGTACAAAAACAAAATTTTCACATGCATCTTCAAGCATTCTATCACACGAATGCGACATTACTCAAGGATCACTCAAAGTTGTCACAAAAAGTTCGGCAGCGTTTGTTACATTTGTATGACAGATAAACATATCATATTCATCACTGTATTTACTTGCGTTACAGTGAATGCACATTTCTAGTGAAAATATAATTTTCAAATTCAAGCAGTGAATATGAATAAATACTGTCAACAATTGTATCATAATTTTATCTATGATTACATTCATATATCTATGATAACATTCTAAGATTCTACATATTTTGTTTTTAGCGACCTGGGTTTCGCCTTTCGGAATTTTTATGCATTGCATCACACGGTTACAACATTACTGACAGACAGTAGATTTTATAGTATAGCCTATATTTTTTTTTGCGTAATTCTTCTTATATATAGCGGATGCATACAGTTTAATTTGTATCATATAATGTCTGATGATGCCGAAATGTAAAACCACTGTCATGAGTGACAAAATTGATATTGAAACTTCATCAAGTCAACAACGAAAATTAAATTTAAAAAGTCATTTGTTAGTTATGTTATATTCGTGTGTTAGAATGTCTGAAAATGCCGAAAGTCGAAACCTGTAACATTTGTGACAATATATGTTGAATTGTACAAAGATTCAGCAATTTTAATTTGATTTTCAATTTCCATCAGTCGATATGATAAGTAATTCATACTTTGTAAACATATAAACATAATCTATGATATCGACTGAGGGTGCTTGATGGAATTATAGTATAAGTGAACGCCTGAAGATGCCAAAAGCCGAAACAACCGTGACATAACAAGTGGAATCGTACAAAGTTTCAACAATTCAAATTTGATATTTAAGTTCCATCCTTTAGTCGATAACATAAATTATTTACTTTAAATAGATTTTGTCACGTGTATATTATATAATATATGATATCGACTGAGGGTGCTTGACGAAATGTAAAAATACTTGAAGATATCGAAATGAGAAACAAGCGAGACACAACAAGTGGAATCGTACAAAGTTTCAACAATTCAAATCTGATAGACGTATATAATAATATTACGTACATGCTTTCCTGTATCAATGTATTTTACATCCACAGAACATTGGAACTTCACCAATTGAAAACAGTGGCATTCATAAATAATAATATTTACACGTGAAAAGACCATAAATACATTAATGCTGTTATTTTGAAGTGTATATTTTTGTTGTAGCGCATATCAGATATTGTTTTTTTTTCAGCAGCCCTATGTTTCTATGTAGCGTTACATCTTTTCGGTTCCCCTCTGACTTATAACTTTTCATTCGAGCAAAAGCGAAAGGCGAAGATTGCTTTTACACTTCTCGTATGTTTTAATTTCGAAATCAATGAAGGCTCTCTTTTGCGTCGCTCTTTTAGTACCAAAAAATACCCAAAACAAAAAACTTTGTCCAACAAAACCGCCCATTCCAAAAATCTTTGTCTCATTCGATTTGTTAACAAATGGTTGTTTGGTACAGTTCTAACACTGACGTAATAATACATTATCGATCATATCATTTTTAACGTAAAAATTAAAGCCTTTTTTGGTAACATTAAAACGAATTATACTTTAATTATACTTTAATTTATGATATTGACTGAAGACGCTTGATGGAATTTCAACATCAAATTTTAATAGTTACGACTTTGTACGATTCCACATGTTATATCACTTACGACCCGGGTTTCGCCTTTCGGCATCTTCAGGCATTCTATCACACGGATACAACAGAACTGACTGATGGAAGTCTGTTCTGTTGCATCCGTGTGATAGAATGCCTGAAGATGCCGAAATGCGAAACCCGGGTCATTAATGACAAAACATGTAGAATCGTACAAAGTTGTAACAATTCAAAATTGAATCATACTTTATCAAATTTTGAAAACATAAAACAACATTTTACGCAGTGTTTAACCGTTCTTCTAACCGTTTGTAACCTTTATTTTAAAATTGAAAAGGCTTAATTAACAGTGTGAAAAAATAGCAATGTATTAAAGTTCTAAAAAATTTATATGATATATAGTTAAAAGATATCATATATTTTTTCACCGTGTTACAAATGATTTGATTATAAATACGTTCAGTATTTATGCAAATGGTTATATGTGTGAAATGCCAATTCAATCAACAAATCAGTAGTTAAAATTATTTCTTATATTATATAATATAATATATTCAACTCCTAGCATTAGAGTCTATATTTTTCTATTGTCATTCCTTCGGTATATAACCGGTGCAATTTTTTACTGTGTGTTATATTTATAGAGTTTCAACAATCCGAATTCTTGTTTTATACGTTATTCATTAGTTAGTTATTCAAACAGTGTGACGCTATAACAATTATTTAACTATATGTTTTAATATTTCATACCTTTATGTGTCGCAGTTAAGGCATTGCGACGCCATACCATCAATTAATACAGAAAGGGTAGCTAGCAGAAACATAGTGGCTGAAATAATTAGTCGTCTCATCAACGAGAGAGGTCGAGACCTGTGGACTGCGGCGGCCATTTCATATTCATGTGTACCGGGTGTGTCATAAAATTTTCAATACTTTAACAACTCATCAAGTGGACGAGTAAAAAGCCTGCTTTGCGACACAGGCACTGCAATCGTCAAAGTGTGTTTCGCTGTCATTTTTATTTAAGTTATATAAGTACTATAAAGTTAATTAAGTTGATATATAAACAGTGCTGTAAGTAAATTTACATTGGATACATCTGAACAATTAATGAATCAAATCAATCTGAAATAAATAAGAAGTATTCACGTTTTCGATTTTAAGATATTACTGGACACTTCTTGGTAGAAAGATTATTTTTACGTAAATATTTCCACATTTTTTATAATTAAATAATGACCTGTTTCAGTTATAATCATGTAACAGCCGTACTGAAACCTTTCCATACATCAAAAATATAGCATTGTAACATTGTGAAACAATTCTAAGTAGTTTGGTTTATTATTTAAATTAAAAAACATTTATTGAATTGAGAGTAGTAAAATCGTACAAAATTGGACGATTATTATTTAAGTCTCTTTGGAAACAGAATATATAATTATTTGCTTTGATTCAGCTTTTTATCTTTGATTTGGTAATGACTCTCATTAAAAAGGTACATTTTAATTTTTTTAATATGATTTTTAAAAAACTTTTTTTTTTCAATATTTTGTATTTAAGTTTATTTTTAATTGCATCTCCTTCGAGTGGTATGAATGTTAATGTCATCTAGATTATATTTATTGTAACTTTTAAAAGCGATCAATTTTAATCCCTCAAAATTGATTTTTATGGTTAAATAAAAAGCTTAAGTGAAGAGAAAAAATGGTGACTATTTTCTGTAGTAGCTTTAATAACATGCGATAATTTACACAAAGTTTCAATTCCTATAATAATGCTGTAATTCTCAAATGCAGTGTTGCGATGTTGAAATTTAATGCTCGATTGAATATTTTTTTTTATTATCGAAATGTATTTTCTTTTTTTGTCTTAGCTAATTACCTCGTTTAAAGATTTTTATCTATTAAACAAAGAGATAAACAAACAGCTTTTCCATTATACGATTATTTGACTAAAAATGTGATGGAGTGAATATAGTTCAATTTAAAAACATTAAGCAAGACGTCTACCGCACCATTCATAGGTAAACGTGTAAGACACGTAACGTTCTGCAGTAAATTTTTCATTATGTTGACCCAATCGTGTTTTGCAGTAGTTGAACCAATAAAACGTGATATCACGTAATATTCGCGATAGATTTAATTTCCAACGAAAGACAGTTTTATTAACCCGTAGATACTTTAGCACCATCGCCGTAATTGTCGATCACTTCTCACAAAAAAGTAAACTAACGTAAAAAAACGCTTCACAGAAACTCACGCCCGCATCGAAAAATGCCGCCGTGCCAATCACTCCAGCGGATGGGCACCCGATTGAAAAAAGTTTGCGCATCGTTGTCGGAGAGAACCCCGTGGCGAAAAAAAGCGCGCCATTTTCCACTAGGTCCGACGCCATTATGGATACCCTGCTGTTTAAACTCACTGAATATTTACGGGCTGTTAATGTTTTTTTGACAGTTAGTTTCGCTTTGGCCCTCGCCAATGTAACAGGATCCTAGTTAGCATTTAAATACTGCTATATTTATTACGACAACAGTTGACGATTGAGAGTAGATGTTTGCTGAAATAAACTAGAAACTGAAAATAAATAACACAATACACATGTTTTTTGAATTAACATTTAATTAATAAGACTTCATTTAAATTGAAATTTGGTCGATAAATAAAATAATAATCTTTAAAAAAATTAAAACATACAGTTATCGAACGATATTTCGGCTTCTCAACGTCAGAAATATCACTAAACAAAATTTATGTAAAGTCGTAAGCAATATTTAATAAAAGAGACACTTTATGTACCTTGTCACTTATTCTTGCGAATATTTAATTGTGTCAAGGGTTGTTTTAAAAAAAGTACTTTACTTTTAATGTGTCATTAAAATTAATGCAAATTAATTATATGTAATAACATGAGTTGTATACTATCCATGAATATACTTGAAACCGTAACATTAAGTAAAATTAGAATGCTTCAACAACCTTTATATATAAAATATAACGTATTTATAAACTTAAAGAAAATTATAGTATCAACAGTCACTTCTTGGTGTAAAAGCAATATATTTAAAATAATAACAGCAAATTTTAACAGTAAATCATTTCTACAATTTTGTATTCTTCAGAACAGGACCGGTTTCGCTCATCGCAATCAATGTCAACTAATACACTTCGAATTACAAACCAGTCTATCTATACGGAATCGGGAGTGAATGTTTATCAGATACACAAAATAAATCCTCAAGAACAGGGGAAATAGTTCACAGATAATCACACTAAATATAATTGAATGAACTAAAACATTTCAGAAATAAAATATTGAGAACACCTTGTTACTTAATTATAATCAAAATAAAATCAATTTAAGACTCTCATAAGAATTTTAAATTATTTAAAATTGCTTTATCAGTTACGATCTGGATTTCGCCTTTCGGCTTCTTCATGGGTTCTATTGCACAAATGCAACATAATTGACGTTGCCTGTTCAATTGTACAAAGTTTCAAAAAATCAAATTTGATGATGATATTTCATCAAGTGCCTTCAGTCGATACCATAAATTATTCTCGTTAGAGTTTAGAAGTAATTAATAAATATTCAATAACAAGAATAATTCAATCAATCGTAAATAATTTATGTAGCCAAGCGAAGATGTAACTGTTATATTAAATAAATTACCTTTCCGCCAAGAAGTGAGAGTTTATACATTAAAAGTAATTTAATTTCACAAATTAGCAAGTTAAATTAAATGTACAGTATTGCAAAGTCATCTTTTAAAATACTAAGCAATTATGCTGTTTGACCCGTGTAAACCGAATCGCAGTTATCTCTTCACGCATGAGCTTTCCTTAACTATGACAAATGCGCAAATAACTCAAACAATAATATGCTAGTTTCCATGCCCTGTCTGCTGGGTGTACCCAGTATTAAAAATTCCATTACAGACGGTGTCTATCTCCCTGCTTCACAATATGTCTGCGTTGTAAGAGACCACTTTGCTTTTATGATGTCCCATTTACATTGGCCGTCGTGAATGGAGGTAGGACGGCTTTAGAGGACGTGAAAAACGATTCATAAAATTTTTCAAATTTCCATACTCTTAATTAATGTTACTTCGCGTATATTCAACGTCAAACGAATTTGTTTACAACATTGTGGCTATTCAATTCATTCCATGCTGAACAGTGTAAATAATATTCAATGACTGAATTTTTCAATTAATAATCAAGTAGCGTTGATAGGAATTGCCTCAAGAAATAACCCTGTATTTACAATAAAATTTCCGTCCAGAATCAAATTATTTAACATTGTTAGATATCTTTTAATTTTGAGTTTTAACTATTAACGCAGTGCAATCAGATTTTGGCAGTGAATAGGTTAAAAATATAATATTAACATAAGTTACTCTACTGAATATATTACTTATCGTGATATATGTTTTACTTCTTTAAGAAACATCTTCAGATTTTCTTAATGGTAAAGTAATTTATTCATTTAAAAAAATAAAAGTAAAATGACATAATTTTTCATTTTAAAAACGTAATATAATAAAATATTTAACACAGTATTTTTTTAATATGGTTATATAAAGCTATTTCTGCTTCACCATCGTTGGAACCATGACTTTGCAAATGCAAATTCCATTAATGATTTTTTATTCCGTGTTAAAAAATGATTTTTCTCAAAATTATCATCGACCCCATAACAATTATTGTGTCTTCGAATAAAGTGCCTAAAACTGCGTGCATTTAAGTGTGTATAAAATCAATCCCTCTAAGTAATCAACAATATTTATTCAGTTAGTATCTACTCGCTATCCGTATGACGCCAAATAATTTAAAGGCCAATACCATTCGGTACAAAAACGAAGAAGATTTATGAGTTTGGCCAGTTACTATATAGACCATTATGCAAATGCGTTGCTATAAAGCAGGGGTCTTTAAGCTGTGTTCTGCGGAACTCTAGGGTTCTACGACACCTCTCTGGAAGCCTTGAGTCAAAATAAAAGATCTCGAGTAAAAAAAATGTAATTATAAGCTGCACAAATCAGTCCAACCTTACATTGAACCGATCGCCCACGCTAACTTTTTGGCGACTAAACGAAATTATCAGTCCTCTCAAAAAAAGATCGTATATAATATAAGTTGAATTCAAGCCTTAATGCCAACGTCCGACAAATTTTGTATGCGAATGTACTACAATCTTGGTGTGATTCAACTCACCAACCATTGAGTCGTTTCTTACTCCAAACAGAACAATATATAAACTTTGCAAGCTGTTGATTGTAGGTATATGAATTATGACGACTATAAATTCTCTACCCGCCGTTCAAAATCAAACTCTTGCACTTAAAATTTATCACCTTCTGATACAGTGATTCTCAACCTGAGGCACAATAAACTTTTGTCGGGAGTCCAAAACAATCATAATTCCCATGTACTTTAATAAGTTTTAGGTTGTAATATGTAGGTAGAAAGCCAGCAGGTATATAAACCAGGTACCTGATTTGAAAAAAAATATTTTTTGAGCGTTTATATTCATATGTATATGCGTGTGAGTAAAGTTTTATAAATTGGAAGGTACATAAAAATATAATGAATAGTAATCACTATGGATTACTCAGCTCCGCAACGACTAACTTTTTTCAACAACGATGGAAAAACAATACATAAATAAACCAATACATCATAAATGAAGGAGACTTAAGGAATAGCGCCATAGATCTAAACGATCGATTAATTTGATTTAAAAAAATGAATTGTTACAACTCTGTACGATTCCACATGTATGTCACTGACGACTCGGGTTTCGCCTTTCGGCATCTTCAGGCATTCTATCACACGGATTCAACAGAACTGGCGTACAATAGGCAGGTAGTATGGTAGAAGATGCCCAAAGGCGAAACCCGGGTCGTTAGATACAAAAATTGTGGAATCGTACAAATTTGTAACAATCCTAATTTGATATTGAAATTCCATGAAGCACCTTCAGTTGATAGCATAAATCATATATTATTCCAATTATAATATTGCACTTGGTTCAGAACATTCTTTGAAATCATGGATACAAATATGATACAATTGTTGACAGTGTTTATTTATTTTCCCTGATTGAATTTGCTTATTATATTTTCAGTAGAAATTTGATTCCACAGTAACATTTATAAAACAGTGATTATAATATCATAAATTTAAAAAAAATGAGTCAAAGAAAAAAAAGGTTTAGTAGGCATGACCTAACATATCAACAAACTGAAAGTGGGGTGAGGAAATTATTTCCTCGCCAGTAATATTTTCCTGGCTCGGAAAAACCCTTTTCCTACAAACCCAGTGAGTAATTTATATGAGTTTCACTTGCGTTAGGTAGTTTTCCTAGCCTGCAGCGCTCGTTCCCCCTGATACTGTCGCGGTTCAACCGGACAAACATACATCATGAAAGGCGGCCTGCATGCAAAGTGGAAAGTATGTTTTGATAACTTCAAAGTGCTCGCAAGCTTCTGAAGTAAGTTGCAGTTTTCAACCTAAATTGTTGTCGTAAATAAACTCTTTCAAAATTCATACTGCCCTGATGCTCTACAAAGCGTGAAATATTTCTTAAGAATGTCAAATGCACACTGTTTTTAATAACCTTCCATACATTTTGAATGATATATCAGAACGAGCCACATTTTACTTTATTCAAAGATGGTTTTTTACAATACACCTACACTCGTCCATCCCTGATTTTCAATCATTTAATAACTTCCAATAGTATGCAAAAGTAAAGCTAACAATTATAAGCGTTTTAATAATACAGTATATATTTCCAAAATTTAATTGAACATATCATCATATCAAAACTGATTTCGCTCATCGAGAGCGTTATTGTCACTTCTTTATGGAAAGGCATGACATTTATGTAATAAAACACATGTTTTTGTAAATATTTTCACGAAACACACTTATGATCACAACCAGTTTCGCTCATTGGGAGCAACATCTACTGATATTAAATAAATGGTCCAAGAACTGAGCAAATAATTTACTGACAACCGTAGAAAATATATCTTAATGTAGTAAACTAGCTCGCAAACAAAGTTTTAGCCTTTTTCTTGCTAAGCAACGTAAGAAATATTCCAAGAATAAATTATTTACTTAAGCAGGCGTATTAAAATTATCAGGATGTAGTTTCATACAAATATTATCTTTTACAACTATGCAATACAAATAAAATAAAGTAAATATTTACTAACTTATAGCCCAAGGGTCCAATTTTTTTATTCCTGTTGTATATAATCGATGCTAAATCGAAATTCCATCAAGCACATTTATTCAACATAGTATGTAATATATTACTAAACAAGTTTGCCAAAGGAAGCTAGGCAAATTTTATCAGATATATATTATACAAACCGATCATTTAAAATGGCAATTCACTTTACGATAGAATGCCTAAAGATACCAAAAGGCGAAACCCGGGTTGTTAGTAATAAAATATGTGGAATCGTACAAGATTGCAACAATTCAAATTTGAAATTGAAATTCCATCAGTATCATAAATTGTATTAAATATATTGAAGATAAATTGTACTGTCACAGTTAATCTGTTTGATCTGTTAGCGAAAAAACTCACTGTAATAAATATGATAATGCAAGTATATGCACATATTGTGACACATATAAATCTATCAGCACACAGGCGTCCATGTTTTTGTTTACAAAAAAACAGTCCAGAACAAACTGCCATCGATTCGTTATCTCGTCCGTTTAACGCCAAAATCCGTTATACAGTCACAGTCCCGCACAGGCTCTCTTAGTTACTCGCTAAAGCCTTGATTAATGCGAAGCCTTCCGTTTTGCGCAGTCGAATCCATCATGCGATGTTGTCCGAAAGGCTGGCCTACATATTACGTCACAAATTTTTTTCGCGTTTCTGGACGTAGCGTTTTAGCTTTAAAGGGCCATTCACTAATTACTACTTGGGATTACTCAGAGATTACTGTTGTAATAATTCGAGCATTTTTTCCCGGTAGCTATACATTAAGCCTGTCCTTAGATTACTAGAAGCTTAGTAACGTAATGCTTGCCCTGACTAATCTCTGTGTAAATGAATTTTGATCGTGTAACATTTTTGCTTACGTAAAGCGTACTTAAGTATACTTCATTTAATTAATCAAGCCACAAAATAATCGTAAAATAAGTAAAGTGAATCCCTTTTTCTACGTTTTTGATGGTAATCTAAAATAAATGCGGGAAAGCTTCAAAGAAAATTTATTTTATAAAAGTTCTCAAAACCATGTTATTTCACTTTCGAATTGTTGAATTCACGTCATAGTAGAAAGCCATTATAATTAAACAAATAAAATACAATTCAGATGATATTACCTACCGAATATTCCAAAAATAATAAATCAGTGTTGTTGCTAACCAAACTGATGGAGATTATAATAAAAAAATCAGGCTATTTATATAATGATTGAATTGGCATTTACTTAGTAGAACTCCATTATTACACGGTGAAAAAATAGTAATGTATTTTAGTTCTATAATTTTTTTGTGAACTATCTAATCGTGAGCCGAAATAGCTATCAACTATATCTTTTTAAAAAAATGTAGGACTTATATAAAATGCTATTTTTTACCGTGCTATAATTGAGTTCTATCAAGTAAACGCCTATTCAATCAACACATATAAATATTTATAAGTTTTCCAATTAAATGAATCGAAATAAGTAGATCAATTCAATCGATAAAATGGCATTAAAGCTACCATTAATTTCATTGCAATACGTTTTACGACTATCATAAATAAGGGCTTACATTTAACATTAAAGAAAATAAGCGATAAGATTTGTAAAAATAGAGAAAATTACGCAGATTTTCCGGATTGTGAAAACACCCAATTCTTATAGAACGAGCTAAAATAAGTAAATTTCACTTTATCTTGGCAATCACAATAAACTTTAAAAAATATATTTCAGGTTCAGTGGCTCACAAACGTGAGCATCAACTATTTTAGATTGCAGTTAAGATTACATTAATCAAATGGTTCACCTCATTTTCCGTTATTATAACAACAGTTTATTAATACAAGATAATATCAAATATTCTCTTAAACGTGTATATGTAGGCATTTAAGGACATCTCTTAAAACGATCTTTCGAAACAGAGAAATACGATGTTAATTCTATTGTGATCCTGGAAAGTACAAATGCATAGTGTATTCTGGTGAAGACTAAACATTTTAAGTAGAAAGCAAAACATTTAGTATCTAACGTAACCGTTTAGCGTTCCGAAAATTGCTACGATTCTCAACGCCAGGGGCTTGTTTGCTAAATCCCAAGGGACGTGTAAAAACGAACTATTTTTTTACTGTATACTTTTGTTACATTCAATGCTGTTAAACGGATGATTAAAATACAATTTTAGTAGCTTATAAAACGTCGGAGTTTTTTACACTCACTAAAAATCAGTTAACGAATAATTTTAGTATAAATAGTGTTTTTTATTACGAATGCATTACGATAACTATAAATATTTACGTTAATAGATAGAGTCGAGCCAGTAGTTAAAATTCAATCCAATCCTGTGATATTTTTTACAATTTAAAATTTGAACTGTAGAAATTTTGTTTCATTTTTAAGGTGTTAACTGTCACTTCTTGATGGAAAGGAAATTAAATATTAAGTCCTTATTTCTACAATATATTATTGATCATGACCGTTAGTTCTTGCAATGAGCGAAACCTGTCCTGATCAAAAAATAAATTGTGGAAATAAGTATGTATTAAAAATGTGTTTTTATTATTTAAAGAAATTTTGTATAGTATATATTTTTACATATTCTGTCATCCATCACTCGAGTTTCATCTTTCGGCATTATCAGGCATTCTATCACACAGCTACAAAAGAACTGACAAATAAGTGGAATTATGTAGGAAAAATATGGACCGCAGAGCCTAAAACTAGGAGCCATATATGTTTATCTGAAAAAACTTAAATAACTATTAATTTGATTATGATAATTTTATGCATACACGTAATGATATTTTGATGAAAATTTGATACTATAAACAATAATCAAATATAATTATAATGTAATTAGGTAATTATAAGGTTTTTTAAATCACTGAAATCACAGTTGTACTTTATTTCATAAATAATTTTAAATTGAAAATCTTAAAAATTACGTTTTAAGTTTTTTTAATCAAAACCGAAATGACCTTTGCCGAGACTCTATTTCATACAACTGCTTTTAACAAAAGCAGTGGCGTATTACGTTAGGTTTGAAAATGTTCTTTCGGCGGCTGTTACTTGGTACAAATTTAAAATAAAACACGATTTTCTCGAACCTCTTTGCAAGTCCTTTTGGAGTAAAGGTCTGGCGGCTTTGTTTACACAAAACATTACTGCTAATTTAATAAGAAGTAAAACCAAATTGTTTTGTGGATAATATAACGAAACCTTCCAACGGCACCGTTACGAACGCAAAAATATTTAGCAGCACTAAAAACTAATTTAGATTTACATACGAAAGTCATTATATTCAACGTGCTTTTTACAGCATTATTAGCTGTCAATCTAGACCACATGAAAATCCTTAAAAATAATTATTAATCAGTTTTTTAACGCATATCTTCTTAGACGTTTAGGTAAGATGTGCGAAGTAAGAAAACTATTACAATAGTTTATACATTTCTTTAAATCGTTCCATTTTCAAGATCAAACAAATGCTAGCTTGAAAAAAAGTGACAGCGTCACGAACGAACTGAAATCAAATAATATAACACAATGTTTCGTACTATATCCACAATTAAAAATTCTCAGGATCAGAACCGGTTACGCTCAACTTAGGCATAATCAAATGATACAATTCTAAATAAAACAGTGCATTTTTATAAAATTTTGAATTAACAATTACCAGATCTAAAAAACAACTGGATCAAACAGTAAAAACATACTGTACATACAAAATATATAAGTTGTTACCAGTCACTTCTTGGTGGAATGGCATTATATTAAAATAATTATAAACAATCACTCACCGTAAGCTTTATTAACAGCTATATAAGTTGATAATCCTTGCGATGTGCGAAACCAGTCCTCAACTTAATAATACACAATTTTAAAAATAGCACTTAACGTTGTGCTTTAATATTGAAAAATAATACGTTTTATATGTAGGGGTCGAGCTTTTTCAAATATACATGTGTGCACATATGAATGATGAATGCGTTGACATTTCCAATAGACAAAAGCAAAAATCTGAGCTATATTTTGAATTATTTTTCTTGTTTAAGCAGATAGGGCATTTACTAAAAAATTTTGTCTTACAGCATTGCAATCTACAATATATGTGCATAATGATAAATTTCCTGTATAATTTTTGCCTATTTCATATCAAAATGACTGACAAGACTGATAAACGTAGATTTCTGGAAGAAGAAATGATGATTTTTTCATCAATTAACAGTGAATACGAACTATTAAGTGAATGATCTTATTTGATCTTTGTGACATAACATATTGGAAATAATACTTAATATTTTTAAAAAAAGTATTACTTACACCTTTAAAAATTAAACATTTGTTGTGCCTGAAGTAAAAGTATTTATCTTCCAAACATATTTATAATCGTATAATCCTTAAAAACGAAACACGGTGAAAAAATAGCAATATATTTTAGTCTTATACAATTTAAAAGATATATAGTTGTTAGTTATTTCGGCTTACACCCTCTTTAAAACTATTACATTTGCATTGATAGTTCTGATAATGGTGTCAACCGAAAAAGCTTTTAACTATATACTTTATTAACAACATAGTTAATAAAGTATATAGTTAAAACTTTATATACCGTGTTATATTGGAGTTTACTTAATAAATACCAATTCAATCAATCAAAAAACGAACGTTGTAATTCGTTACCAAACTGTTACGGAAAAGATTTTTTTTTTAATGAAATGGTTGAAATTTTAGATTAAAAATATTCATTTATACACCCATTAAGCTTTTTTCGTTGCCTTTGCCGACTGCATTTACCCATTTCCATTACGTCGACAATATAATAATGGTATTATTCCTTACGATTCAACGGTCCGTCGTAATGGACTTATGCAATATAGGTACCGTGCTATCAAATTGTACTAAATAGGGGTGGTTTTACATACTCAATAAGCGCTTTCACCCATACTGTAATATTTTCACCACAGCCACTCCCAAAGCTGACCTAACCTAACCATATTCCATCCCTAAGTCCAAAGTTTACAATCGCTGGTCCAGGCCGTCAAAAGCTTCTTAAATAGTATTTTTATTCATTTCAACAAAGCAAGCTTTCATGACTTTACATTTAAAAACAATTGTTAATTTTAATATTATACTTTTATCGCTGATATAATCGTTTATGTAAATGTGATGAAGTCTGAGTTTAGATATATTCTGTAAAGTCTCTTCATGTGTAAAAATATTTATTGCAAACTACATATACCGAAAAATTCTTTTTCAATTATATTGTGGATACATAAATTTAGATTTATTAATATTTTACAGCAGATAAAAGATTTATTATTTACTCAACTAAATTCACGCGAATGCATTTGTTAGAATTCAAAGATATTTGGAAATACTGCTTTCCTACGTAGGCAAACAAACAAAACTGTAAGGATTTTTTTACCAAAACACCTACATCTACTTTGAAATGTTGCAACTTTGTACGATTCCACATGTTTTGTCACTAACGACCTGGGTGTCGCTTTTCGGCATCTTCAGGCATTCTATCACACGGATGCAACAGAACTGACAAGGTGAAACCTAGGTCGTTAGTGATAAAACATGTGGAATCGTACAAAGTTGTAACAATTCAAATTTGATATTGAAATCTCATCAAGCACCTTCATTCGATGTCATAAATTACTTACATCTACAATTGCTTCGACCCCTAGTTTCAAGTTAGTTACCATGACGTTTTATTTATTATATAATATAAATTAAATCAATATTTTCAATAAAGCAAAAAACATCAGTTTTTTTATTGTTTGTACGTATTTATTAAAAAAATAGTTAAAAGGTAAAACAATAAAACTACCAAAAAAAGAACAAAATGTGTGTAAATAAATTATTATTTAATTCAATGATTTTTTTTATTATTACGTTGAACTAAATAGTAAACGCTTACAAACGCACACTTTATGAAAACATTATTGAACAAAAAATTTTTTCGTTTAAAAAAACAATTTATAACGAATTCCGAATAGTTTTTTTTGTTAACTGTTATTTATAATAGTTGACAGTTGGTCATTTTAGTTGCGTAAATAATTTATAAATGCCCAGAAACATTCGCTTAAATTTTTTGAGCGAAATCGTTTAATGTTTTAAATGGCAAAAAAAAGGTGAAACGAAATATACCACAGCAACAAATTGTGGCAAATTTAGAAAACAATCACGCCTTCGCTGTATTTCATTTGGCATTCGTAATTTTTAAATAAACCTCACAGTTGGAAAACCCTCTTCGCCCTTTTTAAACTCAGGACCTGTCCAAAGGTTCCAAGTCACGTTTAAACGTTAAAACACAAGGATCAAGTTGAAATTGAATCATCCAATTAAGCATATGTAAATATTATAATATGGAATAAATAATTCAGTAGTATCGATTGCTATAGATAAAGTTTGACACGTTATTAATTAAAAATATTGTCTATATTTCAAATTAAACACTTGAACGCAAGAATAATATAATATAAGTTAAATGTATGATATCGACTGAATGTGCTTGGTTTATTTATTGAACAGGCATTAACTTGGTAGAAGTCTTTAAATTTCCGAGAAAATTTACTGCATATAATACAATATATATCAAAAATATGCCAATGTGTATTAAAAATATAACCATTGTAAAAGTCCATCAAAATTTAATCATGAAATACTCTTGAATAATATACTAAGAGAATAAAAATCGTGGTTCCATTTGTTTTTAATACAGTCATTACAAAAAAAAACGTATTCATATGAGATTGAAATTTTCTTTAGCCCAATTCCTGCTGAGGAATGTAAAAATATTTTCCTATACCAAATATTTCAGTAATAATATTACACTTTCAATAGAAAATTTTGTTACACAACGAATGTTTTGAGACCGTAAACTAATTAAAAATTTGATAATAGCATGAGAGATGTCTTTCTTAACTACACATAAATTTTGATTTCAAAATGTGATATATGTGATTTTGTGTGTAACATTTTATTATTTTTATTTCAGTTGTATATACTCCTATATGACGGCAACATGATTAACAATAAGAAGTACAGTGAGAACTATAGGATTTCATTCTTTTTTTATTTTATGAGTCTTTCCTTCCGTTCCGTATCCTCGAGACTGAAAAGGAAGCTGATTAAATACTTAAATTAAAATCACATATATCACATTCTGAAATCCTAATTTTGGTCTAGTAACGTCACTTATCAAGAGATTATCAATTTTTTGAGTGTAAACTGCAATCAGCTGTAGTATAGTAAACAACTGTAGTTTTCTATGTCTCGTTTTTACGGATATCTCTGTTTGGCAATGAAAATTAACTATAATATATATAATATAACAATTGCTGTAGATTTACTTTATGATTATAAAAAAACACGTCAAGTTATTGTCTTCGTTTAAACGCTTCCACAAAAAGATATTAATTCTGTCGTTTATAAATTCATACATTCGGCCTGGGCTTAACCCTTCCAGTGCGGTTGAAAATTTAAACATTGTTTCGGCTTTGCAACTCACTACAGGGTCCTACACACAACGTTTCAAAGGGACCATCGTAAGCACGGTGGCATATAGAGGCCATTGAATAAGTTAAATGAAATATGGACACTGTTAAGTATTGATTTTTATGAAGTGGTGAGTTATGAATCTCTTTTTAATTGCTTTTTGACTAACACTTTGACACGATGTACCGCTGTCGTAAAAGTTGTAAAAAGCGTTAACAGGGTGTGACATAAATAATATTCTGACTTTGTTGTTACACAAGGCATAATCTATATACACATATAAATTGGTGATTGTTTTTATGTATGTCCTGTATTCGTTCCTATACAATTCATCCTATTAAGATGAAACTTTAGTGAGTAATTAAGAACACACTTGCAAAAGTTTTTAAAAAAAATAACAATTTCGCTCATCATCATAAAAAAATCGAGTTATTTTGTACACACTCGTAAAAGTTACTACAACTATTCGAACCGTTTTCGCTTATGACGAAAACTATCAACTGATACACTGGACTGTGTGGATACGTTTCTCAAATGGAGAGCCTTATGTGACCTGCTCACGCGTTTGTTTGTTTAATTTATTCGTGTATCCAAATTTTAATTTGATAATCATAACACAAATAAGTGACCAGTTAACACCCGAAAAATGATAATGAACCTAATTGAATAAGGACATAGAGTGTGAACGTCTAAACTGTTGAAGCAGCTAATTGCAAAATGATCTTAAAAGTTAGTCTTTTAAAAATTTTGAAATCAATATTATAAATTTTATTGGATGGGGATGGTTTATTACGTAAACGAATCAGCCCTTTGCAATGGCTTGAGGAGCGGTGACAGACATATATTAGTTTGTTCGTTAAAATTTTTTTGTGATAAATTGTAATGATTTTCATCTGTTTTAAAGCCATCATCTCGCGGCCTTTATTACAAAGATGTAAGCGCCTACGTGTTTACATCTTTGTTTTTCATCGTGTTATTATGGAGTTCTGCCCAATAAATGCCAATTCAAGCAATATATATACAGTTAGCACATTAAAAACTATCCTATAAAAACGATCCTCAGATCCCTGTTTGAACGCCCACACTTTATATAACACAATAAATCTGAATAACATAGTTAATTTAATTTCAAACTACAAAACCTGAATGCTCTTCAAATATGGTATACTCTTCGCAATGCTGTCTGTAACTCCAGCTGAATTACAACCGGTGCTGACTCTTTCGGGATTTCGGAAATTTGGCTCGCACGTGTCCCACTTTGCAATTTGCGAAATTCTAATCAACGGCCGGACATATCACAGAAGCTAATCAAATTGTCAGACTAGTTTCTACTGAAATGATTACATTTAAATTTAAAATGATATTACGAATTTAATAAATAAATTTCTAGCGTAATTCTTGAGAGGTTATTATAGATTATTTTCAAGGTGTTCGGGAGTGTTTTCGTGGAAGCTCGTTTTTAATAAAAAATAATATACCTTTATTATTCCACGAATAACCTATATACTAGTTATACGCAAGTACAAGAGTCTGATTTTAAATAATAAAATACGTTATAAGTGAAACGGTAGTGAATTTTTTTTGTTATCCAAGATTTTTAAAAAACAGATGACAAGTACTTATCTTTTAATTCATTTCTTATTGAAAATAATAAAAAAACAATTTATTTTAGTATATATTACCTATATATATATTTTGATCTGGACTGGTTTCGCTAATCCAATTGACTACCATTAAAATGTCATGCATTATGTTCCATTAACTATTTAAGTGCAGTTTATATTGTTTATTAAAATTTCCCACTCGTTACTACTCCTAATGAATCCTTTATGATTGTTCAGAGCTCTTATCTAAGATTTACCTAAATTTTGTTTGAAAATTATAAATAAATTATTTTAACATTTAATTTACAAATATGTCAATATTGTATGATTTTCTGTAAATTGTGTCTTAAATTAGTCTTAGTTCTTAAACTCATAGTTTTGCATACCTGCCTCCTTTAACTCTAAAATTTTTTATAAGTAGACTAGCTTGTAAATTGTATTCTACCATTTGATAAAGCTCGTGATGAACGAAATCGGGCCTGATCAAAAAATACATTGTGGAAAAAAGAACTAAAATCATGCTTTTCCGTCAAGAAGTAACATTGATTTATTTGTTTTTTTAATGTGACACATGTTTCGCTTCTCTGAAAAGTATAAACAAACGACATGAAAGTTTAAATTGTTGAAATTTTGTACGATTCCACATGTTTTATCACTAACGACCCAGGTTTTGCCTTTAGGCGACTTCAAGCATTCTATCACACTGATCATTACTATTGCATCCGACTTCAACACTGGAAAGATATATGAACACTTTTTAAATCTAGTTTAAGAACAAAAACTATATACTACATAGTTATAGTATTTTAATCATTGATTGTTTCAGTCTTTAAAATTTTGAAAGGCTTAACTATATTATTATCAATTTGACTCCATATTCAAAAACCAACTGATTTTAATTCCTGTCTCATTTAACGTTGTTGCAAATTCATAAATTAATAATATTTACATATCGTATTCATTTTGTTTTTCTAATGCATTGTTAATCTTAAAAAAGCTCTTCTCCGGCCGATAGTATTATTAATTAATAGTAATATCCAGTAAATGCACATTCTGGCCAAAGCCCTCGCTGACAAAAAGCTCTGCGGGTATTGCACAACGGGATAAACTCAGAAAACCTTCTCTGCGTGGAACCTTATAATTATTTATTCAACGAAAAATTAAGCCCCAAAAGTAAGTGGGTGAAATGAGGGCCTATGGGAAATCAGTGGTGACGTTAATAATGTATGGCTCAATGCGGATGTCCTGCAATTTAAGCTTTTTATAAAGTTTGTAAACAAACATAATAGTATAAATTTTTTAAGTATTAATGACCCCGTATAATATAAAAATAATTTTCAATAATAAAAATCATTTATGATATATGTGCTTGATGTTATTTCAATATCAAAGTTGAATTGTTACAACTTTGTACGATTTCGGTTTCGCCTTAAGGCATCATACGGATGCTACAGAAATGACGCTCAATAAACAGTAAACATCGTTTACATACCAAACGTATTAATTACAGGAAAACACAGACCCCATGGCAGCTAAAACAGAACTGACAGTCAGTTTGTTGCATCCGTGTGATAGAATGCCTGAAGATACCGAAAGTAAAGTTGTTAGTTTCTAAACATGTGGAATCATACAAAGCTGTAACAATTTAAAAAAAGTCGATTTTATTATGATGTTGACGCTTGACGTCAAGGAACTTTACTGATTTAGATAATATAGTATATTATTACAGGGTGAAGAATAAAAATAGCAATGTATTTTAGTTCTACAAAATTATTTTTAAGAATATAGTTGATAGATATTTCGGTTCACGCCATCGTCAGAACTTTGCTCAAACTAACATTTGCTTATGTGTAGAAAAGGTACACAATACATCTTCTCTCCTGTTTTAACGGCCTAGCTTGTTTCTTTCTCGCGATAAAACTAAATTTTTCAAAAATTGTAAATGAAACTAAAAAATGCGGCTATGACAATAAGTTTACATGTGGCACCGAAATGGTCTATTACGGAAGCAAATTAGACCCCTTCCCCCCGTGGAGAGGTTTAATTAATGGGTTAGACAATATGTTAGTTTGTTCGTTAAGAATCCTTTGTGATGTCTATTGATTTCTATTGTGTTGAACTTATTTGAGTTCGAACTTGCCGCGGGCCGTGACTTTGACATGCCTGATTTTAGACAACGTCGCGGAGGAACTATAATTATGAACAGGAAAATAGAGAAGCCTTAAAAGTCTCTATTATTTTTTCAACTTGTTTTTCCTTTGCCGCTCTAGTTGTAAATTGGAAAAAATGTCAGCTATTACACGGCGAGGCGTCACCCGTTATTGTAACGGCCGTAAGTTTGTCGGCGGGAGGTTGGCTGCCGTTACAAGTCGTCGTTACAGCGCGCCGCCATTACAATTTCTCGTTACACGTTGTCGCAAACGTCTTCTGGTGGCCACAGCGCCACAAATGACAATATCATTTTGTTTTTACCGCGCACTTATCTCCGCGGGTTACATTCAATAATGTAAAATGATGCAATCAACAATGGTGACATTTTTCACCCATAAAATGTACACAATAACAAAATCACGTAGAATTTATTCCTGGTAAAATAACAAACAATATTTGCTTGAATCGTGTCAACTGTCACTTCCTGATGGAACGAGTCGTTTATTTTATTAAAAAAACAACGCTTTGTTGATCGTTTTTTGACCTACATATGAAACAACACAGTTGTTTTACAGAGTGCTTCAGAAAAATAATGGACAATTTTCAACAGTAATTTAATATATTTTTCATTTTTCCGACATCAAAGCTTAAACAAATTTTCACTTCATTCACACAAAACGCATAGCACTGTGATAAAACTGATATAACAGATAGTAATTGCGGATTTTTTAAAGAAAATCAAAGACAATTTTTTCAAGGAACTAAATAACTTTATTCTGTAATGTATTACCCATTTTGATCAATGACCTTTTGTCATATTTCAGGAAGCATCACATTCCCATGTTCATAAAACTTTTGGTTTTTATTAGCAAAAAACTGAATCAAGTACGATTTGTAAAGATAGTTATAGTGTAAAAGAAGAACAATAGTTCTGATGATAACGTAAGCCGAAATAATTATCAGCTATATATCGTATAAATTTTGTAGAACTTAAACACATTTTATTTTTTTTCACCATGTTATAATACAGTTCTATCAATTAAATGAAAATTTTGTCAATAACAACACTTTATTTATGATATTCATATTTGAACGATTACGCTTATTAAATTCCTTAAACTATCTAATAATTTGTTTGTTAACTGTTAACTTTGAATTGCTTCGATCATTGATTTCTTGCACTAGGGTGGTGTTATTCTTAATTTATTCATAAATAATAAAAAAAATCTAAAGCAATATAAATAAACATGTTTTCCCTTCTCTTAAGAGGCCAAAATGAGAGCTCTGTCGTCCACGATAATATCAAATTGTATGGTCCTAGTAGTTTTTGAATAGTCACAGACGTGAATTTTTCGTTCTACTAAAGCGTAGAACCAACCTGCTTATAGGGATGCCGGTGATAAAAACATTAGCAATTATCTAGAGTAATGCTTTGGATATCGATGTATTCCACGTAGACGAGAGTAAACTCAAATGAATACTATTTTTAATTCTTTATAATAGATTTGCCTAAGCTTACTCACAAGGTTGACTTTCGTATTATTTTTCCTTTTATTATCTAATTGTATCCTTATAAATTAATCAAATTGGCATTTACTAAGTAGAACTTCATTGTAACACGAAGAAAAAATAGCAATGTATTTTATTTTTACAAAATTTATAAGGTATATAATTGATAGTTGTTTCGGTTTACGCCCTCGTCAGAACTGTTCCTCAAAAAATCCATGTTAACTCTCACTTCCAGAAAAAAACAAAATTAATTTGCAACATATTAGAATTTATTTGCACAATATGGAACTATTTTGTTAAAATATAATATATGACGTATTTTTGGGTGAATTTTAAACACAGCTATGTACATTTATAAGTAAATTTACGTTTAAAAATAGTTATGAGGGCGTGAGTCGAAATTTGTATCTTACATTTTTTTAAACTGTAATGCTATCTTTTATTAATTGCCTCTAGGTTGGAACAGCAATAAACTTTTAATGTCTAAGTCATGGACATGATTTTTTTGATACTATTTAATTTTATAATTATGTATCATATTAAAATGTATTTTATTTTCGTTTCAGGTAAGCCATCTCATCTTTATGTCGCAAACCGAATAAAGCCGCGATAGGGTAATAGAATATTTTTTTAATATTAAGCAAGTAAAAACAAAAACGTATTTTCACATAATTTCGCAAAAAAATAACGGAATCACTGAGCGATTTAACATTTACCGTAAACTTTCAAAGCATTTAGCTACATTAGTTTGAGATATCATCAAAGAATATTTTTACTTTAGTATCGTCAGCCCAAAAACATGTTCGCAGAATATCAAATATTAAATCGAGATAATTTCCATTCGTCGTCCGTCGCCAGGATTTAAGCCTGGGGCAACCTAAACATACCTTCGAGGTATATTGTAATTTTAAAATAACATTTCCATTAACCCATTCCTTGCTGAGCTTAGATTATATTCGAACGTTTAATATTTCAAAAATTAATCAACTTCTATTGGTATTAAGCAAATTTATAGAGATAATCAAGACAAATCAGACCACAATCAATCATATTTTCACGCGATTTTTGAACAGCATCGATACATTTTCAACACGTTTTACTTGTTATTACTCGACGTTTATATTAACTTTTTTATTTTAAATTGTTGCTAGATGAAATCTAAGGATAGAACAGGAGTGCATTTTTGATTACAAGTAATAATTAATGTTAATTTATAAAGGGTCTTTCAATAGGGATGATTGAAATTTGTTTGGTTATCGCAGCCATGTTGTTAAAGTGACGCCTGTCATATTTGTTAGCAATTGCTTAATAGACTACAGCAAATCTCTATGGAAAGTTAAAGCGTTGAACAACGCGTGTAAATTATCAATTTTGGATAGACATTCTACAGGAGTGATTAGAGGATATGAAACTGGCCAATGAGATCGTGATATTAAACACCTTTAGACTTCTTCCTTTCGGGGTATTTTAATTCACAAGTCTTTGCGAATAAGCCACTAACACTTGACACCCTCAAAGTCAACACAACAAACGCTACCCAACAGATTCAGCCAGATTCATGCGACAAAGTCATTGAAAATTGGACCTCCTAAATAAGTGCCAATTAGCAATGACACCGCGGGCATTTTTTGACATTGTATTCGAAATTAAACATCATAAAATATACGTCCAAATAAAAAATTAATTGAGTGAATATCTCACGCACAACTTGTTTTATTTACATTTTAATAGATTGCAAACACCTCTATTGAAAAACCATTTATTCTTAAAAAAATAAACAACTTTGTTTATTTAAAATATTAATTCAAGAAGTCTTCTTTTACAACTGTTACAAAAACACCTACAGCTTTAAAGCTTTCTTAAAAGCTCACTGCACATAAAATAAACGCTTAACTTTCGCAATCTGATCGTTTAAGCTTATTTATTTATTTTTGCAAAATGGCTCATAAATTACGTCGCATTACTTCAACAGCGTGGGTGTGTATCATGTATTTATATTACTGCAAACCCTATAAAGCTGAATGCATGTGGGATGTGAATGTTGAGTGCCGCTGGAAGAATGAACGTCCTAGGTTCAATACCCCCGGTGAACGGAAAGGTCGAACGTTACTGTTATGAAATGTTATGAGCTTGTACTAACCAAATAACTATAAATTATTTAGTAACGAAATAATCCTTTTGCGGTTTTTATGTATTGGCGTAAGATAAATTAAATTTGATATTAAAGTAGTGAATTGTATAAGGGGGAAACACGTGTCAAAATAATAGTACTTTTATCAATTAACGTTTAATTTATATTTCTGTAATTTCAAAATGTAAGAATATTATCGACTGACGATGCTTGATGGAATCGTTAAAACTAGAATTGAAATTAGTAGGTATTTCTTAACAAAAAACCCCATTAACATTTTAATAATATCTGATTATTATTTTTTATATTAATCGTCAGTAAAACTTATCCAAACAATAATGTACATTATTATTAGATCGATATTACTCAAATTTATTTTAGCTGCCATTTAGTTCTTTCCTTGGGGTCTGTGTTTTCCTTTAATTATCCTCTTTAGTACATAAACGATGCTAAATGTTTATTTTCTGTCAGATCTATAGCATCCGTGCGATAGAATGCCTGCAGATGCCGAAAGGCGAAACCCGGGCCGTTAGTGACAAAACATGTGGTATCGTAAAAAGTTTTGACAATTCAAATTATAATAATTAGAAGCTATCAGTTTAAAAAACTACATTTTAATGAGTTTAACTGATCATAATGAGCTTCTAATCATAAGTTCTGTTGCATCAGTGCGAAATAGTGCCTGAAAATTCTTAAAGACGAAGTTTCAACAATTCAATTTTGATGTTGAAATTCCATCAAGCAACTTCAATCGATATCATAAACGTCAACGTCGTCCTCTTTAATGCAATATCCGAGGACATAAATCACAATACTGACAATTAAATTGCATTGATATGAAGCTTTCGGTATTAAAAACTAAATTATTAATAATGACAAGCTTGTTAGCAAAGTTGTTCGTTTCTGTAGTAATATCCATGGACTCAAACCTCAATATGGACAATTCTTTTAAAAATAATTAAGTTTAGATAAATGATTACAGTGTCCACATCAACCGGTGTGGATTTCTCCGCTCTACAACGACTACTTTTTTACTAACAACGGAAGAAAATTGATGAGTAAAAATATGAAGTGCTCTGATGCTAGAGCAGTGGTTCTCATATGTGGCCACCAAATGATTTTGCTACTGCCACCAACAGTTTTATATAATAGTAAATATTGATAATACAAAAAATATGTGTTTTTACAAATGAATTTATGAAATTATTTTATTTAAAAATTGATTGAATAAACCTGACTTATCCAGCATTTAGTCGAGTTTAAGTAAAGGACCGTTTCAATAATCAAACTGTTCAAAAATTTTGGTCGAAGTTATACGTCGACCATGAATCAAATCAATATATAGAATTAACAACAATTGGTTTATTAATTTTATTTATTTTACCTATAACTGTATATTGTGAACGATCATTCAGTGTAATGTATTTTATAAAAAACAAATATCGAAACTATTTTTATCACATTTGGTGCGGCCACGAGACATTTCTATATGACAGCTGATGTTTATAATGCGGCCATAATGAAATTTCATGTGAGAAGCACTATATCCGAACACGATATCCCGCAAACGGACAAACTGTAATATGACGTAAAATTTTATGTTGTATAAAATATTAGATAGAAATTCGTCCAAGCAAAATTTGATTTTTTTAGACTTGAAACTATATAAGGGTAACGCGATATCCCGAATACGGTTTACGGCGTCATAAACCAGGGGCAGTAATATACTGAACTAAATCATCGCGGAGTCGCCGAAAAATCCGACAATATTATCCTTTCTACGTGTGTCAGCACTAAATCAAATCCGAAGCCCCGGGATCGCATCCCTAATAAGGACGATTGTGAGCAAGGCAACCGAACGCTGACCGTTTCGTCCACGCCACGCCATGGCGGGCTGGCACGTAACGATGTCCCGCGAGACACGTGGGCGCCCGCCTTTACTTTGTGTAATAGGAACATTTTGTACAGGGTGCCGCAGAAATGCGTGCAGTATTTTTTGCTCGTTATATTTGACAGGTGGGTTTCAGTTTACACACTTAAGCTACGCCCCAGCTTAGTATTATACGTTTCCTAAATATTATTTTTAATCCCATTGCTACGGAAAATTATTATTTAAAAAAAAAAGAACGCCGTTTGAATCAACTAGATATACAAATATACACACAAATTGAATACTTAGTTAAAATAACAAGGTTTTCAAACATTTTTTTTTCCTATGTATTTTTATCCTAGCATCAATACTAACGCAAAAGTAAAGTTTTTCAGCAATAATTATTTCATTTTTATTACTCTCGTCACGAACGTCAAAATATACAAATACTAGCATACTTATAAGTAACTCTTATATAAATGTAAGCGTTGCTTATACTTATGGGCACATTACCTTTATATCAAATGAAAATAAGTCTAATATACGCTCAAATTTGTTACAATCTTACTAAGTTATTATCATAGTAAACTCAGCAATTACATCATAAATATGTTCGATACTATATTTTATTTAATTAACTCGTTCTGTTATGAAGTGTGACACGTGTTTCTTTTGTTTGAAAAGTTGTCTCATGATTTTTATCATTTAATATTAATTTCAAATGTCTCTAAATCTCAACATGTACAACAGTTAATAGTCAGATCAATTTCACCTTGATTTTGTGTGTGTGAAAAAAATCGCCATGAATAATAATTACTACAAAGTAATTATTATTCATGTGAGCAAAGAATTCGGCCTGTAAAAATAAACAAATAAATTAAAAAGAGCTTGAAATTTTTAAATCATACTTATGTTTTGACTACGTTTCTATCAGCATTTTTTTACCATTTTGGAAAATAATGTGTCAAATATTATAGAACAGAGGGCAGCCATTTTTTTATTATATTCAAATTGTATTGAACGAAATATGCATATCACTTAACCCACTGATTGCTTATGTCTATAATATTGGGACAGCCGATTACAATTTGTTGATAATTTTAATGAATGAAAATATATAACAGTTTATCATTGTATTGAAATATGTCTTAACTTGTCCTGGCGATCTTCATAAGTGTGTTTAACACAAGCATTACTAAACTATAAATATAATGAGACGGAATATGTTCGACATAGTTCAGCAGGAAACATTAAAAAAAACGATATTGAAAAGAAAACATTCCTTTACATATTTTTTCAATTATATTTTTACACAAAATGTCTACTGTTTTTGAGTATTCTTGTACAATATACACTTTAAATAATATATATGTTCTAGTAAACGAACACGTACTAAAGTGAATATCAACCAAGTTAAGGTCTTTGAGACTAAAAGTGACTATTTACTATGGCTCATAAAAAATTAAAACAATATTTCACATGCCCACTCGTGCCCGCTTTTATACCCAAGGTCTCATGATAACTTTTGATTGATAAGGCAATTATTCATTTTTCGCTGGAAATCGTAGGCGTGTATAGCATTAATCATTGTTATAAGTATCTATAGAAAATGCAATAATATATATACAAATGCATTATCAAACAATTGCTCTTTACGGTATCATAAAGAATATACAGTTTACGAGTTACAAAGAGAACTTTATCACCACGTCGAAATATTATATATTGTGTCTTTTATTTTGAATTGTTAAGCTTTGCACATTTCCAGATGTGCCACTCACGTATCGCTTTTCATCTTCCGGTATCTTCAAGGATTCCATAGCACGGAATCAAAAGAACAGTTTGGATCGCTTATATAAAAAATAAATTCCATAAAATATATACCCTATGTATATTTTCGTCCCTTGATCCCTTTTTTAGGTTCTTTGGGAAAATGTTTATCAATCGTTTAATGGGTTGCACAAAAATACACATCATGCCACACAACTTCGCAGGTATAATGAAAATTTGAACCTCCGCTTCTTACAAACATGAATAATAGGAATAATTGGTTTTTTATACCTGTTAAATATTATCACAATATTTAATATAAAAAGGCATATTTTTATTTTGTGTCGTATCATTTGATAATGCTCGCGATGAACTTAAAAGATCCTGTTCATAAAATATATTGTAGAAGTAATACCAAGAAGTGACAATTAACACCTTAAAAGTGATGTGTTATAGCCTGATTTGTGTTGTAAATTTTCATGAATTCGGCAGAGTACTGATAAATGTTCATATTCAAAAACTTTAAATTAAATTGTAACATTATATGACATATTTTAAATATTAAAAACACATTTTAGTACTTATTTCCATAGTATACTTTTATCTTAACATCCTGGTTTTATAGAATGATGAGATAATGCTCGTTTGGTCATTGAAAATATTGAAAGGTAGATCTTAACCCTCACTCATCGCGAGTATTATCAACTGATTTAATCATCGAAATCGGTCATGGTCATACGATATATATCGTGAAAATAATTACTAAAAAATGTGTTTTTATTATTTCAAATATCATGCCTTTCTATCGATAAGTGACAGTTTTAACACCGTAAAAGTGAAATGAAATTTTCGATGTTTTGACATTTTGAACAATATTCATTTCATCTCCATTATTGTATGCAAATATTTAAGAAAATATTGCTGAAATTGGATGTTAATTAGGTTGGAATAATTTTGAACGATTTTGCTGCATTGTATTTATTTAGTGAGAATTGCTCGTTTAGGTATTCGGTAATTGCATCGTAACGAGAGCGCAAATAAACATTATCGCGGTGCCATTTCCCTAAAATTTTACGCTTACTTGGTTTTCCAGTGAGAGCTTTAAATATTACAGTCTCTAGTTTAAAATTTACTCGGTGTGTAAAATTATAATTATCGAAACAAATGTAGAGCTTATACAATTATTCCTTTGTCCGTTTCCGGTTCTGATTTGTCCTTTGACGCAATTTTGAATTTTTAAATCACCGAAGAGCAAACTTTCCTGACATACCTTAATTTAATATTTTCATTTAACGAAATTATAAGTTTTATAATCGATAGATATTTCGGCACACGCCCTTGTCAGAACTATGTTTAAAAGGAACATTTACTTATCTGTATATTGTGGTGCAGATAATGTATACAATACATATTCTCTTCTGTTCTAAAATTCACATACAAGTAGAGACACTTACTTATTTCAAATTGGTGGGTAACGTTGAGAATTAAACATCAGGTTACGTAATATAGGAATTTAATTGTGCTATGTATGCTTGTGTATGCTATTGTCAAGCACACTTTATAAATCCCGTGTCCCATGTTCTGGCATGGGCTCAATGACGTTTTTAGGCGCCTTATAAAGGACAATTGTGTATCATACCTAAAAAACTCAATATTTTTTTAAAGCACCAATACAAAAAAGAAGATAGGTAAAGATCTTAATTAAAGCAATTAATTTCTGTATGTATATTCAATCTATTTTATCCTAAAAAATATTTTGAATTTTCGAAAAATATTGATTATAAGATGGGAGAAAAAGTTCAATAAACGTGGGGTTACAGTTATATTTGCGAAATAATTTGCATTTAAAGATTAAAAATGCTTTCCCATCAAGAATTGAGCATTAACATTTTGAAAAAATATGAGTATATTTAATGATACTCTCTTTATGTAAGTAATGTTGTGTAAGTTTTTAGTGAGTTTTTAATTAACTGCACAAAAGACACACACACACACTCTCTCTCTCTTAGTCAAACTCATTTACGCAGGCTTTGCAAGCTTAAGCGGTGAGCAAAAAGGTCAACAAAATAATTTCGTAGTATTTTATTTTTTACAATTTTTATTATACAGTTTAACATCAACTGATTCGCATAAATGTTTCGCAAAATGTCCGCTAACCGTGAAGCATTAGTCTCTCAGTGGGAAAATATAAACTATGTAGCATATTTCGTAAATATACGAGTAATTTCTCAGTAATAATTATATTTTATTGAAGTCATTTTAAGTAAACTAAATTTAATATTCTAAAAATAGATGACACTGCGATATTCGCCATTATTTTTAATTTGAACGAGTAGTGCTGGAATGAGTTGTTTTAAAAATATCGCGTTTGACAATGGTTGTTTCAGTTTTAATGAAGCTTTTTTATGAATAAATTTCATCATGGTTCGTAAAATTTTCGACCTAAAAATAAATTTATCAGTCATCATTGGAAACGTGTTTTTGTTAACTGTGAGAGTTTTTTTATGCGTATCGTGTCAACCAATAAGCTTGATTGTAAAAACGGCTATAGAACAAGGAACAAATCACTTCCTTTGAAAGTATTTAAAGATGTTATAATTACTACAACAACGAAATACCTTTGTTTTCAAAAGCACGAGTAGATTTCAACTTTAAAGAAAAAGTTTAAATAAACAAAAATAGTTAAATAAATAGTTTTTCAAGAAAAACTGTTTATTGTATGTCAGATCTGTTGCATTAGGGTGATAGAATGCTTGAAGATGCCAAAAAAATGATCGTTAGCGACGAAACAAATGTTCCAAAAAAAAATCATAAAATGTTTCAGAATTCCATTTTTTTATATACATATTTCTTATCAGTTTGAAGATTAATTTAATTATTTATTTCCAAAATTCCATCGTCAGCACCCTACATTAGTTGCATGCCACAAAATGTATTCAACAAAAAGCTTGTACGGTGAAACAATACACATATATAATGTTCGAGTGGGAATAGCGACAAGTGGGTGAAATTCAGTGGAAATGAAACCATTTTCGCACAATAATTACCATTATTATACTATTGCCACTTGAACATAAAAACGCTTTATGCATTGTACTGCTATATTTCAATATTTACTATCGGTACAATTTTGCATCGAATAATACACAAAATATTATCGAAAATTCGTCCTAGCGATAATTTTTGCAGAGTTTTGTTTTATCTATACATAACGTTATAGCTTTGTTGTTGAACGTTTGCAGAGCGGAAACAAACGAAATAATTTCAAAAAAGGAAACAAACATTTTCACTCAACAAGTAATAAAAAGGTATTCTTTTCAAATAACTGAAAAAATACTTACTAATACATATATTTGAAATTTCACAACATAATTTTTAAAGAGTTTTTAAAGTTTTATACACAATTGACGTGAAGCTTGGTACTATATTGTTGTGTACACTGATTGTCTATCATTATAAGCAATACGGTGTCTAATGACACACAATATTAGCTTAACTTTCTTAAGCCTAAGGGTATAGATAACCTCCCTCAACCATCACTTTATATTATTAAATATCCATTTTTATAATCTTGCTTCATTTTTTTACTCACGTTAATCAAAAAAAAAAAAGATTTTTACGCATATTGGTGAAAGAAACAGAAATATTTGATGGCTAGTCACGTCGTGTTTAATTATTTTTTCTTGAAAGAATCTTATTAATTTAAATCAAATTTAATTTTATATGACATCTGGTAACATTAAAAGTGTGAATTTATGGTTGAAATGTAGTCTTTTTTACGCAGTACTAAAAATGTGGTAATTTTTGAAAAATATAAAGATTGGTGTCAAATAATATATATCATGACAGACACAAACGCCTTATCGATCACGTTTTATTTCAATATGAAATAATTTCAAAGAAAACAGTTTTTTGGGGTGTTGCATATCTCCCACTATCTCATAGGCTATTCTATAGCCATAGGTCTTTTAATGTTAATGAAATTCAGTTTTAAATTTCATCTCAATGTACTACATTAAACTAGTTGCGAATTTCACAAGAATAATATACTTCTTGCGGTTTTCATTATGTTTCTGCATAAAACAAAAGCCTTCTTAATTTCCGCTTTCCTGTATTTGTGACATAAACGTCCTGCTGTTTTATACTTAACTCCAGCCGTGCTAACTTTTTTGCATAGCCTAATATATTAAGCGCTGCATCATTATTATTTTTATGAACAATTGCTGATGAGAGATCTCTTGACAATTATTTTTGTCTTTATAAAATTTTATAAAGATTAAAAAATAAAAACAAAAATACTTGTATCAGAATAGTCATTATTTAAAAACCGGAGATAAATAATTATAAATAATTGTATATTTTTTATTGTTTTAATGTTGCCAGATGTCCTATAAAATTTAATTTAATTTATAATTATAAGTTTCCTTTAAGAAAATATATTTATTTACAACGAATATTTTTGATCTAATGTATGATATCGACTGAAGGTGCTTGATGGAACTTCAACATCAAATTTGAATTGTCGCTTATTTTTTGTGGTTTTAATGTTGCCAGATGTACTATAAAATTAAATTTGCTTTATTTATGATATTTTTTTGAATTTATGATATCGACTGAAGGTGCTTGATGGAACTTCAACATCAAATTTGAATTGTTGAAACTTTCTACAATATACTAATAATAAATACTACAAAGTTTTAATAATTCATTGAACGTATTTATTATAAAAATCTTTGGAAAATAGTTTATCTTAGGTATAGTAAACATTTTTTTAATTTATATTAGGAAAATACCTTTTATATACTTCAGTACATATTGCGGAGGATTAACAATCTTGCAAATGAATCACATAATTTACGCTCACCAAACATTTAAATTTTCTCACAAATCCCAAAGCACTGTCTTGGTTCCCATGCCGAATTTATTCGAACCGCAGGGTTGCCACAAGATTCCCAAAAGTATTTATTTCTTGCAATTCCTTTTATGTGTCGTGTTTTTACTTAAAATTCGATAGTTTTTTTTTTTTAGACGAATTTCAATATCAGAATTGAATTTTTGAAACTTTGTACGATTCCACATATTTCATCAGAAACAACTCGAGCTTCTTCTTTCAACAAAATTATACTGCATCCGTGTGATGGAATGCCTGAAGATGCCGAAAGAAAAAACCCCCATAAAAATGTCAAAACATGTGGATTTGTACAATGTTTGAACAATTCAAAGTAAGATTATTATATGTTACTTCATTTATTACTTCGGTCATTTTATCAGACGGATGCAATAACTGACAGTTGACCAATTGATATTCAGTTGTTTTGTCAGTTATATTCCATATATGTGATTTAATGCCTGAAGATGCCGAAAGACGAAAATTGTTTCGTGAGTGACAAACATATGAAATCGTTCAAATTTTTAACAAGTCAAATTTGATAATAAAATTCATCAAACACCTTCAGCCAATATCATATTTTATTCAATTTGACACTATCGACAATGGTGGAATTCTCATTTTGGCCTCATATAATAATATGTGGCCAGATATATTTATCGTCATTATTTCAAATTATTCAAAAAAAGTATGCTTAATGTAATAGGAATTCGGTCGGATAAAGCCACGGATAGTTTCCATACGTAATAAATAAGTCTCAAAAATAACACAGTTTTTTAAACAAACCTTTAAATGCTAATAAACTAAATCTTCATTGAATAAGGGATCTTCAGGACTGTAAGATTCCTTCAGGATTAATACAAAAAAGCTCATATCAATTATCAAAAGCTTGATTATGAAAGCGCTAAATTATCTCCTAATGTTGATTGACACGGTTCTGTGATTGCATGGATTCAGCAATGCATACTTTTACTAAGCAACGACAGACAATGCATGGCGTATAAATGAAGTTAATGGAATTTAAATAACACAGTAATTATTATACCGGACTGGTTTCATTCTTATTCAATCTAAATGAGCGACCCGTCTACAACAGATATGAGAGGATACTGAAACTTTCATTATAGGGACAAAATTAGAATTGTATTATATAATACCATTCTTAATAATGTCAAGTTGTATGTTCCTGATCATTTTTTGAGAGGCGTGGGCGTGAATTGTTTGTTCGTCAAAAGTTTATAAACAGCCTTTCCATTTGTGTGCAAATGAGAAGAGCTTTCACGATATTTTTAGGTTTTCCTTCCGATGTCGATATATTTGTATAAGCTCTTATGTATTTTAATAGATTTTGTCGGAGCTATCTCATTACAATTCCTTGCCATTTTGCCAAATGATTTTTAATTTATTATATCAACTGAAGGTGCGTGATGAAATTTCAATATCAAATTTGAATTTTTGCAACTTTGTACGATTCCACATGTTTTGTCACCAACGACCCGGGTTTCGCCTTTCGGCATCTTCAGGCATTCTATCACACGGATGCAGTCAGAACTGACTCAGTCTCAGTCAGTACATTTTCCGCAAAAGAAAATTACTTTAAACTATTAGACATCATGCATTTTTTTCCTGAAAAATGCTGAATACAAAGAACCTTTTAAAATCTTAATAATATTGCTCATTAAATATCAAAAATTATTACTTTAGCTACTTAGCAACTTAATAACTAAAATTCTTTTCATTTGCAACAACTTTGTACGATTCCACACGTTTTGTCACTAACGACCTGGGTTTTGCCTTTCGGCATCTTCAGACATTCTATCACACGGATGCAACAGAACCGATTGAACTGATGAATTGATGTCAGTTCTGTAACAAATTCGTCAAATTCAAATTTGATATTGAAATTCCGTCAAGCACCTTCAGTCAAAATTAATTAAAGAAGGCAGGGTTCTTATTTTGGCTTCACATCCAACAGAATAAATATTTAGCAAGGTACGTACATAATATATTTATTGAATTGGCATTTACTTGAAAGAACTTCATTATAACATGGTGAAAAAATATCAACGTATTTTAGTACTACAAAAATTTCTATCACGCCATCGTCTGAACTATCTTCCGACTAATTCCGATGATGGCGTGAGCCGAAATAGCTATCGACTATATCTTGTAAAAAAAATGTAGAACTAAAAAAAAATGCTTTTCTTTCACCGTATTACGTACATAATGTGAGTGAAATTCTATTTTGTTATATTATATGCAAAAAAAATCAAATGTATATTTATTTCCCATTTAGTTTGGCAGCCCTAGTGCCGTGTTAGTTCAGCAGTGAGGCCCTTCCTCTCGTCGGCAGACCGCGCGATATATTCCAGAATTATCTTCTCGCATCGTCTTCAGCTTTTAATTGGAAAGCTCCCGCAGTAGGATGGAATCTGCCATTTAATACTATCAACAAATAAACACTCAGCTTTTACGCAAACGTGTGAATTTCAGTAATAAGCTTTGTGGAACTTGCGTAAAGACGCATTGTACATTTAGTTAGATCCTGAAACAAATCGTAAATTTGCTTTAAAATAATCGTAGTAAGTATCTGCTCAAAAACTGCCGATTGACCATATTGGAACCGTTATTTTAACCATTCTGATTTCGAGAGCTTTCGGTAAATTTGTACTTCCTCTTATCAATTTAATGTCATTATTTTGATAAAAACCTCACTGGCGCCTTCTAAATCATCCAAAAGTCATCAGTAAAGTTTATTAAATAGTAAAGACAAAATTAATATACTTGAAAGAACTGGTATTTACAAAATGTCCTGCGGTAATTGCCAACCGATATACATCGGACAGGCTGCTGGAAATATGTTAACTTGGGCTAAAGAACGTATAATATCATTTAATTATAAAAAAAAACAGTTTACAGTTTGAAAATAATCTTATAAAAGAATGGCATAACAAAAATTTGAAATCAGTGCCTACAGATTACACCTTTGTAATAAAGGCCCTAAGCTAACTGTATTGGAACAATTAGAAATAAATAGATATCAGCGATCGAATCACAATCTTATCACAGAAGGTTAATACATTTTTGTAATAAATCGTCTTAGTACAATACTTATTAATTATTAAAGTTTATTTTCTAAAAAAAAACGCTGATTAACTTTTACTTCTAGAAATACATAAAATCAATTTGCCACATTTAAGAATTTATTATCACAATATAAAATTAGGGTGTTAAGACAAAAGAGAAGATATATTGTGCATCTTTCTTCTGTACGTTTAAACATTTTTGAGCTGAGGACGTAAGCTGAAATAGCTATCAATGTTGTTTTTTCACTTAGGAACATCTTAAACCATATTTTACCCGATACAATTCATGCGACTGGGGCACGCATCTGCATGTCATTAACCATCTGACTTCTAACGTCTCAACTGCTGAAACAGCTGATTTCAGTGTGTTGAAGTGAACACTTAGAATGATAAAAAAATAGCACCGTCAAATTTTCGTCTAAGAACATTTTTTTTTATATTGGAATATTGCCTGATTCGTCCCGACAATCTCCGTAAATTTGTTTTACAACAACGCTGCTGAATTAATATTTGAAACCTTCACTGTTGGAAAATCATTTATATATCTCAGTAGGGATTTAAAAAGCCTAAATGCCATTTTGTCAAAGGTTGCATTCTTCTACAATAGTACTATTTAAAAAAAAGCAATTTACCTAATGAAACTCGTTGAACTTTATATTGATGCTTAAGACGAGTCTTCTGCTGAATATTTGCTGTAAGATAGTTTGACTTCGTGAGAAACTAAGGGATTAGAGAATGCACCTAGAAATATCATGGAGAGACGTTAGAACTTGCTGGATAACGTGCTACGGATGCCATCAAGTTTCTCAATCTTGTTTGTTGAAGAGAGCTGACATCTCATGGGAAGGCATAAAGTATTTGACAAGAGTCAGCAATTCATGGATACGTCGCATTAGCTCGATTAAAAGAGTGAATATTTTCAAAGAGTAAAAAATCGTTTGTGAATGACTATTTCTCCAATATCTGTATATTACCAAATAGAAATTTACATGTAATCTTTTTTTACACATGTTTTGTCACTAACGACCCGGGTTTCGCCTTTTGGCATTTTCAGGCATTCTATAACACGGATATAACAAAACTGGGAATCGTACAAAGTTGTAACAATTCAAATTTGATTTTGAAATTCCATCAAGCACCTTCAGTCGATATCATAATATTTACATTTGAATATTGATTCAGAAATGCTACTGTTGAATTTTTAAATCAAGACGATCGATTTAATGACAGTCTGCTAAAATCACATCAAATGTATTATATTACATTCTACCTTAAATAAAAATTGAATTTAATTTAAACCTTAATTTTATCTGTTCATATAATACAAACTGCATTTTTTTTCGCTGAAAATATATTGTTCGAACCAAAAATATCAATTATACGATCTATACCCGTTGGTATATATAATTATTTGAACCAGACATGAACAGAATAAAGCAAATTTTTAACCGTTTCTAAATAAAATCAAAACAAATATCACCAAATCCAATCGATGTGAACATAGAAAATTTTGATCCTCAAACAGTACACATCACAGCAGAAGAACATACCTTTTATTCGTAACACCAGTGCTGCCCTGTTACTTTTTTCATTCGTAATCCTCACACGTTATTATTTCAACTGTCAAATAAATTGCCGGGTCTAATTGCCTCGCGCAGCAGCGTCGACCCACTCGAATGGCGGTCGGGATAATAATATGTAATTGTTTAAAAGTTCCAACCGACTATAATAATAATTTAGTCAAGACAATTCGCTTCAAATGTGCCCAGGATAATAAAAAAGGTCTTTTGAAATGGCTGCCTCTCTGCCTTTGATAGCTGTGAGGCTTTCTGGGACGGGATTGACTATATGAAACTGTTTACCTCGGTGAACGATAAGTGTTTTAAAATGTACATGACGTTTTTTTTTACTTTTTGACTGTCCCTTATAAAAGACGTTGTCAAACACTTCCGAAAGAGTAAAAAATGATTGAATTTTTTGAGGGTCAATATAATTTTGTTAACCCAGATGTTTGTTTCATTATATACGCAGTACAACGTCGATTGTTCAGTCTCAGATATAGATTTTTTTTTTTAATAAACACAAATCAAGCGAATTTAATACTTTTTACTGTGCAAGAAGAAGAGAATATTTACGAGGGTATATGTTGCCATAAATAATTTTGCTAGCCAAAAAGAACTGAAGTAACATTCTCTATCTTAAAATGTTTTATGATTTGACAGTGTCGAAATGGTTAGCTAGCTTGGAGCAAACTTCAATAATTATATACGCAATATATAAATTTACACGAATAAAAATCATGTATGTTTCTTCCCATGGAAATAATGTTTTTTTTTTCGATTATTTAAACAACCTTCGTTTTTCTATGAGCTTTATCTAACATTTTTATAAAAAACCACTCACTTTGTGTCTTCGGATGAGTGTGTTAAACCGTTGTTCCAAAATATGGGAAGTCGTAAACTATTGTATTAACCATACCCTTTTAGGGTGTGAATTGTCACTTCTTGATGGAAACACATGATATTTTAAATAATAAAAACACATTTTTTAGTAATTATTTACACAATATGATCAAAAAATATATTGTGGAAATAAGTACTAAAAAGTGTGTGTATTTTATTGTAAATATTAGCAATACTTAATAGCGTAACACAAGTGGTCTGAATGTTTTTATTTTTAAAACGTATCATCTTGTGAAATAGTACAGTTTAACAAAATAAAAAGCATACTCCAAGTTGTGTCGTATACTCCACTCATTGAGTAGTAATTCAATTGATTTTAAACAATAGTTAATCAGACTGCATTTGCTAGAATTCGAACCAGTAAACTCTGTAAAAGAAAACAAAACGTTAGCTATTCGCTTCTATGTTAAGTCACCGTGCATCATTTAAGCTTAAAAATCGACGTATTTATTATATAGTCTTTTCAAAGTTACTTTTATACTTGACTTAATAAATTTAATAAATAAAATATTTCTGTATTGATAAGTAGATAAAAGTCTTTAGGTGGATTATTTAAAGGCTCTTTGATTGCAACCCTTTAACCCGGGCCACCGAGACGGAAAGGTTGTTATGTAAGTTCCAGTATAAATAACACAGCGATTAACGGAGGCTATATTTTCAACCCCTGCTCATTGAGGTTACATTCAATGTATAAAAAGATATCCAAATAGCCCCTCAGGGGGAGGCTCGCGACCTAGATACTGATAGACCAGAAATAGAATTATCTGGACACTGAATGCTGGAGTTATTTATAAGAACGGAGTAAAAATAGATGGTTCAATTAAGTTCTTAAATAACGGATATAACAAGTGAATTTCATTTATTTATTTTAGGTAAACAGTAAAATTTTGTATACGAGAAATTCAAATTAAAAATAATGCTATATGACGTGACTATAGACAATTTGTTGGCTTTTATAAATAATTTTAATTAGAAAGTAGGAAAAAAAATCATCTACAATATCGGTCAACTAAGGTGCCAAGAGAGATTTCAATATGAATTTTGAATGAAAATGAAAGTAATTCCATATGTTTCATCAATCCCGACCAGGGTTTTGACTTTCGACATCTTCATGCGTTACATCACACGGAAGCTTAAGAACTGACACACGATAGACCAATAACATTGATAATATTCTTCAACGCAAATTTTCAAGGGAAAAATTAAGATCTTTTGACTATGGCTATCTTTAATAACTACTGATTAGCTAATAATTAACGACATTTTATGTTTAAATGATAATTTTTTACACGGAGGAAAATAGCTATAAGTTCTAAGAAAATTATGAGATATTTAGTAAATATTTATTTATGTCGAAAGTAAACACGGTGAAAAAAATAACAATGTATTTTTGTTCTACAAAATTTATAAGATATATAGTTGATATAGCTATTTCGGCTTACGCCCTGATCAGAACATCAGTAGTTTTGATGAGGGGTAAGTCGAAATAGGTATCAACTAGATATCTTATGAATTTTGAAAACTAAAATGTATTGCAATTTTTTACCGTGTTTTAATGAAGTTCTACGAAATAAATGGCAATTCAATAGATAATTTAGCAAACAAAAAACGTTAAATTGTAATTAACTTATTTGAAACTTTATAAAATGATATCTTCTTATTTGAAATTGATTCGTTACAATGGGATTAAATATTAGGTGACTTAGTGTGACACTAAATATCTGTGTTATAGAATGCCTAAAGCGAAACCCGAGTCTTGAATGACAAAACATGTAGAAATTTTTAAAGCTTCAACAATTCAAATTTCAAATAAGAAAATTTTTGTATGAATATTCAGAATGGTAGTGACGCCTTTCATAGCGACAGATCTCTTCTAAAAATATATCAAAATGAGTGATGGATTTAAACGACTTTCTCTCTCTTACTTTTGGTCATACTTTTAGAAAAATCTAAAAAGAAACTCTTATTTTAATCCATCACTTACAAAGTCTATCCCAATTAGTGTTCACGTCGAGTTCTGCTACAATACTTTGTTTTCGTTTTTTTTTAGCTCTCTCATTGGAAAATTTCTCGGGGCTAAATGAAAAATCTATTTTAATCTGTCAGCTTTCAGATCAATACTCTACGTGACTTCTATCATACATTGACTCAAACTTTATTTTTGCGTTTCAAATAGTGCTTGACCATAGAATGTGTTCTGACGTGACTGGGTATACTGTATTGAATACAGAGTGCATACAAACTCTTCTATCCTTGCGTACTGTAATACACATTTATTTTAATATATCTCTTTATAATAGCGGTTTTCATGTGCGGCCACCAACAGTTTTATAGTAAATATTGATATTTGAAAAAAAAGTGTTATTACCAATGAATTTATAAAAATATTATTATTTTAAAATTGATTGAATATACCTGACTTATCCAGCATTTAGTCGAGCTTAAGTAAAGGACCGTTTTAATAATAAAACCCGATGATTTAATTCACAAAGTTACCCACCAATTTGATATAAGCAGGTATATGAATTTTAGATCAGAAGAGAATATCACACGGATGCAACAGAACAAATATAGTATAAGATATATTGTAGATAGAATGCCTGAAGATGCCGAAAGGCGGAACCCCGGTCGTTAATGAGAAAACATGTGGAATCGTACAAAGTTGTTATGATTCAATTTTTTTTTATTAAATATTTATTCTCAAACTGTTAATTGGTTTTTATTTTATTTTATCTTTGATTAAAAAAATAAAGATTATTTAACTTAGAAAGGTCCTTAACATTTTATTCGTAAGCTATTCTACTCCATTTGAATATATATTTTATGACTTGATAATTATTCACTTGTTTCTTGGACCTTTAATTTTGTATACCTGGTAATTATTAAATCAATATTTTGTAAAAATATACCAGTATTCATTTGTATTATTTGATAATTCTCGCAACGAGCAAAATCGATCCCGATTTTGATAATACAAAATTGTTTAAATATACGTTAACATTTATTTTAATTATTTAGCTGTATCATTGAAAGTAGTCTTGGGTTTTTTTATGATATACAAGAAGCAGTGATTTTTAATTCACCCGGTACCCCTGATTTTTGGAAGGGTTATTTCGCCGAGTCGAAGCACGCTCTGCTACGTTTGTCAATCGAATTTTTTCTATATAGCGATTGTAGCTTATCCTCATTTCATATATACTCCTGCATACTGTGTTGTTTCATCTTTATATATCTGAACATGTCAATTACTAAGCGATTTATACTATAAACATATATTATACATTTTTATGATATCGACAAAAGGCGCTTGAAAGAATTTCAATATTAGATTTGAATTTTTGTAGCACTGTACGATTCTACGTGTTTTGTCACAAACTTATCACAAGAAATTTAGTTTTATTATTATTATATCAATACGGTTGAAATTTGTTTTAGTTTTTTCTTCAATCCTAGCATTAGTTCTGTTTTCTTCCTTTAATTAATTCTTTGGTAGCTAACTGATGATAACTGTTTATTATGTGTAAGTTTTGTTACATCCGGATGATAATATGCCTGAAAATGCCGAAAGGCTAAACCTAGGTCATTAGTGACAAAACATGTGGAATCGCACCAAATTTCAACAATTTTAAATATAAATTAGAATTGTTAGAACCGTTTGAATTGTTTAACATGTGGAATGATACAAAGCTGTAACAATTCAAATTTGGTGTTGAAATTCCATCAAGCACCTTCAGTCGATATCATAAAGTTAAATTACATTTTTTTTCAGTTGATTATGATCTCTTTGAAGGAAATCCGTCCTGATCAAATATGTTGTGAAAATAGTTTTAACCTTGTCACTACTAACGTCGCACCTGTCGAGACGGCTGATTTTATTGTGTTGATAGTTGATATCCAAAAATATATGAATTAACAGTGGTAAAAACTTCTTGTAGTCGGTAATTTTTGAGTTAATGCATTGTTTGATTGATCCTGACAAACTCAATAAGATTGTTTCAAACCAATATAATTTAATAAATTTTTGAATTCTAGGTTTTAAATATCATTTAAAATGCTCAGCAGGGAATGAGTTAAAAAATGTGTTTTGTGCAGTTAAAAAGAAGTGGCATTTAACTCATTAAATATAGTTTATGCATGCAGAAAAAGTATAATGATATTCATGAATTTATTTGTGCATCGATTTAATTTTTGTATATTTTATTATTAAACCAAACTTCCGCCATTACGGGGACGGTATATAATACTTCAATCTTGAATTTACCGCAGTGCCATAAGTGGAGGACGATTAAACTATTATTATTTAGTTCTCAATTTCACCACACCGCACTTCCAGCGCTAAGATAGTTTCCAGGGCGGACAAAGCCACATCAGAGGGCACAAATCATTTCCTTATCTGACCGCAGAGAGCACCCGAGTAGCGGAAAATGTGCCGACCCTGATCATAGACAACCGATAAACACGTGAATTGTCTATTTGGACCATAAACAAGGTTAAATTGAATATTTATGTCGCATGTAACATTATTAATCGTTTTTTTCTCCATTTATACATCACTCCTCTGCGAACAAATATTGGTCATGAAAAAATTATAAATGTTTGCAAATAAATAAGGATATACAGTCGAAAACATTTAACGCGATGACGTTTTAAAAAACAAAAAATATTGGTCAACAAAAAATAATATGTAATATTGTAAGAAAGATTTAACATCTCATACGAAAAAATTATTCCAAGAAAATTTTGTTGCAATAAATCAATAAATTTTTTTCCCTTCAATACTACACTACACTAAATTTGCATTTTTTTAATAGTTAATAGTGTAACTCAACTTGATATGTTTGACTTTATATTGTTATTGAAATGCCTATTAGTGCTCATTTTAACAAATGTGTATCAAAATAAATGGTGAATTTTTTTGTTGTAAATATGTAATAGCGAAAAAATATTCGATTCCATTAATTCTGTAGAAATCATTTTCGGCTATGTAACATTCATGAAGTTTGGGCATGACTGTTTTTAGCAAACAATCGATTGGTTACTCATCTCTGCAGCGACTAACTAATGTTGGCATACAGATCTAAACATCCTTCCACACGTGTGATAGAATGCCTGACGATGCCGAAAATCGAGCCCCGGGTTGTTAGTGACAAAACATGTGAAATCGTACAGAGTTTCAACAATTCAAATTCGATATTATAAATTATATCAATAGTGTACATTTTTTTAACATTTAATGAAATTGATTTATTCCAAAACCGAAAGGCGTTGATTAAAAATATAGATTTTTTGAATATTTTTGCACAGCAAACCAGAATTTTGTTATTTTATTATTTTGAAATATTTTTGTATTTCCAGATTAAATTTGATTTAAGCGTCGTGATGTTGCCTCTAATTAAAACCGCGGGAATTCTTAATACCCAAAACCTCCGCTTGGAGCGCTGTTTGCTACTTTAGCGCCTATTTATGAATATCGAGTGTTTGTAAATGTACGCTTCGAAAAAGATTCTCAAACATTTGCGGAATTTTATCTTTCGAAATGATCCTTCACCGGGAAATGTGAGATATCTTAACGGATAGGTTTTTTTTATATTTTTTTAAAAATCCGGACTGGTTTTGCTAATCGGCATCATTATCAACATATAAACTAGCTGACTCACCTTGCGTTGCTGTGATCTAAGATAGGAAATTTAAGGAAACTTGTTATGATAAGAAACAATTTAATTTTTAATAGTTATAATTTAGATTAGATTATACATAGACTTTGCGGGTGTGTATTGAATAAATTTGTAAAGTTTCACATCGATCGGATAAATTGTGTAGTAATGCGTTAATGAAAAACAAACATACATAAATGGATTATACAAATTATACATATCTGGTTATTGTACAAAATATATCTTTAAAAAAATAAATCGATTAATCGCAGTATATTTCTTAATATTACTCGCAATGAGAGTAACTGTTCCTGACTTTAATAATATAAATTTTTACAAATAGTTATTCTGTGTCTTATGATTTAAATAAAATGACAGTTAACACCCTTAAAGGTACGTTGTTTTAAGAAAACTATTTGATATTCAAAAACTAAGGACATTGACTGTGTTAACGATAAATAACTATAAAAATGACGTCTTCGTTAACTATTGCAGTTATCTACCGAACCATATAAAAGTACGTAGGGTACGAATTGAATTTCTAGAGGTTATCATGTCAAATTAGGCTTTACTTCAATAAAATAAGTAGCTCTTACACTAAATTTTTGACGCTGTATTATATTTTTTACTCTCAACTATCACAACGCTGCAATCAGTCGTCTCAACAGTCGAGGCGTTAACAATCTTGGGATTAAACTGTAGTAAAATAACATTAACTGGTTTTCTTATATCCGGTTACAACGATTGAAAACATATAGATTTTTAATCAATAAACCATTTATGACGATTTACGTGTGATAACAGTATTTGTAACCGATCACCCAATTAATCATTGAAAATATCGTCTTTGTCTTTTTGTGAAATTAATAACTTGTTGGGTTATATTGGTGAATGACAAGAAAAAAAAATAGTTCAAGTTAAAACACAGAAAAAATAGCAATGTATTTTTTTTCTACAAAATTTTTAAGATATATAGTTAATAGCTATTTTTTCTCACGCCTTCGTCAGAACTACTAAAGAGCATTGCTATTTTTTCACCGTGTTATAATGGCAAGTAAATGCCAATTCAATCAATAATTCTAACTAATCTGTGGTACACATGCATTTTTAATCAAGTTACACACATTTCATATGTTATTGATAAATCATTTATATCACAATATCATGGTATTACTGATAAAATATGTATGTAGACGTACGATAAAATGTATTGTAAGTATAACACTTTTGTTTTGATTACAATATAACCAATTACAGTTGAAAGCAATCTCATTCTAAAGCAAGGCATTCGCTTCCGGAAGCAATTGACAACGCCGTAATATAATAACGGTTATTTGAGAAACCCGGCCCAACGGTATTGGCAAATTCCTGCCTATTAAGTCATTACCAAATAAATTAATAAATCTTGAACGCTGGCACCGAGAATCACCGCAAAATGCTCAATCAGGGCACGAGAAAGGGATGAAATTATTGGGGGTGAATAATTTAACGGTCCTTGTGTGCCTACCTACCCTCTAACTAAACCCCGGAGTGCTAGCTTGCCTACTTAACTACTTATACAGTATTAAATAGGACAAAGAATAACGCATTTCAGTTTTGTTTACATTGCAAATAAACTAAAATTTTCATAATCAATCAATTTTACGCATTCAGCTCTTTGTGGTTCAATAGCGTAACAGTGAATAAAGTGATTCAAATTTCACTCTAGTTAAACGTGATTGGTTATAAATATAGCAGCGTATTCAACTGTACGAAACTATCAATTAAGCCATTAAAAGCTTAAAAAAATATATATAAAATTTGAATTATTAAAACTGTACTGTCTTCAATTAAATATGTTTTGTCACCCACGAGTTTCCAGGTTTCTTCTTTCGGTTTTTTCTTCTGTTACTTAACCGTTGCACTACGTACTCAAACTCTTAAGATTAAAGTTTACTGTTTTAAAAAAATCATATTGAATACAACTTTTTATTACAATTTTGAATTGTTGAAACTTTGTACAATTCCACATGTTTTTGTTTTTTGCTAACTATACGGGTTTCGCCTTTAGGCATGTTTAGGCATTCTGTTGTGTCAGTGTTTGTGATAGATTTCCTGAAGATGACGAAGGGCAAAAATCTTTATGACAAATTAGATTTTGAAACGTCATCAAACACCTTCAGTCGATATGATAAATTATTTTTAACAAATAATGGAGTTGCAGTATTTAGAATATTCTTTTTAAAGAATCAAACTCAATATCAATATTATACTGAAACCAAGCATTGCTTATTATTATTTAAATAGAATGGCTTTCTACCAACAAATGATAGTTGACAAATTAAATTTTATTTATCGTGCTATTATTAGGAAACTTTTAAGATCTTAACTGTCACTTCTTGGTGGAAAATCATAACATTTAAAATAATAAAAATACATTTTAAGTACTATTTTCACATTATATTTTATTATCAGGACCGGTTTTGTTCATCGCGAGTATCATCCACTGATGTGACAGATTGTTAAAATTTCATTTATAAATTAATTTAATTCATTTTTATTTATATTTAATGATTTCCTGAATATTGTTTTTTTAGTTTTTTAACCTTTATATGTATAAATAAGTTTGCTTCTTGATTGAATTGGTAATTACTTGGTAAGTTCCACTGTATCACGGTGAAAAATGGCAATGTATTTTAGTTCTACAAAATTCATAAGATGTATAGTTGATAGCTATTTTGGTTTATGCTCTTATCTGAACTATGTTGAAACGTACATTTGATTATCTGTTATATATATAGCAATGTATAAAATGTACACAATTCATATTTCTATATCTTAAAAAAAAACACATTTTAGTACTTGTTTCCCCAATATATTTTTTGATCAAGACAGGTTTCGCTCATCGCGAGCATTATCAACTGATCGAAACTGAGCGAAACCGATCCTGATCAAAAAATATATTGGGGGAAACGTGTTTCAATTATATAAAATATCATGCCTTTCCATCAAGAAGTGACTCTTGTAAGTGACTAAATATTTTGTTAATGTTGTTACTGTAATGTGTAAAATACTTTTTTATAATTTGAGTCGCATCATTTGATAGTACAGACCGAAATACGAAAGGTCCTGATAGTAAAATATACTGTCGAAATAGAACTAAAAAATATAAATGTTTTTATTCATTTAAAAAAACTATAAAACATTTATATTTGTTGGTTTTTAAATACCTTTAAACAATAAATCAGACGAGAAATATCAAAAAAATCTTCTTTGTTGAACACTTGAGTGAATTATTCGCTTTCCTATGCAATTCAATATCCTCCAATTAAGACTGTTCACTAGGAAAAATAAACCAACAATAAAAATACTCTGTTAGTTGATACGCAATCCAAATTGCCAGGCCATTAATTTAAAATGGTGTATCATTAATTCGGTAAGGCTACATTGAAAAACAAAATTCTTCTCTTATCTGCAACAATAAAAGAATACAAAAGGCCCAGAGATGAATTTTATTATTTTTATCTTCTTGTTTACAAGTAATCCGAGGGAAAAGTCCGAAACTCAAATCGCCATTGTGTTACTTTTCCAGCAATATTTCTTTAATAATGATTCAATGTTAACCATATAATAACGGATTGAATCTAAGATCGGGCCTTTCATTATTATTTACTGACTCGGTCAAAATTTTCGAAACATTGTGGAGATTTATTTTGAATTATTTTCTAAGGTAAGCATTAGTTGTAACTGATTAAATAATATTGAAATAATATCGTTAATACAGATAGTGTGAAGATGTTTCTTGAAGAAACGCAATACTCAAAACTAGTAACAAAGCAAGTGAATTTAAAAAATAAATGTATAAACTAAACACGTTCTGGAGATCTAATCATCCGAAAAATGATTCAAAGACTTAGATCCAAACATGTAACTAAAATGATTTTTAATAATACAGTGAAACCCCGATCAACCGTTCATGCATAATACGTTTTCCCGTCAAAAACCCATAAGAACAATGTTAAATAATCCCGCATTAACCGTCCCCCGATTTATCGATTCCCTCGATCTATCGTCTAAATATTATGGTCCCGTTTCAAATATTTTCCTAATCCACCGGTTTTTGTAAATAAATCTTACAATCCAATACATTTTTTGAGTTTGAGGACATTGAGTTTTATGCATTAAACAAACAACGCTTACAAAACCCTCTCATATTATATTTACCAATTTTTGGAAAACCCTATTTTTGGAAATTAAAAGGGGGAGGGACTTTACTTTGTTATTATTATTTTAAGGTTTCCGGCATTCCTCGTTTCCCGCATTTTCGGTTTAGTTTTTAGGATTCCTTGAAAAACGTGGAATCGAAGTTTCACTGTAATGACAATCAATTGTCTGCGATGAGTTTCATAAACTCATAATACTATAAATGAGTCTTTGATTAAAGGATTCTTCAACAAATAATAAATAATCATATTTTTTTACACTCCAATTTATTTTGTTATAATATGAACAGTGTTTTTCGATCACACATATCACTAAAGTAATGACAAAAAATACCTGAATTTCATATAATATAGTTCACCCCAGCAGTCTGGAAGCTTTTTGACAAACCACCCCAGTTTGAAAACAAACAATCTTTATTATCTTTTAATACCATCGTATTCCGTCGACAGCTATTCATAAAGATATTAAACCCTTATCTTTTACCTTATATTTATTTGTTCGATTTTTCGTTATTTGTTTATATTTATATTTATTTTATTTGGTTTTATAAGTTGCAATTATTTTTTTACGATAGAGAAGGCTGTATTTTTCAAGCTTTGTAGAGTAAAAGAAAGTATTATTGACCCTTTAATTTTCATTGATTGATAACGCGAAGATTTTCAGTCTGTAAAATATTTTCTAAAACATAATTGCAATATTTCATTTCGGTTCTGTGACGCTGTGGTCAACGTCATTGGCTCTCATAACAGATGCCATGGCTTCGACTCCGTGTACGAGTAGTGTTTTTCAGTCTGTGTTTCGACTTCTGCTTGAAGGCTCAAAAAGATTAAAAAAATCCAATCGGTCGTCAGGTACTAAAAAAAGGACGTAGCAACACTACTAACAATTAATCCAATCTTAGACTTTTCAATCCTACAACTATAATAAATTCTTCATAAAAAAAATAAAAAAAGTAACAAACAGTTATCGTACAAAACAACTTTTGTTAAGGTAATACCATTAAAAGACCATATTTCTACTTAAAAAGCGGATATAAATAAAAAACCAAAAAAAAATATCAAATTCGCTTACTGTATAATAAATAACCTAATTCAACTTTGAATAAATTTTAATTGCAAAATATTTAAGCCTGAGTCAGCATTAAGCCTATGTCAGCATGCCTTAAAGTGACAATTCGACTTAAAAAAAAGAGCATTCAGGACTTCTTCTCTAGTTTTAAAGCACACAAATTTTCCGAACGTGCGTTAGATAGTCTGTATGTAATATTGCCAATAAAAGAATTTTTTCATCCGGTACAAGTCGGCCATCATTGGCAACAAATAACGGCAACAAAAATATATTATCTATTAAGAAAAAATTTTCAATAAGCAAAGTGGTACGACTATTTTACATCGTAAATTACCTTACATGATTATGAAAATTGCCTAAGGTGATTTTATACGAATATAATATCATTCAACTTTAAAAAGCAAAGATTCTTAAAAAGTATTTTATTCAAATAACTTAATATATTTCCAAAACTAACTTGAAATATCTTGAGCCACAGTTTTGCGAAAATATAGGCATGCCAGGAAATATGAAGCGACGTCCAATATAAAGGCAACAAACCAGACGTTTTCAACCCTTAAAAGAGCAGATTGATCAATTAATTATCTTTAATAGTTTTTAAACGCTATAAGTTGGCCAATTAATTACGAAATCCTTTCCCCAGAGCTGTAACTAAATAAGTATGTGTTAATGAGGATGCTTGATGGGAGTTCAAAATCAAATTTGAGTCAATTGCGAAATTTCAAAAGTTTTGATTTTCGGCACCTTCAAATATATACGTAAATTACGGCTAAAAAATAGCAATGCATTTTAGTATAACATCATTTTCACATTGTTATTTTGTCACCGTGTCATAATGAAATTCTACAAAGTCAATCCCGATTATATTAATAATTTATGTTTAGCTTCTAGTTTAAGGGTATAAATATATATATATATATATATAATAGTTTTCTTAATAATAAAAATACATTTTTAGTAACACGGTGAAAAAATAGCAATGTATTTTAGTTCTACAAAATTATTTTTAACAAATATAGTTGATAGCTATTTCGGCTCACGCCATTTTTATTATTCACAACATTTTAGTACTTATTTCCACAATATATTTTTTTGATCAGGACCAGTTTCGCTCATCGCGAGCATTGTCAACTGATAGAATACAATTTACAAGCAAGTCTATTTATATAAAAAAAACAAAACATTTGATCTATGAATAGACTTTAGACAATAGTTCTGACGATGGCGTGAGCCGAAATTGCTATCAACTATATCGCTGAAATTTTGTAGAACTAAAACACATCGCATTTTTTTCACGGTGTTATAATGGATTTCTACCAAGTAAATACCAGTTTAACCAATAAAATAAATAGACTTGCTTGTAAATTGTATTTTATCAGGTGGTAATGCTCGCAATAGGCGAAACTAGTCCTTATAAAAAAATACATTGTGGAAATAAGTAATAAAAAATGTGTTTTTATTGTTTGAAATATCATGTCTTTCCATCAAAAAGTGACAGTTAACACCTTAAATAGACATTAATTAATAAAAGATATGCACATGGCGAATTGCGTCCACTGTTTACGAACGTGATGGAATACAATCATAAAATTTTGATCGTTGCATTTGTTTTTTATGCAATTTTATGCAATAATTCCTGTGTAAAATATGGGTCAGTAATGGTCAAAATTCGATACGCATTGAACGTTTGTTTCAAGAAAAATTAATCACGACTTAAATATTTATTCAAACGATCCTGTATTCCCTTAAAATTGATAATCGTGTTCTTTCTCGTTTCCAATTTGTTTCGTTAGTTTTAAATGTCTTGTTTACGTCATTACAAAATTTTTCCAATATACATTTATACCAGACTTTAAGTTAACGATATGCAAGAGTAACCGATTTAAAAACAACACGTTTTAATATAAAAAAGTAAAATATGTCGAGATATTATATGTGAAACCGAGTCTTTGTTTTAAAGTCCCTGCTATAAGGCGATTGCGGGTGTCTCCCTTAGCCACCCTTAACAATTTTCCTTGAGCGAGGAATGCGATAGGAATTCCCCGTTTCAATCTTTTACATGAAGAAAGATTGCAGTCTGGAAGATTGGATAAGAATGGCAAGTACCGCAGATTGAAGCGGGAAGAATTCCAAATATTTATGAACGGGATATTATCAAGTAATTATAATTTATCGATTAATTTGGATAACGTAACATATCAAATAATTTTAGTCTATCACATCATAAGAAATTAAAATATTTAAATTAAATGTCAAAATTTACTGTCCAAATTAATTTAACTGTTCGTTAGTCTCCAAATGAAGAGAATATTGGTCGAATTTATAGCACTAACAATTGACAGAATAATTAACATAGATTCATCGATAAAAGTGGATAAAATTTCATATCATCTTTGAGTTAAGGTGCTTAATTTATTGACTGAATTGGCATTCACTTGGTAGAACTCCATTATAACACAGTGAAAAAATAGCAATGTATTTTAGTTCTACAAAACTATGTTTAACAAATATAGTTGATGGCTATTTCGGCTCACGCAATCGTGAGCGTGTGCTTCATTTATAATTGTATTATTCTATAGCTTTTGCAGTTTTTCTCATACTTACCGAAACAAAAGTAACATTAAGAAAGCTCGCCAATTCTGCAAACAATTCATTATTCAATCTGAGTGACTTACAATCAATTCCGCCTTTACTAAGTTAAGAAATTAAATTTCAATTGTTAGAACTTTGCACGATTCCACATGCTTTGTCACTAACGACTCGAGTTTCGCCTTTCGGCATCATCAGGTGAAACCCGGGTCGTTAGTGACATATGTCATGTTAGTGATAATGTTATATTGCTAAATTTGACTCGTTATAATTTTTTACGATTCCACATGTTTTGTAACTAACGACCCGGTTTTCGCCTTTCAGCATCTTCAGGCGTCAATTATGTCTCATCCGTGTGATAGAATGCCTGAAAATGCCGAAAGGCGAGACCCGGGTCGTTAGTGACAAAACATGTGGAAACATATAAAGTTGTAACAATTCAAAAGATAATATTATACATACGATATTATCAAGCAATTTAGTTCGCCCGCCATATTGCCGATCGCCTTTTTTTATACGAATGTAACGTGTAATATTTTGTGCAATATAACATATAATATACAATAAACTGTTTGCATACTTTACAACCGAGATTAATTTCGCGCCAAGACAAATTTGCCGCATGTATATTTTTTTATCGCCATATCTTCACAGAGGGAAATATATCACGGAGCTCCCACCTACACACATAATGACCTCGAATGTGTGAAAATCTTAAAGATATTCTCGAGCGCAAAAGCCACCCCCCCCCCCCTCACAATTTATCATTCCCATTTTAATATAACACAATCGTCCATAAATTCTTGTCTTTTCATTATGCCAACCGCCAGCGTGGAGGGGATACATTTATCAGAATTCTTCCCAGGTTCTACAGCCACGGAAAATCTCCTATGACAGTCTAGCGAGAGCTTTTTGATTCGCTTCTCTCATTTCCCTGTACCAAAAATTATAGAGTACACTATAATTACATTCGAATTTATTTATAAATCAAATATTGACGCTCAAAGATATTAAGAAATAGTCACTTTTAATGAAAACATAGCCGTCATTTCATGATGGAAAGGTATGATATTTTAAATAGTAAATTAAACATTTTTTAGTAATTATTTCGACAATATATTTTATGATCAGGACCGGTTTCGCACGTCGCGAGCGTTATAAACTGATAGGATACAATTTACATGCTCGCGGTTATCGAAACCGGTAAATAAATAAGAACTAAAAAAATGTAACACGGTGAAAAAAATAGCTATGTATTTTAGTTCTACAAAATTATTTTTAAAAAAATATTGTTGATAGCTATTTCGGCTCACCATCGTAGCCTAAAAACTATCAACTATATTTTTTTTAAAATAATTTTGTAGAACTAAAATACATTGCTATTTTTTTCACCGTGTTATAATGGAGTTCTACCAAGTGAATGCCAGTTCAATCAATAACATAAAAAAATGTACATTTATTATATTGTAACAGGGTGAAAAAAATACCAATTTATTTTATTTTAAATAGTAAATTTTGTAGAATTAAAATAAATTTCTTTTAATGGTTTAACTATCACTCCTTGATGGAAAGGCATGATAATTTAAACAATAAAAACAAATTTTTTTAATACTTATTTCCACACTATATTTTTTCATCAGGACCGGTTTCGCTTATCGCGAGCATTATCAACTGATCTGTTAATTCAAATATTTTGTATAAATAGATTTGTTTGTGAATTGTTTTCTATCAGTCAATAATGTTCGCGATTAGCGAAACCAGTCATGATCAAGAAATATATTGTGGTTCTAAGTAGTGAAAAAATGTGTTTTTATTTTATAAAATATCATGCCTTTCCATCAAGAAGTGACAGTTAACACCTTAAAAGCGATTTATTTTAGTTCTACAAATTTATAAGGTATACAGTTGATAGTTATTTCGGCTTACGCATTCATCAAAACTATCAAGTTTGTTATATAAAAAAAAACAGAAATACTCGTTGAAAACATAATACTTGGTATTGTAAGACCGTAGCGTTAATCAAACAAAAAAAATACTAGTAATCGAAAGCCTTAAAGATTTTTTACAAAATACCTAAATATTATATTCAAAGTACCTTTATTAAATTGATAATTTTATTTGATGGATATCTGAAGAAAACACGCGACCTCCAAGCAAACCTTTGATTATTATTTATGAATCTACTCAAATTATTCCTGCCTACCTTCCTTCCAGCAAGTCATTGATTGATGTACAAAGCCGCAACTGAAATATTATCATTTCTAATATTATATTCAACAAATTGATTTATGGCCCGGGGATGTTTGTCTCAATCAACCGCATTGATTTTGTATGAGGCTGATATTTAGGTGCGTCAATAAATCGGCAAACCCTGACTTAACCTCTCCATTGGAATCACGTCACTTATAAATACCGAATTATTTCCGGCTATTCATCAATCACTGATGTATCTTGGGAAGGAACGGTCGAAATTGTATCTCACAAATGGTGTCGAATGTCAATTATTGACGGGAAAACATTAATAAATATAAATGTTACTCCACTGCCGGTTTTGCTGAGCAATTAAGAGAATTATCTAATAAATCACGTGGGCATCTTTCTTCATATTCTCAGAATTGATAAATAAAAATAATATATGAAACTGTAACATAACAAATAACCTTTAATTGATTAAAAACTCAACAAATGTTTTCTTTTAAATAATAAAAACACAAATTTTAATAGTTACAAGTTTGTACGATTCCACTTATTTTGTCACTAACGACCCAGATTTCTCCTTTCGGCATCTTCAGGCATTCTATCACAAGGATGCAACAGAACTGAGCTTCTGAAGATACCGAAAGGCGAAAACCGGGTCGTTAGAGACAAAACATGTGGAATCGTATAAAGTTGAAACAAAGTTGAAGATAAAAGGCAATTCAAAACATGTTCGTACAAAGTTGTAACAATTCAAATTTGATATTGAAATTCCAATTGATTCATTGAGAATCATTGAAATTCACAATCATTGAGAATTGTGAAAATCTGAATTAACACAGAAAAAAATAATTATGTAACGTTTTCAGTTCATAGAAACAAATTGTTGATGAATTGGCATTTACTTGGTGGAACTCTATTATAACCCGGTGAAAAAATGATGGTTTTGATGAAGGCGTAAGCCGGAATAGCTATCAATTATATATCTTATAACTTTTTTGAAACTAAAATACATTGCTATTTTTGCAGTTCCATTAATTAAATGCCAATGCAATCAACAAATTTAAATTGCTACTTTTTTTCACAGTAAATCAATAATTAATCGCATTTTATATTAGTTTTTTTAAATACTCTAAATTATCTGGATGACATCGAACATGTTTGGGCGAAAAACTAGCATTGTGTTATTTGTAGAAAAAAGCTCATTTTTCCGAGTTCTCGCAAAACACAGAAATACATAATAATTATTCAAATGAAAACAAAATGTGCAGAATGAAAATTTATACAATGTCGTTTTGATATGGTTTTGGTTTACATTACATAAATTGTTCACCAATGATTTCATTATTAATGTTTCTGAAAAGAGATTTTCTTTTTCTTTTTTTTTTCTAGACGTCGAAAAAACGTGATTTCTTGATTTTAATTTTGACAAAAAGAATTAAGTCAATATAACATATAGTACAAAAATATCAATAAGAAAACTCTTTTAAAAAAAAGTTTTTTTTTTATTTACTTTTTTTAATATCAAAAACTGTAATATTTCAACTATTTTATTTCAGAGCCTTAGCTTCGTTTTTTCATTTTTAAATATAGCGTATCCCTCACATACCGTGATCCGTACAATGACATAAAAAAAGGTAAATATCCTGAGAAAAAGTTTTCCCAAAATATAATATTTTCCCCTACGAATGCTTCATCATTATTTTTCTTCATTTTACGAAAATTTTCGGAAAAATATTCATTTTTCCGATACGGAATAAAATAAGCCATAAACGACAAAGTTTTGTGGACCCACCGTCGTCGACAACAAATAAATGTTCTCAATAGAAAATATATATATAATATTTTTTTTAAAATAGTGAAGTATTTTCGCTTTCTCTAGTCAGAACGATTTATAAACATAACTTAGCTTAGCTTTTTAAAATATTTTAATTTACTTTGCGATATCAATAGAATATGCTTCATTGAATGTGTTAATTTATTGCACAAAAAAATACAAAGAAGGAAAAAATTGTACATTTAAACAGAGTCAAATTAAGTTCAATATCTCTATTAAGCGAGCGGTAAACCTTTATGAATTTCCCTTGTTATCTATCTTGCGTAAGATTATTTCAATCTGTTAACAATCTGACAAATATCTTCACAGTTGTTCATTTAATTTTAATACAACTCGCAAATATGTAAGGTCGGCCGCAAACAAACTAATCGTGTTCCATTATTGCGGACATTTCAATATATACTAGAAGAAGATGCCAAAAGGCGAAACCCGGGTTGTTAGTGACAAATCATGTGGAGTATACAAAAACTTAAGAAATATGTTATTTATAATGATCTGCCAAATTTTGTTTTATATTATATTATACATATGTCAACCCTTAGACCGATAACTGACTCTCATATATTTCCTGTAATTGAAAATCTTCCATTATTAGTCTTTATTTTCCACTAGAGCGTGTCTTTAAAAAAATCCAATAATAAACCCATTTCCGAGAAAATTTTTCCGGTGTATGTCAAACAGAAAAGACTCTTGGGAGAGGCGCCGCTAATCACATTTTCCCTCAAATCGAATTCATAACATTGTCTCGTGTTTTATTCCGTTGAGGGATGATTTATCTTGAACGTATGTTTTTTGAAAATACATTTTATATACTTAATGCAAATCTCTTCAATTCTCTTGAATGTGAAAAACATTCGTTTCCATGGGGAAATTCAAATTAAAAGTATATATCATATATAAATAAAATGAAAGCTTCGTTTCTTATTTTTTTGGTATTTTTTATTGAATTTGCATTTATTATAAATTTATTATAAAAAATAATATATCTATATATATATATATATACAACTCCTTCTCTTCTCTCTGTTTATTCTTTTTTAATCACCTCTCAGACGTTAACTGTCACTTTTCCGTGGAAAGACATGACAATGTATTAAAGAATAAAAACAAATTCCAATTATGAGAAATTTGAAAATTGTGGCAAAAGTGCAGACTCAGTATCAGTGTAATAGAAAGCTTGAAGATGCCGAAAGGCGAAACCCAGTTCGTCAGTGATAAAACATATAAAATAGCGCAAAGTTTCAACACTTTAAATTTTATATTAAAATTTCATCAAGCACCTTCAGTCGATATCATAAATTATTAATAAAAACAAATTTTTAACTGATAATCATTTTGATAATGCTTGCGATAAGCAAACCCAATCTTGATAAAAAAATATTTTTTTATTATTGAAAAGAAAAGCAATGGTGAACGTTTTAAAATTTATCCATACAGCTCTGCATTGGGCCAGGAAAATAGGGAAAGAAAATCTTTTATCAGCGAGTTATAGAGGTGAAACTACCAACATGTTGGAAAAATAGCAATGTATTTTAGTTCTTCCAAAAATTCATATTACGTCTTCATTAGTTGCTCTGATGAAGGCGTAAGCCGATGTAGCTATCAACTATATCTTATAAATTTTATAATCACAATTTTTCCACCGTGTTATAATAGAGTTCTGCCAAGTAAATGCAAATTCGATAAACTAACTTGCTATTGAGATGCACTTTTTGTATCTTTACTATTTAATTTATTTTTATCGAGTCATGTTTTATTTATATTACATGTACATTATTTCATATTCAACGATTTCAGTCTGCAATAATTTACAACTCCACTCTATGGGATTATGCCAGGAAATCAATCATATTTAATCGATGTTAACGCTTTTTACTTCCTGAAAAACATGTCCCGTAATACTCGATCATTGCTATTTGCATTTATTTTCTACGTAAAATAGCGAATGACTTGCATCTTCTCGCTGCATTCAGGCAACATAGATGCATTTATTCCACTCGGCTGAGTTTATAAACACGATAACTCTTCAACACGACTTCAATATTGCAAGTTACTTGCCATCAAGTGTAATCAGATACAACATTCGTTTAAAAAAACTATAAACATATTTCTCGTCCACATTAAAATAAATTACCGCAATGTTAGATGCCGATTTGTTTGTTCGCAACCGTGACTATCATTATTAATTTAGATATTTTTATTCATTTAATTGGCATTTATTTGATAGAACTCCATTAGTGTTTACATCTTTTTAATAAAGGTCGCAAGACGACGGCTTTAGAACAGCTGGAAATCAATAGATATCAATTACCACAAAAAATTCTTGACGAACAAACTAATATATGTTCTTCGCCGCTCCTCAAGCCATTACTAGGGGCTGGGTCGTTTCCGTAATAAACTGTCCCCATCCAATAAACCTTTTCCGTGCAATATGTATGCTTATTAATATAGCGGCCTTTTTAGTTTCATTTAATTTTTTTTTTTAATTTTAATTGTATTGCTAGCAGAAAATAAGCTAAGTCGTTAAAACAGGAGAGAAGATGTATTATGTACCTTTTCTAAACAACTATACATATAGATAAGCAAATTTTCGTTTAATTACAGTCCTGACGATGGCGTGAGCCGAAACAGCTCAAACAGTGTTATTATGGAGTTCTACCAAGTAAATGCCAATACAATCAATATATCAATAAGATCTTTTGTATTAGATGAATAAACAATGCGATAATTTTTAAATTATGCTCTCATTTGAGTGTCTTAAAGATATTTAGCTACCAAGATATAGAATTTTGTAAAAAAAATTGTAGAACTAAAATACATTGCTATTTTTTCACCGTGGTAAATTGCATAATTTAACAAAATTAAAATCTATGATTTTGACTGAAGGTCGATGAAATTTGAATTGTTGAAACTTTGTGCGATTCCACATGTTTTGTCACTTACGACTCGAAAGTCAATTCTATTACATCCGTGTGATAGAATACCTTAAGATGCTAAAAGGCGAAACCCTGGCCATTAATAACATGTGGAATCATACAAATTTTTAATAATTCAAATTTAAAATTAAAATCCTTACGTTCAAGAAAAGTAAATCTTATAACACGGTGAAAAAATAGCAATGTATTTTAGTTCCCCAATATTTTTTTAAGATATAATGTAATAAGTGTTTCTAATGGAGTTCTACGAAGTGAATGCCAATTCAATCAATAAAGTGAATCTTATCTTACCGTGTAAGGTATAATTTGTCAAATCTTCAAGAAGCAACGTCACTTGATCCATCTACTGGTGAAATACATCTAATGCTTATCTCTGCAGTCTCAGCGGCGCCATAAATATACAGAGGCTAGGGACCCTCGCTACTTTTGACAATCAATCTACGTCACAGGAAGGGCTCGTCCCACGTGACACGTGGCACGTACCGTAACACGTGGAGCGAATGACAATAAGATCATCTATGTCACTTTGCGTAAACTATCACTAAATAAAACTGTGTGTGCATCCAAAAATAGTTCACTCTTTCTAGCTCTTCAGTGATAATGTTTCAATTAGGTTTTATTGCAATTTTCTGTGTGTGTGTTTTTTTTTTTAATTTGGTCGGATCCGTGGTACAGTGGTCAACGTTGTTGGTTTCCGTGATAAATTTCAACAGCTTGAAGACCATTAAGAGCAGCATCTTTTTCAATTATTTATGTTAGAAATATCCAAAAACTCTTTTTCACCTATCCGGTACTAATAAACAATGACTAGAGGTAGAGCAGTTACCTTCCTAGTCCTATGCTACCCCCGGTCTTTTCTATCTCTAGCCTTCTAAATAAGTAAGAAACTATTTATTTATTTGGTAAATACAAGACAAAAACCAAATGGCAGCTAAAACATTTATAATAATATTGATCTAATACTAATTAGCACAACTGACTATGATAATTTGTGCGTCAGTTCAGTTGCATCCATGGGATAGAATGCCTGAGATACCGAAAGGCGAAATACGGGTTGTTAGTGACAAACATGCAGAATCGTACAAAGTTATAACAATTCAAATTCAATAACTATTTAGGTCTATTATACCTGCATTCTTGTAATTTATTTATTTATTCATATATACACGTTAAAAAAATTACAAACGACGAGTTTACTGCTTTTGCGGCATCAAAATATTCAAACATTTAATGTTGGAAATTAACAACAAAACAAAAATTAAAAATAGCCGGAATGTCAAAGAAAACTCATGAAAAATCAAGCAATTGTATTCGCTTGAACTTAATTTTGTCCAAATGGAATATTTCGACATCCAAAGCAATACTGTTGAACATTTTTATTGCTCTAACTTTTGGCATACCTATTGGCAGACTGGTTCTACACTTTAGAAGAACACACAATTCATGTCCACGATATCTGTAAGAATCATTCGGAACATATAATTTGATATTGTTAAGGATGGCAGAATTCTCATTTTGGCCTCGAATGAGTCGAAAGATATATGTTAAGACATCTTAATTCGTAACATATTGTAGAAATAAGTACTTCAAATGGTGTGCTTTATTATTTTAAGAAAATCGTAACAAGCAATTGAAAATTAATCAATGAATAAACAATATAATAACATACTAATTGCTCATTTTTTTCATATAAAGTTTATAAAATAAAACAAATAGTTGAACAACAATCGTAGTTTTTTATTTAGAACGAATAAATATATAATGAAATAATTTTCTTACATTTTGAAACACGGTGGATAATATTGTTTATAATTTGGAAAATATTATACATACTGTCACTTTTTGCTAACGTCACGAGGTTTTTGATGGCATAGACACGTCGGAAAATGCGTCACGGGAAATTCCGCTTCGTCGTACTATTAGAAGCACAATATTTTATTCTTCGGGTAAAATATTAAAAATTATTTAATGAAACGTTTTCGAGCAATGTCAAACTCAACATAATGTTTCCATTTAATTTTTATCAATTCATAATTTAGAAACAGATTACTTTCAGTTACTTACTTAAAAGTGAGTTGATTTTTTTATTGCCAGGTATTTTCAATTAATAAGTTTCTAAGATTATAAGTTTGTTAAGAAAATATCATATTTTTTCGACGGGTGACTTAAAATATTGCAGTGAGTAATTCAATTACCAACGGGTAGTAGATTGACGACCACTGATTTACGTCATAAAAATGACAAATAACAAGACTTTTACAACGAAGAAACGATGATATTGGAAAATGAAACAAAAGTTAACTAGGATACTAAAAGGTAAATACCAGTTAGTCGAAATTTTCTTTAATACGTTAAAAAATAGTATTCGTTTGAACTCACTCTCACCCACAAAGATATGTCGATACCCGAAGTAATACTGTTGAGCATTGTTTATGCTCTTACTTCTAACAGACTGATTTTATGCTTAAGATCATGGTTTCTCAACTGGTGGTCCGAGGACCACTGGTAATTCGTGAAGATTTTTAAGTGGTCCGCGAAGATTTTTGGATAAGCTGAAACAATTGAATTTCATGTTGTAGTTTTTTGTTACTGTCTATTTTAATATACTTAAATATTATTATATTAACCAGTATACGCTGTTGCAAAATTAATTTAATTGTTTTTTGGATTTTTTTGGTTGTCCGCGGATGGAAAACGGTTGAGAAACTATGCCTTAGACGAACAAACGATTTTTCAAAATGTATTTGTAATATACAATTCGATTTTATCAAACATTATAGAATTCTTGTTTTACCTCGTATAAGTCGAAAGAAATATACTGGAACGCATATTTTACTTTTTTTCCAAACTATTAAAACAGTTGGTTAAAGCTACGGGTATTATCCATATACTTTTCAGTAAAGAAGTCTCAAAAATTTCTTCTGAACCTCTTCTACTATGAAGGCATATTTCAAATTCCTTGGGGTTCAAACAGTAGACCTACTGTCATGTAATGTAATTCGTTCTTAGGCATAATATAATACATTCTTTTCTTAAACAGTACACAAAGCTAAGCTTTAAGTCATAGATTTCGGATACCAAAAAGCTATCAACAACCATATATAAAATTTTGTAAAATGAAATACTTTGTTATTGTGAACTTATGGAAAAATAAAGCCTACTTAACCATTTTCCGATGTTGAATCCTCAACTTTTCATCCGCTATTTTCGGGGTAGATAATATATTATATTTTTATTACTTCCATAGGTCTTTTGTCAGCAGCTGCGAAATCGAAATTGATTTGTCAGATTCCAGATGTTTACTGGAGACATTTCATTCAATTCATTTTACACGCTCAAATTTTACACACATATTGAAAATAAAGTTACTTTCTACCACCCTACTATAATACATCAATCGAATTATTGATTGCATCACTCCGAGTATGCCTAAGTACGTTTTTCACGGTGTGATATTAATTTGTATTTAATACACGAATTGAAAATTTACGTCTAATTCCTGAAATTTCTGCTACCCTTATGGAGTGCCTTGCTGTTAATATTTTAAATTCGTGCCCTGTGGCTAAGGGTTCGAGTTTTCTGCAGGTAATTTACATCGAATTTATGTCTTTTCATGTATGCTAAGTAGAAATTGGCTGGGGGGTTGAAGAGACTCGCATAAACCCCTTTCTAAGTTTGCCTTCGACCGGCGAGTAGCTTGTTTGACTTAAAATATGACTAATTTTTGTTATCGGTTGAAAATGCTGTTGATGTCATTCCAATTCCACATGTTTTTCAAGCAATTCAGTCCACATGATAATAAATCACTAAAGCTAAGTAAATAGGGAGGACAGATTTTATGTTCTTTTAAAAACAACACTGTATGGCTAAAAAATCGACTGGTGTAGCACAGTATCGGGTGGAAAAGGAGTAAAATCATTTTTTTTTACTACAATAGTATTAAGTTATCGAACACTACGAGTAAAGGTGGAAAAACTAGCTTTCAATTAAATATAGCCTGATTTTTTCCAATAACCTTTGTTTGTTTGTTTAAGACCAACACTGGTGATATATTTTTTTGAAATATTCAATGTTTGACTCAGCAAAAAATGGGTTAAAACTGACTATTTGGGTGCCCATGCTTACATTGCTTATAAAAATGCATAAATATACCGAAAGGCAAACCCTTGATTATGAGCGACGAAGTATTCAGATTTGAATTGTTACAACTTTGTACGATTCCACATATTTTGTCACTAGCGACCCGGGTTTAGCCTTTCGGCATCTTCAGGGATTCCATCACACGGATGCAACAGAAATTTGTTGTAAAACCCTGTCAAAAATGACTCATTTATAAGATCGTGCAATTTACTACTTGCCTTGGGGTAAGTGTTTTCCTGTAATTAATAGCTTTGGTATATAGACGATGCCAACTGTTTATTTAACGTCAGTTCTGTTGTATCAGTGTGATGGAATGCCTGAAGATGTCGAAAGGCGAAACCCGGGTCATTAGTGAAAAACATGTGTAATCGTACAAACTTGTAACAATTCAAATTTGATTTTCAAACTCCATCAAGAACCTTCAGTCGTTTCATAAATGAACTTAAATACGTTGCTATTTTTTCACCGTGTTACTAAAAACGTGTTTTTATAATTTAAAAATAAAATTTAAATAAAATCCGAAAAGAAAAATTTTATATCACAAAAATGCCGTTTACTGCTAACATAATAAAGTTTTTAGCATCTCCATCCTTAATATCAAACTTGTTTTGTATTGAAAATTTATAGTAGCTATCGAGTTTTCACGATTCAAATTAGGTATTGAAATTCCATCAAACGCCTATAACAATGTCGCTAAATATCGCGATGAACAACTCGCAAAGGACACAAAATTACGACAAATTATAGCAAAAAAGCCCCTTATTTGATTAATGTGCGCAACAAATTCGACAATCTACTATGCGGGTGTTTTTCTAACCCATATTAGCAAATCGCCTGAAGCGCGGTCTATTTAAAATTAATTCTCACAAATATTGCCTGTTCAAAATTGAGTTATTTCCAAGGAAAGAGGGCTAATTAATTGGCTGGGAGCATTATTAATTAAAACAAATTTGCTTTTAATTAATTCGTCCGCGTTAACACAACACGAATCAAAGTGCGTCATCATAGCTGCGTAGAAATTAATCTCTCAACGTTTTAATCTTAATACAGAATTATGTTTCCTAGTTCCACATCATACAACATAAATGTTTGTGTATTATTTATTCATATGGGAAAAACGGAGCAAAACCCTAGCAATCAGCTCTCTTCGACAGAATTAAAATTGAAATCAAATTTGAATCGTTGCAACTTTGTACAATTCCACATGTTTTGTCACTAACTACCTGGGTTTCGCCTTTAACATCTTCAGGCTCTCCATCACACGGGTTCCACGGAACTGACGCACAATACACAGTAAGAATCGTCTATGTCCCAAAGGTATTAATTACAGGAAAACACATACCCAAGGCAAGCAGTAAATTGTAGCTAAAACAAATTAAATAATAATAATCTAAAAATAATTGACACAATTCCATTGATTGAATTGGCATTTACTTGGTAGAACTCCATTATAACACGGTGAAAAAATAGCAATGTATTTTAGTTTTACAATTTTTTTTATATAGTTGATAGCCATCTCGGCTCCCGCCATCGTCAAAACTAGTACAGACGTTATGTCGCTGGCGTGAGCCGAAATGAATATCAACTGTATCTTAAAAAAAAATTGCTAAAATACATTGCTATTTTTTCACCGTGTTAACACGATTGCTTGTGATAATTTGAATTAACGATCTTGTTAATGAGTCATTCTTGAAAGGGTTTTACAACAAATATTAATCAACTAACATTAAAATATTTATCGGTTTTTTTATATAGAGATACCCACTTACTTCAATCTGGCAAGTAACGATCAAACAACTTTGGTATATAGACGATGGTAACTGTTTATTTTGCGTCGCGTCACGTTACGTTCCGCGTGATGGAACGCCTGAAGATGCCGAAACGCTAAACCTGTGCCGTTAGTTACAAAACATCTGGAATCGTACAAAGCTGTAACAATTCAAATTTGATATTAAATTCAATCAAGCAACTTCAGTCGATATCATAAATTATAAAATCGAAATATTTAAAACTCTTTACTCTTTTCATCATAATTGCAAAGGTTTTATTGGTAAAATTATTTAATAACTCGAGTCGACACAGCCTGAAAATTTACTCCCGAGAATTCCAAAGTTTTTTGCTGTTTCGATTTTCAAGAATTTTCAAAATATTAACCCTTGCTCGAGACCCAATATCAATTAATCAATATAAACTCATTTAACACGCAGTTTATATTATATATATACATACATTTAATAATGTATTTAGCTTATCAAATATTTTTCAGTTGTTTCAATACATGTTATATTTCTGTTTTCCATGAATTATTTAATTGCTTGCATTTTTTTACTATGATTCAAACCAAATCTCTAGTGCTGAGAATTCCCGGGACTTTTCAAAAGCTGTGTATCGTTTTTCACGATTCAAAAAACGCATAGAATATCCATAATCAAGACAATCGTATTTCACGGAATATTAAATTGAGTTAGAAAAAGCGTATTTTTAAGGGCGTGTTGTATTTAAATTCTTGTTGGCGACAGAAGAGTGTAATCGCTGCAGAGATGAGCAATCCACAGTGATGCCAATTCATGTAACATAATATTAATTTAATTCTTTTAAATTTACATGTCACTTGTTGGTTAAATTTCATATAATTTTATTGACAGTACTAAAAATTTATTTAAAACATAATGCATATCTATTTAGACTTGACAGTGAACGCCTTTAACGGTCATCAAATCGTGATATTAATACAACTTTGAATTAAATGTATTGATTTTTTGATTATACGGAATCATCAAAGTTCCTTGCAAAGATTTATGTAAAGTTATTTAATTAATGTCGGCTGGAAGAAGTCCTCTCTGTTTTTGATAAAATTAAATTGTGGAAATTGTGCTAAACAATATAACTCATTTTTTTGTATAAATTGTAAATCACAAAAATACATTTACTACTAACATAATAAAGTTTTTAGCGTCTTTATATTTAATATCAAACTTGTGTTGTACTGAAAATTTATAGTAGCTATGAATTTAATATTTTCCTAGACGTCCATTGCTTATTATTCATTTATTCGATAAAATGCATCGACCTTTCTTTCCTATCTCCTTTTCTTATTTAAATGGCGCTATTTACAATTCACTGTGATACATATGTGTACATTTGTTAAACTATATTTTTGAGGCGTGTTGTTCTTGGAAGCTCGCTAGTATGGCAATATCAAAGCTCACCTCACATTTTAAATAAACAAAAGATTCTACGTATCTCAACACGGATGGGCTTCCAGACAGAAAGCTGTTACGAGCATGCGTTCTCAAACATTTTCAATACAATTTATTATTAATTATATTTATCGTATATAAATGCAAACACACGAATGAAAAATCGATTCATGAATTAATTAATGATATCGATTGAATGTGCTTTATGAAATTTCAACATCAAATTTGGATTGTTGAAACTTTGTACGATTTAGTACGACACGGTGAAAAAATAGCAATGTATTTTATTTCTACAACATTTTTATAAGATAAAGTTGATAGCTATTTCGACTTACCATCGTCGGAAATAGTAGTTCCTACGATGAACTAGATAGTTTCGAAGATGGCGTGAGCCGAAATAGCTATCAACTATATCTTATAAAAAAATTTAGAGCTAAAATACTTTGCAATTTTTTCACCGTGTTATAATGGAGTTCTACCAAGTAAATGCCAATTCAATCAATAAATTTGTACGATTTCATATTCTTTTCATCACTAACGACGCGGGTTGCGACTTTCTGCATTTTCAGGCATTATATCACACGGATACAACGGTACCGATACACAATAAACAGTAAGCAAAGAAAAACACAGTCCTCGAGGCTAAGATCCAAACCTAATATAATATAATATATATATAGCTTTCCGTCAAGTGGCGGTTAGCATTGTTAGATTGATTGAATTGGCATTTATTTACCTGGCAGAACTTCATTATAACATTATAAAAAAATCGCGATGTTTTTTATAGTTCCATAAAATTTATAAGATATAGTTGATAACTCTTTCGGCTTATGCTGTGTTTGGCATCTTCAAGCATTCTATTACATAGATGCAACATAACTGACCTGGAGATGTCAAAATGTGAAAACCGAATCGTTAGTGATAAAGCAAGTAAAACTGTACAAAGTTTTGAAAAAATTAAATATGATTCTTTAATTAGTTTTTATAGGCTAAAATTAATGACATTTAATTTCAAAATACACAATGTTTAGCAGTATTCTCACAAACTTAATATTTTAATGATCAAGATTGGTTACGCTCCTCGCAAACATTATCAACTAATATGATTAAATTACTTTAAAGATTATCATATATAGCCGTTTAAACATGAAATGATAATAAACGCCCTAAATATAGGAGAGTCATTTCAGTTTTATTAACTTTTTCAGACGGGACAAACGTTTGTATTGTGTTAAGTTTATATAGTAAAATCAGTTATACTCATGGCAAATATGATTATAACACTTGCGATGAGCGAAACCGATACTAATCTTAAAAATATAAAATTGTCTAAATAGGGTTTAACATTGTGTTTTATTGATTAAATATATTGAGTTTCAAACTTGATAGCTTTATCACTAACTAAGTAATTAATAATAGAACATTTATTTTAAAACCCTTTTCAGATTCAGTGAAATATAAAATAATATTCAAAAATTAATACACACAAATTATGCAAATGAATCAAATTGTTTTTTTAATATGTTGTTGAAGAGAAATTCAATTTCGTAGGTAGTGTGTGTATAACGAAACCAAGAAGATATGATTTGCATTTTGTTAAAAAATAGCATTAAATATTTCGAGTAATGTTTATATAATAATTGAGATGAGTAAAGGTCAGAGTTAGGGCTGCAAGGTCAGAATCGGAGTCGTAGAGTCGCGTTGTTTAAGCTGGAGTTGGAGTAGTGAAAAACGACTATTTTTTCGATTTGATAGTTTTGAAGAATATCTCAGTGAACAATTTGTCGTAATGATTGATTGATTTATTTATAATTACACGGTACAAAACTTACAAATTATCAATTCATTGCTTTTGCACCGTAACATATTAAAATATAAAAATTCAACAAATACACAGTAAAACAATCAATAAGGATTGCAAAAAAAGTCAACCACGTAAGCACATGAAATGTCTACTTTAACTGAAAAAATAGCATTCGTAAGAACTCACTTTCGTCCACATAAAATTCGTCAACACCCGAAGCAATACTGTTGAACATTGTTAATTTAACTTACCATTGGCATCCCCATTAGCAGACTGGTTCTACACTTTGGAAGAACGAACAAATTATGTACACGATTTCTTAAAAAACCGTCCGGAACATACAAAAAATTGATCTTTAATTTAATCGTGTCGTGTTGTTGGGCAATGCCGGAATGATGTTTTTGGTTAATATAGAATTTTTCACTTTTAAGGTGTTAACTGTCACTTCTTGATGGAAAGGCATGATATTTTAAATAATAAAAACACATTTTTTTAGTACCTATTTCCACAATATATTTTTTTGATCAGGACCGGCTCATCGCGAGCTTTATCAACTGAATCGAATTTGTGTTTTTCTTTTTTTTCATACATATTATTTATTGTGTAAATATTAATTAAAATTGTATTTTTATAATTTAAATATAATACAAGGTTGTGGGGTCGGTGTCGTTAAAAGCAAGCGACTTCAACTAATTTTTCAACCAGCCAATTTAAAAAAAAATTGTCGATGTATAATTTCCAAATTGGTTTGGTTGATCTTTAATTTAACAATGCACATAAATAGGAAAATCTACGATACCACAGCTCCGATCGGAACAAATTATTGTATAATAATTAATCATTCCAGAAAGAGCAAAGTTTGGGAAGTATTTCGATTTCCCTTACGGTACAAACCATGAGTATGTAGTCTGACTTTTGAAGTCTTTTTCTATTGGCTCTCGTTAAGATATTTACATTCTGAACTCCTCGGCAAGGATAATCCTTTTGCTGAAGGGAAAATTCCTTTTCAATTCTTCAACCCCAAGGTATTGTGATATGAAATAAATTAGCTTTCGAATTCAATAAAAAATAATATGCGCTGGAAAAATATCGAAGCATGAAAATAGCTTAGTTTATAAAATAAATGTATTCCGAACGTAGGCAAACAAATTCAATTTTTTTCCACGTCTTTATTATTTTTCGATAAATCATCGGTACATTAAACAGCTTAGGGTTTAGTTTATTATGGTTTTTTGATCAAATTGGCAGTTTATATATTAGACCTCCAAAAAACTATGTATATAAATCCGCTATATTGCTAAAATGCCTAGACAGTTCTAACGATCAAGTGGTACGAAAACATTTTCCTTTTAAAGTGTTTTGGTTGATAAATTTCTGTTCAAAAAAAAAAAAAAAGAAGTCACTTCACACAGTATGTTAAGAAAAACATTATATTATAATTGACGTTATCTACCAAGTTTTCTTGATGAAATTCCAATATCAAATTTGAATTTTCTGTCACTCTCGAACCCGGTTTCGCCTTTCGATATCTTCAGGCATTCAATCACACGGATGTAATATAACCGACAAAACTAAACTGAATATATATTTGTAAACTGTCAGCTGTTGCATCCTTGTGAGAGAATACCTAAAGACGGGAATAAAAGAAGAAACCCACGTGAGTGATAAAATATGTGAAAATGTACACAGTTTTAATAATTGAAATTTAAACATCAAATTACTTACGAATCCTCAATAAAAGCATTTATCGATTTCGATCTGCTCAATTATAAAGTACAAATTCACACAAACACATTATTAGTACTATTTCTTCAATTTATGATATCGACTGAAAATACTTAGTAGATTTTCAATATTAAATTTAAATTATTGAAACTAGCGATACGGGTTTTGCGTTTTGGCATCTTCATGCATTCTCACACGGAAGAAAAGAAACTGACGTTCTTTTCCACCAAAAAGTGACAATTTATACATTAAAAGTGATTTATGCTAATGAATGAAGGTGCTTGGTGGATTTTCAATATTAATTTTTAATTCTTAAAACTTTTTACGATTCCACATGTTTTTTTCACTAACCATCCGTTTAGTCAGTTCTGTTGCATCCGTGTGATATAATGCCTGAAGATGCCGAAAGGCGAAACCCGGGTCGCTAGTGACAAAAGATCTGGAGTCGTAAAATTTAAAAAAAAAAAAAATTGACATTAAAAGTGATTAAAAAAATCAAAAAATGATCAGAAACATGACCAAATGTACCGTTTGGTTTGTAGATTCTCAAAGGCCGTGATTAATATTTTTTTAATTAGAATGTCATGAATTCAAAAGAAAAAATTAACCAAAATCATTGGAAATGTTCAAAATTTTCGTTTTCGGTATATGTTATTTAAAGACAAGTACTAAAAGAAAACATTGTCATATAATTATAAGCTCTCTTATTATAAATTATAGTTTCGTTGATTTCTATCAAAAACTCGTATTTCTACTTATACTCGAAACTTTCAAGTAACCAAAATCCATCTTAATGAGTATATCTTTCGTAAGAATGATTCATTGTTAATATTTTTAAAAGCCCCATTAATTAAACTTTTTGTTGGGCTTTTAATTAAATTATCGGTCGAAAGTTATCAAGAGAACCTTTAAAAGTCTAGACACTTAGCTCTTCAAATATTCTCCAAAGCAAAATCATATTTACAGCTTTCCGAGTCGGGCAACATTTTAACTACTTGGTTTTTGTGAATTAAACCCTCCGCTGCGAGGTGATACCATAAGCTGATAAGAGGTTCTTAAACGTTTCACATTGCAATTTTTGAAATAGATTTTCTAAAATAAATTCTGAAGACAACTTAATATTTTTAACCCTCAATGCACACATGAATATATTATTATTTAATTAAAGTAATGATGTATACACACAGAAAGCTTATCGTATGATTATTTTAACGAGGCGTGCGGAGGAAACCATACAATTTTTATTTGACCTTACCTGTCACCATCATAATACTTTTTATATTGAGAAGTTGTGCGTCTGACTAACACACAGTTCTTGATTAAATAGTTGTACACTTTTACGTATATGTATATAAAATTACATAAAGCGCTTAGAAGCAGACGCCCTTTTTAAATCAACTTTAAATTTTGACCTTAATTATTTTTATAAAATAATACTTTAAATACTAAAAACACATTTTTTCATACTAGTTTCCACAACATATTTTATGACCAGGACCAGTTTCGCCCATTGTGAGTATTATCAACTGATAAAATACAAATTAAAAGTAACAGGTAACACCTTTGAAAAAAATAATGTAGCGGGTACGCCAGAAATTAGTGTCATATTTAAAAAAAATATATCAAAACACTCTTTATAAATAGGCTTGCTCATATTTTGCTTGATTTTTATCTTATAACCTGAAAATGCTTTCGATAAAGGAACAGGTCCTAATAATAAATACATGCTACTTAATCAAGTTCCATAATTATGGAACATTATATTTTTCTAATAGAACAAATATAGAATAATACAGCTTCCAGTGGTGAGCCATATGATCCAAATAGAAAGCTGACGTGGATCAAAATGTATACAAAAAAAATCAAAAATGAATTATATTGTACTATTGAGGGAAAAAGTCATATTTTTGATTATACGAAATTAATATTGTATTGATCTTATAAAGAGCAGATGGAATAAATTGGCAATACCACAATGACTGGCTTAAAAAAAATCCAAATTGAATTAAACACATCCGTTCTCTGTAAAAAATATTACTGCAAATTGATTATTCAAATAAATAATAAATTTTTCGTCGCCCAGTAGTAATATTTATAATTAAACATCTAATTTTGTGTATTTTGAGAGACGCTGATATAAATGATTAATTCATCTAGCTTACGCAGCAGAATCTTGAAAAGTTGTAACACGAAAGTGTGTAACGATATAACGATTTTTAAATTGGATATCAAACAGGTTAATTAATTTTAATACACCAATACGCCATTGTTTTTTGATAGCCATTAATCACACACTTTTTATACTCCCGAGCTTTCAACTAATTATTTTCTAATTTATTATATAAAGCTTGTGTTTAACTTTCGATGTTTTTTCAATATGGGGTAAACTTCATTCAAGTTTGAACTGTTGAAACTTTGCACGACTCCACATCATTCGTCACAAACGACCCGGGATTCGCCTTTCAGCATCTTCTGGCATTCTATCATATGGATGCAAAAAACTGAAGTTCATCGTAGAATATCATCGGTTCTGTTGCATCTGTGTGATAGAAATGCCTGAAGATGCCAAAAGGCGAAACCCGTATTGTTAGTAACAAAACATGTGGAATTGGACAAATTTTTATCAATTCAAATTTGATACTGAAATTCCGTCAAGCACCTTGACTCGATGTCATTAATTATACAATGATAAGAAATCAAGTACTTAATTAAAGTGCGAGTTCTCGCTCATCGCGATCATTATCGACTGGTAAGATTCAAACTATAAGTGAAAATTAACACCTTATAATTGGTTAATGAAGCAGGTACTGTCGAACTTACTGTCATATTTAAAAAATATAAATTATAAAAGTCTATATAAATAGGCTTGCTTGTGATTTGTATCCTATCAGGTCATAACGCTCGCGATGATGAAGACCGGTCCTAATCATGAAATACATATACCAGTCGATATCATAAATGAAATTTCATTCGAATTACTTAAAATAACAGCAGTAAAAATTTTGTACATGTTGTAGCCGATTTTTTAATTGTAATTTTTTCTTAGGTAACATCTTATACAGACAGAGACAGAGTTATAATTGCTTTCGATGTATGTGCGCGCTGTATGCGTTGAAATGATTGAGTTTTATTACGTTATAAAACAGTTTTTTCGCGACCGAAATAGTCTTGGATTTTTTACAATAATTTCTTTACTAATTCGTTTGAAACCACTCTTGTGGATTATGTGCTCACTCTTAAATGAGGATCAAATGCTCTCAGGTAGTCTGGAAGCATTATCGGGCAGACGTGACGTGTACGAGCCGGGGATTTAGTTTAATCCAAAGTCTGGTTCGGCGAAAATAAGTGGAGCGGAGTTACACGTTCAAAATAATGCTCGTTTGTTTTCTTTAAGTTAACACGTAAGCACTTTTCAATTGTCATTTTTTGGCAGATGAATTAAGAAAATGAGATTTTTCTTTAAATATTTTTCTCACCGAAATTTTCGTGATAAGAGTGAACTTTTAAAAAAAATAAAAAAGATTTTATTAACATAAACATATAATTGAAGATAAACATGTTTGTATTACGAGAGAAGCAATGTAACCAGTATAGTATTTTAAATAATAAAAACACACAGTATTTCGCCGCTCCTCAGAGCATTGCGAAAGGCTAATGCATTTCTGTAATAAATCATCTACGACCAGTATTTAAGCTTATTAAAAGTGCCACCTGTTTAGTTTATTAAAAAATTTAATTTAGTTCTTTTTTGCTAGCACGATATAAGCTATATTATTTAAACAAAGTTGTATTGTATATTTTATCTACACAGCCTATGTATAAATAAGCAAATGTACGTTTAAACATATTTCTGACGATGTGTGAGCCGAAATAGCTATCAACAATATCTTATAAAATTTTGTATAACTAAAATATATTGCTATTGTTTCACCGTGTTAAAAATTCGCTTGATATCATTTTTTTGTACTGATGTATAGATTAATTTCTTATGATTATCTCCATATGTTTTATTGATAAAAAACGTTGGTAAACGAGTTTTAAACTTTTTGGTTTAAATATCTCTTTTGCAGATTAGTAAGGATCGGATTAAAGTTTAAATCGATGTTGGTGTCTTTTCCTTTTTGTTGTCATATAAACATTTCGACTGTCCTAGTCTTCATTGGATGTACATATTTTGTAAGTTAAGCCGATGTTAACCCTTTCATTAGTGAGCTATTTTTTTACGAAACAAATTATATATTTTGCAAATTTTAATTTTTACTTCACATTAAATAATACACTTTTAATGAGGTAAATATCACTGTTTGTGTGGTAACAACACTTTTTCGGCACTATTTCTACATGATATTTTATGATTATGACAGGTTTCGCTCATTGCAAGCATAATCATCATTAGGAAAAGTATTAAAAAATTGTTTTTTTTAAATACGACATAGTATAAACAAAAAATGATTACAGGAGATACACATCAAACATTTTTAAGTTATTGTCACTTATTTTATAGACCTTGCTTTTTTCGATTTTTTAAAATATATTATATTTAAATGATACATATACGGTGCTGATGCCATACAAACCTTTATTTTTGCTTTGTATTAGTTTAGGGGAATATTATAATATTTTAAACGGTAAAAAAAATTAATAACTTCAATGAATTTATTCATTATTTAATTTTGAATTGTTTCCACTTTTTTACGATTCCACATTTTTTATCACTAGCGATTAGTTTCGCATTTCTGTATCTTCAGGCATTCTTTCACACGGATGCAACATAACTGACGTACAATAAACAGTTAGTATCGTCTATATACAAAAGTTATTGATACGTTACTTTAGTTATTGATACGTATATACTCTAAATGTTAGCTTTTTATGTTAAAGTAACAAGCTAGACCGTTGGAACAGGAGAGAGGATGTGTTGTGTGCCTTTTCTACACAGCTATATATAGATAAGCAAATGTTAGTTTAAGCATAGTTCTGACGATGGCGTGAGCCGAAATAGCTATCAACTATATTTGTTAAAAATAATTTGTAGAACTAAAATACATTGCTATTTTTTCACCGTGTTATAATGGAGTTCTACCAAGTGAATGCCAATTCAATCAATAAAGTTATTACAAGAAAACACCGCAAGGTGTCATTAACGATCTTGTTAATGAGTCATTCTTGAAAGGATTTTACAACAAATATTAATTAACTAACATTAGTCTATATAGAAATATAATATTCAGTTGATATCATAAATTATTCATTATTTATTTTCTAGTTCATAATTGCTTTCACGGAGCATATGGTTCGTAACTGATACTGATTCTAAGGGGAAACGACGAACAGGCATGAAATTTTACGTCTCATGTTACATGGTAACAGATTTCTTGCCATTTTTTTTTAATATAAAAATTCTTTTATTAATTTGAAACAAACTAAGCGTTATCGACTACTAAAATTCAATGACAGACGTGTGTATCATCAATTATTGAAGAAATCAGGAACGTATCTCGGTCGTAAGCCAATGATAACCTGTACATACATATTTTGTATGAAATTCGACTTACGAACAAGTCCAGGAACGTATCTAGGACGTAAGTCAAGGATAATCTGTACGTGTTTCTTTAATGATTCCATAGCTCTGCAATTCATAAAAGACGACACAACATTTGGACGCACAAAAGCTGCCATATTATTCAAAGGGCTTAGAATGAAATGTATGAAGAGCTTTTGCGATAAAATAAAATAGAGTTAAACACTAAACCAGGTGGATATTTACTAAAACAAATGTTTTCATTTTCAAAATGCCAAAGCTTTTAATTCCAAGTCAAAGTTAATACCGAAAGCTCAAATCACGTACAAAGAGCTTTCCCAGGTATGAAATGCGACTGGAGCAAACAAAATGACAATTGTATTATTATTAGTGTTTAAGTGTCAAAGTTGTCAGCGCCGGTCCCCGGCGACCAGGTCGTATGTCAAGAGATGGAACCTGACTGCTGGAATAAGCCCATCGTGACGCGGATCAACGGTGACATTCGTTGCATAAGCCTTGATATTCTACACCGGCCGAAATACTATTTCCCATCTGGCGTTATCAATTCTCGTGCAACCTTATTCGTCGATTATAATATATTTTAGTTACGTGCAAATAAAACTTATTTTTCGAATTAAATCATAATCATTTTACATATTCGCAATTATATAACTTCCATAATTATAAAACTATAGTATTTTATTGGTTGGATTAATATTTACTTGATAGAACTCCATTATAATACGGTAAAAAAATTACAATGTATTTTATTTCTACAAAATTTATAAGGTATATTTTTTATTGCTACAACTTTGTACAATTCCATATGTTTTGTCACTAACGACCCGGGTTTCGTCTTTCGGCATCTTCAGGCATTCTATCACACGGATGCAACAGAACTGACGTAAAATTAAAAAAAAAAATTCAATGTTATTGATTGAAAAACCCCTTTCAAGAATGATTCACTAGCAAGATCGTTAATGAAAATTATCACAGGCAATCGTGTAAATTATTATCAGATTGATATTTTTTGTTTTAGCTGTAATTTACTGCTTGCCTATGGGTAAGTGTTTTCCTGTAATTAATCACTTTAATATATATACGATGCTAACTGTTTATTTTAAGTCAGTTATTTTGCATCCGTGTGATAGAATTCCTGAAGATGCCGAAAGGCGAAACCCGAGTCGTTAGTGACAAAACATGTGGAATCGTACAAAGTTGTATCAATTCAAATTTGATATTGAAATTCCATCAAGCACCTTCAGTCGATATCATAAATTATAAGATATATATAGTTATTGATTGAATGGGCGTTTACTTGGTAGAACTCCATTAAAACACTATTTTTATTGTCAATGCAATATAAGTGTTAAAACAGAAGAGAATGTGTCTTGTGTACCTTTTCTCTTTCGTCTATATATAGGTAAGTTAATGTACGTCTAAGCATAGTTCTGACGAAGGCGTGAGCCGAAATAGCTATCAACTATATATCTTATAAATTTTGAAGGACTTAAATACATTGCTATTATTCACCATGTTATAATGAAGTTCTACCATTTAAATGCAGTTAAAAATAGCATTATATTTTAGTCCTACAAAATTTATTAGATATATAGTTAACAGCTATTCAAGAGGACGACCTCATCAGAACTATGTTTAAAGGTAAATTTACTTATCTATATAAAGCTGAATAGAAAAGGTACATCATTCATCTTCTCTTCTGTTCTAACACTCTTGTTTCATATTGTGCTAATAAAATTTTAAATATGGCAAATTATGTTATGCATTTCTCGAAGTGAGAGTAAATCTCAGTTTTTTTGGGAATAGTTCTGATGAGGACGTAAGCTGAAAGCACTGCTATTTTTTCTTAGTTGGATGGAGTTCTACCAAGTAAATGCCAATTCAATGAATTGTTAAATCTATTTGTTAATTTTTGAAGTGTTCTGAGTAGAAATAGAAGGCTTAGCAAGGAACAGAGTTAAGGTTTATTGATTGACTTAGTATTTATTTGGTAAAACTTTATTATAACGCGGTGAAAAAATAGCAATATTCTAGCTCTGCAAAATTTATAATATATATAGTTGATAGCTGTTTCGTCTAACGCCCTAATCATAACTACACTGATGAGGGCATAAACCGAAATAGCTATCAACTATTGTAATGTCAATAAATTTTGTATATGTTTTTTTTTCTCTTCTTCTAAGCACAATTGTGCGTGGTTTAACGATAGGTCCGTGCAGCTCTGTATCGGGCCAAGAATATGAGGAGTAAAATCGATTCTTTTTATCAGTATTGCGTTATGGAAGGCGGCCGTGTAACAACAGCTGCATACACATAACGGGTGGAGGTGTGACAACCAACTGGTATAACTTAAATACATTAATGTTCAATTATAAAAAATGGAAATGTGAAAAAAAAAGGTTACAGAATTTTAAATAAATTGAAAAGAAAAAGTTGTAGTTCAAGTCTTAAAAAATATTTAAAAATATGTAAAAATACAATTAAACACATATCATCATAAAAATATTTTTAAACTGTCGTTCATACTTCATAATTGAAAAAAAAATCTTCGGTAATCTACAGCGTGTTCGGAAAATATTCGAACATTACCATAAATTTACTTTTCCAGCGGTACTATGTAAATTTTCAAGGTCAAACTTTGAAATGGAAAACTTTTTCATTTTGTTTTCAACAGCTGTTGGGGCATATCGAAAATATTAATATCGTATACCAAGCTGCAGGGTGTAAGACACGTCTTCTTTGAATATAATATTGATGTATTTTTAAAACAAGCCTCAAATTCACCTGGATTTTCGATTCACACAGCTTTCGTCAAAAAATCAACGGAGCATATGTTATGTATATATTCCCTGAACTATTTTTTGTAAGGAGCTATTGTCTACCTGTAATAAACCATAACAACCATCCCGTCCAATATTTAAGCACATTGAAATAGCCACCCGTTTAGTTTCATTATATTTTAAAATTTTTTAGTTTTATTGCTAGCAGGATATAAGCTAGGTCGTTAAAACAGAAGAGAAGATGTGTTGTGTACGTTTTCTATACAGCTATATATAGATGTACAAATGTACGTTTAAACATAGTTCCAACGATGCCATGAGCCGAAATAGCTATCAACTATATCTTATAAAAAAAATTGTAGAACTAATATACATTACTATTTTTTCACCGTGTTATATTTTATAATCTTATCCTCCATTTTTATAACAATTATTGTTTCGCCAAATCAATGTTATTTTCAATTGATGCCAAAAAAATGTACGATGTCAACTGGAAAACTGTTGTTGAAACTTTGTACGATTCCACTGGTTTTTTTCCACTATCGACCCGGATTTCGCCTTTTGGCATCATCAGGCATTCTATCACATGGATGCAACAGAGCTGACTGAAGATGCCAAAAGGCTACAAGAATAAATTTTAACAATTGAATTTTCGAATTGAAATTCCATCATGCGCCTTCAGCCGATATCATAAATTATGCAAAATTGAATTGTTGACAATTCGTACTTTTCCACATTTTTTATCACTCAATTTAGTTTGACAATATAAAATAGTTGAAAATTATGGATTGAATAGTGAAGGTGAGTGAAGGTAAACTTTTTAATTTATGATATCGACTGACGGTGCTTGATGAAATTTCAATATCAAATATGTATTGTTACAAACGAAACTTGAAACTCGCTTGCTTAAGAAACGAGTATTTGAAATGTTACAACTTTGTACGATTCCACAAGTTTTGTCACTAACGACCCGGGATTCGCCTTTCGGCATCTTCAGGCATTCTATCACACGGATGCAACAGAACTGACGGATTGATATCGAATAGGTAATGATAATAATCTTGAATTAATGTTTACTAATAAAAAAAAAAAATTGTTCCAGGTCGGTCACACGACACGCAATTCGTTCTGTTCCGGCTCGGCGAGCGGGTCGCCAGTTCGGTCAAGTTGCTCGCGGAGGGCCGCACGCCTTCTATGAACAGCAACGACGGCGGGATATTGATGGGAGAGGCGAGCGCGCCAGGCGAACAAGGTACGCGCGGAGTGCTCGACGCGTTCGTGGCGCCCAACGTGCCTCAAGGAGCTGGAAGGACAGAGGCTGAGTTCTTTGTTGATGGAAATCATTCAAAGGTAAGATTATATGAACTATTGTATATACTTAAAATGTTTAGTACTATTTTCACAATGTTGTAATGTAAAGATCATATATGCCATGACCTAATACTTTATACCAGATACAGCTAACGCCCCTACAGCGCTTCCTCATATAAAGAAGTCTCTTATTGCGCATGCGGCAATCTCCCGTATAATGCGCCCCCTATAGCACACTTTCGAACAAAATACAAATTTTTCAAGACCAAATTACAATATATTGAAAATCTATATGCAAATAATATAAACACAACGTTTCGTACTATTTCAAAAATTTTATATTGTAAAGATCATATAAACCATGACCTAATACTTTAGATCAAATACTAAACTACTCCCCTACAGCACTACTTATAAAGAAGTTTCCTATTACGCATGTGGCAGACCCCCGTATAATGCGCCCCTATAGCATAGTTTTTAATAAAACGCTAAAATTATACTAAAACGAAATATTTAAATAATAAAAAAATTATGTTTTGTACTAGTGCGACAATTTTTATTTGTACAGATCAAGCCCTGTTTCGCGCGTCGCAAATATTATCAACTGATTATAACGATAATGACGACAATAAGCGGAACCAGTTCTCATCTCGAAAATGTTAATTTGTGGAAATATTGCTGAATATTGAGTTGGATTATTTAAATATAATATATTGCCTCCCCATTAAGAAATGACAGTCAAAACTTTGAAAATACAACGTTAATGAGTTATATCGAAATTTTTTTATTATACATTAATTCTCCACTTTTAAATCGGAAAATCGGCCAAACTCGTGAAATCTTTTAAAATGTTACGCGCTGGATTTAAATGTATGAAACAATTTACATATTTTTCCAATCGTTTCATTCCAAATTATTGTTTAAAATAAAACACTTTCGTGACGAGAATACAGTTATTTAAATTTACCTTAAGCACTTCGAGGCAGAGGAAATCGTTTTCAGGATTTCAATTCCGAACTATTTAAAAATTCGAGTAATACTATTGAACACTCTTAACCCATTTTCTCCGAACGATGCTTCACCCCGTTTCTTAAAGTGTTCTGCTATCACCTGATATCGATTTTGCGAAATCGTACCTCGCAAAGCTGTTTGAATAAAGTCTCTTGAATGGTATTCGCTAAGGGGTAATTTCTAGTCAGGGTTCATCATCCGATCATTGGAAACTTTACCTCTCACTAGATAGCTAGAACTTGACTCCTCTGAGGACTATAAAAGTGGCAAAGGAATTCAACGCTGGCTACGATTATCTCTTTGCACATTCTGCTTTAATTTCCTAATACTTACTATAATATATTGTAATACTTACTATAATATATTGTAATGTAACAAAGGAACACTTTCAAAGTTTACAAAAAAAAAATTCTCGTAATTCACAGTATCGTCACATCCTTTTAATAATCGTGTACCAATGCTTATGAGTAACACTTTAACAAAATATTTCCAAAATTTAACATTATTCAAGATCTTCAATACTCCGCAATATGTACACATTATGCTCATTAGAATATTTAAGTGCACATTTTTTTGAATGTAAATTTTTCTCATCTTTTTTTCTTGCTATTGAATATTTCATTTATTTTTGCTTAACTATTAATAAAATAAATTTTATCTTTGATTTAAAATTAGTTCTAAGACGTTCTTAAAATTTAGTTGTAAAATAATTTATCTCATTTAGATATTATATTGCATAGATTACCAATGAAATATTTTCCCAGTTCTTGAACAATTGGTTTTACATATCTGGAATTTTTCACTTCAAATTTTGTATTTATATCTATGTTTTAATTAGTATTTGATCAAATTCGAAACGTTAACCTTTTGGCATCTTCATGCATTATATCAAACGATTTGTTTGTGCAAATTTTTTTTTTTTAATTAATATTGATATTCTATTTAGCACCATCATCTAGCGCCCTGATCATTGTTATATTGTATAAAACTGTTTTTTATTACTTATTTCCACAATATAATTTATGATCAGGCTAATACTTTTTGAGGTGTAAACTGGCACTTCTTAAAAGCATATAATTTTAAATGTATTATGGTTATCAGTACTAAAATGTGTTTTATGAATTAAAATACTCATTTTGGGTTTAGTTTTTTCGACAATTTACATTTTTAGTAGTACAAAAAAACAAAGTAAATTTATACACTCAATGTGGTTTTAAGTTGCAAGGCGAACTGGCTCGGGACCTAAGTTTCATAATAGAGCCATGTTATGAGGTCATTTCAGCGCGTTCCGGAGTTTTATGAACCTTACTTCTAAGATTCTCAAACTTCGCATACCAGTGTCTTATCTGCCACGTTTCACAAAAGCTTTTTTTTATTAACAGTTTTTCATTCTGAATTTACTCAGTCAAATATTACATATCTTTAGTCTTTTCGGAAGCAATTAAGCGACAAAGCAGTTAATTTGCATAATATAGATATATTCATTAGGGTGTTTCCTGATAGACCACTAGAAGGATATTATCCTAAGCAGTACTGGTATTGACCAAATTAGTTCAAATAAATTCTAAAGATTATCAGGAATATCAAAAGTTGGTTATCCCACCTCCACCCGTTGTGTGTATGCAGCTGCTGTTACACGGCCGCCTTCCATAACGAAAAACTGATTGAAAAAATAATCGATTTTATCCTCATATTCGTGGCCCGATACAGAGCTGCACGGACCGATCGTGTAACCATACACTATTGTGCTTAAAAGAGAATAAATTTGTTTTGCTCAGCCACTTGGCTTACGTGATAATATCATATTATCTATCCATATAAAAATTAGCTTTTACACGAAAGCTTCACCACTGAGAGTTTTTTTTTTATTTTTTAACAAAATGGCCCGGCCAAAATCTAGCAAATCAAGCTCTGTGTCCGGCCAATTTTAGAAATAATGACAATTTTCTTAAGTGTAGATTAAAAGTGTTATAACTGTGGAAATATTTGATAAAATCAAATGAAACTTTCTGAGATCGCTTAAGACATTTTATCAGTTAGTTTAAGTGTGGTAAATTGCCAATATATCTTCTTATGAAAAGCCACACGACAGTTTTGATACATATACTGAATCTCACTTAAATATTACTTCCTATAGGTTGTATTTAGCTTGCTTCTGGTGTCGATATAGAGATCAAAACATGTTTTTCATATTTCCGAACAACATATTTTGTGGATCTTTCGAAACTCTTTCTTGAAGTAGACTATATGTCACTGTAATTTCATCTCCAGAAGAAAAATGTTGGTACCGTATGTTGTGCGCGTGACGACTTTTTAAATCGTTCAAATCAATACCCACATAGAAGATAACTCTAATTATATGGATATTTTGAAAAGTTTTGAGTCTTGACCTAAAGAAAATTCAAGATTTTCCTTTTAAATGCATCGCTAGATGTCGCTAATTTTACTGATTCTTAAACACTGGTCAATCACGTGAAAACACGATTTTGAACCACTTGAAACAGGCGCTGATCTTAACAATATAATTTATGACATCGAGAGAAGGTGCTTGATAGAATTTCAATATTAAATATAAATTATTACAACTTTGTACGATTCCACATATTTTGTCACTAACGACCCGGGTTTCGTTCAGTTTCAGTTCTGTTGCATCCGTGTTATAAAATGCCTGAAGATGCCAAAAGACGAGACCCGGATCGTTAGTGACAAAACATGTGACATCGTTCCAAATTGTAACAATTCAAATTTAACAATATAACATTATGAAAATAGTGTTCACCTACAAGTGATAGTTAACATAATAATAAAAATAAGAAATATTAGTTAGTTCTTATATTTCCTTGATTTTATGACTTCGAGCTTTACTGTTTATCAAGCAACTCTCATCGATAAAACTTGTACTAAGTCAGGCTTCATATAGTCTTCATTTACTCTACACTGGGATCTGAAATCGCCTTGTCGAAGAAAATATTTTTGGGGTGAATCCAGACGGTTCACTTATTTGGTTTGAGAACTCGTGTAAGGATTCCACTCCATGCCGAAACGTCAGTATAGCTTACGTAAATCGTTTATTTAGATATCCGCATTTATCTCTTTAATTCTCCCACTGAATGGAAGCTAAAAAAGCGTTCTTGAATTACTATAAAATCTCAAAAAGTGTTCAATTACATTGTTTATCTTTCTGTCTGTCTGGTGACGTAACTGCATGGCAATATACGTCTTGAATTTTGTAGATATCTATCTAGGAAACTTTCTCACTTTTTCATAAGCTATGTTCTATTCTTTTCAGCAAATTCATTATATTAGAAATTTTATTATCAAACAAATCTTTAATAACATATATAATACATAATAATCAAAACAGTTGAAAGCTACGTTTACTGAGTTTTTAATTACCCGATGATTTTTTTCGCTAACGGTATATAGTTTTACTTCTAGAAATATTCTTTTAGTTATTTTTCTTTCTTTTGTTAAATTGTATGGTCTATGATTTACATATTGCACTTTTTCCTTTTTTGTTCATTCATATATATACAATATATGTTACGCATTGAATCAATATAATCTATTGTTAATTGTTACTTCGCGAACAAACCCTCGCTAATTCAATGCTTTACATAACCTAACAAAGTAAATAACGATTTTCGGATAATAGATTGCGGTAAACAGTAATATTTATTAAGGCTTTCAGTGTGTTCAAAAACAACATTAATTCAACGTCAAATTAGGTGTTCGGAAATGCGCTGTTGACGTTGGTGCTAAAAGGAAAACTGGCTTCTCGGAAAGTTAATGGTGCTTTTCACATACCCGGGGCAAACGTGCAAATTTTAATTCAATATTTTTCGTAAGTGGATATTTTGGTGGAGTAACTTCACTCATTCAAAGCGTTTTCATTTGTTTGAAATAATTTATGTTCGTGAATTTGTGTGTAGGTATGGTTATATCGAAAAATAATTTGACGCCAACCACATACCATGGTGAAAAAATAGCAATGTGTTTTAGTTCAACAAAATTTTATTCGATATATTTGATAGCTATTTCGGCTCACGCCATCGTCAGAACTCGCCATCGTAGATAGTTTAGAACTAAAATATGTATTGTAGAACTAAAATACATTGCTATTTTTTCATCGTGTTACAATGGAGTTCTACCAAGTAAATACCAATTCCAATGCCAAAATACATATAGCTTTCAATTCAATATGCATTTTTATATTCAACGAAACCGGTTTCGCTTGTTGCGATCATGAACAACAGCCGGCTTTTTTCTGAATACTGAATAATTGTGGAAATAAGTAAGTCTTTTTTTAATCACTTTTAAGATGTTAACTGTCACTTCTTGATGGATAGGCATGATATTTTAAATGACTAAAACACATTTTTTTAGTATTTATTTCTACAATATATTTTTTGATGAGGACCGGTTTCGCTCATCGCGAGCATTATCAACTGATAGAATACAATTAACAATTTTTCTTTTTTTAGTACACGAAAATGTGAATTGTAGGAACATTGTACGATTCCAAATATTTTGCCACTAACAACATGGGTTCCAAACACGGATTCAACAGAGCTGAATGTCAGTCTTTGAATTCAAAATTGTACCAAGTTTCAACAGTTAATATTTAAATTTGAAATTCCACCAAGCCCATTCTATCGATATCACAAATTATAACAATAGCACATGGTTAAATGTGTAGTAAATTCATAGCTCACTATCGGCATTACGTTGTAGAAGATGGCCGTGAGACAGCGAGGGTTGAAATCTAAAAAAATTATAGATAAAAATGTGTAATAAATTTAACATTAATTGATTGTTCCACTTTCACCCGCTATGTGCACGCTGTTAATCAGCCGCCTTCTATAATGCAATACTGATAAAAAAAAAAGAATCGATTCTACTTCTCATTTTTTTTCCTGATACAGAATTGCGCGGACCTATCCTTAAACTATGCATTACATTACTTAAAATAGAAAACATAAAAATCGTAATAGAAAATGTGACTTGCTCAATCACTTAGCTTACGTGATATTAAGTATTCTGTCTGTGTATTAAAAATCCGCCGTGAGCGGAAGAGTTTAATCTATGTTACATTGAATCTATTTCATATTTAAACCAGGTAAAACTTCAAATTTTGTATTTGTAAAATCGTTTGAATAAATGAAAATCTATATTAGGCTTAAACGCATACATAAATTTGCGTCTTTTTCAGTCAGTAATCTTTTTCCCGTCACATCCCCTTCGTCATTATTGGAAATTACTTCCTATTGAAGGAACAAATCACAAAAATCATGACAGGCTCTTTAAAAAATCGATGACAACCTAATATAAAAATTATTAATGGTTCATAGGACAGGGGAATTTTTTTTCAAAGAAGCAGGAACATTAATCGTCAGTGGCGCTCACAGAATTTACCAAAGTAAGGAATTGATATTTAATAACCAAGAACTTTTAAATGAAGATAAATGTTATTTTCTGAAAAAAATTGAGACGCTTGTCTATATTATTGAACATAGTTTTTGTGATGCTTAAATTAATCAAATATTGTCAATATTTCAACAACGGTGAATTTATTTTCTTTGAAACAAACTATATTTCAACACAGCTGCCTTATGATAAATTTGTCCATGAAAGAAGAGAGAATTGAGAAAAATTTCAGACTTGCTACACTGTGAGGTTATTCCATTACCAAAGTAATCAGAAAATCGTATTCTTTACTTTAATTTCTGAGTTATTTCTTTACAAAATCTCTTTGATATCTCGGCCTATTTCGTGGATGCTTAGGTTAGGTAACGTTAGCGAAATCGGTTCTGATCATAAAATATATTGTGGAAACAAGTACTGTAAAATACGTTTTTATTGTTTAAAATATCATGCTTTTCCACCAAGAATGTACTACTGATATTTAAATAGTGATGCTTACCACAAATAATTACGAAAGCCTTACCGATTAATAAATAATAAGAGCTTTATTAAATTATTTCGTTTTTATTATAAATAAAATTGGTAATTGAACAAGTGGCATACTGCTTTTAAAATTATGATAATTACCACTGTTGAGAAATGGTCCCAAACCACCCTTAATTTTAAAGTTATTATCGAACTTTTGAAACTTTGTACGATTTCACACGTTTTTTCACTAACATCTCCGGTTGCACCTTTCGGCATCTTCAGGTATTCGATCCCACGGATGCAACAGCACTGAATTGTAACACTTTGACAAAAAAGAACAAATTCTCAGTTCTGTTGCATACATACGATCAAATGCTTGAAGTTACCAAAAGGTGAAACCCGGATTCTTAGTAACAATATACGGAAATCGTACAAAGCTTCAACAACTCAAATTTGACTTCTGTCGATATCATAAATAAAATTTAACGGTCGCATTAACTGCTTACATTAGTCATGAATAACCTTACAATACAAATAGTCTCAAAGAAGTGACACGCGTGTCACATATATAATATTAACACACCACCTGAAATATTTCCATATAAAGTTACTTCTACATTCATTCATAATTTCTTTAAACGATTTTTTTATTAATTCTTAAAATATAATATATGACATTCTCCTAATTTATGTACGAACTCATTTATGCCGTTTGGCATGTACTCTAAATTTAATTTCCAGCCTTTTCATTTGAACATTTAACCGAGTACTTTATCGTACATACTACGGTCTTTATATCCCTACATGCATTGTACTGACAGTTGAGAAATTTCAAAGAGATCAAACGATTTCTGCATTACATTTATTTTTACAAAACCTCTTGTGCATATAACATACAGGGTTGGCACTAGGCAGGCTTAGACTGTTTCCGGAAACCGGCCCCACGATCAGCATATATAATATAAAACATCAATTTCTAAGCAGTCTTTGATTTCTATCCAAAAAAAATAACTACATTTACCTTGTATAAGATACCTAGCTGAATACATCAAAACTATTAGAAGAAAAAAGAAGAAAGACTACACGACTGCAATGAGAGAACTAAAATACCGTCTGTAGTATTGATCGTTTGACTAGTTTGACTTCCTCTCCAGGGTTAATTTTTTTTTTTTAATTTGAATCGATACAACTTAAACGATTTCACCCGGGTTTCGCCTTTTGGAATCTTCAGGAATTCTATTATACGGATGCAACAGAACTGACGTAAAATAAACAGTTAGCATCGTCTACATAACAAAGTTATCAATTACGGGAGAACACTTTCCCTAAGGCAAGCAGCAAATTACAGCTGAAAGGAAGTTAAGAAAATTAATCTTATGATAATTAACACAATTGCCTGTGATAATTTTCATTAACCATCTTATTCTTGAAAGGGTTTTTCAACAAATATCAATCAACTAACATTAAAATACAAGTGGGGTTTTTTTTTGTGATAAAATGCCTGAAGATGTTTTGCAAAATTATTACAAATTTGTACTATTCTACATGTTTTGTCACTAACAACCCGGTTTCGCATTTCAGCATCTTCAGGCAATATATTATATTACACGGGTGCATTTGTACTGACGCAAAAATTATCACAGATGATGTGACAGGCAATTGTGTTAATTATTATTGAATCAATATTATTAAATTTGTTTAAGCTGCCATTTTGTTCTTGCCTTGGGGTCTGTGATGTGTGTGTGATAGAATGCCTGGAGATGCCGAAAGGAGAAATCCGGGTCGTTAGTGACAAAACATGTCGAATCGTACAAAGTTGTAACGATTCAAATTTGATATTGAAATCAACCATCAAGGACCTTAAGTCGATATCATAATTTATAAAAAATAATTATTTAGCAACACAGCAAAACAGCGACACCATTACAACAATATAAACCTCACAGCTCAAGGTTACTGTATCAGCAATAAATGTCTACACAATCAACTAAAGATGAAGTAAACAATCAGGCCACCGCCTGGAAACCGCATAACAATGGATAAGACAAATCAATTACTACAATATCACTCCTTAGCCCTCTGACTGCTAATGTCTCAACTCGTGTTGAGACAGTTGATTGCAATGTGTATTGAAAGTTGACACTCAAAAATATATAGCATATGACAGTGTCAAATCTTTCGGCAAGAAACTAATTTTTGTTTTGAAATATAGCCTATTCCAACAATATCTAACATATATGTTTTGTAAGCAACATTACAAGTGAATCATTTTTGAAATATTTTCTGTTAGAATATCCTTTATTTTTCTTAACAGGAACCGTGAATAAAAAAAGACATAAAAATCTATGGGATAAAAAAACCTTTTTACAATGTAGAATACTACATGAGAAAATAATTGGCCGTTGTTAGCTTTCGAAAGTTATTGTATTAAAGCAAAAGGTTCTTGTAGACAGAATGTTTACACGTATATGTCGCAAATTTGAATTGCTTAAACTTTGTACGATTCAACATGTTTTATCATTAACGACTGAGGTTTCGCCTCTCAGCATCTTCATGCATTGTATCACACGGATGCAATAGAACTGACGAAATCCGGTTCGTTAGTGACAATAAATCAAGTAAAATCATACAAAGTTTCAGCAATTCAACTGTGATATTGAAATTTCATCGGGCAACTTCCGTCGATATTACAAATTGTAGGAAAACAATGTTTATGGATTTAGTATTTTTTGTAAATTTAATTTCTGAAAAATTCTCGCCAAAGTGCAAATGGTTTATCGTGGAATTAACATATTATTCGCTTGTTACATGCGATTACTTGTATTTAAATTCACATTGAATGGCATTCTTATGATCCTAGAAAATTAGGGAAGCAATCCATTTGTGGACAATGAATATACTGCTTTTTGTAAATGTATTTTTTTTCTTTTTGAAGGACCGACAAACTTTTGTTACCCGATCTTTCAAAAGCTCACGCCGCCCTTGACTATAGATTTATAATAACATATGTACTTATCTTTCTAAGATTTAGTTACATGGGGTGCGTATGTTTTAATGCGTCTAGGCTATACATGCATATTTAATATACATACTCTATGCACTAAAGGCAGGTATAGATCAAAGAGCTTTCCTGAAATGAAAATTAAATTGCAAGAGGTAGAAGTGGATTTAAGCTTTATATACGGGATACGTTAGCTTTTCAAGATGTAAACATAACGAACCTAGATAAGACGATCGAATAAAGATTTTTGATACTTATGGTATCATTTTCACCCTAATGTGAATTAAACTGACTCCGAAGGCAAGTATGCAACACATTATATTTTATGTAAAGCACAAAACCGATAAGCCTTTTTTTAGATAATCTTTTTTTGTATAGTTTAAACATATGATAAGAATTGTGATAATCAAATAAATAACTACATTAAACTTTATCTATTATTTTCCAATATTTTTAGAGTATTTAGTTTGAGGTTTTTAATATGAATGAGCATTCTGCCATCCTTAATAATATCAAATTTTACGATCCGGATTTTTTTTTTTAAAGTCGTGGACATGACTTGTTTGTTTTTGTGTGTAAGTTTTTTGTGTGAAGTGTAGAACCAGTCTGCCAATGGGGATGCCAATGGTAAGAGCACTAACAATGTTCAACATTATTGCTTCGGATGTCGACGTATTCCATGTGGACGAAAGTGAAATCAGGCGAATATTTTATTTTAATTGTTAACGTAAACTTTTTATGAGCTTGCTTGGTTGACTTTCTTGCTGTTGTTTTTTTGTCCTGTTATTTTTTTATTTTCCAACATAAAATTTTTAAATATTTTGACGTTGCGAAAGTAGTGAATCTTTTATTTATAATTTTTTAACGTATATATATATATATATATATATATATATATAAATAAATGAATTATAAGAATGTAGGCATAATAGACGTAAATAGTAATTGAATTTAAATTGTTACAACTTTGTACGATTCCACATATTTTGTCATTAACGACACGGGTTTCGCCTTTCGGCATCTTCAGGCATTCTATTACACGGGTGCAACCGTTTGTCAACAAATTTGTAACGATTGAAATACGAATGAAAGTTATTGTCTAAAACCAAAAGCTTCTCGTAGACAGAATATATAATTCTTAATTTATTTAAAGCATATACGTACGTATATGTCGCAATTTCGAATAGTTGAAACTTTATACGATTCCACGTGTTTTGTCACTAACAACCTGGGTTTCGCATTTCGGCATCTTCATCGTCGTTAATGACAAAACAAGTGGAATCATACAATGTTCAGCATTTCAAATTTGATATTGAAATTCCACCAAGCACCTTCATTTGATATCATAATATAGTTAATAGTTTATATTGAGAGATTCGCAAATAAATATAAACTCTTGCAAGGAATAGCATATATTTCACCATTATTATGACATAGTTATTTAAATACAGCTGTATAAAAATGTCGACGAAGAGTCGTTCATAAAATGTTCAATAAAAATACACGACTTTGAATCGTGACGTTCGGTCACGAAAGAATCAATATAAATGCGTTTTTTTGCTTAGTCGATTTATCCCCAAGTCTTGCCAACATGCCGAGATATGAAATCTGCAATGAACACCTGCACGGCCGCGGGATTTCACCTGTCTCTACGTCCAACATACAAACACAGAATGGATTCTCCTTATTGTTCGAGGAATTCCTGCTAACAAAATGGATTCAAATGTTCAAGACGATTATCTGAGAAACTGTAGACATAAAATGTTTCTCCATCTGATATAAAGCTACAACACGACAATACACGCAGCGTTAGTAAAGAATTATTGCTGTTTATAAAAGATACAAAAGTTTTCGCATTTTTTTCTTTGACGAAGTTTAAAAGCTTCTTTTTTCTTTATTGATTGAATTGGTTCTTACTTAGTACAACTCTTTTATAACACGGTAAAAAATAGTATTATATATTAGATCTTCAAAATATTACAAGATATATAGGTGATAACTATTTCGGCTTACGCCTTCATATCACAATATAAAACTAGGATCTTAACTAGGAACATAAAAAAAGGTGTATTGTCTACTTTTTTTTATCTGCTAAATAGATAAATATACATCTAAACATAATTCTGATGAGGGTGTAAGCCGAAATAGCTATCAATGATATACCTCATGATTTTTGAAGTATTAAAATAAGTTACTATTTTTTCACATTTTTTTATGAATTCAATTAATTTTATTATTTTCATCAGTTAAAATAACATTTTGCATGAATTTTAATAAGTTTTCAAATTTAAAATTAAAATTAATTATTTGAATTAGCATTTACTTGAAAGATTTTCGTTATGACGCGGTGGAAAAAAAGCAACGTGTTTTAGCACTACAATATTTATAAGATATATAGTCGATAGCTATTTTAACTTATCCCATCATCAGAAATATTTTAAAACGTAAATATTGCAAGTATTCATTTAAACGCTTCCATTATAAATTCGGTGACGTATTTCTGCGTTATTATTGAGATATCTTATAATATTAACGGCGTACAGTTCTCAGAAATTAAAGTTAGGTATGTGTAGGATTTTCTGATTACTTTGGCAATGAATAACCTTACGGTGTATCAAGTTTGAAGATGCTTCTCAAAAATTTCTGATGACGGCGTAAGTCGAAATAGCTATCAATTATATACCTCATGATTTTTGTAGAACTAAAATATTATATATTGCTATCGATACCGCGGTCACCGCGTACAAAATTTATATTCTGTCTATGATATGAAACATTAATTAATGGATATTCACTTTTAAGGTGTTAACTGTCACTTCTTGATGGAAAGGCATGATATTTTAAACTGATCATTTGATAATGCTCGCGATGAGCGAAACCGGTCCTGATCAAAAAATATATTGTGGAAATAAGTACTAAAAAAATGTGTTTTTATTATTTAAAAAAAAATTAATGGATATTTTTCCCTAAGTTTTTCTATTCTTTTATGAATTAAAAAAATCATTAGTAAAAGCAAGATCTAGAAAAATTAAATGAATATCATTATTTATCTTTATCAAATCTTAAATAAATGATAATAACTTAACCATACATAATTTGAATCCCCTTTCACCATATTTTGATTTTACTGTATCGTTTTTTTTTTTAAATACAAACACATTTTTTCAGTAGTACTTGCACATCATAAAATAAACCACAAGTGACAGTTAAAAATTAATTTACTTAATTGATTCGAATCAGTGATTACTGAATTGAGTCCTTTTATGATCACCTCGCTGTTAAACCGAATCAGAATTTGTACACGTCAGAGGATATTTGCAAACTGCATTCGATTCTCCTATCATATTTCAACCGTGACGAATCACGTTATGATTGAATCTCAAACAGACAGTGATTGATCCGCGCTAAGAAAACAACATTTTACATGCAAATATTGTAGTTCTTTTGTTGGCGGTATGTGAAATTCGATACAATGCACAGAATATCGAATGTTGAAAGTCAAATGGGGTCTTTTTTTATTATTTTTTTTATTTTTGAAAAAAGAACGGCCTGTCAAATTTGCGATCAGGAAAAAGAATTTTACAACACAATATTGATCTTTCTTCGTTTACTTAATAATTAATACTAGTTTGGACAAATAAGGGCAAAGAATTCTTTTTTTATTATGAAAAATTAATCTACTTAACACAAGTTATTCAAAAAAGACAACAGCTACAAGTTCCAAATTAATAAATACAAGAAGTTTTAAGTTTTAAAAAAATCGTTCCGTCAAATTTTGCGACCAATATAAAATTATTCATATTTCTTGAATAATTTATTAAATTGTTAGTTTAATAAGAAAATACGTCAGTTCTTAAGTGTCCATTTAATTACTTTTATGGTGTTAACTGTCACTTCTGTATAGAAAGGCATGATATTTTAAATAACAAAAACACATTTTTTAGTACTTATTTCCACAATATATTTTTTTTGTTCAGGACCGGTTTCGCTCATCGCGAGCATTATCAACTGATTTTAATATTTAACTTTGGCCGAAAAATCGGATTTTGTGTCTCCCGTTAATATTGTTGTGTATAGGTGAAATTTTTATGTCTTTTTAAAATTAATAGAAAACAAAAGAATCTGACTACTTTTTCGATTAGAATATTTTGAAAAATATCCTTTTTTATCGTATAATATTGGATTTCTTTCAAGCAAATAAGAATTCAATCAAAAAAGTTAAATAAATGGCATTATTTATTCTACACATTTATCTTACATGGTGACAATTATGATAAGATTCAAACGGTACATTATTGTACGTTATAACAAGAAAAACTAATTTGTTACATATAATATAATTTATGCTAGATACGACCAAGTCGTACCAAAGCACATATCATTCTGTGTCCAAGTTTGGAGTTAGCTTTCCCGTTATTTAGTTGCGGCTTGTATTGTATAATATAACGGCAAAACGTTGCCCATGCACACAGTGATGTAGTGGAAACGGGATAAAGCTACGTCTTCTCAGACGCAATTCTTCCATGCAATACTTTTTTTGAGTTAGATTGTTTTATTTTTTGAATAGGCGTTTACTCAGTAAAGCTGCATATTTTAAGTTATAAACACAGCTTATTTTGTACTTATTTCCAGAATAAATTTTATCATTCAATGAATTTTAATATATTATTTAGTAGATAATGCTCGCGATGAGTGAAATCGGTCCTGGTCGTAAAATATATATGGGAAATAGCTAAATCAAAATTAGTTTTTATTATTTAAAATAATTATTAAAAATGCCTTTCCATCAAGAAGTGACAGTTAACACCTTTAAATTGAGAACTGCATATGTATATAAATCAATTTGTGTGTGTGTTTGCCATTTATTGCATTACTGCACCATTCATCCGATCGGTATGAAACTTTTTATTTACATTCCCGCGAAGGTTTAGGCAACAGATCCCCAAAAATATTTCCTAGATCACAGTAGCATACCCGTTTTCGAAATAATGTATCATTAAAAAAAAGTCAAACGTACATCTACGTGCATGCCACTCCACAGGTTAAGCAACAAACGAAATTTCATATTTAGTTTTTGATAGATATTTCGGTTTACGCTTTCGCTGATACTACAACTAAACAAAAGTTACTAGAGTGAATGTGAATTGAAATGATGAAAGGTTGAACTAAAATTGTTAAAAATTATTTTCACTACTGAAAACATTGTTTTCTAATTTAGTCAGCTAAAATGTACCAAACTTCTCAAAATATTGTCTATGGTACTGTTGAAAGATATGAATTAAGTGTTATCTCACTGGGAAATATAAATGTTAAAATATATAGTAGGCTTCATATTTAAATAATAAAACGTTAAATACTATTTCCACAATCAGATCCGGTTTCGCTAATCGCGAGTGATAAGCTTATAATTTTTGATATTCAGTTAGTAATGCTCGTGGTAATCGAAACAGCCTCTGATCTCAATATTATTGAATTATAGAAATCGTATTAAACGTTGCATTTTTTCCACCAAGAAGTGACAGTTAACACTTTATTATTGATGATCATGTGTTAAAATATGATAAGAGTATAATTAGATATGATTTTACCGAAAAGCTAGTAAAAATACATTTTCGTTTAAAAAACACTATCGCATGTAGCGTATACAACAACGGATATTTTTGTGTGACAGGTATTTGGAAAATTTTGTTTCTATATCTCTTTTTATTAATATCAATTTGAATTTATATTCTACATGCATTAATATTACGGTATTTTGCAATATTACATACGTGTGACGTTTTCCTATGGCCGGCTGCAGCTTGCAGCTCAACAATGCACCATAAACAACTTGACAGGACAGGTCGGTCAGAATGCAACTGCAAAAAAGTCAGGTGCAAGATACTAGGGCTACCAACCGCTAGTTGCATTAGAAATTAATCATTGATTTGCAAACCAGTTTGATTAACCCAAGTTAAAAAGTATCCATCGAATAATAAAACCATGCTTAATACAAGTTATTTAGTTGTTATAGAAAATAATTTATACTGGCAATAAATTTACTGACGAAATAACAAAATATATTCTTTAATACATTTTTTTTTTTGAAAATCGAACAATTATGCCATTGGTTTTTATTGGTGTATATATCTAACAAAAACACCAACGTAGCTTCGGTTATGAAATCGTAGGTATTGTTGAAATCTGTTTTATCGACAAACACTAACGAAAACGGAGTAAATTTAAATTGTCATTATATCATTGTTTTGGTTACGCTATACAAATTTTTTAAGGGTCTATAAATAAAATTGATGATTTTTTTATACTTTAAATATTAAGACTAGTGTCATTCTGATTTTTTTATAAGTTTAACATTGATTCTTAGCATCAAATTATCGAGTAAATTGAGGATTGGATTATCGTTTCTTTTTCACGTATTGAAGAGATATCAATCAAATTCAATTAAACTGTTTTTAATCAAAAAATGAAGGTTTATTTTTTTGGTGATTGTAAAATCATTCTCACTCAGTCTATCTCTTGAGATCTGAAAGTTGACACTATTAAGTAAAAGATTAAAAACATTCTTAATATTTTGCATGTTTTGTCTTTAGTTTATATTTGTTTGTTTAGGGTTGGAATATCATTTACGTGTCTCGGCAGGGAACAGGTTAAATTGTACACATCACTTCTCCGTAAAAAGCTATCGAATATTTTTTTTATAATTGTGTTAAATAAAAAGCAAAAATTTAGTTTAAATGTAACTGAACCAGGGTTGAAATAATTGATGTGAAATTTTCATTCCAAAAATATATTATTTTACTCTATATTAAATATATTGTCGTAATATTTTTAAACAAACAACAAAGAGGAATTTATCAATTTAATGAACGAACCTGGAAATCATTCAGCGTTTCATGAACACATTGTAATTCGGTTCCAATAATCTTAAACGCGATTCATTTGAACACAGACGAAGAAAATAAAGAATCTTTATTCGGTAGCCCTGATAGAAATCTATTGCCGAATTCAGGGAAGAATCATTCCGCAAAACAGTCAGCTAAAAATAATGACTCCTTCAGAGCAGTAGCCGGCTACTTTTTTCTTACATTTCAGCTTCCAAATCGAAAGGCAGGTGGCATTATTTTCAGATTTACAAAAACAAAACGTAACTTGTTTGCTTAACTTGCCGTTCTGCATTTCTACGCAACCCGAGGTATTTTTGATTCAACGTCTACCCTGCTAACAGTTTACTTCATTCGACTAATCGAATGAAGTAAACAGTTATATTTTAAAAACGATATAGGTTACATTTGAATTGTTACAGCTTTGTACGATTCCACATTTTTTATCACCAACGACCCGAGCTTCGTCTTTCGGCATCTTCAGTTATTCTATCACGGATGCAACAGAAATGACCAAGTCTGTCGGTTCTGTTGCAAGGACTGTCAGTTCTGTTGCATCCGTGCGATAGAATGCCTGATGATGCCGAAAGGCGAAATCCGGGTTGTTAGTGACAAAACATGTGGAATCGTACAAAATTGTAACAATTAAAATTTGAATATGTCAAGATTCAAAGTCACACGAATGCAACAGAACTGATGTAAAATAAACAGTTGGCATCGTCTAAATACCAAATTTATTAATTACGAGAAAACACTTACCCCCAAGGCAAGCAGTAAATTACAGCTAAAACAAACATCATAATATTATTCTTATAATAATTAACACAATTGCCTGTGATAATTTTCATTAACGATCTTGTTGATGAGTCATTCTTGAAAGGGTTTTTTAGCACATATCAATCAACTAACATTAAAACATAAATGGTTTTTTTTTTCATATAGAGAATAACTACTATCAAATATCTAATGATATATGAGTATAGCTCAGAAGCATAGTTCTGACAAAGGCGTGAGCCGAAATAGCTATCAACTATATCTTATAAAAAAAAACTGTAGAACTGAAATACATCGCTATTTTTTCACCGTACTATAATGTGACTTAATTTTAAAAGAAATATAAAACATTTATTCTTTCTTAAAAGTTACTTTTAATTTATATTGTGAAATAAAAATATAGAATAAAAAATTGTATTTCGGAAACACGTTGTTGTTAAAATTTTTTGGCGATTCTAGATAAATATGAATAAAGAACGTTTTAAATGTTCTAACACATTTCGTCATTTAAAAGATTTATTTTCTCGATTTATTATCTTTGTAAAACAGCTAGACAGTGTGATGTAATAAACAATTAATATGTCAGCTTTACTGTTTGAGATCATAAAGTTTAAAAGCTTTTGAAGACCGAAGATTATGTAGAACTTTATATATATGACTTAAGATATATTAGCAGCGAGTGTTTGTTAAGTAACAATATCTCATCATTAACTCGAAACACTAAACTGACTTAAAGCTATTCAACTATAATCCGTTCTGTTTTATAACTTATGTAACATAATCTCTAATAACTCTTTCGCGATTTTGCGTAGGACAGTAAATTCACTAAGCTTTCATAAGTTGTAAAAAACTTGATACCAAACTTATTATTCAGAAATGTATTAAATATACTTAACGTTTGAAACATTGTGGTAACATCTGACCATCATATATTTCAGTCTAGTACTTTTTATAAACTCAAAGATAATCATGAACTTTAAAAGTCAAAGGAAATATGGTCACTAATATAACATATAAGACCTCATTTCAAATGAATTTCAAAAAATAATGCTTTTGCTGGAACTGAACCCAAAACCTTGAGATCGTTAAATGTTTTATTTTGCCGCTAGACTTATAATTACAAAATAAAAAAATCTATAAATATTTATTTTTTCTGAATAGTTACTCTTAATTTCCACTGTGAAATAAAAATATAACATAAAAAAACGCAATAGAATACGACACAAAAAAATCCCTATCATAAATAAAAATCGGTAGCTTTGTTATTTGTTTGGTATATATGTGACACGTGTTTTGTCACATTCAGACTAACTGTATCTTAAGGTTATTTGTTACTAGGTTAAGCAGAGAATCTAGTTCTTGATGGAAAACGAAGTGGGAATTTTCCCCATAAAGTGAACGTGGGGAGGTGGTTAGAATCAAACAATCATAGTATATTAATTATTGTAACACTTCTAACTATATATTAATTAGTAAATAATCTTTCAATAGAGACGCTCGAAATTTATGTAAATGTAAATAAAACTAGTTGTGTCTGAGATATCCACTCAGTTTTTTGTTTAATTTAAAAGTATATTTTATGGCATTAAATGTGAAATAAAACGTCGTTGAAATGTCCGCCACAGTTTGGCTTGGTGGCACGGATTTGGAAGATTAAATTTCCAATGACTTTATCGCTTAATTTATGGCGTTTAATACGCTGAATTTGATGGCGTCAATTGATTCTTGCCCTCAAATCGCTCATGTAGAATGTATAATACATCCCAATTTGATAACTTGCACCCGTTGTTCCACGTTAAAACCATTCATGTTAATTTGACATAATTTTCTAAAGAATTTAAAAAAAAATGGCAGATGTCATTTTAACAATATGGCTACGTAACACTTTAAAAAATGAGCGTCCTTATTGAAAGATTGTTTTACTTTTATGTGAAAATCCCAACGGAAATAAATTTAATAGTGGTGAGCCACTTGTCGTTTTCAAAATTTTATTTTCTAATACTTGATTGTTTTAAACAGTTTTATTAATTTCTATAAACTTACAAGCATTTTGAGATCTCTATTATTTGCTCGCAACACCCCATGTGTTTCTTCTTTAGAATATTTTATTAAATTATGACGATTTGTATTAAAAACTTTTCAATAGTAAATAATCGAAAACTTAAATAACATTAGAAAATGAAATTTGTATGATATACACAAATAAACAAAACAGTCTTCATTTTTCGTTATTTTATCTCAAAAAGCAGTCTGTCGAATTATTGATATAATTTAAGCTAATGACCGAACTCTAACGAGATTCGCCGAATGCTTCCGAATACGCGATAATTAGCACTAGGCTTAGTAATTTCTACACGCTAATGCCACGTAATTACAGACCAGCAGCCGGACCTGACTTAGGGAGACCAATGCTTAGTGAAAACTCGGAACGGACCATTATATTAAAGCACTTACTTATCTGTTCTATTTTGAGTCACACAACTGATATTCCAACACTGAATATCCTGAAAAAATGTTCAGTAGTTTAGAATAAGTTTTTTAGCTTGTTTACAATTCTACAAGTATAACACTATTATATTTTTGTAATATCTTTAATCAACGAACTGCAATCAAGTGTCTCGAAAGCTGTCTCTATTCAGAGAGATTCCCTCATCTCACAGTTAAATGTGAAAATTCAAAAATTCTAAAATCTCTTCGGCATCTTCAGGCAATGCCTAAGATACCGAAACGTTAGTGGTCGTTAGTGAAAAAACATGTGGAGTCGTACAAAGTTATAAAAATTCAAATTTGATATTGAAATTCCATCAAGCACCTTCAGTCGATATCATAAATTACGTCATCATGTATCATAATAATACTTCTTAAACCAAGAAGTCACAGTTCACACTTAAAAATTTTAAAAACTGTCCCAACTGTTTTTAATTTACAGTCACACGAATATAATGATTCCAACTGGTTAATTCTAATAAATTGACCGCAATTATCTCCTTCTGTAATGCTAATGCCCTAGGGTAGCTATTATTTCACTAAATACTTAGTACATTAACCTAGGATGGCGTCGATCACTCACAGCCAAAAAAATAGTTTAATGAAGCATCGGTAGTTGATCCAATCAATTACTATTCGACGTAACCCAAATCAATTGAATCCCACTAAGCGTGTCATTAATGGTAAACGATAGGTTAATAATGCTTTTTTAATCTTATTTTAAAACAGTATATTTCCAGTACATAAACATCACTAACTGCGAGCTCACCAACACGATGGTTATAATATTTTCTCGGGGTAAAATTACGTTTTTATTTTCCCCTGATATTACAATGTCTTTCGCAAGAACGCCACCTGGTTCTTTCTAGATCACTGCACTTTCCAATTTGTTATCGGACAAGATCCGTTTAGTTTCAATTTACATTATAATTTATGGTAACGACTATTTTTGATAGAATTTCAATATCAAATTTGAATTGTTGAAATTTCGTACGATTCCACATGTTTTGTCACTAGTGATCCAGGTTTTTCCTTTGCAAAAGATGTTTAATTCGCATCGTTAACCACCAATTTAAAATAAAAAGGTTTCTCTAAGTCCAAAATTACTCAATTGCATTTTAATGATAGTTGTTGAAGAATCGTTTCATCAATGATTCATCAACAGTATTTAGTGTTAATTAATGTTATAAAATACAATTGTCTGTCATTATTATTAAATCAACAGTAATGAAAGTTATTTTAACAGTTGTATGTTTGGATCTTAGCCTTAGGGTCTATATTATTCCTATGTTATTAACTTAATCTTGTATATCACTGATACTTAGTGTTTATTGCGTGTTATTTTTGTTGTGAAACCCGGGTCGTTATTGGCAAAACATATGGAATCGTACATAATTTCATCAATTCAAATTTAAGTCTCATTAGATCAAAATTAAGCTATACTCAAATGATCCACGTATTGATAAATATCATATTTTTTTGGTTGATTGAATTGGCATTTACTTGGTAGAACTCCATTATAACACGGTGAAAAAATAGCGATGTATTTTAGTTTTACAATTTTTTTTATAAGGTATAGTTGATAGCTACTTCAGCTCACGCCATCGTCAGAACTATGTTTCAGCGTAAATTTGCTTATCTATATAAAGCTGTGTTGAAAAGGTACACAATATATCTTCTCTTCTGTTTTAACGACTTATTTCCTGCTAGCAATAAAACAAAAAAAATGTAAATGAATCTAAACAGGTTGCAATTTCAATAAGCTTTAATATTTTTATATACTAGTTATATATATATAAAGCTATACTAGTTTTTTTACAGTCTATAGTGGCAAATTATAGCTGAAAATTATTATCAAATCAAGCTAATGATAAAATTACTAGCGATAATTTTGATCAATTAGTACATTGTCTTCACTGTTTGATAGAAAACACATTTTGCCGACATCGTTTGTCTCTACATTCCATTTTAATATACTTAATTGGCGAAATAATTGAAGACAGTGGCGTAAGTTTTTTTTATCATCAATTTGTTCATATTTTTTTATCAGAAGAAACTGTCTCAAAAAACGTTGAAACTTAAAAAAAGCTTGATATTCAACTAGTGTGTATACTTCTAACAACGTATACGATCATGACCCATTTAATTAAGAAAATTCGTTAGTAAAAAATGCCCAATTAAGTTCAATACCACTATTAAACGTGCATTCAATTACTGGATTCTCCTTTGCTACATCTTTTACGTGAAATTCGTTCAATTAATCAATAATTTAAAATATTTAATGCTTACAATTCATGTCATCTTACATTCATAAAATCAGGAAGAATTTCTTAATAATTTATAAGTTTTTATAGTAATTGATTATTGTAAATAATTTATCATTAAAAGAATGTTGTAAAATCACATATTCTAAATGCCATTATGGTCAAATCAATAGTTATAAAAATTATTGAAAATATATACCTAGCTACTTATATAAACGATTATCGTATATAAGCGATGCAAACATTCGATTGACTATCTATTGAATTGTTTGTGTGTGATAGAATGTCTGAAGATATCGAAAGGCACAACCCAGAACATGAGTGACAAAAATTGTGGAATGAAACACAGTTTCAACAATTCAAATCCTTTTAACAAAAACTTCCCCTTTTAGGGGCATATGGTCAACAGAGACAGAGGGTAAAATGATGATATTAACTTGTCGCCTGTCTTTGTCGATCATATTTGCTACATAATTCCAAATAACGATATTCTCTGTGAATGAATATATTCCGTTATCGAGCCTCTGAACGTAAACATCCAGTTACAATATACATTCAAAGGTTTTTTTTGATAAAATTTAAAATACATATATTTTTAGAGTATAGTAATAAATTTCCGTACGCCACTCTACCAATGCAGGTCAATCAAGGGTGGTTATTCGATGCGGGTTTCAACACTCACGAATGTGCACGCTAGTTCAATCCTATTTATTCAACTAGAAGAATGTTTTAATACATCCTATTCCTGATGGGAATATCGTCTGAAATCTCATTTAATACGACAATTTTTAAATAGCATGCTAGTTATCTACAATACGAATATTTTCCTATGGTTTTGCTGTAGTTTTTTTGGCAATGGAAACATTTTAGAATACAACAACCAAGTGAATGAATTCAAAACATTTCGAGAAGGTATTTCATGTTTTAAATCGCTCTTGTTAAAAACGTACAATGATTGAAGTGAATTTTCAACTATGTCACAAGTGAAATAATATTTAAAATCAAAGTGGTTACTTAAAAACATCATTATTAGTGTAAAAAACTAATTAATTATTTTATTTTTATAAAATATCATTGTCAACCGATGGCTATATCCTTGATAGAATATCATTATCAAATTTGAATTGTTGAAACTGCTTACAATTCTACATGCTTTTTCTCAATCTGGGTTTTGTCCTTTAACATCTTCAGGCACGATGACTAGTCCGCATCGGTTGTGTACAAGAGGAATTATTTGAAAAGGAAAAAAACAGACCCTAAGCCTTGGGTTCAAACAAACATCTGAAATTGTTTTCAAATATATTGATTTGATAATAATGACAATCAATTGTATATAATAAATAATATTAAAACTTAATACTGTTAATGAGTCTATAATGAGATAATTTTACGATAGATTTAATGAATTATTATTATTAAAATGAAATTGTTTGAAGATGCCGTAACAGCGAAACCCGTCGTTATTGACAAAACATGTGGAATCATACAATGTTTCAACAATTCAAATTGAAATTTCTTTAAGCACTTTCGGTCGATATAATATATTGTATTTTTATACTATTAAAACACACAGATCCAAGACGCAGTCCAAAACATGGCATGTCCAGGAAATCCAAAAACTTTTCATGTTGTAAAAAGCTTTTACGAGAGCTTTTACAAATGAACTTTACAATTGATCCGCCAAATTCATGTGAATTTTCTTTTATGTAAAAAAAAAACTTTTGAGTTAAAAAAAAACTTTCTCTTTGAACCTGTATACGGTTTATAATTTAACCTTAAGGCAAACGAAATTCATCCAGCTATATAATATAATCGTTCAAACGGCATATCGATTACAGGTGACGTTAGTGATAAGCCCGGGGCTGTCGAGCGACGTCTCGATCCTGCATCTCAGTTACATTGGCAGCCAAGTGGTGTTGTCACTTGTGAAATTGGCAATTTATACGTTCGACGATTTTATATACATTATTGGATCTCGATACAGTTTGCACATTGCCTCGATTTTACTAGAACTAGAGAGACTTATTTTATATCGCGGAAATTGATTGATGAATAAACTGAGATAAACATTTGAAAAAAAAAGAAAGCTATGGTAAAATACAAACTTTCAAAATGAGGCATGTTATTATTTATTATAGAAATTTTAAATGATTATCGAGATTTTTTGAATAATAAAAACATTTTATGATATCGACTGAAGGTGCTTGATGGAATTTCTATATCAAATTATATAACGTCTGATAGCATTTCATAATGCTTAAAACAAATATTGCTTAACTTGTTATCGAAGAAGGCGAAGCGCTCTGATTCAATATTTGCCCCGATAATCATGTTAGCCCATTGTTTGTTTAAGTAATAAGATGGGTTTAGATGCAATTCAATATTGCCTATATTTTTTAGCTATCGGGGAAAAAAGTACAAACAACCTCTGTGTTTGAAGAAGGGCTGTAAAAATGAATGGTAAATACCCAACCCTATTTTTGTACATAATACGAGTTTCGTCACGTATATTGAAGCTGTGTATTTTATTGATGAAAATATTTCCATTATTACCAAGTGCTAAAAATAAAATATCGTTAAACCTTAGTTCTAACAATGGCTTGATGTTGAAATAGCAAATTCTAGGGCTTTCAATAACATAATCCTTTATGTCGGTAAATAAATCAATCCAGTGATTTCGAGATCTTATCTCCACTCGTTATGTGTTTGCAGCCTTTATAAACGGCCGCCTTTCATAATGCAATATTGATAAAAAAGAAACAAATCTAATATAAGAATTTTTACCCGATACAAAGCTGCACAGACTGATATTTAAGCCATGGAGTATTGTGCTCTAAAGAGAAGAAATAGAGGGAAAAAATAATAATTTATGACTTGCTCATCCACTTGTCTTGTGTGATATGAAGCATCCTGTGTATATGTGTACTGAAAATCCGTGATCGTGATGGACGAAGAGTATAATCTGCTCCGCGTTGAATCTAAAGATGAATCGAAAATATCTCTATTCCTGTATAATCTTGCAAACTTTTCGAACGCCTTAAAGTTGGTCTTTGTTTATATCAAACACTCGTGACCTATTGGGCCCGTATGAGGACGAACCACGGCAAACAGCTCTGCTCGTTAGGCATTCACCTTGAGGCAGTTTTACAGTACGTGATTAGCGTCATGGTGGTTGTATCCACAAGTGCAATCCAGCCTTTCAACCAACTCGACCGCCGAAATATAATAGTTTACAATTAAAATTTTCATTGCCAAAGATCAAGTGTATAAATAATTATTTCTTATAATTTAATAGCTATTGATCCAAACTCTGACTGCTAAGTACTCAACTGTTGAGACGGCTGATTACTTGCTAATAGTTGACAACTCAAACAGTCCATCTCACAATAACAACAAAAAAATATAAATTAATATACTCATTCTAATTCAATCAAAAATGAACGCTAGTCGAAACACGAATAAGCTCACAATTTTATACATTTATATACGTTTCATTCCTGGTATTGAAAACTGTAAATTTCAGAATCATAAACGGTTTCCAGGATTGGACGTTATTTGATCTTTTGATTATGTTGGCGTAGAGATCTATATCAAAGATCGTTCATTAAAATGTATTTATGCTGGCTCGTAGAATATCGTTGAAATTCCTCACCGAAACAATTAAAGCTCGCGAATTTGCTGTAACATGTATTACAGCAAAGTGTTTTTCAACTTTTGAACTAGACAAGACTAGACTATTTCAATTCTAAACCAGAAATCAAGGCATGGAATAGCAAAGTGGAGCTTAAGTGAAAGACACAAGAATAACTGTTGGAGTTTGACCATTCCGACAACTTTTCAGACATATACCATTCCCCGCGCAAACAAATACAAGCCACACACTGATCAAAGTATTGCATCGAATTTGAATAGTTAAAACTGTTTAAAATTCCGTAAGTTTTGTCACTCACGACCAGGGTTCCGCCTTTTGCATCTAGATGTATCCTTTCACATGGGCGCAATAGAACTGACATTAAATTAACAGTTTAATTCGCTCATAAACAAGAGGAATTGCATAGGAAAAATATTGACACTTATGCTGGGAGTCATTATAACATATACCTAAAATAAAATAACAACTACTGGTTTGATAATAATTACATTCAGCTTTGAAAAAAATAAACTTTATAACCAATACAGCATAATTATTTTTAACATGAGGCTTTCACAATATCACTTTTAAAGTGTTAACTATCACTTCTTCGTGGAATACCATGATATTTGAAAAAATAAATACACATTTTTTAGTAATCATTTCCACAATATATTTTATGATCAACACCGGTTTCGCTCTCACAATAATTAATTTCCATTCATAAAGTTGAAAATGTAATGCTTTAGGATACAATTTATGATATCGACTGGCAAGTGCTTGATGGAATTTCAATATCAAATTTATGTGTTACAACTTTGTACGATTCTACATGTTTTGTCACTAACGACTCGGGTTTCGCCTTTTGGCATCTTCAGGCATTCGATCACACGGATGCAACAGAGCACCTTCAGTCGATATCATAAATTATTATATATCAATAATGCTAGTACGGTAAGATTGACTGAACTTTACAACTAATATGTATTTATTTTTAAAGGTGGAATATTTGTAGCATTAAATATTACTGTCTTATTGTATTTTTTTAAGTTTTGGCTAAATGAACTTATCTCACGCAAATGACATTTTTTTAGTTTAACTGATCATTTAAAAAATGCACTGAACTTAATTGGATCTTTTGATTGATGCCGAACATGTAAAATTGTACACAGCTTTAAAAATTAAAAATCTTTTTTTTTTAATGTTGAATAGTTCTATGACATCGTTCCTTGTATGACAACTCCAAGAGAGATCGTGGAATTCAAATGAAAAGTTTTGAAGCCTTTTTCAGGTTCACGTAAATAACACACGAAAGAGCCGCAAACTTTTCAGTATACGCAAACATTCCTTTTACTTCTAGAAGATGTTGCTCGAGCAAAGAAACATTTGCGCAGCGAAACAAGTTTCCGAAACAGTTGGAAAATATGGATTTCTCCACCAGACCATGTTTTTCAAATTATTATTAAATTAAATGCAAAAATTTGCCTGAATAATGTAGTCAAACAAACAATATTTCTTGGCAGATTGTTTCAAACGAGTCAAAATTATACAAGAGGATCTCGGTATATTATTTTTGAATAATTCTGAAAGATTGTCGCCCTTCGAGATTTTCGTATTGATGAGAAAATATTGAAATGTGTTATAAAAAGTTCGTGAATGTAATTAGGGATTTTGATTAAATCATTGAATATTTCCAACGATGGATAACAGAAGAAGAAATGACGTTTAGTTGAATATTTTAAGGTGTTAGCTATCGCTTCTTGCTGGAAAGGCATATTTTAAATAATAAAAACACATTTTTAAAATTTACTTATTTTCAAAATATATTTTTTGGTCAGGACCGGTTTCGCTCACCTCGAGTATTAGTTCAGTTCAGTTGATAACGCTCGCGATGAGCAAAATCGGTCCTGATTAAAAAATATATTATGGAAATTAGTACTAAAAAAATTGTGTTTTTATTATTTAAAATTAGTTGAATATGCTGACTTGATATTTAATCCAACCATAATTATAGTTGATTATTTTGAGAATCTCTCATTTAAAAAACTGTAGCTGGATTAGTTTATCATTTATAAATTATAATGTTCCTATAATCAAATCAGTAAATTTAAAAATATTTCCAAAGCGAAGCAAATTTAGTCGAGCCCGTATACAATTGCGAATTATGAAAATTTCATAATTTTCATATGTAAAATTAGCAACTATGGTAAGCAAAAACAAAAATATTTATTTATTTTTTAAATTTTAAAATAGAAGTTCTAAAGAAGGAATCAACAACCATTTAAAAAATAATACTTGTTATAATAATGTCATCTAATATTTAATCCCACCTATGAAATAAATATGTAACTACGTGTTAAATTTACGACTTTAATTTAATGGTTGTTAAAAATTCGTTGTGAAGTATGTTGCGAGCGAGACCCGTCATTGAGGGGTTAAACACAGCGTTTCAAAACCAGTAATGTGAATTATTGATCGAGGGAAGTAAAAAGTGGACATGATTTAATTGAAACCTGCACACAGGGCAGTCATTGCGTCCAATTGGATGTTCTTGTTTTGTCGAATGTCGCGTGCTGTGGATTTTTTTGTTTGTTTTATACCTGCTCACACGTGTCTTCGTCAATCAATACTAATACAAGGTGGCGGCAAACTTTTTGGATGAAGGACCAAATTTAGGAATATGAAGTAAGCGATAGGCCCCAAGTAAATTATCGTTTTATTTGTACACTATTTATTATCAATTAAAAAAAATATTTAGAGCGGGTTTTTTCACGCACAATTTAAAACTTTTTCTGATTTTAAATGAGACCTGAGACGGTGTGATTACAAGACAATTTTTTAACTTAATTATACTTGTTTTCAATCGTTTTTTTTTTAAGACGTTGAAAGATAAAAATGTGAATCTTTTCAAATATATACTATTGCCGTATGCGCCCCACTGTATATTTTTTTGCTCGCGCCTAAGTGTCTAAAGCAATAACTTCAATCATTTTCTATAATATTGTACAAGGAGATAACCTTTAGAAATGTGGATTAGAGGTGAAATAGTAATGATTGTGACACCAGCTTAGAAATTTTGAACTCTTAATTATTCATATGTTTTATTGTATTCTTCAAACTGTATACAATCCCACGATTTTCGCCTTTCGGCATTCTATCATTAGGAACAAAAAATTGACAGGCAGTAAACAGTTTGCATCACTTAAGTGATTATACAAGATGATGTGTTATTATACAAGAAAAATTAAGGAAAGACCCTTTGGCATAAAAAATAAAATAAAATATTGCATATTAATAGTCAATAAACATATTTATGCCAAGCAACAAGTCGTATAGTTATTAACAACTTATATTTGACAGTTGCGAACTTTAGGGTACCTTATTGTTTTACTTTAAGATGTCACACTGTTTCGTATATATGTATACTAAATTACATAGTTCTAACAATAAAATATCCTTGATTTTAGCAAATTAACATTAACAGCTTAGTCACGGAAGAACGACAATTGCTTAATTTTATTAAATTCAAAGCGAGTACCAGGCATACGCTGCAATGCCATTTAAAGAAAAAAAATGTTCTTGAATTAATTCTGTTCTCTGAAAAGCTTTTGGATACACAATATATTTCTTTATCCGCGTGTTACGTACATGAATAAATCAGACATTTTTACGACGCGTGAGCAGGCCACATAAAGCTGTCCGTGTAAGAAACATGTCCACATACTCAAGCGTATCAATTAATAGTGTTTGCGATAAGCGAAAACTTTCCTGATCTAATGGTTGTCATAATTTAAAAACTTTTACATATTCACAACAACCCACTAAAGTTTCATCTCAATTCGATGAACGACATAAAAACGCATACAAGACAATAAACAAACATTCATTTTTATATATGTAGATAGATTTAAAAAAGTCGCGATTTCAGTTTAAACTGCATAATTCAAAACATGTCTTTAACTTTATATGGATTCAATTCCGTAATAAAGTGAATTCAATGAAAAGTTGGTCTGCAATGCTACTGATTTGTATCACGCGACATTTACAATGAATGCTGTTTTCAGTTCAACAACCTTTGATAGACTAGTGACTTTAAATCATGATTGCTTATTGACATAAAGATTTTTTTAATATCAATTGCAAGAGTTGAATGAAATAATATGGTCGACGTGATGTCAATGTTTTTAAGCCAATCAAAAGGTTTTATATTTTATTTATTTATTCTTCGAATATCCCAAAGTAGTGGCCCGTTGTGTTTTCATACTCTAGGGCTGGCCTAGATTTCCAGGAAATAAACTCTCGAGCGAGAAGAAATTCAATTAGAAAAAATATAACAATTTAACACGGTGAAAAAATAGCAATGTATTTTAGTTCTACAAAATTATTTATTTATCACAAAGGATTCTTAACGACCAAACTAACATAATAGTATCGCCACTTGTCCAGCCGTTGCACAAAGGGGTGGTCTGATTTACTTCCAGAAGGATCACTTCCGTCCCACATATAATCTTATTGTCATAGACACCTATTGTTTCATTTAGAAAATTTAGTGCCAGTGTGTTAAAGTAACAAGCTAGGCCGTTGGAACAGGAGAGAGGATGTGTTGTGTGCCTTTTCTACACATCTATATATAGATAAGCAAATGTTAGTTTAAGCATAGTTCTGACGATGGCGTGAGCCGAAATAGCTATCAACTATATTTGTTAAAAATAATTTTGTAGAACTAAAATACATTGCTATTTTTTCACCGTGTTATAATGGAGTTCTACCAAGTGAATACCAATTCAATCAATAACAATTTAATATTCGTACGACAAAAATATTATAAACAATCGACAAAAACGATTAGTTAATAATGCTAATTGATGAATGAAACCGATACTAAAATAATACTTAACATTTTGTTTTCATTATTAAATGAACAATTTTTCTCCGAGGAGTCACAATTTACAATTAAAAATTGATTAACACGTAGAATGCATAACAAATATCTACTGTTGACTTATTTAATAAAAAATTAGCTAATTTATTTTCATTTTAGCTGAACAAAATAAAATTTAATTTAATACGATAATATGTTAAAAATGTGTTATCTTTTTTTTTTGATTAAGTATTTGTGTTACAAATGTATATATAATATGCAAAAAAGCCTGTCAGAATTGTCATATCGCGCCGTGTGTACAAAATAAAGTCATTTTTGTACGGCGAATAGACGGTATATCCGTCTGCAAAATAATTTTAGCAGTAATTTCGCGCTTAAAGTCTGGGCGGAAACGGAGCTGCGGGGGCTTTGCGGACACTTCCGGTGCCCTTCATCACGTCGCGAACGGAAGGGAAATCCCCCACTGCCGGCCGACTCATTTGCCTCCACAGATTTTGTAAAATCTCCCGCCGAAATCATATATTACGACCACCTGACGTTATGTTGGTATGGCAAATGCAAATGCCTGGGTAATCGTTTTAGCCAATCTTTTGTCGAGTGAAAATAATCAGACTACAGCATGTTGTCAACGCACTTCCTTCATTTGTCTTATTTTGCAGTGGCGTTCATCGGTTCAATTTATATTTTAATCAAATTATGAATACAGCGTATGAAAATCTGTGATCCTTACATTCTGTTCCTAACTTGACTGATAATAAAAACAGTGTGTAACAAAAGCGATCTATTTAGTATAGCTCTGGCATTTTTCCATTACAGTGCACTCTCGATTATCCGGGATAATGCTGGGGAGGATGGTCATGGATAATTGAAAAACACCGATAATCCGAATCATCAATTTTTTATTTTATTTTCGAAAATCATATCATATACACAATACAATTTTTTAACACATTATTTATCCAGAAAATACAAAAAAATACGTAATAATATAATATTTTATCATTATAACAAACGTAGTCCCGAGAGCTGACAAATATAGGCAACAAATATCTAAATTAACAAATTTACTGCGGGCACTCGCGCCGGTTTATGCACTTCACTGGAAATGTAAATAGAAACGCATGTGGTGTACACAGGATTTCAATTCTTGACTCATTCTAGTCCCATGAATTATGATGTTTATTGCGGTATATGTGAACATTCATACATTCAAAACACACAAATGGTTAAAAAAATAATCACCGATTAGTTACGTTAACACAACCACATTGCTGAATTGATCCTTTTTTCGAACACGCGCATATTCATGATCGCAATTCATTAATGCGTCTCATAATCGTTATAGAAAAAATCAATCAGATTATATTTGAATTAAAAAATATTTATTTTCATGCACGAATAGTCCGCAAACCGGATAATCCATACACGGATAGTCGAGAGTACACTGTATATCCTAAAGAAGGGATTGGCGAACTGTGACACATTGCATCTTTGCTCATACTTATTAAATTGAAGTAGGCCCATCATTAAAACCATCTTTATATTTTCACCACCTAAGTGTTCTGTAGAGCTATATAAATATTATACAAACTTTTACTAAAAATATCAATAAACAGAGAGAACATACAACTTCAAGTTTCAAGCGTATCTCGATCTTAGTGTTCCATCTGTTCCCCATCCATTTCTCCTTCACACTCTTCGCATCCAACTCCAAATATATCTTCACAAAACAAGACTCCACGACTTTTGTAGCACCATCAGAAGAGTCCAGGTTAACGATCATCTACTCTCAGAAGAGATCACTTTAACTTTCGCCGATATTCTCCGATAGACACGTGGCGTTCGACTTGGTTAATTAATTAATTAAATCGCGTGATTGATTACTTGTTTTCTTGCTTTAGCAAAACAGATGCTACCCCTAACTCTATTTTCCAGCCCCAAGCTTGTGACGTAAGAAAGTACAAAAGGTTCTTGAGTTGTAGTACGCATCTAATCTTGTCTATAAAAAAAGTTGACGTATGATATACCCACGAATTCGAAATAATTTGTTCTAAGACTTAAATTAACCAATTGCACTTTAATGATAGTTGATTATTATTTTTTGTAGAATCCTTTCATGACCGATTCATTTACGGTATTTAGTGTTAAAAAAACTTATCACAGGCAATTAGTTGTCATTATTATTAAATTACTAAAATTGAACGTTTTTTCAGTTGTATATTTGTTTCCAAGCCCTAGGGTCTATATTTTTTCTTTGTGATTAAATCTTCTTGTATATAACCGATGCTAACCGTTTATTCTATGTCAGCTCTGTTCCATCCGTGTGATAGAATGCCTATACCCTAAGTGAAACATGTTGAATTGTACACAATTTCAACAATTCAAATTTCATATTAAAATTCCACGAAATCGACATGGTAAGTAAAAAGTATACATTTTTCGAAATCAATTTATACCGATTGTAATTCTACAAGTCTGGTCCAAGACTTAATAATGTTGCGTCCAGGTATAGCTTTACTAATCTGTCAGACGATAACATATTACCTTCGATGCTTTGGGATTAAAATATTATCGAAGGCTCATTATCTTTTCAAAAAGCTTTTGTTATGTTAGCCAACGCGTATATTATTTAAACTGTTTGTAGTACTTAAAATAACCATTGAAGTTCACCTTCTGAAGCCCTTCAAAACTAATTTCTTTTGTTCTAATTCTTATCGGTAGATATTATCACCCCATTTCTAACGCAATCGACACTTCTTTTTTATTATTATAAGGTTATTCAGCCGTATTTTTTGACCAGACAGTCGTACGTTTCAATAATCGAAAAAACACTATAGGTATATGTATATATATTTCAAAATCAATTCGGCTGTACGAAAATAAAATTTCTTTGTATAAATGAATAGTATTAAAGATAAATTCAATTATAAAACATAATGTTAAGTACCACTTGCACAATTTTATGTTTTCTAGATTAATGCTCCGCAAATTTAATATTATTATTCCACCAAAAGATGTCATAAATTACTGAACCAAAAAGTCGTTAGTTTTATTTAGCTCCTATTGGCTAATACTGTTGTATGTAAAGGAAGCTTTTAAAATACTTTTATTAATATTTACGCCTTCTTATTAGGTCTTAACACGTTTCGTCAGTTCTGTTGCATCTGTGTGATAGAATGTCTGAAGATGCCGAAAGGCGAAACCCTGGTCGTTAGCGACAAAACATGTAGAATCGTAAAAAGTTGTAACAATTCAAATTTGATATTGAAATTCCATCAAGCACATTCAGTCGATATCATAAAATAAAAAAAAATCACGATAAGTTTCAAATAATCATCTCGATTTGAATTGCTGAAACTTTGTACGATTCCACATGTTTTGTCACCAACGACCCGGGCTTCGCCTTTCGGCATCTTCAGACATTCTATCACACGGATGCAACAGAACTGACGCACAAAACGCAGTTAGTATCGTAACACGGTGAAAAAATTGTAGAACTAAAATACATTGCTATTTTTTCATCGTGTTATAATGGTGTTCTACCAAGTAAATGCCAATTAAATCAATCAGTTAGTATTGTCTATTTACCAAAGGAATGTCGCCTTTCGGCATTCATTTCATCTATCGTTAACTTCAAAACAAAATTGGCGGTTCAAATTTAATATTGCAAGTCGGACGAGCGTAGTTGATACTTTATTTAACGGCTTGTATAGAAAAATTTCCTTCGCGTACTTTATAAATGTAAAAATATTTACAAACCTTCATAGTTGTAATATGAAGTTTTCGCTGGTTTTGTGGACAGTATATCAACACGTATCATCCACGGACAAAGTGTCTCTTAGAAAGGTGTCACGGTACACAGTGGGTACCCCGTTCTTTGTCAGGGGTGTCTCACCCCGTCAGTGTGTTGTGAGATGTAACATAAGGCGAGCACATAATCGCAGCCTGACAGGTCGTTAATCATCCTCCCTGTCCTTTTTCTTCCGGAGCTTTTTATCTAAGAACTTTCAAAGCTACACAGACACAATGTATAGTCTTCTAGTGAAGCATTTTCCATTGCTCCTTACTGTATGAAATACAGTCATCTGTTTATCACACATATTAAAATTGTATTTTTATGGCTTAGAGCTAAAATATTGAATCTTAAATATTTGACAAAAACGAGTATACTCCAAAAATTGGCGAAAAAGACCTGATATATTTGGCTTATAAAAATATTGCATCTCTTACATCTGCGATTTAAAAATTGTATACAGTGGGTGATCTATTAACGAACAAATAGGATAATGAAATTAACCAAAACGATCTTTGTAATCAAGGTATTGTATCTGTAAAAATTGATAACTTCTGTTAACGAGCATATGTTACAAGACTATGCTCGTTATCCGAATCGTATAAAAATACTGCATCTCTTAAGCTTATTGTTACAAAATCGTATACAGTGGATGATCGTTTAACGAACAGTTCGGACCGCAAACAAATCGGATAACGAACAATATCACAAAGATTTTTGTGTTCGTTCAACGAACTCATATTCGGATAACGAACTAAAACTCTTTTTAATCAACGTATTGTATCTGTAAAAATTGTTAATTTCTGTTAACGAGCATGATATATTCTAAGACTATGTTCGCTATCCGAATTGTGTAAGAATACTGCATCTCTTAAGCCTATTATTAAAAAATTGTATACTGTGGGTGATCTGTTAACGAACAGTTCGGATTGCGAACAAATCGGACGATAATGAATGTTGTCACAAAAGATTTTTGCGTTCGGACAGCGAACACACATTCGGATAACGAACTAAAACGATCTTTCTCATCCACTAATTTTATCTTCAAAACATGTTAACTTCGGATCAGCGAATATAGTCTTTATTATTACTAGTTGTTATCATTTAAAAAATAATAAAAACATGATAAACAAATATCTCTTGCATTGATAATGTACATAGCTTATGTGAATTTTACAACGTAAAGAAGCAAAAATACATTAAATTAAACAAATTTTAATTCTTCTTTTATATTAATGTAGTGTGTATTAAATTTATTGTTGAAATTAATCAGAAATAAGTGGTATTAACTAAAGTTCGTTATGATCACTAAAACACATGAAATTTTTCAGCTGCCTTAGTTTAGTATCTTAATTTCGATTTTTTGTTTGGTTGACATTTACCTTCCATATAATGCACTACTAAACAAGCATTTAATATCACTCCCCCGACACTCCCTTAAAAAAACAACTTACAATTTATGCATTGTTTTTCCATCAATTACTTGACTAATCGTTTTGTACTCAAAGGTGCGGCTATTTTTGACGTCTATATTCTTTCTTATAACTTATATATCTGTTAAATGGATTAATGAAAAAAATATTGATTGATCTCAAATTCCAACATGACTTAACCAAATTTGGATAAACGTTTTCTTTCATTTTAAGGAAGATAAACTACGGGCACTACTTCTTGGCTATGACGATTGACAGTAACATTTCAAACATCAAATTTGAATTGTTAAAACTTCGTAGGATTCCACATGTTTGTCATTAACGAATTGGGTTTCGCCTTTCGGCATCTTCAAACATTCCATCACACGAATGCAACAGAAATGACGTACAATAAACAATTAACATCGTCTATATACCAAAGTTATTAATTACAGAAAAACACACACCCCAAGGCAAGCAGTAAATGGCAGCTAAAACAAATTTAATAATATTAATCTTATAATAATTAACAGAATTGCCTGTAATAATTTTCTTTAACGATTTTGTTAATGAGTCATTCTTGAAAGGATTTTACAACAAATATTTATTAAGCAACATTAAAAAATAAATGTTTTTTTTTTACATAGAAATACCTAATTATTTCAATCTGCCAAGTAACGATCAAACATCTAGTGATGAAATACAAGAACGATGAATTTTCAAACGACTAAAACTTAAACATAAAACAACTGTGCAAAATGTGTGGTTTAACCCGAAGAGCAAGAAACAAGCTAGGTCGTTAAAACAGGAGAGAATATGTATTGTGTACCTTTTCTATATAGCTATATATAGATAATCAAATGTTCTTTTAAACATAGTTCTCACGATGGCTTGAGCCGAAATAGCTATCAACTGTATTTAAAAAAATAATTTTGTAGGACTAAAACACACTGCTATTTTTTTTTCATCGTGAAATATAAGAATTTACGTCATTAGATTGTCGATTCAATGAACCGATCTTGATTTATTAGAAGAAGAATGTAATAATATAAACTTTCTTGATCTAAATAGTGAACATTAAAAACTGTGTTTTCAATATTTATATGTTGATATTGAAATTCCATCAAGCACCTCCAGTCGATATCATAATTTTTTTCCAACTTCAACTATAATGGGTTGAAACTTTTTCATTGATCTTATTATTTTATATGTTTCGTTGAAATTGATTCTTTTGAACCTATTGTATTGTAAACCCCCTGACAAAATAATTAGGCAATTAAAAACGGAACTTTCCGTCCCGAGATATCTCCGACGAAAATTATCTTATTTATTTTGAAAGGGAAAACGAGAATTCTTCTTTTCTCTCCCTTGCTTCGCAGACTTCTTTAATCGCCAATTACGGCGAAGCATTTGTAGTGTATATTTTTTCCTGTGTCAGCTTTCGATAGGGGTGGTGTTTTTTTTTCAACCCCAAAGAAGATTGATGCGCCGAACACGAGACGACGAAAGATGGAAGCTGTTAGAAAGTAAACGGATCCATTTCGCTTTGATTATTCGATAGAACAGTGTTACACAAACGGGAGTCCGTTGGCTCTATTAGGGGGCTTACGAGCTGTCTAGTTATATCATACATATTGGAAAACTATCAAAAAATAATAGATTAAATAAACATATTTTAACTTATTGATTGAATTGGCAATTACTTGATAAAACTCCATTATAACACGGTGAAAAAATAGCAATGTATTTTAGTTCTACAAAATTTTATAAGATATAGTTGATAGCTATTTCGGCTCACTCCTTCGTCAGAACTAGTTACAATAAAATACATTGCTATTTTTTCACCGTGTTATATTTTAACTGTTTCCAAACACAAATACAATTCAAAAAATAGAGAATATTTATGTAGAAATGAGTGCATATACACATTCTGATTTATAAGGAACCCTTGAAATCAAAAGATATTTTTCTAATTTGTTTACTTATATCGCGCGATTTATAACGTTAGTGGTTTGTTAAACCTGCTCAATTTTAGGATATGCATTTACAACGAAAATTCTTTACGATGAAAAAAGCTGTGCAATATTTTTAATCTCGTCAATCGTTTTGTGTGAAACAGTATTTTCAATAATCAAAAAACTACTTTCACAAAGCTTAGAAGGAAGTTTAGAATTATTATAATATTTCGAACTAAAAAATTCACCATTTTCTTAGTGTTTCTTAGCAATAAAAAGGTTGTGAACATTGTACTAGAAAATATGGATCAATATACTTTATATTATTATTATTGAATCCACCTCCGTTTACTCGTATATTTTTTTACAGAACAACAGCTAACAATGTTTCTTAATATGTCAAAATTATTATAAAACAATGTTTATCAATTTTTATCACAAATAAGATACTTATGCTTGGAGATGAAAATCCTAAACGATATAAACGTAATAATGGTGTACCGCCTATTCTATTTAAAATGTTGATTTACTATCATAACCCTTATCAGATATCTACTTCAGGAAGAATAAGTCTCAACTCACTTTTAATTTATAACGTATATTTTTTTACCTTAGTAAAGAAATGCCTAACGACATATTTAGTCGAAAAATGATTCTCAAAGCGACACACGTGTCATACCAAGAAACACACCGGTTACAATAGCAAAGATGTGGATTTTTTTATAATATATTTAACTAACATCCCAAAATCTACATATAGTCGCAATTTTTTTAATAACCCAAATATATTTATTTTACAGATTTCGGTGATGTCAAGAATGGTACCTTCTCCTGATTGGTTTGTTGGAATCGACAGTTTTGATCTCTGTGTCAACGGAAACTGGTTGGACAGCATAACAGTCGAGGTGAGCTTTTATTCAACTTTTCTCTACAAAAAAATATTTTCAATCATTTTGTTAAGTTCAACTCTAGACAGCTTATGAAAAAATGTGTCATTTTATTCATCAACAAAAAATTGAAATAAAGGATATACATTTATGTAGTTAATATCGACAAAGCATGAGTACAGAAACGGAGTTTGAACGGTTCAAAGTATATTCTAAAATCCCATCAAGTACTCACACATAATATCGTATATTACAAGGGTGCCCAACCTTTTTTAGATTAATTACTACTTTAAATTTAATTTTCATAGCGATTGACTTCCAATCAGATTTGTATAACAGTAACTTTAACTGAAAACAGTTCATTTTAGAATTAATAATATTTGTATAGAACAGCTAATAATTCAAAATATAAAAGGTATAAAAATTTTAATTCTCAATAGTAATTGGTATCTACTAATTTTTGCTTCACTATCGACTGGTTGTGTACCCGTGGTAAATTATATTTAAACATATTTTAAACGCTATATTTCTTAACAATAAGAATTTAAAATTTTGAAAAAAGGCAATTTTTACCTATGATGTTAAAGAGTAAAAGTTGAGACCAAAATGACAGAAATATCACATCACTGCTTACTCCTTGATTTTGACAAGTATTAAACAAAAAAATTAAGGCCACAATATTGCCAAAGTTTTATTTTAAGCGTTCTAACAGCGTAGATCATACAATAGTGTTTCCGGTATCTTTATTAAAAAGATCAATATTACCACGGCGAATCCGGGCAGTTGACCTTTCCTTTATATATTTTTTACTTTACATAGAACACATGACCTCTAATAAACGTATCTAAACATGTTTTAGCAGATATAATGCAGTTAATATTGAATATTTAATACATCAGTGATATATTCAACAGATGCAACAAAAAACTGTTGAGATAAAGGTGCCTTTCTGGACAACGCACATTACATATTAAGGTTTGTAAATTATTCATATTTCAGGTTGACCCGATAGACGCTGGTACAGACAATGGATTTACGTTTACAGCCCCGAACTGGCCGACGGAACCCCAAGGAGTTGCCTATCGCATGACGTCACGGTATCCTGCACATCCCGCTGGAAGCTTCTACTACCCCCACGTGAAGAGACTACCTCCCATAGCTACCTTCCAATTCCTGAAGGTGACCAAAACAACAGCTAAAATTTTAGATTTATACATTCCAAATTTTACAACGTAGAGTAAACTACCCGTTTGTTTTTGCTTTATTTGATATTTTGTTATTGTTAATATTTCTCAAGATGTGGCTCGTAAGTAACTCGCTACTGATAACCCATTAACACTTCGTAAACTTAATTATTTAACCACATAATATAAATTCAAACTCAGCGTTAAGTGTTTGCATCTTTGTAACTAAGGTCGCAAGATGACGGCTTTAGAACAGCTGTAAATCAATAGATATCAACTATCACAAAGGGTTCTTAAAGAACAAACTAATATATGTCGATCGCCATTGCTTAGCCCTCTACGGGGGGCTGTTTTGTTTCTGTAATAGACCATTTCCGTGCCATATGTAAACTTATTGATATAGCCGCTATTTTAGTTTCATTTACAATTTTTAGTTTAGCAAGAAAATTGTAGAACTGAAATACATTGCTTTTTTTCACCGTGGTTAAGTAAATTACCCATTTATTTTTGCTTTATTTGATATTTTGTTATCGACAATCTTTTTCAAGATGTGACTCGTACTTATAACCCATTGTCACTTTATAAACTTAATTATTTAAGTAATTATAATTGAAAAGTTTTCTTATCAAAAGATAAAATAGACACGTTTATTTGTTTATAATTATGAATTACTTTTAAGCTGTCACCTCTTTGTAAAAAGATTGTTATAAAATAATTTGAAAAATAAATCATTTTCTTGTCGCTTTTCAATTTAAGACAATGAGTCCTTCACAACTCAAATAATCGCGCTAATCGAAACCAGTTTTAATAATTTGATACAATTTCGAAAAAAAAATAATATTTTTAATGCACAAAAAGATATTGAATAAATTTTATGTACATAATTAAAAACAATGTTAATTGCGGCTACAATGATTTTATATAATCAAGGTCAGGGTCGATTTTAACAGATGAACAATTTCATTTGATGATATAATACAAATTAAAACAAGGCAAGTTCTACAAAAGTATAGTTAAAATTAACCAGGTATAAAAATCAAATACTTCTCATATCAAAGACTAAGAAAGCCATATAGAGGCAGTCATACCAAATACCAAATATAAATGATTGGAAATCTTTTTATTCTTTCTATACTTTAATCGGTCGTTGAGATTACATTCTACAGCTTTGCTTCCCCAAACTTTTTATGCTACGGCCCCCCTGAACCAAAAGCATATTGAAAATAAAAACTTTTGCATCACCCTCAGATAATCTGCGGCCTCCTATTCGGGAAACATTTCACTACAGCATAAAACTAACGTTTCGTAATTTCTCCACAATTCTAAAACTTCTTTTTCAAAAAATTCAACTTACTCTAAATCGGAAAGCTTTCTTATAGACTAAGCTTTCTTGGAGGTTTTTCGCCTTAGTCAAAGATTTGAATTCAGGCATAAATATTTATAGCTGTTAATAATTTGTATGATTCCACATGTTTTGTCACCAACTCGAGTTTTACCTTTCGTGTCTGAAATTTCTGTTACATCCGCATAATATAATATCTGAAGATGCCTGAAGGTGAAACCCGGGTTGCTATTGACAAAACATGTGGAATTATACAGGGTTTCAATAATAAAAATTAGATATTTTAATTATATGAACACCTTAAATCGATATCAAAAATTATACATTATTGTGTTCGCTATATTTTATATAGCGTAATATCGATTTTTTAGCAATCGTACATTTTTATTACGTTCTTAATTTAAAAAAAACTATGTCTTATTTACCGCCATTTACTCGTTTATTTTAATAAGAGCTTGTTCAAAAAAAAAACTTTATTCTGAAAAAATATGCAGAATAAATAAAAAATATAATACACATAACAGGTTTAATATAGAAACCGTGGGCCTCTTAAATAAACATGGTTATATTTCGTATTTCGTTATAATAAAAATATTCCAATACGGTAATTGTATAAACATGATTTTCCGACGCCCTCTAGCGTAGAGGCGTCTCAACGGGCGTCGCGGCGCCGTGGAATTTTCCCAACGACGTCGCGGGACACCTGTAAAATTCGCCTCAGTTTTTTGTTCTGCATAATTGAATTTATAAGCAATTCCTGTTCGAAATTACTCCACCGTTGGGGAGCACAGAGTGAGGACAGAACGTAATTTCGCCGAGCTCTTTGACGGGTCCATATGCTTTGAATTTAACCCCGAACGAAAAAAAAACAATCGCATCTCAAGAGATGTAATGTAAAAAATAATTGCATTTTTAATCTGAATAGAATCGGTGCTCTCGTAAAATATACTACATTGTTATCAAAATTTTCAGTTTCATTTGTACACTATCTAAAAAATATATATTTACGGTGAGATTTTTCATTTGAAGTAAAAGTGTAGTACATGATGTTTACTTTAGTATTTTTTACATCGTTTATCTTGCAAAATTATTCCTATTTTAGATTGGTGTAATACGTTTTACTGTCAATTAAATTTCATTCATCCATTTGATACATATATGTACGTTCCAACAATTAAAACTATATAATTTTATTTTTTCAAACTCTGTATAATTCCACGTGGCTTGGAATTTGATATTGAAATTTCATCAAGTAGCTTCAGTCGTTATTAACTTTTGTATCGTATAAACAATTAATAGGTAACATTGGATGTTTCAAAAAAATAAGAAGAAACTCAACGAAACAGTTATATTCAAAATCCATTGTAATCTTCTGTAGAAGAGAAATATTATATATAGACATCAGAAGCAATATTGTTAATACCTTTATTAGTTGGCCCATTGGCAGGCTGGTTGTAACAATTCAACTATACGACTTTACGAGTCTATTAAAATTTGATTTCGTTCATCGCGAGCATTATCAACTGATCGATTATATTTTAATAATATTAATAGCATCGTTTGTGATGAGCGAAACCGTTCCTGATCTTAAAAATCTATAATTTTTGAAATAGTACTAAACCTTATATATCATTAACGCCTTTCCACTAATAAGTTAGCACCATAAATGTGATGTCTGTTAACCCTTAATCAATCGTACAAAAATACCCATCGATCTAAATAATTTTGATTAATGTATCGACGTTAGGCTATATGAATTCGTTATTTCAATAGTTAAAAAAAATGAATTATTTGGAAAGTCTCAGGAATCCCTTTTCAGTAGTCAGTTGTGTTTAATCCGTGTGATATAATGTTTTAAGATGCCGAAAAGTGAAACCCAAGACGTTATCGGGAAAAAACAATACAAACAATCGCACAAATTCACATATGACATAGAAATTCTTTCAAACACTTTCATTGACATAATATTTTTTTTATTTTAGATACATCTTTAAGTGATTATTTCAAGAATATATTTTATGATCAGAACCGGTTTCGCTCATTGTGAACATTATCAACGAATAGGATTCAAATTACACGTTTTTTTTATACAAATTTACCTGTTACAAAAAAACGGTCCTGATCATAAAATATATTGTAGAAATATGTACTAAAAATGTGTTTTTATTATTTTAAATATCATGCTTTTCCATTAAGAAGTGGCAGTTAACACCCTAAATTTCAGCACTTATTTAAATAAAAGTCTAATTATAAATTCATGAAATCCTTACGCGCCACTGGAATCGTCTGCCACGTGAGCTTTCGTCTTTCCATTATTACCCAGTCACGTCTAATAAGACGCCCAGGGAGCGTATATGTATTTTTTTATTCCCACCAATAAAACAGAATTGGTTTTGTGTCTACTGATTGGTTGACCAAACCTCCATAACGAAGGAAATAAACATCCATAATATATTTTATACAGCATTCGCCGAGATTTTATCATAAACATATTAAATAATACAATTTCGACGTTAGTAAACAATACATTTTATTGGATTGTTATTTTTTTCACTTCTCTACCAAACATTATCGCCGCTCAATAGAAATATTATCTCTTTCATATTCTATCGTCACTAAGCCGTTGATATTTTGAATCTATTTTACTGTTTAATGTAGACTGTGGACTCGTTAATAAAATACGACTCCGGCTTAAAAAATTCAATTATGGTTTTTTCCTATCTCTCTTATTTGTATTAAATTAATGTTCAACCAACCAATTCAACAAATTGATTTTCACGACTCTAACTGCATAGCCTTAGATTAATGTATGAAATGTTAAAGTTTCATAAATGAACACTTTTTAAATATAATATCCATATTCCACGTTAAATAAAATATGAGTAGCTCGAATTCAGTTCTGATGAAGCGTAAGCTGAAATAGCTATCAAATATATATCATATAAATTTTATAGAACTAAAATAAAAAGCTGGTTTTTTGATCATGTCATAATAAAGTTCTTCATAGTAAAAAAAATTCCAATTAAATCAATAATTCATAAATAATTAAAGTTATTACACTTTTAAGGTGTTGGAAATGCATTCTTTTTTGAATAATAACAATATATTTTTAGTACTATTTTCACAAAATTTTCAATGATAAGCACCGGTTTCGCTCCTGAAATCATTTTAGAGTTAGATATTCCTACGTATATTGATTAACATTGAATATTTTTGTTCATTTTTAAATATCGGATTGACAATAACAGAATTTTAAACTAATTTACATTATTTGTTAAATTAATATTATATGATTTCGAGCAATTTTTTTCTTAGTTCTTAAGCCCATGATATTGTATATCTGCTACCTTTAACTCATATATTTTGTATGAATACACTTGCTTGTAAATTGTATCAGTTGATAACGTTCACGATGACCGAAACCGGACCCAATCAAAAAATATAGTGTATATATAAGTACTAAAAAACATGTTTTTATTAATTAAAATGTCAATATGTACTTTTAGTGATTTTCGATACAAAACAATGGAAAACAATGTCATCAACATTTTTCTTTATGTTTATACAATTTTATAAAAAAAAAGAAATTGGTGGCGTCCAAAGCGTCCAATGAAAGGTGCTCAAATCGGGAAGATTTGGTAGCCACTGTTACACAGATAAAATAGTAAACAATTTATAAGATTATGAAAAAAACAACTAACCTTTTCGGACGAGGGGAAAGTTTATTTTACCGCTGCTAAACATTTATGAAAATAGTTTCGCTTTTACGCCGCGGTGTGGCGCGCAGCTCTGCAAAATTTTCGCGCGTAAACCTCCGTCTTTACGATTATTGCGCGCTCTCCTGTCTAATAAGGCGCGAAAAGGGGACCCGCCATCTTTTTTTATTTCGGCAACAATAACACGGAAACGGGGGCCGCTAATTGGTCGAGGGCGTTTGCGTTATTGCCTGTAATAAGGACTGAAGATCGTCCGGAACATTTTTAGTTTCGTGTTCTATTTTCAAATATCTCGCAAATTTATAATTTCTATTCGTATTTAGATCCCTATCCGCGTTCATTTCTTATTTAAAATCTATGGATAAAATACAGCAGTGTTGCCATGTGAATATCTATATCCCTTTTATTGACATAACTTACTTTGAAGGTGTTAACTGTCACTTCTTGAGGGATAGGCAGTATATTTTAAATAATAGAAACACATTTTTAGTACGTATCTCCACAATATTTTTTTATCAAGACCGGTTTCGCTCTTCGCGAACATTATCAACTGATATAATACAATTTATAAACAATTCTATTTATAAAAAATATTTGAGTTAAAAGTAACAGGTATACAAAACCATGGGTGCAATAAGTAAGAAACAATTTACAGGAAATCATACAATATTTATACGAATAGAGTAAATTAATTTTAAAGTGAAATGTTCACAATAAAAATTATCATACAAGATTTTGTGCATTTTATTTATGTATATATATATACTTAGTATTTAATTATTGGCTCAAGAGAGCCTTGTTTTAATATATTTTGTATCAGTTGATCGCGATGAGTGTAACCTGAAACATATTTCAATGCATATAAATATATATAAATATAATGCCTTTCCACCGAAAAATCACAGTTAACACCTTAAAAATATTTCAATTAGCGCTTTGTCGTAGTAAACTGTCAATTAATTAATAAAATTCACAAGTTTTCAATCTTCTTTGAAATCTGACACATTTTCCGGCATTCGAATTATAACGTCGCTTTTTAATTATTTTCCTTCATCATGCGGCGATTCATTAATGACACCCCCTAAAAAAAATTTAGCATTACGTACAATTAAGAATCAATCCCAATTCTTAATACATTAAGGATTTAATAATTATTAGTGAAGTGATAACTTTGAAAAGGGTTTATTTCAGTGATTGATTTTTTTGATTATATTCTAATTTTCGATGATTAATTTAATTATAATCAGCCATCGTTATCAATTCTCTAATCACAGTATTAAAATCATCTTATTTCCACTTAGTTTTTAACTGAACATTATACTGGGCCCAACAACATTGAGTTCAATATTGACAAATAAAAAATGTTCAATTTGGTGTTTTTAAAATAAATACCCAATATAAATGTAGAAGTAAATGTCTATTTAATGGATCCTTACGAATTATATTAGTGTCGAACTATTTAATTCTATAATCATGAGATCAAAATTTTATTCGTTGAAACTTTATTGAATCTAAAGATAAAATGTTCAAAGTGAGCGTAATGATGCCGGTCGTATGCAAACTGAAGAACGCAATTCATGTAAGTATTAATCATTTATTGCTATTCTTTGCACTGTACCTTGCCATATTCTAGTGTAAAACACTAAAAAAAATTAATTAAAACCACCAACTAATTTTAATTTTAAATTCCAATTTTCTCTTTTTTGCATTATTGAAACTTTGTACGATTCCACATGTTCTATCAACGATCCGGGTTTCGCCTGTAGATACCATAAACATGTTGCCATTACAGAGATGGATATAAAACTAAAAAAAAATTACATAATGCCTTAAACTTAGTAACATATATCACATTTATAAATCGCAATTTTCGTCTAGTAACGCCACCAATTGAACGATTTTGAATTTTTTTTTATTAGTTGTAAGCATTATTAAATCTGATCATTTTTTACATTTAGCCATCACAAAGAAGGATATAAAACAGAAAAAAATGATAATATGCTATACACCGAGTAACATAGATGACATTTATAAATCGCTATTTTTTACAATGACGCCACCTATTGAGCGGTTTTGAAAACGTTTTATATTTGTTTGTTAGCATTATTGAATGTGTTTATCAGCGTTGCAAGTGGTTAATTTAATATTGTATTCTAATGATATAATACCTGAAGATGCCCAAATTCGAAACCCATGACGTGAGTAAGAAAACATTTTGAAATGTGCAAAGTTTCAACAATAACAATTAGGTGAAGAATTTTCATCAAGAACATTCAATAGATAGCATAAATAATCACAAAATATATTCTCAATGAGATTTCTTCAAACGTTCAAAGTAAATATTGCAAATGGTAAAAAAATACACTGCATACAATTTTGTTTCAACATTATCAATATTTAAAAAATATACATCATTTTTGGTTTTCAGTGTTACACATACTTTTAAAATTAAAATAGCAAGAGGAACATATATGGATAAACTTTCATACTAAAAAATCCTGTCATCTACAAAAAATAACATTAAAATGAACCCCTGCCAAATCAATGTAAATTCAATTAGCAAGTTGAAAATTACCAAAATGTTTTATCGGGTAACATTAATAAAGTATATTACTTATTCATAAAAACATAAATCTTTCCAGCTAGTTGCGGGTTATTCAATTAAGAGACCCAGTATTCAAATAACATTAATATGAATTTTGTTTTATAATCACAAATATCACATTTGCAAATATTATCAATATAATGGCGATTTTTTTTTATATTCTGAAAAAAATATACCTTGTTTATAATAATCGTTTTAGTTCAATTTAATACTCGAACTTTAACTGTAAACCTCAATATAATAATATATTGAACTGTCTTTCTTTTCAACATAAAAATGTAAAATATTTCCTACGAAAATTTCTATTATAACTTATTTGTTTTGCAATTGAAAAACATGACTTCAATTTGTTATAACAGATGAAATTATGTTTCCTTTAACACTGCATCTTTCATTTTCCCCATTATAACAAAGATTATGATCTAGGAAATTTGTTCACTGACTTACCTAATATCACGTCCAACGATGACGTCATGGAAACGACAAGGGCATAACTAGGAAAATAGGCAAGTACTTCTTGGGAAGGAGTCGTAAATCTTGGAGCACCGTTCTTGAAAAATATTTCAAAATGCGGCAAAATTTTTTTTCGAATTAAAACTTCAATTCCTGTAAATAAATTTTGTTAAATCAAACGATACATAAAAATAATAAACAGTAAATATTCACGTCACCAAATTTGTACAATTCCACATGTTTTTTTCCACTAGCGATTTGGGTTTCAACTTTGCATTCATCAGGCATTCTATCACACAGATGCAGCAGAATTGACGACAACAACTTCGTCAGTGACAAAATATGTGGAATCGTATAAAGATTTAACAATTAAAATTTGGTATTGAAATTTCTTCAAGCACCTTCAATAGATATCATAAATTATTCATATGAACATTACTCAATCTACTCGATTGAATAAAAATAGATAAAACTACTTGATTCATTGTTCTAAAATTCCTTAAAATATACTATGCTTTTAATGTGTTATCACTTCTTGATGGAAAGGGGATATATAATAATTAACAAAAAACGCATTTTTTTATAATAGTTATATTTCCAATTTCGCTCATCGTGAACTGATATGAAAAAATTAATTTGTTTAAAATCCATCGAAAGTATTTGCCATTCAAAATAAAAATATAACCTTAATGAATGTTTTGAATTAAAATATTTGACGAAGATATTTTCATTGTTTCTTTCGTTGAACCCCCTTTTATGTAATATAATTAATAACCCCTTAACCCATTCCCTGCTAATAGCTACGTAAATGATATTGCAACACTGAAAATTTAAAAAAAAAATCAGTTTGTTGATATTGAGTTGCAAACTTAACATGATTGTCAGAATGTATTCAATTATATTTCAATAAAACAATAAGATCGCATATGAAAGTTGTAACACTGACAATAATCTTATATATTTTAATATGAACAATCAACACCTTCCAATCTACACTCCCAACAATTGAGACGTTAACAGTCAGACTGTTAATTGTACGAAATGATTTTGACTAACGAACAAAGCCTCACGTATACGCACATTATATTCCATACCACTTTTCCAGACCAATTGAGATACTATATTTTTACTAAATTACATTTGTTAATTATGATCCGTGGAAAATGGTTGATTACTCCTGTCTGAGGGAGTAGCTATTTCCCGACAGTAGGGTTCATTAGATTGTCATTCGCGCATTGGGACGTGAGCTAATTTCACAAGCAGTGGTTGCAAACTCAATAAAATATTGCAGTTATTGCGTAATTACCAAAATGTCTTATTAATAAGAGATAATATGACGAAATGACAAGCTACAAGGTGTAAAATTAAAATCATTAATCGTGATATATAAAAATATTCACCACATAAAATATAAGTAACGCTTAACTCTACTAAATTTAAATTCATAGACAATAATTGAAATACTTTTTCTGTTGTCGTAATATTTTTTTTTTTAATAAACGGCATTTACTTGGTAGAACTCCATTATAACACGGTGAAAAAATATCAATGTATTTTAGTTCTACAAAATACGTTGCTATTTTTCCTAAGCTAAAAAAAATTTCCCTTAATTGCTAAGTGTTGAAACGAAATATCATATATATATTATGTTTTGACGAAATGCATTTAAAACTTATCAAGTAAAAAGATTTTTCTTTTCAAATTAAGTTATCGACTGAGGGTATTTGAATTTTAGCAGTTGTCATTTTAATTGCTAAACCGAGCTTCAAAAGATATTCGAATGCTTGGGGCAAGCTCTATGGAAGAAAAAAGCGAAAAATTTATTTGAAATAATTTTTTCAAGCTTAAAATTAAATATAAAAAATTCTACTTATTGTACACCAGCAAGCAGTGTTCGTATGGGGTTTTTTCATGAGTAAAAGAAAGTACGTATTTCGACAAAATTTTCGAGTCAAATACTTGATTATCGTTCAAGTAAATAGCCATTTAACATCTAATTGTTTTTCCCTGCCCCCCATTGGCGTAATTTCATTATTTTTTCGAAGAGGCAGAGGTGTTGCTACGTTGACACTTTTTTCTGAAATTAAAAATATGCTCGAATAGAAAGCAGAACTACCGGGTATATCCAACATATAATTTTATATTGCCAAGAAGATGAAAACGTCAAAAGTTCAAAGTGAAAATGTAATTTATTTATTTAGTTCATCTGCATCTTTCAACTTTTTGATTGAATTGGCATATATTTGTTAGGATTTCATTATAACACGTTGATAAAATAGCAATGTATTTTAGTTTTAAAAAGTAAGGGTGTTAAAATTGAACAGTATATGTATTGTGCTCATCATAGTTCGAAGATGGATAAGCCGAAATAGCTATCAAACTAAATATCCTATAAATTTTATAGAGCTAAAATATATAGCTTTTTTTCATCGTGGTGCAACTTTCAATGTCGAAATTAAACGAAAATGAGTGATGAATATTAAACAATTATTTTTTATACAAAAATAATTAACGTAATTGAAAATTTTGACAAGAAAAATATTCAAAAAAACAAAGTTTGCTCATTACTTCTTGGCGCTGAAACGGTATTGTCGTGAAATTATTGACATCTGTCGAAGGACGCCAATATTATATTTCTCTTCTTTTAGACATTGAATCGAAACATCGATTTTTGTGACGTGAAAATTTGATCTCTTGAGAATCTAACCATGATTATGTGACAAAATATACAGTTAAATATCTTTTCACCTTCTCTACAAAATGGCGTGTTATTTGGCAGTCATTTCCGTTGCTTTTATTTGATGTAATGGCGTCGTAATCGTCTAGGCGGACATAATGTTTTTTAATTGTAAATGATCGCGTGGAAAAGGGTGCACTTCTTTGAATTAATTCACTTCAAGTAGCAAACTGTATATTACATTTAAATCAAATTTTCGTTTCGAACATCGTTTTCATAAGAGACTTCTAAAAACGATGAATGTGGGAACGAAAGATCGGTTTTGCTTATAAACTTATACGTGACCAAACCCAATAGTTCTCAATGTATTCTGGAGCCCAAGATATTCTCCATTTAATAAAGAAGAAATATAAAATGATTATGTTTTTGCTAAGTGGTACAATTCAACATTTCTTAAATTCTTTCTTGCTTCGATCGAGCTCGTCAGCGTCTAAAGTGTTAAGTGCGACAAGAAGGAAACACGCCGCCTCAGAACGTTACCCCAGGGCGTAATTGGTTTGGTTTCCTCGCCTCTATGTTAACCCATTAATTCGCGACGTAGCGATCTGAGAAAAGCTAGCTTTGTCTTCCTGAACCGCACGAGTATAGCTTTGCTTAACCAACACGACGTGTGAATTTACACTGTTGGCTTGATTCACAAAATTTTGAATTTATTTAGCAATTAACTGCTAAATAACGAGCTGATTTTAAACATAACTTTATATCATACTAAATTATGACCCATGTAAATATTATACAACACTGTGAAAAAATAGCAATCTATATAAGCTGTACAAAATGTATTAGCTATTTCGGCTTACAGTATATTTAAACGTACACTTACCTATCAATATATATATAGTTTTGTAGAAAAAGTAAGATTAAATCTGAGTTTTTTTTTGGAAGATACACTGTGTACTTTTTTCTACACGGCAATATATTGATAATTAAATGTGTGTTTCAATATAGTTCTGATGAGGGCGTTAGCGGAAATAGCTATCAACTTTATATCTTATATTTTTTTTTAGATTAAAATACATTGTTGTTTTTTCACCATGTTATAATAGAGTTCTTCCAATTACAACAAAAATTAAATCAACATATAGATAAACTGCTGAATAAATGTATATTTATTCTTTATGATTTATGACATTTGATGCCGTACATTTTGTAACACTTTAAGTATGTAGGTGAATGGTTTAACGTTGATTTTAGTAGTGGATGGAATTATAGTTGCCAACGTTTTCTGAGACAATTCCTGGACAAATAACCCAAAACTGTACATATATAGTTCCACAATATTCTCCTTTGAGAAACTTCGTTATTTCTAGTTTTTTTTTTTTTGTAGAAAAGAATTGTAAAGATGTTATTATAAAGTTGTTTTATATTTATTGATTGAATTGGCATTCACTTGGTTTTTTGGTAGTTTTCTTTTTTTTTGGTAGGTTTCTTGGTAAATTTTGTAGAACTAAAATACACTTGGGCACGAGGCCCATATTCGTGAAAAAAACTTTAATAACATAAAATGGTAATCATTCATCATCACTATCACTTATAACACAGTGAAAAAATAGCAATGTATTTTAGTTTTACAAAATTATTTTTAACAAATATAGTTTATAGTTATTTCGGCTCACGCCATCGTCAGAACTGTGCTTAAACTAACATTCGCTTATCTATATATAGCTGTGCAGAAAAGGCACACAACACATCCTGTCTCCTGTTCCAACGGCCTAGCTTGCTACTTTAACACAATGACATTAAATTTTCAAAATTCTAAATGTATTTTAGTTAATAAAAGGCTATCAACTATATTTGTTAAAAATAATTTTGTAGAACTAAAATACATTGCTATTTTTTCACCGTGTTATAAGTGATAGTGATGATGAATGATTACCATTTATGTCGAATTTTTATATTATGTAGTGAGAATCGCTTCTTAAAATTTTCAAACCATCCTCTACTAGCAGAAAAATTGTGAGATGAGTTTTGATCTTCCGATGACGATTGTTCAGTTCTTTTTAAATTATCATAAATTTCTTGTGCCCTCTTTTGTATAATGCTTCTGTCCACAGGAATGTTTTTGTCATTGCAATCTTCTTGCCATATCATAAGAGCTCTTTCCATTTTTTCTATTACTACTGAGCGTAGGCGGGCAATCTTTGTCGCACAGATAGACGATCCTGCTAAAGCATAGGTATAATTTTGTTTTAATTTTTTTGTATCGTCCTAATTTTTGCTTCATTTAAATTGAAAATTTTAGCAAGGGATGACGGTCCCCCCCTTTTAAGACAATCTAGGATAACACGGTGAAAAAATAGCAATGTATTTTAGTTCTACAAAATTATTTTTTACAAATATAATTGATAGCCTTTTATTAACTAAAATACATTGCTATTTTTTCACCGTTTTATAATGAAGTTCTACCAAGTGAATGCCAATTCAATCAATAAACAATCTAGGATATTGATTTTTTTTCAATAGAAATAAAGTTTCTCTTTTTTTTAATTTTACCCGTAACTGTTTACATTTTGGGGTCTAAATATTTTTCATCTACAAATAAATACTAAATTGATACGATTTAATCTATAAAATTGCTATAAATTATCAAGCGTTATATTACGTATGTACATATATTTAACCCTTTGCACTCCAATTATTTTAAAGTAAAAATGGGTACACAAGAACATTTTAGAATAAAACTGGTTAAATAATTGTTATTATTTATTGCATGGTACATATTTTTTTGAGTTATCTCTCATATGATGACGTTATTTTTCCATATAAGTAAATGTATTGCATCAATCAAATTATTTTCACCAATCACACACGTGCATATTAAATCTCGAATGCAGATATTTTTATAATTTGATACACTCAAACCTTTTTTTCGGCGATAGATGCGTTCCGGTGAAAATCGCACAAAAAAAGCTATGGCTTAAATAGAAAAAATGGGGATGCGTTCCATGGGTTTTAAAAACCGCATAACTTTGAAACAGCCATACAAAATATACCCAAAAATCGCACAAAAAAAATAAACAAAAATAAAATACATATTACACACTATTATAAACTACATATTTTATTTATAATTTGATTTTGAGTACACAATTTTATATATTTTTAAATAACCGAGGATTTAGCAAGGCAAGTGGAATCAAGTAGGGAATGTACGTCATGCTTCTGAACTGCCAAGGGTTATTATGTACATGTATGTACATATGTAATGATAAAATGAAACATGTAAAGTGTATACATACAAAAAATAAGCCAGAATAATCCACGGATTACAAAGAAATATGCACTGCACCATTGACTGCCAGAATGCAACTGAAATGTATCGAAACAAACAAAATTGACAGGTCTCGACACGCTCAGGAAGATTTGTCATGTGCACATTACATTGGCGTACAAATTAAACGTGTAAATTATTTAATTTTTTTTTGAAACCGTGTTATATAAAGCTTATTTTATAAAAATATACCACGATTTTTGCCACCGTGTTGTATAAATCCGTGTTGTGCAAAACCGTGTTATATAAGGCCCAAGTGTACATTGCTATTTTTTTAACGTGTTGTTTTATATTGTTTTTTTTTACGATACAAGCCAAAAAAATAAAGTTAAAACAATATTTTTCCAACAATAAGAATCTCTAACGGCTTTTCTTTTACGCTTTTCACAATTTAACTTTAATCTGAATTTAGTACGTTACAAAAATTTGAATCTTTTATTAATAAATGATAACATTACCATTTGTTCCTTAATAACGTCGACAAGAGACATATTCTAAGGCACGCCTCAGTATTTAAATGTTAATAATATTCTGAAGAAAATCTGTAACAAGTTTCGACAAGTCTAACTCTAATTCAATACATTTCATCTCGGGTGATTATTTTAATATTATAACCATAAATTTGAAGTCTAAATCGAGTTCAAAGACGAACAAACTTTGTTCTCTCTTAGTACAGATTGTGTAAACTATTGTTTCCGGAATTAATTTTCTAAGCTAGTACGGAATATTATCAGCAGGGTAAAAGATACAGTCGTATGCCTCCCATCAGTAATGGGTAACCGATGAAACACAATAAATATATATTTAAAATTATACAATATTTTATAGCTATTTCATACATATGATTTGCAATACCATATTCATACACTAGTTTTAGCAGAATGTTCACTGTTTTTGTGAAAGCACTGATCTTTAAAACCTTAGATACCACCATTTATTACTCTAGTCCTGGGGTGGGGAACCTTTTCATTTCAAAAGGCCGCATTCACTTATCTGATTCAACATAGGGCCAAGAAAACGGTGACACCCCCCTCCTCCCAATAAATTAAATATTTTAAGACACGAAAATAGTCGGAACACAATTTTTTTTTAAATTATAAGAAAAAATGCACATTTACAAATCTAATTTATTATTTTGTATTTTGTTAAAAAAAATGTTACGTATATGTATGTATTTAAAGGAATCATATTTTACTATATATTATTTTTTGTTGAGATCTATTTTTATTGCCGTCTCCTTTTTTTTACTAATTATCAATCATCAAGCTGCGTATCTATAAGAAACATAATACATAATTAAGTACGTACATCATTAAAAATATTTTTTAATATTACAGTTTACTAACCTTTAATGGCTAATTTGCTTCTGATTTTTGTTAGAAGGCATTTGAAAATTTGGTTGAAGCATAGACATAGACGTTCGCAGTATCAGTTGGTCTTCCAAATATAGATCTGTAATTTAAGTTCGTAATTTTGACTTTATTTGCGTTTTATTAGTCAAAAGGCCGCAGGTTCCACACGCCCGCTCTGGTCTCTTTATTTATTAAAACGGTTAGATCAGGGATGATTAGGGATTTTTGTCGACTATATTGTAAGATTACACAATTGATTCATTATTTTATCAAAAATAAAAAACGTTTTTGTATATTTTATGCAGAAAAACACGAATGTTTCACGATTATCCGAAAGCGGCTGATTTCTTTGTGTGGTTGAGTGTGGTAAAACATTGTCCTTTTTTTATCTTAGTTTATTTCCTTACGAAATATGTATAAAGAAACAACGATTAAAATTCTTGTCAAGTTCACTAATTATCATCGCAACCAAAACTTTTAACTAGCGAATCACTGCTTCTGTTACCCTAAAGCAACCAAAACTTTTAACTAGCGAATCACTGCTTCTGTTACCCTAAAGCTTTGCTCTAAGTAAATATTTATTTTAGCCCGCACAACGATGCTTCGGTATAGGGTACTACCAACCTTCAGTTGACTTGCTGGCAAACCAAATTGATTGAAAAGCGTAACCATGTCTTTGTTATCTCATTGGCACTCAACTTTGTACCCAACACCACCTGTTGTACACAATTTTGATCGTAAGTCACTCCTTAACACGACAAGTTTTAATATATATGTTAAAAATTGTCAAGAATAATTATTAAATCCTCAAATGCCCTTAACTTCTTACGCCTTAACTGTTGAAATTTCAGATTCCTATGTCGTGATATTTGACACTCAAAAATTTTATGAGAGTTTACAATGTAGAAAGTTTCGTATAGACCATAGTTTCTTAACTTTTTTACATCCGCGGACCACCAAAAAATCCAAAAATGTTTTGCGAACCAATAACATTGGAATGAAATAATAAATATTTACATAATTGATTTTTTATTGAAAACAATTAATTTTGCAACAACGTATGCTAATATTTCAATATTTTTTTTTTTAACAGACAGTAGTAAAAAAACATAATTTAAAAATCCATAAAATACAACATAAAATTCGATTGCTTATTGTAATGATATCACATCGCGGACCACCCAAAAATCTCTGCGGACCACCGGTTGAGAAACTATGGTGTAGCCGATAATTTTTGAGTTGAAATGTACCCTGATTTGTTCCGATAATTTCTTTGAGTTTAGTTAATGCTTACAACACTGAATTATTTTTTTGAAATTTTCTTTGTTTGAATATCAAACTCCGTCAATCAATATCATAAGTAATTGAATTGTCAATCCATTTGATATCATACTAAGTAAAAAGACTTGCAAATTTTCATTTAATCTTTTTAATACGATATATTGTATATTAACACAGTCATCGTGTTAACAATCATAGTACTATATAAAATTCATTATTTTCCATTGTCTATTTTTTAACTTTTTTTAATTTTTTTTGACTTGTCAGAATGAATAGTGAATAGAATTATGACAAAGAACAAATACCTTAATTTTTAAATCACCTGTTAACTCTCATTTTCGCATTATTCATTATTCGCATTATTCTACAAAAATAAAAGCATACGCATAAGCATAGTTTTATAAACGAAAGCTTCCCAAACGTTTGTTAGCTCTTACAACAAATTTGACAATTATTGTTTGTACAAAATACACTATCAAGCTTTTGGCTGCCATGATGTTTTTCATGATCTCACGAGGTTATCAACTATCACTTCTTGATGGAAAGTAATGATATTTTAAATAATAAAAATATTTTTTAGTACAATTTCCCCAATACATCCAATTTATAGTGAAAGTGATACTAACACGGTGAAAAATAGCAATGTTTTAATAGACTAAAGCAGTGGTCGGTAAACTTATTAGCCAAAGAGCCAAATATGATTATTACAACAATTTAAAAAAAAATTGGGAGCCAAATCTGCTTGTTTGAAAACATACGAACAATTTCAGCCGGTAGCTTGTACATGGTTTGTGTTTACGTTTGCGAAAACTAATAAAATTAAACTCGATGTTCGTTGCATATTTTTACAACAATATAAAATTTTAATTACCTATCTATATTTTAACTTAAACAAAAAGTTATACATTTCCACGATTTATAGAAGAATTTTAATTTATAAAAATAAGATGTAATTTTTATCTTACCAAGTTTTTTTTTTATGAAAATATTATTGCGCCTTCCGTGCATGTTTGAGCCAGAGCCGCACTTAAGGAGCCAAAGAGCCACATGCGGCTCTGGAGCCGCACTTTGCCGACCACTGGACTAAAATACATCACCATGATATAATAGAGTTCTACCAAGAAAATACCAATTCAGTTTATATTTATTATATAAAAAAGAAATATTTTTTTCAAGTGTAATTGGGATTGACTAAATTTTTAAGACGAAAATAGTTTTGATTTTCGAAATATTCATTGACACTATTTTTCATTTTGTAAGTCTCTATTGTTCAACTTTTATGAGAAATGCTCCCCAATTTTACTCAGTCATTTTGAGATTGTTGTTTACCATTATTTATTTATGTTAAGCATCCCATATCGCGTACGAAAATATTTTTATTATATGTTGAACAAAACTTTTTTCGGTATATTTGACAAGCACTGGTTGACAGATGTTATACATTCTATAAATGATACAAAAATGGAACAATAGATGTTAATACAATAACAATATGAATATTTTGATAACTGAAATGTTGCCAGACTTCTTTTTTAAAATTAATAGTGTATTGTTTTGATTAATAATACGCGACTGTCAACGTTGTTCACGACTTCGATATTTGAAATGTGTAATTCGAATTTCTAAATAATATGACAGGTGGCTGATTTATGATTTCGAATAAAATTTATTGTTATGTAAATCTATTGTCTATTACTAGAGTCTATGTTCAATTCAAATTTAGAATTATCTTCTCACGTGCGTAGTGAGAAAATATTTCATTTCAAATATGGAATGATTATTTATACATACTGAAATATGATATTTTAGCATTCGTTTAATTTAAAAAACATGTTCGAATTGACTTTTGCTTTATAAACTAAATAATAAAGGCTTTTTTGATAAATAAAAATGTTAAATATGTTGTTATACCCAAAATAAATATTCCTGAACAATATTTTTTTCGTCTTACGAAGCCAAAAAGAGAATTCTACCATTTTTAATAATTACAAATTGAGTATTCCTGCTAAGCTAGCTAAATATTGTTTTTTCCTTATCGTCTTGGCACACTTTCTACAATGTTAAAATAATTAAGTAACTTTTCAAAACGAAAAACTAAAAAAACACCAAATATAAGTTTATATCTGGTAACATTTTTATTTCACTTGGTAAGCATGAGACGTGAAACGTGTTTCGCTTCTTTTAGGAGCATCATCAGACTGATTATTTCAATTACGGTTAGCCATTACTACAGTTAACGTTGATCCTTAATCTTAACTTATTAACTAAGATTAGGGTCAAACTATTTCACTTTCACTAGACGTATGGAAGGTGCTAGACCCAAAAAAATTCAACTCATTAACAATGCTCAGATGTGAAAAATCCAAAAGAAATAAACAAAATGGTGGCGTATCAATTGTTGTATTTAAAATGAATGAAAAAATAAACAATGTACTCAATTATCTTCCAGCTTAAAGAATACGAGCTATCTGAAGTATTCCACCACGTATCAGACGACAAGAGCTACGAAGTCCTCAAGTTGGAGCAACCTTCGGGAAACAGCATAGATGTATTGGATGGCAGCAGCAACGCTCTCCTGTCTTTGGCCATCGAGGAGGAACGAATCGAAAGAGACCCACATCCGTCGGGACTTTCCCCTCTTCCACCGAGAATCATTTCTAGGGATGGATTGTCTATGGTGACTCCTGGGAATGTGTACACGATGAGGTAAATTATGTGAAAATAAATTTGCGCCTCTTCCACGGTGCAATGTTTTCAAAGCACACGGACAGCTCATATCAGTAGGCCTGACATAACCGTCGGATATTACCGCCAAGATATTTTCGCTTAGATCATGTCCACCCACAACTAATTCAGATTACAAACAAGACATTTGTTACATTATATATTAATTTTGTATATTAATCAACTCATAAAAAAGTATGTAAATAAAGATTTATGTACACACAATTAATATAAAATTTATTTAAAGTTTAATTTCAATATTGTATACCAATTTTCTTAAATATTCTAAATAAAAAATTGAAGTATTTAAATACATTTATTAACTCGTATATTTCGTTTAATTTTATATATTTGTTGATTTTGAAATATTGCCCTACAAACATCAGCAAAGAAAGTAAACTATAATATCTCCACAGTGAAAAAATAGCAATGTATTTTAGTTCTACAACATTTTGTAGAACTAATTTATATTGATATTTATACCGTGCTATAAATGGAGTTCTACCAAGTAAATGCCAATTCAATCACAATAAAATTTCTTCGATCGTCAATATTTAATTCGAAAACCCAAAAATCACTTATTTTACATTTTTTTTTATTATTATTATTCTGGCGGCTTTGTCTAGCCGGATTTTTCTGTACGGTATTGATCAAAATATATTTTTGCTAATGAAAGTATAATTTACTTATTTAGGCAGCGAAAATGTACGAAACCTGTAAACAATAGTATCAGAATGTTATAATTTCAATGAAAATCAAATGTATTTGTTGAATTATATTTTCACATTTAAACTTGATATGATAATGTGATTATGTTTAACGAAAATGAGCTGAAATCTAATTTCACTTAAGCTCCAGTAAAAATATATTTTTACTTTAGATACTGTATCGCTGTAACATAAACATAAATATAGTCAAACTATTTTTTGGCATTAGCAATGAGAAGATAGTAGTTTTTTGATTAATAATTTTCACCAGTTATACTCAAAATTTTTTGCACTTGTATATATTTAAGCATCGTAAAATAATATCCTTGCATAATCGTAATAATTTAATAAATAATACACAAAACATCAATTGTTGAAATACATATAATCCTTGACCATTCGCACTTACGACCAAAAATAAAATAGTAAATAATAGTATAAAATAAAATTCCCTCAAATTGACCAAGTAATGCAAATATTTCTAAAAATGGATTTGGACAACGAAAGATTTTTGAGTAAAACCGCCGTATTCAGGAAGATCTTGCTTACTATAAAGAAATACACAGGAAAAAAACAAAAAACAACTCAACTAAAATTGGATTTGTTTTTTTTAAATCACTACTACTGCTTCTTCTTCCACTACTGATGCTGAGCCGATGGATTGTACTTATATATGTACAGATGACGAAACGTTTAAAATATTAATGAAGGAAATATTTTATTTTGTTAAAAAATAGGATAAATGTAACAATAAGAAAATAAAAACGTATGTACATACATATTTTGTATGAAATTCGATTTACTACCAATTCGGCTTACGACCAAAGTCCAGGAACGTATCTCGGTCGTAAGTCGAGAATAGCCTGTAGTTTATTGAAAAAATAATTGTGAATTTTATGTTGAGATAAACTGAAATTTTTTTTGTTATTATATACGATTCACAGGTTGACTATGACTGATCTTCGCAATGTTATTAATGGCATAAATATCATCGTTCCGCCCGTATTTTTTTTGATATAGTCTATAATATAAGGGTTCCCGATTCTCCACAATGTGGGCGAACATGTTTTGACAACATTTCGAATATTTTCAGTCCATTTGGCACAAACACAACGACCGTGGAGCCACGGGAAGCGAACGAGTTACCTAGAGGCGATAAAACCGCCATCTTAAACAGTATCGCCCGCACCTACCGAAACAGATCGAAACAGCCGTCAAAAACTGCACACAAGAAGCACGCGCACAGAAAATCGAGTAAGTTAACAGTTTATACCGCGAGCAAATCGGACAAAGATTACTGTCACAAATGATATTCGGATAACGAACTAAAACGACGTTTCTAGATTTTCATAAAAATCTTTAGTAAATCAGTGATCGATTAACAAACAATTCGGATGGCGAATATAGACTTGAAACAGATTATGTTCGCTTATGTCTCATCATTATTGATAGCATTTGATAATAAACTCACTTAATTATACTATGTAGCCCAAACAACGCTCTAAGGTGCATTTTAGTTACTTTACAGGAAATAAAATAAAATGTTTTATTATAGTGGTATTTTTGTCAATTTTAAATAACCGTAGCTCTATTAAGTGACTTAATTGATCACTTTTTAGCATATCAAATGAGTGTATTGTAACGTCCATTCATGTTACATATTCAAATGTGCCGTACAACGTTGTTCTGATGACGTCTTCAATTATTCCTGCTAAGACTTAAAAATCTCATTAGCTACATATTATATAAATTTTATATTTTCCTTTTCAAATTAGAATGTTTATTGTCATTTCGTATTTTTGGAAACAACGAGGAACGAAATAATTAATTACTATAAGAGATTTTTTGAACAACGCTCCGTGATCAAATGATATTTGACATAGCAAATTATTATTTCAATTTTTAATTGCTACAACTTTATTATTAGATTAATATTAATAAATTTGTTTTAGCTGTCATTTACTGCTTGCCTTGGGGTGTGTGTTTTCCTGTAATTAATAACTTTGGCATATAAACGATGCTAACTGTTTAATTTATGTTAGTTTTGTTGCATCCGTGTGAAAAGATGCCTGAAGATGCCGAAAGGCGAAACCCGGTTCGTTAGTGACGAAACATGCGGAATCGTACAAAGCTGTAACAATTCAAATTTGATATTGAAATTCCATCAAGCACCTTCAGTCGATATCGTAAATTAAATCATTTCATTTTGGTCGCTTATTAAAAATTGTAATCCTTTCACCGGTGACGTTATTGTGAGGCTTTTGTAAATTTTCCAGGAACATCCCGCGATTGCCGCGTGTCAACATGGGGTGCGTGGTCGGCGTGCTCGCGCACGTGTGGCATCGGCGAAACGCGCCGGGTGCGTCGCGTTCTCAGGCCAGCACGACGCACCGGCAGGGCGTGCCCTCCCCTCGTGGAGACGCGCTGGTGCGGTTCAGCCAGGGACTGTTCAAAGGAATACTTCAATTGGTAGGGGACTGCAGACGGCCGGCAGTAACACCTTACTGCAGGTCCTGAGACCGATTTTCTTATTGGATACAATAATAAGCTAAAGAGAATATGAAGGATATGGAAATAATTTTGTAATAATGAATATTGAATGATACTAAATTATAGCATACCCTAATAATGAAAACGACGGCAAGAATTTAATGTCTTTGTTGGTACAACTCAACCACGAAAAAAAGTGGCGCAACTCAAAAATGGCTACGAATATATCTTAGGCCATAGGCTCCCAATCTTTTTCTGATGGCGACCCCTTTTTATAAAATCCATGTGACCCGCGACACCCCGTACAATCTAATAGCATACAAAAATTTTTTTTTTTTTGTTGACCGTATAAGTTGGCGACATCCCAAAAAACCCTTCGCGACCCCCAGGTTGGGAATCTATGTCTTAAGCAATAGCTTCAATAATGAAATAAATATTTTTTAGTTAATAATGCAACCAATGAATAGCTGATATATTTTTTATAATATTCAAATATTCAACGACACCTATCCCTTGATTTACACGGTATTTTTTTTCACGCGTTTTGGCGGATTAATTTTGATGAAAAGAATTTGAACCAGTTGCATTTACAGCTAAAATCATCCACGAAGGACTCAAATTGGGAAGAAAATTAGGTCATCATTTTGTTCGAAATGACTTAAATGTTGAACAGGCCCTTCGATTGTAACGTGACATTAATCAATGCTCGGCTCAATATGATGAGGTCCATAAAGATCTAACAAGAAATTCGCGATTTACACGTTTTTCTCAGGAACCTAGCTACCGTGTTAATCAAGGGATGTGCGTATAATTTATAATACTAACGCTCATATTGTCTACCAGAGTGAAATTATTTGGTAATCTGTTTTTTTGAGTTGTGTCACTTTATTTTTTATTTAGCGCTTTGAAAGACACACTGCAATAGTGAGTGCGCTCTTATATAAAACAACGTAATAAAAATGATTCAGAAATATTTTGGTCGTTTATTAATCGACAACTATTCTGTAAACTTTCGTTACGAACACCCTGTACTTTGTCATTAAAATGTATGTAAAATATTTTATACTCATCAAAAATTTTACATCTGTGGAGTTCCATACCCAAAGTAAAGTAAAGTGTTTTAAAGTAATCGAGAATCACAAGGGCTCAACTACTGAAATAATCTCGTTTGTGATACATTATTGTGGTATCAAAACAGCATAAATCAAAGAAAAAGTGAATATTATTAGCATCATATATTCATTTTGTATTTGCAATTAGTCCCTTGTATTCTTATACCCCAATTCATTATTTTTAACATTGTTTTTCGTACTTTGATGCACTTAAAATTAACTGAATTTGAACAAAAACAACTATGGACTTAATCTGTTTTTCTTTATCAATACGTTTTGACACTTCAATCATATAGATATTGCCAGAAAAAAAATTGATTTCGAAAAACAAAAATTTAATTTTTTTGAACATTTTATGACTTATTCTTTTAAACTCTTTTTGTTTATCTATTATATAATACAACACTCTTTATTATCAATTTGTTTTGTTGTGGAGATTCGTTGAATAAAATACAAGTTTTAAAATAACAGACAATTATTTTTTCGTTGAGGATGAAAAGCACAAAATCCTTTGTATGCATTGATTTTTATGTCTGTTACTAATAAAAAAGACATATAAAACACTCTGCTTTATATTTCCTTATCAATTTCGGAATACAACATAATTCAATCTTCTAACAAAAACGTAACATGTTAGTTGCCAAAAAAACATAATAACTCGAATATTTGTCACAACTTTTTCTAAGTATATTAGATACTAACAAAAAATGCATTAAGTCTAGAAGAATTTTAGGGTACAAAATATCTTTACCTATTGAAATAAATAGCGTACATCAATATTCTTCGTTTATGACTTAGACCGTTTTTCTACAGTCATTTGCATTTGTCTCATTTCAAAAACTATTGCTAAAATGGTATAAGTAAGCTCATTCACTTTTAGCATATTTTCAATTTCAGTGTGTCATTTTTACGAATATTTGACTTAAGTCCACAATAACAGGAAGTAAAATATTTCATAATATGTATTTATTTGGTTTATTTTCAACAATAAAATCTAATTTATGGACTTAAAGCATTTACTTTATGCAAGTACAAAACAAGTGTGACTTAATACAGGAAAGGTTAAAATGACATTTATTTAAGAGAGAATTGAATGACATTGCAAAAAAAAATACTGAACTCTCGAGTGTTGGTTTAATATAACATCTATATTACTAATATTAAATTAATTAGAATAATCAATTAACAAAATGTGAAGTGTGAAATAACGTTACCATATTTATGTTTCATATTTTTAAATAACAAATATAATATTAGTTTTTAATGTTAAAAATAAAAGGAAAGACAAAACCCTGCTTTATACATATGATTGTTAGTATTAATTATAAAATTATTGTTAAGAACCTTCGTTTTGACAACTTCAAAAATAACCTCTTCAATCGCGAATGAACATTTCTTATATATCTTTCGATTTACCCCATGCACCGCTGACTTACTGCTATGTCCTCAAAACGTCAATCTAAGTTATTGTAAAAATTTCATCAATATTTCAAAATAAACTTCAAACGAAGTGAAAAACATTTTATATACAACAAAAAAAAACAAGAAAAGAAAGCATGTTTGTTTCTATACTTGTTGAATTATTTGTTTTATTTTGCCTTCTTAAAACAATATTTGCTTTTATGTACCTACTTCTGAAATACAATCATAAACTCCTTTAAACGTATTTATCGTTTTAATATTATTATTATATTATTGTTTTTATATTTTTCAGGTTTTTTTAACAATTATACAAGTTTTTTTACAACATATGTCAACTTTACATAAATAAATAACAGCCTCTACTACAGTTTTCATATTTAATATTTGTAATAAATTTAACAATGCAAATAAGTTATTATTCATGAAATATTTCTACGATAAACTGTATTGTTAAGAATCTGTAAATATTAACATAATTCATGTATAACTTTTAGCATTCAATCGTTTTAACACTATTCGTGTAAATATGTTTCTATGCCAATAGTATTTGATTTTTTTATTTCAAAATTGGTAAAGTTGTGTTGGTTTTTAGTCAAATGGCACATATTAATATGTTATTGTTCAATTCCTTTTGCAGCCTATATATATATAGATAAAACATTGTTTTCATTGCATAAAACATAATAAAAAACCTAATTCAAACACTACATTAGATATATATTTTATATGCAAAAAAAAAAGTTAAAGCTATGTAAAAATATTACTGATTTGTCTTCATTATTTTGGTAATAGTTGCTCCTTTTCGTTGTGGCTTGTTGGATATTTGTATATTCAATTAATTGTGGAGCCTTGTACAATATTGTGACATAATTTATATTAATTGTTTAAGATACAAAATATCTATAGACTTCTTTTTAAAAATTGCGAAAAAAATAGCTGGTGCCTCATTGATGGACGAGGGCTCTAAAAATAAACGCCATGCAATCAAAAGGTTAAGTCTATTTTACTCACTGTCGTTTTATAAAATAATTCATAAATTTTCACATTTCACAACATTTCAATGTGTTGATAAAATTATTTAATTTAGTTCTACGAATATTGCCAAAACTCAACAATATCAACACAGTGATAAAATAACAATTTATTTGAGTTGTACAAAATTTGTAAGATATATAGTTGATTGCTATTTCAGAACTATAACGTGCTATTTTTTCACCGTGTTATAATGGAGCTGTACCAAATAAATGCCAATTCAATCGATATATATATACTCAACAATATTTTTTAAAAGTTGATTATTTATTTTGTTTACCGTGAAAAAATGAGGATCATTCAAGTGAATCAGTCAATTTATATGGAACGCTAATTATTTCCTGTAATAAAATCTACGTGGAGTTAAGAATACGAACATCAGATGACTACCTGTAGTGTCAAGAAAAGGGCCGTAAAAAATCTAGCGCCAGTCCTGTAAAGCACTTTACCTTTTTTGAAATATGAAGTCATTCGTGTACGTTCATTAACACAAAAGTATTATATAATTGATCGATTTTTTCAAAGCATTAATGTGTAGTATATTTTCTCAAAAAAAAAAAACAAACAAAAAGAAAATGTATAGACAATCGATGAAACGCGGGGGCGAAATCTATAACCTTAGGTTTGTTATAAAGAACGCTTTGGCGGCCAGCCATACTTATGATTTGAGGAAGATAATATGAAAATATACTTTAATCTTTCCACATATCAAGAGGTGAAGTTTTCCGCCATAATTCTTATCTGTCAATTATTTATAGATCACTGTAAACCGTATCCATCAAATCTGTCAAAATGAATACACAAAAACAAAACAAAACAAAAATGAATCGAACAGTATCAAAATATTTTTATATCTAATTGCGTTCTGGGGGTTTTTTTCATAAATATGGCGTTCAGAAAACAAACATCTACTCTATAATAAGTCTATTTTTTACCATAGCTAAGTCACGTACAGGTTGATTTGTTTCTATTAGACGTTTTTCTTTACAAAACCCTGTTTGTAAATACATACAATCATAATTTATGTCACTATCGTATGAACTTTTATTTTGTCAATCGAATTAATTACATCCCATTTTTATGATTGTACAAGTAAAAAACGACTTAAATATCATACCACTGAACAAAAATCTATGAAATTTTCTGTATGAATTTTCGAAATCGTAGGCACCGTGCTTAAATAAAGAGAACGTCAAAAAAACGATAACCACTCGGCTACAGGACACTCCAGAAGCTTAACAATAATAAAATTTCAAAATTGGAAGGATAGAACTCAAGTTTCTCTGTATGTGTAAGTGAAAGTTCACGGAAAACGAAAAACTTACATGATGTGTATTCAAACGACGATGTGCTGTATTTTTCAGTGATCTATAGTAATTTGATGAGGTAAATTTATATATTTTCATGAAATTTGTAAATTCATTGATATGTAATAAAGTTAAACATTAAAATTGAAATTGTATTAGTATATAATATACTTATAATATTATTAAAACCTTAGAATAAGTTAATAAACATAAACTACCAATAATTATTATTTTATTTTACTGTCTCATGGATTTTGTAAAAATATCGCAGCTGTTCTTTTGTTCAGTGTTTGATATTTTTAAATTATTATTTTTAAGTGACATTGATGTAAATTAGGTAATCATTCTAATTTAAGTTTTACTTCATGTATTTTTTACCATGTAAAAAAATCTAATTGGAAAAATAAATATATGTCTCCATTTAAAATTACTCTTTCAATAAATACTTAATAAGTCTCTGTTCTGGCAATCAAATGTTATTTTATTGAAGTAATAAAAAAAAACAATGTTCGGTACTGTTTCCAAAATTACAGGCCTTCTATCTAAAACTTGAAACTGTTTGTTTACAATGTTGAATCAAGATATTTTTCAATCTCATACTTGACTAGAGTTTCAACCAAATATGTAGAAGCAGGCCCAGATCTAGATGGCGCAAACTTGGCATTCATGGCAAATTCTGAGGGCGACTAAAGTTGCTGTCAAAAACATATTTTAAAAAATAACTGATAATTAGTTACAAGCCGTGAATTTATCGTGTATTTTTAACCGGATGACTGCCTGAGACGAGATACCTCTTCAATATCTTTAAACGTATTTTCCTCCAAAAGTATTCCTTATATTTAAATGATCATGTGTCCTGTCAAAACAGGACACACGCTGATATTTATAAGAAACGTTCAAAACATTTAACCATAACTGTAAAGGATTTCTACATCGATTTTTCGTGATTTCTTCGAGTCTTCGAACTGTCACTTGAGAGATGTCGATAGTTGCAGAGTTACCAAAATTAATTTTCTTCAAAATTCTTCAAGAAAGCCTACTATTTTATGACATAAATAAAAAAGTCTAAAATTTACTTTTTATTACAAATTATAGCTGGTGTATTGGGTACAGACGTATTTTTTGAGACAGCCAAAGGGTTAACACTCTGGAGGTATTGTTTGGACAACAATATCTAAAGATCATATGCTGTTCACAAATCAATGCCTTTAAGTATATTTGTTTCAGTTAAAGTACATTTCAAGTAAAAATGTACTTTCCCTGGTAAAAATATGGTTAATCAATTCAAGCAGCTACATCAGGTTGTCAACAATTGTGGTCGATGACGTATCTCATATTGTGTATATGTTTTCATAAAAATACACTCAAAACGAAAAACTTACATTTATTAACGAGACGTCATATCGTTGTGTATATTTAATCGATCAAACTATGTACAACTTCACAATTTATGACAGTCACGAAACGGGTTTCGTCTTTCTTTTATCTTTTATCTGTTCAGTTATATTGCATCCATGTGATAAAATGCCTTAACAAGCAGAATAGCAAAACCCGGGTCGTGAGTGATAAAACTTATGAAATTGTAAATTTGTTAAACTATTGTATTTAAGATTAATATTGGAATCACGTCAATATTCTATATTTTACACACATTATCTTGTCAACAAATACAAAAATCAAAATTTAAACTCGAATTACACATGGACAAAATTTCCTCATAAATCAAACATGCCAATAAAACCACTACGTAGAACATATCCGACACGTATGTGTGATATGCATGAATATAAAATGCATAAACGAACAATCCATAGATATAATTTTACGTCTATGGCGATTTCGAGCAATTTAATCTATTGTCTATGATCAAGTTCCGGTGCAGTTTGCTAATAATGCCTTTCGTACAAAATTAAAATCGAAAATGGAACGTCGGCAAATGGTCACAGAAAATAGTTTATTATCTGCCGCCGGCGACTGCGGTCGACGTTTAGGTCACCATTTTACAACCACAGAGTGTGTACAGATTTTCATAATAGTGTCGTCGAACGTGGGTAGTTTATGAAGGTTAAATTTGAAACTGAAATGTCGGCTGAGATAAAAAAAAACATTGTACACCCAGTCCTTTTTTTACGCGATACATTGGTTCCAGGAAACGGCGCGTAAAAAAAATCGCGTAAAAAAAATCACATCTTTCGTATAATCTGACAATTTGGTTCCAAAAATTTAAATATAGCGTGAAAAGGTACCAGAAACGTATCAAAACCAAAATTTTCTCTTTAAAATTCGTGCAAAAAAAATTTATATTTTCATGTCTTTATTGCTTATAAAAATATAATGAGACTATAAAAATATATTTTTTTCTCTTGCAATTTTTTGAACGAAAGTATTGAATTTTGTATGAATCTGAATTCTCGGACTCGTATATCGGAATATGTATGAAAGCCAAGTTAAAACTGTCTTTTTAAAATACTAATGCAAGTGTAAATTATTTTATTTTTAAATGCTTTTTACTTCAAGAGTAATATTTTTATCTTCGGTTCGCATTTATTTTTTAACATTTAAAATATTTGGACGTCATTGGAGGGCATTTATTTGACATAATAATTCAAAGTGGTAAAATTTATAGACGAGAAAAGTGCTATTCCACGAATTAAAAAATGCATTGTGTTCTTCAGTTCTCAGTACAAGTTCTTCTTAAAAACAATTTGGGGAAAAAGTCGCGTAAAAACGAGTGAAGCGCGTAAAAAAATGAAACAGTGCCGTCCAAAATAATCGCGTATAATCGAATTCGCGTAAAAAAAGGACTGGGTGTATAGTATTTTTTAAGGCAGTAGGGTCGTTGGAAAAAAATCACCACTCCGACTTTGGCCAATAACACGACTCCCACTAAAAAAGTTAGGCTTTTTTCCTACCTTTCCTATTAAATATATTATTTCAATAAGCCCTATCGATAGACACCTAAAATACAGTGCGGCGCTGAAACAGTCAAATAGTATATTTATTATTAGTAGTGTATTTTGAATCTTAGTGTTGTAGTCTTTGTTTTTTCTTTTTAATTAACTTCTCTGGTATATAACCCATGTTAACTGTTTGTTCTATGTCAGATCCTTTGGAGCTGTGTGATATAATGCCTGAAGATGCCTAAAGGCGAAACCCGTGTCGTTGGTAACAAAACATATAAAATCGTAAAAAGTTTAAATAATTCAAATTTAATATTAAAATCATATTGTAAGTGAAAACAGTTTCAAACATTATTGAGGGTTCCGAAGATACGCTACACACAAAAATACTTGCTATATATGCCCACGGCATTCAAAAGGTTAAAAGACTTTGTTGTGGTTTGTTATTATTTATAGTATAAAATCTCATACGCTGGTGGAATAATAGTAAGAAGCCGTTTTGAAAAAAATGTTATTTCTTTAAGTTATATTCGAAACAATGCCAAAAACCGTGTAATATAACATGGATTTAATGGGGTGGCGCGCAGACGGGTGGCTGCAAAAGTAGACTCAGACTCATAAATATAATAATGCGGACGCCATTACAGCCAACATTGTTCCCGCCGAAACATATGCGCGGGAAACACAGAAGTCACCGCGGGCTACGGGGCCCGATCCTCAAACCTCACTGGGATTGCCGCGCCACGGCAAAAGGGACTCTACAACTATCAGCGGGCAGACTGGAATTACACGCAAAATACGTGTTGTGCTAAGGGCAATTTTCGCGCGATCGTTCGGATAATAGTTACATGGCGGAAACATTACGCCACATTTGGCGCGTTAATGATTTATTCGATCTCACAAAGGAAACTAATGATAAATCTTCATATACCTACTGGATGATTAAAAATATATTAAATTTAAATTGTTGAAGCTATGCACACTTCGGGTTTCGTCTTTCTGTATCTTCAAGCATTCTACCACAAGGGTACAAAAGTACACAGTTCCTTAACCTTTTTACATCCGCCACCACCAAAAAATCCCAAAATGTTTTACGGACCATCAACATTGGATTAAAATAATAAATATTCGTATAATTGATTATTTACTCAAAGCAATTAATTTTGCAACATAGTATGCTATGTATAATATTATATAAGTATATTAAAGCAGACAGTAACAAAAAAAAAAAAATTAAAAATCTTTAAGGTACAACATAAAATTCGTTTACTCGTTAATTAGATTAACACAATGAAAAAATGTATTTTAGTTCTAATTCTTTTTTATAAGCTATATCACTATAACTCTAACTTGCTATAGTTATAGTGATATAGCTGATAGTTCCGTGGATGGCGTGAGCCGAAATAGCTATCAACTATACCTTATAAAAAAAATTGTAGAACTAAAATACATTGCTATTTTTTCATCGTTTTATAACGGAGTTCTACCAAATAAATGCCAATTCAATCAATAAAATTCGGTTGTTTCGACTCACCCAAAAATCTCCGCGGACCACCAGTTGAGAAATTATCCAATAGTATGCAGTGGAAGCCCGTTCAACCGTTCTCAAATGAAATATTTTCCCGGTTGGATCGCTCATTTTTATGGCCCCGGCAAACACACATAATAACAATTTTTTACAGTCCCGTATTAACCGTTCCCCGATTTATCGATTTCCTCTATCTATCGTTTAAATATTACGGTCCCGTCTCAAATATTATCCCGATTTACCGGTTTCGGTAGACAAATCTTTCTATAGAATACGATTTATGAGTTTGAGCACATTAAATCTCATGTGTTAACCAAAGAAATTAATGATGAAATATATAATTCGCTCAAATGTCTTGAGACTTTCTTTAATAAAGAATTTCAGAAGAAGAAGCTTTTAAACAATACGATTATTTTAATTAATATAGCTTTGACAATAACCTTCTCATATTTGAAACATTCCCGCATTCTTCATTTTCCTCATTTACCATTTTTCAGGGTCCCTTAAAAAGCGTGGAATCGAAGTTTCACTGTATATACAAGAGGAATTACGCAGAAAAAACAGGGCTATGAAGTAATGGTCAAAGTCGTGAAAAAGTACTTTTCCTATTGGACGATTTTGAAGAATATCATGTAAAATTGCCCGATTGGATTGATGTAATGCTAATAAATAGGAAAAGTAAGAAAAAATCTGACAAAAATAAACCTCTTTTAGCCGGCTTTGTGTTGTTAGCGACTCCACAGTCCGGAAAAAAATATAAACCCTAAAACTTGGAAGTAAGTATTTGTGTCTTTAATAATTTTAATAACGACTGATTTAACACGGTGAAAAAATAGCATTGTTTTTATATTTACAAAATTTATAGTCGATACCTATTTCGGCTTACAGCTTCATCAGAACTATGTTCAAACTTGCATTTACTTATCTAAATGTAGCGTGGTAAAAAATGTACACAATACATTTTTTCTTCCGTTTTAACATCAAGCCATATATCGTTAAATTCTGATGAGGGCGTAAGCCGAAATAACTATCAACTGTATACCTTAAAAAAATTAGAACTTAAGTACATTACTATTACCGTGTTATAATGAAGTTCCAAGTAAGTACTACATAATTCAATTAATAATTACTGACTAGATTATAAATATATTAAAATTTTAGATTTTTTCAAGCAGACTAAAAATTATATTTTCAATATTTGAGCAACACAATTCCAAAATGTCAGTTTTTTATTTTACTTGTGATATTTTAAAACTAGGGGTGCGATATATACTATCACAGTTTAAAACTAACTCTCTCAATGCACGAGGCAATTTCTAATTTAACATCTTTACCCCTACTCTCATATATTCCACGGATATTCCTCCGAAATCTAAATTTATAAACAGTTCTGCCATCTTTTGATTATCTTACCACTATGACATTAAATCAGGCCCAGATTTAGAGGGGGGCTAAATGGTTTTTGCCCCAGGGCGCAGATTTGTGGCGCAGCAAAAAATAACAAACAAATAATATATACAATATGAACATGTCATACATACACTATCAACACTCTGCAAGTACTTAACCCATTCTGTGGTGAACCGCATAATGGGTATTCAAGCATTAAATATTTCCGTAATGTTAATGTTAACATAAATTATGATGATTATTATAGATTTCAGTAGAAAATTTAGACACCCTTCACATGAAAATTTTGACTCAGTAAATTCTCTTATATTTTTAATTGTCAACTGTTAACACACTGCAATCGACCGTTGAAATCTTAGCTGTCATAACTTTAATAATATAAAGTGACTTTTCGTTGACATTGTTATATTGCTGTTCCATTTAAAATCGATTCAGTATCGCTAGACACATAATCCAAAGCAAAATGAAACACTTTTTAAAACTGTTATCTTAAAGGTTTTAAACTTTTCACCAGCTTGTTATATTTTTAAAAATTGAAAGTATTGGACACTTTTCGTAAAAAAGGATCTTTTTTTCATTTGGGATACTGTTTTGCACGATTGTAATACCCAACATTCTATAAAAAAGTCGAAAATCGCAATAAAAATCTTCTAATTTAGTGCCCGCGTCTCTTCAACAAAAAAATAGTATCAGTAATGCAATATTTCTTTAAATCAGTCTCCGAGATTTTCTTCCAAACAGTTGACACCCATTCCACAATCTTTGATTGATTCATCATTATTGCGGAGTTTTATAACAATCCTAAAACACCGTGAATTTTTTGACCTATCACAAACTCAGAGCCACTAAAATTAGGAAAATAATATGCGTCTTATAAATATGTTGAGGGCGGCAAAAAGACTATATGGGGGCCTGTTTGAAGGATAATGTATTCACGAATATTTGATTAGGTCCATCATATTGGGACGTAAGATAAACCGCATCAAGTAAGTACAAGATTGAATGGTCGATAATCACCCAATTGTAAATAAATTATACATGGCCATGATAAGCAATGATTATCATATAAATTATACAATGTGTTATTCTAATCTATCATGATAACATAATAATAATCTACATCACATAATAATGATCATATCAAACGATATATTATTATTTGAGTCAAATTGTTCATTGAGATATTCTTCAAAACTGTCTAATCGAAAAAGTAGCCTAAGTCGATCTTTTTCACGACTTCAACTTCGGCCATAACACCGTGACTTATTATTATTTGACAATAACAAAGAAAACATATTTCAGGCACGAAAAATCCTATATTTAATATTTTTGCATAGTAATTTTTCACTGAAATTTGGCATAGTTTGCTAGTAATAAGACCAATGGTTAGAGTACACAGCACGCTGGTATATAGCAGTGGTTAGCAACCGGTGTGCTGTGGCACATCGATGTACCGACTGACGATACTAGATGTGCCGCGTTGCATTTTTCCAATAGAAGAAAAATCAAATAATTAGTCCACACAATAAAATATTTTGTGATGACAAAATCACAAAGAAGCAGGAATAGTAATTTCTTCGTTAAAATCTTCGTTAAGAAATATATTAATATTTTTATTATACGCATAATCTATAATAGGGGTAGTCAACCTGGTACCTACCACCCAATAGTGGGCGCTCCAACTTCCATGGTGGGCGGTAGAGGGTTTAAAAACATAAAGTAAATTAAATTTACTAATTTATAAATCGCCATTATTTTGGTACCGGAAGGCGATTAGAAAATTTTACTACTAACAGATATATAAAAAATGGTCGGTAGGCTTAAAAATGTTGACGACCTCTGTTCTACACTGTAAAATGTACATTTATTAGAGAAAAAATTGTACGTAAATGAAGTAAACAATACAGAACGAATAAGTTTAGACAAATGCGTCGACAGTGAATTTTTCGAGTATTTAAAAATATTGAAGTGTGCCATGAAAGGCAAAAGGTTGGGGGGTACTGACATAAAACGATAATTATTTTTTCACAGGTAATATGATTAAATAATAGTGGCAACATTGATCTATTGTAATTAATGACTGTCAAAAATTATACTACAGAGGTTTTATTTTATCTCTATGGTTTTCCTAGAACAAATTTCGATTTAGTTCGTGTTACAGTGGTTTCGCGGATATTTCTGTAAGATGTTCGAAATGTAACGGCGATTATCGGCATTCGGAGCACGCTTGAGTTTGCATTTCGATAATTTTTGGCTTGCCGCTTTGTTTCAAAGCATAACCGCTCATCAAACAATTCTGTATTAATTCGCCAGGTCAAACAATTTCACCCTCAAATTGACATTCAACAGATTTAACCCTTTGCACTCGAATGCCGCCGTAAAGGCGGCATTGTAAGTTTATCGTATTACTCGGATGCCACCGCAGTGGCGGCATGTTTATAAAGTCATGTTTTGTATACTTTTAGCATTTTTTATATTTCGATTTCAACTAGATCACAATAACAGATCATTAGGGAGTCATTTAGTGATAAAAAAAACATAGCCATACATAGTCGGCTTGCGTAATATCAATAAGTGTTGTCATCGAAATGCATGGTGGATCCCGAGTGCGTACTTCAACTGTTCCTACAGAAGACCGTCTTGCAGATAAATTACATAGATTGCGTTCAGGGACTAAGAAGGGCTGTGCAGTATGTTCAAATATAAAAATTTCTGGCGGGAGATCGGAAACACGGCTGTTTTGCGAGACCTGCGTAAATAAGCCAGGATTACATGTGAGCGATTGCTTTGTGAAATACCATAAAATGAAGAATTACAAATAAAATAAAAATATGTACATTATATCCATTATATATCTATTTTACAGAAAAAAAAAATTTTTAATTTTATATATATATTTTTTTTTATTACTTTGATTCGTGTAGCGAATACGATTTTCGCAAAAAAAACGCGTGGAGTTGCTGGTAGGCACATACGAAAAAGTGCTCGAGTGCAAAAGGTTAATGTATTATTTATCCGGGTGAGTAGATAGTGATGTGCTACTATAGGCTCGCACCGGTTTCAGAAAATACTGTTTTTTTTTTAATTTATGATATCGACTGAAGGTGCTTGATGGAATTTCAATATCAAATTTGAATTGTTGTTATTGAACATCGACTTTCAACAATTCAACCAGTCTGAATCAATTATGTTGTATCTGTGCGATAGAATACCTGAAGATGCCAAAGTTGATTAAAATTTGTTGTAAAACCCTTTCAAGAATGATTCATTAACAAAATACATCGTTCACATTCGGCATTCTATCACACGGATGTAACAAAACTGAGGCACGAAAAACCTTTCCAAGAAAGACTCATTAACAAGATTAATCATTAATGAAAATTGTCACAGGCAACTGTGTTAATTATTATTAGATTAATATCATCAAATTTGTTTTAGCTGCCATTTTGTTCTTGCCTTGGGGTCTGTATTTTCCTTCAATTAATACCTTTGGTATATAGACAATGCCAACTGTTTATTGCGTGTCGGTTCTGTTACATCCGTGTGATAGAATGCCTGAAGATGCCGAAAGGCGAAACCCGGGTCGTGAGTGACAAAACATATGGATACATATTTTTTTATAAATAGACTTGCTTGTAAATTGTATTATATCAGTTGATAATGCTTGATATGAGCGAAACCGGTCCTGATTAAAAAATATTTTGTGGAAATAAGTACTAAAAATGTGATTTTATTATTTGAAATATTATGTCTTTCCATCGAGAAGTGACAGTTAACACTTTGAAAAAAAAATGTAGAACCGTACAAAGTTGTAACAATTCAAATTCGATAGTGAAATTACATCAAGCAATTTCAGCCGGTATCATAAACTTTACTAAATCAATATCCTTAAAACCGATTACAAAAATAAATAAAACAATGGAAATTACTGTACATTTTCATTTATTTAATAATTTTTATTTATAATTATTTATAACAATAACAATATTAGCTCGAAAGTATCCTTGATATTAAACACATAATACAAGATTTAAAAAAACTACATCAAAAATTTATATACATGATAAAATAGTACAGATTTGATAATTGAAGTATTTAATGTTAATTTCATCAACAGATGTCTAATATTGCTTGGTGTAATAATGTTAATTCACTGGTTTTAATTATACATTGCATATCCTTACAGAGCATTTATCCAAATAATACAATACCTAAATTGTGGCAATAGCACAATTGATGATCTATTGATGTTTTTAACAGATTTATTAGCTAGTACGGTTCAAAACCTTTGTGATGAATGTATACATGTTTATTGTGTTGGTGCATAACATAGCAAATTGTATAACATTCCATTTTGCTTAGGCGAAGTTGATTGCAACGCGAATCAACCAATAAAGCATATCTATATAACACGCTTTCACTCTGCTAATCAGATGTATGCATTTCTACGTCTGATAATGAAATGGCAAGACTATCGAGTCCACTTTCCTCGAAAATATTTAACCTTTAGAGGACTAAGCTTTTTCATGTGACAACTGTTTTCCGATATTAAAAACGATTAAAAATGTATTTAATATACACCAACTGCCTACAGATGGCATTGCAATTCATAATTAAAGCATTAACGAGCACACAAAGCCACAGTGACATGTCTGGGAAAAGTATGCTCTTACTGCTTTAAAGGTTAACAAACTGATCAGTTATGGTTAAACTATTAATATATTTTAAATAATAAAAACACATTTTTTTAGTACTTATTTCCACAATATATTTTTTGATCGTTGATAATGCTCGCGATGAGCGAAACCGGTCCTGATCAAAAAATATATTGTGGAAATAAGTACTAAAAAAATGTGTTTTTATTATTTAAAATATAATGCCTTTCCATCAAGAAGTGACAGTTAACACCTTAAAAGTTATTAATATATTATTTATGGCCACATGTGTAAACCTGTCAAATATAGTTTCACTGATACTGACTCATGAAACTGTGAATGTATTGTTTGTTACGACTCACTGACAGAAATGGTAAAATATATTTTTACTAGTGAAAAATTAAAATAAGCAAGGGAGACTTACAGTTGAATCGTGTCTTTTATATTTTTAAATAAAATAACATTAAATATAAGCTACAAAAAAATAATTATTGTGACTGTTGATTTGTGAAAATAAAAAATAGTCAAATTTTAATTCGCCCTTAACAAATGAATATCTACAAAATTTACATAAATAAATAAATTGTACAATGGCATATAAAACAACTTTTAATCTAGTAGAGTGTTTTTCAACTGGGTACATTAACCAATAGACTCTTAAACCTTTCTCATACTTAAGTCTGCTCATAAAAAAATGACATCTTTAGACATGCCACTTTGAACGGGATTTTACTGATGTAAATCAATTAAATAAAATATACAAATACATTAAACACACAGACATGTACTGAGAATATCGTCACATACACAGAATTGAAACAGAATTCATTTTTACCACTCGAAATGTAAATTGAATCAAGAGTTTTATCACCGCAATAATTGACAATGCTAACAGTGGCGTGCCATACATTTTTACAGTTTTTATTACAGGTTTTTAAAGATTCCCCAAGATTTAAAATCAATTGTACGATAGAAAACTTGCAATATTTTAAAATCAAAATCTGTGTGTATAATTTTAAAATTAAATTTACATACATAATTTAGTTCACGTATTTTATATGAAAAATTTTGTGACAACCCTGATAACATGTCATGAACATTTAATTCTGCTATTATGAATAAATGGCATAACGATCAATCGGCGCACTCTTCATTTACTTGATAAGTTTTTATAAATAAACTTTAATATATTTTCAAAAACAATTTATTTAGGTTTTATTTTTGCAATGAAATTCGCAGCATGCAAGATACCGCCATAGAAACGCCTACTAGCAGTTAAAAGGTTAATATTGCCATTAGTCTTTTCAATACGTCTGTGTACTATTATGCCTGACGATATCAAAATGCAAAACCGGGCCGAGTGGCAGAACATAAGAAAGTGTCCTAAATTTGAAAAATTCAGATTTTATCAAGCATTGTTTGCAGTTATTTGTGAGCAGTGTTAGTCAATCTGATCCCTACCACTCACAAGTGAGCACTACTACATTGGGTCATAGGGGTTTTAAAAACATTGAGTAAACTATTTCCCTACTTTATAAATCACAATTACTGTGAAACCAATAAGCAATTAGAAAATTTTACTGTTAACAGAGATACGAAAGTGGGCGGTAGTTATAAAAAGGTTGACTGCCCCATATGAAAACATGTAAATAAAATATGTTAATCAAAACTATAAAAATATTAACAGTTTAAAATGTTTGCATGCAAGCCAAATATAGTAAGGTTTGCCCAGAAAATATGCATAAGTTGTTACTGATTCCTAGCTGTTAAGGAGTTAAATACCATCACTGCTAAACAATATTTTGAACTATTTGCTGTTGTAATATCCTTTACTTGTTTCAGCATGCAAAGGGCTAAGATGTATACGATATTTAATATGTTAGTATATTTTATAATATGCCGCAAATTAACTACCAGGTCCATCAAAAGTATATATTAAAATATCATTTATAATCAAAGTAAGTAATATAATCAAATTGGTCCAATTATAATAATATAACAACACAAAAAAAAATTAAATACGTCACTCTCTATAACTATCTGTACAAGAATTGCAATATTTTAGTACAAGTGGCCAAGTTTTATCTATCACTGGGAAAAAACACAATTTACAAAGAAACGGTATGTAATTTTCAATTGATACTAACCTTTGAAAATACATTTCCTCACTTAGTTTAGACACATCAAGTGTGTTTTAAAAATATCTAAATGTATTTTAATAAATCCATGTGAACTATAGAAACCGGATTCAAAAATAAATATTATAGTATGAAAGGTAAGGCAAAACGTAGGCTGACATATTGATTGAATTGGCATTTACTCAATAAAACTGCATTATAACATGATGAAAAAAAAAACAAAATTATTTTAACTCTACAAAACTTATATAATATACAGTTGATAGTTATTTCGGGTTACACTCTCATCAAAACTATGTTTAAAAGTTCATTTACTTATCTATATATAGCAGTGTAAAAAAGGTACGCAATCATTTTCTCTTCCGTTCTAACATTCTAATTTTATATTGTAATAATAAATCATTAAATGTGACAAATAGATTAAACATATTTCTCGATATAAGAGTTAATCTGGATTTTTTTTATTGCGTCGGAATAAATATAGTTCTGATGATAGCGTAAGTCGAAATAGCTATCAACTATGTACCTTATAAATTTTATAGAACTAAATATAATACATTGCTATTTTTTCACCATGTTGTGTTGTACACATTGTAAATCAAGAAAATGTTTATTATTACTACAACAATCCATCGCTATAATTCAAGATTAGTCTATTGATTTTACCAGGACTGTGAAATTGTTATAAAACACAGATTAAATCTCACTTTGAAAAATGCATAAAAGCAATTTGCCGCATTTAAGAATTTATTATGACAATATCAAACTAAGATGTTAGTACAGAAAATAAGATGTATTGTATACCTTTTCTATACCGCAATATATAGATAAGTAAATGTACGTTGAGACATAATTCTGATAAGCTAAAATAGTTATCAACTGTATAACTTATAATTTTTGTAGAATTAAATTACATAGCTATTTTTCACTGTACTATAGTATAAGTCACAATGTTTATATAATCAGTGATATTTAATGATAAAAGAAGATAAATCAGCTCTGTGGATTTTTTAGCAATAGGTATGTACACTGATAGATTGGCCATCTGAAACTGACAAGGTGAAGTCAATATTATCTCCCGGCTTTGTGAATAATTTGAGTGACTAGAATATGTTTTTTTTTACAAATTATGACTAAACGTACAGCTTAACATTAAATTATCTGCAAGATAAGTCATTTGTTATGCCAATGATTGAAAACTACGAAATCAATGATCAACAGAGCTAAAAATTTAATTGCTACAAAACTATTTCAATACAGTCAAACTTGGCTGTAATAAATTCATAAAAATGGCACAATTTTAATCTACGATTATTCCAGGGCTGTGAAGTCAGAGTTGGAGTCGTCGAGTTGGTCAATATCGGAGTGAAAGCCATGATTTTTTTTAATGACCCCACAGCCCTGGATTATTCACATAAAACTAAATATAGAGTAAGCTACACAATGTGTTGAACCTTCTTTGCTATATCCCTTTCACGATATTGGTTTGATAAGTCAACAATCTGAAAATTTTTATTCTTTCAATAAAATGATATCTAATATTTAATCCCACCCATTAAAAATAAAAAGTTATCTCTTATTATTTAATTTTCTAATTAAATTTTGATGTTAATTGATATTTATGAAAACCTTCCATTAAACAGTCATTATGATGTATTGGTTTTGCGTTTATCTTTTCCAAATTTGAATTTTATTATTATAATCACACATTATTTGAATGTGACGTAAAACTACGTGTTTACGAATTATGCGCCAGAAATGTAACTAAAGTTGTCTAAATCATGACTGAATAATGGAAGGTACAAACAAAAGCTGTTTACAATCAAGTTTGACTGTGTGAACAAATTTTAGGACCTTATTTTACAAACTACTTGTGTGATAATTGATGGGACAAGGAATGATAAATTTCAGCTATTCTGGCATGCGTGTTGAAAAAATTAAGGCGATATAAAATCTATGGACGTATTAATAGAATTAATGCTGAACGGCTTGCACCATTCAGCTTCACCAGGTGATCCAAGGAGGCTGATTCATCATGTGGATCGGCACATACGTCAAATTGATGGGAAGGTTGATAATGGCGTAGGACATGTGCAAACTTCTCAATGTCCGGAGTATCTCCATGCCACTTCGTCCGAGTAGAAATCCAGCCGGGATATCAGCATCCCTACTACTCCTGAAACGGATAACATCATCGATATTACTAACATTTTTCCTGAATATTATTACTGCTATAATGATGGCTACGAGAAGAAATCATTATACTTTTAAGCAAATGTTTTGTTGAATACAATCAATAAAGACAAATAGATAAAAAAAATATTAAATTTGAATTTTTACAACTTTGTACGATTCCACATGTTTTGTCACCAATGGCCGGGTTTCACCTTTCGGCATCTTCAGGCATTCTATCACACAGATGCAACATAACTGACACAAAATAAACAGTAAGCATCGTCTATATCCCAAAGGTATTAATTAAAGGAAAACACAGACCCTAAAACAAGAACTAAACAGCAGCTAAAACAAATTTAATAATATTGATCTAATAATAACTGACACAATTTATGATATCGACTGAAGGTGCTTGATGGAATTTCAATATCATATTTGAATTTTTGCAACTCTGTCAGTTCTGTTGCATCCGTGTGATAGAGTGCCTGAAGATGCCGAAAGGCGAAACCCGTGCCGTTGGTGACAAAGCATGTGGAATTGTACAAAGCTGTAACAATTTAAAATTAACACAATTGCCTGTGATAATTTTCATTACTGATAAATCTTAAAAAATAAAAAAAGAAAAATACATAAAAAACCATTTATATATTATCAGTTTTAATGGTCTGCGTTTTTTTTTTTACCTTTTTTACTGATCGGCAGATGTAAAAAGGTTAGGGAACACTGGGCAACAGATAAGTAACGATTACTACCTTATGATAAATAAAATATACAATATAAAATGCATACTTGTCATCTATCATTTCAATAAAATGTTCTATTGCCGAGTCTATTACTGAAAGACTTTCTGCCTCGGTTATTATAACAGCCTTTGCGCCGGCTTTTTCAGCTACAAGAGTTTTGTGGAGAAATGAGCACTCCCTGAAAAAGAAACGAGGGAACCATAAATAATTAATTAATTAATTCACAATATAATCATCGTACAATAATAACCACAATATAAAACTAGAATGTTAGAACAGAAGAAAATATCTATTGTGTACCTTTTCTACACTGCTATATATATATGGATAAGTAAATTTTCATTTAAGCATTGTTCTGATGTAGGTATAAGCCGAAATAGCTAGAATTAGATACCTTACAAATTTAGTAGAACTATAATAGATAGCTATGATGAAATTCTCACGTAAATGCGAATTCGATCAATAAATAGTACTATTTATAAGTTGTTCAAATAAATGAATCAAGATAAATAGGTCAAGTGTTACCCTCTCTCCGCAAAAGCGACATTTCCTTCAATTTCTTCAGCATTTTCCGGAGCTTCACAGCCGTTGAGAGGATTCATGGGAACTAACTTTGTATTGGGCATCCAGAAACTTGAATTCTAGAAGAAGTAATCAAAAATATTACATCCCATTGATACTGTATTTTCAACACCACCAATCGATAGTGTAAATTTAAAAATTGTATATCATTAATTTGCATATCAGGTGTCATAATAATGAATTAAATAATTGACACTGATCGAGTTGTACCTATAGTATATAAATGTGAAATAATATAATGAAATAGTCTCACAAATGGAGCACCAAAATCTTTGGCTGGCCGTATCCTGTATGTGTATTCCAAATCTGGAGGTTCTATAATCTCAAAGAAGATATCACTTCCTATTATATCTGCATTCGAAATGCCTTCAAACATGTGGAGATTACTCCCTGGAAAATGATAAAATAACACCGATAAGAATAACTACTGATAAGAGAAAGTAATAAAAAGATTGTTAATACATTAAAGTTGTCGCTTGGTAATTCGATTTTTGCTTTAAATCCCCATAATCAAAATATGAACATAATCTAATTATAAACAAATTGATATGAACATAAACAATTTAACCGTTAAAACTTTGTGCGATTCCACATGTTTTGTCAGTAACAACCAGGGTTTCGCCTTTCGGCATCTTCAGACATTTCATCACACGGATAGAACAGAACTGACGCACAATAAACAGTTAGCATCTTGACTCTCAAACCACTTCATAGTGACATGTAAGCGCTGCTTATTAGTGGTCATTTCTAAATTTTGTTCCATCTTTTGAGATTAAACTATAGGTAAACTTCAAAATTTTTTCACTGTTTTGTTTTTTTTTTTTTTTTGAGATTGTTGGCGTTCTGACACCATATTCATTAAACAAAAAACGTACCAATTCACTGCATTTCAGAGCATCAGTTATATCCGATTTGTCTTTTAATGAAACTACAACATGTTTTCTTTTTGTTGACATATCGGTAATATTAAAAATAAATATTTTAATCGTGATATATTCAATTTCAAGAAAAAAGCGCTCAATGCGCATCGAAATTGGACGATTACTGACCCATATTTTACAAAGGACTTGTTAGAACAAATGCATAAAAACAAATGCAACGATCAAAATGTCAAGATTGCATTCCATCATGTATGTAAACAGTGGACGCAATCCGCCACGTGCACATCAGCAAATTCGTAATATTTTTGCTTATTTTGACCAATCCGGGTAAACGAAAATCCGGATAATCGAGGTCCTACTGTATATATATATTTATATATATATATTTTATTATTTGAAAGAACTGCCATTGAAGGCAGACGGCAGACTCCTAAAAACTTCCAACTGATACGTTACGTACGTTATTAGGAGCTATTAAATAAGTAATTTCAATATTACACATCGGCACTCATTGCACATTAGATATGCAGGATTTCCTTGAGTAAAATACAAATAGAAAATTATTTAAACGATAAATCAACTCACCAACTGTCAGTGTAACAGGGATGTGGGTTATGAGAAAAATAAGAACCGATATAAAAAGGTTTTTCGTAAATGTTTCACGCGTGGGAATCATAATTCTTTTGAATTTTGACACTTTTTGATACAACTGTCACCTGTCAGATTTCGTATTATCACAGACAATATTCGTGGTTCGTGTTTGATAGATCAGATATGCCAGGTATGCAAAGTATACTAGTCAATATAATAATCATTATTCATACGCCACATTAGAATAGAATTAACTTTAAATGTTTATGAAAAATTAGTCAAACTCTTTTGTAAAAAATAAAGTTACTGAAAAGAAAGGCTGTTTTATTTAATGACATTAAATCAAATGGGTAGCTGATGATGAGCTTGCAGGATTTTTTTTGTTAAAATTATTAGCAATTTACAAAAGATTACAGTGCTATCGGCTTTTAGTCTTGTACAAATACAAAAATGATTTTTCACGTAAAAATTTTTGCTTGAACCGATTTATTCTTTTTACAATCATACTTTTACCATATTTGATATTTATCCGTTAAAATTCTAAAAGTGCAAAGTTATATAAACGAAATATTGAGTTCCACAGTTTTTGGTTTTATGTTTACACTTTTCTATATTCTAGTTTTGAACCGGTGGTCCGTAGATCATTGGTGATCCGCGAAGATTTTTGGGCGGTCCGCGATGTGATATTATTTTGATAAACAAGCGAACCTTATGTTGTATTTTATGGATTTTTCAATTACATTTTTTTGTTACTGTTTGTTTTAATATACTTAAATATTGTTATATCAGCATACGATGTTGCAAAATTATCGTTTTAAACAAAAAATCAATTATATAAATTTTTGTTACTATGTTCCAATGTTGATGGTCCACAATTTTTTTTTTGATGTTTTGGTGGTCTGCGGAAAATGGTTGAGAAACTATGAACTTTATATGACCTAAATTTCAAATTGTAGGGGATTTCATCCTTTTCTTCTGCTTTATATAAGTGTTGCAAAGCTATTTTTAGCTTTGCATAAGAAGGATTTTTAAAAATGAGAAAAGGAAGGTTACGAAAGTTTGAAGCAATGTGAATGAAATCATTTTGCACAATGAATGCTACCCTTCAAAATCAGTTCGCATGATATTTTTCAATCCTCATTTATTTTATTATCTGATAGTTTTTAAATATAGAATCCATTTTCTAACACTTTTTAGTTAACTTCTAATTATTAGTATTAGTGCTCTAAGAAGTAGTAGTTTAAGTCAAATTGTGTAGGAATACCTAACTTTCTATAAGGAACTCTCCTATAGCACGGTCCTTATTTCTAAGATATATAAGAGTTAACCGTTTATCATTTAACTAAATTTTCCATCTAAATATGATTCATATACTTTTGTTCATAGTTGGAAAAACGAAATCAACGAATGCAACATTACTAGCTGTCAACCCCAAAGTGTTTATTATCTGTGGTGTATATATATTATTTCAGCCGGTAGACGTTAGTTTCATCATACTTGTTTTTCCGTATTGTATGAATTATCGAGTGGCTGTTGAAGTGATATATGGAAAATTCTTCGATATCGCGAGTCAAAACCTGCTGCCTTTACTTCGCTACTAAGAATTTGGATGCAAGTTTTTAGGTTAGTTTTGATACTTATTGGCATACTAAAGAATATATTTTTCTTTCGCGAAAAAACAGCGGACTAGTTAGAGATGCAAAAAATCGCTTAGATATGCGTGATAATACGTAGTTCATAGATAAATATTGCCAAAACAGAAGATTTTTGTCTTTGTCTGTTAGATTATCAACTTTCAAGAATGCCTAAAACTTTTTTCTTTACTGATGTAAAGCCTGATTTTTCCTGATTATCTTGATACGTTTAGTTTCGTTAATGTTGAGCATCGTGTGCGTATTCAACGTGATTTGTGAAGATAAGCTTCACTGGAAGTCATTATTTCTTTTTTTTTTATTATTTAAAATATGCCTTTCCATCAAGAAGTGATAGTTAACAACTTAAAATTGAATAATTTCATTGCTTTATACAGGCCCTTTTGTAAATTATAACAATTTTCGCATACATATATTATAAATTCGCAGGTATTCCCGCCCTGCAGAAATCAATTCTTCAAAATGACTTCGACAGAAATGACCCCCCGGGCCTACCAGATACATCTGCAAAATTGTGCCTTAGAGCAAAATACTATTATTTATCTACCGACCGGTTCCGGAAAAACTTTCATAGCCATCCAGATAATCAAAAGACTGCAGCAATCTGTCATACCGACATTTTCAAACGGAGGCAAGAGGACTTTCTACCTCGTGAACACTGTCACATTAGTCGAGCAGCAAACTGACGTCTTGACCAATCTTACGTCACTCAAGACCAACGGATACAGCAGTGAGGATAAAACTGATCTTTGGTGTCGTGACGATTGGCTTGAACAGCTGGAGAACACTCAGGTAATGATTATTTCACATTGTTAAATCTTATACCAGATATAAGTACCACCTATAAACATTTTCTCAACACCCAAGCGCAGTTTGATAATGACCGCAATGAGCGAAATCGGTCCTAATGATAAAATATATTGTAGAAACAGTATCAAAAATTTGTTTTTATCATTTTGAACACACAGCATCATTAACCAAATAAAACATTTATTGCCTGCTCTTCCAGATCCTTGTGATGACTTCGCAGATTCTCCTGGACCTTCTCCTTCACAATTATATATCGCTTTCACAAATAAACCTCTTGATCTTTGATGAATGTCACCATGCCGTTGCGTCCCATCCAATGAGATTGATAATGAAGAGGTTCGAGGATGTGTCTGCTGATGATAAACCTAGGATATTAGGTAATTAAATGTCTTAACATTGGTATAAATGAAATAAACGATAAATATACAAACATATTTATTTGATAGAAATTACACAGCGATTTATTTGTTTATTAAAAATTAAAACATATAATATCCCTGCTGCCGTGAAGCTAATTTCTTTTGATGTGGTTAGCTTATTCACTAATTTTTTAAATATTAAAAACATCGGTCAAATCAAGCCAATCGTAAATGTCACTGGATTGGTCGTCCGTTCCTTCTTTTTTCGGTGTCAAATGAATTGATTGCATGTAGTAAGAGATCGGATATGAACCAGACATTTCGATATCACCATCGAGTATCTTGGGAAACTGGAAAAGAGAAAAAAATCAAATTGTGACTTCACAAAAAACAACCGCTAAATCGAAGCGGTAATAATAGAAATAGTACATAACACAATCGCGATCAAGTTTGGCAATTATTCATCCAAGATTATGAAATTGTTTCACTTATAAAGTGTTAACTGTCCCTTCTTGATGGAAAGACATGCTATTTTAAGTAATAAAAACACTTTTTTTAGTACTTATTTCCGCAATATATTTTTTGATCAGGACTGGTTTTGCTCATCCCGAGCATTGTCAACTGATAGAATACAATTTATAAGCAAGTCTTTTTACATAAACTAAAAAAAAAAATTTTGTATGCTTTTGGATTGTATGGGGGGTCGAGGGTCACATGGATTTTATGAAAAGTAGTCGCAACCCAAAATGGTTGGGAACCTATAATTTAGATGATATTATTTTTAGTAAATTGGTAGAAATTTTAAAAAACATTTACTGTTACTGTTTGAAACTATTATTCTTCCCAGAGTACACAAGAGAGAACAACTAAATCTAATTTAATAAAAAAATTTCACACCAAGGTAAGAGTGTCTGTTCGATAGATGACCATACATTTAAAATCGTTGCCTTCATGCTACAATGTAATTATTACAGATAAGGGCTTTTTCCTAGTATATATGAAAATTTCCAAGCATTTTTTTTTTTTTTTTGCAAAGTAATATATAGATGAATTGTGTTAGGTGTCTCTGTTATAATATTTCTTATATATTTTCAGGGTTGACAGCGACTCTCCTCAACAGAAATGTCGATCCTTCAAATGTGAAAAAAGAAATTCGAGAACTTGAAATTAGTTTCCAGGCGAAAGTTTGCACAACTAATTCGTGGGACGAAGTCCTAAGGTAGTAATCACATAAATTTTATTATTTTTCAACCGTATCTGAACCCTAGACGGAGCATATGGCCACCGTGCGGCGTCTCTATGTTTATCTGTCACCTGCTGGTCGCGGTGCTTCCTCCAATGACATTACAAAATCCCTCAGTTCCCCTGTTACACTTGTGGAGTACTGATTGATTGTTCAAGATGGAATCCAGAATAGGCGCGCAGAATTCTCTGACGCAGCGTTAAGTTATTCCATTTTTGATTTTACTATTTTTATTGTATCTAAAAATAGAAATTTTATTCTGCCATGTAAAATTTCCATAGGACCGCTGATATTTATAATGCAGACACAGTAAAATTTTTATGTGAGAATCGCTGCTCTTGAGGTACCCATAACATATGACCTGGCCAGTTCTGTAATAAATTCATTTCTGGTACAGAATCTTATGTTCTAAATAATAAAAACACATTTTTTGAGTATTCATTTTCACAATGTATTTTATGATCGGTTTCGCTCATCGCGAGCATTATCAACTGATGAATTATGTAATTTATGTTATCGACTGAAGGTGCTTGATGGAATTTCAATATCAAATTTGAATTGTTACAATTTTGTATGATTCCACATGTCAGGTCACTAACGACCCGGGTTTCGCCTTTCGGCATCTTCAGGCATTCTATCACGCGGATTCAACAGAACTGATCTGTGTGATGAATTATGCACTGATTGCGAGCATTATGAAATGACGGATTTTATGATTTAAAATATCATGCCTTTCCATCAAGAAGTGATAGTTAACACCTTAAAAGAATTTTATGTTTCGACTTGGATGTCATTGCTGTCTATATCATCCCATAAAACTTCATTTTCTGTTTGTTTGCCTTCGATTGTAAGACACCATCAAATATAAATGTAGAATTTAGAATTGTTGAAATTACGATTCCGCATGTTTTGTATCTAACAACCTGTGTTTCGCCTTTCGGCATCTTCAGGCATTCTATCACATGGACGCAACGGAACTGACAATCAAGCACCTTCAGTTGATATCATAAATTATGTATAAATTTAATTTTTTCAGTTTTTCTACTAATCCTCACGAGGTGATAGCCCCATACGCTGAATATTCCATTACAAGTAGCTGCATAGAAAAAGCTATAAATACTCTACAAATGGCTCAAAGTGTTGCTATGTTGGTTAGACTTCCACAAGAGATGTATAAATGTGTAGGGCCAGTTGGAACCACTAGGATCTCAAAGGACGCATTGAAGGTAGTTATCACATTATTTGCGGTTGAGATTCGCACTACACTGATAGCTTAATGTGGGCATAAAATCAATGCCGCGCGTAAAAAACACATTTTTACATAAAATGCCATAACTTCTAAAATACCCAACATATTTAAGTGTTTTTTTCAATATGGTATGGTAGTCACCAAGTATAGATAGAACCACGAGTTTATTAAATAAATATTCATGTTTCCGCAAAGAATACTTCTTTCAGATATCATTTCATCATTCATCATTATCAGCCGGGGTCGATCCACTGCTGGATGAAGGCCTCCCCCTGTTTTTTTTTTTTTTTTTCAGGGGGGGTTTGGACATAGCAACACCACGCTGCCCAGGCGGGTTGGTGTTCGGTTTTCTGTCTGGGTTTTCCTTCCCATAGCCAAGAGAACACGGCACTCGGTGTTCCCGAGCGGTCACCCATCCAAGCACTATCCGCGCCCAATGTTGCTTAACTTCGGTGATCGCACGAGAGCCGATGCTTACAACGTGGTATGGTCGTTGGCTCTTTCAGATATAAAACATTTCAACATAAATGATAAAATAAAGGACCTTTACTAATCAACATTTAGGCGCACAGTACGTCATGCATTTATTTTTGACCGTCATAAAAGTTTGTTTTAAACAACAACTTGTCACAGAAAATAGCTGGAAATACAATTATCGACACCATCTCAGGGATTTGTATACAGCAGCATTCATGTGAGGCATTCAATGTCAAGCTTGTTTGCACTATTTCATAATTTATGACCTACAGATGTTCTTTTGGGTAGAGGCACAGGGATTTCCAAAACACAGCCCCCAATGTGTATTTTGTAATTTAAATTTAAATTATATGTTGATATTTCACATTTAAAAATTAAAATATTTTCCATGTTGTATAATTGTTAAAGCTATAATTTTAAATATTTATTTTAATGAAAATACAAATTCAATTATAGTGTAAATGGAACACATGAAATTAAAATTTATATACTCACTGAACGTGGTTCACAGCATGAAGCAGAATTGACATGGGAGAGTTTTTATTTCCAAAAATGAAACATAGTTTGTGATCACCCTGTTTCATAAATATGGGTTCATTTATGTAAAACTAGGTCATATTAAACCTCCTAAGCAAGATAAACTGAAATGCTTGTGTCCCGTACAGGACCGGTGATTATGGTGCATTTCGCTATCGAGTTACACTGATTTATGAAAATCGTATTCAAAATATGAATATTAGCTTATATAAATAATGTCTTTGAGATACTGTTCAATAATTTTATTTCCGGTTCCAAAAAATATTTTTATCGTGATGAATAATATAAACATCTGTGTTACAATATTGGCTCTTGGTATGTGCGTTGTTATTTTAGGCGAACCATAATAAATCAGCTTAATCTACACTATTCACTACATTTTGATGGGGAAACAGATTTTTTTCATACAATACATAGAATATTTTTTCTTTGAGGCAGTGGCTCCCAATCTGAATGCGCGAACCCCTCAGGGAAGTTTTTATTCTTTAACTTTAACGTAATTACATAAAATGTGAAAAATTACGTATAAAGCTTTAGTAAATTATAAACAATCTTTTATTTTGATAATTTTTCTTATTATTCCCAAATATAATGAATAGATTTAGAGATATAATTATTTTTAGAACAACTGCGGGTCGCGCGAATATTTCACAAAACAATGCGTGGGCAGTTAAAGGTTAATACCTTTCCAGACATTTACCATCAGACTATGTAAAAGGTATTAATACCCTTCTCGTAGTTAACCAACAGTTGGCATAAAGGGTATTAATCCCTTTCCTGCATTGAATATGTTAACCATTTCCTTGTTCAGCAGTCAATCGGCAATTATAATTAATCAGTCATATTATTTAACTATTAGTTTACATGCCGAGTGATGCATATTTATATAGGACGGGCGGTGAACAAGAAGAACAAATGCCATACATTTTTTTGTTATTGATCAATACATTTTTATAGCAAAAGAGCTTCAGGGGCTGTCAGACTTTATCCATTTCTGGCACCCTTGAAATATCATATTTTTATTGCAGCGCCCACAGGTCAAATCATTGGTTATCTCATGGCAAACCTTATCTTACCTTACATTTTATAAAATAATAATTTTTAATAATATTTGTAATGGAAAATTTTCACGGCGCTGCAATAGAACAGCCATGATGGTGATGTGCCACCGCGTACAGTTTGGGTAACTCTGTTTTAGACCACAGTTTTTTCTAACAGTCTTCACAAGTATATAATAGTAATAAATAAATTATTTTGTTGAAAACATTGTACATTTTCCACACGTCTTGTCACTCATGGCCCGGGTTTCCCCTTTCGGCATCTTCTGGCATTGAATATCAAATTGGTTCAATGAGTTGGCGACCTGAAAGTTTTTAATATTACACTAGGTCGTTTGATATTTTATCCCATGGTAACTAAACAAATTATATTTTAATGGTTGTTGATTATTGTTAAAACCGTTCTTGATAACATCATTAGCTGAACTTTGTGTAAAATAATCTTTTCCAAAATTGAATGTCATTATAATTAAATCAGTTGTCAATAACATTATCTTAGATATATATTTGGGTTGTTGGTTCCGTTGCACCCGTGTGATAGAATAATGCCTGAAGATGCCGTAAAGTGAAACCCAGGTCATGACTTGAAAAAACTTGTGGAAATGTATTATGTTTCAACAATTAATAAGTTCAAGTTCCGTTTAGCAACCTCACTCCATATTGTAAATTATATTTTTCAAAATAAACTATTATCTCACTGAATTTGGTCGTCTCAACAGCAGTTGAGACATGAAATGTTACTGGTTTAATATTATGAGTGAATTAAATCTTAAAGTGTGAAAATTACTTGCCGTTTATTTCTTTTTTTTCAGCTCAATAAACTCCTGAAAAATACCATAGAGTCTGTCATCGTTCACATTAGCCAATACGGAGCATTCGGTGGATCACTCTCGATTCTGGCCAAAATCATTCTCCTGGAAAGACTCAAATTGTCGGCAACGACACCCGAGAAGCAAAACATACTTCAGTGTATATTGTACTACTTACTTAAAACCCGCCTCATTCTCGAGAAGGCCATGAAAACCTATAAAGGCTTTAACAGAATCCAGGAGTTTTCTTCACCCAAGATATTAAAGTTGCTGGAGGTTTTGCAGGAATATTCACCGGAATGTAAATCTGGAGGTATGTAACAAAATAACCCCATTTGTGCAATTTTGAGAATTGAATACACCTCGTGTCGGATTCCACATTCATTCTTTATTTCTAGTCTTATGACACCCTGCCAAAACCTTTAATAGAATTTTCTACAAAGCGCTAAATTTTCAAATTCAATTTTTTAATGTGTTTTTATTATATGTACGTATAGAAGATGAAGAAAATAGTAGTTACTCTAGACATTTGTGCCTGTTAACAAAATATATATAGATTAACCCGATCGGTGCGGCTGTTTCTCATACAAGTTAAATCTATTCTTGTTGCTATTTTTCAATTTTTTTTCTATCCATATAGAGTTATAAATACAGCAATAAAAAAATAATTGGATTGGCTTTTATGGAAGCCAGATGCATCAGGAATATATCACAACATTAAAAAGCACAAAAAATGTCCTATGTTGTCGCAATCAATTTAACAAGTATATCACTAACAAATAAATCACTCATAATCGCCATTGCCGTGACTAATGAAAGCCACCAATCAATGACACATGAACAAGCACCATTACTATCACGTGTCATGGATTGTCATTATTGCAAAGCCGCAAAGATTGGTGAAAAGTTAGGCACTAAGTTTAAAGCTGATTTGTGACTGGCAGAGATCACGATAAATTAAAAGTGTTTAAAAAATCAATCTTTTAATCATTTAAACCTAATACTTTTGACGTCGGTAACGCAGGCAATCTTTTGCACATAGGACTGATTTTGGTTTTAAAATATCGCCCAATTCATCCTGATACTACCACCTCCATAAAATTGTCAAAAATATTAGGTTTAAATGCTTAAAACATCGATTTTTTGAACCCTTCAAATTTATTCTGATCCCGCCAAATCAGTTTGAAACTGCGTGCTAAACTCGCGTCTAACTTTGCATTGAACATTGCACCAATCGCACGGCATTGCAATGTTACACTTCATGACACGTGACAATAATGGTGCTTGTTCATTTGAGTTTGATTGGTTGCCTCGTTATGTCACGGTAATGGGGATTTACGAGTTATTTATTAGGGGTATATTTGTTAACGTGATTGCGACAACATGGACATTTCTTTGTGTTTTTTAATGTTGTGAAACATTCCTAATGCATCTAGGTTCCATAAAAGCCAACCCAATTATTTTTTAGTAGTGTATTTATAGCTCTATCTGGAAAGAGAACATTTTGAAAAATAGCAACGCGGACAGATTTTGTTAGTATGAAAAACGGTTGCACCGATCAGGTTAAGGGTCCAGATATTTTGTAATACTGAAAAACTTGTAACGAACCTACTTATAATGTTGTAATTATGTATTTCCAATACTATCTTAATTTTCTGACTAATGTTTGCAGCAAAAAAATACAATTTAGCCTCCGAAAAGTTGGCCTGCATTATATTCGTCAGAGAGAGGTTCTCAGCGAAAGTGGTGAGCTGTATATTGAAGTTGGTGAAGGAACATAACACAATGTTCAATTTCTTAAATGTTGATTTTGCCGTTGGATATCAGCTAAACCCTTTCAGTGACACCAGAGAAGGGTTGTATGAGAAGAAACAAAACAAACGCACAATCAGTCAGTTTTTTCTTGGGTAAGGAATCACCATTATTCAAAAACAGCCAGCCTTTCCGATTTATTCCGTGAAAGTGGTCGCTTTCTGTATGTTCAACTCGGTAGACACCGATATTCGAGAGTGTTTCCAAATTTTTAGACTTGTTTTGGATTACCAAGTATTTTAAAAAAATGTTCATTCCGATACTATTGTAGGAATTTCAAAATGTGTCTCTCTATCTTCACAATCTTTCCACAAAATTATTCATAATCTCGTTAGCCAAGGCCTACCTAGACTATTTAGCGGGTAGACTGGTCCGTTACAAAACTGTTCATCCATCAACTCGTAAATCAAAATCACATATTTTAAATTATGACAATTAATATTCAAAAAAAAATTCTTATACTCAAATTATCAAATATTAAAAAGACATTGAATATTTAATTGGAATCCCTTGTCTGAACTCACCATTATAATAGAATATGTCAGGTAATTTATGATATCGACTGAAGGTGCTTGATGGAATTTCAATATCAAATTTGAATTGTTACAACTTTGTACGATTCCACATGTTTTGTCACTAATGACCCGGGTTTCGCCTTTCAGCATCTTCAGGTATTCTATCACGGGTGCAACAGAAATGACCAAGTCTGTCGGTTCTGTTGCAAGAACTGTCAGTTCTGTTGCATCCGTGCGATAGAATGCCTGATGATGCCGAAAGGCGAAATCCGGGTTGCTAGTGACAAAACATGTGGAATCATACAAAATTGTAACAATTAAAATTTGAATATGTCAAGATTCAAAGTAGCATTGTTAATGCCCTTACCTGTGGTACCCTGACTGGCAGTTCTACATTTTGGAATAACGGGCAATTCATGTCCACAACATGGTCAGGAACATACAATTTAACATTATAATGGATGGCAGAGTTCTCATTTTGGTATTGTATAAATTGAAAGAATTTTGTCACTAACGACCCGGGTTTCGTTAGTTAGTTCCGTTGCATCTGTGTGATAGAATGCCTGAAGATGCCGAAAGGCGAATCCCGGGTCGTTAGTGACAAAACATGTGGAATCGTACACAATTGTAACAATTCAAATTTCAAATAATTATGTTAGTAAGTACATTTCTCTTCATGTGTACTTCGTGCATTATAATTAATATGACTTCTAATAGTTGCTTGTATCTCCGTCAACCTGTCTTATTGTTTCAGCCAATTGAATTGCATTGTTAGCACTGAGGTGATGGAGGAAGGCGTGGATATACCCCGTTGCACGCTGATTGTGCGTTTTGATGACATTTTAAATTTCCGTTCGTATATACAAGCTAAAGGACGCGGCAGACACAAGAATTCGTCTTACGTAATGATGGTGATGAGGAAAGATCTCCCAGCTTTTAATGGCCGTTATTACATAAATCAACAAATCGAGGGTATAATGAAAGATGTAAGTATGTTATTCAGGATGTCATTTATCCTTCTGACTGCTAACATCTCAACTGTTTCAACTCAAGTTTGGTTAACACCTTCACTACTGAATTGATTCTTGTAATATTCTGTATTGGTATATCTCGTATGTGGTGCAGTAGGGAACGGGTCATGAAAAATTTTCAGTCCCAGCCCATCTTTGAACAAACGGCATTTTTCTTAAGTGTTTACTAAAAGTGTGATAACTATGGTAATATTGGATAAAATCAAATGAAACTTTGTGAGATTGTTAAGAACATTATTAAAAATAGCCCTAGATTGATAAAATTGTCAACACTTCCCCATGTGTAGAGCCACACTTTAATGTTTACACATGTATCGAGTCTCACTTATTTTTTCGGTTTGCACACACTTTGCAAGCCCTATAGGAGCTATTTCTATTTATTATTATATTTTTTTTTCTGTTGCCGGTATAGGGACCTTAATCTATTTTTTTTATATCCCCAAAACAATCTGTTTTATTAATCTTGCAAAAATTGGAGTGGATTCGGTGCCACTTTTATTTCGTCTCCAGGAGGGGGAATTTTGGTGTAGTGTATTGCACGCGAAACGATTGGTGTTTTTGGATCTCGTAAACCAATACTTTCATGGGTGATAAGACTAATTGAATGACTGTTTTGAAATGGTTTGAGTTTTGGCAAAAAGAAAGCATTAAAATTCTTTGTCAAATACTTAATTTAATGTCTCTAATTTGTCTTTTTTGGAAGGGCCGGTCTATCACGCCAAAACACGTTTTCGGGATTCAATGTGTTAAGTCAACCATCACTTGTTGGCAGAAAAATGTTACATTTAAATAATAAAAGCGCAATGTTCAGTATTAGTTAACACTTTACTTATCAAAGTAATTATGAGTTTTTACCAAACACCGGCAATATTTGACAGATGTCAACAAATTTTGATTGTTAGGTTTAAACTTACATATCTTTTGAATGTGTCAGTATAATTCAAAATAATTCAATGAAATTTTCAGGAAGTATTTAAAATACAACAATGTACATAATTTAGTGTATTTACTTCTCAACTGTCAACTATTGGCTTGAGTGTATTGACAGATCCGAAACTCGTTATGTGTGTACGAATGTATCTCTTAATTGGAATACAGTCCCATAAATATCAACACATACAAATATTGAACGCAAAAAAAAAACCAATAAAATATTAACTATTAACATGGACCACATGTTAATAGTTAACATCTGTCAAAAAATATATGATACATTTTTTTTTTTATCGTGTTTTCATACCGTGAGTCATTGCTGAAACATCTCTTGATAAATCATCAAAGTTAATGTTGAATATCGAATTTATTTATGACTCCAAAGTCGTACATCTAAAAAGACGTTGATGCCACGTCCGTGGAAAATAACAATCGGGGTAATTCATGACACCAATTAAGACCACAATCGGTTTTGCTCATCACAAGCATTATCAAACTGATTAAAAACACTATTACACGGTGAAAAAAATAGCAATATATTTTAGTTCTACAAATCCCGATCCAGATCATCGGGAAATTAAAAACTCAGTAAACATAGCTTCAAGGTCAACAATAATTTAGGCAGTCATATATTGTTTAGCCCATTGATTAAAGTGCTCTACGTGGGGGGAAGGGGTCTGATTTGCTTCCGTAATGGACCATTTCCATGCCACATGTAAAGTTATCGTCATAGGCGCATTTTTTAGTTTCATTTACAATTTTTGAAAAATTCAATTTTACCGCGAGAAAGAAACAAGCCAGGCCATTAAAACAGGAGAGAAGGTGTATTGTGTACCTTTTCTTCACAGCTATATATATAGATAAGCAAATGTTAGTTTAAGCGTAGTTCTGGCGATGGCGTGAGCCGAAATAGCTATCAACTATATTTTTTTTAAATAATTTTGTATAACTAAAATACATTGCTATTTTTTTCACCGTGTTATAATGGAGTTCTACCAAGTGAATGCCAATTCAATCGGTAAAAACACTAATGTTAATACAAAATTCTGAGCAAAAACTACCAGGTATTGTATAAAACCAAAGTTTTAACAACTATGAAAATAATTGTTGCAAAGTAAATGCCAATATTATTCAATATTTTTTTGTTTCATTTCTAGACCCTCATTGGTAAAACTGAAGACAGGGATGTACCAGATGACGAAGAAGTCTCTCAAATGTATGAACATTTATGCGAGCCTTACCGTGTTAATGATGGTTAATCTTCATTTTTTTATGACATATATTATTTTTTATTTTTTTAGTAGTTATTTCCACAATATATTCATTACATCAAATCAAATCATTATATTACATCAAAAAATGTATTGTGGAAATAAGTATTAAAAAATATAGTTGATAGCTATTTCGGCTCACGCCATCGTCAGAACTATGCTTAAACTAACATTTGCTCATCTATATATAGCTGTGTAGAAAAGGTACACAATACATCTTCTCTCCTGTTTTAACGGCCTAGCTTTGTTTCTTTCTTGCAATAAAACTAAATTTTTCAAAAATTGTAAATGAAACTAAAAATGCAGCTATGACAGTAAGTTTACATGTGGCACGGAAATGGTCTATTATGAAAGCAACTCATAGCTTAACCCTCCAGAGACAAGGAATTTTTTTTTTGTTAAAAATTTAAATTTTAATCTATATTTCAACTTGTAGTCAATACGTCTAGCAAAAATGAAATAAAATAAAATAAACAATGGTTTCTTGTAGAAAAGCTGATTTGAGAGATATTGCCGTATGGTCACGCTCGTCCTTACAGGGACCGTATATACAAGTGTATTGCTTAGATGCACGTTGTGAATATTCATTTGTCATGATGTGAATATTCCACATATTTCCTTTTTAATTAAAAATCCATACACGGAAGCTTCTAAATATTTATTGCTGGCTGAAGCTTCCAAAGCTTATCGGTTGCGTCAATTTTGGTATTATCAGCTGCATGAATATACCTCATTATTTGAATGAAGCAATCTGTTCACATCGAATCTGCTTCCACCTTATTGTGCATGCTATCTTTTGTGACCCAGTAAAAAAAATCGGAGTAATTTATTATACCTGCTCGCCCCTGTGTGAACCACATTTCTGCAGGAGCGTCAAGTTCAAGACGCCTGCTCAAATTATTGATAACTCCCCCTTCATCTTCATCACCAGTATCTTTATAGGTTAAAATATTTGGTTCGGGAGGACAAATGTAAAATATCTGTCTCCAAATCTCTAAAATCATCGTCTTCACTTTACATGGGTTTGTTCCAATATATTTATTATTTTTCCATCAGTAAAATCTTATTAATTATATTTCATACAAATCATACAAAAAACGAAAAAGAAAATAAAATTTCATATAAAAATGTTGGCGGTAAGGCCGAGCTTAACCATACGGAAACACTAACCTTTGGGGTTGAAATACAGCCACACTGAAAATATTTTGAAATATTTACGACATTATCTTTTTAGACCAACATGTTGTCATAAAATATAAATTAGTGAAAGTTATTTAAGTAGTTTTAAAAAATATTGAAAATTGTTTTTACTCATTTGAAATGTCAATTTTGAAGAAAAAAATTTTATCAAAAATAAAATAAAACGCGAGTGTATTTGGAAACTGTTTTTGTTGCCGCGGCCGCAGAATAACTGTGGTGAAGATCCCTGTTGACCGAAACTGAGTGATAGATGCGATGTTCAGGTAGAAAAAGGACCGCAATAGGGGCAAACAGACCATAGTGTTTACTGTTGCCGTATGTTCACGCTCGTCTCTGGAGGGTTAAGCATAGTTCTGACGATGGCGTGAGCCGAAATAGCTATCGACTATATTATTTTTAAATAATTTTGTAGAACTACAATACATTGGTATTTTTTTCACCGTGTTATAATGGAGTTCTACCAAGTGAATGCCAATTCAATCAATAAATTAAAAAATATGTTTATATTATTTAAAATATCATGCCTTTCCATCAAGAAGTGACAGTTAACACCTTGAATGTGATATTATATTGTGTTAATTTTAGTTCCGACAGATTCATTTCTTTTTTCATTCTTTTCTTAGCACATTTACTAATTGAATAGTTATTTTTTGTATATTTTAAATATTTTTACAAATTCAGTTTTACTCGATATAAATACGGCATAGTTTACTGTTAACAATATACAGTAAAATATTCAAACAAAAACCTGATAATCCAAAAGTAAAAACAATATCTATGAAATCTTTTAAAAAAGTATAATCTATACAAAAATTTGTTCAATTCATTCATTTAATTATCTGACACCTTCAAATAGCACAAGGTGCTTATATTACGACATCTGTTCGGAATAAGTGATTTTTATGTTTGTGATTTGGTTATGTCCAATAGCTGTTGTGACAATGGACTCCGCAAACAGTTTGCTCAATAGATACTGCAGCACCTTATCGCAAGACAAATTCACCAATCTCGAACCAGAGTGGTTTAAGAAATCTTACGGTACAACGTTCAAAGTGAGCGTAATACTGCCTATCGTATGCCCATTGAAGAACGCAATTCATGTAAGTATCAATTGTGTGTTGCTATTGTTTGCACTCTACCTCGCCATATTCTAGTGTAAAACACTAATAAATTTCAATTCAACTTAAAATTACAAACTAATTTTAAAACTTCACATGCTCTGTCAACAACTACCCGGGTTTGCCTTAAGACATCTTCAGACATTCTATCACAAGGATGCAACAGACTTGAAAAATAGATACCGTAGAATTGATAGAATGCCTGAAGATGCCAATAGATGAATCCGGGGTTGTTAATGACACATCGTGTGGAATAGCACAAAATTTTAACAATTAATGAAAACGTATAGTTCCCACTGCGCTTTTTTTACTGTTGGATACTTGTACATTTTTTTTTTCACTCTTTCAACATCTTGCCATTATCAGCTTAACGACTGCATGTTTTTTATCGAATTTCGCGTGGTGGCTGGCGATTTTGCAGAACATTCGCCCAAAAACTGCTATTTTACCAGATTCACTATAATTTATGAACCAATAGAGATATCTTAACCAAATTTGATTTGCTGGTTTCAAGATACTTTTTCCCATAAGCCAATGCCTTTTGAGCAGTGGTTCTATACCTGTGGGTTGCGCACTCATGTGGTATAGTGAAAAAAACGTAAATTTACTTTTAATAAGTTTTTTTTTAAATATGTCAAATTTACTTTTTTCAAATTGTTTTCTTTCATGTTCTTATATATGAGAGCTCATTAAATAAACTCTTTAAATATAAAATATCTATATAAAAAAAACGATCATGGAAAATAATAAATTTTGTATAAGTTGATGGGAAATATACAATTTCAATTCGTGTTTACCCCTGGTGTTTACCGATGGATTTATATCATGGAAAAGTAAGTACAATGTTCTCAAGAATTTAGCTGTAAATAAATTATTTTACTTGAAACCATATTTGTTTTGCTGAAGAAGTGGAAAAAAACAAGGTTTTTTGCCCATACTATACCTTTTGTACGTATAAAAATTAATATATACAAATAGTTAATATCGATCCTCATTGTTATATTGCCTGCCCTCATATGCCCATAATAATATCTAAGTAAAATATAAGAACGAAGATAAAATCATGCTACATATATTCAAGATAATATTATAAATACCCGCAGTTTAAAAAACCCTGGTTCTCATGTCATCCCCATTGCAGATGTTGTCACCCCCATTAGTTTGTTTCGTAATTTTTTTACAGCCATTCTGAGAAATCAGGGTAGTCTTTTAAACACATCTGGATAGTGTCATGTAAGTGTTTCTATATAAATAAATTGTATTCAATCTTCTCAGGACTATCGGTAAAAACGTCGCGAAATTTGTTTTTCTCTTGCTAATCATTTATGATTATAATTTTTATATTTTTAATCACCTCAAAATGGAGGGAAGAGATGAAACATATTTAGAAAATTTTGAGGATGCATTGTCGGAGGTTCCCAGTGATTGTGAACAAGATGACGCGGACGATAGTGATTCTGATTCGACTTTACGTACATACTGTAATGAACGTGTTGAATCCATATATGGATAAATGGCACAGGATTTATGCAGATAATTTTTATAACAGTGTATCGCTCGCTAAAGATTTTTTTTACATAAAACGGGACTTTGCGGAAAAATGGAGGTTTACCGGATCATTCCAGAAAAGGTGAAACACTCGTCCAAGTGTGGAAAACAAATAACAAAAGGGACGTCAGAATGATATCCACTTTTCACAATAATAATGTAACATAAAAGAATATATTTCAGAAAAATATGTTTTTATTTAATTCGTCAACATAAGTTGAGAACCCTTGGCACTGAGTTTGAATAGGTCATAATAAAATCAAATTAGCATTAAAAATGTCAAAAATGTTTTCATTTCATAATCACCATAAAAATTCCATGTGACTCACTCGATAAATCAAAGGCAATGTGTAACACCAATACTATGATGTGAGTACTTATGTGAAGGGCTCTCGAAGGTGCATATCAGTGTATATTGGACTGATGAATATCCTCGATAAGTAGAGAAGCAAACCAGACTCGATTTAAAAATAAAATCTTCAACCAGAATGTAAAATTGTGTTATGAAAGATCACATCAGAAAAAAATATACATGTACCATGTAGGGGTATTTTTACGAAATTATTTAAGAAAATAATATCTTTATCTTTGTTAAATAATGCGTTGATGTGTATACTACCATACCACATAAACATTTGAAATCAAACCCGATTTCAATCAGAAGATTTTTCAATGGAATGGAATGTATGACGTAGGACGCATATATGAGTCCGCTGACAGCAACGAAAGTTCTTCAAGAATTCAAATACGAGTCGTCGTTAAGCTGTTATGATGGCAAAGAAGGATATACAACTGAAAAAAATTGGCAAAATGGTCATCAACGAGTAATATATATCACATTAATAAATCGTAATTTTGGTCTAGTAACGCCACCGATTGAGCGATTTTAATTTTTTTTTTTGTGAATTGTAAGCATTATTGAATGCGTTTGTTTTGATATACATCTCGAGGAAATGGAATGAAAGGGAAGAGCCATTAAAGTCAAGTCGTCTGACCGGTCAATCATGTTGTATTTATTGCAAGCTTTCATAACAAATACTTTCTTTTTACATTGTAGAAAGTCTCAGAATAAATTCTATTATTAATTTCATATTCATTAAAACATTTACCCATAATAAACCCATATGTTAGCATACAGTTGTATAATATTGACAATTTAAATTAACATTCTAGGGGGTTGCTATGACAAATCTCAAAGATGCCAAAAAATCAGCAGCCTTGGAAGCATGCAAACAGCTGCATATCGCTGGTGAACTCAACGATCAATTGCTGCCGTTTGATAGGTATACAAAAATATCAAGTAATACTGTGTGCTGTCATTTGTTGAGTACAAAAATCTAAGTAAAAAGCTTGATTGGTTAGTGATTTTTCAGTCTATTTGCTATGTGATGAAGTAAACAAAATTGTTTTCGTCATATCATCAATGCCACTCAGAAGCTTAGAAAGTTATGTTACATTATACATTTATTATGGCTAGATATTGAGGGTTTTAACCCAGGCGTGGGGAACCAGCGGCCTATTGGCTATTCTAGCGCAGTCTTTTGAAATTCAAATCCTTTCTGACAGAATCTGGAGAAGCAAATTAGTCAGTAAAGGTTGGTAAACTGTAACATTAACAAATATTTTTAATGATGTACGTATGTACTTTATTATATTTCTTAAAGATACGAAGCTTGATGATTGATAATTAGTAAAAAAATTGAGACGGAAATAATAATAGATATCAACAAAAAATCATATATAATAGAATATGATTCTTTTAAATACATGCATATGTATAAAAGTTTTTAAACAATATACAATATAATAAATTAGATTTGTTAATGTGTAATTTTTCTTAAAAGATTATTTTTAAAATGCCTTATATTGCAGTATAAATTAAAATATTAGACTTCGGCTCTGACCGAAACAATGAGATTCCACAACTCGCAACTCCACAGCCTTGTTATTCACAACACTAATCGAGTTTAATTTTATTCTGTTTTTAGGGTGAGTGAACCTTACGATAAGTCGATTGAGAATGAACACTTTTCACACTGGTTGAAAGAAGATTCTGAAGATGAAAAAGACGGTAAAAAGTTACTCCCGCCAGGCTCCAAGGGAAGGAAGAGGAAATATGCTAAAAAGGTAACAAATTGCGTTTATAATTTGTTTCAAAAAAAATTTTTGAAACATAATTGGTTTTGGTTTAGTTCAGTTCTCGGCATCACAAATAAAGGCTTTTAATCCGTTTCTTGCAGGGCCAATTAAAACATATAGCAAACCCGATTATTTAACAAATTTATGATATCGACTAAAGGTGCTTGATGGAATTTTAATATCAAATTTGAATTGTTGAAATTTTGCCTGAATGCCTGAAGATGCCGAAAGGCGAAACCCGAGTCGTTAGTGACAAAGCATGTGAAATTATACAAAATTATAACAATTCAAATTTAACAAATTGTTGGTGTGAAATTAACTTACGGAGATTGTCACAACAGAGGCTATATTTCAACACAAAAAAATTATATTTCATTCTCTTATGTTTTGGATAGTCAACTAACACACTAATCAGCTGCCTTAACAGTGAAGATATTAATGACAATTAACCCTAATAATAACGAGAAAGTCCCGTGATGCCGACGATTGGCTCCAACCGGTTGGTGTATGCGAAGAATCATACTGTCATCTGCCTCAAAATTTTGTTTAAATTGACTCATTTATAAACTGTATCCTATCAGTTGATAATGCTCACAGTGAGCGAAACTGGTCCTGATTGTAATATATATTGTGGAAATAAGTACTAACAAATGTGTTTTTATTGTTTAAAATACAATGCCTTTCCATCAAGAAGTGACAGTAAAACCTTTAAAAGTGAAACAATCCCGTAATCTTGGTTGAATAATTGCCAAACTTGATTGCGATTGTGTTATGTACTATTTATATTATTCCCGCTTTAATTCGGACATTGTTATTTGTTTTGAAGTCGCAATTTGATTTTTTTTTTATCTTTTCCAGTTTCCCAAGATACTCCATGGTGATATCGAAATGTCTGGTTCATATCCGATCTCTTACTACATGCACTCGATTCAATTGACACAGAAAAGGGAAGCGACAGACGACCAATCGCGTGTCATTTACGATTTGCTTGATTCGGCCGATGGCTTTTCAATTATAACGCAAAGAAAGATCCCAGATATCTGCCAATTTACGCTTTTCATGACCTCTGGGGAAGTCGAAGTGAAAATCAAAAGTAATATTAAAGTTGTGAAACTTTCCGAAGATGAATATCGAAATGTAAAACAGTGAGTTGTTGTCTTATTGAAAATGTAGTCGTATGATAACAAAACAATTTTTTTTACATATTTATTTAATACAGTGTTCAATATTCTAGCACAGCGGTCAGCAAATTAATTATTCAACTGAACCAAACATCAGTAAACTAATTTTTCCCTAAAAAATGTTTATCAGGTTTTCATCTCAAATGACTTAAAAACGAGGAACAGCATTTCGTTTCGAGGTGAAGCTTTTGTTCTCCTTGATTTTAATCTCTTCCACGCTAACGCCCCAATGTATGGGACGGCAATGTGCAAGGGCTGTGCGTGAGCGCCCCAGACATTGGGACGCGAACATTCAAACGCCGGTAACGCAGGCAATCTTTTGCATATAGGACTGATTTTTGTTTTAAAATATCACCCAATTCGTCCTGATACTACCACTTCCATAAAATTGTCAAAAGCATTAGGTTTAAATGCTTAAAACATTGATTTTTCGAACCCTTAAAATTTAATCCAATCCCGCCAAATTAACATATCAGTTTGAAACTGCAATGTGACACTCCATGACACGTGTAAGTAATGGCGCTTGTTCATTTGAGTTTGATTGGTGGCTTCGTAATGGCGATTTACGGGTTAGTTATTTGTTAAGGTGATTGTGACAACATAGGACATTTCTTTGTGTTTTTTAATGTTGTGAAACATTCCTAATGCATCTAGCTTCCATAAAAGCCAACCCGATTATTTTTTATTGGTGTATTTATAGCTCTATGTGGAAAGAGAACATTTTGAAAGTTAGCAACACGTACAGATTTTGTTTGTATGAAAAACTGTCGCGCCGATCGGGTTAAAGGAACAATGATTTATCTCTTTTTGCATTGGCCCTTCCATGTAGACCAGTGGTCGTCAACCTTTTTATTACTACTTCGCACTTTTGTGTCCATAAGAAGTAATATTTTTTAACCACCCATTGGTTCCATATTAACTCGTTAGTGAGCATTTCAAACTATATTCCAACGCCTAGACTTCAAAAATTTATTAAGTAATATTGGGTTTGAAACAATCAAAGTTTAATCGTCCTCCACTTATAGCACTGAGATGAATTCGAGATTGAAATATTATATACCATCCCCGTAATGGCAGAAGTTTGGTTGATAATAAAATTTTCAAAAATTAAATTGACGCATAATTAAATTTATGGATATCATAATAATTTTTCTGAATGCATAAACTATATTCAACATGTTAAATGTCACTTCTTTTTAACAGCACAAAACACATTTTTAACTCATTCCCTGCTGAGCATTTTAAATGATATTCAAACACCTAGACTTCAACTGAATAATATTGGTTTGAAACAATCAAATTGAGTCTGTCAAGACAAATCGAGCAATGCATTAACTCAAAAATTAGCGAGTAGGAGAAGGTTTTAACCACTGTTAATTCATATATTTTCGGGTATCAACTATCAACACAATAAACTCAACAGTTGAGACGTTAGCAGTCAGAGGGTTGATTGTGATTTATATAGTAGAGAAGCAGCTAGAGTTAATGTTTTTTTAAAATGTCTGCCACCCACTAGTGGGTGCTAGGGACAGGCTGACTATCCCTGATGTATACAAAACAAAAAAATCAACTTTTTCAAGAAAAAACGCTGAACAAAACTAAAATTACTTCCCTATCAAAAGATCTCGTCAATGTATTTTGAATTGATTATGTTAGATATTTATAAAATATTAAAATCGAAGTAATCATGTTTATGATGCCAAGTAACTGTAATTTATGAATAAACCTTTGTATCTTCATTTTAGATTCCACTTTATGCTCTTCAGCGATGTCCTTCGCATCCAAAAGATGTTCACCATGTTCGACGCGACCTTTGGCAACTATCACTTTTTTATAGTTCCCGTTCGCGGAGAAGGAAATATTCATTGGCCATTTATTTTGAACCACACTGTCGTCGAAAAAATAGAAGAGCCTTCGGTCTTGAATAGACAGCGTTTGAAAGTCAGCCCTGAAAAATATTTAGGATGCATAGTGACACCTTGGTACAGAAGCCAAGTTGTCGATACCAGGTAGCGTCTTCGTTTCTATCATATATTCCAGGTCCATAGAGTTATCGTCAGAGATTTGGATCTCATAATTTTGGTAATCATCAAAAATCCATTTTTTTTTTTTTTTTGAACTGGCCTTCCCTGCCTTCATTTTTTCAACAAATAGGTAGATTGGAAAAAATGGTGAACCTTCAAACTTCCACTTTCTCCGTGAGACCTTGATAATAATGTCAATTGTGTTCCACGGTGGAAAAATAGCAATGTATTTTAGTTCTACAAAATTTTATAGAACTAAAATACATTGCTATTTTTCCACTGTGTTATGATGGAGTTCTACAAAGTAAATGCCAATTCAACCAAACAATTGTGTTCGTTACAGGTATATTGTAACGGAGGTCTGTGAGAATATGAATCCTCATTCTCCGTTCCCTGACCAATCGTATTCATCGTTTGCGGAGTACTTCAAATCCAAGTATGACCTTCACATCCAAGGACCGAAGAACCAACCCATGCTCAAGGTGTCTACTTCTAATGTTAAATATGAATTTAACCATTTTATAATAAAACCTTTATAAAAGAACCGCATAATATAAATTTAAACTCAGCGCCTACTTGTTTACATCTTTGTAATAAAGGTCTCAAGACGACGGCTTTGGAACAGCTGGAAATCAATAGATCTCAACTATCACGAAGGATTCTTAACGGACAAACTAATATATGTCGGTCACCATTATTGAATCCTCTGAGTGGTGTTCCTTTGTTTCTGTAACGGACCATTTCCGTGTCATATGTGAACTTATTGATATAGCTGCCTTTTTAGTTTTATTTACAATTGTTAGTTTTATCGCGAGCAGGAAACAAGCTAGATCGTTAAAACAGAAGAGAGGTTGTATTGTGTACCTTTTCTACGCAGCTATATATAGATAAGCAAACGTATGTTTAAATATAGTTCTGAAGATAGCGTGAGCCAAAATAGTCAACTATCAACTATATTTAAAAAAATAATTTTGTAGAACTAAAATACATTGCTATTTTTTCACTGTGTTATAATGGAGTTCTACCAAGTAAATGCCAATTCAATCAATATAATAAAACCACATTTTTAGTACTATTTCCACAAAATATTTTATGACCATGACCTGTTTCGCTCATCACGAGCAATTATCTGTGTTCTTATTATGTTTAATGAATTTAACCCTTTGTTTACAGTGTGTCAATTTTTGAACTAGCTAGGGAGTTGCATTGTCTTATCAAATTGTGTGCTTTTATTTAAATGAATTTCATTTAATATCCATTTAATTATGTCATTTTTAATAGGTGCGATACTTGAGCAATAAAATGAACTCGCTGCTTCCGAGGCAGATCTCTCTCCTACAAGACGGGGTGAGCAAGCAAAAGCTGTTAAAAGTGATGGGAGGACATTTGGAAAAAAATTCTCATGACGATGAACTGCTGGTCCCCGAGTTTTGTATCAAGTTTAACTTCCCTGGAGTGTTATGGCTCAAGGCCACTATAATACCGTCTATTATCCACAGGTAAAATCAACTTATATTTAACTCCTTTACTCTCAGACCGCTGATCATTCGGCTTCAATGAAAATTCCTAAATGATGAGCAGTCAGTCAGGAATGGTTCCTTGCCGCTCTCCGGATGTAAACTCCGATTCCGCCTTATCTTAACACATTGTGGACACAACTTCTAAACCAAACAATATTTTTGATCGAAGTTTTCAAAGAAATGATATGTGACATTTGATATTTAAAAATAAATTATAAACATTCCGATTACATCTTAATTTTATTATATTTCTAAGCTGAATATAAAAACCTATTCTCAATTATGTAAATGGCACTCTCAATCATCAATATAAAATTTTGAAAACATTCTATGTAAAAGATAATATATTTATTCTTACTATATAATAATATATTAAATAATAATATATACTTGCAATTCCTGAAAGTTTAGAACCACTGGAAGCTTGAAATCTGAATGATGTAAATGGAGAAACATGCATCTCGGAATAGGAACACTCGGGTTTATAATAACTCATGATTTTTATTGCCACTTGTCAAAAAAAGGTCTTTGTCGTATTGCCGTACCTAATTTACTGTCCTGACTGTTGATTTTTTTGTTTATTACCTGAAACTTCCACCCTTCTAATCCAGCAAAGACCTGGAACTTATGATAAATAGTTGCGGCGTTTTGTTTCACGCTGAAATACAACCCCGAGAGAAAACGGGTACCGCAAACGACCGACAGGATACAAAAACGAATTTTGTCGGGTTCCGTACAAACGACAGTCCGCAAAAAACGAAATATTTCGTTTGCCGACCGTAAAGTGTTAATCAACCTTGGGTTTATGAGATAGAGCTGCCAGTCAAACTTCGACTCGTACAGCATATTTTTTACCACTTTTTAGCCCTTCTCATGACCACATTCACGTTGGTAAAGGATGAAATTTTACAATCATATATTCAATCAAAAATACGTAACCATTTGTCAGATATAGCAAAACTATCGAAAGCGATGCATGGACACCGTTCTTATTCATTTTTTTAAACAAAACACCTCGAACTTTTTTCCCTTTAAATACATATACATGTAATGTATGATATCGACTGAAGGTACTTAACCGGACCTCTGCCAGAGACGTGTAAATGCGGCCTATAATTCCGTGAGCGCAGTGCCAGCCATACAAAATCCACGTGTATATACGGTCCACTTAAGACATACTAAAACTCAACAAGGTCGACGATTTTAATAATTTAAATATTTCAACCATACAGCGACATCTCTAAGGATCATAGTGTTATACTTACAGTTGACATATTTTGTATTATAATCACTGAAACATCGATTTTAAAAAGAGCTTCCATGTATAAATAAAATCGCGGCCTTCGGTATCTGGTCATACTAAAACTTCAGGCATAGAAAGGGTTAATGGAACTTCAATATCAAATTTGAATTGTTTTAAGTTTTACGATTCCACATGTTTTGTCACTAACGACCCGGGTTTCGTCTTTCGGTGTCTTCAGGCATTGTATCACACGGATGCAACAGACCTGACCTAAAATAAACAGTTAGCGTTGTCTATATACCAAAGTTATTAATTATAGGAAAACACTTACCCCAAGGCAAGCAGTAAATTGCAGCTTAAACAAATTTTATAATAATTACAAAAATTGCCTGTGATAATTTTCATTAAAAATCTTGTTAATGAGTCATTCTTGAAAGCGTTTTATAACAAATACTAATCAACTAACATTAAAATATAAATGGGTTTTTTTTTCTATATATCTATAGAGATATTTTCTATATACCTACTATCAAACATCTAGTGATGAAATATAATAATTATATTCTTATACAATTCACAATACTTATTTTTCAAATTACATATACTTATACATACATATACTACATACACGCAACTCTCCGTTACCTTTATTATCCTATTTCAATGACAATTTGGCTCTTCTCAATTGACAAACTGCCGACCCTAGCCTAACCTATCAAGCAATAAAATAAGCCATAAATTAATCATGGCTATTTCCATAATATGGGAGTTTTACCTACCAAAAAACCAAATTTGAACTGTTGAAACTTAGTTCAATTCCACATGTTTTGTCACTTAAAGCCCAGGTTCTGCCGTTGTCAGCTGTATTGCATTCGAATGATAGAAAACCTGAAGGTACTGAAAGGTGTAACCCGGGTTGTGAATGAGAAAATGTGAAATTGTACAATGTTTCAAGCATTGAAGTTTGATACATGTAACATTTGCTGATGTAATCCTTTTTAACCGGTTCCCGGCTGAGCCAAATAAAAGATGTCCGAATCTTCTATATTTCATCAATTTATTCAGTAGTTTTGGCGTTCACCAAACTAATGAATTCATTGAATTGATATTCACTTAGTAGAACTCCATTATAACATGATGAAAAAATAGCAATGTATTTTAGTTTCCATGGTACTGATGAGGGCGTAAGCCGAAATAGTTATCGACTGTATATTGTATAAATTTTGTAGTACTAAAATATATACTTTTATCTATTTATAAATACAAGAGCTTTGACTCTTCAACATGCTCCAATCAACCGTATCAACAGTTGAGAGGTTAGCGATCAGAGGGTTAAAATTAAATATACATACATATATATATAAATAACGTGATATTACTGTCGACAGGGTAACTATGCTTTTGCAAGCTGAGGAGTTGAGATCATTCATCGCCAAGGAAACTGGCCTCGGATGCGAGAGTCTTCCTGCAGGTATGTCAGACTTATAGAACACTTTTCTTTGGAGAGCATTCTCCATTCTTCTTTCATGCTATTTTGTTAAAAATTTCCTTGTAAATTTAAATAAAAAAATCTTGTTGCATCATTTTTGGGCCGGATTGAATTACCTGTAAATTGATTTATCAGTTCTCAAATTTTTAGTTTTGTATACCTGCTAATTGTTTACACATCGAATCCCGGAACAGTGTTTTAACGTGATACACGATCCAACGCTTGAGTCCCGGAAACGTGTTTTGAAGCGATAGACCGGCCCGTCGAAAAAAGACAAATTAGAGACATTAAATGAAGTATTTGACAGAAAATTTTAATGTTTTCTTATTGTCAAGACTTAAACCATTTCAAAACAGTCATTCAATTAGTCAACCTTTGAAAGTATTGGTTTACACGATCTTAAAACATTCCACCTCGTCCTACTCTTGGAGACGACATCAAAAAGGGACCAAGTCTACTACGAGGAAATTTTTTGCAAGATCCATAAAACAGATTATTTGGGGATATAAAAAAAATAAACAGATTTTGATCCCTATACCGGCAACAGAAAAAAATAGCCCCAATAGGGCTTTCGAAATATGTGCAAACCAAAAAAATAAGTGAGTCTCAGTACATGTGTAAACATTAAAGTGTGGCTCTACACATGGGGAAGTGTTAACAATTTTATCAATCTAGGGCTAATTTTAATAATGGTAACAATCTCAGAAAGCTTCATTTGATTTTATCGAATATTACCATAGTTATAACACTTGAAAAAAATGCCATTTGTTCAAAAATGGGCCGGGATTGATAGTGTTAACCCAGATAGACCTACTCTACTTTTAAAAGGACAGTGGTAATCATATTACAAATTAAAATATTTTATCATATGAGAACATTGTTATTGACAAAATTTTTGAATATTGTTACACTGGATGGTATGGCAATGACAATGCACATTTTTTTATTAGTTGCCATTGGGCTTTTGTGCTGATCACACATTTGAAAGTTTGTCCACATCTTTTTTGTAACAATACTTCCATTTTGGATAATTCAAGGTATTTTTTTAAATTTTTTTAGTGATTGATATGAAATTTTTTGATGTAATTTTATTACGAGATGTATAAACTTCTTCAGACATATTTTTTAACATGTATGTTGTAGAGTGTTATCTTGGTACTTAAGTAAATACCAACTGTCCTTTATAAAGGACAGTAGGACAATTAACAACTTAGAGAGTGTGCGCTACATAGTTATTTTATATTTTTAGTATTCAAAAAGGGACCTCCAAATTATATATGTTATTAGAAGAATTGGAGACAAATGATCAGCTTGAGGTTCCTGATGAATTTTTTTTATATTACCAGAGAATGCCAATGACTGTGTTACAGATGAAGATTCTGGGGGAGTGAATAATGTCATTTTGGATGATTTACATGCCAATCAACTTCTGGTTGTCGTAGATGTTTTGGTGGAAAATTCAGAAAGTGATGAAGACTTGCCTCTAAGTCAAATACGTAAAAGATTTCGTTATTCCACTTCAATAGTTTCACATCTGTTAAGAAATACCATAGTGAGTAAAAGGCACCAATGCAAATGGTCAATGAAAGATGTTAGTATATGCATTCACAGCAGTGGAAAGAAATATTTTCCACTGATCACACACTGTGTTGACATGGCAGAACAAAATGCATGGCAGTTATAAAGGAAAACTGGTGGAAATATGGATTTTTATCTTTCAAACGAAATGTTACTCAAGCCCTACTCGAAAGTTACAAAACAGACTTAAAACGGGGACCTATAAAGACATCAATTAATTTACATAGCCATTCTAGATATGACAATACAGGGCATTTGGTTGTCTATAAGAATATACAAGCAAGGTGTAAAGTATGCCACAAAAAAGCAAATTTTCAGTGTAGGAAATGTAAGGTCGCTCTGCACCCTAAAACCCGTTTTGATCACATTATAATGTAGTTTTTTAAAAGTGACAAATGTTGTGAAAAAAAAATATTATTTTTTGGTAGTCCATAATCCTACCAGACAAATTTTCTCGGAAAATATGATATATACATTATTTTTATTATTTGTCTCACATTTCTATTCATATATAACCCAAGAATTTGTAAAAATATTATCAATATAAGGAAAAAAAAGTTTCAGGACTATCTGGGTTAAGTCAAATGTTTGTATAAATAACCTGGTTTGTGATTTTTAATAATGCTCGAAATTCACAAAACTTGTCCTGATCTTATAATATGTTGTGAAAATATTTCCATAAGTGTGTTTTTATTATTTAAAATTTACATTCTATCACATTGGCTGATCAAAATTTCTTTTCTCTTCTGTTGTAGACTGTAGCTGGGAACATCTCTCGGTCAACATCCATTCAGTTAAAAATGCCCAGAAATCCTTAATCAAAGAAAACTCCAAGGAGAAGACTCCATATCCTATGGACGATATTATCATCGCAAACGTGCAGGAATCTACGATTCAGCCCACATTCAACGCTCCCCACATCGATAGCTGTCAACTTCGTGTCAATAAAATCGACTCTCAATACCCTTGGTCTGTAAGTAAAACTTGTATACCAAATGGATTTTGTGTTTGAAAAATCAATGACTTGACACAATCCACCCAGCTGTTTTTCATACAAATTGAATCTGTCTGTCCGCCTTGCTATTTTTTAGTTTTTTCTTGGGGTCTATGTTTTCCTGTAATTAATACCTTTGGTGTGTAGACATTTCGGATATCAACTATCAATACAGAAAAATCAACCGTGTCAACAGTTCAAACGTTAGCAGCCAGAGGGTTAATCATCAGTAAAGTTTTGTTGTTTACTATAAAACATTGTTTGACTCTTCTGTTTTTTAAATAGTTTTGATTGATAGTAAGAAGCCCTGGAATGATAAAACTATGGATAGAAATTATATATAGAATATATTATATGTAGTAACCCATTTGTATACAGTATCAATACATCACTCCATTATTTTATCAACTTGTTCACTGCTGAGAGTTTTTTGATCATTAGTCACTCCAATACCACGATTTTTAAGAAAAGAAATAAGTGTTATACATAAGTAATGTTATTTAATATGAATTGTTACAACTTTGTACGATTCCGCATGTTTTGTCACCCAGGTTTCCTTTTAATACCTTTGGTATGTAGAGGATGCTAACTGTTTATTGTGCGTCAGTTCCGTTGCATCCTTGTGATAGAATGCCTGAAGAATGCCAATTCAATCAATTTAGAGATATTGTTTCTACATTTGGATTGTTAACAGTAAACTATATCATATTTATATCGAGTAAAACTGAATTTGTAAAAATATTTAAAATATACAAAAAATAACTATTCAATTAGTAAATGTGCTAAGAAAAGAATGAAAAAAGAAATGTATCTGTCGGAACTAAAATTAACACAATATAATATCACATTTAAAGTGTTAACTGTCACTCTTTGATGAAAAGGCATGATATTTCTTTTTATAAGGCAAAACATTCGAAATCGTACGAAGTTGTAACAATTCAAATTTGATATCTTATTGGGCTAAAAGTACATTTACATACATTTGATACTTGCCTTTTTTTTCCAAACAGCCAGAGTTAGAACCTATCGATATTGACAGAAACTTCCATACGGTAACACTGGCCGATGTGGAATGCTATGAAGAATTCATTCAACAGAAACTGGTTACGTCACCAGGAAAGCAGCCGACGTCGTCTAAACCTATTCAGCCGACCATCTCGAAGCGAGCAATATGCGCCCCACCTCTCAAGTAAATATTTTTTTTTTTACAATTTTCCTATTGCATAAATATTTAACCGCCCTAAAGAATATTCAGACACATGGTGTCTTGACACTATTTGGTAACCTTACATTAAATTCGAATTGTTACAACTTTGTACGATTCCACATGTTTTGTCACTAACGACCCGGGTTTCGACTTTCCGTTGCATCCGTGCGATAGAATGCCTGGCGATGCCGCGGGGCGAGGTGAAGCCCGGATCGCTAGTGACAAAGCATTTGGAATCGTACAAGGTTGTAACAATTCAAATACAATATTTTACAATAACACGGTGAAAAAAAAGCAATGTATTTTAGTTCTACAAAATTATTATTTTTTAAGATATAGTAGCCATCGTCAGAACTATATCTTAAAAAATAATAATTTTGTAAAACGTAAATACATTGCTTTTTTTTTCACAGTGTTATAATGGAGTTCTACCAAGTGAATGCCAATTCAATCAATATATTCTACAATGTATTTCTTCCCGACTTGTCTGAATTGTTTGGGTGAAATGACGGATGGCAGTTCTTTACTTGTACTAAACAGTGCGAATTATCATTCACTATTCACTCCTTGAAATTATTTATATAATATTGAGTATCATCGTTCTACCTGAAAATTTATTTCTGAATTCATTTGATTTTTTTCTAGATACAACGACATCATTAAAATTTTAAACAATCCGCCAAGCAAATTGGGTCCTCATCAAGGAGCCATATTGGAGGCGTTGACGACGTCACGTTGCAATGATGTAATCAATATGGAGAGACTAGAAACCCTCGGCGACTCATTGTTGAAGTTGGCTGCGAGCTTTTACGTATACCACAACTTTGAAAACTATAATGAAGGCCGGCTCACTTCGTTAAAGGGGAAAATCGTCAGTAACAGGTGACTAGAAATTTCATAATTTATTTCCTATTATTATTCGAGGTGTTATATGGAGATTTTTAAAAGTTTAACCGGATCTCTGCCAGAGACGTGCAAATGCGGCCTATAATTGCATGAGTGCAGTGCCGGCCATACAAAATCTGTCTACTTAAGACATACTAAAACTCAACAAGGTCGACAATTTTAATAATTTGAATATTTCAACCATACAGCGACATCTCTTAGGATCATAGTGTTATACTTACAGTTGAAATATTTATGTGTAATATATTGCCAAAAAATATATAATATATTCATTAGTTTTTATTATTTCAAATAAAATTGTGGCCCTCCGTATCTGGCCATTATAAAACTTCAGGCATAGAAAGGGTTAACAGTCAATATGTAGTACTTGTAGTATTTTTAAATATTGTAGGGCAATATTTATTGTTTCACCTTTGATTCTTTGGAGCTTTATTAACCACCCAATACAATTGTACAATTCCACACTATTCCGTATACACTTGAGAAAAATAATTTACATTAAAACTGCAAACTGTACAGAATACCCATGCGTCTCAAAATGTGACTACATACAAGTCTTAACTAGTATTTTTAAAAGCAGGCAAAGAATGCAGCTTACTCTTCAAAAGTCAGGGGTACTTATATTGTGGTTTATAAAAAATGTGATGTTTTTTTTTTGCATATGTCTCAGAAAGTTATCTGTAGGCAGGGCAGTTAAATCACATAAATAAGAATAGCAGGAAAAAAACTTGACAAAATTAAACTTTTTTTGTAAATGACTCGCTGATGAAAGGATTAATACATATCTTTTGGGTTTATTATCCCTGTATTAACACTATGTGGTCGGGCCCCCCGAGCAATATACTCAAGCCTGTAGCGGGCGTTTTTTGCGATTAGCGCAAAAAAATATTACTTTCTTAAAATCGACACAACTTCTAAACCAAACAATATTTTTGATTGAAATTTTCAAAGAAATGATATGTGACATTTGATCTTTAAAAATAAATTATAAACATTCCGATTACATCTTAATTTCATTATATTTCTAAGCTGAAAATAAAAACCTATTCTCAATTGAGAAACATGCGTCTACGAATAGGAACACTCGGGTTTATAATAACTCATGAATTTTATTGCTACTTGTCAAAAAAAGGTTTTTGTCGTATTGCCATGCCTAATTTAAAGAAACAATTCAATTATGAATACAGGCAACGTGTTTATTGTCTATAAATAATCCAACAAGTGAAACGACTAAAACTGAACTGGCGATGGAAATCACTTGACAAACCTATATGACTGTTGATTTTTTTGCTTATTACCTCAAACTTCCACCCTTCTAATCCAGCAAAGACGTGGAATTAATGATAAATAGTTGCGGCGTTTTGTTTAACGCCGAAATACAAGCCCGAGAGAAGACGGGTCTCGCAAACGACTGACAGGATACAAAAGTGAATTTTATCGGGTTCCGCAAACAAACGACAGTCCGCAAAAAATGAAATATTTCGTTTTCCGACCATAAAGTGTTAATACCTAACAATATTTTATTAATTGGGCGTGAATCCATCTATATTAATGTATATGAAATAAAATAAGCAATATTACACATCACAAGGGTGGGTAGTGATTTCGTTGTAAATGTTCAAGATTTCATTTGCCATTTACTCAGAACTTCCGATTTGTTTGTTACCTACAAATTTCTGCCAGTACAGTGGCAATAAACAAAATTTGTGATTTTTCTTCTTAGAAATTTGTACTACTGCGGAGTTGTCATAGATTTGCCAGGAAGGATGAAAGTAGGCCAGTTTTCACCGCAATCTGATTGGATTACTCCAGCTTTTTGCATCCCGAAGCCTATGAAGAATTTGCTCGTTGAAATTGATGTGAGTTCATGATGCAACAATCTTTCTATTATTTCTCTAAAAATTCTTCAAATCGTTAAAATAATATAATTACTTGTCTTACAGTGCATAGATAGAGTCCACTCTATAAGAGACTATGCATCCATACTAAATTTGATTGTGCTGTTTTTGTGATGATTTTTCAGTCACAACCTAATACACCCAACCAACTCGAGGGACAAAGATCACTAACACATATTCCTTTAAGAAGATATTTGTCTCATATATAATATTTATTATATTTTTATAAAATATGTAATTTTATCATGCAAATTTATAATTTTTTAGAATGGAAAACTATACTCTAGCACAGCGGTTCTCACATGAAATTTCACTGCAGCCACATTATTAACATCAGCTGTTCTATGAAAATGTCTCGTGGCTGCACCAAATGTGATAAAAATAGTTTTAATATTTATTTTTTATATAGTGCATTACACTGAATGGTCTTTCACAATATACAGTTGTAGGTAAAATCGACAAAATCAATAAAGCAATTCTTATTAATTCTTAATACTAATTTGATTCATGGTCAACGTAGAACTTCAACCAAAATGTTTGAACAGTTTTATTATTAAGACAGTCCTTTACTTGAACTCAACTAAATGCTGGATGAGTCAGCTTTATTCAATCAATTATTAAAAAATAATAATTTTATAAATTCATTTGTAGAAACACATTTTTTTTAAATATCAATATTTACTATAAAAATTTTGGTGGCCGCACATGAGAACCACTGCTCTAGCAAGAAGCGCTGTAGGAGGAACTGCCACACCTGCTATAAGAACATCACTCTTTAACCAATAGTGGTATAGGAGGACCTTGCTTGGGCTATAGAAAAACAATTGATTATATATTCTATTTGTATTAGATTAGATATTAGAATGTAGACATATTGGGTTGATGCAAAAGTAATGACCGTTTTTTACATATAAAATTAAACATTTTTTTTTTTATTTATATTATTTATTTAATCAATTATATAATTCCCATCCGTTCTTATAACTTTCTCCCATCTTTCTATCAACTTATTAATACCACTAGTGTAAAATTCCGTGGATTTTGATGCGAAAAATGTATTAAGGGATGTTTTTACCTGTTCTATTGTATCAAATTTTTTATTATTTAAAAAATTTTGCAACGATCGGAATAAATGAAAATCGGAAGGAGCAAGATCTGGAGAATACGGTGGATGCTTGATAACATCCCAATTCAACTCATTTAGCTTGTGTTGGGTCATCATAGCCACATGTGGTCGCGCGTTGTCATGATGAAACACTACCCCTTTTCTGTTTACCAATTCTGGTCTATCCTTTTGAAGGGCGATGTTTAATTTGGATAATTGCTGACAATATCGTTCTGCTGTAATCGTCTGATTGCGTTCCAAGAGTTCAAAATACACAATACCCTTGCAATCCCACCAAACACAAAGCATAACTTTTTTTTGATGGATTTCGGCCTTCGAAGTTATTAATGGGGCTTGTCCAGGTATAGCCCAATGTCTTTTTCTTGTCACGTTGTTGTAAACGATCCATTTCTCATCTCCCGTTACCAAACGATGCAAAAAAGGTTCATGTTTTTGTCTCGCACTCAAAGCAACGCACGTTGAAACACGATCCAATAAATTGGCAGCCGACAATTGATGAGGTATCCAAACGTCGTACCGCGAAACCATCCCCATACGCTTCAAATGTCTTAATACGGTTGTTTGGTTGACTTCCATCATCGACGCGATCTCCCTGGTGGTTAGACGTGGATTGGTGTCAATTATAACTTTTAACTTGTCGTCATCAGACTTCAATGGCCGCCCGGTACGTGGTTTATCAATTAGTGAAAAATCCCCAGATCGGAATTTTGTAAACCATCTTCGTACTTGTCGAACTTTGATGACATCTTCTCCATACACTTCGAAAATGTTTTTGGTTGCCACACTCGCAGTATTGTCTTTACGAAATTCATAAAGTAAACAATGACGTAAATTCACTTTGTCGATCGACATTTTGAAAAAATACAAGGGCTCTTCACTGTACTCTGGCCAGGCCAAAACTGAATAGAAAGTAGAGGGAAAGGCTCCTTTATACAATGGAATCATTTAAAAGAAGATACTATTCATCATTTCTGAAGAAAAATTATTTTTACCTAGGATCATAAAAAACGGTCATAATTTTTGCATCAACCCAATATATGCCTGTTTCATCGATTTAGAAAAAGCTTTTGACAGAGTTCAACATTCAAAACTAATAGAAACTTTAGTCAAAAATGGTCTTGACAATAGAGATATTAGAATTATCAGAAATCTCTATTGGCACCAAAAAGCTGCAGACAAGGTCGATGACACCCTGACAACAGACATAGAAATACGCAGAGGGGTACGACAAGGATGCATACTCTCCCCGATCCTTTTCAACATATACTCGGAAAACATATTCAGAGAGGCACTGGATGAGGTTTCAGATGGGATAACCATAAATGGGCAGACTATAAATAACATTCGTTATGCTGACGACACAGTCATTCTTACGGACGGCATGGAAAGCTTGCAAAAATTAATCGATAAAGTTAACGCGGCTAGTAATAACAGTGGGTTAAGAATGAACGCAGCGAAGACAAAATTTATGATTATTACCAAAAATAAAAAACTGGAAATGCCTCCCATGCCACTAAAAATAAATGATAAAAACATTGAACTAGTGCATCAATATAAATATTTAGGATGCTGGCTGAACGACCAATGGGACCATTCACAAGAGATTAAAATCAGAATAGAGATGGCACGAAACGCTTTCTTCAAGATGCGTGATCTCCTCTGCAATAGAGATTTCAATCATGACCTAAGGATGAGAATTCTACACTGCTACGTTATATCAGTACTTCTTTATGGAGTCGAATCCTGGACCATGACACAAGCCACAGAGAAAAAGCTAGCAGCATTCGAAATGTGGTGTTTCAGGAGAATATAGAGAAGGATAGGAGTCCGAAATGAAGAAGTATTGAAACGAATGAAAAGAAAACAAGAGGTATTAAGCATTGTGAAGCGCAGAAAACTCGAATACCTGGGTCATGTGATGAGAAATCCGAAATATGAAATCATACACCTCATAGTGCAGGGGAGAGTACAAGGGAAAAGAAGCGTTGGTAGACGACGCATCTTGTGGATGGGTAATCTTCGTGGATGGTACCAATGTGACTCCACAACACTTTTCAGGGCAACCATGGATAGAGAGAGGGTATATACCATGATATCCAACCTTCTACGAGGAGAGGAATAAAAAGAAGAAGAAGAATTTGTATTCAATAAAGTTTTATGAAAAATAAACAATTGTTCTGCTACAAAATCCATATTGGTATACTAACACCTTTTCCTCTTACAGAGCTAAAGGACTGATTCATCTAATCAAAAGGCTTAAAATATTATTTATGTATATCTTTGTTGTTATTCAGGGTTGCCCGTCAGTTTTGTACGAGGTTGAAATTACCAGAGAAGAAATTCTCAGTGCCAAAATTAGCTCGGCCACTCTCTCGGACGTCCAAGAGAGACTTTACGAATGGGCAGAAGTCAGTGCTAAAATGGACTCTGGAATGGAAACCTTTCTTGGCACGCAGAATGTACAAGATAAGGTATGTATTAAATTAGTTTACATTATAAATATATTTTAACCCTTTGTATTCGAAAGCGGCATTCATTTTTCTCTTATTTATTTATTTATTGAACACCACAGCTCTGGTATCTGGCCGTGGAAATGAATTTTTTTTTCCTATAGTTGGAGGACCACACTTCTTAACCTTCTAACTGCTAATGTCTCAACTGTTTACAGTGGCGGCTAATTACAGTGTGTTGATAGTTACCAATTTAAAATATAAAACATTTTGAAAACTTAAATTTGAAAGGTAATTTTTGTACTGAAATAAAATCTGATTTGTCATAATAATCACCAAAAACTTGTGTTCAAAAATATCAGGTGTTCTAGGAGTATATCTACTCGAGCTAATGGATATGAAAGATCATTCAACAGTAAAAAAACAGATTCACAATTTGCTAATCACGTTATTAAGGAATCACATTATATAAATTCAAACTCAGCGCCTAAATCTTTGTAGTAAGGGTCGCAGAATGACAACTTTGGAACAGCTGGAAATCAATAGGCATCAATTATCACAAAGGATTCTTAACAAACAAACTAATATAATAGCGTCCCCATTAGTCCAACCTATTCCTGGGGGTGGTCTGATTTGCTTCCGTAATGACCACTTCTGTCCTACATGTAAACTTATTGTCATAGCCTTTTTTTTTTCATTTACAATTTTTGAAAATTTAGTTTTATTGTCAGAAAGTAACAAGCTAGGCCATTAAAACAGGAGAGAAGATGTATTGTGTACCTTTTCTACACAGCTATATATAGATAAGCAAATGTTAGTTTAAGCATATAGTTCTGATGATGGTGTGAGCGGAAATAGCTATCAACTATATTTTTTAAAAATAATTTTGTAGAACTAAAATACATTGCTATTTTTTTCACCGTGTTGTTCTAGGAGTGTTCTCTATGTGGCTCAGTAAGGAACAGGTTAATTCTTCATCCATTATCAGAGTGATAATTTTGATTGTATACCATCATTTGTAGAGTGCAAAGGGTTAACATGCTCCGTTCCCTTGTGTAATATTTGTAGTATTTGAATCAATTAGGCGGTAAAAATTATTGTAGGATGTCATCAATCGAAAGGTTTTTTGACTCTATCCCATATGTAAAAGAAATTAAAATTGAACTAATAAAACAGATTTGTAGGTGGCATTGCTGAGCATATTTCTACTGTAAGAAAAACTAGTTTTTCAATAAAAATCCATCGACATGGATTAAATTAAATTTTCTATAAAAATGACGTCTCTTCAATGAGAATAAACCTTATAAATATTATGGCTGTGAGAAAGTTTTTTTTTTCTCATGAAAATCAATTTGACAAATGGATTTCTGTGTAAAAAAAACTGACTAAAATTAACATCATCACAACTCATCTCAATCGGAATAATACTGTTATTCTAAAAAAACTCACACAAAATGCTTTCAAATGGCATATTGGTGAATGTCATTAGATGACTTCTGTCATTCAATTCGGCATACTTTATTGTTTTCACGATTTGTAATTCTACATACAGTATAATTTACCTGTGTTTTTTGTGAATAAATTATATATTTTTTTCCACTAGGTAGTGGCTGATTGTGTTGAAGCTCTCATTGGTGTATATCTTTTAAATGTAGGAATGAATGCTGCCTTTCAATTTCTGCAATGGCTTAAAATTTTACCCAAAAAGGTAAGAAATCCATGATACCCAAAAACAACTTCATATAAACATTAATCATCCAATTTAAATTATATTAACACTTTATAGTCGGGAAACGAAATATTTCGTTTTTTGCGGACTGTTGTTTGTTTGCGGAACCCGATAAAATTCGTTTTTGTATCCTGTTGGTTGTTTGCGGGATCCATCTTCTCTCGGGGTTGTATTTCGGCGTGAAACAAAACGCACAGCAATACGACAAAGACTTTTTTTTGTGGCAAGTGGCAATAAAACTAATGAGTTATTATAAACCCCAGTGTTCCTATTCCGAGACGCATGTTTCTCGATTTACGTCATTCAGATTTCAAACTTCCAGTGGCTCTAAACTTGCAGGAATTGCAAGCATATATTATTATATAGTAAGAATAAATATATTATTTTTTACATAGAATGTTTTAAAAATTTAATATTGATAAGATGTGGAGTGCCATTTACATAATTGAGAATAGGTTTTTATATTCAGCTTAGAAATATAATAAAATTAAGATGTAATCGGAATGTTTATAATTTATTTTTAAAGATCAAATGTCACATATCATTTCTTTGAAAATTTCAATCAAAAATATTGTTTGGTTTAGAAGTTGTGTCGATTTTAAGAAAGTAAAATTTTTTTGCGCTAGTTGCAAAAAACGCCCGCTACAGGCTTGAGGATATTGCTCGAGGGGCCCGACCACATAGTGTTAATAGCAGTAGAATCAGGGTTTCACTCTACATCTAATAGTGTTGCCGACTCTAAATTAATTTATTTAAAATTAGTCTAATGTTATCAATAACTGTTCGAATAATGTATAGTATACTTGTGATTCAAGCATGATATTTTGGGACTGTTAACGAAGAAAATACCCACGCCTATCTCATTAGGCCAGACTACCTTGAAGGATATTGATTTTCATCTGGATAACTCGCAGCAGAAGATTGAAGATATTTTAGGATACAAGTTCAAAGATCGCAGCTATTTGTTGCAGGTGAGCATTTCAATTAACACCAGGGCTTTTTTCTCGTGAAATATATTTGTTACACCCAACTTTTGATTGCAATGAGTTACTTTAAAATTCTTCTAGAGGAGCATTTGTTTACTTTTAATGTGTTAAGTGTCGCTTCTTGATGGAAAAGTATGATATTTTAAATAATAAAAAAACACATTTTTTTTATCAGTCTCCACAATATATTTTTTAATCAGGACTGGTTTTTCTCATTGCAATCATTATCAAATGATACAGACAACTTTTAAGGTGTTAACTGTCACTTCTTGATGGAAAGGCATGATATTTTAAACAATAAAAACACATTTTTCATTACTTATTTCGACAATATATTTTTTGATCAGGACCTGGATCAGGATCGGTTTCGCTCATCGCGGGCATTATCAATTGATGACGCAGTCCTGATCAAAAAATATTTTAAATTTGAATTGTTGCAATTTTGTATGATTCCACATGTTTTGTCACAAACGACCCGGGTTTCGCCCTTCGGCATCTCTAGGTACTCTAGTCAGTTCTATTGCATCTGTGTGATGGAATACCTGAAGATGCCGAAGGGCGAAACCCGGTCGTTTGTGACAAAACATGGAATGTACAAACAATTCAAATTTGATATTGAAATTCCATCAAGCACCTTCAGTCGTTATCATAAATTAAAAAAAAATATATATTGTTGAAATAAGTACTAAAACATGTGTTTTTATTATTTAAAATATGATACAGACAACTGAATGTAAATTATAAACATGCCTTTTATTATAAAATTTTGAGTTAATAATTAGCAGGTGTACAAAACCTAAGGTTCAAGAACTAAGAAAATAATTTGCAAGCGAAAGGCCCTCTGAAAAAATGAAAGATATATTTGAACAAATATTTTAAGCTATGTCTTTATATATTTTTTTTTTATCAGGCTTTGTCTCATTCCTCAAATTCACGAAACCGTATCACGGAATGCTATCAACGGTTAGAATTTCTTGGCGACGCCATCCTTGACTTCTTGATCACATGTCACATATACGAAAACTGCGGCCAGCTGAATCCGGGCGAGCTGACCGACCTGCGCTCAGCCCTCGTCAACAATATCACCTTTGCCTGCTTCGTCGTCAAACTTGGACTCCACAAGTTCTTGCAATCGTCAAATATATTACTCGATTCGGCCATTTTGAAGTTTGTTCAGTACCAAACGGAGAGAGATCACGTGATCGACGAGGCTGTTCTTTATCTGCTGGAAGAGGAAGCGTGTTCGCTCGCCGAATACATTGAAGTGCCTAAGGTTTGCCATGAATTTGTTTCTCCAACTGATATTAATTCTTTTCCTTACATTTACAAATAGTGTATATGTAAAAAAGCAATGTATTTTAGTTCTACAAAATTTTGAAGAACTAAAATACATTGCTATTTTTTTCACCGTGTTATAATGGAGTTCTACCAAGTGAATGCCAATTCAATCAATAAAGTGTCATTTTTTTCTAGCTATTTTACGACAATATATATAACATTCATCATTGAACATGCAGAAAATATTACATTTGCCAACTTAGTTCTTAGTGCTATTTCTACAATTTTCTAATATCAGGAGTAATCGGTTATGTTCTTCGTCAGCATTATGTACTGACTAAACTTGTTTTATTTATTCATTGATATCTGATAATCAATCGGATACAACGATTTTAGAATTTTGTGCATCGTAATTATGAACAGATTCATGCAGTGTATGGTATACACTTAAAGACGAGTCAAAAGGACATTAATTTAATTTGAGACACAAGCCTTATCGAAATTTCTGGAAATGCTCTACATTGAGCGCTACCTGTTAGTGTGTGATTTTTGATGAAATTTCATTAAGGTAAAGATTCAGATGTCAGAGATCGGAGTCAACCGTTGGGTCACTTGTGATGCTTGGGTAATCAAAGGTTTTGGCTTGTCATTTGTTTTTGAACATTATTTTTTCTTTGTTATTTATGTGAACAAACATCTGCTGTTTTGAGTTACAAGACTTATTTTAACCAATTAAATTTACCATTTATATAACAAATTATATTTGTGAATTAGTAGTTGCATCGTAAGATTCACAATTCGCTAATCACGTTATAAAGGAATCACATAATATAAATTTAAACTCAGCGCCTACTTGTTTACATCTTTGTAATAAAGGTCGCAAGACGACGGCTTTGGAACATCTGGAAATCAATAGATATCAACTATCATGAAGGATTCTTAACGAACAAACTAATATATGTCGGTCACCATTATTGAATCCTCTGGGTGGTGTTCCTTTGTTTCTGTAACGGACCATTTCCGTGTCATATGTGAATTTATTGATATAGCCGCCTTTTTAGTTTCATTTACAATTGTTTGTTTTATTGCGAGCAGGAAATAAGCTAGGTCGTTTGTGATATATAAAATTTATATTAGTATAAAAAGACAAACTAAAAGTCTTTTTATTGGTTGAATTGGCATTTACTTGGTAGAACTTCATTATAGCACGGTGAAAAAATAGTAATGTATTTTAGTTCTACAACATTTTTTACAAGGTATAGTTGATAGCTATTTCTTATTAGTAGTTTTATTGCTAGCAGAAATAAGCTGGGTCATTAAAACAGGAGAGAAGATGTATTGTGTAACTTTTCTACACAGCTATATATGGATAGGCGGATGTTAGTTTAAGCATAGTTCTGACGATGACGTGAGCCGAAATAGCTATCAACTATATTTTAAAAATAATTTTGTATAACTAAAATACATTTCTATTTTTGTCGCCGTGTTGTATCATAAGAACTTAATCAGTTGGGCTTTAAATATTGACAGGCTTTGGGTGACATATTTGAGTCGTTGGCGGGCGCCATCTTTCTGGACTCAGGCAACAACCTGCCTTTGGTTTGGAAAATTTTCTACAAAATTATGCACAAGGAGATTGCCGAGTTCACAACAAACGTTCCCAAACAGGCTGTGAGGAAGCTGTATGAGAATATCCATGCCGCAGCTGTTTTTCAGTAAGTGACATCTCCAGGGATTCAATTGCAGTCCTTGTGTATCAGCCTAAGAATTATATATAAGAGATATAATTTATGATAGGGATTTTTAATTTATGATGTCGGAGGGACATTTATATAATGCGGATGAAGGGGTTCAATTGTTACATCATAACATGCGGACCATAAATTATTTTATCAGGAGTTTCTAGAAATTATTAGAGGCCAGTTATTAAATTCAAACTTCATTCTCAATGATCAGCTCAATCTTCCCGACTCCACCTTGTTCTATCCTTTATCGGTTCAATGGATGGATTATCTCATGAAGAAAATTATTATATGCCATCACTAGATGTTTAATCAGTGGTTGCCAAATTGAAATAAGTAGGTATTTCTTTAAAAAAAAATGATAATTAATTATTATTTGTTGTAAAACCCTTTCAAGAATGACTCATTAACAATATTAGTCATCAATGAAAATTATCACAGGCAATTGTGTTAATTATTATTAAATCAATGTTATTACATTTGTTTTAGCTGCAATTTACTGCTTGCCTTGGGGTTTGTGTTTTTCTGTAATTAATATCTTTGGTATATAGACGATGCTAACTATGTACTGTGCGTCAGTTCTGTTGCATCCGTGTGATAGAATGCCTGAAGATGCCAAAAGGCGAAACCCAGATCGTTAGTGACATTTGGAATCTTACAAAGTTTTAACGATTCAAATTTTATATATAATAGAACTAATAGATAATATCAGAATTTTATACCACATAGATTAGACACATAAATCACTAAGACACTGTCAAGCATAATGGATAAGGGCATGTTTTATTTAACATGTTGTCTGAGTAAACGTATTGTACTGTTTCACAGAGGGCCTGAAAAATACCCATTTTTTGAAGCCATAAAAGTTTGTAAAATATTAAGGACAATTGTTATATTTCTCCGAATTTGGTCGCCCTAAAGGTCATTTTGACAAAAAAACATTTGTGCGGCACATTTACTGGCATTGTTTACTCATCAGATTTCGACACATTTGCAGTATTTATTGATGTTGCGCCATCTGTAATACCCTAAAGGCAAATTCACACTAACATATATTGAAGGGAATTCTATCCTTCCTTTTTTACTCCAGGATTTGAATGGCAATGATTTATTCATCTTCAAGTGTTGTTGATAATAATTTTATTCGTGATTTAGTCGAAAACAGAGTTCGAAGTACAAGCTAGGTTTATTTGGGCAATCGGGACAATTGAACAACGAAAATTTTAATTGTTGGGTGGTCAAGTTGAAGAGGTAGTTTTTTTTGAAAATTGCAAAAATATTGAAACACAAGTGTACTAAAACGTAAAACGAAATTTATAGAATTGTAAAAAAATAGGTACGCAGTGCTTAGAAAAAATTATGTACATGTTAATAAAAATACATATTTCACAAAATTATAAGAAACGGTGATAAAAAAAAAACAATTTACATCTGTCAAAAATATTTCCACAAACTATAGCAAATCATTTGATGCAAGTATTTCGGTAAAATGAATAGTATGAATGAGCCTTTATGCGATGGTTCCAAAGAAATGTCCCGGACGTCTTGACTGTGGCAGGTACTTACTAATACCAAAAGATCTTTTGTTATATTGAAAACACGGTTCCCGTGTCCGATGCGGGTATACAATTCAGGCATGGACACGGGAGCCGTGTCGTACGCACTGATCGAGTTAATATTATATCTAATAGACCATAGGCTCCCAACGTTTTCGGGTGGCGACACCTTTTCATAAAATCCATGTGACCCGCGACCCCCCATAATATCCAAAAGCATACAAAAAAAAAATTTTGTTGACCGTAAAAGTAAGTTGGAGATCCCAGGTTGGGAACCTATGTAATAAGACCCTGCAATGCACTCATGAGTATGTTAAATAATCCTTCATTTATCAATCTGTCGTCTCAATATTTGATCCTGATTATTGTTGACCTTCTAAAATTTTAAATCATTTTTTTTTCTCAAATTTAGATCAGTGATCGTGAAACGGTCACTCGCTTTGGATATTTTATCATATTTATAAATACGCCTATAAAATTTTATTATTGCATTCCGAAAATAAAAAATGAATCGAACTAAATTTCAACGAAATGTTTGAAAGGTTGTCTTTGTAATATAATTTTTTTGGCATAACAATTTTCGCGTACAACAAAGTAAAATAGAGAAGCGGTCAGAGATGTATTACGGTTGATGCGAACTGCACCATACACTTTGTCTCTCTCTCTCTCGCTCATTTGTATCACCGGTTATAAGGAAGGAATATGAATAAGTAGCTTACCAGACAATTTCAATTTCTGAAAGTACAATAGCCCACATCCTTGTTAAGTTTGGAGACAACTATTTAAATGTATCTGTTATTATACCTGTGTTGATTTTTTTGGAGTGTAACTGTCATAAATAAAGCATTTTAATATTTCAGCAAATCTGTAACCCTGGAAAATGGCACTGTGATGATACCCTTACAACTGAAAGTGCATGGTCAGCTGGCAATCGTTCACGGTTTCGGAAAAAACAAATCATCTGCCAAGAAGTCTGCAGCACAAATCGCTCTCCGCATACAGGGACTGGCGCCTTCCTAATTATCGAGTCTTCCATCACATTATAGAAATGAAGATTACAGATAACAAACACAGGATTATAAAAAATAAAGTATATTTCTGTTAACACGGTGAAAAAAATAGCAATGTATTTTAGTTCCACAAATTATTTTTTAAAATATAGTTTATCAATATTTTTTTAAGATATAGTCGATAGCTATTTCGGCTGACGCCATCGTCAGAACTATGCTTAAACTAACATTTGCTTATCTATATACAGCTGTGTAGATAAGATACACAATACATCTCCTGTTTTAACGACTTTGCTTGTTTCTTGCTTGCAATAAAACTAAAAATTGTAAATGAAACTAAAAAGGCAGCTATATCAACAAATTTACATATAGCACAGAAATGGTCTATTATGGAAACAAAGAAGCACCCTGCAGAGGGCTAAGCAATGATGATAGACATATCTTAGTTTGTTTGTTAAGAATGCTTTGCGATAGTTGATGTCTATTGATTTCCAGTTGTTCCAAAGCCGTCGTCCTGCGACCCTTACTGCAAAGATGCAAACACTTAGGTGCTGAATTTGAATTTATATTATGTGACTCCTCTATAACGTAATTAGCGAATTGTGAATCTGTTATTTTTTACTGTTTTGCTTTTCTACACAGCTATATATAGATAAGCAAATGTTAGTTTAAGCATAATTCTGACGATGGCGTGAGCCGAAATAGCTATCAACTATATTTTAAAAAATAATTTTGTAGAACTAAAATACATGGCTATTTTTTTCGCCGTGTTATAATGGAGTCCTACCAAGTGATTTTTTTTTGACAAAATAAGAGCCGTGTTTACTTAAGGCAACGATATATTGAATCGATTGAACGATGTACATGGCAATCAGTTTGTAAAATGATTGTTATAATATGAATAAAATTCAGTAAATTTTAATAAAATATACTTTAACTTATTTTTATAAATTTTAAATCTATTCCTGTTCACCGAGAACATATTAATGTCAGTTTGTCACTTTTAGAATATGATTGAAATTATGTTGAAAATTATTAAATTTCAATATTTCCCGTACAAAACACTAAGCTATTAAATGTGATTTATCTCTGATTTGCCTATAGCTAAAAACTTCTACAAGTAATTTAACACAACAGCAGTTAGCAAAAATAAGTCATTAACAAAAGCAAACAAAATAATTTTAACCAATTAGGCGTCAATGTCGTGCAAGCATGCAAATTCCACCACAAGATTATTTATAGGTGTGTTTTTATATATATTTTTTTTTATGAATATATGATATAAATGATACAAATAACTGAATAAATTTATATTTTCTTTCACTTGTTTTTATTGCCACCAATTTAACTTTACACATTGCAAAATCACGTACAGAACTAATCCTGATTCCTAATTTCTTTATTGTGCCCAAAAAATAATGATCAACACATAGATTGCGAAAAAATGCCCTATGCGTTAACAGATATTTTAGCAACACATTTTATTATGATATATGCATATTCCAGATTTATACAGGATGGCCTGTAGCAAACACTTAGCAATATTTGGCATCATAAAAACAGAGTAACTCTTGATGTGATGGATGCCTTATCAGCGTTTCTTGTATATATTCATGCACAATGGGGGTGCTTTCAGCATCCAACGCGTTAATAAGGGGCCTTGAATTTAATTTGGTGTTTACTATATAAAGAATTAAAATGAACAACAGATAGAACAAAGTTAATAAATAATGAATCAGCGGAGGCAGGAGTAGGCAACTCTAGCAACATAAAGCTCGGAGTTGTTTTTTTACAGTAGGGGTTGATTTAGGTCTCATCTTTAGTAGAATGGAAAATTTTCAATATACAATAGATAGAGACTACACGTTAAAAGCAACTTAATATTATGCATCATTCTAAGCAGAATGACAAATGTTCAACAGAAATGATATACTATGGTAACATTCAGCACTGAACCATAATATTCCACCAATAAATCTGTATAAATGAACAATCGATTATTCGGCTTTGTCCTTATGGTTGTAAGGCCAGAAGTTAAAAATTAACAATACACGGTGAAAAATGAAGAATGCATTAAAGTCTGAATAAATTTAAGTCTTTGTTGTAATTTAATAGAAAAAAATAAGAGTTCAAAATGGTGGTTTCCAAAAGGTCATTCAATCCCAACATTTTTCTTACCAGCTAGTGTCGGACAGCCAATATTGCTGTCCTTGCCTTCTTCGAAAAAAAAGGTAACAAATCTGAAATTGTAAGCTTTCATTCAAATTAGAAAAAATATTCTCAACACAGATATAAAAAAAATCCAATTGTGATTACTACCATATCTCGAAAACTTTGAAATAAAAGCACATGTGATTTAGTCAAAAGGAGTTTATTTGACTTTTTACATTTTCAGTTGTTAAAAATAGTCAGCGTGGTGCACTGTTTACAAGAAGTAAGTGTTAGGGCGACGCATCGAGAACTTGACAAGTCGCTTGCGGTGTTGGATCCTCTTGGGAAGAGGGAACTTGATCTTGGAATCGTGGAATTGCTTGATCTGTGGTCGTCGGCACGCTGAAGCCTTCAATACTTCCACTTTAATGATCTGTTGTGGCAAAAATAAAGTCGGTTAATTTGCTAGCCATTGAAGAAAATTTAAAACATCAAATTCTAAATATAATACAAAAGTATTTTATTACTATGAAATAATGACTATATATAATTTAACCTAAGTCAAACATAAATGGTATAGTGTAAATTGTGGATAAAACATTAAAATTCTATTAAATACTGTTTTATCTTCACTCGACTCATAAAACACTGAACCTTACTGTATACAGAATAATCCAACGATGAATATTTTAAAATGAATTCAGTAATGTGGTATAAACCAAACTTATGGAGATTATCAGAACAAGTCAGGCTATATTTCAAAACAAAAATTAGCTCTCTTATGAAAATTTTAGAGAGCGTTGGTCTCTCTTCCATTTTAGAGTGTCAAATATCAACACACTACCATGTCGATGGCTTGAGACATTAAATCATAAAGTATAACATACTATAACTGTGATGAATTTTCTTTTAAATATAACGAATATATAGTACATTACTTAAAAGACTTATATTGGAATGTTGATTCTATTTGCGAGTTTTAAAAAGCCGTAACTCTTTCAATCATGTCTTTTTCGCCCGTAAAGCTACAAAATAACATGAAATAATAATATGTACGAGATATTTCTAATGCAGACAGATAAGGCTGACAACATCTCAAACAATTCTCGTTTAATCAATCTTAGCAAGAGTCTAGGAAGCCAAAGTTTAAATTGAAACAGTGACTGCTGGTTCTGCTTGCTAATTATCTACACCTAATGCAGCAGTTTTAAGTTGTCAATACAAATAGCTTACAAATTGAGTATGAAGATATAATTGCTACTGGACATGGACTTGTATATAAGGTGGCATATTCCGCACACAACTGATGAAAGTAAAGATGAGCATTAGACATAACACGATTCACTGTTCATGAAGTGAGTTATAATATATAATGAAATGAGAAACTACAATTTGAGCTATTGTATTGAATATCTTGAAATAGTTATTCTATAACATCCAGCAATTGGTTGGTGATAAGCAATAAAGCTAATTCTGGTATGGAATTTATTGTACAGATTTAGAAAATCTACAATTTAAAAACTTGTATAATTTATGTATTTGACCTTATAGTACAATTATACATTTTCGTTACTAGACATTTTGATTGTATATTCCCATCACTGATTTGGTGCTTGATCACAACAGTGAACAAATTTTCAGCTACAAAATTAGGACTTTGTTTAGAAACTGATAAATTTTCATTGGTTCAGTGAAACATCGAAACTATATACAAAATTAAATACTGCAGCGAATTGACTTTGTTATGGTAAGGGTTTTACCTGGATTGAATGGGCACGCGCACGATGACGGGCTCCCATATCTCTGTAGCACTGAGTGACGGCTGCTCCGACGGACATGTCTCTGTATTCACGGTACATGTTATGTGTTCCCGATCGGGATTCGTATCTCAGCCAGACTCCGAAGTTCTTAATACGAAGGGGAGACTTTTCAGGGATCTCCTAAAATATCAAGAATGCAGAAATTAATACATGAATTTCATCACTCTGCATATGCGGTGAGAGTATACTAAGCTATCTTAAATAATCAACATGGTTCACGGAGGCCAGTTTATTACATGATAAAATAAATTACTAGTGTCTATTTGAAACTGAAGTTGCGATGGTCATGCTACAAGGAAAATACTATTTGTCAACAGATGAAGTACTACACTCATAAGTCTTATGTAAAACTCTTTCTATGCTAACGCCGCAGGGTCACGACACGGGTGCGACAAGCGCTATTGCCACCTCCATACTTTTGTCAAAAGTACTAGGTTTAAATGTTCAAAACATTTATTTTTCAAACCCTTTAAATTTATCGCGATCTCTGCCAATCACAAATCAGTTTTAAACTTCGCACCAAACTTCGCGGCTTCGCAATGTAACACTCCATGACACGTGACAGTAATGGCACTTGTTCATTTGAGTTTGATTGGTGGCTTCGATTAGTCACGGTAATGACGATTACAAGTGAGTTATTTGTTAGGAATACATTTGTTTAAGTGATTGCAACATATGACATTTCTTTGGGTTTTTTAACCGAGGAGCTGAGGAGTATGGCCGTACACGTACGTCCAAATATTGTGATGTCTTTTATCAATTTCAAGTTCTGTATTTTTTGTTCAATAATTATAATTTCTTTAGATATTCATGCTGCACATATCTGTCAATAATTTTAAGCAGTCGGGCTTACATTTTATATTTGTTTCAAATAAATAAAAGAATTTTACGAAAAAGAAAATTCAAAGAAATTACACTTTTAATCATGTATCATAAAATTTACTGACTATTCAACCGCTTTCTTTCTGCGAATCAGTGTCAATGTCGAACTATGTTTACTCAGACTGCAATTATTTTTTTAGGCTCAAACTAAAGTAATTGTTTCTAGAAAATTCATAGTGAATAAATTTATTTACATTTATTACTATGCATTTCTCAATTGTACAACTTTATTTACTACGTGATGATAAAATAAATATTCCTTCTAGATTGAACCACAAAAAAACCGCATAATTTTATATGTAGTGTAAAAAAAATATTTAAAATAAACCAAAAAACTTATTTCGTAAAAAAAAACTCACTACTCAACGGGTTAAATGTTGTGGAACATTCCTAATGGATCTAGCTTCCATAAAAGCAAACCCAATTATTCTGTATTGCTCTATTTATAACTCTATATTGAAAGAAAACATTTTTAAAAATAACAATGCGGATAGATTTAATTTGTATGAAAAACTGCCGTGTCGATTGACTTAAGCATTGTTTCTCCAATATTAAAGTACATATTTAAGAAGTTACAATAGGGAGGGTGTCTCTATCTTTAGGTTAAGTTAAGGAGTGTGCAAAATTGGTCAATAGAAAACCTGTATTTTTTTACATACTGTGTATAACAGAAAGTGAGTCCACTTATATTAATTCAACTTAATGGTTACGACATAAAAATTGTATGAGACATTTCTAATGCAGACAGATAAAGCTGACAACATCTCAAACAATTCTCATTTGATCAATCTCAGCAAGAGTCTAGGAAGTCAAAGTTTAAATTGAAACAGTGACTGCTGGTTCTGCTTGCTGTTTATTTTATGTCAAACCAATCTAATTAGGGTGTCTGTCAACCCAATACAATCCTAAAATATTCTTAATAATAAAGCAAAATTTAAAAATCGTTCTGCAAAGCATGATAAATACAATGAATATTTTATTTACGATGGTTAACACAGTGAAAAATAGCAATGTAGCAATAGCTATTTCGGCTAATGCCTTCATCAGAACTACGTTTAAATGTACATTTACCTATATATATATATATACTTGTATAGAAAAGGTACACAATAGATTTCTCTTGTTTTTAACACCCTAATTTCATATTGTGCCAGTAAATTCTAAAATGTGACATTTTGATTTTATGCATTTTTCAAAATGCGAGCTAACCTGGGTTGGTGTTTTTTTTTTTTTTTGAATGAACAGACAATTACAAATGTTTCATCACTTCTCAGATCATTAGGGAAGGTTAATGCATTTTTGTTAAAAATCATCTCAGTACACTACTTAATCACTATTTACGTTTATTTCCCATGCGTTAATGTTTATCCAACATTATTAACAAATGATGACACATAATTAAAATTGTCACTTCGATAACAGGTGAAAAATCATTATTGTAACTATGCGTCCCATTTTATATATAGCCTGAGCCAGTCTCAAAATACTGCCAGGGTTGCTATGTCCCATTTTTCAGATAAAGAGCAACCCACACTAAAAATTAAACAAAAAAAAAACAATGTTTTTCAAATAAGAGGAATGTGTTTTGACAAATATCCTACAGAGAAAAAAATTACTCGAAAATCTTATTGTGTACATATCTATATTTTGTTCTTAGTGTATATTATTATGAATAAAACTTATAAAATGTAATAAAAACTATGAAGAAAACATAAAATTAGAAGACATCCTGTTTTGAGGTAAAAAATAAATGGTCGCCTAAAGATATCACCCTCAAATGTAAAAGGGTAAAAAAAAACCAATTTTCAATTATAATTTGATGAGATAAAATTAGTAGATTGTAAATTTCATGTCAATGAGTGCATTGAATGTCAGAGATGTGTACCATAAAATAGAAAATATAATTCAGCAACACTGAACGAGTACATGCTCGTTGGATCTGTTACAATATTATATTTACACTCTATTGATTGTAATACAACACTGAAGCCGTTTTGACTTAAACAACCAGAAACATGAAGAAAGTCAAATTCTTCACATCAATAACTCGATACACAAGACCAATCGATACTCGATTCAAGCATGTAAATTTGGTGTACCAATATCACTCAACAATACAGACAGAAGACACTTGCTTCAACCTTGATAGTTCAAATCTAATGTTTAAAAATCTACTAACTGTTTGGAATCTATGATATAGAAGTAAAATTTACCTTAACATTGACGATTTCACCGGTGGCTTTCTTGAACTTCTTCAATTGTCTCAAGAAATACCAGAATCTTGACTTGGCAACAATTGGTTCAGGAGCGAATATTCTCATTTTATACAGAGGGGTGACCTTCTCTTTCTCTGTGGGCAATTTGCGCCCGATCACCTCGAACTCCTTCAACTAAAATTACAAAATGAAAACACTAAGTATTTACGTATATTTCCACCACAATAGAATATAAATTAGTAGAGTATTATTACGAGACGTCCATATTGAGGATTGCATTCATAATATTCGGTAGAGTTGAAATATTCAACTGACAATATAACCTGACCTAACCTATATCTGTCAAATTAAATATTCATCTCGTAAGATTTCTATAAAAAATTAAACACGCGCTGTAACTTAAAAAGTTGTAACAATGGACGCTGATAGTCGGTGATATATATTCGCGGCGATCGGAGCGAGTATTTAACGTCAAATCCACGCATCAACACGTTGTCCACATGTCCAATTTCAAAGTGGAACATTCAATAATTACACATCGAAAGGAACCGAAGCATGGAAGTTAGGCATAATAGACGTTTTTCGTAATGTTTTGCGAATGAAAAATGATAAATATAATACGTATTTCTCGATATTTTCACTAAAATTTATAGACATACCTGACCACTGCACTTCATTTTGCCGTGTATAAAGTAAAAGGAAACGGAAGATCTTCAAACTAGAATGGCCGACGTTAGGGCTACCAGACGAGAAAAATATCCAATAATATCTCCAGATAAATATTCTAATGAAAATACATAAAATAAAATTGGAATTATAGTTATGGCAAATTTAAATGCTCGTTTTTTTTTGAGAAATAATCACATTATACATGCCAATCATAAAAATTTTAATTGGTAAATAATACTTTTTTAAAATTCAATTCAAGAAATACAATAAGAATGCAATGCTTTATGTCAAATGGGCGACCGAAATACAAACTGTATACATTAAATGTCTTATCTATTTATCATATGGATAGTGTATACAATATGTAATGATATTCTCATGCAAATTCAAAAAATAACAATTCTCGTCGGTGAAGTTGACATCGTTTTTTTTTATATAAATAAGGGCTATCCATTAATATCTCGGTATCATTCGCTGAAGACCAGTTTTATCGAAACCGTTAAATTGATTATGTAGTGCCATAAGTATTATATTCATTGTTGGTCTAGATTCTAAACTCTAGAAGGTCCCATCGGATCCGATTCTCTTCGTCACGGTGGTGAAAGATATTTTTTTCTATGAGACATTTCGGTTTCCATTCGTTCATTATAAGCTATCTAATTAATTGTAGATTGTTATGAGGATTACATCCATGGTTAGCATTGGCTTTTAATTTGGTCAAGCTCTCATCGTAAATAGTACTTTTACTTTCAAATTGCCATTCAAGATCTTTATGATCAACTATGATTACCTCAATTTGATCGGATTGACGATAAAATACCAAATGTGGGAAAACAATAACGTTCAATTATTGTAAAAAAATATAAAAAGAGCCAAGTTATCTATGAAAGATTCATATTATTAATAACGCCGAACGTACACGGCCAAATTGCTATCAATGAATATTGAAATGTGTAATTTCAATATAACTTTACAATAGTCCACATCTCCGTGATATTATGAATCAAGCGTGATGATGTATCAATTTTAAACTATTGGAATGCTATCTGAAAAAAACTGAAATTATTTTTTTTGACCTGTAGAGTTATTTGATACAAAAATATTTCTAATGTAGTGCTGCATAAAAATCATAAAAGTCATCGGATTAAATTTTTGGTGGATATTTTTACTTCTCTATAATGATTTTTTACTTTTTCAAAAAATAATGATAGGAACCGCAGTGTAATCACGAGCGATATAACAATGCCATTATTGAGGTGTTTTTTTTATACGTATAAAACAATAGCAAGTTTTACATTTTGATGCTTTTGCGTGTGATTAAGTGCGTTTTTTTCAAAAGAAAAGTATATTGAATGCCACTATTCTATTTTGTAATGTAGAATTGTTTCGGTAGAGTGAAGTAATTTTAAGCCCATATGCTGAAGGATTTGAAAACATACCCACGTACTCTATAATTTTTTTGACAGAATATTTTGAAAGTTAGAGAAGTATAGTGCCATTATTTTAATCGTTACTTGTACTCGATAGATATATCAGCAAATATCTTGATAGACAACATTATTTTTGGATCATCCCTACTACTGACTTAAACGTCATAGTGATTTAAATGAATATTGTACAATGATATGACAATAAGTTAAGTAATTATACGTTTTGGATCCATTTCAAATCAATCATTTGCCGATTCAATGTCCAATGAGACTTAGAATTTTGATAATATTCTAAACTATCCTTTCTTTAATAACGGTCATGTAACTTTTTCTTTCACTTCTATCAACGTAGTTCAAGGTTCAACAAATACATTTTCTTGCTATCTCGCGTGTTGTCGGCCGGTCCGCGTGATAATTCTTGTTATTGAAATCTGTGCTTTAGATAACGACGTGCCTGCTTCAAAATGTCTTCTGCAAGAGGCTTAACTAAGGTAGTAATACGCTTTTAACTTTTACTTGTATGCCATCTGTTTATTGTCAATTCTTGCATTAATCATATTGGTCATTCAAACGTTCCTTCACAAACAGTCGGTTTAATGAATACGACTTGTTGCACTTTCAATTCGGGATGCGGAAAAATATTTCATGGATATTTTTAAATATTATTTTTTATATTGGCAAAAATCAAGGAGAGTTTTTAATGCTTTTGATTATATTTCTATAATAATTTTGACTTAATACTTACATTAGAAATTCATAAATATTTTCATTTTGGGTAGTAGGGACGTCATTTGGGTATTCAGAGGAGGACAATTGTTCCCCCTTTATTTGAACATATTTATCCATTGCTGCATTGGCTCTCTCATTAAACGAAACAACAAATCAATGTTTGCTCCCCCCTCTGAAAAAAACTGTAAAACTGAAATGATTTCTATGATTGGGAGCTAAATAAACAATAAATTCAACATGAATATTTTCTATAATCAGCAATATATTTTATACAAGAAAATTAAAAATGCATCAACACAATGATACACAAATTAAAAAGTATCACTATAATTGTAGCCAGGAGCAAAAGTGGAATATTCCAACAATGTTCTGGAAATGAGAAATTTGAACATGATTTTGGTCATTCCTATTAAAGTAATACACACAAGTCATAAATATATATAATTAAGTGTATTTTCGTTTCGGTACATATAAAAAAAAATACATTTTAGCTTGATAGTTGTTAAGATTTAAACATTTCTCCCTCAAAATTAAATAAAATGTGACATTACACCTTATTCATTCTATATATATTATTTTGTATAATTCTCTAATATTTCTGATATATTGTACTCAAAAAATAACAATTTCAACAAGAGTCTAAAATATAAAGTGTGTTTAGTGGTATTGTGCATTTAATATCATGATTATTATACAAAATTTCCACTGTGAAAATTTTTTCACTTGGGGACAGATGGGATGAATTGGAATTGTTTGAATATATAGTCGTGTTGTTTTTGTCAAAAATGGTAGACATCCAGAGTGGTGTGAGAGAGTATTGTTGTGTTTATTGTTGTGTGAGAAATCTCATATTGTTTTTTTGCACATTATTTGTTGAATGCCTCAAAACCCTGGTCCCAGAGGTTTGGTTTGTCTCAGGGTCCTTTCATAATGCTTTGATTGATATGGGCGTTCATGTAATAAATGAAAATGTAAAAAAAATATTTTTTCAAAGAAAGTGGAAATTTTTCACTTTATTTAGACATGTATCTATTGTTTTACCAATCCAGGCACTGACAATTTAGCAGACCCTGTCAACTATAGTTTCATTTCTCAGTATCAGTGAAAGTATAGGTTGGCGGATTTAAGCCATGGATAAAATACTATTATTTATGATTTTTTTTATCAATTCTATAGTAATCAAGACTGATGAATTTGTTTATTTTGAAGATGATGAAGAATTCTTAAGACATTTATTATAAAGGTATTAAAGTTAAGATAATATTGTCGCCCCGAAATAAACAATGCGTAGTAACATTTTGCTGCCTTTTTATGAATGCATTTTGTTTGTAATATTTCTTTTATATTATAGAAAAGAATATTTGCGAAACTTTGTGTGAAAACAATTAAAAAAGGTATAAGATGTGATTTGTAAATTAGTTTTCAATTAATATAAGGCAAAGTATTTTTCTTTTAGCGGTTATGATTTTATGTTATGCCGCCAATTCGATGGTGGATATTCAGTTTTTAATGAAAGTATACGGTATGTATATGTTTCAAGTCAATGTTAGTATTCGCGGTTGAATATAACGAAAATCTACGCAAGTTCGGACCATAAACAATTTGCGAGGTCTTTGAAAATAATAGCGAAATTTCTAAGTAAGTTTGTTTCATTATTGCGTTATATTATGCCTTTTCTAACCGGCTACACAACCATAAGCTGGTTTAATGGGTTTTTTTTTACCAATATTGATATTGATTTCCATGATTCGTTGTCATTTCACAAAAAAGTATAATAGTCTATGATTTCACAACTGTCAAATTTTAGTAGTATGTATCACGATGTCTATGGTTCCACTGACAGTTCTGACACGAATGTAAAATCACTGGAAAGTATGTCCTAAAATATATTTTCACGCGTAAAAGTATATTTCAACTGGTGGTAATGTGTATAAAAATATCTTTACATGAATACGTGTATCAATTAATTCGCTTAGTACAAAAAAGTAGTATTGCTTGTAGATGAAAAATATCTTTTTGTCAAAATTATCATAGGCAGACATTTTGAAAAATGTTTCTCAAATTAACCCATTCCAACTGAGCCACATAAAAAATATGTCAATACTGTATATTTCGAAAATTAATTGTGTGATTTTGCAAAACTTGTGTAGATTATCAGCAAACATCAGGTTTTATTTCAGTACCAAAGATAGCTTTTACACAAAAGTTTTGTTAATTCGTTGGCTCATATTTTTAAGTCTAACTATCAAAACACTGCAATCGGCCAATTTAACATTTGAGGTGTTAGCGTCAAAGGGTTAAAGCAGCTTCAATTTTTAATTCTTTTTTTGTCTAAACTCCGATTAGTTTTTTATGTATACCAATTAGATCCCAAGTGGACACTGGTGTCTTAGAATTATCTAAAATCGAATACTCAGTATTCCAATGGAATATGCAAAATCTGTTGATGAATATGTGTAGCTCCATCTATAATGAGTCCAAATAGGTTTTTAAAATATCAAAATCAAGCATGTGCTGATTAAGTTCAATTCAATTTAATTTATATCAATATATATTATTTTAAATAATAAAAACACATTTTTTAGTACTTATTTCCACAATATATTTTTTGATCAGGACCGGTTTCGCTCATCGCGAGCATTATCAACTGATAAGAATACAATTTACAAACAAGTCTATTTATACAAAACAAAAAATTAAGTTGAGTTAAAGGTAGCAGGTGTACAAAACCATGGGTACAAGAACTAGGACACAATTTACATAAAATCATACAATATTGATACAAATAAAGTAAATTAGTAGAAAAATTAAATGTTCACAATCACTTATTAAGAATTACAATTACAATTATGGTAAATCAATAATCCATTAGGAGCTATAAACAATCAATAAGGAAGTAAGGAGTGGGAAATTTTTAATGATGAAAATAACCCACAATCACTACTTAATGGAACAAAATAAATTAATACATGAGAAGTCGATTAAAGATGAATCGATGAGATGGGAAGATATGGTCAGTCAGGGGCGTTCCAATATTTTCTGTAAAAAATTAAGTAAAGGGAGGCAATATCATTTTTCAAAAAAAAAAAAAAATAATATTTATTTGAAATATATATTTATTTATCTAATTTAATGAGTATAACAATGGTGACGACGCAAAAGTAGTTTGTTCATTTATAAGGTTAGAATTAGGCAAAAATTTATATCGATTAATTTCATCGTAATGAAATTAATCGATATAAATTTTTGCCTAATTCTAACCTTATAAATGAACAAACTACTTTTGCGTCGTCACCATTGTTATACTCATTAAATTAGATAAATAAATATATATTTCAAATAAATATTTTTTTTTTTTTTTTTGAAAAATGATATTGCCTCCCTTTACTTAATTTTTTACAGAAAATATTGGAACGCCCCTGACTGACCATATCTTCCCATCTCATCGATTCATCTTTAATCGACTTCTCATGTATTAATTTATTTTGTTCCATTAAGTAGTGATTGTGGGTTATTTTCGTCATTAAAACTTCCAACTTCCTTTCCCACTCCTTACTTGTAATTTTAATAAGTGATGATTTTTTATTTGATCAATATTGTAATTTTTGTAAATTCCTTTTTAATTCTTTTTGGTGAACATTAATTTTTATGTAAATAATTTTTTGTTTTTATAAATAGACTTTTGTAAATTGTATTCTATCAGTTGATAATGCTCGCGATGAGCGAAACCGGTCCTGATCAAAAAATATATTGTGGAAATAAGTACTAAAAAATGTGTTTTTATTATTTAAAATATAATGCCTTTCCATCAAGAAGTGACAGTTAACACCTTAAAAGCAATATATATTAGGTAAAAATATTTGTTTCTCTCAAACTGCTGCCGGCCCTTGTGAAGGGTTGCCACATTTACACATCATCACTTTGATTTATGACCACTAGTCCCAAATTCATTATATATTTTGTTGTATATTCAAATGCCGGATCGATTTTTTTTTTATCTAAATAGGCATTTCACATTTTAAGTTATAAATAATTTCTTGAGACATATATTTTGATTGTGTGACAAAATTGGATAGTTATTAACTTGTTACGAATTTTTTGAGACTCGAAAAAACACGTGGTATCTTTGATAATCATTTATTTGTGTGGTAGTCAAGCGGTTAATAATTTTTTTCATGGCAGACGGTGTAACACACTAACGCATAAACTTTCAACTAAGTTCCGACACAAGGAAAAGCCAACTGAGGATATTGCCAATAGTCAATTTTTATAATATTATTCTTCTATAATGCAAAGATATTTTGAAACAATCTAATCATAGAGAAAACAAGACATACATTTATTTTACTAATGTTACCTTTAAGAAATCATATAAAAGACAATTAAAAAAATAAAATAAGAATAATTGACATAAACAATAAGCATTCAAGCAAGCAGTAAGTCTTCAAAGAAAGAAGACATTTAATATAAATAGAATATGGTTTTTCTCCCACCAGGCATTGTTTAATGAACAGTTCACTTGGATTATAGTATTTTCCATTCCTGTAGTGTTTTTTTTTTAATATTGTTGCCTTACTTGAAGCAATTATGTGATAGGTGTAGATGTTTCTATAAAAATTACAGTTTTGAATTTTTGAGAACTGACTGCCTTTATAAATCGAAGTATTCATATAATGAGAATGTTCATTGAAACACCAGTATAAATATATTTTTACTCAAAATGTGTAATATTATTGCTGTAACATTTGCATGAAATTGCTAAATTAAAATTTCAAATTATGTTCATAAATATGCAAATAAAAAATAGAGATAATTTAACTAAAAATCTATGCTACTACGTTAAATAATGAAAACACATTTTTTAGTACTATTTCCACAATATATTTTATTATCAGAACTAGTTTCACTCATCGTGAGCAGTTGACCACGATGAGCGGAATCATTATTACCATTTAGTGCATGTTTCTGTGTTAATTTGTCGAAAATCTTTTCAATAAAATTCACTATGAAATCTCTTACATAGCGGCAAAATGCGTGTGTGTTTATCACATAGATTTTGCCAAGATCCAATCATTTGTTCAAATATCGTTATTAATTCTACTGTGTCATCAAAAGACATAAGAAACATTCCGTTATGTTATCGAATTTCTTCTGTTATGAGACAAATCAATCATGAAAAGAGAAAACTAATAAACTTAAATATTAAACAAAAAAAAACTTTTACGTCTGCATTTGTATGCTGTTTGTATAGCAAGTACGATTTCTCATGCGAGGATAAAAAAAAAACGTTGTCAAAGCATGCATGCAAATATTACAAATGAATTTAGAAATAAAAACAAATCAGATTCTGTACATTTATATCTGTGTTCATGGTTCAGTATATTGAAAAAACATACCAGTTAGGAACACAGATCATTCAGCAAGAAAGTGTGTTTCATTTTTACGTAAAATTATGATTCAAGTATTTTAAAAACTTGGGAGAAAACCTTTGTATTCCAGAATTTTACGACACTCACCATGTATATAGTTGTTACACCACTGATAACTATACTTTTGGTTGATAATTAGGGCCATATTTTAATACAAAAAAATACATTCAAATCCTTTTTCTTGTTAGATTTTGCTTCAATGAAAACTAACCCTAATGCGTCTTCTTTCAATCTAGTAAAGTTGAATACCTTAGTTATATTTGAAAACAGATAGTCACTTGTAATACAATAGAATGAACTTTTTTTTGTCAGGCTCTGCTTATTTTTGGAACCTGGCCCTACAAGAGTTTACGCCGGCTCTGTTGATAATAGTATATTGTCTAAAAAGCAATACTATAATATTAAATACGTCGTTCATCCACATTTGTTGGTCATTTGAAAATTTCGCCTAAGATGAAGGAAGACATGAAGAAATCTTTTTATGAAATTTTATCAAAGACCATGCCGACCAAAAATAATGCTTCAATGAACTTAGAAAAGTACAATAACCTAATTCAACTAGTGAAAGAAGCAAGAAAAGGAGATAAGGTTAAAAACAAGCATTGGTTGCTAAAGCATTATGACGTATTAACTTTGAGCGGAAAGGACAATCTTATTTTTCCAGTACTAAATTCAACTGTGAATTTGAATCAAATTCGGTATTACGTTCCGACAGAGCATATATTTGATATTTTATTTGACACCCATCAAGCTATCGGCCACGGAGGACGGGATAGAATGAGAAAAGAGTTGCAACGAAAGTACAAAAACATCATGTATCATGAAATTCAATCGTTTCTTAATATCTGCGAACATTGCTTGCAGAAACGAAAGGCAGAAAAAAAAGGTCTATCGGTGAAACCGATGAAATTTTCCCATTTCAATAGCAGATGTCAGGTAGACTTGATTGATTTTCAATCTCGGGCAGACGGGGATTATAAATTCGTTATGGTATATCAAGATTACTTGACGAAATTCGTCATCCTTAGAGCACTGAAAAGTAACGAACCCGAAGAAGTGGCAAGTCAAATTGTCAGCATATTCTTTTTATTTGGAGCACCGGCAGTATTGCAATCTGACAATGGACGTGAGTTTTGCAATAGTATCGTGGAAAATCTTAAAGTAATGTGGCCTGAGTTAAAAATTGTTCACGGAAAATCTAGACACAGCCAGTCACAAAGCATCGTTGAGATAGTCAATCAGAATGTAGAGAATATGTTGATGACCTGGATGGTAGATCATCACTGCAGCAATTGGAGCAAAGGGCTGGATGATGTCCAATTCTTGAAGAATAGAACATTCCATTCTGGGATAAAACGGTCCCCGCATGAAGCAATGTTTGGACGGGCACCAAAAATTGGATTGTCATCAACAAATTTGCCGCCTGATGTTATGGAAAATATAACTACTGAAGAAGCCTTGGAATACGCCCTGGCCGAAGTTCAATCAGCCGGTGAACCTGAAGATGCAGCGGTATCAATGTCGGAAATAGTCTACGAGATAAATTTTACGGAAGAGACAGTTGTTTCGATTAAAAATGATGATGACAAATAAACTTCCATTGAAATTGAAAGTGTTGAATTTGTGAAGTATGCACTCATTGCATACATGAAACTCATCTGCATGAAGTTTGACCAAACGCTAAGAAAAGCTTAAAATATCTGACAAAGTGTACGAAACATATTTCAGATGCCAGCCAATCCACTGGTGGAAGAAAGAATGGCGGTTAGAATTAAGGTTCCTGGTGTAGATAGGGGAAATTGAGATACTCAATTAATCTTAGCAACCAAACTCCCTAATACAGATGACAATGTTGTGATTAAAGAACTATTTCTGATCCTAATTTAGTGTCCAGAAAAATTATTTCCTGATAAGATGCTACCAAAGTGGAAATTTATGCTGATATTGATTGCTAAAATGCAGTCTGTTGGATTGGGACAAAGATTTATAAAATTTTACTGTAAAAAGAGCTCTACAGATGAAAAATGTTTATATGTAAAAAACAATCTACTATATTTGAAGTGGCACTCTGCTATTCTTTGTTGCAACAAATAATAATGTTTGTATAATTTATGATATCAACTGAAGGTGCTTCATGGAATTATCAAATTTGAATTGTTACAACTTTTTACGATTCCACATGTTTTGTCACTAACAATCCAGGTTTTGTCTTTCGGCTTTTGTCAGTTCTGTTGCATCCGTGTGATAGAATGCCTGAAGATGCCGAAAGGCGAAACCCGGGTCGTTAGTGACAAAACATGTGGAATCGTACAAAGTTGTAACAATTCAGATTTAATAATGTTTGTATTGCTTAGTATTATTTCCAAAGTTTTGTAATATAAGTATTTATACTGGTTTTGCTCATTGTAAGTATTATTGACTGGTACAATACAAATTAAAATAAAGCTCACACGGTGAAAAAATAGCAATGTGTTGTAAGTTGTACAAAATTTATAAGATGTATAGTTCATTGTACCCTTAACACATTGTTGTCGGGACACGGATTTTTCCGTTTTTGCGGAACTGCTGATGGATTGCGGGACCCGTAAAAATCCGGGTTTTGTAGTCTGTTGCTAGAAGTCGGCTCACGTATTTATCCGTGTAATTTGAACTGCATTTTTTTTTGTTGTCAGCAGCTAGATGTCACTGCTTTGGTATTTAACAAAGACATTTTTTTATTAGTCGTCGCATTTATTACAGTTCCACCAAATGTATTGTACTAATTTTGATATTGAATTTTTATACCGTACAAAAATATTTTTTAAAAAATGACACACAAAAGTTAAATAACGAACTACAAATGCTTATAGCTTGTGATCGTATTTAAATTGACACAAATCAAGAACCAGGACCATCAACATCCCAAGAACCAACAGCATTACTCCCGACACGGCGAACCTCAAAAGTTGATCCACCAGGAAGACTTTCTATGGATATGAAAGCCCATACGGTGCAACGAATTCTTGGAAAGGGAAAAAATAAATACGTTCAAAGACAATGCCGAGTGTGTGGTGCGAGCGGCAAAAGAATTGAGACCTACTTTATGTGCAAGTTTTGTGGTATACCTCTACACAGAGGTACGTGTTTTGAGAAATACCACACGTTGAAAAATTATTCATAAAAACAAATTGTGACATATTTTAGTTTTATTTAGTGTTTATTTCGATTTTTTATTACATACATTTTTATAAAACTTTTATGTGCAAAATAAACGGAAGTTTCCAGTGAATATAAAACTGTCATCCTCCATGTTTCTTCTTCATTTGATAGTACTGTTTATGGTAAGTCTGTGTTTAAAATTTCATAATTTTATATTGTATAGTATAAAAGTTATGGCGAGTTTCCGAAAATGTAAAAATACGCGCGCGGCTGCTAAAAAATGCCCCGCAACAAGACAACAATGTGTTAAGAAATTTTTCGTCACAAATTGGTAAATCTTACAATCAAATTATAAATACTTGAATTGTTTTAGAAGCCATAATGAAACCAAAAATCAATTTTGTTAAGAGGTAGAAAAAAAAACAAAATCAATTCATCATTTTACGAATTAATTCTACAAATGTATTGTTTGAATTTGTATAGTATCAGTTGATAATATTTGTAATCTACGAATCCGGCTGTGATTTTAATACAGCCAATATTCTTTTTATGCACTTTTTTTGTGAAATAAGAACCGAATGCATGTCTTATTGAGTAACGCACTACGTGGAAAAACAATTTAACATTCACATGACGTTTGTTGTAGCTTGTAAATTATTTTGGAATTCACAATGTTATACGTTCTCTTTTTGATCATTGTTTGACTTGACATTTTGTACTTTTTTTTTTGTTGTTGTAAATAAAGTTCAGTAACAAATTCATGCTTTTTGTTTGGACAATATGCCCTCAAACTTCCCTTTTATTTATTCTATCTGACTCTCTGTGGTAATTAATACCTTTCTCGATGTCTTTGTAGAGCCAAATTAAAAGAGATTAGCGGTGATTTCAATTTGCTAGAACTCATAAGTGATAGACAATTCCTTATGGCCTTTGGTTTGCTTATGAATACTATTTTAATACTAAAAATAATTGTGGTCAGTATTGACATATAAATAACTAAGTAAATAATAGGTCAACTCTATGCGTGTTCACTGTGTAAAAGTTTTTAAATTTATTGATTGTTGAAAAACATTATAATTTTGAATTGTTGAAACTGTGTACATTTCCACTTGTTTTGTCACTTGAAGCTCGGGTTTCGGCTTACGACATCTTCAGGCATTTCATCACATGACCGCAATAGAACTGACAGTAAATAGTTTGCATCGAGCCAATTATATGTCTGAAATAATTTTAATAACTACTGATTTGTTTATAATGAAGTTTGTTCTGCCTAATAACGTTTTGATGAAAGGTTTCTACAATAATCAATCACCAATGTCAAAAGAATATTAGCAAATATGTCGAGTATCTAATTAATAGAATGTCAAAGTACAAAACATGGGTTGTGTGTGACAAAACATGTGGCAGCGTAGAGAGTATGAACGATTCAAATTTGAAAAAATTATAAGTTGATTTATTGCGATGAATCAATATTGATTTAGATGGTTATCAAAATTGCTTTAGCCATTTATAACGATGATATGGTTCGATTGATATCTTCACAACCACTGTTGAATTATGTTTCAATAACAGATCGGAAATAAATGTAACACAACCGGTGAATTTCTGTTTAAATATTCTTTTACTCATTTTCTGAAGAATATTTCTACTGTGCTTAGGTATGATCAGAATGTGATTTCACTGAAATGTCTGTAAAAATATGTTTTGACTTAAAATGGTGGTGGTTTATGCACTTGCGAGGCTTCAAGTGCGATTTGTAGGCTTTTTTTGTTGGATAGCCAGAAGATTGATGTATCTCTTCATGGAATATGTGGAGAAAACAATGTTATTCTCTCAACTCCAGATTTTTTCATTGTGTTTTTTTTTTTAATAAATTAGAACGGTTTCAAAAAATTTTACAGAAATTTTCTTAACAGAACATGAAACTAGGATTAAATAAGTTAAATTATAGTTCTGATGATGGTGAAAGCCAAAATAGATTTTAACAACCAATTTTTTGGAGCTTAATGCTTTAATATTTTTACCTTATAATAATAGGGCTCTAACAAGTAAACGCCAATTCTATAAATATTATCTAGAATACTTTTACCATATTCGTATGATTAAGGACAAACTCCTGGATGTACATTTTTAAACAATGAATTTCAATAGTCTTCAAAACACATTTATCTTAAATCTTGAGAAATAAGAAATCTTTAAAGATAAGATAGAATCTACCAGCAATGACATTTAATCGAGCTTAATTGTGAGCATATGGTCCCAGTTTTAAAATTTAAACATTGAAAATCATGGCCGTAAAACTCAATTACTCATACAAAATCCTTGTACATTAATTGATCAATAATTTTTAGCTTATAGCATGCAATTCTTCTCACTATTTTATTTATCTTATAAACTATATGTCACTCATATTATTATTCACCATTTATTAGCTACCTTCATGCATTTTAATGTATGCATGTATTCTTGAATTGAAAATCTATAAGATCTCACGACAACTTCATTCATTGGACACTAGATGACATTAATATATATATATCTATTAACGATGTTAGAATTTCACATAAAATAAATATAAAACATTGAAATATTGAGGTATCCGACATTGACCAACAACTCTACTCCAAATAAAAAGAGTTCAATTATGTCAGGTTTTTTCCTACCTTTCCTATTTATGTGCACTAAATTAAAAATCAACCAACCAATCCGGCAAATTGCTCATTGAGCTATTTTTCAAAATCATCTAATAGAAAAAGTAGTCGGACTCGCTCATTTCTCATGATGCTGATTCCAGTCATAGCACTGCGACTACATGACTCCAACTCCGACTCTACAATCCTGGATTATTTATTTTATAATAAGTGCTGCGATATTTTTATAATTTCATGCAAAATAAATATGGAACACGGAAACATAAATAGGTTTCATAGATGCACCATTGTTAAGGCTTCTATTATTCCATAGCTCCAACTGCTTGTCTCTTGTGCTTATGGGGTAATCTACCATGGGCTGTAACACGCGCAAAACAATTAAATCATTAATCAAAGGTCGCAAGATGATGGCTTCGAAACAGCTGGAAATCAATAGATATCAATTGTCACACTTTGAACGAACAAATAAATATAAGTCTTTTGCCGCTCCTCACACCATTGCGAGGGTCTAAAGCGTTTCGGTAATAAATCATCTCCAGGGTAGTAGTTAAGCTTATTGTAAGTGCCGCCTGTTTGTCTATTTCAAATTTTGGTTTAGTTCATTTTTTGCTGGCATGATATTAGCTAGGTTGTTAAAACAGAAGAGAAGATGTATTGCGTAGCTTGTCTACACAGCATATGGGTAAGCAAATGTACGATTCAACATAGTTTTGATGATGGGTGAGCCGAAATAGCTATCAACTATATCTTATAAAAAAAATTGTAGAACTAAAATACATTGCTATTTTTTCACCGTGTAGTAAATCAAAGGGTTATTATGTTACTACAGTTTTGGTAGGGCTTCCCACAATGAAAAAAAAAATTAATATAATAGTTGGTTACTGTTAACCGCTATTTCAAAAACTCAATGCTTAAATAGTTGGTTAGTGAATGATTATGTACGTGAAAATTATATATATATATGCATTCAATAGTGAACTAACAATTTTTTAATTACTTTACAGTTCTTTGCTGTGAATTCACGCAAATATTCTACGAAGCCGTCATTAAATGATGTAGTTATCGTATCGGCTGTGCGTACACCAATTGGATCCTTCGGCGCATCGCTGTCCAGCCTTTCTTGCACACAGCTTGGAGCAGTTGCAGTTCAGGCCTCTATCGAACGAGCTGGGATCGCTAAATCAGATGTCAAAGAGGTAATGTTTTCTAAGCAGATTATACATGTAAATTTAAATTGATAACATTGTTATTCCACTTTGTGTGTATTAGATGGTACATGTGTTTTGCTTCTTTCAAAAGTATCGTAAAGTTATTCATTACTAAGGTAAGCAGTGAACTTAATTCTTAGTAATGAATATCCTTACAGTTAGTTTGGATATACTTCTCAAAGAAGCGGAACGAATATCGCATGTAGTAACACATCAAGTGAAATAACAAACTTAACCATTTTAACTAATATTATATTATAAACTAGCGAATAGAAAGAAAGTGTTCATGTTTTTATTCTATTCACTGAAGTGCTTTTGGATACACTATATATTTGTTGTTTTGTCTGTTGTGTACATGAATAAATCAGATTTTTGCGACATGTGACCAGTCCACATAAAGCTGTTCATGTGAGAAGTATGTCTACATAGTCCAGTGTATCAGTTGATATTTCCTGTGATAAGCGAAACCGGTCCTGATACGCATGAACAAACATTCATTTTTATATTCATATATAGTTGAACTTCTTTGACAAAGTAACCCTCAAATCCATTGAAAGTATCAGATTGTATGTATTGTTTTTGAAAAGTCTGACGTCAATACCACTTATTGAACTTTGATTAAATGTTAATTATTGTCAACATATAAGCTTTTTTTTATCATTAACATTACAAATATCCATATATTAAAATTTATTCACTTTCTACAAAATATATTTACGGATTCACTAAGAATAACATTATTTTTTGTGATATTTTTTATCTTGGCCTATGGAACTTTTTTTTTAGACACACAGTGGATGATCGGTTAACGAACATAATCTGTTCACTATAAGGATTGTTCATAAACCGATTATTATATTCAGGGCTGTGGAGTCGTTAAAAAAATGACTGATGAGCATTAAATTAAATAATTAAATTTATTCATAATAAATAATTGATGGTTGTTATCGAATATTATTCCATATTAAATTTGCTACATCTATACTTCATGACTGCCATATATGAACTGTCAAAATTCATCTTTACCGAAATGGCGATCAAATAAAGTAGTAAACTTTTGCAGCTAACATCTGTGCAAGTAAAATCTTCAGTATTTTTTTTCTACTTCTTCCTCGTGGCAATACATGCCTGTATTGTATGTCACTCCTTCTAGGTTTGGACTTGTTGTTTTGTGAAGATTGTTCAGTAAACTCCCAATTATTTGGGGTAGTAGAGGGAGTACCATACGTCCAGCTCACAAAATACGATCCATTAATCAATAACTATTTCAAGTAATTTTTGATATCGACTGAAGGTGCTTGATGGAATTTAAATATCAAATTTGAATTGTTACAACTTTGTACGATTCCACATGTTTTGTTACCAACGACCCGGGATTTGCCTTTCGGCATCTTTAGGCATTCCATTACACGGATGCAACAGAACTGACGTAAAATAAACAGTTAGCATCGTCTATATACCAAAGTTATTAACTATAGAAAAACACTTACCCCTAGGCAAGCAGTAAATTGCAGCTAAAACAAATCTAATAATAACTAACACAATTGCCTGTGATAATTTTCATTAACAATTTTATTAGATTAATATTATTAAATTTTTTTTAGCTGCCATTTACTGCTTGCCTTGGGGTGTGTGTTTTCCAGTAATTAATAACTTTGGTATATTGACAACGCTAACTGTTTAGTGTATGTCAGTTCTGTTGCATCCGTGTGATGGAATGCCTGAAGATGCCGAAAGGCAAAACCCGGGTCAATAGTGTCAAAACATATGGAATCGTATAAAGTTGTAACAATTCAAATTATTTTAAGAGTGGAAATTTGAATGTCGAAAATTTACTTAATGATGTGAAAATTTCACATTGCTATTGTATGGAGGGACATTTTGTGGCAGACAGGCAGATTTATTTGTCTATCTTCTGATATGTATTAGAGAAAAAAAAATATTTTGTGCTGAATTCATGCAATACTTTGTTATAATATATAATTAATATTGTTGTGTATTGATTGCGAGCAGGTATTCATGGGAAACGTTTGTTCCGCGGGGGCCGGTCAGGCTCCAGCTCGCCAAGCGACTCTCTTTGCCGATTTACCCAAGAGCACCATCTGCACCACCGTGAATAAAGTGTGCGCCTCAGGTATGAAGTCCATCATGCTCGGAGCACAGAGCTTGCAGTGTGGTGCGCAGGACGTCATTTTAGCCGGAGGCATGGAGTCCATGTCCAACGTTCCTTACTATCTGAAGAGAGGGCAAACGCCTTATGGAGGAGTTCACATGGTCGACGGGATCGTTTTCGACGGTCTCACAGACGTGTATAATAAATTCCACATGGGAAACTGTGCGGAGAACACGGCGAAAAAATTGAACATCTCGAGACAGCAACAAGATGATTACGCTATATCGAGCTACAAAAGGAGCGCCGAAGCTCATAAGAATAATATATTCGCGTCTGAAATTATTTCGGTGAATGTTCCACAGAAGAAAGGAAAGCAGCCTATTATCTTTTCGGAAGATGAGGAGTATAAAAAAGTAAACTTCGAGAAGTTTTCCTCTTTGGCTACCGTGTTCCAAAGAGAAAATGGAACAGTGACCGCGGGAAACGCTTCCACTTTAAATGACGGAGCGGCTGCTCTTATTCTGATGACGGCAGAGGCAGCTCAGCGATTAAAATGCAAACCGCTAGCGAGAATCGTCGGATTCCAAGACGGTGCCTGCGAACCAATTGATTTTCCCATTGCACCCGCTGTAGCTATTCCGAAATTACTAGAAAACACCGGTGTCAATAAACAAGACGTCGCTTTGTGGGAAATCAACGAGGCATTCAGCGTTGTGGTCGTAGCCAATCAGCAAATCCTCGACATCGACCCAGCTAAAGTCAACGTTCACGGAGGTGCTGTGAGCTTAGGTCACCCGATTGGAATGTCAGGCGCTAGAATTGTCGTGCATTTAGTCCATGCCTTGAAGCAGGGGCAGAAAGGAGTCGCGTCTATCTGTAATGGAGGAGGCGGGGCTTCTTCCATTATGATTGAAAAATTGTAAGTCTACCTTTTGGGCAGTATCTTTAAATATTTGGTCAGTATTGTGAATATGAGTCGAATATTTGAATTATCAAACAAAAAAATAATGTATATCGACTGAAGGTGCTTGATGGAATTTCAATATTAAATTTGGATTGTTGAAACTTTGCACGATTCCACATGTTTTGTTACTAACGACCCAAGTTATGCCTTTCGGCATCTTCAGGCATTCTAAAACATGGATGCAACAGAACTGACTTGGTCATGTAGCTAAACATGTGGAATCGTACAAAGTTCTGTTGCATCCGTGTGATAGAATGCCTGAAGATGCCAAAAGGCAAAACCCGGTTAGTGACAAAACATGTAGAATTGTACAAAGCTCTAACAATTCAAATTCAAAACAATCTTATTTACTAAAACTTTATTTTGAATGTATACATTTTGTTTAATTTAAATACGGACCTTTTATTCAATAATACTGACCAAATAAGTAGAAGGAAAAAATGTATACTGTCATATTATCTTTTCGTTTTATTTTGTTATCATTATGTAGTTTTTTTGTTTGCATATTTCCAACAATTATTTGTGCCATTTCTGGATATGAAAGCATTTAGTCAATTTGTTCATTTTACATACATCAGTCTTTAAATATGGGAAATATTTTTATTGTCATAATACTGGGTGTTCGCTGGAAAGGTTTACTACTCTCAGTAATTCCGTTTTTACATTGGCTGTATGTAAAGTAGCGCAGTTTTGTTGGAACTAAAAGTTAATCATGCCGAAAGTATCCAATTCTTGTGTTGAAAAGCTATCAATCATATTATGGCAACATGCTGAAATAATAAAATATTTTTACGATTAAATCATGTTGGTTTATCGAATATTATCCCATAATAAATTTGCCGTGTCTACACAAATGGTGACCAAACAAAGTCGTAAATCTTAGCAGTGAACACCTATATTATACATAAGTCAAATGATGTTATTTCTCATCCAATAGTGAAGAAATTTTTTAAAACAGAACAAACTATTATTTCTTAGATTAGTATTTTGAAGATGCAGCTAATCTTATATGGTTTTTTGTTTGAATTACATTTTATAATCTTTTTATTCACATTTCAATTTGTTTATTTTCTCTTTTCATATTAATCTATGCAAAGGTGATGTTAATAGTTTTTGAGCAATATATTTTTATACTTGTACAGTGTTGAGAATATCTCTTTTTTTATCAGAACGATTGTTATTGTGTTATTTATCATGAATAAATATTACACTGAAATATTAACTACTATGAAGTTTTATATATTTATTTTGTACTGTAACCTGTCTATACACTTTCCTGATATATATCCTTATACAATTGAATCATTAATAAGCCCATAAACTCACACTGACATACCTGCGAAAACAACATCCATACTCTTTAAAAAATTTATACTATGTTTAGAATCGTAAAGTATTATGATCAGGACTGTTTCGTTCACCGTGAGAATTATCAACTGATAACTGACAGTACAAATTAAAACAAGGTTATTTTTATATAAATTTTGAGTAAATATTTATCATACAATTTTGACTTTGAAGGTTGTAACTGTCACTTCTTGATGGTAAACCAAAAAATCCAAACTAAAATACAATGCACTATTTCTGTATTTTTATATTATCAATATCACAACTGGTTTCACGTATTGCGAGCATTATTAAGAACCGAGAAAATAATTTACTTTTTATCATACAAAATATGTTTAAATAAAGTATAATATTTCACAAATAAAATGTTAAGGACCTCTTAAAATTAAACAACTACATATTTTTATTAATAAACTAAATTAAATGACCATTATGAGTTAACACATTCACTGCTGGTGTGTTTGTTTTACATTCCTGGTGTGTTTTCCTTTGCTAAGTTTTGAATGTGTTTTTCCAACAAAAAGTGATATTTAATATCTTAACAATGACTAACAGCTTGTGCTGTATAATAGCTGTGACTTACGTTTCCCGTTGATAAGTATCCGGGTACTGTTGGAATCTTTTTTATTTTGATTTCTGACTTTGGTGATGTCGCAATTGAATTTCTATTAAGAATGGCCTTTATTTTTACAGAACGGATGATCAGTATCGGAACAAAAAACCACTTCTAACTATGTATACCAAAGACCCATGCCCAATGTGCGATGACTTAAAAGAAGAGCTTCTACCGTTTGGTGACAGATATAGATTAGAATTAGTGGATATTAGCCAAAAAGAAAATGTGAAATGGCTTCGACTTTACAGATATGAAATACCTGTGCTATTTTTGAATGGCGAATATTTGTGTAAACATAGACTCGATGCAAGATTATTAGAACAAAAGCTTTCTGAACACGAGGAACGCACTGGAAAATGAAAATAAATCGTCAAAAATCTGATTTGGCAATATCTAAACTTAGTCTTATGTACTGTTTAAGATGAAATACTCAATACATCAACCTATCTATTCGTCATATTATCTATAAGTCGTTTTATGAATTAAAATAAACCCAATCAATTATAATAACCTTTCCAGGAGTATGGACATACTAGTACATCAATGCGATTTTTCTGCAAAGGAGTATGGACGTACTTGTTCTATATGTCAGTAATTATTGTGAAAATATATTCAAGTGCTAAGAGTTAATGGTTTGTGATATGTTGTATTTTTTTACAATGATGATTAAAAAAAAAATTATGTAAAAAAAACTCACTCCTCACAGTACGGTTAAAATTAACTAGTTACTCCTGGAAAGGTTAATAACTGCATAGAAATTTATTTATTAAGTGTTATTTTACTAACACCTTTATCTTTATACATTGAATAGAATCGACTATTTCAATTAATAAATTAATCCACATTGTTTGATGTTGTTACTTATTGACATTATTAAAGATTAATTGTTCCTATTGGTAAGTATAAATACCGTTTTGTTGTGTACAAAATTTTTCATCCCAAGTTGTACAGCTAATGTCTTTTGCGCACACAATCTTCGGAAAATAAGAAGGATTATTGGTGAGAGCCTAAGGATTATAAATTTGATTACACTCAATGAGTGAGTGAGACATTCAAACAAATAGCATTCTCTGCTGATAACTAGATTCTGGAAATTGTTTCATAAATGAAATTTATTTCATGCAAACAATTATTTAATTAGTCACGAAATGACTGTGACTAAAAAATGTGATTATTTTTATAACCTTTTTATCTTCTTGCACCAACGCATTGTAAACAATTTGTATTTTTACTGGAGTGAATAAATTAATGAAATATTATAGAGGGTAAAAATAACATAGATAAGTAAAATATACGTACAATGATAAGTCAGTTCTGTTGCATCCGTGCGATGGAATACCTGAAGATGCCGAAGGGTGAAACCCGGGTTGTCTGTGATAAGACTTATGATATCGTACAAAGTTGCAACAATTCAAATTTAATGATAAGTTTGCCCCAAAATATGTTTTACGGCCTAGCACTTGTTAATCAGTAGCACCTGTTCCTTCAGTCATACAGTTGTACTGTTTATATAACATATTAAAGGGAACAGAAAATATTTATGCAATTTTTGTATTATTAAAAAATATAATATATAATCTCCACCGTTATCAGCAACTGTTTCCCATATTCCTTGCAGATTTTCAATTCCTCTTTTAAAAAACTTTTTGGTTTATAATCCAATTACTTATTCTTTTGGTTTTCAACAAAATAGATATGATAGTTGATAGCTATTTCAGTTTTCGCCTTGCCTTTGTCAAAACTATTATCATACTAAATTTAAGTTTAGCTTTATATGTAGTTTAAGAAGAGATTGACAATACATTGTCTCGTCAATTCTAGCATTGAAAATTTGATGTATAGTTAAAATATTAACCGTAATTCTTCGAAAACAAAATGGCACATTATTAAAGTTGTCACTTTTAGAATGGATAAAGAATGAAGAAGTGCCACAGAAAAAAGCAGGAGTAAAGTCTTTAGTTATTTTATTGCTCAGTTTATTTTCAGAAAAAAATGGTAAGTTTCACTCCTTTTGAAGAAATTTCTCATCAATTAATTCTTCAAAATCTACATTGCAGTGTTTATTGCCACACTTTCAGTTGCAATTGTATGGGCATTAGGAATATAACGATATGAACATGGAGGAATCGGTATTAAAGCTATTCCCAATACCAAGGGGTGAGTTGGAAGAGAATTGAAAGGGCTCACACCAGTACCTTGTTAAATTTGACTCAGGTTGTGTGAACCCTTTGTCAATAAAATGCTTATTATATATTAATAATATTTTTAGATTAAATCAACAATTAACTATAATTTTGAATACATTAATTCATTTTCTAGGTATGTAAGAAAATAAACGGTTTTTCGGTCAATTTTCTAACAATGCTTGCTGAATTGCTTCTAAATGTTCTTAGATGTTCAATGGAACATATTTGTGAATGATTTGAATTTTTATATAATACAAATATTTTATTATAATAATAAAACTGATTTCTGTATTAGAGAGTCTGTTTGAGGGTGATAATTAATTCAGCTCCTTTCCTGGAACACCTGGGATAGATTGAGTCATCCCTTTGTTGTCATATTGGTAACCCACGACTTCTCAAACCTGAGACACTTTTATTAAGTAAATAAAAATATTCTGGAAAATATTCTTGAGGTACTATCTGCATTGCTGGAAATGTCCATGCAATATTTACCGTGAGTCAACATAAGAAAATGACCCTTAAGATTATTTTCAGTATCTATCAATCCAGTCATTTTTCCTTGATAACAAGATTCAAAATAGGTTGTTCACATTATGTTAGTTATAAAATATATTTATTGTAATATAATCAAATTTAAAATTAATGTTAATAAGAGAAAGAGCTGTGCCATGATTATTGGAGTGAAAGAGAGAAAATAAAATTCTTTTGTCAGAGTCGCATCTAGGTGAAACACATGGTAAAGCTTACAAAATTTTTCATATTATTAGATTTGAATATGCAATAAAAGTATTGTTTAAATATTTACTCTTAATATGTAAAGTCTGTGAAATTATCACAATAAGAATTTAAATTCAATATTACTGTTAAGATTTTAATTGACGCCAAGTTCATTAATCATTATAGGAATATAACGTATTGAGAGAGAAATCTGTGACATATGAAGTATCATCTACCCAAAAGTAAAATAACAAAATGTATTTAAAAAGTATACAAATAATTTTTTTTAAGAACGTTCAACAAATTTTATTTTTGTACAAATCCTTTTAGATATAATTTATATTAATTCAAGAATCATTCAGTTAAGTTACTATAGACTACATACGTACATATTTCAGAGAAAAATAATTACTTAACGATATCAACTGAGGGTGTTTGATGGAATTTATATATAAATTGTTCAAATTTTGTACATTGCCACATGTCACTTACGATTCAGGTTTCGTCTTTCAGCATTTTAAAGCGCTCTATCACAAGGGTGTAATAAAATTGACACATAGTAAACAGTTGGCATCGGTTATATACAAGTGGAATTGTACAAAAAATATAAACAAGGCTAGTAGCCAACTATATATATCTGAAATAAATTTAATACTTATTGATTTAATTTAAGATATCGACTGAAGGTGCTTGATGGAATTTCAATATCAATATTGAAACAATTCAAACTATTGATTTAATTACAGTAGTATTCAATTTTGTAAGTTATAATTTAATAAACAATAAATATATTCAAGAAATGTGGAATCGTACAAAGTTGTAACAATACCATTTTGATATTTAAATTTCATCAAACAACCTCAATCGATTCGCACATTTAAATCGGTGTACACCTCAACATTTTTTGTTAATTACAATCCGGATCTCACATTTCGGCATCTTCATAACTGACTGTTCTCGTACATCCGTGAGGTAGAATTCCTGAAGATACTGAAAAATGAAAATCAAAAGTGAAAGTATTCAAATTTTCAACGATTCAAATTTGTTATTTTCTTTATTGAAATATTTATCCGAATTTAATATATGGATAATGAAATATGAAGTCTAATTAAGGAAATGTAGTAAAATATTCTAAGTATCATAATTGCATTATGCTATAATTTATATTAGAAAATAGCCCAAGGTGTACCAGTATTTGCATTTGGTGTCGAATACGCTACTGGCAGACGTGCTCTTTATTATAAAATATAAAAAGCGACAGAACGATACGTATTAGCCGCAAGTAAAAACGAGACGACGAGACGGCTCGCGGTGGTATTTGAATAAATTATACAAGTTAACATAGACTTCGGAAATGCTTTTGAAGTTGAAATTTATTCTGTGTGCGGCTGCGAGACTCCTGGAGACAATCCTTTATGTGAAACAAACATACACCCGATCGTGGTTTATTAATTTTGAATGAAAGAACAAAAGTGTTATTGTTTAGTTATGGATATATAAAATGTGCTTTCACAATTCAATGAAATAATGTGTAGTGATTGAAAAGTGTTGTGCCGTTAACCAACTCATTTGAAATTCGTCGATTGACCATTCGTTAACAATAATAATAATTGATGAAAGAATGTAAAATTGTGTTGAAATATCGCTATCAACTATTGCAGTAAGTGTTACATAGATAATTTATACGTTTTCGCTACTTTTTAGTTGCACATTTGTTACTTTGAAACATTTTATAACCATTATGTTCCCCCTCTGTTAATTAAATTTGACATTATTGGTACTGTGTTGACATCGGTTGTTTGAACTCGACTGCAGTTAATTAAGGTAGTTCTTTTTTTAAAATGTAATATTGTGATTCATTGAGAATTAGTAGGGAACATTATTCCCTTTAAAAATGTCAAATTGTGATATTGACTCCGTTGGGTAACGATTTTGTTGTGAAATTTGGATGGTTTATTGCCATGGAAACTGAACATTTCAAAGCCTTCATTGATCATTAAATTCTAACTACAGTCGACCGGGTTCGGACCGTGAAACATTTACAAGATTTTAAAAATCGCTTTCGAATCAAATAAAACTTTACTTAGATTAAAATTTATTGTAACAATTATGTTTAAGTGTCTTTATTAATGCATGAGTTATTTTGCAACGCGGGGGAGCTCTATATGGGGTTGTCTACGATAAAATATTTAAATTATTAAAATAAATATATTGACAGGAATTTAAAGGTAAGTGTTTTGAAAATATTACAAAATATTTGATTATTATTTGAGTAATAATCGTAAATATCCAGGGGCGTGTCTAGGCCAGGGTTGGCATAAATTAGATTACGTTCTAAATAAATGTTAAAAAAAAGATTTTTTACAAGTCTTTAAAATCAAAAAATGTTCCTATTACTAAGTTTACACCTGTATCCGCTTCTCTCAGGTACGTACTTAGTAATCTTTATTACAAGCAATATATTTTCTTAGTAACGCGTTCTTAAATTGAAAATATTTGTAAATGTGTGAGTGTTTCTAAAAATGACTAAAACTAATACTTTTGGACCCCCCCTAATATATTAAAAAAAATAGTTATTATTTCCATAATATATTTTATGATCAGGAACGCTTTCACTCATCGCGAGCATTGCCAACTGATAATCATGCTCATGATGAGCAAAACCGGTCCTGGTCTTCAAATGTATTGTGGAAAAAAGAACAAAAAAATGTGTTTTTATTATTTAAAATATCATGACTTTCCATCAAGAAGTGACATCAGTTAACATCTGAAAAGGGATGCTTTAATGTATTGATCAGAATTATTAAAATAGTGATAAAGTTAATCACTCGAAATAGAATGGACCCTATAATGTCACATTTAATTACGCCCCTGAAAAATTTAGTTCAAATCTACCAATTAAAAAAAATCTTATATAATATATCAATGAATTCATTTTATTTATCAGTTATAAAATATTATATTTGATGAATTAATTACATATCAGTGGTCCCCAACAATTTTTTACAGCATTTTTCGAATTATGTAAAATTTTATCAAACTACATGTTGATATACATAATCTTAAAAACGAAGCAAAACTGGAGAGATTAGCTCACCAGTATTTCCGTCTCAGCCATTTTTATTATGTTTATTTCCAACAAAAAACCAGACAATTTGCAAATGAGTATTAAACGGTTTCATATAAAAAAAAGTCGGTTGGGATAAGGCCCGTTCAGAGTTAATATACTCGACATTAAATACTTTGACCAATTCATTAGTATTTTTCTTTCTGTTTGTTAAGGTCAAAAATAGACACAAATTTCAGAAAGCAGTTGGTGGTTAGTTAATTGCACTCATTAGGTTGCAATTTCATAATCAGATACGAAACAGGTGGTGTAGAATGAATATATAATATATGCATTTCTGTATAAATCCAGAAATAGATAAATGTTATGAATTTTTCTAAAAGTTACTTACCAATAAAACCAAACCTTACTTTTTCCTAGCCACATCCCACTTTTTGAAAAAAGAATAAGAACGATTGTTTTGAAATACATCCGGTATTCAAGGAACAACCGCGTTGTTAACCTTCTTATTGTTGACATCTCAACGTTGTTCTGTTGAGACGGTTGATTTCAGTGTGTTGATAGTTGAAACTCAAACATAAGGGATATAACACAACTCAGACTAAAAAAAAGTTTAATTTTGTCAGGTTTTTTTCCTGCCTTTCCTATTTAAGTACATTACATTAAAGATCAACCAATTAATCCGGAAAATTATTCATTGAGATGTTTTTCACAATTGTCTAATCGAAAAAGTAATCGGAGTCGCTCTTTTTTCACGACTCGGACTACGATATAACAGGGTCAAATCGTTCATTTAATATCTATTTTTGTATTGAAATTTTGTCTTGATAATCTATGTTTCTTAACTAACTGAATATGGATTGCTTTTTGAAACATTCGTTATTTGAATAACATCAAATTAAAAGATGTTAAAATGTATTGATTTAATTGGCATTCACTTGTTAGAACTCCATTATAACACGGTGAAAAAAATAGCAATGTATTTAAGTTCTACAAATTTTTTTTTTTTAAATATAGTTGATAGCTATTTCGGCTCACGCCACCGTCATAACTATACTTAAACGAACATTTGCTTATCTATATATAGCTGTGTAGAAAAGGTACACAATACATCTTCTCTCCTGTTTTAACAACATAACTTGTTTCTTGCTCGCTAAAAATTGTAAATGAAACTAAAACGGCGGCCATATCAATAAGTTTACATATGGCACGAAAATGGTCTATTATGAAAACAAAACAGTCCCTGTAGAGGGTTGAGCAATGGCGATCGACATATATATGATTGTTCTAAAAACTAATATGTTTGTTCGTTAAGAATCCTTTGTGATAGTTGATATCTATTGATTTCCAGCTGTTCTAAAGCCGTCATCTTGCGACCTTATGCAAACACTTAGTTAAAATGTAATTTTTGCAACTTCGTTGAGGCAAAAATTGCTTGTTTCTGCTAATGACCTGTTTTAGTTATTAGTATTTATTATTTCACGTAACCGATCGTCATAACACGAATAATCACAGTGTTGCTTTATTCTCAATTTATTGAAAAATATGGAAAACGTCTGAATCATAAAATCCGGTTAGTCTCAAATACGTACACATTTACATACATAGAATGGAACGGAAATATTTCTAGCATGACGTCTATCGCCGCAAATTGCATCAAATAATTAATTGGATGTAAAAAATTCTGTTAAATAAAACTAAATTAATTCATTGAATTGGTCATTCACTTCGTTCTAAAAAATTCAACGCAATCCCTGCGTGACACCTTTGCAGTTTCGTGCGGAGGATTTAACCGATTCACGACTTAGTCACGAGAAGGATATTCAAAATACCTAAAACACTGAATAGTTTAATGATGAAGTAAGTTGTGTATGTGTTAACCAAACGCACGAAGATAAACCAAGCTGTACGCACGAAAGTGTTGATTTTCATATATTTTTTTTAACTACACCTGGGCCTCGTATAAAAGAAATATAGTGATACTTAGTGTGATACAAATCCGCGTTATACAAGGTTTGAAGTTCATACAAAATAAAGGTTTGCATTCCAAAAAAAAAAAGTCGAAGATTGTTTATATAAATATGTACTTTATTTTTTTTAAATAAACAAATATACATTTACATGTTCATTGAAAGAAACTTTAATAATATAATATACCATTCATTCATCATCGCAATCACTTAAGATTCTATATTTTTTACTCTTTTTCGATATCTGTTGTGAGTTTTCATCATCGGAGAACTCTGAATTATGTGTGGTTTTAGCCTTAAAAATCGTTAATAAGCGACTGTCTGCTTTTAGCATATAAATCTTTAGGTATTTACTTATAAGGTTCCAAAATATTTTGTAATTTCGATCTCCTTTCTATTATAGGATCATTATCAATAAGAAGAAATTTTAATTTGTTAGCCAATTCCAAGCCGCCATTTATTGTTTTTAATGTGAAACATGTAGCTACTTTCTTGCTGCAAAACTGCTTTCCGAGTCATCAATTGTGGTAGGTGCATTCAACATTTCATTTTAAGCGTGTTGTATATGTTACATTTTACACATCCGTGTTATATAAAACCGGGTTATATGAGGCTTAGGTGTATTACTAAAATCACGATCGGTTTCACTCATCGCTAGAATAAGACAGCATCGATCAATTGATAATCCTCGTAGGTTCTGATCTTATCCATATAAAATTGTGTAAATACTACTAAAATTGTATTTTATTTGTTTAAATACGAGCAATTTTGTATGAAAAGCCTTGTTTTAATTTTTATTTCGTCGTGATCGTGATAATATAAAATTGTGGAAATAGCACTAAACGTCGTATTTTATTTTTTAAATATAATGCTTTTCAACCAAGAAGTGATAACGTACACCATAAAAGTGATATTTTTCAGTCTTAGCTGTCAACACGCTACGATAAACCATCTCATCAGTCAAGACGTCAGCAGTCAGAAGGTTACAAAATAAATCTCTCGTAGGAAATAAACAAACCCACTGTAATTCTTCGTTACGTTGTATAATTATGTACATTACGCGTGGTCCAATTGAAAGAATTCGGGTTTATTAGTTGGTACTGCTCAGTGGTCAACGATCTTGGAAATCGTCGGTTGCGGAGTACATTAAATAATTTCTCTATGAAAGCAAGGTGTCTGTGATGTTCTCATCCTGTGTCATCCATACGTTACATCATTTACCGAGTTTTCTATCATATCAAATTCGTCACATCTTTCTGTCATTATTTCATAAACTAGTCTCTGTAGTAGTATTGTTCTCGTCGAGGTGACGGGTTCCAATTTCTAAAGCGATAATGCAAATCTTCCAAAATCTATAATATGTTATAATAAACATGAACATGCATGTATATAATACAATGATTTCATAAAAATATATTACCTGAAAATTCATTTCGAATCAATATCCACTGTATATACTTAACCATTTAAACGCCATGACGTGCAGGCACGCAAATGCTACTAAAGCATTTGTGAATATAATACGGATTTTTAACATTAAATTCAAAGTGTAGACATCTATAGAATATCAAATGATTTCCAGAATTTCCAAATGTTGAATCATTCTTATTTTATTCACATTCGAGTGGAACAACTGTCACAGGGCTGCCGCTAATATTATTAAATATATGTATTTATTTTTATGTATTTTTTATAAACCCTTAAGGTATTTATATATACAATCTATATATCAGTCCGAAAATATTGTGCAATTCCTTTTAAAGAGAAAAAAAACATATATTCTGTTTTTTTCAGTCATTAATCATTGATTAAAATAAACTTATGTTTTGGTCATTGTCTTTTTTTTTTACAATAGTGTAACAAAGGATCGTCCGTGTTTTTATTGCTGCATTGATATAAAAAAGAATTGTTTAAAATGGTGGCATTTGTAGGGTTAAAAACCTTTACAATGAATTAAAACTGTAATAGTATTCGAAATAACATAACAATAATTATTATTGGAATGAATCCAATTAATTGCCGCAATCGGCCGGTGGATGACGCGCCATCATCTGCAACTTGTCGCATTGAAGTCGCGTTCCAAAAAAACCATTTTAAAGCGCTGTGGATATATGCTCAAATGACTGCAATCCGAATTTCGTTTGGACATCTGTATTTTGTCCCTGTAAACTAAAATTAAATTTATGCCATGTTATATGCATGTATAATGTGATACGATTCTTATATTTAAAAGGGCTTACAATTACATACATTTGATTATTTATTTTTTCTCATTGAATGTGCAATAAAAGTGCTAACGAAAATAAAGCTAAAACTCGACTTACGTACTTAATTATTGTGTGTTAAATGTACAAAAATAAAACAAAAAAATGTATATTAACCCTTTTCCTACTGAGCCGCGTAGAGAATATTCTAACACTTAACAAAACACTTTAAAAATAAATTAGACCTTTTGATAAATAAACTAATAAATAAAAAAAAAGGAGATTTACAGGAATTATTACACAATATTTTAACAGACAATTACCTCGTATGTGAAATTTTAACAATGGCAACTTTTAAAAATATTGAGTATTGACTATCAATATAATATATTGTAATCAGCAGTTTCAAGAGTTGAGCTGAGATGTAACTAGATTAAAAAGTGCTTCAAAAATATTTATAATAATTAAAAATCAACTTGACTAGATTTTCGCATGTTCTATTGATAGGTTATAGAGGGTGTGAGGGATTTACAATTTTAATAAAAAACATTTTTACAGCATTCAGATTAATAGTTTATTGTAAGTTGATTCGATCAATGTGAGTTGAACTTAAATATTGCAAATTTGAATTGTTCAAACTTTGTACGATTCCATATTTTTTGTTACTGACGACCTGGGTTTCGTCTTTCGGCATGTTCAGTTATTCTATCACACGGATGCAACAGAATTGACTATTCATTCTCTGAACATTAGTGACAAAACATGTGGAATCGTACAAAGTTTTAACAATTCAATTTCCATCAAGCACCTCAAGCACCTTGAGTCATTATCATAAATTATAAATATTGCCGTTGAGTTGCAGTTTTACAGTAATTAAAATGTAACCTGATCAAGTAGAAAAAATGCTAACAACAGTCTTGGTAATGCACAATCAGTGAGATGGTTGCGATCGGACCAGTGGAGAGCGAATAAAAAACAAAATGTCAATGTACAGCCCTCACATAGAGAAAAACGATCTCCCACTTAGCTTCACCGCTTGATATCGGTGCCTAACCCATATGTGAATATTTTATAATGGACATACGCTATAAATTTTATATATAAAGTAATGACATCTAGTGTTTACAAAATCATCTAATAAAAGAGCTCTTATTGTTTTGTAATAATATTGTGCATGCATACATTAAAATGAAGATTAACGCCATCTAATATGTATGAAAGTAGTTAATAATAACTGATGAATAATAATGACAGATATATATTGTTTGTAATGCAAGTAAATTTGTGAAGAAAACTGCACGCAATGAGATTTGTATTATTGTATTATACTTGTTGTTTTATTTTATCAATTCTGTTGCTATAAACATTCTCCACTGGAATCACATTTTTCCATGAAATTGTCATTTTGTGCCCGCTATAATGTGTTCCATAAACCTTTCAATGATAAAACTGTCAATTTGCTATCAATTTGCTATCAATTCTCAGCTACCGGCGCACGGACTGTGGTGATGCGTGTATTATCAGGGGAAAAAAATGTTTTTTATAAAAACAATTCTCGCAAGCAAAAATCTGCGTGCAAAACCGGCTTCATTTCTTTTATGCATGTTTATTTAGGCTTTGATAGTGATACGACTTGGGTTTCGCCTTTCGTTCGGCCTTCTAGAACACGGATGCACTTTAAATGACTCGTGCCGTGAATTGTAAAATTTTAACCCATCGACTGTCAACGTCTCAATTGTTGTGTGTTTAAAATATAACAGTGTTAAAACTTTCAATTAAAATATATTTTTGGTAATTTATGATATCGACTGGATGTGCTTGATGAAATTTCAATACCAAATTTGAATTGTTGAAAAAATGCAACAGAACTGTTGCATCCGTGTAATAGAATGCATGAAGATGCCGAAAGGTGAAACTCAACTCGTTAGTGAGAAAAAACATGTGGAATCGTACAAAGATTCAACAATTCAAATATGCTATTTTCGTGTTAAAAAATATCGCTGTTGGATTATCATTTGAACAACTCCCGAGGGAACGGGTTAATGGTATAAATAATATTCTCTGAGCAAAAAGAAAAAGGAATTGCGTTTCAAATCTGTACGTTTCGGGATAGCAGTTTCAATTAACCTCAATCCTGACTTTTTTCGATTCGAATTTTTGTTTTGTTTAATTTTCTTAATTAGCTCATTAATGAGGATAGCCGTGTTATGGGAACATTAAAATATGCAATAAAATTTCAAACAGTTTAAAGTTCTAAAGTTTGTACCACATTAATAATAAGAATTTAATTGCCTTTTCAATATAAGTTGGAAGGGCGTAAACGGATTGCTAAATTTCGCAAAAAATGTGTATAACAAATGTCGCACACTGCATGACATTCAAATTTGATATTGAAATTCCATCAAGCACCTTCAGTCGATATCATAAATTATAGCACTAACGAAATTTAAATTATAATTTTTCTTGAAAATTTCTATTGCCTTAATAAACATATAGGTCGTATTTATTTCGGAATATCCAAATCATTTTTTAAATTTTATAGACATATGTTCTTTCCTCTTTGAAGACGAATATTGGTTTAAGCTATTTCGTAAAGAATAATTTTCTCAATAATATTTCAATAAACGACTTTCCTTGTGTCAAAATATTGTAAGGTGTAGATATTTTTCCATTTATCGTCGATTCATTAATGACATCCATGCAAAAATTATCAACATGGTGTTAAGTCGCGAAGCTACCTTCGCGTAAAAGGGGAGTGCGAGGTAACATGGTGCATCAATTAATAATATTATATTTGAAGACATAGTTATCGTTAGACATCGTTAAAGAAACTTTTAATGTTATTTTCTTGTTTTTTCCCTATGTATTAACAATTCGGATAAAAGTCTCAAGTACCGAATGTGTAATCGTTAACCAAAGCTAAAATTGAACTTTGGAAATATTATTTTGAATTTAACCTTAAGTAACTTCAAAAATACTGTAGGGTAACATACATAGGGTATAAAATATATATGTGACGTAACATGGGAATTTGATTTATGAGATTGTCGGCCCATTGAACTAATCTCACGTATAGAAACAACAAGAGGGGATTGGAAAGATTAAGCTGGTCGTTAAAAGTAAAATATGAATTTAATAATTGACCTCTGTTTACTTCTTAAATTTATTAATAAAACAATTTATGATCCCCCGTGTTTTGATCCAATAATTGAACACTTTCAAGTTTCAAAAACTCAAAAGCATCTAGATCAGTGGTTCTCATGTGCGGCCACCAGAGAATTTCGCTGCGGCCACTAACAGTTTTTTAGTAAATATTGATATTTAAAGAAAATATGTTGTTATAAATGAATTTGTTGAATTATCATTATTTTAAAATTGATTGAATAAACCTGACTTATCCAGCATGTAGTCAAGTTTAAGTAAAGGACCGTTTTAATAATAAAACTGTTCAAAAATTTTGGTCGAAGTTATACGTTGACCATGAATTAAGTCAATATAAAGAATTAACAACTTTATTAATTTTATAGATTTTACCTACAACTGTATATTGTGAAAGATTATCAGTATAATACACTTTATAAAAAATAAATATCGAAACTATTTTTGGTTCATCATATTTGGTGCGGTCACGAGACATTTCCACAGGACAGCTGATGTTTATAATGCAGCCACAGTGAAATTTCGCGTGAGAACCACTGATCCAAATTTGTTCGAATTTTTGAAAATTATAAGATTCTACATGTTTTGTCACCAACGATCTGAGTTTGCCTTTCGGCATCTTCAGGCATCCTATCTCACAGATATAAAAAGATTTTGAATACGTTGCGGGTGGTATACAATGTTGAATACCCTCGGGAACCGAAAAAAAGATGGAAAAATGGCTTAAATAAATTAATGAATTAATTTTTGAAATATTATTAATATCAATAATGGATCTCTCTACCCACATCTACCCCAAATTGATTTTAGTGTCTTATTGGTAATTATTTAAGAAATACAAATCTGCGATCACTTCTCACTGAGGCCGGCAGTCGTGCGCGAGCCACAGTTGCTATGATATCACTCAAGAACAAGTTTAAGCTGATCGCCAGAGGCGAAATTAGAAAAGCGTTTGGTGTGTAAGCGTGCTATTATTAAGTATTAATCATTCATGTTGTAACCTTAAGAAACAAATGATAAAGTAATTGAAAGGGCATTTATTGTTTATACTACAAGAGTATCGGAATGATTTGAATAATGACTATGTGACGTCAATTGTCTTATGAGTTTATATTAAAATGAACAATTAATCCAAGTGCTCTTTTTGTCACGGTGTACGCCGGAAAAGTCGTGACTTAGGTTATATATTTTGTCTTTTAAGCACTTTCAACCGTTTGAATGCCACGCAAATAAATGATTGATATGTCCAAGATGTTATATATGTTGATTGAATTGGCATTCACTTGGTAGAACTCCATTATAACACGGTGAAAAAATAGCGATGTGTTTTAGTTCTACAATTTTTTTTAAGATATAGCTGATAGCTATTTCGGCTCACGCCATCGTAAGAACATATATACGTATGTACATATATACATCTTCTCTCCTTTTTCCACTGCTATCAGCAGGAGAGAAGATCTGTTGTGTACTTTGTCTACACAGCTTTATATATTAGATAATCAAATGTTCGTTTAGGCATAGTTCTGACGATGTGGTGAGTCGAAATAGCTATCAACTATATCTTAAAAAAAAATATAGAACGAAAATAAATTGCTATTTTTTCATCGTGTTGTTATGTATATGTTTAATACGTTGTTTACGGTGTGTACAAATTTATGCGTTTCAGATTCTGTACGTTTAACTTTATATATAAAAAAAGACGCGTTAAGCTAAATAATTCTTCTTTTATATTTCCTTTGCCCTACAGCGGAGAGATGGTGTCACAAAAATATTATTGATTGTTTATTGATTTAAAACATAGTTACTCAACCGGTGGCCCTCTGAGATTTTTGGGTGGTCTATCATGGTGGATGTGATATCATTCGAAGAACAATCGAAATTTATGTTGTATTTTATGAATTTTTAAATTATATTTTTTTTGTTAATGTCTGTTTTAATATACTTAAATATTGTTATTTCAGCATACGGTGCTGCAAAATTTATTGTTTTGAATAAAAAAATCAATTATATAAATATTTATTATTTTATTCCAATCTTGATGGTCCGCAAAACATTTTTGGATTTTTTGGTGGTCCACATATGTAAATAGGTTGAGAAACTATGATTTAGAACATGGCTTTAAATTGTTGAGTAATCAATGCTGACTGTAGGACAAAAATACTCGTAAACAATGTGTTAATTATCGGTTAAAAGCAATTTTTACATATGTATTGAATGAATTGCATTATTTTATTCCAGTTTCTAATGGAAAATTGTGATATTTTGTCAAGTTGCCACAGCACACAAAAATTGTTATTTTTTTCATTTAATTATATAATTTCGTCGTAAATGATAATATGTAAATGTGGCGACCCTTAACGAGCGCGTGTGAAACGTTTGAGAGAAATAAATATTTTTACCTAATATAAGCACGATTTTGATATTTTAAAGAGATATTTTGACTCAATATAAATGAAGCTACATATATTCATCAAAATAATGTACGTATTCCATTTAAACACCGAGTGTTTTAAATTTATTGGACACATGTGTCCGTTGCGGATTGGTGTCGTAGTGATCTTTGTCAGCTTGGGATCCAAGTGGTTAAAAAATATTAAAAAAAAAAATGGTTCTTCTTCGTTATAATATATCACCCCACAGTCACATATCACCGCATCCAAACCTTCCAATATAACTCAATAAATCGATTGATATATCATATTAAGAATTCGTCAGCACTTCGACGCGAACCTGTGAGTACCGCGTCCAAAGTCATTGATGTCGGCCACAGCGTTGCACACAGCAAAAATCGTACCGCATTGTTTCAATGTCTACTTACATTGTATACAACTTTTCACAGTTCTGATAAGCGAAAACAATTTTCTTAAATTATGAAGTTAATATCATAAATATATTTTATGATTATCTGTAAATTATTTTGTCAGTTCTCAAACCTTTGATTATGTATACTTGCTAATTTTAACTCTAAATTTTGTACAAATAACCTTGTTTGTATTTTGAATATTGTTCTGAACTGATCCTGGTGGTAAAATACGTTGTAGAAATTACTAAAAATATGTTTATATTAAATTAATTAAATTAAGGACGAAAACATCTTTGTATGATTCCACATGTTTTGTTACTAACGGCACGGGTTTCGCGTTCAATCATATATGCAACAGAACTGACAATCGACATGTGGAATCGTGCAAAGATTTAACAAGTCAAATATGATATTGAAGTTCCATCAAGCATTTTCAGTTGATATCATAAAAAATATACAAGATAATTTAATATAAAAATTGGAACAATGTTTGTTCTGCTGACTTAGGGCAATTCAAAAGCAGAGTTGAAAAAGTCTAATCTTAAATTTTGTGGGTACCTTATTTCCTATAGTGTTGTCCCAATTTCTATGATATAGAAGATTCGATTGTATTGATTGAAGCTTAGTATACTTATTTTTCAGATTGGCGAGCTGGCTCTATCGGCCCGAGGATGGAGAACCGCGACGCAGAGGTGATGATGTCACACCTTGGTCGAGATTCACAAGGCTTAGACGAGGAAAGTCCAGCTATAGAGTCGGATAGCAATTATCCACTGATCGCTCCATTCACGCAAAATGAAATCGACCATTTTTGCAATGACGAAAGCGAATACTGCATCCGACCAAATTATGAGGTGGCAGATGTCGAAGACAATGCCAGTGCTGAGGAAGACTCCAGTGGATTCTTCTCCAACATGAGCCTTAACGCTTTATCTAGTAATAGGTCCGTTGAAAACGATAGACTGATGAAGATAGAATCAGGGAACACGTTGCACAATGAAACAGGAAGTTTCGCCAGCGACGCTGATATTTCCGATCTGCAAAATAGTAAGTCGTCCCTATCGACTCCTGAAAGTCCAGGAAACGATTCTGCTTTTAGTACACCATTGATTAAGTCCAACAGCGAACCATTGAATGAGTCTTACTCCTTTCGGAATATGTTCCAGTTTGATGAGACGAGCGATAGTAAAAATATTAATTTACATTCAAATACTTCTGTGAATGCCGATACAGATTGTAATCATATTGATGGAGAATTTAAAACTAATTCCGAAGAAAAAACTGATAAAATAAACCATACGAATATGTCTAGTGTAAGTTCAGGCGGAAATACGAATGAAGAAAGAGTTGACAGTGATATTGAAGATACAGCTGAAATTATTTGCGGTGTTCCAGAAGTGGTCAACAAAAAAAATGATACATGTTTAGAAGACGTTTGTGAAAGATTTAATAAATCTACGCCTATTAATGTGAAAAGTGACACGTTCAAAGCGTTGCAGTGCAATCTTATAAAATTACCAACGTTTAATATTCCCGAATCACCAATCTTTAAAGGTAGTGTTGATAATGAAAGTTGTGGAGTGTCGTCGGCAGTTTGTTGCGACTCCGTGGCACAGTGCGACCAGAGGAACAATTACATATTTGGAAACGTCATGAGAAATGTGCAAGATTTTGGTGAAGTGGATCGCAAGTTTAGTGTTAACGAGTTCGGCGATACGATCGGTATCTGCGAAGCCGTCAACGACGTGTTCACCAACGGGGTGCAGGTTTTCGAAGGCGGTAATCTCTTCGATCGCAGTTTTTCTGGATTGCGTGATTCCAGTCCTGACTGTTTGCAGTGTAACGGAGAAAATTTCATGTCTCTTAATACACATTTAATGAACATTTTAACCGATCTAGATGACGTATTAGAACGGTCGCTAATGGAAGATTCCGTCGGAGATGATTCAGGGAATTGTTTGGATGCTAAGAATTTTAATCTTGAAGGTATTACTGAAGACGATGATGAATTTTATCATGATAATTTTATAGTTAAAAATAATGGAAATGTAAATGAAGATGTGGGTAAAAGTCCTATGTCGTATTTCTCACTAACGTTGAATAATAGAGAAACGACTCCGTCTCCAATTTTGGAAGATGAATTGTGTACATTGAGTGATATTAAGTTAGAAATTATCGAGCCAATTGTTGATACAGGTTTAATAAATGAAGTTAAGGATGAATCTGGAAGTTTTTCGACTGATTTAGTACGTTATGATTCCGATGGAGAATTGAGTTGCAGAGTTCCACAAGCGAGCTACGATGGTGAAGAAAATGAGGATTGTTATACTCAGAGTGAACAATTTGACGCCGACCTCGGTTCGACTGATAAAGATATTGTTGCACATAGTAATGTTCTACATGCGTCGCTGGAAAACGAATTAGATCCGTCAGCTGCGGAAAATCGCGAAATCGGTTATCTCGGTGACACTCTAGTGCAAAACATTACACGCGAAAAGGACTCGGAAGGCCTTGTGAAATTATTAGAGCCTACGTCGCTATCGCACGATACAATTCATCGCGTTGTTGACGTCGGCGATATAGCCACGCTCGATTGCGAACGTAACATTGCTAATCGAGATAAGGCGACTGTAATTTCCGAAGAGGTGCATTTGGAAGGTGACATTCAGAGGGGTAAGTCGCCGAGATTATTAGATAAAATTCTTCCTAGTAAACGTGCAGATAATACGGTTGAACGGAATTCTGTTGATGTCGGGTCGATTGAGTCGAAAGAAAAAAGTGAGTGCGCCGTTCGGCAGAATAAAGGAAGTGTCGCATCGAGGCGTTTGCCTGCCGATGGCAGGGCACAAGAAGAGAGTATCGTGAAATTTGACACAATGCCACAATTTGTGCTGCCCGATATGATTCATTTGCAGTGCGCCGGTGGCGGTTCCGCGGGAGGCCGCCGCGTCACGGCGGAGCGAGAGGCTGAGGAACGCGGCGGCCGCGAAGGCACAAGCACCGTTCGGGCGGAGAGTAGCTCGTCGCAGGTGAGGCGTTCCAGTCAGACGGAACCCTCCTCAGTCGGCAGGCTTCGACCGAACGAAGCGGTAATGCGAGAACGCCGCGATTCAATGCGGCTGGCCAGGCCCCTCGACTTGCCCACGGCGCCCCCCCACTCCCGGTCGACGTCCCCTGATCTCACGCTCCCCGTGTTACTGTTCATGGAGACGCACCATTCCCCGGACTATTCTCCCGCAAGGCATATGCCCATCACAGATTCGGCGCCGAGAGTGTACGGCAGACGAGGTCAGACGGAAGCCCGTTTGTCCGTCAACAATAATAGTGATGCTGCTCCCAATGTGGTCGTAGCCGGTGTAGAGCGTAGGGATTCTAGGCGAACGTGGAGGTCTTCTGGTGCCAATCGCACCAGGAGCAGTTCTACTTCGTCCAGCAGGGTTGCCAGGAGTGTGTCTAGTGATTCTAGCAGTTTATCCAGCAACGAGACCTCGGCGGTTGGTACTCCTCGACGGTCGGCTACGTGTACTGATTCAAGGTAAGCTTTTTCAGTCAATATTTAAAACAAAGCGATTTGAAGTTAAATAATTTGTTCGTATGCTTAAACTTAACCCTTTACATACCGTGACGTCCTTACTCCGTATTGCGTCATTTACTACATATCGCCATTCTCAGGTTTTATACACTTAACCATCATTTCTTCAAATATTGATAAAACACACGGTGAAAAGTAGCAATGTATTTTAGTTCTACATTTTTCTTATAAGATATAAATACGATACGATCGATAGTTCTGACGATGGGTGAGCCGAAATAGCTATCAACTATATCTTATAAAAAAAAATGTACAACTAAAATACATTGCTATTTTTTCACCGTGTTGTAATGGAGTTCTACCAAGTAAATGCCGAATCAATCAATAAATTGATGAAACACACTTCAATCAATGTTTTATGACAATTACCTTAGTTGGAAACAATTTGACAGCAATGTGATATTGGTTGTAAAAAAACATTTCGACCAGTGCTCGTTTTTAGAATCGTCGACTGTAAAGAAACACGTGTTGACAGGTCAACATAATGAAGGGACGAATTAGAATTTTTGTTCGTAATATAATAAATTATTTTATTTGAATTTTCAAAAAAAAAAAAAACATTTGATATAATGAGTAATATTCTTCTCAGATCAACATACAACAAATTAAAAATGTTTAAATGTTATTGAGTAATAGCTCACTGGTCAAATGGTTAAGTCCGCACGTATTTTCAAATATAAAATATATGTATGCTTATATTTTGGAGTCGCTTTTTTTACCATTTGTAAAAAAATATATATATAAAAATTCAGCAATGTTTCATTAACAGTAATGAATGACAGTTACCTGAAGTCGCCACTTTTTCATAAAAATACAGTAAAATTATCAAGATCATAAACAAACTCAATTTTTTTAAACCGTAAAGTTATGTCACAACAGCTTATTCGTGTTATTAAAAGCAATAAAATACTGAAATACACGTTTAATATTCAGCTGGAATAACATTTTCATAACGTCACTTTTCGCGTCTTAAATTATATATCGACTTTTTACGTGTTTTACAAAATAAACATACAGCGTTGAGAATTTAGGTGAACGCGGTGGAATTTTTGTATGAACGTAATCGAATAATATTTCTGTATTTATTATGTACATAAAAGTTTGATTGTTTATGTTACATGCGCTGGAAACACAACGCCGATTTCGCCAGTGTTTTTAACACACGGTCAAATATTTAGATCATAACTATATTTTAGCAATTCGATTTTGTGCGCTAAAATTCCTTGACTTGAGTTTTATAATTTGGTCGTCTGTAAAACTGCGAATAAAAATCATTCTCTCGGAAGTTTCTCAAATGTCAATTTAACGTTGAAAAGATGCATATTGTAAATAATAAAAGCACAGTTTTTTTGTTGTTATTTCCTACAATATATTTTATGATCAGGACCGGTTTCGCTCCACGCGAGCGTTATCAACTTACAAGCAAGTCTGTTTTTACAAAATTTTGAGTTAAAGGTGGCAGGTATACAAAACCCATGGGTTCAAGAATTAAGAAAAATATTGTGGAAATAAGAACTAAAAAATGTGTTTTTGTTATTTAAAATATCAAGCCTTTCCACTAAGGTGTGACATTTACCACCTCGAAAGTGACATAGTTATTTTATTTGCCGTTTTAAACTTTAGGGATGAAAATATTCACACAATAAAGTGGCACAGACGAGCGACTCCGATTAATTTTTCGATTAGACGATTTTGAAGAATATCTCAATGAACAATTTGCCGGATTGGTTGATCATTAATTTCATGCACATAAATAGGAAAGGCAGGAAAAAATAAACTTTTTTTAGTCAGAATCGTGTTGTTGGTCAATGGCGGAGTCGTGGTTTTTTTAACGACTACACAGCCCTAATTAAAACGAAATAATACTGCAATAAATTCTTTGCCATTTGATATAAATATATTCTTTTAAGTTGTAACGAAATACCGCTCATTTCGCATCTTAAATCAACTTTCGATGCGCATTCGAGTGGGCAATCAACCGTACAATGGACGATATCAAACAATTTGATACTCCAACAAATATTATTTTTTTTACATGAAATCAATACGTTTTTTAAATTCATTACTTTATATTTTCACAAGTGTTTTTTTTAACCTATTATTAATAGTGTTTCCAATGTGTTGTGTGTGAGAAAATATTCAAACTATATATATCTGCAAGTGTAAATTTAAACAGAAAATCGAGTTGATTGAATTTTGCGATATCTATAAAAATGTTTTTTTGTTGTTGTATGAATCGCTTAAAGTTAAACTCTTCGTTCATCTCAATTTTGTCTTAACGTTTTTCAGTGGGTTTTCAAATGAAATACTGGTTATGTTATATTACTAAAAATTGACTACCATAATATAATATATAAAACTCGATAAGTTTTAAAATGATAATGTTAAATATAAAGGCACATTTACAGTATTGCTATTACATTGAAAAGAGAAAAAAAACCGAGATTCTATTACTGTATGTACATATTTAAAACCAGTTAGAATACACGTTTCCTGTGTAGGTATGTTACTTGTTAGTTTTTTAAATATCTAGGTCTCGTAATGCGATTAAATAATACGCCAGAATAAACCCGTTAAGAAGATGTAACCATTTAATTACCGTGTATATATAATTTTGTTCTTTTAGACAGGGATACAACCTGAGAATCAATGGGAATAGATTTACATACTGGATACTTGAACAAAAAAAAATCGTTCAAATCTTTATACGGTATATAGGATTCAGGAAAGTGCGTCCAAGTTGTCTTTACGCTAAGATCGATCTGATAGCTTTATGCTACACTTTTCCTGTTTTATCTAACCGAGTTTTTTAATATCGTGTATTAGATTACCAAATTATTCATTGCTGTATATATTTCCGTACAAAAAAAGATTATGGACTTTTGCTCGTTATGCTTTTTTTATATTTCGTTTTTTTTTTTTGCTATTTGGACTTGTTGACGTCCAAGTCTGACTAGTATTTATAGGTTTGTCTGAATTATTGGTTACTTCAATCATTCACAGCGTGTTTTTAGTATTTTTTGACGATTTTAATGAATCGCAATAAAAATAGTATTCGTTATTGTTTAACTGCTTCGGTGACACGGGTGGCTGTGACGTATATACGGTGCTAATGTCAAAAGGCCATACATATTTTAAAATATTTATAAAAAAGTCGATATTTTCTTTTTAAAAATATGTAGCGATGTCATATAAATATTTAATAGAACAATGGTATTTATAGTATTATTGAACCTTATTGATTAATCCTTTAGCTGTCAGAAAAAAGTCTGTATCCAGCACGCTAGCAATAATTTGTAACAAAAAAAGTGAATTTCTTTTAGTTTTGTTTTTATTTTCATATACAGAAAAAAATAATAAACTCACAAATTGTTACTTCATAAAAAGCAGCTTTTCTTGAAAAATTTTGAAGAAAATTGATTTTGGTAACCCTGAAACAATTGATATCTGTCAAGTGACAGCTCGAACACTCGAAAAAATCGCGAAAAATCGACGTAGAAATCCTTTACAATTATGGCAAAATGTGTCCTGTCAAAGAATCATTTAGATATAAGGAATATTTTTGGAGGAAAATACGTTTAATGATATTGACGAGATATCTCGTCTCAGGCAACCATCCGGTTAAAGACAAAAAATATACACCGATTTTAAACGAAGCAACTTTAAAAATACAGTCTATGATTTTAAGCATATTAATAATTAAATGGATGAATTCAAAAAACTATATTAAAAAAAGCATTAAAAAAAACACGGTATGATAATGTCATTCGGCTGATTATTTTGCGGCACTCAAACGGTTTATAATAATTGACTTCGTACACATCGATAGTAATAACGGATTTTTTTATATTTAAACTGTTCGAAAACGAGAGATTATCGCAGAACGCTGTTCCCATCTCTTGAACAATCGATTCACCGTTTCGATGTTTTATTGTGTCATATGATGTATTCAAATTAAACCGTTATAAATCGGTGAAACAATCACATCGCATTGAAAACTTTATTAAGTGTGTAAAAAAATGTGATTTTTTTTAAAATAATGGCAACAATTGTACTTGTAATATCTAAAAAGTAAACAATTATCAATAATATGAGCGCCAATGGCCTAAAACCTACAGACATATTCGAAATGCTTCGATAATAATATTAAATGCAATATTTGACAGTTGCCTTTTTTATCGCTATATATTCTATTTAAATATCAAAGAGAATCTTTCATTATAGCTTTCTTCAAAACGAGAAATTAATTGAAGGTGAGAACGTTTTGAATTTTTTTCTCGTTTTAAAGCACACAAACCTTCAATATAAAGCTGGCTATCGGTATTAAGGTCTGCATGCGTATTAAATTTATTAAATTTGAATTGTTACAACTTTATACGATTCCATATGTCTTATCGCATCCGTGCAATGGAATACCTGAAGATGCCGAAGGGCGAAACCCGGGTCGTTTGTGATAAGACATATGGAATCGTACAAAGTTGTAACAATTCAAATTTAATATTGAAGTTCCATCAAGCACCTTCAGTCGATATCATAAATTATTAAGTTTATTATAAGCAGGGCGAAAAGTGTTAAAAACGAAATATTATATAAACTGTGATCCAAAGATTGACAGTTATGTGTTAATCTTAATAAATTGGATGTTACCAGTCGACGTTGCTTCCCACATATTAGTAACGAATGCACAACACATATTATATTTTAATATGAACTTTTGTTTGTAATAATATTAAATTTTATTTTATTTACAAGAATTTTCCTCCCATATTTTTTTAAAATTACAAACACTCACTAAAAATTAGTAGCCGGTTGTAAGTCTAGTTGATTTCATATATAAATTAACACATTAAAACCGGTGAACGCGGATTCACGTCATTCGATATAGTTAACGTTAACTGCTCATAATTCTATTTTTAATTTTATTTTTAGGCACTTATTGCTCGCACGACATCATGTTATAATAATTCACCTATTTATTTAGGGCTGGCAATCCCAACAATTATTAAGTAAAGCCATTTTAGTAATGTGATATTTTGTGGCTTATCCCAAACACTGAATGATAAAAAAACAAAACAAAGTGGTATAGAAAACAATCGAACACCCAAGCTGTAGTGTCTGCCGATACGTAAATATCTTGGTTTTATAAGAATATTTAAATCTTAAAGTGATTGTTTTAATAATAAACAGAAATTATAAAAGATTGGCGATAAAACTCGAAGTAATAATAAAAAAAAATTATATCATTTTTATCATGATAGATAAATAATTTTACCAATTAGCAACAAATATTTCCCAATAGATATGTATACGTTATGATAATTTTTGTAAGGCTTTGAAATTTTATCAATTTAAAATTTATTCGTACTTTGGGCACATTTATTCCGTCGCGAATGTGCTTAAACCAGGGATTTCCAGCCTTTTTTGTATTCTAGAGCGCATTCTAAAATATCTATTTGTCTATGTCTATTTTTTCTAAGGGTATTTATAATGGGTTATGAGTAATAAATAAAGAAAGGTGATAGTTTTTTTATTGTCACGTCCCATATTTAATTTTTTTATATTCATAATTTATTAATAAATAACCAACAAAAATGCTTTTAATTAGTGTAGTGTAAAAAATCTGTCACGGTCAAATAGTGGCAGGCACACACGAATCGTTCCGCGGACACGGGGTTGCGAATCCCTGGTATAAACAATAATTACGTCGTTAAGCACGGAATAACTTTATAATACCATTTCGTTCAATCATATAAGCTCGTGTAAAATCTACTTTAATACATTAAAAAAATAGTATTCGTCTGAATTCACTCTCGTCCACTGAAATATGTCGATTTCCGAAACAGTTTTGTTGAACATTATTTATGCTCTTACATTGGCAGTCTGGTTCTACACTTTGGAAGAAAAAAAACAATTTATCTATTCGAATGTATTTTACCTTTTGAATAGTATAACAATGACGTATGTCAATTTAATCTCTCAACTTTAATACATGCTCTCATTAATTAATATAAAAAAACTCACATACTATTTTATTTTACACTCAGACGCTTCCACACGCGACTGGACATTTTGTGTGCTTTAAAACGAGTAAAAGTGTGTGTAACGTTGTCACGTTAAATCGAGTTCTCGTTTTAAAGCATAAACACTACCAAATCACGCGTGAAAGTGCTTGAGTATAAAGTCAAGAAAAGTAAAGAGCAACGTTATTTACCTTACGGTTGTTTTATGCTGTCGCATAAGTACTGTCAATCGACGTTTGAGTTGTAAACAGATAAGATGTATATTGTAGGTCTTTTGAAATAGATTTTATGATGCTGGCTCAGTAACATAATCCATTTTTCTCGTCTTCTGCTTCCCATTGGATGCACAATAATGCCAAGGATGTACTTAAATACGTGTAATCTCGTTACAATAGCTAATTGTTTTTTTAATGATTGTTTAAGATGCTACTTACGGGAGGCCGATTTATAATTTCAATTTAAACATCTATCGCAGTGGTCAGCAACATTTTGAAAAACTGTGTAAAAAATCAATTTTTGGAAATTTCAATTGCGAAGTTGCTAAAAGTTTAATGTTTTTTTTAAACTAATTTATTTTGAATTATTAAAACTTTGTACGGTTCCACATGTTTTGTCACTAACGATCCGGGTTTCGTCTCTCGGCATCTTCAGGCATTCTATCACACGGATGCAACAGAACCGAAACCCACGTCGTTAGTGACAAAACATGTGGAATCGTACAGAGTTATAACAATTAAAATTTGACATTGAAATTCCACCAAGCACTCTTAGTCAATATCATAAATTAATTTTGACTGAATTATACTTATATCAATATAATACAGAACTAAATAAAATTTAAATTTATGTGATAAAAATCATTATGTATTTTTCATTTTCAGATATTTTTGATAAATAAATAATTCATATAAAATATTTTATTTCTTTGGCCGCTGACTTAAAATATTGTAATTAATGAAATGAAATGTTGTAAATTTTATCACACTACTAGGATAACTCTTAAAAAAATTTCAACTATATCAGAAAGCTGCATTTGATTTCATTCAATATTTTCACAGTTACAAAACTTAAGAAAAATGCCAATTGTTCAAGATTTGGCTGGTCACAGGGGTTGGTTTTTCCAGATTATGGCCAGGACTGATGGTGTTAAAAATGTACTTACTTGGTTAGCTGTAATGGTAATGCAAACCACACTTAAAAGCTTATTCATCACGTATGTTAAATAACATTTTCCGTATACCTGTGCAAACCTAAAGTATTTTATACTGTTATAATGAAATACGTTTGACGTGAATTCGACGTGTTCATCACTCTTATCAATGTAGCAGTAAGTTGACTGTGCTATGACATATTTTTTGTTTGTTTCGACAACAGCGATTCTCAACTATATTTTACTGCAGAACCCATAAATTATATTCTACCTATAGTGCAATGCTGTGAATAAATGTAGCTATATAACACTGTGTACGTTTGTAGGAAACGTATATTAACATTCTCTTCCCATTTTTTTTGGCGCCATCGATTCACACATTAACAAGTTTGTCTCAAGAGTTTTTATTTTAAACTTACGACTGCTAACGTCTCAATTGTTAAGTCAAACGATTGCACTGTTTTGATGGTCTAAATTTTAGAGGAGAAATATTGTTTATTTTTCACCATGTTATGATGGGTTCTACCAAGTCAATGCCAATTCAATCAAGAAATATTGGTGTTTGAGATTATTTGTATATTAAAACAGTAGAACGCCATTGATACATTTTCTCCATTCTTTGTTTTCATGGTTGTTTCTTTCGTTTTAAATGTAAAATTATCGATTTCTTCAATCCATCGTCTTAGTATTTTGTTCTCACTATAAATATTATCGCTTTTGACCGTTTTTGACTGACAGCTTACATTTCGATTTGCGAGACAGCTGTTTGTAGTGTGATGATACTCAAACATATGAAATTAAAACTTTGACTTATTTAATTTTTACGTTAACACATTGCCTGATTTGATCTGATAATCTCCATAAGATTGTTGGACACAATATTATGAAAATCATTTTAGAAGAACTTGGTGTTGATGTCTAACACAGATCAGCAAGAGAATGCGTTAAACGCGAAACTGATAAAACCAGGGCTTTTGAAAGTTTTCGATTAGACGATTTTGAAAAATATCTCAATGAACAATTTGTCGAATTGGTTGGTTGATCTTTAATATAATGCACATACGTATAGAGGCAGGGAAAAAATCTGACAAAATTAAACTTTTTGTTAATCGAAGTCGTGTTTTTTGAACTTCTTCTCAACTCTTGATAAAACTCCTTCGCGTAACCTCACTTGACAAATGCTGTTCCAATAGTAACGCTTCTCACAGTTTATTTGTTTGACATACATTCAATTCGAGCTCAGTCAAGGAGCATCTCGCGAAGATTACCTGTCAGTGAAAATAACATAACAATGAGGATTGTTCTGTTATGCTTATTTTGTTCGTAATTTTAAGTATTGTTTGTTGATAATTATATTAGTGTTCATTGTTGCCGTAGATTTATAAAAATAGTAAATTTTATTTCACTACGTAATGTTTACTCCGAGCTGTGAATGCGGGAAAATCGTGATTTATTTATACGTATTTAGGGAACGTCAGGTATGATAGCGGTTGCCTTGGCCCGGTGGCGGCATAGAATTTCGAACCGTAGTTCGGCGTTTGAAAATCGTCTTTACAACTTGTAAACTATGTATGTATGAGAAAAAATTTGAGTAACACAATGTTAACACATAGATTACGGGAGTTTTTGTCCTACAGATTGTTAATTACTCAACGATTTTTGGCTATGTTCTAAATCAGTGTACAATCGATAATATTTTTGTTTTTTAACGACACCATCCCTCAGCAACAGGGCGAAGGAAATATAAAAGAATACTTATGAATCTTAACACGCCATTTTATATATTAAGTTAAACGTACAAAATTTTATAAATCGAATCAATGGTGGTTTCGCTCACTGCGAGCATTATCAACTTATAATATACAAAAGTACAACAAATCTGTTTGTATAACTTATGATATCGGCTTTAAATATTGATTTTTAATTGTTTAAAATTCCACACGTTTTTAAATATTTTTAATGACACTCTTACAAAATATAGCTATTTCGGCTTACACCCTCATCAAAATTATATTTATACGTACATTTACTTATCTATATAAAGCTGTGTAGAAAAGGTACATAATACATCTTCTCTTCCATTTTAACATCATATTTTTATATTTTTACCACATTTAAGAATTTATTATCAGAATATGAAACTAGTATGTTAGAACGAAGAATTTTGAACAAATTTGTTTCGATTTAAATCGTTCGTTGAAAAGATTGATAATAACTTGACTCTTAAGTCCACGGTTATGTTATAGTATATTGCACCGGAAGATAGATGCTAGTTTGGATCGTGGTCCAGTGTGCAGTGTAATGTTAGGTCGGTAATTATTATCGCTCGTTAGGTTCGTATCCCACCTGTCGCTGACGACTCGATCCACTTTGCAGGCCTTGTCGGCCTAACTGTAATGTAACCCGCTTAACGGCGGCGTGGGTATAGGCTCAGTGCCTTGCGATGACGAATTGTAAATAGGCAGGGCGACTGCAACATCGGACGAATATAACTATAAATTGGGATGTTTATTTTTTATAAAAAAAAAATTCAAGTTGTTAAATGTCACTTCTTGGTGGAAAGGCAATATTATTAAATAGTAAAACACTGTGCTTATTGCCATCATCAGCTGACGAAATTGATTTTATTATGGAAAATTCCCAAATATTATTTTTTATAACACGTTGGAAAAATAGCAATGCATTTTAGTTCTACAAAATTTTTATAACATGTAGTTGATAGCTATTTCGGCTCATGCTATCGTCAGAACTATTGCCTTTCCGCTAAGGAGTAACAATTAGCGCGTTGAAAGTGACCAATCATTTCATTTAAATATTTGCACTATTTCATAGTTGACATCTTAAGATCAAATTTGAATTGTTACAACTTTGTACGATTCCACATGTTTTGTCAGTAACGACACGGGATTCGCCTTTTCGCATATACGGGCGCTCTATCACACGGATGCAACAGAACTGACGGTCAGTTCTGTTGCGTCCGTGTGATAGAATGCCTGAAGATGCCGAAAGGCAAAACCTGGGTCCTTAGTGACAAAACATGTGGAATCGTACGAATCTGTAACAATTCAAATTAAGTATTGAAATTACATCAAGCACCTTCAGTCGATATCATAAATTAAATCTCGAGATCAGTTGATAATGTTCGCGATGAGCGAAACAGGTTATGAACATAATAATATATAGTTGTATTAATTTATTTCCGTAATTAAAAAAAAAATTGACAGTGTTATTCATTAAACAAATATTTTTTTTAAATATTACGTTATGAATAACGTCATTTGTCGACCATTTAATATCGAATCATAACATGCCAACGTTTTTCAAATTAAGAACATCCACGCAGTGTTGTCATTATGGAAAATCATCTTCACGAAGAAATACATGGGTGGTAAGCGTAACGATAATATAATAAATATTTACCCGATAAGGAAAAACTAGTTTCGATTGGCTAGGAAATATTTTTTTCCGTATCCAGAATATTATACAATTTATTACTTAAATTATATATAAATAATCCATATGATGGCATGATATAACGGGTTTGCAAATTAAATAATTTGTCCATCAGACTTGCCAACCAAAGCGTTGGTAAAAGATGCAACGTTTTCCTGTTCAAACAGGAAATATTTTATTTCACAATTTTGACATTTCTTATTAAAGCGCCGGATAGTCATCAAAATTATTTATTGTGTTATTTTATGGAGATTCGACAGTTTTTTTGAATTTATTTTTTCTTAGTTTATTTTTATAATAATGTAGGACGAGTGTTGCCTACGTTTATTTTTACCAATTCAAACGCATTTTATTTTTAAACATACATATCGGATTTATTTAAATATTATATTAACAGAAGGTGAAATAGGGCTCTACAAATAATCATGATATTTACTTGGAAGCTATTTCGGGAACACATCATCGTCAGAAATATGAAAGCTTTCCCTTATTTTGATGGTATTTTATCAAGTCAATTCAAATTCTCTGTATAAAAATGCTTTCAAAATATTCGTCTTTTATGAATCTTTTACCTATCGCTTACTTTCATTCAGTAACTCTTTGCCACTGTTAGATAAAACAGTGCTCTGCAACCTTTTGTCACCAACGGTACCCTTAAGAAGTCGTCAGAATCATGCGGCACACCATGTGCAAAAATGTGTGAATTACTGAAATATTTTTATTTAATGTCACTAATTGTCTAACCATTTTTCTTTATTTAACGTGTATATTAAAAAAAAACATGTTTATTATCACCAATTCAACCCTTTTACTACTTAAAATATTCACATCGTATTATATATATAAAATTATGACAAAATACTCGAGAACATATTACAGCATTGTGGCGTATATACATACATTTATATATAGAAATAACTATTGTTTAGATGCTTTCTGGGCAGATAATTCGACACTTTTCAAGTAAAAATAATTTTGTTACTGCATCGGAAAAAGTTCCTAAAAGATTTTTTACAAATAACATAGATATAAGGAAGTGAATTAATTAAAATCACTTTAATGCATTGTACCACGGCACACTGGTTGCGAAGCAATGAGATAAAGGATGTATGTAACCTATGGTTATACGACAGTGGCTACCATGTGCGGCCACCAACAGTTTTATAGTAAATATAGATAATTAAAAATGTGTTTTTACAAATGAATTTTTAAAATTTATTTAATGAACCTGACTTATCCAGCATTTAGTCGAGTTTAAGTAAAGTACCATTTTAATAATAAAACTGTTCAAAAATTTTTGTCGAAGTTATACGTTGACCATGAATCAAGTCAATATAAAAAATTAACAACATTTGCTTTATTAATTTTATCGATTTTACCTACAACTGTATATCTTGAAAGATAATGATATTGCACTATATAAAAAGTAAATATCGAAACTATTTTTATCACATTTGGTGCGGCCACGAGACATTTCCACAGGACAGCTGATGTTTATGGTATGGTATGATGTATATTAACAGTGGTTGTTATACGAGATTGTAGTACCGGCTATCAACATTCACCCAGTCTCGGTCTGCGTATGCATTGTGCGAACGGCAAGACTATGGTCATGCCGTTCGTCAAATATAAACCAAAACAAATATTTGATATTTTTAAACGAATCAGTTATCAGAATTCATTTAGAGTTTCGATGTAATATTTATTATATTCAACATTTTAATTTTCTTGCGTGATCAATATGTATACAGTAGGCCACTGGCTCGTGTTGCCATGCGAAACACGATTAGGGTGGCGTTGGGTTTTCAAGGAATTTCACTTGAATATTTATTTATTTATTTTTAAAGGTAGCAAATCTCACTTTGTACATTGACATTGTTCCATAAGTAAAAAAATGTTGATTATTTTGAATTATATCATGTGTTTCGATGTCGTAACCTAGTAGTAAAATTATTTTGCTTGTTTCTCTCGGTTGCGTGAACAATTGCACGTATTTCTGAACAGACACCTAACTCATTCCCTGCTGAGCCGTTTAAAGGATAATCCAACACTTAGACTTAAAAAAATTATCGAGTAATATTGGTTTGAAACAATCTTATTGATACAATATAAATTTAAGCTCAGCGCCTAAGTATTTACATCTTTGTAATAAAGGTCGCAAGATGAATGCTTTAGAACAGCTGGAAATCAATAGATATCAATTATCATAAAAAAATCTTAACGAAGAAACTAATATATGTCTGTCGCCGCTCCTCAAGCCATTGCAAAGGGCTGATACGTTTCCGTAATAAATCATCCCCGTCCAATAAACCATTTCCGTTTTGTTTTTGTTTAGACGATTTGTAAAAATCAACGAACAATTAGCTAGATTGATTGCTTTAATGTAATGCACATATTTATATATAGGAAAGGTAGGAAAATTTTGACAAAATTAAACTTTTTTATTAGGAGTCGTGTTTTTTTAACGACTCCACTGTCCTGGTGTGATTAACCATTTTAATGGAAGACAGTTGTGAGGAAAATACTGCGGTCAAGGATTTGTATAATATATACTGTAAATAGTACAAAGATGAAAATCTTTATAACATCGATTTATTACTTTTTATGTGTTAACTGTCACTTCTTGGTGGAGAGGTATTGTATTCAAATTATAAGACGTACTGCTAATTACTGTTTCCATATTTTTTTATATTATTAAGGTCCAAATCAGCATCGCTCATCGCAATCGGATGATAATACTATAAATATGCGGAAATAGTACTAAACATTGTGTTTTATAACACGGTGAAAAAAATAGCAATGTATTTCAGTTAGATAGCTATTTCGGCTCACGCCATCGTCAGAACTATACATAAACGAACATTTGCTTATCTATATAAAGCTGTGTAGAAAAGGTACACAATACATCTTTTCTCCTGTTTTAACGATCTAGCTTGTTTCTTGCTCGCAATAAAACTAAAAATTGTAAATGAAACTAAAAAGGCGGCTGTATCAATAAGTTTACCATATGGCACGGAAATGGTCCATTACAGAAACAAAACGGCCCCCCGTAGCGGGTTAAGCAATGGTGATCGACATATATTTGTTTGTTCGTTAAGAATCCTTTGTGATAGTTGATATCTATTGATTTTCAGCTGTTCTAAAGCCGTCATCTTGCGACCTTTATAACAAAGATGCGAACACTTTATTAATATTTAATTATATATTAAAATTTATATTATACAATTCCTTTATAACGTGATTAGCGAATCGTGAATCCGTTTTTTTATTGTTGAAGGATCTTACATGTTCCTTAGCTCGAGTGGATATACTTCTACCTGTCTGTTGATTAGTAAGTAAATATTGAATCGTAAAAGAACGTAATTGTAAGTGTTTGCCTTTACATGACAGACATACAAAATTTTGTATCAAGTTTGTCACTACATGTTGGCTGTAACAATCTTAAAAATCTTATATTTTTTTCATATACAATATATCGATTACAATTTAGAACGCAGCTTACTGATATTATGTTATTCTTTGAATCCATTCTTTTTTAAGCGCACTACACACTTCTAAATTCAAAAAAAAATAATCGAAAATTCCACCAATGAAAAGCTGTCACATTTTTTTGTACAATGGTACTTATTTTTTTGCGGCTAGATAGTAAGTGCCAAAGATGAAATTATTGTTTGCAAAATAATGCCCACCGCGGTAGTCTATGACTCATCCGAAAGAGTAATTTTTTTTGGATACTCCCAAAACGCGCTGTCATTTGACTGACTTAATACCAGTCAATCTCAAATATTTTTGTTAGTTGACCCTTTTGTGAATTGTAATGAATAATTTCTCGACATAATTTACCAAATACCGTAAAACATAGTGGGCATGCGCGATACGTTTATTGATGATATCATATTTCATTTCCTGCGGGGAAGAGTTGAAAATTAAATGAATATGCTATTTTCCAACACCAATTGTAATGGCCTTGGTGCTTAGACTCGAGATAAGCTTTTTTTTGTACATAATAAGTCAACGTATTGATCCATATAATTGAATACGGGTTACAACATCGAATGAAGGTTGTCTACGGTCTTACAATATTTAAATTATGTTCATTAAAAGAATATTCGATACCGGCAATGGACGTGTATTTACCGATAGAAATATAGTTCAAGGTTTAGGGAATTAAAAAATAAATACCACATGAATTGGTATTTTTTCAATAACTTTTCTCGCCTTGCGACTCGTTCGCTTAAGAAACGAGTATTTGTGAGCTAATCGCTCTTGTTATGCAAGTCTTGGATGGGTGGGGGGAAGTATAGTAAAATAAAAGAGTTTATACTATTAGAAAATAATTGATACGGGAACCACCGTGTGAGAAACTATTTTGAGTGAATCCAGTTGAGATTATCACCTCAACAAGTCGAGATACAGCCCGAGGCTTCGTTTCGAACACGTAAAGTTTTTTTCAAGCTTATTTGATTGTACTTTTATCTCAAAATTTTCGTTGGTATTGGCCAAATATAGATGGGTGTAAATAACGACCGTGTAGATTTTGAATGGCGTAAATAACATAAAACATAAAATTACCAAAATGATTATTATTAATATAAATCGTTTCGCAGTCCTAAAGAGGTTTTTTTGTAAAACAATTCAATTGGCTTATGGAAATGACAGATAATAAGAGACATATATGTATATATTATATATTCTTTTATGATATCGACTTGATGAAATTTCAATATCAAATTTGAATTGTTGAAATTGTACGATTCCACATGTTTTGTCATTAACGACCCGGTTCCACAGGCTCGATAAAATACCTGAAGATACCGAAAGGCAAAACCCGGATCATTACAGACAAAACATGTGAAATTGTACAATGTTTCAAAAATTCAAATTTGCATGTATACATATTGTATTTATAGTTACTGCAATGTTTCATTGACATTAATCAGTTTTATTTTAAGGTGTTAACTGTCACTTGTTGATGGAAAGGCATGATATTTTGAATAAAAGCAGTACATTTTTACTGCTATTTCTACAATATATGTATTTATGATCAGGACCAGTTTAAATAAGTGATGTAAATTGTTGAAAATGAAAATGTTTAGGATATTTCGTAAAATTTTGTTTGTCACTTTTAAGGTATTAACGGTCATTTCAAATAATTTACTAATTTACTCACCTAACTGATTTTCAATCAATTCAGGTCCAAACATCAGTTATCCGCGTCATTTCAGGATACATTTTCTACGCGAGTTTGTAATAACTAGTTTAAGTCAAAAACCTAAAATTCAAAAAGAATTTGCATTTTTTAAAAAAGAAATCATCTAAATATTGGTGTTGCCACTATTATAAAAGTAAATCGAATAAAGTATTCCCATTGTAGAGTAACGGCGGATATTTAAACCGGATACGACAAAATGACCACGTCATTAAATCTACTAGTCACGGCATGAATGAATGAATGCATAATGGTGCTTTTTCACACTTTCTTTGCCTGTTTATCTTCCATTATGATTGGATATTTTTTCCGTTTCCGCGTGTCCTGCAAACCTACTACTGCGTACAATAGATGCCATTGTTGTTCCGTTTAATCTGTCGCCGTAATAATCGTCTTGTCGACGCGTTTTCTCTACGTTTTAATTTTACCTCATTCACAAACCTGTGTGTTTTTTATTTTTCGAAGGTTTTTGACGATTTTGCCGAAACCGTTATCTTGGTAACGATGTGACTTCTTTGAAAACGTTTTAACAAAATTAAATTCAACTCTATAATTTATGATATCGACTGTAGGTGTTTGATGGAATTTCAAAATCAAATTTGAACAACACGGTGAAAAGATAGCAATGTATTTTAATTCTACAAAATTTTAAAAGTTAAAGTTGATTACTGTTATTCTATATATATATATATACTGTTATACTAAACAGAACTATAGTTCCGACGATGGCAAGCCGAAATAGGTATCATCATATCAATATCTTTAAAAAATTTGTAGAACTAAAATACATTGCTATTTTTTCACCGTGTTTTAATGGAGTTCTACCAAGTTAATGCCAATTCAATCAATCAAATTTGAATTGTTGAAACTTTGTTGTACTACACTACATGTTTTGTCACTATCATTTATTCTATCACACGGATGCAACAGAACTGACGAATCGTCCATGCATCTTTGCCTGAAGATGCCGAAAGGCGAAACCCGGATGGTTAGTCACAAAACATATGGTATCGTACAAGGTTTCAACAATTCAATTTTAAATATTATAAATATCCATTCAAAATTATCAAGTTTTTTATCATAAGATATTTAACGATGATTTATTGCTAGTAAATAAGTCGCCCAACGTCTCTTTCTTGAGAGGCTATGAAGTTTGCCGGACAGTGACGTACGAAGCATTGTAAAAATTAGGGGTCCTGTCTTTTAAATACCATAAAACGTCCCAAATTTAATTTAGAACAAGTACTGAATTTTTATGTATTCTAATATAGAGTCTTAAGATTCAGGGGGATTAAAAGCGCGATTCGTGTGCTTATGGAGGAATCTACCTCTGGAAGTATGAGATAGTAAATAATCTGGAGTAGGTAGGTATTTATGGGATTTGCCACAAAATGGATGATACATTAAAGTATACAGATCGCAATCACAAGTTATTTCACTTCTTTTTTCAAAACATCGCCACTGTGTTGACATTAGCGAAAATATTTATTGATTAGCTGCGTACAGTCAAATTGATTGGAAATGGCCGACTTAGTAATGCAAAATAATTATTGAATATTTAAACAGTAAAGAAAAATTCGCAAATTTGAACAGATGTCGGTTCAACGACTGTTATTTGAAAGAGTGATAATATTGCTTTTGCAAACATCATAACGTGTGTGTGTGGGTAAGTGAATTATAATAGCCAGGGCCGACTCAAGGCGTGAGGCCGCCCGTGCGTGGGCTAACTTGACATCTTTAATGAGAAAAGTTACTCATAATATTGAAAAAAAAAATTCGACGACATTGATATTATTTTGTAATTTATGATATCGACTGAAGGTGCTTGATGGAATTTCAATACCAAATTTGAATTGTTAAAACTTTGTACGATTCGTTGATTTGTATGAGAACGATGTGACAGTTGTGTTGCACCCGTGCGATATAATGCCTGAAGATGCCTAAAGGTGGAAGTGACAAATAATGTGGAATGATAGAAAGTTTTAACAGTTCAAATTTTTGTCAGAACTTGAATTCATTTATTTACCCTTTACTGGTATAAATACGTATATACTTTACTATATCATAGGTTCTCAAACTTTTTCGGGTGGCGACACCTTTCCATAAAATGCACGTGAGCCACGACCCCCCATACAATCCAAAAGCATACAAAAAAAATTTAGTTGACCGTATAAGTTGGCGACCCTCAAAAACCCTTCGCGACCTCCAGGCTGCGAACCTATGCTCTATATTATTACTAAATATTTTTTTTCTAATGAAAGTAATAATATTAATTTGCGTAAACGCAATTTTACGTGTTCCAGAAGTATAGTGTTAATTAAAATATATTTGTAAGCCTCGTTTGCTGTTTACTGTCACTATTAAAAATGTATTTGCAAAAAAAAAACAGTTTGAACGATAATAAGACTTTGATGCAATGTTTTTATTTCATATATTTTGACAGGCAAAGATGCAACTATAATTATATATATGTAATATAAAACGACACTTAAAAATGTGTTTTACAGCCGCCTTCTGGTCAGACTCGTGCGTGCGCCTCAACTCTTTGCTCGTAGTGTCGCAGCGCCCCTGACGTACATTATAGTCTATTTTCATTGCAGTGGATAAAACAATTTAACTAACGATTCTTTGTATTATTAAACATATTGACATTGCTCGTGTAAATATTGGCGTACATCGTAGTAGAAACACGAATGATCGCAAAAATACCGATATTTCACTTTTTATCGTGTTTTATTATAATGTGTGGCACGTGTCCTCTATAAAAATATTTCAATAGAAATTATTTTATATTAAGTTTTATTAGTCAATCTGTTCGGATAGATTGCGAGTCAATCGCTCCTTCTACGCACTAATTTGTGTATCCTAAAAATCTAATAATTGTAGGCACCCACGTCATTAGATATAAATTATTGCATGGATGAGTCTGTTTATTCGAGGTTGAAATTGATGATGGATGTCGATATAGTATTTATTGTATCGTGTATACACATTGCACTAACGACATGTCCTCGCTGAATATAAAATTGGCGGCGGAAATCCTTTTTTGAAAATTAAAATAAACTTAGAATAAATATCTGCCCTTGGTGATCTGCTTTTTCTGATTTAATTCAACGAAAACAGTAAAAACTTGCGGTTTAGTTCTATTAGAATTCTCCGTGAATCATTTTTTTTTTCATTTTGATAGCCATCGACGAATCTAATAATCATGGAGAATATTTTATGGGAGTACAAGGGTTTAATTGGTAGATCAAACGAAGGGCACGATTATAATCAAAGTAATGATACGTGAATATCGTAACGTTAAGAGTAGGGGTGGGGAACCTTTTTATTTCAAAATGCCACATTCACTTATCTGATCCAACGTAAGGCCGCATTAAAGAAAATGTTGACCCCCCCCCTATAAACTGAATATAATATTTTAATTCACAATACGCAATTTAAAAAAATCTTTTTTGGAAAAATACACATTACAAATCTAATATATTATATTGTTATATAATAAAGGAATCGTATTTTATTATTTTTTGTTGAGATCTATTATTAATGCCGCCTCATTTTTTTTATTAATTATCAATCATCAAGCTGCGTATCTATAAGAAACATAATACATAATAAAGTACGTACATCATTAAAAATATTTGTTAATATTACAGTTTATCAACCTGTAATGGCTAATTTACTTATTTTTTTGTTAGAAAGCATTTGAAGATTCGGTTCAATTTGACTTTATTTGCATTTTATCAGTCAAGAGGCCGCAGGTTCCCCACGTCTGTTTCACAGGGTTGTTAAAATTATCGCAATCATGTTAAAATGAACCAAACATTTATTTTTGCGCTGATATATCGCTATGCGTATATATTCAACAAAAATGCGCGGGTAAAAGTTTCAATTTTCCTTTCATGCTTTATGGTAGTGTGTAAAAATTTACAACGCCATTGTCTATTATTCGTAAGTCTGTCTATGTGTACCTATAATTGTTACCGAGATTAGCCGATGCTGTAACGTGGCGCAATCCATGAATGATACTCTGTGACGTCACGCATCCGCCGGTGGTATTTTTGTCTCGTGTTCTAATTTCAAAACGAAGCCTTTGTTTCGAAACGTCAGAAATAGCCATGTGTAGACCGGGGTACCGACTTCACTTATCAATTTGCAAATGGCGAAAGTGACATGTTTTCCGATACAAATTAGCAATGTTGCCACTATAATAACAACTTAACAATGGCGGTTTGTATTCGGTTTATTTTTGGCGGTTACTTGCAATTCAAAACTCTTCAATTATTACTATGCAACGTAATTGTTCCAAATACTGATATTTGTCTCTAGTTCTTTTTTTTAACGTTATTGCATTTGATTGCTAATAATCTAATGTTACAACTATTATAAAGTTGGTGTAAACTAAATGGATTTTAATGGACGGAAAATGGATCTTTGCTAAACTTTTGAACCAAACGATGAACATGACAACTTTTGAATTTGAATTGTTACAACTTTGTACGATTCAACATGTTTTCTTACTAACGGCCCGGGTTTCGCATTTCGGCATCTTCAGGCATTCTATCACACGGATGAAATTTGATTTTGTTATTGAAATACCATCAAGCATCTTCAGTCGATATCATAAATTATAAAACGATAAGGTTGTTGCTTGTGCATACGGGTTTAAATTTGAATTATATCGTCAATAAAAAGAATTTATACGTTCGAATTTTGGATGCGTTTTACAATCAGGAGTGTCATTTTTAATTCAGGGGTAGGCAACACAACACCCCCTACTTAAATTAAAAATTAAATTAAAGCATATTTTTATCTTTTTTTGAACTGGTTTACCCCTAAATTAAATTTTTATTACAGTTAAAGTTTAATTTAAAATTTAATGGTTTTACTGCTCGAAAATGTTCCTGTGAGATAAATACACTTTTATTGAATGTAAAGCTATTTTAACAGTGTTTCTAACGTCTCGCGAACCGACTGCTTGGAAAATGTTGTAAAACTGCATTCGTTGCGAAAACGTTAAAAAAAATTGAACAATTGCTTTGTTTCTTTCTTTTCGAGTTACCTATATTTTTCTTTTTATCATAATGGCAAAATAAAGTACTGTTTTTTTTAAATATTGCTTTATCAATTGGGTCAACACTTTAGTGTAATATTTTTGTGATAATCGTAAAATCACTCCGCGTTATGGATTGTTATATTTTAAGGTTAACAATTGATCGATTCCCAAATCTACTTTTATAATTTTTCAAAAATTATCACAACTATAATTTATATTCAATTTTTTTCTCATTTATAATACATACACTTCATAATATTGATTAAGAAGTGATTTATTCAGTTTTGTAAACCTGTTCCAACCAGAGTTGTGTAAATCAGCGTTTCCCAATCGGTGGTCCGCTTCCCGGTGCAGCAAACAGTATGCCAAAATTTAAGATATTCGCCATACAACAATATTTTATATAGGGATTTTTTCGGCTGCACGTTTAATTTTAATATGTTTATATAATACAAAGATGCTACAACAGGTTCCGTATTAGTTTGTTGAAAAAAAACATTATTTTTGTTAAATTTTAATTGTATCAGATTGTTATTTGTATATCTGTTAATTATAGTTATGTCAATATGTCACAATACAAGATAAAAATAATATTACATAAAAAACTAGTATAAGTGGCCCGTGAATTTTTTTTTTACCGGATCGCAGGTGTAATAAGGTTGGAAAACACTGATGTAAAGAATATTACATCATTGATTATTTCAAAAAAATATTCGAGAAGTGTTGATGTTTAACAAATTTATGGAGATACTCGTGACAAATCAGTTTATATTTCAACATAAAGATTATCTCACGGTTAAAAAGTAGCAATGTATTTTAGTTCTACAAAATTTTATAAGATATAGTTGATAGCTATTTCGGCTCACGCCTTTGTCAGAACTACGATTATCTTCTTGTACGCAACAATTTTGACACTGAAAAAATCTGTATACTAGAATCAGCTGTCTCGACAGTTGAGACGCCAGCAGTGGTTTGATAATTCAAATTAATAGGCTAGTGACGTCAGCTATTGATCGTGAAAATAAAACTGGCATACATAAATGAACTTGTAAATATATATTTTTGTCAATAACTATTTATACGTGTGAATCATAAAATCGGTATACTGAGAAGCCAATTGAATTAAAATTAAGTACAATTAAAAAAGAAATTAAATTATTTATTATTATTGTTATTATTAAATAATTATAGCTTGTGAATTCGGTTGAACCAATCGTACTTGTTAACACACAAGGCAGACATCGAAAGCGTTGTCAATATTTTTTCTACTCCATAGTTGACGGTTATGGACGTTTGACGATCCGTCGTGCATATTAAATAATCGTTATCAATCAATTTTTGGGTCGAAATATTGCCCAATATATGGAGAATAGTTGTTGAAAACGATGGAAGTTATGTTACTGAATGATATTTGTATGTCCTGCATTATTGTCTTACTGCCCTCAATTTCGCAACGTTTCCTCGGATGTGTGTTAAAATTACTCATAAAACCCAATATCTGTAATTATGAATAGATGTTATCGAATTGTCATGTCTAGAATTCGACGCGGAAGCGAATTAGTGACAAATTAGCGTTATTTCTTTTGTTTGGAACAATGGGCTGCTTAGTTAGGTAAATTATCTTTGGAATCACTTTCCCGCGTACTCATTTGAGACGATATGGAGCAATATCCGGTTCCGTACTCCATTTTACTATTTTTAAATATATATACGAATACTGATTCGAATCTTTGTATTATTTTTGTAAATAGTGCTCGACATCTAGCGGCGTAAATTAAAATCAATTAACAATTCTTAATTCAAAATAAAAAGTAATGTTGATTGAGGAGAACGTATTTTTTAATTCGTCTAGTGTTCGTTTTCTTGTTCTTTTTTTGAAACGATTTTTTAAGCACATCTTAAGGAATAATCAAAAGAGAATATTCTATGTATTATTAAATGATCTCTTTCTCGAATAAGCCATGTATTTTTGTGCTGAAAATAAGACTTGTACTGAAGATTAGATTAAAGACAAGCGAATTGCATATAGCTGTGATTTCTTATCGATTGCAAAGCTACGCTAAATGCACTGGTAATTAGGGAGGCCTTCATGTTGAGCTGTCATGATAACGGGCGATAATTATTATGACGTTTTGACAGTTCGTATTTTTAAAACTGACCTCGCGCAAAATACACTAGCGTCAGCTGTTTTCTGCCTCTGTCAAATTGTGAAATATTTACACTCGCGTGGTTTTCACCCATTGCCGTCGCGAACTCGATTTTGAAATAATAAAATACCCGAACTCTAATCCATGTAATTAAAGTTCTATACACACCGCCATAAAAATATAATTTGCGGCAATACAAATATTTTTGAGCTTTAAATAAAAAAATCACAAATTATAAACACAATTTATAACATTCAAGGTGTTATCAGTCACTTCTTGAAGTAAAGGAATGATATTTTAGTCCTGGTCACAACATATATTGTGGAAAACATATATTGTGGAAATTAGTACTAAAAATTTTTTTTTTATAAATTTGAATTGTTGAAATTAATTATAATTCTTCACGTTTTTTCACGGTTTCACGTTTAGACATCTTCATGCATTTTACATAACGTAATAGATGTTGTTGTAGTGATAGAGATTTGTCTCAGTTTGATATTGAAATTCTATCAAACACGCTTAGTCGGTATCGTAAATTATATTTTTTAGTTAGCACATATTGTGTTATACTCAATATAGATATTTTAATTATTTAAGTAATTAAACAATGATTCAGTACTATTTCCGCAATTCTATATTTGAAGTCATGGCCGGTTTCGCTCATCGTAAACACTATCAACTGATACACAATTCTTATATATTGTATGATTATCTGTAAATTGTCAGTTTTTAACCTTTCTGTATTATACCTGATAATTTTTAATTTTGTATTTATAACGATAATGCTCGCTTTAAGCGAAATCGGTTCTGATATTTAAATACAAAGTTATAGATATAGAATTGAATTTTGTGTTACTGAAAAAAAAGGTGTGGCGAATTCTGTAAAGATTGTGAAAAAATATCGTGAAATTATACGCTGTTCTAATTTTTGTTAAAACTCATAGAATCTAATTATATCATTTTTTTAAAGCATATACTGATTTTTTGTTGACAATTTTTAATGAAGTATTGATTTTGCGCCCGGCCGTGAATGTGTGAAAACAGGAAACTACTTTTATATCAATTTGATTACTTTTATTTCAGTTTGTACCGTTTGCTAATATAAAAACGTTCGTTATCATTGCAGTGACAAATTCATATCTTTGATTTTTTTCCATTTATTAAACGACCCGCTATCAATTAAGTGTCGCATGAATATAAAATCATTACATTCACAGAGAATAGATGAACAAACGTCGATTAGCATATCGGCGTCTAATGCTATTCGAATGTAGTAATTTTATTCAGTTTATCGCATCAACTTTAAAACCAAATTGTGTCTTCTTCTGCGTTCGTGAAATTTTCCACTGTGTCGTTTCTGTGATTGATTTTGTTTTATTATTTCGTTAGTCATACGAGTTTGATTGGAATTATATCTGTTTACACAATTGCTCGAGTTTGTGTGTTTGATGTGGCGTGTAAAACACGGTGTTTTGTGTGAAAAAATGCGTGCATGATGAATTGGAATCACCTGTCACTCTCTACTATGGAGTTTAGGAATAATGCGAGATCCTGCGGTAGAATGAGGTACTGAATCATTCTTCTTCGATTTACCTGATATGTAACATAAATTGTTTCGCATTTCGGGAGAGCAATCAATTAAAACATATTTATTTCGAAATATTTTAATAGACATAATATTAAAAACAAAAAATATAACAGTGCCGCATGTTGTTGTTTCTGATTTTTTTAAATGTTTTTTTTAGAATGACTTAATTTACTATTTTTACCTTTTAACGTGTTACCTCTTCGTCTTAAGGAGTTGATAGAAGTGTTATTTAGTGCATACAATTTTAATTTATGATTTATTAATTTATTGCAATCGGATGAAAAAGTAAATGCTTGCGATGAGCGAAACCGTTTCTGACTTGATGTTTGTTCTAATTTAAAAATTTCGCTGCCGTGTTCACAACAACCCACTTAAGTTTATTTCAATCGGGTGAATGATATAGGAACGCATATAGGACATCCATACAAACAAACATTCATTTTTATATATTTATATAAATTTATCCTGTAAAATAGCATATTTTTGAGTTATAATTAGGGGTGTCGAGTCGTTAAAAAAAGCACGACGTCAATTAAAAAAAAGGTTAATTTTATCAGGTTTTTTCCCCTTTCTTTCCAATGTTTGTGCATTATATTAAAGATCAACCAATCAATTTGGCGAATTGTTCATTTAGATATTTTTAAAAATCGCCTGTAAGATTTCTTCTCTCCGCGATAAGTTCTTTCACTTTTCTACACATAATCTTACGATATAACGAGAAAGGTGTTGTCGAATCGATTTATGTCAAAAATTCTAACAAAAAATATCTTCAGATGAAACTCTATATTACATCCGTGACGTTCAAGTTTTTCTGCTATTAAATTGTTGATTTTTAGACCTGTCTGATTTAACTAAAAAAATCAATTTGCTCGATTATTTTAGTTATGTACTTCTCTAGTTCGATCGAAAACAAATAATGAATATATTCATGTTCAGTGATGAAAAAAATCGGCGACAAAACTGTGAGCAGGAAATGTTTTTTTCTCACATATAACTTAAATACATGGCAATTCATCATAATAACTGACGTGAAAATTTCATTCAATATCACTGATAAAAAATTCTCTTATACTGTGACCACAGGTTCATAAATGTCAGGGTTGTGGAGTTGGAGTAGTGGATTTGTAGTCTTTTGTGGTGTCATGAAAAACGCTCGACTCCGACTGCTTTTTCTATTAGACCCGGCGTGGGGAACCTGCGGCCTTTTGGCTATTCTAGTGCGGCATTTTGAATGATGCCAGTTTGAACGATCCCTTTAAATACATACATATGTATAACATTTTTTTAACAATATACAATGTAATAAATTGGTTTATTGATTGAATTGGCATTTACTTGGTAGAACTCTATTGTAACACGGTGAAAAAATAGCAATGTATTTTAGTTTTACAAAATTTATTATAAGACATAGTTGATAGCTATTTCGGCTCGCGCCGTTGTCAGAACTATGGCGTGATGATGGCGTATTGCACATTGCTATTTTTTCACCGTGCTATAATAAATTCGATTTGTATAGGTGTATTTTTTCTTAAAAGATTTCATTTTCTTTACTGCGGCCTTATGATGCATAAGATAAGTGAATGTGGCCTTTTGAATTATAAACGTTCCCCGCCCCTGTATGAGACGGTTTTAAAAAAATATTCCAATGAACAATTTGTCCGATTGGTTAATCTTTAATTTAATGCACATAAATAGGAAATATAGGAAAAGTTTTTAACGAGCCCTTATGAATACGGAGGGTAATTTATTTCACTGACCTGCCTAATCATGTTGCCTACTTTCTAATTTGGCCATATTCTCCCTTATTTTTTGAACTTAAAATAAAAATTAATTATTGACGTATCGTATAATCGTTGATTTTTTTATCTATGTCGCCTCCCATTGTGCGAATATTTTCTTCTTGTACAATATTCACACCGATCAGAAACGAAAACGAAATGAACCAATTATAAATAAAAACATTGTAAGCACGCCTCAATACCGAATTTTGGACATCCAACTTGAATCATATAGAAAGTTCCTTATGAATATGACGATTTTTTTTATAATTCCATTCTTGAAACATATCCGCTTTCAATGAGAGGGGTACATATTAAGTTTCTTAGTGGAGTTTATTTTCTACTCAAAAGTTTTTTTTCTACTGCTATTGAGACGAACAATTGTGGAGTGTTATTAGTTGACTCTTATAAATTTAAGCGTGTTAAAAATGTATTTTTGCGGCCCAAAATATCAAGTACGTCATAAGAAAATTAAACAAATAAAATATATTGGCACAATGTTGCACAATTTTCTATAAAGTTGTGCAACCCTGTTGTAAGAGCTAACTTTCGTACAGACACATAACTTGATTGAGCTAAATAATCTCAATTAGTTTGACTATTAATACTACAGAATTATTGTGGTTTTGGCCTAGTTTTTATTCGGGTCCACAAGGAAAGGTTTAAAAAGGATAAAATATTTCATTAGAAACATTTGGTCACCATATATAAATATAAAATTATAAATGATTAAACAATCAATTTCGATAAATGTGAGTATTTATTTGAAGTGCCAAGAGTTTTAAGTTTGTATTGGTTTTATGACCACATATGTATTTATAATATATTGCAATCTAAACTTGTATCCTCGCGGTTCAATGATAAGGGAATAATTTCTAGAGTATTTTATTTTTTCCCTTTGAAGTTTACAAGTATGTGTTTATACTCGAGTGTCGGAAGAGATTAGAAAATACACAGTAACTGCAAGCCAAAGTCATATGCAAATATGATAAGCGAAGTATTGATTCATTTCATAATTATTGACGACACCTTTTCAGCGAAATAAATTATTGCCTATAATTATAGTAAACAAAATAAATTATAACAAGAGTACCATATTTGAATTGTTACAAATTTGTACGATTCCACATGTTTTGTCGCTAACGCCCCGGGTTTCGCCTTTCGGCATCTTCAGGCATTCTATCACGCGGATACAACAGAGCTGACTGTCGGATTGTCTTGCTTGAAGATGCCGAAAGGCAAAACCCGGGTCCTTAGCGACAAAGCACGTGGAATCGTACGGAGTTGTAACGATTCAAATTTGATATATCAATTTATCATAATGTCAATCACCTTATTGATTAGTATACTATCCATGACTTTATCCATCTGAGTTTCATTTATGTATGCTCACTTTTGATAGTTTGAAAAGTCGAAGAGAGATGTATCTAGGCACATTTTTCTTTCGAATCATTCGAGGCTAAAATGAGAATTTTCGCACAATAAACGGTTATTGCATCAGTGTGATAGAATGCCTGAAGAAGTCGAAAGGCGAAACCTGGACCGTTAGAGGCAAAGTATGTGGGATCGTACAAAGTTCTAACAATTCAAATTTGATATTGAAATTCCATCAAGCACTTTCAGTCGATATCATAAAAAAGAGTACCACAGTTTTTTATTATGGACTATAAATATCTTTTTAGCTCGTTATCCGAATTTTCGCAGTCCGAACTGCTCGTTAACCGAGGGTTATCTGTGTAACAAAAGTTCCCTAATTTTTTTTATTGACTTTCAAAATAATGCAGTGGATATTATAAAACCCTCTAACCATTAACTAACACGACCATAAAAATATGCCCGTAGTCCAATTAAGGGTTAGACGAGTTTGTTCGTTTTTTAAATTAACCTTGATTGGTTAATATCATTATTCGGATAATCTCGTCCGTTGGTAAATCCTATGGCCGGAAGGGTAACGCTCTGCTAAATCACGCATGCGTATATCGTAGCGATAGAAGAGTGACGGTGTTGCCAACTATTATATTGGAAACATCTCGTTACACACGAATTTAAAAAAAACAATCTAACATGTCATTCAACAAGGTGCATCTCTAATTGTATACTACAAGTCGACAATTGCATTATGCGATAAGAGAAATGTAAGATTTAAGCCTTCTGAATTAAATCTAAATGCGTACTTACTTATTAAATTAATTTTCTTTCTCGGTGCCTATCGAAACTTTTTTTTTTAGATGATTTTTTTTTTTTTTTAAGAAATTATTTTATTCAGCAGTTATTTTGACAGTTTTGAGAAAATCCGCCATGCATATGTAATAATATGTCAAAAATGTAATAAATTTATTTGAAACAATATATTGTTTCTTGGATATATTATGCATACCATATAAAATATTAAGCAAAATGTTGCCCAAAATTTTTATACATATTTTTTTATTATTAAACCTTATACAATATCAGTCAGAAAACCATCTTGACGTAAAAAATTGAAAATAAATATCAAATTTGAATTGCAATACAACTGACTCAGTTAGTAAGTACTATTAACAGAATTTTATGTTCCCAAGGTCAAGGTCGGCTTCACTTATCGAAACTGACGAAATTTTTTAGTTCTGTCGCATCTATGTGATATAATGCTTGAAGATGCCGAAAAGCGAATCCCGGGTCGTTAGTGACAAAACGTGTGAACTCATACAAAGATTCAACAGATGAACTTTGATATTTAAATTCCTTAAAGTATCTTCAGTCGATATCATAAATTATCGAAAATAAATACATTTTATAATGTTTTTGCACAAATAGACCTGATTGGTCATAATAATTGCCAAAAATTAGTTTTTGTTACACATAACAGAGCTATGCTTATGTGCTTTATTACAATCGGGTTAAGTTAATAGAAAGTACTAGTGTGATGTGATATTGTTTCCTTGTCTATTATTTATGATTATAGAGTGAATGCTAACTATTGGCAACACTGGTCATAATTTAAGCCCACTATGGTCGACGGTTTTGCTTCGCCTCGCCTTGCTCGGCACTCCGGAACGAAAATAATTATTGCCATCTCGCAAAGTACAATGGAAGCCATTTCATAAAGCACATACCGCGAAGGAACGTTGCGAAACATCCCACAGCAAGATGCCTCCGTTATCTGTTTCTCGAAATCTCTTCTACCAGTTTAGAGGTTTTTGACTTTGCAATGAGCTATTTTTGGTTGTTTTAAGACAAATCTTGCTTTGGCATTTTAACAGAACTCTGGAGTGTTTTTTTTTATTCCAAGATTTCACAGCCCTGATTTTAATTACACGTGTTTGTTTCCACTCAAAAACCCGAAGCATCTTTACTTCGAATCTAATATTAAAAAGTCCCTTAACTATTTTTAAATCGTGTAAACTCTGTACACATATTCTGTCACCCATGATCGGGTCTTGCCTTTTGACATTTTCAGGCATTCAAGTATACGAATGCACTCGAACTGACTGTCAGGAGTGTAAACCGTAGAAAGATACACGCGTATACTAAACGTGAGTGTATTCGAAAATTATACTATTTTTAGTTTATGATATCGACTGAAGATACTTGATGGAATTTCAATGTCAAATTTGAAATGTTGAATCTTTGTATGATTCCACATGTTTTGTCACTAACGACTCGGGTTTCGAATTTCGGCATCTTCGAGCGTTCTATCAGACCGATTCAACAGAAGTGAGAAGTTCAGAAGTACAGAACATTCTTTAGTGGCAATACATGTAGAAACGTAAAATGTTTCAACAATTCAAATTTTATACTATTTTTTTATATTGTAATTCCAACGAGTACCCTCAGTGCACATTTTCAGTTTTTCAATTTTCAGCAGTTTCTTTGTATGTTTATGAATAATGTCTCATCTATACTAAATGTAAAAAATGAAAGCATACAATCTTTTATAGATATCGAATATAAATTGTTATTAAAAACCCTTTTTTTATGTTGTTTACAATCGACTGAATGACTTGATATATAGATAACCCAGTATTCATTATTCTAAGGTGATTAAATTATTATCATTTTGGTAACCGTATTTTCACTCTTTATTTAAATTATACGTGTTAATTAAAATGCAAAATTTTGTTCGAGTTATCTTTCGATAAATTAAGCTTTTTAATTTATGCAACTTTCGCGTTGTAAACATTCTCGCGTACTGTTAATATCAGTAAATTGCACACTTGTATTGTGTTATGTAAATAATTAAACATTACAAATAACTTTTTTATACAAATGTAAGTGTTCGTTGAATAGATATCGTTGTATTATGGTTGACGAACAATGTCGTATCAACTAGAAATTATGACCTGAATAATATTGCGCTTGTTTATATTCGGGCAATATGTTTTATGTGTGCTTGTGAACTAACATAAAATGTACGCTCACTCACACATACACAGTCATTCTGCGCATGCGCTCACACAAGATGACATTGTATGTTCTTATGCCGGAAAGAAATGGCACTTAGATATTTGAACACCTTTCTATCACTTGCCTTTTATCATTCCTAATTATTCTCTTTCAAAGCATTTCCTCTCAATTTGAAGTATATTGAGCGTTCCAACAGAAAGTATTTGATTATTGCTTAGTCAGCGTAGATATTTTTGATTATACTAAGATTTTTTTTGTGTTATTGGGGATGTTTTTTGTTTGGTTTTAAATATTTATGAGGGGTTAGGAGATTTTTGAGCAGAATTAGAATTGTTTTAATTATGATTTTTTTTAATATAAAAAAAATGCACAGCTTTTTATCTTCAAAAATTCATGTTTTTTTCAAAAGATTATTAATAAAAATATCCGACGCTTTCTAAACAAGTTGCCTACTCCTGTTATGTAATCTTCACTCGTGTAAAATGTGTGTACACTAATTTTAATTCGCTATCTAACGGCATTTTTTTTACAATCGTTTTCCGCAATTTATTTTTGAATAACCAATTTTCACAAATCGCTTGTAAATTAGTATTACCAAGGCAGCCAGTTCCGGATAGCGGACTTTACTCTATTTCAGGAGTCCCGTGTTTATTGCTTTTCCCCGTTCCCATGGCAACCGTATTCGTCAACAAACATAAAAATATACAATGCCGGTACATGCATAAATACAAATTTCACTGGTGTGTGAAATGCGCTTTATTTCAGTGATGCTAAGACTGTTTTGCGTACATGACTTTTACTATATTTTTTATTACATTTATATATATATATATATATGTCTATATAGCACAAAATTCAAATTGCCATTGCATTGCCATTTACAAAAAATATTAGCTTGGGAATGGGTGGTAACACATATCCTAAATTCATTTGAGCGACCATTGAAAAAATAAAGGTGCTACAAATGAGAATTGTATTTTGTACATAGAATCGGCAGCCATCTTGTTCGATGCTTAGATTGAATTTAATTTACGGAGATTTTCGTAAAACATCACAGTAAATTTTAACAATAAAATAAAATCGTGTGCTAAAATTTTTATTTAAGCGTTTCATTTTTTAAATATCGAATTTCAACACACTGTTGTGAATAATATAATTTATTTAAATTTTTATAAGAAAACTTTGTATACATTAACCCATTAACTGCTGATGTGTCAAATGTTGAGACGGTTTATTGGAATATTTCGATTTATAATACTCAAAAATATATATTAAATGATCCTAGTTATTACTCAGTTAACCCACTGACTTCTAATGGTTCAATTGTTAAGACGGCTAATTGGAATTCTTCGATCAATAATCATTCTCAAAAATGCACTCAAAAATAGAAATATATACTCAAAAAGTGTGTTAAAAGTGTAAATTTTTTTTGTCTAAAAATTGTGATAAAATATATAAAGATTTGTCTTGATAAATTACATACGTTTTTCGAGCACACGTTATTGAATTCAATATTTGTTATATTTGACGTTTATTAATATTATATCGTGTGTCGGCAGGGAAAGGGTTATATATTTAATTTTAAATAAATGTTGTATTATAGTTTGCGATATCGACCGAGGGCGCTTGATGAAATTTCAATATCAAAATTGAATTGTACACAGTTTCAATTATTCAAAAAGTTTTAATTTTTGAAATAACGAGACGATGTATTGCCTATCTTTTTCGAAACAGTGTATTTAGTTATTCAAATATAATTCTGGTGGCGTAAAGCTAAAAAAGCTGTCAAATTTTTTAATCAAATTAAATACTTTGTTATGTTTAGTATTTATTATTTTAGAATTGCTTAAGTTGCGATTAGATAGTTTGGATTGAAATTAGTTTGAAGATGGTTTTCAAAGAAGCGAAACACGTGACGCATTTATTGAAATAACACAGTTGTCCATTTTGAATATTATTATGACCACCACACCAGGTAAGCGTCAATCTACGATAATAATTTGATGGCTTTAATATTAATGAGCATTATTATGTGAATCGATTCAAAGCAAGCAATTCTGATACAACGATTACATGTTGAATGTATTACATTCTGTATGGATTCCATTCTCCTTAAAGATCTCCGAAAAAAATTAGACCATACTCGGACATACTTTTCCCATAGCTTCAATTTTTTTTTTTTAATTTTAAGGTGTTAACTATCACTTCTTGGTGGAAAGGCATGCTATTTTAAATAATTAAAACACATTTTTTTGTTCTGTTTCCACAAAGTGTTTTATAACCAGTACCTCGACTGATGCTCACGATGAGAGAAACCGATTCTGATCAAAAAATATATCGTGGAAATAAGTACTAAAAAATATTTTTTTATTTTTTAAAGTATTTTTTTTTGTTATCAGGAATGTCCAAGGCGACATTCCTCAAGATCTGGTTGTATGCGCTCGAGTATAAAACCGGTTATAAACAATAATATCATAAAATATATTTATGGTCTGGACCGGTTTCGCTCGTCTCGAGCACTATTATCAACTGATTTTTCACGTTGAATATTATGATGGCTATTCAGTAGTAATACTAGAATTTTTGTTTTTATTATTTTAAATGTAATGCATTTCTACTTAGAATTGAGACGATTTGTTTTACGGGAGCGGGGATATAGTTTTTTTTTAATCATATCAAAAAGAATCGAAAGCCTTGGCGTACAAACAGCAAATGTCACAAAAGTATTTTTTTTTAAGGAGACGGTTAAGACTTAATATCTTTGCCAAAAAAGACATATTTACCAAATTGACAATGAGTATCACGGAATATTCTTAAATGCAATGTATAGGTTAATATTTTAAGTAAATTTAATTAATATAGATAGATATTAAAAAAAAGAAGTGTAATATTTGTTGTTTTTCATTGCAAAAACGATAATATAGAAATGCACATAGTATGACTAAAATTATAATTTTAATAAATTTGATAGGAAAATTTAATTCTTAAACATTATATATACTATATTATGTATTTAATCTCAAACCACTTATTAATGTTTATAAAAAAATATGGAATCAATTTATGATGTGGTAAACAGTGATAAAAGCGTTGAGCTAATGGACATTTTATGTTTTTATATAAAATTCGGTGGAAATATGCTGTTTTTAGATTTAAAAAAAAACATATTTTCGAGAATCGATTCTTTGTACAGTTTTATGTAGTTCTCGACTGAGAATCCAAAAAAATCAATAAAATCAAAATTGAAAACAAAATGGACATTTGGTGTTTTTATGACATGGTCTTCAATTATTTATCTCTGGTTCGGTACCAAACTTCGACTAACTACGTCACTCAAACGTTCTTACAAACATGAACCCACTCTACCTGTGTAATAAAATCAAGCTATCACTTGAAGTTCAAGTCTTTAAATAAAATTAAGTTCATCCAAAATGACAATTACTTGTTAACCCTTTTGACCTAATTGACGCAATATTAAACTTAAAAAATTTAGTACACACGACTACGTGACTGATTGGTTTAACTATGCGTAGTGATTAGAATGATTGGTTAAACGAATCACTCTTCTGATTCACCGATCCATAGCTTTGGAGATGAATCAGTCAATACGTGCTGTTGTTCGATTGAATTTTTTGAATTAGGAAACATATTTCATAACAATTGCCTTCCCTGGTATATGTTTCAAATATTCGAACACTTTGTTATATTTTTCTGTTGGCAGCACTGTGTAGCTTTTGTTTTGAATAAATATCCAATCGAATCGAGTTATAATTAATCATATTTAAAATTCAAAAAAAGAATGCGTAGGTTTATCATACGTGGGATAGTTCTGCCAAAAATCTCCTAAGGCGTATTTCCTATCCGGAAACGATGAATTGTAAAAATTAGAATGAACGGTGGCTACCAAAGGATCTGACAAATGCGAACTTTAATCGGCGGTCGATTTAAAATCCGTGGCGACATTTCTATGACAGATAATTTATCTGTCATAGAAATGTCGCATCGTGAGCATTATCAACTGATGTTGTTGTTGTCAACTGAGTTGATAATGCTCGTGACGAGCGAAACCGGTCCTGATCAAAATATATATTGTGGAAATAAGTACTAAAAAAGGTGTTTTTATTATTTAAAATAGCCGTGGATATCCATATGCCCTCAAGTAAAGAAGTCGGAATGAACACACTGGAAATATTTCATAAAATATTTTCTAATTACCAATGTATTTAATACCAACCATTTTTCATCGAACGACATGCGACTGCAAGAATTGGTAACATTTACGATGTTCATTCTCAAAATAAAACTCGTATATTCAATTTGTGAAAATATTCACTACGCATTTTATCCAATAGTATGTTATAAGCAATAAGACCATCCGAATGCTTCAGTATGAACAGTTAATTGATAAAAAAATTAGCTGATTGCAGTGACAAGGATGTAGTATAAGTTATTTGAGGCCGTTTTTCTTGTTTTGGCTGTTATCAGTACTTCTGTTTGAAAATAACATATTTTTAACATTTGAAGTAGGCATGTTTGTGAGATTATTTACAACTAGGCTCACATATATTATGACACTCGTTTTTCACGTTTATTTTCTCAGTTTTTGGTTGTTTTTTTAATTCCTATGAAAATAAATTTGACATTGAATTTCGTCGTGGTAGTCTAGAATTCGACCGTGTAATAAAGTGTCGGACAACCTTCTTGTTTATTTAATTTATAATGTCGATTGAAGGCGCATTATTGAATTTCAATATCGAATTTGAATCGTTGTAACTTTGTACGATTCCGCATGTTTTGTCACTAACGACCCGGTTGCATCTTTGTGGTAGAATGCCTGAATATGCCGAAAGGCGAAACCCGGTCGTTAGTGAACACATATGAAATCGTAAAATTTTTCAACAATTATTTTTTTTTACCCGGCATGTGTTGCTATGCCACTCAAAGAAAGAAAGCGTTAGTGTTTTCATTCGGTTCATTGAAAAGCTTTTGGATACGTATTGTAATATTTTTTATTCTTTCTGATTTTCTGCGTACACGAATAAATCAGAACGTTTTCCGCGACGCGTGAGCAAGCCACATAAAGCTGTGTGAGAAGAATTTTCCAAATATAGTTCACATTGATATTACGTTTCCTTATTTCTATAACTAGTTTCGAACCTCTGCACCTTGATTATTTTTCAAGTATATTAAATTAATATGCAATAAATTGTGTAACGAAAAAAAAGAATCTGCGATTGCTCGGAAGCACTTGGTTGCCCATCGGTGATTAAATGCATGAAATCAAGGTTGTTGTTATCGATTTAACGAATTTAAATGTCACGGTTAAATGAATATTTAACTAATACTTTATATATAATAATTTTAATAAGTATCGTAGTAGCAATAAAAATAATGTTTATATAAACTACAATAAAGTTTTTCGGAACTCGAAAATTTGCGAACTAACACGAGATTATCGGTTTTAATTTCGAGAAGGTTTACATAAATGTACATTTATTACACCCAATTATTTTTGTACGCGATATGTTAGCAGCGGAAAGTGGCGCGTAATAAAAACGTGTTTTCATGTAATTTGATAAATTGGTTGACTGATTGGCATTTACTTGGTAGAACTCCATTATAATACGTTGAAAAAAATAGCGATGCATTTTAATTCTACAAAGTTTATAAGATGTATATATAGTTGATTGCTATTTCGGCTTATGCCTTTATCAGTACTATAGTTCTTTTTTCACCGTGTTCCATTGTTGATAAGTTGGTTCCAAAAATCAATATATCGTGGAAAAATGTATGAAACAAACAATTTTTTTTCTTAGAATTCGCGCATTTTTTCCTATATAAAATTAAATTTATTTATTTATTATAATAATATAATGCGAAACAGATAGATATGTATATATGCATTATTGTATTCATTTATAGGAGTTATTATTGGCCGCTGTTTGTCAGTTTGCAAATATCGATCGTTCGCGATTTATTCGAATCGAACCTATTGAAAATTGATTGAATCTTTTGTTGCGACTCATTTGATGATTTGCTGTTCTTCTTAGATTCTTGATATGAGTCGATCATTTGATTTATTTGAGTCATCATTCCTTTGAAAAAAAAATCGCATGGCAACAACTATATAAGAGCGTAAACATATAATACTTTAGCAAATCCACGATTTTTCTATCGTGAATTCAGTGGCGAATTATGCAGTTATGAGCCAATCTAGCAGCAATTCATCTTGGTCAATAGAAACGTATACAATAACTGATATTAACACTCAAGCAACCGGTCCCGCGTTCGCGCGGAAATTGTCGCAATCGGTTAACGACCGGTCCCGCGTTCGCGCGGATTTCGTATCGCGCTGCATCTTTACGTCTGCTGCTCGAATGCATGATACATGTGGATATTTTTTTTTAAATTTACGGCTTGGAACTGTTTTGTTTATTGTTCTACGTGTCTTTCATTCTATTTCTCCGAAATTTATAGCTCCAAATCGTCCTTGAAGTAAACAATATTTGCCAGTTCCAAAAGTTTCCTATAATTACTCTTGGACTGTAACAAATTAGGTTTTTTGTTTATCACAGCTCAGCAATAAACTTTCATTGTATACTAATCATACAAAAAAGCATTATTGATAAAATTTAAGTGATTATAATTAGTAATAGAATATTATTACTGATGATTAGGCATTAGTAATAATATTATATTACTAAGTACTTAGTCAGAACATTTAAATAATAATATTTAAATGTTTATAAAAATTAATAATAATAAAATTTATAAGATGTAAGAACTAGCTCTGATGAAGGCGTAAGGTGAAACAGCTATCAACTATATATTTTATAAATTTTGTAGAACTAAAATACATTGCTATTTTGTCATCCTAATCCGAAAGTTTGTTTGTCATCAAAACTTTTGAATTAATAAATGTAATCTGCTAGAAAAGGGTTACAATGAGTTAGTTTCGTTATGGAGGAACTTGGTGACGTTTTTGCGAAGCGTGCGATTGAGCCCTACACGTCTTATAAGTCCTCATAGAACCAACATATTTATTGCATTTTGCGATCCCTCTCCGTCTGGGGCTGCTTTAAACCCGCCACTGGACGCTGGGCATTGTTTGCTTCGGTGACCCTGTACCAGGGCAGTGCACCGGCGTAAAGATTATGTATTGATTTGACAAAGTATAGCAGATGCGGAATCTCAATTAAGCAATGTTTTATAGGTCCATTCAAATGCCATGGGCATTTTTAAAAATATATTTTCCGAACAAAGCACGCGATCGATATTAATTTGTTACACGTGTTGCAATAATACTACTGTATTAGGATTATTTCGAAATAGCAATCAACTATATCATAAAAAAATTGTAGAACTAAAATGCATTGCTATTTTTTCACCGTGTGTTAAATTGATTCTATTGGCATTTACTTGAAAAAGGTATATTATAATAGTGCAAAAACTAGCTAAACGTTGACGCTTTAAAAACAAAATGCTTTGATATTTTTATGCTTTTAGAAAATAGCTCTTTTTGAATCTTTTCCCTTGAGCGGGCATTTAGAATGTTTTCACTCAGTTACTGGTCATAAATTGTATCGAACATTTTTATTTTGAAATATGACAAAAATTCCATCGAATTATTTTAATTTCTGCAAAAAATTTCACGGTACTTGTCATTTGAAGCGTAACACATCGCGTATTCTATTATAATTTATGATTATGTTAATAAGACATATCGATCAACAGCGCTATAAATTTAAATCGCTTATTTCATTTATTAATGAATACGATCGCGATCGTTTACGGATATATACGGTTGTTTTTCACATGCATTCAAATCTGACCTTCCTCTTTTATACATTCTTATATCCTTTTTCGTGTCCTGACACGTTTTTTTCGACGTTTTCAAAAACAACGCATAAAAGAAGGCTGTTCAAGATCAGCTCTCGGTCACTGACTCAGCAAATACGAGCGACATAACCTCAAAAATAAAAAAAATAAACCCACTACTTCATTGTACAAACATGATATTTTATATTCGATCAAAAATATTACTGCTGTCCTCCATTGCGTCGGATACGAATTTAAAAAATCTTATAAAACGCCTGGACTAACCACTGTTACCATATTGTGGTTTTAAACCCCTTCTATACTGCTTTTTAAATCCAGGTGTAATCGTGCGGATAATGTAATATAGTGGGAAGTAAAATTATTTAACTCGATTCCAAATTCAAAATCAAACCATAAGGAATATCTTGCATGTTCCATTATGATTGTTGGTATCGTGTATTCCTTCAGACATTAATGATTTAAAAAAATATTTTAATGATGTGGGATACCTAATATTTATTATTATGGTAAAATTGTATAATTATTTATGTTAAGTTATTATTACAGTAAAATAAGTTTTTTCAAATGTGGATAAGTTTAAGCACGTAAATACGGTTTAACAAAAATACATCTGCCATTTTTTAAGTTTTTATTTTGTGTGTGCTAATTTTAAATATTAATCAGTACCGGTTTCGCTAATCGTCATCGTTATTCATTAGCTTAGAATGCAGTAGTAAATAAATCCATTTTTTGCGTTTCTGAGTTATTTCGTTTACAAAGGTGGAAGTGAAGAATGCGACTTTACTTTTCTTACCATCCTGATTTATGAAATTATATTTTTTAAATTAAAAAAGTTATGTAACTTTATCTCTGACTAGTGTAATATGAAAGGAAACTCAGATGAAGGTGTAACAATCTAAACGAAGGGGCATCATTTTAGCTCATAGTGACTGTACTAAAACACGACTATATTTTTTTAATATGACGTAGGTACGTATGACTCCAAATTTGGTTGAGCGTGAAGAGCAATTGGGTTTTTTCGTTGGGAAATCAATATGATTTTTCTCAGAATCTTACAATTTTTGTGAGACCTAATCGCTACAGATGATTGGCCCTAATTTACATTCATATTTATTTGAATAAGGAACATTTACAGCCTCCTACGAAAATAGTTACTCCGAATATATAGGACAAACAATTATGAATTTAAGGATTAAAGTTTATTTATACTGAATATTTTTTTTGAGATTTATTTATTTCGTGAGAAAATGACATGACATTTTTAACCCCTTGATTGGTAGCGTCTGTTGAAATGCCTGCTTTATGTGTGTTGATAGTGGATACCAAGAATATATAAGATTGTTACCTAATAAATTTTGCAGAACTAAAATAGATTGCTATTTTTTCAGTGTGTTAAATTGATTAATATTAAAATATAGAGTAATTTTTAACTTATTAATCGATCGACAATTTAAGTGTTTTCAGTGATTCAAAAAAACCTTTTAATGAAGTTTGTTGCTTTTTATATAAAATTCTATTGTAAACATTTAGTTTTTATTGAATTAATTTTGTTTGCATAAAGAATGCAGTTCTAATTATGCATGAAAGAGGGGATTATGGCCAATTTATGTATTTGATTATTATATCAGTATGGATAACTTCATGCGATATTCATGTAAATGTTGATGTATTTTTTATGATGTTAACTTTAAAACCAATTTGATTGCAAATGGAATACCAAGTCACGATTGTTTGTACTGGAAAACCATACTTGTATTCATTTTTTGTTGCATTGATACTCTGACCAATTCGTTGAATATAAAATTGAATTGATAAAGAGTTATCGATTTTGTTTTAAAAATTGTATCACTTCTAGAAACACAATGAGTGGAATGACAAAGTTGTCGATTAGATTTCGTACTAACCCGCTCGCTACTGAGTTACGTAAAGAATACTCCAACATTAAATATTTCAAAAACTAATTCAGCAGTGTTGATGTTATTATGAAATAATGACAATATATATACAATATAATTAAAGCTATCTTGCAAGTCGAACATAACTGGTACCCTAAAGGTATAGGTTAAATTTTGGATACAATATTGAAGTTCATTTATAATTATATACAAATAAAAATAAATTCAAAATTTTTTTTTTCTTCACTCAACTTGTTCAACACCACTGAGCCGTACTGTACACAAGATATTCCAACGATGAATATTTTAAAAATTAATTCAGTAGTGTAGAGGTATATAGACGATGCTAACTGTCTATTGTGTGTTAGTTCAGTTGCATCCGTGTGATAAGAGTGCCTGAAGATGCCGAAAGGCGAAACCTGTGTCGTTAGTGATAAAACATGTTGAATCGTACAAAGTTGTAACAATTCAAATTTGATATTGAAATTCCATCAAGCACCTTCAGTTGATGTCATAAATTATAAATGCAAAAGTCGAAATCATAAGCACTTACATTTTTTTATTGTTTATTTTCAGACCTCAAGCGGAGGAGGGTGCCAACTCAAACGGAACAAGCAGCAGCAGTAGGAGTAGTGACCCGTCACCAGAAACAGATGCAAAGTCCACGGATTGGCCTCACGGACTCAGTTCCATGTTTGCTTGTCTTGGATGTACCATAGGAGTCTTCAATATATCCCGCTTTTCAATACTCAGCGTTCATTTTGGTGGTGAGACTTACAAATGAACTTTTGACTTATCGGATTTTTATGAAAGATTTTAGTGGATTGAATAGCAATTGGTTCACAAGTATAAGGAAGATTATGGAGTGCTTAAAAAGCATTACTATACGTGGGTATGATTTTTGAATTAGTCATGTATTAAATGGTACCAATTTTTAACTAAATGCTTTTTTTTGATCTGACATCATGAAGCCGTTTCCTACTGAGCTGTGTAGTATATTCTAAAACAGAATATTTAAAAATTAATAAATTAAAAAAATGTGACTGATAATAACGCCTCGACTGCGAAATTGCTGGAAAACCTTTATATCTTTTATTTTTATTAGTAATACGCTTGAATAATAAAATATTCTTTTCAGCCAATTTTATGGTGCAGTTCCTAGTCCTGTCGTTGGCAATTGGGATTCCTCTCTTCTTGGTGCACGTGTGTCTCGGTCGAGCCGCAGGAGCCGGTCCTTTGGCCATTTGGAAAGTGTCGCCGCTGTTGCGAGGAATTGGAGCCGCCTTGCTTCTGGCTCAGGCTGTTATTGGCACTTACAGTGTTGTTGGACTCACGTGGCTCTTTGTCTACTTCAGGGACTCGTTTGTGACAAACGTGGACCAGTACCGATGGGCTGAACCGTTTGGATTATTCCGAGAAGGTTGGTTGAAATTTTGTTTGTCTTGTTTGGTGTCATTTATGATATCGGCTGGAATGAATAGCTTAAGGACGGTGACTGATGTAGAGTTCCAAACATGCTGCAAAATGGGGTGGACTTCCTTGTTTTTTATCTGAATAATTTAAATTAATCATTCTGACTTTATATAAAAACTTTCGTTGCATGGAAAACATTAAAATTGTCTTCCAAAAAAACTCTTTTATAATTCCAGATGTCACAGCCGTCTATAATGGAACATACAAACTAGCGGAGACAATTCCCGACTACTTCAATGGTGTGGTACTCAAGAGACACAATTTAGCATCGCCAGATACATCGTTCGGGACCGTCAAGTTTCAGTTGACTTTTAATTTGGCTGTTGTATGGATGGTTGTTTTTGTTGCTTTGAGTAAAGGACTGAGATCCTACGGCAAAGTAAGTAATAATTATATATCATTTCATATATTAACTTAAATTAATAATGGAAATTATTGAAACTATTTATGTAAAGAATCCCTGAAGATGCCGAAAGGCGAAGCCCGGGTCGTTAGTGACAAAACATGTGGAACCGTATAAAGTTGTAACGATTCAAATTTGATATTGAAATTCCACCAAGCACCATGAGTTGATGTCATAAAATATAATTTATGACTGAAAAAAAGTATCATTTTATGCTTATGTTGGTACCAGTGGCGAATATTCAGAGTGTGCTAGGTGTGCAGTGCACACCCGCCGCCAAATCATAAAAAAAAAATTTATGTATATTTATAAAATATGGAGCATAAAGCGATATGTATATTGTTTTGCCTACAGTGTAGTTTTTGCAAGCGCTTGTATAATATATCGTATGCATGCGCACGAGCAACGAACGGCGAACTGTGAACCAACCAAATCGTTCGCAGATGTACAGGCCCAAGTCGACCAGTCGGCGGGCAGACTACAAGTGAAGTTGGTCTCAAGTACGGTGTGCGTACGTCAAAACTCTTGCGTCGCCGTTTTTTTCTATTTCTTACAGCACACCCAGTAGTAACACCCACCATTCGCCACTGAAAATTTTTTTATTTAAATCCCTCTTCTATGCGGTACTTTAGTTTTTAGTGTGGTTAATTTTTGAGAAACAATCCCCTCTATGTGTGTTGCTTAAAAGTTATGATTAGGTATTGACTGATTGTCAAACAAACACTGAATTCGCAAATAAAAATGGATTTACGAAAAATCCCAAAAAACTTGTTTGTCAACAAGAAATAAATTTCACTGTCATTGTCGAAATATCAATCAGGTATTTCGTTGACAATGGTGAATACAGAAGAAAAGGTTTTATTTACCGCATGGAAAACTTCTGAAGCAAATGTATACAGGATAATTTTTAGTTGAATATAAACAGTGATAAACAAATTTTAACAAGAGCTTTAGTATTTTTTTGACGTAAGTTTATCTTACATATTGGACAGCATACAATGACAAGGATGTGTTGTATATCAGATCCTGAAATGAATTAATGCAATAGCTTACACATAAAATTTTATGTTCCTCCTAAAATGAAACATATATCATTTTGCAATCAAAAATAAAACCCTTTGGACACTGCACCATTTTTAATTCTTAATTTGTTAATGAAAATTAAACAATGCATACACAAAAAAAAATATTAACAGTTCTTAGGAAGCTTTTATAGAAATGTTTAAAAAATTAAAAATACTAGCCTTTTTAAAAAAAATATTTGATTTAAGACTTTCAGTGTATATAAAGATTTTCTTTGAAAAATATTTCAATGATTATCACAAAATTTATGTATAAGTTAAAAAAAAACGTAATAATGGCCCAACCCTGTGAAAGTTGTTCCATTTGAATGAAAATAACATGAGAATGGTTTAATATTTGACAGTAATAGAATTAGATGACGTTCTATAGATGTCTCTGTCGTAAATTTAATCAAAAAAGTTGAGATATTCACAAATTTCCTTGTGGTGGCATTAACAAGTCCAATATCAATTATGAAATAATTCTGTGAAAACTTTCTAAGCAAATTATTGCCAGAAGTAAGAAGGTAAAAGGTTTTTAAGAATTGTTCGGTCAGGGATAAATTCTGAAACACAATCAATAAAAAAATATCGATTATTACCAGCAAAATTTAGAAAAGAAATGTTATTTATATGTATAGATTAATCAAAAAGGTAGAACAAAGGTGATGACTGTTGTTGTTGCTTTTAAATTTTGTAAAATAACCAGATTGATTGTTTAAAATATTGTTGCTTCTTATTTACAGGTGGTGTATGTTTTTTCCTTATTGCCGATATGCTGTACGCTCATCTTATGTGCCAAACTTTTGTCTCTCACCCCACATGATTCGGTGTACGATGTGTTTCCAGAGACATCATGGAATGAATTCTTTATAAACAGTAAGGTTAGTAAGACATGTTTTGATGAGTTTTTCCTGTATGAATTAATAAGTATTTTAATTGATTGCTGAACAATTCTTTCTGAAATGTTTTTTGCCTATGACACAATAAACATTGCATGTCAGTCTTGATTTTTTAAACGGTGATGATCTCATAATACGCCTTATGTATTGTATCTCGATTTGATGTATTTGCCAATAATTGTAGTTTTTTTAAATATAAAAATACATTTTGTAGTACTTATTTCCACAGTACATTTTTTGATCACAACTGGTTTCCCTCATTGTGAGCATTATCAACTAAACAACTGATAATGCTTGCAATGAGTGAAATCGGTCCTGATCAAAACAATATATTGTGGAAATAAGTAATAAAAAATGTAACATGATGAAAAAATAGCAATGTATTTTAGTGTAACAAAATTTTTATTTTAAGAAGCTATTTCGGCTCACGATATCGTCAGAACTAATTAAAAAATGTGTTTTTATTTTTTAAAATATCATGCCTTTCCATCAAGAAGTGACAGTTAACACCTTAAAAGTGAATAATTGTAGTTCTGATGAAGGTTTAACTTGAAAAAGCTATCAACTATATAACACAGTGAATATATAGCGATGTATTTTAGTTCTACAATTTTTTTTTTTAAACATAGTTGATAGCTATTTCGGCTCACGCCATCGTCAGAACTAATCAATTAATCAACCATATATCTTATAAATTTTGTAGAACTAAAATATATTGCTGTTTTTTCAATGTATTATAGAATTTTACTGATTAAATGTCAATTCAATCAATAATAACTGCCGACTTTCTTTCGGCAAATAAAAAATAGTATCACATTATAAACTGTCATTTTTACTTTCAATACATTAAAATTAAAAATTGACAATAACTGCCCCCAGTCACTATCTTCACTACTGCACTTCTGTTAACCCCCATGTATTGGAATCGGAAAATTAATAAAACAATTATCTTCTTGAACAAAATTCAACCTGTATATTTCATTTCAGAGCTGGGCGGCAGCTGCTCAGGAAGCTTTTCTGACGTGGGGTATCTTAGGGGCGTGTGCGATGCAGCTAACTTCGCATGGAACTCGGCGAATCGGTCCTGGAAAGCCTGATTCGGCACTTCGAAGAGACTGCATCTGTTTGGTGCTGTTGACGTTCTCCATACTGCTGTTAGGCGCCTTTTTGGCCAATACCTGCGTACACATACTAGCACAGCATGGATATATGTATTCACCGGGAAGCTTTGGTATGCAACACTTTTTACTCTAAATGAATTTATACCTTATGAATACCAAAGAGAAAAAGTATTATTGTGTGCTGTATGTGTTTTTCTAGCTACTAAACATAACCTCATTCAAACTCATAATATTCTCAACAAAATTTATATTTTTGACAATTTTATGAATATGGAATAGTTGTAAATAATTAATGGTATCGACTGAAGGTGCTTGATGGAACTTCAATATCAAACTTAAATTGTTGCAACGTTGTATGATTCCATATGTTTTTTCACTAACGACTTGGGTTTCGCCTTTCAGCATCTTCAGACATTCCATCACACGGTGCAACAGAACGGACGAGAACTGATTTCAGTTCTATTGCATCTGTGTGATGGAATGCCTGAAGATGTCGAAAGGCGAAACCCGGGTCGTTTGTGGCAAAACATGTGGAATCGTACAAAGTTGTAACAATTAAGTTATAATAAATTATTTATAAATATTGATATTTTTGATGGATTCAGTGGTTACTTGGAAGTTCATTTTTAACCCCTGACTACTAATGTTTCAAGTGTTGAAACATCAGATTGTAGTGTGTTAATAGTTGAAACGTGTAAATACAAAATCCTCAACAATGTTAAAACTTTTGTGTACCATGGTCCTGACAATCTACATAATGTTGTTTTACACCAACATTATTCAATAGATTTTCGAAGTACTTTAGTGTTGAAATATCCTTTTCAAAGCAAAAGAGGGAATAAGTTGCTATGAATTAAAATTTAAAGCTTTGTTAATCCACTTTGTATGTGGTAAATGTGATACGTGCTTCAGTTGGTCTGAAGATGCTTCTAAAAGAAATAATATGAGAAGTCCACGCACCAACATAGAATACAGTTGAATACTGTTAGTTTTTTGTCATCATAATTCAAAGCAGATTGAGATGTATGTTCAAAGACGACAACTCATTTTACCAATAATTAGTTAAATCATTTGTTAAATAATGAATGAACTTCAATTCTTTAAATTTCAGAGGAACTAGCTTCGTATACATTCCTTACACCTCGCTATAATCCCCTGCCAAGTTCTCTGGGTATGACGCCTCCACGGCACATGTGGCACCACTGCAACTTGATGGGAATGCATGTCACTCGTCCAGGCTCTGATCCTTCAGCGTACAGTGGATATCAACTCCTGCAGCTCGCCACAGAACTGGTTCCATCGACCCTTGCGATTGTCGGCCCGGAGGAGGTACTGAAAAACTTGTTACATATTCTTTTATAATTTGGTATCCTGTCCAAATCCACCTGGTTATTAAACTAATTATAGGTTTTAGATTATTCTGCGTGAAAAATGATTAAAAAAAAAGTGCTAATACAGGAATACTGGTGAGATAATACCATTCATCAAAAACCATTAGCTGTATCGTTTTTAAAATTATCATTTCCTAAATTGAGTATTATTGTAATGGAATCAGTTTAATCTCTCCTGCTTTACTGTTTTTGGGATCACATGGGGAAGACATTTTAAACGTCAAATACATACATATGCATTCAAACATGAAATCAATTTACTAGACTGTCTATATCAGAATTGAACCCATGACCACTGCAACCAAAGCCAACAACGTTAAATACTTTGTTACACTGTGTTCACGTTAGCTAATTTATGATAAAATCATAAAATTTTCTTCACAGATGTCCTCTTTCTGGGCTGTCCTCTTCTATTTCATTCTTATACTGTTCGGAATCGCTCAACAATTGGCGATCTGGCACTGTGTCATCACGGGAATCATGGCGATCAACGGAAGCACCCTCAAGTCCTGGGAGACTACTATCACCTTCTTCAGTTGTGCATTTGGATTTGTGCTCGGCCTTCCTTTAACAACCGATGTAAGCAGTTTTACTTTTATTATTGATAACTCTTTTTGAAGAAGAATAGATTATTTTTGCATAGTGATCTTTGAGATGTATTAACAGTTAAGGTACATGGTTAAAATATTTAGGAACGCTACGGTAGATCCAAAAACAAAAAATAAATAAATACGTTTTAGTAATACATTATTTAAAATATAATCCATACCATATATTTTCGTTTTTTGAAAATTGGGCTATTGATCTATTATATTTTTACATATTTTCCCTGGAGTCTTGACCCGCCCTTCTCACAAGTAATTATAATGAGTTCATCAGTTGATAATGCTCGCGATAAGCGAAACGGATTCTGATCATAAAATATTTTGTGGAAACAAGTACTAAAAATGTGTTTTTGTTATTTAAAATATAATGCCTTTCCATCAAGAAGTGACAGTTAACACCTTAAAATAATTATAATGAGAGTGGAGAGTTTTGCACTGCATCATGTACTACATTGTTGCATTTTTGCAGGCCGGCGTCTTGGTGATTCACTTCATAGACTATGCAATTGTGGGAATCTGGTGGAACTGTCTTCTACACGTCGCCTTGCTGTGTGGAATGTTTCTGGTGAGGGGTCGGCCTTACTCCGGCGAAGCAGTTGTCGGGATGCTGTATTCTAGATCTTCGGCAGTCGGGCCACTTCTTTGCTTCACGTGGAACGTCTTGCTGCCGGTCGCACTAATAGTATGTAGATTTTCTTCCCCTTTTCCTAGAATGAGGCAATATCATATTGGCATTTACTTGATAAAACTCCATTATAATGTAATGCTATCAAAGCATTTACCTCGATGATATCTTAAAAATTCTTTTTGTAGATATTTCAGTTTTTGCCATTGTCAAAGCTATGATTAAACTAAATCTACCTGTCTATCTCTTAATTATCTCTTTTAAGCATTTTATAAAGATAAATAATAAAACATAATGAATATATTATTGAGGATTGGACCAACATGTAAATTATTTTCTTAGCTCTTGATCCATTTGTTTTGTATACCTGGTAATTAACTCAAAAACTATCAGTTAATACTCCCGATGAGCGAAACAGGTTTTGATCTTGACAGTATAAAATTGTGGAAACAGTATAAAGTAAGTATTATTTATATTATTTAAGCATCATTTATTTTTGCACTTAAACAACTAAATGTCCAGTTTGTTGTGCTGGACCGTCAGGATATGGATTTCTATTGATATTTAACGCGTGTTCTCTATTTTTAGGCATTGTGTGTGGTAGATTTCCGCGTTGGAAAGTATCGTCAACTATACACATGGCGAAGAAGTGCTCCTGGCTTGGACTATTGGCCTCCGTGGTGCAAACGTCTCGGCGCAGCGCTACAACTGATACCTCTCCTGACTGTAGTGTTCATCGGGTTTATACAGACGTGCAGATATCTTGGATCAGGACCGCCGGACATTCTGGAGGTGAGTTTTGTTTTACTCAACTAAAATATCTTTAAAAACATGTGTCAAAACACTTGTATTAAATTTCAAAAAGTATAAGACGTAGATAAAATGAGAACTATAATAATAAACTAACTGAACGCTTTTTATATTTTTTAATAAAAGAAGTAGACAAGATTTGTTTTATGTAAAACAGTGTAGAATTCTATTAAAATACAACTATTAACATGTAGAATAGAATATTTAGAATGTATTTCGATTATTATTCTTTAAATTATTAATCCATATTTAATTTTGCCTAAGAAATAGTAAATGTGTATTTAATCAATAATTATTACAACTTTAGAAGAACTATTATTTATTAAAAGTATTATAAATAATGTCTTTGATGGGTGGTTTTGTATAACATTAGTTTTGGTCATGTTATGTTGCGTACGAAAAAGAAAATGTTTCAGTGGGTCTAACAGTATATGTTGCAATTATTATATTAGACATACAACTTTCCTCCCGCTGTTTTTTTATAGATGGCGTTAGCGACAAGTAGACGACAGATACATTATAAACGGCTTGCAATACTCTTCAGTATCTTGTAAACATAACCTGATAGCCACAGTAGTTGATTTGTGTTTACATCATATATTTATTCCTGATTAAAAATGTTAGTTTATGAGCCGAATCCTCGTCATTTGCGGGAGGTGTTAATTTATTTTTTTATATTAAAAAATCACCGAATGCTCTCAGACGCTTATGGTGAGGCTGCTATGAGTGAAAGAACATGTTGTGAGTGGTTTCAACGCTTCAAGAGCGGTGATTTTTTCCTAGAACACCGCCATAGTGGTGGGAGACCAGAGGCTTATAATATTCCAATACATTCCACCCATCCATCATAGATATAATGTTTAACAAATCTACTGTAATTGTTGTATATTTATAATAAATGCATTGACGTTGTTCTGGTAAAAAAAACGACTATTTCATGTTTGAACTAATCTATACTAAATATTGCTTTTGTAAAACTATGTATTAGCAATTCAAGCAACTATATATAAAATTTCAATCTTAAAACACATTTACTGCATAAAATTATCTGATAAATTAACAGAGAAATGAAAAGTTTTTTATTTATCAAAAAAAAGTCTAAAATTGGTCAAAATATTGTTATTGTGTAACATTAAACAAATATTTTGATGGCAATAAATGGCTGTATTAATTTACTTAATGGCTCTATTCACAATTTTGAACTTTTGAATCTATGCATAGCCTTATTAGATGCAGTCAATGTGTGAATTGTACGGAACTGACTGAATTCTGAATTTCCTCTAAAACAGTATTTCAGAATTGAATGTAATGTTTTTGCCAGAACTATGACATTGCTATTGTTATATTATATTGTGACATATTTTTTTAGTTTGCAAATATTGACAAATTCAAAAAAAAAAAAATCAATATTCTGCATTTTTTCTTCTTTTTTACGCTACCAGGATCCAACTGTTGAAAACACTGTCATAGTGCCAACCAGTAATGTGTGTTCACATTTGTTTTAAAGATTTTTTGATGTAAAACATCACCATCGTAGTCGTAATAAAATACTTTGAGTGTTGCTATTCGGTAGTCGCTATTTAGAATTGTAATTTTAGATTAAATATAAACATATATTCAAAAGTGTTAACACTGTTTTTTTATGGCCAGTTAATAATTAACCCCTGGCTGTTAACATCAAAATTGGTCAGTGTGAATTTATTTTCTAATGTTATTGATTTAGAAATCAATAAAACTGTTATTTGTTATATAGCAATTTATTATTTGAAAATTAGCAGATGGTTCACCACTCACAATTTATTTCTCTTGGAATTTTCACATATAAGCACCAGTAATTAGTAGTATATTGATAATTAGTGCTGTTGTTTGATTTTTACCCATTCCCCAAGTCCAATAAAAAAAGAATTGTCCCACCTCACTCTTAATTTTTTAGTTTAGATTCACTGTTTATCTAAGTAATGAATAACCTTACAATGCAGGTAATCTAAAGATGATTTACAAATAAACAAAACGCGTGTCATGTCTAGTAACACACCAACCAAGTGGAATAAAAAAGTTATAAATTTTTGTTTATATGATTATGTCGTCATTTCTGTAATCAGCAAAAACTGCTCTTGGGTTAATACTGAATTAAGGTTATTTTTGAATTACTTTGTAACATATTTTAAGGATATTGTGCTAATGAAGAAACAAATTATCATTTATGTACAATTAGTTAGTTTATTGTTGTAATTTTGTTTGAAATGAGTTCAAATTCATGTGTGTAACATGATACTATTCTAAAGGACAGTGTGACAACTTAAAAAAATGCAACAAAACTAATTCTGTTAAAAATAAATTTGTAGCGAATCCAGCTTTTATACCGACCGCATGTAGATGGACCGGGAACGTCACCTCCCATGAGAAGTCTCAACAACAATAATAATAGAGGAGCTCCGAGACCAGGCGAAGCCACATCCGACGCAAGCCGCACTACTGAATCAAATCCCGATCCTGTGCTTCCGGATCCTCCGCCGAAATATACTCCACCACCTTCGTATTCCACCGCCACGGGAGCAAGGATTGCTAAAGCCCTACGGCATAGTATTCGACGAAGTATACGCGGTGTCAGAAGGTAATATAATTTTTTATTTGAATTGTTAAAATTTTGCATGATTTTACATTGTTTTGTCACTAACCACCCGGTTTTACCTTTCGGCATCTTCAGGCATTCTATCACACAGATGCACCAGATTTGAGGTCAGTTCTGTTGCATCCGTGTGATGCCTGAAGATGCCGAAAGTCGAAACTGATGTTGCCATTGACAAAAAATATGAAAATGTAAAAGGTTTCGACAATTCAAATTTAAGTAAATATTTATATGAAATTTCAATGGAGTTTGTGAATCTTCGGTCGATGGATGATGTTGGATGCAACAGAAATGAGGACCCACTTAGAAGTGACTAAACAAACAAGATTAGTTATACAAAATTATAGTAATAATTTATGATATCGACGGAAGGTGCTTGATTGAATTTCAATATCAAATTTGAATTGTCAAAACTTTGTACGATTCCACATGTTTTGTCACTAGCGATTCAGGTTTTGCCTTTCGGCATCACACGGATGCAAAAGAACAAATTGCAAAGCTTGAACAATTCAAATTTTATTTGAAATTTCACCAAGGCACCTTCAGTCGATATCATAAATTAGATTATTTTAGTATTAATAGTTCATACACTTTTATGACCTTTTGAGTATTTAAGTTTTCTTTGCCAACATTGTTTGTGCAGCGTATTAATTTGTTTTCCAGGTTAGCAATATCGTTTGGAGAATCCAGTACAACCCTACCACAGATACCGATGTCCATAAGCGAGACAATTAGCCAGCAGAATACGGTGATACCTGCTGCTAATTCTCCGCCAGACTATTCCGTCCTTTTGGTTAGTCAAAACAACGAACAAACGACCGAGATACCGCCTGCCAACGCCACGTATATTACCGAGCTAAGTCGCAGTGCAGATATTATAAGGAACGAGGACGATTTTGTTATTCCTGATTTGATACCGGTGGAGCAAGATATTGCCAGCGGTTTCGATCAGAGGTTTACGCTGCCCTCCGCGAGAGCTTACCAGAGTTTCAATTCTGGCAGTTCATTACAGAGGAGCAAGAATGACGGGAAATCTACGACAGCATCTGATGTAGCCAACCTCCTCAGATCGAGCATGAGAAGGAGTGTTCGAATACGAACTCTGCCCAGCTCTTTCGACGGGAGTTTGAGCCAAGAGTGTCTACTGCATCAAGCTGAACCGGTATCGAACACATCGGTCAATGTGATTAACGAGAGTGTTTCAAGTGAGACTGGCAACGATGGTTCTTCGAGCAGTCCTAGACGCGCTGCGAGACAGCTCAGTTCCCAGTTAGATGAGGATAAGACATCTGTGATATAAATTGACAAATTATGTTGTAGCTTAAAAGTATTCTTTAGGTCGTTAGTTTAAATGTTGTGGACTACTTCTTTACGGACGTTGAATGTACTTTTTCGTGGAATACGTCAGTTTTAATTGTTATAATAATGTTTCAGTGTCTGAGCAATACACACAATGCTTTAATGAAAATAGTCTAATATTGTATATTCTCTATGGAATGATGTCTGACAGGTTGCTGTCGTAACTGTAATGAAATAGTATTAGACAGAAGTTAGTGGCATACAGTAATATTGCAAACAGAGATTCATGTTGAGTAAGGTATGCGTTTATCATTTTGCAGCTCGAATGCTGTTTGCGGGGAGCAGGTTAATCGGAAAATTTTTTACGCAATTAAAAATATAATGCAATCACTTGTTTTTTTTTTCTTCATATTTCAAACACTGAAGAAAAAATACATTTGTACAAAGCCGTTATTGTTTAAAAATCATCAATGATTAATCGGAAGATATAAAACTATTGCTTTATTCACTTTTAAGGTGTTATCTGTCACTTCTTGGTGGAAAGTGATGATATTTTTAACAATAGAAACACATTTTTTAGCACTGATTTTCACAATATATTTTATAATCAGGACCTTAACTGATGTTTACGATGAGCAAAACCAGTCCTGATTGTCATTACACGACAATTTACATATGTCCAAAAGCAATCTTAAATTCTTTCTATTGCAATGAATAAACCATGATTATTGTAATATTAATACAATTTAAGTAACACAGGGACCAAATATAATTGTTTTTCATCAGTTTCTAAGATCAATTTTCATCATATACAATATATATCTCTAGACTCATTCGTGATGTGATTAATAAGCTATTGATACTAATGCAAGCAATATAAGTTGAGAACGGTAAAGGTAACTTTCATGGTTTACAGGAAATCGCAAAATAGATATCATATCCCGCTGTCCTTTCGGCTAGTCTCCAATTAACGTTTCCCGCATAGGTGCGTTAAAATGATTATCGATAGCTGCTATATTGCTGTATGTGATGTTTTGTTTGATGCTGTCGATAATGATAAAGAATTTTGGTGCTTGAATTATACGTTATATATTATATGATAATATCTTCTGTGGTCAATTTAATTCCATAATTTTCATGTAATATGCAATAAAATATGAAGTTTACTGCAATTTGGCGTTTGATGTCAGTTTTTATTGTCTATGGATTAAAGTTTGTTGTTATTTGGAACATTAATAATTTATTTTGGCAGACATCTAATTCCCCCGCGCTCTTTCAGATAAGAGTGACACAAAAAGCATTCACACAAATATGCAACATGCACACTCTGAAAATATTTTAATGTTGCCATTCGATTTTGGCAATCAACTAAACTTAATTTCTGACATTCAAATAAAAAAAAAAATGATTTTATTCCGATTGAAATGAAGGTCACGTGAAACGCTGAAGGCCATAGCTATGGAAGTGGTTAATTATCGAGTCGTTTTATTATCATAAACGTATATAAACATAGAACAACCAGGGAGTCATGGAGTTGTTTCAAAAACTTTTGATTTTGAAATCTGACCATAAAAGACTTGTGAAGTCAATTATTGCTGCGATGAATATTGCAATATTGTCATTCATAAAATTATATCAATATGAAAGGGTAAAAAGTATGTTAACACGTTAGATGCTAAGCCCATACAAGTACTATTTAGCTTGCCATTTGTACGCCTGATTTTGAAATAATATTGCAAATGCTATACCCGGGGAAAATCCTAAATGCAGTTTAGAAACATAAATAAAAATTGAATTAACCCGTGGCCAATCACAATCTGTCAACCGGCCCCTAAATCTGTGTTTATTTCCATTTGAAACAGAACATTTTAGTAATGCTATGTGAATCAATCAACAGTTGTGGACCAAAAACTAAATTAAAAGCGTTAATTATAGTTTGTCCATATTTAATGTATTTAAAAATTATTGTATTAATGACCATTTTTTGGGTATTCACTTCAAATAAATAATATGTATTAAATTTCTTGACCTAGATCAAGATACCCCAAAACATCTGGATTATTTAGTATTAATTTTTCAACTTTGTTAACCCACTGAATGCTAAAGTTTCAACTGTTGAGACGGCAGATTGCAGTGTGTTAACTATGTTAAAACTTTTGTGTACCAAAATGCCGTTATATCAAAATATGGTTCAATTTGTTGTGGTAATTAAGTTTTTTAATACCAACACTACTAAATTAGTTTATGAAATATCCATTATATATATATCAGAAATGGGTAAACGCAACAAAGCCATGTTTTATGTCACCAAATATACAAATCAATTCCAACTTTTACAGTATTATTATTTGCAATGATTTTTTAATTAACTTTATATACAATTAAATTGAAAATTTATTCTATCGGAAGTTAAATAAAACAATTCTTTATTATATGTCCAATGTATATTACTTTACGAGTATTATTTTAGTTCATTTTAGGGTTATTGTATTCAAATAATTAATTGCCAGTACGATATTAAAATTTCCATTATAATTTCATTATTTATTATTTTTTGTTAGCACATGAGATGATAGTTCATTTAAGAGAAGTAAATTTCATTGATTACAACAATGCTAAAATTTTACATGATGGCTATTGTATTTTGTGAAAATATTTGAATATTTTATCATTCCTGAGGGTTGTATTCTGTTCGTAATAATGTGATTTTTGAAAAATATAAACAAGAATAGCCTCTAAATTGTTAACAACTTTGCTAATCCTTTATTAATAACTTCATTACAAACTTTGACATATAGATGTCAGTAGTTGAAAATATCTAGAAAACACATTATTACTGCTGTAAGTTGTAACTCAAACAGTCATTTTTTCCTCTAAATTTGTTATTAATATAATTTGAATTGAAATATAATATGTCTTAATAAAATATTAAAAATGGTCTCCCACAAATTTACCGGTGAATCCATCGAAAATAATATTATTTAATCATTTTTAAAAGCCTTGTGAGAAAGAATAATATAGTTTTTAATAACTAGGAAAAGCTCCCAAGTTCTCAACAGTTATTTAGCTTCTTAATATATTAGTATATCATAGTTTCTCAATGTTGAATTTTTACAGACCATCAACATTAAATTAAAAAAATATTTTTTTATTCAAAACAATTAATTTTGCAACACCATATGGTGTTATAACAATATTTAAGCATATTAAAACAGACAATAACAAACAAACATAATTTAAAAATCCATAAAATTCGATTGTTTATCGAAGTAATATCACATTGCGGATAACCAATTGAGAAACTAAACACTATATGATTTATCCTTTGATAAATTCATTGAAATTATGTAGAAATGATACTGAAAATCAATTAGTTTTGTATTCAGTGACTGTCCCAAGAACGGCAAAACGTATGACGACTAGATTGGTTCAAACTGGATATAATGTCTATCTATTATTTCAAATATACTACGTAAATGATCTCACAAATAAAATCAATGAAGTGTGTACAGTAATAATTGCAATTGACATGAATTCTTTCGGAAGCGCACAAATAAACAGTAATGTCCCACTATGTGAAAATTGTATAGGTTTCGCATTTAATTTTTTATACTGTTATAAGCAATGTCCAAGATGTAGATGTAAGTATAGAGGTATTGAATAAATCACTGTTGTATAGGAAATTAATTACTATTATGTTAGAAATAATTATCGTGTTTGACTGATTTTTATAATATGGCGATAAAATTGCCCATTTTGTATGGTAACATAGTTTAATTATTATTGCAACATTGTCGAGGAACATGGCCATATATTGCGCATTTCGTTATTATAAGTGATGAATTTGTTGTAATTCCATGATGATTTTGATGTAAAAAACTGTATTTATTAAAACATTACTACCTATATATGAAGAAATAAATATTTTAATTACAAAACTTGACTTTTCATATTTGATTTTATCCTTATTGAAGTATTTCTCCATAGACAATATCAACTGGATGGCTGCCTGAGATGAAATATCTTGTCAATATCTTTAAACGTATTTTCCTCCAAAAATATTCCTTCTATTAAAATGATTCTTTGACAGGACATGCGCTGATATCTATAAGAAACGTTTAAAAACATTTTACCTTAACTGTAAAGGGTTACTACATTGATTTTTCGTGATTTCTTTGAGTGTTCGAACTGTCACTTGACAGATGTCAATAGTTGCAGGGTTACTAAAATCAAATTTCTTCAAAATTCTTCAAGAAAATCTGCTTTAATATAATATAACAATAAAAAATTGGTGAGTTTATTGATTATTTCTGTATATGATATAAAAAAACAAACATCAAAAATTCACTTTTTTTTGTTGCAAATTAAAGCTGGCGTGCTGGGTACAGATGTATGTTTTTTCAGGCAGTCGAAGGATTAAGTAAGTTTTACCTATCAATAAAACTCTGGTTGTGTTTCCAGCAATGTCTGAAAGATCCAAAATAAGAGACAATTCTTATTTTTACAAGCTGCAAATCTAAATCTTACATTGGCAACACTTTCTACTGCCCCCTCCCCATGTCCCTACGACGGACCACTTTCTGGCATACCATATTGTGGCTTATAGGATTTTTACTTTTGCGAGATGGCTTGCATTATCTGTCTAACCCAAGAGTTAACAATAAAATCTTCTTCACCCGCTTGGTTGTATACCAGAATCGTGGGGTACACTGAACTCTCCTGAAAGTATAGATAAGCTCGGTATGTCATCTTGTTCCCAATGGGGCTAATTTGAAATCACTGGTCGAAGATTGCACTAGGTGGTCCATCTAACCCCTGCTGATTGGAGTAAGTTAACCCATCTCAAAGGTAGAAATAAGCTCGATATCTGGCAGCATGCCCACGATAGAGCTGATTTGTAACCGCTGGTGAAAGATTGCACCAGTTAGGTAGTTCATATAGCCCAAGCCAATTGGAGTATGCTAATCCATCTTGAAGATAGAGGTGAGTTTGGGTACTGGTAACTTGTTCCGGATGGGGCTGATCTGTAATCACTGTGTGTGTTCAATGTGGACTGACGCCATCCCGATGATAATAACACCCTTTCTTCCGGACTCCGCTCACGTACCAGACTCTCCCACCGTTGGAGCAACAGATCTTGCGTCCTTGGAGGTGGTGTACCAGTTGATATACCCATTATTACTGATGCTAGGTTGGCTCTCATTTGATGGTTCTATCACTTTTCTCTGAATGTCTGCTCTCCAAAGGAGTCTCGTTTAGTCTGGTACGATGAAGAGATTTATCCCTCTCACTGTGTTCAGATGACCAGCACTTGTGGAATCATGTTCAGCGAAACGAAGATCTATGGCAGGTGTAGCCTCATCAGCAGTTGAATGTGTACCGTGATAAAAGCCACAATAGTCGGTGTAGTCAGGTGATACAAAACCTGGAACTCTTGTGACTCTCTTGCGGAGAAGAGGTCGATTTCTGGTCACCCCATTGGCTGAAGAACTGCGCTGTTGTTGTACGGAGAACGTGTCACTCGGGAACATGTGTTCCACGAGATACATGGTCGGTTGTGCAGTTGTGAAATGTTGTGTTTGTCGACCAATGTGAAGAATTTATGTGTCAGTAGGATATCTATTGACTTTGTGCCTTCATTTTAGTTGATGTATGCGACTACAGACTTATTGTCCATCTGAATTAGCATATCTGCTTCTCTTATTGTCCAGACCTTTAGCTTGATTGCTGATATCACCGCCTGTAACTCCTTACAGTTGGATGGCCATGACAGTTGCTTTGTCTCCCATTACCCCAACATAAAAATATAATATAAATTGCCATTTAACTCTCTATGATTGGACCTGGAATCTCAGCCGTAAGATGAAGCAGTCTGAATTGCACACAACTGAATTGATGGCAATGCAGTCTCCTCGAGGAGTTGCAGAGGACATAAAGTTCAGCCTGCTCAGAAGGCATCAAGCTGATTTGAGGAACCACTCACACTTCCGTACCATCTCCTGTAATGTGTTGCGGAGGCTGTACATTTCTTTTATGACATGCTCTGGGAGTTTTTGCTATCAGCAAATTATATAGCTAGATGGCTGTAAAAAAGGTGGAAATACATATCATTATAGTACTGAAAATCTGTCTCAAGTTCATTTTTGTCCCTCTGTAAGAATTGCAGAACTCAACAAAGATTGAAAGGCCTGAATGGTTTAGGATTCGAAAAACCATTCATCCTCTGTTAAAGACTGGTCTTCCCTGCCTTTCCGTTTTGTGGCTAAGAATAATCAAATCACTTACCCGGGTCTGCGTCTTGTCTGTCACAGGATCTTGGAATTCCATAGCTGCTGAGGTGTCTGCAGTTGTAGGGGTGGCTTCAACATTAGTATGCACACTCCCCCTAACATTGTAAGGAGGGACACTGGTATCCTTTCTGCTTTACATACTTCCAACAAAGTGTCGAGGACAGACTCTCCTGAAAACTTTGCATCTCTCTCTTGTAGGTCTACCACCATTGGCTCCATTAGCTTGGCCGTCGAAATCCGCTCTCTCGAAAGGGCAACTTGCGATCTTCAGAAAATGGCCCAGGTTCCGCCGGAAGTTGCTCATGCTCGCGTATCCTACAATTCACACTTCGTCGCGTATTTAAATGCGTCTTTCATTTGCGAGCTAAATGGACACCGGCGTCAAATTACATTTTCGCTGACGCGAAGTCCGGCTTATTTCGCCGTGCCAACCGATTGATCTTCGGAGTGACCGAGTCTACCTTGGAAACAATCAGTTTCTTCACAATTCTGCCAAAATTCATCAGTTGTAATCAGGTGGTCGGAACAGCCTCTGCGGGAGGACGAAAGAATTCTCCACAAACGATCATCCCGATCGATTTTCGGTGCACATCGATACGTCATTTGTTGCCGACAATTTTCTGTTACACACATTTATTAATAACAATAATTCTGTATATAATTGTGCAATTTCACGGTAGTGCAAAACACAAAATGCGAACAATACGTTTCGAGTTTTCAACCTCATTTTTACGTCACAAATGTTTAAGATATAATTACGAATAAATTTGTGTAAATACACGAATTAGAAAACGGTTTGTTAAGATATTTTCACAAAATATAATCAATCCGTATCGACATTTATGGATTTTTCTCGCGTCTAAACCCGACCGCGGATCAGTCCCCAGTGAGCTCTTGCACTAAAAATGTCACCCGGATGTCGCGGCGTGGAAATAGAAATAGAGAGGGGGCAGTATAAAGTGTTGCCAATGTAAGATTTAGATGTGCAGCTGTAAGAAAATTTCAGATTCATTTCGGACCTAGACATTGCTGCGGTACGCACAATGATGAATTCGAACTTCCTACGACAGAGGTAGCTAACCTGCCTACCATGTACTAACAGCCATATAACTTAAAAACCTTTTTTCTCCTTCTTACATTCAAGGTCGAGGTAGGAAAATACAGATCATTCGTAAATTTGCATTTGAAATAAATGCCATTTATGAATGAACAAGACTATGGTACCGATGGAATTTCAATATCAAATTTGAATTGTTACAACTTTGTACGATTCCACATGTTTTGTTACTAACGACCCGGGTTTCGCCTTTCGGCATCTTCAGTCATTCTATCACACGGATGCAGCAGACCTGACGCACAATAAACAGTTAGCATCGTCTATATACCAAACTTATTAATTAAAGGAAAACACAGACCCCCAAGGCAAGAACTAAATGACAGCTAAAACAAATTTTATAATATTGATTTAATAATAATTAACACAATTGCCCGTGACAATTTTCATTACCGATTAATCTTGTCAACGAGTCGTTCTTTAAATGGTTTTACAAAAAATAATAATCAAGTATCATGAAAATAAAATATTTTTTTTTAAAGAAATACCCACTTATTTCAATTTGGCAAGTAACAATTTTACATCTAGATGTAACAATTCAAATTTATTGGTATAATTTTCTGATATCAAAACACATTTTAAGGATCAGATGAGATGAAATATATACTTTTCAAACATTTATATTGTTGAATAATATAAACCCATCAATTTAGTGAAAAAAAAACAGTTAATGATGGGGATTTGAATGTATGTCGATGAGAATAGAACAAACTCAATTCGATGATCTCTATTAGATATAAAAAAAGACAAATGTCATACATGGTTATAAAGTTATTTATTTTAAATAAAAACAACACAAGATTTAATCAAAAGTTAAATAAACAAATACAATTTTATTTAGATGAATTGTTCTTCCGAACAATGTTTAAATGTAGATAACATGATATTGGTTAAGGCCAACAATATTGTCATCATACTGGCACGTTATTACGTCAATCTATTCTAAAAAATATAACCATTCGATTCAAACTCTGTTCTATTACAAATTGATGTTTTCAAACAAAAAAGGCAAAAATAATACAATGTTTTTAAATTTTAATAATTCAAACTATGTACAATTCTATAAGTTTTACCACTCACAGCACAGGTTTCACATTTCGGCATCTTCAGGCATTATATCACATGGATTCATTAGAAATGACAGTTTGCATCACTTATATCATAACGTGACCATATATTACGGTGAAAAAATAGCAATGCATTTTAGTTCTACAAAATTTGTAAGACATATAGTTGATAGCTATTTCGGCTCACGCCTTTATCAGAACTATTCTAACAGTGAACAGTAGTTCTAATGAACGCGTGAAGCTGAAATGCATTGCTATATTTTCACGGTGTTATAACGGGGTCCTACCAAGTAAATGCCAATTCAATCAATAAAATATTTTTTTCCTCAAAACAGGACGTCTTCTAATTTTAGTATTTGTGTTAAAAAAATTGCATATTTATTTTATTATAGGAAATATATACATAACAAAATTAAAAAAACAATCGGTGTGTGGTATATTCAAAGCGTGTTTGCATCGTTTATTTGAAATTTTATATTGAATGAAATTGTTACTGGAAGTTGCTCTTTTTTGAAAATGGGACATTTTGGGATACAAAGACAGTGCTCGGCTGTCACAGTTCCAAATGTGGCATACGGTCATATAAATATATATATATGAAATTTGAATTGTGACAACTTTGTACGATTTCACATGTTTTGTCACTAACGACCCGAATGACTTTCAGTTCTATTGCATCCATGTGATAGAATGCCCGGAGATGCCGAAAGGAGAAACCCGGGTAGTTAGTGATAAAATATGAGGAGTCGTACAAGGATGTAACAATTCAAATTTGATATTGAAATTCCACCAAGCACCTTCAGTCGCTATTATAGATTATATATATATATATGAGATTCAAAAAATATTCACCATAAGACTAGAAGCTAAATATATAAATAAAAGATGTTTTAATAACCAATACAGCCTCCTAATGACTTTACTGGAAAGGTTTTAATATATATATCAATAATGTTGATTATTCTTTTTGTAAATGAGCAATGTTAACAGTTTACTATCAGTTTTATTGCACCCTGTGATAGAATACCTGAAAATGCCGAAAGTTAAAAGCCAAGTAGTGAGTGATAAAACTTGTGCCATTGTCGATTGTTTAAATTATTCAAATTGTATATTGGTATACATGAGAAGAGACTTCAATAATTTTAATTTCTTTAATTTTTATATTGAAATTTGATGACGTTATTTAGGAATATAGACTAAGGGAATTTGATGTAAAACCTTCAGTCATATATTTTAAGCTATAATTGAAACAGTACCGTAAAGGCGAAATAAAGTATATTCTGTTCGATTGGGCTTTTTGTCCACAATCAATCAATTACATTTACAGCCATAAATGCTAAGAATTAAAAATATATACTACAAAACTTGCTAACATATTTATATTTCATTAAAATATTGCATTAAATTTTTTGATATTATTAAGAAATATTGATATATGGCACAATGTAAATAGTTTTAAAAAATAAAATTAACATTCAATGGCACATGAAATGAGATAAAAACAATATATTTATAAATTAAACAAAAATAAACATAATGCATGGATATAAAAATTATTGAATAAACAAGAATGTGTATGTTTCTTTACACAACCAAATAGTTGGCGACACTGTCAATTTACTGGTTGAAAAAGTTAATATAAAATTCATAGTTTATACAATTTCAATGACTATAAGGTTTTAGAGATTGGTATGTGGAACGAATCAATTAATGGCGACTTGAAAAGTCAATTTTACCCTCGAGTCGCCTTGTTTGGAGTAACTTACTTTTTTTTGCCTCCCATAATTTGAATGATAATGTATGAAATAGTAAGAAAAAAGAAAAATGTAATTTTTTTGGTCCTTTACATTTCAAACTTATTCAGAGCGTTTGATAATGACGCTTTGGTGTCTACACAAATATTGCTCGAATAACTAGCCAACGCCATGTGTTTTGAGAAAGGGAAATAAAAAAAAGCATGTTTTATGTAATGAGTTTGTTAATATATTTGATTTTTTTGATATTTCAAAAAAAAATGGCTTAAAACTGCAAATTTTCAGTTACTCTGTTGGAGTGAAAGTATAAATTGTAACTGAGTTCAAGAATAAATTTAGTACTAAATGATGCAAACAGTGACATGATGACGTTTGTTTGAATAGTTCTTATACACTTCTCAATTCAACTCTCAACTCAACTTTCTTCAACAATTCTTGTTCACTTTAATGTTGAAGATATTTGATTGATTTATTTGCATACAACATATTTTATTTGGAGTATATAATTTCATAACATTAGGTGTGCGTTTATGCTATTTCCAGTGTGAGATGTGCGATATAATTTCAAGATAAGGCAGATGAAAGTATGTTTAATAGCTCAACTATTGAGACATCTGATGGCAGTGTGTTGATAGTTGACATTGATTAATATAATACATAATAGTGTCGATACTTTCGTACAATAGGTAAATATTTTTACTGAAATATTGATTGATTTTTTTTAATAATCTCTGCAAGTTTGAATAACAGCAACATTACCAAATTGTTTTATTTGATATTTTGTGTTGGTATATCATTTATATGCTACAGTAAAAAATATGTTAAAAATAACTCTTTTAAGATACGTGAAGGCGCCAAATGCGTCACGCAAACTCTCTTTGAAATCCAGTGTAAAAATTAGCACTAACTTTCTTTAAGATATGGTGATTAAAATTTAATTATAAATGCACTACAATGACTTTTTTAAAAGTTTAATTCATTAGCAAAAGGAAAGCGTTTGCAAATTGCAACATTTAATATATAGGTCAAAAGTTTAAGGGATAATAAAGTTCTACAGATAACTATAAATATGAAAGATTTAAATTATGAAGGATTTAATACAGTTTGCTACAAACGGTTCCGTTTTTATTTTTCAGTATATTCAAGCTCTTAATAGCCATGTAGATTATCAAAGTATGAAGATGTTGAAAGGGGAGAAAACAAACTATACATGAAGGTCGAAAATTTTATGTTGAAGATACATTAACTTCCCGAGGATTAAATATAGATGAAAAAAAAAGCGTGAAAGCACCGTTTGACGGCATATCAATTCACAAGAGTAGGAGGGCAACAAATTAAATTTGTGTATTTTAAATAATGTAAAAAAGTGCCTTTTCCACAATTAAATATTTTTGTAATTAGGACCGGTTTCATTAAGTCAATTGATAATGCTCACACAAAACCGGTCCTGATCATTAAAATATTAAATTGTGGACACAATACAAAAAAATGCGTTTTAAATATTAAGTGACAGATATTACTTTAAAAGTTAATAAAGTAAGTTAGCTTGTAGTTTTGAGCCTACTGTGTTAAAGACAGTTTTTGTTGCCCAAACAAGTGATTAATTTTGAATGAAACTTTCATGTAAATTGAATGATTTCTTTTATTGTATTGAAATTTATTAAGTTCGCACCATCACAGTATATTTTTTATTTCAGAATTAATCATCTCAAAACTATATTCTTACAGTCGATTCTTTTTAGAAATTGTGTATGCCTGGAATCGAAAGTGGATTTCTGATTAAGTCAGAGATAAAAATGGCAGCTTATCGTAGTTATTCAAAGATTGACGATAACTTAAGCAAGTTTTCGCTAGATTGTAAATGATTTTTATTATATGATATCCAGAGACGAATCTTAAAAAAAATTCTACAATAGTATAGAAACTTCAAAGAGACATCCTTGAAAAATCATTTATTGTCAAAATAAAATAGATTGTTTTATGAAATAAGTTAAAACTACGACTGAATTGAAATAAAGTTATAATTTAACAAAGTGTGTTATAATAAACAATCCAAGTCAATAATATAAAAAAACAAAACAAAACGTCACATATAAAATGAGAATTACTTTTTTATGAAAAAAAATGTACACATTGTGTATTAAAAAAAAATTACATTAATACAAAATTGCTATAGAATATTGTCATGAATTGTAGTTGAAATTGTCAAATTAAATAAGTCCGGCTCAAAAAATTCATTTTTAAAACTAACTGACGTAAGTTTATCCTGTTGGTATAATAAGATAGTGATAGACAAAAAGAATTTTTTATCTTCAAATATAACAATAATTTAGCTAAGAGATCGCATTATTGATATGGTTGATCAAAGTCTTAAATACAATAAGTCTATTTATAAAAAAATAGACTTAACAAAATTTGTACATAAAAAACCATATATGTCAGTAAAAATTAATGTACAACACATAGAAAATCAGTACTCCGTCAGTGTTTGAGAAAACATGAAAGATGTCATATTTTACTTCATTTAACAGATTTCTCAAAATAAAAATGCCATGACAGAGGTTTTGAATGATAATATAAAAAAAAAAACTAAATTAAAAATGGGGTAGCATTTTCATCGAATGCTTTTAAAGATGCTTTTAGCAGACTTAATCTCTTTTGGATCCATCTTCTTTGAAGGGTCAGGCACGAAGCATTTCCATAACCTGGAAGAAAAATAAATATTAATGAAAGTTAATGAACAAACATGAAGACAAAGAAATGCCAAAAATGATTAACTCATTCCGTGCTAACAACACGCTAAGCATGTCCATACTTATAACCACTATGTGCTTAGGATTCGCGTAGCGTGTTCATGCCCGAAACTTAAAAAAGTAACTTTATGACAGTTGATATTGTTTGTATTTCTTATTAGCCGACAATATTCATTTCTGAGTTGTGAATATGTTTTTTGTAATTTTCATTCAAATTTGTTTTATTGTTTTATTGCATTGTTGTTTTTATCAAATGGAATATAAACATAACTGGATTATTTATATAACGTCATTATGTGAAAAGTTCAGCGCAGAAGAATTATTTTATGTAAATTTTGAGTGATTTAGTGAGTTTTTTTGAGCCAACATAAGTGCTTCAAATAATATATTATAGAAATTTAGGCGTATAGTATATATTTACAATCATGAATCAATATTTGAAAATAAATACGGGAGTGGACCAACCATTACAGTACGAACTTGCTGCCGATTTATCAACATAATATGAGCTGTAAAAATACCAACGTCGAGTTATTTGTACTTATCTACACTCGCATGTATTGTCTTTGAAATAATGGATATAATTAATAATCTGTAATACATTTTTATAATTAAAATATATTCAGCATACTTTTATTTGGGATTTTACATTAGCAGTGAAAGCGTTCATACAAGATTGCTTTATTAATGAGAAATGTGACGATGCAATTAAAAATAGTGTGATGACGTAAAAAAACTAATACTTCATAATGGAAAAGTTTTCAAAGAAAGTCTGGCTATATATCAATCAGTCATTTATCAAAAAACTAGTGGTATTTGAGCCCATGAGGACTGACCGAAGCCTACAACTTTGACCACTGCACCATGGACCAGGTATTGATTTTAAAACAAAGCTTGACAATGAGAAGACCATATTGATTAATAAAAAATAATATTCAAGATTAGTAAGGGGATGTTTGATTTAGATATTCACCTGAGTGTTTCATCAGCTCCCGCACTCAAGACTGTCGTACCGTCCGGTGACATGGCGAGATGCAAAACTCTCGCAGAGTGTCCGGTCAACTCTGTCACTTTAGTCATGAGAGGGTATTTCCAGATGATCAATTGGTTATTGGCATATCCGTGTCCTGATATAAGTTCTTTGTACGTTTGAGACCAAAGTATTGAGCAAACCTATAAATGTTTAGAACAAGAAATCATTAAAAAAAGAAAACATAAAGTTAACAATTTTGAGGTTACGTTTTTTTATTTTACGGATGATTAAGCAAAAGACATTTCATATTAATGTATTATGCACAGGAAAGTTATTAACTTATTAACTACTGAAAAACGTTCAAAGAAATAATTTAGTATTGTGGGTGGGTAGCAAAGTTCTAAAGATTATTATAACAAACGGTCATTATATCAATAAAAAAAATAGTCTGTAAACAAATGTTTTAATACTGAATTTATATGTTACGGTCTGTACATTTTCACTAAATAACTACATAGAAATATTTTTTTATTATTTTAATTTTAGACTTCGTGTATGTTCTACATCTATCTATTGTTACAACTTTGATATTGTAATTCCATCAAGCACCTTCAGTTGATATCATAAATTATTGAAAGTAAGAATTAAAGTTCATATTAATTTTTGGTAGTATAGCTGCGCGTAGCCGAAGACGTCACATTGTGCATTCCCGGATCGGTAAGTTTGTGTCAAAAATGACGCGGACCGTAATTTTGTAAAATGTTCATAAAATCATGCTTTAACAATAATAGATGATTTTAAATTTGAATTGTTACAACTTTGTACGATTTCACATGTTTTGTCACTGACAACCCAGGTTTCACCTTTCGGCATCTTCAGGCATTCTATCACACGGATGCAACAGAAATGATGAAAGGCTGGGTCGTTAGTGACAAAACATAATAGATGATTTTATTAAAATGAAGTTGTTTTGATTATAATTCACCAACCTGCGATTTCGCATCTACAGTGTTGATGTTAGTTCCATTGTTGACGTTCCATATCCTAATGGTTCGATCGGCAGTCCCGCCACCTGAAGCCAAGATACCGCTGCTCCAAGGACACCATGCCAGCCCTTTGACAGCAGCCATGTGTTGGTTGAACGAGTACAAAGGATTCGTTTGCGCATGACGTTCCCCTGAAGCTGCAGGCCAGATGTTAAGCAGGTTGTCGTTGCCGCCAGATGCAAGGTATTTGCCGTCAGGAGACCATTTCAAACCACAAACCTAAAATAGACACATAATTACAACTCCGGATTTTCTTATGTTTGTGTCAAACAATTCTGTATTAAATAAAGCAAAATAGAACTTATGGAAAAACTCTTTCAAAATTATGCAGATATTGAACTAAAACAGTATAAATATTAAAGTGTTTAGTTCTACAAAACTTTCTATATGTTTGTTAACCGTTTGAGGAGTATGGCCGTACATGTACGTCCAAGTATTGTAATGTCTTTTATCAATTGCAAGTTCCGTATTTTTTGTTGAACAATTATAATTTCTTCAGATATTCATGCTGCACATATCTGTTAATAATTTAAACCAGTCGGGCCTACATTTTTTATTTGTTTCATATTAATAAAAGAATTTTACGAAAAAAAAAATTCAAATAAATTACACTTTTAATCGTGTATCATAAAATTTACTGTCTGTTCAAACAGCTTTCTTTCTAGGAATCGAGTGTCAATATCAAACTATGTTTACTCAGACTGCAATTATTTTTTTAGAATCAAACTAAAGTAATTGTTTCTAGAAAATTCATAGTGAATAAATTTATTTACATTTATTACTATGCATTTCTCAATTGTACAACTTTATTTACTACATGATAGAATAATAAATATTCCTTCCAGATTGAACCACAAAAAAAAACACATAATTTTATATGAAGTTTAAAAAAAAAATTCAAAATAATTCAAAAAACTTATTTTGTAAAAAAATAACTTACTTCTCAACGGGTTAATACCTATTATGGCTTCCAGCATTGGCAGAGATGTGATTCAAAAAAATTTAAACATAGTTTTATACACTGTAAATCTTACTTATTCTAGTATCAAAAATTTTGTCGTATTGTCAAATTTTATTATAGTTCTGACAAAAACCAAATCTAAAATTTTGCAAAGCTATATATTTACAATATTTTTACCTCATTATAATGTGTTTCTATCCAGTAAATGCCAATTCAATAAATGATATTGATCCAACACGGTGAAAAAATGGCAATGTATTTTAGTTCTACATTTTTTTTTATTAGATACAACAGGTTGGCAACTAAGTAATTGCGGATTTTTTTTAGAAAATCAAAGACAATTTTTTCCTGGAACTAAATAACTTTATTCTGTAATGTATTACCCATTTTGATCAATGACCTTTCGCCATCTTTCAGGAAACATCATAATCCCATGTTCATAAAACTTCTGGTTTTTATTAGCAAAATACTGAATCAAATACGATATTACATCGTCATCATTATTGAACTTTTTACCATTCAAGGAGTTTTGTAAAGATCGAAACGAAAAGTAATCAGATGGTGCAAGGTCAGGACTATATGGTGGATGTGGCAAAACATCCCAACCAAGCTCCAATAATTTTTGCCGAGTGGCCAAAGATGTGTGTGGCCTTGCATTGTCATGATGGAATACAAAACCTTTTCGATTTGTCAATTCGGGCGGCTTTTCTTCAACTGCATTGTTTAATTTCGTTAGTTGTTCAATGTAGACAATTCCTTTATAATCCCACCAAACTGATAACAAAACCTTCTCTTGATGAATATCAGCTTTTGATGTTGTTAGAGCTGGTTCACCTGGCCTGCTCCACGATCTTTTCCGCATGATATTGTTGTAAACAACCCATTTTCAACACCATAAACAGGACATAACTTTTTGTGAGCTTGCGATGCGTTTTTCCCTTTGCGGAAATAAAAAAGGAAAATATGACGAAAATGTTCCTTTTGATTTTCCATTTTTCAACGAACGCCATACGAAAACTACGCAACCGATCAAAAAACTTTTATAACTGATTGACAGCTGAATTGTCAACTATCTAATAACAAAATGTATTTACATTTGGACTACGTCGCAAACCTAAAAATTCAACTGGAGCCATCTATTGAAATCCGCAATTACTTAGTTGCCGACCCAATAGTTGATAGCTATTTCGGCTCACGCTTGTTCTAAAAATTTGTAGCGCTGCCGTCCAAAAAAAATCGCATAAAAAAAGGACTGGGTGTACTCACTAAATATGCTGGCCTTAGAGAAGAGCTGCCAGATTTATTGACATCAAACATTGAATAGAAAAACTCAGACAACTTCGAATAGTTGAAACTGTTCAAATTTGACATTGAAATTCCACTAGTCGTTCTCAGTAGATATTGTAAATTATTCAGTTAATTGTACTAATAAAGTTTCACTAACCTCTTGTGTGTGTGCATTCAGGGAATTGATGATGTGTTCTCTCTGTCTTACATCATGATTTATTATGGTGCCGGTTCTGCTACCGGATGAAAGGACGAAAGAATTCCAAGATAATGCTCCAACACGACCAGTGTGGCCCTCCATTACCTAAACAAAGACAATTTAGCATTCATTTTATATGAAAAATACATCATGGAGCATCAGTTCATGTATGATCTACTTTCAAAATGATTTTGCTGCATTATTTGTTATTGGTGTTTTATCTACAAAAATAAAAAAAATATTTATAGACTATCGAATTGATCATCATGATATAGACATTTTAACCAGTTCCCCAACTGCACTGCATAAATGCTATTCCAGCACAGGATATTTAGAGAGTGAATGAATCAGGCTATATTTCATCACAATAACGAGTTTATCCATTGAGTATCAAATAAAAACACACTGCAATCAGTTGTCTCAAAGTTCAATCCAATTGAATCGATTTCTATGGATTAGCAATTATTTAATGAAAATTGAGCAGAAAAACATTTACTCTGAGAAGAGAGTCAAAAATAAATATTTTTATTTTGTATGTATAGCGTTAAATGCTAGACATAAATTTCTCCAGTGAAATGTAACAAGTTAATAATTTCTATACCCCCACATTAAAATATGCCTTCTTTATATCTGCCCAGTGCATCGCATTCAAGGATAGTGTTGTGCTATGTGTTAAAGATAGACATATATTAGATGCTATCACAATGATATGTGTACAAACAATAATATAATTATTCCAACTGTGCCAAATAATGTGTTGAGATTAGCGTATTACCCGAAGTTTCTTAAATCTCTCTGAATCCCAAAGCTCAGTGGTTCCATTAGTGAGACCTACAGCCAGATGAGATCCTCCTTCCTGAATCCATGCCAAGGAACAGATGTGATCGGTGCCATCAATGGATAGAAGCTGTTCAATTTGACCTGTTCCGGCATTCCACAAATAAACAGCTGATCCAAGTGCCACCGCTAGCATATTGGAAGCACTCCAGTCGAGTAGATTAAGATCTAGATATGAAAAAAAGTTCATGATAGTACATGTTTTTGTTTTTAAATTAATGATTCTTTCCACGATAACGTCTCAAGGTATGAGACACAAGCTTTCAAATGACGGTAATACAGGCAATCATTTGCATATAGGACTGATTTTGGTTTCAAAATATTGCCTAATTTGTCCTGCTACTGCCACCTCCATATACTTATCAAAAGTATTAGATTTAAATGTTTAAAACATCGATTTTTCAAACCCTTTAAATATATCGCAATCTCCGCCAGAGCCACAAATCAGTTTGAAACTACGCGCCGAACTTCACACTGAACTTTGCACCAATTTCATGGCATTGCAATGTGACATTCCATGACACATGACAGTAATGGCACTTGTTCATTTGAGTTTGATTGGTGGCTTCGATTCGTCACGGTAATGGCAATTTATGAGTGAGTTATTTGTTAGGGATATATTTGTTAAAGTGATTGTGACAATATAGAAACTTTTCTTTGTGTTTTTTAAGGTTATGAAACATTCCTAATGCATCTGGCTTTCATAAAAGCCAACCCAAATATTTTTTTATTGCTCTATTTATAACTCTATATGGAAAGAATGTACAAATTTAATTTGTATGAAAAACAGCCACGTGGAACAGGTTAATGTAAAACAAAATGTTCAGAAGGGACCAAAACATTTCTACCTGCTACCCTTTTTTGAAATATATGATCAAATTGAAAGATATAATATTCATTTAAAATCACAAGTGATTATTTTATGTATGGTAAAGCAAACATGATTGTGTTTTTCTATTCATGTAAAAATTATAATAGCTGTGTAACAAAAGTAAGAATGATTTGAAACAAACACAGAATATTTACAATAATCATCTCGAATGTCAGGAGCGTCAAGTATTCTGTCAGGAGCTTGAGGAATGTATCTGCTGGCAGCCTTCACACTTGACGGAGCTTTGGACTGTAAATGAAAAGATAATTTTATGATTTACCATAAACAAATAATGATAATCTGTATTAAAACTAATTATTTATTATACCTCACAGGATACTGTTGAGTGTATTGGCAAAATAATTTCAATTATATTAGCAGTTCGAAGACTTACTATGCCCACAAGAAAGTCAAGTAAAAAATCTGACCAAGTGAAATAAATACAAAATTACATGATAATACAATACAATGTAATCCAAAATGGATTTAAAAAGGATAAGTCCTATTCATGATAGTTCAATTTCGACCATCAGTTGTGGCGTGTTTGTTAACTATTGTTCATCACGTGCTATGTGTCAAATCAGTTATTTCTACAATTTTCTGATTTCAAATAAAGCAGTCTCCAAAATCCTCTTTTACCCTCTCTTGACGTTTTTATATTCCATATGAACCCCAGGATTGTTTGATCAAGGAATGTTTTTTTTGAGCTTTCCTTATCTATCCAATTATTTAAAATCTAGAGATGTGAATGTAAAACAGCTCTCTGTACTATTTAATGTTATTCTACAAAATTATGGTATCTGGCTTGGTCATAGATATTGACGTAGCCAAAATAATACCGACATTTGGATTTAGTTAATTGCAAGATATCAAATAAAAATATTTTTGAGAAGTGAATAAGTACTTGAGAATAAACAATCCTGTGAGGATTCTGATGCCCTTCCGGGGCAGCTGGAGCTTTGCAAGTATATTGGAGAAGTCGGTGAGAGGGTTGCAGTACACCGTCTGATCCAGACACTCCGGCAAACCCTGCGTTGGAATTGACATTTTCTGCGAGCGCTCGCTGCATGGCTGCTTGGGCATCGCGCTTCGGAGAGCTTTCAGCTTCATTGTTCTCATCCTTCCCTTGCTGGTTCATCTTTAAAAATAAGTATAATATTATTTAATAACTGCTAATTTCATTCAAGGCTAATATCTATAACTATGTAAGGCACCTGCAGTTTTTTTAAAATGAAGGATGACATAAATTTATATATCTTGAATATTAGATTGCAAGTCACAATAAATTGTTAATATCCTAAGTTAGGCTGGTTTGTTTAAGTACAAGGTGGATTTTTAAGAAAAAGATTATTTCAGGGAAAGTTATTGTACATATATATTATTTAATGATAATAAACTTAACTCAAAACATTTTAAATAATAAAAACACATTTTTTTAGTACTTATTTCCACAATATATTTTTTGATCAGGACCGGTTTCGCTCATCGCGAGCATTATCAACTGATGAATCATGATATGTGTGATATGATGAATCATGATATGATGATCAGTTGATAATGCTCGCGATGAGCGAAACCGGTCCTGATCAAAAAATATATTGTGGAAATAAGTACTAAAAAAATGTGTTTTTATTATTTAAAATATAATGCCTTTCCATCAAGAAGTGACAGTTAACACCTTAAAAGTGATTAACTCAAAACACTAATAAGACTTTTTCGGAAAGTTTGTGCGAGAGTGCTGTTGTAGTGTGGAAGGATAAATATTGTATCTGTTCAGCTATGTTATTAATCAGTCGGATTCGGAGTCAGAGTCATGAAAAACGAGCAACTGACTACTTTTTTGAATAGATCATTTCGAAGAATATAACGTATAATTGCCGGATTGGTTAGTCAAACTTTAATTTGGTACTCATAAATAAGGAAAGGTAGGAAAAAAACTGACAAAAATTGTTGTAGGTCAATGTCGGAATCATGTTTTTGGTCATGGACAGAATTGGAGTCAGATTCATGTTTTGGTCATGGTCAGAATTGGAGTCAGAGTCGTGTTTTTTTAACGATTCCACAGCTCTGTTATTTATAGTTTCCTTACAGTAATATCTATCGACAGAATCGGCTTAAATAAAATTATTTCTTTCAATTACTAAAATACTAAACAAACAATGAGTGAGGTTGTTTTTCCATGACAATAAAGCGTATTCTAATCTGTAGTTTACAATCATAACTCAAAACCTCTATATTTTTAACATAACATCTTCTAACAATGTATGTACAAATTTATCATTATACAAAGAGTTATTGTGAGTTTTGAAAGATATTTAGCAGCTATTTTGTATAATAGATAATTGAGAAGTTCAATCTCTGATTTTTGCAATGCCAGGTTTGATCGAAACTGCCGATGTAATTAAAAAAGCATTTCAGAGTTTAAATAACAATACTTTTACCATATAGTGACAAAGTTCAAAGTTTGAGTTTGATCGGGATGGAATGAATCTGTCAGCCCCTGCGCTGTTTGGTGTCTTGGATCCTTTCTTCGGTGATGGTGGAGATGAACCACGCCCTAAAAATGATAAAACAAAAACAAGCGATTTTCGATAAAAGTTCATACATGTTATCTTTGAAAAAAGGTTTATGCTGGACCAAATGCAAAATGTATCATGATCGATTTTTGAGTAGATTCACTAGTTTAAATTCGAAAAAGTATGTTGTAAGGCATATTTACCCCCATTTATGATAATTTGGCATTATACTGTTAGGAATTAAATTTGATAGAGTTGCATTGGAGTAAGTGGCATTTAATAAACATACATCGAGAAAAAGAAAAACATGTTTATAAGCATAAACTTTTGTTTCCATCCGTCCTTTGAATACAGCGAGAATACCGCGTATTATTGTTGCAAACAAAAAAAATGTCATCAAACATTATTTACCTGGTGATTTATTTTTCGATGGAGTCTTTTTTCGTTTGTCCTTGGGAGTTTTAGAATTAACGGAACTCGTATTTATGCTTTGGTTCGAAGACACGGAGAGTTTATGAAGAGAGACATTCGAACTGATGTTCAAAAAGCTGGAACTGCTGCTTTTTGAGCTGGAAATGTTCTTGGAGTTTTCTAGACCCTTTTTCTGCCATCTCGGTAAAGGGCCCTTGGTCATTGGACCGTCCATTGAAATGAGACTATTGATTTCATTTAAATAATTGAACTGGGCCATAGAAACCGCCGATTAGAACTAAGTGCGAAAAATTACAAGCTAAACACTGAATTTAAAGGAGTGTATAATATAGAAACGGCACTCGTTTAATTAAATTAAATGGATACTTAAAAGTCCGCAGTCAAAAATATTAATTAATTAAACGATGGTTAGTCTTATGCGTATCGAAATTCTTGTGTTGGGATTTAATTATAGTAGCAGTCCAAAAGAGATGCGTCCGACGTGTGTTTATTGTTAGTGAAGTATAAACCATACAATTATTTGTTATAAAACTTGTAAATTAATAAAAATACAATATTTTTAAAATAATCCGCAACGGACTGTCAGTAAGTTTTGAATGATTTGAAATCGAACATGACCGTTGAAATACGCTTTGCCAGTATTGCAGAAAATGATACCAGTAACAAAAATCATTTGTAAACAGCAAAAACCGTATTGATACAACTGAAGTTATAGGTATAACTTATTTTACGAAACAAATATGAAAAAAGAATAAGGAAAAAAGACAAGAAATTTTATTTTCTTATTTTATGGTTAAGAGCATAATCGGACGTTTATTTTTCAATATTCACAAGGTTCTAATTTAGTATTATTTTATTACGGCTACATTATTTTTGTTTTGTATTTGAACTGTCATATTTTACAATTAACCTAAAATGTCGATGAGCCGACTCATAAACTGGTATAGATTATTTTATGATATCGATTGAGGGTAATGATTGATAGAATTTCAATGTCAATATCAAATTTAAATTTCATGTTGGTTTTAACATTTTTGTATGCGATATTCATGAGTCAACGAGTGCTCTTGATACTTTTCATTTGTTTAATTTAATCTTCATTCGGTCACAATTTTGTAATAAAATAGATTTGACACTGTTAACCCTCTTATATTTTGAAATGCCAACCATCAGCGCACTACAATCAGCCGTATCAACCATGCATTTGCTTAAAATTCAAATACAGATGATCAATAAATTTAACGATTTTTTTTTGCAACATATTCAGTTAGTTGACAGTTACTTTAATTAGAAAATTACCAATTACTTAATTATTTCTTCTAGAGCATAGGTTCTCAACATTCTTCGGGTGGCGACACCTTTTCATAAAATCCATGTGACCTGCAACCCGCCATACAATCCAAAAGCATACAAAAATTTTTTTTTTAGTTGACCATATAAGTTGGCGACCCCCCAAAAAACCCTTCGCAACCCCCAGGATTGGAACCTATGTTCTAGAGAACTTGAGACGACGGTGATGGGATGCAGGGGAACGAGAGCATCTCGACGACAAGTGTTGCACAACATGGGGTCTGAATTCAAAGAATCACGGTCAAAGCAAACTTTTTTAACGGAACGTTACGACATAGTTGCTTGGCGTCATAAATTTTTAAAATGCTGAAAAACAACTGAGAAACTTCACATGATTTATGTTGATGGAACTTTTATTAATCCTTCATATACCGTGAAAAAATGTTGGCAAAACAAGATTTCAATATTTTAAATAATAAAAACACATTTAGTAGTTATTTCCACAATAAATTTATTGATCAGGACCGGTTTTGCTCATCATGAGCATTATCAATTGATAGAATACAATTAATAAACAAGTCTATTTATACAAAATAATTGAGTTAAACGTAGCAGGTATACAAAACCATGGGTTCAAGAACTAAGAAAAATATGTAAATTAGTTTAAGAATGAAATGTTGACAATCACTTTAAACTACTATTAAAATTTTATATATTAATTCATTATGTTTGGATCCTAGCCTTAGGGTCTGTGTTTTTCTTTTGTAATTGACTCCTCTGGTATATAACCAATGCCAATTGTTTTTATGTGTCAGTCATGTTGTATCCATATGATAGAATGCACGAAGAAGCCGAAAGGCGAAACCCAAGTCATTAGCAACAAAACATTTGAAATCGTACAAAGTTTCAACAGTTCGAATGTGATATTGAAATTCCATTTAGGACCTTCAGTTGATATTATAATTGGGATGATTAATTAGTTATTGCAATGAAAATATTAAAAGTCAAAGAAAACAACATTTTTTTTATATTTAATAGTTTTATTTCATGTATAGCTATGGTAATCTATAGTATGTACATATTTTAATCTAATCAATACAATACTAATGTTTTGGCAGATAAATGCTAAACGGTGTATAAAAATTAGTAACATTTTTATTTCAATAGTGCGTTGAGTTTGAAACACATAAAGTTCCATTTCCTTATCGATAATATCTACATAAAATTATAAAATTAGCCATTTGGGTTTGCTCGTAAGATTTTTTATTGTGTGAACAATTCAATAAAATGATCTTAAATTACAATTTTCGAATAAATATTATTCTATTTTTATTTCCTAAACATGTTAACATATTCAACAGATATCATAAGGTTTCCAATTTAACAAAAAAAATTAGCAAATTTAAATTAATGAAATAATTGAATATTTGCAGCAAGAAAATAACTAAATGGTTAGCTGGTCTGGAATGTAATACAGAAAGTTCTTGATCAATCATTTTTCAGAGGAATGCGTAAGGTTTCTGAAAAAAATGTGATCAAAATATATTAATATCCTGAACTATTAGTAATAAATAGTTTTAGTTTCAAAAAATTAAGAATGATTGAAAAAATAATTGATTTAATGTCACATAATGGTAAATGCGTTATTGTCAACTTTTTGTTTTAGCGATAGAATATGATGCATTGCAAAACAAGCAAGGTTATGAGTTTCGATTCATATTTACAATAATGAAAAAATGTGTCCAAGTTCCTGATGTTTTTTTTTTTTGTTTTTTTGTAATGAAATTAGGTATCATTTTTGTTACATATACAACATCCACAGTAAAATGCAGCTGTAAGTCTGAATTTTAATTTTGTAGGAGAACTATTTGAAGTTTTTAACAATTTACTGTAAATACAAAATAAATTTCGTTCATAGTATGTTATTGACTTCATTTGTAAATATTGGTCACTTTACCTTAATTTTTTGGATAAATTAAATCGTATTTTTGCTATTGATTTCACTGTTTCAAAAATTAATAAAATGTTATATTTCTCACACTTTTTGATTTTGAATTGTGTGTATGTTTTATAAAAATAGAGCGAACAATTATTATATAAATATAAAATCCATCAAAAGACTCAATAGAGTTTTGCAGACTAAATACACTTTGATACTGAGACATACATTACATGATACATTACATTTTTTTTGCTTTTATTTAATTATTACTTGTGAGTAAAAAAACTAATGAAAACGTGTTTTGGTTTCATCAGATTAATAAGAAATACATTTTCCTATATCAGTGGTTGAGAAAAGATTTAAGAAATAGAACTCCATTGAACATATCCCATTTGATAACAAGCTTATCAATTGAGGTTATTTAAGAAATGTGAAAGAAATTATATATCTTTATGCAAACTATTTCTATTTTTTATACCAACAGATTTGTGTTTCTTTTAAAGAAACATTTTGTTGGGTTATTGGATTCACAAATGATGTTTTTGAGATTCTGTTCCAGTGTTTTGTGAGTATATTAAAAAAATACCATGCCACCATTATAAACTCTTAATTTTTTATGAAAATACAATAATTATACACAGAAAACCATTTTCTGCATTGTTATTCATTCGCTTTTATCGAAAAGCAAAACCCTTAGACTGCCACAAAAAAATATATAAATATAATTCACATCTGAAAAAAGTATAGAATTCATGATTTTCTTCTCTTTTGATGGTATCGTGCAACATTTTCAGAGTGATATGTATATAAGACACAATATAAAATATAAAAATAATATTGGCACAGTTCTGCAACAGTTATTCCACTTAAATGTAAATAAAATGAGAAAGGCTTAAGGTTTGTGGTGGGGTTTGTGTGCTGATATACCATTGGTGTTTAAGATGTTAATTAAGATTCTCAAAACAAGCATTGTGAATCCATTACAAATTTCAAAGGCTAACATAAAATTACCATACTAGTAATGATATGAACCTAGTCAATGTTTTGTCAAATGTTGAATATTTAAATATGAAATGCAATTTAGGAAACCTTATAAATACTGACACAATGTTAAAGTATATGCTAGATGTTAATTTGAGGATGCATCTCAAAAATTCGTTAAAATTATTTGTAGATGATACAATAGTAGTAAGAGTTGAATTCATTAAAGTAAATGAGGTGGCACTGAACAGTAAATAAAAAAAAAATCATCGTATTATTTCATTCATGCTGATTTCAACACATAAAAATTGTTGATGAAGATGAATAAGTTATCAAAGCAATGCACAAAAGTGTTCTCGTAATTCTAACACTTTATGTCGTTATTCAACGCCGAATCATGATGCATGGTTTACACGTTCCTGGCACTACGAAAGAGGGATGGCAATGGGGGCACTGGGCGTTTTCGCCGTAATATGGGTGAGCTTCTGCCTTATCTTCGCTGACGGAATGCGGAATTCTCACTTGGAAAGATGTAATAGCTCCATCCTCTTCGTATCCAGGATGCTCTTTATCAAGAGGGAAGACATAGTCCGGTACAAAGTATGATGCGTATTTGCTCTTGTTTGTGTCTAAATTCTCCGTACTCTGATCCGACGAAGACCTTTCTGTTATTTGTATGATGGACCTTTCCGTTGTAGATCTCGGTAAAGCGAAGTCTGGCCGTCCTTCCTTGCTTACACTGACGTCTCTGCTTGGTTTCTTTTCTACAAACGGTGTCGGAGCATCTAAATCGAATGCGGGAGCGGCCCATTTCCATTCGTAATAAATCGGAGGGCCCATGGTTGATTGAGAAATCTCCGAATATTCAGTTTTAGGTGGTAGGAAATCCTTTGATGGTAGTGGAACATCACTATTTGAATTGACATTATTTAAACTGTTTTCTTTGTCATCATTGGGTGCTGTTGGCAGTTGGTTTTGATTTTTTGATGTATTTTCTTGGCTCTTGTCAGATTTTGTATTAGTAGGTTCAAATTGTGACGGCTTGGAGGCTGTATTGTATGATATTTGATTGTTATTAACTTGTGAAGCAAAAACTGCCGACTCTGACGATGATTGAACTTCAAATCCTCCTCCACCAGCTTGAGATTTCTGTGCGGCTTTCACGGGAAAACTATTTGGACGATTTTCCTCTTCAGATCTAGAGAAACCATCATTTGGATTGAACCTTTTGATAAAATTAACAACTGGAGCTTCACCATTTCGATGATCTTGCAATGGTTTATCAAACCTGATATCGATTTGGAAAGGTTTATCATCATCGTTTGGCTTATTTGAGTTTCCATGCAAAAGCTGATTGTTGAATGATGCTATTGATCGCACTGTTGTACTTGAAGGTCTTTTACCAGACTTGACTTGGTCTTCCGCTGGAAGCTGGAAGAATTTGGATGGCGTGTTAACGACTCCATTATTTGAAGAGGTTTGAGAAAAACCATTGTTTGGTAGTCTTCCACCATTCTGTGTATTTTTCGTTGAAGATGGATTACCATTTCCTGAATTCGGAGAAAATTCTGTGCCAGTATTCTGGAAAGCTGTAGGTTTTTGGGGAATATTATTTTTTTTCGTGTTTTGAGTTGGTTGTGAATTGGGCTTGGCTATTTTCTGATCACTATTTTTTTGATTGCTCTGTACAAAATCTGGATTCCTTGAATCTTCAGAAATGTCAAGATTAGCCCCCGTCACAACGATAGGCCTTCCGGTGAATTCGGATTTCTTTGGTCTCGGAGTCGTGAATTGATTTCCTTTCGACAGCTCTGTGGACCAATGACTTGGAAATTGGTATTGCGAAGCTCCATCGCTGAGGTCATTATTACCATTGGCAATAGTGTTGTCTATCTTTTTCTTTGCGGACACAGGCTTACTCGGTAACTGGAAAAAGAAACCACGTGGATAGTAAAAGCCATAATATAGTTAGGGTTTTTGAAGTATGCTTACATGCAAAATGGAACATATAAAATTTTTCAATAGCAGTTGTTCTAAGTCATTTGATATATATTTTGCGAGTGTAAATATAGATGGATTTGTTCATTGAATTGGTATTTACTTTTCAAAATTACACTATAATAAAGTAAAAATATCAAATGTTTTGTTTTACAAAATTTAAGAATGTAGTTTATTTTCTTAGTTATTGAACTGTTTGTTTTGTATTTCTGGTAAATTCATGTTAAAAGCAGTATTCAATGTATAGTATGTTACCTTTGCATCGGAATTCCTGTAATTGCTGAAGCCAACTGCATAAGGAACTGTCAGGATATCAGGTCTTGGTGTCCGCTGATGGTCTTCATCGTCGGGAACGAAAGGTTTGTCTCTTTGTCCTTAAAGTAAAATTCATACAGGTTAGAGTATCATTCTTTCATTCAAACTTTAAGGTGTCTATTTCAATTTTACTCCAGCTAATGTTGTCTAGATAATTCTGCTATTTTTAATAATTTTAATGTTTAATAAATAATATCTTCGCTTTATTTTAAGATTGCAAGATTAATCAGACATAAAAATCTTGAAAGAATAATTGCAAGGCGGTCAGTTAAATTGATTAAAAATGTTCAAGTTGCAGTTGATCTGGTAAGGCTTCTAATATCTTTGTCTGAGGTTAATTACCGAACTTTAATATCCTGTAAGTTGCTTTCTTTTATACTCACATGTCATATTTGGTGACATCAAGTATCGTATTTGCATCCTGGCATTTAACTGACAGGCATTTGTTAAACAATCAATTGGAAACCCATTGTGGGGTGGTGAAGTCCATTCAAGTCATTATCTATCCGATACATTTATTTGTTATATTGTTTGGTTTCAGTCTAAGAGTGAATTTTTTTTATTTCAGCTCGCATATTTATGTCGTTGACTTATTGAATGCTTTTTCTCAAAATAATAAATTAGCCATTTTTATGACTTCGTGTTTTAAAGTGACGACCCTCACTTTCAGTCCTACTCTCATATTATTTGTAGTGCCTAGTTTCTCAATCAGTGGTCTGTGATGTGTTATTATTTCGATAAACAATCAAATTTTATGTTGAATTTTATTGATTATAAATAATATTTTTCTGTTATTATCGTTAAAATTAATTAGTTACTCCTGGAAAGGTTAAGATCAGAGTCTGTGTCTATCTCACACGATAGTAATAATTTTAGCAACAGGCAGCTTTACGACAGTATGTTAAATCCATTATGGATTTGTGAATGCTAATAAGATTTACCTATCAAAAGATTGGCGCTGTAGTCTCTCTCGGATGCTGAACAATTAACCATGTACCAATGGTCACAGATGAGCATTCTCTGTTGAAACAGCGTAGTGTTGGGGCAGGAATAGCTGAATTGTCTGCCGAGTCCATCACACATGTGATATACCTGGAAAATATGATAGGATTTATAAACATTGCATACTGTAGAAATTAAAATTTTTGTATAAATATGACATGTCGTCTATACCAGTTTCTCGATCTTTTTACATCCGCAAACCACCAAAAAGACCAAAAAAGTTTTGCGGACCATCAACATTGGAATAAAATAATAAATATTTATATATTTGATTTTTTTATACAAAGCAATTAATTTTGCAACACTGTATGCTGATATAACAATATTCAGTATTATATATTAAAATAGACAGTAAAGAAAAAACATAATTTCAAAATCCATAAAATACAACTTAAAATCGATTTTTTATCAAAATAATATCACATCGCAGATCACCGGTTGAGAAACTAAGGTTTATACCAGGGGTGGGAACCTGCGCCCTCTGGCTATTCTAGTGCGGTCTTTTGGCTGATGCCAATTTGAACGATTCCCTTAAATACATGTCTATGTATAGCATCATTTAAACAATATAATAAATTTGGTTTGTAAATGTGCATTTCTTCTTAAAATATTTTTAAAATTGCGCTTTGATTAATTTACATTGTAAATTCAAATATTTAGCTTATAGAGGGGGGGGGAGGGGGTATTTAACTTGTCAACATTTTCTTTACTGCTTTTAAGCCTCATATCGAAGCATTTTTTGTGACAACTATATTTGTGTTGTTATGACATTAGTGATTTATAAGACACTATTATAATTTTGTAGAATTTTATCTGGTACAATGCATATGATAATATAACATATATACAGAATCTTTCAATTAGTTTATGAATTTGTCAAGTAGAAGGAACATACTGTTTCTCAAAATTTATTCTGAATGAATAAGTGAATAAATGTCAACCAAGAACATGATAAAGCCATGGCATTTTAAATAATAAGAAAACATTTTTAAGTACCGTTTCCACTATATACGTAAGATCGAGAGCGGTTTCTCTCATCAGGAGCATCATTTGATAATGTTCACGTTGAGCGAAATCGGTCCTGATCACAAACTATGTCATGGAAATAGTATTGTGTGTTTTTATTATTCAAAAAACGATTGAATATATTCTTTTACATCACATTCAATGTTTCAACTGTCGCTTCTTGATGGAAAGGCATGACATTTTAAATCGTAAAAACACATTTTTGGTACTATTTTTTTTTTGATATGATATATGATCAGGACTGGTTTCGCTCATCGCGAGAATAATTTGATAATGTTTGCGTGTAGCGAAACCTGTGCTGATCATGAAATATGTTGTGAAAATAGTACTGCGTGTTTTTATAATATACAATTTTTTACATTAGTAAAAAAAAAATATGCATTATTTCGAACTGTCAGATGTAATTTTACACATCACTTTCAAGATGCTAACTGTCACTTGTTGATGGAAAGGCATAATATTTAAAAAAAGAAAAAAAAATTTTAGTTCAATGTTCACGGTATGATAAACAATTAGGCACGGTTCGCTCAACGCGAAAATCATTAGATAATGCTTGTGTTGAGCGAAATCGGTGCTGATCATTAAATATATCGTGGAAATAGTATTCTGTACGTTTTTATTTTTTGAAAAATCTTGTATTTGTAAAAAAAAATATACATAATTTTGCTCATCGCGAGCATCAGTTGATAATGCTTGCGTTGAGCGAAACCGTTACTGATCGTAAAATATATTGTAGAAATAGTGTTCTGTACGAATTAATTTTTTGAAAAATCTAGTATGGGTTGAAAAAAATAACACGGTGAAAAAATATTGTATGTATTTTAGTTCTACAAAGTTTTAAAAGTTGATAGCTATTTCGGCTAACGCCTTCGTCAGTACTATCTAAAAACTATGTAGAACTAAAATACATTGCAAATTTGAATTGTACCAACTTTGTACGGCTCCACATGTTTTGTCACTAACGACCCGGGTTTCACTTTTCGGCATCTTCTGGCATTCTATCACACGGATGCAACAGAACTGACAACATGTGGAATCGTACAAAGTTGTAACAATTCAAATTTGATATTGAAATTCCATCAAGCCCTTTCAGTCGATATCATAAATTATTAAATACATTGCTTTTTTCACCGTGTTATAATGGATACCAAGTAAATGCCAATTCAATCAATTGGAAAAAAAAAAATGCATAATTTTTGAGCTGTCGGATACAATTTTTCACATAATTGAAAATCTAATTGATTCAATTCAATTTTTTAAATATTATTCTGTATTCCTACATTGCAATACATCGGTCTTTTATTTTTAATTACATAATAATATACGCAGACGTCTTGTGTGTGTGAAAATTTATGTGTTCGGGTCAGCAAACACAACCTTGTTTTCATTATAGGCATACATATACGTCGTCATTAGTCATATAAATCCATATTTATCACACCCATATGGATATTAATCCCATTAAATGAAAATTGATGTATACATTAACTTTCGTAAAAAAATAGTTTTCGTTTGTTTTCTTACAAATATTATAACTACTGTGTTTACATTAATATCGATTCATACAAAAAAGCAGCAAAGATTAAAGATTGATAAATGAATTTATATATTTCTAATGAACGTTTTGTTACACTGATTAATTTGATGTTTATACAGAAGCTAAATTATTGATTAATTTATTAATTTATCTTTATTATATGTATTTTAATGAAGATTATATCGTGGGTATTATACTTAAAAAATGATATTCCATTCAATTCGTTTTATTATATTCTAAATATATCGAAGATTTACAGAATGCGATTTTTTCATGAATATTTGGCACGATTTAAGTCGGTAATATTGTAAGTAAGTCTTTCGAAAATGGGATCCCACGAAGAAGTGGATAAAATTAGGATACAGTAGAACCTCGATTATCCGGACTAACTGGGGATGAAGATAGTCCGGGTAAGGTCAAATCCGGATAATCGAAAAAATCATAATTGACAGGGAAGGACAAGTGTAGTCAGTATTAATCATTTTTATTTCTTTAGATTAATGAATAGCTTAAATATTACATTATTTTCAATTGTAAAAAACCAATTATCGATTTATACTTAAAGATAACTATTCTTTACGATGCTGTCAATTCGTGAATACTTTGAAGACATATATGTTGTCCTGAATTGCACTCTTCTTGACTTTCAAACCACTTCATGGTGACATCTAAGCACTGAAAAGTTTCAGATTGTGTAGGACCAATGTTTCTCACAAATCTCTTCTTCGTCTTCTTGATCTTGTTCATCTGAGGCAGATATTTCTTTAATTATTTCCTCATTATTCGAAATTTAGAATCCAGGATCGTTTGAATAAGTGTTTAAGTCGTGAACAATTTTTCTAGAAACAAACGTTCAATGTCTGCTTTAAGCGTATAAATCTTTACGTATTTCCTTATAAGGTTCCAAAATATTATGTAATTTCCTTTTGAATTTCGAGCTCCTTTCCATTATAGGATCATTATCAATATTTTTTTTTATTTAATTGCCATTTACTGTTGAAACATATTTCGCTGCAAATACTTTCTAGTCATTAAGACTTATGCGGTAGATTCATTAAAAATTTCATTTTGATTAATTTTTTCCCTTAACCGTGTTATATAACGGTTGATAACGCTCGCGATGAGCGAAATCGGTCTTGATCAAAAAATACATTGTGGAAATAAGTACTAAAAAAAAGGGTTTTTATTATTTAAACTTATGGCAAATTAGGCTTGATCTATGTTTGGTAACGAAAGGTATTTAATGCATTAATTAACATGTCAAAAGTTGAAGGATTTCTCTTAAAATTATTAATATATACCACATTATATCATCGCTTTTCAAGTTGCTTCTAAAGACTTAACAATTTGAATGGTGACAGTCCATTCAATTGTTTCACAATGAAATGTGACTTATTTAAATTAACACGATATTATGTCATGGCCGTAATGCGTAAGTCATTTTATTAATTTATTCTGTTAACATGTCTTCCAAACTGATAAGTTTTGTTCATTTATATGAAGAAAAACAAAAGATTAAACAATGGATACATATAGAATCAAGTAACACAAAAGTGTCAGAAGTTGCCTTGAGTTGCAATCTTTTACGTATTAGGTCAACTTCATATAATATAATGTTAGTAGAGAATGAGTAATACTGTCACGTATGTGTATTATAGTGGATCTATTTTTGTTGTAAAACAGACTCGCAAGATGTATAATATCAATGACGAACTGAGTCTAAAAAATGGCTGCCAGGAGTCAAGAGGGAAAACAAATATACATAAATTTATGATGTCGACTGAAGGTGTTTGGTGGAATTTCAATATCAAATTTGAATCGTTAAAACTTTGTATGATTCCACAAGTTTTGTCACTAACGACCTGGGTTTCGGCTTTTGGCATCTTCGGGCATTCTATCACACAGATGCAACAGAACGTTAATCGTTTTAAATTAGCTTGCCGAATTGAAATAATTAGGTATTTCTTTTAAAAAATAACCCAATTATGTTATATTTTAATGACAGTTGATTATTATTTGTTGTAAAGCCATTTCAAGAATGTCTCATTAACAAGATTAATCGTTGATGAAAATTATCGCAGTTATCGCTATTATTATTAGATTTTTTTAGCTGCCATTTAGTTCTTGCCTTGGTATATAGACGATGCTAACTGTTTATTATGCGTCAGTGCTGTTGCATCTGCGCGATATAGTGCCTGAAGATTCCGAAAGGCGAAACCCGGGTCGTTAGAGACAAAACATGTGGAATAGTTGTAACAATTCAAATTAAATTTATATAAAAAATAGTTAGAAGACACTGATGAGATGACATCGAAAAATTACAGCAGGAAATTTTTAATCAAATAAGATGAACAATAACCGACGGTGATTTCCGGCGCATAACTCAACGTCTCTATTTTCACATTACAAAGCATAGAAAACTCTTTTATAAAGCTGTTATCACAAAAGTTTATGAGTAACTACACTCAGTCCTTTTTTAACGCGATACATTGGCTCCAGAAAAAGGCGCGTATAAAAAATCGAGTAAAAAAATCATAGCTTTAATATAATTCGATAAATTGATTCCAAAAATTTAAATATCGCGTAAAAAAGTATCAGGAACGTATGAAAAACCAAAATTTGCTCTTTGAAATTCGTGCAAAAAAAATTATATATTTTATGATCTTATATACACTTATATGAATTATTAAAGGCCGAGAAAAGTGCTATTCAACGAATTTAATAAATGCATTGTGTTTTAACAAGTTAACGAGCGGACATACATCTCATGATTTTACGCAATTGCATTATATTTCTTTACACACCCTAAAACATAAATTTGCATAATATCCGATACACTTGTCAACATTTGACAATTGTATGTGTATATAAATGGAAAGCTTTACAAAATTAAGTTAAAAAAATACACATATTTTTTTTTATTTAAAAAAAATAATGAAATGTTCATGCCTAGCATCATACATAAAGTTCTTCTTTAAAACAAATTTGAGGAACAAATCGCGTAAAAACGAGTGAAGCGCGTAAAAAAATGTAATGTTGCCGTCCAAAAAAATCGCGTATAATCGAATTCGCGTAAAAAAAATCGCGTAAAAAGAGGACTGGGTGTATTTTCTAGCGTGCTGTAGTAATGAATATATAGTATTTAAAATAGTTGAATTGATTTTTTGTGATAAAATGCCTATAGGGTGTAAGTGAGATAAAACGCATTCTTTTATGACATTTTGTAATAATTTTAGCTAGTTTAATCTTTAATTACCTACGAAATTTCGCTCTTAAAAAAACTACGGTGATTACAATGGTAAGAGCATTAACAATATTACTTCAGATATCGACATATTCCATGCGGACGAGAGTGAGTTCAGGGAATACTATTTTTTAATGTATAAAGTAGATTTTACATTAGCTTGCTTGGTTGATATCTTTACAATCCTAGTTCTTTTATCTTGTTATTCATTCCTTTCATTTTCAACATTAATTTTTTAAATATTTTTGACGTTGCAAAAGCAATAAATATATAATTTTTGTAACGTGTATGTATCAAATTAATTAAATAAATAATTATCAAAACAATAATATATTATATTAACTTTCAGACTGATAATATCTCAATTGCTGAGACGGCAGATTGCAATATGTTGATACTTGATATTCTAAGATAATATTCCACTCATAAAAAAATAAAATAAACAGTATTAAAACCTTTATATTTAAAGCATTTTTTTATTTTTAAATATTCCGATTCGTCTTGATAATCACTACTAGTTTGTTTGTTTAAGTTAAAATATTTTTTGAAATATTATATTTGTCTAGTGGCACAGCAAGGCACGAGTGGCCATTTTCGTTAAGGGAGCGAAAATATAGTATTGTCTATGTACTTAAATTTTACAACATGGCAATATTTTCATACTTGACATCCAGTTTCCAGATCTGCATAGTAACCAGTAGGGCGTCCCTCACAGCTGAAGCTCGTTTTTGGTATTTTCAAAGGTTGCTGAAAAAATAAAAAAAAATATATAGTTACTATTGAAATTTGCTATTTAGCAGTAGCTCAAACATGATGAAAATGATATGATGGAGTGAATTAACTAAAAAACTCTTGTTCTATATTTTCAGAATATCATTTTTAATTTTATGTCAACGTTAAAGTTGATTCATGCATTGCCGTCAAATTGCATTTTATCCGCAGTGGCGTTTTTAAAATCAATATTTGCATTACAAAACGCTTAACAGATGATTTATTAAAAGTATACCCGCATGGATTGAACAAGGTTATTGGATATTTGTGTTTCTTTATCGTATTCAATAGTTCGTTTGTTAACCCTTTGAACGCCAATGTCTCAATTGTTGAGACGCCTGATTGCAGAGTTTTGACACCGAATTAAAACATTAGATAGTTATAGTATCAAAACTTTCGCAAACGAGCTAACTTTGTATTGAAACATAGCCTGCTTTATTCTGTTAATGCGAATACTACTAAAACAGTTTTTTATTTTATTTTTTGTATAAGGTATTAGAATATCATCTATGTGGCTCAGAAGGTATCGCAACGTATTAGCAACTATTTTTTCTAAAACAGTGTCGCTAATTAAATCAAGTAGACTGTCATAATTAAAAATCAAGTCTAATCGATTATCTGCAATGAAAAATAGATATCAAATTATCCGTACTGGTTTTGGGAACATTTTGCAAACAATTTTATCATAGTAGTCTTGCAGTGTATATTACACCTATCCCTCAATTTACACGGTAGATAAGTTCCTAAGAAAAACGTGTAAATTGAATTTGTATATTTCTTATCGTAAAACCGTGTAAATCGAAAAGTACCCAAAAACGCATAATGTGGTTGTTTTCTAAAATACATAAATAAAACAAAATTATCAAAAAGTATGAATTGATATGTTATTTTTATTGATTAAATACACATAAAGCATATGAAGAAAAACATTCATTCATGCTATATAATCTAGCAACATCTACTACTCTTTCTCCGTTTTGTAAGCGATCCAAAAAAAATATTTTGGTTGCTATCAAAATAACTTTTCTTTTTACTTCTTTCGACATAAAAAGACTAAAAATATTATTCAAACATATAACACGTAATTAAAATTATGTAAACGTTTTCATTTACGAATATGAAGAACTAAAATTTTCAAGACTCAAACACAATTTCCGTCGCTGTTCAGTCAAGTTCAAGTCAAGTATAAACACCGAATGGCGGGAAGAGACATACGTGCAGTGGAATGCATACAGTTGGATTCGCCTAGAAATGGATTCGCTCAGATGAATACCCAGGCACATGGGCGCACAAACAAATATAAATGGCGAGAACATTGTTTCTGTTGATCATAGCCAGTTATTTTCAAAAAAAAATTAATCCGTGTAAAAGCGAAAACGGGGAAAAAAGTACCGTGTAAATCGAGGGATATGTGTACCATTTGATGTTTTTGTTTACGCTTCTCGGACTGTCGGTGTTGCTGTGGAAAATAGTTTGAGAAACCTTGGTAGTGTATATTTTTTAGGTACACAAATTGCTCATTTTTATCTATAAAATAACTGCTAAGAAATAACGATAGAAAATCATCAAAAAGCCTTGACAGAACTCATTCAGCACTTAAACGAATTTCGCAAAAATATGCGACTATCTTCTTGGATGGTTGAGCTGAAGAAATCAATGGATGCAAATTAGTTTTTAAAACCAGATTTACATCATATCTTGGCCGATCGGCCAAACGAAAATGCCAGTTTTACAATGCATATAAATAATTTTATTAATAAAGACATTTACAGTAGATCGTTGGCAGTAAAAAGTTTACGATTGAAAGAGTAAAACGGTCATAAAATATATTCGTAATGACCTGCTAATTTTTTCTAGGCATATTTAAATGTCATAGGCATACATTCATTTAAAATTGTTTAATACAGTCTATTACTATGGAATTTTATTTAATGTATTGTAAAAAATATCATTGGTGAAAATAATACGTGATCGATGGCAATAATTGGTGAGATTCATTCAGTGGCGTAACGAATATACTACTTTTCCGTAAATCGATAATAGATATTGTGTGGTCAACCAAAAATGAGCGGTACTTTGTTTACAATATCGAATCAAGTAATTTTGATTGAGATTAAATAAGGGTAAGCATTTTTTAAAAAGGCAAATAATTTTATTACAGATGATAATGGAAGAACTTGACTAATTCCTTTTTTAACGTACATTTCAATAATATTACTCAAAAATTAAAATTGAATTGTTACACCTTTGTAAGATTCCACACGTCTTGTCACTAACGACCGAATTTCGCCCTTCGGCATCGTCAGGCATTCCATCACATGGATGCAACAGAACTGACATTAAAATTAAGCGACGCCAAAAATTAAATTTTAAAAAAAGTCTGCGAAAATATTTCTGTTTGAGATTGTTCTAAGCAAAGTTACCCAGGCTTACGATATGTGCACGTGACAACAATACATTCCGTTTTTTTGACATTAACTACCGATTGAAGAAATTTTGTCTGCTTTTCGATTCAAATTGATTGCTGTTAAAAAGTAACGTGAATTTTTTTTTAATTTATGGCAAGTAAGTATTCTTTCACTAGCCTATGAAATTGTCGTTGAAAGTAGAGATTATAAGTTGTCTTTGGAAAACGTTCATATCTGTAAGATTTTGACAGGTAACATCTACGGATTTGAGCCACCTTGTTGAAATAGTAACATTCGAAGCTTGTAAAGTAACGGATCAGCAATTTATTATTATGTAATTATTTCACAATCGTCCCATTGTGAAGCTCTTAGACAAGGCCAACAATTCAATACATTTAATACTTCGTGTTTGCCTGTCATATATCTAATAGAAACGTTCCAAATTTGAAAAAAATCAAAAGAGTATTCGTTACAACGCCTTGAATTGTCTATGATCCGAAAGATTATTCCAAAGTCACGAATAGCGCCGATGAGTTATTTCTGGCGCGAGAAAGACTCGCACTAATTGTATTGATCCAAGATTACAGCTACAAAAGTAAAACTGAAAAGTTCTTATTTATCGGTAAAATTTTATTGTTGTTCATTTTAAAATAAATGTTTTTTGGCTCAGCCGCGTTATTTTATGTTATCGAAGTAAATGCATGTGAAATTCGAATGCCACAATTGTTTTGTGGTCGATTATTCTATTCAACGTAATCGCCGTGAACTAAAGCTTGTTACGGTTTTCATGAAAATTGCTTTTGATAAATGTTGCTATCAAAAAAAAAACACTTTCTTTTGTATAGGTCAAGAACACAATAGTGTTTCGAATTTATTTACTTTTAGTTTCGATTGTTATTTCATAAAATGAATCGATAATGTAAAAGACTTTCGTTGCTAGATTATAAGATATTTTTCGTCTCTGAGACAGTAAAACACTTATCAACTCATAAAGTCGTGTTTCGAGTATTTTTTACCATTTCATGTATTCAGGTTTTAAAGTCTGGCGCAAAGCACAATTCTATTAAGATAAAAATCAATTCGCCAACAAGTATGCAATCATCCAGCAAAAGTAAAATGTTGGATTTAATTTGTGTATTTTTGAAAATACACATTTTTAAGATTTCACTTACACAGGTACGCATGTTTGAGGTCATAGAGAGATAAATTCTGGATTTATATATATATTTCGCTAAATATAGATATAAACTATATATTTAATGAATATTAAGTTCTCATTTAGTAATAAATAAAAAAAAATCGAAAATTGAACAAAATTTCTATCCAAATCTTTACTGCAAGTGTATAGAACTAAAAATAAATATGTACCCAGCGGATGATTAACGAACAGTTCGGACTGCGAGCAACTCGTACAACGGACACTTTCACGAAAGATTGTTGTGTTCGAAAAACGTACACATATTCGGATAACGAACTAAAACTAGCGTTCTTATCCCCCTATTATATCTGTAAAACTCGATTAACGAATAATTCGGATAGCGAACATAGTCTTGAAACAAATTATGTTCGTTAATCAATCACCAACTGTATAAGAAAGGAAAAATAAAAAAAATTACGTTCAAAATTAATTGAATAAAACGTTTGTTTTTAAGTTTTAATTACATATATATCTCAAATTTGGTGTAATTGTTTTTGTAGCCATTTACAACAAATAAATTGAAAGCACAACACACATGCATACACAAATACGATAAAAAAATCTACAAATACAGTAGCGTTAAATAACGCGCTTTTTTCACATTATTCCCGTGGTTTCTACCGCCTACTAGTGGACACTCCAGTTCACACGGTAGGCGGTAGGGGTTTTAGAAATATTGAGTAAATTTACTTCCATATTGTATAAATCACAATTACTGTGGACCCAATGGGCGGTAGTTATAAAAAAGTTGACTACACCTGACTTAAACATTTGGGAATGAAAACTCACGAAATATAATAAGTTCAATCGGGAAAGAAAGTACCTTTAATTTTATCAAGAAATATTGGGAGATGCTTTCGGCTAAAAAAGAGCCACATTTGCCTACGTCTAATCTGTATTATATCTTATACGTGGTCTTTTAAAGGTACTGTTGTTTAATTTATGTTTTGTATAACAATTGAAAAAGTCTCAGTTTTACGAAACCACTTATTATGTAGTTTTTATCACAAAATGTCAAAATTCGTGATATTTGCTACAATGAAAACAGTCACCAATTAGTTAAGACTTGACGATAGAATAAGGAAGAATGCAACGCGCCGCATGATATTTTTCGAAGAAAATAATTGTGTGAAGACGAGCATTAAATGTAATCAACAGACAATATCCCTATAATTTCAATTGGTCGTTAAATTAATGGAAAATTTTGCTCGAATTTCATTGTTTTTGCGGACCAAAAAAGAAGATTGTTATCATTGAATGATTCCTAGAACTTTTACTCTTACGAAACGTAAAAATTGCAGCGCACTTACAGTTAATCGAAGTACTAAAAAGAACAGAATTTTTTGTCAATATGTCATCAACGTCGTTTTTGTCGATAGTAACAAAAATGTAATCGATTGACAGCTGCAATAAGATGGCAGGAATTTTCAAATTTTTCTTCGTCAGTTTGAAATGACTCAGGTAAGAGTATGAAAATATGACATACATACTAATATGACACTCTCTAGATCAGTGATCCCCAAACTCAATAAGGTTGTGATCTACTTTCAGAAATTGAAAATGTCTGGTACCTATACATATTCCATCTTTATAGTTTTTTATCATCGTCCTCTATCGTATCATATATTATATTATTATATTACTAATACTGGCTAGTATAATGATACTGACTGTCATTCTCACCGAAGCGGTGATACAAATGAGCGAGAAAGAGGCAAAGTGCATGGTGTAGTTCACATCAATCGTAATACATCTCTGACCGTTTCTCTATTTAACTTCGTTGTACGCACAAATTGTTATGTCAAAAAAATAATACTACAGCGGCAACCTTTCGAGCATTTCGTTGAAATTCGCTCGATTCAATTTTTTATCTTCGGAGTTCAATAATAAAATTTTATTAGTAAATCCATAGATATGATAAAAATATCCTACGCGAGTGATCATTTGGCGATCACTGCTCTAGATCATAGCTTCTCTACCTTTTTACGTCCTCGGACCACCAAAAATTCTAAAAATATTTTGCGGTTCATCAACATCAACAATAAAATAATAAATATTTATTTAATTGATTTTTTATTAAAAAAAATAATGAAGAATGCCTGGAGATGCCAAAAGACGAAACCCGGGTTGTTAGTGACAAAAAATAGGGAATCGTACAAAGTTTTAACAATTCAAATTTGATATTGAAATTCCATCAAGCACTTTCAGTCGATATCATAAATTTTATTTTTGTCATGCCATTGTCATTTTTTTGTTCAATGTCAAAGTCGGAGTGGTGTTTTTTTAAGGACTCCACAATTGTAAATATATATGGATTTTGTTTTTCATAACTGTTTTATTCTAGAATAGTGTTTGATAAAATTATCAACCGATATTGCAAGTGCAATGCATTACAGGCGCATTCTAATCGTAAATATGAACCTCATTACAACTATGTCAAATTATAAAAAAAAATCTAGTTAAAGTATTTCATTCACATGTCATTCAAACCTACGACAATGCATTGGTAAGTCACTACCTACTATCGCGGATAATATAACAGAATTTAATTGAAAATCTCGACGCCTATAATTTGCCCTGAATATTTTTGTACTTGATTAATGTAGACAGTGCCATTGAGGTTAGATTGATGATGCGTCGCCATTAAAAAAATAATAATTAAACGCCAAGAGTGTGCAGATTTTGAAACGAAACACTGACAATCCGATTGGTACTATTAATAATTCAGTAATTACATAACTGACATATTGAAAATTTTACACACAGTCAGGTGTTTATGACGACATCTGTAGAGTAACCTTTATAAGTTGTACGCTTAGGGAGGGCGCCATTGTCGCAGGAGTATTTTTTACACTCTCATTTTTAAGGTGTTTACTGTCACTTCTTGATGGATCAACTGATCGAAAATTGTAGCATCGACGATTTTGTTAGAAGGATGCGCTGCGACACACCAAAAATCGTCTGGCAGCATACCATCTTAATACGTATGAACAATTATGTGAGATTTAAAAATAATACTGTGGAATTTTATTTCGAACAAAGAGAAAAGTTATGACGTCAATTATTTTTTGTAGCATTGTAGTAATATATCGAGTCGATTTCCTACGGACAATCTTTCCTGAATAGACAATATTTTTTGCAAACTTATGAATAGACAATAATTAATCATTTGATCCATAGATTATTACCTATCAGATAAGAATGATTGATTGAGTGATTATATCGATTAATATATTTTGATTGTCCGATTACAAATATAGCAACACAGGAGGATAAATGACCAATAGACAATATTTTACATAATACAGAAATGTTTTGTAATCTGGTGATTATAGCGATCTGCGGCCAATGCTCTACATGTGGATCCATCAATCAGTTAAAAATTCTCTAATAGTTTGTCCCATCAAAAATCACACTTGTTTTATAAATAAACCCTCGTTTGTGTTGCCGTTGGCTTTATCGTAAACAATAGCGGTAAAATGACTGGCAAAGCAAGGTATTACCGTCATTAGACTATTTTTTTACTCCTAGAATCGGTTCAATAATTTTTTGCAAATTATGTAGCATTGACCTCCTGTCTGTAATGTATCGTTTTACACTATAATGGGGATTAAGGGCGCGTTTAACGCCCTTACCTCCTGTCTGCTCGTTTAATTCACAAATAATAAAATTTGTATCATGCTAAACGAGGGATATCGATAAAAAACGGTCCAGTGATAGCACGAGCCGATGTGATCGTTGACCAACTACAGCAACCGCTACAGTTTTGACAATAGAAACATATTTCATAGTGAATAGAATTTATACCTTATATGGCTATATAATTGAACAGAAATGTATTTTTTTAATTATTGCAAATATAATTGATTTTTTTTTTCAAAAAGATCGTAAATACAATAGTTAAGGAAAAAGCATAATTTTTTACTGTATTACTGTGTTGTATACTGTATTATTTTCCATAGGGTTTTTTAATATTGTGAGACGGTTGTATTTTTGAAACGTTTTATAAAAAAAATATTAAAAATTTTAACTCAAGAATTTGAAATTAATGTACAAACACGTGTTTATATAATAGCAGAATGTGGGTAACGTAATATTTACTGGCCAAAAATTAATGTTTAGCCAATATATCAGCCAGAAATCTTTTGAAATATGCTAACAATCTGTCATCGATTGGATGTACTGAATTTATTATTTAATTTTGACAGTTATAAAAATAAAAAAAAATATTGTAGTTTATTTCGTTAAATTCCATTTCTTATTTAAAAAATAATTTGAGTTGTTTATTTCATTAATTATACCGATATGTATTATTAAAATTTACGAGCGAATAAAGCACCTGTAATGGCGCCGAGATTGCCTGTTCATGATTGTTATCTTGTTAAAAGTTATTAATGAAAAAATGGGACATATCGGTATACATGAACATGCTGGGATGAGTCAATATTGCATTTTTATCCTGACGCATCATTATCTTTTGTTCTGCTGACCTAGCAAAGGCCGGACGAGTTCACAAGAAGATTTTGCGGCCTTGACAGCAAATAAATTATCTGTGACGCTAGTTCTTTCAAGGCGATCGACTCCCATATTATCGAAAGCTGTCTGTGAAAAAATACGCGCGCAGGATGAAGCCGATTCGCAATTTTTGTTTGATTTTTTATATTTTACTAAATCACGCGATAAGTATATAAAATGTTATTTTATTATACAACATTCTGAGAACGTTTCATCGAAGTAATCCAATATGGCGGAGTGTTATAAAAAGAAATAACAGCAATTACGAACATGTTTGCGATTCGACACATGCATAAATTTTGAATTTCAAAATTGGAATACTTACAGCTCGACTATTCTAAGTGACACAATAAAAATTAAACCTTTTTAATTAATAGATATCAAAATTGTACAATATGGCGTCTCAAATCAGCAAAAAACTGAACGGAATTATTTATAAAAAATAAACAAAAATAATCGAGTTAAGCTATGTGGAATAAATATATTACAATAATAATAAATCCCCTTTTAAAAAGTCTCTTATAGAAATATTGACTTGCATACTTTTATTATTATAAAATAATCAATGGGTTCTTTTTGTCGATTGATTCAAATATTCTCATTGTTTTTCAAATTTTTATTAATTATTGAGCAATTATTAAGATAATATAAAATCTCTGATGTGTGAACGAATAAGTATAACTCAATTTTTGATCAATTTACGTTAAGCACAAAAAACTATACAAAAAGTGTAACTAATTTATGATTTTAAATTGATGACTTTAAATACTTTGAAATCTGTTTTTGCTCTGTTGAGAATCGTTGACAAATTATTTAACAATTTATGATATCGACTAAAGGTGTTCGATGGAGTTTCAATATCAAATAAGAAACGTTAAAACTTTGTATGGTACCTAATGTTTTGTCACAAATGACTTTCGCTTTTCAGCATTATTCGTGTGATAGAATGCCTGAAGATGCCGAAAGTTGAAACCTGAGACGTTAGTGACTAAATAAGTGGAATCGTACAATGTTTCAACAATTCAAATAAATTAATATTTAAACTATCAACACAATTGTTCATGTTAGAATGAATAAGACGGTATCTCTTCTTATAACGTTATATTTAGTTTATATTGTGTTAAATTAAAACTATTACAATGGTGAAAACATAAATAGCTACCAAAAACAACTATTTCTATAATTTGGTAGAGCTAAACTCTATGATATTTTCAGATTACTCTTTTCAATAATCTACGAAAAAAAAATAATATCTAGGAAGGCATAATGATGCTATTAATCAATTTAAACAAAACGGCATTATGTTAATAAATACCATGTTATGTGCTTTTAATTAAATAAAAACATAAATTATTCCAATCAGGAAATTATCAATAACAAAAATTGAAAGACACATAAAGATAAAATGTTGCTTTAAGGAATTTTGCTAAATGCTCGTCATGAATCATTTAATTTTCAGCATATATAAATTAATGTTACAAAATCAAGGTGATTTTTAAAATGTAGGCGAGAAATAAAAAAAAAGGATTTTTCTTGCGATTGGAATATGTATAAATAGTGTGCAATGAATCATAGCTATTTTTTAAATGATATTTAAATGACTTTAAGCATAAAATATGGAAGGCAAGAAATACTATTACTTTCAATAAAATTGTCGAATTAAATCACTTTTAGAATGATAACTGCATATACAGACGATCATCTTCTTAGAGGAAAGACATTGTATATTGAAAAAAATAATAAACAAAATTTGTTTCAAACTACTCCCACATTTTTATATTCATAACTAACTTTAATGCCACACGAAAACTTACTATTTTCTGAAATACAATTTTGAAAACTAAAATTTTACTAGTAATCTAATATTTTTTAATATCTATTATGTACATACGCACAAAAAAAAACAGCCAGTTAATTATTATGAAGTCTTTCAATAGGAACGCTCAAAATTTGCAAGGTTAAAGAAGCCATGTTATAGTGACATCTCTCAAATTTAGGCTATAGTGTTTAACAATGTGTGTAATTTATTAAATTTGGATACACATCCTGTACGATCGATTTGAGGGCATATAACTGACCACTGAAATAGTACGATGTAACGCTTTAAAACTTTTGGGGCTATCTTAAATTTCTTAAAGCTAGCCTTTGGGGCTATCTTAAATCTCTTATTTTATCTTAAAGTCCTTGCAAATAAACCATAAACAATTGACGCTCTCAAAGTCAGCATAATAAAACGCCATACAACAAATTCAGCCAGATTTATGCTACAAATTCAATGAAAATTGGATGTTCCGAATACGTGCAACGAAACAAAGCCGCGGTGGACATTTGACAGACGTTATACTCTACACTTTATACCATAAAGTTTACTTTCAAATGAAATAGTAAATTAAGTAGATATCTCATGCACAGCTTGTTTTATTTACATTTTAACGAATTTGCAGCGTCTCTAATGAAAGACCCTTTAAAGAAATGAAAATAAATAAAGAGAATATGTAAAGGTTAAAGAAAGCAATAAGTTAATATGCTTTACCACTTTAATTAACCTTCTGAACACTACCGTCTCTGTTGGGATTGACAGCTACAATGTGTTGATATTTGACACAAAAGAAAATATACGACTTAACAACTTTCGTGAAACAGCTTATATGTATCGATATAAAGCCTGATTCGTCCTGGCAAATTGGCTTAGTTTGAATGATGCCAACACTAGTGAATTATTTTTTGAAATATTCGGTGCTGAAATATGATTTATGTAGTTAAAGATGCCGATTGTGGAGATATAAGCTCTAAATAACAAATTGAACATATCGATATCTTTTAATTTTGTTTTTTACTTTGAATATATTTTTTTCAAAAATGATAGATTTTTGATGCCTACAAATAAATTTAAAAGCAGGCTGGCTTCAAGGTGAAATGAACTCGTGATAAAATTTATTTTTGTAGGAAAACGACCATGCAACATTTTTCGTAAAATGTTTATTTATAAGTGCGACTACAATCTATAATAAAAAAAAACTGTAATTTGCATGTTTTCCATATAAATTTATTTAATGGGATTGACTAAGATTCTGGCCACACTGACCTTAAAAAGATGAACAAAAACACTTTTTGTATAATTATATTACTGGCAACTAAAATTCATTGGATCATCAGGATTGGTTTTGATCGAGTATACATTGCGATTCCTGTGAATCAAAAATTATGATTTTAGAACAGTTCTGTCATATTTTGCCATGATATCTTCATGTGGAATAGAATGCTAGATGGTGTAACATGAAGATGGTGTTATTTTGGCATGCTTTAAACTTCAATTTCATAATGCTTTCTTTTATATTGAACATCGTGTTGTATGAATGTTAACAAATAGTAAACAATGAAAATGTCTCATTGTTTCTGATCAATACTTGGATTATGTTGTCTTTATACTCAGGGCTGTGGAGTCATTAAAAACGAATGACTCCGATTACTTTTTCGATTAATCAATTTCAAAGAATATCTTAATGAACAATTTTCCGTTTATTTATTGGTTGGTTGATCTTTAATTTAATCCACATAAACAGAGAAAGTAGGAAAAAAAACCTAACAAAAATTTACTTAAAATTCGATTTGTTAAAGCTTTATACGATTCCCCATGTTTTGTCACTAACGACCCGAGTTTCGCTTTAAGGCATCGTCAGGCATTCTATCACACGGATGCAACAGAACTGACAAACACCTTCGGTTGATATCATTAGTTAAAAATAAACCTTTTAAGTCGGAGTCGTGTTTTTATTTTCAAATCCACACCGCTTTCAATAATTATATTTTGAGTATAAAATATATATTTTTTACAGCTGCTTAAAGCATAAAATTAATTTGAATACAATTTTTAATCCGTTCTTTCCAGAGACACATAAAATCAGTATAGAGTACACAGATAATCTTATATTTTATTTATGCAGTACACTACATTAATGTCTTCAAAATATGCAACTATATTGTAAAGCCTCTAATCGGTATAATATTGTTAATTTTTTATGTGACCCTGAATTATTGATCAAGAGATGTCATTTCAAAAACATGTAGAAAATTGTCTATGACGTTGCAACACCCTTAAGCGGATATTTTACTTGCCATTGAAGCTAATACGAGCTTAACTCTATTAATTATACAAAATCTTATATGTCGTACAAAGGATCGAATTTCTAAAAGTGAATTTAAAATAAAAAAAGATAACGATATATTTATTTATTCGCGACAGCCCGCCGTTGCATAATCCTTGCAAATAATTTATTCTCTTCACTTTATTATTCAGAAAACAAACATAATTTATCACTTTGAAATATTGACAAAAGATGACACTAGTTCTTAACGTAAAATTTTTCACTTACAATGATTTTGAGCGTTATGAAATTATCGCCTACTTAATAGTAATTGTGTAACTAAATATTATACTAAAAATGCATTACTAAAAAGGAAATTTTATAATCCTTTGAGATTAAAAGTGTAACAAATACGTTACTGAAAGATTAGTATATTTTTTTCAGTGAGATGACGTTCATTTAGTGGTCTTGTGGCGTCCATTTTGTTTTGATGATTTAAAAACTTATGTAACCATAATTTAAGTCACACGTAATATTAATGCTATTATAATATTATAATGGTACTTCAGTATTACTTGATACAATAGATTTTTGAATACAAATGGCCAGTGATACAAGTCGTGTTCCAAATTTGAATTGCTTAAATTCACTGGCCATATTGTTTGGTTGACAGTTAAAATTAACATAACCTTACTTTAATTCACACGGCATATTTACGCTATTATATTTTTTAATATAACTCGACAATCTCATTATATTAATGTTTTTATTAGACGCTGGATTTTCGTGAGCGGAGTAGCATGATTTGATAACATTTCCTTTGCTTTCGGTTTGCAAAATTAACCGTGGGAAAGGAAAAAGCACCATTGTGAACGGGTACACAATCAAATATTTCCTAACATTAGATTGAATAAACATGACTGACAATCGCTTTACGATGATTATCATCTATTTACACAGCCAATAAATCTTTTTTTGAACTATTTTAATAAATCATATTGTGATACAATTTCTCAATTGTTGATGAATGCCTTTTCGAAAATAACTCTCTAAACCAGGGATTCCCAACCTTTTTATACTTTAGAGCGCATTCTAAAATATCAGTAGGGTGGCGGGCACCACCCATTTTTTCTACAGGTATTTATAATAAGACGTGATTAATAAATAATAAAAAAAAGATTTCTACGTTTATTGTCACTACATAATAAACCTAGTTACTCAAAAAAAATTAAAACTCCAACAAATATATAAAAATAATTTACATTTTTAATTAGTGTTTATGAAAAAATCTGTTGCGATCAAATAGTGGCGGGCACGGGGTTGGGAATTCCTGCTCTAAACCATAGTTTCTCAATCTTTTTACATCCGCGGACCACCAAAAAATCCTAAAATGTTTTGCGGACCGTCGTCATTGGAAAAAAATAATAAATATTTATTTAATTAATTGTTATTCAAAGCAATTAATTTTGCAACAACGTAGTATTATAATAATATTAAAGTAACAAAAAATTTTAAATAATTAAAACAATATGAATTTCAATTGTTTCGGCTCATCAGCATTGACCGCTCGATCGCAGGATTGAAAACATAGTTACTATCATCTTATTCAAATCAACATGGATTCTCATTTATTTGTATTATCAGTAGTTAGTTTGCGGCCATGATGTATTCAAATATGATCGAAATAATGCTTTCATAGTGTATTAATTAAAAAATATTTTTTATATTTACTAAGATTCCACAATTACTAGTGAACAACGGGCCTGAAAACCTTGCATTTGCTCTGTCCGCCATTGGTTATGATATATGTTATAAGTATCAATAATACTTGACATACCTCGAAAATGATCAAGTAAGTTACTATTTCAGCCCTTTGATTAAAATTTATCTATATTTCGATACATCAACTAACATAACGTTTGTAAAATATTATGCAAAAGCCACGGAAATGTTTTTACGGTTTTACTTATAATTATTGTATAATATTGAATGACCCAATGTTACAAGTCACGTGTGTTGAAATTAATCATGTGTTTTACAAGATTGTATTTTTAGCATTTAGCAAACATAACAAAAAAAAAGTTGAATGTATGACTCGTGCTTCGAGATAATTTATTCGAAACAATTCATTAACATTATATTAGCAACTTGACAATATTGTGAAAATATTATATATACTTATGATAATAGGGTAATACAGACAATTATTGGTAAGTGACTGCACTGCGGTGATCAATATTGTTGAACGGATTTTTTATATGAGGTATATATTATATATCAGGGCTGTGGATTCGTATTCGTGTAGTCGTCGCGTTATGACTCGAGTTTGAGTCGGATTCGTGAAAAACAGGCAACTCTCAACAAACAAGAGGAAATAAATAACCAAGAGACCCAAAATAGTAGACGAAGGAGACTATTTCAAAATTAAAAAATGAATTTTACGATGAACGCGGTGAAAAAATAACAATGTATTTTAGTTCGACAAAATTGTTCAAAATACATTACTAATTTTTCACCGTGTTATAATGGAGTTCTACCAAATACATACCAATTAAATTAATGAATTTTACGATGCATCGAAAATAGTGGAAAAAAACCTAACCGAGCCTATAATTAAAATATTGAAATGGTCTCCATAAATCATAAAAGATTCACCACTATCACACTATTACAATATTGTCTCAAAACAAAAAACCACTCATTTGATTGTAGTGACAATCGCATATAGAAAAGATAATCTTATGACCGATACAGCCTAATGTCTTTGTAATATGAGATTTTCACAATAATCAACTGCCAATAAAAGGTTTTGGAGATTTTTTTTTCTTTCGAATACCAACCTATTTTTAAAAGATGGCTTATGGTAGGGCTTAACATCAGATGATTTATTATTTTATAAATTATTTTTTTAAGATTGTTGACTAAATCAATAAATCTCATATAAGAGATAAAGCAGGAGAGAAGTAGGGAGTCGTAATTGGTCGCTTAATAAAGATAATCAGCTCAACTTGACAAAATGAAATAATATTTTTGATCCATCTAAAAATTGCACAGTACTGTTATTTTGAAAGATTTTTTCTCGGACTAATAAAAATTTTGAAGGATGTCCGATTATGGTAAACATAATAAAGAAAATCATTTTTTTTTAGAATAATTAGAGAAAATTACAAATAAAGGTGATGGTTTTGGGTGGCCAGTGGCCAAAATATTTATGTGTTACTCCCTGCTGCACAAATTAATTATGCAAGGAGTGGTGAGCGATGCATCAAAATTCAGCCAAAATGTGTTTTACTAGTTGACAAACATGTGCTGTTGTACCTTTCTACAAACTAGACGCACTGACATTTCAAATTACAATATAAGCGGAAAGTTACGTCACTGATTTTACAACTTTATTGAAATAAGACAGAATGAAAGATTGCATTTAAACGGTATATTTCTTGCTTCAATTTTTATTAATTTCGTATCGACAGAAATTAAACATAATATTATGTATTTATTATTTTTTTAGTGTTACAACACGCGGCATCTATACGAATGTTGCCAGTACGCGGTGTCTAATTTATCATATAGGTGTGCAATAAAAAACACGAGCAAAATAAAAGGGAGAAAATATTGGTTACAAACGTAGGTATATTTGATCATCGAGTTTATTCAATAATAATTATGCATGGTTATAATATTTATACAGAAGCTTGTTGAATATATATTGACGCCCCTTTTTTATAGAACACGATATAATTTTTGTTTTTTTTATTCATTTAAGGCAATCAATAGTTAAACCATAAAAGCTGTAAAAAAGTAAACATTATTCTTTTGAATTGTTGAAACTTTACTCATTTCCACATGTTTTGTTACTCACCAGTCGGTTTTTGTCTTTCAATAATATCAGGCAATATATATACCCTCATGGTGGAAAAGGTTCATAAGACATTTTTGAGACTACTTTACTTGAGGGCGTATGGATAGTATCCATTGTTTCATTCAACTGACTTTATTTTAGGTATGCTCACTTTTAATAGTTTGAAAAATCGAAGGGAAATGTATCTAGCCACATATTTCTTTCGACTAATTAAAGGCTAAAATAAGAATCCTGCCAACCTTAATAATATCAAATTGTAGGACATGAATTGTTTGTTCTTCCAAAGTGTAGAGCCAGTCCGCCAATGGTAAGATTATTCACAATGTTAAACAATATTGCTTTGGATGTCGACATATTTCATTTGGACGAAAATGAGTACAAGCGAATACTATTTTTTAATGTGTTAAAGTAGATTTTTCATGAACTTGTTTGGTTAACTTTCTTGCTATCCTTATATGTTTTGTTTATTTCTTTAATTTACAACATTAAATGTTTAAATATTTTGACGTTGAAAACCAATGAACTTGTAAATTCTTATTTTTATAACATGTATATATAAATAAATAAATAATAATAACACGGACGTAACACATTAAATCTGACAACGCATAAAATTTAAACAATATATATTTCGATATGGAAATTTCATCAATCGATATCGTAAAATATTAATCTTGATAATGTGCTATTAAGACGCAAAATTATTTCACATTTCGATAGATATTTGAAAAGCAGTGTAGCTCTAAGTAGAGAGAGCAAGTCGGGTCTAATCATATGGACATGAATATTTTGATAATCTAAATGACTTACACAAAGTTGTCTCACACAAATTTCAAAAAAGTATTTGCTCATGTATGAATTGCACTTCAGTTGAATAAATTATTTAAAACTATGAGAGAATTCGTTATTTTTAGATGATAACATATTTAACCTTCTGACTGCCAACGTCTCAATTGTTAAGCGCCTGATTGCAATGTATTGATACTTAAAAATATAATAGATTTAAAATCGCTAGAAATTTCATGTAAAGGATATTTATATTTACATTATTAAAAGTTTATACGATTCCCCATGTTTTGGCATAAACGACCCGGGTTTCGCCTTTCAGCATCTTCATGCATTCTATCATACGGATGCAACAGAACTGATGTATAATATTATATTATTTAACAAGTGACACTTTTTTATCGTAAAGTATTAAATTAGAAAAGTTTATTGGATTTTTAAACCACTGTAAAAAGCAATAAACTTTCGTCCGAATTGACTTCCGATAAAAATATTGCATATGTTTTATACAAGAGGAGCTAATTACAAAGGAAAAAACAGACACTATGGCTAGGATGTAAATATACATTTGAACTGATCAGTCAGTTCTATTGCATCCGTGTAAGAAAACGTCTGAAGATGCCGAAAGGTGAAACCCAAGTCGTTACAGACAAAACACGTGGAATCTTTCAAAGTTTCAACAATTAAAATTTGATACTGAAATTCCATCTCCTTCAGTCAATATAATACTTTTCATCTTGTCGAGCAACAATTTTTGTTTTTTTTTTCAAATCATTCTTTATAAACAGTTATAATAATATATATATTGGGAGGGAATAAGTGCTTCAATGGCATTAATTAACGACACAAATGCAACATAACTGACTGTACATGTGGAACCGTACAAAGTTGCAATAATTCAAATTTGATATTTAAATTCCATCAAGTACATTGATTCGATATCATAAATTATATCAAAGATATTTTTTGTATAAAAGTATGGCCTGAAAAGTTAGATTAACACTAACGGACTAAATTTTGAAATATATTTGATTAAACATCCTTAACGAGGCTCGGCTCGGAATGGGTTAACGAATGTATGCACTCAGATCGCTTACATTTTGGTCATAATAATTTAAGTATGTTTGCATGGATCTCTATGCGACGAAATAATTATACTTGTTATAAAACAAAGTGGAGGAGATTTTACAAAATATAAATATAATGCCAGGGGATATTTTAAAATAATAAAAAATTTTATGGTAAGGCAAACTATTATTAATTTTAAGTTTTTTGTTAAGAAAAGCATTGGTTGACTACAAGTAGGGAATGGACGGCGTAGAGGTAATGGGAAGGGAAGTAAAAAAAGGAAGGGCAAAAAAATAGACTAGGCGGTAACCATCCTTATTATCCGTATAGGCCTTTTACCATAGGTTCCCAACCTTTTTCGGGTGGCGACCCCTTTTTGTAAAATCCATATGACCCGCGACCGCCCATAGATTCCAAAAGCATACAAAAAAAAAATATTTTTTTAGTTGACCGAATAAGTTGGAGACCCCCCAAAAATCTCTTCGCGACCCCCAGGTTGGGAGCCTATGCCCTATACTATAGGGTGTAATGAAAACACAAGCATTGCTGAAATAAATTGCTCCAATGTTTCATGATAGGATGCCATCACCTCCCTCGAAAGCTATATTCAAAAATTTCCCGCCATTCGAATTAAAATACTTTTATATATTGTTAAAATAATTACGTATTGGTCAATACATTTTCAATAGAGAACTCTTTTTCCGCCAGAAAAAAAACACAATATATGTAAAATAATAAATAAAACGTTTTCTTTGGAAATTTGGTACTGGGTCTAAAATTTTCAATCTGCTAAAGATCAATGAAACCAACAATTAATTCGATTTAAGATTGTTTTTTTAAATTTGATTCGAATACAAAACTCTCTTTTGTATAAGAATGGCCAATTAAAACATTATAACGACCTTTTCATTTTAATACTACATTAATATTTTAAATTAATAATCGGTTTTTTGATCCCCATTAATGATAATTTATAATTTTATTATATACATAATTTATGATATCGAATGAAAAGGCTTGATGAAATTTCAATATCAAATTTGAATTGTCGAAATTTTGTACAATTCCACATGTTTTCTTACTAACAATACGAGTTTTGCCTTTCGGTATCTTCAGGCATTCTGGATGGATGCAACAGAACTGATTCAGAATCGTATAAAGTTTCAACAATTCCAATTTAATATTCGTAATTATTTTTTTATCGGCTTTATTGTAGATTGCTCAGCTCTGCAGCGAATACCATCAATTAGCAACAACGGGAGAAAAGTGCGCCAAAAATAAATTTGAGATAAATTGTAATTAAATTTCCCACAGAACTATTGTTATTGCACATAATTGTCAACATTTAGTTAATTTTCTGAAAAAAAAGTTGCTTGTCTCGACGAATATTTATCAATATTTTACTGAATTTTTAATGGATATAATTATGTAATATTTTAAATGGGTATAAGATGTTCTTGTGCTAACATTTAATATAAATTATTAACTTAGTGTGGCAATAACTACGTAGTGTGTCACGAGTCGAAAAATCTTTTCACGAGCACTTTAAGATCAAATATAAGTAGTGGTTATGAGTAATGACTTTGAAAATTAGAATAACAATATTATATCTTGCAGAAAATATAAATGACGTTGATCGTACATGTGCTCTTCAATTAAAAAAAAATATATATATACCTGTAAGCGAATATCCATAGAGTTTTTTTGGGATGATAGTTTGGATATGTGTATATATTTTTGTGGAGTGCTGATGTTATTTTTATTGGTACTAATTAAATATAATGGCTCCAAGAGGTGTATGAACTATATGTCATGACATCTGTGACCTCTTAGTATAAGATACAAGTATTAAATCGACTTAGAATGTACTGAGCATTAAAAACATGTTTTGAGTAATGGTAACACTGAAAAAATTAAGACACGATTAAAAACGTCGTGTTTTGTCTATAGTATAAATAAAATAAGTGTTTTTAGAGCGCTGCGTAATTAGTAGCTGTCAAATATATGACCTTGAGCCATTGTTGAGGGAGAGTTGATGAATGTTTGACAGTTTATGGCAAATGGGATAGAGTGGTTGTAGAAAGTATTATGTCATAAAAAACAATCAAATAATAAATAATTCATTATTATGTCAATTAAGAGATTTAAGATTAATTATATTAATAGTCAACAGATGTACATAGTAACGAGAAAACTTTTTGTAGATAATAATTATCTTTTCAAAGTAAATATTATGCCAAGAATAGTATCAGGAAATTACGTTTAGTCTGTTTAAAGTTTTTAATGTATTAACTGTCGCTTCTTGATGGAAAGGTACTATACTTAATAATAATAATATAATATATATAATATTTAAAAAAGCATTTTTGTTGTGCTATTTATAAAATTTTGAGTTAACAATGCTCGCGATGAGCGAAACCGGTTCAATTTTTTTAAATATAATATAATTGTAGATATGGTGACATAAAATATGGTTTTTGTTATTTACTTAAGCAACCTTTGCGATAGTCAGTCCGAAGTTGCCTCTGAATGAGACGAAACACGTGTAATAATTAGTAACTAACACAGTACATAGAATAATCAATTTTATTTAAAAATGAACTTCCACAAAGTTACTACAGAATCCATCGAAAGTTTATGGTTTTAATATATAAAAGATAGTTTTTCGCTTTAACTAGTCATGTTTTTTAAATTTGATAGTGGTGATTGGCGATGTCTAAAAAAATGCTTAAATCACATAATGCGACTGATTTATATCGGATTTACAGTATAGAATAAATAATTATTTCCATTTAAATTTAATCTTTAAGATAGGAATATGAATTAAGTGACGTAAAATTGTATTGCTTAGGAAAAAATACGTTAATATACAATAATAATAAAAACATTGAGTTCAAATGTTTTCATTCAGCGTTATATTAAATAATTGCAAAGTTCTTTATTTTAAATAAAATCCATAAACAAGTTTTATTTATTCTAGTGCACGAAAATTCTTTTGTTTGAAAATGGAACAAACGGTCGTCAAGTTGCCATAGAAAAAATATATTAACAAAACTCTCAATACACTAGTGTTGTATGTAGCATTATACAAGCAGAATAATAATGACTATTTTTTTATCTTCATAAATACCATAAACAACTTTTCCTTATAATCGAAGAGTTCAAAGATTCAATGGAATTTATTGAAATGATGCTATTGCTTTTATAGAACATAAAACAACAACATGCATTAGATTAGTTTGCTTCAGGTGATTAATTGATTAATTATAAAAAACGATTTTATCCAGTACAGAAGCGATGCAATAAATAAAACCAATTGTTTATTTTTGTTTCAGTTTAATGTCAGGTTAATGAATAATTATTATGTGAAATAAAGCACAAAAAACAATCTTTTAGCAAAGTAATATATTTTTATTGGCAAAATGATTATTAAAAATATATTTATGACGGAAATAACAATTGTCAACATCTTTCAAAAAAATCGACTGAAACGTGTTTTTGGTATTGCATACGCAAATATCATAGAGTGCTGTTATTTACCGTCGAATCATTTTGACGTTTTTTGTACATTAAGCGATATTTACTTCAGATAAAAATGTTTTTTAGCCATTTTGTTATAATTTTGTAACGATTCGATACGTGATAGTGTTGCTTTACATTTTTATGTCGATTAAAAATATACTTCAAAAAGAAAATACATATAGGTGAGACCTATATGATACGGTTTTATACAACACGGGTGTATAAATTGTGATTTATTTTATTTATATAGAATATTGACCATACGTCATTTCTATATTGTGCGCATGCGTACATATAATATCCGTGTGTCATTTTGTGCGTTTGACAGATCAATATAGATTTAATCTAAACTGAACGACTTTACGAGTTTCTTATTGGGTGTTTGGTTATAAAAGTGAAACTCAAACCAAGAAAACATTTTAATCCCATTAAACGGGAGATAATTTTGAATTCCTGACTGTTCACGGTTGCAGTGCTATCAAGGTGAACCATTTCCTATGGAAGGTTAGCTGGTCAGAAGACGTTTTTCAAGGATAATTACCTCGTCGCGTGCACAAAGAAATGCACAGTGTACCATGTATATCACTTGATTAATATAAATGAGCGTATTAATAAATTTCCGGCTTAAAAACATCATAACGTGCAAGAGTAGTTGATTTATAGGGCAGGATATTAAAGTTGTTTCATGTATTAAATAATAAAATTAAGTCGGTTTTAGGTAGTTTTTTCAACGCATAGTAAGTTACGGAATTATACAATTTAATTGTATAACGTAAAAAATGAGCCAGTACAAAAAATAATGTTATACTTGATAAACAAAAATAATAAATTTTATAATATGAATCGTTTAAATTCTTTACACTTACGACATGAGTTTTGGCTTTCGGTATCTTTGAGATTTTTTTAGAACACAGAACTATCAGTTCTTTTGCATCCGTGTGATAGAATGCCTGAAGATCCCGAAAGGCGAAACCCTGGTCTTTAGTAAGAAAACATGTGGAATCGTACAGAGTTGTAATAATTCAAATTTTACGTTGTTTTTAGTTATAAATAATGAATTTTGAGAATCAAATTCTTTATTCAAATTAAAAACTCTTTTTTTACTCTTTCAAAACGGTAGAGTGAAAAATATTCCTATGTATCATAACCTCACGTAATATTCATAAATTTAGTCCAAGCATTAATAATGATGTTAAAAATATATGCAGATTAATATTAAAATTTGTTGCATCCTATGTATTCACCGAAGAATTCTTGTGACAAACAGACAGACAGACAAATTGATAGACGTACTTTCTGCTATAAAGTAAAGTTAAAATTCACATATTAATCTTACAAGCTGTAATTGATCTTAGAAATACGAAATAGACCGAAACATAGTTTGGGACGATTGTGTATGTACTTTCTTGTACATGTAGTAAAGTTGTTGAAGAAATTATTTAGTGACATGAAAGACCATCTCAACACAATAATTAAATTCCTACTAAATGATTATGACGAAAAAACGCTGGAAGGCTTCCACAGACTCAGGAGAATTTTACGTTTTAAGCCTTCTTAGACAAAACCCAAGTCCAACCAAATATCATTTTCGTCACTTACAGGATACCTGACCGGTGTACGAGCGTATTGGAAACAGCAGAAGAAGAAATAATACGACTATACGACTACGAAGAGAGAAATTCAAGACCGTATGGGGCTTTGAACGTTTTACCTCCTCTCAAGGGTTAAAAATAAAAAATATTGACAAATAAAAAATACAGTGTACTCTCGATTATCCGTGTATGGATTATCCGATTTGCGATTATTCGTGCCTGAAAATAAATATTTTTTAATTCAAATTTAATTTGATTGATTTTTTCTATTACAATCATAAGACGCATCATTGTATTGCGATCTTGAATATGAAAATCATATAATACAATATATACAAAAAAATGATAAAAAATTGTAATTTTACTTATTTGTTTGTGTTTTCTTGATAAATAATGTGTTAAACATTTGTATTGTGTATATGATATTATATTCGAAAAATTAAAAAATCATGATTCTGATTATCCGTGTTGTTCAATTATCCGTGACCATCCTCCCCAACATTTGCCCGGATAATTGAGAGTGGATTGTATTATAATTATTAACGACACAAAATGGCAACCACATCATTTACAGCAAACAATTTACAGGTTAATGTATCAACGATCAATGTCACCACCATCAATCAAAACAGCTCTACGCAGAGCATGGTCAAGTTACCTCCTAAGTACAGTATAAAAATCGACGAAATACCAAGCAACATTTTTGTTAAACGACTCATTATTTTATTTCTACCATGATAACAATAAATATAACGAGAAATGTATTTGACAATGACATTGCGAATTGACTATAAAACTTTTTATCAAGTATCAAAGCTGAGAAAATATTATTAATAGCAAAATCAGTAACTTTCTAACGGTATTAAAAAATCACCGTTTTATTAAGAGTTTAAAATACAGCGATTTTTCTTTTCTTTGAAAATTAAACAACTTATTGAATGAAAAGATTATGTTTGTTTTGTTAAACGAAGTTTGAGTTGCAGTAAGAAACACGATTTTGTCGATTACGAAGAAAGTACAGATACGTTTTTTTATGCAATAGATTAAACTTGAAGTAATTTGATATTAAAGTTTAGTCTCGATTTATTATGATTGTTTAAATCGAAAGATATTCACCGCGAGAAATGATTGTTGCTCGGTATACATTTTTGTAATACACTGCGATTATCACGACAGCAGGATATTTTGATAACGTGGTGTATTGTAAGGAATTGAAGAAGTTATAGGTGAAATGTATTGTTGATTCTAACAAAGAATATATTATATATAAAGATTTTTACACATTGATGTCGTCTATTTACCAAAGGAGCTTTTTTTACACTAATTTTACTTATAAAATTAATAATTATATGTACATGAAATACAGGTAATTAATACCTTTGGTATATAGACGATGCTAACTATTTATTGTGTGTCAGTTCTGTTGCATCCGTGTGATAGAATGCCTGATGATCATGCGAAACTCAGGTCGTTAGTGACAAAACATTTTGAATCGTACAAAGTTGTGACAATTCAAATTTAATATTGAAATTCCATCAAACACTTTCAGTCGATATCATAACACCTCCTGGCAGCCATTTTTTTAGACTCAGTTCGCCATTGATATTATACATCTTCTGAGTCTGTTTTACAACAAAAATAGATCCACCATAATACACATACGTGACAATATTACTTTTTGTTATAAATTAGAGGAATACAAGGATACATTAACTTTAGGTTATTGTTAATTATACATTTGGAGTAAACTAAATTGTTACATATCGAATTTCAGAAGGTGTTTTAAAGAAACACCTAAATCCGACGCATATTGTGTATATTTCCCCATCATTAAAGAGTGCCTGATTAAACGTTTTGAAAGTCAAATTCACAGCGAAGGTGAAGGTGAACTATACAAAAAAATACCCGTGAGAACCGTAACAATTATCTACCGATCAAATGGTTCTACTATCAGAAGGCATAACAACAGCTATTAATCAAAAACGAAATTATTAACGTACTGCATATACAGTCTAGAACGAATGCATGTTTTTTAAAAATAATAATGTGCTACTCAAACCAGAAGCCGTCAAGCTAATAATGTAAAAGAAACAAACAATACGAGTACACCTATCCCTCGATTTACACGGTACTTGTTGAAGAACTAAGTGAAGATGATCTAATTAACTTAATTGATGAAACTAGTGATTGTGACAATGATTTTGGTGAAAAAGAATTTGAACCAGTTTTAACACAGGGAAAAAAATAGCAATGTATTTTAGTTCTACAAAATTATTTTTAAGAAATATAGTTGATAGCTATTTCGGCCCACACCATCGTCAGAACTGTGTTAAAATGTACATTTACTTATCTGTATATAGCTGTGTAGAAAAGGTACACAATACATCTTCTCTCCTGTTTTAACGGCCTAGCTTGTTACTTTCTCAGAATAAAACTAAATTTTCAAAAATCGTAAATGAAACAAAAGGCGGCTATGACAATAAGTTTACATATGGCAATATATGTTTACAAAATTTTGTAGGACTAAAATACATTGCTATTGTTTCACCGTGTTATAATGGAGTTCTACCAAGTAAATGCCAATTCAATCAATAAGAAGATTTTAACCTTTCCAGGAGTAACTAATTAATTTTAACCGTGCTGTGAGGAGTGAGTTTTTTTTACAATTTTTTTTTCATCATATTATTGTAAAAAAATACAACTCACGTTTTTAGGGTATTATCGTAATGTGGCACGGAAGTGGTCATTGCGGAAGCAAATCAGACCACCCCCCGGGAAAAGGTTGAACTAATGGAGACAATAATATATTAGTTTGTTCGTTAAGAATCCTTTGTGATAATTGATGTCTATTGATTTTCAGCTGTTCCAAAGCCGTCATTCTGCAACCCTTACTACAAAGATGCAAACACTTAGGCGCTGAGTTTGAATTTATATTATGTGATTCCTTAAAAACGTGATAAGCGAATTGTGAATCTGTTTTTTTACTGTTGAAAGATCTTACATGTTCCTTAGGTCGAGTAGATATACGTCTATATAAATAAAAGTATATCTACCCGTGCAAATTTTAGAAAATATTTTTTTTGGTAGCGCAAAATTATTGTGCCAGCCCTAGACTTTGACAGCCCCTGGTGTTAATTATTTAAATAGCGTGTGCTATTATTATTCCAATAAAACCATACATATTATTGGAGCCTAATTTGCGCTCCTTTATGTCCTTGAAATAGCTTTAGATCCGCTGCAGACACTTTCAGATTCCAATTGCGACGATATATACCACACCCACAAGCTTTTTGTCTGATACAATCATATCATTTTAGCTATTTTCGTCTGAATTTTATAATAATGTGATCAGAATCATTCAAATTTCACGGATCCTATAATTCGTTGTAACGGTATATATATGTTATTGATTGATGTAAAAATATTTTACGTGAGGCAATAAATATGATCGGAAAACATTTTATTATATCGAGCTGTATGAATACAATATTTAAAGGAAATATCATAGGTTATACAATTGAAATCCTTAATGCGCCTTAACTGTGCATAAATAATTGAATTAAGTTGACACCGGTGGGTGAAGTGTGTTTTTTTTAGAAGATTTTAACACGGTGAAAAAATAGCAATGTATTTTAGTTCTACAGATTTTTTAAAGATATCATTGATAGTTATTTCAGCTCACTCCATCGTCAGAACTATGCTTAAGCGAACATTTGCTTATCTATATATAGCTGTGTAGAAAAGGTACACGATACATCTTCTCTCCTGCTTTAACGACCTAGCTTGTTTCTAGCTCGCAATAAAACTAAAATTTGTAAACGAAACTAAAAAGGCGGCTATATCAATAAGTTTACATATGGCAATATATGTTTACAAAATTTTTTAGAACTAAAATACATTGCTATTGTTTCACCGTGTTATAATGGAGTTCTACCAAGTAAATGCCAATTCAGTCAATAACAAGATTTTAACCTTTTCAGGAGTAACTAATTAATTTTAACCGTGCTGTGAGGAGTGTGTTTTTTTTACAATTTTTTTTAATCATATTATTGTAAAAAAATACAACTCACGTTTTTAGAGTAATATCGTAATAAAACCAGTTGCATAATCCAGGGATCACAAACCATTGACACATAGCACTTGAATGTATTATCACAATAATTGTTGACATATACGACAAGTACGTCCATACTTCTTACAGAAAAATCGCGTCGACGTACTAGTATGTTCATACTCTTTTAATGGTTAATGTATTTGACGTAAGTATTTACGGACGGTGAAATCATTTAGAAAGAAAGAGGGGTGGTATCTAGGAATGAAGTGAAGCAGAAGAATATATAATTCATATTTATTTAAACAAAAATAATAAGCTAACAAACAAAAGTTTTGGTAGTGATTGAATGTCGATAGAAAATATTATAACACCAAAAAAGGTAGCTTGAAACTCTACATAATTTATGCATTGATTTTAATGGAATATTCACAGAAAAAAGTTTATTTTAACATTCAAACTTTTGACCTATCGAATTAAACAAATTTACAGATTTAATATATTATTACTCGATTACATGAGTGACACTAGAATATTGTAACTGGGAAATCTTGCAAAAAAACATGAATAGTTTGAACTGTGCACCATTCTATACGTTTGTCATACACTACGTGGGTTTTAACTTGCGGTATATTCTGGCAGTCTTTCACAAAGGCGTAATAGAATTGACACTCAGTAAACGGTTTGTATCGGTTATATACAAAAGTAATAACACAACAAAATATATATTCATCCTAAAACAATCTCAATATATATTCAATAAAGAGAGCTTGAGGCCAACTCCACGGAACAACTCACCAATTATTTTTAATGTTTGAGATGCACGTCGATACGATATATAAAACACACCACTCCTGAGACGTACGTGTAATGAGGGTTGAAAAACATCCTCTGTACCACACAAAAGTGAAAACATACACAAGTCAAGTCAAAGACCATTAGCTAAATGTATATCAAAGATAATTTAATAACTAATGTTTTGATTTTAGTGACATTTGATTTTGTAAAGAATAATCTAAAAATCAAAACAGCGTAATGTCTTTGTGATGAGAGGTTTTAAAATAATCAACAACCATAAAAATGTTGAATAATTTAATACATAGATGTATCTACTGGTTTTAAATGGATATTTTATGGTGGTATTGAATGTTAATTGACTTGTTACTAGAACTATTTCTTCAGATTGTTGACTAATTGAATTCATCTTAATTAAAGGACAATCAATAAGACAAGCAAGTGAGATTTAGAGAGGTTCGATGGCTTGTTTAATAGAGGTATTGAACTTAATTGGGTTATTATTATGATAAGTTGATAACTTTAATTTTATTAGCCTAATAATAACTCGTAAATTTTCGTTCCATCTGTCAAATATCCATACTGTTCAAGTATACATGCATATTTACTTTTTATTTGGTAAAAAATAACGCCAAAAACTTTATAAAGCTATTGAAGATGATAGATATATTCAAAAGGCTGCAGACGCTGTTATACAATATTGCAATTGAACATCGATCCGTCTGGCGATAATTTGTCACCATAGGTCAAAGCCATCACATGATCAGACACACTTAACGCCATTTATGAAATTAAAAAAAGCACGTGGGCCCAATAAGCATGCGTGGTCACAATTGAATTATACTCCAGGAGCAATTAACGTCAGAAAACTAATGCTTCGTCAGCAGGAAAGCGCAACTGCAAACCATATATGATTATTTATTGTATTTTAAAAAACCAAAAGCTATTGTGTGCTTATTTTTAAAACTCAAAATCTCTGTCATAATAAATCTTATTAGTTTTATTTGAAGCGCATAAAAGCAAATCTTCATAACAGTTTCATCGGCCTGTCAAAAAGTTAGTACTGATAAATTACTAGCCGATTGATGAAAAATAAGCAACACTCATGTTTTTTGATTGATGCAGAATCATGCTAGCGCCGGCAAATAGTTAATTATAGTATTTTTTGTCATATCATAATATAAAACATGTTTTTGAGATATCTTGCAAATTATAGAATGATTTTTTATTCAATTTATAATCCATATTCATCGTCGTGTTCTGTGTGCAGAGCCAGATTTATGAATATGATTAAAAAGCTCAAGCATGGGGCGTCAAAATTCTGGGAACTTTTTGACGAGATGTATATTTTTTCCAGACGATTTATAAATAAGAACTTAGGCAGATAGATATTAATACACTCAGATAGATTTAAATGAGGCAAAAAATATCATATTTAAGTTTAAACGGATTTTTAAAAATAGCGTACACCTGGGCCTCGTATAACAGGGTTATATGGTTCCGAAAAAACCTCGTGTAATACAAATCTGTGTTATAAAAAGATTGAAGTTCATACAAAATTAAGGTTTGCGTGCCAAGATAGTTCATATAAATATGTTTTTTTTTTTAAATAAACAAATATTTAAATACGTCAAGTACACGTAAATACAAGTACTAAAATACGTTTAAATGTTAATTGAAATAAACTTGGATAACATAATAAACCATTCATTTATCATCGCTATCACTTAGAACTCTATATTTTATTCTATTTTTCGAGATTGGTTGTGAGTTTTCATCATCAGAGAACTTGGAATTTTTTGTGGTTTGAGCGTTAAAACATTCGGTAATAAGAGACTGTCTGCTTTTAACGTATAATCTTTACGTATTTCCTTATAAGTATCCAAAATATTTTGTAATTCCCTCTTGAATTCCCAACCCCTTCCTCTAATAAGATCATTAGCAATAAAAAAATATCTAATTTAATTGCCAATTCCATTCAAGCCGTCATTTATTGTTTTTAATGTAAAACATGTAACTACTTCGCTGCAACTGCTTTCCAAGTCATTAATTGTGGTAGGTTCATTCAACATTTCAATTTAATTTATTTTCTACCCTAAGTCATGTTATATAAAGTGTGTTGTAAAAAAATATGTCACAATTTTTACACCCGTGCTGTATAAAGCCGTGTTATATGAGGCCTGGGTGAAGTTGAAAAAAAATAAGACACACTTTAGAACTGGTTTTGAATCTTACATCGATTATTATCTAATATGTTAATTGATAAAAAATTAACATCAAGGCTATATAAAAAAATGCTATTTTTAATTCTGATATGATATAGACTCTTAATTTAACTATTTACTTAATTATTTATAATTAGTCTCTTGCTGATGAAAAACATTGTATTTAAATAAGAAAAAACACAAAAAGACTGCATTCGTTCATTACGAATATCCTTTCCAATTGAGCTTAATTTGTAATAATATATTTTACTTAAAAATACATATATTCATACAATAATGCATTTAAATAGATGCATATTATTAAAAGACAAATTTTAATTTAAATGCTAATTGTATATGAAATAAAAAAATCCAGTCCTCAAGATATTTCAAAATAATTTAAAAACGCACACCAAAAATTTTTTATACAGGTTCTACAATATTATAATATGACATGAAGAATGTTTTAAATTAAATTATATTTGGGCTGCCAATATGTTAACAAAAAGTTCACTTAATTTAACAAAAGTTTTGGTTGCTCTTATTCAAATATTTAAAACAATCGAGTGCTATGTTACACGTATGATTTGTTGAACACGTGAACAATTCTACATGTTTTGTCACCTACGACCCTGGTCATACTTTTTGCCATTTTCAGGCATTTTATGACAATGATGCAATATATTGACCGTGTGATAGTATGCTCGACCTTCCTGAAAGACGATGCTCGGGTCGTGAATGACAAAACATGTAGAATTATAGAGAGTTAAATTTAGGAAGCGGCTACCATGATCCCTTTCCAACTAACTCCAATCCATCTCTGAATAAATTATAATTATAAGAATTCAAAAAATAAACAAATAAAAGTTGTTTATAAAATTTAAAAATCGTTAATTGCATTGAAAGTGACTTGGCAACACTGCAAGTTTTACGCTACCTGTCATAGCTGCCGTAAATCCCATGGCGTTATTGAAAGAGGTTTTCAATTCTTTTGCAGATATAACGGTTTTGGACCACTTATTGACAGTTAACATAAACTTTTTTTGATGAAATTCATTTTTTATACGTAAGTAACTAAATAGTTATATTTCATTGATTGATTGAATTGGCATTTACTTGGTAGAACTCCATTATAACACGATGAAAACATAGCAAAGTATTTTAGTTCTACAATTTTTTTTATAAGATATAGTTGATCGGCTCACACCATTGTCAGGACTATGTTTAAACGTACATTTGTACTTATCTATATAAAGCTAGTTTCGTTTATTTTTAATTAAATTTTGTTTTTTTTTGCTATCACGATATAAGCTAGGTTGTTAAAACAGAAGAGAAGATGAATTGTGTACCTTTTCTACACAGCTATATATAGATAAGCACACGTACATTTAAACATAGTTCTGACGATGGCGTAAGCCGAAATAGCTATCAACTATATCTTATAAAAATCTTGTAGTACTAAAATACATTGCTATTTTTTCACCGTGGTAGTAATATTTCATTATTACACTTGCATTTACAGAGCTTTAAAAGAAGTGTGTCGACTTAGAACAGAACGGTTCTAAATTACATTAACAAATTATAAAAAAGATTCTTTGAAGTATTCGACTGTATATAATTGAAAATTATATTTAATGTCAATTTAGATTATTTGAGATATTTTTAGGATCTAGAAAAAATAGCACACCATTTCATAAATTGTTGCAATTTTGTACGATTCCACATTTTTCGTCACTAACGACCCGGGGTTAGCCTTTCGGCATCTTCAGGCATTTTATCACACGACACGTTCGTGACAAAGCATGTGGAATTATACAAATTTTTAAAAATTCAAATTTAATATTGAAATTCCAGCACACCATTTTTTGATGGTTTTATATGTATTTACGTATATTACGTATTTGTAAAAATACATCATTTTTAAAATATCTCGATGGTTTTTTTCTTCCCGATAAAAGCTTATATGTATTGATATTTGAGTTAAGGTTATCAATATACACAAAAAATCTCGACTGCTTTTTTTTTTAATAAAAAATGGCAATCGGGTAATTTAATCGTAAAGTGATAATTTCACTTCCAAATTAGGCAACTGTCAATTGATGTCGGTGTTACTATATAAACGACATCAAAGATTGGTTCCTGTTCACCCACATTGAAAACGGTTCGATTCTATAAGTTATTGATTATGTAAGAACCAACAATTCATACCATAAAAATCGTGCACGTTTCATATTTTATTCAAATTATATTGAAAGATGTTTAAATCACCCAAAAATGGCTTTACACAAATGAGTAGTCAACATGAATCATTATGTTATAGAAAGTAACATTTTCATTTAAGAATAAATGAAAAAAAAAACAAAAGAAGATGAAAAATGAACAAATTATTGCCGCAATTTTTATCCTTCATTGTCAATACCGAAAAGAATTTATGTTTTTTTAATATGATTATAGAAAATAATAAATTATCAAACGGATTAATAAAAAAAAATATTAAATGCTACAGAATCAATAATAATTAATCGTCTTCAATAATAATACTAATATAATACATTTTTAAAAGTTGTTTGTTTAATATTGTTTTATGTCTGTATTTTAATGTTAAGAGACGCTTTTTTTTGTATGAATAGTATAATAGTTGTACATAATTGCGTGCAACATTCAAATATCGTGCGTCATTTCTCATTAAGGAATTATATTTTACAGGAAATAAAATTCAACTAAACACAATCGTTCCTCGTAGTGTGATGAATGCTGTTCATCATGCCAACGGGTGGTCTTCGTTTGATGAAAGGCTTGCGTTTGCGTGTCTAAATCGAAATGATGTACGAATATTTATTTGCTTCGGCTGAATTTATCATGTAAATGATTCGACCTTTATAAAATCAATAATATTGTTAATATAAATATTGTATTTTTTCAACAACCCGCTGTCGGGAACGTTTGCAAACATTGAACGATCTTTTCGACATATCGATTCACTCCAGGAGGCAATATAGATTTACGTACAGTACGTCGTCGCGATTTTTCTGTAAAGGAGTATGGACGTATTTGTCGTATATGTCAACAATTATTGTGATAATATATTCAAGTGCTATGTGTCGATGGTTTGTAAATAAAACCCTAAAAACGTGAGTTGTATTTTTTTTACAATGATTTGATTAAAAAAAGAATTGATGTAAAAAAACTAACTCTTCACAGTACGGTTAAATAAATTAGTTACTAATGGAAAGGTTAAACAGTAAAACACAGGATTACGTATAATTTTACTAAGTAAGATCTGGGCAGGTTTCATTCATTGAGAATATTTTCAACTGAAAGTTTTTGATGGAATTTCAATATAAAATTTGAGTTGTTGAAAATTTGTTACATTCCAGACAAAGATCAAAAGAACTGCTGTTGCATCCGTGTGATATAATACATAATAATCGAAAGGCGAAATCTAGATCGTTGGCGAAAAAAAGTATGGAATCGTATTAATTGTATCTTATTAAAACAAAACTATTTATACCATTTGAGTGTATAATTTTTTTTTGCATTCATTTGTTTTGTCACTAACGATCTAGGTTTCGCTTTTCGGCATCTTCAGGTATTCTATCACACGGATGCAACAGAACTGATTTATAGTATTAAATTATTTTACAACTGACACTTTGCAAAGTTTATTGGTTCTTTAAACCACTTAAATACTTTAAATAAACTGTTTTTAAAATTAATTTGGAAATTTCGTAAGAGAAAAAGCTATCAAAAGCCCAAGAAGTATATCACAGCCAATTTATTATATAAATAATAAAAAAAATCGTATAAAACATGAAACATTAGTATATTCCTTATGAATTAATTATAATTAATATATTTAAGAATAGAGTCAAAATTTTCAATATCTTATTCAGAATTGGACATGAATACTGTGAATAAAATTAATTAAACATTTAATGAGTGAAGTCAGAGATATATTTCAAAGTCACTTACAATAAGCCCACTGAAAAGGAAAATTGACATAAGAATACGAAAATATCACAAAATTTATGTTAAATACTTTAAAATGGAAATTTGTTAGTGATACGGAATCGTGAAATAACAATATAAAAAATGAGTCAAATGCATTCAGAATAAAAAAAATGAGTAAAATATTTTTATGGTTTTTGGTATTGATAAATTATATAAAAAAGATTGCTATTCAGTGATTAAAATGTCAAGCTAGACTTTTCAAAGACATTCATTTTTTCTCTATTGAAATATATTATTATCAGATTTGTTTTTTTTCTTCTCTTTATGTTCACACTGAAACTATTAGGAAAACAAATGTGACTCGGGTCTTTGGTGTCTAAATTTTCGTTACGATGATTGAGTGTTGTGTCTGTTTTTTAACAAAGGAAGCCTTTCTCAAAGAAACAATTAAAAGACCCCTTAATGAATGGTTTGCGCAGAATCAAAGTTTTAAGCAGAATTGTTTTTGCATAATATTTTATACTTCAAAAGTTTATATAATTTTGTTATGTAATTATGAAAATAATAAGGGTTTTATAATGTAATTCTTAGTTTTTCCAGAGGTCAAGGTGGCATTAAAAATAATACATTGATATTTTAAGGTTAGAATAATTTTTCTCTGAAGATATTATTGAATATATATGTGTCCTACAAAATTAAGTCATGTAGAAGTTAAATATGAACATGAATGTAGAGATAAAGAAACGTCTTGTTACATCAGTGTCTATAGAGATATTCATTTACAATTGTTAGGTTTATTGTGAGCAGAAACAAAGTTAGGTCGTTAAAACAGGAGAGAAGATGTATTGTGCACCATTTATACACAGTTATATATAGATAAGCAAATGTTAGTTTAAGCATAGTTCTGACTAAGGCGTGAGCCGAAATAGCTATCAACTATATTTAAAAAAAAAAAATTTGTAGAACTAAAATACATTGCTATTTTTTCACCGTGTTCTATAGAGATATACTGAAGCTGAACAAGTCTCCTGGAACGAATGGCTTCAGAGAGCTTCAGTCATGCCTGCGTTTTCTTGTGGGCACTGGGATTTACAGTATCACAACATGTACTCAACGAAACTGAGGGAAGCAATTGTAGAGTGATGGAGAATAATAGAGATACCAGATGGTCGCCATAGGCTCAAAATGGGGAGTGAAAAAGTTCTAAGAAATGTAATATACGCGCTTAAACCCAAAAGGTTAGGTGAATGTGATTGATTTAGGTTTCAATTGATTTTTTACAACAAAAACACATGTTTAGTATTTATTTCCACAATATATTTTATGATCAGGATCAGTTTCGTTCATCGCGAGAAAAAAGTAATAAAAATGTATTTTTATTATTAAAAATATTGTGCCTTTCCATCAAGAAATCACAGTAACACATTAAAAGTTACAATTGTCACTCTTTCGAACTCTAATACGGTTAGTTAAATAAAATAATTTTACAATATATTAATGAATTACATTTTAAGGGGGTAGATTTTAAGAATCGCTTAAGTCCAATTAATCACTATAAGCTCACGACTATTCACGTCTCAATCATATCCGTTTATCCAAACTCTCTTAAAACACTGAGATGAGCTCTATTGAGAACCCAAACGCTACTCAGGACACCGTAAAAAATAATCACATAAAATTTTATGCAACTTTGTAAACAGCGTGTTTATTGGAATATATTATTATATGTTAAGACTTTGAAGCGATTTCGTTATTATGTAAACATATTTGAATGCAATAAATATTCTTTTTTAAAGTAATATTACACATATTTCGACACGTCGTAGGCCAACTGATTATATTTCTTATATTCAATCAACATAAATTTCTTAACAATATCAATGATTTTTTTATAATGATTTGTCAGCAACTCAATTATTCAATCATACTCTTCTGTAATCAATGATTTTTTTATCGTGGAAACGTCCTTGCCAATTCACTTTTTAAAATAAATAAATTTCATTTTCTGATTACTAAATAAATATTAATGGGTATTTTATAGTGCAGCAGTCGTGGAACTTTTTTACCCATTACACCAAAATATTTTTGTGCAACTCGATATTACCCCCTCATTTTAAAAAAGAGACAATCAATGTAAATTTAACATTTTTATCTAATTAATTTACACGGAAAATATAAAAATTCCATGAAAATAGTAGGTATGTAATAGACAAACAAAATAAAGTTCTCATAATGGAACAAAACAAATTTAATTGACAACTTCAATGTTAAGACCAATGTTATAGTGTATGGGTGACGTGACGATGCGTAGCGTTTTGATTAGGACCACCCCGCCCCCCTGTCCCCAAGTACTTTAAATTAATTTCCATGCTAAAGATACCAAAATGTCCCGTTTTCAAAAAAGTACATCCCGAGTTTTTTTTTAATTGTTTTCGAATCGAAGAAATTTGTTTTGAAAAATACTGAAAAAGAAATATTTTTTCAATTCTTTATTTTAAATATGTGTTTTTTTTATTTCACTCTTAGTGCATTTTTAAACTAATGAAATTGAATATAATCTATGAAGAAATATGTATTTTTAATAACACAAACACTGTTACATATTACTTCATTACAAGATATCCCTTTATGTTTATATAATATAAGTAAAATGTCACGCTTTATAGGGATTAACCTATTTGCTGCCTGTTCCGTGTATATACCTGATAAAAATGTAGAGCTCAAACACCGACAGCGAATATATACACTTCATCTGATAATCAATAAAATATATATATATATAATATATAATATTATCAGATTATACAATTGAGTTGTCTCAATAGGACATGATAGCAATTCTGCGTAGTCGATCTAGCACTGTTATTAATTTAATTGCAAAAAGGCGATCTATTTGCGAATATGAAAAAGTACGTGAAAAGCTGGTTCGGGTACTCAACGCGCGGGTAAACGTGAAACCCGGCCGGATCTCTTTCACTTTGATGCATCTAGTTTTGTTTTTGACCTTTTGCAGTGTTACGTTTGTTGTCAGTGTCGTAGATATGCATAAAATATGACAAATAATATAAAAATATTTTAGAAAAATACGAGAACTAAACATTGTTTATATTTTAGTAAAGAGTCCGCCATTTCTGACAAATAGGAGAAATACAATTAGTTTTCATTTTAATGTTTGTATAATAACATTATATGTACTGAATGTTTCGAAATATTAATTTCGAAAAAAAATTACATATAAGGATGATCCTTTCCGTATTTTAAATGGATACTAATTTAAATAATTTGCCAACAATGCTTAAACGAAATAACGTTTTGGACAATATTATATTAAGTAATTTGAAGCAAGAAATTAAAAATATGATTTATATCATATTTCATTTTAATTATGAAACATTTCTATAAAACCAATCGTTAAAATTGTCACATAGATAATAAATCGATACTATGATAAATTTAAGCAAAATATTTTCATGTTATGTAATCTCATTCGCAAGAACTAACAAAAAAATAATCTTGATTTAAAGTTCTGTCGCTTAGCATTAAAAAGTAAAAAAACCGCATAAATTCCGATACCAAGATTCAAGATTAAAAATCTAAAAAAAGTATCGAAATAGCAAAAATTTTTGTACATTAAAACATTTTTTTTATAGAAATGTCTTAGCTTAACTCACATGCATTATTTGTTCAACAATAATTGCATTCACAATATTTGAATTCCAAAATATGACATTAATTTTTTATATTGAAAATATTTTCATTATTCAACATAAAATATGTCATTTGAAAACTAGTTTTGTCGTTACCATTTCCACCATTTTATATTATATTATTAAAATCACGACAAAGTTGGCACATCACGAGCATTATTACAGTTCACTGAATATATTGTTTTTATATATAAATAATAAAATTATTTCTTTACTGTTACTTTAATAAGATCAGGACCAATTTCGTCAGTTAGTAAGATGAGTGAAATTGTTCGTTGAGTTGATAGTATAACATTGTAAAAATATTACTAGACATGGTGTTTTATTCTTGAAAAAAATCGTTTCCACCATCAGAATTGAATGGACGGTTAACACCGTAAAGGTGTTAAACTTTATAATCGTATCTGCAAAACTTATGCACGTTATTTCACACTTATTTGAAAGTATAACAGCACTGCGTTTATGTTGAAGAATCCACAATAAAACAATTTTTACAAATAGACTTTGAAAATAATTTAACCAAGGCTATGAAAGTTTCAATACTGTATAAATATAATTCAAATAATACAGAAAAGATCATGCAGCGTTTTACATATTGTTAACTCTCAGTAAACAGAAGATTTATTATATCGACTGGGGGTATTTGATGAAATTTGAATTGTTGAAACATTGTACGATTCCATATATTTTGTCACTAACGATTCGAATTTCACATTTCGGCATCTTCAGGTATAATACCACATGCTTGCAATATAACTGACATAAATATTATTATTTATTGTAAAATCCTTTCACCAAAAACTCATTAATGGCTGTTTTATTAATAAAACTTATCATATGCAAATTTAGTGTCATTATAATAAAAATAATAGTTTTGAAAGATGTTTCAGTTTTATAATTGGATTTTAGTCTGTATATTGTTTCTTGGTTATTTATCCCTCTTGTACACAGCCGAAATAAAGTATTTATTGTGTATCAGTTCTATATGATCGATATGTTCGATATGATTACTGAAGATGTGGTAAGACAAAACCCGGGTTGTTGTCAGTTCTATTGCATCCGTGTGACAGAATGCCTGAAGATGTAAGTGACAAAACATGTGGAATCGTACTAAATTCTAACAATTCACATTTTTTATTGAAATTCCAGCCATAATTGAGTCGATATCATGAATTATTAATTAAAAATATTAAACTTACTAATTTAATGATTTGAGATCATTTAATTTCTCAAAGCAGCACTTAGCACAGTGAGATATTTAATATTGGAATGATATATCAATTTTATGATTCTAGATAAAAATTAAGAAGTTTTCTTTAAAAGCCTTTAATTCAAGGCCTTTTCTTGGAGTTGATAGAAATAAAACCTTTCGTTATGTTTGATAGCGATAGAAGAAGAGATGTCAAACAAAAAGAAAACAATTAAAGGATGTGAGAACCAGGATTAAGAAATATAAAATATGCGGAAGTTTATCAATTATTTGTAATGTTTGAAATTTAACATGGACACAATGGTTGGGAATTTATTCAGTGTACCTAATTAACTACGTTTGTTTTAAATGGCATATAAAATATTATATTATCTTTTAAATACATTACATTACATTCCTTCCTATATAGATAACAGAAATGTTTTTTAAATAATACAATTACGTTTTTTTTATTAGATTGTATTAAAAAATATTATTTTAAATATCCAGTAAATTCACGAATAATGTAAAATTTATCATGATATTATATAATGTCTCAAATATTTTATAAAGAAAAAAGTTGATATCAACTATTTAATAACATTTTCGTAGATACAAAGGATAAGATTAATTACTTATTCGTTTAAAATTAAAAAATGTTGCGAGATATGATTATCAAACCATGCAAGCTTGGAAAGGTTATTTTAAATACACAGGTTCAAAGCAATTTTATAAGTGTAGGTATACAATAAGTTATCATAATAGATTAGCGATTATGTGATAGATAATTATATAGTGATAATAATGAAATTAAGTAAGTAAATCCGCTTCCTGGACAAGCTTGTGAGCTTTTTTTAAAAGTAGATTTTTGTTCTGAATTATTTATTTTTCGTTGTGTATGTTACATGTTTATTTACTTTAATAAAAATTGAGACGTTATTTTAAATATAAATATTGAAATTTAACAGAATTTCTTTTTTATTAAATACTAGTAGCATGGTTTTGAAACTTGATCCGAATTATAAGAATATATTTCTTCGATTAAAACCAACCAAATTAAGTTGAAAAAACGAATTATGTCTACAAACAAAAAATATAACATACAGATAATCAAAAACCATATTTAATAACAAATTACAGTAAGTAAAATTTATGTTAAAAAAGGAGACTTGTGCATTAAAAAAAAAACATATTATGGTTGTAGCATGGTGAAAAAAATAGCAATGCATTTTAGTTCTACAAAATTTTTATTAGAAATGGTTGATAGCTATTTCCGCTCACGTCATCTTCATAACAATTATAGTTCGTTGTTTATAGTATAGAATAGTTCTGACGATGGCGTGGGCCGAAGTAGCTGTCAACTATATCTTATAAAAATTTTGTAGAACTAAAATACATTGCTATTTTTTTCACCTTGTTATAATAGAGTAATACCAAGTAAATGCCAAATCAATCAATATATTGTGCTTGTATTCAGTAAATAAGAAAATAACAATGGGATACAGAAGGAAGAACATACATTTGTAAAAATGAAATGTACTTTATAGCTTTATTTCAATTACGTTTATTTGATCATTTCATGAGTCAGTTTTGACTAATCGTAAGGTTGTTATAACAACTGAAAAAGATTTTCTTATATAAATTATTAATTAGAAAATATGTACAAAGCTTAAATGGCTAATGAGTGATACGAAGTTATTTTTTATTAAAATGTTATCATAACTAAATGGTAAAATGGATGTTTATAATAAATGATAATAAAACTAAACATATTTACTCATTTTAATAATATTTCCTTCACAAATAAATATGTTAAGATTATTGTCTTGAAAAATTGTTTAAAAATGCCTTTACGTGTTACGTAAATTATGTACAGTACAGTAGAATAAAAACGCAGAACATCTAATAGTAATACAGTATTTTTTACAAATTTACCGTCGATAATATTTGTAAGCAAACCGGGGACTGTGAAATAAATATAACACAATGTTATGATATCTTTGCCTCATATTTTATTTGTTTGCATTTATTAAACCAAAACGAAAAATAAGGAACATGAATTCTTTTTATAAGGTACTACTGACATTATGAATGTTTGAAGTAGTTACGAAATAAGTTCGGTGTGTAGTGAAATCAATTCATTTATTTTGTCTAAGATAATCTAATATTGACCTTCAAGGATTACTGTGAACAAAATACGTTTGATAGTATTAGAAATATTACAAAATCCTTACCCATCTATGGAGAACAAGTTGCCACAACATCAAGTCGTGTAGATTTATAAAAGGTTATACGTTGTGATGGGAGGCGTTTCAATGAAATGTGAACAGGAGACAAATTCAGTTAGCATTTTTAGATAAGACTTTTTGAATTCATTTAACAAAAGGCGTTCACAATGAAAAAAACAGTCGACAAGCAAAAAATCTTTTTTGAGTTGTTTAAATTTTATACGACTTTACTTTGTTTTGTCACTAAAGACCCAGGATTTACTTGTAGAAATTTTCGAGCATTCTATCACATGAATGCAACAGAACTGACAAATAAATTTTAACAATTCGAATTTGATACTGAAGTTCCATCAAGCACCTTCAGTCGATATCATTGATTAAACATATATTTTTTTTAGTTAGAGTCGTGTTTTTTTTCGACTCTACACCACTTTTAATAATTTTGAGGATAAAATATATATTTATTATAGCCCGAAATATGCTTGAATACAATTTTATACAAATATATTGTGGAAATAAGTACTAAAAAATGTGTTTTTATTATTTAAAATAGCACGTAGAATTGTACAAAGTTTCAACATTTAAAATTTGATATTAAAATTCTATCAAACATCTTTAGTCGATATTATAAAACATCTTTTAGTTTAATTCACCCGAGTATTCATTGTGTATCTATACTCTTCGTGACATTAGTAATTCAAATCACAGCTTTCCGTCACCTTTTATGTGCTTTGTTATTTGGTTATCGGCCGCGTTCTGCTTAGTAAATACTCATAAGGTCAATATTTTTTGTAAAATTTGACAGTCAAAACAGTAAAAATTAAATTTGAACTGTAAAAAATCTCAATACACTTGATCAAATAAATTGGTTTTATCTTTAGTAAATTCGAGCGGAAAAAAACTTGTTTTAATAGTGTTATAACTATGATTACGTGTTATCTCTGAATACAATATTCAATTACATCTGTATATAAAAAAAAGTTTATTAAAATTTATTCAAAAAAATGTCAATTATTATTTAATATATTATAATAACCTAACACGTTTTTATGACTATGTTTTCCAGCATGTGTTTCGTTTCGCTAGAAAAATGCGAACCATTATAGTTTGAGTATTTTCTTCCTATGAAGGTTTAAGTTTTCCTTTAATAACACATTCATTTTATGACACTGAATAAGAAAATTGGAGGTTTTTGATATTCTACTTTTAGCGTGATAACTGTTTATTCTTGATGAGAAGATGTTATTTAACTGAACCAATTTTTAATGATCGCGATGAATGAAATGAGTACTGATCATTATAAATTAAAACTGTGGAAATAATCAATTTATAACGTTTTATTTATAAAAGAATTATTGATGTTCTTGATAATGTAAAACCTTCTCAAAACTATGTATGATTTTTTTGCGTTCTACAAGTACGCCACTGTATAAAGTCGTGATGAAAGCCTACACTACCTCATTGTTACACTGATTGTCGAGGGAATCAAAACAGATAACAAAGAAATATTCGTATTGAGACAGCCTTTCAATTTATTAATTGAAAAAAAAACTGAAAAAGTGGGCAATCTTTAAGACATAATATAAAGAAAGTTTTAAAAGCACTATTGATAAGCAGAATGTTACTTTTTATCTGAGACGTAAAACATAAATTTGGGATACAAAATCTGAATTCAAAAAGTATTCAATAGAAAGACCTGTGTGCATTTATTTACAGTAAATATTAAATATATACAACGATTGAGAATTATTGAAATTTAAGACGATAGGAAAAATTAAGAAATTATGTCGTCAGGCTTTATAAGGCGATCGAAAACCAATATATAAAATCGTCAGTATTGAATTTTGAATAATTGTATATCGCATCCGACGTTAACGACCGAACGTCCACGAACTCCATTGAAATTGCAATAAACTATTTACTTAAATTTAAATTGTTGTAACTTTACGTTTTTTCATATATTCATGTTATGTCAATCACGACGTAAGTTTCACCTTTCGGCATCTTAAGGCATTCCATCACACGGATGCAATAGAACTAATACTCAATAAATAGTTTGCACCGGTTTTACATAAAAGAAATTGCACAAGAAAAATATAGGATCTCATTATGTTTTTTTCTTTTGCAACCGCGGTATGGAATGCCTGAAGATGCCAAAAAGCGAAACTCAAGTTTTGAATGACAAAATTTGTGGATATATAAAGTGTTTCAATAATTTAAATTTGCCATCAAATATTGTAAAAACATGCTTTGAAAAATGTCGCTCTTGATCGGGGTTTTACGGTCAGTTAAATTACGTTCGTGCGACATAATGCCTGAAGAGGCCAAGAGGAGAATTTCGAGTCATTACAGACAAAACATGTGGACACGTAAAAGTTCTATCGAGTTCAATATTTAATTACTCAAAATTCAGTACCGACGGTTTCATATATCGATTTTTCGATAGTCTTATAAAGCATGACAGTCCAAATTTCCTCCCACTTATTTCAAAAAGTTTGTATATTTGTTTCTTAAGAATTTTTCTTTTATAAGGATATTTAAATCTGTCTTTATCCAGAGAATAATAATATTTAATTTAAAAATATTCATGTAAGCCATATTTGGTTAGCTTCTATTTTCTCAACAGCTTCCCGACTATTATGCACGACTTGTTTACCTTATCTACACGATCCAACCGTCTATTTACATGTAAGGCGGCCAAATTCGATGCAATTTACAATGTGTGGGATGTAAGCCACACGAACGTAGCTCGATGTTCCATCGTAGTCTCATCCTGAAAGTGTCATTAACAGATCTTAAGATACCACGCAAATAATGACCTCAGCACTACTTGTATGATTTTGAACAAGTCTACAATTTTGAGAAAAATATGGATATTTTGATGAATGATTTGAAGGGTATACATTTCAAGTGTCGTTAATATATTTTTGGCCACGGTTATTCTGTGAGATAAAAGTGAAATTTGAACATTATTCAAATAAAAAAATAACCATTCTGGTCAAAATGATACTCGAATTTTTTATTAGTTATTATACATTGATTATGCTCGCGGTGAATGAAAACGTTTCTGATATTGATTTATATATTTTTGAAAATAGAACTGTAAATTGTGTTTTGTTGTTGATGTGTGATACCTTTCTGACAAAAAAAATGATCGCTAACACATTTAGATAAATTAATATGATTCATTAAAGATAGAGTCTTTCAAAAAGGATGATTGAAATTTGTATAGGAGTTATGTTGTTAAAGTGACATCTGTTAAATTTTTTATCAATTTCTTAATTAACTACGGCAAATCACTATGGAAAGCGAACGCGTTTAATAACATTCGCAAATCATCAATTTTGGATGTACATTCTGCACGAGTGATTTGAGAGCACGGAACTGGCCATTGAGATCGTGAGATTTAATGCCTTTGACTTCTGTCTTTGGGTTAAGTCTTTGCCAATAAGCTACTCACACTTGACACCCTCAAAATCAACATAATAAACGCTATTTAACAAATTACGTGTCACTAAGCAAAGCCACTGCGAACTTTTACATGACATTATATTTCACATTTAACATTATAAAATATACTTTCAAATGAAAAAAAATATGAGTGGATATCTCACAAAAAACATGTTTTATTTACATTTTAGCAAATTTTGAACACCCCTATTTAAAGACTCTGTATATGAAAGTATATTTAATTGTCAATGGGTTAGCTATTTTTTATAACTTTACATTTTGAAATATTTTAGATTCAAAATTCGCTAATCACGTTGTTAATGAATCACATAATATAAATTCAAACTCAACGCCTAAATGTTTGCATCTTTGTAGTAAGGGTCGGAGAATGACGGCTTTGAAACAGCTGGAAATCAATATCGACACCAATTATCACAAAGGATTCTTAATGAACAAACTAACATAATAGTATCGCCACTTGTCCAGCCGTTGTACAAAGGAGTGGTCTAATTTGCTTTCATAAAGACCACTTCCGTCCCACATATAATCTCATTGTCATAGACACCTATTGTTTCATTTAGAATTTTGAAAATTTAGTGTCATTGTGTTAAAGTAACAAGCTAGGCCGTTGGAACAGGAGAGAGGATGTGTTGTGTGCCTTTTCTGCACAGCTATATATAGATAAGCGAATGTTAGTTTAAGCATAGTTCTGACGATGGCGTGAGCCGGAATAGCTATCAACTATATTTGTTAAAAATAATTTTGTAGAACTAAAATACATTGCTATTTTTTCACCGTGTTATTAAATGATAGTTTCGAGACAGTTTTGAGTGTATTGACAACTTATGTTATAATGTTTCATGATTCATGTTATCGGAAAACACAAAATATAATTTAAGGTCTTTCTGATTGCTTTGTAGACTGCGCGTTAAAAATGAGACCAATTGCAAATTGTAAAATTATTGGAAACGTACGAGTTATTAGATTGTTTTATCGCTGAGAAAGTAAGTTGACAGTAAAAGTTGTTTAACGTTGGAATTGCTATTCGATATTACATTGCTTATCTTAACCATATTATATTTCCTATTTTATTGAGTAAATCATTAAGTATACATGCACTTCTATTATTGGAAATCACAAATATACATCGGTAAAAATATTTTTTTACGACAATTCTAGTTTTTAATAGAGATATCGTTTTCCAACATCGTTTTAAATAAATGTCTGTTTTTATGTGTTTTATATTTATTGTCCAATTTAACATTTATTTGATTATTATATATCCGCTAAAACGACAGTTTTTAATATATTAGTCTTCCCAAGGTCTTAGCTTGAATGATTTTATTTGTGTACTTATTTTAAATTGATCTCATGTATATCAAATTTGCATTGTGTTACAATATACAATTCATCGATTATCTTTTGGATGCATAAAATATGTAAATTTACTACATTTAACCCTCAAATACTTTACCTACAAACGCACATACAGAAACACGCATGCGTATATAATACGTAAGGAAATGAATCAGGAAAGTCATTTTCAGACGCCGAGATTTTGAGATTAAGACAAGTGTTTATATTGAAATTCAATTGTAGAGGTATTAAGTATTAAACAATGAGAGATTAGAGACAGCTATTTGTATTTTCTTCATGTACAAAGTTGATCTAACTACATCATCATTCGCAAGTATTGTGAGACCGCACCTATCCATCAAAATGACGATCTTTCAATGCTACTTATTACTACGGAAGTATAATAGAATAAGTGAATCGTTTTGCAAATATAATTAAGTCTTAATGAATATGACCAAACATATATTAAAAAAATATTATGCACACAATCATTTGCGAGATTTAGACAGTTGTGTCTACGACAATCCCTATTAATAACAAAGGAAAATTTGAATAATCAAAACGTTTATTTACATATGTTTGGTCACTCTATTACATTTCGATGGTAGTGGCATTTGCATTTTAGTGATATTAGTCACTAACTAAATTGCATTCTAATAAAAAATTTATAAATAATTACAAAAATAATATGATGATGAAAAACTAGCAACGTTTTTTAGTTCTACAAAATTTATAAGATATATAGTTGAATGTTATTACGTCTTATGTCTTTATCAGAACTACAATAGTATTTTTGATGAAGGCGTAAACCGAAATAGCTATCAACTATATAATATTATTATAAATTTTGTAAAACTCAATTACATTGCAATTCATTCAACGTGTTATAAAGTAGTTCTTCCAAGCAAATGTCAATTAATTAATTTAAATCAAAAAATAATATAACACAAATTACATTACGTAATTTACGATATCAACTGACTGTGTTTGATGAAATTTCAATATAAAATTTTAATTGTTAAAACTTTTCATTGTTAATATACCTGCATCACATTATAAACTGTTTTATCAAGAAATGTTAGCAGTGTTCAATTGTGTTAAATGTTTATATTAAACGAACAATTAAAGCAGTATAATTCTCGCGACTATCTGAAAAATGGGGTCATAAAACTATATGGTTGATAAGATTATCATTTTCAAACATGAATTTCAATATAATTGAATCAGTAGTCGATACAATTGTTTTATATATATATATATATATACAGACTAGGTTAGGATTTAAATAAACATCTGAAATATGTTTCAATAATAATAGGAATGTATTTTTTCAATGATTCTTGATTATTATTTGTTGCAGAAACCTTTCATGATAGACTCATTAACAGTATTTAGCGTTAATAAAACATTTCACAGAAAATTGTTAGTTATTATTGTTTAAACAATATTATTGAAATATATTTCAGTTGTTTATTTGGAATCTTTCGGAAACTTTCTGGGTTATGGAACTCCAAAAGTAATTGATATTATGTTAAGAATGAAACTTTGCATTAAGTAAGTAATTGATTTGATTGGTATTCATAAATGCGTAATACAACCGTTTAAATAATAATGAAGAATTTTCTCTTTCAGTTAGTAATTTGCTGCAAAAAAAAAACTTGAATGACAGCGATGCGCTGCCATTAGACTCGGCAAGCTGATGTAAATATGGTAAATTATTTATTATGCAGTTGTTACAACAAATAAAAAAAACAAGTTTTCTAGTTGAGTTAAGAGACGATACAGAAGTGTGCGTGACACTATAAATTATTACTCCATCAGTTCAATGTCGCGACGTCGCCATCATTACCAGTGGCTTTTTTTCCTTTGAGACGTCTTCAAAATGAAGGGTCTTCATATATTTTTAATTTATTTAAAATACGTCGTTAAGTGATGATTTACAGTTATGACCCCTTTTACTGCTAAGGTGGCAGATTGACTGATTGTCTCAAGTTGATTTTTTATTTATCTGATGAGTGTCATTATCACATTGTATTTTAAGGTTTATTTACGGTATATTGTATTTAAAGCATTAGTAAAATTAGCATTGCATCAAACGTAATCATTAAAATTCATTTGAAGATTAGAGTGAGACTCTTTCTTCTTCAATAAGGTGGGAAGACAGCTTAAATTAAACAATACTTTTTATCCTGTCACATCAAATGGCAAATTATTTCTACGTCTTATAGATGTAAGCCCCAAGAAAAATTATCCAACCAGTTGTAAATCACCTGCTATATTTAACTAGATAGTAGATTATTATTTGTTGTAAAACCCTTTCAAGAATGACTCATTAACAAGATCGTAAATGAAAATTATCTCAGACAATTGTGTTAACTATTATTGGATCAATTTTATTACTTTTTTTTAATCTGTCATTTAATTCTTGCCTTTGGGTCTGTATTTTGCTGTAATTAATACCTTTGGTATATAGACGATGATAGCTGTTTATTGTGCGTCATTTCTGTTGCATCCGTGTAATATAATGCATGAAGATGCCGAAAGGCGAAGCCAGGGTCGTTAGTGACAGAACGTATAATGCATGAAGATGCCAAAAGGCGAAGCCAGGGTCGTTAGTGACAGAACATGCGAAATCCTACAAAGTTTTAACAATTCAAATTTGATAATGAAATTCCATCATGCAACTTCAGTCAAAATCATAAATTAAGAAAAATTGATTGTCCTGTCAATAAAGTAACCTTAAACGTGTCTCTTTTGAGTTGTTAACTGCCACTTTTCAGAGGAAAAACATGATATTTTGATTAATAATTAAACACAAATTTTAGTATTATTTTAGTACAAGTCTCCACAATTATATATTATTATGATCAGAGCTGGTTTCACTCACTGCGAGCATTATCAATTGTTACAATAATATATGCAAAATTTCCAGTTGATTATTACCAGGTATACAAAAAGACGGTTCAAGAACAACAAACGTAATTTATAGGTAATCATAAAAACTGTTATAACATATGTATGAATGGAGTAAGAGAGTTTACGAATAATATTATATGTTTAATTTTGCAATGAATGCCTGCCGAATATGTCGAAAAGCGAATACTTTTCGTGCGTGACAAAATAACTGTTATTATAAAGTGTTCAATCAATTCAAATTAAAATATATTATTTTTATTGTGTGTTTAAGCCGAATGTCTCTTTTTTCCTGAATTGAATGATACAATATTTTGAATATACCAGTTATATCTTAGATATGAGCTTATTTTAAATAAATGTGTATATATTTATTTTTAATTTTTGCTTTTTAAATTTTCATCAATGGCGTCTAGCATTCATTCATTACTTACTTCTCTGCTATTATATAAAAAAAATATTTTTGATGGTGTTTTGAATATAATGATATTTAACAAAGTCATTATAAATATGAACATAGTTATAAATTACATCGAATTGTTTTATAAATATACAAATGTTTCCTTTTCGTGATCTTTTAAACTATCTAGACAATTAATTTAAATAAATAATACATCTATTTGAAGAGAAACATGTCGTTAATTAAAAAAAAACTTCAGAAACATCACGCGCTTTTGCCAACAAAATGAAGAAATTAATATGGTGTTTTGTTTGCTAAATCGATGACAGCTGATTTGAATAATACGTTCCAACTTATTAATTGTTGTTATAATTTTGTTCATTGTTGATTTAAACGATGTTTATTGTGGTATTTAAAGATTAAAAGACGATGCATTCTTGAATATTTAACAATATATAAAGGTCACAAGAAAAACAACAGCCATTTTTATAATTAGTCATATGTCACGACTTTTCCGCGAGAAAATTACTTGAAATCATAATGTATATGCGTATTTATAAAATTAATAACGGATAGAGAAGATAATATGGAGGAATGCAGTGTGTATATTATAAAACAACAATTTTCATATCGTCACTTTGATCTGTCTACTTTTATTTAGATTTGAAATGTCAGGAGTTTTAAAGAATTAATTTTATCCCAAATTTATTATTTTATAGTCAAATTTATGTGTTTGATAAACATTTTTGATGAAGTAAGATGTAATTATGAAATAAGGAAACTAAGCATAGTTTTTTTTAAGCTTAAAAAAAGTTTAAATCTTTACATTACCCAACCTTTGTCACACTCTACTAAAAATTCTTAACCCGTCACCGTAACGTCGATATACAGAATATTTGATCATAAAATAATTCAAAAATTAGTTCAATCACGTTCATAAAAATTATGACAATATTTTCGTTTTAAAACTAGCTCTTTAATGAAATTGCTACATATATTTATAAATGCCAATTTATTTATTTAAATTGAAACGTTTGCCGACACAGATTTTTCCAAATGGCTTATCAACTTGTTTTCTTTTGTGACCGTAGTAGCAAGGAATAAATGAATCAAACAAAACTATAATAAGTCAATCTATAACGCGGTTAAAAGCTCGTAATGTATTTAAGTTCTACAAATAAATGCATCAAAATGCATAGCAATTTCGGCATACGTCGTTAGTAAATGTCAATTCAATAAAAAAGCGACAATTTATGACAATAAGAAATTAAACATTTGAACAAAATCTCGTCGTATATAATGTGATTCATTAAATCAAAAATCTGTCTTTACTAACATCACCCAAAAATAAAACTAAAATGTACAAATTAAGGCTAAAATTATAACCTTATTTATAAAGAGCTCAGAACAAATACAACTTATTGTCATATATTTAGCTCTTACTATAAATCTCTGAATCAAATATGATTATAAATAAGCTAATATGTAAAAATTTGATGAGCTTAAATATTTTTGATTCGTATCAATATTATATTTTAATTGAGTTTTCTGTATCATTAAAATGTCGTTAACCATCTTGTTAACATACAACATTATTCGTATTAACATTGTTTGATTTCCTGTAAATTGTTTCTTAGTTCTTGAACGTATGGTTTTGTATACCTGCTTCCTTTAACTCAAATATTTTGTATTAATAGAATTGTTTGTAAATTGTATCAGTTGATAATGCCCGCGATGAACGAAACTGGCCCTGATCAAAAAATTTATTGTGGAATTAAATACTAAAAAATGTGTTTCTATTATTTAAAATGTATGAACAATGAAATAATACATTTGTCGCCGTAGAAGCTGCATCCGAAAATTCGTACATGCAGAAACGAGATGTTATTTATGAAGTAAAATACCGCAGCAAGGTGTTAGGTATAGGAAGGGTGTAACAATTCAATTTCATGATAGGTCAAGAATGTTCGCAAAGCGCGTCGAAGAACCGATTTATCAACATGTGGTGAAACATCCTATTACATTAGGAACGATCCGTTATTACATGAAAGATATACCGAAAACACCTGACGATTTTAAGGCAACGCAATCAGATTTATTGATGAAAATTATGCTAAGAAGATGCTTGAGGTTATTTGGTACACAATATCTCGAAAGAATGTTTTAAATTTGTGATATTATGGTCCGTGTTCATTAAAGGTATAACGTATTAATTCAAGTTTTATGAACATCATACTTGTAGTAGAAATGTGTCGGAGAACCGGATGGCAATCGTCAATATCTTTAAAAGTATTTTCCTCCAAAAATATTCCTTCTATTACAATAATTCTTTGACAGAAAAAAATTTTTGAAAATCAATTTTCTTCAAAATTCTTCACAAAAACCTGATTTTTTATTATATAACAATAAACAATTGCTGAGTTTATTAATTATTTCTGTACATTAAGTTAAAAAAAACATCAATAATTCAAATTTTTTTGTTACAAATTATATAGCCTAGCGTGCTGGGTACAGACGTACATTTTTTTCTAGCAGCCAAAGAATTTATATAATACATCCAACAACTTAATTTAAATTTTCTTATAAAATTAAGCTTTTTATGCACGTGTTTAAGTTTTATCGTAAAGTAATATAAATCTAAATATAAATCAATCCATTAGAATTACGGTAAAGAAATTCAACGTAATTAGGTAAGGAAAAAGCTTATGTAATAAAAGAGCTTTATTATTCCACGTGGTGTCCTACTAAACCTGGTTCGTGTTTTGTTTCTTAGAGAGAAATGTTCAGACCAACTGTATAATAAGGTTATACGCTACAAAGCTTAACAAGTATTATAATTGAGTGGGATGGTTCCCATTTTACCTGTAATTGGGGAAGGACACAAACAATTAAAGGGTTAATTGTCATAGCACGATTAATTGAAAATAAATTGCTATTCATTGGAGCTGGAAATCTAAAGTAAAATAAGTTTTGCAGTGGTAAGCTACTAGTTCTTTTTAAAATGTTATTTCTAAGTTTCTAAATTTATTTTTTTTGAAAATAATATTTTACACAGCGATCGTCAAAACCAACGAAGATATTGAAATATAAGTTGAATATCATATTTACCTTAAAAACTTTTGGATTAAGATTATAAACAGTTTCTGTGCTGATAGGTTCTAATTGTATTATTCCGTTCGCCCTTATTTGGAAGGGTAAACGAGAGTATTACTCGACATGAAGGGGATTTTTCTATTGAAGTTACTCGACAAAAAAGTCAGATGGCATTCTATCGCAGATTTGAAATTCAGAGTTCACTCTAATAATGCAGCGACCGGCAACTTATTTCCACGCGTGCCGCTGGATGACACGTGAAAGGATTTTTTTGGAATGTCTTGAAAATGAGGTTTTATTAATAATAGAAAAACACATTTTTTCTTACTAATTTCCACAATATATTTTTTGATCAAGACCAGTTTCGCTTAATGCGATTTTTTTGTATAAATAGAGTTGCTTGTGAATTTAACTCTATCAGTTGAGAGAAAAGCCGGTCCTGATCAAAAAATATACTATGGAAATAAGTACAAAAAAATGTGTTTTTATTATTTAAAATTTAAAATATCATTCCTTTCCATCTAGAAGTGATAATTAACACATCAAAAGTTTAATTAAAACCAAATATTCAGATGTTAGCTTCCAGAGTCAAAACATAAGCGACATACTAATGTTTAATAATGTAGCGTGTATGATTAAAGTCAAATAATATTATCTTAACATATATAAAATATATTCAGTAGTTTTATTTTAGTTGCAAAACGTCCACTACTTTGAATTGCCTGTTGAGTGGCATGCCAATGTATTTGGGTTGCCTACCTCTGTGTTAATGAATAATAGGTGCGTGTTTAATGAAACAAGGTAGGCATACAATACAAATGCTGCCCTTTATGGTCTCTAACAAAAATATTCTGTCAGTTGATTGTGATTTAAGCCTACTTGCGTTAGATATGTTTCTAATTCTGTTGGTGATATTCAATAAAAATTATGAAGACGTTAAGAACTATTGCCAGAATAAATTTCGTAGAGACTATTCGTTGAATAAAATTGTGACTTGGTGGTCTTGATCGTTATGGATAAAATTCTGGAATTTATATGAATTCATAAATTTTTTATTGCATATAAAAAATAAGTTAATATGATCTTGTTAAGAGTTGAGAGAATATTGCCAACAACACGCACATCGAAATCAATAATATATTATAAAAATATAACATCTGTAAGTAAAAGAATCCTGCACGGGTAATAATTAATAGTTTATTTATTTAATTAAAATAAATAAATAAAAAATGTAAGGATTGTTAGTGGGACGATATTTGAGTTACAAAAATTATACAAGATTTGTGTCATCTATACAATATGTGCACACATTCATAAAATGTAAAATGAGTTTAATTTTTTAATATTTGAATTATTTATTTACACTTTCTTGAAAAAAATAATCTTGATTAGTCAAATCCTGTGAAGCCAAAAGATCTCAAATATTTGTAATTCATCTATTCTTCTGTCAATTGAAATTATTTAGGATATTAGGGTTTATCCGACTCATTTGATTCCCGGGTCAGGCTCGAGTGTGAAGAATTTTTCAAAAAAATTACTACGCCCCCTGTTCGAGTGATGTGTTAACTTTTCAGCAATATATAAAAAAAAATGTAACAGTTTGTTAAAAATAGGTTTTCAACATTATGATAATAAAAAGTTATGTTTTTCATTATTTTTATATTATTAACATCAGGGCCGATTTCACTCATCACAAGCATTATCAACTATTGCAATTAAAAATATTAATACGTAATTTTGAATAAATTATTACCAGTATATAAATAAGCATCAGTCAATAACGTTTGCGATGAGCGAAAGCGGTCCTGATCATAAGAATATAAAATTTATGGAAACATTACTAAACATCGTGTTTTTTTATTTGAATATAGTACTTTATCACCAAGACGTGACAGCTAACACCATTAAATTGATACAAAATGTCGTTGAAAAAAGATTCTGCGTTTATTTGGGTTTAAAAAGTTAAACATTTTCATAAAATATTAAGAAATCTCAATTAGACGACCTAATATTATACGTAATGTCTGTATATATCTATCATTATTTAAGACGTATTTCATTTCTGAAAAAAGCATTAAGCCTTTCCACTAATGTTTAGTCACGTGCAGATCTCTACTTTGTATTAACATTTACGATTTACAAAGCACAGCACGCGTGACATTTCTTTTTGTTATATAAGGAAAACACTTAAATTTTATTTTACTGTCATCAATTTTATGACAAACATATCATTTTATTTTTCTACAAAAGAAACGTCTGAAAACATAATCCTGCCATTTTTTTAATGTTTTTATGTTGATATATACTGCATGTAAATTTAACGCTTCTTTGATCCAATCTATAATATATATTAACATGTTTCATAATACAGTTTAAAGGTTGTTATTGATTTGATAGGAGCTCTGTTTCAAGGCAGTGGTAATTATTTCAATAAAGATTCAAAGGCGTAATTATATTAGTTTTTTTATTGGAATATTGCAAATCATCAAAAAAACAGATAAAAAATTGATTACAATTTATCAAAAATTCAAAAATAATGAAAATGTAAATATGTTCATGGAAGTTTGCCGCGAGTTTCTATTTTTTTTAATAATATGGACAAGCAGTTCATAATAATGTTTACGATTAGCGAAGTCGGTCCTGATCATAAAATTTATTGTGAAAAGTTTTTCTACCAAGAAGTGACAGTTTAAACATTATTAAAGTGATCGTACAATATTGAACTAATGTCACTTCAATACAATAACAAATAAAACAAAAGCTCTCGTATTGAATAATTACATGAATACTTGATCCATCACGACGTGTATTATTTGTATTAAGAAACACGATATCATTTTTTTGGAACAATGTGAAGTTATCTGTTGTTATTCAGGCAAAGATTCTATTTTTTAAAAAATATTTTCGAATTATACTCCGTCCATAAAGCATTTTTTGACAGCTGGCTCTCTATGGCGCGCGCTATCTCAATGAAATGAATGCCTAATTAACAAATTTGCAAATTTGAGATTCAATAAAATTATGATTCAATAAAATTATGATCATTTGGCATGACTCATTGTTTATTAGTGATTTACAAATGAACGTTTTGTGTTCTTTCGTAATATCATAATATGTTATTCAAATATTAAATATATAATGTATTTTTAATTGCGGAGCGCATGTTGTGTAAGCGATTAGTTTAAGCGCCATTTCTTTTTACGTCTCGGAAGTAATATAACATGAGGTAAGCATTTGTTTAGATTAATTTAGTTCTGTCAGACTCATAAGTAATGAGAAGAATTAAAATATTTTGAGTGTTGCTATATGAAATATTTAATAAGTGCTTTATGACTCCTTGCAGAATATAGTATTCATTAAACAAAAATATAATATTTATATTAAATATTTGTACAGGTAATGTTTTCTCTATGTAATCTAAATGGATCTTGATATAAGAATGAAAAAATATATTTTACTATGAATATTATTATTTTAATTTACGATATCGACTAAGAGTGTCTTATGGAATCTCAATATGAAATGTGAATTTTTGGAATTTTGTAAAAATCCACAGGCATTGTGACTCACGAATCTGGTTGCGTCTATAGGCTTCTTCAGGCATTATATAACACTGATGCAATACAACTGACAGAAAATATGCAGTCTGCATCGCGTTTTGTATATAAACAAAAGTAATTACACAGAAAAATATAGACACCTTATTATAGGAGCCAAATGGACTAGTTGACTGTTGTAAACACTTTTCATCAGATAGTCAAAAGAATGTATTTAGTGTACAATTATTATTTTCAAATATAAATGTCATTGAAATCATATCGGTAGTAATTAAAATTATTTCATAAATAATGGAACCTACAATTACACTACCCTGAATTACGCTCGGGCATGAATTATTCACCGCAAATCCCCCAATTGCACAATCTGTCTGAGCGGAGCATACAGTAAAATTTTAGCTACCGTCTGTGTATTCAAAACGTGCCAGGCTATAAACGCATAGCCAGACGACTGTATGTGTGCTGGATTTTACGAGCGCTATGCATTTTATCACCTAGTAATTAGTTATTTGATCCATATCCTTTTTTTCCAAAACTAAGAATAATGTATGAAATTGTATGAAATTCATTCCCCCAATTACACGGTTAACTGGAGATTTTACTGTGTATATATATTTTGTTCTAAACTTGAGGTCTAAGCTATTCTGTGTAGTTTTTCTTATATTATATATAAACGTTGCAAACTGTTTACCGCGTGTTAGTTTTATTATATCCGTATCATAGATCGCCGGAACATAGTTAAAAATTAAGCCCGGGTCGTTGGTGACAACACATATCAAATTGTATAAAGTTTCAACAATTTAAATTTGACATCATTCATTGTTGTTTTACATTGAAAGCTTCTTCATTCCCGCCATCACTGCTTGTACTAATAGCATTTTAGGTCGTTTGTTGTTAGTGTTTTCCTAGCAAAATTCCGTGTGCAAATAATTGTCTTTTTTATTAAATTTATTATAAAGTAGTTATCTATTTTATTGTTTTAACCTCTGTGCTTGAGATGTTTAACCTTCTTTATTGTTTCATGCTCGGTACCAAGGTTCGACAAAAAACAATAACATAACATACCTCACAGATAACAAATAAAGAATTTCGCAGAAGTGGTGGAGTAAACAATACAACTTATGTAACCGAATTTAGTTAATGTTGACCGGTGCAAATTGTTAAAACATCGTAGAAAATAGATGGCGGTACTAGCAAAATGTCGGGATCGATAAAAAGGATTCAACAGTACAGGTTAATCACTTTCGAGGTGTTAACTGTCACATCTTGATGGAAAGGCATGATATTTAAAAAAATAATAATGAAAACACATCTTTCGTACATATTTTCTCAATATATTTTTTGATCAGGAACGGTTTCGCTCATCGAGAGCATTATCAACTGATAGAACACTTGAAAAATATTTGACTTAGAGGTTGGTTTTGTATACCTGTTACCTATATTTTGTATAAACAGACTTGTTTGTAAATTGAATCAGTTGATAATACTCGCGATAAGCGAAACCGTCCTAATAAAAAATATTGTAGAAATAAGTACACAAAAACTTGTTTTTATTATTTAAAACAGTACACAATAATCGATTCTGAAAACAATATCAAATTAGTAATTTCTGTATATTGATTGAATTTGCATTTACTTGGCAGGACTGCATTATATCACGGTGAATAGATAGCAATATATTTTAGTCTTACTAATTTAAAAAGTATATATTTGATAAATATTTCGGTTTACGCACTCGTTAGAACAGATCCACGTTTAATTGTAAAGTTAAGAATTAGATTGCTTGCTTGCCGTTATAATGAAACAGTTAGTCTAAAGATGTTTGTCAACTGAGTGAAACACGTGTCACATCTAATAACAGACCAAATGGTATCAATTAACTATATTTTTACCCAAAATCAATAACCCAATCGTAAAATGAGAACCCTCTCAACTTTACATTATTTCAATACAAAAATATTTATTTGCTTTGACTAAAAATTATGTCATTATTTTTATGTTAACATTGGGCTACACTTAGTTTGAAGATGTATGTCAAAGAGGTGAAACACGTGTCGTTTATACAGAGCTAAAAGTTTGAATTTATATTGACAGTTAACTTGTAGGTTTGGTTATAATTCCCGTATCGATATTTAAGCCCGTGAATGCGACAAAAAAACGGGCTGATTTCTATAGTAATGTAAATCACGATTTGACTTCTAAGTAATGAAGTTTTTACGTCTCCATCACTTGGATGTTATAATTTATATGACCGTGAAAGCGAATGAAGTAATTCAAGGAATTGGTATTCAAGATTGCATAACGTGAACACAAGCCGAAATCATCCGTGAGTATCACACGGAAGACCGTATCGCGTATTTTTATGCTGTCATTTTTTTTTGTTAACAATGTGATGTATTATTTATTTATTAAGCACGAGAGTTTTTTGTACATCGCATGCTGCTTGTGTTTAAACATAATATGTAATAAAAGTGATTTAATAGCGGCGATTAGAATATGCTAAAAAGCTTCCGTGGAATGCTAAGTTACAATGCCAAATTAGTGGTTCAGGGATGAATTAAACTTTTTTTAAATTATTTACGTAAAAAATATAATTAAAAAAAAAATCGATTCGTAGCAATTACACGCATCGTATGGGTCAGTGCTTCCCAATTATTTTCATGTCACGGCCCACGTAAATCTGAAAAAAGTAATTCCCGCCCCCCCCAAAAAAATTCTTTGGAGCTAAAAAGTTCATTTGTCAATAATTATTACAATTATAATACACATATTTATACTCAGCACAAAATTAAAGCAACTTGCTTAAAAACATTTTTTTTTAATAAAAACTATTCACACATGGAACAATTTAATGGGATTGATAAGGTCGCATGTTTTTTACATAACAAATCGAAATTGGGTTCAATATCAAAAATTCTAACTCGCAAAACATCGTCCAGTCTACGTGGAAAGGCATGACCTTTGTTTATTATATATATATATTAGTATAATAACAAAAATGCTGTTTTACAAAGGTATGTAGTAGCGATTCCAGGGATTATGCATTCGTTAACATCATCTTCTCAGTGTATATAAATAGGACTTCAAATAATGTGCTATTATTTAACAGAATAAAATAAATACATATCCTAAATATGTTTTTTGAAATAATATTCATAAATGAATATTTCTAATATGTTTTGATTATTTTCGCGCCCCCCGATTTGAGAAGCACTGTTATAGGTCACAATGTTAATGGTCAAAATCTTTTTAAGTCAATTCTGTCACACTTGACGTTGACGTGATTTCGAATATAATCACATTGAGAGATTTTTATTTTCATTTTCAAATTTAAAGACCCGTTGAAATTTGGTGTAAGCGATTGACTTCTTAAATAAAATAATTTGTTGATTTGCATGTTTTAAAATTGTACAGTATTTAAACTTAAAGCAAGAGACTTTTGAAAAATATGGTATTTAAATTGTTAAAACTCTTTACAGTTCCACATGTTTTGTTACTAACGACCCAGGTTTTTTCTTTCGGCATCTTCAGGCATTCTATCATGCGGATGCAACAGAACTGACGCACAATAAACGGTTAGCATCGTCTATATAACAAAGGTATTAATTGACGGAAAATACAGACCCCAAGGCAAGAACCAAATGACATCAAAAATAAATTTCATTTAATAGTAATACACAGGTGCCTGAGATATGTTTTATAAACGATAAATACTGTTAATGAAAGTCATCCATGAAAGGGTTTTACAATAAATAATAATCAGCTATCATTGAAATGTATATGGGATTTTGTTTTGGCTAAGAAATACATACTTGGCAAGTAACGATAATTTAATAGTTAGATCTCATCAGACTGATTAACAAAAATTACTAAATTAATATTACATTAATTCAAATTTGGTTTTGAAATTACATGAAGCACCTTCAGTTGATATCATTAATTATAAAAATAATGCACTTATTTCTTCTCTCTACACTCACAATAAAATTGTTATTAAATCATTATCTACATCAACGAAGAGATTTTGTTAACAAGAAAAATTTAGTTGCGATATATGGTTTACAAATGTACAATATTTAAACTCAAACAAAACGAGAGAGGAAAGAAATAATGTTGGAAATAGAAAAATGTCAATCGATTGTAAATGTCGTTTCGTATAGGGTTTTCCGATACGGATAGAACGAAAACTTTTGCGAGGAATTTTGGAAAAATTTAATTGGATTTTTCTATGCAGAAGTCTTTATTATTTATGCCATAAGTTAATTATTATAATGAATTATATAATAATACGTCTGAAAGATGCTAGATAATATTTTTATGCAACCTTTATTACACATTTGCATTGTGATATTTAATTAACTATCTGAAATAACAGCAAGTTAAAATACTTTAGAGCGTACAAATATACAATTAAAATAGTGCATGGAGTTGTGTAAAAAAATCTCGTTGCATTTAATCCCAAGAGAAAAAAATAGCGTCTTGTTTTTTTCAAAATGATTGTTCGACTGTTATTACAGATAGTGCTGTAAGAGTTGTATCTTTTACAAATTCATATTGTAACGGTTTTTAAACATTTCGTGGTGTACTGAATGTAAGAAAAATAACAAAACGAGACATGTTCTGGAGATAATCATCCTTAATAGATACATTCAAGATGTCTTGCAATTAACACTATCAGCCCCGACCAAAATTTGACATATCAAGCCCTGTGTCCGGCTCATTTTTGAAAAAATAACATTTTTTAAGTGTTTACTAAAAGTGCTATAAATGAAAATAAAACGTTTTGAAAAAGTCCAGAAATTATTATAGCCTTAGTGAGATAAAACTACCATCATTTTTCCCTGTGAAGAGCCACACGAAAATGTTTACACATGTACCGAGTCTTACTTATTTTTTTGCTTTGCAAACACTTTGCACAATGTGTTTTTTTTTTGCTGGTAAAGAGATCAAAACAGGTTTCGCCATATTCCTGATCAACTTGTCCTGTGAATCTATCAAAACTTTTGCTCGGAGTAAAATCGGTGCCACTGTTGTGTCGTCTCCAGAAAAGGTATGTAGGTATCGTTGGTTGTTCAAATTAATACTTTCATAGTCGATAATATTCATTGGATAACTGTTTTGAAAACATTTGAGTCTCTACTATATGAAAATCCAAAATTGCTCTGTCAAATACATAACATGATATAAATTAGAATATTTTTTAAAGGGATTTTGATCTATTACATGAAAACACGGCTCCGGGATTCAACATGTTAAAGCATGAAGATAGTTGGTAGTATTATTACGTTATTAAAACGTTAATTATTATGCTTGAGACTGTATTTAACTTTTGTAGATGTTTAAAGGTGAATCTCGGGTCGTTAGTGACAAAACATATGGAATCTTACAAAATATCAACGATAAAAAATGTTTTTTTTATCATTCCCACTGTTCTAAGTTGTTCAGATCAGCACCAGTTTCGCTCGTCGCATTCATTAACAACAGTTTGTATACCTGGTAATTATCAACTCATTTTTTATACAAAGTTTGTTTTATATTTGTTGTACACCTGGTTATATATAATATGTGGAAGATTATATTCAAGTAAATGTAAGGCGAGTAACATTTAAACAGAGACAATAAGTTTGAAGAGTTAGAACAAATCATTCATTATGATCCTTAAAAGAGGAGTAAAAGTGGTTCTTCTCAAGGTTATAGCGTTTTGTTTCAACAACCAATGCACCGTCGTAAAAGGATGTCCATACATTTGAGTGATACTCGAGTATTCAAATAAACGATTACTCAAGTATGGTTATAATTTAAAAAAATAGTATTACTATTATACTATAATATTACTTCTTCCTAATCATTTCAAAATTTAATGAATTTAATGAAGGATAGTGTCATAATTGTTTGGCAAAAGCATGGGTGTAAAATATATTCTAGAAAAATGATATGAGATTCGTTATTTATGATGTTTTAATTCGTAGGTTGATTTCTTTAGTGATAATATAATATAATATAAAAACAATCGTTTTTCGCGAAGCTACTCGAAGTATTCAAATATAGGAATAATCAAAACTTATCACTTATTTCGAATAAAACTAATCGAGAAATAAACTTTTAATATTAAAGAAATTTTGTAGGTATATGTTTTTTGACAGTGAATTAAAAGATTACTGAATTAAATAAATTGAAAACATCTCATTAATTGAATTGTCATCTACTTGGTTAAACTCCTTTATAACACAGTGAAAAACAGCAATGTATTTTAGTTTTATAAGGTATATAGTAGATGGCTATTTCGGCTCACTCCAAGAATCAAGAAAATCGATGTACATGACCTAATTAAATATTTTTGGCACTCGAGTATCAATAACTAAGTAACGATAATGGGTTCCGAGATTCAAGCTACATTTTTCCCATTCTTATTCGTATAAACCTACCGGATAACCGCATTTCATAGTGATTTTATAATAGTTATTATTTTAAAACGGCTACAAAATCAAAATTATTAATTAGACTTGCATGATTATGCAAATGACTTTTATCTATCCAACAGATTTCAAGGCGTCTCAATAAATTCAGATTTTTATCACAACTCTGAATAAAATCATTTGATAAAGGCCGTTTTAGTAAAACATTTCCTCTTGTTTTCAGAATTTTATAGCTTAATTTTAATTAATCGTAAAAATAAATAATGTTAAAATATAATAATAAAAAAACGATATTGACGCGTGCACATCAGATATAGATACATGTCCATAACAATATTATATATCGGAAGAAAATAAATATATATAATTAAAAATATTATGTAATATTACAATATATGATATCGACTGAAGGTATTGATTGAATTGGCGTTCATTTGGTAGAAGCCAATTGTAGCACGGTGTAAAATAGCGATGAATTTTAGTTCTGCAAAATTTATAAAATATACAGTTGATATTGAGTTGATCAGCGAATGATCTAATGAAAGCGTAAGCTGAAATAGCTACCAACAATATATCTTATAAAATTTTTATAACTTAAATATAATACATTGCTATTTTTTCACTGTGTCGACTGAAGGTGTTTGGTATTTCGGCATCTTCAGGCATTTTATCCCACGAGTGCCACAGAGTTGATTAATCTCAATACTTTTAAAGGATAAACTGTCACTTCTTGATGGAATAGTCATGATAATACATTATATTATAGAAATAAGTATAATACTAAAAAAATGTGTTTTTATTATCTAAAAATGACTGATTAAACTAGGATTAGTGACAAAACCAGACTTAACAGTAAATTTTGTAGCATCCGTTTGATATTATATAATGCCTGAAAATATCAAAAGGAAAACCCCGGATCGTTAATGACAAAGCATGTGGAATTGTACTAAGTTACAGATGAATCAGATATATTTCAAATTTGAATCGAGCGCGCCTCTTCAGACATTTTAGTATACGAATACATTGAAATTGAAAGTAAGTAAACATTAATTAAGCGTTAGCTGCCATTTCTACCTGGAAAGATTATCATATGATAATGCATTATCATCTCAATCGTTTTATAATGTTCGCGAAAACCGAAACCCGTCCTGATTATAAATATATTGTAGAAAAAAATGAAAATTTGTTGTATTTTTTTTTACATTAGTAAAAAAACATTTTAAATCGTTTAAATTAGAAAATATACATAGGTATATTGGCTAAAGTGATATCTAAATCAATTTTAATAACTACCGATTTCCTAATAATGATATTCGTATTTAGACAAATGATCATGTAACTGTTACAACTTAATAACTTTTTAATGAACAGCAATCACAAGAATTAGCTATAATTAAAATGCAATAAAGAAATTTACATCTCAGCTTTACTTCTAAAACTTTAAATAAGTAGGTTTTGGTGTGATAAAATGTGATATGACGTATTGTTTTAGAATACAATTGTTCAGATTGTTGACTGATTGAGTAATCTTATTTTAAGTACTATCAACTATGTATGTATGAACTGGAACGCCAACTTGAACAAAGTGAGACTGCTTAATGTTGAGAGGTTTTCAAACATCTCAACTCTCAATGTAACGCATATCGTCTTATTTAATGGTATTTCAATAATATTTAAATTAGTATCATCAAATCTATGGGAGGTCGTCGAGCAGAATCGCTTTCTGTCTAAAATGATTACCTGGTTTTGTTTCAACGTAATTATGTGAGTTAAATATATCTAGGCTGTGACGTTTTTTATACATCACTGAGGAGGTTTTGAGACAAATTTGGTATGCCTTTTTAATTTAAAGTATAAATGTTCGAATTATTGAAACTATGTAAATTTCCACGTGTTGTATCAATAACGACACGGGTTTCGTATATCAAAGTTTTCATGCATATATAATATAACTAATATGATTTAAACAGCTGGCATTGGATATATACAAAAGGAACAACTGAGTAAAAAAAAACCTTAATATATATATCTGAAAAAAATCCTTCAATTACGTTTAAAAAAAGTCTCATAAACAATGAATTTTGATGAAAGGTTTTTACATTCAGAAATTATTGGGTGGTTTTAAAGAAAGAATTGGTGGGTTGAGGTGGAAGTATCAAGTGACACAGTGTAGTACTAGAGTTTTTCAGATTTTGACTCATTGATCTTATTTTTCATCAGGGAGGGTAAGGTAGGAAAAGTTGATCGTTTAATATGAATATTGAATTTAATTGAGCGTAAATGAATTTATTTTTTAAGTATTGCATCAAAACATGTAAAATTAGCTCGATATTTAAATTCCATCTAGCAAAAGACTTTTGGGTGAGCCGAAACAATTTTTTTTTCGAATTTTAAGTTATATTTTATGGATTTCAAAAATTGTTTTCAATACTGTCTGTTTTAATACGCTTAAATATTATGACATTAGCATATGGTGTTGCAAAATTAAAAGTTTTGAATAAGAAATCAATTATATAAATATTTATTATTTTATTTCAATGTGGATGATGGTCCGTGGATGTAAGAAGGTTGAAAACTTTAGAGCCTAGATTATAGAAATATGGTTTTTTAAAATTGGATTTGAATATTGACGGTGTGGCCATGATCTTCAATATTTTATATTGAATATAAAAACAATTAAAAGAACGATACTTAAATTGATAGAAGTAATTTTTATATATGAATATTAATATAAAATATCTTTAATTATGGAATTGTAAGAACTTATTCACAATTTAAACTGTTGGTTCTAAACACGTTTATATATCATCACTACGGTGCGATGACCCAACGAAATTTGTTGATAATAGTTTTTTTGCTCTTGACATACTTCTATTTTGTATGTATATTTTTTTCAGCATACAAACTCTGCTACAATAATTATTATGATACATTACAACTACATCACAGGCTGTCAAACTTTTAGTCCAACAGTATCACAACAGTTAACTGTTTCAAAAGTTATATAAATAATCAAAATATTTACTAACATTTGACTCAGGGCTTTGATGGAGTTTCAATGTCAAATTCGAGTAGTTTATACTGTATACGATTCCACATATTTTTTTATATCACACATATGTAATAGAAAGAAAAAACAATAAACAATTTGCATCGATTATACACAAGAGGAATTATACATTACAGATATAAAAAAGACCCTAGTAAAAAATAACAGAAATCATAAAACACGGTGAAAAAATAGCAATGTATTTTAGTTCTACAAAATTATTTTTAACAAATATAGTTGATAGCTATTTCGGCTCACGCCATCGTCAGAACTATGCTTAAACTAACATTTGCTTATCTATATATAGCTGTGCAGAAAAGGTACACAACATCTCATCTCTCCTTTACCAACGGCCTAGCTTGTTATTTAAACACAATAACACAAATGAAACAAAATCGCCACTTGTCAAGCCGTTGCACAAAGGGGTGGTCTAATTTCCTGCCTGAAGGACCACTTCCGTCCCACACATAATCTTATTGTCATAGACACCTATTGTTTCATTTAGAATTTTGAAAATTTAGCGTCATTGTGTTTAAATAACAAGCTAAATTACTAATAATACGAACTAAAATACATTTCTATTTTTTTCACCGTGTTATAATGGAGTTCTACCAAGTAAATACCAATTCAATCAATATGTTTCAAAGTTATACCCACTATGTAAAATTTACAAAATTGTTTGGTTTTACTCAAAAGGTTGCTGACTACTGAATTATATTACAGTTAGTTGCTAACTGATTATCACGCCATCATCCGAGTTATATATATTTTCTGTGACTATGTATATTGAACGTAATTTGAGTTCTGCAAGTTCCAAATTAATCATCAAAATCTTTATTCGTATTTTTCAGCCAATGATTTAGTTACATAAGATATCAACCGAGTTTATTCAAACAGGTCTCATAACAAGATAAATGACTAAAAATAATGGAGGCAATAAAAAGATAAAGATCGTCACTTTATAATAGTATACATGCATGGTATTTGATATTGAACTTGTCAGGATATGAACCCGGAGTCATGACCATTTAGAGCAGATCTTAAAGTCATAAGACTACAGAAGTTGCCCGTTAAATAAACAAAAATATAAAAATATTTATGTTTCCTTAAGGCGTAAAATTGACGATCGAGATAAAACTGTCGTAGTAAATCACGAAATTTTGACTCGAGAAAAAAATGTACGTGTAAATAATCGCCGTGAGAATTTAGTTTTATGTATGACAATGCAGTGAAAGTTTACGAGCTATATATTATGCTTGCATCGAATTAGCATTTATGGTATTAGCTTAGTCTTGGTATCTTTTACTCATAACGACTCACGTCTCTTTGAGATTATGGCTTTAACGCAGAGAAAGAAAGGCACTGAAGATATTAATCAAAAAACATAGTAGACGAATAAATATATTTAGTCCCTTTTTTGCGCGATGTTTTGACAGCACCGTTACTTGTTTTCCACGATTCATTCGTTATACGCGTTTTCTTTTAATATAAGAAAGAGTTACGTGAATAAATAAAATTATTTACTAAAATCACGAATCTAAGAAAATACGACATATCATCAAACAAATCCGAGCAAAGTTTAATACGTTCGTTCGAAAAATTGCGATCGATTATATTCATAATGTATTGTTTGTTCTTCCAAAGTGTAGAACCAGTCTGCCAATGGTAACAGCATTAACAATTTTCATCAGCATTTCTTCAGATGTCGACATATTCCATTTAGACGAAAGTGAGTTCAGGCGAATACTATTTTTCAATGTATTAAAGTGGATTTTTCATGAGCTTGCTTGGTTGACATTCTTGCTATCCATAGTTTTTATTTCTTTAATTGCCAACACAAAATTTTAAATGTTTTGACGTTGAAAAAGAAAGAACTTTAATTTGTAATTTTTGTAACGTGTATAAATAAATAATAATAAAAAGCAGCAGTGACAATAGCGAATAATTCTTTTGATTGATTAAAATTATGCATGTGTACGAATGTATCTGATTCTATTGATTGAATTGGCATTCACTTGGTAGAACTCCATTATAACACGGTGAAAAAATAGCAATGTATTTTAGTTCTACAAAATTATTTTTAACAAATATAGTTGATAGCTATTTCGGCTCACGCCATCGTCAGAACTATGCTTAAAATAACATTTGCTTATCTATATATAGCTGTGTAGAAAAGGTACACAATACATCGTCTCTCCTGTTTTAACGACCTAGCTTGTTTCTTTGTTGTTGGCTATATCAATAAGTTAACATATGGCACGGAAATGGTCCATTACAGAAACAATGATACCCCAGTCAGAGGATTCAATAATGGTGACTGCCATATATTAGTTAGTTCGTTAAGAATTCTTTGTGATAGTTTATATCTATTGATTTTCAGCTGTTTCAAAGCCGTCATCCTGCGACCCCTACTATAAAGATGCAAACATTTGAAACAAATTGATTTTGATTTTATTTGATGTTATTTGATTTTGAGCAAAGATAAAATCAATAAACTGGACAGAAGCGGTATTTATAAAATGTCCTGTGGCTCATGTTTATCCGTTTATATCGGACAGACAGGTAGAAGTATATCTACTCGAGCTAAGGAACATGTAAGATCATTCAATAATAAAAAAACAGATTCACAATTCGCTAATCACGTTATTAATGAATCACATAATGTAAATTCAAACTCAGCTCCTAAATGTTTGCATCTTTGTAGTAAGGGTCGAAGAATGACGGCTTTGGAACAGCTGGAGATCAATAGACACCAATTATCACAAAGGATTCTTAACGATCAAACTAACATAATAATATCGCCACTTGTCAAGCCGTTGCACAAAGGGGTGGTCTAATTTGCTGCCTGAAGGACCACTTCCGTCCCACACATAATCTTATTGTCATAGACACCTATTGTTTCATTTAGAATTTTGAAAATTTGTTTCATTTGTGTCATTGTGTTTAAATAACAAGCTAGGCCGTTGGTAAAGGAGAGAGGAGATATTGTGTACCTTTTCTGCACAGCTATATATAGATAAGCAAATGTTAGTTTAAGCATAGTTCTGACGATGGGTGAGCCGAAATAGCTATCAACTATATTCGTTAAAAATAATTTTGTAGAACTAAAATACATTGCTATTTTTTCACCGTGGTATCTGATTCTTATAATATTTTTAAATCATTGACAATAAAGAACTTCTACATGTAGAATAATTTTTTATTTTTGTATATTTATATATTTACATACATATTTTTATATATATAATATTTTTGATACTCTTACGCGAAATTTTTATTTTTGAAACCAATTGATCAAATAATTGGGTGAAATTATCGCGTAAAAAGACAATAACATATCTGGCAAAACAGTTAAGAAATTTTAATGTCAAAATCATATTTTCAAATAATATTAACAATGCTACAGTTTGGTGTGGATATCATATATTACACACGTTTCAACTTCCTCTATCATCAGGTTATTCATTTCTAAGGTAGATAACGAATTTATTCTCTGCCATGTGAAATTTTAGTTTTCTACCAGCGATTTGGTGAATTATAGAAATCGTGTTTCAAGAGCATATAAAATTAAAAATAAGTTGAATTTAAGCTTTTTGTACACTAGAGTTCATGCAACTAAGTCTTGAAGAATTTCCTTACGGACATTCCTGGTAAAAAATTAAAACACTCATAACTTTGTGACTTTATAAAATATACTCTGCGTAAAAGCGTAGAAGGTGCTAGTGGATATATATAAAAGTTAGTGAATAAAAAAATGCCACCCTTATTATGGAGGTTTGGTCAGTTATAAATCCATGCCAAGCCGGTTATAAAAACTTGTGATTAGAACTTGCGAGATCCATCGCGGAAGCCAGAGACGTTGACCACTGCATCACGGACCCGACCAATGTTGTTGTTTATATTACATAAATATAGTTTACATAATCCTTATTGACTGTCAATAAGTAAAAAAATATAATTAACACCACTTAATGAACGTCGAAACAATTCATGCGAATGTAAAGTGAAATAAATTTTTTGTTCACTTCCTGCTATCAAAAGATCTTCTGTGATATAACAGGAAAATAAAATCGAATTTGAGGCCGTTATTGAAATTTAAAAGAAATAAATTGTTATTTAATGTTGTCAATAAACAGTTTTTATGATAAAAATCGAACTCGTAATCGAAATGTCTTCGATACTGGTCTTATTAAAATATATTTCGTATAACTTCGATTAATTTGAGCGCCATTATCCTACATTACATTTATGTATCAACATATTTTTGTTATTTTTAACAATATTAAAAATAAGCTACCGTGAAAAATATTATAATATGGCACTTTTTTGGGTATTTTTTGTTTTGCTATAAAGAAATATGTTACAGTTGATAGCCTTATATAATGCATAAATATAAATCTGATTTTTATCTAAAATAAAATATACAATAATGGCAATATAATATTCACGCTCACTTTTAATAGTTTTGAGAATAGAATAAAAATGCGCATAGCCACATAATTCTTTCAACTTATATGAGGCTAAAATAAGAATTCTCTCATTATTGATTATATGAAATTATATAATTTATGATATCAACTGAAAGTGCTTGTTGGAATTTCAATATCAAATTTGAACTGTTGAAAGTAGTGTTATAACTGCCAACATTTTATGTGGGTAAAACCACGTATACATTAAATATTAAAATTGAAAACGCTTAGCTGGTTTTAATTTAGTAAAGATACATCTGCATTTGCTAACCAATTGTTGTCGGAAAGACATTCATTTAATGCGTATGAAGTTGTCCACTTATTACATCATAACACAGGGGATCAGAAATTATTTTATCAGGAATTTTTAGATATAACAAGAGGTAAATAAATAACTTCAAGTTATATTTTCAACGACCAGCCTAACCTTCTCAACTCCCCGTTGTTATACATTTTACGCGAGATCAGTTCAATGAGATGACAACTTAGATTTAATTCTTATATTACGTCATCTGATATTTAATACTTATCGCTAGGTATTTCTAAGTCTAAAATTTCCCCATTGCATTTTAATGATAGCTGATTATTATTTGTTGTACAATCCTTTCATGAAAAACTTATTAACAGTATTTAGCGTTAATGAAATCAGTTTCATGCAATTGAATGCTATTATATAAGCAATATTAATGTAATTTATTCTAGTTGTTATTTACGTCTTACGGTTTGTGTTTTTCCTTTAATCAACTCATTTGGTGTATAAACGATGCTAAGTGTCATTTCTGTTGCATGCCTGTGATAGAATACTTGAACTTGCCGAAAGATAAAGCTCGGGTCGTTAGTGACAAAACATGTGGAATCATTGTTGAGAAATCTTGGACATGATTCGTTTGTTATTCTTAAGTATATGACTAGCTTGCAAATGAAGATGCCACAGCTTAAAGCATTGAAAACTATCAAAAGAATTGCTTCGGATGTCGACGAATACTATTTTTGACGTTTTAAGGTAGATTTTGCATTAACCTGCTCAATTGTCTTCCATAGATAAATATTTCTTCCGTTGTAAAAGCAATACAATTCTAGTTTGTAAATTTTGCATGTATATATCAAGTTAATCAATAAATAATAATTTTTTCCAGGCCCAAAATGTCCGTATATTTGATTTCAATATTCATAGTTTCTTGAAGATGAATGAACATTTCATGAATTAATTTGTCAATGGATTCAAATGTTAAAAGCTTGACTATTTGTAATATATTTACAAATATTCTTTCGAAACGTTATTATATTATATTTCAATGCTTTATGATGAGTACAGTTTAGTCAATAAATAGACTTTATGATTGAGAGGTGTTACGAAAATCAATTTCGATACTTTTCCAAATACCAACAAAAAAAAAAAAGATCCAAACTTCGATAGAAATTCAAGACGAGAGAAGAATATACGCAAAACATTTTTACAAGTTAAATTTTATGAAAAGATTCTGAGATGTGATTTACCATTATGAAAAAGCAATAAGCAACTCGGTTTTATAGTTCAATGATCATAAATTACTTCACTTAACAACAAAATATCAATAAATGCGGTAGAAAATTTCAATAAACAAATTTCAGCATAACTTTGCCAATGTGACTTCAAATCGGTTGATGCTTAACGCAGTCACTTGAGCAAATATGTATAATTGCACTATACATTCCTAATCAAAACTTTAATAGCACTTGCTAACAGTGCCAAGTGAATAAATCAAAAAAGACAATATGACTGTTGCGAATATAATATAATGGCACAAGAAAACATTAACACAGATGATTTAATAACGCACACATCCCGTTATACGGATCTATTCATCTGTGCGACCTGTATTCAAAACATACATTGGATACTTGGAAATAGTATGTATAAAACAAATCAAAATGTCGAGATCAAAATGAAAGACTGTTGACCTAAACGCGATGGGCTTTAGACTCATACACAAGCTGTGGGAAGTGTCTCAATGATATTAAAACGTGAGTTGTTTTATGATAACAGTATATTCATTTTATTTCTGCGTAGGAAGTTCGTAGTTTTTATGGCTTATAATAGTCTATGATAGTTGAGTTTTTCTAGGGCACTTGTAAAGAATATAAAATTTGCTGGTAAAATAAATCAGACTTGGAGGTTATTCGTATTAAAATAACTAAGCAACGCTTTTATTCAACGGATTTTTTATTATAATGCTCGTAAAGTAATGCAGAACTCACCTTTAAATATGAATAAACTTTAAACTTAACTGAATTTTACAAGCAGTTAAATATATAAACAAGTAAAGTTTTTTACACACATAAATATTAATAATACATACAATAAAAAATGAATAAAATGAAAATGGTATTGCAATCTCAAGAGAGAAGTTTATCGCATAAATCAGATTGAATTTGTTTCATTGTCATTAATCTTTTGTGTGTGAATTTTGTGATGGCCTTACTCCTCGAGTTGATCTTGAGTGATTTATCTTCTACGCGTAACTTTAAAATTTGATAATATTTTATGAATTCATAATTATAGGCTGAAATCATGAATACTTGATTATTATTTATTTAAATTTGTGATAACCACTGAAGGTGCTTGATAAGATTTCAGTGTTAAAGAGAACCAAGACCGTTAGTTCTGTTGCATCCGTATGATATAATGCTTGAAGATTCCGAAAAGCGAAACTCTGGTTAATATTGACAAAACATGTGGAATCCTATAAAGTTTTAACCATTCAAAATTAGGATTAATTTCTAATGAAATAAATGAAAAAACATATTTTCTAGTTGTACTGAACCTTTTTTATCATCAAATTACTAACTATATTAATAAAAACTCCATAAGAATTATAAATAATTGTCGTTATAAATGAATTGTAAAAAGTTAGCCGATACAAACATTTTCGTCGACTGAAGACACTTGATATCAAATATTGAATTGTCAAAACTTTGTCAGTTCTATTTCATCCATGCGAAGGAATGCCTGAAAATGTCGAAAGGCAAAATCTGGGGCGTTAGTGGTGAAATATGTGGAATCGTATACATTTCAGCGATTCAAATTTTCGTCGTGAACGTGTATTTGAAAAAAGTTGGATCGTTTCTGAACAAAAGAAAAAAGCATATCATATTTTTCAATGATATAACTATTGGCAATGTTATTTTGTGTCTTTTTTAGACTTCTCCAAACATTATAATGACATAATCGTAGTTATATGAAAGAGAAACCCGATTCACAAATAAAATAATACATTTCATTGATTAGATATATTGAAATATTTGATTTATAGCTGTCTTCTTAACACGTAGCCAAAGATTCCCACGTTTTGACTAAAAAATACAGAACAATCTCACAATTAATTCAGATGCTTTTCATCACTCGGTTTGATGCACGTATAATTTTATGACAGTCGCTTTGGATAATCAGTTATTTTGATCAACTACTGATGTATGTTAAGTAATACGCCAGATAACCTTTAAGAACCATGTCGACAATTTTCGAAAGCAATGGTAATAAGTGAAATTCAACGCTGATTGCAATATTGTATCGTAAAAATTGAGTGGATAGAGCAAATCTTAAATTCTCTCTATTAATAATTACGCAAATCGATGTGTTTTTCGATTTAATCGTGGGACAGTGGGAAAATTTCTTATATGTTTTAGGAGTTATCGTGTTGGCCACACTGTCATTATTGCATCAATAGTTTATATAGTAATTGGTTGGATTTATTAAGCGAATAAAAGCCGATAATGCATTCATAATTAAGCAGCAAAATGCTGTTCTTTCTATACAAGATTACTGTAAATTCCCACGTGTAACTATGCGCGTGTTATTGATAATTAAAGTCAAGATGGGAACTCTTGCCTATGTATATGGACTTGAAAATGATAGTAAGATGACTTAAAGTCGAACTATATTAAGAAAGCTATCATGGTTATCATGTATATAAAGCAACGCAAACTAAGTTTAAGCTATATTGATTTTGGTCGATGGTATAGCAACCCAAAATATAGTTTGGTAAAAATTACACAAATAGTTTAATATCAAATCAATATATTACATGCTCGGTAAGTTAGACCAAATAATTTACGTTTTTTGACTTTTAATAGAGGATGGTAAGAAATATTTCTTAAGTAAGGTTTGAAAGAGAATTTAAGTTGAGATAAATGACTCATTTGAGAGTTTTACTGAGTTTCATTTCCAATATCAAGAGTTTTAAATTTCTCAAAAAGCCAGCCTTTCTTACTGAGCGTTTTGTGAAATAAAAACACTAGGACACATTCGAAACCACTTAAATTCGGTTGCCACATAAAATTTTACTGTGACCGCATTATAAACATCAGCGGTACATGGAAATGTCAAGCGGCTGCACAATCATTTTGTTTTAGATGTGATAAAAATAGCAGCGGAATTAAAAAAACAAAAAAATTAAGTGCAAATCAAATATTGATTATTTTACAAAGTGATTTTATAAAAATTTAAAACTTTTTATGAAACTGTTGGGGGCCACACAGGAGAACCTTTAATTAAGACGTATGCAAATGAAGACTTTAATAAGTTCTGTGACGCCTGGATGTATTCTGAGTTAAAGTTAAAAAAAAAAACTACCTCAAATAAATAAAAACTTTGTTAGCAGTTCTTGTGGTTTGTTGAAAAAAAAACAACTGCATTTATTTATAAAACGATTAAAATATTAAAAATCGTCATACACCAGTTGGAGATTAAACAATATTAAGTTTCTCAAACCAACAGGCGTATTCAAATATTACCTTAACGCCTCATTGTCTTCAAATTAAAATCTGTAATAAATTATGAAAAGAAGCAAAAAAAAAATTAACTGTTACAGGCAGACAACAATCGACCGCTTGGTGCATCGTTTTACATGAATTATCGCAATACCTGTTCATAATAGCAAATAACAATTGCGACACGATTGTCTTTCACTTAAAATGTGGGTTATTTAGTGCCGTAAACGCTAAAATATTAACTGCGGATGTTTTATTAAATTCAATAGTTTAGTTGTCGCCGCACTGCGGTTGGCGAGCCGATTATATCATATAAATTTTAAATGCGAGTGAAAAACAAGCATCAAATTTTGTAAACCATTGATTGAGAATTGATGTAGAACAATTGAGAGATTGGAGAGATTCGCAAATCAAAATTGTCTTTCTAAAATTCTTTAAAAGATATTTTAATAATATTCGATGGTAAATTTAAATTAACACTGTCAAAAAATTGCAATGTATTTTAGTTCTACAACAATTATAAAGAATATATAGTTAATATCTATTCCGGCTTATGACCTCACCAGAATGATGTTGAAACGTACATTTAGTTATCTATATCCTAAATTTTCAAACGGTGGTCCGTGGAGATTTATGGGTGGTCCGCAATGTGATATTTTTTCCAAACGAAATTTATGTTGTATTTTATGGATTTAATTTTTTTTTACTGTCTGTTTTAATATATATTACTAAAATATTGTTATATCAGCATACGGTGTTGCAAAATAAACTGTTTTGAATAAAAATTCTATTATATAAATATTTATTATTTTAATCCAATGTTAGTTAGGCTGTAAAAAGGTTGAGAAACTATGATCAATATACAGTGGTGTAGAAAATGTACACAATCATCTTCTTTTTTGTTCTAACATCGTGGTTTTATATTTTAATACTATATTTGATAAAATAATTTATGATCAGAACCGGTTTTGAAGTCCTCCGTTCCTGTGTTTTTATTATTTAAAATATTGTGCCTTTTCATCAAGAGTGACAGTTAACACCCAAAATGTGATAAATACGATATCATTCCACCAAAAAGCCATCGATGACACATTCAAATAAAATCTATTAGAAGTCCGAATGTCATATCATTTTTAATTCTTAAATTATGAAATTCTTTATAATAACATATTTACAGTGGCAAAAATGAAAAAATGTATTATTTCAACAATGAAAAAATATTGTTTTCTTGTTTTAGCATCGAATCCTTATTTAGATAATTAATAAATAAGCAATAAAAACGTGTAATCAATGAAAGTATTTTTTTATGTATGATATAAACGGTATTTGTTATTACTTTTTCATATTGAAAGCTTTACGACCCCTGCACGGAGCTTAAATAAGATATACATTAAAAGATCGACCGATTTATCTTTGCATTTATATGTTTTTTGAACTACTTTTGGAGGTTAAAATATTATCTAACAAAATAATTTGCTCTAAAATATAATACTAAACGGAAATGAGGAATTAAGCGAAAAAAATAAATTGACGGTTCTTTCAAAACACAGATAATCTTATTCCTGATTTGATGATAAGTTAATAGCACCAAATTACTATAATTAAATTAGATTATAAGACTAGGTCACAGAAAAAATAAAATTGATTGAAAAACCACGCGTTTTCTGTGTTTATTTACATCGTTATCTCTTTATGAAGCGTTTCATGATGGAAAAAAGATGCGTTGCCTTTGAGATTTGTTACAATTAACCTTTAAATTGTTAATGGAAGTGAAGAGGTAGACGAAAAAAGTCTTTTAAAACACAAATTAATTCACTCCAGATTCAAAGACGAGCCAATTATAAATAATAATAAAAAAAACAAAATAATTTAATAAGATTGAAATACTAGGTCAAACATTTTTAACTATAGAACTGCACGATGCTTTGTGATCAATTCGGTCATAATATCTTATTAAATTGATATATAACTGACTGATAAAAAAACAATTGGTATTTTTTTAAGCGTTTAAATTAACGGAAATGAGAAGATTTGAGTTACTTTCAAGTCTATAGTAACCAAAGCGTCAATATAAAAACAAAAGAATCGCGCATTTGTGTTTGTTTTGTTTGGAATAACTCTACATTCAAATATATATTGGCCTGTTGATCAATAGGAAGTAAAAATTGATAGAATATTTTGAAATATAGTAATGGAGACATAACGACAAAATTATATTTTAAAAATGACTAGAAACGTCGATTTTCATAATTTTAGGAATGATAGACTTTTATTTTTGTCTGTATATTTAAAGTAAACCTTTTGTATAGCCACAAAACTTAAAAAATACAAAATTCTATATTCTATTCTTTATATTTGCAGGATTAAGAAATAAAACTCTCCAGGGTTTGCAGAAGTCTGTTTTCGTCATAATCATTTAGTAGTAAGTAAGTTTTTGTGTGTAGAGAAGCAATTTGCTTTTTATGGTAAAGTTGTTTCTTCTACCTATCATCAGATAGAGTCTTCAGTGATTTCTGACGCTCGTCAGGTTTTCATAGTGATGTGTCAAGTCCAAGATATTTTATTCTCTTGACCTACGGGATATCGATACAGTGCATCCGAATGCATTGTCTTTCACATCTTTTTGTGGAAAGATCGATCAAAAGTTTGATACGCCAGACTTAACTACAGGCGTTTTTATTTTACCACGGTGCTTAAACTAACATTTGCTTATCTATATGTAGCTGTGTAGAAAAGATATAAAATACATCTTCTCTTCTGTTTTAACGGCCTAGCTTGGTACTTTCTCACAATAAAACTAAATTTTCAAAAATTGTAAGTGAAACAAAAGGCGGCTATGACAATAAGTTTACATGTGGGATGGAAGTGGTCATTACGTAAGCAAATCAGACCACCCCCCAGGAATAGGTTGGACTAATAGGGACACTATTATATTAGTTTTTTCGTTTAGAATCCTTTGTGATAATTGATGTCTATTGATTTCCAGCTGTTCCAAAGCCGTCATTCTGCGACCCTTACTACAAAGATGCAAACATTTAGGCGCTGAGTTTGAATTTATATTATATGATTCCTTAATAACGTAATTAGCGAATTGTGAATCTGTTTTTTAACTTTTGAATGATCTTACATGTTCCTTAGTTTGAGTAGATATACTTCTACCTGTCTGTCCGATATAAACGGATAAACATGAGCCACAGGACATTTTATAAATACCGCTTCTGTCCAGTTTATTAATTTTATAAGTGAGTGTATAAATTGAATCTAATCAATGGAACTCCCCTTTTCTCTCTGGCAGTTCACAGGGACCACTCTGAGAATCCATAAATTAAAATTATATTTCTCGATGGAATTTTATCATTAAAAATGTCACTGTCAATAGCGCCTCTATCTGTAGTCACTTCTTTAACACACCTGGCTTCGCTTTTCACCACCACTTGCATACAAACTCTATAATTTACATTCTTGAATCAAGATGCATATAAGGTATAAACATTTATCAATCGCTTCGTATTAAAACTTATCATCGTTAAGTCAATATTTGTAAAAGCAATTTTGCGTAAGCATTAGACCGAGTTAGCGGTATTGAGTAAATAAATTATGAAGGCGAATTAAGGAGTTATTAGTTATTAATAACGCGTAGGTGGAAATGGGACGTTCTCTTATTCGATTTATTATGAACAAAGTTGACTGTTTATCGATTCAGTGACTTTCGTAAGAAATTTTACATACGTTTATAAATATATATATGGTAAAAAAGCAACAAAAACGAGTTTGTTTTATTTAGAACAAGGATTTAAAAGTTTTTTTTTATGTATACAAATCGGAAAGTCGCATTTAATTAATTTATATCAGAGCTCCGAAACCTTTTGTCTTCTGCGGCACATCGATGTTTTTTTTTCCAAAATTTTGTGAAAAGTCAATGTTTATGAGAATGCGAAAGATTCACCGTGGACGCATTTGTTGAAACTCACTCTTTCTATATTATTTACTTTATTAACCTACACATTTTTTCTCTAATGGATTTAAATTAAATGGTATTTTATTTATTTTCCCATGATATTACGCCGACGACAGAATAATTATTCGATAGTGCAGTGTAATATTTTATAGTGTAGACGAATATTTTATTCTTCTTTTGTTGCAAAAATGCACCTATCGTCTAGCGGCATATCAATGTGACATGGCACACCAGTTGCGGAGCACTGATCTATATAACGATAAGTTTAATGATGACTTTACTTAGATCAAATTTGAATTGCTGAAATTTTGACGATTTCAATTCGACTTGTTTTGTGATCGCGAGTATTATTATCAGTTGATATTGCCCGCGATGAACGAAACCGGTCTAAATCGTAAAATATATTATGGCACTAGTACTTAATGTGTTGTAATTATTAAAAATATATTAAAACACATCATGAAAAAATATGTAAATAAAGTTTTTATTACATAAATAAATGGTTTTGCAATATTGCTTTTAATATCGATGTTTTCCCATGAACTTGAGTGAGTTTTTACATACATTCTTTGTTAACATTTGAAACGAATTTTGTCAACTTGGACAATTGAAGTTTTGCCAATTTTTGGTGTTTGCCATTACATTATACCCACTAATTTTTCGAAACCATGTCACATTATAAAACCAACGATTTGTAACACTTTTTGATAGGATTTTTTAAGATATTAATTGAATTGATCTGTACCGACCGTTTTTTTTCACACTCTGTGGACATACTTTACGGAACCGTTTAAAATAATTTCGCCATAGATGAACTATTTCTATTCATCACAAGAAACACAAATACATACATAAATGATCGATTTTAAAAAGCTCTTTTTCTTACCTGCATATAAACTGCTCCGATGCATATTGCAACCACAATAGTCACTTGGACGATCTGGTGAATATTTATCGCCATGATTGTAAAACAATGTTCAAATGTATTTTTAATTCACTTTTATGTAGTCTATTCAAAACACAGTTCTAAAATTAAACATTGGTTATTCAAAAGCACTACAAAAAAAAAATATTTTAGATAAATTTTTTGTCACATATTTTTTGAAATGCACTGTTTTTTTTCAGCAGCTGATCTGGAAAAGAAATAAAAAATATTTATTTAATAGATAAATACATGACTTTTAAAATAAAACACAATTTCACTTTTAGGGTGTTAATTGTCACTTCTTGTCTTGTCTGTCTTACTGGTCCTGATCGATAAATATATTGTGAAAATAATTACTAAAAATGTGTTTTTATTATTTTTAATGTCACGCCTTTCCATCAAGATAGAAGAGATAGTTAACCCATTAAAACTGTGATACACGTTACTTCACTCGAAAGTTTTGAGGCGCATTGCACAATTTATTTATTCGTTGTTTTCATCTAATAAATAAAAAAAATCTTTTGTCAATTTTTGGTTTATAAATTTAGATAAAAGATTATATATATCGAGACCAAGACCAGTATCATCCATTTCTTATATTATAAACATATTTTCTGCTAAATTAATTAAAGGTCATGTTAATATTGAACATTTTTTAAATTAATTCAGTAGTGGTGTCAAAAACAATTACGGAAATAAACAGAAAAAATGGCTACATTTCAACACAAATATCCCAATAAAAATAGCATCAAACACTATTAGTCGAAATCATAAATTTTATAAATTGTTTATTTAAATTATATTTGATGAATATCGAAATTAGTGCTTAAAGTGCTTAAAAGATTTTCAACAGAAAATTAGGAATATTTGAATATGTTTTGAGTAAAAAGTATCGTAAAAAAACTTTGTACTCAAAAGAGTGTTGAAATAAAATATGTAATTTATGAAATCGACTGAAGGTGCTTAATGGAATTTCTATATCAAATTTGAATTGTTCCAATTTTGTACGATCCCACATTTTTCGTCACTAAAGACCCGGGTTTCGCCTTTCGGCATCTTTAGGCATTCCATCACACGAATGTAAAATAGTCGATCAGTTCCATTGCATCCGTGTGACGGAATGCCTTAAGGCGAGACCCGGGTCGTTAGGGACAAAAAATGTGGAATCGTACAAAATTGTAACAATTCAAAAAAAATGTCTTTTAATAGCTAAGTTTATCGGTTGTTAATTGAAGAAATGCTTTAATATACAATTTATTCATTAAAAACTTCTTTCGTTTTCATAAGTGTGATCTTTTACAGTAGCGTTTTATTAGTTGTCTTAAAAAAATGCAAACAATTCACTATCAATTTAAATTAACTAAACATTTACACACAATGTCAACGATTTCCTCATTTCTATTTCACTATCACGCGACTATTCAACACGTTTGTTTAGAGTTAACTAAAGAAATGAAACAATGACACTTGTGTTTATTATGACAAAAAATAAAATGAGTTCTTCCTTATATTTTTTAATTGATCATAAAATATTTTGCAATCAAGTTTTCAGTCATGCAATTTTACTCGCGGTTTTAATTTTGTAAAACTAGACTATAATTATTATACGTATTATAAATACGTATATGTAATATATATAAATTCGGCGCCAATATGTAAAATATTATTAGCAAAGCTTGCTCAAAAAATACTTAAGTGTTAAATGCTCAAAAGTGGCCACAAACATTGATTATAATAAGAGGTTAAAAAAAAATGAATTAGCATGTTAAAACAGTAAAAAGAATATATTTATGCGTATGATAATGCATATTGTAGATTTTTTACATGAATCGCTTGAGGTAAGAAGAAATATTTCAATTATCATTCGAAATCTGTTTGTGCCCACGGCAAATACTAATGATTATTAGACATATTTTGAATGAATAATCACAAAAGTGACATTTAAAGAACATAAACAATTTGCCACGCCATTTTTGTGTGCCTAAGGGTATTTCTCCAAGGACATTTTAATTCTTATTGTTTACGTAATGATAACTGCACTATCATAATGGACGTTTTTATATAATTTTATAAAATAGGTAAAACACAAGGTTGCACTTAATTAACGTGGTATTTGCGTTACACAAGGTTGAGCTTTTAACATATCAGCTTGTAAAAAGACATAATGCTACTGCACTAAATAAATGTACAGTGTGAATGTTGCTTTATGCAGTGAGCGACAGTATGTCATAAAAATTACTATACTAACATTTTACTAGATCTTTTGATCTTTACGATAATAAGGTGGCAGCCCTAGTGATATCTGTTGAATTAATTTCAAATTAAACGAAAACGGTTCAACATATGAATATTCTAACAATTAAATTGCCTCCAAAAGGTGCTTCTGCATTAGACTGCATTTAAAAATGTCATAATATGTAAATTCATAAATGAACTTGTAATAGCGTTAGCGTGCCTGCACGCCATAGCCTGGATAAATATTAAAAATCATTTTTATGAGATTGGCGTGATACTGGAGTAGTAACCAACTGCATTGGAATGGTTAACATATTCGTTGTATCTTAACAAGATTTTATTGATATAATTTATGATATCGTCTGAAGGTGCTTGATGGAATATTAATATCGAATTTGAATTGTTACAACTTTGTACGATTCCACATGTTTTGCCACTAAATGCTGCACCCGTGTGATAGAATTCCTGAAGATGCCGAAATGCGAAACCCGGATCGTTAGTGACAAAACATGTGGAATCGTACAAAGTTGTAACGATTCAAGATTTTATTGATAAAAATTCATTGTGAATATAAAAAAATGGAAACTCAATAAAGAAATAAATGCGCATTCCCACATTAATGAGGTTACCACATTTGATTGGCATTACAATGAAAAAATAATTTGACAAAAATATCTTTCCGCTTAAATATAGCAACGTTTGATATAAATACTCTATTGTCACATTAGTGTAAGTGATGTAAAAAAATGAATTATCTCTGCTTAATATGTATTTAATTGTTTTGCAATTAAAAAGTAAACAGTTAGGGTCTGAACACCGCGCTTTAAGCCATTGTCTGACGTAAACAAAAGACTCATGTCGAAACTAAGTCTTATCAATGGAGGTAAAAACTACTCTATGAGAAAAATTCTGTCACGCATCGTTGATCAGTGGTATTAAAACAAAAACAATTTAACGTGACGAAGAGTCAGCGGACGCCTTTGTAATATTTTATTTAGGTGGCATTTACAAATTCACAATATAAACTGATATAATTTACAATATAGTCTGAAGAAGCTTGATGGAATTTCAATATCAAATTTGAATTGTTACGACTTTGTACGATTCCACATGTTTTGCCACTAACGACCTTCGGCATCTTCAAGCATCATATCACAAGAATGCAACAGAACTGACAGACAGTTCAACTAGGTCGATCAACAGGCGAAACCCGGGTCGTTAGTGACAAAACATGTGGAGTCGTACAAGTTGAGTTGTAACAATTCAAATAAACTGATATCGCTTGAAGGTGCCTGATGGAATTTCAATATTAAATCTGAATTGCTACAACTTTGTACGATTTCATAATATTTGTCACTAACAACCCGTGTTTCACCTTTCGGCATCTTCAGGCATTCTATCACACGGATGCAACAGAACTTTTCGCGGCGCCCAAATCTAAACATTTGTTATCTTATGACACATCTTTTGTCACCTTAAATTTTAAAAAAGAAATTACACTAATAATATTTTGTAACTGAAAAATTTCACGACGCCCCAATAGAACAGCTACGGCGCCCTAGAGCACCGCGGCGCACAGTTTGAGTATCTGTGATATATTATACATTTGTGTTAAATATTGACGTATTTATTCTGATAATTTTCATGTGTTTGTTTAACGCCGAAACTGCGGAGATATTTTTGACCTGAAAAATCATAAATGCAACACAGCAGGGAAATAGTTGAGCTTGTTACTAGCAATATAAAATAAAATTGTTAGTTTTGCTAATATATTTGAAAGTAAGAAATTTTATTTAAATATAAAGCTTTTCGTTTTTTTGAGAAACATCTTTAGGCTAACTATATCGTTAGGTTATTCATAAATAAAGGGAATATAGAAAAATTTCATCTGCCTTATATAAACTTAATTTATATTTTTTACAAAAATATATACCATTTGTATACAGAACAATGAGCATAACGTAAAATGATACAATTCGTAGCAAAACATTGTCATTGTATTTTTAAAACAAGCCAACCATTTCTTATGAATTTCTCCATACAATTGTGAATTAGAATTATATAAAAACGTTGAAATACTGTAAATCAATGTGATTTTATTGAGCAATAGAAAATTTGATATGTTCGAGGTAAAATTTCAAAATGAATTCGATTAATCAATATATGTTTTGTACTATTTGTTAATTTGAAAGTTAAACCGCAAGTTGTGTTTTATTGAATTTATCGCTTGTGATTTGGTGACAAAAACGATTTATCTATAATACTATTGGTTTAATTTAATCAGCGGTCGCAAAGCTGATTGACGTTTTCATATGCAATGTTAAATATTCAATATAAGCAATACATTTGAATAACGCCTAATTGATCTAGAATATAAAAATTCGCGAAACTTTTTTCAATACTGCTGTGCTGTATGAAAGATATATACAATGAAGAGAATGCGGTGTTACCTAATATCTCAAACGAAATGTTTGCATTACTGATATGTAAATAAAAAAATAAATTAAATTATGTCTAAATTGATTCGATATTTGCTTAATATTTTTTGACGTAGTGGATTGTCAAATAGCAGGTGAGAACATTTTTTTATCTATAACTAATCTGTTTAAATTAATTTTCTCGGTGTGAAGACTTGGTACTATGTTTTTATAATTTTTTTGATTTGATTGTGAACATTCGTTGTGTAGTAGACAACGTCGTTGGCTTAGGTTACGAATCTCACGGGTTCAATTCTCGTAATAAATAGCTTTTTAAAAATTGATTGACGGGTTTTGTTTGAAGGTTTAGTTGTTTATGATATTTAAAAACTCTTCCTACCTACAGAACCGAAGAAAGGGCGTAATGGTAGCTATATACCAACCAGTAACCCTGTAAAAAAAAGAATTGAGTAAAATAAAATTTTCGCAGATTTTTTTATATAATACGACACAGTAGAAATGGATTTAAATATATATAAATGTTGACCAAAAAAGTTCCTTAGCAAAAATACGGTCATTTCAATTAATTCATATTCATATTATATTAGCTTATAATATTCTCAAGATAAGCGAAACCGGGCCAATTATTATTATTAAATTATGACAGTAGACTGAAAAAATGTGCTTTATTTATATGGATTTTGAGTGATTTCCTTTGAATTATTTTCTTAGATTTAGAAACATTTTTTTCTTTAATCTCATAAATATGGACGTACCCGGTTTTTATTGTATCTGTTGATAATTTTCGCGACGATTAAAACCGGTCAGGATTTTCATATTCAAAAAATATTGGAAAAAGTACCAAAATATATATTATTAAATTTGAATTGTTACAACTTTGTACGATTCCACATGTTTTGTCACTAACGACCCGGGTTTCGCCTATCGGCATCTTCAGGCATTATATCACACGGAGAAACAATTCAAATTTGATATTGAAATTCCATCAAGCACCTTCAGTCGATATCATAAATTAAATATTTTATTCATAAAAATATTGAAGAAGTTACAATCGAATTTATGACGAAGAAATGATTATGCAAATAGGAAAAAAATACGCATAGATGTTGTTACTTTATTATGGATTCGCTTAAAAATACGTTGAAAATACTAAATGTTTTGAAATAATTAATCACGGATACGGTAAACGCGCGTAGAATTGTTTCGCGTCAAAATGGTTTTTTAACCGCCAATTTATGACGCATGGGTCGATTCTGAATATGATTAGCAAATCGGAAAATGAAATTGCGGTAGCACCGATTGACCTAATAGTGCTAATGGTGAATCAATGCCGGTAAAATGAATAAAAAACCGCGTCAATGATATAAGGTAATACGGACCCTGATGCCAATGTAAGGATGTTACGAAGAAGGAAATTTCCGGTTAAATGTATGTTTTGATTAAGGCTAAATAAAAAACTTTGTAAGGTAACCATCAAACAACACGTTTTTTTAATAATAAATTTAAATTATATATTATATAAATATTTTTAATAATAAAACAGGATATGTGGGTTATTACTACATTATATAAGTGTGCTTCAAATAAAATAAGTAAATCGACATGAGTAATTTTATAAGGAAGACTATTTAATTCAAAGTGTCGCAGGAAATAATTATTTTATATGAACCCTAATATAAAAAAAAATGTTTAAATTCTTTCAAACTGTTTCAAGATTCCGCGATGATAATATTGATAGTTTATTTTTTTTAATGTTTATGATCGATGGCCAAAATAGATACACGTTATTTTAAATAATAAAAACATATTTTTTGGTACTTATTTCCACAATATATTTTAAGTTCAGGACTGGTTTCACACATCGCGAACATTATCAACTGATATGATACAAATTACAAGCAAGTCTATTTATTAAAATTATGAGTTAAAGCTAGCAGGTATACAAAACCGTAGGTTCGAGAGCTGAGAAAACAATTTACAGAAAGTCATAAAATAACGTAATTGAATTTAAAATTTAAATGTAAGAGGCTCTTATTAATAATTTGCAAACAGCATTGAGATAAATCAATAATCCATTAAGGGCTTAGAACAATCATGAAAGATTTATAAGAAAGAATAATGAGCGGAATTTTTTTCAAAAACAAATAACCTGTACTTAAATACTTTATGGAACATAATTTATTTATTTATTTAGTTATTACAACTATACGGTACAAAACTTACAAATTATCAATTCAATGCTTTTGCACCGTAACATATTAACATATTTAAATATAAAAATTCAACAAATACACTTTAAAACAATCAATAAGGATTGAAAAAAAGAAAGTCAACCAAGTAAGCTCATGAAATGTCTACTTTAACTGAAAAAATAGCATTCGTCTGAGCTCACTTTCGTCCACATGAAATATGTCAACATCCGAAGCAATACTGTTGAATTGATTGAATTGGCATTCACTTGGTAGAACTCCATTATAACACGGTGAAAAAATAGCAATGTACTTTAGTTCTACAAAATTTTGTAGAACTAAAATACATTGCTATTTTTTCACCGTGTAATACTGTTGAACATTGTTAATGCTCTTACCATTGGCATCCCCATAATGTATAAGTAAATTAACATAAAACAAAATTTTAATGGTAGTCAAAAACGATAAGATGAAATGGTCAGTTAAGGGCGTCTCAGTCACGAAACTTGTCCTTATCATAAAACATATTGTGAAGATAAGTATAATACAAAGGTGTGTTATATATATATAAATATCGTGCTTTTCTATCAAGAAATGACACTTAACAGATTAAAGGTGCGATACACGTTACTTCACTCGAAAGTCTAACAAGATATAAAGTTAATTTGACGTGAAATGAATTTGTTGTATTTTTCATATTTTGTTTGAGTCACACGTTTTGAAAGAACTTAAATCTTTTTTTTTTTAATATTTTCATAAAATAAAAATCCATGGTTTTTTTGATTCACAGCCTTGTATATTAATTTTTGCAACGATTAATTGCTAATATATGATGCTTACATTTTTTGCTAAGAACAATTATAGCATACTAACAGCTACCGGTTAACACGTCAAGCAGGCCTGATCTCAATTGATATACGACAAGAAATTAATAATAGAAAATTCACTTAAAGATTTCAATAACACTTTATATAAATATTTGAAATATTGACATGCTTCACTAATGACAACAATCGATAAAAAAATCATATCGAAAATATTCCTTTTGCAGGATACGACATATCACGGGTTTGTATTATATGTCTTTGTGCAATAGTACGGGACAATTGTTTGACAAGCAGCAAAATAACTCACGGGTTACAATGCACTACATTCAGTTCATTTCCTCACGTATTGTATATGCGTGTGTGCTGTGTGTGTGATTGTAGGATATAGATATAATTATAATGCTTGTAGTGTCCATGTGAATAGGATTCGCTGTCGATTGCTCAGCTCTGCAACGACTAAAGTTTGTCAGCAACGTCACAACAATTATACAAAAAATAAATCTATACATAAAAGATGAAGGAGATATGAAGAGCTCCGATATTGACGCGTCACAGATCTTAACACTCCATCAAATTGATATCCCAAAAAAAAATATAACGCATTAAATGTTCATATTGATTATTTAAAAAAAGTAACATATGTTTCTCGAATATTTACGTCATAAGAATTCACACTCTTATTGATTGTAAAATAGCAGAAACGGGAAAAATATATTATTATTCATTATAAAATAATATATTATTTGTAGAGATTTTTTCACAAAAGGCTTCTAATGAACCATTGTCAAAGATTATAGAAAAATAAAAACGATGTTAATTTTATTTATTAATGTATTTATTTACCGAAATAATACAATGAATAAAAAATCACAATAACCGGTTACAAAATAGTGTAATACATTTTATTGAAAAAATTCTTGCCCTGATTTTTTTCGCCCCAGTTCCACTCAAAAAAAAAAATGAGCAGTAAACAATATAACTATCAAATAAGCACAAAGAACAAACGCATTTTTCAAGAGGCAATTACTTTTTATATGATCCTTTTGTAATCATATAGCTTACTCAAATATATAGATTTGATCTAGTTACTTCATTTTTAGAAGAATGAGTTCATTACTTTTTCTGATTGCGGGTCATAATGACGACCTCGCGGTTTTTATCGTTTGATTGCGAAAAAATATTCGTTACTAACGATTCGTTACATTAACTTGCGTTTTGATTAATTCAACAGATTTTTTCGTAAACAAAGAGAGTGCAATGGAGTTATATCGATAGGCGTCGTAAAAATGTGTTTAGATTCGTTTTCATAAACTGTTATTTATGTGTACATAATTTCTACGGATCCAACTTGTTAAATGTTAGTTTCATTTGAATATATATTTAACATAAGTTGATTGGACCGGACTATAGCATTATACTGTCGCATTTTTTAAAGTTTTTGATAATAATAACATTATATAATGATCAAACAATCAAGATAACTGTTTGAAAAACATCTTGCCATTATTTGCATATTTAAAACTATGCAATTTCCTAATATACTCTAGTAGAAAATACCCTTTTTAGTAATCTAAAAGTTGGATAATTCTCATGTTTTTTAGAGTCTTGACTAGTGGCTGTCACGCGTAATTTCAATGTGGCCGCTTTATAAACATCAGCAGTCTATGGAAACATTCAATCAATTTTATAATAATAATAATAATTTTACAAATTATTTTCTAAAAACACATTTTTTGAAACATCAATATTTGCTATGAAACCGCTGCAAAATCCTCTGGTGGCAGCACATGAGGAACGCGTGTCTAGACACTAACAGAAACCACGAATTAAATTTTGATACCTTCAATTTAATTGGTACGTTGTTTTATTTTCTCTACGATTTTTCATGACGGTATTTCTTTATTCAATTTATTTAAGTTGTGTTCTCTGCTCTATTGAAATTATTTTATTCTTAATGTTATGTTTTTTTAAACTCTTGTCGAGTTTTCAAAGCAATTTAGTATTAAATATTTCCGTTTTATTTTGATAAAATCAAGCATTTTTAATTAGAAAGAATAAACAAAAACAAACTCAACTACGTTATGTACGTTTTTAAGTACAACAAAACATTGTAGTTTTTTTTATCTTCTGACAGCTAACGCCTCAATGGTTGAGTTAGCATTTTACTGTGATTTGAAATTTTCAGAAAGTTAACAATATCAAAACGTTTGTTGAAAAGCCAATTTTTGTAAAATATCTTGATAATATCCATAAGTTTTTTTAATAATACTGAGTAAACTTTTTGAATGTGATTTATGTGACTCAAAAAGTAATTGTTTGAGTGCTCAAAAAAGTAATGGTAGTTTATGCAAACATGGATTGTTCCACATTTTTTTTACATAAATTAAAATGTCATTATGTCAAACATACAATATTTTCGTTCAACTTATATTTTTAAGTTCAGCTTCATTACATCCAAAATATTGCGATGCTTTCAAAGCTGGTTTGATCCACATTTATTTTCACTCTAATATTTTCGCCATCAATCAGTTTGTATTTGTTGAATATTACAAATATAATTAGCTGGCAATCAGGAAAAAATATTTTGAATTATATTGGTTGAATTGGCATTGACTTGATAGATCTCTATTATAACTCGGTGAAAAAATAGAATTGTATTATATTTAGTTTTAAAAAGTTTTTAAGGTGCCCTCATCAGAACCTCATCGTAGTTCAGATGAGGTCACCAGTCTGCCAATGGAGATACCAATGGTAAGAGCATTAGTAGTTTTCAACGGTGTTGCTTCGGATGTCGAAATATTCCATGTAGATGAAAGTGAGTTCAGACGAATACTTTTGTTTATGTATTAATGTTTTTTTACTTGTTATTTGTTCTTATATTTTTTTTACATTCAGTTTATAAATATTTTTGAGTTTGTAACATCAAATATACGATTTTTTAAATATACTAGTATTTTGCCGTGAATGTTGGTCATAGAAACGCGCCGTGTTTGCAAATTCGCGAAGATCTTCATAACATTCGAGCGTCAGTTAAATATTGCGAAAGTGAAATAAAACACATTTCATTGTTAGAATTTCGGCAAAGATTGATGGAACGTTTACAGCATCGATTAAAAAATAAGTGGAGCACGATATTTTGTATTCTTTTTACACGACTAAGCAATAATTCCGTTAAAACTGAACTCATCCGATAAACTTTGAACGTGGAGATAGATATATAAATGCCATTCATTTATTGTTCTATAACGCATTTAGAAATGGCACAGATGGAAAATGTTTATTGATATTTCGACTGACCTTGCGAATACATAACTAATTTAAATGATGTAGTCGGAATAGTTTTGTTTACGTCCGATTTAATTTAAAAGTTTCTCATTCTTATGAATAATTGATGAGTTAACCTTTGCATACTCGATTTAGCCGCATACGAATTTGCGTACTTAGCGAATTTCGATCTATTAACAACACATAATAAATGTTATATTAATTGCTAATTTACACTACATTTGATTAAAAAATCATTGAATATGTTATGTACATATCGTGCTCATAGTTTTAGACTATGCAAATTCAGAAATCTGATATCTTTAGTTAATTAATAACAAACAATACGATTAACCAAATAGGGATGGTTAACACCTTAAAAGGGATATATGGCCTCGTTTTTATTTATAGTTTATCAGTTGATAATGCTCGCAATGAGTGAAACCAGTCCTCATATAAGAAATAAAAAATGTTAAAACAGTATTAAACTTGTATTAAATTATTTAAATTTAATACCTTTCCCCAAAAAGGATCAGTAACACTTAAAAATTGCTTTCTTATTATTTGTGGTTTTCCAGTCCATAATGTTCGTGATTAATGATTGTAGTCCTAATAATTGAGTTAGTATGACGTAGAAGTTAGTAATTGAAATTTCGTTTTATTTATTAAGTCTGAAAATGCTTTAACAAATCTTTTGCGAACCTGGACTCAGCACGCCTCTCGCTGAAACTAAACGTTGTTTAAATTGCACAATTTGGTCAATTAGCCACTTTTAATGAATTTGCATTTTATGGCTATTTGAAGTAACATCAATTAGGAATTGTAGAAGGACACTTATAGCATCGATTACTACATTTATTTATAACAAACATAACAGTACTCTTTTTATGCTATTAATATGTAAATATTTCACTCGTTTCTTGAGAGCCTAGAATCTGCATGTTTACTTTCGAAATGACTGTTGCATAAATTGCTTATTATGATATTTTTACAATGTATAGTCTCATATAACTTATTTTTAAGCGGTTTTTAAATAACGCAGATCTTAAAAGAGTTAAGATATATTTTTACACGTGCTATTTATTCTAATATGATTCCCAGAAACGATTCTATAACACATTTTTTAATTCACGCGTTTTTGCGAGCCGGTGTTAGAATTGACGTCAATGAATTCCATACGGTGTGAAAGTCAATCAGAACAGCTTTAATAACATAACAAAATATATATAAAAAGTTATTTTTCTAAAATTAAATATCTTTTTTTCACATCAAACTACAATCGATACTATACTTTGAAATCATAAATAAATCAACCACAGTAGCGCCATGATTGTTGATTTTGCGTTATAGAAAAATAAATAATGCGATCAAATTTTCTTCAAAGTAATTGAATACTGTTTTGGTTTAACAATAAGGAAGAGGTCAGGAAAATTTTTCCATTTTTTCAACACAAAAATTAGTGTGTACAACAAAATACTAGTATATTCTTCAGTATCATTTGTTAATACACTATAATCAGCCGTCTATATTGTTGAGACGTTAACAATCAGAGGTTTAGTGTAATTCTGAAGATGGCGTAAGCCGATATAACAAATCACTTATTGAAAAAAAATCATATGACTTTTAGATAGTTCCACTCGTCAAGCAATGTACGTCAAAACTTCATATCATTCCGACCATTAGTTTAACTGGTTTCAGTGATTTAAGTGAAGCCTTTTTTGTAATTTTTAAATTTGAATTTAGTGTTTTGATGTAATATATTTTTTTAATGGAAAAAATACTGTTATAGGAAAGCAAGTATTTGCATTATCTTCCATTGAGACAAATGGTAGAGAAGTAGTATGCTGATTTTAAGCGCGGCCATACAAACACCGATGATGATAGCTATCAACATACAGAAGAATATATAAAAAATGTGGATCTAAAAACTTTGTTATTTTAACCGTATTATAGAGTTCTCTATAGTAAATGCCAATTTAATAAATAATATTTCATAAATTTGGATATAAAAAATACGACCCTGGTTTAGACACGTGCTGTGATCTTTAATGTCATGTTTTAGCATATGTCTAATTCTGATACAAAAATGCGCATGATCAATTTGAAGCTAATCGCCCACTTGCAGCTCATTATGTAATATGCAGAAAAACAGGTGTTTATGACTAACATGTAATAAATTCGTAATACATACGGTAAAGTAAGCAACCTTTTGGGACGTACAATATAAAAATGTTGTTAATGTACGACGAGAGCATGTTTATTATTCTAATAAACTTCGGCGTAAATTTTTCATCTACATGTATGGATCAATGAGTAACCCATTATATTTTAGATGTTGAATGTCAATTCGTTTTAAAAAGTAGGGTTTTCGATACCAAGATTGATAGCATGATAATCCTTCACCGTACTTTGTGAATATTGAAAACAATAATAGTTGATATTTAAAATTCAATATCTTGTGATAAACAATGCAGTAAACGTACAATCGTTTTATTGATTGAGTTTGCATTCACCTGGTAGAACTCCATTATAACACGGTGAAAAAAAAGCAATGTATTTTAATTCTACATTTTTTTAAAAATATAGTTGATAGCTATTTCAGGTCACGCAATCATCAGAACTATGCTTAAACGAACATCTGCTTATCTATATATAGCTGTGTAGAAAAAGTACACAATACATCTTCTCTCCTATTTTAACGACCTAGCTTTTTTCTTGCTTGCAATAAAGCTAACAATTGTAAATGAAACTAAAAAGGCGGCTATATCAATAATAAAATACATATGGCCCGGAAATGGTCTATTACGGAAACAAAACAGCCCCCTGTAGAGGGTTAAGCAATGGCGATCGACAAATATTAGCTTGATCGTTAAGAATCCTTTGTGATAGTTGATAGATATTAGCTATCAAAAAGGATTCTTAACGAATTTTTATGCTATTTTTTTCACCGTGTTAAAATCGTTTGCGTACAACAAACATATATTATTTTTTCCCTCCTTTTTATGTCATAAATAATAGCCATAGACAAAAAAGTACAATTTCGAAACAATGAAAAAAAATTGTATTGCTTGCGTGATTTTATAACATAATCGTTTGAAAATATTATTTATGTATATAGTGTTATTTTAATTGAAGTAAAAATTACATCTAAAATATTATTTTAAGTGTACTGACTTGATCTTGAAGAAGGTGACAATGATTACTAAGAGAGTAAAGCTAAAGGTTTGACAGTAACTCCAACTGTCCAATATTTTTAGCTGCCACTTGTCTTGTAGGCGAACCAATGGAAACATTTTGATTATCCAGTAAAGCTTATTAAAAATTGTTGGGAAAACGCTTTATTAACCGCTTCCCGCGCGATCATGCAAATATGCGTGAAAAAAAGTAAGTAAGTTTTTTGTTTCATTATCCGTTTCAGTAAAATTTAATTTAAAATTGAATCACACGGTGAAAAAAATATCAATGTATTTTAGTTCTACTAAGCAGCGTTTTTAGTTTCATTTACAATTTTTAGTTTTATTGCGAGCAAGAAACAAGCTAGGTCGTTAAAACAGGAGAGAAGATGTATTGTGTACCTTTTCTACATAGCTATATATAGACAAGCAGATTTAAGCATAGTTCTGACGATGGCGTGAGCCGAAATAGCTATCAAATATATCTTAAAAAAAATAATTTTGTAGAACTAAAATACATTGCTATTTTTTTCACCGTATTATAATGAGTTGCTGAATGAGCCTATATTATACTTTTTTGATAAAGAAAATCAACGACATAAAATAAATACGTTTTTTAAAGAGATTGTTACAAAATAATTTGACCAGGAAGTGGTTACTTAGTAAGGCTGCACTAATGTATGTAAGGTCTAGAAATCTATCAATGATGAAAAAAATAGTTATGCCTAGCATTCAACGAACGGAGTTATATATTTGAAAATGATATAAACGCTTATTCAATACGTAGTTAATAAGTAAAGAAAATGATATTCTATGTCACAGAATTTATGCAATAATTATAATATTTTTTGTATGTAAATATAGTAAGAAAAAACGGTCTTAATATCGATTTAAAAACTCTTACGTAATTAGTGAAATAGAAACATTGCCATTTGCAAAATTCATAAATTGACACTATGCATGCAAGGAAGAGTCTTCAATTATAATAACAAGAAGTTTTTTTGTAATTCAATCAACATGAAAAAAAGTGTTTTTTTCTATTTGAATAAGTGAATGGCTTTTGTATATATAAATATTCATTCGATAATGTGTTGCAACATTTTGAATAAATCTAAAGAGACTCATAACGTCTTAATAAATCAAATAAAATCGGAGTTTTTAACGACTGTTAACCCTTTGTATCTCATTTTGACATGTGTATGCGTTTCGTAATGAAATAAATATTATGTTAATGAATCTAGTTGACTTTTTAACGGTTGGCAGGTTAAAAATTTACAATATATAAGTCGATTGAAAGAATTCAAAACTTTGACTGTTGAAGTATTATAGAGATTTCGCTTTTACTATGGTGAAACCTGCTTTGCTATTGCTAAGGCTACAATATGACAATGCTCCCTAACGAGCTGAAGTATTTTTTGTTTATAATTTTAGAGTGAAATGATACACAAAAATTTTAATTAAAAGACTTCATTAAAAAAATCAAGCAGCATCTTGATATTTGTATATAAAAATCGTAAGCAAAAATTTATCATTGGAAATGAGCGTAAAAAAAATATTCGTATACAATTTATCGCCAGCACTTGATCGCCATCCGTAAACCGCTGCATTAATTGATCGCATAAAGAATTACAGTCTGTAAACGAACGCTTGCACAATACTTCCCTAAGCATATAATTCAATATATTATATAGAAGTGTGTTGAACTTAATTGAACATTCAATATCAAATTTGAATTGATAAAACGTTACATGTTTAGTCACTCATGACCCGAATTTCACGTTAGACATCTTATAATTACATCACACTTGATGATGCCAAAAAGTGAAACCCTGGTCGCGAGCAACACAACATATTTCTTATCATAACGTTACGCAGACACAAAAAATAGTCTTAAATTATTGAAGCAAACACATCTTGTTATTTCGAGGCGATAAAACATACTTACGATCATTTGTAGGCTATGAATCGTTCATGCGATGAATTGATTGTATTACTTAGTAGGATTCAATTGCCGGTGATTTTGAGAACTTTTCCTCCGTTAAGAACATCTTTGCTATATAATATTACACAAAAAAGGTAAGCAAACAAAATTTTAAAGACAGTCATTTTTAGAATTATTTGTTTCCAATAAAAAGGCGATAATGTGTTAATGAGAGAAAATAATAAAAGCTAATGAAACCGAAGTAAATTGAACTTAAACTGATATGAAAAAACAAGCAGTTTAAGATTTCATTTTCTAAGAAGCCTAGAAATATAATGATAAATTGTGAAAGTTATAAAGCCCATAATTTTAGTAACGAAATTTGGGACTGATTCATAAGACGTTTAACAAGAAACTCTATGTATCAATGGGGAAAGAAAGCAGTCATTGATGAATCAATGTTGGAAATTTTGTTGATCTTGAAGAATCAATAATATTTCCTAGAAAAATATTACCAGTGGATTTCTGTGGTCAGATTTATAGTTCCTGCCACATGGACAATTTTTAACAAGGTACTGTTACACTAAAAAACCACTCATTAAACAAATGTTTGTTAATTAACAGTCAAATATGTTATTTCAGTATTTTTTCCTGCAGTCAAAACATCCAATATATTGTCAATTTAACCCTGCACCAATTAATTACTGGTGCTTATAAACTTGTAGCAATTTTAAGCATGGTTGCTTATTTGAGTCAATTATTGTGAAAAACAACGAATGCGTAGGAAATATTGCCTGTAATCTTTCAAGTGCTATCGAATACTCTGTCTAAAGTATTTAATGATTTAACTATTTTTTTAATTTTCAAAACTATTGATGTGTAAAACATTAGGATTGAATGAACGATTCCAAACAATAATAACTTTTCTAAGTGCTTAATGTTTGCTATATTTGGTATAGCTTCTAACATACAATATTAAAAAGCTCTCACAAAAAGATCTATTTATCAATTTTTATGGCCGTACAGAAATCAACGATTTCTTTTATGAGTAATAAATAATAAATACATTCCTGATTTAGTTTTGAAATGTAGGAAAAATTAAAAAAATATATCATAGGCTATAAAAATTATTAATATTCAGTTAAGAAATAATTCCATTTTCTAATATATATCAAAAAATATCCCAAAATTATCATAAATGCTGTATTGAAAATCTTTAACATACGACAACAATTTCCTTTCTAGGTCTCAAATGTCCTCAATCGTTAATCTCTACTGACCAATGACTAGAATTATCGTTGATCATTTAAAATATGGTTTCAAACTGTTAATATAAATCTCTCAAATAAATTTATTGAAAAATATTTTATTAGTAGAAAGAACTCAATAATAAGAATGTAAAATATCAAGGCATTTAGTTTCACAAAGCTATTTCGGTTTTCACCATCGTCGGACCTTAGTAACTTTCATATGCTTGCTATCAACAACCATGTCTAAAAAAAATAGTGCTAATTAACTTGACATTTAAACCTTACTGTAAAATATTTTTCAAAAAAAAAAAACACTTAGTCGATACTGAGTATTATATTTATGAAAAAAATCAAAACAGGTTTCACTCAATATAAAAATAAATCAACAACTCGTTTTTTATTCATAAAATTTTGTAACATGTTCCAATAAGTGAGTATTTTTTTATTTTATTCTTAAATAGGCATCGAATAAATAAATGCATACGTGTAATTTTCTTTTTTTATTTAACTTCGGTACTTAATGGGTAAAATGTCTTTTCGCAACAATTCAAAGACAACATTTTGCCGCTCTTCAATATCGGTGTTCAGTTTGCCGACTGGAACTGATCCTTTTTGTATGCCACAGTTCACCAAGGCGGTTGTCGGTGGTTCAATTATCATCGAGGTCGCTAGCGCCAAAGCAATTTATATTTAAATAATACGAAGAGGTGAGAAATGTTTAGATACATTTCATGAATACTGTTTTTAAATAGTTTTGCGACCAAAACGCCAAATCGGTTGCATAGTGCATTAATTAGATATGCATTTCAAACATTTACATACTTTTTTAAATATGTATTATACAATATATCACATAAAAGATATGCACATGTTCTTTTATCAAAGATACAACGAACCGCTTGATATGGCGTCAAAGTTTTCATCAATTTAAATTTAATTAGTTTTCTATCTTACGTACAGGCACGCAAAAACCACAATATTTTTTTGATTATTCATGTGAATTCATTAAATAAATTTAAATTAGTGATTACATTATAATCGTTTCGTTTATTAACATTTCAGTAGGAAAACTGTCATAAAGCTGTGCCAAGATTACAATTTATATATTTTTTGTGATAGGCCATGAAGTATTCATGTGTAAAATTCATATATTATGCCGATCGTGTAGAGGGGGAATAATTTTATAAAAGAGACAAAATTAAAAAATATTTTTTTTAAATAATAAAAACACATTTTTTAGTACTTATTTCCACAATATATGTTTTGATCAGAACCGGTGTCGTTCATCGCGTGCATTATCAACTAGTCCTGATCAAAAAAATATATTGTGGAAATAAGGTCAAAAAATGTGTTTTTATGTTTTTAAATATTATGCCTTTCCATCAAGAAGTGACAGTTAACACCTTAAAAGTGTTTAATAAATAATCCTATTTTTTCAGTTAATTGTTATGTATATTGTGTGAGGCAGCCCTGAAAATATACATTATTATATAAGACATTTGTATTGTACAGTGACGTTCAAAGGGTTAAATCATAACTGAGTCGCTCGAAAGCAAAACTGTATGTAGTTATGATTTTTTAGAATCAGTTTCATTGTTGACATAATTTTTATTTAAATTTCGAAAGTTTTCCATTAAAATGTTTGCAAGCAAACCTTAATTACATAGTAAGTTAGTTACAATTTGTATTGTATTAATATCCAAAGAAATTTAGTAAAAACTAAGCAATTGTGGAGTTTAATTATGTTAAATATAAATATATAAAAACATACATTCAATTTGAATTCAATTAACATATAATTAAAAACGTATTGGAATGAAAAAGACGACAAAAAGCTATACTTTAGCATTTTCCTATTTTTTTTGTTCACAATGCAGTACTCACAATAATAAAAATTGCAAATCGTTTTTGTACGAAGAATTTTGTGTCTAAATCAATGTTATTTTTTTGTGTACATTATGAATCCCAATGTCAGACATACGTTTGGTGTTTAGAACAGCCTCATTCGAAGCAAGCCCTACTTTTTTTTAATAAAAACTGTAAATAACATATATTGCTGTATTATACAGTGATGCTATGAAATCCTCTTTTTTCGATAGGAAATAATGTTTTTGTTATTACACGGTGAAAAAACAGGAATGTATTTTAGTTCTACAAAATTTATAAGATATAGAGTTGATCGGTATTTCGGTTTACCTTCATCACAACTATATTTAAACGTACATTAACCTATCTATATATAGCTGTGTAGAAAAGGTACACAATACATCTCTTCTGTTTCAATACCCTAGCTCAGTGGTTCTCATGTGAAATTTCAATGTGGCCGCATTATAAACATCAGCGGTCTTACAGAAATGTCTCGTGGCCGCATCGAATATGATAAAAATAGTTTCGATTTTTTTTTATATAGTGTATTACACTGAATGATCTAAATAGAACTAAAATAAATTGCAATTTTTTACCGTGTAATAATGAACACTAATAGTAGAACTCATCAGGTAAATGCCAATTAATAGCATTCGTAAATCTCGGCAAATACATTCTGTTTCAAAACGAGCCAAATGGCGTAATATTTTGAAGACCTATGTTGTTATTTTGTATTCAATATAAAAAATGTGATATTACGTTATTTTCGATTTCTTTATTTTTCACATGTGATCTGATTTAGAATTCGCAATGTCATTTTGTTAAAGTTCAAGCAAAACAAAAGGAAAAATGTTAAACAAACACTAACCTAAAAAGAAATTTAAAATTTATGCCCCACCTACGTAATGCGACTGATATTGTGTTGATATTTATAATAAAGAAGTAAATCTTTCTTATATGTAGATTTTATTTATGTAATATTAAATAAAAATTTAAATTTATTATGAATAGTCACGAGATAGACTGAATAATAACGAGACTGCAATGTGTTGAATGATCTATTAACGATAAAAAATTTGCGTGTTACATTAATAAATAATTGGATTATTTTTTTTGGATGTATAATGTATTTACACTATAAATATATTAAATTTAGGGATAGCAGTGCTACACATAAGCAATAGTATTGCTGCGAACGATGCGCAGAGAGAACGATCGTATAAAGCATACGTCGGCAACCTTAGATCCACGGGTAACCAAGTAAATATTTGATAATTTCGTTTAACACGCTAGAGTTCCAGACATAAATCAAACACACACACACACATTTATATAAATAATATATTCCTAAAATTAACAAAATAATATTAAAAAAATATCATAATTAAATGTAATATTTTTTTTAAGTGAATACGCAGGTTAAATGGTGGATTTAAAATTTAGAGCTTTGCTATTCTATTGCTGAATATTAGAATAAAAATACTAAGAAATATATCTTCAATATGTTTGGGCAACGATGATATATATATTTTAAAAAATATGTGTATGTAAAGATATTAACATATTTTTCTTAAAAAAATATATCTTATCTTTCAATAAGGACTGTGTTAAAATGAACATACCCATTGGATCATAGGCTCCCAAACTTTTTCGGGTGTCGACCCCTTTTCATAAAATCCATGTGACCCGCGACCCCTCATACAATCTAAAAGCATACAATTTTTTTTTTGTTGACCCTATAAGTTGGCGACTCACAGGTTGGGAACCTATGCATTAGATCAAACGCTAATCGTTATAGTCAAATTTTGGCTCACAATTGAAAAAGGTTGCCGACAACTGTTATAATATGTCACCATATGTAAAACTTTGCTTAAAACTTAAGCAGAATTCATTAATTAGAAGTGTAAAACGTTAAATTTTACAGTGATATATTTTGTCTATTAAGTATTTATATACAAGCCATAAATTCGACTAATTTTTCGATTAGACCATTTTGAAAAAAAATCTCAATGAACAATTTGACGGATTGGTCGGTTGATATTTAATCAAAATAGAAAAGGAAGAAAAATAGACGAGAAAGTAATAAAGGATATGTGTTTTTTAACGGTGTCACAGCCCTGAATGTCACGTTTTTTAAACAATGAATAGTTTTTATTAAGTTTTAACTGTTGTCATAGAAATTAAATAACAACTTTCTTTAAAATCTACAAAATGTAAAATGATTTATCTTTTTCTGAGTCATTCATAATTTTTTATGCACGTATACGAATGCGTTTTACTTCGGTCGCTGTTTTTCTTTTGTGACACATGAAATAATTTTTTAAATGCTGTTTTAGTTTGTAACAAGATGAATATATTATCTGGTTTCATGTTATATTACCATTCCTGTTCGCATGCGGTGACTATTTAAATACAAGGCGAGTTTTCAAATATAATATGTTAAAATAATAAAACAAATGACAGTTCACACAAATTTACGACGGCGTCGTAGTGATACATCCAATTTGACGACTTAGAATAGAAATGTTAGATCACGTTTTTTTTTGAGAAGTGTTTTACATGTGAGTTAAAATAAATCGGCAAGTTTTTATTTGATTGGTGCCTGATGAAATTTTTTTGTTAGAAAATTATATTATTTTAAAATTATATGTTTACTCTTTCATATCCACTTGTATAGACTGTAAAACTACAAAATATATAAGTTGATTATATATGCTATTTCAACTTACGCCCTTATCAGAAATAGGCAAATTCTAAGAAACAAAGATAGTTCTGATGAGGGCGTAAGTCGAAAAAGCTATCAACTATATATCTTAATGTGAATTTTGCAGAACTAAAATACATTGGTATTTTTTCAAAGTATTAAAATGGAGTTCTTCCAAGTAAATATCAATTCAATGAATACATTTTTTTTGTATATGTTTTCACAATATATTTTATAATCAAGACCCGTTTCGCTTTCATTCGCGAACATTATCAAGTGATAGTTTAAAATGTGAATTGTGCAACTTCAGACATTCATTAAAAAAAATGATTATTAAAAATACTAAAGTTGGATATATAGACGTATGAAGTAATACTGTTGAACGTTTTAAATGCTCTAATTAGTGGTATCGCCATTAGCAGGCTGGTTTGTATATTCTAGAAAAAGAAACAAATCATGTTGATAATTTAAAAAAAAAAAAAAATGGAACACACAATGTGAAGCATATGTTTATTCAATAAATATTTATCTGATTTTGAATAAATAGTAAAATTTAATTTTATATAATACAATTGTTTTCTATGATCGTAGTGAAGAGTCTCGAGTTCGAGAATTCTCAATATTTTTCAAACGTTTTGTCTCAAATTCCGAATATTAATAAAAACCGAGACATCAGAATTCTTAAGTGACATATAAACAGCATCTAACAAACAAAAATCAATTCAATACAATATCCATGGTTGCCATAGACGAATAGACAGAAATGCAAAGATCACTGACCACGGGGCGTTAGTTCATTATACTAAATTATGCAAATGGTTTGATTGGAAATACCTCTGATCGCGGAATAAAATCATTGTCTTCTGTAAGAAGGTGGCGCTAAGTAAACATATTATTATGTAATATTTCAAATAACACTTTTTATTATGTATTGCAATGTTCCGCAACCAATTTGCCAAGGTATATCGATGTGCCAACAGACGATGCTTTGTGTGCCGCAGCGCATTTTTCTAATAGAAGAAAAATTGTATAATTCGTATACAATATAATATATTTTGTGAAAATGTAATCAAATGGAAGCAGAATTAATTATTTTTTCGTCGGAATTCCAAGTTATAACCACACAAACATTACACACACGATCTACAATATATAAGGTAAATTTATATGAAATAAAATTATACGTATACGAAGTTAGTTAAAAATGCAGAAAGAATGAGTTTTAACAAATGCGTCAATGTTGTATATTATGTATTTTTTTTATTTTCGCGAAATTTCGGAAATAAGCGTTAGTGTGCCGTAGAAGACAAAAGGTTGCAGAGCACTGATGTATAGTAAAAAAGAAACAACTCACCTTCATTTGTTTTCTTAGTCTGAAAGAAATCCACTTACAATGAAAATTTTCGATAAAAAAAATCTTTTATCGTGCTATAAATAGTGAATGATTTGTTAATTACACTGCTAAAAAGGTTGAATTAATTGCCAATTAACAAGGTGAAAAACAAAAAAAAATATAAAACACACTTTTTCATATGAATAAAATGGCTAGCAAAATTAAATGATAAGTTATAAGCGGCTTAAGATTTGAAATTTAAAACGGTTTTATTTATTATTTTTCAAATTAAAAAATCTGTATGCTAAACAAATATAACAGCATTACAGGAATAGATTAGAGCTTTTTTAAGATAAGCTTAATTTAATGAGTTAATGCATTTTTTAACAATAATTTATGCCGAAAACAGTTTTCAAGCACATGGTTAAATAAATAAATAATAAATTTAAATCTAACTAATTTATATAATTTTTTCATCCTTGTTATTTAATCCGAAAAATCAGGTTTTCATTGTATAAAAAAACCGGATTGTTTTCACTTCGTAATCTCATCTAATATGGTTTATGCGCTATATAAGAAACCAGTTCTAGTATTGAATAAAACCGTCTGTTTCAGTATTAACATGCATATGAAAGTGTCACTGAAAAAAAAATGATTAAAAAGTGAAAATAATAAAAAAGAAAACAATTTTCGCGTCAAAATAATCGATTTTTTTGTTTTGATTTGTCTCGGAGAGGAACGATTTAAAAATTAACCATTTGATATTGCCTTGATATGACCTTGCAAATACTGTATTTTACTGTGCTTTTGAAAGCTTAGCAGACAAAAGTTATTAATGCTGACTATGTATTTTCTAAGCTTTTGAGGTACTAATTGTCAACTCTTGGTGGCATTAGATAATATTTAAAGTAAATAAAACATTTATCGCTTTTTATTATTTGTTCAGCTATCAATCAATGCCAATGACTTCGGGAACAATATTATTTTTCTATAATATTTACTGTCCAACTTTTGTTTCAAAATTCAAAAATATCCGTTACTTTATATTTAAATTGTAGTTTATAGTTTCAGTGATGGCTTGCTTTGGGTAAAACTAAATTTCACTTTCGATTTAATGAAATCCAGTGCTGTGGAGTCGTTAAGAAAACTTTGATATTGACCAACAATATGACTATAACTAAAAAAAGTTAGTTTTTCTCATACGCTTCCCTACCTTTCCTATTTACTTTCATTACATTAAAGATAAACCAAACAATCCAGCAAATTTGTCATCGAGATATTCTTCAAAATCATGACTTAAAAAGTACTCGTATTTAACGATTCTGACTTCAATTTCACAGCCCTGGTGAAATCACATCTCAGTAAATATATATCGGTGAACATGTGTTTGTATTGAATATATTAATTGAAATACCCTTCAAATACTCTTCAATATTTCAAATAATAACGCCGTTTAATATGTGCAAAAAAACATTGATAAAATAATTTAAAAATGTTTATCACGCATTATTGTCGATATAATTGCATCTAGTGTATTTTTCGATTTATAACCAGCTTGTAGAATGCCTGTATTATTATATAATACAAAAAAGCTTAATATAATTCGATTTCAATTCATAAAAAATATATAATACTAGACCTCGATGTTAAGGCATGTCATGACTGAATATCTATCTAATTATGGTACGCTTCAGTGCGAGATTTACTTAAATTTTATCTAAAACAAAAAAAAATACTTTTCTAATATTGGTTACCAATAAATTGAAAGCAGTCAATATTTAAAGTTATTATGTTTTTTATGACTAAACATATTATTTAGTACTTTTTCTACAATATATTTTTTGATCATGACCGGTTTCGCTCGTCGTGAAAATTATCAACCGATATAACACAAATTATAGTTAAGCTTTTTTATTGAAAAAAAAATGATTTAATGGTTGGTAGGTATCAGTTTATAATTAGCTTGTGATGAGCTAAACCAGTATTGATCATAAAATGTATTATGGAAAATGTATTCAAAATTATGTTTTTTATTATTCAAAATATCATGCATTTTTACCAATAAGTGACAGTTAACACTTTTAATGTGATATATTTTGTAAAGCATATATGTTAGAATAATGTTTTTTAGGATGGTCCGATAATATAAAGGTATCAAATGTTACAACACTGAAAAAATAGCAATGTTTTTTAGTTCCACAAAATTTATAAGATAAATATATATTTGATACATATTATAACTGTATGTGTATATCTTACTAATTTTGTAGAAATAATTACATTACTATATTTTCACCATGTTTTAATGGAGTTCTACCAACTAAATGTCAATGCAATCAATCAAATGTTACGTTTAAAAAATATAGTATTGTTTTCACTGATGAGCACTTGATAGAAAATAATTTAATTAATGATAAACATTATGTCACAAAAATTACAAACAAGTATATCTGTACAAAAAATGAGTCAATAGCTAGTAAATATCAATTGATGATTCGATGCCTAGTATGAAAAACTGGTCCTCAATAAAAAATATACTGTGGAAATAGTACTAAAAATGTATTTTTTTTTTAAATTTAAAACATATAATATATATTTGTAACATTGGAGTAACTCTAAAATGTCATTATTCCTTACATAACACTTTTAAAATGCGCCAAGTTTATATAGTAACTAATTCAAAAAATACCACTCGAATCGAAACAACCCTATCTCGTAACAAGAAAAAAATTCTGTGATTTATATGGAAATCTTTTTTTTTTTATGATAAATGATCAAGACTGATTTTACTCAGTGAAAAATGATCTCAAGAATGAGTTACATGAACATCGAAAAATACATTAAAATGCATCACATATTTAAGCCAAACATTGCAATTATTTAAGTATCGATTGTTTGTTATACTTAATGTTTCCTTCGCTGTTAAGTTGTTTACTGTCACTTCTTGGTATGGATGAGCATTATTAACATTCTAAAAAATACCTTTTAATTGAATTAATAGTTTTTGTTGAATAATTTTAATTATATTAACTTGATTCATCGAATGCTATCAAAATTATTTTACTAGTTTACAAATCCATTGAAAAATTTCCAATGTATTTATATTATAATTCTTGTGAATGAATATTTCAGAACAACAATTATGCATCAAATAATTTTTATTTTACTAAGATAATTGATTTTTTTTTGTAGTTAAATTTTGGAGTTTAATTTAGAAAAAAATGTATTTGTACGATTACCAGAATTTGTGGCCAAACTTCGCGAAAAATATTTTATTTTAATATCATAAGATTCAACTTTTAAATTATATATAGAGTTTTTTTGAGGTTTGTATATATCAGTCGATAATGTTTGCGATGAGCGAAACCGGCCATGAACATTGTACTATAAAATATGTTCTATTTACAATGTCATATTTTATAATGGTTTCAATAAAACTATTCCTAAATATTACACCTTTTCATAGATTATAGAATAATAAAATAGAATTTTCTTTAAAAGTATAGACAAGCCTGCAAAAATGCCAGACGAAATTCCAATGCAATACAGACAACGATTGTAAATTATATCATTATTATAAAACGATGGTTTGTACAAATGAATGAATCAGAATGATAAAGAAATCGATTGTATAACAACGTTTGTTTTCTTTTACGACTATTGACCGTATAATATTACTTGCAATATTTTCACTTCACTTTCGTTGAGTCGGGTTTTGTCGCGACTGGAAACAAGGTGCGCGTTTTATCGTACTGTCGTCTACAGGGGCACGACCAACTGACTACGCGTCTCGGGCGAAACTAACTATGCAGAGGCTTTGCATACTGCACTGGACGACTTTGTACACGGTTGAGGAAATTGCAAACGAAAGCACGGTGTGCGAACGCAGAGGAAGCGCATACGTTTTGACCTACGAACTGTACCGAAATATACCGAAAAAATAATGCCATATTCTACTGCGGAGAGCTTAAAAATACCAGGAAAATATTTCATACAACTTCACAAATTGGACAGTTAGTTTTTATGTCATTCCCAGACAACTAAAATAGATTGTATACGAAAGATTTAGTTGGGTGTTAAGAGAGACAATCATATTTGTTGCTATTGAAAAGTTTTCAGGAAACAATTTTTATTGTTACACGAAAAGACACAATACAATATGTATTAAATTTGAAATTTAGGTAAGTGTTTTCCTGTAATTAATAACGACATATAGACGATACTAACTGTTCATTTTACGTCAGTTCTGTTGCATCCGTGTAGTAGAATGCCTGAATATGCCGAAGAGCGAAACCCGGATTGTAGGGACAAAACATATGGAATCGTAGAAAGATGTAACAATTCAAATTTAATACTGAAATTCCATTAAGCGCCTTCAGTCGATATCATAAATTATAACTATAAGCATTATTTAACAATTATTTAAGATATTTAACTTTTTAGTACAATTTTTTTTTTTGAATTGTTGAAACTTTGTGCGATTTGTACGAATCGGGTTTCGTCTTTCGGCATTGTTAGTCATTGTATTACAAGGATGCAAAAGAACTGACTCGTCAGATTAGATGCATATTTAAATCCTAGCCCTACGGTCTTTGTTTTTCTTTGTAACTCAATCCTCTTGCATATAACTGATGCTAACTGTATATTGTGTCCAGTTGTAACAGTTCTGTTGGATATGTGTGGTAAAATGCCTGATGATGTTGAAAGACAAATCCCAGGTCGTTAAGGACAAAACATGTGGGATTTTACACTGTAAAGTCATCCAGATAATTCATGAACGGATAATTGACTTTTTTATAACTATTAAGACATTTTTCTAGTAGTTATTATTCGAGAATAGTGACGTAAAACTCGTAAAATCAAGAAAGATTTATCATTAAACTAGGACATAAATCCTCATTCTATCTTTATAAACATAACCACTTTCGTCAACTAAATTTTCGAATTGATTGAATTGGCATTTACTTGGTAGAATTCCATTATAACAAGGTGAAAAAATAGCAATGTATCTTATTTCTACATTTTTTTAAAGATATAGTTGATAGGTATTTCGGCTCACGCTATTGTCAGAACTATGCCTAAACGAACATTTGCTTATCTATATATAGCTGTGTAGAAAAAGTACACAATACATCTTCTCTCCTGTTTTAACGACCTAGCTTGTTTCTTGCTCGCAATGAAACTAAAAAGGGGGCTATATCAATAAGTTTACATATGGCACGGAAATGGTTCATTATGGAAACAAAGCAGATCCCTGTAGAGGGTTGAGCAATGGCGACCGAAAAATATTAGTTTGCTCGCTATCGTCGACCATCGTCAATCGCTAGCGCGTTGCTGCAATCTCAGAGTAAAAAAAATCAAGGAAACTCGTTATGATAACAAACAATTCAATTTTTAATAGTATTAATAACAAAAATATTGGTTAGATTATGGTTGTATCACAAAGCTTTTGCGAGAGTGTAGTGAATAAATTTGAAAAGTTTCATATCGTTCGGGTGAACGGTGTTGTAAGGCATAAAGGACGAACAAACACACATACATTGATTTATAAGTATTAAGATGTGCAGTTGAAATGCCGGTAAACAATATCTGTGTGTCTCGGGTAATTAAAAAGTCAAGACTTCAGAATCTATTTTGCATATAACTTGACAACACCAGTGTATTATAAATGTTTTTTTTTGTTTCTATTTGCATTAACTACTAATGTCATCGATAAGGTATGGCACGTTGTTCAATTTATAAAATTACCATGGAAAAAAAGCGAATTAAAGATTCATGTTTCCACTGTAGATAAAATCTCGATTCGCTTAATAAAAATACTTTAAACAGAAACCAATTAATTAATGCTTAATTAATATTTGTCTGAGCAAATAATTTCAATTATACTATCTCATGTAGTATATGTTTGAATCATGGCAATAAAAACTATAATGGATGTTTTTTCTCATTCGAATATTAGCAAATGACATTACAAGGTGATAGGTTTAAGCTTATTGTATTTATTTGTAAGATAAAGTCATTGATAACATAAATCATCGCCGACTTTGAAAATCTAAAAATTGTTTTATATTCATTGTATTTTATAAAAATATCTATTTTTTGAGACAAAATATGTGATTATATAAATTATAATTGTTAGCTTTTTTCACTAGATGTTACACGTGACCATTTGACCACTGCACAACGGAATCAAGACACAAGTGCTTACTAAATAAATTAAAATTACATTGGTCTTTTAATTATAATATATGACATATTTGAATTCCTGTAGTGCACTATTACGAATTGTCAACATTGACCTAGTTGCAAAGACAAAAGGATTCTGCAATTTGGTGTTTTGCCAACGATGTATCACTGAATTGTTTAATGTCCTACTATTAATATATTATGTTATAATGAAGTCATAACAATATCAGTGGCTTCCGAAAGACATAAATCGTAAAAAAACTTTAATTGATATACTTGTAAAACATATACTGATAAAAGCTTACTAATGAAAGACCGTAAAGAGCTTTTGTTGGATTCAGGGGTAACTTTTTGAAAGTTTTTATAGAAAGACAATATATTTTTTTTTATTATATCAGTAAATAATACTCAAGAAAATCGAAACAAGTCCTATTTATTATAATTTTAAACGTTGATATATTGCTCAAAAATTGTGTTTTATTTGGTTTGGCAAAAGTTTTTTCCCCAGTGTAATTTGAACTGTTTTTTTGTTTTCAATATTTTTTAATAATATTTAATATTATATGACGCTGTATCTTTCAAATATTAAGCTAAAATAGGTCCAATCTTAAATATATTACTAGCTTTAAAATATTTTTTTCACTGTAATCAAAATTTATTCTAATGCAGAAGAACTCGGGTAGCGGTGTAAATAAATAAAGACAAACGTCCCGCACGAATTTCCAACGACGTCTGATGGCGTCATTACATCATTTAAAAGGTTAACAAACATGGATACACTGTTACATGATTGGAAAATAACTACCATATATATAAAATAAAAACATATTGATTTTTTACAAGCTTACCGGAAAATTAAACTAAAATATAACATTAGTTTTATGTTTATTAGTAGTATTAGCACGTTTCTGATCACTGAAGAACATAACCGTCAAAAATCAAGATAATATATTACAAAAAAGAAAAAAAACAATTAAACATGTAAAAAAGTAATTTAGTTTATTAATTTTGTGACGTTTAATAACATTTCGATATTTAGAATGATTTCGATTGATATTTTACTCTCGACAAGTCGTTAAAATAAAAATCCAGTTAATATGACTATTAATGAAATGACGTTTGGAATATTATAATATCACGGAAGCGCTCAGATTACACGGTTTTATGCTACACTGTCAACATTTGATGAAAAGCGTCTATAAAATAATAGAGCCTGTCATATTACGATAGTAAATTAAATTCAAAAATACTTTTCCCTCTTTATAAAGATTCGAAATGAATTCAGCGAAAAAAAATAACATTTTTGAGGTAATTTAATTTAGAGTACAACCTTAGTCTTTCCCCCTCTTTTTATCATCTCTTTTTCGCGTAAGTATATTTGTATGGTAAAATCGTGTCTACTTAAAGGTTTGAAAGAGGAAAAATAAGTAAAACCTTTTACGAATATTATAAATAAAAGTCATTCATTACGTAGAATATAATGCCTGAAGATGCCGAAAGGTGAAACCCGGGTCGTTAGCGACATAACATGTGGAAGTGTTAAAAGTTTCAACAATTCAAATTTTATTTGAAAAAAACACGGTGAAAAAATTGCAATGTATTTTAGTTCTACAAAATTATATAGTTGATGGCTATTTCGGCTCACGCTTTCATCACGACTATATTTAAACGTACTTTAACTTATCTATATATAGCTGTGAGAAGAAAAGGTACGCAATACATTTTCTCTATCGTCCAAAGGCCGCAAGATGACGGCTTTGGACCAGCTGGAAATCAATAGAAAACAAATATAAGTCGGTCGGCGCTCCTCAGACCATTGCGAGGAGCTAATGCCTTCCCGTAATAAGCCATCTCCGTCCAATATTTAAGCTTATTTAAATTGCTTGAAGTTTTATTTACATCAAAAAAAATAGTTTTATTCCTAGCAGGAAATAAGCTAGGTCATTAAAACAGAAGAGAAGATGTATTGTGTACCTTTTCTACACAGCTATATAAAGATAAGCAAATTTACGTTTAAACATAGTTCTGACGATGGCGTGAGCGGAAATAGCTATATCTTTTTAAAATTTTGTAGAACTAAAAAAATGCTATTTTTTCACCGTGTTATAATGGAGTTCTACCAAGTGAATGCCAATTCAATCAACGAATTCATTTGTTTCACGTTGGAGCAGACATGATGACAAAAATAAATATCTAATCATTAGATTATTTGGCATGCGATCGATAGTGGGCAGCAGCTGTGCTCTGTCGCTTATTCACAGTAGAGCCTTTTATGGGCAAGACTATAGTCCCTTTATCTACTCTCTGATTCATCTTTTGAACAATAATGTAACGTATTTTCAACACTCGACATGCGTTTCGTCATACTTTACGGTCGATTAACTTTAGAGTTAACACTTCCTAATGTGATATATTAGATTAAAATTTTGACATGCATTTCTGAAAAATGAAATCATCTTGAATTTGAATGCTTAAAACTTTTAACGATTCTACATGTTTTCTCACCAACGACCTGGGATTTGCCTTTCGGTATATTCAGGCATTCTATCACAAGGAAACTGTAACTGACACACAGTAAACAGTAAGCATCGGTTATATACCAAAAGAGCCTTTTTACACTAATTTTATTACAAAATGTAAATTAATAAAGTGTGAATAAAATAACTTAGGCGTACTATGTTTTTATGAGGAAGTATTGGAATGTATTTTTCATCCATTTTCAATGAATTTTTATACAATATTATCGCCCTTTCGTTTTTCGTCGTTTCACCCTTCGGCATATTCAGGCAATCCATTACACAGATGCAACAGAACTAACACAAAATAAACAGTTTGAATCGTTTATATACCAAAAGAGTTAATTAAAGGAAACATATAGGCACTAAAGCTAGCAACAAAATGATAACTAAAATTAATAAATAAAAATAACACTCAATTTGCCTGTGGTAAATTTTATCATCGCTAAATACTGTTAATGAGTCTTTCATGAAATGATTTTAATAATCAGCTATCATGAAAACGCAATAGCGAAATTTTTGAATTAGAAATACATACTTATTTTAAGCCGAAAGTTAACGGTTTTGCTATGTAGTGGCTTGAGTTGACTATATCAGGCAATATTTTTGATTATGTACTATTTACTATTATTTAATTTCTTTTATTTGTAATGTATTATGCATATTTATTTATGAGGTATGTATAATATACAAAAAGCACAATTAAAAGCTAATTTTGTACTGTGATCAATGCAGATAAAGAAAATAATGAATGTTACAGAAAACATCTGAATAGGTTAAAAAAAAAGTTCAATACTCGCTTGACGTCAAACTTTGAACGTGAATATATTTTATCTCAAACAAATTTTAAAAATGAGCTTTTTAGCTTTTTATAAGTGTTTATCTTACTAACGCGTGTATTATATAAGTATTAAAATTCTGCGTTTAAAGGAACGCGAAATCGATGAATAATAATACATTTGAAAGTGTTTAATTTATAATTCGAATTTATTTCTAAAATGTAAAAAGTTGTAAGAAAAAGTGTTGTCCGATTGTATTGTCATGTATTTAATGACTGTTCTTAATCTGAAAAACTTCATTTTCATATAAATAAACAATATTAGTTAAATTAAATATACATGATGGACTCAGCATTGAATTTAATAAAACAGATGAATTATTTCAATACTTGTAATTCAATTCTACCTTTTATCTTGTTCAAGACTACATCACTAAAAGAACTGATAAAAAAGCCTCAATCCACGTCTGCTGTTTGTTTTAAGAACAGATTCTTCCACCCCAAGAATAATAAGACATTTATAATGGTCACTTTTTTAGTTGTAATATACTATCCAATTTTTAAAAGAAACACATAATGAACATGTGCACTATTGCAATGATGGTGAACCTATGATCCGAGGGTCAAACACTGATCCATGCAGGCTTTTTAAATGACCAATTCGTTGATATTTATATATTTTTATAACATAAAAGAGAGAGAGAGCAGACAACCAAAATTCATTATTGTATTTGGTAGTACCCGCAACTATATCAATAAATAAACAATATTTCATAAACTATGTATAATTTTCTTTATTATCTGTCCATTAAAATAATCAGTGAAGAGACGACTACCGACTGGGTATGGTGTTACTCGATATCGTAAATTATGGTATCATAAACTTTTTGAAGTCGAATTTAATTTTTCGCTCTTCACTTGCAAAAGTTAAAGTTTTAATACAAAAGGAAACGTACACTTTTAACAGGACTCTTAGCTTTAACAACTAAAAAAGTACTTTTTAACCAATCGCCCTTCCGCCTTTCCAAGCGACCCCACTGACGAGTGTTAGTCACGAGTAATTACTAAAAAAATAATAAACAAAATTTTATCTACTTATACCATTAAAGGTTCACCATCACTGTAATAGAGTGTCAAAAAATAAAATATAATTTTATTATAATAAGTAGTAAATAAACTTTCAACTTTTATATAATATAATCCTTGTAGAATTTAATACTTTCTTATTTTATACCATATTTGTTTTGATAGTTTTTATAGTTAAAATTGTTTGGAGCAAAAATGTTATATAACATACTAACGAGTATAACAATTAAAATATTGTGTCGTTTAAGCGTAGGAGTTTGCAATCCGGAAATGACCAAAAATAGACCTGTAAATTTGCTCTCGCAAAAACTGGTTGTATTAATTTTTACTACAACTCATCATTCGGGTTTAAATGGGTTTTTGGATTAATTTTTACTACAACTCATCATTCGGGTTTAAATGGGTTTTTGGAATTAAGAATAACTAATCAGTGGGTATTTTTGCTGTGGCTTTTTACCAAAGAAAGGAAAAGTTTAAAAAATACATATTTTATTGATCCATTCATCTTAGTGATTTTAATGGTGATGACAAAAATGTCATAACACAAGTGATGGAATTAACAATGTAAACACAAACATGGACGCATGAATATTGCTTTTTAAGCGCATGAACAAATTTGTCGTGTATTTTATGATCGACTATACGAGACCAAAATTATAATTTAATGATAATATCCGTGACTTTATTCAACTGATTTTCTTTCAGGTGTCCTCACTTTTCAATAATTTGAAAACTTGAAGAGAAATGTGTCTAATCACATATTTCTTTCGACTTATACGAGGATACGATTAGCTTATACACGATACGGATAGCTTACAGCATTATATTATATATAAAAGATTTTGAATGCCCACCGATTTAATTTAAGCGGCATTAAAATTAGACAAACATTAAACTATAGCACAGAGTTACCCAAACTGTGCGCCGTGGCTGTTTTTATGGGGCGCCGTGAAAATTTTCATTTAAAAAAAAATTATCAATATAACTTTAATAACTTTTTAACTTTAAAAAATTTTTAACTTTATAAAATGCAGGTTAGCATAAGATTTGTTATGAGATTCTGAAAAATGTGAGACAGAAAAATTCTAGTATTTTATGAGTGTCGGAAAGTAAAAAAGTTTGGAAACCGCTGCTATAACCAATAAAGCTTAATGCATTTGTAACGAAAAACTTTCAAAATAATATACTACATACTAATAAAAATAAGTACTTATTCTTGAATGGTTGGCAATGGTAGGATTAAATATCGGGTCAAATATGAATTCTAATCGAATTGTAAACTAATTTATTTCATGTAAAGAGTACATCAAAGGATATTTGAAGCATGACAGATCATTTTATAAAGTTAAAGAACTCAACTGGGCTCTGTTTATTTTTGAATTTGAATACTTTGAGATACTTACATATTCTTATTTAATTGTCCATTAGATAATTTAGTACTGTATGTTTGAAGCAGAAAAATCCAAATTTATTAATTTTTGACAGGACTTAACGATTTGCAACGATGCAGAAAATAATGTATAATTAAAATCGAAAACTTTTAAAACCACTTGTTGAATTAGCAAATATGACACGTGGAATTGTTTTCCGCTCACAGCGCTTCAGTACTAATGAACCTTACACTTGAATATTGAAAAATATTTAATGTTTTGACTGAAATACAGCCTTTGATTAAAGCGGCATTTTCAAATATACCAGACCATTTTTCATATGTACGAAGCGAAAATGTTCAGTTTAATATTGATTTGCGTGGAAATTACACAATAATTTTCATGAATATGACTTATAAAAATTTGCTTAAAGATCCTCTATAGCAAGTTTTATTTCTACTGGTGATTGAATATAAAATAAATTGAATACTGATGTAGTAAAAAACTAGCAAATACAAAGTGTTAATTTAATATATAGTCAATATTGCTTTTTTATAAAATAAGAAATAATCAATTTTGGAATGAAGCGGTTAATTTATAATGTGCAGCACCGGATGGGTAGGTACCAGCTACGACTTTTTGAAAAATAAAAGAATATGTAAATAATTCTCTTCGCAAAAAAATGTATGCGCGCATCGATGAACGACTCGGAAAGGATAATTAAAAGAACGCACACGTCTTTTGTTCGACGGCGGATTGCGTAATATTAATAAACAGAGGCGTACGAAAAAGCGCATCTTTTATGTTACTTTATTTAATTTTTTTTATATCACTGACATCGTGTATTAAAATTCTATGGCAGCACTAGGAAAACTTGAATATTAGACTTATCTACGTATCAGAGAGATATAATGTACAAACATTAAATATAAATTAATTATGAGGTATATAATTGGTAGCTATTAACTTAATCTTTATAAATATAAAAGTTTATGTATGTATGTGTGTTTGTCCTTTATGTATTACTACACCATTCATTCCATCAATATAAATTTCTTTAATACACTCTCGCAAATGTTCCTAGCATATCATTTCCTTCTCAACCCCTCTAAATAGTAAATCAATACAATAAAAATGACGCTATTAACAATTAAATTGAATTGGTATTCACCTGGTTGAACTCCATTATAACACGGTGGAAAAATAGCAATGAATTTTAGTTCTACAAAATTTTGCCATGCCATCGTCAGAGCTATGACGATGGTGAGCCGAAATAGCTATCAACTATATCTTATAAAAAAATTCGTAGAACTAAAATACATTGCTATTTTTTCACCGTGTAATTAAATTGTTTGTTATCATAACGAGTTTCCTTACTCTGATATCGCAGCAACGCGCGACGGGTCAGCTTGTACCTTATACATTTTACGGAACTAAAATATACTGCTGTTATTTCACCGTGTTATAATGAAGTTTTAGCAAATAAATGCCAATTCAATCAATACAATAGAACTATAGCTCTTTTACAATGAAATTGCGATGTCATTTTACCAAGATTTGAGTCGTTAAAAACGAACACGACTTCAAATCTGACTTCCACATTGACCGACAATACGACTTCAACTAAAAAAAGTTTAATTTAATCAGGTAAGTAATATAATCAAACAAGTAAGCATGTTATAATTTAGCTAATTAAAAATATTTAAGCACGCCAGTGTTGCGAAATCAATTGGACAACTCGTTTCGCATTAACTCATCTCAAAAGTTGTTACGAAAACTTCATATCATCTATTTAAAATAATAAATTAAGATTATTATCATATTCACAAGGTCTGTCAATAGATTACAAACGGATGCTCGGATTAGGTAATATTTGGAGAGATTACTGATACTTGGTCGTTAAGCTTCCGAAAGTTCAACCCGCTCAGCAATAAAACAGATTTCATTTTTGACAATACTGTGAATTCATAATTTAACAAAGATAATGTATTGACTAACGATGCTTTCGTTGACAACACTTAACCAAATACACAATAAAAATATAGATTATAAAAATAAACTTTTATTATTATATTGATTAATTTTAACAAAAGCTATATTTATCGTCTGATTATTGGAAGATACATTGTGATTACAAATTAGAAAATATTGTGATGTATTATTTCATTATGATTCGAATCAATATTTTGTGTCTTAAAAAAACAAATAAATTGAATAGCTTACGCTCTGCACATTTTGACGTATTAAGTCAGATACGATTAGGGTTGCCAACTTTCTTAAAAGAATATTATAAACATATGTGTTCAAGAAGTATATCTTCATAGAAGTATACCTACTCGAGCTAAGAAACATGTAAGATCATTTAACAGTAAAAAAGTAGATTCCCAATTCGCTAATCACGTTATAAAGGAATCACATGATATAAATTCAAACTCAGCACTTAAGTGTTTGCATCTTTGTAGCAAGGGTCGCAGGATGACGGCTTTGGAACAGCTGGAAATTTATAGACATCAACTATCACAAAGGATTCTTAACGAACAAACTAATATATTGTCTTCTCCATTAATTAACCCTCTCCGCTTCTGAATTTGCTTCTGTAATCGACCATTTCCGTGCCACATGTACACTTATTATCATAGCCGCCTTTATAGTTTCATTTACAATTTGCGTGGTGGGCAACCCTACTCGCAACATGTACTTCGCCTTTCAGCATCTTTATGTATTACATTTAGTTTATATCAATTGTATATATTTTCGCATCTCATTTTATTTGGAATGTGTGCAGTTTGTCATATTTTAAGGGCTTATACAAAATTCTATTAGAAATCCTTGAACTAGGATTATAGTTTAATATAAAAAATATATCCATAAGCCAACAATATGCGTGCGAGTAATAGAATGCCTGAAGATATTGAAATGCAAAACCCGAATAGTAATTGATAAAACATATGAAATAGTACACAGTTTCAACAGTTAAATACTATTTATATACGTGATAAGTGAAACCGGCTCCAATCCTAATTATGTAACGTTTAGATATAGTATTAAATATTGTGTTTCTTTATGTTTTTATAATACATTTCCACTATGAAACGACAGTTAGTATTGTAAAAAGTATTATACAAAAATCTGGCTTAAATTGCTATATCCAGAAAATCCTAATAAGCTGCATGTTGCTCGCAGATCGCTTATCACTGTTGATATTGAATGAAACTTAAGGGTCTTACTAAATAAAATGGAATCGTGAAATTTTATTCACATTCAGATTCAGAATTCAGAGAGCATAAAAAGATTTTTATTTATTATAATATTTTCTAATTAATTTCCAATAAGTACATTAGACGTAAGAAGTAAGTAAGAAAACAAGAGCCTTATAAAGTCAGTGACTTTCACTTCTAAACGTTTTTTACCTTCTTATTAAGAAAAACCGCCACATATTCCTAAAAGTAATTAAAAATTAATCAAAATTCCACGAATTTTTTAAAACATAATATTGCATATTGTATTTGAATGAAGATAAAAAACTAACTCGTTAAAAAAAAATGACCAGTTGCGTGGTTTATTATGGCACTAGATATGGCTTTTAAATAAATAACCATTTTTCTTATCTGGCAATCCGTCACTCATATCAACAAAATGTCACATAGATAAATCTTATAATATATTATTATTTGAAAATTTCATAAGAGCATTTATGGTTTTAAATTTGGTAATAAATGTTTAAATAAATATATATTTTTTTATCTGGCAATCCATCATTCAGTTTGATCGAATATTACACATTCATAAGTTATTTTTATTTTTAATAAAAAATAAATAGATTTTTTATTTCGAATAAACAGCTATCCATTTCAATCTTTTATAAAAATGATCTTTAATAAAGTAATCGCCAAATATATCGGAAATTTAAGAAAAAAATAAATATTAAACGCGTTTTAATTATAAAAAATAGCTCTCAGAGAATCATCCTTTTGAAACGTATGATGGTGTAAATATATGACATCAAAACATGAGAGATCATAAACTATTTTGACGGAGTTGATATTGCAACACATTACATGAGAGATGATTTTAATATTGGTATATGGCGAAATTCGTCCTTATAATCTTCATTACTTTAGCCAACACCAACACCGCTGAATTATTTTTTTAAATATTTAATATTGGAATAACTTTTACTTAGTTTCGTAGGGAATACGTTAATATGGCTGACAAAATTGAATCGAGATTCATATACGCAATTTTTAATGCTCTTTTTGTTCACCGGATATTAAAACGATATATCTAGTATCGACAACCTTTTTTGGCTGTCATCAAAAATATGTCTATTAAGAAAATAGTTTGGGTATTTGGGTATTTTCATTTTAAAATAGTTTTTTAATGCAAAATGAGATAAATTATTAATCTGTAAAAATAAGCATTCTTTTCCTTATTACAAAATTCATAAATTTGGTCAACCCTGTTTCATTCTGACTCTATTTAAGACGAATACAAGCGTTGGAGTTTTATAGTTAATCAGTTGTTGTTATTGCTTTAAAATAAATTCCATGTATAATATTTGCTCAGATTTATGAGAAGAACTGAACGTCGACAAAATAACAGTAAATTTTTATCAAACACGAAAACTTCTTTGGAAGTGACGCCCAACATGATTGTATTACGAGAAGACGATATTCAGTATTTTCTAAACACTGCAAACAAACCAAAATGTTTATCTTATTATTTATACTATATTAAAATTTTTTTAAGTTAAGTTTTATAATTCATTTAAGTATATTTTGCTTAATTTTCGGAACGCTCGTGGGTGACTAAAAATAATTAAATGTGTCACTTGGTGACCCGCTGATCTAAGGTTGCCGACGACTGTGATATATTGTGAAGTCACGTGACACGGAAAGGTTTATATATGTTATATGCATTTTTGCAGTGCTTAAAAATCGTGAAAAATGATAGATATACAATTTAGTGGCGGATACAAAAGATATTTAATTAATTAGGCATTTTATTCGGTTGAGCAAGTCATTACTGAGAATCACGATTCCCTTTAAAAAGTTCAAAGGCCGAACAAACATATTACAATTCTTTTGTTGAATTAACACGATAATAAAGTCATTGACTTTAGTCAGTTTAAAAGTAGCAAACAATATGTTTCTTCAACGCATGACCCTTTAAACTTTAATCTCTAGTTGGGCGTATGCCATGAAAAAAATACAATATGATTTAGTGCCTAGTTAATTGATTAACGTATCATTTCATATTGAAGTGAACGTTACGTATGTTTATTTTGAAATTTCAAGAATGATGAAATGTCTAGTTAGAAAGGAAACACAAAATATTTATAAATATAGATATCATTAAAAACAAACGAAAGTTTGATAATCTTCAATAACTTTAATAGCCAATTTGTTAATTAGGAAAACTATTTTTTATCGATCTGTCAAATACAATGCCATCTATGAGCATTTTTTAAAAGTAATTACTTGACTACCTTTGAGCTACCTACTTGTTTTAGCGCTGTAGTTCGTTTTTAGTTGAGTTAGGAATTTGTTTTTCTTTTGCGTTTTTATGTAAAATAATTGCAATTAAAATACCAAGCATACATATCAATCATGATTTAACGTTTTGATAATAATGGTTTAATGTATTTCTGTAGCAAAATCCCTTTTATAATGGCGGTTGACGATATACCGATGCGTGAAAAATATGGTATTATGTTAGAAGATTGGCTATTTGGCGGGAAGAAATGAAAGTCTTCATGAATATTTGTTTGGTTATATAACATTGAATAATATTAAAACAATATGTCAATAAAAAAAGAAGTTTACTGTTCTAATTTGATATAAGATAGTACAAACATATACAACACATTTGCTTGAAATAATTAAATATTATGTTCTTTTTTCATGTTTATCAAATACATAATTATTATGATTGCTGGAAAAAGTACACTGAGATTGGAATAAATAATTTTAATCTACTCTATGTAGATTTGAGTACCTAAAATGTAGAAAATGAAACTTTCTCGCGTAATACATTTTACGAATGGATCGTAAATTTTTTAACAGTCCTAAGAAAAACGTTAAATAATCCCGCATTAGCCGTTCCATCGATTTCCTCGATTTATCGTCTAAATATTATGCTGATTGACCGGTTTTAGAAGATAAATCTTTCTATCCGATACTATTTATGAATTTGAGCACATTAAATTTTATTTTTAGCCAAAGAAATTAGTGATGAAAAAATGGTTCGCTCAAATATCTAAAGATTTTCTTTAATAAAGAATTTCACAAGAAGAATTTAAAAATTAAATACGATTTAATTAATATCACTTTTACAATACCATCTCATATTTACCAATTTTTCAAATACCTCATTTTTGAAAATTATAGATTTTTATTATTATTATTATAATCTTTCCCACACTATTCGTCTCTTTGGGGTACCTTGAAAAACGTGGAATCGAGGTTTCACTGTATATGTATTTATGAAAAACTGTTTTTTTGATAATATTTCAGGGGACATGTAAATACGATTTCTGTTATGCTCAGTAAAAAAATACAAAAATATCACTCTAAGCATGATAATATATCGTAGAAAAAAATATCAAATAAACCATTGCCAGGGCTGGGTCTAGAAGTTTAGCTGCCTGTGTGCACATACAAATAGGTTGTTTGCGTTATATATATATAAATATTCATAACATAGAACTATATACACTAAATAATTGATACTCTTATGGATTGAGAGAAATACAATAACATACACTGAAAAAATAGACACAACGCTTAATTTTTAAATACGAACAATATTGAAAAATATTTATCGGTAGATTCAGATGTCACTAATTTGAAAATATGTGCTCTTTAGTCAAGATGTTTCACATAATAAATACAGTAAAACTCCCGCTTAAACTTAAATCGGGACAGTGTAATTGGGGGAGTGAATCTTATACAAAATTAAGAATTTTTTTTTCCGCAATAAATGCAAAACTAAGATTATTATTAATATTATTCTTATCGCAATTGAAAATCCTTAATTAACATAAAATTAAACATCATCGATTAAGAAAAAAAATTGACATGTATTATATAACAGTGAGTGATCAGTTAACGATATATAATCGATTCCAAAACTATGTTCGCTATCCGAATTGTTCATTAACCGGTCGTCCATCACGTCGGTTAGTTTTGCAAATGAAATAATTGAATAAGAAAGATCGTTTTAGTTCATTATCTAAATATATGTTCGTTGTTCTAACACTAAAATCTTTCATGGTAGTGTTTATTGTCCAATTTGTTCGTAGTCCGAACTGTTCGTTAACCGATCACTCTCTGTACTTTAAGCAATTATAATGATAACACAAAAAGCTTGTCAAACCAAAGAAATATAATATTATCGTGATCTAGATTAATGTACTTTCAGCTTTATTTAATTACCAATGATTTAACACAAAATTTTATTTTTAAAATGTTTTAAGGCTAAATGCATTGTATTTAAATTAATAAACCTCGCTGTTTGTTACTATTTCGACAATATAAAGATAAAAATTGGTTTCGAACATTATAAGCGTTATCAACGATCCCGTCATCATTGACTGATAATAGTCGAATTGAACGAGATGGTCCTAGTATATAATATATTATATGTTGTTAACAATAGACTGAGTACAGAAATTCAATTGTAATTTGATTGTAAGTTGTTGAAGGTAAGGCAGTATACTATAATAAATAAAACATACAATTTCTTTTTCAACAATTTGATCGCTCATCGCGTGTAAAATCAACTAATATGCCAACATTAGTTGGTTATGCTCGCTTTGATGGAAACGTCTGATATTTATGTTAAAAAAATGGGAAAACTATTAAACAGTCAATATTAAATGCATAAACATAACATATCATTTTGGCAGTCATCTCGAAAGCCGTTTACATGCACCGAAATTTGTCATTTTTAATTTTTTTAAGATCATCCATTTGACGATTTTGGCAGCAGTCGGGTCCTCGTGTAAGACAAAATAATATTTATCTATGTGTCTCATCGACAATTCTTCTTTTGTTTCTCAGAGTGTGAATATTTTCAGCTTCGTTTATTGTCTCTGGTAGGCGGATGTTTATGGTTTCCGGCGTTGTTAGCACGAGGAGCGCCGAAATAAGGCATGTGGCGGCAAATAGATATGATGGAAGATGCTTCGAATAAATTGCCTGGAAAATTTTTAAGTCAAAATTATATTACTGAAAACTGACGTGAAGACTACGGTAATTAATATTAATTTTTTTTAGTTCTTCAAAATTTACAAAATATATAGTTGATAGCCATTTCGGCTTAATCCCGCATCAGAATTATGTATTATTATCACAATATAAGACTAGTATGTTATAATAGAAGAAAAGCTGTATTGTGTACCTTTTCTACTACGCTATATATAGATAAGTAGATATACGTTCAAACCCAGTTCTAATGAGGGCGTAAGCCGAAATTGCTATTAATTATATACCTAATAAATTTTGTACAACTAAAATACATTGATATGTTTTCATCGTGTTATAATAGAGCTACTACCAAGTAAATGTCAATTATATCTTAACTAAAATAATTACGTTAAAGCAGTGGCTTACAACATGAGAGGCGCGGACTATTTCTAGAGGAGGCGTCAAAAATTTTTAATAAAAAAATCGTTTTCTTATCATAGAAATGTATAAATCTTTATATCGTTACACAGAAAAGCTTGTTATTATTCTGTTGCAAGTTGTTGAGGTGCAAATATTTTTTTATTTGGAGGCATAAAGGTTGGAAGCTACTACAAGTCTGTGACAATATTACTGTTAAAACTTCTTATCTAAAGATATAAGGTTGTATTGGTTTTAGTTTAATCTTTTCCAAATTTAAATGTAATTAAAATTAAATCAGTAGTGTTAAAATTGTCTCATTCACAAACTTTGCTCCAGATTTAACGCGTCTATGTATGTTTTTATTGTCAATTATTTTTGAATGTAATCGATAAAAACAGTTTATTGACTGTAAATTCTATTGCATCAGTGCAAAATAATGCCTGGTGATACCGGAAGGTTAAATCCATTATAATTAACAGTCTGCATCGTCGATTAAATATTTATATTTTGCAATGAAAGTACATTTTAATTGAAAAAAATTGTTTATCAATTAAGATAAAAAAAATATAAACTAAGCCATTGAATGAATTCAAAACCTCTTCAGCAATAATAAGACAAGCTGTAACACGTGGTGAACGGTGGATAGCAGACATCTTTTTAATATTCAAAACACTTTTAAAAATCAATTCCAAGATCAAATGTTTTTAATTTATTAAGAGTCTATAAAGTTATAAAACATCGTTTATAAACAAATAATTTAAAAGAAAACATTCAAAATTAAGGTCTAAAATAAATAAAATATATTTTAGGGTAACAGATACAGTCGTTGACCACCTTTAAATGGTGGGAAACTCGGCAGCAAAACACAATAAAAAAAATTTGAAAAATTATCGTAGAAGTTTAGCTCTGGTAGAATGTTGCTTTATTTTTGGTATCATTGATCCTTACTCCTCAAAGTCCATCTTTTGTTACTATGAAATCATTTTTTATCACAACTGCTAAATCGAATGTGTAATATGTTTTTTTTTATTACATTATAAGATATGTCTCTTTGATTAAGTATTAAAAAAAACCTTTGTTATATTATTGAGTTTCTGTGAATGGCAACTCATTGTATTTTTTTAGCATTGACTTCTTTTATCATAATGTATAATAAAAATATGCGATTGAATAAAATTTTATCATAAACTAAATTATTAAAAAGCTTTCCATATCTTTGATTCACTGACCAACTGTTAGGACAGCTGATTGTAGTGTGTTGATAGTTGATACTCGGCATAATAGATTAAAAGTTGTAATGAATTGTTAGAGTTGACCGGACTGACAGAACAAACTAGTTAAATTGTATCCATGTGATAGAATGCATGAAGATGTCGCTTGTGACAAAACATGTCAAATCGTACAAATTTTCAATTCCATCAAATAACCTTAGTCAAAAAATGTGAAAAAGTCATGTCGAAGCTAATTATTATAACAAATATATGTTGATGTCTACAGATAAATTTTATCATTTTGTTCAACGCCAACATTAAAAATCTGTTTTTTTTTTATACTAAATGTTTGGTATGGGTTAACTGGCCAATCACTGTATCTGCTTCTTTATTTTCATTACGCGATTAATGTGAAATGTGTCGAATAAAATAGTTCATAGATTATACTTGTTGACATTGGGCTCAACTATCTGACAAGTATATAATAAATAATTAAAACATAGGACAAATGCGGTATATGCTGGTTATCAGATATTATATATAAAAACTAAATGCCTAATATATTAACAGTTTTAATTGAAGCATCTCGTGATTGATTGTTATATTATATACGATAAGCGGTTCTATACACTAATTTGATTAAAAGTTAACTTTTAATTTATGCGAATATTTAGCCAATTTACATTTATCTATCGTTATATAAGTCCAACATTGTAAATAAAAAATCATTGACGTCATTACCTTTCCGTAACGCGATGTTAATTATTTTAAAAAACAATTTTTTGATTTTGTAATAGATAATAAAAGTTTGATTTTTTGTTTGCATTTGAACGACTGACGATATCAAAAAGGCGAAACCTTGCAACACTAAGCAGATTACTAGGTAAATTTATACATAAAAATGTCATGGTCAATTTGTGCACCAAAGATATCGCAAAATCTCAAAAATTATTCAATAAAAAAAAGAACATTTTTTAAATGTTAATTTAGATGTTTCAAGATACCATCTTTTGTCATTTATTTTTTAAATAATTTACCTATAAAATCAGAGTCAGTGAATAATTTTTATAATTGTCGCGATTAAAAATGTTACATTTTTAAAGCGTCAACAGTATAAAATATTTGACATAATAAAATCACAATTTAGTACTACATCGACAATTTAATATTTTGAAAATCAGGATTGGTTTCGCTTATCGCGAGTATTATCAACTAACGGAATACAAATAATAAACAAAGCTATACACACAAAAAAATGAGTTTATAATTAATAAATATGTTAACTCAATTAGCTATCAATTTTTGTAAAAATAACATTGTTTGTAATTTGTATAATATCAAATTTGAATTGTAACAACTTTGTACGGTTCCACATGTTTTGTCACACGACCTGGATTTCGTCTTTCGACATCTTCGGGCATTCTATCACACCGGTGCAACAGAACTAATAAACTGTGTATCAAATCAGTTGATAATGCTCGCTTTCAGCAAACCAGATCCTGATCGTAAAATATATTGTGAAAAATTGTTGTTTGTCATTTTTCAAGTATCTATATTTAAATTTACCATGTGGCGAAATAGTTACTGTTTAACAATGTGAAATAAAAAAAATTAGGTTTTTACCAGTAAAGGTGTCTGTGGTGCAGTGATGGAACCAATTCTTCCAATCATGGAGCATGTAGCAAGCAAAGAGTGTCTTAATGGAGTAGGGAATAGTTCTGATGTATAAAGGTAAATTGCTCCAAACGACAATGCCACACACAGACGTCCTGTCAGGAACGTAGCCAAAGATAGCCAAGCCTTACCTGAAAAATAATCGAGTATAATTTAAAACAGTCTGATACAAATTGTCCTTTTATACCAGTATTTATCACATGAAGTTTTACTGTGACCACATTATAAATATCAGTGGCCACATTGCTACAAATACACAATTTTTTGAAATGTCAATATTTACTAAGCTATCAGTGCTCACTATTTGTTTTTTTGAAGGATCACTGTTCTATAATCCAGCAACTGTTCTTTATCTTCTTATATCTGCTCACCGGTTAAACATCCACTTGACTTGTTATTTAAAATGTTAGATTGCTAAAATTTTGTTAAGAGTGAAAAAAAAAATGAAACAGTATAAAAAAGTAAAAAGTTTTGTTTTTTGAGCACTTACCTTCAGGAATCAACGTGAAGACTAGAAGACAACATCCGCCGACAAAAAACGAAGTAAAAATACTCTTTCGTCTACCAAAGTAAGAGAGCGCGAAATACCCAAAAATGTGTCCAGGAATTTCGATGAAAGCACCCAATACAAAATTGATGTACATACCTCCAGCGAGGGTAACAGAATTAATTGACAGTCCGTAAAAGCAAAATGTGCATGTGACCCACCACATCGAACATTTGAGCATTCTGAAGAGAAGAATTTTGGAAGCCATAACTTGTCTCAATGGGGATTTTTTATTTGGGGTTACACTGCCTTCATACTTTTCGATCCTCGCCAAGTTGACTGCATTATTGATATTGTAGTATAGATTTTCCATTGGTTTTTCTGGCAGATCTTTTCCGTTTGCGTTGGCCATTTTTTTAAGATTGTTCAAGACTTCCTGGTATCTATGTTTTGACAAGAGCCATCTGTTGCTTTCTTCGACAAGCCAGTAATACGCCACCATTAATAATGCTGGTATGTACATGACTTGAAGAGTTGTTCTCCAGTATGGGAATAGAAATGCGATTAAGCCCAGCAGTGCCTGGCCAATTGCGAAGAAGATACAGATGATCATTCCGCCTGCAACTCTGGTCGATGGGAGAAGTAGCTCTAAAGCTATAAAATAAACGCATTTTTATAACCAAACACATTGAAAAGAATAGTTAAATTTATTTAATTGAATATATACTCTTTTGGACCGACATTTTGTTTTTTTTTAATCGTAATCTTCTCATAAAATATGGTGTCTTCCTATAACAATAGTTCAACATAAAAATATATCGAAAACATTAAAATATTTTTATTGTAACGTTTGATCTGATTCGGAGCATAGCATATATAACCTTAAATGTGCTTCGAGAACTATATGCTATTTATTGATACAATCTATCATTTTTGGAGAGAATAATGATATAAGAATGTTTTTAAGACGATTCGCTTAGTTGACATTCAGCTCTATAATATTATGTTTTATATTAATTCTTAAAAAAATTAAATTGTAGTTTTTTCAGATTTGATTAACCTTGATCAAATTCCAAACATAATGATTTCTAAATATAACCATCACAATATAAAAATTTTAGTCAACTGTTTTCTATCGAAATTTTCGGTTATTTCGAAGAGTAAAACACTATTTTTATTAAATTGTCTAAATCACATTTAACTCTAACAGTCAATTCCGAAATGTTTAACACAAGTAAGAAATATAATGGTCACTTTTCCAAGCGAGAAAATACTGCATGAAATTACGTTACTAATTAAATATATTTTATAGTTAAAACAGTTTGACAGATACTGGAATATCGACATATTGCAACGTTTGTCTTGTGGCCCATGACAACAAACGCTTAATGATGATATAAATTTAAAAAAACTACTTAATCAATGATCGATCAGAGATAACATTAAATTTCAAAATGTTTTAATTTACATAATCAAAGACAATACAAATTTATATCATTTTGATTTTTAAGGAAAACCATATCAAACGGAATAAAAATAAATATTTATTTTCACAAATTGGATTGTAAAAATAAGCTTCTACTCTTTCCGCAAACTTTATGTTAAACTATTAGCACCGAGGGCATGCGGAATCCGCATTCTCGATATTTTTGTGTAGCGATTGAGAACGCGGATTTAAGCCATTTAATTGACATTAATCTATCATTTTTATATGAATATTGTATAGAGACATTTATTGTTCACAAGCCATGCAGTAATGATTTACTGATTTATTTATGGCTGGCAATACCGACAATTACGAAAAAGATCAATTTAAGTAACGTGATATTTTATGGCCTATCCTAAACACTAAAGCAATTACAAAATAAATCACAGTTGTATGAAAAGCAATCGAGCAACCAAGTCGCAGAGTCCACAGACAAAAAAAAACGAATTTATGAATCACACATATAACATATGAAGTAACATAAAATAAAATCTCTCGTTTATGTTATCAATACTATAGTATAGAGCAGTGCTTATCAATTTGAAGAATATATAGTTACACAATAGCTAGCCTCCTAAACAAAAAATATGTTTTAAATATTAAAAAAATACTGAGCCTGGAACGCTTATGTATAGAGAAATAAATAAATAAGGTCGCCAATTTCCCGCAAATATTTTAAAATAATATAGTAAAAGTTATGATGATTTCAATTAATAGTCTCTAACAATTTTATCAATAAGGCCCGTGTATACGTATAGCTAAATGTTATTTATAGCGTCGTAAATGTGTTAAAATACCAAATATTTTATAAATTTTGCGTAATTTGGGTGTTGTTCTTACCTATAATATATGCTGAAGTATGTATTCCTGAACCAAGAAAAGGTTCAATAAACTCCAATGCTGCGAACATCCCATAACTGACAGAGAAAGACCTGGCAATCCCAAATATAGCCTCCGCAACTCCAGTGAAAATAAGGGAAAACTTTCTTCCGAATCTGTCTGATATAAAACCAACTAAAGGAAGAGCCACGAGAGTCCCAACGCTATGCAGTGTGCCAATCAGTGTTCGTTTCCAATGTTCGCAGGGGATATTCATCTAATCAGATAATAAGGCGTATTTTAGGAACGTCTTTTATTACCATTAAGGTATTAAATGTCACTCCTTAGTGGAAAGGCGTTACATTTAAAATTACAAGGATCACATTTTTAGAACCATTCCCAGAATACAAATATTATGCAAAAAGATTGCTAAGAAATTCGATGACAAGTTATGAGCCATATTGAATATTGTACTTATTAATGAACAAGAGATGGTGACACACTAGACATTTCTAACGTTATTGAGTAGTTACAATTTTACCAAATATAATCAAAATAATGCATTAAAAATTGAGATATCTTTTATTACTTCATTTTTCAATAATGACTAGAAGCGGTTTCACTCAATTTCGTGAGAAATTTAAATATTGTCTACATAAATAACATTTTTTTGATTAATGATATCGACTGAAGATGCTTGATGGAATTTCAATATCAAGTTTGGATTGATGAAAATTTGTACGATTTCACATGCATGGTCATTAAAGACTTGGGTTTCGCTTTTTGGTATCTTCAGGTATTCTATCCCATGGATGTAACAGAATTGATACACAATTAACAGTTAGTGCGTATTTTATATGAATATATGATATTAAAATATACATTTCACTCATTTTCAGCGAATTTTTATACATTATAGTGAAAACAATCCCGGAGTTATGAAATTGACTTATTGTACGGAATTCCCGGATCCAAGATTGTAAACACAAAATAAAATCGATTGAGCTTAACAATTTGAACGTGCATAAAATAATTGGTACATGAATGCATTATAGAAAAAGTTTTCTTATCAGAAAAATTATACATGCAACAACATAAAGGTGAACGCTAATATGAACTTAAGGAAAATTTACAATAATATTACGGAACTATTATTTACATTCCATTCAAATTGAAAGTCGAACCAAATTGGTACGGTCTTAATCTAATCTTAATTAGATCAGAAATGCCTAACGACATATATTGGTTAATACTAATTAAAACTGCGGTCTCGACAAAAATTTATGATAGTATTCTTTAAGGGTGTATTTTTTTTGGCTTAAAACGAAAGGAATTTATGTCTCAAACGTATAAAATTATGCTAAGAGATTGTTTTGCGACAAATAAGCGTAAATTTTAATAGAAAATTGAGGCATTTGAGTTTTATGACATTGAACAAAATAGTGAGATGATTTGCTTAATGCGGGATTCGATTAACAAGATAAAAAATATTGCAGTCCACTCACTTTCGTGTTAACCGTTTTCAACTGTAAAAATAAGTAATTTTTTTTCAAATCATCTTCTGCAGTGGTTCACTCACCTCTTCAATAAATGAATTACTGTTTTTATAAACATATTCATCGCACGATTCGATATCTGATTTATTAAATAGATTTGACGGGCACGAATTGTTTTCTTGTAAATTTGTTGCATTTTTTATCATTAATTTATATCGAGAACAACTGTGTGTTGGCATAGCAGATTCTAGCCATGGTTGTTCGAAAACTGAATCTCTTCCTTCACACTGTGGAACTTTGCATCTGGAAAACAATAGAAAATTTTAGTAGATGTTTTTCTTGCGGTCACTTATATGTAGACAAGTAAATAGGTTTATAAACGAACAAAGTAATATTTTAAAGGCAAAATATGGTATAAATTAGATGTACCAGAAAAGAATGTCGTTTTTTTGCTCTCGCTTTTGAATTGCTAATTGTGCTTTTCCAGGTGATGTTTTTGAATTCGTTTGTTTCAAAATGTTTTTGTGTCTTATTGTTGACTATACATACCTGAAGCGTGTTGTGATTTTTAAATAAAAATAATGACAACTATATTTAAAATGAATTGCTTTGACATACATCTCAATTTAAAAAAAAACACCCTAGAAGTAGAAGACCAGCTCAAGTTGATGACTGTGTTTTAGTTATGCTTAAAGAGCAAAATCCACCATAAACTGTTCATGAACTCGCAGACAAACCCGATTTTTCATGGTCTAGTGTACAAGAGCACGATAAAAACATTAGCAAGGCTTGCAGATAAGGAAGATGGATATTGCAAAGTTAAAGTGAAAAGTATCAAAGTGAGTGGATAAACGTGTGCAAAGGGCTGTTGGAATTAAATTCAAAAACGAATTTTTTGCAATATCTTATAATGGGTATTGAAAAGTTGTGTTGTATTCTAGACAAAGACGCAAAAAACAATGGTTATCAAAGAGGCGACCTGCTCTTGCTAATCGCAAGACAAGCGTTTTACAGCAGGTTAAATCACGGCTACATACTTCAAAAAATACAAAAAAAAAACATTAAGGACCTGGAATGGATAACGATATCACACCGACCATATTAACCAACATTGCTCCATCCAATTAACATTTATTCCGGTCGATGCAATTTCTTTTGGGTGGCAAAAAATATACTTGTCACGAAGAAGTGAAAATGAGACTATCTGAGAATTTGATTCCAAACAATTAAATTTTACAGCAAATGGATTCAAAAATCGCCATATATGAAAAAAGTCGTCACATATGGGAAAAATTATATATCAGGCTAATTTTAATCGGTTGAAATTGTTTTATTAAAAAAAACGACATTCTTTTCCGGTACATGTAATATAATATATAGTTGAGAAAATGAAATGCCACTTTCATTATTATGTAGTGCCTAAATTTTTTAAGATAATCAAAATTCCTTTAAATGGCAGTTGTATTGAAAATATCGATAAAAAATTCGTCCATTCTTTTTTAATGTAAATTTGTAGATTGGTTGCAAATAGATTTTTAAACGTTTGTTAATATATTAAATTAATATTTATAAAAGATAAAAATAATAAAGAATGTGTTATGTAATTATTTATAAAACCAAGGTTAACAGTTTCCAAGGTATATTCAAGTTTTATTTCATGTAAATATTGATTACAGCAGAGTAGATTATTATTTTGATTATTTTTTTACTCGTGTGAAAAACTGAAACATTCTTTGTAAATCAAATCGTATTATTATCTTTTTTAATCTTGTAAATCTGAAAATGTGTACACAGAAATGAATAAAATTTAAAAAAAGCATGTTTTAATAAAATGCACTCAATAAAGGATTCGTAGAGCAAAATCTTTGTCAGATTTTTTCTCTGTAGTATGTTAGTGTAAACCTGGAGAAGTCAACATTTTTAAATAACTGCTCAATATTTATTTCTGTTACTAGTAAAATTTTATAACCGTCCATCAGTTCCACAGTAATTTTTATTTTTAAAGTACGCAAGAAGTTTTAATTATTTAATGTTATTTAAAACTCATACCGCCCACCATGGAAGCTGAAACGCCCATTGCTGGGTAGTAAAGATCAGTTTGTCAACCATTGATTTAGTCTCTAAAAATATAGCCCTTGGAAGTGCAAATCATTTGAATATTCGTATTAATATTTCCTGAATCAAATACCATAGCTTTATCGGGTTCAATGCTTTAGTAAGAAATTGCTTTGAGAATGGGTCAATTGTTTGGGTCACATGGAAAAAAATGAAATATATGTACATGACGAAAAAAAAACAGAATAAAATTTTCAAGACTTCTTTACATGAGTGCATATATATGACTGCTACCTGTGGCTTTATTTAACTTACTTTCTATTAGGCATGCTTGATTTTAATAATCTGAAAAATCGAAGAGAAATGTATCTCGCCACATATTTCTTTAGAATTATACGAAGAATATGAAGTCAAATTGTGAATTCTGTCATTCTTAATAATGTTAAATTGGATGATCAAAATATTTTTTTGAGAAGTCGTGGAAATGAATTGTTTGTTTTTCCAAAGTGTAGAACCAGTTTTCCAGTAGAGATGTCAATGGAAAAAAAATTAACATTCTTCAACCGTATTGCCACTTTACTCGTGGAAATGAATTGCTTGTTCTTTTAAAGCGTAGAACCAAACTGCTAATTGAGAAGCATTAATAATGTTTAACATTATTGTTTTGGGATTCAAAATATTCAACGAAGACTAACTTGCCCCGTTGAAATCCTTGCTTTTTTCCAATTATATCTTATATAAATTGTCTACGTTGTAAAAACAATGCACTTATAATAAAAGTTTTGTAATATACACATATACACACATAGATCAAATTCATACATAAATTTATCTTTTTTTCTTCAATGGTAAGACTGGAAAAAATGTTTAAAATATTTGTAATCAATGAATGTTTAAAAGATGAAGCCAATGTGCTCAATTCACTTCATACTTATCACATGATACCAGCTTTTTGTATTTTGTAACTACTTCAGAAGACGAGAAAAAGTGAAAAAAAAAATGTTTACCTGTACTCGGTGTCCTGTGCAGTAAATATAAAATTGTTTGCATGTATTGATCCAAAAATTACTGGAACGACCACAAGCAAAAAGTGAATAATTTGATATTTTCCAACTTTTCCGATACTCTCCAAAATACTGTCCAAGTCCACTTCTTTTGGTGTTAATACTGACGCTTCCATTTTTATTAGTCTCCCTTAACTAACCTTAAATAGAAAACAAAGTTCTAAATAACACAGTCCAGTGTATCAATTGATAATGTTCGCAGCAAGCGAAACCGTTCCCGATAATGATAATTCAAAAACCTTTGCGAGCATGTGCATGTTGCTCATTTATTTTTATCGTAATTGGTAAAATGTAAATGCTCGCGACGAGCGAAACCAATTGCAATCTAATAGCGGCTTTATTTTAAAAACTTTTGCAAGCGTATTCTCCACAACTCACTAAAGTTTTATGTCGTCCGGTTAAATGATGTAGGATCGCATACAGGACATACATATACAGAAATGCATTCATATTATTTACTTTTAAGGTGTTAACTGTCACTTCTTGATGTAAAGACATGATATCATAAATAATAAAACATTCACATTATATGTATACTAGTTGACCCAACGCGTGTTGCTGCGATCTCAGATTAAAGGAATTCAAGAAAACTCGCTATGATAACAAACAATTTAATTTATTGACTGAATTGTGCATTTACTTGGTAGAACTCCATTATAACACGGTGAAAAAATAGCGATGTATTTTAGTTTGTGAAATGAAATTTAAACGAACAGAGACATATTTATTTCTCGCCGCTTCTCAGACCATTGCAAAAGGATAATGTATTTTTGTAATACATCAACCTGTGCAGTATTTACGCTTACTCCACACGTTCAGAAATTTATAAAATCAAAGTGCCGATTCTATTGTTAGCGCAATATAAAGCTATGGTGTTAAAACAGAAGAAACGATGTATTATATTTTGTAACTTTTGTACACAGCTATATGAAGATAAGTAAATGTACGTTTAAACATAGCTCTGACGAATGCATGAGTCAAAATAGCTATTAACTATATCTTCTAAATTTTGTAGAACTAAATAACATTGCTATTTTTTCACCGTGTAACAATTTAATTGTTAAAAGTAATAATATAGGTTATAACAATGTATAAATATCGATTTTTTTGTGGGAGTGTTATGCCATAAGCCTTCACGGGAGCGTCATTAATAAATTTGTAATGTTCTATATCGATCTTCGTTGAGGTTTCGAAGGGTTGAAAGTGGGGTTAAGGAGAGGGGTGTTATCACAAAGCTTTTGCGGGAGTGTATTCAAGATATTTGTAAATTTTCATGTCGATCGGATGAATGGTGAAGTAATGCATAACGGACAAACAGACACACAAACTTTGATTTGCACATATAATATCGATTTAAAGTCATGTTGCGGATAGATCATTTCACATGAGACGTATCGTAGTATATCTGTTTATATTGCGGTAATAAATACATGTTTTTAACGACAGATAAATAAAACGCTTCGGTGTATAAACAATCATTCGTTTATGTAACATTTTTTTAATTTATACAAACAATAAACTAACATAGTGCGTGATAGTTTTGACGATATTATCGTTGATTGATTTTATGGTTTTTCAATGGAATTCAAATTGAAAAAACACACCTACTATTGCATTATTAATGATAATATATGGTAAAATTTTACGCGGAACGGAGTATATTGTATAATATAATTCAGTGATTTTATAAGACTGCGTGTTTTTTTTGCCACCCGTTGATAAGATAAACAGAAGACATCAATTTTTATTCTTAATGTAGGTCATATGGCCTTGTAGGATTTTTTTAACGAAAATTTCTTGTTGATTGCTAGTCGGTTGCCTAACCTATTCCTTATAGTGTTAGGACATCACACGGCTGTAAGTTTAATTAAATCGCAAACCGTTTTTAATTCGTCCCGATTTTTAGATCATATTAGTTGGATGATTAACGCTTTCAATCCTAATGTAAAATCCCATGTAAAAATGTCGTGCTGGATATATTTGAATTATAAATATGTATCGCAAATAATTGATAATATGCATTATTTCAAAGACAAAGTGCCGGTAAATACAAATAACTCAACGTCGGTATTTTTGCGTCTCATATTATACTGATAAATCGGCGGCAAGTTCATACTGTAATGGTTGGTCCACTCGTATACTTATTTTCAAATATATTTTTATGTATGATTGTAGGTATATACTATACGCAGAAATTTCTATACTATATTATTCAAAAAGCACTTATGTTTACTCAGAATTCACTAAATCACTCAATATTGAAAATTAATTTTATCAAAATCTACATAAAATAATTCTTCTGCGCTGAACTTTTCACAAAACCACATTATTCCAATTGCTTAAAACAACATTGCAATAAAACAATGGAAATAGTTTGAATAACAATTACAAAAAAAAAATGTAGGTGTAGACTCAGCTTTACTATGCAAAAAATGCTACGCGCGGTTAGATCCAAAGGCGACGAAACCAAAAATGAATATTGTCGGCTAATAAAAAATATAATACAAACAATATTAACAGTCGTAAAATATTTTTTTTTAGTTTCGGGCATGAACACGCTACGCGGGTCCTGAGCACATAGTGCATATACATATGGACACGATAGGCGTGTTCTTAGCATAGATGAGTTTTCACACAAACATCTTATTATTTGAAGATTTGAATATAGAATTTTCACCTATTCCATACTGAGTGACATAAAAAATCACTGGCATTGATATTGGCAGCTAACTGATTATATCTAATATGTCAACCTTTTTTTTTCATATTATGTAATAAAAATGAACTTTACTTTGCATTTATTTAGTCGTAAAATATAAACATCAAATACTTCTCATATTTGAATATAAAACTTCGATGAAATCTATTTTAAATTTGAATAATATGCAAAATTTATATACAAGCAGTTCCTTTGTCGTGAAAAATGTAAATCTATATATATTTATAAATCTTTAGTTCAAAACAGATCAAGCCGCTTAGTATCAAAAAGAATAAAACGGCCCCTCAAACTAAGGTGCTAAAACCTTGATACTAACCTAAGTTATAGAGACTATTGGGAAAAATCAGAGTGTATTTTAATACAAAAATTAGCTTGCTTTTTTTGCTATTTTTAAAGAGAAATTTATAGCATTACAATGTACAAAATAACAGAAGAGATGAAGTTTTGTGTAGTTTGTCAACACAGCTATATATAGATAAGTAAATATACGTTTAAACATGGTTGTGATGAAGGCGTAAGCCGAAATAACTATCCACTATACATCTTATAAATTATGTAGAACTAAAATAAATCGCTATTTTTTCACCGTGTTATTGTTGAATATTATTCGTTCTGAGACCTTAACCCAAGGAATTTATTACGGAAACTATTGATTTTGATTATTGCACTATATCATCATCATCATCAGCCGGGGTCGATCCACTGCTGGATGAAGGCCTCCCCCTGTTTTTTTTTTTTTCAGGGGGGTTGTTTGGACATAGCAACACCACGCTGCCCAGGCGGGTTGGTGTTCGGTTTTCTGTCTGGGTTTTCCTTCCCATAGCCAAGAGAACACGGCACTCGGTGTTCCCGAGCGGTCACCCATCCAAGCACTATCCGCGCCCAATGTTGCTTAACTTCGGTGATCGCACGAGAGCCGGCACTTACAACGTGGTACGGTCGTTGGCTATACTGCACTATATAATCAACAAAAATATGTTCGAAACATGTGTGTCTAGCAATTGTCCTGCAAATCCGTGTCAAGAATATTCCAACAGCAAATGCGTCACAAGTGTTGGTTTCAAATAATCTTATGCAGATTTTTAGAATAAATTAAACGCTATATATTTATTGAATTTGCATTTACTTGGTAGAACTCCATTATAAAATAGTAAAAAATAGCAATGTATTTTAGTTCTAAAAAAATTATATGGTATACAGTTGATAGCTATTTCGGCTTACACCCTCATCAGTACTTCTGCATAGTTCTGATAATGGTTAAGTTGAAATAACTATCAACTATATACATTACAAAAATTGTATTGTATAACTAATATACATTGATATTTTTTCATTGTGTTCAATTAGTGGATAGTATGACTCAAAAATTAGTTCGAAAACAAAAATTTTAGCACTATAAATACTCATACATTTTTTTAAGTATTATCTGCCAACTTACGTTTATCAGCCATCATATAACAGTTGAAAGGTAGGCAGTCAGATTGTTAAAATGTTTAAAATTCTCACACGGTGAAAAAAATAGCAATGTATTTTAGTTCTACAAAATTATTTTTAACAAATATAGTTGATAGCTATTTCGGCTCACGCCATCGTCAGAACTATGCTTAAACTAACATTCGCTTATCTATATATAGCTGTGCAGAAAAGGCACACAACACATCCTCTCTCCTGTTCCAACGGCCTAGCTTGTTACTTTAACACAATGACACTAAATTTTCAAAATTCTAAATGAAACAATAGGTGTCTATGACAATAAGTTTATATGTCGGACGGAAGTGTTCTTAATGGAAGTAAACCAGGCCACCCCTTTGTACAACGGCTGGACAAGTGGCGATACTATTATGTTAGTTTGTTTGTTAAGAATCCTTTGTGATAATTGGTGTCTATTGATTTCCAGCTGTTCAAAAGCCGTCATTCTCCGACCCATACTACAAAGATGCAAACATTTAGGTGCTGAGTTTGAATTTATATTATGTGATTCATTAATAACGTGTATAGTGAATTGTGAATCTGTTTTTTTACTGTTGAATGATCTTACATGTTCCTTAGCTCGAGTAGATATACTTCTACCTGTCTGTCCGATATAAACGGATAAACATGAGTAACAAAAATACATTGCTATTTTGTTCACCGTGTCATAATCGAGTTCTACCAAGTGAATCCCAATTCAATCAATGAATTTAAAATTCTCTTTAACTAACATGCTCAAAAAAAAGATAATTAGTTTGATCGGGGGGTCGGTGAACCAGTCCAGTTTTAGCTCGACTCTGTTAATAGAGAGATTTAGTTACTGGGAAACAAGAGACATATATTTTGAGATACATGCATTATGAGACTATATCTTTTATTTAAAATAAATACATATAAATGTGAAATTCGGAATAAAACGTTTTTTTATTTTTTAAACTAGTGGTTTTATATGCAAACACAATAAAGTAGTAAAAATCGAATAATATATTAAATATTTCAATATCAATAAAAACCTGAATTTTTTCGAATATTAGAGAAGAGCTTATTCAACACATCGGGAGCAAATATGGTTTATAATTAAACAATATTGAATATATTAAATGCTTATACATCTAGGTCTCATATAACACGGTTTTACACAACACGGATGTATAAATTATGACATATTTTTATACAATACGGTTTAAAGGAAAAAATTTAATTAAAATGAAACGTTGAATGAACCTACCACAATTAACGCTCGGAAAACAGTTGCAATGTAGTAGCTACGTGTTTCACATTAAAAACTATAAATGACGGCTTGGAATTGGCTAATAAATTAGAATTTTGTTTATTGATAATGATCATGTAATGGAAAGGAGTTAAAAATTCAATAGGGAATTGCAAAACATTTTGAAACCTTTTTAGTAAATACGTAAAGATTAATGCACTAAAAGTAGACAATCAGGGTCCTCTGATGATGAAAACTTACTACCAATCTCGAAAAAGAGTAAAAAATATAAAATTCTAAGTGATAGCGATGATGAATGAATGACATATTATTTTATTAAGGTTTATTTCAATTACTTAATATGTAAATGCATATTTCTTTGTTTAAAAAAATAAAGTATATATTTATATAAACTGTTTTCGATTTTTTTTTGGAACGCAAAACCATAATTTTGTATGAACTTCAAACCTTGTATTGCAAGGATTTCTATTGCACGAGTTTTTTGTTTAACCATATAACCGTGTTATACGAGGCCCAGGCGTAGCCTTTTCCTAAATGGGTTAGCCGTTTCTTCTTGATGGAAAAAAAATGTATTAAAATAATAAAACACAGTGTCTCGTACTTTTCCACAATTTTATGTATTTATGTACATAAATTAACGAATGTTTTCAAAATATAAATAGGCATTTCTTTTTGTATAATTTGTAGTATCTATTGAAGGTGCTTGATGAAATTTCAATATCAAATTTGAATTGCTAAAACTAAGATTTAATTTTAACTTTAATAGTCAGTTCTATTACTTCCGTAAGAACGCCTGAAGATGCTGAAAGGCCAAGTCCAAGTCGTTAGTGACAAAACCTGTGGAATCATGGAAAGTTTTAATAATTATTATTTCTATCTGTAATGTATCTGTTGATAATGCTCGTGATTAATTTAATTGATAAGTGAATTAAATTAGACTTCAGTAATAAAATATTACCAAAAACTAAGCTTAATTTCAATGAAGTTTATTTCTTTACTATGCTCAAATTTTGATTACATTATCTGTTAATGATTTTATTGATTAAATTATCAATTACTTGGTAGAACACCATTTAAAGACGATGAAAAATTTTCAATGTATTTTAGTTCTACAAAATTTATAAGATATATTGTTGATAAGGCGTAAGCCGAAATATCCATCAATCCTTTAAAATATAATTAATATCAACTGAGGGTGCTTGATGGAATTTCAATATCAAACTTGGATTTGGTGAAACTTTGTACAATTCCACACGCTTTGTCACTATAGACTCCATTTTCGTTTTTCGGTATTTTCATGCATAAACGATGCTTACTCTTTATTGCGTGTCAGTTCTGTTGCATCCGGGTGATGGACAGTTAGTGACAAAGTATGTGGAATCGTATAAAGTCTTAAAAATTTAAATTTATATTAAATATGATATAAATTTTGTAGAATTAAAATACATTGCATTTTTTTAACGTGTGTCAATAAATCCGTACTTGATAAATATTAAGTTTACAAAAAACGAGAGAAAGTTATAAGTAAAAAGTGAATATGAAATTTTCACTTGAACATTTCAAATTACCTTCTTATAAACTAAATAAGATTTACAAAAATCTGCAAAAATCTTCAATTTTTTCACAGTTTCCAAACACTGAACAACTCGCAAAAGAGATATCATTATTGATGTAAAACATGTGCATTCTTTCTACGAATTACTTTTTTATTATTCTATATATATAAATTCGAAAAAACAATGAAACTTTCAATAAGAAAGCGATTGACACGAGTTAATTATTTACACATTTTACTTACGTATGATTCGAGGAAACGATATTATTTAGAAATATATATTTTTAAAATAATTTAACATAAGGTACTTCATTTCCAGTTTTTATTGATCCCGTAAGACTTTAACTGCATAATGAACTAAAAATCAATTTATTCTAGAAACAAAAGCTATAACTTTCAAAAATTTCCTTTAGAATGACACAACGCGAAAAATACTTCTTCAGCAAAATAAAATCAATTAAAACAACTGAAAGGTTGACGTAAAAGTTTGAAATATTTTTATTTTAAATAGAAAAAATACATTAATTTCCGCAATATGTTATGACCAAATTTTATGTTCCTTTTATTGCGAAAATTATTGACTGATCACTGCTATTGTCAACTGATCAACTGATGAACATTTATTATTTTAAACATCATGCCTTTCCACTAAGAAGTGACACTTAACACACTAAAAATTAAATATTTTTATGTATTTAATAAAATATTTATTAAAAGTCGTTAAAAAAACGTGTTTAGACTAAAAGTTAAAAACATTTAATTATTTTTTTAGCAACATAAAAGCAAAACTTTCCAGCCTCAAAAAAATGTATATTTGAATATAAAAATATTGCACAGTGAAAAAACAGTGATGTATTTTAGCTCTACAAAAATTATATACAATAGTTCTGATGAGGGCGTCTATATATCAACTAAAACTTTTTTTGAACTTAAATACATTGATATTTTTTACGGTATTTCATGTTATTAAGGAGTTCTACCAATTAAATACTAATTAAATCAATGAATATATAAAATAGATCTTTTAGAAATAGTCACATTTTGTTAATTAAAAATAAACGGTTAAAGTTATACATCGTTCATTATAACGCTCTGATGGAATTATCTACTCGGACGTATTGAATTGTAAATGTTATTAAAAACAATAATTTAAATTAGTTCTATTAAATGTTGAACGTTATTTATTGAAATATTTTTCTATTTTAAAAAATGTTAAAACGTTTGAAAATTTATAAATAAAACTTTTTCGTACCTTTTTATTGAAAATAGTAAATATTTTATCCTACTCGATACGGAATCACTTCTCTAACTTGTCACCAATACGTCATCTACTGATGGATATATTACACTGTTTAAAAAATCATTGGGTACTAGATTACATAGAGATGGGTTCCATATAACATGATATCCACAGAGGTGTCGGGCTCTCGCCTCAATGATAGATTCACTTGTGAGTCGAAATGACATACAAAATATAAACCTAAGAAAATCTGCATAGTAGTAAATAGTAGCAAAAAGAACTCGTTTTCTCCAAGGAGTCGCCCAGAGATAAGAAGATGCTATCTATAATGATAGTTGTAAATATGTTATATTATATAATTCTTTGGTCTTCCTTATCTTTTTTTTAGAATTAAGCAGACGTTTCGAAATCTTCATGGATGTTTCGACTATAATTTAAATTTAAGTCCCTAGCGTGCGAATGGAATGCGACTAAGCTTACGTAACGTGAATATGAATTAAATTTTATATAATCAATCAAGGGTAACGTCAACTCTGTTTCTTTATTCAAAACCACGTGTTAAATTCAATAGTTTGATTAACAAAAAAGTATTTTGAGCCAAATATGTCAAGTCAATATATTACTCAAAGTACAGCTGTCCTTTTTTAATCGTTCATACACAGAGTTAATAAATCCTTATTTATTTAATCTAATCTCTGAAAAGAATCCCAGACGTTTATATTGGTTGTTTTATCTGTACCCTTCTGAGATATGTAAATGATATTCCTGTAATGGATATTTAAAAAATTATACGAGTAGTAAATTTAAATTGTTAAAACTTTGAACGATTCCATATGTTTTGTTATTAACGACCCGGGAGATGTCTATCGGCATCTTAAGGCATTCTATCATACGGATGTCACATAACTGATGCAACGCAATTACACGGATGCAACAGATCAGAAACGAATCCCAGGTCGTAAGTGACAAAACATGTGTAATCGTGCAAAGTTTTAACAATTCAAATTTGATATCGAAATTCCACCAAGCACCTTCATTCGATATCATAAATTAATCGAGAAGTGTTAAGAGATTTAAAAAAAGCTTTAGTGTAGAAATAGTGTAGAATTGGCATTTACTGGGAAGAAATCCATTATAATATGATAAAAAAAATAGCATTGTGTTTTAGTTCTATAAAATTTATAAGATACCTAGTTAGTTTTTTGATGAGGGCGTACGCCGAAATAGCTATCAACTATCTAATTTTGTGGAATTGAAATAACACGGTGAAAAAAAGCAATGTAATTTAGTTCTACAATGTTTATAAGATGTATATTATAGTTGATAGCTATTTCGGCTTACGCCTTTATCTGAACTAAGTTTAAACGTATATTGACTTATCTATTTATGGCTTGATGTTAGAACGGAAAACAATATGTGTTTCAATACCTTTTTTACATTGCTATAAATTTTGTAGAACTAAACGACATTTTTTTCATCAAGAAAAATCAGGTGCTATTTCAATACAAAAATAAAACGCTACTGTCGTTTACTTTAACCGTTCCTTATTGGAATATGAAAACGATATTTCTTAAATTAATATTTCAAAATAAATTTTAAGTTGCAACAAACCTGTGTCAGTTTAATTTAAAATTCTTTCAGCATAAATCTACCTTTTACGCAGAAGTTTTAACACTATTAACTTTCTCATTTTTAAGTATCATTTTTAAGTATCAACTATTACTACACTGCGTTTAGTCGTCTCGAGGGGTAACGTGTTAACATTAGAGGTACATATAATTGTAAATAAACTTTCTATGTAAACTTTAAGCTTATTTGAAAGATTTCTTATATATTTAAATACAAAAAAAAACAATTTCTAAATTTCATAGATGGATTTAATTCAAGATTGATTATTCCTCGAATACGGCGGGATTATAAGGTCAATCACAAATTTATAGGACTGGTATCGAAAGAAGCTAGACTCGATGTAAAAACAAATTCAGAGACTCATTCAACTTAAATGGGTGTTTAATTTTAAGAATAAAAATCTTCTCAGTACCAGTGATCGCCAAACAGTCGCTCGCGAGCTATCGGTAGCTCGCCGAGGCTTTTTCGGTAGCTCGTGTAGGATATTTTATCATATTTATAAAATTTTATTATTGAATCTCGAAAATAAAAAAATGAATCGATCGAAATTTCTTCAACGAAATGAAAGCTTGAAAGGTTGCCGTTGTTATTTTATTTTTTTGGCATAACAATTTGTGCGTATAACGAAGTATTATAAAATAGAGAAGCGGTCAGAGATTTATTACGATTGATGCGATCTGCACCATACACTTTGACTCTTTCCCACTCGTTTGTATTACCACTTATAAGGAATGAATATGTATAAGTAGCTCACTAGACAATTTCAATTTCTGAAAGTAGCTCACATTCTTATTAAGTTTGGAAATCACTGGTATAGACTTTTGACAAAAAAACGGATTTTGCTAAATTTAAAAAAATTATATGTATAACAACGTTAGCAACACATTATCATTGAGAAATGTGATTTAAATAACTCCTTAAATAGCTCAAAAGCACTTATACTGAGGCTAAAACAATTATGGTAATATTTTGACTACATATGTATGAATGAAATATATAAGATTGGTTGTCAAATTCAATTGAGTGCCGAAATTTGTGACCAACATAAGGGATTCACTATACAATGTTCATTTCGCACGTTATTTGATTTTAACGGTTATTATTTGCTGTACAACACTAAAAACAGTATATATAATATATTTTGTTGTCTAATTTAAAAAAATTACTTTACATTAAAGATCCTGAACTCTCCAAAAATATATTAAAACCTTTACACTTTTACATTGCTGAAATATTTCAAAAGACTTTTTTCATGTATTGATATTTAAATAATAATACACAGAGATTGAAATAAGTTACCGTTGTTTTATTCATCGAATAATATCTTTTATAGTAAACTCAATTACTTTGAAGGTATTAATTATCATTTCTTGATTGAAAGGCATGATATTTAAATATAATAGTGATGTATTATTTCATTTTTAAATTAATTTCCTTACTACATTTTGTAAATTAATTGTTTCTTAGTTTTGAACCCATGATTTTGTACACCTGCTATCATTAACTCAAATATTTTGTATAAATATACTTGTTTGTAAATTGTATTCTATCAGCTGATAATACTCGCAATGAGCAAAACCGGTCCTGATCAAAAAATATATTGTGGAAATAAGTACTGAAAAATGTATTTTTATTATTTAAAAAAACTTAATTACATTTTATTTTTGAGCAAATTATTATTTATTACTATTCAATATAGTTTAATTAATTGAGGCTGCTTGAAAAACAATCCATATTAAATTTTAATCGTTCAAACTGTGGTGCATTTGTCTTAACATACCATTACAACGACTCTACTGTAGAGTAAGTTATATTGCATTCGTGTTATGCAATATAATACTTGAATATTCTAAACAGCGAAACTTGGCTGTTGTTAGTGATTCAAATCTATAAAAAATATATTTTATTTCTTTCAAAAACGGAAATCATTATAATATTTGTTTAATTTGAATCGTTTGATATTTTTAAATATATGAATATTTTGTAATTTCCTACTCGGGTTTTGTCTACATTCAAGCATTTAAGCACACAGATGCACTCGAATTGACCAGTAAGTTATATTGTCATTATTACTGTGGCGTCGGTTTGAGTTCATCAATCTACGAGAATATCCGAAGAAAATAGAATCCCAGGTCGTGAGTGACAAAACACGTGAAAGTTTTCAGTTTTTGAACGATTTGATAAAGAAATTCCATCAAGTCGATATCGTAAATTATCCAATTTCAATTTTCCTTAAGAAATTTACCGCTACGTCACGCTTAAAAAACACATTATATTTAGAAAATGTTAATTATGTTGGTCGAAACTAGTTTTAACAGGTGTAATAATAATGAGAAACATGACATTTACCTTATTTTTTTATAAAACCAAACGCTTTTTACAAATTTTTAATAATAGTAAACACATAAAATTTGTATCTTCAAATAATTTGCTGGCGAGTGTTAAATATACATGTATATGTGAATGAATGTTTGTTTGTTTGTTTGTATGTGCTGCAAGCGTTATTATACTATTGATCCGATTAAGATAAAATTTTAGGAACCTATTGTGAACACGCCTGCAAAAGTTTTCAAATTAAAATAAACATCAGATCATTGCCAGCATTTAATTTTTATATCCAATTGCCATAAACAATTAGTTCTTTTGCATATATTCGTGAATGTTTCTGAACAAGTACAACAATTATATAAGGACCGGTTTCGCTTATCGCAAACACTATCAACTGATATACAGGAACATGTAAATATGCTTCTCATATTGAAAGCTTTATGTGGTCTGCTCACGCGTCGTAAAAACGTCTGATTTATTAGTGTCTGCAACATACGAAAAAAACAAACAATTTATATATACAAAAGCACTCTAATAAACAGAACTAAAACACAAATACTTTCTTTATTTGGCATTGAAACGCATTTCGGGTACTCGCTAGTGTTATTTATAAATAAAGTAAACACAAGGCAGATAATATTCTACTTTCTTTCCTAAGTAATGAATAACCTAACGATATAGTTAGTCTAGAGTTATTTATCAAACAAATTCATACTTTTTTACAATAACAAAGTTATCAATTTTAATTTATATTTCTAGTAACACGGCAAACCTTTCCCTGTTGTGTTGTGTTAAGGGTTTTGAAGCACAACAATATTTTAAATCGTTTTTGTACTAAGCAAATTCATGAAAATGTGTAAAAAGTTCGGTTACATTTACCACAAAAATTAGATTATATCTAAAAGTTTTGACACTGATAGCTTTCGATAATTATATATTCTAAATAATTAAGGTTACGCTCTTGTAAAATCAGTTTTTTATGACAGTTCAACTAATTTATATACAATTATTGTAGAACTAAAATACGTTATTTTTCCACCGTGTTATAATGAAGGTCTAAAAAATATATTTCAAAATACTTTTTTCTGATTTTCAGTGACTCATCACCTGATTGTTGAAGAAAATATTACGTTGAAAATAAACGTAGAACAAAACAGCTTTTATAGAACTTTGAGCAATAGCTTTACACGAGCTTTTATTGAATCTCAATCAATCAATGTGTTTGTATATAAAATAAATGTTATATTTTCATCTCTTTCCAACTTGGCTGTGATGTAGTATTTGATTTCTCTGATATTGGATTACTGGTTTTGATATTTGATATAGTACGGAATTCTGTCATATCTTGTTAACTCACCACAGAATGGTTCTTAAGATGACGCGTAGAGAAGCTTTTAATGTATTTCCAGTCACACCACGATGAATAAGTACTACATTTAAATAATAATAAAAAAATAAAAATAATTTCCAAAATTTAATATTATAAATTTTATTAATAGTTTTATTATTATTAATTAACTGATACAAAAAAAAATTAAGACATGAATATATTATATATACAAAATTGTAGTTGCATGCTTGTGATAAAATGCCTGAAGATACCGAAAGGCGAAATCCGAGTCATCAATGTCAAAAAGCGAGGAATCGTACAAAGTTAAAAAAATCTAATTTAATATTTAAATTAAATCAAGCTCTCTCATTCAATATCATAAATTAGTATTAACAGTGTTGAAAAATTTATGCTTGAGGTAATTATTGTAAAAAAATATATGCTAGTTTCTACAGATAACATTAATAAGTTTGTGCGACGCTTAAACTATGTAATAATTGAGGGTAAATTTTATTTCATCCACGTGATAGAATCCATGAAGATGCCGAAAGGGGAAACCCGGTTCGTTAGTGACAAAACATGTGGAATCGTACAAAGTTTCAAAAAATTTGATATTGAAATTCAATAAAGCACCTTTAGTTCGTGACAAAACATGTGAAATTGTACAAAGTTTTAACAATCCAAATTTGATACTAAATAGCTATTTCGGCTTACTCCCACGCCATAGTCATGATGTGTTTCCGTTTTATAACACGGAAATCGACAGTTGCTTAGCCTAAGCTTTTGTCATAAAAAATACATGAAATAAAACAAGACAATCCATTCAATATTTATTTAGTTCAATATCGCAAGGTACATTATTTTTAATGTTTTTGGAAATTGAAATATTTTCGGCTTCCTTCAATGTTTCTGGTAGCCGGACGTTGATAGTTTCCGGTGTTGTCAGAACCAATAAAGCCGACGTGAGGCAAGTCCCAGCGAATAGAAATGAAGGAAGATTCGCGAAATAAAGCGCCTGGAAAAAATAATCGGTTATCAACGCAATAAAAAAAATTGTTACGTACACTCTGTCCTTTTGGATGGGGGATACATTTGAAAGACTACAGCTTAAAAGATTTTTGGCCAGTAACTGATTTTAGGTCTTCCACAAAACGATCAAACGCCATGTCTGTCAAAAATATCGAATTAAGAAATTTGGACTATTGTCTATGAATTTTGAATGCGCTAAATTTTTTTCTTAGTAAGAAAGCACTATATTTAAATAATGAAACACAATTTTACGTACTTTTTCCACAATTTTATATTATTCAAACCGGAAACGTTTCCGTTTATCGCTAGCATTTTCAACTGTTTGTTTATACATAAAATTGATGGAGTGTTAAGATTTATGACACGTTTGAATCAGAGATCTTCAAGTCTCTTTCATTATTTATGTATAGACTTATTTGTAGTATATTTTTCTTACGTTACTGACAGAGGTAATTCGCTTCAGAGCTGAGCAATCCACCGTGAATCCGATTCATATAGACACCACACGCATTATAATTAGATTTACATCCCCGCATACTATATTCACACACGATGAATGAAAATCATTTTTAGATGTTGTGATTTTGTATTTTGATATCGAGATTTATCAAAACAAATCTATGGGAGATCGTAAAGCAAAACTACTCCCGGCCTTAAACGATTACTCAATACTGTCACATCGTTATTTAGTAGACTAGAAATCTTCGGGCTATAATGTTTCTTAATCAACTAATAAAATAAAATCAACAAACAATGCTATTTAAATCAAATTTTGAGGTAAAAATTGCAAGTTATACAAAACCAAAAGCTTAAGAGCTGAGAAAATTCAAATTTAGATAAAGCATTGTGTAAACTATTTTTTACAAACAAAATATTATGGACATCTTTGTAATAGCTTTTAATAAAAATAAAAGGCCCCTAGTGGTAAAAATTTTAAATTGTGAAAAATGTTTAAAACATTGTGTTTATTGCTGCAATTAGATAAGATAAAAGCTCAAAAAGCTACTGACCAGGAGTGGTGTCTGTGGAGCAGCAATTGACCCGATCCTTCCAACCATGGAGCAAGTTGCCAATAAAGAATGCCTTAATGGGGTTGGAAATAGTTCAGATGTATACAAGTAGAGTCCACCAAAAACTAAGGAAATGCAACATCGTCCAAGAAGATAAACCATTAATGATAACCAAGGCATACCTAGGGAACAAAAAGAGTGTAAACAAAAAAAGTATTCATTGTATAAAGTAAGGTATTTTTAAGCATGGTTCCGCAAACTTTTTACACCTACGGACCGGCAAAAAAATGAAAAAGAATCACGGACCACTATTACTGAAATAAAAATGTTTTTTTTTTATGTAATATTTTTTTAATCTTATATTATGACAGATGGCCATAAGTATCACGCGGTGAAAAATAGCAATGTATTTAAATTCTACAATTTTACACTGTAAAGTCATCCAGATAATTAATGAACGAATAATTGACTTTTTTATAACTATTAAGACATTTTTCTAGTAGTTATTATTCGAGAATAGTGACGTAAAACTCGTAAAATCAAGAAAGATTTATCATTAAACTTGGACATAAATCCTCATTCTATCTTTATAAACATAACCACTTTCGTCAACTTATTGATTGAATTGGCATTTACTTGGTAGAATTCCATTATAACAAGGTGAAAAAATAGCAATGTATCTTATTTCTACATTTTTTTTAAGATATAGTTGATAGCTATTTTGGCTCACACCATCGTCAGAACTAAGCTTAAACGTATATTTGCTTATCTATATATAGCTGTGTAGAAAAGATACACAATACATCTTCTCTTCCGTTTTAACAACCCAGTTTAATCGTGCTAGCAAAAAAAAAAAACTTAATTTAAATTAAACTAAACTATAAAGGCGGGATTTTCAATAAGCTTTTATTTATTATTTTTTGAAATTTAAAAAGTTTGTAGAACTAAAATACATTTCTATTTTTTTACCGTGTTATAATGAAGTTTTACAAAGTAAATGCCAATTCAATCAATAAAGCCGTAAGTACATAAATTTATATTATATATACTTATTTACAAATACACATTAAACAGTCTAACTCAATTAAAATTTAACAAAAACAGAAGGCTTTATCGACAATTTAATGCAAAACCTGCTTGTTTACAAATCTTTACTGATATATTGGATAAGTTTTACTGCCGTACTGTTTCTCACAGTTATTGTATTTAGAAGTTGCAATGCACAAAATTTTAACGATTCAAACTCAAGACGAAATCATGTTTTCGAAATGCATATAAAAATTGTTATGTCATATATTACATTAAGAAGCATTAATAGTAAAGTTAATCGACCTTAAAATATGACTTGAAAAGCTCAAATCTCAATAAAGGACTAGTTTCACCCATCGTGAGCTTTTTAAATAATTGATGGGAACATAAATCTTTACTGTTAAATGCTTAGGAGATTGTATAAAAAAATTGATAACTCACCATGTGGTATAAACACGAAAGATAGAAGGCATATTCCACCTCCGAAATAGGCTGAAAAAAGAGTTTTCTTTCTTCCGAAGTAAGATAGCGAAATATAACCAAATATATGAGAAGGAATATCGGCCAATCCTCCGTAAGTGAAATTTGCGTATACATTTCCAGCCAACGCTACAGAATTTATAGCGAGTCCGTAGAAACAAAAGGTACTCGTTATCCACCAAAACGAGCATTTTAACATTCTTAGAAGAAGTATTTTAGATCGAAACACTTGAGAAAGAGAATATTTTGTTTCCTCCACTTGTTTACAATCTTTATCTGTTGATTTTTTTATAAACTTTTCATTATTTTGAATATTATAATATAAATCTTCCATGTCTGTCGTTTCAAGATGTCTTCCGTTGGTTTTCGCCATTTTGTTTAAATTTTCGACGATATCTTTGAATCGATACTTTGATAACAGCCACCTGTTGCTTTCTTCTATTATCCAATAGTAAAGTACTACCAGTATTGCTGGTGAATAAAGCACTCGCAGATAGGTTCTCCAGTACGGGAATAGCCATGCGACGAGGCCCAATAATGCTTGACCGCTTGAAAAAAAGATGCACACAAACATACCACCGATTACCCTCGTCGACGGAAGAAGGAGTTCTATGGCTGTGCTTAAACAAATTAAAAGCTTATTATGATTGTTGTCGTTGCTTCAAATGCAGATGCAATTTTCGCACGGTTTTATTACAATATTTACAGAACGCAATACATAAAAGTGTTTTTTTTTTTGTGAAGCATTTGATTATATGTGACTTCAGGGGAAAATGAATAAAATAAACTCGTGCTATTAAAGACGTCAAACGTTGTTTAGATCCTAGTTTCTCAACAATGGTCCGCGAAAAAACTCATATAAAAATTAATTTTTATTATTTATATAAACGATTGAATATTGTATAATATTTATGGGATTCAAAATCATGTTTTTTATTACTGTTTGTTTTATTATACTTAAATATTGTTATATCAGCATACGGTGTTGCAGAATAATTGTACTAACAAAAAAATTATGGTGGTCCGCGGATGTAAAAAGGTTGAGAAACTATGGTCTAGATCAATGACCGCATTAGAAGTATTAGTATTCCTATTGAAATGACTCGTGGCAGCAATATATTTTTATTTTGCTATGCGATAAAAAAACAGCATTTACTAAAAAATAGCTTTTTAAAAAAAAACATAGACAAGTCAAGTGTATTCAATGAATTTAAGAGTATTATTAATTTTAGAAGCTATTTTTTATACCAATATTTAGGACAACTGGCCGAGATACAGAAAAAAAAACAGGACAAAGTATTTTTCTACTAAATACTCAATAGTAATTATGGTATTGAAAGACAGATTTTTTATGTATGGAATTTATATTTACTTGGTTGAACTTTATTTTATAAAAGCTCTTCATTTCTTTTATCGTTAAAATTAAAGTTAATATAATTGATTGTATGAATAATTTTAATTTTGAATATGTTATTACGAGAAGAATTGTTCTGAGAAAATAAATAAACATGCATTGTCATACTTAAAAATCTAGACTTACTTGTTATGGTTTAAGTAAGGAGTATGATTTAATACTCGTAAAGTTATTTTAATGATTTCATATAATAAAGTTAAGATGTTTTCTTAAGTACAATGATTGTATTATATATAATGTTGAAAAATAAGTCAAATAATAAAATAGCATATTTTACGAAAGCTCAAGAAGGTAAGTGTGTTTTGAGAAGATACACATTTGAAAAGATTTTGATGTGAGGTTTGAAGTGTTAATTAATATAAAAGTATAATGAAATTTGTTTTTATGTGAAAAATATTTAAAACATATTACCATCAAATGTTTGGTGGTAATAACCAAATTAGTCTTAATTTTATGACATAAAAAATAATTAGAAACATAATTTAAATTTAACGAGGGTTCCGTAGATATTTATACTGAAAAGAAGAAACAAGCTATTAATTGTGAATAATTCTTGCATAAAAATAGCCTATATATGAGCTGAAAAAAGAGGGTTGACTGCAAATTCTAGTTGATTAAATTAATTGTTCCAGTGTTCTTGATGTTTAATAAACTTTATTCACGACTGACATTTTTGTTTTCGCGTATCAAATTACAGTGGTAACTTGAGGTACGAGTTTAATTCGTTCCATAACCTTGTTATAATGTTAATTTACTCGTATCTTAAAGCAATTTTCCTAATGAAATTAATTGAAATGCTATTAATCCGTTCCAGCTCTCAAAATGCAACCCTATCTGTTCTTGTTACGTATTTTCGAACAGAAAAATTGTATTTACGTATGACAAATTTTGCATGAAAACATAATAAAAGAGAACGTAAAGAAATAAACTAGTTTTATAAATAGATTGTGTATTTTAGTCGCTTAAATGCAACTTCCACTCAACTTCAATGTTACTGTATGCTTAATTTTATCACTGCTTTTCTCTTCACTGGTTTCGGATTAAAAAAAAACCTGTCCATGAAGGTTTGTTTCTTCCTACCTTTCAGAATGTTGCGGAAATGAGTTAGGTTAGCGTCATTAAATAATTCCGATTTACGATCAGTTGTTACTCTTGATGGGTCGTGTGTAGCCGGTTGTTCCTCGTACCTCAAATATTGCTCGTATTTCAAAGCAAAATTTCCCTCGCTCTACGGCTCGTATCTCAAATATCTCGTATGTTAGGGTACTCGTATCTTGATGTACCGCTGTATGATGAATGTTTCATGACGTATTTTACCGAATATTAGTCTATTTGGAAACAGGGTGTTTTTCAATTTAAAATGTAACCGAGTGTCCACGTGTCATCATTGGAAAAATTCAACTCCCCATTTTTCGATTGACAAGAAAAAAAATATCGTTAATTTTAATCAAAGTAAATTCATCTCCAAAAACTAAAATCTTATTGATTGATTGAATTGGCATTCACTTGATAGAACTCTATTAAAACACGGTGAAAAAAACAGCAATTTATTTTAGTTCTACAAAATTATTTTTTAAAAATATAGTTGATAGCTATTTCGGCTCACGCATCGTCAGAACTATGCTTAAGCTAACATTTGCTTATCTATCATATCTACATCACAACACATCCTCTCTCCTGTTTTAACGACCTAGCTTGTTTCCTGTTCTCAATAAAACTTACAATTGTAAATGAAACTAAAAAGGCGGCTATATCAATAAGTTTACATATGGCACGGAAATGGTCCATTACAGAAACAAAGATACATCAATCAGGGGAGTCAATAATGGTGACGGACATATATTAGTTTGTTCGTTAAGAATCCTTTGTGATAGTTGATATCTATTGATCTCCAGCTGCTCCAAAGCCGTCATCCTGCGACCCTTACTAAACTAAACTCTTATTTAAAGACTGTTGTTGCTTACCTATAATATATGATGAAGTATAAAGCCCTGCACCGAGGGATGGTTCCAAAAGCTCCAGAAAAGCGAACATAGCGTAATTGACTGAAAAGGATTTGGCCAATCCCAGAATTCCATCTGCAACGGCGCTGAATACAAGAGCTGATCTTCTTCCGAATTTATCTGAGATGAAACCGATAATTGGAAGGGCAACCAGGGTACCAATACTGTGCAAAGTTCCGATCAGGGTTCGTTTCCAAAACTCACACGGAATATTTAACTAGAAAAAATAACAGTTATCATATTTTTAAATAAAAATTCATTAAGAAAAACCACGAAATATTAATTAAAATTTAATTGTTACAAATTCGTACGATTCCATATGTTTTGTCACTAACGACCCGGGTTTCGCCTTTCGGCACCTTCAGGCATTCTATCACACGAATGTAACTGAAATTAACTGAGCCTAGGTCGTTAGTATCAATACATGGGGAATCGTACAAAGTTGTAACAATTCAAATTTGATGTTTAAATTCCATCAAGCACCTTCAGTCGATTTCATATTTTTTTAACTTTAAACCTTATAATTTATATTGGATTAAATTACATTGCTATTTTTCACCGTGCCATAGCGTATTCTACCAACTAAATGACAATTCAACCAATGTATGTTATACGTTACAGTGGTTGTGTATTTTAAGTAAAAATATGTTTTTCTTGACGTCACAGTGAAATCACAGCCCAGCACATCTTTATCCAAATATTATTTAATTGCTTTTTCATCTTAAAGACGATTAAACTTGAAAAAATCAATTAAGTCATTCAAATCAGTTAACTAGTCACCTAGGCCAACTTTGATACATCAATAAATGGGATTCAGTTGAACTGATCGGTCCGTATGAAATATATCGACAAATGAAACAATGTGATCGAGCTTTGACAAATCTCTTCCTAGCGGCATTTTCTATTTTCCAAATGGTTTTTCACATTCAAAATACGAATAAGTTATGACTTTTCGAAGAATGATCAAGGAAACACAGTATGAAATTATCAAAAATAATAGAATTCTTATTTTAGACATTTTCGTATTTAGCTCTACATTTTTTTATACGTAGTTTTTGAAAGTTATTTCGCCAATGATCAAAATAAAATTAGGCATATTTCATATACTGTTTCAGAAAAAATAGAAAAAGATCTTGTTATTAATTCTAGCATCATAAAAAATGTATAATTTAAATATTAGATGTGTTTTTTTTATTGAGATTTTTTCTAAGAAATTAACATAATAAACCTTTAGAGTTCTTTGAAATGCATTCGAGTTTGTCAATTTGCGTGATTTACTCGAAATGTTTTATGCATAGCAGACTAAATATTGGTTTCGTAATCTCTATGAATATTAGTTTGGTTGTATAAATTTATTTCTAAGCATTCAAAAGTCGTAACCATTTCCTGTTGAGCCGTATATATAATATGTTCTAACTCTGAAAGTTTCAAAATTAATTCAGTTTTGGTGGTGTTAATCAAAATTATGCAGATTATCTAGACAAATAAGGGCATAGTTTAATACAAAACGTAGCTCATATATGGATGTTTGAACAATATTAATACAGCTATATTTTTGAATATTAACTATCAATCAACTACAATCAGCCGTCTCAATATTTAAGAGGTTAGTTGTCAGATGGCTTAGCCCAGGCGTGGGAAACTTGCGGCCTTTTGACTGATAAAACGCAAATAAACTCGAATTTACCAAATATTCAAATACTTTCTAACAAAAAGCACAATCAAATTAGCCATTAAAGGTTGGTAAACTGTAACATTAACAAATATTTTTAATGATGTACGTTCTTCATTATGTAATATGTTTCTTATAGATACGCAGCTTGATGATTGATAATTAGTAATAGTAAACAAAATGAGACGGTAGTAATAATAGATCTCAACAAAAAATTATATATAATAAAATGTGATTCCTTTGAATACACACATCTGCAAAATATTTTTATAAAAATATACATACATACATAATAAATAAGATTTATAAATATGTATTTTTTCTTGAAAGATTTTCTTAAATTGTGAATTAAAATATTTATTTTATAGGGGGGGGGGGAGGTTGTGTAAAAATTTTCTTTACTGTGGCCTTATGTTGAATCAGATAAGTGACTGTTGCCTTTTCAAATGAAAAGATTCCCCAACCTTGGCTTAACCTATGGTCTATATTATTAGACTGTAGGCATACTGCACATGATTTTTTAGTCACGAATATCATTTTTTTAAAAATATAAAATTAAAATATTTGCCAAAATTCGGTACCAATACCAATATGCTTTACCTCTTCAATGAGCGTATTATTTTCTTTAAATACATATTCTTCACAGAACGTTGTTTTAGATACATCAAAACCGTTTGCCAAACAAGTGCCATTGTTCTGAAAATTTGTAACATTAGAAGATATACGAATATATCTAGAACATCTATCGTTGTTTGGGATAGTGAAGTTCAACCAACTGGTTTCGAATTCTGAACCGTTTTCTTCACATTCTGGTATTTTACACCTGAAATATTAAATGTTATATTAATCTTTGTCATAGAGAGAGTTTAAATGCATATGCCATATTACAATATTTATTACATCAGTACTGAAAACCATACGTGACAATTTATTAAAAGCTTTGGGGAATTTTTCAGAGTTAAGTTAAGAGTTTTCATGTGACCCGCGTTAAAATTTTTAAAGAAGAATCCTCGAAAGATTTACAATGAATTGTCTATTATATACGAATATTATTTTGTCTGGCTTGAATTTATTTATATTTATTCAGTTATACAAGGATAATCGATTTGAAGATATATTGTATTCAAAAAGTACAATAAATATATTTTTTATTTTATTTTAAAAAGATAGTGTTTGCTATTCCGTATCAATTATATAAATATTAAGCATTTATCTACACACAAAGAAGTAAGGACAATTTTAGTAAAAATAATATTATGTTGATGAAAAAGGCTGCTTAAATTTATAAAGAAGGTTTTCTATTCTTAATTCAACGACGTAATTTTATGTGCAATTTTCAATATATTTTTACTTTTTACGTATTAAATCACAATTCGTGGTGGAAAGGCATTATCTATGTATAATATATAAAAATCATTGAATGTGTGTGTGTTTGTCTTTTATGCATTACTAGACCATTCATCCGATGTATATGAAACTTTACGAATCTCTTAGTACACTCTCGCAAAAGTTTCTAACATAATACCCTCTTTAAAAAAAAGTCGATGTATACTCTAATCTTCTATAAATAAGAAAAATGTGTGTGTCTGTTGGTCTTCAATGCATTACTACACCATTCATCCGATCGATATGGAACTTTACGAATCTCTTAAGTACACACTCGCAAAAGTTTCTGACATACCACTCTCTTTAAAAAAGTCGATGCTTAATGTAATCTTCTGTATATAAATATTTCCCAATAAAGAAAAAGTTATTATGATTTTTGTGAGACTTACAATTTTAACAATTCACAATGTATCTGTACTTTGGGTACATTCGCTCTGTCTTGAATGAGTTGATACAAAACTCTGGATTGTTATTTAAATATTTCGTTATCAATTTTGAACTTCAAAAAGTCAATCACTGAATTTGCAATGAATAGATTGTGAATATAGGTTGAAATTAATTGCATTAAAAGATAAGAGAGAGGTTAATAATTCATATTTATTTACAAGCTAACCTTTGTAATCTTGTTCTTTCTTTAGACAAATAATGAATAGATAAACTCATTAAAGTTTCCGTGGAAATATTGTCTCTAGAATATATATAGCTATATGAAAAATACTATTGGAAAAATTCTCACCTGTACCGTGTATCAGGGGCACTGAATATATAATTGGTCATGTGAGTCGAACTGAATAAAACTGGAATGATGATCAATAGGAAATGTTTGATCTGGTATAAGCCAACCCGCCCAACTTTCTCCAATAAGCAATCGAGGTCCACATCTCTTGGCTTCAGGGCATTATCACCAACCATTATTTTATGGTTTTAATGTAAGGCTGTTATAAAATAAAAGAGGTTACATGCAAACAACAATGAAACCAGTTGACTGTTTTAAAGTGTTTGCTACACGATGAGTAAGCACGCATTATGTTTATAAAAAGAAAAAAAATAAAACGATAGATCAGGCATGGCGAACATATGGTACGTGAGACGATTTTGGATGACACGCGAATGTTTTTTTGTGAAGAAAAACAATTAAAGTGATCAATTCAAAAACGTTGCAGAAATAAGTAAATACTATATTCAAAAACATTGACGAGATAGCTGTGTATATTTTCTTCGTTCACCAAACATTAATATAACACGCTCTATTGTTTAAAAAAACATGCTCAGTCCTATTAAATTTATTTTTTCATAATTTTAAAAATCTATAGGTTGTAAGTCAATCCCTTTAAACGTTGTAAAAACTTAAAACAACTAGTAACATGACGTCTTCTGCCGCTACCAAAACAAATCTTCATTTTTAAAGTATTAATGCTTTGTTTAAATAAAAATCTGAAGTAACGTAGACATTTGATGTATTTTTTTATTTCCGTGGCATATACAACGTGATATATTATTGAGGGTAAAAAAAATATTTTTGCATTTGGCTCAAAAAGGTTTGCCACCTATGCGATAGATCGTGTAATAATAATATAACACTAATGATACTCAAATTTTTTCAGATGATTAAAGTGCTTAAAACTCGTAAAATTTTAATTGTTATCGGATAAAATGCATTATTTTGATATTATTATATATTCGCCAAGACTAAGTGTTTTGTTTTTTATGTCAGTTGACATTTATCTCTATTTTTCGTGCTTTAGTTGTTTTAATTGGTTTAATTATATTTATTCAACTTAGATTACAAATTTGGTTTATTGTTTGGTGAGTCTCTGATAGTAAAAAAGTCAAGTTATAACCATCAAAAATAGGTTTTCTTAAATTGCCAAAATTCGATAAAATTCAATAATTTGATGAAATGATGTTATTACAGCGATGAGTTACTTCTTAAGCCCGTTTTATTGTACATCGCCTAATAAGATTTATCAAATCAGATACGAACTCTTTTTGGCAGTTGTCTGTATCCTTTATTTTGCTGAGATAGACATCTCAAAAGGATTGATAAAGGACAACATAAAACTTAATTTCCTAGATGAGGAAGTCGTAAGTTTACAAGTAAATCATAACAAAATTGGGTGTCATCAATTAGATAGAAGGGTATATCTACACTGACATAATTCATGAGTGACCAATGCTCGTTTGTCTCTATATTTATCAACTTTTGTTGTATATTTATCAAATTACTACGAGCGTTTGTATAATTGTCATGCACACAAATCCAAAATACAAAAAGTTTGTACTTGTGAGATTATACCGTACAAAATGAATATTTTTTCTAAATCTAAAAAAATCAAGATAAATCAAGTATGTTTTCATTTGCAATACTATACTACATGACTATTGATATGACGTTTAATTTTTAGAGCTAAATTATAATTAGATAAAAATATCAAAGTCTAAAATATTTTGATATGGTTTTTGGAAGCTATTTCGTATTCCGCCAATGTCATGACTATGATAAAACTATAATTAAGGTAAGCCTTGTATGCTGTTAAATAGGAATAGACATTACATCGTATAAATCATATATTGTCTATTCTAGTATCAAATATTTTATTTATAATTTTAATATTAAGTATGACATTGTGACAAGAGTTTTTTTTTCTAAGAAGTAAAAAATAACCCAATATGTGATATTGATAAGTGGTCGAAAAAGTGCATTGACACTTGGATTTAGTTTAATACTACAAGAGTTATTAGCAAGTTAATGTTTGATTTGGACATATACACATTAAGATATTTTTATCGTAAAATATTATGCACACACACACATATATATATATATATACATATTGTATAAATGAATGTTTTTTTCTTTGTCTGATTGAGGTGAAATTTTAATGGGTTGTTTTGAATACATCAGCAAAAGCTTTTAAATTAAAACAATCATTAAATCTAGACTGGTTATGCTGATCGCGAGCATTTACTTTGTCATCCAAATGCGAACAAATATTGAGTTATTTTGCATATTATCACAAAGGTTTCTGAATAAGTTAGTTATCATTAGGTCAGGACAGATTTGCTTATTTGGCTAAAACTATCAATTGATATACTGGACTATTCAGATATGCGTCTTATATGCACAGCTTTATGTGGCTTGCTCACGCGTCGTAAAAACGTCTAATTTATTCAAGCACGCAACACAGAAAAAACAAATATATTTTGTATCCAAAAGCATTTCCGTGGAAAGAATTAAAACACAAACATTTTCTTTCTTAAGTGGCATTGCAACGTTTGCCGGGTTCAAATCACTAGTTTAATATAATATAATATAACAATGTATGCAATATGAATTACTTAATGTGGTGAATATGAAAACTGAAATCCTTTTCATTGTCCTACATTTTTACTGTAAAAAACACATGGAATCGTATTGACATATATATATTTGTATGTTAGTTCAATCGAATTTTTATCGGTTGTGTTTAATAGTTGTGTTAAACTTCATCAGATGGAGGAAAAAATTTTCACGACTCACTGTGAAACTGAATATTAAATAATGAAATTTCTATCAGCATTCCTAAACGGCTACTTACCAAGCAATATCGTCAAATAATGTAAATAAAACACGCAATAAAATCTCATAATTCGAGATATTATAAATCGGGTACAAAATGTTATGTTGTAGTTTTTTAGTATGTAAACGATGCTATTTTTTGGCGATTGATAATTATTTAAATTTTTATGAGAACAGTGATATGGGAAACATAAAATATCGATTAATTATCAAAAACGAATTCAACATTCTTAGTTTGCTACCTGTGTTTTTGAGAAAAATACTTCAATTATTGGCATTTATTCTAGTCAGAAAATGGATATAAAGTTGACTTTTTTACCTAAGATTTTTCATAACCTGAAATAATCAATGCAAAGCATTTACTATATGTACAATGTGAATTGATAAAACTATGTTAGATGTCATAAGTTTGTCACGCACTACCCTTATTTCGGCTTATGGCAACTTCAAGCATTTTTTCACGTTAATGCGATGGAACTGAATTAATTAATACACAGTTGCGTTGATTGTACATAAGAAGAATTGCGAAAAATATAGTTGTATTTTGAAATAATAAAACCACATTTTTTAATACTCGTTTCCACAATGTATTTTTTATGAGTACCGGCTTCGTTCATCGCGAGCATTATCAACTGATAGCTCGCGATGAGCGAAATGTGGAAATAAGTACTAAAAATTGTGTTTTTACTACATGAAATTTCATGTTTTAATAATATAAAAAAATAGGAAAAATATATATACTATCGATGTATCTTTTTTTTAAGAAAAAAATATTTTTTTTAGATAATAAAAATACATCGAAGGTGTTGAAGTATTGCATGTAAGTATGGGAATAATAACCAATTTCACCAAGAAATTTAATAAATAAAAAGAGTCTAATTGAGTTCCTTTTCATTATTAAATGAGCTGTCAACCGTATTTGATTCTTTCTTGATATTCCTTTTAGAGATTTGTTCAATTTGTCAGCAACATGAATTATTTAATCTACACAATAATGTATCTGATTGATGTATCTGGCATGATGATTGGAGATGAAGGCATTGGACAAAAAGGGAGGAGCGAAGACCTTAAAATATTATTTTATTTAAAAAAGGACTATATTACATTGCTTATAAATAAATTCGAAAGTGTAATGAAGTACAAAAATAAAATAATAATATATAATACACTAAAGAGTAAAATTATTACAATAAATCAATATAAAAGCTGAATCGAATCAACGACAGCACGACACACAATTAAATCAATCATGAAACAATTAAACAATATTGTAATCACTTAATCAAAAGTAAAACTTAAGAAATTTAAATAGTGAAAAAAAAATATTATTTGTATGCGAGATAAATTAAAACTATTATAAACAAAATAATAAGATAAATAATAAATTAATTATATCTTTTCCTGTTATGTTCAATCAATCAATGAGATAAAATATTTATTTTAATAGAGTTTTGAGTAACTTTATCCTGTTTATATTCCTCTACAGTCTTTACTTTGAAAGAAAAGTTAAATAGGTAATTATTATTTTATCTGTGTAACATGAATACCACAGAAGCTATATTCATTATTTTACTATCACAGGTAATATTAACACATGTAATACTTTATTAACAAAACATATTCACTAGTTAATAAGAACACATACATTATTTTTATTGAATTTAAAAACATGACATAGTAGAATAATCGGTTAGCAATAACCAAAACACTGTTTTTTTATGTCACGAGAATGTTTTTTATGTGTACTTTTTATGAACATGTGGAACAGAGAACACATAACCAATTCATAATTCAATTATATTTGTCACTATGACTATTTAAGTACAAATTACACTATTTATAGTGTCATTATTACATAACTAAAAAAAAATTATGACGCTTTATGTAACACAGTGAAAAAAAAGAAAAAATATTTCTGACGAGGGTGTAAGCCGAAATAGCTATCAACTATATATCTTGTAAATTTCGCAGAACTAAAACACATTTTTTTCACCGTGTAATAATGAAGTTCCAACAAAAAATGATAATTCAATCAATAGATTTTACTGTATTTTTTCTAGACATATAATGCGATTCATCCAATATATTGTCTCGTGTATTTTAAAACCGAAAACTTTATCTATAAGATCTTATTGTGAATCGTATTAAAGAGTGCATAAAAATAGTCTTAAATTTGCTTTAATTATTATTCTAATGATGTGAAAGCCGAAATAGCTATCCCCAATTATATTGAAAATTTTATAGAACGAAATACTTTTTTTACCTTAATAATTCATATAATTGTTTATTTATTTAATTATATTTTAGGCATTTAATGAAAAAGAAATCTTCTTAAGTAATAAACTATGAAAAATAATATTTAGTTAAAGAAAAATTATATACATATAGAAAGATATACTTATTCATTATTTACAAAAGCTATCTAAAAAATTCAATCAATTAACAGTTTCCACACATGGTACAAAAACATAAACCTATTTTATTCAGCATTAACTATGTCTATGAAAGATTTACGTTTCAAATAATAAATATATTCTTTACTCGTACAAACAAAATATTATAAAAAATACTTTTTTATTTTGAGTTATTATTTTATGGAATAATTATATTATTGCGTGAAACTAAAATGGAACAGCTGGAAATCAATAGATACCAATTATCACAAAGGATTCTTAACCAACAAACTAACATAATAATATCGCCACTTGTCCAGCCGTTGTACAAAGGGGTGGTCTGATTTACTTCCAGAAGGATCACTTCCGTCCCACATGTAATCTTATTGTCATAGACACCCATTGTTTCATTTAGAATTTTGAAAATTTAGTGTCATTGTGTTAAAGTAACAAGCTAGGCCGTTGGAACAGGAGAGAGGATGTGTTGTGTGCCTTTTCTGCACAGCTATATATAGATAAGCGAATGTTAGTTTAAGCATAGTTCTGACGATGGCGTGAGCCGAAATAGCTATCAACTATATTTGTTAAAAATAATTTTGTAGAACTAAAATACATTGCTATTTTTTCACCGTGTTATAATGGAGTTCTACCAAGTGAATGCCAATTCAATCAATATATTATAAAAAAGCTTTAAGCTCAAAGAGGTGTGAACTTGGAAATAGTTTGTATGTATTACTAACATATTTCTTTTTTGTTTCTCGAAATGGTCGCAAATAAACACTGTAAAGTGATGTTTAGACTCTCGAATATACAGTAATAATGTAATTATAATTAAATCTAATTGAATATTAATTATGAAACAAAATAACATATCTGTAAAATATGTTAGAGAATACTTGTCATTCTTTTTTGCAAATTTATTTTAATGGATGATTACTGAAACTATTTTGTTCGGATATATAACTCAAAAAAATATCAATCGGCAATTTTACATAATAAGAAAATACCGTTACTTCTAAAATAACTAGTTATTTGTAATGATTCATCGCCCTTATGATGGTCTATTATATTGTTTTTAGGAATATGAAGTAGTTAATAAAAAAACATATCTCTGACTATAACTCTGACAATCACCAACAGGTTTTTTTTCAATCATTCCTAATTATGTGCAATAAATTACAGATCAACCTGCCAATCCTACTTATTGGCAAAGTAGTCAGTGTCGTTCGATATTCACGACTCGACTCCTCAGCTCTGATTTTTTCTGTATGGATACTTAAATAATTTCAATATTGAATTGATACAGGGTACAATTGTTAAATTATTTATATAAATTTCAACTTCACAAATAATCTATTGATCTAATTTTATAAAATTTTGTCGTCCAACGCTTAACGTCATTTTAAGGTTTGCGTAAAACGATTAGGATTCTCATACAGACAATTGATGAAAATATAAAATATCAAATGATAAACACGACTTATAAAATATTTAATTGCAAAAAATCATTGCCTACTACTGGCATCCTATGTTTTCTGCAACGTAAAATTTTAGTGAAATATTTATAAGAAATGCATTTTCAACATAAGTATTATAACAGTAAAAATAATTAACATTTTATTTTCATCCACAGATATCAATGTATTAAAATCTGAACTATTTCATTCATACTTAACATATGTCGGCTTTTTAAGTCTACCGAAAAAAGCTTCAGCCCAAATAAGCAGTTTTTGGCATTGTGTAGATCATAGTTATTTTGCGTGGGATTGACGGTATATGAATATTTTATTGACATTATACCGCCTTGAGTTTTTGAGATTATTGAACTCTCCAAGACGTAATGTTTATAATTTCAAATATCTGTCACGTTGGCGAATTGCTTCAAATATAAATATAAATGTCTTGTTTTAAATATTGTTAAACAATGCATAAATTCGATCCAAAAATATATTTTGTTTGAAAAGGAGAGTGAATACCGTAGAACAATCGGATTCTTTATAGCAAAGAGTAAATCGCATACAGAATATACTAAAAATGATTCAAAAATATCAACATCAACCCGAGACTCGAGATAATAAAATGATTATAGTCTATGGCAATTCATGCCTTGTTTGTATATAATACAAGCAGGAAGCAAGCGCATAGTTGAAGAATCGATAAAGCTGAATAAATTATTAACTTGAAATTAAATATTTTTCATTTGTTTCAATACATATATGTATATCTTATTTTTTTCTATGATTGAAACGAAAAATAGTCTCTAATAATAAGTCTTGAGTCTCGAAAATTCCCGGGACCTCAAAAGTTTTGTCTCGAGTTCCGGTAATTGAAAACTCCGTGAATTGAGAATCCATATAATCTGAGCACACTTTTACTAACATAATACATTGAGTTGTGCGTAAATGAATCACAGATAAGAAATGTCCGAAAATTCTACTTCCTCTTCTCACGTGATTGTCATTTCTATGAACTCCTTTTTCTTGAGCGAAGAAATATTCTCAGCTTCTTCGATGGTTTCAGGTAGTCTGGTGTTCAGAGTTTCAGGTGAATTTATCATTAACAGCGCTGATAAGAAGCAGGAAGCCGAAAAGAGGTATGTGGGTAAATTTTCCATGTAAAGGGCCTAAACAGAATACATAAATAAATTAATTGTGAAATATTTACATTTAAAAAAAATCAGTGATTTGAGACAAACAGTATTCCAAAAGCACGCCATTAAACGATTGGTTATTGAAATACTACGAATGAGTTTTTATTTTCGTTGAATAGCTTCATATATACCAATATTTCAACTGTTTTACCAAAATTTACACTTTAAATTGGTTATTCAAACTTTTTTGAAACCCGACGCATAATTACGTCATATATTATTGAAAGAAATTTTTTTTTTTTTTACATATACGATATTATAAAAATTATTTTAGAAATGTGTTTGAAAATGCAATCAACCCTCCTATAAAGTACTTTCTTACGGCGAATGGCCATAATATAAAAAAATGTACAATCCTAACCTCAAAATTTGTATGGTTTGTTAATCTCTTAAGCGGAACTGTTCTTGACCATTTTTATTATCTAAACATTCTAGGAGAATTGACTTTACTCTCATCCTAAATTATGCTTTTATTAAATATTTTTAATTTATTTTTAAAAAAGTATTTATGCTGTCATAAATTATCCTATCTTGTGATAAGGATAAATTTTGCATTCTTTTCTTTCCTACTTCCATTTTTAGACGATATTGGATTAAAAAATACAATTGCTGACTTTACACTTATAACAGTATTATAATGTTTACATTTTTAACGTTACGCGTCGACCCCGAGAAATAATACTATTTAAGCGCAAGTATATTGACTAAGTTTTAATGTGCTATTTTTTTTATCTATGTTTATTTAAAGAGCAGTATCGTCTTACCAGAAGCGGAACTTGAGGTGCCATAATCGAGCCAAATCTTCCAATCATCGAGCAAGTGGCGAACAAGGAGTGACGCAGAGGTGTTGGGAAAAGCTCTGTGGTGTAGAGGTATATGGAGCCAAAAGCTATAGCGACGCAGTACTTTCCCAACAAGTAAACAGTCAGAGATAGCCAATCCATGCCTAGAAACAAGTAAATCAATTAACACGGTGAAAAAAATAGTAATGTATTTTAGTTCTAAAAAATATATTTTTTAAATATAGTTGGTAGCTATTTCGGCTCACGCCATCGTTAGAACTATGCTTAAACGAACATTTGCTTATCTACGATATATATAGCTGTGTAGAAAATGTACACAATACATCTTCTCTCCTGTTTTAACAACCTAGCTTGTTTCTTGCTCGCAATAAAACTAAAAATTGTAAATGAAACTAAAAAGGCGGCTATATCAATAAGTTTACATATGGCACGGAAATGAACTTACATCTAAAGAATAAACTATTTAAATAGCAGATTTTTTAGTGTATAAAAGTAAAAGAAATTATAAATCAAATTAAATATACGAACTTTAAAAAAGCCACGAGGCTAATGTAAAAAAAAAAATCAAAAATTGTATTAAATCAATATTGTTGAAATTTACTTTAAATGTCATTTAGTTTATACTTTAGGGTCTGTGTTTTTTTTCTATTATTAATAAAACGATATCAACTGTTTATAGTGCGTCAGTTCTGTTGCATCCGTGTGATAGAGTGCCTGAAGATGTCAAAAGGTGAAACCCGGGTCGTTAGTGACAAAACATGTGGAATCGTACAAAGTTGTAACAATATTTTTTTTTACCTTTTGGTATAAATGCGAACGACAAAAGACAGACTCCAGCCATAAAAAATGACGTGAACATAGTCTTCCTTCTTCCAAAGTAAGAGAGAGCAAAATATGCCGATATATCACCAGGTATCTCAATTGTAGCAGCGATCATAAAATTCCCGTAAATATTCCCGGCAAGGGCCACCGAGTTGATGGCCAAGCCGTTGAAACAGAAAGTGCAAGTGCTCCACCAAACTGCACATTTCAAAACGCGTATCAGTATTATTTTTGACTGCGCGGCTTGTCTGAGAGGTGATAATGTCTTCTCTCCCATTTCTTTCGACTTCTTCTTGTCGATCTTGTCCGACGCTTTAAACTTTTTCACGTTTATCATGTTGTATTTCAAATCTTCCAGAGCGACATCGGGGAGAATCTTGTCATTCGATTTCGCCATTGCTTTCAAATTGCTGATCACATCTTTGTATCGTCGCTTTGATAGCAGCCATCGATTACTCTCCGCCATTAAGAAATACAAAAGGAACATCAGCAGCGACGGGCCGTACATGACCTGAAGTAAGGTTCTCCAGTAAGGGAAGAACAAGGCAAGTGCACCTAAAACGGCTTGTGCTGCGGAGAAGTAAACGTTGATCAAAGCGGTTCCGGCTACTCTTGCAGGTGGTAACAGAAGTTCAAGGGCTGAAATAAAAGAATACCATAAAAGGTTACTGAATAATAAATATTGTCAACTCAAATATAATATGTTCAGGACGCTACTGTAATCATTTTATTGCTTATAGAAGAAGATGCTTCTAAAAGAAGCGAAACATGTGTTACATCAAATAGATTAGCAAAGTCAGTGACTTCCAACTTTTATGCTACTACAGATTCCTTAAGAAACTTCTGTAATTTTTTAATAGATATTATTTATAGGCTAATTTAATAGTTAACAGAAAAAATATTGTTTGATTGATACTGTAATATGACAATGATTTTTTCATTTAAAATTTTTAGCGCTTCCCTGGTTGGAAACCGCTAAATTAATTTATGAATTTTAATTTCGTATTAAAACAAAATTTTTGCAAGTTTCCGTTGAATTCATCAAAAAATATAATTCTGATCAAATAATCTGATAAAAAGATTGAATGTGCGAACAACTTAATAAAAGAAACCCCTTACGAATATTTGGAAAAATAAAAATTCAATCAAATTGAAATAAAAAAATCTGCAGTATGGTTTCAATATTGGATAGATAATTTTTATTTTGCTGTGCTAAAATTAATGATTTGATTACATTAAGCACTTACCCAAAATGTACGCTGAGCTGTGAACGCCTGATCCTAAAGCAGGCTCAATGAATTCCATAGCAGCAACATAGAATAGTTGACTGAAAATGATTTGATGATCCCCAGGATACCTTCCAACATTCCTGTGATGATGAGGGCCGATCGTCTGCCAAACCTATCAGACATGATACCGACAAATGGAAGTGCGAGAAGCATACCCAAGCTGTGCATCGTCCCGATTAAGGTTCTCTCCCAATCTCGGCAAGGGATTTTCATCTGAAATGTAGATACATTTTATTAAAAGCCTCATTCAAAAAAGTTTCCGAAACTCTTCACCCAAAGCTATAATTTTAAAACCCAGTTAATACCGCTATTGTAAGAAAATAAAAAAAGTTTCAAATAACTAAGTAAACGGAAACAATTACGTTCGCGTGATAAAACGTTTGGGGGATTATAATCTTCAGTATTGACTCATCTTTAGAACAGTGGTTTACTAGAGGATTTTACTGCGGCCAGTTTTATAGTAAATATTGATATTTAAAAAAATATATTTTTACAAATTAATTTGGAAAATTAATATTATTTTAAAATTGATTGAATGCACCTGACTTATCCAGCATTTAGTCAAGTTTAAATAAAGCACCGTTTTAATAGTAATACTGTTCAAAATTTTGGTCGGAGTTATACGTTGACAATGAATCAACAAAAGTCAATATAAAGAATTAGCACCAATTGTTTTATTAATTTTGTCGATTTTATCTACAACTGTATATTGTGAAAGATCATTCAGTGTAATGCGCTTTATAAAAAAAAATATCGAAACTATTTATCACATTTGGTGCGGCCGCGAGACATTTCCATAGGACCTCGGATGTTTATAATGTGGCTATACTGAAATTTAACCTCAGTTTGAAGAAATTTAACCTAAGTCAGAAAAATGCGATTTACTATGAATTTTTATAACAAAACGGAAATTGATGAATATATTCATGAAGAATGAATAATTAATTATTACGATGTTTTCACATCGTATTTAACCTAAAAATGCCTTTCAAAGAGGCACAATATCACAAACGAGAATTAAATAAGTTTTTGCGTTATGGCAAACTTTTCTGTTGTCAAGACAACTTCGTTGCATGATTTTTTATTTTATTTATTTCTGTTAAGCGTAGTTTGTATTTTTAATGAATTGAATTTATTAAAATTGAATAGCCATTAATTATAATGTGCGCATTATAAGAAACGTGTTTTTATATCAATGAAGTCTTAATTATTCTTTTGTACTCGTATATGCTCAAAAAGAAAACGCTAAAAACGATTATATTCGATTAACCCCATTATCGAAACCAACATAGCATTATTATTTAATGTTTTATACTTTCATTTTTAACTAACTAATAATTTCTTCAAGAGTTATTTTATCAAGTTAAATAGAATTGGTGTTTGTAAAAATAAAACTAAGCAACACACTTAAGTATGTAGTAGATATAATATATTAGTTGAATTGGCATTTACTTAGTATACCTTTATAACAAAAACTATAGTTCTGTTAGGACTCAATTTAAAGTAGCTATTAACTATATATCTTATAAATTTTGTAGAACTAAAATACATTGCATTTTTTCACCGTGTTAGAAATTAGTAATATTCATATTTACATAGAAAAAAATACCGTTTTTTTTATTGGACAAACATATTCAAAAAACTTATTTCAATTCTTATATATAATATAATATTAGAAATCGTTTCTTATTCCACGCCATATTTTTTTTCCAAAATACAACATTTAAAAGGTGTTTACTGTCACTTCGTGATGAAAAGCCATGATATTTTAAATAATGAAAACAATTTTTTTAGCACTTATTTCCACAATATATTTTCTGATCAGGACCGGTTTCGCTCATCATTCGAGAGCGATGGTTTTGTAAATCTGCTACCTTCAACTCAAACAATTTTTCTATAGACTTGTTTGTAAATTGTACTCCATCAGTTGATAATGCTCGCGATGAGCGAAACCGGTCCTGATCAAAGAGTATATTGTTGAAGTGAGTATTAATGAATGTGTTTTTATCATTTAAAATACAACATTTTATTGAAGGTAAAAATCAACTCACGCCAAAACACTTGAAACACAAGCAATTTTTTGATAATATTCAAACAATGCATTATAACGTTATCAATGATTTGCAACTTATTAAAGCATCGATTAGTTAAAATCGAATTTAGAATAAAAAATAATTTACAAGACAAATATATATTAAAAATGTTAGGTCATACCTCCTCAACAAAAGTATTGTTTGACTGAAAAACAAACTCTGTGCATGGAATGCTCTTGTGTTTATCGAACCAAATTTGAGGACAACTGTCGTAGCTTTCTTGTGTGTGGGTTAAATTTGGTTCCACGTACGCATATCGATTGCACCTGTCCGTCTTTGCCGTTGCATTTTCGAGCCAAACTGACTCAAAGTCGTTTCCTCGACCTTCGCATTCGGGTATGAAACACCTAGAAAAAAATGAGTTATCAATCAAAAAGCTTCCATTTCATTCCACATGCTCCTTATTGATGCAAAATAATTCAAACATGAAATACGAAATACAACTAATATATTTACAATTGAGACAAATGAGATAAAGATCATTCACAATATGGCTTCAAAGTGTTAACTATAAATAACATTTTTCGGAGGAAACGCAATATAATGTAAGAAATGATCAGAACCGGATTTGCACAAGTAATAATTTCTGTAGATGAAAAATAAATTCACACATTACTATTTATTTTAAAAAAAAAACTTTTCTTGTTGACAATTGAAAGTTGGTTATTATTTAAAATATATGTGTTATGATGGAACTGAATATCAGATGCCTAATTGATTTTTTCAGATTGTTGACTGATTGAACTAATCTCACGTAAGGGATAAAAAAAAGTAAGGGTAAACTGTTCATTTAAAACTGGCATTGAACTTAGTTGGGTCCTATTAAGTTATGTTATTTACAATTTTATTTAAAAATACATATATTTTATCTTGTATATCAGCGATGCAAGCTGTCTACTATTTGTCTATTTGCATCTATCAGATAAAATACACGAAGATGAGTAAAAGGGAAACCTAAATTTAAATTTTAAATAGATGTAATTTTGTTTTGCAACAAAAATGTATATTATCGTAATACGATCATTTGTTGCGTATAACAATATTTTATATACGACAAACTAAGAATACCGGTAGGTAAATTTATACCTAGAATGGTTTTGATAACCCTTGATAGGTTACGATATCAAAAATATTTGTTCTATTTCAAATACTAAGAAACGAAATCTTACCTGTATTTTGTGTCTAGGGCTGTGAAAATGTAGTTGTTCGAGTGAATCGATCCCAGCATAACCGGTATCATTATATACAAATATAGTTTCACTTGGTATTTTCCAACTTTTCCAATATCTTCCATTATATTATCCAGGTCTACTTCCCTTGGCTTCATTGAAGTGTCTCCCATTTTGGAGGAGTTATTTGAAAGGACTTTGGCCTGTAACAAAATAATTAAAAATAGTGAAATTTGAATCAATTGATTTCATTAGCATTAATTTGGTAGGTTTCATTATAACACAGTGAAAAAATATTTTAAAACACTGTGTTTTAGCTCTACAAAATTATTAAGATATGTAATTGATAGCAGTTTCGTTTTATAAATTTTGTAGAACTAAAATGTGTTGCTATTTTTTCAACGTGTTAAATTTAAATCGTCGAAATTTTGTATGATTCCGCATGTTTTGTCACTAACGACCCGTGTTTCGTTTTCGGTATATTAAGGCATTATATTACAATAAATGGATGAAATAGAAATAAAAGTCAGTATATTGTTGAAATTGCTTATATATCAAGATGAATTGCAAAAAATTGGACCCTAAGGCTATCGATTTAATTTTGTATGACTGACGAAGTCAGTTTCATTGCATTTGCTTGATTGAATGTCTGAAAATGCTGAAAGACGAAACCTGGATCGTTAGTGACAAGTGAAATCGTAAGAAGCTTCAATAACTCAAATTTAATATTAAAATTCCTAAAAAAAAAACTTTACTAAAATATATCGGTATAATTAATATCCGAGACGGCTTAATCATGTTAATGTTTATACATGTGAGAATTTCGACCCTAGACCATAACCTAAAAATACATACATGTATAACGTCGGCTCTACAATGATTTTGTTTTATCATGAGTTATAGCAACAAAACAAGAAAATAACAACACTTTCACGGAATATTATAGTATTAAAACATCCACAAAACAATAATTGACTAAGCATAATTACCACTATTTAAAATATACAATGGACCGTTATCACACAGAACGTACTAATTTTAGTAAAGTTATTGCTTAAATACAACACATTTCTTTATGATTACAAATATACCCCAGTAGAGGTTATCTCGTGAACTAATATACATTACGTCACATATATATCTCAAAACGTTTTGAGTACTGAAACAATCACATATTTTAAAAATAAATAAACAAACTAATTACACAAACATTAAAAATTAATTTGTTTATATCATAATGAAGATATTACTTATACAGAATCATGTATTGAATGTAGAGGTTTTTGAACTGTCATTATAATTGTGAGGAAAGAAATTTGACAGAACAAACAGTATGGTTGCTATGGTTACATTTTTACCGCAACAATTTCATTAGGTTATCGAAGTATTGAATATTTAAATTTAATATTCTCGATTTTACACAAGTTTGTTGGGCTTAATTATTTGTTTATCTTCAAATACTATTTTTCTTTTATTTCCAAGAAGATACATCGAAGATTGACTTAAATAGGATGTATTCGAATGAAAAAATAAACGCTTTTATCACAACGCAGAATTAGTTACGTATTGATCAAATTTTGTAGTATATATTACGAAATAATAATAATATATATATGGCTAATTTATGATATCGACTGAACGTGCTTGATGGAATTTAAATATCAGATTTGAATTGTTACAACTTTGTACGATTCCACATTTTTTGTCACTTACGACCCGGGTTTCATCTTTCGGCGACTTTTTTCTGAACTTTTGTCAGTTCTGTTGCATTCGTGTGATAGAATGCCTGAAGTTGCCGAAAGGTGAAACCCGGGTTGTTAGTGACAAAACATGTGGAATCTTACAAATTTGTAACAAGTCAAATTTTATATTTGACTATTGTTTTAATTTTAACGTGTTAAATTGTTTCATTCAAAATTTAGGTCACTGTAAACAAATCGTTATACTTTAAATATTTTTCTATACTAGGTTTTCATTTCATAAAATCCCCCACTCGATCTCAAAAATAGTGCTAAGAATGAATAATATATTTTCCTTTTTTATATAATATCATCCGAAAATTATATTGAAATAAACTTTTGATTATTGACATACGGAAATACGAAAAAAACAGTTTCATATTTATAAAAGGGAAGTAATTTTCGGTATAAAATATCCACTAGTGTTGCCCTGGTGTTATTCTAATATTCACACCATGTTCAGAAAAAGGAGGGTAAATAGCTGAGAGAGAAAAAAACATAATTGAAAAACTTTTCTTGTTACGTGGTCTAAAGAATAATTTGTTTATTCTAACTAAGGTGGAAAAATAAAATAAAATAAATGATGAAATTTTTAAAGACACAGGTGCTTGAGTATTATGATAACCCTAGAATATCTCATATTGTTTAACTTTATTAAGAATGAGTTCTATGTAGGACAATCTTATTAGTTAAATAAACACTTTCTCTATGATAATAATATAATGTAATTCTCTTATCAAAATAATCTGAAGAGAGCATTGCTTTAAATATTTAAATCTATTCATTATTGCAAGTTTTCTTAAAATTTTATTATTTTTTATGCGGAATCGCGTCATCATTTGTAATAAGCTAATATCGAAATGCATGATTTGAATACATTTTAATCATTTTTTAATAAAACTTGAATAATATATTACAAAATAATTGAAATTTAAAAGTTGTTTTAGCACGGAAATGTATTTTTATTTCAGTTTAAAATTATCGATAATTTGAATAAAATTATTGTTGTTACTGTTGAAAAAAATATATGAATAAATACTTAAGTAAAAGTCACGTTACTTTGAAAAAAAAAACAAAAAGTTTTTGACCTTTCTATAATCAAAGTTTGAAAAGTTCTGGCTTGAGAATCAGATGGCTTCAAAGGGTGACAAATTAAGACAAAAGTTATTGCATGCTATTAAAAATGAAATAATATAATCGACTGAGAAATTCATTTAATGAAAATTTTTCTATTGTTATTTCTAGTACCTGTCAAGACCGTTATTAAGTCAACAGCGCTTGTCAGATAACCATGGAACTGACAATAGAAAAAAAAGGTCTTACATCTTAATAAATATATGAACCACTTTTAAGGTGTTGACTGTCATTTTTTGATTGAAAGGCATGACATTTTAAACAACAAAAAAACATGTTTTAGTATTTATTTTCACAATATATTTTTGATCAGAACCGTTAGAACGCAATTTACAAACAAGTATATTTACACAAAATATTTGAGTTTAACTCTTGCCATGTAGTATGTATTTTATTGTAATTACACGCAGGCCTTTTTTTACGCGAATTTTTTTTTACGCGAATTCGATTATACGCGATTTATTGCACGGCAGTTTTTCATACATTTCTGGACTTTTTCTCACGATATTTCAATTTTTGGAACCAAATCGTCAAATTATATGAAAGTTGTGATTTTTTTACGCGCCGTTTTCTGGAACCAAATATCGCGTAAAAAAAAGACCGGGTGTAATACCTTTGGTATTTAGACTATGCTAACTGTTTATTGTACGTCATTTTCTGGGTTTCTCCTTTCGGCATCAACAAGCATTCTATCCCACGAATTTAATAGTACTGAATCCAGATTCAAATTTGAATTGTTACAACTTTGTACGATTCTACATTTTTTGTCACTAACGACCCGGGTCAGTTGTCAGTTCTGTTGCATCCGTGTGATATAATGCCTGAAGATACCAAAAGGCGAAACCGGGTTGTTAGTCACATAACATGTGGAACCGTTTAAAGTTGCAACAATTCAAATATGTAAACATTACAATTATTTTACGTTCTCCTCAAATGTATGATAATCTGTCACTATTATAGACCGTTCATCGACACAAATTGAGAATAGCAGATAACTTAATATATTTTTTAGAATATGATAATTTTATCGATTCACCACTATTTAATTATAATAAAACTTATTTTTATTGTTAATCAACACGATGACTAATAAATACACATGAATCACTGTAAAATAACAAAACGAAAAAAAACTTAAAAATAAAATACCATTTTCGTCACAATATTAAACATGTGATTGTTGAGCGCTGTATTTGAAGAAAGCTTAAAAATAAATTCGTCTTTTCATTTTATATCAAAAATATTGTTTATTTAAGGCAGAGAAAACAGAATGAAAAACCTTTGTTACGAAAGTTATCGCAACGACTTTAGGGTTTAATAGTATTTTCAACTCGTAACAGCTGACTGAAGGTCGGACCAAAAATAAGTTCACCTTTCTATTAGCTAGAAAACGGAACATAAATACTTCTTGGCAAGCGTTTATTTGCATGAATTGAAAATAAAACTTAACCCTCTCCCACCTGAGGCATATAAATGATATTCCAACATATACCACTTCAAACAATAAATCAATAACGCTGGTGCACAGTTAACATGTATATATATATATATATATATATATATATTCAGGACTTAATTATAACATAAAAGATATATCATAAACGAAAGTTTCTGTACTGAGTCTCAATTTTTAACATGCTTGTTGGTTATTTTAACAGTTGAGACGATAGCACGCAGTGGGTTAATAAACGGTATTTATTGCCGTTATTTTTTTACTAACGTTAATTTTTTCTTTTATTTCAGAAATAAATTAATGCTAAAATCTTTTCATAATTCCCCAATTTGGTGTGTGTATGAATTTATTCATTTTATGGTAATTCCAAAAATGAACCATTTCACACAATTCGTAGGCAAAATATTATGACTTAAATTTGTATAAATCATTGTTTTAACCGATTTTCTTGAATTCAAATTTTCTACAAAACTCCAATAATCAAACATAATGTTAAGTACCATTTAGACAATTTCGTATTAGGACAGATTTCGTTATATGCAAGCATTGTCAACTGAAACAATACAAATAAAAAAATCTATTGTGGAGCTAATTTTTATATAAATAGTCTTGTATTGTACAATTTGATAATAGTCGAGGTGAAGAATACCGGCCATAATCGTAATAATAATAAATTTCATGTTTTACATGAAAACATAACAATTAGCACAATATTAGCGGCATCGTATATTTTTCGTGTACAAAAAGAAAGTTTATTAACGAAAATTTCTAAAATAAATCTATACAATACTTCATTTCTAACTGAGCACACTACACGTTTTCATTTTCATCAAACATTTTGAGAAAATGTCGATATATGTATTGTTTGAGTTTATCAACAGTTATTTTATTATATCTTCTATTTGAAAATTTGTGTATCTGCTTAATGCTTCTCATTTCTTGTTTATGAGTCAAAAAATACTCAATTAAAGAAAAACGTGTCACATATACTGACAAAAGTATTAAAGATAATCGTCACGAAACAAGCGCCATGACCATTGAAAATGTAAATAATTACCTTATTTATTTATGATGTTTATGTGAAGGGTTTCACTGATAATAATGCTCCCAAGTTCTTCAAAACAACTGCCCAAAAGTACTCACAGACGTTATCTTCAACACCGTGTAAAGTTTTATGGCAGAAGATTCATAATTGTCACTAAAGTATTTTTTAACAAATAATCGATTTCGACATCACTGTTGGTATGAGACCAATTCAAACACTTTTTCTGAGAATAATCTACTAGTTCAAGTCTGTGACATCTCGAAGAACAGCAACCACTGTAGACTGTCACCTGACTATCTTCGTTTGGCACTCTCACAAATTTGAATCTTTAAATGTTAATCAAATTTATGCAGACTCGTGAAAAGCCGATGTCTTTTTAATTTGCATCAGTAGCCAGTAAAACATTAACAAACCTGTTTTTCCTTTGGGTCAGATAGTCAAACAATACTTCACTTGTTCTCAAATACAAACTATTACTTTTTTGTAGACATAGAAAATTTACATGTTCTCTAACTGGAATCGTGCCAAGCCTATTTGTAAACCTACATCAATGAAGCAATTTTTGCTATTGTAAACATACTACTTCAAAATACGTATTCTTTACCTGTAAACATCATCAACATTTACAATTTTATGAAGAATTTTTTGCTTCTAGATAAGTCATTGATTTTTATTTACAATAATAAAAACGCCAGTCGTGGTTTTGTTTAATTATTTTTACTTGTCAGACAAAATAAAATCGATAGTGGTATTAAACTGGTAATTAGTTTATAAAAATCTACAAAATATTCATCCATTATTTTATCAAAGAAATTAAGAACTAAAAAGAGCTCAATTTAGTTCAATACCTCTATTAAACGAGCAGTTCAACCTCTTTTATTCGCTTTTGCGTAAGATTAGTTTAATTCGGCAACAATTTAAAAAAATTAATACTTACAATAAATCATTTGATATTTAATCCCACGTACCCAATTAAATTAAATACGTAACCTTTTTTATCAAATTCGTTTCAGATATATGCTTAAATATTAACTTTGTTTCGATATTTCTTGAGTTATTCCTCTTGTATATAAGCGATGTAAACTGTGTTCTATCTGTCAGTTTTATTGCACCCTTGTTGAAACAAATAATTTTGAAATTCCAAAATTGAAGATATAACAAAATATATTATCGGGTATTTACATCGTCCAGTCTATGGTTTTTAAAATATATCAAATTGATGGGACGTTAAAATCTATGAAGCTTTAGCATCGGAGTTCTTCAAGTCTCCTTCATCTTTTTTGTAAAGACTTATGTGTTGTGTAATTGTTGTTTTGATGTTGACAGACTTAAGTCGCTGCAGAGCTGAGCAATCTACAGTGAATCCAATTCACGTGTACACCACACGCATGATAATTATATTTATATCCCAACATACTAAACTAACAAAGGCATATATTATATATGAGTACAAACACACATAGAAAAATATGAATTCATACACAAAACAAATAGTAAGGAAATTATCTAGAAAATTCATTTTCGGGTGCCGTTCGTGGTTGTGTATTTTAAGAAGAAGATTTATAACAACAATTGTATGAGAGAAACATGTTGAATTACACTATGAACAAGTTCAGGATAAATTTAGCCTATTATCAACACAAAAATGGCATAGCTTTGTCAATGTTAACGCTGTTATATTTTGGAATATCATTTGTCAACACACTGCAGTCAGCTGTCTCAAAGTTTAGACGTTCAGTGAGATAAAAAAAATGAAAATCTATTATGTTCAGATGACAGTAAAGATGTACTACAAGTTATTGATTAATTCACACGTGTTGGTAGCCAGTGACATCTCCAACCTGACTCCGTGCGTCATTTGTGTTTTACCGTCCAATTATCGTCACATTCCAAGAGGCAATAGTTAATATTACTAAATGAACCAGCCAATTGTCAATGTTGCATTTTTACACAAGCCAACCAAAAATTAGCTGCACAAGCTTCAATACAAAGTCAGCGACTGTTTCAATCGATTTTGTGTAGGCAAATTTCAAAATTATTAAAACGAATTAATGTTAAGACATAACCATCAAAAAGAAACTGTGGTATAAACATGTATTGATTTTGTATTTTCCAAATAAATCTCCTTCTCACTAAGGTAAAAAGCTACAAATAATTAAGTTCTATAATATATATTTACAAATACGGTGGTCGATAGCTATTTAAGCTTACGACATCGTCATATTTCAGATGACGCGGCCAGTTTTTTATCATAACATTTATTCTAGCAACGTGAGTTTTTGTATTATTTTAATATTAAATAATAGTCATTCCGAGAAATATTTCGCCTAAGAAATGTTTTCTATCTCTAATTTAACATTAAATGTGTTAAATGTCACTTATTGATGGAAAGTCATGATGTTTTAAATAATAAGAAGGCATTTTTTAGTACTTATTTCCAGAATATATTTTATCGCGAGCTGTATAAACTGATGAGCGAAATCGGTCCTGATCATAAAATATATTGTGGAAACAAGTACTGAAAATGTATTTTAATTATAAAAAAAATCTTAGTTCAAATTTAATTTAACCATAAATTTTATATGGCGGAGATGAAAATTGCCACTAAGAACCACATGTGAAAATTCTAGAATTTAAAATGTAGTACTTTCTTATTTTTATCTTGTCTTTTTGATCCTTTTTATACAAATAGTCTTGCTTCTTTATTCCTTGCTTTTCAATTTAAAAAAATGATCTATTCGCATCAATGAAATCACATATTTTAATAACCTCTGTTACCCATTGATTTAAATCTACTCCAAATATAAAACGATCGCCACGTTTGTATAATATATTAAATACAATATTTTACGAGCATCCAAAACTATTTGAAGCTCTCTGTTCAATTACGTATTACCCTCTCTAAAATGAATTAGTGGGATACCTGTTTTGTGTTTTGTTTATTTTTTATATTGCTATTCACGCAGAAAAACATATTATGATTTAATTTTTGCATAATTTCGGCGATTAATCTGTCTATAATATTGTCTTTTTTTATTGGATTTCTAAGTATCCTGCGTAGAATGTTTACTGAGAACTGTTTATTAATTCACGTGTTTCAAACATGTTTCTGAACTTCTTTGAACTTATTTTGATTCTCGAAAAGATATTTGGAAATCAATTCTTAGAAATACATTGAGATCTAATATTTTTTTTTTGTAATTTCTTCCTTGACGCGGTGAAAAAATAACAACGTATAAAAGTTTTACAAAATATTTAATATACATAGCCTATAGCTATTTCGGTTTATGCCATCATCAGACTTGACTTCCTATCTTCGTTGAGTTAATTTTAATTAAGCTTTGAATAGAAACATTGTACATTTCAACATGTTTTTTCACTTAAGACACGATTTTTGCCTTTCGGCATCCGTGTGATAAAAACCTCGAAGATATTTAAAAGCGAAACCCGGATCGTGAGTGGTAAAACAAGTGGAATTATTTACGATTTCACCAGTTCAAATTTGAAACATATGGAAATTTTGGGATGATTTTACTCAAAAATAAATTAGTATAATTTATGATATCGTCTAAAGGTTCTTGGTGAAATTTTAATATCAAATTTAAATGGTTCAAACTTTGTACGATTTAACATATTTTGTCACTAACGACACGGGTTTCGCCTTTCGGCATCTTCAGACAATCTACCACACGGATGCAACTGAACTGCCAAAGTTCTATCAAAGTCACAGAACTGACAATGTCAGTTCTATTGCATCGATGTTATATAATGCAAAAAGTAGCCGAATGGTGAAACCCGGGTCATTAGTGACAAAACATGTGGAATAGTAGTCTCAACAATTCAAATTTGATATTGAAACCCCACCAAACACCTTCAGTCGATATCATATATTCTACAATAATATACATATATCAACCTTACTATGGTATTTTTATAAATAAATGAGGTAAATAATAACCTTTTGACGATCTAATTTTCATTCGTATATTGCCAGTTTTATGTACGTGTGATTGCTTTGACGTAAGCCGGTGTAAAGCAGACAAAAAGACATTTCGAGATGCTGATTTAAAACAAAGTTTATCATTTTTTGCTTTGTTTCGCCTTGAAAATTTTTGTTTATTGAGTTTTTTTAACGTTGTCTTACTTTATAATAGAATATATTTGACGATTTGAATTCTGTCCAGACATTTCTTTTATTCGTTAGTTTATATTATTAGGTTATACAAAAGCAAAACGACAAATTCAAGTATATATATAAATATATTTTTAATTCTACTATTGATTCTATTATAAATATAATATAAACGATAAAACAATATTTGCATTATATCTCCCTGTTCTGTCTAACACTACTTAAACCATTTATTGTAGAAATCAACAAAATAAAAACAAGTTATTTGGTCCGATTTTTATATAAGTGACATATGTTAAAGGGGTCACCAATACAATAATTATAGGCAATGCTTTTATTTCCTTCAATAAATGATACACTACAAATCAATATGATTTATTTACATATATTTATTTTCTATATTTAACCATTAGTTGATATAATTCTTAAATATATTTACTATATAATTATTATTTCAACTGTCAATCTTCAATAAAATAAAATTATTCTATAAAATATAATGGACTAGTTAAAATTACTTTTCACATTGATAGTGTTAACTGTTCTTGATTGAAACAAGTTATATTTTAAAAATAAAAACACATTTCAGTAATATTCTACAACACATTTTATTATCAGGACCGGTTTCGCTTTTAGTGAATATTATCAAGGATAGGAAAAAAATTACAAACAAGCCAATTTATACCAAACAAATTATTTTATTGTAAGCAGGTATACAAAACCAGAAGTTTTTAAGAGAGTTATCAATAAGAGATTGTTAAAATTTAATTCCTAATTTATTCACTTAGATTGAATGTATATTGTATTCCTTCGTAAACAGTTTTCTTTGTTATTGAATTGGTTTTATATTTATATGCTTGCATATGATTTGTGTCCTATAAATTGATAATGCTCGCGAAGAGCAAAATCGGTCTTGATCGTAAAATATTATATATTGCGGAAGTAGTACTAAAGAATGTGTCTTTATTTTGATAATTGATTTTTTAAAAATCTTAACTCACTACTTATTATATCTCGTATGATCATATAATGTTTTGTGAATGTATGCATGGAAAAAACATATATTTATTTTAAATTATTTTTAACGATACTTTCAGTAAAATTTTTATAAATATTGATAGTTAAAGGTTTTTATCTTTATTAAGCACTAAATTTTGAAAGACAATTCACCAACAATGAAAAAGTATACTCTAAGATAAAAATGGTTGGAATTAAATCTAAAAGTATTATGTTTTTGTCAACTTAATTATATCCTATGATATCAGGAAATATGTTATGAGTATAACACCATGTCTTTTATTACACAAAATTAGAAAAAAATCGTACATACAAACAATTCTCTGTAACTAACAGTATACGTTAGAAGAGTTTTACAAAATAAATATATACGTATATTAGTCTGTCTTATACTTGGTATTAATTTGATGTGTGCATAAGTATAAGTTTTCTATATGTCTATAGGCTGGTGACAGCAATAATAAATACATTCTCTTATTTTAATATTGTTTTTGCTGTCACAAATAATCGTCTTTGTGAACTTATACTGATTGGTCCATCTATCATTGACATGTTAGATTCAATCATTAGACGGTCAGTGGTTTTCACACGGTTTGAGTCATGTATACTTATCGGATATTTCACGGCAGTAAGGATTACAAAAAACAAGATAGTACACTTTTAATGAGTTCACTATCACATGATAAGAACCGGTTTCGCTTATAGAATATATTGTGGAAATAACACTGAAAACATGTTTTTTTTTATCCAAAACCTGTCAATGACCAATCCAACCAATGTCCAATGACCTGAGTTTCGGCTTTTAAGTTCTGTTGCATTCGTGTGCTAGAACGCCTGAAAATACTGAAAAGCAAAACCCGGGGGTTGTTAGTGACAAAAAATAAGGAATCGTACAAAGTTTCAACAATTAAAACGTGATATTTTGACTATAAAGAAAATAAACACTTAAAAAGCTCAAAACTTATAAGGTAAATAAATATTAATTTCAGACATGTTAATATAACTTGTTTTGAATAAACGATTTTTTTTTTATTGTTTTATAAAATATACATCATTCATTTATATTGCCATGTTAAACTCTACAATTAGCATATTTTAATCTTCATTTGACCCAACAAAGTCATACAAGGGTTAAAAATGCTCTTATCAAAATTCGTAGAAATGTGGCTTTTATGGTTTTTTCTCAGTTTTCTATAATCAATGTTTTTTTTTTAAAGAAGAACAAAATCAATAAGTTTAGAATATTTCTCCAGCTCAAAAGTTTTCATTGGTAAAATATTCATGTTAAAAAAGGTAAAAAAAATGCAGGAATTCTTTAATCAAATGGCAACAGTTTTATTAAATTAAAAAAAAATATTCCTTAATTCATGGTATCGATTGAAGGTGCTTAATGGAATTCCAATATCAAATTTGAATTGTTTAGCCTTTTAAACATTCCACATGTTTAATCGTTACTTGCCAAATTGAAATAAGTAGGTATTTCTGAACAAAAAAGCCCAATTATATTTTAATGATAGTTACTTATTATGTGTTGTAAAATCCTTTCAAGAATCGCTCATTATTATCGTTAATGAAAATTATCACAGGAGAACGTGTTCATTACTATTAGGTTAAATTATTGAATTAATTTTAGCTGTCATTTAGTTCTTGACTTGAGGTTTGTGTTTTCGTTTAATTATTACTTTTGCTATACAGATGTTGCTGTTCAGCTGTACGTCAGTTCTGTTACATCCGTGTGATAGAATGCCTGAAGAAGCCAAATGGCGAAAACTGTTATAAAGTTTTAACAATTCAAATTAAAATGTAGACGTTTGTAGACGTTGCAACCAAATATTACCTATTACTTTCATAATAGAAAAAAACTTTACGATTTTGAGCGAAAACAAAACGATATATGGTATAAAACGATGATGTAAGTAAATAAATAATTAACATCTGCATATTAAAAACTGTAGAATTGTATTTTTATTGTTTTTAGCTATAACTTTATTAATTTGTTCATAAAATGAACCATTCAATCGTTTTCCTCGAACAATATAACGAATAATCAATCGTTTACTTTGAATATTCACAAAGTTGAGAAGGCAAAAAAGAATATAATAACAAATTGGTAAATATGCAGATACAATACGGATGTTTGTCATGTATGCTAAATTACATACCGTCGAACAATTAAAGACGATGCATGGTGGAATAATAATATATTTATGATTATCGCTCCACTTATGACGTAGAATTTTTTTATTTAATATAATCAGTGGCGACTCGTCCATACGCAATGCGGAACTGCAGCACAACGAAGGAAATTGAAAAAAATATAATATTATAATATAATATACACAAATTTATGTAAATTATTTATGACATCAACTGAAGGTGCTTGATGGAATTTTAATATCAAATTTGAAATGTTAAACTTTTTTCGATTCCATATTCAACGACCCAGGTTTCGCCTTTCGGCATCTTCAGGCATTCTATCACACGGATGCAACAGAGCTGACAATACAAATTTAGCAAATAAACTTATTTTTTATTAATTATCTCGAAGCTATTACTTCATACTGAGCGTTATTCAATATTACATTCTGAGTGCATATGGTTCGATACTGACACTGAATCCATGAAGGTTACCAGCCAAACTGATGAAATTTTACATCTCATTTTGCATGGCGATAGATTTTGTCAAAATTTTTAGTCATGCGTCTGTGTGAAATCATGTGAAAACATGTGGAATCGTACAAAGTTTTGACAATTCAAATTTTATGTATATTATATGAATACGGTATTCTAATATCAAAAAACCGATACATCTTTATGATTTTGTGCAGTACCGTTTTCAATGGAATATACTCGATTGGCCGAAGAAAGAGTGCGGGTTGCAACTAGATGCTTGGTCTGATACTGCCACTCCAACAGCATGTATCTTACACTTTCTTTAAGATAATCATATTAAGTTAATATAATTATTTTATCAATAGTAATTAAATAAACGTACACACAATGTTTGATTTTAGTAATTTTGATTTTAATAGTAAAATGAAAAGCAAATATTAATTTTTATTTTATCAACTTGCAGCACCCTCAAATGTTTTATTCACAAGCCGCCAGTGTATATAAAACAACATTAACAGCTATAATCGGTATTTATAGAGTGTAAAAATATTAATTTTAAAAGGCAATATATTTATGCTTAAAATAAATAAAACATTCCAACTCACATTTTATATATAAAGATTATAAAATACCTTTCAAGTCCAATATTCATATTTTCTATAGAATGTCTTAATGGGTATTAAATATATATGTTAGAGACAAAAAAATATTATTTAAGGACAGTTAAATTAGCAATTGGCAACATTTTAAAAGTGTGTTACTAAATTCTAACAAAAAATAATCGTAAAAATTTTCAAGGCCTGAGGTTATGTATATAATATTTTTTTTATATTTTGAGTTTTTTCTATTTATATATTTTCGCTTTTAAGGTGTTAACTGTCACTTCTTAATTGAAAGGCATGTTATTTTAAATTATAAAAACACATTTTTAGTACTTGTTTCCACAATATATTTTTTGAGTTGATAATGATCGCGATGAGTGAAACCGGTCCTGACCAAAAATACATTGTGGAAATAAGTACTAAAAAGGTGTTTTTTAACATCTATATATTTTTTGATAAAAGTAAATAACGTTAAATTTCAGTTAGCTTGTAGATGCTCATTAAAAAAACGAAACATTTGTTTTATTTAGAAACACATCAAGTGGAATAACAAAGCAATTAATTCCTGTGTAATATTGTTAATAAAATTTCACTAGTAAAAGTACTGCCAAATTCATCGTTAACTTAAAAATGTACCTTACACTATAATACCGTTGAACTCTTGACGTATTCATAACACAATTAAAATATTTTCTAATTTGTATATTGTTTCTTCAGTATCAACTCTTCACCCGCAGTGATGGTATATCCTCAGCTTCTTTCACAGTTTCTGGTAGTTTTATTCCAAGAGTTTCTGGAGACGTCAGCATCAGAAGGGCTGATATGAGACACGTAGATGCAAAAAGGTATGTTGGGAGCGTCTCCATATATTTCGTCTAAAAATTGTAAATAAATACTATCAATGAAAAAAATCTTTGACATTTAAGTTTTTGTAAAGTTGGTGACATGTCAAAGTGTTATGAGATTTTATTGGTATTTTATACACGCAAAATGTTTGGATTTAACCCATAAATTGCTCATATTTCAAATGTTAAATGCTGTGAAAAATACTAACAATATTAAGATTTCAAATCGAAATCAAAGCTTTCATTCACAAATAATTTTTGTTTCAAAATATTACCTAATGTATTTTTTAATAAATCGTCATAAATTTCACTAATCAAACACTACCGATGCTATTTTTGAAATGTTTAGATATTTGTTTCGGGATGTCAGCAAAAAACGAGTGAACCATTATTAAATCTTTAAAATTGACTTGTTATTGCAAAATCAAAATCATTAGTGAGTTTTCGGTTTGTTATATCTTGCGATCATATCTCGTCATTCTCACCCATTATTATAGCATCCCGAAATAAAGAATATCATCACAGAAAGGCTTGTCTTATTTCCACAACGTATTTTTTGATCAGTTGATAATGATCGCGATGAGCGAAACCGGTACTGATCAGAAAAAGTATTGCGGAAATGAGTACTAAAAATGTGTTTTTTTTATTTGAAATATCATATAAATTAATTATGTTTCAAAAAATTAAGTGAATAATTTTCTTTTGTTTATTTTTGCAATTATAATGTAGAGAAATAACATGCGTGACGTTAAATTGACTAAAGATTTTCTCTTTTATTTTTTTATATTCAATTAAAATCTCTTATACTCTACGAACCCAATGAGCTATTCCATAATCTTATTTCGTATTTTCTTCATGGTTGTTAATTTTATTACAATCAACATTGACCACTACGGTAACGATTTAACTCGTTCCCTGCTGAGCTGTTTAAAGGATATTTCAACACATAGACTTCAAAAATTTATTCAATTATGTTGGTTTGAAACCATATTATTGAGTTTGTCAGAACAAATCAAGCAATGCATTAACTCAAAAATTAGCGAGTACAAGAAGATTTTAACAATATTAATTCATATATTTTCGGGTATAAATTATCAACACAATAAAATCAGCCGTCTCAACAGTTGAGATGTTAGCAGCCAGAGGGTTAAAATGTGCGCCTTTAGGTAGATGTAAACAAATTGGATTCCAGGCTTCAAGTAAAAGCTTAAATAAAATTGATTGAAATCGCATTTGAAGTAAAAAAGACAGCGTAAATTGAAATGTTTCTTTCGTTTGGAGACGAACGAAAGATAAATATTATTCTCGACGAATTATCACATCATAGAAAAAGATGCGAAAATATTAATTTTAGGCTAAAAATACAATAACTTACCAATAACGGAGTTTGTGGTGCCAATATGGATCCAATTCTTCCAATCATTGAGCAGGCTGCCAACAAAGAATGGCGTACCGGTGTAGGAAAAAGCTCTGAGGTATAAAGGTACACACATCCGAACGCCGATGCCACAAAGAATTTTCCCAGAAGGTATGCAGTTAATGACAACCATCTTGTATCTGAAATGTTTATTAGAAATTTTATTAACACGATTAGCTTCTGCTAAGATTTAACAAATTACAGGGCTTAATTTGTCCGTCCCATTTTTGAATAAACGTCATTTCACGATATCAACTGAAAGTGCTTAAAGGAATTGAGTATCAAATTTAAATTGTTAAAACTGAGACGAATTGTCAATTCTGTTGTATCCGTGTGATGGAATACCAGAGGATGGCGAAAGGCGAAACCAGCGTCGTTAGTGACAAAACATGTGGAATCGTAAAAATTTTTAACAATTCAAATTTAAATATGATGTTTACTTAAAGCGTTTTAACTCTTGTAATTTTGAATAAAACCAAATGTTACTTTCTGAGATAGTTCAAAACATTATATTCATTTACCATATTGAGATAAAATGGACAACATTTCTTCCTGTGAATAACTACATTGTAATGTTTACACGTGTACCAAGTCTCACTTATTTTTTTGCGTTGCACACTTTTACACAGTCCTACATAACAGGAGTTATTGTTTTTTTCTTCTGTTGGCGGTATAGCGATCAAAACAGGTTTTTCTATATACCCAGGCAATCTGTTCTGTGAATCTTGTAAAATCGTCGACGATTCGATAAATTTTCAAAACAATAGTTTTTTCAGTTGAGATAATCTCTATAGTCTGTATTACACTAAGTAAGTAGTATTCTTTTCAAACGTCAAGTATTTTTATTGAATGTTCAGAAAATAAATCAATTGTAAGATACTGCTTTAAAAACGATTTGAAACGCAAAGAATTCAGGGTCTATTTTAAGTGAATTTGAATTGAAACTATGATAGACGAATAGATTATAGAGAACTAAATTATCAAATAAAAATAAATTTAACTTTTGACGTGTTAACTGTCACTTCTTGATGGAAAGGTATGATATTTTAAATAATAAAACGTATTATTTTAGTACTTATTTCCCCAATATATTTTTTGATCAGGACCGAAAAGCGAAACAGGCCCTGATCAAAAATGTAATGTGGAAATAAGTACGAAAAAATGTGATTTTATTATTTAATATAAATGTATTTCATTAATATTTAAAAAAAGTTTTTCTTCTGTAGTGAAAAGATTTTTGTAACGTTATCTAAGAGTTCTTTTCAAATTGTGAGATTAAATTATTCAGTAAAAAACAAAGTTTTTTTTTATTTGCGCATAACTGACGTTTCCGACATAACAAGTTTTGCTTTTAAGTGCCACAAATATTCTTACCTTCCGGAATAAACGCAAATGACAGAAGACAAAGTCCACCCAAAAGAAAAGCAGTGAAGATCGTCGACTTCCTTCCAAAATATGTCATTGTAAACAGAGCAACAATATGTCCAGGGATTTCTACGAGTGCAGAGTAAATAAAATTTGTATACTTGTTCCCAGCAAGAAAAGAAGAATTGATGGACAAGCCGTAGAAGCAAAATGTGCTCGTGATCCACCAAACTGAACACTTCAAGACTCTGAATATGAGTATTTTAGATCTGAAGACTTGAGCAATTGGAGATCGTTCTTGTTCAACTGTTCCGTTTTCATTTTCTCTAATTTCTACGTCTGGAGTAATTTTAAGAGTATTATTTGCATTAAAGAAAAGACTTTCCATTGCTTTTTCTGGCAACACTTTCCCGTTTGTTTTGGCCATTTTTGTTAAGTTGTCAATAATGTCTTGGTAGCGATGTTTCGATAGAAGCCACCTGTTACTTTCTTGTATTAACCACTGGTAAACAACAATTAGAAGAGCGGGAGCGTATAAAACGAGTGTGAGAGTTTTCCAATATGGGATTCCCCATGCAATTAACCCCAACAGTGCCTGTCCAGTTGCGAAGGAAATATTGATTGCAACACCACCCGCTACTCGTGTACTCGGCAGTAGAAGCTCTAAAGCTGTAAAAAATACATATTTTTAATTAAGTCTGTTATTTCAGTCAGCAGACAATGCACGGTAAATGTAAAAAATTTAGTACGGTAAAAAGATATTCTATCAGCTAGTAGTTCTGATGAGGCGTAAGCCGAAATAGCTATCAACTGAATATCTTATAAATATTGTAGAACTAAAAAAATATTTCTCTATTTCACTGTATTATAAAGAAATTTTGCTAGGCAAATGCCAATTCAATTAGTAAAATTTTTTAAATCACCAGCGACCGACTCGAGTAGAAGAATTGTTAAAAGCACTTTTATGTATATTCATAATTTCGACTTTTAATTGAAAAATTAAGACCTTATACTGAAGGTTATAATTAAATAAGGCTATGGACTTAAGCCAAGACTAATTTGATAACTAGACTAAAAGCTTAATAGAGGTATCCTTTGTCAAAGACCAGCGAGCTTCACATTAAATTTAAAAAGAAAACGATTATTCTTAAATTTGAATTTTTATAACTTTGTACGATTCCACATGTTTTGTCACTAACGACCAGGGTTTTGCCTTTCGGCAACTTGAGGCATTCTATCACACGGGTGCAACAGAATTGACAGTTCAGTCGAACGTTCAGTTCAGAACGAATAGTCAGTTCTGTTGCATCCGTGTGATAGAATGGCTGAAGATGCCGAAAGGCGAAACACGGGTCGTTAGTGATAAAACATGTGGAATCATTCAAAGTTGTAACAATTCAAATTTGACATTGAAATTCCATCAAGCACCTTCGGTCGATATCATGAATTACATTATTCTCAAATCAAATTTTTTACTACAATATTACAACATTATAGACGGATAAAATTTATTATAAATAAAAGGTTTTTTAAATTTGAAAGTCCTTTTAAAATACATTTTATTCCGGTACAAAAGAATAGAAAATTGTTAGAATAGAAAACTATTTTTAATATGTGTAAAAAAGGACACCTCGAGAACTTAATACCATAATCTAATTTTTCTAATTATGCCACAGCAATGAACATTTTTTGAGACGTAATTAGTGGACACGAATTGTTTTATCTTCGTTATTTTTTGATTAAATAGTATGCTGTTAAAGATGCCACCGGTAAGAATAAATACATATACAAATTAAATATTCCTTACCTAATATATACGCAGAAGTATAAACTCCAGATCCTAAAATTTGTTCGATAGTCTCCAACGTAACAAACATTGAATAGTTGACTGAAAAAGACTTGATGATGCCGAATATTGCTTCAATGGTGCAAGACGCGATAAGAGCTGTCTTCCTTCCGTACCTGTCTGAGAACATTCCGATGATTGGAAGTGCAATGAGAGTTCCGACACTATGCATTGTACCAACAAGAGCTCGTTTCCAGTCCTCACAAGCAACATCGACCTGATTAGTAGGAAAGAAATTAGAACAATAGTAAAAAAATAACGTCAAAAAATGACAATGATTGCCTACTTTTCAGACAGTGGTCATTCATTCATCCGTCATTTACTGCATAAATTTACTATGATTTATTGCTATTTAAATATCCAAAATAATGCCTTATCATACAATGTAATTGGCACATACTGTTTGATATGGTTAGTGATATGAATTAAGAAAGTGCAAAGAGTTAATCTCTAAAAGGTTTGTGATCAGTGCTGTTACAAATACAGCAAATAATTTGCTACAACTGAAGAAAATCCTGTTGAATGTGGTATGTAGATATACACTACCATTATCAAAGATTTATCGATTGAGTTGGAATACTTGGTAGAACTTCATTATAACACAATGAAAAAATAGCAGCGTATATTAATTCTACAAAATTAATTAATTAAAAAGTATAAAGTTGATAGCTATCTCAGCTTAAGCCCTCCTCAGAACCAAATGAACAGAATAATTAGTTCTGATGAGGAATCAAGCCGAAACTATATAACACGGTGAAAAAATAGCAATATATTTAAGTTCTACAATTTTTTTTTTACAAGGACTAGTTCTGACGATGGGGTGAGCCGAAATAGCTATCAACTATATCTTATAAAAAAAATGCAGAACCTAAATACATTGCTATTTTTTCACCGTGCTGTAATGTAGTTCTACCAAGTAAATGCCAATTCAATCAATAATCACGAAACTATGTACTTTATAAATTTTTTAGAACTAAAATAAATTGCTTAATTTCACCGTGTCATAAATAACGATTTTATAATGCGTTTTACTATTTTGTGACCTATCGCTGAATAGTGGTCGACGACAGTATTTGTTACTCTAACTAGGTAGCGCTTGTTGTCGGCCACTGTTTTATAACATTTCAATATAACTATTTTTCTGTCATTTTTCGTTAATCGTCAAAGATATAAATATGACCAAATTTAAATAAAATTATATAAAAATAAAAAGTGACAATATTGGAATTTTAAGGTTTAAGAATAAGTGATGTTAACACATACAGCATATAATGTGATAGAAGTGAAGTATATTTTGTTACGTGTGATGTGTCACTGAAAGGTGATGGGCTACTATGCACCTAATAAAAAAACGTCTGGGTGCACGCGAATCCCGGTTGTCGATCACTGCTATATTTTGAATATTCCTAACTTTTTCAAACGGTTCGTTAGAAAATATAAAAATGAAAATATCTTAATAAAGTTAACTCACCTCTTCAACAAACGAATTATTGAACTCGTATACATAATTGTCACATTTTATTTTCTTTGACTTGTCGAATAATTCTGCTGGACATGTAAAGTAATTCTGGGATGCTCTGGAGATCGTAGTGTTGCTGATTGTTGCATAGCGGTAACATTTGTCTTTTGTGTTGGCAGCGTTTCCAATCCACGGAGGGTCGAAACCCTGGCCTGGACTTTCACATTCTGGTATAAGACATCTAATAAAACAAAAAGACAGAAGTTTCATTAGTAAATGGTGATAAAACATATGGACGATAGTGCGCTTGGTTAGTTGTTGTAGTAATTTTATGGAAATTGAAGTCTCATAAACATGACATAAACATAACATGACATAAAACCAAAACAAAAAAGTCGGTAAAAAATAGAACATTGAAATACTTTTTTCGAAAATCGAACATTGTTTCAAAATATCCAGTACCTTACGTAAGTACATACAGGTGAATGAATGTGACAGATTAGCGTCGTTCTTGTTTTCGGCGTTGCTATGGATACAATGTTTCAAAAATGGCCATTCTGTATTACAATAGTCTTGTATGAACACATGTTTTTCGTAAATATTCAATTAATTTTTGTAATCAAATCAAATTCTGAGTATCCTATCTTTTGCCCGGTAGTCTAAGCAATAATTCAACAAAGTTTTATCGCAATTGGATTAATGGTATAGGAGTTTATAGATATATTTATAGGACAGACAGACAGACATTCATTTATATATATATATAGATTTTAGATAAAAAGTAAGTACCAATACGATACAATTTTTAAATGTTTTTTATATTCGCTTTTCAACTATATCTATTTAACTTTGTCATACCCAAGCTTAGAGATATCCTGCCCCAATTATCTTTTTATATATTTATTTTAATATTGGTGATACAATATTTGTACTCATCTTAATCTAAAGTAATGATTTTTTACGTATTGATGAATGTAAAAAATATAACGTGGCCAGGTAAATCGCCAAATTAATTAAATAATATAAAAATTTAAAAAAAATATATGTTTTATTTTGTGTTAATATCTGGCAACATTGAATAACACAAATATGCGCTCACACACGTTATAGCGCTCGCGATTGTAAGCGGACCCGTTTTTATTAAATGCGAATTGACATTTGAGCCCAAATGTAATTATTTTTCTTTATATTTTTTATGAAAAAATATAAAGATATTGCTTAAATACATGAAATATATTATAATATTACACATGCATAATGATGTATAGAATCCTAAGCAATCATTTTTTTATTGTAATACGAGAGAATATAAAGTCATTGTTATTGTGGTGTGGCAATCCCCCCATCTTCTATTTTTTCCGCCACAGGCCTTTAATGGTTAAATGAAGAAAAAATAATCAGTAATCAAATACTTGAAATTGTATTTGTTTATTTTACGACAGAGCTTAATTTTTCTAATTACACTCAATAAAAATGTCTGCCTAAAGTCTCGCTGTGAAATGTAACGATTACGACGACTTTGGAGTGGTAACCGTTATCACTAAATCAATATCAACGTTATACAGAGGAGTTGTTGACCTACATGTTTACATTTCTTTATCTGAACATTTTTGAGCGATATGCGCATTACCTGAACACAACAGTAATTTGGATAAAATATTATATATATATATATAGACGAGATATTTGTAATTCTATATTTTCTTATGATATGCTTTAATCTGATTAATGGATAGAAATTTTCGACGATTTTTTTTCAACACTGGTAGCCAATATGCTATTTATCGTATTTTGGTAGTCTACAGCAGTTAAATTTTCGATTTCTATCGAAAATTTTTTGTAACGCTTGACAAGGTCAGAGATATCCATAAACAGAAAAACATAGAGCTATTCTTTCGTTGGAAAATGATCGAGAAGTTCATCATTGAAATAATTACCAAAAATCACCATACATCTGAAGCAGGATACTAAAAATTTTGAAAATATCAGTTCAAGCTTTATGGCGCCAGCTTTTATATAATATAATGATGCCTTCTGCGTTCCAATAGCCTATACATGTTTCAAATTTAGTTATTAATGGCATATCTTCGAGAAGTGATGCACAACCTTTTTTAAAGAAGAGCAAATTTATTCATTTTGAAATACATATAATTTACGGGCCGAAGAGGGTGAAAGTGTTATAATGATATATTACTATTTCAAATTTGAATTGTTACAACTTTGTACGATTCCACATGTTTTGTCACTAACGACCCGGGTTTCGCCTTTCGGTATCTTCAGGAATTCTATCACACGGATGCAACAGAACTTAGTTAACATGTGAAATCGTACCAAGTTGTAACAATTCAAATTTGATATTGAAATTCCATCAAGCACCTTCAGTCGATATCATAAATTAATACTGCTACATTATTTTTTTTCACTTCAATCTTTCAATTCAATCAATAGAGTGAGATTTTTGACACTGAATACTTAAATACCAGTTGAATGGCTTAGCTATTCTAAGTACAGATATGAGGTTGTCATTGTTAAATTTAGTTTCCGTATTGAAACTTGTATAATTTTAATGGGAAAAATTCCTACTCGCAAATTTAGTAATGAACGGAATCTTCTTTGGGAATATATTATATATGTAAAAAAATTGCATCATAATCTCTGTAACAGTGACGATTTAAGTTTTATTCCTTTACTACTGCATAAATTTTTCACGTTAAGATGTTAACTCTCACTTCTTGATGGAAAGACATTATATTTTTAATAATAAAAACAGGTTTTTTAGTAATTATATCCACAATATACTAAATGGTCAAGAATTGTTACGCTCACCACGAGCAGCAGAACTATCAAATGTTACTTTGCTACTGCACTATTTTTTCACGTTAAAGATGTTAACTGCCACTTCTTGATGAAAAGGCATGTTATTTTAAATAATAAAAATAGATTTTTTTGCACAATGTACTCTATAATCATGACCAGTTTCACTCATCGCTAGCATTCTATAATGATCAGTCGTAATGCTCACGATGAGCGAAACCGGTCTTGATCGTATAACATTTTAAGAAAATAAGTACTAACATTTGTTTCTATTTTTAAAAATATTGTTTTCACATATAAAACACAAAAAGTTTCTACATTCAATGAAAATTTTTGTAATTAAGTAATTATTGTTTTAGTCCACATGCGGCCGCGGTTTGTGCATCACTGTCTTGATCGAGAGATCTTTTATATAAAAGAAGAGTCTTAATTTCTGAACTTGACAAAGAAAAAAAATGTTCGTGAATATTTTATTTCCGCCTCACGTTTATGTAATCTGTATGCTATTACAAACAAATCTCGATTTAAATTGTATATCATTAGTACGAAAATGATATATGATTGAGGTTCATTATCATATATGATCTCATTTTTTCAGTCAGCATTTTATAGTCACGCATATTTTTTTTTCTTTTTTATCATTTCGAGACATGTTGAAACTTTGTACGTTTCCAGATTTTTTATCATGCAGGCATTCCAGAACATGGATTCAATAGAAGTGAAAGTCAGTAAGCCGTTTGCGTCGCTTGCATGCCAATTGAAATTACAAAAAATGGACCCTAATAAGTATTGATTTAGTTATAATCAGAGCTTGCCGGAGTGGAAGTGATGAAATTGCGGTGTTTTGGCCGGAGTCGTGAAAAACGAGTGACTCCGACTACTTTTTCCATTAGACGATTTCGAAGAATATCTCAATGAACAATCTACCGGATTGGTTGGGCGATTGCCAATACCTCCAACTTTGAATAAAACCTGTCTTTAAACTTTAAATAGTTTTGATCTATGCAAACACTTGATGTTAATTAATTATTAACCTTTTACCGCCCAAGCATTTTTTTCGTGAAATATTCGCGCGTCCCGCAGTTGTTCTAAAAATAATTATATCTCTAAATCTATTCATTATATTTGGGTATAATAAGAAACATTATCAAAATAAAAGATTGTTTATAATTTACAAAAGCTTTATACGTAATTTTTCACATTTTATATAATTACGCGTTAAATTTAAAGAATAAAAACTTCTCTGAGGGGTTCGCGCACTCAGATTGGGAGCCACTGCCTCAAAGAAGAAATATTCTATGTATTGTATGAAAATAATCTGTTTCCCCATCAAAATGTATTGAATAGTGTAGATTAAGCTGATTTATTATGGTTCGCCTAATATAACAACGCATATACCAAGAGCCAATATTGTAACACAGATGTTTATATTATTCATCACGATAAAAATGTTTTTTGGAACCGAAAATAAAATTATTGAACGGTATATCAAAGACATTATTTATATAAGCTATTATTCATATTTTGAATACTATTTTCATAAATCAGTGTAACTCTATAGCGAAATGCACCATACCATAATCACCGGTCCCGTACGACCGCTGGGCGTTTAAAGGTTAAATAGAGTTTTATTTTATTAATTTTTGGAAGAAAATGATATTGTCTCCACTACTTTTTTGTTAAGTGTGTTGCATGATGTATTGGAGCGCCTCTGAATGACCATTTCTTCTCATACTATTTGACTGCCATTAAAATGTCACATATAACTACGTTATGTTCCATTAAGTATTTAAATGCAGATAATTTAAATTTTTAAAATTTCCCAATGAAATGTTTGTTGTTCGTGTTTTTCCAATTTTTATTTTTCCTAATGTGTTTTTTATTATGGTTCAGAGCTCTTAATGGATTATTCATTTACCTAAAATTTTGTTTAAAAATTAATGATGATAAGTGGTCGTTAACATTTGATTTTTAAATTATTTGTATTTATATTGTATGATTTCCTATGAGTTTTTTCTTAGTTTTTGAACCCATGATTTTGTATACCTGCTACCTTTAATTAAAAAAATTCCAGAAATAAACTTGCTTTGAAATTGTATTCTATTAGTTGATAATGCTCTCGATGACTGAAAATATGAAATTAAGTACGAAAATTCTGCTGTCATTATATAATATATCATGCCTTTCCATCAAGAAGTGACAGTTAACACCTTGAAATTGATCACACATAAAATTTTAAAGTAATATAAAATGTGTTTTTATTTTTTAAAATACCTTGTCTTTCCATCAATACGTGACAATTAACAACATGTATACAATAGTTTTATAAACAATTCATATGGTCAATCCACACATACAGTATTCATTACAAGATTATCATTGGATGATTCTTGAAATGAGTGAAACCGGTCCTGAACCAAACGAAATTAAATACCTTTTTAAAAAGAAGAGACATTTAGCAACTCAAAAGTAATTATTAATGATAATCATTGGATAAATAGTGATACCAATCATTCAATGAAAGGTTCAAATCTTTAAATAAAAACAGAACGTGAAAATCTAACGATTATAATGTTAATCAAAGACTAAAAACATCTGTTTCATTATTTTCAAGATAATTGCCAGATTTGAGCCAAAGTCATGTAATCACATGATTTATTGCTTTGTTAGTTATCTTTTATCAAAATCAGTCTAGCAATATTTTACTTATTTTCTCATATCGAATATCGCAGTTTTTATTTTTGATTATATATATTTTTTATATGTTTGAATAAAATGCGTTTACATTCATTTATTGTGTAACAGTAACTGTTGGCTAGTGACGTGTTGGGTTTTTTTCTGTCCTGTTGAATGTTTAATCATTCAAATCTATAAATAATCACTTTTACATATATGTTTTAAATTGATTGAATCATTTCCAAGACATTTAATGACTGCAAGATGTTTTCAATAACGAACTAAAACGAATGTCAGATGTATGAAAACCATTTACAGGCATAATTAGTTGTTAGTTTCTTTGTTCATGAACCTTTGGTTTTTTATAGCTGCTGATTATTAATTCTACAGTTTGTATAAATAGGTATGTTTTTAATTCGTATCATATAATTTTATAATATTCGCGATGAACAAAACCGGTCTTGATCATAAAATATATTGTTGAAATAATACTTAAGGTGTGCCGTTATTTATTGCTTGAATTGGCATTTACTTTCTAGAAATCCATTATAACACGATGAAAAAAAAAGCAATAAATTTTCGTTCTACTAATTTATAAAATTATAATTGATTTTAGACTTACTGATTTATAATTTTCCATAGACGGCAGTCTGATATATTTGCTAGAATTTTACCGATGTAAAGAATATTATGAATGTGAATTAAGAGATATTTACCATATATGTATATCCCTTACGATGGATAACAACATAGTTTCTCAACCGGTGGTCCGTGGAGATTTTTGATTGGTCCGCGAAGTTTTTTGGGTGAGCCGAAACAATCGAATTTTATACTGTATTTTATGGATTTTAAATAATATTTTTTTGTTACTGTTTGTTTTAATATATTTAAATATTATTATATAATCATATGGTGTAGCAAAATTAAATATTTGAATAAATGGTTAATTACATTGATTATTATGTTGATGGTCCGCTAATTTTTTTTGGAATTTTTGATGGCCCGGGGATGTAAAACGATTGAGAAACTATGGTCTAGAGAGAATGAAATTGAATGATATTTATTGTTAATGAACGTTGATTCCAGATTGCAACGTCAAAAAAGATAAAGAATGAAGAAATTCAGTCAAACAATAGATTATTAGAAATTAATTTGGTTGAAATAAATAAAAACGGAGTGTAACTTAGTCCTCAACTTTGATAAAAGATGTCGCGATGATAAGAAAATAAATTGATTAAAAAATGGTAAAAAAAAATGATGATATAAATTGTTGTGTTATTGTATGTATTAATTTTTTAATTTGGTCTCCATTTAGCTTGGTCAATATTTTTTATTCTTAAGAACGATATCATATCGCTGATGTAACAATGCAAAGTACAATTACATAACAGGTAAAGAATGAATCTTTAAAAAACATTGATAATGTGTGAGCTATTTTCAGGTAAATATTTTTATTGAAAATAAGATCAACAGATTTGCTATCTTTGGTTTACAATGAATATGAATTCTATTAGAAATGTTAAAATAAAATATGATTAAAAAAAACCAAAATTGATTGTGTTAATAAACAATAAAAATATATATTTTTAATATTTATAAAATACTAGTGAGTATCGGCATGCGTTGCAATGTCACTGAAAGAAACAAATTGATTGTATTTTAATTCTGTTCATTGAATTGCTTTAGTATAAACAATATTTTTTGTTTTTCCGCCTGTTACATGAATAAATCGAAATATTTTACGACACGTGAGCAGGCTACGTAAGCTGTCCATCTGGGAGCATATCCACGTAGTGCAGTGTATCAGTTAATTGTGGTTGCGAAGAGCGAACTATTCCTGACCTTATAGTTGTTTTAATTTAAAATCCTTCGCAAGCGTATACAGAATGACTTATTTTTTATCGCAAATGAATGAAATAGATAATGAATAAGTGACAAGCGAAACCGGCTTATAACTAACAGTTTAATTCAGAAGCCTTTATGGGATTTTGCAGAAAAGCCCATGAGAATTTACAGCAATTAGATGAATGTTATAGGAACGCAGACGAGACAAACAAACAAACACTAATTTTTATATTTGTAAAAATCTACAAATTTATTTTGTTTCAATTTACTCACAACGTCAACAACTTTTTTCAACCATTCGAAATCTTTCAATCATGATTGACCAGTTGTGGCTTTGGTGACGAGCTTTTTTGTATAACATTAAAAGCTCATTTACAGTAACTTTGTGGCACTTCATTCATGATTGTTTTAAAAAACTGATCTCAAATAATGAATCAAAATCGCCGTTTGATATTTAATTGAACAGGAAGAGGCTTTGGTTGGAATTTCTAACGGAAAAAATGTATTCTTATCGATTGGTTATGAATTTGTCATATCCGATTTAAATGTGGAGTATATGACTTTCTTAGCTTATCACAACAGAATTTTACGCATCATATAGTTTCTGATATTTGCGGAAACTTTTTAAGTTTTATTATGTATATATTTACCTATACGTGGTATCCGGGGCTGTGAAGATGTAATGGGTAGCATGCATAGAACATAATATGACAGGAAACACTGACAGGAGAAAATGTTTTATTTGATATTTTCCCACTCGTCCAATGTCAGTCATAATATTGTCCAAATCCACCTCCATCGGCTTAAAAGCAGCTGATTCCACCATATTTAAATTTGATTAGAGATTCACTAGACTTTGTTAGATCCTGTCATAATATCTTTTGGGCTGAGTTTCACTCAAAATTTATAACCTATTAATGATAAAAATAATTGATAGTAGTCGTTGCCTTCTTTGTCACTAGCAACACCTTACTTAGTCTAGTACTCAAAAACATAAACGATTATTTACGTACTTAAGTAATAACTGAGTTGTACCAAGTTTTTCTAAACTTATATTTGATTTAGAAGTATATCTAAAAAGACAAGTTTCTTAAAAATTACTACATTTAAAAAATAAAAGCAATGAAATCTTATCAGGGATATAAAAAATAGTTGCTATTGACAACGTATTTTTAATGTAAAACAGTAGTTATTTGGAAATTTTTAGGTCGATTTGTATCGTCGGTCGTTTACAAGTTAAATGCAAAGAAATAAATTATTGATTAAGCTTTTAAGTGCACTGTTGAGTTGAGAGTTTATTTATGTCTAGAAACCTTAAGTTAGATAGAAGGAAACAATTCCTATTGCATCTGTGTGACATAATGACATAATGGCTGAAGATGCATAAACGAAAACCGTGAGTGACAAAATAAATATTAAAATAGAAATGTATAAAGTTCCAACAAATTAATTTTGACACTAAATTCTATCGAACACCCTTAGTCGATAATTGCCAGCCTTTTCCAGCATTTCCAGCCTCATTTGAAGTTATATCAGGGCTGCTGAGTCGCGGTGCATTGTGAGGACTAGGAGTTGTATTTTTGGTCAATATTGGAGCAGGAGTAGTGAAAAACGAGCGTCTCCGATTACTTTTTATACTTAAAGATTTTAAAGAATATCTTAATGAACAATTTGCCGAATTGATTGGTTGATCTTTAATTTAATGATAATTAATAATAAAGGAATGAAAAACATGACAAAAGTATTTTTTTACTCGGAGTCATGTTTTTTTTAACGACACCAAAGCACTGGGTTATGTTGATAGCTTACTAGGTTATATTATAACTATTATATTTAATTAAATAATTTACTATTTGTATAGTTCTAATTCATCGTTCAATTATACGATTATAGATACCGATTTTCTTGTTCAACTAATGAAACTTATCTGTTATAACACGGTAAAAAATAGCAATGTATTTTAGATCTACAAAATTATTTGTAACAAATATAGATGATATAGCTATCATCTATATTTGTTACAAATAATTTTGTAGAACTAAATACATTGCTATTTTTTCACTGTGTTATAATGGAGTTCTACCAAGTGAATGCCAATTCAATATCTGTTATAAATTAACAGTTGATTGATTGAATTGGCATTCACTTGGTAGAACTCTATTAGAACTATGCTTAAACTAACATTACATAAAACTATATATAGATACACATTCTCTCTCCTGTTCCAACGGCTTAGCTTGTTACTTTAACACAATGACACTATATTTTCAAAATTCTAAATGAAACAATAGGTGTCTATGACAATAAGATTATATGTGGGACGGCAGTGGTCCTTATGGTAGCAAATCAGACCACCCCTTTGTACAACGGTTGGACAAGTGGCGATACTATTATGTTAGTTTGTTCGTTAAGAATCCTTTGTGATAATTGGTGTCTATTGATTTCCAGCTGTTCCAAAGCCGTCATTCTCCAACCCTTACTACAAAGACGCAAACATTTAGGGGCTGAGTTTGAATTTATATTATCTGATTCATTAATAACGTGATTAGCGAATTGTGAATAATAATTTTGTAGAACTAAAATACATTGCTATTTTTTCACCGTGTTATTAACTGTTAATTTCATACAAATGTCTTAGTTCAGAATTGTATTTAAATACATATTTATTACAGTTGGCAACGATGATCAAAGCCAGTTTTACTTATTGGATTATAAATGATGAAAGAAGTACCTTAAAAATTGTGTTTTTTATTTAAATAAAGTGTTTTTTTCGTCAAGAAGATACGGTTAGCAAAATAATGTTAACTATCATGAAGGGATGCTTATTTTTGTTATTGATTCAATAAAAACTCAACATTGATAACACTAGCTGATAATTATTGTAATTCTGTCAACTCAGAGATAAAAAAATATATTTTATATACTGACTAAGTAAAATGTCAAACATATCAATGTAAACTTACCAATAGGTCATTGAAAATTTTATATTATTATCTTTACTATAGAAGAAGCTGATTGTTTACAGATTTAATCAATAATTTCAAATTGAGATGCCTTTGTAATAATGTTGAATACAGTATAAATATACTAGAGCACTTTTCTTAGCTTTAGAAACATTTGATTTACGTAATTAATTTGTCTCGTGTCTCTGTGAAAGTTTTTCCCTGCGAAATATTCTAGCTTCTGTAACCAAATATTGTTATTGAGCTGTATAAATGCACTTACATTACTTGACTTTCTGTTAATATTTTTCAATACGAAAGAGAAATTAAAGTTTCTTTTCTTAATGAAATCATAAACATTATATCTTCTCTACACTATTTTTGTTAGATCGCCAATGCTCTAGAAGGTGTATTTATTAACTTGGAATATGCTGGGAAAAACTCAATTATTATTAAGAGAAAATAAAAAAGCAAAAATTTTATAAACACTTGTTGTTGTCTTATTATATACATACATATATGTATATCAGGGACTCACAAACTGTGTCCCGTGTGACTTTTTTGATGTGTCCCGCTAGTGTTTTATTTAATCAATGTTTTTTGTTTTCGTCATAATGAATATTTTAATTTAAATATTTGATACAAAGACATGACTCATATCAAATTGATCAACGTAACGACTCAAACTAAAACACGTATTATCACGTCAGGGTGTTTTTACCTTTCCAAGTGCATTGAATAAAAGATCAACTAAGCAATCCGATAAATTGTTTATCGAGATATTTTCAAAATCGTTTGATGGAAAAATTACTCGGAGTCACTCGTCCCTCACGACCCCGACTCCTGGCCAAAACGTTTAACTATAATTACCACATTTACAACAAAAGTTAACAGTAAGCACAATAAAAATAACATATTTCTCACTTAACACACGTGCTGATAATTTACGTGTGCTGACAAATAATACGTTCCTCGAGAAAAATATGAAATTCTTTCCTTATCTAAAAACGATTATTCGAATGTTCATAAATACACATTCTTAACCTTATTTATTGAATCGACATTTTCTTGGTAGAACTCCATTATAACACGGTTAACAAATACCATTGTATAATATTTTAGCTGTAAAAATTGTATAGCTATTTCGGCTAACGCTCTCATCAGAACTATGTTTAAACGTACACAATCAACTATATTTTAACGTTTCTACACAGTTATGTATAGGTGAGTAAATGCACGTTAAAGCACAGTTCTGATGAAGGCGTAAGCCGAAATAACTATCAACATACCTAATAAATTTTGTAGAACTAAAATTCAATGCTATTTTTTCACCGTGTAATAATTTTAACAATCAATGTTGTGCATCGACGTTTATGTTTTTACTACAAAAATTCACCACTAAATACACATATACTATTGTACATAAAAGCTGTCACTACACTTAATAATTACGGATTTTTATGTTATTTTTAAGCCACTATTACATGCTCACTCACTATTTGTTTATATATAACAGCAGATCTTGAATGTATTCTAATGATATTTAAATATGTAATTCAAAAGTGTTTGTTTTTGACAATTTGACTGCACATTGATTTATTGGTCCGGCGATATGTCCACTGGTCTTTGAAAACACACCGAAACAATTGTCGTATAAATCAGAATTGGTACTGATAAGAATTTGTATAGAATACTTAAGTGTGTAGGTATATAATCATTATCCGGTCCATTTGCTTAACAACTAGGCATGCAAGTTTTAATAATATAGTTTAATAAAAAAAAAAAAACATCGGCTGGAAACGCGCATAAAAAAATAATTTAATTATGTTTTTTCAAGGGTGAATTCCGAGTTCCTATTCCTAGTGAAAGATACATTGTGTGATAACGAAATATACTTTTAGTAAATGCAATTCTACGGTACGGTAAAAATAGGATAATCTTCAGTTTTAATGGATGATTTTTTATAAAATGATAATTTAAAATGAAAAGTAAATTTAAATATAAAAAATATATTTATCTAAGGAATGAGAAATAATAAATAAAATTGTGTAAATTTGTACTGCGAGTTAATGGAGTTAGTCGAAAATACCGACTCGTGTTTTGTTTTCAATAAAATAAAGTTGCCAATAAGAAATTATTAAAGCAACCCGGGTTTCGTATTTGTCAGTTGTATTCATTTTTGTGAGATACATTGCCTGAAGATGCCAAAAACGAAACTCCGGTCGTGAGTGATGAAACATGTGAAAATGTACACAGTTTCAACAGTTATAATTCAGTTGATGATGCTCGCGACGAGCGAAACTGGTCCTGGTCATATATTATATTGTGGAATAAAATAATGTACTTTTAGTAAAAGTACGCGTATTGAAATAAAAACATGTTTTTTTTACATTTACACAAATTTCGAGCGTCACTATTGAAAGATCCTTTATATAGCGATGTCACAATGTTTCATAACCGTTTAAAATTTTTTGTCAGTGATTTAAAGCAGTGGATTTCAGCATTAGATAATTATTAATTTTAACAAAGTCTAAATGAGAGTTTTTTATTTTTAACCGAGGATATCAGAATTTGGTTACGAAAGGAGTATACACACTACTTAAGCGAATGATTAATATACACTGAGTAGAATAACATCTGATGAAATATACTGAAAGACATGGAATTGAAATGTTTATATTAATTAAGATTGTTTTAACGCGGCATGTTTCAAATAAACATGACTGCAGATATTACACTTGAATGACAGTGAACTACATGAACAAGCATTCAAGTTCTACTTTCATAAAGTACTGTCAACTACTGTAACCATTTGTCAATTAAATGTACATAAAAAGGCCTGAGGTCGCTTTCTCTAGATAACTATAAGGCGACGGTTAAATCTTGCAATGTGAAACAATATAAGGATTCGAGGGTCGTATCTGTATGTATGTATTATATATAGAAATCAGACATGAAAAAAACTGTTGCCTTGAATACTGCTAGTTTAAAACATTGAACAATATTGTATGAAATAGAGCGTGTGTCGATTTGTGGAAATTTCAAAGTAAGGTCGACTGAGACATATTGTCAGCGGATATTGAAATGAAACTTCTTGCTATCAAGAATTAGTTTAGATCAGACGTGGGGCCTTTTGGCTATTCTAGTGCGGCCTTTTGAATAGTAAAATGCCAATAAAGTCAAATTGAACCAAATATTCAAATGCTTTCTAACAAAAAACAGAAGAATATTAGCCATTAAAGGTTGGTAAACTATAATATTAATAAATAAATTTAATGATGTACGTACTTTATTATGTATTATGTTTTTTTATAGATACACAGCTTGATGATTGATAATTACTAAACAAATTTAGACGCCGATAATAATTGATCTCAACAAAAAATTATATATATTATAATAAAATATGATTCCTTTAAATACATGAATATTTATCATATTTTTACAATATAATATATTAGATTTGTATATATGTATTTTTTTACATGTGTTTTGACGAATTTATATTGTGAATTAAAGTATTTAGTTTATAAGGGGGGAGGGTGTCAAAGTTTTCTTTACTGAGGCCTTATGTTGAATCAGATAAGTGAATGTGGCCTTTTAAAATGAAAAGGTTTCCTACCCCTGGCTTAACCCAACTACGCAATCATATTCTGAGACATATAAGTGTCCGGACACTAACAGAGCGCGGTACGTCTCAATATGATTTAACTGAACGTGATGATTTTTGTATTTATCTATGACTTAAATGATTATGTTTGAAGTAAAGATGCTGAGTTGAGTTGTCATTCATTATTGCATACTACATGTGTCCATTTTTACGTGATACACTGGTTCCAGAAAGTTGCGTACAAAAAAAAATTCGCGTTAAAAAGTATCAAAAATATTTGAAAAAATAGCTAAATATAGCTTGTCATTAACATTATTTTTAATCTGTTCCTTGATGAGCTGCGAAAAAGATACATAAAAATCGAATATTTACAAAAAAATCGTTCTTTTATGTGTGTAATAAAAAAAAACATGTGGATATCAGAATAAATCAAGCTATATTATAATAAAAAAATGAGTTTGTACACAAAGTTTCTGACACTGTTAACATACTGTAAACAGTCATCCTAACAGCTGTTTTTTTAACACATTCGTTACCATTATTCCGGTTTTTCATGTATTTTTTTAAACTGTTCGAAAGTGACAGGGCATCGCACACATCCAAACAAATTCGATAATATTAACGGTTAGTTAAATATGACATCATTTGATATATGAAATAGTTCATAAATCGTGCCACCTTTATAATATTTTATAATTTAAAATAATGGTGAGAATATATTTATTTCAACGGTAAATTAAATTAAATCTACACGTTTTATTCTATTAACTGAATTGTGAGATAACAACATATATTGACAGAAAAGAATTTCTGTCATTTATCGGTCAATTGCTAAGAGCCTTGAATTAAAATTAATAAAACAATACATTTTTATAGAGCTTGTGTAGCATTTTTTATTTCTTTTTTACTATAATGAAATAATTTGAATTTATATCACGCATTAAAAGAGTATTATATTTAATTTAATACACTGTTTTTCTCTTGTGAATGATCTTTTCGATCGGTATGTGTGAAACGTGCTTATCGTTTATAATATTATATAAAAAAAAATTTCGAGTTAAATCGAAATATTGAACAGAACGAAAAAACAAATGCGCAACACAATATTATCAAATTTGAAAATACTTGAATTGAAATATCTTTAATTCATTCTTTCAGCGTAATTTATTTTTGTGATGCGATTGTCTCGGGAGCAAAAACTCAGAAAATCCGTTCAAAATTAGTATTAAAATTTATAAAGAAAATATTCGTGTAGTTTGAAGCAAATGAGTCGTTCCGTTAACTTTAAATAGGTTTTTACAAACTGAGAGAAAATTATTTGCCTGAAGGACAGTTTTTATAGTATATGAAAATGTGTGTATATTTCTTCATGAAATGAACATTTTGTATAAAGTTAGTCCTCTGAGACTACAAAATTACTGCGCGGCCATGGATCAGTTAACCTCTAAGAAAGCATAAGCCAGCTTAGTCCCAAGTGGTATCACGCACAAATAAGTAGTTCGTATGCCTTAAAATTACAATTCACTTCAAAACAACTTTTCTCGTTTTTAAACACTCAAACATCCCAATCGCGCGTGAGATCGTTTGTACAATATGTAGCGATTATCAGATTTAATCGAGTAAATGTTTTATATTAATTAATCATTGTCAAACGCTTATTTTATAAAATCTTTTATGTTATTCTAGTTGACAAATTACTCATAAATAGGTAACATTGAAGTAATTAAATACTCACTCATAATTTGTCTCAATCAATAATCTATTTTTGGAAATTCAGGATAACCACCGCTTCTTTAAATCAATCAACTACCTAGGTAGCATAAGTGAAAAAATTCATCAGGAGATTAAAAACTCAATAAACGTAGCTTTCAAGGTCAACAATAATTTAGGCAGAGATCTTAAAAATAGTAAAGATACAATTAATTAACTGGACAGTAGCGGTATTTATAAAATGTCATGTGGCTCATGTTTATCCGTTTATATCGGACAGACAGGTAGAAGCATATCTACTGGAGCTTAAGGAACATGGAAGATCATTCAACAGTAAAAAAACAGATTCACAATTCGCTAATCACGTTATTAAGGAATCACATAATATAAATTCAAACTCAGCGCCTAAATGTTTGCATCTTTGTAGTAAGGGTCGCAGAATGACGGCTTGGAACAGCTGGAAATCAATAGACATCAATTATCACAAAGGATTCTTAACGAACAAACTACTGTAATAGTATCCCCATTAGTTCGACCCTATTACTAGGGGGTGGTCTGATTTGCTTCCGTAATGACCACTTCCGCCCCACATGTAAACTTATTGTCATAGCCGCCTTTTGTTTCACTTAGAATTTTTGAAAATTTAGTATTATTGTGTTAAAGTAACAAGCTAGGCTGTTAAAACAGGAGAGAGGATATATAGATAAGCGAATGTTTGTTTAAGCATAGTTCTGACGATGGCGTGAGCCGAAATAGCTATCAACTATATTTTTTAAAAATAATTTTCGAAGAACTAAAATACATTGCTATTTTTTTCACCGTGTTATTTTATGAATATCTGAAATATTGTCTGCATTTATGATGTATTTGTACTTAAGATGTGTTATGTAACAACGAATGTTTCTTATCGTTTTTCTCATAAAAAAAATGGGTTCTGAAAATAGTCGTGGTAGATAAAAAAAAATAATCAAAAAACTTAAGATTACCTTTTAATTAATTTGATTGGTGATAATTACGATAACGGCTTTTAATCACAATTGAGGACAAGTGGCTTTCTAATAGAGATATCACAATAGATACGAGAACTGCTTTTTGTTCCGTTTGTTAAACCTCATATTTTTCTTCGTCGTTATTGAAGTCAAGAAGGTTGACCATTGCGCTACGGTTCCGGAAGATATATATTAAAGCATTCTTTCGTATATTGTTTTTTACTCAAAATTACTTGTTGCTCAGTTGTTCATACTTCATTTTTACCAAAAAAATGAATCGATATATGTAAAACGGCTAAATCTACAGTGGTTAGACACTGATTTTTAAAATTCGATAGGTAGGAGGAAATTTTTAAACATCATGAACACCCATACCTTTGAATTGTTTTGATGTCGATTGAAAAAAAAACACTAAATGTACGAAGATTTAAGCCCTTGAAATCCGTTATGGAAGTCATTGTGTTTATCAACACTGATTTTTCCATCATGGCAGTTAGAAGTATAAATTTACTTTATCTAAATTAAGTTTGAATTCTTGAAACTTCGTACGATTCAACATTTTTTTCACTTACGAGTCGGGATATACAGGCATTCTATTACATAGATGCGACAGAACTGAAGTCAGTTATGCTTAGTTAGTTCTTTGGTCAGTCCTGTTGCATCCGTGTGATATATTGCCTGAAGATACCGAAAGGTGAAACCCGGGTCGTTAAGTGATAAAGCATCTGGAATCGTACAGAGTTTCAACAATTCAAATTTGATATTGGAATTTCATCTTCATAACACCTTCATGATTTCATAAGTGATATAAATTAATTAATGATATCGAATGAAGGTGCTTGATATAGTTTAAATATCAAATTTAACTGTTGAAAAAATGCCTGAAGATACCGAAAGGCTAAACCCGGGCCGTTAATGATAAAACATGTAGAATTGTAAAAAAATTCAACAATTTAAATATTGTTTATATTATAATGCCGTGATATAACACTCTACCAGAAAATTTCTCAAGAGAGTTTCTTTTATTAGCTGGTAACAATTTTTGTAGCATACCTAAAAAATATCACATTTGAAGTCACATATGTGAAACTTCCAACAGTGAAAAAATAATCTCTGAACGTGGCGGAAAATATTCGTTTATAAAATCACATAATCAATCATAAAATAATATAATTATGTACACATTGGTCAATGTAATAAAAACTCAATTTCAACCACAATAAATCATAATAAAAACCAATCAAAATTAAATTGATTATTTTCCACTTGGATTTTGCTATTTTAACGATTTTGGCACGTGTTTATTTTGTTTTTTTATAACCATCTTTAAGCAAGCTTGATCTTAAAGAATTTCAATTTACCTAAACGTTTTCTATCAGTTGAAAATAAGCACGGAATATCTGATATATTGGGAATAATAAACGAATTATTTACGTTCCATATTTATTATGGCATTTGCTGAGAATTGTAACCTTAATACAAGGGAGTCTATCCCAATTCAAAAAATAACAATGGGCTATTTGTGTTTGTATGTTTTGTTATTTGATATCTCTTTAATTAAACTGGTATTTTCGTCGACCTGCATGGCAGATTTTACATTATTACTTACGCAATAATATCACGCGATTAAAAATATAATATTAAAGTGTCTAAAAAAGACGCAATTTATCATTTTTTGTAAAATTTCATTGTTTAAGGATTAGTAAACAATTATCTACTAGATTGAATCTGATTTAGAAAAATCACTTCGCTTACGTCATTGGAATTACTTTAAAAAAACTTTTGAGTGCAATCAGTGATATTTTTTTGAGATAAATATATAAATAGGTTATTCATGATAAAATGTAGTTGGGGATAAGATCTTAAAAAGAGGAATATTAATAAAGAAAAATTGACAATTTTGAAAAATGACAAGATTGAAATCACGTTTAAGGAGTGCAATTATCCACTGCTAATCTTTTATAAAAAAAAAAAGTGTAAAAGAATACTTTCATATCATAGAATGCTTGTTGTAGCCCTGGATATTTCAATAGAATCTTGTATATCCGTGTATAAAAAATATGTATTTTTTTTATAATAGTAATAATAAATTAAAAATTAAGTGTAATTAAAATCGTGTTTTTAAAGCCCGATAAATACAATAGTTTTTCCTTCCTGATTTACAAATTACAAACAATTAATTTATGAACTCACCCATCAACCTCACGATTTTATTCTTACATCTTTGACCCTAGAGCAGGGGAATTCAACCTACGTACATTTAACATATACAGCTGATTTAAAGATTTTTATTATACCGATATATATATATTTATTGCAAGCTAAGAATAATCTTAGTTTTGCATTTTGAACGTAAAAAACAAAATCCCTAATTTTGTATGAGATTCACTCACCTAATTACGCTTACACTTCTCCAAATTATACGAACCCGAATATAGTGTAAATGGTTGTATATTGTATAACAAAATCTTTCACTCTAATATACTATCAGCTAATATTTGTGAACAATAATAAATTACTTTAAAGAATTCGATAAATCTTCAACTCTTTATAAAAGGGGAGTATTCTTTATTCATATTACTCAAACCAATAAAATAATAAGCCAATAATAAATTAATAAATTTAAATTTGAATTGTTACAACTTTGTAAGATTCCACATGTTTTGCCACTAACGACCCGTGTTTCGCCTTTCAGCATCTTCAGGCATTCCATCACACGGATGCAACAGAACTGACTTGTATTTTTGTATTATATATAAACAGTTTGCTAAGTGTCATTTGTCATGATAAAACATGTGGAATCGTCCAAAGTTGTAACAATTCAAATTTGAAATCAATCAATAAGAAATGAATGGGTATTGAAGAACTCTGCGTTTAGATCAGCGCGAAAAATCAGCCGAAAAAGTGCTATGACAAAACATCAACTTTTTCACGACCCTTTTAATAACTTGTTGGTAACACCTTTATACAGAATAATTTCTTGTAAACAAGACAACTTGACCGATGACCAGTGATCATGACCTAATAAGAACAAGTGTGAATACATCTTATTAAAAAATTTACATGCAGTTAGTATTGTTGATTACGATCGGACACGATAAATGTTTTAATTACGTAATATTAGTAGGTTTTTGATTGAAGTCTCTATTTTCAATTTTTTTATTCATAAACTATTTTTCAGTACAAGTGAATTGTTGTTTTATCAGTACGAATCATGTTATTTATCTTTCGTGGATGTTTCCTTTTGTAGGTCTTGGTAAACAATATAGTCTTCTTCAAATCTCGGGGGAGAAATATTTAAACTGTTTTGGTATCCAATTGTATGACATAGAATTTTTACATATACTTTTAACAAGGCACTGCCCTCCCCCACCAAAAACAAAACACATTTTATCAATTAATAAAAATTGTGACAGAAGAGCTTCTCTTGCGAATAAATTTTGAATGTATGACATTTACGTTGAACGTATGATCTCCTGTAAATTGTTTCTTAGTTCTTAAATCCGTGGTTTTGTGTACCTGCTCAAATATTCTGTATAAATATACTTGCTTGTAAATTGTTGATAATGCTCGCGGTGAGCGAAATCGGTTCTGATCAAAAAATATATTGTGGAAATAAGTACTAAAAATGTATTTTTATTATTATATATATTTATATGACATGGATGACCTAGAAGTATGTTCTGATTATTTATTATATATTATACAACAAATTCCTTTATTATCTGTTGCGGAAATGTTTTATCTTCAAATTTTAATCAATAATAATAGCATTTAAATCGATAATTTCGATAATCTAAAATGATATATGCATGCAAGATTTTCTGTGATCCTTTTAATCCAATAAATACAATGTCAATAGAGATTTACGTCTATTCAGTGAAGATGTAAACCCAATGCCCTTGGCCTGCTAGACTGGTACTCGGCTATCTTCCCAGTAGAACACTGCCTAAATGACATATGATAGTAATCACATCAAATGTGCTAACTTTTACTTCTCGGTGGAACAGTGTTATATCTATAAATGTATAAATTCACTCTCACGCTGTTAACACCTGCCGCCCAATGATGGACCTTTAAGGTCCAGCACGTATATTTTTTTTCTCTAAATCTACTGAGCCCTGTGTCTTCATATTCTATGTATTCCTCGACTAAGCCTTTATTGTTTAAATAAAAATATTTTAGTGTAAATCCATTTATCGATTCTCGCAAAAAATCAACTTTTGCAATGCAATCGGGAAGCATCTTATATGTATGCGTACTTCATCGTATCGGTGTGAGGACATGTAGTGTGTGTCCCCCACCCATTCGCAAGTTCTGCCAGGCAGGGATAGTCAGCTTTGAATTTGGGTCTTGAATATTTTTATTCAATTTTATTTATTTTTTCTTTCGGTCTCATAAAATTTCTTTCTATTTACTACTTTTTTTATTTAAAAAAAGCATTTTATTAGGGAGTTAACACTCAAGCAACCGCACATTTCGCGCAGAAAAAACGCTTATCACCGCACATTTTTCGACATTAGGAATTATGCTTATAACTTTTTACTCAGTTGAGTTAATTTAATAAAATAAGAAGCATTGTGTAGAGTATAGTATAATATATATAATTTTAAAACAATTGGCTTAAAAATAAAATTATCAAGCTACAAATCCATGATTCAATTATATTTTTTTCATAAAAATCAAAAAATAAAATCTTTTAACACTCATATAAACCCACAAAGGAATGTCAAATTCTTTAGAAATCCTACACCATGTTACACATTGTTTTGTGCTTATTATATGTGGAGTTTCTCAAACTGTGGATATGTTTATTTGTTTCTATTATATTCTCATATCACACGGTTGTCGGGAGTCTCGAAAAATAGACTAGCCGAAAGCGGGCGTTTTTCGGCACAACTTGAGAGCCAAACAATATAATTTTTGAAATTTTCAAAGAAATTATGTGTAATATTTGGTCATCATCGACTAAATAAAAAGAACGATCTGATTATGTCATAGTTTCAGCATATTTCTAAGCCGAATATAAACATCTGTTTTTCAATTTTGTCAATTAGGTAAATGGCACTAAACATATTTTTAATTTGAAATATTTAAGATATTGCGGGTTCATGATATAGTTTAGTTTTTATTATATAATAAATAACAATACATACTCGATATTCCTACAGTTTCACAATCACTGGATCTCAAGTTGTAAATATTCGAGAAACATGTTTCACATCTTTTTTTACGTAATGAATGAAACCATTCTGTCTAATAACTCAAGAGTTTTATTGGTTTTGGTCAAAAAATGGTCTCTGTCGGGTTGCCTAACTAAACCATTCAACATAAGTCACTCAAAACAGAATGGTTATTGGCTATCGATATGTTGATAATCAATCATATACTATAGGTCCCTGTATCTTTACTATCATGATTTTGTGAAGATATTTTTAGGGATTACGTCTTATGCAATGATAATATATTCAAATAATAAAATACGAAACAGTCATCGACAAAAAATATTTATCGAGAGTTTTTACACTTCCGAGAATTAGGGTCTGTACCCTGTGGTAGGCGTTTATCATTCACCCGTCAGTGGTTTACGACAGGAACAGTAAGCACAATGAGATATGATATATTTCATTTACTAAAAAAACATGTTGAAACATTTATTATTATTCGTTTTTATGAACTTTTAAATATTATTTATCACTACAGACTGCCCAATAATAATAATAAGTCAGTAGTAATAGAATATTATTACTAATGCCTAATCATGAGTAATAATATTCTATTACTAATTATAATCACTTAAAATTTTATCAATAATGCTTTTTTGTATGATTAGTAAGCAATGAAAGTTTATTGCTGAGCTGTGATAAACAAAAAAACTTAATTTGTTACAGTCCAAGAGTAATAATAGGAAACTTTTGGAGCTGGCAAATATTGTTTACTTCAAGGACGATTTGGAGCTATATTAGATAGAAATAGAATGAAAGACACGTAGAACAATAAACAGAACAGTTCTAAGCCGTACATCAAAAAAAATATCCACATGTATCATGCATTCGAGCAGCAGACGTAAAGATGCAGTGCGAGACGAAATCCGCGCGAACGCGGGACCGGTTGCTTGAGTGTTAAGCTTATAATTAGCAAAGTCCAATATTATAAATAGGAAAAATGCAAACGTCAAATACCATAAGGAACTACAAAATGCCTTCAACACGATGTTGTCGTATTGTGGCGAGGTGCTAACTGACGCGGTAGAAAGTAGCATCTCAGTTGTACCCCGTGAGGCTTAGAAGAGAAGAATCTGTAGTTTATGTTCTAAATATTCTATAAAAAGAACAAAATTGTTTTACAATATCTACAACGGACCCGTGTATTTGATATACAGAATAGAAGCAAAATATTTCTTGTCCTGAACGCAGTAGACATTCTACTTTACAGTAACCATATACATATATAAAATTTTTGTTCGTTTTATTCTATTTTTTATTCGTATATTTATATTGTTTTTCGTTAATTTCGTGATTTTTAAATATCCTAATTTGGAAGTTTTATAAATTGTAGTATGTTTGAAGATAATTCATACAAGGGACGGGTGGTAACTTAAGTGTCAAATGGACTATCAAAAATATTTTTTGAGCATATTCTCACCGTTAAAATTAGCGGGAAAATACGCCAGAAAAGACAATGATTATATTAATTCTACGAATTTGATTGTGGGCAACACCTAAAAAAATTAATAACAATACGACACATGTTGGCCAACATAATGTCGCGAAAATACGAAATCGGGCGGGAAAATTTAAAAGAGTAAACAAAAGATGGTGTTGTCATATTTTGAACAAAAATTAACACACTTAAAATATTACGCATTCATTGTTGTTTGCGCTACTGATACACGGTGCTTAAAAATGTCATTTAATTCGTGTACGTAAAACATACTTGTTTTTGTTATATTATTCTGTGTGGTATTTATACATACCGATGTGCGAAGCTAAAAACATTTATCATAGCCTATCATGGGGTTAAAAATAACTTCAAAGAGCATTATTTAAGAATAATTTATGATACCAACTGAAAGTGTTGAAAAATGGAATTTCAATATCAAAATTCGAATTATTGAAACTTTGTACGATTCTATATGTTTTGTCTCTATCGACCCGGATTTCACCTTTCGACATCTTCAGTTGTTGTATCACACAGATGCAAAAGAACTGACACTTAACAAACAGTTAGCATCGTTTATATACAAAAAGAGTTAATTAAAAGAAAAACACAGACCCCAAGGCTTGGAACCAAACGACAATTAAAATGAATTTCAACAATATTGATTCAATAATAATAACACTCAATTGCCTGTGATAAGTTTTATTAACAGTAAATACTGATATAATAACATGATGGGCGAAACCGGTCCTAATAAAAAAAATATATTGTGGAAATAGGTACTAAAATGTGCTTTAATATTTAAAATATTATGCCTTTCCATCAAGAAGTGACAATTTTCATCTTTATAGTAAATAATAATCAGCTTTTATTAAAATGCAATTGGTAAATTTTAGACTTAGAATTACCTCTTAATTTCAAGTTGGCAAGTAACGGTAAATATTAAACATCAGGTGACGGAACATGGGAATTTAATTTGATCTAAGGTTTTCAATTAATGAAGATGCCGAAAGGCGAAACCCGGGTCGTAAGTGATAAAACAGGTAGAATCGTAGAAACTGAAATAAATATCTTTGGATCCAGTGATACATTAAAGAAATTAAAATGATAATAAATACTGCATTTGAAAGATGTCGATGCAGGAAAATATGTTGAGAAACACGCTAACTTTCGTTAATGTAAATAAATGAATGAAGACATCACTAACACCCAGTCTATGAGCACCGAACAATAAACGAATATATTCAATATTATAAAACTTTATTATTTTAATACGATTAGTTTGTACATACCTTGTATAAGCTCGGGCATGTTCATAAACACCATTAAATTGTTATGCAAATTCGTTCCCACGGTACACTTGAGTAATAATTGAAATTTGAATTCTAACACCATTGAAATTCGTACATGTGGTTCGGATTATTGTTATGATAAATTCATTGATATAAATAATTGATATAAATTGGTCTATGTACTTCTACCTAACGGTATTTTTTTCAACAAAATACTGTAAATTTTACATTATCACCACATCTAATCACATAACCATCAGTTGTGATATACGAGTAAAAATTTATCTAATGAAACGTCACTTCTTGATGGAAAGGCATGATATTTTAATTATAATTAAAAAGCACATTTTTAGAACTATTTCCGCAATATATTTTATGAGCGTGACCGTTTCATCAGTTTCGATCAGTTGATAGTGCTCGCGATGAGCGAAACCGGTCCTGATCGTAAAATATTTTGTGGATATAGAACTAGAAAATTCTAAACGAATAACGAAGATTCTTAACGAACAAACTAATATATGTCGATCGCGATTGCTTAACCCTCTACGGGGGGCCGTTTTGTCTCCGTAATATACGATTTCCGTGCCATATGTAAACTTATTGATATAGCCGCCTTTTTAGTTTCATTTACAATTATTAGTTTTATTGCGAGCAAGAAACAAGCTAGGTTGTTAAAACAGGGGAGAAGATGTATTGTGTACCTTTTCTACACAGCTATATATAGATAAGCAAATGTTCGTTTAAGCACAGTTCTGACGACGGCGTGAGCCGAAATAGCTATCAACTATATCTTACAAAATAATAATTTTGTATAACTAAAATACATTACTATTTTTTTCACCGTGTTATAATGGAGTTCTACCAAGTGAATGCCAATTCAATCAATAAACTAGGAAATGTGTTTTATTATTTAAAATGTATTTTAAAAAATACTTTCCAGTATTTAAACAATATAATAGAGTTTACAGGTATATGCCTGATATTTTTCAATACTATTTTCATATTAAATTCAAATATATATTTAGTTTATTCTGCTCTTAATGTGGGACATATGACTTTCTTATGAAGGTGTTCTATCAAAAGTTTTTCTACAACAATTCCTCGCCATTTTTTTTACTTCTCTTTTACAAAATTCTATGACAGGACTAGTCATTTCATGTGTTTACGATGAACTATATTTTTTAGAATCAGATAGGACGGAGAGATTTTTTAATGCATCACAAGCAACCTTGCGAATGAACATAATCGATGAATCAAAAGAAAAAAAGCTGTGCTTACTGAAGTTTGGATTCGAAAGAATTATCTTGGAAGCCAAATACGTTAACCACTACACTACGGACAGTCTGTGGAAATATGATATCATTTTTTATAATTCTTCTGCAATTAAAAACTTTGTAATAGCTTTTTGTTTGAATTGATTGAAAATCAATTTACGATTGATTCATAAAAAAAACGTGAACCAAACACAACTTTAATAGTAACATCAACAGTGATTGGACAGTTAAGAGTGTAGAAGGCTATTATAAATTATTAATACGTTTATTCAAAAGCATTTTTTCCCCAATTTACAAAGCTTGTTGTTTTCTTTGTAAGAGTAAATATTTCATAATATTTTGATAAGCATTTAAAAAAATTAGTGATAGCAACACTTACAGACTATTTTCCATAAATTATACAACTAAACTTCTTTTTTATTAAGTACTTAATACATTGTTTGTTTTCACAATATAATCAACAAACAAAATTCTTCTCCCCACCGTCGAGATAAATAAAACTTTAGGATTAGTGCTGTCTTGAATACACCAAATAATGTTGTATAGCTGAGAATCAAGAAAGACATATTCACAAACTATAACATCCAATACTTATTTTTGGTGTTTTATTTTGTGGCTGAAGATTATATTGATTATTCTACTCATTAAGCTTTACTATGCCTTATTGAATTATTTGATTATATTTTTTTTTATAATACAAAGAGATAATGAAAGCGGTTCTATTTTGAGAGTGTTTGTAAATAGTATTTTTTTTATATAAAAAGGTATGTAATTTCCATAGTCCACCATATGCTTAGGCTTGCTATGAAATTGTAGATTTTTTTGTTTATTTAATGATTATGTTAAAGTAATAGTGTAATTAAAGTAAAAATATATTTTTACTGGCATTTCGTAAAGTCATATCCACTTACAAAATCTGATTACATTATTTTAGGTAGTAATAGCAACAACAAAACATATCACTTTTAAGGTTTTTCCAATGTCATTTCTTGACGAAAAGGCATGATATTTCAATCAATAAAAGACATTTTTTTGGTACAATTTCCATAATATATTTAATGATCAGGACCGCTTTCGCACATCGAGAGCATTATCAACTGATAGGACTAATTACAAACATGAATATGTATACAAAAATTATAAGTTGATAGTAAGTAGGTATACAAAATTAAAGGTTCAAAAACAAAAAAAAATTCAACTGGAATTCATAAAATATACATTCAATTGAAGTAACTTGATTAAAAATGAAGTGTAAGCAATCTCTTGAAATCCTGTAAAATATGTTGATTGAATTGGCATTTACTTGTTAATACTCCAGTATAACATGGTAAAAAAATAGCAAGGTATGTTATCGCTATAAAGTAACTACTATGGTTCTCTCTAACTATTCTAGTTCTGATGAAGGAGTAAGCCTAAATTTCTATCAACTATATATCTTATAAATTTTGTAAAACTTAACAACATTGCTATTTTTTCACACTGTAACAAAATATATATTTAATGCTGAGTGGCCAGTGACTGTGTCGGTTACCCTATTGTTGTGGAGTAACTACCACGGAAGCAAACGTCTATAACTGTGCGAGGAATAATATTACATTATCTTATTAGAGATACTGGAATGATTACATATTTGGATTGCTGAGTCGAGAGAGAAAGTAATCTATGACAGTTAACAATGAAAAATGATCGGAAAGCAATTGAGACTGCAAATAAATCCGCTTCCCGTGTTATTTGAGGCAGACCCTTTGTAGCGAGTGTTGACCTCGTGATTTTGAATCAAAATTGAGCGAAGATTTTCGACTATTATACAATACAATGCCAAAAATTAACAAGAAAAGATATACCAGTGTAGGCGATATCATATCGGTGTAATTTTTGTGTTTTATAATAGTCACTCGTAATGTGTTAAGGCATGATATTTTGAATAATAAAAAAACACATTTTTATGTCATTATGATTAGCATTATCAACTGATTGATTGATTCTGTGGAAACAGTACTGAAAACGTTATTTTATTATAAAAAAAAACAATAATATTTGAAAAATACACTTTTTCAGTCGACGAAAATTAGTTTATTATACTACTAAATTCAATTAAAAAACTATATCACTTACAAAGAAATCATTTATGACAATCAAATTTAATCAACATTTGCTTAGTAGTACTCCAGAATAATAAGGCAATAAATGTTCCCCTTTATTAGAAAGAATATGTGTCGAAATGTTTTGTATAATAAATTTGTATATATAACATTTTTTAATACAAGTAATTGAAGTGTTTATTATATGAACAAATTTTTAACAGACAGCAAAAACTGTTAATTATATGCTTTGAAATATATATCTTGATACTAAAAACTATGGGAAGCTTTGAAAATAGTGTTTTGTCTGAAACATTGTGAAAACGACATAATATTTTAAACAAATAATGTTACAAAAACCATTTAGCAATTTCTTATCAATTATACAATGTATTTTGATAATAGCGTCAAAATTACTGTAGGCTGAAAATAAACTCAAAGTCATTGAGTTAATTAAATAAAACATATCACGGCAGCTACCTGTATTTTAGTACAAGATTTTTCTGTGGAGTAACGATTTACTTATATTTTTGGTCATAGCTTTCTGTTATAATTTCAAATATGCAATGACTTTGAACGCTCAATTATTGTCTTATTTATTCAACATGGCGACACTAATAAGTTGCAGAACGTGACCGCTAGGAGGCGACACGATCGAGTAGGACGGCCTGTTTTGACAGCTGTAATCGAGACGGCGACATTATCTTTGAACGTTTTCAATTACTTTCCCATTAAAATCTTATTGTGTAGCATATTGCGCAGGTTAATTATGTCAAATATAATCTGTTCGACATTTTCTTTTGGATGACTCTATTAGTAAAATAGTTGGATAAGTCAATAAACAACTGAAATTATGCAAGATTGCTGGTCTCGTGGGCTTAATTTATCATTGTAAAACGTAGTAAACAATAAATTATTTTTTTGCGTCTTAGCCGTGTAGTTATCGGTTTGATATTATAATTAGTGAATATTTTTTACAAAAGTAATGAAATTCTATATGAAATTTTATACTGGAAAGAGAAATAAATAAAAACAAACATTTGCAAAAAGAAAATCGACAATTAACACAAATCATGACGTTTCTCTATAGATTTCTTAAGGAACTAAATATTAAAGATAATATGACGAATTTTTCACAATTGTAAATCATTATTACATATTCGATTTTCATATAAATTAGTTGTTTCCTTGACTCTCGTGTATAACAATTGGGTAATTTGGGATCACTAATAACATTTTCTAAAGTATTGTATAATTACTATTATTGGCTAGTGTTGCCATTCTTACTGTATATATGGGACTGTCACCGCATTAATACTATGGCAACAAATTAAATGGTCAGAATTTAAATCATTTTTCGGTCAGAGATTATTGAAAATGGTCATAATAAAATTAATGATTTATGATAATTAGAAACCAAAAGACCATTTTGATACAACACATAACACTTAAAAAATCTCTTATTACGTTTCATCTTACTATTTTTCCATTACTCACATATATATCTTGTTTTATCTCACATGTCATGTAGCATTTTTTTATATTAGTTAAATTATGTATGTATTGTTAAAATGGTAAAAGACCAATTGCAGATTTCTGGATGAGACAATTCCAGGATGGTTATTGGAAGGAAAGTAGCCACTAAACATTGGAATTAGGATAAATCGTCTGCGTTTTTATAAAGTTTAAAGACTTCTTTAACTAATATATCCATCATCATCTTAGGCTTAACTTTTAAATCAAACATTTCCTTTATTTTATTATTATGTCATCATTTAATTTCATTGTTATAGTGATATCTCCTAATGCTTCATGTGAACGTTCATCTTCTGTTTTGAATACAAAAACGTTAGTTTTATCAATGCAGTATAAAATATATACTCCAGCATTACATTACTGCCCTCAAATTTTAACAGTATTACAGCGATAATAAGCCTTTTTCCCATCACTGGTCATACTTTGATAATGTAACTTCATGTTTTTTTCCGCTTTTACTGCGTCAACCAGTTAAGAGATCTCTTCTTTCTCCTAGTTTTCGTCATTTCACCATTGGATTCATCACTTGATATATATAGTTGGTTCCAACATAATAGGGTAGAAAGCAGTAGTGAAGACTTGTCAACTAGTGCCGAAGAACTGTCAAATCGTAGTGGGCGCGTAACACTAGTGCAGTGGCAACCTACTACCCGCGGGTAATTGAATTACCCAGAAAATATGTTTTTTCAAAATTATAAAATTATTTATTTGTTGGAAATACCAAAAATTAAAAAAATCTCAATAAATAAAAAATTCAATTAATTACCCACCAAGATTTTTTTACGTGACAACGTCTTATAAATCGATGAACGCTCGCTGCACGCACGAAAAAACATGACTCATTGTCCCGTTTGTCGCGTGCGAATAAAATATGTCAATAAAAAATTGTAGATTTCATTTCACTCCTTCGTATCCATACAAAATAATGATAATTCAATAAAAATGATTCCATTATATTCATAAAAGTATGCAATCATTTCATCAATGTTTTGTTATGACGTTGTCACGTTAAACTATCGTCCGTAAACCGACTTTACAGACAACCAATTTTTTTTTTTTATTGAAAATACCAATAATTATAAAAAAAGTGAATAAGTACCTAGGTAGGCACAAATAAAAATATTTTTTTTATATGTTTGTTTTATAAGATATAACATACATACATGCATATATTTCATTTTATGATGATAATATTGTTTTTTAAAAAATATTTTTTTTTACCCACTTATCAAATGAAATTTTCAGTTGAAATTTTTTAGCCAGTCTCTCAAAAAAAAGGTTACCGACCATTGCACTAGCGATTTCTTCAATGGCCGCGGCGCTAGTAGTCTTGCCTCTCATTGGACGGTTTGTTGTAAACACTTTACTTTGCACCAATAGCAACGCAATACAAACACCAAAAAAAATTCAGACCATCTGTCAAAATAAATCTAACCAAATAATATAAAATATGACTGCTGTCATCTAAAATTATGGCCATTTAATATAAATTCTGACCATTTAATATTAATTCTGACCGTATATTATTTATTCTGTCCTCTGTATTTCTGACCGATACATTATGACCATTTAATAAAAATTCTGACCGATGTAATAAAAAATATGACCAGAACGGTATTAAAGTTCTGACCCGAAAAATACGAGCATAATACTATTGTTATTGTTTTTTCCCTGAGATATCCCTGATATGGCTTATTTACAAGTAAGAAACGTGAAAATACTAAAATTCTATTTAACCAGTCGGTATATCTAAAAAAAATACTAACAACACATTTTTAGTACTTACTATTTCCACAATATATTTTATGAATAATACCGGTTTTGCTCATTGCGAAAATTATCAAATTCAATTATTCGGTCCTGATCATTAAATATACTATGAAAATAATACTAATAAATGTGTTTTTATCATTTAAATCATGCCTTTCATTGAAAGTGATTTATTAGCGGGACTGAATATTTTTTTGTCAAGAAAATAAAATATTGTAGTAAGTAACAAGAATTAATTATTTCTAACGATTTGTATGTCGCGTTTCAGTGGTGAATGTCGCTGGCTTTAGCGACGGAATCTCACAGGTTTGATTAGTAAGAACTTTGTTTTATCGTTTATCAATTCCGCTAAGAGATTCTCTCCCACCTATCCGATTATAAAAACGTAGCGTCGAGAAAGCGGTTAGCTAACCAATCGTACTGCCATGGTCATATATCTTCTGTACATAGTATCTTGAAATAATTGAACAAATAAGTAACACTGATTGAATTGGCATTCACTTGGTAGAACTCCATTATAACACGGTGAAAAAAAATAGCAATGTGTTTTAGTTCTAAAAATTTACAAAATTATTTTTTTAAGATATAATTGGTAGCAATTTCGGTTCACGCCATCGTCAGAACTATACTTAAATGAACATTTGCTTATCTATATATAGCTGTGTAGAAAAGGTACACAATACAACTTATTTCCTTTTTTAACGACCTAGCAGTTTCTTGCTCGCAATAAAACTAAAAATTGTACATTAAACTTAAAAGGCGGCTATATCAATAAGTTTACGTATAGCTTGGAAATGGTCTATTACGGAAACAAAACAGCCCCCTGTAGAGGGTTAAGCAATGGAAATCGACATATATTTGTTTGTTCGTAAAGAATCCTGTCTGATATTTGATATCTATTGATTTCTAGCTGTTCTATAGCCGTCATCTTGCCACCTTTATTACAAAGATGCAAACACTTAGGCGCCAAGTTTGAATTTATATTATGTGATTCCTTTATAACGTGATTAGCAAATTGTGAATCTGTTTTTTTTTACTGTTGAATGATCTTACATGTTCCTTAGCTAGAGTGGATATACTTCTACCTGCCTGTCTAATATAAAAGGATAAACATGAGCCACAGGACATTTTATATATACCGCTTCTGTCAAGTTTATTAATTTTATCTTTCCTATTTTTAAGATGTTTGCCTAAATTATTGTTTACTGAGTTTTAAAAACTCAGTGCATATGCATTTGGACCGGCCATGAATTAATAAGAAAGATGAAACGAAAATAGTGACTAAAAAAATTCACTAGCTACGTTGAAACATTTGCTGTTGATAAGATCATATTCAAAACATAAAATGCAGGACTGTAGAGTGTGACGGTAGTCAGCCTCGAACTAAGAGTCGTATTTTTGATCATCGTCGGAATCGTAAAAAACGAGTGACTCCGAATATTTTTTTTTAATTAGACGATTTTGAAGATTATCTCTATGAACAATTTGCAAGATTGTTTGGTTGATCTTTAATTTAATGTACATAAACACAATAGAACAGATTCGAAAAACGTCGCGTTGTTGGTCGATATCGGAGTCGGATGTATATTTTTTTAACAGTATCACAGCCCTGTTAATATTGATTATTTATGTGTCATAAAAAATGTTTATCTTCTTATAATATAGTATACTTAACCTGTTAAATGCGATTAACATAAAATACGTAATGCAAAGACAGGCAACTTTCTCTCGCTCACAAATCTCGCTTAGTGACCTTTTGAGAGATCTCGTGAAATGCATCTTTAACACTCACTCTGGAAGGCTTTAATATATTATTACACTCACAAATAATATAATGAAATACAAACACGCATCGTCGCATAATAATAAATATTCAAAAGGTCACACTTGTGTATAATACCAGTGAGTAATGATACCGCTGTATGCACAGGTCATAGATGAAATATTTCCACCTGTCGATGTCGTTACACTAATATGATATCTTGCTTGTTTGAAATAGGTGAATGAGATTGTCGCAGAATTTACTGCTACAAAAATTAAGCTATGTTGTTGATTGCTGTTATATTTTAGTTGATGCCAGAAAACGTTGAATTTCTATTCTGTTTTGGAAGAGATAAAGAATACATCATCTCATTTATTCAATGAGCATATACCAATTCGCAAATTATCTTTTAGTCCCGAGTTTCCCAAGCTGATGGCCACAAAATGTTTCATGTTCAAAGATTTTGACGTGCTTTTTGTTTAGAGTGATCATGGACTATTTTTTCCACATTTAGGGGGCTGTGATATAAATATATTTGATAAGGATTGTCTCAAAACAATTTTCAACATAATTACCCGGGTTGTGGAGTCGTTAAAAAACACGACTCCGAAAAAAAATCATTTTTTACATGCTTTTTCCTACTTTTCCTATTTAGGTTATAAAATTGAAGATCAATCAACCAATCTGGCAAATTTTTCATTGAAATATTCTTTAAAATCGTCTAATTAAAAAAATAGTCGGTGTCACTCGTTTTTCACGACTCTTGCACCGACTCTGACTTCACACCCCGGAATTATATATTTAATGCTACTTGTTTATGTAATTTTGTGTTTATTAGAAGAATTTATAATTGTATTAAATTAAAACTTTATAAGTCACATCAAATAAAATATGGAATACGGTTTTTCTATTTTTTTTTTTAAACATTTTTTAGTTTGGTGACTATAATTTCACTTTCACCAGTCCAATTTAAAAATTAATTCCGGAGCATAAATATATAAAAACATTAGTCCTGTCCTAATCATATCTTTTCAATCTCTACTCTCTTCGTAAAAGAGAGGCATAGAAACCAAGTCACTAGCAGTTGTCATAAAAAAAATGTCTCGTTCCTTAGGCTTCAAATAATCTTGATCGCTTAGTATCTATGACAAAGTGGATTTGATTTGTTAGCAAAATATGTTATTGTTTAGCATCGATCAGGTATTTTTCGATATAACAGTCTCGATCAGTGGGTTAACTTCAATTCGTAACACAGAGGTCAAACACGCCTTGCTTGTTCAAAAGAAAGTAGATAAAATCTAACTCTCGGGTCAAACGTTCAAATCGGCTGCTTTACAATGAATAATAGATTTAAGATTACAAAATTGGTGCCGTAGCAAACCTTTTATCAAAGTGCCAGTCGCCTTGACATTGTTGGCGTGGATTGGTTAATATTATTTTAGACATATCCGTTCCCAATAAGTTTTATATCGACGATGATATTTAATTATGAATTATGCCAAAAATGATTCAATTTAATATTACAACGTAACAGTAGAAAAAGTAAATAAATGATTTACATGTCAGCAAACATTGTAAGAACAGAAATACATCCTTAGCAAACTCTATAGTGTAATATATTCAGGGTCGGAATTAAGTGCATTGAGGCCTTGATCATTTTCATGTGTAAGGCCTCCAAACAAAAATTTTATGGTATAGAAGAAAAATAAATCTAAGTGTCAATTGAAACAATATTTTTATCCAATACTATGGAGGTTGTATGACTCCCGAATAATTTTTCGATTAGTCGATTTTGAAGAATATCTCAATGAACGATTTGTCGGATTGGTTAGTTGGTCTTTAACTTAATGCATTTAGACAGGTAGGAAAGTTCAAGGGTAGGAAAAAACCGGACAAAAATAAACTGTCGTGTTTTTTAACGACTCAACAGCCCGGTTTTATCAGATTAATTATAAATAACAATACTTAAAATTAAATGAAATCTTTACAAAATATTTAAACTACACGAGTATTTTTGAATATTTTATTTCACCAAAATCGCGTGTGAGTTATTAATGTAGTTAATTATTATGGATTGAATTGGCATTCACTTGGTAGAACTCCAACAGAACATAATATAAATTGAAACTCGTTTGCATCTTTGTAGTAAGAGTTGCAGGTTGACGGCTTTGGAATAGCTGGAAACCAATAGACATCAACTATTACAAAGGATTCTTAACGAACAAACTAAAATATGTCTATCGCCATTGCTTAACCCTCTGCGGGGTGCTTCTTTGTTTCTGTGATAGACCATTTCCATACCATATGTAAACTTATTGATATAGCCGGCATTTTAGGTTTATTACGAGCAAGAAACAAGCTAGGTCGTTAAAACAGGAGAGAAGATGTATTGTGTACGTTTTCTACACAGCTATATATAGATAAGCAAATGTTAATTTAAGCATAGTTCTGACGATGGCGTGAGCCGAAATAGCTATTAACTATATTTTAAAAAAATATTTTGTAGAATTAAAATACATTGCTATTTTCTTCACCGTGTAGTAAATTTTTCTTATATATAACGTTTTTATAACATAGAATTAGTTTAATAAAATAAACATTCCAGCTGGAGGTTCCTACGATTTTAAGGTTCTAGACCTGAGCCTTTTTAGAATAAAGGTAAATTAGTTTCTAAGTATATAACTGATTACGTTATATTCGCTAAAAGAAAACACAACTTAAAGTCTATTAAGCTTTTAATGTTAATATTTTTTATTACCGCATATATATCGACTGGTTTATCATTACTGACTTATGTAAGTTTACGATAGAATCGTTGGCCCTTTTCTTTATGCTAATCTTATGTGACTATTCACGTATCGAAGAGTTTCTCAAACATCTATTTGTTTGCAAAAAATACATACAATAAGATTTTCGTAATAATATTTTACGATTGATTGAAATAATGAATTGAACATATCACAATACTGAAGTCCAAAACTGTCATCTACGAGATGGATCTGTGATAATGTTTATATTACTTATACGCGATTAAATTTTATTTGTGGCAATAGTGTGTCAATTTGCGGTTCACAGTTGCATCTAGAGCAGTGGTTCTCATGTGGATTTTGCTGCGGCCACCAACAGTTTTATAATAAATATTCATATTTAAAAAAATGTGTTTTACAAATGAATTTTTAAAATTATTATTTAAAATTGATTGAATAAGCTTGACTTATCCAGTATTTAGTCGAGTTTAAGTAAAGGACCGTTTTAATAATAAAACTGTTCACATATTTTGGTAGAAGTTATACGTTGACAGTGAATCAAGTCAATATAAAGAATTAACAACAATTGTTTTATTAATTTTGTCGATTTTACCTAACTGTATATTGTGAAATATCATTCAGTGTAATGCACTATATAAAAAAAAAATCGAAACTATTTTTATCACGTTTGGTGCGGCCACGAGACATTTCCGTAAGGCAGCTGATGTTTATAATGCGGCTACAGTGAAGTTTCACGTGAGAATCACTGATTTACAGTTGTCTGACTAAAATTATCTTTGACAGGTATAACATATTGTTTTTTTTCTTCTGTCTTAAATTAATATATGGCAACATTGATACATGTTAAAATTAAATTTAAAAAAAGTACTGTAATAATTATTTCAGTAAAATGATAAAAACCATGACATCAGGCGATCCAAAACAGAATACAACAACTTCCTGATAATTATTTAATATTACGTGTAAGCTTAAGTGTTCTATACACTTCTTAATAAGTCATAATAATTAGATAATCAGCACCTACTGAGTAATCACATTGTATCGTGTATACCTGCCAATATCCGTTTTTTATATCCCGCGCTTTTTGTGCGCCGTCAAATTAGCCGCAGCTACATGGTAAGGTTTTCTATTACCCGCGTCTGCCATATTGACCCGGATGGGTATCGATTGTGTTTGAAATTGAATTGCTTTAGAAATACGGCCTGATAAAAATGCTATTAACTAACCGCAATATGGCAAAATTAATATAGCATTATATGATGGAATGATTACAGTATATAAAAAATAATATATATAGTAAAAAGCGGATATTTTCGATTAGTGAGAGATGTCCGCGAGCGATGTATTTTTGCGCTCTAAATGTCAATGTCAATTGAAATTCATATTTTTTATTATGGCACTACGGTTGGTAGAATTTTTGATTGCTTTTTTTATTAATATTATTTTTGTTTATATGTTGGTATTATTAACCCTTTGATTGTCATCGTTTTAACTGATGGAGTTGTCAATAGATGACACTTTAAAAAGGAAGAGAATGAACAGGGTTACAAGTTTATTATTGTAGTTATTTAAAGCCTTATTTTTTCCGATATTTACCATAATTCGCTTAACATTAACATGATTAAAACATTAATTTAAATATCCAGGATTTCAAAATTTTTAATAAGACTCAGACAGAAACAAATTGAAAAAATAGAAAGTCTCAAAAAAAAAAAAACGGTCCATAATAGGGCATTAATTTCCTGGCCTATATGATGCACGTTGCAACTTTCTCTAGTACCCATTAACTACATAACGTTAATGTTATTACATAATGTTAAAATTTTGTGTTTACATATAATATTAACTCGATTAAAAAATATATATTTTAAAACTTTTTCTGAGATCAGTTTGTCTGAAATCACATTTTTGGATTCCATAGTTTTTCTTTCACTTAGGTTATTAAGTGAATTATTTGTTTTCATTTATAGTGATATCAAGAATTAAACGTATTCTAGATCAGTCATGATATACTCAGACTTAACAGTCTTCACGGGCCGTAATAATAAACTAACTACGAAAGCCCGATTCGGCCCAAGAGTTAATTTATAGTAATAACCTATACAAATCTTTGAAACTTATTTCTCCGATTTTTCAAAAAATATTTTCAATATTGTATGACCTGTAGTCCGAAATGGTTTTTTGATAAATAGTTTCAATTGTCTTTACCAACTCGAACCTTGCCCACGGGCCGTGATGGGTAAAGGCCCGCGGGCCAAACTCGGGTCCGTGCAGACCTCTACCTCTACCTCCACGACTATGTGTATTTAATAACACAATATACTATACTAATGCATTGTTAATTATTTTACGTATATCATAACTACGATGATCCTCAACTTAAAAAAACGTAACATTAGATTTTATGTAAAAGTTAACTGATAAAAAAAGACAAATCCCTTAAAGTTTTAATGTCACATGCATCTAGATTTGAACGTCCCTTATTGTTGTAATATATCATTTTTATTGTGACACAAAAGTTATACTTTAAAAAATACTGACCCTTGAGAGGCACAAAGACCTCAATAACAACCGGTTTTTTGGACATCACGATAATACATGCAGAATAGTTGCTCCAGAAAACGTTGGTTTGTTTTGATAAATATGAGATAAGCTTGGTTAGTAAGCTTTACTCATCGTCCACTTGCATTTTATGAAATATAACTTCCAAAAATGCATGCTAACGTTTTGATGTCACATTAAATTCAGAGGCTAAGAGTAATAATATCCAAACTTCAAAACCATAATTTTGAATAATTTGGTTTTGATGACAATAAAATACGATTAATGATTTTAAGGATTAATACTGCAGTACCTGACCGAGAACGTTGCAAACCAAACAAAAGACATTTACAAAACAATGTGGCAGCGAACGGTTAAACAATTATGAAAAAACGCTCCTTTAATTAATAATAAGGTACTTTTATTGTAGAGTTATAACATAAAAAGAGTGCAACGTTTACTTGCTTATCAAAATTTTAATAAAATAGGAAAGAAATTAAGAGGAATATGAACATAAACGAAAGCCTAAAATTTTTAACATTTATTTGATAATAAAGTAATACTACATTGTATCAATTGACATTTAAATAAAAACAAAAAAATATTTTTTGTCTTAGCATAGTAAAAATGCAACTTTTTTACATATTAAAAATTAAAAAATAGATGAAATAATTGTAATTTTGAACTGTTTGTACTTTGTACGATTCCACACGTTTTTTTAAGTTTAAAGAACGGAATGTTATGTTGCATCTTTGCGATAGATTGCCTGAAGATGCTGAAAGTCGAAACCCGAGTCATTAATGGAAAAAATAAAGTTATCTCAGTGAAACAATTGCCAGATTTGTCGGTTGATTTTTAATTTTATGCACATAAGTAGGAAAAGTAGGAAACAAACGTGACAAAATTTAACTTTATTTTAGTCGAGTCGTGCTTTCTTAACGACTTAGGAAAATACATGTGGAATCGTACAAAGTTTCAACAATTCAAATTTGATCAGTTGATATTATAAATTAAACCATTTTGTTTATAACCGTAATTTTATTTAATAACTAACCATATGACAGTATAACATGGTTAGAATTTCAACACTAGACTAAAAAATGCAGTTTCATTGTTCGGTCTCTAAGATCCTTAGCCCCCGAACTATGACGATAAACTTTGGTATGTGGTCCATACCCATATTCTTAGAAGATGCGTGTCTGCATTCCTTAGAGCTAAAAGATAAAAAATAACAAGGCTATTAACTATGCTTACCTTTGTAAGGTGTAACAGGTGATAATTATATCGTGTTTTTGAACGCCTAAGTAAATCGATTGACTGCACGGCATCCATACAGTAATTGCAATTGACCTTAGAGTTGCGAGGTGGAAGTTTGAAGTTCATATCACGTATTCTGTATATTTATTTGATGGTCAATATTATATATCGATTCAATGACAAAAAATGTTGAAGGCCTCAGGTTCAAATGTAATTTTGATCGAAAATCAATTTCTAATTGTTATAACATTGTATGACTCCACATGTTTTGTCACTAACGACCAGGATTTCGCCTTTCTGCGTCTTCAGGCATTCCGGGTCGTTAGTGGCAAAACATATGGAATCGTACAAAGTTGTAACAATTCAAATTTGATATTAAAATTTCATCAAACACCTTCAGTCGATATCATAAATTAAAAATAAAATCACCATATGAAAACCTGGGATAGTTGTCCAATACTGCAGTGGTTCTCAAAGATGTAAACCGCTTCAGGACTGAATGTGTTATTAGAAGTTATTTAATAAGCCACGGCGTGGCTCGTAATTATGCGCAGGTGTTTATGTTGTATCGTTTGCAGGCGTTTGATGCCCATAAAGGAATTACGAGGTTCGACCCTTCATATAGGCCTCCAAGATCCTGGACTATGTATTATAGCTAAACTGTTGAAGAAATTTTACAGCAACATGAAAGAGTGCCCTAACTAGGTCTGTGGAGTTGTTAAAAAAACACGATTCCGTCATTGATCAATAACACGACTCTGAATAAAAAAAGCTTATTTTCGTCAGGTTTTTTTCTTACCTTTCCTATTTATGAGCTCTAAATTAAAGATCAACCAACCAATCCAGAAAATTGTTCATTGTGATATTTTTCAAAATCATCTAGTCGAAAAGTAAGTCAGATTCGCTCGTTTTCCACGATCACCGCGACTTTACGACTCCGACTCTGACTTGACTTCGAATCCGACTCTACAGCTCTGGTCTCAATAGACTAATGATTTTGTATAATTAGCGTTGATAATGCCCTTAGCGAGCGAAACTGATCATGCTTTATCGTGTTTTATTTTATTTTAATTTGATATCGTTATATGATCTGTTATAAATGAGCGAATCGTGTATCTAAATTACTGAATATACGAACAATATACATTTGTAGGATTATAATTTTGATGCTGTCTCTGCAACGCAAACTATTTTTAAGTCGCAGCAAAGTACACACTGACAAAAAGTGTTCAATTGCTCATAAACTATCGAAGTAAAATTATACTGTTCTAAGTCGGTATTTTCCTATAAATAATCGATAAAGTCAAATTTTAGTTGATAGTCGAAATGAGGAAAAATACTTCGAATAATATGACAATGACATTAAATCGAATACGACACTACTATTCATTTTTATATTCACACATTATTTTTATTTGAGAGTCAATTTAAATAATATTTGCTTTTGTTATCTTAAGAACACTGCGTTGTAAAATAATAAATTTATTCAAGGCACCATCAAGCCACAGATTCTTCAACAAAGGTGCGCTAATGTTACACTATTCTACAGTCTTCGAAAAATTCTATTGTAAGTCTTGTGTCGACCTATCGAAGCAACCGATCCCTTTTTTTCGCTAGTTGATAATGCTCGCGATGAAGGTAGCCAGCCCTGATTTTTTAAATATAATATTGTGGCAATAGTATTATACTTAAAACTGTGTTTTATTTATTTAAATATAATGCTTTTCCATTAATAAGCGTCAGTTTAAAATGTTCCATTTTTCACAATAACTGGCGAATCTCTCAATCTCAAAAGAAACGCCCATTCGTTTGAATTAACATTTTGCTTAATGTAAGATTTTTGTATTTCTTATTAAAAAAACTTGTAAGGGACACAGTAGAAAAGTAGTAATGTATTTTAGTTCTACAAAATTTTAACATATATAGTTGATAGCTATTTCGGCTTACGCCCTCGTCAGAACTATCAAAGACGAAATAGTTAACAATTATATGCCTTATAAATTTTGCAGAAATTAAATACATTGCTATTTTTTCACCGTTTTATAATGGTGTTCTACCAAGTAAATGCCAATTTAATCAATAGACTATTATTATTTTTTTAGTTTTAACGATGGCATGCTCAAATTTGGAGTCTAACAAGGTTTAATGTATCAATAACCGCTGAGTCTATTGAACGTATTATTTTAAATACGTTTTCCGATTTCTTCACAAGTTTGAGGATCTGTGGGTTGTTGCGCAACCTTTAGAGAAGCGGTATTAAAATATATTGTGACCGCAAAGGTATGGAGACAAAATGATGCTAAGGTATAGCAAAGGTTTTTGTGTTGCCTCATCGGAAAGGTTAATTTATAGATCTAAGTGACTATTTCACAACAAATTTGCCTTTTATAACTTTGAACTATATATCGATTGTGATTCGACGGCTATGTCTAGTGTTCTGGTTAACGTAAACCCTTTGATTATAGGCCGTTGTTTTTTCGATGGTCTTGTTCTTTGTGACAAAGACGGGACGTCTATTTTTTAATCCGTAATCATCATTTTTAATTCTACATTCACATTTCTCGTTAATAGAGCAGCCATTTTAACGAGCATAACTGTTAGAATGTTATATTGTGTATGCAAAGTAAGTTATTTTTATCGAGTTTTGATACGCTGGAAAATATTGAATTAGAGCAGTTACATTGAATCTGTGGCTAGCAAACCACATGCAGAAGTCTTGGCTCTTGATATTTGCCTGAACATCAAAAATCACTTATATTTTGGATGGATTAAATGGATATAAATTTGAATTGAGTTTGAATTGTTGAAACTCTGTACGACTCCAAACGGATGCAACAAAACTAACAAGGTTACAAGAAATTGTCAGATCTGTTTCATCAGAGTGATAGAATGTCTGAAGATGTCAAAAGGAGAATCCCGGGATGTTAATGATAAAACATATGAAATCGTACAAAGTATCAAGAATTCAGATTTGATATTGAGATTTAATCAAACACTTTCAGTCGATATCATAAATTTGAATTGATTACTTTGAAATATTTCACAAAGCAGAATAATCAAAATAAGATTTTGGTATTATAAAACCTATGGCAGAGTTACGTTTATATATGCTGTGATTCGTGTAACGTAGCAAACGTTATTTGCAGTACCAGTACAACAATGGTTAAGTATGACTGAATTAGAGTTCACGACGATCGATATATATTTTTCTATGATAATATAATTCTAAAAAATATTACTTATAACAATCAAAATTTTAGAAGCTGTGTTACTTAAAATAAAAAGTAAAACATGCGTGATGTTGGAATGTTAACTTACAATAAATTATCAACAATTTTCTAGAACGAAGAGAATACCATTTGTTACTTAATACAACTTGCTAGTTATATTCGATGTACTGTAAATTCATGCAAATTTTAACATTTTAGCTCACATACAATTTATATAGAAGATCATTCTTGTTATTAAAATTCAGGTGAAGGGCAAAATATTAAATCGAGAATTAGATTATATATAGTAATAAATACAGCTGTCATTTCTGCACAGGTTGAACTGTTCAGCAATTAATTTATATTACTTATTGATTTTTTTTCAATATAGAAATATTCATAGAGGCATATTACAAACACAATGTTTTGTACTATTTATAAAATTTTATATATTCTTAATAATGACTGGTTTGCTTCTTCGTGAGTATTATCAACCGATACAATACACATTAAAATACTGATTAGTCAATAATGTAAGTAGGCAAATTATGGCAGAAAATTGTGTTATATTTGATATTTTTTGAAGCTTTCAACCAAGGTTATTTTTTGAGAGCTGTCAGACAAACATATGAAAATCAGAATTAAGGATTTTAAGAGCGTAAATTTTCGCTCTACGGGTACTTTGGTTGGCAGCAATGCTGTAACGGTCAATGCTGAATCATTTATGATTTTTGTATACCGCTGTATTATCATTTCAACATAAAAATTATTATGTATTTACATTCAATTTTAACACGGTAAAAAATAGCAATGTATTTTAGTTCTACAAAATTAAAACTAGTTCTGATGAGAGGTGTACGCTAAAAAAGCTGTCAACTATAGCACATATCTTTTCTTCTACCAAGAGAGTATTACCAAGTAAATACCAATTCAATTACTAAATCGGTCAACTTTTTCCACTATTAATTATTTGAAAAAGAAGTCGGAATCGCTCCTACTCCGACTCTACGGCTTTGGTACGAAGTTAATTGCCTCAGTGATATTTTTATTTTAATGTTAGTAAAAGTTGACAATACTTTGATTTTGCAAGCATACGGTATTAGAACGTATAACAAACGAAAAATATGTCCGTAAATGTACGTAAAAAAAGATGCAATATTTTCCCGTAAGAATTAGAAAGTGCATATATTCATGTCAAACTTTTTACAATAAATGCAAAAAAGTCACAAAAAAACCGTAAGTGTGTTTATTCAATGTATCAATAATGGATTTCCTAAGCTATGTCTTGAGTTTTCTCAGTATTAAGTTGTTTACCGAATTATGAAGTAAATTTATGGAAGAATTTGTCGAGAAATTTTTTTCCTTTTTTATGACGTATGTTGCAGCACTTGCCATATCAATAAAATATGAAATGCAAAAAATTTCAGTGATGTAAATGCAATTATACATTTGTTGCAAGAGAAAAATTTCAGTTTTTAAATATATGTATTCAGACTTTAAAAACAAATTATAAAAAGCAACACTTTACGTCATTTCATGAAGCATGTTGTCTGCCTCTAATACAAAGAAGAAATAATTCTACATTTATTAACTAAGTAATGTAATCAATTTTTATGTTAAAGATTAGAACCTTACAATAGAGTTAGTTTGATAATGCTTTTCAAACAAGCAAAACGAGTATCATATCAAATAAGTTATTTAGTGAAATAGCTAAGTTAAGTATACACATTGAGAAGTAACTTACTTTCTGTGGAAATAATTAAAAACTAATTCTATTATTATACTCATTGACGGAATATTTCACAGACAGACATGTATCTAGAAAATCGTTTATAATTTAACAGATACACTTCTCTATCTAATATTATTTAGAAACAAATACCATTGTTCTTTCACTTAATGTGTTAAAAGATGTGATACGTGTTTCGCTTATTTGAGAAACATCTTCAGACTAATTGTGTATCATTGTTATTATTTACTCAGGTGAACATCTAATTTATTTCTCAACTATACCAGACCGCTTACTTCGGCGTGTCTACAATAATACAGGAATTGAGAGTATAACAGTGGTTCTAATGTACGGTCACCAGCAGTTTCATATTAAATATTAATTTGTAAAATTTTCAATATTTTTATACTGATAGAATAAACCTGACTTGTCTTTTGAAAATACAACTCTCATTGTTATCACGTCATAAAAAATTTTGTGCGGCCACGTGAAATTTTAATAAGACCACTGATATTTGCAATGCGGCTACATTGAAATTTTATATGAGAATCGTAAAAGTTTTTATTTCAGGATTTGAGTCTGCGGCATGGACTGGCACTCCAAAAATGAAGAAAGCCCAACTTGGAATAGAGAAGACGTAAAGTTGTAAATGCACTAAAGATAAAAAATATATTTGCATGTCATTTTTTTGTAGGTGTTAAATATTTTTATGAAATAAATCGTTACGGAATTTGGTATTGTAAACTGTTTATAATGATTTCTCAATGTATAGGTGTTGAGTGAGTTACCAATCAAATTTTCGAAGGCAAGAATTGCATTTTTAAATTATAATTATTATCACAATCACGAAAAACGTGATGATGTAAAATTTAATCTTACATAAAAGATTTCAATATACGCTGAAGTACTTTTGCCGCAATATTTTTTTTATCGATAACTTAATTTGCCTTGCATTTAAATATAATGTAAAGATTAATAATTTTTGATAATACAAACGTTTTCACAGTTGGTGTGTTGTTTTTGAAAGCGTTGTGGAAAACGGTGTCGATAAATGTATGGACCCTGTTGTTATTGTATTACAATACAAGAAATGAAATTTTTTCACGTTTTTTCTTTAAAATAAGCCTGCTATAAACTTGAAAATTATAATTTGAAATGATAAACCAATTAAGAAATTTATCAATATAGTCGTGTTCATTATATAAGGGCTGTGGAGTTGAAGTTGGAGTTGTGAAAATCAAGCGATTTCCACTACTTTTTCGATTAGATTATTTTATAAAATGGCACTAGGGGCCGTTCAGGTCCATGGCCGACTGCACAACCTCTCTCCAGGCATCTCTGTCGAGCGCTCTCTCTCTCCAGTTGACTATCCCCAGCCTCTCAACATCCTTTTGAATGTTATCCGCCCATCTCCGTCGAGGGCGACCGAGAGGTCGGGTGCCAGGTGTTCCTTCATAAGTTTTATGGCGAGCTCTAGACTTCTCAGATCGTACAACGTGACCCGCCCATCTGAGCCTTCTCGATCTCAAGACATTAATGATCACGTTGTACATCCGGCACTTGGTTTTGATGGACAGCATTTTGGACCTAAACAGACTATTTAGCGCGAAGTACGCTGCATTTCCACTTCTCAGTCGGTCAGCAAGCTCCTTTTCGCTTAGACGATTTTGAAAAATAAATAAATGATCAATTTGTCAGATTATTTGGAGGACATTCAATGAGGAATTATAGATATAAAAGTATTTTACCAGCTGACTCTTTTTCATATTTACGAGCGTCTAGACACTATTAAAGACAGGCAATAATGCAATAACACCTCAACGTCAGCGTTTTTTGTATGACTTTTTTAAAAGTTTTCAGAAAAGTATTTAGGTCACGACTATTTCAATTCCAAAAGTGATGAAATGTGGTCCCATGTAGTTTCTAATTATTAAATTGGAATTGTTGAAAGATTCCACATTTTTTGTCACTCACAATCTAGATTTTAAATTTCGGCATCTTTATCTATTGTTTCACGCAGACTAACTATTTGCAGACGAAAGTCAGTTCAAAAATTTCGAAAGTTTCAACAATTCAATTTTGACACTGAAATCACATCAAGCATACAGATATCTTTAAGAAAAAATATTTTAACATTACTATATTCTATTATTATTTCTTTCCGAAAACCTTAAAATAGTACAAAAAAGCAGTGCTGTGTAGACATCAAAAAGTTTAATCACGTCAGTTTTTTTTCTACCTTTCCTATTTATGTGCATTAAATTTAGGATCAATCAACCAATCCGGCAAATTGTTCGTTGAGATATTTATATGAAATTGTCTTATCGAAAAAGTAGTCGGAATCGCTCGTCTTTCATTACTCCAACTCCTCAACCATAATAAATGTTCTAAAACAAAAATAAAAAAGGGCAATGATTACAAATTATTGATTGAATTGGTATCTACTTAGTAGAACTCCATTATAACACGGTGAAAAAACAGCAATGTATTTTAGCAAAAAAATTGTAGAATTAAAATACTATTTTATTTTATTTAATTAAATTGATATTTTTTCACCGTATAAGAAATTATGTCGTATTTATTTCAATTATATAATTTGATCCCTTTTGTCATTGCACTGTTTTGTCACTGTTCTGTTTTGCCCGGTCCTTAACTATCATTTAACAATACCAATTTTAGTGTAACAAGATATAATTTACTTAAGATGAGGCCATGGGGTTTTCCACATCTAGAATATTATTTAACACCAAAGAAGTTTATCTTATCTTTTTATACAAATACGTAGGTAAACCGTGTTTGTTCTCTGAGAAGACAATACACGTAACAATTATTATGTAAGTTATTTTTAATTACATACTTCGAAGTACTTAACCTTAATTTGGCTGATGACGCAAAAACTTGAGACAACGTTGTATTTACCAAACAAAATGCATTATATCGTGGTTAAGTGTATTTTTAAAAAATACGATATAAGAATATGTCGTTTATTGACTGAGTGATCTTTTTACTTGCGTCATATGAGAGGAAATTATATCATTAGTAAAGGTAAAAATGTAAACAAATGACTCAATGAAACATCTTACATTATACAATACAATATAGTTCATTAACCCTATACTTGTTGAGCCAAGGCAGGGATATTTCAAGAGTTTTTAGTATTATAGTTCCGATCAACCGTTTTCTCGGGTGGATCGTACATTTTGTATAGTCCCGTCAAACGCACATAAGAACAATGTTAAGTAATCCCGCATTATCCGTTTACCGATTTATCGATTTCCTCGATATATCGTCTAAATCATAGGCTCTCAACCTAGGTTCGCGACCTCCAAGAGGGTCGCGAAGGGTTTTTTGGGAGGTCGCCAACTTACACATTCAACTAAAAATATTTTTTTATGCTTTTAGATTGTGTGAGGGGTCGTGGGTCACATGGATTTTATGAAAAGGGGTCGCCACCCGGGAAAAGTTGGGAGCCTATGGTCTAAATATTATTGTCCTTATATTTTAACCAAAGTAATTTCTTGAGATTTTATTTTAATATAGAATGTCATAAGAAAAAGTTTAAAATACTATTCGATAATTTCAATAAATGGGATTTAATTAATATAACGTTTACGAAGCCCTATTATATCTTATTTTTACCAATTTATCAAAAATTATTTTTGGAAATAAAAGATGGGGCGGGGGGGCATTCCATAGTTTGTTTAATATTTTACTTTTTATTATTACTTTAAGATTTCCCGCGTTTTTCGTTTATTTTTTTTGGGTTCCTTGAAAAACATAAAATGCGGGAAAAGTGGAATGCAGGAAAAAGAGTATAATTTTAAGAAAACATAAATTTTCTTCTAAATTTCCAAGAATAGGTGAATAAATGATTTTGAAAACTATCTCAAAGAACAATTTGCCGAATTGGTTAGCTGATATTTAATGTAATGCATATAAATAGAGAGATAGTAAAAAATCTGGCAAAATTAAACTTTTGGCGTTGTCGGCCATTGTTTGAGCGTAATAATAATAATAATAGTATCACATCCAATCTAAAATATAAGAATTAGAGAGCAACTAATGCGAAGAGTTATAGATTTATTATTCTTTCTTAGTAGATATTTTTTCGTTTATATTTTTTAACCAAATTAATACTTTGTTTTTTTATATGACGAAACTTCGGTATCGATTACACGCCATCATTTACGCGTTGTAACATGTCATTCGCTTGTCAGGAAAGGATTATAAAATTGTTGATTAAATGCCTAACCTCAAAACCATCGCGTTAATCGAATACGACGTGAAGCTTACCTCGTAAAATAAATAAATTCTAGCAATTTAAAACGAGCAGGAAATATCAAATTTCATCAGAATTTATCATTCGCTGTATGTCATTCATACATCATCATTTAAGAGCGATACCCAGCATTGAATTTGAAGACGTAAATAATTGCTTTACTTTAAATGCTGTGAAGTTTCAATAAATAACACCCAAGTTGACTCAATGCGCATCTTTGGTTGATAATTAACAATTTCGAGCCCGGTCATAATTTGGCAAACCAAATCCATGTTCCCGACACATTTTTAAACAAATGGTATGTTTCTTAAGTGTTTACTAAAAGTGTTATAACTATGGTAATATTGGATAAAATCAAATGAAACATTCTGAGATCGTTAAAAAATATTATTAAAATAAGCTCTAGAGCAGTGGTTCTCACGTGAAATTTCACTGTGGCCGCATTATAAATATCAGCTGTCCTATGGATATGTCTCGTGGCCGCACCAAATGTGATAAAAATAGTTTCGATATTCATTTTTTATATAGTGCATTACACTGAAGAATCTTTCACAATATACAGTTTTAGGTAACATCGACAACATTAATAAAGCAATTGTTGTTTATTCTTTATATTGACTTAATTCATGGTCAACGTATAACTTCTACCAAAATATGTGAACAGTGTTATTATTAAAACGGTCCTTCACTTAAGCTCGACTAAATGCTGGATAAGTTAGGTTTATTCAATCAATTTTAAAATAATAATAATTTTATAAATTCATTCGTAAAAACACATTTTTTTAGATCAATATTTATTATAAAACTGTTGGTGGCCGCACATGAGAACCACTGCTCTAGAGTGAACTGACAAAAAATTATCCATGTGAAAAGCCATACTTTAATGATTACACATGTTCCGAGTTTTACTTATTTTACGCCTCGTAAACACATTGCAAGGCCTGCATTGGTTGTTTTTTTCTGTTGCCGGTATAAGCATAAATTTTTTTTTATGAATCTTTCAATAATCTTGCTTGGAGTGGACTTGGTGTCATTTTTATATCGTCTCCAGGAGAGAGAATGTTGGTATTGTGTATTGTATGCGACATGATTGAATTTTTAAATCGTGTAAGCGAATACTTTTATAGGCGATAACACTAATTAAATGACTGTTTTGAAACGGTTATAGTCTTGACTATAATAAAACATAAAATTTCTCTTTCAAATACTTCGCTTGATATCTCTAATTTGTCTTTTGTTGTTTGTTGAAAGGCTAGTCTATCGTGTCAAAACACGTTTCCAAGACTCAAGCGTTAGATCTTGTATCACGTTAAAACACGTCTCCAGGATTCGATGTGTTAACTATGAAATAACTCCGATTTCCTCTCGTCAGGTCAGGTGAAAAAATTTCGTAGTCAATGCACACGCCATGAGTTTTAGAAATGATATCACTTAAACGCAGATGCGGTCACTTAAAATTCGATGTTTTATCTACATTGACCAAGGTTGGACGTAAATAAAAATGCTATTTATTTCATGAATACTATCATTAAGTGTAAGAATCATATATAACTCTAGCTTGAGTAAAAAAATGTTAATTGCTTTTGTAACGTGACTGGGTAGAATGACTGACTGTAAACCATTAGCTGTACTAATTATGTACAAGGAAACTTAACGAGGAAGTCCTGATCAACAATTTCCGAAACACTATCACTGAATAGTATTGATTTTATTTCTAGTGACATGAATATTGACAAGCTATTTTTGCACATTCGCTCAAAGAAAAAACTCCATATTCACGATCATAAATAAGATAAAAATTGTTTTGTATTGAGCGTAAAAGTTGGCATTATCGAAATGGCATGATGAACCATTTGGCACTATAGATACCGAAGAGCTCTTTACGCATTCAAAAAATGAAGCGTGAAAGAATGTAGATTCAATAAATCGATGCGAACTATATATTGCTTAGATCAGGGGTCGGCAAACTGCCTATTAACTATATCAATTATCACTTTTAAGGTGTTAACTGTCACTTCTTATTATTTAAAATATCATGCCTTTCCATCAAGAAGTGACAGTTAACACCTTAAAAGTGATATCAATTATTGTTTATTAACACCCTAACATATATATAAATATTTAAAAAAATATAAATACACTTTTTTCCTGGTTTTTTCCAGTTTCCTTCATCACGAGCATTATCAACTGATAATGCTCGTTGATAATAGTTGATGGAATACAATTTACAAGCAAGTCTATACAAAATTCTGTCCTAAGATTCTATGTGTTGATAATGCTCGCGACGAGCGAAACCGGTCCTGATCAAAAAATATATTGTGGAAATAAGTAATAAAAATGGGTTTTTATTGTTTAAAATATCATGCCTTTCCATCAAGAAGTGAAATTTTTTTGTACTTATTTCCACAGCATATTTAATAATCAAGACCGGTTTCGCTCATCGCAAGCAATATCAACATATAGAATCTTAGAAAAGAAGTTTGTATAGACTTGCTTGTAAATTGTATTCTATAAACTATTATCACTTACGTTAAGCAAAACCGGTCCTGATAATAAAATATGTTGTAAAAATAAGTACTAAAAATGTGTTTTTATTGTTTAAAATGTCATGCCTTTTCATCAAGAAGTGACAGCTAACAATTCAAAAGTGATGAAAATGATGAAACTAGATAAAAAAATATTTCATTATAAATTGATTTACTCTGTATTGATTTACCCATAAATTATTAAACCTTTGGTTTTGTACACCTAATATTTTTTTATTGATTGAATTGGCATTTACTTGGTAGAACTCCATTATAACACGGTGAAAAAAATAGCAATGTATTTTAGTCCTACAAAATGTACAAAAATGCTGTGTGTCTAATATTTTTTGTTTCGAAATGGTGTATAAATAGTATTGTTTTTGTATCGATTGATCAGTAAAACTGGCTTTGATCTTAAAAATGTAAAACCGTGAAAATATTACAGATTTTTTTATTTTTAAATGTCATTTATCACATAAAATGTTTTTATTATTTGAATATACATGATGCAATGCGGCAGTTAACATGTTAAATTAATACTTCGTTAAAATAGTAACCATATATGAATAATTTTCATGAAACAAAAATTATCATTAATGACGAATAGGTAATCCATCTTTTATACAGTGATTGAGTCGAAATCGAATGTTTGTATTGGAAATCGATGCAATAAATTTTTGAGTCGATTTATGGTGTAATTTTATACCGACATTATAATTTATATCATAATTTCTTCCTTACAACATGAGATTGTTGAAATTCTTAAGCAAAAAAAAAAACACGTGTTTTTAAGATTATTTTATCATTTTTTTATTTTTGATAGGAATATAAGATTTAGTTAGAATTTTTCGTTTATGAAATTATTTTAAGGAAGCAATTGAAATAATATATGAGTGTTTGGAAATTAAAATAGTATCCTGGTTTAATGTTCGTCTTGTTTGCATTGTATGTAATTTTTAATTAGAAGTATAGTTTTCAAATGATTAAACCAGAGATTTCGTTAATAAGTGAGTTTTTTTTAATCACAAAATACTTGGTTAAAAATACAAAAGACGACCATTTTGTTAGTAAAATATACATAATGTATCATTGGATTTGAATTGTCAAAACTTTGTACGATTCCACATTTTTTGTCAGTAACGACCCGAGTTTCGCATTTCGGCATTTTCAGGTATTATAATATATTATACGGATGCAATAGAACTGACACACTTTAAACAGTATGTATGGTTTATACACCAAAGAAGATAATTAAATAATGAGAAACACATAAATCAAAAACTAAATGACAGTTATAGTAAATTTCAACAATATTTGTTTAATATAATTAATTATTGATTCGTTTATTGTTACTGAAAAAACATGTGGTATCGTAAAAAGTTTTAACAATTCAAATTTGATATTGGAATTCCATCAAGCCCCTTCAGTTCGTATTAAAGCCTACTTCTCCAGTTTGACTTTTGAGTTTGAAGATCCAATCAAAATTTCAAGCAATTCCAACATTGATAAACTGGCATTTTCAATTTTTTTTAATGAAACTCTAGTTCAAAGTTTTTTACGATACCACGAAAAATACGGGAAAACTGGAAATAATAATTTACATGACTCATTTTTTAAACGATTTTTCAATAATAAGTGTTTAACTTTTAATGTGCTGACTGTTACTTCTTGGTGGGAATGCGTTTTAGGTAAAATCAGCAACGATCTTATTAATAAAATAAAATTGTCGAAATAGTGTTTAACATTGTTTTGTTGTTTAATTATAATACCTTTCTATCAAGAAGTGACTGTAAAACTATTAAATGTGAGTTTAAAAATTGTTAGTAATTAGGTTAATACCAAGGCTTTGGAGACGGTCTCCAAGTCGTAGAAAACGAGAAACTACGACTACCTTTTCAATTAGACGATTTTAAAAAAATATCTCGATGAACAATTTTCCGGATTGGTTGGTTGATCTTTAATTTAATGCACATAAATAGGAAAGGTAGGAAAATAACTAAACAAAATTAAACTTTATTTAGACGAAGTCGTGTTGTCGGTCAATATCGGAGTGGTGTTTATTTTTTACGATTCCAAAGCCCTGGTTAACACGCTATATAGGTCGGACAAAGCAAATAAAGATATAAAACCTCAAATTAACATCAATCAAAAAGACAGATAAATAACTGAGAAGAATTGCAAATTCTTTTCGACAAAAAACGTGTTTGCTTTTTTTTTGCATCTAAAATACAATAATGGTTCCTGTCATTTTTTTCAATATAAACAGAATAAATAATTATATCTAAATAATTCGTACAGGCATACGATGACAATCATTTATTGCAGTGTCAGAATTAATATGTGAGAAATATATTTTTTTGTTTTCTGTTTGAAACAATCGAGGATATTTTGTAATAAATCGCTTTTTCAAATTAAAAACACGAATAAATTTGCAGTTAAGCATTGTTCAAATTATTTTCGTATAATATATACACAAAACTCATTTATTTTCAGAAGATGAAATTTACAGAAACTAATTGTATGTATGTTATTTCTGTTGATTTAAAGATAATTCAATATTGGTTTAGTCTTAGAATATAATATGATATCATTTTGTTGGCTTCCACTCGTAAGACTTCCAACGTTCAATTTATACCTTAAAATATTTATATTATGATGGAAAAATCTTTACGGAATTCCATAATAAAAAGAAAATCTTAGCTAAGACAAATGTCTCGGTACCTTTCTCCGTTAATTATATTTAAATTACGTTCATCATTTTAAGTCCAGTGATGAATAAACTTTTTAATAAACGTACGTATTAAATTTTATAAAAGTTTGATGAGGCGGAAAAATCAATTGTTGTTGGAGTATAATTAGAGTGCATTCTTAAATGCATACTTTTTTAATCAAAAATACAACATGATGAAAAATTAAAATACAATGGAACCCTAATCAAGGGTTCTCACATAATTCGTTTGTCCGGATGGATAGTTTATTTTTTAAAGTCCCGTGCTTTTTTCACGTTTGATTTTTTTGGCATCGATAGTTCAAAATATAATTATGTTAACAGCTTCAAAGTTTTCAGGTATGAGCTAATTTTTGAGTTAAAATATAGTCTAATTTGTTCGAGAAATTAACATGAGCTCTTTTAACATATACAGTGTAACCCCCATCAACCGTTCTCGCATAAAAAGTGGATAGTTCCTTCATTTTTTATACTTCCGTCAAACACCCATAAAAACAATGTTAAATCATTCCATATTGAAATTTCCCAAATAATCGATTTTCTCGATATATTGTCTGAATATTATGGCCCCGTCTCAAATACTTTGCCTATTTTACCGGTTTTGGTACGTAAATCTTTCTATCCAATACAGTCTGTGAGTTTGAGCACATTAAATCTTATATATTAATCAAAGAAATTAATGATTAGTTCAAATTTCTTGAGATTTTTTTAAATAAAGAATTTCACAAGAAGTAGTTTAAATTACTATTCGATAATTTCAATGAAACGTTTACGAAACTCTCTTATATTTACCAATTTGTGTAAAATCCACTCATTTACTACGTTTATCAAAAAGAGAACAAATGAAAGTATACGTAAAAATCTACGCACAATTTAAATTACACATTTATCTTTATGAAATAGAAGAAATATTTTCCTTCATTTTTTTCCTTATTTTGCGTAACCATATTTTATGGACAAATAACAAGAGTGTTTTTTCAATTGACAATGCTCACGATGAGCGAAATTAGTCGTGATGTTATTGATATAATAATTATAGAAAAAAAAAACACCAAACAATATGTTTATTTTTTTATAAATAATAAAAGACTTAAGTTTCTGTAAAGAATACCGCATACAGAATTAAAAAATATGCCAATCATAAATTCAACAAAATATTGACAACCAATAATCCTCGACGCAAAATTATCACATTATTTAATTTAGCAGATATGTAATCACTATTTATTGTATACGCCATCCTGTGATTAGTAGTTTAATATAATTGTTTACACAATATAAGAAAAACGCTAGAAGTAAATTAAATTTTTATTTACATACATGTTTAAACATTGACGTTACAAACCTGTATAACCGGTACAAAGGAATGATAATATGTTATTATTCTAACCAATTATCAACTTCTTGATAAAAAAAGAATGTTTTCAGTAATTACACTATTAGATGCACGCAAGTGATTTTTTCATCCACGTGGAAACACACGTTCAGAAGAAGTTGCAGTAGGGATTCTTATCGAATATTCGAATATATTCGACGCTTTTTAAATATTTAGATATTCAAATATTATTCATTACAAATTAAAATGTTTGATTTTGATTTTCGACTCGATAGATGAATTGTTTTGAAACGAATCGATTGTGATTGAAAATTGTATGATACCAGACCATAAAAATATTGCGAGGATAGAAATACACTTTCCGAAATACCGTCTATATTGTCGAGATATACGTTTAAAAAACGGATGTTTTAGGGCAAAAATGTTGGAAACATTCTCGACCATCAGTGTCTAACGATTTAAACCCCGATATCGAGAAAGTGATCAATAATAAAGAATATTTTTTTTAAATCCATAACATTCTAATAATCTAATATTTCATCCAACGAATATTTAAAATTTCTAGTTGCGGTTCAACAGGTAAAACTTGTCGATTTTTTATTAAACAAAGAAATTTCAATTAGAGTAACATATATATTAATTGGCCAGTTGTTATGCAATTCCTTGCAGGTCACTTCTTGACGAAGAGAATTTATATAAATAAAACAAAATGCTTTATAATATTTCCAAAAATTTATACTTTTAAAATCAGAGCCAGTTTCGCTCATCACGAGCATTATCAACCCGTTAGTCTTGTCTTGGTCATTCTTGATTTTAGAAATTTGTATTTTATTATTTAAATATACTTTGTGTATAATACTTTCTTATCATTATCATTTTTTTAAATTTAATCGTTTCTCTATTATTTCTAGTTAGCTATAATCAGATCTGATCTGGAACATGTAAATTTGTGCATTTAGAATTACTGATTAGCTGCACTCCAAAAATGCATTAAGTTTAGCGGTTTTTTATACCGTTAATTCATAATTTAACTTCAAGTGCCGTTGAAATATAATATTTAAGACGAATTTCATTATTATACACGTGAGCATTGAGTTACAAATAATTTATGCTCGGTGTACATTTTAGCATACCTTTCCAATTGGAATTGGTCCCTAAGTACAGTATTTCACGAAGAGAGCAATTGTTATCACAATCTTCACAAAATGGTATGTATTAAAAACTTCTCGGAATGGTCAACCAATCGTATTTAATTGGCCTTTTTTATAACTATGCTATATGACTACACGCTTTCTTGGAACCGATTGAAACAATTGAAAAGTATTATAAAACCCTGCTTTTACCACCATTTCTATTGCTTTAATTAAAAAAATCATTCTTTCTATTGTAGACTGACTGACCTAAGTATGAGTAAAAACCTATCAAATCTTACGCTTTCCACATATAAAAGCAATTGAAATATTTTCATAAAAAATCACTACACAATATGGCTTAATATATTTTTGATCTAACATAATTTCATCCATTGAGTATTCATCGCCAAGCCAGTGTAGTATCTTTATCGTGATATATTTTTTTAAGATCTTATTGTCGTACAGTATGTCGACTTCAGCGCCGTGTTGAATTGTATTTTGACATTTAATTTAATTCACAAAAGTAGATGAGAGTTGGTTTGTTCCCTGTTGAAATTTTCTGTAACCAGATATTTGAAAAAAACGTAACTATTTGCACTAAATATACGGAAAATATGTGAATTTCTTGACTACACAATATGGCTTGTTTTATATTTTTTTATCTAGTATAATTTCATCCATAGAGTATTTATCGTCTAGCCAGGGTATTTTCTTTATCTTGATTTATTTAACTTATCTCTTATTGTCGTATAGTCTGTTGACCTCAGCGCTGTGTTGAATTGCATTTTAAGATTTTATGAATATATCAAAAGGAGATGTTGAAATTTTCTGTTAACAGATATTCGAAAAATGCGCTCTTGTATCGTATTTTTGTTTCTAATAAAATAATAAAAAAAACATAAATATGAAATCGTCTTACAACACATCTTTTCATAAATAGTGCTTACTCGATTGAAGGACTTATATAATGTGCAACTTTTCCGAACCATTACAAGGAAGATGTAAACAAAATGTTTTACTCACGCGTACATTAAAATAATTAGCATTATTACTCTTGTCTCTCGAAATCTCGACAAAACAAAACGCGCACTTGAACTTCTTTAAAATTACACACACGCTTTATAATATATTAATTTCAACACTTGTGTTAATTTTATTAGGAAGTGGTTACTTCATTGTACGCTTTGGTCCAGTAATTCGTTGAGAATTTACATGTGTTTTCCAATCTTTGTTTAAAAGCAAATTTCGTTAATGTATTGATGTTGATAATAAAATATTTCGAAATTGTTTGTATTCTCAATTCAACGCAAGGCAATTGTTTACTGTCACTTCTTGGTGGAAAAGCGTGATATTTCAAAACGATAAAAATACAAAACTCCAAATCAAATATTATTTTATTATAGTAAATAAATATATTTTTTCTCAGAAAAAAACATTATTTTATATAATAATACTAATTTAATATTATAATTTTCAACTTAAAAAAATTATGCTGTAAGAACTATATTTGGTTAAAAGTTCGAAATTCTTCAATTTATTTATTTATTTATTACAACTATACGGTACAAAACTTACAAATTATCAATTCAATGCTTTTGCATCGTAACATATTTAAATATAAGAATATAAAAATTCAACAAATACACTATAAAGCAGGTACTAATTTCTGACATCGACTGAATGTACTTGATGGAATTTAATAATCAAATTTGAATTATTGACACTGCAATATTCCATATGTATTTTTTGTCACTAACGAACGACCGGATTTCGCTTTTCGACATCTTCAGGCATTTTATTTATTTATTTATTGATAACTACACGGTACAAAACTTACAAATTATCAATTCACTGCTTTTGCACCGTAATATATTAACATATTCAAATATAAAAATTCAACAAATACACTATAAAACAATCAATAAGGATTGCAAAAAAATAAAGTCAACCAAGTAAGCTCATGAAATGTCTACTTTAACTGAAAAAATAGCATTCGTCTGAGCTCACTTTCGTCCACATGAAATATGTCAACATCGGAAGCAATACTGTTGAACATTGTTAATGCTCTTACCATTGGCATCCCCATTGGCAGACTGGTTCTACACTTTGGAAGAACAAACAAATTATGTACACGATTTCTTAAAAAACTATCCGGAACATACAAATTGATAATATTAAAGATGGCAGAATTCTCATTTTGGCCTCGAATTGGTCGAAAGAAATATGTGGCTAGATATATTTCTCTTCAATTTTTTAAACTATTAAAAGTGAGCATACCTAAAAGAAAGTCAGTTGGATAATCTGTCATCTGATGATGACATCGCGTGTTTATTAAATATACAACGAAAGCTTTCCTACTCAAGTTGATTTTGATACACATTGATTAATTAACATCACAAGAAGTTCTTTGCATTATTTTAAAGTAATATCAATCGTTTGTGCTCATAATTAGATAACGAAAAATTCAATCAGTACGTTCAGTATTGATAAGGTGGTACTCCTTATTTATATAATACGATATATACGAAGACCGAACCTCACTAAACTAAATTAAGTATAAACTAATTCAGAATTTCAGAATCCCATAATATAGACCAGTTAGAAGCCGAATGTATATCTGAATTAGCTTCTAACTAATTTCGATGATAATGTCATTCAAATTTGCAAAAATAGACTTATTACCAATGACTGTAATGAGGTGTTTTCAGGGGAATCAACTAACATTAAATTAAAAACAAAATGTAATGTAACGAATTACAATAGATAAATGAGTATTTTTTTTTTACTATTAATTCGAAAATAATCAAAAACAATTCGTGGCATATAATCTTATAATCGTTAAAACCTCATGAGTTTGTAACGAGAAGTGTCCACAAGAAATCGAATACCTAATTCTGTATTAATCGTGTACTATAATGCCTAAAAATGACATAATGCAAAAAACCCGATCGTGAGCGATAAAATATGTATACGTGAACGAAGTTTGAATAGTTTAGTTATAATATAATATACAATTCCTTTTTGATATTTTTTTGTATAGATCTACTTAATATAAAAACAATACAGCGAAGTATGTTTGGCGTGCCCTTCTTCTTAAAATTCTTACCTTTTTCTTATCTATCAAGGCGCTCCCGAAAAGCATGAATAATTTAAGTCTTGCTCAGGCTTATTTTCACACAAAGATTCAGACTGATAAAATTGTTTCACGTGCGATTCTTTAAAAGTATTATCTGCTTAAAAACACAAACATCACGAAAAACTCATCAAAATTTATGTGAACACTGAAGCATTTATTTGTTTAATAAAATGTATCTTGATTATATCTATGAAAGATAGATATATAATTAAATTCAGAAGAAAAACAAAAATGAGAGGATGGAAGAGATATATCGATGGATAAATATCGAAGCAAATGCCAACGTCATGGATAAAAAATGAAGCAAAAAGCATTCTTTAACCCCATCATCGCAAATGGCATATGGATTATTTTATATGTGCACAATTTTTTTTTTAATTCACAGCTATCAGCCGTATACACAGTTGAGTCATTATCACTCCAAGAGTTAAAAACTATCGACTCCGTATCTTGTTACATTAGAAATTTTCCTTCCTTTCCTTCCACTAAATCCATTGAATTTCAGTAAATATAACACAATTTTAATCTTGTTAAATAATTTAGCTAAGCAGTCAGTGGATTAGAAAACATTTCATTCATACATAAACAATATATAGATTTAAATTATTTTATCAACGCGGTATGTACGATAATTGGTTAGATGAAAACAACGTGTTAAAATTTCTTTTTAAAGCATTATTACATGTTGACGGGTGTAAGGAGTTATGTTACTGACTGTTAATGTCTCAACTGTTGAGACGGCAGATTGTGGTGCGTCAATACTTGAAAATATAATCGAGTTAACAGTCACTTCTTGATGGGAAGGCATTATATTTCAAATAATAAAAACACATTGTTTAGTACTTAAAATATAATTAATAATCAGGACCGGTTTCGCTCATCACAAACGTTATCAAGTTCAGCTAACTTCAGTACTAAAAAACGAGTTATCAGTGACACAAATTTCGTGTGGAAGTTTTTTTATATATTATATATCCAAATTTGTTTTGATTATCTTCATATGTTTGGTTAACTCCAACATGTATAAAGTATTGTTAAAACTGATGTAATCAATCTATCGTGAAGGATATATATATATATATATAAGCAAGGTAGTGTTAGTTAAATTTAACTGTTCGCTTAATAAAGGCAATGAATTTGATTGTGTTATGTTTGTTTCTGAAATTTTATTGATTAAACATTTTATGATTTCCCGTGTTTTGATGCAATTATTTAATATCTTCATTCGTGTTGAACGACCGGTTTTCCAATATTGACTCTATGTACTGTTGTATTTACGTAGTACCTTCAATTGCCGGAACGATAAGCCTGGGTTGAGAGCGACAAAACATTTACAGTTTCAAAAATTCAAATTAGATATTGAAATTCCGTTTAACACCCTTAGTTGATATCGTCTACTTACAAAGTAATTTTGAAACGTATTGGAATATCTTTTACGCTGCTCGGCCAAGTATGGGTTAAGATATAATCCAATTATTCTTAAATAACTCACTTTATCATTTGTAAAACATCAGATTATAATAGAGTTATGCATCTGTTATTGATGATTATCTATTAAGAAAATTTTTGTTTTGACTCTTGATAAAGAGATACTCGAAAACATATTTTTTTATAATGTTGTTTCGTAAAAATCCTTGAATTAGAACTATTTTTTACGTGACTGCTTGTCGATGTTAGTTACAACTAATCTAGAAATATTATATTTATTTCTGACAACATTGAGATGGCTCATATAAATGGTTATTGCGTTAGTTTGTACGATGGTATTATACGTGTACATTTTTTTTTACTAATTAAATGTTTTTAGTTAAACATCTTGTTCGATTAAATTTTGACGTTTTATTGCATAATAACAGTAAAGATGTTGGTCAATTATTGGAAAATATTATCTAGCCTATCCAGGGCGTCATAACTTTGAGGGCTTCCAACTGAATGTTTTTTTTTTTTTGTAGAGCCGATTTTTATATATATAAGAAATATTAATCTTTTAACGATGGCGGTGAATTCAGGCAACGGTTTATTTAAATCTATGATGTTTTCGATAAGAATTTCATATAGTGGACCCGGATAGAAAAATGTTACGATATGTATTGTTTGACGCAATCTGACGTTTGTTTACTTGACTTCCCTAACATAGAAGCATTGTAATATAATAGCAATACTGTTTTTAAGCTTTGCAGTTAACAACTTTTCAGGTAGAATGTATTTTTTAAAATTTATAAGAATATAATATGCTTTAATAAGCTTAGTGTTCCATGAGAATTTGTCTGAACTAAGCATTTTTTGTATCGAAAATGACAAACATATACAAATAGTAAAATTTTGAATGGTGTTTAAGTAGTAAAAATACTGCATATTCACGCATATATTATATATATGTTTAAAATTTCTGATTTTTAAAGTTAATTAATTAAAATTAAATATTTATTTTTAAATAATAAAATACAATGTACAATGGCTATTTCCATAATAGTAACACAATATATTTTTTGAATGAATTTTCTGTATTCAAAGTGACATAATTAGTCAAATAGATATTAATGAAAAATTAGACGATTTAAATGCGAACAAAGCGTAGTGAAAATACTACTTATCTACGCTATTAATATTCAAATCAAAATTTATTTTAATCTATTATTTTTTATTAATCCTACTATTATTAAAATATAATTTTTTACGTATTTTGTATTGTTTTCTCTGTTAAACATTTGAGTATGGGGGTCTCACTACACATCAATTCGCCTCTGAGCCTTTCTGTATTTTGATAAGATACAGTGAAAAAATATGAATTATATATTCATGATTATACAGCAGAAGTGGAATACAATTTTTAATTACTTTTAAAATGTCAGTTTTCCAAGGATGAACAGTTAAATTATTTGATTTGCTTACTCATAAAATTATTGATTAACTATTTAACTGTCAAAATGATATAATAATAATACTTCAGCATTTTTATTTAATTCAATAAAAACGTTCAAATATATTTCAGAGAATTTACGAAAGTGTACATTTATCTCCCTGACATTTGTATATCGTTAAACCGTTCCTTTCCGAGCTGTTAAAAATATATTCCAGCATCGTGTACTTCAAAAGTTTATTAAATGATCGTGGTATAAACAAGTGTAATAGAAACTTGACAAGACAAATCACGCATGTTTTTAATTAAAATTTTATTTGATACCTAAACCAATGACGAATTTGGTGTTGAAATATATTGTATTTGGCTCAGCAGGGAAATGATTACAATATTAATACTTACATTACCTCAAAAACATTTTGATGCTAGAATAAGTCAGACGATGTTTTGTTTCGCTCTTCTTGTATTGTCTAAAACTTTGTACATCTAAATAGTAGAATATTTTAACCTAACCATATTACACTTACTACCTATAAAATAAATGCTAAATTCAATAAACAAAACTAAATATCTGTTTTTCAGGGTACTGGGTGTGTTTTCTGCCACCAATCAGAACTCCGTATGCATTCCATAACACAGCAGCGTTCAGAGTTTTCACGTGTTTACATTACAATGTTTCAGAAGTGATTAGCGAAAGCTATGTAATTACTCGTTGATAAAAGCTTTCCATAAAGCTCTCATTAACAATTGAAAATCTTTTTTTCTATTTTGTCAATAATTATTAATGTGTTTTATATCAAATAAACAGATTTTTTTGCAATCAAGCAGATAATATTTATAGAAAAATTGACAAAGTTTCACCAAATGAAGTCTTGATTAAAAATTATTCTTCAAACTTAAATGCATGAAGCTTTCAAATACCAGAACCTGGGTCGTTCATGACAGGATTCAAAAAGCGTAAATCTATATAAAAAAAAGTACACATAATTCACTTCTAAAATTATTAACTTTAATTAAATCAACCTATACAATATTGAAAGACCACAAGCATGTCAATTAATCACCCTGTAGATATATTTTGATTACTACGCAAAACCGTTTGACCCCGTGTAGTGGCTTAAAACTTAGTATTCGAAGTGTTTTGAATCAAGTGACATGATTCGCTACCATAAAGTAACAGTGTAATATTGTGAATATAATTAAGCACAATAAAATAGTTCAATACAAAATTACAAGTCGGCACATTTATTAGTTCAAAACAAATTAGCGTACATCTTTTTTATGATTCAGGAAATCTTCAATAACTTACATAATTCAAAATGGTATTTTTTTTAATTAATAATTGTTTTTTAACCTTGAGTTAGAGATTTTCTTAGTTTTTAACTTTATATATAAAAATGTTGAAATGTAAGACAAAGTAAGCATATGGATTCATTTAATTTATTAAAACTAGTTTTACTTCCTGGAATCTATATTTAGTTTGGCTTGCTTCCATATGGTATGCTTTTATATTTTAAGTGTTAAAGTAAACTTTTTTTGAATTCAAAATCACACATATACAATCACCATTTGAGATTTTTATCTACTATGCTCCATTACACATTTCGTCTAGTAAGCACATTTCTGTGTAAAATATTTTTATTTCGTTTGTGTACTGTCTCAATGACATGCATTAGAGATGCTCAACCCGGCGATAAGATTGACCGCTTAATCGCTATACGCTTTTTTAATTAGATTCTTATTTTTATGGTACATAGATATGTGTCCAAAAATATGAAAATTAAATTTTATTTCATGTTAAACATCTTAATCAAAGCCCCGATTTGCAAAATATAAAAATTAAGCCAGTAAATTGTCCATTTCCTACTCCTACCATTTAGTTTTTGATGCCTCTCATGTGAAATAGCGAAAGATCTTACTTAACCTAAATCCTAATCTAGTTTTAATGATACCATTGGGTGTCGAAATTATTCAAATCGGGTAAAATTCACGGTGTAAAAATAAATATTAAAAAAATCATTGTACTAAAAAATGATTTGGAAAAAAAGGTTGAGTAGCCCAATCAAAACATTATATATTTATTACTTCAAAAAAAAAATGAAAATATTTTTATTCGGCAATAAATAGCAAAAAAAACACGTTAATGGCAAATAAAACATAAAATATCGGGTTTCTTTGAAAGATATGATTATCAAAAACTGTCTTATACTTTTTATGTCGTGCATAATTCATTTTGCCAAATAACCGGCTACAAATTAATTAATGGCCTATAAATCTCTATAAAGAAGATTCTGTGTTTACGTACAGTAATACATCAAATAGATAAATTTAATATATTTTCAGAATTATTTTTAATACTAACGTATAGTTCTTAAAATGCTTCCGAGTCCGCTCGTTCACAAAAAAATCTAAATATTTATTCTGTACACATCTTGAAATTTTGTCAGATATTTCTTCTACTGAATTCAAAACAAAATTAATTGATGTTTTATTATATAAATTGTATAGAACAACTGAATTAAAATATATTTTAATTTTCCATATCATTCTATAAGCACTTTTACTGTGTTAACTGTCATTTCTTGATGGAAACGCATGGTATTTTAAATAATAAAAACATATATTGTAGTACTTATTTCCATAATATATTTCTCAATCAGGACCGGTTTTACTCTTCGCCTTGCATTATCAACTGAAGAAGTGAAAGTTATCACCTTAAAAGTTGTTAATGAAGCAGGTACGGCTAAGCTAACTGTCTTGTTTAAAAAAATACAAATTAAAACGTCTTCTGTCTTCTTATAAGCATTACTTTGTTTCTATCAGGGATGTAAAGTCGTCAAAAAAAAAACACAACTTCGACTCTGACGTTGACCAACAATATGATTCCGTATAATTTATGATATCGACTGAAGGTATTTGAAGGTACTGATGGAATTTCAATATCAAATATGAATTATTACAACTTTGTACGATTCCACATGTTTAATCACTAACGACCCGGTTTTCGCCTTCTTCAGGCATTCTATCACACGGATGCAACAGAACTGAAAAAAGTCAGTTCTGTTGTCCGGGTCGTTGGTGACAAAACATGTGGAATCGTACAAAGTTCTAACAATTCAAATATGAATATGATTTCGACTAAAAAAAGTTTGTTTTGTCAAGGTTTTTCCCTACCTTATCTTTTTTATGTGCATTAAATTGAAGATCAACCAACCAATCCGGCAAATTGTTCATTGAAATATTTTTAAAAACCGTGTAATCGATAAATAATCGGAGTCACTCGTTTTTCAAAACTCTATGACTTATACTACGATTTCACAGCCCTTGTTTCAATTATGAAAAACAATCAATATTTCGAATGTAGAGCGAAACTTGAACCACCAAACTAAATACAGTGATTTATAGAGCAAATTGAATTATCTTAAGCTATGTGAATTTATTATACATCATCTGTTAACAGACAATTAGTAATAATTAAATTGCACTTTTTCTAGTCATAATAACTTCAAATGGAGTAACTTTTAAATCGATTAAATATCAAATCATTTAGTGCATATTTTCTTAATCGAAATAAATAAGAAGATAATCAAACATACTGCTATAAAACTGTAATAAATTATGGCTCAAAATTCTTTTGTAAATCTTGACATTGACTTATGTTATATAGCTACTAAATTGGCAGACATAAGCACCATCAATAAACATTAAATTCTCCATTACACAGCCATAAAAAAACGAATCTTATTTTTATTCAGTCAGATAAATAAATGAAACCGGAATCCGTGATACACTAGTTAACGCTTGTAAAAGATTTAATTATTTAATATTCTCAATTAACCTTTACGTTACAAAAATATAATAAAAATATACACTAAATGGGATCGTTTCGGCAGCTTTAGAAGCGGTTTTTGCTTTTGATTTGATTTGATGACACCCGGAAAGGAAAAAAGGATTAATGTTTAATCTGAGTGCTGCATTGTGAATATTATATTTGACATTTGGAGTATGGGAACAATCAAATTACTAACTATTGTCTGACAGTTCGTGTCAATAAAAGAATACTGAAATGAGTATATACATATTTTGTATAATCAAAAAAAAGGTATATTCATAATGTGACTACGACCGTTTTCACTGGGAGATTTTCATTTGCAGGCGGTGTGTCTCTGGATGGAAAAAATGTCCCATTTTCGAAACTCGTAGTAACAACTGAAAAAAACGGCGCACAATCAAAATTCCGACGTTAGAATCTAGTACAAGCAGATAAAGGCACGGGCTTGAATAAATTAACATTTAATAATTTATGATATCGACTGAAGATGCTTGATGGAATTTCAATATCAAATATAAATTGTTACAACTTTGTACGATTCCACATTTTTGTCACTAACGACACAGGTTTCGCCTTTCGGCATCTTCAGGCATTCTATCACACGGATGCAAAAGAACTGACCAAAGTTCGGTCAATATTGCCGTACTAGCATTATTGATATAATTTATGATATCGACTGAAGGTGCTTGATGGAATATCAATATCAAATATAAATTGTTACAACTTTGTACGATTCCACATGTTTTGTCACTAACGACCCGGGTTTCGCCTTTCGGCATCTTCAGGCATTCTATCACACGGATGCAACAGAACAGATCCATTCATCTGACTCCTGAAATGACAATAAGTTTTAAACAATTTAAATTTGAAATCATTGAGATCATCATTCTATTATCTGACTGATAATTTGATAAAATTAATGTTTATTCCTTTATCAAATTTAATGTCATATACGTTCATTATCAAAGAGCAATCGATTGTTTAATAACATCACATTTTCAAAGAGACAAATTTAAGCTACGATCGTGAAATTAGATAAATTCTAAATTAGATACTCATTGGGTAATATATTGTAAACGTTTTCTTTATAAAATAATTCATAACTATCGCAGAGAAATTTTTACCGAAGTCAAATTGTCGGCACCGTTCGAAAGATTGCTGGAGGTGAAATATTATGATTCTCGGTAAGCGATTCGAATCATTTGTTAATAGGAAGAGCACGAATCACCTTGAAATATTTGACAAGCCTTAGGCCAACCGAATACCGCTTCTTTATGTCGACATCACCATTCATAATATATGTACAAATTATATCAGTTTTGTGTGAGAAACAAAGATATGTGCATTGATTTGCAATGATTGATTGACAGATCGTTATTTTACACAGACATCTATGTTTTGTATTTGAAACGTTTTAAACAATTGAAGATGATTTATTTAAAAAAGGAATAAAACATTTCCGGACCAGATATTCGACAGGCCATCGATTATGACAGATAGATTATATATTAAAAAAAAACGGTTTATGATATTTTGAATGTTATTTATGTTTTTATTCATTATCAAATATAATAACTTTGTGTGTAATGTGCTTTTATAGAAAATATATGCAATATATTTGGCATTTAATTCAATATTTATTTGATATTATAAAACATGAATGTGTGAAAATTAAATTTGTTTTTGAATGCGTCAATAGAAATTGACTTTAGAAAACAACAAACAAAATGATTTTTGATGATTCAATATAGTTACTGTAATTTTTTTTAACTGCTTCAATGCCAAGTGCTCGTCGTTAGCCTTAAATTTTCAAAAATCGTTTACCGTATACCAATATTTTTTATGTTTTATTATGGTATTATATACATAGTCAGCCATGGAGAGCGGATATTTTGTATGAAAATTACATAAAAAGAAGACGAGGGCTAACATATTGTGTAAAATATTATTATCGAATCAGATTCAACAATATATAAAACTAATTTAAAATCGTCATTTAAATATAAATGAGTTAGTTTAATAATGCAATATAAACAGTTTATTGAAAAATAAAATATATTTTGTGTTGTGCCAACTAATTATTTTAATAAATATTACAGTTTTTAATCAAATGCTATAAAGATAAAACGTTTCACCAACCAATCATACGTACATTAAAAAAAACCTTACTTTTGAGGGTTCTGAAAAAACGTGATACACTAGCTAAATATATTAATTACAGGAAAACAGAAACCCCAAGGCTAGCAGTAAATTGCAGCTAAAGCATATTTAATAATATTGATCTAATAATAATTATTAAAATTGCCTGTGATAATTTTCATTAACGATCCTGTTAATGGGTCATTCTTGAAAGGGTTCAGCTATTTATACATACGGCATTGAAGCGGTTAAGTTGTTAGCTGTTATTTCTTTACTTTGATGCTTTATAACAATAGCATTATTGTATTAAAGTTTTAATTCGTCACTAAAGTTTTTTTTTTATTTATAATAATGACGTCAGAACAGCAGACATGAAATATTCTTGTACCTGCGTAATGAAGGATGGGCCAAGGTACTTTAGAAAGCAAAAAAAAAGACAATGAAATCCTGATTTATTTACTGATAGACGTTATAAATTAGAAATAAAATCGTATAAAAAGGTGCTGCAATATATTATATGAAATCATTTCACTTTTGTCTTCAAGGATGTAATTTTATTTGGTATAGATTTAATGTCAGAGAACAAAAAGTATTTTACAAAGCGCTTAATAGTTTTTTATAGCCGTGCAAAAAGGATGTCTGAATTTTATGTTCAATCAGTCAATGTATTTTATTGAGTTAAACATAAGATCCGAATTAGCTGTCAATAAATTGCAGAGTGTCAATACGATAAAATATTTTATTAGTGTTATTGTCGATGATTTTATGAAAAAATAAACGTTTAATTGTTAATAAAAGTGAAGATAAAATCGATTGAAATAAATAAAATAATTAATTGTTGTTATGTCAGCAATGAAATAAACGAAAATCGTTTTTAGACTTCTTTTGTTTCATATAGCAATTATTTTGTCGAATATAATATGTATACATATTTTAACTCGTAATAAACGATTGATGGATCTGTATTTTATTTTATGGTTGACTGGCATGTTAGTGATCTTTTTAAAGGGCGATTTGCTAATGCTATTTGTAAGATAATAAAACACTATTTTTGATATTATTTTCACATTTTTTAAATATTTTTAATATAAGAGACGGTTTTTCTCATTGCAAGTATTATACAGTAAAAATTTAAGTTATTATTGAGTTGTGAGTGTATTGAGTTAATAATTACTGATTACGCAGAACCACGTTTATAAACAGAGAAAGTAATTTACAGTTTACCAATATATTGAGTGGGTGATCGATTTACGAACATAATCTTTTCAAAGATTATATTCGTTATTCGGATTGTTCGTTACATTAATTCACTACATATTTTACCTGGAAATATCATCGCAGATCGAGTCAAAAGCGCACCGTTTTATAGCGAAACGTAAAATTTTACGTTAGAATGGTTCAAACTGTCGGTTTGAGTTCATTCGTGTATTAGAATGCCTTAAAATGTCGAAATGTCATGAGAAAGTGTACAGACCTCAAATATACATATATTTAGCTCCTTCTATTCAAATATAATTAATGAAAACTGTTTAATGATTGTCAGTTCTATTGCACCCGTGTGAAATAATTCCTAAAGATGCCAAAAGACAAAACCCGGGCCCATTAAATTAATTAAAATGTTAGGAGAAGCTGTAACATTTCTACTGAACTAGATTATATCATTTATCATGTTGACTGAAAGTGTTTTATGGAGTTTACATGCTTTGTTACAAAAAACCCGCGTTAAGTTTCAGTTCTGTCGCATCCGTGTGATAGAACGCATGAAAATGCCTAAATACGCGAAACCCGTGTAGGAATGATTTCAATCAAAAATATACAACTCTATTTTATGTTGATGGTACATCATGTTGAATCAGATCTGCTTTTGTTTTTGATTGTGATGGGTCAAATCTGTTCCACCTCACTGTTTCTCTGGAATATGGTATCCTTCAATAACGCATAGCTTTCTGTATCCTGCATTCTTTATTTCGCATAGTACACCCGAGTGATAGTGCCTAGCGGAAGTCCGTGACGCCGGAATCCCAACGGTCGGGAATAGAGACGAGCATGGTTGAAATTCTCCACACACCTACGTTACATATGATCTATCTCAGTGGCTCCCACGTAAAATTGTACTGTGGCCGCATTATAAACATCAGCGGTTCTATAAAAACGTCTTGTGCCCGCAACAAATTTGTGATAAGATAATAATTAATCAAAGTGTAATTTTTAAAAATATATTTACTATGACGCGGTTGGCGGTTTCACATGAGAACCATTGATCTAGTTAGTCTCAAATACTCTTCAAAATCTATCATTTCGATTCGTTAATGGATAGGCAACTCTCTGTTACCATATTTAAAAAACAATAATGATTTGAAATACTGTACAGTATACAGAAAAAATCAAAGTCAAAAAATATCTTCATAACTTTACAAACTCTTTAGATTCAAAATCGAATAACTAATAACGCTGTCGGAAAAATTAAGCCGTATGTTTATTTATTAGATCCGTATTTATTTAATAGCGTACCTATCAATCTTCGCTCGAGGTGTCAAAACTCTTATAAATCAAAGAAATTGACTGACGTTCAATCATAAAATGCAAGGGCTATAAAATAGCTCGATACCTTGAAATAACTCGAGGAATTAAGGTTATGTGTATATAAATTAAATTGTATGCTTAAGTCAGGCACAGTACTTTAACAAAGAAGTAGTAATGAAAGAATATTAATAGATAAATTATTCATATTGCATATTATATCATAAGTCAAAAGCGAGGCATTTCTTTGTGAATAAAATTGGTTCCAGAAAATACATTTTACACTTTATAATGGCTTAAATGGTTATTTATGAATGTCGTTTATTTCATCGAAAAAGATAGATTGAGAAACTGAAAAAAAAATATTGACATGAAACTGGCTCTAACCTTACTTCGTTATTACCTTTCCATCAAGAAGTGACAGTTAACACCTTAAAAGTGAGTATTAATATATTGATTGAATTGGCATTTACTTAGTAGAACTCCATTATAACACGGTGAAAAAATAGCAATGTATTTTAATTCAACATTTTTTTATAAGATATAGTTGATAGCTATTTCGGCTCACGCCATCGTCAAATCTGACGAGAGCGTAGTTCTGACGATGGCTGAGCCGAAATAGCTATCAACCATATCATATAAAAAAATTGTAGACTTAAAATACATTGCTATTTTTTCACCAGATTATTGATATTTTTTTGAAGAAAAAACTTCTGTTGAGATTTAACACGGGGTCTTGCCTATCTCTCTCATTGTATTTTTTCTCTCATTAAAAAGGAGAGATTGAGCAACTGAGAAGCAATAATAGAAGAAAAATATCTGATGTGATAAACGCTTGTTTTAGCCTGGCTTTATTTTATTATTTTATTTATTCTCGCCGAAAAAGAGAGATTGAGCAAATCTATTGAACAATTTTATCATACAAATTTCTGTAAAAATTAGCTCTGGTTCTAGACTAGCTCTCTCATAATATTTCTTCTATGACCAAGAATGATCAAGCTGAGCATTTGAATAGTAATCAATTACTGAAGATAAACACTACCAATTGGTACATTCAAGGTTACGTCACCACGTGTACGTACATTGCTTTAATGATTCCAAACAAACGAATTTTTATACTTTGTTAGGCACGCAATTTATTTAAGAAATCTATTTTTTTTTATGTAAATCTTCGTAATTGGATTCACTCGACAGCCTAATTCGAATAAAAACACCATTTTTCACCAGAATCAAGAGACATTCAGAAGAGATCGTGTCGAAGATTAGAAAATCCGCGTGATTATCAAGATTTTTTTTGCCATCCGCAATCTAACCTTGGTCTCCAAACAAAGGCAAAAAGCCGTAGGCCAAAACGTTACACTATAAATTTAACATAATTTCAGATGTTGCTAACTATTTTATGGTAGGAAACTATTAAACTGTTTATTTTCAGACATCGTGTGTGTTTATTTTTGTGAAATCATACTGCTATATAATTAGCATACATTTGCAGAATACTTCATAATGCGTAAATTTATACAAAATATTCTTTTATTGTGAAACCACTAAATTCCAGTCAAATTGGTATTTCAATCCAAAATGGGTTAATTTATTTATTTTTCCATGATTTCAAATTTACTAATTATTAATTAAAATAAAATAAAAATAGATTTAATGTAGACATGCAAAATTGAAACATGGAAAACTCCAGATTCTTCTAGCAAACCTTCTAAACGTAATCATCGTTTTTTTGGCTTTGGCGATTGGTGTTACTTTATACTATAAAGTTTATACTATTGAGCAAACAGTTCAAAACAAATGGCTGCCGGAAGCAATTATACCATTCTGACTTTCTTTTCTGGTAAGTAGTGTAAGGGTAGAAAAATGGAGTTTGAATGAATATCTATTTTTCATGGTGGGGTAAGAAAAGTGTGAAGGGATAATTAAGATTGATAAATAGTACACGAACAAACTCTCTCCGTAAATACGAAGCGCATCATATACATCAATTAAATTTCCATAACTTCCACCTATCTGTTTTTTCCTATCCCCTCTATTTCATACATTTTTTAGTCTCGCTTAACACGATTTCGCTTAACACGATTTCGCTTAGCACGGCGATCTAGCGAAACCTATCTTCCGTGTTAAACGAGGGATGGGTGTGCCTGATTCTTAGCGTTAATTGCCACCAAGTGCTTTGCCAGACTCGTAAAACAGCATCTCAAAATTTAAAAGCCAACAAATACCTTTGTATTCGAAACAACGTGTTTAAAAAAACGCAGTTCCTTCCGGAATCCAAGCATTTGATGTCTACCGCGAAAGCAAATGAAACTTAAAACTTCACCACGGACACTGTATAAAATCAAATAATCATTATGATTTTTAAGACTGCGCAATAGACGCTAAAATATGATAACATAATCATTACGAAATTCAATGAAATATTTAACACTTGTAAGCATTGTCTTCTTTCCAAGGTAAAATGATGTGACTAAAAGAAGGTCTAACCTGAATGTTTATTTATGAAGTAACTGAACAGCTAATATAATATATAAAAAAGATATATTTATAAAAAGTTTACATTTCAGAACACTGTTAGTATAAGCATTGTCACATCAATATTTAAGTAAATGTTCGCGATTTTCAAAACCAAAAAAGGTTGCAGTTTTGTGTCAATCTGATGAATGGTATAGAATACGTATATGGGACAAACATAAAAACAAATTAATATTGATTTAAATATATGTTATATATACATATTTTCATCTCAAAGCTTTCAATGAAAAAGCTATAAATGAAACCCCTTTACGAATATTGACGTTGGGTGTTCGTTAAACAAAAGCCTTATTATAAATTTGTTCGTAATGTAATTTAGATATTCAACTCATCCATTTTGTGTATATAATATAAAATAGCTTTAACCTTTTCATGGAGAGAAAATTGAATCGCTTAAATGATACACTTATAACAGCCTCGATTTGTTCGAGTAACAAACGAATAAGCTATGCATAAAAGAAGAATAAGATTGTTTGATCAAAACAATATAATTACATCATAAATATATATTATATTTATTTAGCTGCGTTGAATTGCGGTTAAAACATTTCTCAATAATGCCAATTCGTTATATTTTTTTATCTCTCACAGATCTATTCAATGATTTTTTGTTTTAATTGAAAACAATACGAGACATAATTCATCGCCTGGATTCAAAATTCATCGCGTACATAAAACACATGTGAGTGTCAAAAATAGGCGGATGAAGTTTTTGGCACGTTTGCTCAATAAACATAGAAACTTCATAGAGCAAATGTTAAAATGATGATAATTTATAACTGAAAGGCGACAGAGGTGTGCCTTAATGTATATCAGATGCTACCAATTTACAATTTTTAGCATTAATGTAACATGTAACAAATTTAGCATGTAACAAACTTAGCTTGGAGAATTAGTAAAATAGATAAATAATAAAGCATGGGGTACTAACTAGAGAAAGTTAGACATGCAGATTTTGATAATATTGTGATAAGTTTATCTTCGTATTGATAAAAGTCCTTAAACTCATTAATAAAACCATTAACAGTAATCAATAATGAATAAATCACATTTTGAATATAGTATGTGGATCACAAAAAGAAAACTTAATAAATCATTGGTTTAATTTTTACGTTCCAAGCATTTGTAATTAAATTTGAATAGTTTCAACTTTGTACGATTCCACATGTTTTGTCACTAACGACACGGGTTTCGCCTATCGGTACCTTCAGGCATTATATCACACGAACGCAACAGAACTGATGTACAATAAACAGTTGGCATCGTCTAATATACCAAAGGTATTAATTGTAGGAAAACACACCCCAAGGCAAAAACTAAATGGCGGCTAAAACCAATTTAATAACATAAATTTAATACTAATTAACACAATTGGCTGTGAAAATTTTCATTAACGATTAATCTTATTATTGAGTATATCTTGAAAGGGTTTTACAACAAATAATATGTTTACAACTTGTATTTAAAGTATCTTAACTTCCTATGGCTTGAATTGGCATTCACTTGGTAGAACTCCATTATAACACGGTGAAAAAAATAGCAATGTATTTTAGTTCTACAAAATTATTTTTCACAAATATAGTTGATAGCTATTTCGGCTCACGTCATCGTCAGAACTATGCTTAAACTAACATTCGCGTATCTATTTATAGCTGTGCAGAAAAGGCCCACAACACATCCTCTCTCCTGTTCCAACGGCCTAGCTTGTTACTTTAACACAATGACACTAAATTTTCAAAATTATAAATGAAACAATAGGTGTCTATGACAACAAGATTATATTTGGGACGGCAGTGGTCCTTATGGAAGCAAATCAGACCACCCCTTTGTACAACGGTTGGACAAGTGGCGATACTATTATGTTAGTTTGTTCGTTAAGAATCCTTTGTGATAATTGGTGTCTATTGATTTCCAGCTGTTCCAAAGCCGTCATTCTCCGACCCTTACTACAAAGATGCAAACATTTAGGCGCTGAGTTTGAATTTATAATACACAATACAAGATAACCGCTTCATTAAATGAATTAACTACCTAGGTAGCATTAGCGAAAAAATTCATCGGGAGATTAAAAACTCAATAAACGTAGCTTTCAAGGTCAACAATAACTTAGACAGACATCTTAAAAATAGTAAAGATAAAATTAATAAACTGGACAGAAGCGGTAAAGCGGACAAAGGGGTGGTCTGATTTGCTTCCATAAGGACCACTTCCGTCCCACATATAAACTTATTGTCATAGACACATATTGTTTCATTTAGAATTTTGAAAATTTAGTGTCATTGTGTTAAAGTAACAAGCTAGGCCGTTGGAACAGGAGAGAGGATGTGAATGTTAGTTTAAGCATAGTTCTGACGATGGCGTGACCCGAAATAGCTATGAACTATATTTGTTAAAAATAATTTTGTAGAACTAAAATACATTGCTATTTTTTTCACCGTGTTATCTTAACTTTCCACCAAGAAAATGGTAATAACCAAGAAATAGTCTCGAAAATGTAAAAAAGTTATGTTTTAAAAAAATGAAATATACAATATTGACGCACACAGCTTTATTTCAAGACTTCAAAAATGTTAAATATCAAGAAAAATGTAGCCAGACAAAGTCAAAAATAAATTTACCGGTTTCACTCTGCGATCACAAACATTATCGATTCAAAATAAGTTTATCACGTGCAATGTTATGTTTTTTTTTAGTATGGCAACATGTTGCAAGAACATATTTCAAAATTAGCGCGATAACATCAAATTTCACTTTTGTTCAAAAAAATATTAAAATACATCGTTTGCGCTTAAATAATCTATAAAATACTCCTACTTGTTTTGCTTATTTGTTTTGGATGAGGCATAGACTTAATAAATCGTCTAGATATAATTATTAAGTCGAAAATTTAAATTTTAAATTATATTTCGCGGTGTGGCGCTTCAGTCTTTGTTTTGATTTATTGTTGACATAAGTAGAGTCTTCTAATTTATTGAATACCATCACCATATATACATATTGCATAATACGGTCAGAATTAAAAACCGGAGTCGTTAATCTTGCATCTAGCATAATTTAACCGCTTGTTGCTAATACCGTGTATGTAAATATTTACATAGTATTTTAGTGTATTGCGTTTTTTTTCAGAACAAGAAAGAAATTTTATTTGATTGGTAAGTAAAATGTACACAACACAAAAAAATATTTTAAATAAAACATTTTTTTTCCTTTTTTGAATCAAACTAAACTTGATTATTATACATTGAAAGTATTATTTATTTTTTATCAATTTTTATGGATTTGGTATGTTTGTAATAAGTCCAATGATATTGTGGCAGCCCTAGTCACGACACCTTCATATATATCGTTCTTTTTATATTATATAATATAAACATGAATGTGATATATTTTTCTAATTCATACTAGCTTTAAATAAATGTCACAATGCATATTCACCAAAATATATCAAAAATAATATTGAAATAACATGGTTGATATACAATAAATACTCAAAAAGAAAGAACGTTGTCGATAATTTACGAGATGACTGATGATGTTCGATGTATTTTTAATATTAAGTTTGAATTGTTGAAACCGTGTGCATTTGTACATATTTTATCAAACACGGTCACGGCTTTGCCTTAAAACATATTCAGGCATTCTATCAAACAGATAAAATATTACCGACAGACAGTAAACAGTTTGTAACGCTTATATACAATAAATATTACGCAGGAAGAATGTAGACTGTAAATACTGAAAAATCTTCTTTAAAACATAAAAAAACATGCACGCACCGAATATGTCTAAATTCAAACAATACATCAATTTGAAAAATTTAAATCTATCCTCAGTTGCATCGCTATTGCCAGGCTTGTTTGAAATTTGAAAAAACATAGTCTCCCAGCCCTGAATGCACGAGAAAATGATCTCGAGATATTATAGTTTGATCTTTTATAAGCTTGTATGTTTTAGACAGAAACCATTTAGTTGCTGTGATTCTATCAGCGTGGTACTTGATATTGATATCATGTTGTATTATTTGACAATATTCAAACTGTATGTAGAACATATAGTCTATGCGGCGTCTCCATAGTTCTATCACCCGTCAGTTTCTTTGCTATCTTCTATGCTATGCCAAATTCTTCAATTTGTTGAGAGCAAACAAGGATGCGGCTCTCCAGAGATGTCTTCAACACGTGACTCGCCAGCTTTAACGTCTCTCCAAGATGTATGTTCTAAACAGGTTTCATTCCAGTTTTCTCTCATCCTGGGCAAAATAAGGATATAAAAATTTAAGGTGTAAGACATATAAAATTTGAATTGTTACAACTTTGTACGATTCCACATGTTTTGTCACTATAGACCCGGGTTTCGCCTTTCGGCATCTTCATGCATTCTATCACACGGATGCAACAGAATTGAGGTCAGTTCTGTGAAGCGAAACCCGGGTCCGGTAGTGACAAAACATGTGGAATCGTACAAAGTTGTAACAATTCAAATTTTATATTGAAATTCCATCAACCGTCCACAGTCGACATCTTAAATTGTAATACATATAATTAACGCGCCGATCCTTCCCAAGTGCTAATCACTAATATATGATAAAAAAATAGTTGGGCAAAAGTTATAACACTTTCTTGTAGACGTTTTCAAAAAATTTTTAAAAAATACAGATAAAAATATTAGGACCGGCGGTTATTGTTTGAATTGATATAATCGAAGAGTTGCCAAATTATCTCAAACATCTGCGGAATATTCTCAATCAATTTTTACCGCCTCCCCAAATTTACCGCACGCACAAATGCTACGCTAGCCCCCCTCTAGATTTGGGCCTGTTTCTCTAATTTCCAAATTCCTCATCAATGCTCGTATAAAGATAAACCAGTACTAATATTAAGAAAAATATTTTTAGCCTGTAAATTATGATCTACTTGGTTCAACCAAAATGGTAAACTTTGAATTCGAACATTATATTGTTTTTTTTTTGTATGCGTGGGAATCTTGTGTATTTTAATTCTTCTTTTTGCATTTTAATGGCGCATCCACTCCAAAAATAATTCAAGGTTTCCAAAAAGCAACAATTCTTTGTATCTATTTCACGCGTATTACCAAAAATACGATCATAATTTTATAATGATTATCATAACACGTGTAAGAATTTCAAATATAGTCATTTTCAGCTCAGGACCAAGTAAATTACTTTATTACACCACACGCACTTTGAGCGTATCTTTAACCCATCAGTTAGAGGTACACTTTTTTATATCTCTGTTACAAAAGAATTGGGTCTTTTATTAGTGTAAATTCAAAAATAATACTCAAATCAAAATATCATCTAAAGGTTGTCATTGTCAGGTACCGATTTATTTTTTCGCTGCTCTAGGCAAAAACATTTTCATTACAGCTTAGATGTAATAACCTCAAAAAATAATTCTATAACTGCGAATTTTTGAAGGTTTCATATGGGGTACGCCCATCCCCCTCGAGCATTTTCTTACTACAAGTTCAAAGCTTTCAATTGATACAAATATACTGTAAACAAACATTTCAAAATGCTTGCTTGATAAAAAGATTTCTTTCGGTTTATTTAATGAATAATGAAGGCGTTGAGATGTGCGCCGGATATAACTGTCGGTTATGGCTGACAGATTTTTTTTAAATGTCTTAGAAGGGTCGAGCTTTTATCTTTACTACCTGTGGAATGTTGATAGTAAACAAAACATTCATGTCTTATATAATATATATATATTATACTTATACCAAATTTTGCCGATACACAGATCTTCCGCACTGCGAAAATGTCATATGTGTTGCCTTCTTAATCAGAGCCTTGTCGTTATTTACTTTTAACACTGTAGTTGAAGTCTTCTTCCATTTTTGAATTCTTGATGATAAAGAATGAACGTTTTTGTCATTTTATCCGATACTCATTTAAATTAGATATAAGTTATTGTTAGGAAAAAACAAAATGTATCATTTCAATTGATTAATTCAAAATTTAAAAATCTCACATTTGTGTTGCTTGATAACTACAGATAAACTTATTTTTTATTTAATACATACGTAATAAAATATATTGTTTCATATTTTTTCACAACAAATTTATATATTATTTAGAGCTAATAAATATAAGTCATTTAAACCAAGGCGTTGGAGCCTTGATTGACCTCTTCAATAAAAACTTAAATAGAATGATTTTTCAAAAGGTGTATTTATTTAATATTTATTATATATAATTTAATATCTGTATGTCAAAAAAATGTTTCATATCCGGTACACGTCATCAGTACTTGACGGGTTAAAGATAATAATATTTTTACGCGATGAAATGCTTTTTTTCGACGTGAGTAACTTGGTGCATTTACCGAAAGCGTTTGATGTGACCTACCCATGACCTTATATATATATATAATAAAAAAAAAACTTGTTACATACTTGTATTATACACAGACAGCCTATAGTGCAATGCTTTAAATCGATATAGGAAAACTAAGTCATACAATTGTGCTATATTTTATTTTTAAAATCCAAAATATAGAATATTTTATGGTTATAATATATTTTGTTATCTATATATAAAAAAAAAATTGTATCGTTAAAACTTTGTACGAATTCATTTATTTTGTTTCTAACATCTCGAGTCATTTTTAGGCATTATATTACTGTAAACAGAACTGACTTGCATCCGTGCATTAATAGAATCGTCGATAGTGACAAAACAAATGGAATCATACAACGTTTCAACGATTAAAATTTTATAATGAAATTCTATCGAACACCTTCAGTCAATATCATAAATTAATGAAGACTTTTAAGGTGTTAACTGTCACTTCTTAATGGAAAGGCATGATATTTTAAATAATAATTACATATTTTTAGTACTAATTTCCAATGTATATTTTTTGATCAGAACCGGTTTTGCTCATCGCGAGCATTATCAAACGATAGAATACAATTTTCAAACAAGTCTTCTATGCAAAATATTTGAGTTAAACTTCAACTTCAACGATTTCGGAACCTACACTTTTACTGAATAAATGCGATGCATTCATAATTTTTGAATTTTTTTTCTTGACCAAAAGATATTATTGTGAACCTGTCAAAAAATGTTTGCTTCATGTCAAATATTTCAATGAAGATATCTCTAAAAATGATTAAGTCATATCTAATGTTTAAACGTTCTGTCGAGGTAACATTTTTAATTTATAACAATGAAATCATTTTTCTTCAAAATCCTTGGTTCATAAGGACGAGCGTTATTACAAAAAATGCTTTATTGATTTTTTTATTAACAAACAGTTCCTGTGTGTTATGGATAATTGATTCATCTCTAAATGTCAGCATATATTTCTAGTACTAAATACTTATTAATCAATAATGTATTTTTAACATAACGGTGTTGCTTTATGAAGAATTGATTATAAAGCAGTTGTTTGAGAAGAAATCATTGAAAGATGTAGGTTACGATGATTGAAGTAGGACTATGAAAGAAGCGCTTTTCTGTTCAAGCCTTTTTTTAAGATCGAGGTGAGAGAAACAAAAACACTACATTAATTTGTGATTATTATACTATATATGTGATATATTCACAATTTTATACTGTTCAGATCGGGACCGGTTTCATTCATAGCGAACATTATCAACTGATACATTGTATTAAATATGAATAAATTCTGTTCATTAAAATTTAAAACTATCATTTAATATTTTTTTTTGATTTAAAATTGATGGAGAGTAAAGATCTATGACGTGTTAACATCCGAGAACTTCACGCCATCTTCATTTCGTATATCTTCATTTATTTGTTGTATTATTATACTGTTATTGCCAGTAGACGTTAGTCGCTGCAGAGCTGAGCAATTCTCATAACAATAAAACCTTGATATTTTAATAAATCAGATATGGTATATCGTATTATACATAACGTCATACGTGTTTTATTTTATTTTAACTCTAAAGTGTTGACCGCTTTAAGATTTCCAGTCATTTTTCTCTTTTGAGTGAAGTAACGATATCATTGCTGGGACAAAGAGAATAAAAATCAAGTGTTTATTTTTTTAAATGGAATATTTAAGGTTCCCTTTATTTTCGTACTTATAAAATTGTTGAAGCATTAAGATCTATAACTGGTTGGCATCAGAGGTCTTCAATTCTCTTTCATCTCTTATATATAGACATTTTTTGTGTCTTGAAAATTACCTTCCTTAAGTATTGTATGTTTATATGTGTATTTGTTCGTGAGTAGAGTAAGTTCAGAGAAATATAATGCATGTAATGTCAATGTGAACCGGATTTACTTAAAATTACTCAGCTCTACAGCGACTCGCTTCTGTCGGCAGAACGACAGAAGAATAATGCATCAAATAAATGAAAAAAAAAGAGGTTGATGAGACTTGAAGAAATCCATAAAATTAATGTATAAAAAAACATGGATATTTTTATATATCTTTGGGTAATAGATATTTTGTTAACTTCCAGTGATTCCGTGGTTTACAGTACCGGGTAACAAATAATACGTTTTATTATTATATTTTGTTGCCACATATAGAGATGGCGCTCAAACAATCAGATTAAATTTCACGACTATCACACATTTTCACGGTTATTCCAATATTTAAATAGCGTATTTATGTAAAGTAAAAACATAAAATAGCACGGAACTGCTAAATTTCTGTAACAAAAGATTTTTTTATTGTTCTGTCATTTATTCGCGGATTGTGTGGGTGTTAACAGTCCATTTGTCGAGATATTCTCAATAACTCTATATTAAATAGGATATCAAGATTAATGTGTCAAATATTTGTAAGGAAAATTTTGCAATAATGTTATTCAAATAAACTTTTTAGAAAAAGATCATCACGTAGCAAATTTGCGGTATTTGTTATTATTACTGTCGATATCGACTTGTGGGTTATTTGTGTTAATGTTCTGTTACGTAACGTATTTTTGGCAATCAATTGACCTGAATAGATGTCACGTCAACACGATGTAGATTACAGATCAACAATAAATTAAATCAATGGATCTTGATGAAAAGAGGGTTTGTAATACTGAACGAATATAGCAAGAGCGAATTTAATACAAATTTGCAATGAATATATATATATATAAATATTATATATACAGTCGAAAACAACGACAAAAATTCAGTGGTCTGAAACATTTTACAAACGTGTTACGCAATTTATACAAAAAAACTGTGTAGGCTTCTTATTTTTATAGACACATAGGCACTGATTTATATATTTTTTGTGTCCAATAAAAACGAAGGTGATAAATTCATTGCTTTTCCCTTAGGACAGGCAGTAGCCTTTCAAGCCAATTCCGCTTACATATACCTATATATCCATACACTGAAGAATATTTCACCTCCATTTTACATGCTCGGTTCAAAGTTTGCTTCAAATTTATGGATGACACTCGTCTTGCAAAACGCTGTAAAAGCAGAATTATTTATAAGGCTTTTAAATTTCAGCAGACATAAGTCATTCGATTGTAACGAAGCAAAAAGCATAATCAATTGAGTCTCTTCTTTTTTCGGTAATGGAATTATGTAACTTTTAATTATTACCATTCGATGAAAGCTTTTAAGCTCTGTAAATTTCTTTGCCCATTATTATATAGAGAAATATTTACGTTGATTTCAATTATCATAATTTTTTTCGCTCGTTTCAGTACATCGGATTTATTTCATTTAACCATTTTGCCTGATACGAGATATTTCGTCAATATCTTTCAACGTATTTTAATCCAAAAGTTTTCCTTCTATTAAAATGATTCTTTGACAAGACACACCCTGATATCTATAAGAAAGGTTTAAAACATTTTACCATAACTGCAAAGGATTTCTACATCGATTTTTCACGATTTATTTGAGTGGAAGGGTTTCCAGGGAAATCAAAATCAATTATCTTCAAAATTATTCAAGAAAACCTGCTTTTTTATGATATAACAGTAAACAATTAGTGAGTTAATTAATTATTTCTGTTTATGAAGTTAAGATAAACATCGAAAACTCACTATCATTTGTTACAAATTATGTTGGCATGCTAGGTACAGACGTATATTTTTCTGGCAGCCAAAGGATTCAATGACTAATTTTTAGTTGGTTAAGTTGCATCCGTGTGATAGAATGCGTATAGATGCTAAAATGCGAAATCCTAGTCGTTACTGACAAAATATGTGGAATCTTACAAAGTTCCAATGATTCTAATTTGATATTGAAAGTACGTTCAGTCGATGTCATAAATAATTGGTTTTTAATATTTTTTTGCTCAAACAAGTAAAAATTCTAGTAACGGTCAAATTTTAATTTAGCTTTAATTAAGACCTTTTCAGATCGAAATACTTGTGTACAACTTTTATGATTTATTATAAAAAAATCTTTAGTTAAATTTAATTAGTATAATGTAATTTAAACAAATCGTTTTACAAATTAAAGTAAAAAAATGAAACACAAAAGAAACACTCATTTGTCTACAAGCTTTCATTTTACGCAATATAATAATGGTCATTAGTTAATGATGTTAATGTTATGTAAATGTTTATTTCTTTTCAAAACGAATAGATAGTTTGTTACCTGGCAACATTGGCCTTAATTAGAATGAAATTGAATTACATACTGAAAAACGCACATATATTAAATTATGATAATTAATGTACACTAAGTTTAAGCGATTAGTTTCAGATGTACATCAATTTTTAGTGTCATCAGCGTGTGGCAGTCCATTCTCAAAAGACACTAATTACCATACGAGTTTAATGTTATTCTACTTTACAGCGAATTGCGTAAGGCAGTGATGGACAACCTTTTACAGGGTTTTGTTAATTAGTAAAATTTTCGATATTTTACGGCTTGAAGCGGAATATTATAAAATATCACATATCAAATATTGCATTCCTTATATATTATATTTTGTACTAAATCACTGTATCACTAGTAGTTAAGTAGTTCATTAAAGCACTGTATACGTGATAGTGTAAGTTCTTTTCAAGTAAAAATATACTTTTACCAGCGTTTCAGTGAAATTACATTACAGCGCTGTCTCAGCATTTATAACCACATTATCATAAATTTAAATATACTATCTCGCATGGATATATTTTATCTGATACTTTCCATTTATATAGTATTTGTTTTAGATCTTTCATTGAAATCATATACAACATTAAAATACTTTTGTCGACATATATTTAGTACATTTTTCTACCTGAATCGGTGAACCGTATTCTCATTACTAAAAATACATATTAATTAAAAATGCGCGGAAGACTTTTACAAAAGTGTAACATCAAAAAATACACTTACGTATGTTATAAACACTATTATTAAAAAGTTACTAAAGCCTGAATCAAAAACAATCTGCTTCAGGTTTTGCGATCACGAGTAGCTTAACTTTAGTTCACATTGAAATAATAAATGTGATAAAACATACAACATTTCAAAGTATGCCCAAGAAAACGTGATATGCAATCATTTGTCGCTTTTTTTATCTGTGCAGTATGACGTTCATGATCCTCGGGTTGTGAATCACTGACGTAAGATACACTCTTTTCGCAGATCATATGTTAAGACTTTTTTTCTATTACACCCATAATGCAAAACTCACACATGATATTATTTAGCAACGCCAATCCTTACTCACTCTTGTAGGAGTTATGTCAAGCTGTAAATGTTATTCAAATTTGTAATGAAATGCTGTTTTTCATATTTGAAACATTTGAACAAACAGTTAACAAATTTAAGCTGTTGAAACTTTGCACTATTCAACATTTTTTGACACTCAGGACCTGTATTTCTACTTTCGGCATCGTCAGGCATTCTATCACACGAATTTAATAGAACTGAATCCAGATTCAAATTTGAATTGCTACAATTTTATACGATTCCACACGTTTTGTCACTAATGACTTGTCAGTTCTGTTGCATCCGTATGACAGAATGCCCGAAGATGCCGAAAGCAGAACCCCCGGTTTGTTAGTGACAAAACATAAAATTTATCAGTTTTTGACACTAAGGACCTGAGTTTCTCCCCTCGGCATCGTCAGGCATTCTATCACACGAATTTAATTGAACTGTATCCAGATTCAAATTTGAATTATGACAACTTTGTACGATTCCATATGTTTTGTCACTGACGACTTCAGTCCTGTCGCATCCGTGTGATAGAATGCCCAAAGATGCCGAAGGGCGAAACCCGTGTCGTTAGTGACGAAACATGTGGAATCGTGCAAATTTGTTACAATTCAAATTTCACCCACAGTCGATATCATAAATGAATCCAGATTGTTCATATTCTAATTCCATCAACCACCCTCAGTCGACATCGTTGAGTTCGTTAATGTTTTTTGTACAAAAGTAATATGTCATGTTAGCTAGCATATAGTCGCATTCTTCCTCCACGACCGACGTTGAGCGTCTGAATAGCAACAACGTTTCTCACAACAACAAAAAAACGTTTTTTGAGATGCTGCATTAGCACTTCATATAATACGCTTTGATAGGTGATATGGTTATAAAAATATGTTTAAATAATTCTGCATATAAACCGACAATTTGATTTAACACATTTGAACTTATATATAGTAAAACTTGTAGCTTGGCCTCACATAAAATCAATTAGGCAAAAATATTTTTTGTACAATTTCACACAAAGGTGTATTTTCCTTATATTCGTCAATCATCGAACGCATAAACAGTTTCAATAAAACGTTTACACAACAATAAGCAGAATGATTTGAATGGTCTTAATACCGGTGATTCTCAAATGGTTTATTTTTGTAAAACCCTAATTATATTACGTAAGCGGCCAAAAATTTATTATAAGAACTACACGCCGATATTAAATTTTGATTTAACACTATCTTATATAATAAAACAAATTTAACAATCAAAATTGAAAAGTATCAAGTATCAGAAGAGTTTTAATAGATGACTAATTCTAACATTAGTGTAAAAAAAAATCCTGTGTATTAACATTTAACACGGGGAAAAAACGGCAATAATTTCAGTTTTACGAAATTTATAAGTACATAGTTGATATGTATTTCGGCCTACATCATCAGAATTATGTTTATATTATACGTACATTTACTTACGTAAGCTGTCAACGATATACATTATAAATTTTGTAGAACTAAATTACATTGTTATTTCTACACCGTTTTATAATGGAGTTCTACCAAGATAGTATAATACATGAAAATTCAATCAATATACAAACTTTGAGATTTTATGATGGGACCCGGTTTTCTTCATCGCAAGCATTATCAACTGATCATTGTAAAACATGTGAAAATTAAATCGTATACATATAATTGTACTTATATCGTTTTTCCATAAAACTTTATTTAATATTTAAAAGTTAACATATAAAAATAATAATTGTGTTTTGTCAAAAAGTTTAAATATTCTAAGCAAATTTTTTGAACAAAACTACAAAAATAGTTGATTATAAATTTGTAACTGTAGCTTTTATAAAAAAGCTCTATTTCATGAATCCAAAATATAAATTTTTTACCTTTTCATATTTAAATCGGAATTAGTACTGAGAATTTTTTAAGTATTTGTTTTAAGTATAGTTTTTTTTTTCAATCAAATTCGATCAAAGCGGAATTATTTTGTAAAACAAATAATTTATGGTATCAACTGAAGGTGCTTGATGGAATTTCAATATCAAATTTGAATTGTAACAGCTTTGTACAATTCCACTTGTTTTGTCAATCACGACTTCTGTTTCGCCTTTCGGCATCTTCACGCATTCTATCACACGGATGCAACAGAACTGACGCACAATAAACAGTTAGAATCGTCTTTATATCAAAGGTATTAACACAAATTTAATAATGTTAATCTTATACTAATTAACACAATTGCCCGTGATAATATTCATTAACGATCTTGTTAATGAGTCATTCTTGAAAGGGTTTTACAAAAAAAATAATCAACTATCAGTCAATATTGTCAGTTCTGTTGCATCTGTTTGATGGAATTCCTGAAGATGCCGAAAGGCGAAACCCGTGTCGTTAGTGACAAAAATAATGATTTATAAAAGAAAGTTGGAACTAACTCCTATATTAATTGTGTTTGAAATTAACTCTATTCAATACTTACTTTGATAATATATATAATACAATATAATTCGCAAAGTTTGTTTGCCAATACGAACACCTCTACACGATCACGCGCAATTATCAAGTCAATCAATAAGAATATTGTTTCTCCGTATTGCGATTTGATCTTTTGTGACCAGGAAACATTCTCGATAATAATTATGTCTCAATATTTTGACAAACGTATGCTATTCCGTCAAAATAATAATGCGAATATCGGCGGATTCGAACCTTTGACCCAAGACTTTCTTTCATTACGATCAATAATCACGATTGCCAATACTATGAAGTATTGATGTACTTTGCCCATATTTTATTGCGTTATTTATACGTCTATTCAATCCCAAAGGCTTTGCAAAACATGACAAATACAATGTTAAAATAACTTTTTTAATGCAATCGCCATTTATTTTACAAACTTAACTCAATGATCAGCTCAATTTTCCCAACTCCCCCTTGTTGTACTCTTTACGTGAATCGACAATCTTATGAAGAAATTTCTTATATTTCATCACTAGATGTTTGATCGTTACTTGCCAGATTGAAATAAGTAGGCATTTCTTTAAAAAAACCCCACAACAATATTTTAATGATAGTTAATTATTATTTATATAATTTATGATATCGACTGAATGTGCCTGAAGATGCCGACAGGCGAAATCCGGATCGTTAGAGACAAAACATGTGGAATCGTAAAAAGTCGTAACAATTCAAATTTGATTAATATATGTTGTTCAACCCTTTCAAGAATGACTCATTAACAAGATCGGTAATGAATATTATCACTGGCAATTGTGTTAATTAGTATTAAAATAATATTATTAAATTTGTTTTAATTGCCATTTACTGCTTGCATTTGAGTTTGTGTTTTCCTTCAATTAATACCTTTGGTATATAGTCGATGCTAACTGTCAGTTCTGTTGCATCCATGTGATAGAATGCCTGAACAGATTGCACATCAAATGTTCAACTTAAAAGCAGTAGTTACCTTATTGCTGTTCTCGCTGTCTTTTTGAGGTTTTTTTACAGCTACCATCCGTCAGCGGTGTAGTCATACAATATATGAGGGCCCATCGAAAAGGATTACCCGAATTTTTACACACATATAATGACTTATTTAACTTATGATGATTTGTACCAAGTAAGAAAAAATACCATCTACTTTCTGTGGGTCAGTTAGTTACAAGGTGTGTGTAAAGTATATTTTTCTCAGTTTTTTCTTTCAAAGCCTCAAATATCTACCTGTATTGCCAATTCAATCAACAAATATATCCACAGTTTTTTTTTATAACTGAGAGTATCTTTGTAGCAACTTTCTTAAATTTGGTGGCGTGCACTTAAATGTGTATAAAACCAATCCGTCTAGAAAATCAAAAAGCTTCTATGAGTTTAGGTTTTCCGATCTCCGAATGACGCTGACGAAAATCGGTACAATTTAAGGTTGAACTGACCTACGCAGTTCCTTCATTTCAAATGCGTCTGTCTTAAGTCCGATTCTATACGTTTAAAAGTGTTTTGTTCCAACGTACCGCGTAAAACGACATAAAAATCAATTATTGTCCAGATGAAATGTTGTCTTTTTTTCTAATATATATTATTTATATTTTGGTTTTAAGAAGAAATAAACAATCCCTCTTAACCTCGAGAAGCTTCATTTTTTGACGTGACAACGTCTTATAAATCGATGAACGCCCGCTGCACGCACGAAAAAACATGACTCATTGTCCCGTTTGTCGCGTTACGCCGAAGGCAAGCGTGCGAGCGAGAGCGCGGATAAGCGATAGAGAGGCACGATCGGCCTACCGTTCGGATTGTGCCGCATCTATCTCTCTTCCACTCGATTGGTCGATGCGTCTGACAACTTATACACCTACAGTACCTACACGTGATCTGTTTACAACTGTTTATAAAGTGAAGTGAAATGTTAATGTGGTTTTCATTGTTTATATTACAACAACAATTGTGGCAATAAAGGTAATTAACATATAACAAAATTAATTAATTAAAAATCTGATTAACGTATAACAAATATACTTTTAACAATAAATTATCAACGATTTCTTTCAGAAAAAAATTGTAGATTTCATTTCAGTCCTTCTTCGTATCCATACAAAATAATTATAATTCAATAAAAATGATTCCATTTTATTCATAAAAGTATGCAATCATTTCATCAATGTTTTCTTATGACAATGTCACGTTAAACTATCGTCCGTAAACCGACTTTATAGACAACCAATTTTTTCTGATGTTTAAAGTTCAAAGATTTCAGGTCAAATCTAGATACATAATATATATGAACCTTTGAATTATTTAATCATAACTCCTTACGCAATATTTTATTGCTAGATCACCGTTGTTCGTATCTAGTGTATTTAAGATTGCAATTATTGATTAATAAACAAATACATCGGCGTTATACATTTAAACTTCTCTAAGCAATATAACTTTAAGTCATGTCTATTCCTTATACGAAGATTTTTTGAACTTTAAATTTTGTAGTAACGATTTTTGCGAATTGCACAACGAGCATCGGATGTTCTGTTAATAATACTATTACGGAAAATGTACCAAATACTGTGTTGTATTACTTAAATATACTGCGTAAAAGATCTCGAAATGCAAAACCCGGATTGTCAAATACAAAACTTTCGGAATTGTATTTCAAAATTATTTTGTCAAACGCTATAGATGTTTTTATCAGGGCTGTTGGAGTTGTGAAAAACGAATGGCTGTGACAACATTTTTGACTAGACGATTTGAAAAAATATCTCAATGAATTATTCGTTGGATTAGTTGGCTGTTCTTTGATTTAACCAGTTAACTGCCAAAAGCGTCTTAAGACGCATAATTTTCTGTGAAAACGTCTTAAGACGCGCCGTTTTAAATGGGCTTTTACTAAAGAAAATCAATTATTTAACATGAACAATTAATTTTATGATTATGGATAAATGACTGCACGACTGTCGCGCTCTTCATTTATTTGGTAAGTTTTATAAATAAACTTTATTACACTTTCAATAACGATATGTTTAGCAGGTTTTATTTTTGTCGTAAAATTCGCTGCGTGCTGGGTACCGCCATACATGTACCTGCCGGCAGTTAACCGGTTAATGGTCATAAATAGGAAACGTAGGAAAAACATGACAAAACTGTTTGTAGCAGTTTGAATATATATTGATACAACTCAAGCAGTGAAAAGGTAGCAAAAAATTTATAAAATGTCAATGCAGGGGATTTGTTATAATATATTTATTATAGTAGAAATTTTTATATTTATAAAAGAAAGATTTATATTTTTTACTAATATTTTAATAATTGACATTCACTTGGTAGAACTCCATTATAACACGGTGAAAAAAAATAGCATAGACAATATGTATTTTAGTTCTGCAAAATTATTTTTTAAAATATAGTTGATAGCTATTTCGGCTCGCGCCATCGTCAGAACTATGCTTAAACTTACATTTGCTTATCTATATATAGCTATAATTATATATTTATTATATAATTGAAATATTTAGTACATAATTGTGAATAAATGATAGTTAAGTTAAAAATAACAACTAGTGATAGAAGCATGTTAAATTGAAAAAGATATTTGAAAAAAATTTTACACCTATTTATAAATATTTAGTTTTGGAAGAGTTTTTCTATCTATAGACACTGTTATGTGAAAATTAATTGAGTATTCTGGAATTTTTTTTTTTACCAAATTGATGGCAACATATCAAAGATTTTACTCGTTTTGATATCATCACATGTTTTTAGTACGCTTTTCTGTGAATTTTTTTAAGAAGATTAAAATGGTTGTTAATTATTTTTGGATTTAACATAATTTGACCCTATTTGTCTCATAAAATGAGAATTTGGTTGGAAATGATATATATTGTTGTATATCAAATATCAAAATTATGAATCACTCACTTACGCTCTATTTTGTTCCATAGATTGGTTACGTGTGATTGTAATCTGTTTAATTGATCTGATTCACTGGTGCGAGTCGAATCGCTATTATTTTTACACAGGCGGGCGAAAATAGATTAGCTTTGTTTGCGAAAGACCTACATCCGAAAGTTCAAAGACGAGTCTTAGGTCTTGGCAAATTAATCTCTTGCACGATGTGACCAACAAAGAAAGAGTTGAGGAAAAATAGACACAACACTTAATGCCTTGTTCGATTGATGCAAAGTCAATAAATAGAGCAAAACGGAACAAGGCGGCGTTGCGAAATGGCTTGGATTATACGGCCAACGATGGGCAGGGCTACCAAAAGATATGTTCATACAATGTTGTATAATGTTCATATAAAAATAGTGTCAAAATAAGACAGAAGAAATTGCATCAAATATTTATTTTGAAATTGTGTATGCATTTCATTGCTACGGATTCGGATAAAACTCTATTAAGCTTGAATTGTTACAACTTTGTACGATTCCACATGTTTTGTCACTAACGACCCGGGTTCCGCCTTTCGGCATCTTCACGAATTCTATCACGCGTATGCAACAGATTCCAAAAACAAAACAAAAAGCCTCATTATGTTTTAGTGATAGTTGATTGTTATTTGTTGTAAAACCTTTTCAAGAATGACTAACTCAATATTAATCGTTAATTAAACTTATCACATGCAATTGTGTTAATTATTATTAAATTTATTTTAGTTACCATTTACTGCTTGCTTTGGGGTAAGTGTTTTCTTGTAACTAATACCTATGCTCTATAGACAATGCTAACTGTTTATTGTACGTCAGTCCTGTTGTATCTGCGTGATAGAATGGCTAAAGATGCCGAAATGCGTAACCCGGGCTGTTAGTGACGAAACATGTGGAGTCGTGCAAAGTTGTAACAATTCAAATTTTAGGTGAAAAGAGTGACTTATTAAATACTAGATATTTTTTAACCATATTCTACAATACCTTACTTGTTTTTTCTTTCTTATAAAAACTCTATGTGCTACGCTAGTATTGATCATAGTTCAATAATACAACGAAAATATTTATATAATACAATTTAAATGAAAATCAAAACTGGTTCCGCAAACTACGTGTTGTTTCAGCACGATAGTGACAGTAAGAAAAACATATCTGACAGTTGGCAGTAGTTGTTGCAGCCCTGCAATCGGTAAAACGATTATTCATAGCGTGTGGGCAATGAAAGACAATCAGGAAGATCTCAAAGGAGTTGCGAAACGGCTCCATAACAGAATACTCGTCGTGATCAGTTAACTCTCTTCAAATGCAGTCAATGGATTCTTTTCATTATCCCAAATACAATTTACGGTTTAATTAAGACATCGAGAAAAATCATATTGCAATATTAACGATCTGTATCCGTTCGTGGAACATAATATAATTTTCGACGAAATACCATACACCGAAAATTTTTCTTTGTCTGCGTTATAGTATAATGAAATATTTCAGAATGCAAATACATACGTACGTAAAGAAATCTCGTGAGTCAATCATAAAAAACTCATTTTAAATTTACTTTACGAAAATGAAGTTTATGAAATTTAGAGAATTGGGTGTACCATAATGCAGGGATGACGAACTTTTGGCATGCGAGACAATTTTTTTTCTTATCTTAAAAAAATAGCAGCGGACATTTTAACTGACAATCACTTTTAAGGTTTTAACTGTCATTTATTGATGGAAAGGCATGATATTATAAATGATAAAAACACATTTTTTATTACTCATTTCCACAATAAATTTTTTTATTAGAACCGATTTCGCTTATCGCGAGCTATCAGTTGATAATGCTCGCGAACAATTAAGTAAAAATTTTAAGTATTTGCTTCATGTCAGAAACCTTTTCAAGATTTTTCATTAATTTTAATTAACTACAGTTTATTTGATTTAAAAATATACCACAGAGTAGATAAGAGAATTTTCTTGTCCGAAAAAAACCCTGTTGAGCGAAACCGGTCCTGATCATAAAACATATTGTGGAAATAAGTACTCAAAAATGTGTTTTCAATAATTAAAAAAAAAATTAATTAATTTAATTTTTACATCGACTCATTCCTGTGAATCATTATTTTCTAGAGTGAAATTTATTGAATCAGATATAAAAAGTAAACTAACAAACGAAAGTAGTACTTTTGTATTCTGTTAAAAGCTACCGACTATATATTAACCTATTAACCCAGGGGATGCCAAACTTTTTAGGTCTCTGGCGCCATTAAAATATCAGAATTATTTCGCGGCGCCCAAAGTCAAGACACATTTTTTACATTTTACGAGTAAATATTATTAATGGTATTTTGTGAATGAACATTTTCACGGCCAACAGTTTGGGTAACTCTGTATTAACCTATAAAACATTTGGCATCTAGCGTCCAACAACACGTCACTCGTTTTTCACAACTCCGATTTGACAACCCTGGTAAGCAAACATATTTTTATTCATTTAGATCTATAAAAGGCTTTTTTTAATTTGAACTGATAAGATCTTTGTATCCGTGTGATAGAATGCCTGAAGATGCCGAAAGGCGAAACCCGGGCCGTTAGTGACAAAGCATGTGGAATCGTTCAAAGTTTTAATAATTCATTGTTTGAATATTGAAATTCCATCAAGCACCTTCAGTCGATATCATAAAAATATTCGTCAGTTCTGTTGCATCCCTGTGATCGAATGCCCGAAAATGCCGAAAGGCAAAACCACAGTAATTAGTGACAAAACCTGTGGAATCGTACAAAGTTATAACAATTTACTGCTTAAATATTGAAATTCCATCAAATGCATTTAGTCAATATTTAGACATAAATCCCCCTTTTCGTTTCTCAGGCTATTTTTCGGTCCTATTCTTCAATGACATATAAAATGGCAATGGGCTGGACACATAGCACGACGAATAGACAACCGTTGGACGAATGCGGTCATACAGTGGTACCCAAGAAACGTTAAACGACCACAGGGCCGCCCTAAGACCCGATGGTTAGACGAGCTAACCAAGTTCGGAGGAAATACGTGGCAGCGAATAACTAAGGACCGAGAAGAATGGAGAAAGCAGGGGGAGGCCTTCATCCAGCAGTGGATCGACCCCGGCTGATGATGATGATGATGATGATTCTTCAATGAAAAAAAATCACAATAACAGAGTTATATGTTTTTAGAATTTATAGCTTTAGTCTTCTATTTAAAAGAGGAGTCAATGACAACATTTACATAATTAAATAATATATCATTGAATTCAGTTTAAAATATGCAATTTAAAAAACTTAAATAAACAGACGTAGGCATAGTTGCGAAACATTTTAATCAGTCGTCAATAAATCCTGTTATGAATTGAGGCAACAGAGATTAATGAATAGCAGAGGACTATTATAATAAAAATATATAATTATAAATAAAATCTACAAAGCTTAAACTTCCTTCACATATCCATAAATTTAATTTAATCGTTAATTAAAATACCAATGAACTATGCAACTATCAATCAACGGCAAAATAATATCAATCATCAAATAAAGTTAATTGCTTTGTATTGTTACGGGACTTTTTTGTTTGGATTACATCCGTGTTCTGTGTAGTGTAAAAAAATGCCTTACAGGCACACAAAGATGGATGAACTAGATTCCTTTGAGAATATCATTATTTTTTATGTACATTCACGTATTTATCTTCTATTTTTACGAATAAATCATTTATACCCAATTGAAATGGCTTTATAACAGTGTTTCTCAAAATAGTCAAGAACGACTGTAGGAGTGTATAAGGCATAAAGGAAATTTGGAGAGCATTGGAAGTGTCGCTGAAAGCTGAACAATATTTTTCAGTAAAACCATTCCTAAGATAAAAATTTCATTTTATATATCTTATAGCAAAAATCATTTACTTAACACGGTGTAAAAATACCAATGTATTTTAGTTCTACAAAAATTAGACGATATACAGTTGATAGCTATATATAGTTGATAGCCTGATAACTAAAAAGGCGGCTATATCAATAGATTTACATATGGCACGGATATGGTCTATTACGGAAACAAAACAGCCCAGCGTAGAGGGCTAAGCAATGGCGATCGACATATATTAGTTTGTTCGTTAACAATCCTTTGGGATAGTTGATATCTATAGATATATATAGTTTTTTCACCGGGTTATAAAAAATTCTACGAATTAAACGCCAATTCAATCAACTAATTTACTTCCTTAATGATACTCTGAACAAAGTATTGCAAAGTTAAACTAATTTGAACGCTCGAAAAATCAAGTATACCAATATTATATTTCAAAAGTACAGTAAACAATATTGTGAAGAAGAAATAACATACACTACGATTCCTTATTGATTTTTTTCTAAATGATTTCAAAATAATGTTATTCCTAAGAAGATTTAACTGTCAATACAAAAATGGTGAAAATTCGTATACGTATTGCAATAATGTATACTGTAATTACGTGTATGAAATATGAATATTATATCAGTAAGAAAAAGTCACCATGAAGTAAGTGTTAAATTAAACTTCGTTAAATACAATTTTAAATATTGTGTCAAATTTCAAGACAAGAGAGTTTTTTGCAGATTTTTTTTTTTATAATCTTAGAGAATGGTATTGCTTTAGGCAGCATGAAGTAAACAAAACCGTAGCATGTTGTAAAGCATATTTACCAAAAGTACAATTACTGTTATTTGTGAAATTTTTACAGCTCAATTATTGGTATTGAAACAATACGACGAGTGAAAAAGTTTTCGAACAGATCAACATTCACATGAATCTTTTAAAGTAAATTAAAAACTACAGTTGGATTGGAAATTTGACGATTGTCTCGACAAACTGCATAAATTTATTGCAAAATTAACTTCGTTACATCTATGAGAAAACAATTGCAATTACATGAAAAAATCTCTGGAATAAATAATAGCACGCAATTTCATATGAGATTAATTATTCTAGGCCAGTGGTCGGCAAACAACAGTTCACGAGGCTCATTGAAAAAAACATACAAACATAAATTGGCGTTGGAACTTTCCTAGTATATATAAGGCCATCGTTCACATTAGTGATTGCCAATCATTGTCAAAGTTGTATTTCATGGATATTGTAAGGATTTTAATTTTGAATTGAATTGATTGAATTGGCATTTATTTAGTAGAACACAACTATAACTATCAATAACAAATAACATTGTATTATCTGATGAAGGCGTAGGCCGAAATAGCTTATAATTTTAGTAGAAATAAAATACATTGTTATTTTTCCACCGTTTTCATCATTAAACAATATCGTTGTTGAATAGCGTATCAAGTTTTATTCAACGTGACTGTAGTTTAATAAATACTTATATTTTCAGTTGATACTGCTAGTGATGAGTGAAACCGGTCTTGATCATAAAATATGTTGCGGAAATATTATAAAAAAATGTGTTTTTATTATTTAAAATGTCATGCATTTCCACCAAGAAGTGACGGTTAACACGTTAAACAATAATTAAAATTTAGAGGTGGATAGAACGATCTCGGCGAATGTACTTTCAGATTGAGGATGTTTTAAGCACAAGGAAATTTAGAAGTACCCTATTCAAGTTAACAACAATGAACTTATTTATATAGGCTAAATTTGAATTGTTACAACTTTGTACGATTCCACATGCTTTGTCATTAACGACCCGGGTTTCGCCTTTCGGCATCTTCAGGCATGCTGTGACACGGATACAACAGAACTGACGTATAATAAACAATTATCATCGTCTATACACCAAAGGCATTAATTACAGACCCCAAGGCAAGAACTAAATAACAGCTAAAATAAGTTCAATAAAATTTATCGAATAATAACACAATTGCCCGGGATAATTTTCATTAGCGGTATTTTTAACGTGTCATTCTTGAAAGGGGCTAACAAAAAATCAACTATCATTAAGAGATAATTTGGTTTTTTTTAAGGAAATACCTACGTATTACTTAACATCGAGTGATGAAATATTAAAATTTTCTTCATTAGATTGGCGATTCGTTGAACCGATCTCACGTAAAGAATACAAAAAGGGGGAATTGGGAAGATTGAGGTGATGAAGATGCCGAAAGGCAACACCCGGGTTGTTAGTGATAAAACATGTGTATCGTACAAAATTGTAACGATTCAAATTTGATTTTGAAATTCCATTAAACACCTTCAGTCGAAATCATAAATTATGTAGGTTAAGTTAAAAAAGGAATAGCTGTCGAAAGAAATTTTAATCGTTGTATATTTGGACGAGATTACTAATTAGTTTGCCTACCACTGCTCTAGTCTAACAACGCCATCTGTGATATATGTGATAAATTATGATATTAAATATTATATATGCATTTTTGTAATCTATTTTTAATGAAACCACATTTCCGACAGAAATGACCACAGTTCTTATCAGCGATAAAATATTCTGTCTCCTTTTTAAAACATTAGTTATAATACAATGGCAGTCCTTGCTGATAAATCTAAGCTAACAGTAGCTACGTAAAAATATTTAATAATGTATGTTTGATATATAGTATCCAAATCCATCTTAAATGATTATAAAATTGTGCGATTGTGTTTGAAAACAATACATCTAAAATGGCGTTCAATAACTTCACAAACCGGCTGTCAAATTTTTTGAATAAACAGGAATCTATACGAAAGATCAGCAAACCGACAAACTTCCTCCATCTTATTCACGTGGAACACGACAGTGACACAGGAGGCTTGCAAGGATTGCCTGACTCTTGGGAGAGGAATATGAAGATTAAGGAAACGCAAGATAACGGTGGAAATGAAGTTGAGGATAAAAAATGCGATGAAGTCAATCAACAAGGATGTGAGAAGCAATTGGATAATGTAATGACCGAACCAGTGATTATAATTGTTGATACATCGAAGGACGATTACCAGGTCGATAGTGAGGATACGAACTAAATTGATGGTATTATACATAAGTAATTAAATCATCGTAGACATTGTGTGTCATAATATAAAATAAACAAAACAGCAGATTTATAATGATTTCCAGAATTAAATATACACCCATCCCTCGCTTACCACGGATGTTATGTTCTGCTAGACCGCCGTGCTAAGCGAAATCGTGTTAAGCAAGACTAACAAATGTATGAAATAGAGGGGATATGTCTTTTAGAGATATTAAGAAACAAAAGGTATGTGGAACTTACGAAAATTTATTGATATATAGTGATACGGATAAAACATATTACTCAATAGAAGAAATTAATATTGAAATTTTTTAATCCAAAATTTGTATTTTTAACTCCATAAAAATTATTTTTCTACAAAATTTCGGTTTTGATATTATGGGTCTAAAGTTTTATATGTATTTATATTATTTAAACTTCATTACACAAATAATAAAAATATGTATTAGAAATAAGAAAAAAATGCATAGAATAGTTGTGAAATTATAAGCAGTAATTATTTTATCAGCTATCAGGATTCAGGAGAGACTAAACGTCTGATGTATTGTCTATATATTTCAGGTACTATTTGTTGTTTGAAATGCGCAGTTCTATTCCCGGGATACTCTTACCTTTATTCATAGAATTTCGCACAGCTGTGTGCACATCTACGAAACGTCGAAACATATTTCTTTTCACCGAAACTGAAACCGAAACCGTGTTAAGCGAGTATCGTGTTAAGCGAAGGATGGGTTTATTTAAATAATATAAGTAAGTTTTCGTCATTAATTATATTTAAAAAATGTATTATTTATCACAAATGCGCCATTAAGAATAATTTATAACCAAGTGGAGATGGTTTAAGTTTTGCGAAATTGATTTTATGAACATTCGAGATGGCGCGTTTGATTATTAAATTTATTTCCACGCCTTTTTTGACCCCTAAAGGTTTACGATGTGACAAAATATTACATGGGTTAAATAATCACTTAAACACGTAACGCTTATTCATTTAGAGTCTTTCTTAATGGTGATATTTATTATATAATATAGACTTCATTCATAAAATCACAAGCGTAATATCTAAATGATACCTCTTTACTTTAATTTAATACTCTACAGTTAGAGGTCACACGTAAAGACGTTCCATAATTAAGGGTATTTGTAACATCCCAATAATCAGTGGCGGTTCGTGGATAAGATATCTGGGGGTGCTGCGGTTGATCAGAAATAAGAAAACTGGGATTTTATTTAACTATTACCATGAAAACTATTAAAATTATCCATTATTTATAAGTTTTTTATTTCATTATAATTTTTAATACAATTCTGTTAATTTAGTATAATTATAATATGTTAAGTATGGACGAGCCGCCACTGCTAATAACACCGTTTCAACCCCAGTCCTTTCAGCCTATTTATTTTTAGAAATCCCTTCCTCAGTCCTATACATATCTATTCATACTTCCGAAGCAAAAAAAACATATATAAATAATATTATATTTAAAATATTTTTAAGCAGATTACATTCGAGCTTCGTATAACGCGGTGATACATATCCAAAAAATCTTTGCTCAAAGCAAATTCATGTTATTCGAGTGTGTGTAACCGTGCCTAATTCACTTATGAATATATTATTAATAAAGCTTATTTTTTATGTATAAACACTACAAAAAAATAAAATCACGCGTAAAATAAAACTAAATGCATCAATCCAACATCCGGACTGTATTGTTGTTTCAAGATCGGTTGAATATTTTCATCGCCTAAAGGCTATACACATATTGTGCGGTTTTTTTTTTCTAAAACTGTGTAGGACGGGACCCGCGTGTATTATACTATACAAAGAAACAAAGTTTTTTAAATATAAAGGCACATTTTTTTTATATATAAAATCAAAAGAGTGACTAGGGCGCCTCCTGTTTCGAAAATTATTGTCGGTGTGACGCTCCGGGCCAACTACGCCACTGTTCAAAATACTATATATATATATTATATTATTTCCTATCATATCCTCACAGTGACTAATAAAAATGGCAACACCGATAAAACATATCGTGGATAGATATTACATTTTGAATATTGATAGATATTTAAAAAAATAGGTTGAAAAAGAGATTCTTATTTTATTTAAATATATATTGTTTGATTATCTGTAAATTATTTTCTTATTTCTTGAACCTCCTCTTTACTTTTATAAACCTGGTACAATGGGTGGTCGGTGAACGAACATAATCTGTTCTAATACTATGTTCGCTATCCGAATTGTTCGATAAGCGATCGACCGAGTTTTACAGATAGAGTGGATTAGAAAAATCATTTTAGTTTGTTATCCGAATTTGTTTGTTTTATAAACACAAAATTTTTGGTTATAGTGTTTTTTGCCCAATTTGTTTACAGTCCGAACTGTTCGTTAACCGTTCACCGACTGTGTTTATTTTTTGTAGCATTAATAGTCTTGTTTTAATTTGTATTGAATCAGTTGATATTAATGGCGATGTGGGATATCTTATTAATATTAAATTACGGAAATATTAATGAAAATTGTTTTTGATTATTGTCTTGGCGTTATGTAAGTTCAAGAAAATATAAGATGTGTTCATAATGTAAAGGAATGATTTATTGAATAAAATGTGAATAATTCGAATTGCAGAAACAGATGTATTTATTTAACAAGCTGTCAGCCCCAGCGTAATTGTCGTTACCTGTACTACATACAATGTAACAGTCAACATCTTTAAAACGACACGGTGGACTTAAATTCACTTACGACTGACGAGATGAAAATGGAAGCTATTTAAAATTTATAGAAAACAGTTACATTAAATACATTCACTTAATAAGACAACTAACTGACCTGTCGCGAATTGCTATGATCTCAGAATAACGAAATTCAAGAAAACTCGTTATGATAACAAACAATTTAATTTATGATATCGATTAAAGGTGCATGATGGAATTTCAATATTTGAATCGTGAAAACTTTGTACGATTCCACATGTTTTGTCACTAACGACCCGGGTTTTGCCTTTCGGCATCTTCAGGCATTCAATCACACGGATGCAACGATGCAACTGACGATGTCATTCCTATTGCGTCCGTGTGATAGAATGCCTAAAGATGCCGAAGGGCAAAACCCGGGTCGTTGGTGACAAACATGTGGAGTTGTACAATGTTTCTAAAATTAAAATTTGTGTTTTTAGTTGAAAATGGTCGGCACTTAACATTCCAAAATATTGGGAAAGTTGACAGTAGTTTTTAATAGCAAAAAATGTTTATTTGTTATTTTACTATGTTTGTAAAATAATGTTATTGTATTGCTGCAAAAGAATAAATGCAACGAAACAAAGACATAAAATTACTATTTTGTCATAAAACTAGACATTGTATAAATGTACTTAATTTACTTCCCTTAAAATCTCGATACAGTGTCAAGTTAAAATAGTAAAATATTTTGGTTCACCGTGTACAAAGATAAACTTTTTATTTGTGGCAATACTTATTTCGCGCTGTACGACATTTGACCCAATGAGTCGGATTCATTGAGAAATTTGCGACATTGCATAATGATTATACGGTATTTTTGATAACTTGTGTGGCCTAGATTATCCCATACTAAAAGGGCATAAATTTCAATACATCTCATTTTACTTTTTCGCTAATGAGTTACCACCTACGGGATTTTATTAGGTACTAGTAAAATACGACCTACTTTTATATACCAGCTAAGACGTGAGCTTCAGAAAATGGATAACCAAGGATAGCTGGAAACGATCAATACGAGATAACTAATTTCAGCTGAGGTATAAGCTATGAAACAAAATAGGATCACGTCTTTACACAATCGGGAAAAGAATGGGGACATCGTGAAATTTTTATACAATTACAGTAGGGATGATCTAAATAATAGTACTTAATAATTTAGAAATATTGATTTTTTTTTGATTTATGGAGGAAAGAAAATAAATATTAAATGATTCCCTGCTAAGTCGCGTAATGAACACGTCAACATTGAATATTTAAAATAAACAATTCAGCAGAATAAAAAATTTTGAAATATAACTAAACAATTTGAAAACACAATCGGAAGCAAAAATACTCAATTGAAAAATCAAAATAATTTTTTAATAAGATTTTGAAAATTTTCTTTTGAAATCAGTCAAATTTATTTATTCATACGAATTGCTTCAAGTGCATCTACAGATTGTTAAGCATAAGATCACATTCATATATTGGATTAAAATTAGGCCAAGGTGTACATGGATTTAGTACTATTTTGTAATTAAATTAAAACAAGATTAAGTATTTGAATATGGTATATAGAAAAAAAAGATATTGGATCAAAGTAAATAAATATTAGTCTTTAGAATATTTTTTTTTTTTTTTAATAAATTTCTACTTGGTCCTATTTCACAAGTAATGTAAAATAGAAATTGTGGTAAATTTCAGTAAGCAATAAATTCAATGAAATCTAATTATCACAAGTAATATCTTACTAAAAATAAATCAATAATCTTCTTTCTTTAACATTAAAAAAATAATTTTCTGAGTAAGAGTGATCTTTATGTTTATGTATACCCAATACTACAGAAACGCATTAAAAATATATACTTATTTATATTTCGAACAGCAAACAAATATGGTGCAATCATGTGTCAGACACAACTGTAAAATTGACGTCTGGGCATTAAGTCACACGAGGCTATGACTAGTATTGTCTTTTCAGTCTTTTGTACAATTATAATTGTACCTTCTCCTACTTGAAACGAATTAGTTGCGTCTTTAAAAACTGCAAAAATGAATTTAAATCGTGATATGAACGGGGATCATTTAGACAATGTTGTGTTAAAATTGCCGCCAGTTCCATCAGAAATATTGAACATAACCTACGATAATGAGTATACTCCTGTAAGTTGATATTTAAATATAAAATCGTTCACATTTTACTCTCTCTGTTTGCAATTTTTAACGTGTTTTAATTATAGGTTGAAGGAAAACAGTATACCGCCGAAAATTATATTTTACCATTCGCATCTGGTCCATTGGTAAATGTTGATATTGAAGACGCTAGAATACTGGCATCTAGCGAAGATGTGAAAACTGTCATCGAATTGTCTTTGAATAATAAGGTAGGCAGTGTATGATGTCTTATAAACAAATAACCTCTACTGTCTATCTTATTTTACTATTTGCTGTAAATTAATTTTCAAACTATTCTATACAGGTATTGTATAATGTACATTGAAATACCATCTTTCAGAATAGGTTGTATGTTGCCTTTTTATCTCAATTTTAACTGTTCCCTTTTAATGAGATATCACACCCGTGTTGTGCTAAGTGTCCGAAGCGACATCATTTCTTTTGCCATTGTAATACAATTTTTTAGCTGGAGTAACTAAAAATAATTTAATTTACATAATTTATGATATCAACTGAAGGTGCTTGATGTAATTTCAATATAAAATTTGAATTGTTACAACTTTGTACGATTCCACATGTTTTGTCACTAACAACCCGGGTTTCGCCTTTCGGCATCTTCAGGCATTCTATCACACGGATGCAACAATTGTTATTAGATAAATATTATTCAATTTGTTTTAGCTGTAATTTACTGCTTGCCTTGGGGTAAGTGTTTTTCTGTAATTGATAACTTTAGTATATAGACGATGCTAACTGTTTATCTTACATCAGTTCTGTTGCATCCGTGTGATAGAATGCCTGAAGATGCCGAAAAGCGAAACCCGGGTCGTTCGTGACAAAACATGTGGAATCGTACAAAGTTGTAACAATTCAAAATTAATTTACAAACTTCAAAACAATAGCTTGATTCAACAAAGGTGCCTGTATTTTGCTAGGATCCTTATCGGATCGACAGAAGTGCGCTCTGTCTAACAGTAACCTGCTCCCACTTCGATCTGCCCATCAGATTTCATGATGTTCGGTATTGAATTCGGTTCCTGACTAATTCCCTAACAAAAATGCATTATAGTGGTCAGCATAACATCAAGGTGTATTTTTTTCACTAAGAGGCCACCCTTTGCCACGAAAGCGTTCTTTAGGAGAGTGTCTTCAAGCTCAATCACTATTGATCGTACCACATATTTGTTATATTGTCTTCCTTTTTCAGTGTGTCAATGTTACTATGAATTTTTACTTTGACTCATCTAATTTAAATTGTTCTTTGAGTTGAATTTCTGTGTTTCTGTGTGTGGTACTGAGTGCCTTTTTTCAACCATGTGTTTTAAAATAGATGACCCTTCCTTTCAGTCCTCTTCTTAAGTCATCTGATTGAAAATTTGATCTGTGTCTATCTGAGATTCTAAACTAAACTTTAAAATGCAAGCCAATATAATTGCTTGCATGCTTCAAGAAACTCAAAAGACATGTTTTATTATGTTTTATGAACTTTAGATAACCCTCAAGAAACAAACTTCGTGAGATTTCAAAATAGTAAGACATTACAATCTCAATAAGTCTTAAATGTCTTCAGAATATTATCATATCATAATAGTACTTTTGTGTTAATTTACTAAAATTTATTTCATAAATGAAATCATCCAGTTCATAACATATCTGATATAAAGTGCCGTGGAACAAGGTCCTAATGTATTGGCTTTTTATAATAACACATTGAACTATTGTTTCTAGGAAGCCGAGTTGGATTTTAAAGTAGGTGATTCTATTGGTATTCTTCCTGAGAATGACGAGAGAGAAGTAACATATTTTATCAACCGGTTAAAACTATCAGAGCAATCGAACTGTCAATATTCAATAACATTAAAAGAAAATAACACAAAGAAAAAAATCGCTATACCTAATCATATACCACAGAAGGCAACACTGAAATATATATTTCTAAGGTGTATTGACATACGAAGCATTTTAAAAAAGGTTTGCATTTTATGTTAAGTTTATAAGTATTTGGAGTATCATTTCTTTGCCCTATAAAAAGTTCCTTATGATCACTTGAAACGCCTAAATCTCTTGAATTACAGAAGATTTAAATATTGGTTTATTTTATTATAATTTATCACATAAGAAGAATTTGTCTTTATACATACCAATATTTATTGGAAATGACTTCACAATCTGACATATGACACAAATTTATTGTCATTTTATTGCCCACGAGTTTACAACTAGCGGGTAGAATTGAGATGCAGATTTAAATTTGATTAAATGTATCTTGATTTCTCAATTTTAAAACACATTTTTTAGTACTATTTCTGTAGGATATTTTTGCTAATTATTCACACAATATTGGGTATACATAGGCTTGTTTGTATTATAACATAATATATCAATTATACTCACGAGCAAAACTGGTCCTGATCATAAAATATATTGTAAAAATAGTACTAAAAAATGATTTTTTTATTATTTAAAATACCATGCCTTCCCACCAAGAAGTGACACTTAACATCATAAATGTTATATGTATATATGTATTTATTAATATTAGATGTTTTATAATTTTTATTTTCAGGTCCTCATTTGTGCTCTTAGTAAATATACAAATGATGAAACCGAACGCAGACGGTTAGAAGAAATCTCCAGCCGAGAAGGTTCATCTTTATATAACAAAAATATCCTGGAAAAAAAGGTGTCCATATTGGATTTACTGAAACAATACCCATCGTGCCATCCACCGGTAACAATATTATTACAGCACCTACCGAGACTTACGCCAAGACCATATTCTGTATCGAATAGTCCTTTGGTTGATAAAAATAAAATCAAACTATGCTTCTCAGTGTTAGCAGGAAAAAATGAGAGAAAAGGAATTACAACTGGGTGGTTGGAAACTATAGCTAGGAATATAGTGAAATGTAAAGATAGAAATATAGAATATAAGAATTGTAATGGATTAGAATCAATAAATGAAAAATTCAACACCTTAAATTTAACCAACAATACAAATTCTCAAGATTTTACTAGAAGTTTTAATATTCCAATATATTTAAGGAAGTCTACCGGTTTTACATTGCCTACTAACCAAGACATTCCAATCATTATGATTGGACCTGGTACGGGTGTTGCTCCTTTTATTGGTTTTTTGGAAGAGAGACGGCAACTTAAAATTAATAATCCTAACTTACATTTCGCTACTTCACGGCTGTATTTCGGATGCCGATACTCTGAGAAAGATTTTATTTATAAAAAAGAGCTGGACGATTTTGTTATGGATGGCACATTATCGAAATTAAGTGTTTCACATTCAAGGAAAGGAAATGATAATATGAAATATGTTCAGGTAAGATAATGTCTTTTTTTAGCGGTTCCGCTCATTTTGAGCTATGGTCTCTATTCTAAGTCCTTTTCATATGTTGGGAGTTCTGCAGAATCACATTTTTCCCCATCAAACTTGCAGCTTGCCCACTAGTCTAATTCCTCCTGTCATGGAATGTCATAAAAATATTTCACTATTAATATACCACGTGTTTTCAAAACATCGAAAATGCCATAAATATTCGTAAAAAAATTAGATTATTTCATTTTATGAAAGTAGAGTCAAGATGGACTAAACGTTTGTGAAAAAATATTATTTGTTGTGCCATATAACACATCAATGTTCCTCACATCAAGCAGTCAATTCATGTACTGGTGCGTGTTAGGCACTGGACTAATTAAGGTCTTTTGGTACCCCCAACTCTGAAGTTTATTAGACATGGCTTGTATAGTTCATTCTCTACAGTTCTGGAATGGTAGATTCTTGGAAGATGTGATAAAACTTGCGTGTTCCTTGAGTAAATTTGTCTCTGAATTCATCCATTCCAACTATTGGTCCACATTTCGCTTCTGTATATTAAAATGGTGTCTCCCCTTTCGAAACTTCTGGACTAAAAAATTTTGCATGATTTTTATGCAGCAATATTTTTTTTGTTGCCTAAAATAATGTTGTTAGTCATAGTAAATTTCTTAAAATATTTATATCGAACATCATATAAACATTAGTTTGTGAATATGAAGTAAAATAAAGATTTGAATACAACTTATCCAACTTAGAAATCGCTTTTTCATGCCTTCATCATTTTCAATTCTATCAATTTTACTATTTCTTTGTTCGCATTTTTCACAGGAGTCCGGTTTAATATTTAGTGTTAACAAAGATTATAATGTTTAAAAAAAATCACAATGCCACATTTTAATAGATTAGCTAGATTAGATGTAGGCTTACAGGAAAATCCCAAATTAAATTGAAAACATTTTATCTTACAACAATTTGTATATATGCATATTTATGAATATATACAAATTGTAACTCAATGACAATCTTCGCTTCTAGCTTTAATTTTAGTAACTTGTCGATAACTTACTGTTTAATTCTTAGCAATGACATTGCTTTATTTCAGGATCAAATAATTGCTGATGCAAATGATCTTGTAGCGCTTATTAATCAGAAATCAGGTATAATCTTCGTCTGCGGTGATTTGAACACGATGGGAAAGCATGTTAAGGATTCCTTCATCCAATGTTTCAAATCTGTCGAAGGTGTTACTGATGCGGAAGCCGAAATCATCATATCTGATCTAAAAAACAGTGGGAGATACGTCGAGGATATATGGACATAAATGAAACATTGTAAAAAATTGCAGTTGTATATATTTTGTATCATAATATAGCAAATATAATAACTCACAGAAGCCTACTTTTTCTAGTTATAATATCTAGAATTTGGTAATGATTGTAGTCTAACAGCATTTCAAAAATAAGAATTTTGACATTTCTCATTTCACACATAACGGAATGTCAATTTTAGGCATACATATAATGCATAGTACACTCGCGATGCTAACAAAACACTGATAAGATATTACCATCTGTCATAAAAACACCCCGATTTTGTAAATCATCTCATCATTAAAACACGATGATATCTTTTATATATTCATGTGTTTATACAGGAAAACTTTGATAATGCACTGTTAGATGTAGATAACAGAAAAACAGATTAAATAAATTGCAAACAATTTTTACTTTCATGAAGTTTGTCGATGCAATTAATTTTTATATATTGTTAGTGACAATAATAAACAAACTGAATTCCTGATAATTATATCAGTTTTTATATAGCAAGTCCATTAATAATACACGCAATACGTTTCAAAGAGGGCAAAATACTAACACATTTTCTTTCTGTGTATTGATTTGGATATTGAAGATTATATAGAAAAGAGAAATTAATCCATTACAAATGGATTCACTGTGCATCTTACTATTTTGATTTCATTGTTCATATTTTGGTGGACGGTAGGCACTATGCATTATATATTGGTATGCTGGCAAAAATTGCTGATATTTTTCCACACTAGTGAAATTTTCTTTGTACAATTAATAACTAACATGCTCGCATTTGTTTTGTACACATGCAATGAGCAAAAATGAATGGTCACAAATGCTAACCTATTGTTTCATATAAAAACCTTGTAAAATGATTATAAAAATATTTCTAACTAACATTATTGAAGGTTTTTTATATTACGTTGAGCGTACAGATAAAGATTACAAAGTCTTCAAACAGAACAAAAGACATACAATTACGAAGACGGTGTCTGCATTATTATTTCCCTTAACTATACATATAAGCAGTATACGGTATCATATAAATGGATAAAACGAAGCGTAAATGTAATTGGCTGATATGCAATGCAGTACGTGGAATTAAAATAAATTTCAACGGAGCATTTTTGGTGGAATTTTTAACGATATGCAGAAAAAAAACAAATTTTGTACTTATCCATTTCAACTTTATCATCAGGCACTGTTTATTATAATAATAAAATGTTTTTTTTCTTTATTTTCACGATACAGTAAACAAATCAAATAACACACAGAATAAAAAAAAAAAAAATTGTAATTAATTTTAAGGTGGCAGAAAATCATGGCTTAAAATTGCATTGAACAATCTTTGTTCAATGTATCAAAAAAAATACTGACAGCAAAATCAATATTGGGTATTTCCAGAATGTAAGGCATTATTAGTTAATTGTTATCAGTTAAAATACAGACCAATTTGATAAACATTTAAATATCTCCTTGCGTTCAAAAGATATTTAATTAAACTTACGAGCACCTAAAGTATGTTATAATGTATCATTACTTTATCATCGATTGGTTGAAAAAAAAATTAACTAACCCTCACACAGATGAAGCGATGCCTTTTTAATAAAATCGAATAAAAAAAGGTTTTTGTTTTAGCTTCTTAAGCATCTGCTATCCCGAAAAGTTCCCAATGTTTTTTCTTCGAATATGTTTTTTTTTATTTAAGTTCAAGATAACCCTTTCCCTTTCAGTGATTTTTACTCAAAAAATTTTGTTTGTTAAATAAGTCACTCATTTCGCAATAATTGAGGTGTCCAGATATATATACACTGGGGATGTAGCCTTTTGCACAATTACAGCAGTCGACATACGTCTTACAAAACATATTTTAGGTTATAAACGTTGCGTTTATATTCCTGCTGGGCATGATGTGTAGGAAAATTGATAAAGAAAAACCATACAAGTTTTTGAATGTATTTTGTTAATTAGTGAAGACTGCGTGTTTCAAAGAGACAAAAGAGGCAATTGGTTTGACACGTAATCATTCTTTGACTGTTTCCCAAGTAATTAATTCACGATGGACTACAATATTAAGAGATAAAAATACAGGAAAGGGACTTTTTAAAGCTATCATTCAAACATATTCCAAAATGTACAGATTATACCGTTTTTCAGGGAATAGCTTCATTATAAAGAGTTAAAAAGTGTGTGATAGGTTAGATTAGGCCTTGCTAATTAAATTAACGTTACTAACAATCTTTTGAGGTGGAATTCTATCGGAAAGATTTTCTCAGGCCAACTTAAATTATCGATAATTACGTACTTAATTTATAAAATCCATTGCTTCAAAAATTGCTTATACAGAAGCTAAGCTAGCGGCTCAAAAACCAATTCTACGTATATTAAAATTTACAATCATTAAAATATGATTATCGTCATTGGTTATTATTATATCATATTATTATTCCTATCACAATAGACGGATTTGTTTATATTTTAAGTTTTGAAGGAGGGACATTTAATATTTTTGAATAATTTCAGATGGGATAAGGTATTTAATAAAACGTAGAATTGTCATAACGCTAATGATTATACTGTAATAATTAAGAATTGTCTTTGACAACAATCATTGAAGTAATGGGATAGTCAAAGAAACACACGAAACTGTTGGACAAATAGTGTGGCTGTTGATATTTTTGGTACGATAAAAAATATATTTACACTACAAAATGTATAAGATGACAGTTGATTAGTATAAGGATTACACAAGGGATAGATAGTTATTTAAAAATACTAGGATTAATCATATTGGCACTTTAAAATCACTCACAAACACAGCGTCACTGACCAGGTCAGATAAAATGAAAATAATCAAGAAAATTACAGATTATCGGTACAGCTAAACACGCACGCCTAACTTACTTATATTACTAAAGCAAGTTCTCATAAAAAATGTCATAAATGCAGTCTTAATCATGAAAATTGCGTAAAAAATACATCTCTTTCGAAAGCGAAGCGAGTAATGTTTTCGCACCATATTTGAATGTAGCGTAAATAATTACATTATTGACAAAGTACGACAATAATCTTACAATTTGCTTCAATTGAATTTAACAAAACATTTGAACGACCTGTACACCTGCAAATGTAAAAAAATACAGTTACAATAACCAGTAAAACAGTCTAATGTTATCAGTCTGAAATAATTAGATTGAAATAGTGTTGAGTGTGTCTCGTGTATACAAAATTAAACAAGATGGACGCCAAGGTAAAATGAAGAACATTACAGCAGATTTTTTTGTAAATTCCATCTACCTGCAGAATCATATTGTCTAAAATGGTTCATATTAACAAGTGTATAATTAAAAATCAATTACATATGAGGCAAAAATCATTGCATATACTTCATAGATATACTGCGATAAATTTAAAACCTTTTATCACTATTTATGATATCGACTGAAGGTGCTTGATGGAACTTCAATATTTAATTTGAATTGTTGCAACTTTGTACGATTCCACATGTCTTGTCACTAACGACCCGGGTTTGGCCTTTCGGCATCTTCATTCTTCGTCAGTTCTGTTGCATCCGTGTGATGGAATACCTGAAGATGCCGAAGGGCGAAACCCGGGTCGTTTGTGACAAGACATGTGGAATCGTACAAAGTTGCAACAATTCAAATTTTTATTACTATGTTTAAAACCTTATCTTTAAGATTAGTCACATACATGTCGAGGAAGTATATAGTGACGCTATTAAGTTTCTATATGATGTAACACAATACAAGAGAGTTATGTATACTATCGAATTGATATTCTCAAAAAATAATTAAATTACTACAAGACCGTTTGTTATATATAACAACAATTTATTGCATTTCTAGAGGAATATGTAAAATTACATTTCTGTTAATTATTGATGGAATGGCGGTAAAATTTGGATTATTTTTGTTCTTAGGTATTATTTGAAACCACATGTTCAATTCATTATTCCTATATTGAAATGCTTAAAGAATACATTGCTATATAAGCCGTGGATTCCATTAAACTATTTGAAACACATTCCTGCATGGCTGTTATTTTTAACCACAATTGAACGTTTGAGTTCCAATTGAAGAACGCCAAACGCAATTTAACAATAAAAAACAAAATGAACAACGACTCACTCATCAAATATACTGGAAAGTAACAAGAAAGACTGAAAAGTACTGAATATTTCACTTGATTATATAACATGTTTCAAAAATGATAGTGACTTCTTTAGCTAATGATTACCCATGCCATGAGGCTAGGAGTGTGCCCCAAATCGGTGTCTTAAAGAATACTTTTTGATGATAGAAAATTAGCAAATTAAAGCAGAACTGATTTTCTGTTTATTGTAACTGTTATTGTCACATCGATTTATCATTTGTTTTTATAATCATTCACCTCAGTCGGTTTCAAGCCGATATTAAAAATACAACTGGCAAAAATATTGTATCAAAATACTGTATATAAACATGTTAAGACTGAAAACAAAATGACGAGTAAAGCTTCGAGGTTTTCAAGAGACCGGGAAACTAGTGTCACATTGAAGGGATCGAAGATTTTGTTACTGGCATTTCTTATAAATTTAGTGGACTTCTTTATTGATCGCTTTAGTGTTTTCAGCCTTAGAAATACTGCAATACCATTTGCAGATGCGGTCATTTTTGAACATTGATTATCATTATATTTTTAAGTCCAAAAATCACATGCAACATCGTTTGCTACACCACAATAATTGACAAAATTGACAATGCTGAATTAAAAATTAATCCTCAAAATTTTTATGCAAAATAGTTTGGGCCGCTTTGATCAAAGGCGTCAGAGTGTGAAGATCCATTGCGGTTTTCAAGAACGGGTGAGCGAGGAGATCCGTCGCGGAAGCCCTCTGAGCCACGTCGACCTGAAGGCAGCAGTCCAAAAAGTTTTGCAGATCCGGCGATAAGTCATTCCATCTGGCTACTTTCGGTCGGCCTACCGCTGCTATCAAATACAAAGCCCGGAGCGGCGTCTCTTTCATGTAAGGCGGCTCTCCGTCGATCATTTCAATAGCCATTATACCGAGAGACCAGACGTCGACTTTTTTACCGTACTGCTTCCGAGTAACGACCTCAGGTGCCATCCAGTAAGGTGTACCGACCATAGTTTGCCTTTTTTCATCTCCCACAATATTAGCGCAGAAGCCGAAATCTGTCACTTTGACTGAGCCATTCATTCCTAGCAAGACGTTATCAGACTTGATATCTCTGTGTATTGTTCCTTTGGAGTGTAAAAATTCAATAGCTAATAATGTTTCCCTGCAAACGGCAGCGATTTGGCCTTCCTTCATCACCACTTCGGTGACCACATCAGTCAGAGAACCTCCGTCCAATAGCTCCATAATAACCCAGAGATGATCATAGCTCATGTAAGCATCCAGGAAATTGACCAAATTCTTATGTTGGAATTCTTTTAGTACATTTATTTCGTTCAATATTAATTCTTTTCTCGGCTGTTTTGTTAAGTCGATATCCTTCACGGCAACTCTTATATTTTCTTTTAAATCTTTGGCAATGAACACAGTACCTGGAAAACAACAGAATAATCAGTATGATATAAAACACGGTGAAATTTATTCAACAACTCGACATATATAAATAATAGGGTGAAAAAAATGGTGATATATTTTAATTCTACAATTTTTTTTACAGTTTCCTAATCACATTATAAAGGAATCGCATAATATAAATTCAAACTCAGCGCCTAAGTGTTTGCATCTTTGTAATAAAGATCACAAGATGACGGCTTTAGAACAGCTGGAGATCAATAGATATCAACTATCACAAAGGATTCTTAACGAACAAACTAATATTTGTCAGTCACCATTGCTCAACCCACTACATGGAGCTGTTTTATTTCCGTAATAGACCATTTCCGTGCCATATGTAAACTGATTGATATAGCTGCCTTTTTAGTTTCATTTACAATTTTTAGTTTTATTGTGAGCAAGAAACAAGCTAGGTCGTTAAAACAGGAGAGAAGATGTATTGTGTACCTTTTCTACACAGCAATATATAAATAATCAAATGTTCGTTTAAGCATAGTTCTGACGATGGCGTGAGCCGAAATAGCTGTCAACGATATCTTATAAAAAATAAAAAAAAATTAAAATTTTGTAGAACTAAAATACAATGCTATTTTTTTCACCGTGTTATAATATGAGTTCTACCAAGTGAATGCTAATTCAATCAATATATAAATAATACTTTCAAAATATATATAATATATTTGCAATCAACAGTTTGTTCATGACATGGTGCTTTATATCTTAATTTTGCCCTGATGAAGTAGATGGAAGCTTAATAGAAAATTAAAAGGCACAAATACCAGTAAAACAAACATTTAAAATCAAATCGGAGTTCATCCGTTGTCATAAATAATTAATGCACTCTTTGCAGACAGAAATACATTGCGTAATAACAATTTAGCTGTTTATTATTTTTAGTGTACTTGTATAGTGTAACAGATTTCAAGCGGTGTAAAAAAAAATTTAAGAAAGTTCACGGCAGGTGCCTTAATTATTATGCTTTGCGAGCCCTGAGTTGCTGAACACTGTCCAAGATTATTTAACATTCAGCTATGGTATGGAAAAAATGAAATTCGCGAAAACAGAAAACACTTCAATTTGGAAATTACCATGTCCGCACTCAGCTTGTTGTCTATAATGACAGCAAATTGATGGAGGTGTTAAACGTTAAATTCTTTGTTAAAAATAGTTTATATTCTTTTATTTCAGCACACCAATTTTTTTTATTTGGATGCCTCAATATACACAACAGACAACAAATATTAATTCAAAAACAAAACAACAGAGTTATAGTAAAGCAGAATCGTCATGTACAGTAAATAAATCAAGATTTATTAATAATAAATTCCACTTATGAGTATAAAATTTTGGAACTGTATTAATATTTTATGGAATTAAAACAGTGGGAGTTTCGACTTCATCTTTATGTATACAAAAATATAGCTACAAATTATGTGACCAAATTCAAAACACCTAAAAAATGATTTTAAGCAAAAAGCATTAAGTACAAAGCCATATTTGTATTTGACAAAAATTAATAACATTGCTAGTGAGTAACAATGAAATAAATTATCTAATCAAGCAAAAGGATTAACTCTCAAGTGTTTTTATTTTATAATCGTGTATGGAACAAAACACAAATTTTGCCTAAAGACATCCAAGTCTCACAACAGTAAAATAATATGATTTATGATATCGACTGAGAGTGCTTGACGGAATTTGTTGCATTCTATCCGTGTGAAGGAATACCTGAAGATTGCGAAAGGCGAAACTGTCGTTAGTAACAAAACATGTGGAATCATACAAAACTTTAACAACTCAAATTTAATAAGAATTAATTTTTAAAAAAAATCAAGCCTTTACAATGGTACAATTTTAATTTATGTTTATGAAATTTGACACATTATATACCATCTCATAGTTATGCACGAGAAGTGTTATGATCGAATTAATAACGTGGGGATTAGGCATCAAAATATTTGCACTCCGTAATCAAGGGTAAATTATAAGAAGAATATAAAACACCAATTTATTGGTAAAATTTCCATATATTCTTTCTTTCAACTCAACTCAATATTGTATTGTTTGTGTTTTTTTTTATAGCTCCAGTGTTGAAATGCAACAGTATAGTTTTACTTTTGATGACAATAATTACTATTACTCAAGAATGATTCATAGAATTGGATAGAAGATGAAAGCATAAGAAACTTTTGCACAACATTATGATTATGAAGTAAGTTTTTTACGGTTTAAAAACATTTTTCTTATTTTCCTTTGCTTGTTTAATTTTTAATTGAAAATTTAACATAGGTAATGTCTGTGATGTTCTAAAGCAACTTTAATATAATTCAGGAATTTTCTGTTAATTACAAATGTCAGATTTAAAATATATCTCGATTTTCCGTTGAAAAGCCGAAATAAAAATATTCCTGTAAGTAAATTATGAGATGCGATTTTGGATGGTATGTAATTGGTACAATTCAAATTAAATTTCTCGGTTTCAATGTCAATAAACCTGGTAGCTTTAGACATGCGTAAGATCGTGTAACACCCACATTAAATGATTTGACCAGGGCTGTGGAATCGCAGTGTTTTGGCTAGAGTCTGAGTCTTGTTTTTGGTCAATGAAAAATCTAGATCTAATAGAATATCCAAATAAACAGAAATAACCTGACAAAAATAAACTATTTTTAGTCAGTCGTGTTTTAGGTCAATATCGGAATTGGGGTCATGTTTTTTTTAATGACTCCACAGTCCTGGATTCGATGATAGAATGGCAAAATAGTTAAACGAATTCTAAACTTACTAATATTATTGTATTAGTCGAAAAATTTGACAAACATTTTTAACTGTGGCAATTATTTTAGTGCACACATTCAACTCGATGTGATGATATTTTATTATTGAGCAAACCGAAATGTTAAAGATGTCTTTGTGAATAGAGCGTCTTTCGTTTAAGTATACATACATTCGTATTGAGTTCTATTGTGTATAAATGTAAAATCGTTCGAGCAAACATCCTTTTCTGTCAGCGCTTGCTCGCTTCTCAATGGCATCGTTTTAATAGCGCTTTGACTGTAATCGAAGTAGTAACACCTCATATGTTTGATGTCTTCCGATGGGAATAATAAACCAATTACAATATTATAAATATGACACAAAATCCAAGAATTAAAAATACTATGAGGGGCAGTTGCATAATGTTGCTAAGTAAAATACCATAGACAGGCATGAACTGTTGTAGACTTCACAAGTATCATTAAACTATCTTTATATTGGACGTTTCCTTAATAATCTATACATATAAAAATTAATGTTTTTTTGTTTGTTTGTCCCGTATGCATTCCTATACCATTCATCCAATTGGGTTGTTGTGCACACACCTGCGGAGGGTTCTAAATTAGTACAAGCATTAGAACAGGACAGGTTTCGCTCATCACAAGCACTATCAACTGATATAATACTAATTAAAACAATGCTACTAAGTTAACTATTACCTGTTATACAAAACTAAAGGATCAACTGTAATATATATATATATATATATCGACTGACAGTGCTTGATGGAATTTCAATATCAAATTTGAATTGTTACAACTGTGTATGATTCCACATGTTTTGTCACTAATGACCTGGGTTTCGCCTTTCGGCATCTTCAGGCATTCTATCACACGGATGCAACAGTACTGACATAGAATAAACGGTTAGCATCATATATATATTAAAGTTATTAACTACAGGAAAACACGTACCCCTAGGCAAGAAGTAAATTACTTCTAAAACAAATTAACAATATCAATCTAAAAATAATTAACACAATTGCCTGTGATAATTTTTATTAGAATTGTGTTAATTATTATTAGATTGATATTGTTAAATTTGTTTTGGCTGTAATTTACTTCTTGCCTAGGGGTACGTGTTTTCCTGTAATTAATAACTTTAATATACATAAGATGCTAACCGCTTATTTTATGTCGGTTCTGTTGCATTCGTGTGATAGAATGCCTGAAGATGCCTGAAGATGCCGAAAGGCGAAACCCGGGTCGTTAATGACAAAATGTGTGGAATCGTGCACAGTTGTAATAATTCAAATTTGTATGCTTCTTTGTCTGTTGCTACAAATGTGTGGGTTTAATTTGGAAAATCTATGGTTTTCCCTGATCACACTACAAAGCCCTGATTTATTTATGTACTCAACAGAAGGAAAAATATTGCGTATCCAAAAGCACTTTGATTACCAGAGTTAATACACACGCCAAGTTATTGCTAGTTCAATATAAAAAAAGGGTTCAGAATATTATCTTGCCATTCAACATGTTTGTGAATGTCAGAATTCAATGGATCATTTATTACATGCAATATTAATAACTGAGGCACGTTAAGTTATAATATTCTATCCACACATACAGTAAAATGGATTTCTTGAATGTCAAATGTTTATTGTAAGCCAAAATGTAGGCTAAAAAAACCATGGGACACTGAAGTGAAATATAATCTATATCTTAACCGACCAACATGTTCCTTCAGAAGCATTGCCTTCAAGAATAGAATAGGTAAGACGCTGTTTATTAACCTTTTGATTACGGGGTCTTTTTTCCATTATTTTCATTTGCGTATACTCCTCTAATGATGAGAAATGTGAACGTGGAAATAAAAATAATATAATGACGCAGGATCGAAGAATCAAACTTCCCTGTCCTGCCTTCGTCGAAGAAAACAAAATCATCGCAAAATCAACGAGTTAACGTATACATAATGTTAGAAAACAGCTGACAGTCAGTGAACTCTGGGTCAAGAACTTGTGGGGTACATTTTCCACCAAGAAGAAATTCTATCAAGTACCCTTAGTCAATATTGTACATTAAAATTTATCAAATTTATAATAAAAGCCTTGTGTGTTCCTTTCCTGAACAATTTAAACTAAATTAATAACTAAAAATAATGAGTGAAGCAATCAAACAATAATAATACAGAAAAATCAGAAATTAGTCCAATGATGTTTCGGATACGTGCTAAGAAAGAATGTATATACACCCAGTCTTTACGCGATTTTTTTGGACGGCAGCGCTATATTTTTTTACGCGCTTCACTCGTTTTTACTCATTTTTTTCCCCAAATTTTTTGTAAAGAAGACATTTATATACGATGCTAGGCATGTACGTTTCATTATTTTTTTAAATAAAAAAAATGTGTATTTTTATAACTTGATTTTGTAAAGCATTCCATTTTTTTAAATACACATACAATTATGTATATATATAGTTAAAATGTTGACAAGTGTATCGGATATTATGTGAATTAATGTTTTAGGGTGTGTAAAGAAATATAATGCAATTGCGTGAAATCATTTTTTTTACGCGCCTTTTTCTGGAACCAATGTATCGCGTAAAAAAAGGACTGGGTCTAATGCTTTATATTATCATTATATCGCTCCTTAAAAAGAAAGTTTTTGTCATTTTTAAATAAAATCAATAATTTGAATAATGTTATCTGTGACGGCATTATTCAAACTTGTCCTTCAATGATTAATTGGTGCAATAATTTATGTCTATCCATCTGTGTATAGAATTCCGAAACTATAGTGTAAAATAAAACCGACTAGACATATTGTATTGTTAACAGCAGACTATTTGTCCTTGATAGGCATTAACGCTATCTTTACTATACTACACTTTGGGCCAAAGATCTTATCAGTGACAGTTAATAAATAACATAATACTTTTTTGGCAACACAATAACATAATGGTGGGAAATCGACATTACAATTATTCGAAAATTTAATTTATTATATTACATTGATAGCCTTTTTTTTATACTTTAAATTAGAAATCAAATAAATATACTCTCACACAGTGAAAAAAAATAGCAATGTATTTTAGTTCTATAAAATTATTTTTTAAAATATAGTTGATAGTTGAAAGGTACACAATATATATTCTCTCCTGTTTTAGTTTCTACACAGCTATATATAGATAAGCAAATGTTAGTTTAAGCATAGTTCTGATGATGGCATGAGCCGAAATAACTATCAACTATATTAAAAAAAAAAATTTTGTAGAACTAAAACACATTGCTATTTTTTTTACCGTGTTATAATGGAGTTCTACCAAGTGAATGCCAATTCAATCAATAAATATACCCTCACAATAAACAATTTGCCAGATTTGTTGGTTGATCTTTAATTTAATGCACATAAATTGGAAAGGTAGGGAAAAACTAGAATAAGCTTTTTTTAGCGACATGTTGTTGGTCAATGTTGGAAACGGAGTCTTGTTTATGTTTTTTACTGAATCAATAGCCCTGGTTACAATTCTACACCTTAATAACAAGTCTTTAAAGTTACCGAGACGGTTAACTGAACGTGAATTCTATTGCATATATGTGATAGAATGCCCGAAGAATCCGAAAGGAGAAACGCAGACATCAGTGACAAAACATGTGGAAACATACACAGTTTTAACACTTCAAATTTCATAAAAAATTTACTGAATTTGTCTCTATAATAATGTGCAACTATGATGTTTATATTTACAATGTAAGAAAAGCCGTAATGCGACCATCATTTACCTCATCCTCATGTGTGCCAACCCTGACTATTATTTGATGGGTCGAAAATCACAAGTGTTTTTTTTTCAAGTTTTTGGCATAACTTAGTGCAGTGGTCGGCAAAGTGCGGCTCCGGAGCCGCATGTGGCTCTTTGGCTCCTTAAGTGCGGCTCTGGCACAAATATTCATGGAAGGCGCAATAATATTTTCATTTAAAAAAAAAATACATCTTATTTTGATAAATTAAAATTCTTCAATAAATCGAGAACAAGTAAAATTTTTTCTTTAAGTTAAAGGATAGATAGGTAATTAAAATTTTATGTTGTCGTAAAAATATGTAATGAACATCGAGTTTAATTTTATTAGTTTTCGTAAATGTAAACACAAACATTGTACAAGCTTCCGGCTGAAATTGTTCATATGTTTCGGTGTACTCCCGTGTGACACAAAGGCACCACAAGCTTTTTCTAAAGAAGTGGGGGTACACATTGGCATCACAGACCAGCAGTTGCAGTGTGAGCAGTTTTGTCTTATCTATAGTGTCTGCCGTTGTCTTGTCTTATTAAAAAGTTGTTGTATTTTTCAATCTAGCTGCACATCTTACAGGTATTTTTATACGATTTTATTACACTTGCTATGTATGTTTGTGGTTCCGGTACAAAATTTGTAATCGATATAATACTTTCATAGGCACCCCAATTATCATGGCTATCAAAAAAAAGCAAAGAAAATCGGAAGACGAAAACCGCGAATTTAAAGATGAGTGGACCGAGAATTTTGTGTTTATTCAAAACTTGAATGGACTTCCTACATGTCTTATTTGTAAGGAGAAATTCGCGCATAACAAGAAGTCACATTTAGAGAGATACACGTAACAAGAAAGCACGCGTAATTTAGCACTAAATATCCTACCGGTGATGCAAGGAAGAAAGCAGTTGGGGAACTTCAGAAGAGTCAAGAGTCGTCAACTTCTGTGTTTAATAACTGGATGTAATCTTCCAGCAATATTAATATGGCAAGTTTTGTTTCTAGCCAAGAGATTTCTAAGAGAGGGAAACCGTACACAGACGGCGAATACATAAAAAGTTGTTTTATAAATGCACCCGAAGAGCTATTTCGGGATTTTATGAACAAAGCAGATATTCTGAAAAGAATTAAAGAGTTACCATTGTCTGCCAAAACCATCAAAGATAGAACAATTAAAATGTGTTTGAATATAACCACCCAGCCTATCGAAGATCTGAAATTGGTTTCCGCTTTGTCAATAGCAGTTGACGAGCCTTGTGACATAAATGATACAGCGCAAGTGTAACTTTTTGTAAGATTTGTCTCATTCAGGCCTCAAAGAAGAACTTTTAGGATTATTACCACTCAAAGGTCAGACGCGTGGAGAAGATATCGCAAACGCTGTAATTGAGTGTATGGATAAACATCATATTCCCCTCGATAAAATTGTGTCGATTTCAACAAATGGGGTCAAAAGTATGACTGGCGTAAGAAAAGGGTTTGTTGCTATTTCGAAAGAAAAAATTAATCACGAGATACTTGTTTACCATTGTATCATTCACCAAGAAGCGCTTTGTGCACAAACATTTCCGGATGAAATTTGTAAGGTTATGGAATTAGTGATTACCATTATCAATTTCATTTTAGCTAAAGCTCTTAATCATCGCTAATTCAAAGATTTTTTATTTGAAATGGAGCGTGAGTACGCTGATCTTCTGCTTCATAACAAGGTACGTTGGTTATCAAGAGGGAACGTTTTAAAACGTTTCGCGTCCCTTTTTCCGGAAATTAAAGCATTATTCCTTGAGAAGGGCGTTCACTATCCAGAACTAACAGACGATCGGTGGATCCAAAACTTTTATTTCATGGTAGACGTTACGTCTCATCTATCATCAGCAGCTTAATCGTAAACTACAAGGGAAAGGAAACTTAATTTTTTTGATGTTAGAAGAAGTAATAACATTCGATAACAAATTATCCATTTTTGCTCAGGATTTTGAGAAGGAAACATTGTTTCACTTTCCGAGCCTACTGAAGCTTCGCTAAGAAAACAATTCCTCTATTGATAAACAACATTTCAAAACAATAATTTTAAATTTGAGGGAAGCATTTCTCAGCAGGTTTCAGGAATTTAAAAACAGCAGAGCAACTTTAGCATTTGTCAAAAATCCTCTTAATGCTACGATAACGGAGTTGAAATTTTCTTCTTTTGAAATTGACATTGGTAATTTTGAAATGCAATTGCTGGATTTAAAAAACAAGGAGATGTGGCGCTCTAAATTCGAACGTTTTTGAATTGGAAATATTGGAGAAGAAAAAATATGATCTTAGTTCACAACACAAGTGGTCTGCTTTGAATGACCTGGAGAAGGAAGACATGATCATTTTCAACGCTTGGAATAGTATTCCTGACTCTTACGATCAGCTGAAAAAGCTCGCGTTTGCTATTCTTTCCCTTTTCGGTTCTACATATATATGCGAACAATCTTTTTCAAGCATGAACATCATCAAGAGTAAACTGAGAAGTCGTCTTATTGATGGAGTTATGCCTAAAATTAAAAACAACAACATACAAACCCGACTTACTCAAACTTTCCAAGGAGATGCAAACACATTGTTCGCATTATTAAATATTTATGAAGTATTAAATTTAGTTTTATTTAGTGTACTACTCACAAAGTTTTTTAATATGAAAAAAGCAGTCAAAACAAACTGATTAAGTTTACCTCATATAATTAATTTGAAGAAAAATTTTAATACATTTTCCAATCATTAATTTGCCTTTGAAATGAATTGGATAAAAAGTTTATTCATAATGAAAATTTATAAAAAAAATATATCTGTATGTAACATCGCAATTCGATTATCAAAGAAAACGTAAAGAAAATCATTTGCATAGCCATGTCAAAACGTTTTTTTTTTTTGGTATTTATAAACAATGCAGTGTAATAAAAGTTTACTAAGCAAGCAGATTTGGCTCCCAATTTTTTTAAAAATTGTTGTAATGTTCATATTTGGCTATTTGGCTAATAATTTTGCCGACCACTGACCTAGTGGATTCAATAGTTACCAAATGAGTTCCTAATTTGACTGTGGGTTCATAAAATTATTAAAAATTTCAAAAACATCAGATGAGTTTATACGCATTTCAATTGAAACAATACTTATGTTTTTCTAGATATCAAGTATTTTAACCCACTGACTGCTAATGCCTGAATTGTTGAGACGGCAGTTAGCTTGATACTGAGTTAATAATAAAAAATAAATGAGTGTTAACAGTGTCAAAAGATTCATTCACAAGCTAATTAGTGTTTAAATATATGACAGCTTGAATTGTTCTAGAAATTTCCATGTTTGTCTACTATGAATGCTGCATTAATTTTTCAATATTCTATATTGCAATATCATTAATGTGGCTCAATAGGTAATTGGTTAAGGTTTTTCAAGTATATGCGTTTTTTTAACATCATTACCGAGAGAGAGAGGGGAAGAAATTATTGGAGAAAAGCTGATATACAGAGTGACAATTCTACTCCAGTATAGACTGACAAACATCATTAAATGTTTAAGTTGTATAGTTAAGTAAAGATATTTTCTGTCTATATGTAGTATGGAACATATGCCATATAAGAAACCAACAGCACAATACAAATAGATTTTAAATTGTATGTTGCAGGTGATTTTGAATTTTTTTTTTAAATGGCTCCTTATAATTGTGCAGTATGTAAATGGTTTTATTACTAATATAGTTTTTGATATCTTTAATAGTTAGCATTTAATTTTTTTTGAATAGTAAGAGGTATACCTGATGCTCCAGCGCCGACATCTTTAATTCTTTCAAATCTAGCATATGGGTCATCTTTGTTGCAAATTTTTCTTAGCTCATCATAAATCTGATTATCACTGAGTGACGAATTGTAAATTTCCTTTTTCCGCAAGATAGGACTCTCTTCAGGTTCGACACCGATGATGGTCAGGTCTTCGACAACTGCGGACTTATCTACTTTAGGATGCACAGGCGGTTTGACTGTAACTTTCTTTGGAGGTAATGCTGGCATAGTCTGTCTGGTCGATAAGTCTTTCAATGTCTGCAGGCTAATTTCTTCTTCGCTGCTCTGACCGAGCGATATATCGGAGTCTTGACTTTGGTGTGCATTTTTTTTATCAAGGAGTTTATCGATTTCTATCGACTCTTCCGTAATAGCTTCTTCGGTTAGTAGGGCTTTGAATGGAATTTGTTCTTTTTTCTTGATAGAATAATTATAAAACTTAACAGCTTGGAACGCCGCGTCGGGGTTTTGATTTTGTTCCGCCTGTGTGATCTGCGTATTCATTAGTCGTATCCATGATGATGGAAGTCCTTCCAGGTTTCCTGTCACCGTATTGTGACTGACATGTATATGCTGCTGGACGTTCGTCGGCAATCCGATTTCGGTCGCTCGTTCATGTTTATTGGGTCGTTTTGTGAACAGCTTGGAAAGACTGTTGGTTATTCCGTTTAAACTCATTTTCGGTGGAGTCTTTTCTCACAACACTTTCATAACTATTTTTAAATATTCAAAGCACTACACAACACGCCAAACATATGAAATATAATATAAAAACACTTAACACAACCGTGTTTATCAATAAGGAGTGGCCCCAAATCTGGACAGTCGAATGACAGCTAAATCATTGGAGTTTGTCGTGATACGGATAATGCAGCTCTCTACAGCGTCAACGACTGATTGAAGTATGATACATGTTGAATAGATGGCAATACATAATGTTATTGATTGGTTTGAAAATGCACTATAAAGAACACGTGCAACAGATAAACAAGTAAACTTATAAACGAAATTTTCCGTTTAAATGAAAAATTATTATCCTACAAAGCACGTTTTACTAAAATCGATTATAGCACAACGCTTCACTGGGCACTGGCACTTAGCAAACTGCACAAATGATGTACTATAAAACTGGGGAAACGCGAAGAGTTTCGCGTCTCGACTGGCGAGTGTAAATAAGTTTAGTTTCCAGTGAGTAATCGATATGACTAATCAAAAATATTTTCTAGGAAATGTACCTAACTTATCAGAGCTAGTCCCAGCAATGTTGAATATTTGCCTGATTACACACATATTATGAAATGAGTATATGAAATGTATTGCTGGGTATTAATATAAAGTAGTAATATTTTAATTATATTTTTGATTTGATTTGTTAATCACGTTACAAAATAATCGCATAATATAAATTCAAACTCAATGCCTACGTGTTTACATCTTTGTAATAAAGGTCGCCAGATGACAGCTGGAAATCAATAGATATCAATTATTACAAAAAATTCTTAACGAACAAACTAATATATGTTGGTCGCCATTCTCAAGCCATTGGAACGGGTTTTTCTGTAATATACCATCCCCATTCAATAAACCATTTCCGCGCAATATGTAAACTTATTGATATAGCCGCCTTTTTAGTTTTAACAATTTTAAAAATTTGTAGTTTTATTGCTAGCAGGAAATAAGCTAGGTTGTTAAAACAGGAGAGAAGATGTATTGTGTACCTTTTCTGCACAGCTATATAAATATAAGCAAATGTTCGTTTAAGCATAGTTCTGTCGATGGCGTGCGCCAAAATAGCTATCAACTATACCTTATAAAAAATTTGTAGAACTAAAATACGTTGCTTTTTTTTTACCGTGTTATTTTTAATGACCATATCGGCAACTAAATTTACGGCGTACAGAATTACATATTTATATCACTTGATTTGGGGCTGTTAGTAGATTTTTTCAAAATGTCATATTTTATACGTCTATAAACAATGCTATTCACATGTATACAGTGTGTAATTGTTTAACGAACGGTTCAGACTGCGAAAAAATCGGATAACAAACACTATCTTTGTATACGAACAACGAATGCATATTCGGATAACGAACTAAAAAGATTTTTCTAATCCACTTATTCCATCAGTAAAACTCGGTTGATCGTTCAACGGACAATTCGGATAACGAAGTTAGTCATGGAACAGATTATGTTCGTTAACCGATCACCCACTGTATATATAAATTTTTTCTTTAATAACAAAATGAGAATTCGTTATTTCTTATTGCTAATCGTTCGACTTTCTTTTCAAGTAAGAGTGTTATAGAGAATACGGTAAGGGAATCATAAAGGTGAGTCAGTCAACAGTAGGTTTCACAAAAGACAATTCCACGTGCGATCGGCAGGTTTGTGTGCTTTAAAACGAGTCGTCGTTCGGGTGCGATGCAACAATCTAATCACGCACTAAAAATCCAACTATTTCGACTTCAGAAGGTCACAAGATTGTAAGCATGTTATTGATTCATCGCTGCAATGTGGTTAATGAATAAACACGACAAAATATTTTGTATATTTCGAGCATATTTCAAAGAAAAAGGTGTCATATTGAAGTTTATTATTTTGACAGAAAATATTTATTGGGTCGGTAAATAGTATACTAAAAAAAATAACACTTTAAACACGTACTAATTTCTGATATCGACTGAATGTACTTGATGGAATTTAATAATCAAATTTGAATTATTGACACTGCAATATTCCATATGTATTTTTTGTCACTAACGAACGACCGGGTTTCGCTTTTCGACATCTTCAGGCATTTTATTTATTTATTTATTGATAACTACACGGTACAAAACTTACAAATTATCAATTCACTGCTTTTGCACCGTAATATATTAACATATTCAAATATAAAAATTCAACAAATACACAGTAAAACAATCAATAAGGATTGCAAAAAAAGTCAACCAAGTAAGCTCATGAAATGTCTACTTTAACTGAAAAAATAGCATTCGTCTGAACTCACTTTCGTCCACATGAAATACGTCAACATCCGAAGCAATGCTGTTGAGCATTGTTATTGCTCTTACCATTGGCAGACTGGTTCTACACTCTGGAAGAACAAACAAATTATGTACACGATTTCTTAAAAAAAACTATCCGGAACATACAAATTGATAATATTAAAGATGGCAGAATTCTCATATTGGCCTCGAATTAGTTGAAAAAAATACATGGCTAGATACATTTCTCTTCGATTTTTCAAACTGTTAAAAGTGAGTATACCTAAAAGAAAGTCAGTTGGATAAAGCCACGGATAGTGTCCGTATGCCCTCAAATAACGAAGTCTCAAAAATTTCTTCTGAACCTTTTCCACCGTAAGGGTATATTTCAAACATATTTTAATCACACGGTTACAATATAACTGATAAACAAACGGAATGCCTGAAGGCGAAACCCGGGTAGTTGGTGACAAAATATGTAGAATCGTACAAAGTTTCAAATTTGGCACTTATATGTTTAAAATAATCGTAATTATTAAATTAATTATCGTGATTTATGTAATTGATTATTATTAATTTTATTCTTATCAACACAAATTTATGATAAAAAATACGAATTTCACACAATGAATAAAAGTTTGTGTGTACCTGGATAAGGTCAAGTAAATATATTAGCATTGTTATTTTATCATATTTATCGTATCTATTGTACTAAATTGATAACGTATCAGTGGTACAACTGTTACCAAAATATATTAAACATTCAATATGTTTACCAATATAAAATTGTAATTCGAAAAAAGCGGCTGATACTAGATATGTGTATAAAACAAAGTCTGCCAATCTTTTCTACTCAACGGCTGATTTGTTCTGCGGTACACTAAATAAAAAAGTATATGTACCTTATTTGTATGAATAAAAGAAATAGTAGTTTACGTTATATTTTAATAGTTTATTCAAACATGTGTACGTACCAGGGCTGTGAAGACAGAGTCAGAGACTATTTTCACGTTTATCAAATGTGAATCATAAATGAAAATGAATCATAGATGAAAAATTCTTAATTGAAATGTTATGGAATGCTAAAAACGAATTTACATATATCACATTTAAAAATTAAAATTTTGGTCTAGTAACGCCGTCTAATAAGTGATTATCAAACGGCTTATTGTACATTAAAATGCTTTTTAATGCGGTCTATTTGATACTCGAGGATATGGAACGACGACGAATAGGTGAGACATTTTTTTAATCTAAGAATGTATTTTGCTATTTCAAATTAAAAAGTATTGTGTTGAAATATACTTTATATCGTTAAGCAGAGAATGGGTTAAAGCCGTAAGGAACAATTATGTCTTTGCGATTTTCAATTTTTCTTCAATTATTTTTGTAATGTGATCAAAATTTTTTTATCCGTGGAGATATTATGTGTTTCTCTATTAAAAGATTATCTCTAATCTAGATCGAAATTCTTGACTAGAGGTGAGGGACCTTTTGTCGGAAACCGCATTAACTTTAGTTAGTTGTAAATGTGTAGTCAGTGATTTATTAAAATTTATCATAATTTTTGTATCTTAGAAAAAATTGTTTGGCCTATGGTGCAGTGTTTAACGTCGTCATCATATTGATTCTGTCCGAAAGCAGGGGTGTTTGTGATGTCTGAAACATAATTCACACCCACCCAACGGATTCTACGAAAACAGGGCGTGACGACAGCGTTTAGCTAATCACTAATTTTGTTCTAGCATTTATTTCTTCTCTTCTCGCTTTGTAAATGAGGAGTTGGTAAACGGAGTAGCAAACAGATCTTGCATAAAAAAAAACAATAAGCGAAGTGATCAGGGCTACGGAGTCGTTAAAAATACACGACTTCGACTCTAACTCCGAAGTTGACCAAAAACACGATTCGGACCAAAAGAGTGAGGTTTTTTCTACTTTTCCTATTTATTGATTGAATTGGCATTTACTTGGTAGAACTCCATTATAACACGGTGAAAAATTAGCAGTGTATTTTGTAGAATTAAAATACATTGCTATTTTTTCACAGTGTTTTCCTATTTAAATTAAATCTATCTATATAAATCTATAAAAAGATCTAAAGATCTACCAACCAATCCGTCAAAAAGTCAATTTTTTAATATTATGCTTGTTATGGTAAATCAAGTTAATTTTTTTTTATTTGAATTTATTTTTAAATACAGTATTGCTTCTTGATTTATTGATTGAATTGGCATTTACTTCGTAGAAATCCATTGTAGCACGGTGAAAAAATAGCAAAGTATTTTAGTTCTACAAAAATTTTATAAGATATAGTTAACAGCTATTTCGGCTCACGCCATCGTCAGAACTATGAGAAGTAGTTCTGACGTGAGCGTGAGCTGAAATAGCTATCAGCTATATCTTATAAAAAAATTGTAGAACTAAAATACATTGCTATTTTAAGCCCTGTTAGTATTGCGCTTATTCAAATCAGAATTAAACATTTTAAGAGCGAAAAATAACCGTTCTACGGATATTTGGGCTAGCGGCAATGCTGTAACGATCAATGCTAAATGTTTTATTATTTCTAGAGACCGCTGTACATATTGCCATTTCAATATTTAAATTCTAGGTTAAGTCAATTTTTTCCTCTATTTTCAATGTATCGTAAAATTCATTTTTAAATCTTTTAATACTCTAATCTTATGTTTACTATATTGGGACTTAAACGAGGACGAATTATTTCCTCTTGTTAACTGAGATATTTTTTAAAATCGTATTATGTAATCGAAAAAGTTTTCGTAGGCGCTGGTTTTCCACCGACTTCACAGTTTTGAAAGTGATTTTTAAGTGATCGTTTAGTAGTTTATTATCACTATAAAGTGTCAGCCAAATTTTGGATTATATTAATTTATAAAAGAAAACCATATTTTTTTACTAATCTCACGATTTTATTCGTTAATTAATTAAATTTTTTAAAATGATTTTTTTTTGGTCGTAAGTGCGAATGGTCGTAAGTCGGACCGTTGTAAGTCGAAGACTACCTATACATGCATATTTTGTATGAAATTCGACTTACGAACAAAGTCCTGGAACGTATCTCGGTCGTAAGTCGAGGACGACCTGTACTATATTTCCTGTAAAATATACCTGTGGTTATATAATATGTGTATAATGTATAGCTGTCAATTCTGCGATTAATTTACAACTGTGTATTAGCTTCAAATTGCACCTACAATTAATATGGTACAGTCATGACAAAATTGACACGTCAGTGTAGTGCCGAGTTGGTCCTCCCACTGGATTCTGCTTAATATCTTTTTATCTGTCAATGTATGTCGGGCGCCTTACGATACGACCGTAGCGGAATGAGACTTATTTTTTAAAAATATTTTAGAAAATGTATTCAAAAAAGTGTAGTATTAAAAATTGACAGAATGTTACTTTCCTTGACGGTGATTTCGTCAAATAGTTTACAGTCTATCATGTGTCTGCATAATTGTATATATTGTTTGGTGCTGGACCAGGGGTGAGGAACCTTTTCATTTAAAAAGGCCACATTCACTTATCTGATTCAACATAAGGCCGCAGTAAAGAAAATGTTGACAGCCCCCCTCCCCCAACCCTATAAACTAAATATTTTAATTTAGATTATAAATTAATTAGAACGCAATTTAAAAAAATCTTTTAAGAAAAAAATACACATTTACAAAACTAATTTATTATATTGTATATTATTAAAAAAATGTTGTAAATACATATATGTCTATTTAAAGGAATTATTCAAATTATTGAGTTGTATCAGTTAAAAGGTTCCGCAGGTTCCCAACGCCTGTGATAGACCATACCAGCTAGTGTGAAGATGAAATGGTTTAAATATAGCGGTACGTTTTACAAACACAATAACGTTGAAATCTTACTACAAATAAATAATAGATAAATTAAAATTAATTGTTAAAAGTTATAAAAAATTAACAAAAGTATTGGTAGAAGATATTTTAAATACAACAGGTGTTAAACATATATTAAATGTTTCCTTGCAATTTACATCAGTAGGCACCATTTATTAATTTGTGATGTTAATTAATTGTTATGTTAATTAGTACTTTTGTTGTTTGATTCTAAACCCCTCTTTACATTAGTTTGAGAATGTTTCTCAAATAAGTGAAACACGTGTACGATCTAAAAACACACTTAGGCAAAAACAAGGTTATCAATTTTGATTTATATTAAAATTATGTTATTTCAAAATTGTATGCAAAATGTCAGATGATGTTCGACATATTTTTTCTGTACCGTTATGTAGACATCATTTCGATGCGTCACAAACGTTGTTTGCTGATCGATTACAGATTTTCAACACTATTTCCTACAATTATTAATGTTGTTCATTAAAATATTATGTTAAAAGTTATACTGATCTGAAAGAAAGTCTATTATCGAACATTCTGATGTTTATTATATTATATCATAAAGCGATTATTGTGATTTTTACTCTCAAAATATAACACTAGAAAGTTTACTCAAATATCAATACATGACAATGTCTCACCATAAAATTTAAAAGACGGCTTTCTCCAAAGACAATTCTTTATCAATTTTAATTAATACAAGTTTTTCTACTATAAAACAATGAGCATTGTGTTTAACGATGTCGTTTTAAGGCATTAAAGTCCAAATCCGTGTAATGCAGGCACAGACAAACTGTGGCCCGAGAAATATATTTTTTTAAAAAAGAAATGTTTTTATTTTTTAACGCCATTTTAAAAATACTTTTGGATCAACCTTCATATTATATATATATATATGAACAAACATGTTCAATCATGACGCTTAATAAAAATTCTACGGTTAAACATCATTGATGAACAAGCAGTTATAAAAATCTCAACTACAAAACAACCTCCTGAATAAAAACAAAAAAATTAAAAGACGTAAAACAATTCCATTTCTTCTATTAGGTTTTATTTTATAAAAACATTATGATAATAAATAATTTACATTAAAAAATGATATTTTATGTGAGGTTTGTCGCTCATTTTGAAAAGTTTGCCTCTTCTGGTGTAATATTAAAATTATTTATGTCGGATATCCTGTAAAACGATGCACAATTCATCACTGTACAGTTTCTTGCAATATAATGCAGGGACGTGGAATCATTAAAAAATACACTAAGATATACATACTCGCAGTCGCTCGTTTTTCACTACTCCAACGTCAACTCCACAGTCCTGATGTTTTACACTAACGGTATAATAACGTTACTCTATTCACAACTATTTTGCGCCAAAAATTTACTCAACGTCGTTGCTTAAATTAAATAATATTTTTATATTTAAAAATCGTCATTATATGTTAATTTGCAATCATCATCCACTAATGGTATTGAAATGACTATTTTTTTTCCTCGAAGCAATATCGGCTACTGTGTCTTGCTTTGCATTAATTGCTTCTGAGAATTCCGATGTTGCGATAAAAGCAGAATAGATAAACAAATATATGTATACTTAAAAAACCAAACGGTTTATACTGCCAATTGAAAACGCCCAACCGAAAATCTAATTTGTGCCATCTTGCATTATGTCTATACGACTAAAAATATTTTAGTATTTGGTATTAAAATTTCCCATAAAAATTGTTTTCACAAGAATTTCCGTAATTGAGAATTTTCCGCTACTATTCCTTGAAATAAATTCATCGGCGGAATTCATACTCTAACATATTAGTTGACATGAAGATATACAAGGGATTATCGGTAAACGAACAGTTCGGACTGCGAGCAAATCGGACAACGAACACTATCACGAAAGATTTTTGTGTTCGGACAACGAACGCATATTCGGATAACGAACTAAAACGATCTTTTCAATTTACATGTTCTATCTGTAATGGTAAGTTTATCAAAAACAAACAATATGGATAGCGAAGATGATCTTGGAACAGATTATGTTCGTTTACCGATCACCCACATATTTAAAATTTTATTTTAACAGTAACCGTAACATTAGTTTCTTGTTATTAATCATTCAATATTCAATTCTAAAGAATCGGACAACAAACATCCACACGAAAGATTTTTTGTGTTCGGATAACGAGCACATATTCGGATAACGAACCAAAACTATCTTTCTACTAAACTTATTTTATCTGTTTAAACTAACCGATATTCGGTTAACGAACAATTCGGATAACGAGCATGGTCTTCAAACAGATTACATTCGCTAACCGAGCACCGATTGTACTCTAATTATATTGACAGAAAAAAGCCAATAAAACACATTTCTCGTATCATTCAAGAACATCATAGAATTAGTACAAGAGTTACTTTGGAGCCGATGTCGTAAGCGGATATAGTGAAATCCTCGTATTTGAATCCATGATTCGGGCCACGAGTCCGAATTTATTAAAAAAAAAAAACAAAGTAATATGAGAATTTTAATCCGTTATTACCTCAAGCAGGTTTCTAATAGTCAAGGCTCAATTTTGATTGCACATAAATAATTACTAACTTATTCTTCGAGATATACCGAAAAGAAAAACGAGCTGATAAAAATAACATTTAATATATTCGAACTAAAATAACGTTTTAAAATACTTAAAATAATTTCAAGCGATGTTTTTTTATAATTATTACAATAGCAAAATTAATTAGCTTTAAGAATTATGTAGAAAATTAGACAAACCCTATATACATACAGATACATATAGATATACAGGGAATAATTTAATTACATTTAAAATTTAATCAACCATAAAAAGCATCATTTTTCCGTAAGTTATGTTGAAATCGAGTTATACTAACAAACAGCCTTTTTACAATAAGTTTTAACAAGTGTTGGAAAATGAATTTTTATGAAAACTTCACAACGGATTTTTTGCTTTAGCTGACAATTTCCTGAGAGCTGAGTCTGTTGAATAAAGGTTTTTATTTCCTTTTGTTTTTATGGTATGCGCGTTAAAATTATTTTAACGGTTAAATGCTTATAATCAATTAAAACATACTGATATTATGAAGGCTATGTAAGCCATCACGTATATCATAATTGACATTTGATTTTCTATAAGTTTTATATCGATGACTAATACAAAACGGGTTTTTATCACAAAATAAAGAATATAACATTTCAAATGCAAGCGAGTAAAGATATCTAGACAGTTGCTTTCTAAATTTCAGTCAGTGAAGTGATTTATAGAAGTTACTTGGCATGTGTAAATTTTAATTGTTTTTTTAAATTATGTAATCTCTTTAAAATCAGTTAAAATGATAAAAACACGAAAGTCGCGAGAGTTTTAAATAATCAGTGAATAGAGTGTGTTATTTTTTTATTTATATTCAATAAATATTGTATTGTTTACTGTTTAAAAACTGTGATGTGGCATTATGGAATATAATGTAAATAAATGTTTTCTTCAAGGATATTATTTTTCAGTATGTAAGTATTTTATTTTGATTAGAAGACAATTAAAGAAAAGCTTACGTAAGCTCGCTTGAAGATAAGTAACAGCTAAAATTTGCTAATTATTTTTTAAATCAAAATTCAGAGAGAGTTAGAAATGTTTTATACATTATATATTTTATACAAAATATAAAAATAATTGAAAAATTACATCGGTGTTTATTGTTAGTAATTAACTCACTTTTTAGTTAAATGATATAATAATTATTTGAATAAATAAAAAAACATTTTTAGAAGTATTTTTAAATGTAATAATATAATAATCATGAAAGGTTTCAACCTGTACAGTACGAATTAAAACAAGGCTTTTTTTTATATATTGAGAGATAATAATTTTCAGGTACAATAAACAAATGGTTTAAGAGCTATGACAAGAATTCGCAGGTGACCATAAACAATATATGTGGGTGTAGCTTAATAATTCACAAATAAAATGCTGAACACCTATAAAAAATCATATCTGAAAATATTTTGTCAAAAATTAAGCAAACTATATTTATTTAAGAAGCAATTGCGAAACGTTAAGAAGCAATTTTATGGATATAATCATTTTCGTATAAATAATAATATAAATTATATGGAATTTTACATAACGCAAATAAAATATTTAGAACTACTGTTTTAACATTTTTTTTTCAATCTTAGGACCGGTTGCGTTTATAATTTATAATGTTGCGATAAGCGAAACCGGTTCTAATATATATATTTTTTAATAGTAATAAACATATTGTCTTTATTATTTATTATACTAATAATGATTTAACACCAAAAAGTGACAGTTAATACTTTTGAAAATTTTTACATGTAAGATCTAGTCACGATGCAGATGATGGCGTGATGTTGAAATAGCAATAAACTGTATTATATAATTCTTATTGAGCTAATGTTTTTATTATCATTAGGAGATCAACAAAGTAAACCATAATTTGATTAAAACGCTAAGAAATTACTAGTAGAGAATATGTAAGGTTAAGTAAGACATATACAGTGGAACCTCGATCAACCGTTCTCGCATAATACGTTTTCCCGGCTGGAACGCTTATTTTTTATAGTCCCGTCAAACTCCCATAAGAACAATGTTCTATAATCCCGCAATGACCGTTTCCCGATTCCTCGATTTCCTCGATAAACCGTCTAAATATTTTGGTCCCGTCACAAATATTATCCCGATTGACTCAGCCGAGTGCAGGTGTTATGTCTAGACACGTTGGAATCCGCTGTACATGTTAGGCGTAACGCATTGGACGCATGTGCTATTTATTGGGTTGAAATCCACCACACGCGCATTATTGTTTATGATGCAAATACATTTGCAGTTGCTTAAAATTCATTTTAATAATGATTCCTGTACATACAAACTTTTAGTCACAAATTTAGTAACAAGTCTTTGTTCCGATTAAAATGCCAAATAACAAAGAAGCAAACTAACATAGAGGACTTTTTTAAAAAATAAATTTTATATACAGTATGTACAAGTATCTAATAAATAAATGTTTTTTACGATTTTACTTGTTTATTATTATTTGAAGATTTCCCGCATTCACCGTTTCCCGCATTTACCGTTATTTTTTCAGGGTCCCTTGGAAAACGTAAAATCGAGGTTTCACTGTATGTATATAAAAAGTATTTTTTATAATCGAAAAGTTAATTCTTTAAAATATGTAGCCTAACCTAACCCAATTAATATTATTTATATTATTAAAAAAAATGGTTAACAAATATCTTGGAAAATACTTTTATTTTAAATATTTATTTCGGAACTTCAATCAAGCTCTTTAATAATGGCTGATATAAACATTAAAATTTAAATATTTAATTGATATTGTAGGACATATCTTTTCTTTCTTAATCTTAAAATTTTTTGGCAGATTATTTATAAATAAAAAAAATATTCGTAAATTTATTATTAATTTTGTTATAAATACAGTCTCGTTACTTGATGGTCGCAATTGTATTTTGCGGTGTAAATATAGATGGTGATCTAAAATTTGATCTCGGCGAGTACGTATTCGCAAACGCCGAACCGACTCTAGTCTCAAATTGTCCTCTCCGCGCGGTCCACGCGTAGTTTTCTCTACTATATTTAAGTTTTATTTATTTAAATTATTATTTGGCGTACTTAGAAACGAAAAAGTGCGCCATCCTTTGTTTTTTTTGAAATTACCGAACGAAACGTAGCCACTGTCCTTATTTGTGTGTGTGTGTTCGATTGTGCTACGGTTTGAAAACGACGCGTCTTGTTCAGCGATTCAACGAATAATTGTATAAGGATTTATTGTCTTCTCACGCTGTTAACCCTGAGAAATAAACAGGGTACATATATGAATACTCTCTGCGAATTGTGAGGGATGTTTTTGAATTCGGAATTACCGATAAAGTGACAAAACGGATATCCCGGCAAGCGAGTTTTAAAGGTTTGTGTATAATATTTCAAATATAACAAGTAACCAATGATGATTATCGAGTTTTAGAAAGTGTTTAAATACTTTTTTATAACATTACGTTGTTTGAATAATTTAAATAAGTCTTAAACGAACAGGTGGCTGCCCAAATAAAGTTATTGCAACAGATGTATGTTTGTACAATGAATGAAAATTAGAAATACATCAAACGACTCAAATCTGTAATAGTTTTATTTTCAAATATAACAAAGGTAATAAATTGTACTTTTACACTAAAAATGCATTGTCATTATTTCAGCGGAAGTCAGTTATTATATTTTATGGACCGCCTGAAAGTTTTTCAAGGTTTTTCAGCCTTTATTTTAGCCTACGATAATAAAATACATTAAATTTGGAAATGTGCTTAACAATAATACATATTCTACAATAAGCTTAGATATTTTATTAAAAGCTTATGTGTTTATTTTATTTTTAATATTAAAGTGACTGTAAAATATAATTTCATCATTATTTTCGAAAAGAGAAAAAATGTTCTAATTTTAAAATATAATTTATGACATCGACTGATGGTGCTTGATGGAGTTTCAATATCAAATATGAATTGTTACAACTTTGTTCGATTCCACATGTTTTGTCACCAACGACCCGGGTTTCGCCTTTCGGCATCTTCATGCATTCTGTTACACGGATGCAAAAGAACTGACAAACAATAAACAGTTAGCATCGTCTAAAACCGATTCAAGAACGACTCATTAACAAGATTAGTCGTTAGTGAAAATTATCACGGGCAATTGTGTTAATTATTATTAGATTAATATTATTAAATTTGTTTTAGCTGCCATTAAGTGTATGCTTTGGTGTGCGTGTTTTACTGTAATTAATATATTTGGTATATAGGCGAGGATAACTGTGCGTTAGTTCTGTTGCATCCGTGTGATAGAAAGCCTGAATATGCCGAATGACGAAACCCGGGTAGTTATTGACAAAACATATGGAATCGTACCAAGTTGTAACAATTCAAATTAAATATATAGCTTTCCAGAGCCTTCAAATAATTTGTGCTTGAATATTTAAAAAAAAGAATTATATTTGTCATTAGATAAAATTTAATCATGTAGTACTTTTAACAGGAATCGTCCATGCCTGCTCAGATATTTTTAAGTTTGTGTACACCAAAGCTTTTATATATAAATTTTTATTTACATCGATAAATTTTATCAATTTACATACATCCGGGATAACGTTGTTTGCAACCGCGTAATGGATGTCGTGAAATCAATGAATCAAATAAATTAATGATTGTCGGTTCAATATAAATGCATTGTATATCGTTAAGTAATTGCCAATGAGGTGAACTGGAAATTGAATTAAAAAATGAAGTATTTTATAATCAATCAAAAATGGTTAACCTCCATAAGCCAAGCTTTGTAAATTTTTCCTACATAGCTTGTGTAGATTTTCTGATTCGATTTTAAAAAATTATACTTAAAATGTCATCGGGTATAAAACAATATTGATTATTACATACTCGATGAAATTTTTAAACCTCTGAAAGCAACTGTATTCAAACATTTTTTTTTACCGGCCTTGCTTACGTCTGTATCATACTTTGCGTGGAAAACAACAAAGAAAACTTTACCAAAATATCATTTTATATAATTATATAATATAAAATACAATTTTTGATTTGAGCTTTTGAAATAAAGAACAGACTTAACCTGTTACTTGCCAAGCGCTGTGAAGGATATTTCAACACAGTGCATTCCAAAAACTAATTCAGTAACGTTGGTGTTGTAACATATAAACAATTGAAGATCATTAGCAAATTCAGGCTATTATATTTTACTAAACAATTCTCATTTCGAATATATAACCATAGCAAATGCACATTTTTCGATTTCGAGACTTTAATGATAAACAACTGTAAAAGTAATGAGGTTAAGTTGATTATTATTTTTAAATTTGATTAAAATAGGTTAGAAAATTATTTATTTGAATTTGTTTTTAAAATAGCATTGCTTCTATTCAAATCAGAATTAAGTATTATATAAAGCGGAAAATAGCCGTTCTACGGATATTTGGGTTGGCGGCAAAGCTATAACGATCAATGCTGAATCTTTTATCATATTGTATTTGGAGACCGTTATATTGCCATTTCAATATTTCAATTATAGACTTGGTTATTTTTTTTTCACTTTTTTCGATGCGTCGTAAAATTCATCTTTAAATTTCCATAGACCTGATTTTATCAACACGTTGCCGTCTCAGCAGTTGGGATGTGATCATTTAGAAGGTTAAATAAATCTACGACACTGGACAGTGAATGAAAGATACGTCATTTAGAATGTATGCTTATTGAGTTGGCGTTTGATCGTTGTTGCACTTTGCAATAAACTGCATTCAACTCGCCTACTAGCTTTAGTAATTTTAATTACATCATATTACAATTTTATCATTAAATGCATATACAGTATAAATCACTTTTAGATGTTTACTGTCACTTCTTAATGGAAAGGCAATGTATATAAATTTGAATTATTGAAACTTTGTACAAACCGCACCTTTTAATATTTTAAAGTATTCTAACATACGGATGCAATAAAACTGACAGTAAACAGATTGAATCTGTTATAAACAAAATTTGGAGGTAAATATATATTTGAAATAATTTTAATAACTATTGATATGATTGTAATGTAAATGATTATTTTATAAACAATACATTCACCTCATAATTTTCTATGAAATGATTTTACAAAAAATAATAATCAACTAGCATTGAAATGCGAATCAGTAATTTGAAACTTAGAGACACTTACTTATTTTTTATTGGCGAGTTGATCAAATATCAAATGACGTATTTTTTTCAGATTGTCAACAAATTGAATAAATTTCATGTTAAGTATATAGCAAGAGAGAATTAGCAAGGTTAAACTGATCGTTGAGGATAAATATTGAACTACTTGACCTCCGTTTATTTCTAAGATTTATTGACACAATTGTTCGTAATCTTCCGTATTTTGATACAATAATATGTCTTATCTTCACTTCAGAAATTATAAAAACAAAAAGTTCTCAATTAAGTTCAATGTTTACTCTTAACGATCAACTCAACATTCCTTTATCCATAAGTTCTATTTTTATTGAGATATTTCTTAAATTAATAAAAGTCTGAACAAAATGGTTGCACATCCTGGTCTCAAACTCATTTTAATGATTATTGTATTCGTTTATGTTACTATGCACGTAGAATCATGTTAAATTCAACAACCGTACGTGTCCTCCGGTGAGATTGCCAAAATATTTGAAGATAAATATAATAATGCTTGGAAGTTGCATAATTAATGAATGATTTATAAATGAGTTTGAAATTTGATTATAGCTAAATAATACCGAGTGTTAGCCATAAGATTCAATAGATTATGATAGAAATTACATTTAAAGAATTGATTTTTTTAAAATAATATTGTTAGCTAACGCGTACACAAGTGAAATCACGTGATACTTTTCTCGAGAAATTGTCTTTACGTATTAAGAGATAAGACATCGTTAAACTTGAACTGTTTAAGCTCTGTACGTCCACATGTCTTGATATTCCACCAATTACTTTCAGTCAACATCATCAACTTTAATTCTTCAAAGTCCCTTTCCCAGCGTCAAGCAAAGTATACTTTTCATATATTGAGCTTTTTTTTATTATGCGTTTTAAAACAAAAGCTATTTATTTTCGACTTATATCTTTAAAAAAATCAAACGTAGAACGATTCAGGTAGAGATAGATTAGTTGTTAAGTTATCTCCATATTATCTCCAGTATATTAAAAATTATCACATGCCAATGCACAAGTTTAAGACGTAATCAATCAAATTTTCTTAATGTCATTTTATTATAAGAAATTATAAAAGAAAAAGAAAATTTACTTAAATTTAAAATGTTTGATAATATTGATCCGTAATGTTACTAAAATTTTATGTATTTTCAAGAATTTTTGAGAATCCATAGAATTCGATAATTAAGTCTTGGCTTTTGAAATGTTCAAATTGCAAGAATCAAAAAAATGCGGATAATTTTCAAGTGTATCAACACTGCTAGCACCGCGTCTTACGCAAGCGAAGTCGATGCGAACGCGAAGCGATGCGATGCGTCAAGGACACACAAATATTAAACAGTATGCGCGGTATTTGGACTAGAATACGCGAGAGATTTTACCCGCTGAGCGCTGCTACGCGAAACGGGAACTTAACAACGTGTTCATTTGGTTTGACATCGGATAAAGAAATATGTATTGGTGACTAGTAGAGTGAGAGCGGGTGGCTGCCAATTCGCATCGCGTCGCTTCGCCTCACATTGCTTCAAGCAGTGTTGCACGTATAAAGCCATGCCCTCTATATTTCATTGAGTAAAGACTTCTTATTTACATATATTACTTGAAAAATCTATTGGAAAATAATTTTAAAATCATCTAGCGAATCTATTAAAGATCACTCGTTTTTTCAAACATAATTTTAAAATTTATTCTTTATCATTTTATCACAAAATATATTACTTTGGGTAGCAATAAATTTAACGTAAATAGCCATTATACTTGACTCTATAGCAACTCGTAACCTCGGCAACTGAGGTTGAGCAAACTGTATATATTACAATAGAAAATGATTATAAGTAATCGCTAAACAATATTGAATATGAATTTTGTGAAAAAAAGCAGATGCGAAAAGGCCATCGCAAAAAACGAAGTCGAAAATTCACCTTTTAAAAATCAACATTCTCTCGTTTCTGATCAAACAATTGACAACCACAAAGAAAAATATATTTTTACAAAAAATAATTATGAATAAACGATGTAAAACATTTCAAATGTATACTGTAAGGCGGAGCTAGATAGAATTTGATATATGCCTGGTAATAACAGTTTTTTTTTAATAATCAATTTGAAGATTGTATGAATCGTCACAAAGTATAATATAATAGATGAAAATGGAATGTTGATATTCGGAAGTCTTTCGCAGAATAATATTGAGAAATTATTCAATGTCATAGATAAATTTGATATTAATTTACGATATCGACTGAAAGTGTTAGTAATTTCAATATTAAATTTGAACTGTTAAACATAGTTCTATCCTATATGTTTTGTCACTAACGACCCGGGTCTCGCCTTTCGATATCTTCAGGCATTCTATCACAGGGATGCAACAGAACTGATGTACAATAAACAGTTAGCATTGTCTATATACCAACGGTATTAATTACAGAAAAACACAAGGCAATCACTAAATGGCAACTAAAACAAATTTAATAATATCAATCAAATAATTATTAACACGATTGCTTGTGATAATTTTCATTAACGATCTGATTACTTGATATTTAAATTTAAAAAAGCACCCTCAATCAATTTGAATTGATTGAATGATGAAATCGAATCCACTAAGCGTCGTGAGCGCTATCGTATACGAGCGTATTTTAATGTTGCCAGGTATTACATGAAATGACATTGATTTATAATAAATTATTTAAAATTTATTTTCAATGTTAATACCTACCTATTATTTTTTCTTCAGCAATATCTAAAAACGATTTTATTTCAGATTACCGTGAGAAAAAATTATATCATCAATATTAAAATAGATAAAAATGATAAAGTAACATTTGAAGGAAGATGTGTCTACCACCCTTGAGTATGGAAATGTTAATAATTATTGTGAATATTCAATATTTGTGAAATCAAGACAGACAAGATCTCGAGCAAAAAATGATGATACTATTGACGGAAATAGAAAATAAATATTTTTATCGACGGGAGTAAGTGCGTATTTTTTCTGACTACTATTAAAAGTGAGTAATTGATATAGGTCTCGCTGGCACATTTTCAAATTCTTTAGAAAAATATTTTTGCTTTGGAAAAATAGAAAACAAACCATTTTCTTAACACTACGCACTATGGTTTAAAATAAAAAACTTTATGACCTTCTACAGAGATTCAAAATTAATTATATTGTCAAAAAAATGTACAAACATTTAAGCCGAAATATCAAAAACCATATATGTGCTCAAATAATTTAACACAATTTCTAAAAATGCGTTAAAATGTATGTTTTTCACATTTGTTTAGCACGTAAAACGGTAGATGCCTAAGAATTCTCATAATTTGAGTGATGATATGCTTGATTTGAATTGTGCGTAAAAAATATGTCACGGTGAAAAAAATAGCAATGTATTTTAGTTCTACAGAATTTTGTAGAACTAAAATGCATTGCTATTTTTTTCACCGTGCTATAATGAAGTTCTACCCAGTGAATGCCAATTCAATCAATAAAAATCATGTGTCATGAAAAGCTAGTTTGATTGTTATTTGACGTTTTATAGCATAGCTTTTATATTTTCCAATGGCTCGTCGCTAAACGAAAGAGCTTTTGCAACTTTTCAACGTATTCAGCAGAAAGCTTTGTATGTTTCCTATTACCAATTTATTTTCCTTATTTGAAGATTTTTGTGAATCTTGTTGTAATTTTGTGTTTTATTTTTTCCAATTAAATCGATTTTTCGTTTTTTAAAGTAACTTTATTATATTTATCAAATACATGACGTATAAGTCAGATATAATGCTCTATCTTTTTGATAACAAATTACTAACTTAACACGGTGAAAAAATAGCAATGTATTTTAGTTCTACGAAAATTCTAGGCTTATATAACTGATAGCTATTTCGGCTTACGCCTTCGTCAGAACTAAGTTGAAAAATTAAGTAATAAATTGAATGTTATAAAGGAAGTCTGTCAATTAAATTATAATTCAATCAATAAGTTAATAATTTCTAAAAGAAAAAATATGAATCAAGTACTTTTGATTTTGCTGGCACATATTTTTTCAATTATTCAATATTTTTGTGCTTGCTGATAAATTTTGGGAGGCGCCTATAGAACTTTTATTTCACATATTAAATCAACATTTCCAATACGTCGTCTCTTAAAAAAGTGACCCAAATAAGAATTATTTACGCAACTTTTTTAACATAGATCCATTCAGTCTTGAGCGTCGGTTTTCTGAAAAAATGAATCAAGATTGGCAAGTCTTGACATGTGCTGTTTGCATATTCTTATGTATTCAATCAAAAGTCACCGTGATGTAGGGTTGCCAATACTAATTATAGTCAATAATAATTGTCGAAAATACTAACACACGAACACGAAACATACACATTTCTACAATAAATCCAAACTATTGATAAAACCGAATAAATGAAAACCCTCGCTTATGTAATGTCACAAAACGTGTACGATAGAAAATGCGTCATACAATGGAAAACAATGGGAAACTGCAGTGCTGTAGAACAAGAAAACTTTTTTCTAAATTGCTTATAATGCTAATTTCACCACTGTACTGAGGCACTATTATAGTTTTAGTATTTTTTAAATATTTTAGGGAATATAACGAATTAAGTAATTAGTATGAATTCAAATTGTTGAACGTACCGTCAATAATGTCCCGGGTTTCGGTACCTTCAGGCACTCTATCACATGGATGCAACAGAGCTGAAGACGTCGAAAGGCGAAACCCTAGTCTTTATAAGACACGTGGAATCGTGCAAAGTTTCAACAATTCAAATTTCATCAAGCAACTTCAGTCAATATCATAAATTAGTACAAGTTAAAACAATGCGTAGAAGTTATATGTATTTATTAAATATGATTAATGTAAGCGAATGGTAGAAGTTTTTTTTTGTTTTGAGTCTTGAGTCTAAAAAATGTTCGCCTAACACAAAGTCTCCTGGTCAAAAGTACAAAGTTGGCAACCCTACCGTCAACTCTTAGAGTTTACCAATATGCATAATAGGTTTGCTGACGTAATCAAATCGCCCATAAATAAACCACAGCCGATCTATTATAATTTCAATCAATTTTTGAGTCACCTTTGGTAGGAAAGACACCTACTCGATAACGGTGTGTTTATTATGTTCGTAGGAAATTTCGCAGTTCTGTCGCCCAAACAACATACGGCTTTGTGAATAACTTGGTGATATAAAATATAAAAGCAATAATCATAAATTGAAATTGTTGAAACATTGTACGATTTCACATGTTTTCTCACTAATGACAATGGTTTCGCCTTTAGGCATCTTCAGATATTTACATATCACACTGATGTAATACAATAAACTGTTAGAATCGGTTATATACAAGACGAATTACTTACAAAGAAAAAACACAGACCTTATTACTAGGATCTAAATGTAAAACTGAAATAACTTTTAAAACTATTTTGTTTATTCTAATGACATTAAATTTGCATATGATAAGTTGGATAAAAATAAATATCGTTAATGAGTTTTTGATCATAGGATTTCACAACAAATTATTAAAAACTAGATACGATTAAAATGCGATTAAGTAATTTTAAATTTAGAGACTTACTATTTGAAATTGGAGGGTAACGTTGGAATTGCACAATGTTTCAACAATTAAACTTTGCTATTGAAATTCAATCAAGAATTCATAGTCGATATCATAAATAAATAGGAATAGACTTAACATTTTCATACATTTATAAATTTTGAAAGTAAAGGGTCTTTCAATAGGGTGTTCAAAATTTGTTAAAATGTAAATAAAACAAGTTGTTTGTGAGATATCCATTCAATTTTTGTTCATTTGATAGTTTATTTTATGATGTTAAATTTGGAATACAATGTCATGCAAATTCCCTCAGCGGATTTACTTATAGGCATTTATTTGGAAGGTCCAATTTTCTATGGCTTTGTTGCATGAATCAGGCTGGATCTGTTGGATAGCGTTTGTTATGTTGACTTTAAGGGTGTCAAATGTAAGAGGTTTATTCGCAAAGACTTGCAAATTTAAAATAGCCCCAAAGGTAAAATCATAAAAGCGTTAAATCTCACGATCTCAATAGCCAGTTCTATGCCCTCAAATCACTCGTACAGAGTGTTTTTCCAAAATTGATGATTTGCACATGTTGTTCAACGCTTTCATTTTCCATAGTGATTTGCCGTAGTATATAAAGCAATTGACAACAAACTTGACAGATGTCACTTTAACAAAATGGCTGCTATAGCTATGTGTGATATTTTATGTGTTCAATTGGGTGTGTGAATACGTTTGACACCAATACCACCACTACACTTGCCTACACGTTACACCAATGTAATAGCAACGTTATCAAATTATTTTAAATCAATATTTTGTGAATTAAGGAATGTTAGGAAAGGCCGTTTACCCAAAGCAGATAAACACGGTTTATCGACCTAACAATAAAACCGCAAAACGCACCGCGGTTTCGGTTAACTGAATAAAAATTTTCAACGAATAATTTTGCGATAGAATGGGAAAAGATTTTAACATTATATCTAGCTACATGTCTATTTTTAGGAGACGTAATTATTTAAAAATAGTTTATAACACAATGAAAATGTAATGAAACCTAAAAGTATGATTGAATTATTGAAAACAAACTTCTTAGTACTATATCCATTGTTTTATATTTTTGATATCAAGACCGGCTACGCTCATCGCGAGAATTATAAACTGTTCCAATAACAATTTTATTTATCAGGGTTCTGGAGTTGGAATCGTGAAATGAGCAACTCCGACTACTTTATCGATTTGGCGATTTTGAAAAATATCTCAATGAACAAGAATAAATAAATAATTTTCGTGTGAGTCACAATTTGGTGAAATCTGGCTACTTGCCGGATTGATTGGTTGAACTTTATTTTAAAGCACATAAATAGAAAAGGTAGGAAAAAAACCAAACAAAATTAAACTTAACACGGTGAAAAAATAGCAATGTATTTTAGTTGTACAATTTTTTTTATAAGATATAATTCTTTCCCGTTTTAAAGGCCTAGCTTGTTTCCTGCTAGCAATACAACTAGAAAAATTAGAAATTGTAAATGAAACTAAAAAGGCGGATATATCAATAAGCTTACATATTGCACGGAAATGGTTTATTGGATGGGGATGGTTTATTACAGAAAAGCTCTTTGCAAATTTGGGTACAGAGTTGTGTTATTGGTTCGAAATCGGAGTCGTGTTTTTTAACGACTCTACAGCTCGGAAAAAGTTGAGTTAAAATTTTACAGGTCAAGGTATTTGAATATTGTTGATGTGATATTTTCGTTTCGTCTTTTAATATTTTCATTATTAAAATAACATAATCAAACTTTTTGGAAAATTTGGTTTTGTTAAGAGAAAAGGCATTTCAAGCTCACAGAATAAAGCAGTATTAGTTAACAGAAAATCATTTAATAAAAAAAGAATTTCATATCGCACGGTTTTACATTTAAAATATAAACTTGTTAGAAATAAATAAGCACATCAAGATGAAGTTAATATTCACGTTGTTTTTATTTATATCAGAAGAACACTTCCGTCAAAATATTGTTTAATTAACGGATTATTTTCTCCAAACTGAATAAGTAAAATGTTATAAATTATCTACACTTATTCACGCGTCATTATAAGCAAATTTATGTAAATGAATAAGCAATCATTTCACTTAAACCTTATTACAGCGAATTCATTCTGTTTCATAACATGCAAATGACGTTTGCGGGGTTAACAAGTTGAAAGACTGTTCAATGGATCCAAAGTATTCAATTACAAAAAAAAAATACGATGCTTAAGAAAATCACGCGTAAAATAAAAGCTCTACTGCTTAAAGAAAGTAATGATTTCCGGCTTGTTGTGAAAATGCTCAGTGTTGCCAATTTCATCATATTGAAAACATATGCTGTTTTTTTAATAAATCATCGGTATTTTTGGAAATATTTCGTTGTAAGAAATATTTTAGCGTGATATTCAAAATGAATTGGATAAATTATTTCAAACTTCGTTTCTTTTTTTTCAATTATAAAACACACTCAAGATTATCCAAACTATCTGTTAATATCAAATTTTAATTTAATTTATGATATCGACTGAAGGTGCTTGATGGAATTTCAATAACAAATTTGAATTGTTACAACTTTGTACGATTCCACATGTTTTGTCATTAACGACCCGGGTTTCACCTTTCGGTACACAGAACAGAACTGACTCGGTTGCATCCGTGTGATAGAATGCTTGAAGATGCCGTAAGGCAAAACCCGGGTCGTTAGTGACAAAACATGTGGAACAGTACAAATTTGTAACGATTCAAATTTCAAATTTTAATTCTTGAAACTTTGTCCGATTCCACATGTTTGGTGACTAACATTTTTTCACAAACAAAACATGTGGAATCGTACAAAATAAATAATAACATTGATATTCCATCAAGTACCTTCAGTCGACATCATAAAGTATATCTGTCAATAACTGTTACATAAAATCTTTTTCAGAAATTCTTACTTCTACTTAGTTTAAGATATTTCATGTTACAATTAACACAGATGACTTTTTATTGAACATTCGTCAATCGAGTTCCATCAATTAAAAATTGCAACAGAACAAAACCAGGGCTCTGGAATCGTGTAAAAAAAGGAAGACTTCAACTCCGAATATGATATTCACAAAAAACACCACTCCGATTCCGTCTTTTTTAAACTTTGTCAGGTTTTTTCTACTTTTCCTATTTATATGTATTAAAATAAAGACATTTAACAACCAAACGATCCAGCAAATTGCCAAACTTTACTATATCTGGACTCAATCGAGGACGACTTATTTCTTTTTGTTCATTGTGATTTTTTTTTAAATAGTTTAATAGAAATATTAGTCAAAGTCACTCGTATTTCACGACTTCGATTCCGTTTTCAACTCCAATTCCACAGCTTTGAACAAAACCTTAAAAACTGAATATTGAGTTATCATAATTTGGATATCAGTCATGCAAATACACATGAATAAATTTTTGAAGCATTTTGAAGCATAAAAAACAGGTTGTCGTAAAACAATTAGCCAGGGAAGCGGTTAAAAATTGCTGACAACATTGCTAAGAAAGATAAAAACTAACGACAAAATAGCCGGAATTTAATTAATTAACAGGAAAAGATTTGACGAAAGAAGCTACTATTGTTTACGTTTATTTCATCACGATGTTTCATCAGAAGGGAAACTATAATACACTGTCCATCAAGTGGTTAGTAGGTCATTCAGAGTTTAAGCCAATTGGACTACGCAGAACGGTTTCCAAGAAACGCTGCATTATTCAAGAAATACTACACACTCATAAAAATCCTTTTGGCATAGCACCAACTTCTTGAGGCGGCTTCGTGCATCATCTGACTGTAGAAAAACATTTCGGTGGAGTCTAAAACCGCGAAACTTGACCGTGGTGTAAAGCGCTGAATATTTGGCGCACCTCCAGGAATATATTCATAAACGTGACACAACAGATGTCAGCCCAAGTCAGACGTGACCGTTCAATTAAAAATAGACATTTGCATAATTTAAACTATTCATTACTTAATAAAATGACAGACATTTAATTTATAGTTCTAACATGTGAAATTAACTGTCATTTTAAAGTGTTTTTCGACAAAAAAAATCAAACACTAAAAACCTACTTCTAAATTTCGCTGTCTTAAAACTCGTTGTAGTTGAATATTCGAATATTTGATCATATCTCTTAACAGATTGATGTGTATCGTTTACTTTGGTCGAAATAATTTTCATATATTTAAAACGTTAAATAGCTTTTGAATGTGTTTCACTTTCTCTGTAACTATTTTCCTGCTGTCAAATTATAAAAAAATACTGAACAATTCGTCAAAATCTACATGTCACTACCGGTTTTACATAGTAAGAGTAAAACTTCGATTCGAAATTGCTTCATCGATTGTCTAAGATCACTTTTCAGGTGTTAACTGTCACATCTTAGTGGAACTTCTGAATGATGTAGCACAGTGCTAAATGATACTTCCACAATTTTATATAATTCTGGTGAGGACCGGTTTCGTTCAACGCCAGCATTATCAACCGATACAATAAAAACTAAAAAGAAGGGCTATTTTTACAAATTTACATATTTTACACACTATTAAACGAATACACTCAAACACATAGGCTCTCAATTTGTGGTCGCGAAGGGTTTTTGGGGATCGCCGACTTATACGGTCAACAAAAAAAATATTTTTTTGTATGCTTTTGGATTGTATATTGGGGGGTCGCGGGTCACATAGATTTTATGAAAAGGGGTCGCCACCTGGAAAAGGCTGGGAGCCTATGCTCAAACATTTATAAAAACAAAAATTTTGCTATTTAAAAGTGATTAAAAAAATGTGTACTGCTAAAATAACTGTCTTAATTTTATGTACTTTTCAATACAGTGTTTAGTATTAAAAAACATTCGGTTCATTATCAAATTGTTTCAGCTGTTTGCTAATAAACCTATAACACAGGTCCAAGATAATAATAAAAAAACAATGAATATAAATGATTATATTCAAATAATATTTTGTTAAGAAAATACGACGAACTTATATCCGAATAAAACAACCAACAAATATTTGAAATTCGAATTTTCGTTCTTAAAAAGATTTAAAATCCTTATACAGAACTGTACGAAAGCTAAATTGGTTACATAAAAATAATTATATTGATTTTAAAATAAATATTTATGTCTGATGTAAAAGAATGATCGTTATCATTTTTGAACAGTTGTGGGTGTCTGGAGTTCGTATCCGTAAAAGCTACCCGTTTTTTATTGATAATTAATTATCGTTCAGTGTGTTTTAGCCTTGTAAACATGTACAAAATTTGTTGAGTCGGTGCATATGAATACATAGGAAGTCTGGACTGCTTCTAGCGCAATGCTCGAGGGACATGTAAAATTACTGCAGTGTGTAATTTTGTTTATGAGTAATTTTAGATATGCAGTTTCATCGTGTATGTATAAAATTGATACGTAGATAATTAGTAAACTTTTTACTGACCATTACTGGGAACAATTGAAGACCTATTATACAATAGTAAAAAACTGTCATTTCCACACTGTCAATTTAATTTTTTTATTCATCAACTCTGCTTTGTACTGTTTATATTATTTAATATTTTAAGAACAGGGCCGGTTTCGCTTATTTTGAACTTACTGTTATGATAATACTCTCGATAAGCGGAACCAAGCATGATTTTAAATATATTAAATTGTAGAAATAGGACTTAATAACAACAGTATTTGAAATAAGTTAAAATATATTAGGTGATCGGTTAACAAACACAATCTGTTCCAAGACTGGATATGTTCGCTATCCGAATTTTTGTAAGCCGATAATGCGAATGTCGACTAGTTTTACAGATATAATTAGTGGATTAGAAAGATCGATTAAGTTCGTATTCCGAACTTGTATTGGTTGTCCGAACGTAAAAATCTATCGGGATAGTGTTTGTTGTACGATTTGTTCGTAGTCCGAACTGTTCGTTAACCTATCACCCACTGTATTTCTTATGAGTAATGTTTTATGACACAACTTTTTTATAAATAGGCTTTTTTGTTATTTGTATTCAATCAGTTGATATTGATCTCGATGAGCGAAAACGGCCCTGATCATAAAATTGATTGTGGAAATAGAACTGAAAAATGTGTTGTTAGCATTTAAAATATCAAACCAAGAAGTGAAAATTGACACCATAACAGTGAAAAGGACTAAACATTGTGTTTCATTATTTAACAGAAATACTTTTCAACACGGTAAGAAAATAGCAATGTATTTTAGTTCTACATTTTTTTAATAATATAGTTCTATATCGATTGTTATGACGATGGCGTGAGCCGAAAAAGCTATCAACTATATCTAATAATAAAAGTTCTATAACTAAAATACATTGCTATTTTTTCACCGTGTTATAATGGAGTTCTACCAAATAAATTTCAAATCAATCAATGATTTTTTTCAATCTTGCCGTACTAGCAACATTGATACAATTTTCGATTTCGACTAAGAGTCCTTGATGGAAATATAATATTAAATTTGAGCTGTTGAACTTTTTCACACTTCCACATGTTTTTGTCGCTCACGACTCGGCTTTCGCCTTTCGGCATCTTCAGGCATTCTATCACACGGACGCAAAAGAACTGACACTAAGAAAAAATCATCGATCTTGTCGTTCTAGCAATATTGTTAACACTTTTGATACAGGCTTTGGTTGCAACTGTTACTTTACATATTTTCGCATTTTTTATCACTCACGACCCAGCATTCGCCTTTCTGCTTCGTAAAATATAATACATGATATTTGTTGGTATGTCTATATTGACTGAACTTTTTTGCGTTTCAGTTCGTCATCTATGTAATAGAATACCTAAAGTGCTGAAAAAAGCAATGTGTTTTAATTCTACAAAATTGATAAGGTATATAGTTGAACTATCTATCAGTAATACTTTGCCATTAATAAGTGACAGTTAATACATTGAAAGTTGTCCCTTTCTTTATGTTATCTAGAATATGAATAATTGAAAAAAAACTTTTTCAGATAAAATGTTTTCATTATCATCTGTTTGATCCCAGCATTTTCAATTTAATGTTTCAAAAAGGATCAAGTAGATATCAACCGAATATTGTAAATATTTCGACATTGATCTTTGTGATCAACATTTATTAATTTAAACACGTTTACCTAATGCGTTTATATCTTTGGTGTTTTAAGATACTTCGTTTAAAAGGTGGGTGATGTCCCAAAAATGAAAATGAATAATTCGCCATGTTGGATTCGGCGAGTGGGTGTTAGACTGGCATAGTAATTGGGAGTTTTTAATGTCGACGTTACGCGGATCGGCCCACGACTCGGTCGTTTGAGGCCACATCGCTCGATCAATTAGAGTCCATATAAAAGTGGTCAAAATTGGTTAAGTGCATTTAATAAAGAAAATAAACATTTTAAGAAAAAATGAGACACATAATTTACACCTTTTTCTGGTCCTTTACATTTTAACTAAGCAGAGCATTTTTCACACTAATAACCTTATTTGAAATATGATTTTCGGACTCAATATAAATGTTGTACAAAATAATGTTAAATTTGAATTGTTACAACTGTTGAACTGACTGTCAGTTCTGTTGCATTCGTATGATAGAATGCGTGAAGATGTCGAAAGGCGAAAACCGTGTCGTTAGTGATAAAACATGTGGAATCTTACAAAATTGTAACAATTCAGTTTTGATATTGAAATTATATCAAGCACCTTCAATTGATATCATAAATTATTACAAAATAATGTAATTTTATATAGTTGTTCATACGTAAAATAATTCGATCATAAAACCTTTTAGTTTTCTGTCATAAAAATGTTTTGTTACACAAGTGTTTTTAAGTTGTATCCTATAGAAAGGGGAAAATGAAAATCAAAAGATTTTTACCGTTTATATCTAGTATTCAAAAATAAAATAAATTATCGAGGTGTCAAATGTCTCTTTTTGGCAGACAAACTAAAATTGTATATAAATATATTTCAATAAATACATTTTTTTTGTATGAATTTTACAATTTCAACAAAAAAACGGGCTGATTTTGTTGATGCATTATAAACTGATTTAGTACAAAAAATAAAGTTATTGATTGAATTGGCATTCACTTGGTAGAACTGTGTTGGTGTTTATATTAATTGAGAGTTAATAATACACAGATGTTCAAAGCAAATGGCTTAATAACTGAGACAAAATACACTTAAATAAAAATAATTAGCTCTCAAATATTATACAATGTTGGAATAAAGTCCTCGTGAAAGTAAATAATTAATAATCTGTTATCAAAAGTTAAAGAAAGATATTGCGAATACATGTTGATTGAAAGATAATGTGAGAAAGAAATAGTTCAAATCAAAAGATATGGAAATCATAAAAATGCGTCCCTACTAGAATCGTTTTTTAAATAGTACATCCAGTTTTTTTACTTCAATGTTTTCTTAAGATATATGTGTATTTATTTACTTACAGTTATTTTTCCTTACTAAACTTATACTTACTTTTCCTTGCTTAACTTACAGTTCCGTTTTTAAACAAACATTGTTTTCAAGAGATAAAGGCGCGGTTAAAAGAATACGGTTCGTTCATAAGTATAACAAAATCGGTGTTTCAAATCGACAAGTCAATATAAAAGCATTAATTAAAACTTTATTTTGTACATGGACATACCCGTTCATTACACTGATACTTTCAATTCAGTAAGTGAATAAAAACTGAACATTTTATATGAATTTCAAACAATGTGCCAACAAACTTGACAGACGACAGTTTTAAAGCTCTTAGTGTATTTTATTATATTAAAAATCGAGTCCACATTCTTCTCAGCAGTTGTTCATAGATACGCCCATGTTGCTACGATAACTTTCTTTAATTATATCTCCAATATATAATATAAAAGTCAATGACATTTTGATACTTGGCTGTAATAGACATTCATTTTTTTCTGTACCTAATTAAAATTATTTCATATTTTTCTAAAGTGTTTGATGTTTTCTGTGCTCCAATTAAATATTAGATGTTTATATAACTCTGCTTTCCTAATGAGAATTGCTGAATCTATCGGATCTGAAATAGTATTCGAGACATTTTGAATAGCCTGTAAGGTATTCTTTCATTGGCGTTAATTGAATTATTAAAAAATTAACATATGCTAGAGTAGTTGTTTTATTTTTTGTTATATATGTGTATTTGCTGTATATTGAAGAACAATTGATATTTGTTTAGGATTTTGCATCGATATATAATGATTTTCTGGAAAAATAAATTTTTTATAAATATAACCCTGTGACTGTTAACGTCTCAATTGTTGAGATGACAGATTGCAGTATTTTGATAGTTGATAGTTGACTTAAAAATAAAAGAATGTTAGAATTCCTAATGCGTTCTTGTATGAGATATTTTTTGTAATTAAATATAGACTAGTTTTTCCCTGTAATATCCTCGAATTCGCTGTACAGCAAAGGCACTGAATTATATTTTTACATAATCAATTATGAGATATTGTAAACATGGTTTAGCAATAAATGGGTTAAGACAGAGCTACCCAAACTGTGTGCCGCGTCGATCCAGGGCGCCGTGAAAATTTTCCTTTGCAAAGTATTATTAATATTATTACTTTATAAAATGTAAGGTAAGATAAGATTTTTCATGAGATAACCAATTTTTTCACTATAGGTGCAGGAAAAAAATCTATTATTTTAACTCTTGAGTTAACATATCGATCCATAAATTTTTTGTGGAGAGGCACTATATTTGAACAAATAAAATATATGGTTTTTTTACTAATCCGCTATTTATTAATTTAAAGATCAGGACTAGTTTCACTCATCGTGAGTATTATCAATTGATCAAAAACGTGAGATAAATATCAACATGGAAAACAAATCAGATTATATTTTTGAAACTTTTTTATTTTAAAGTATATGTATTCTACCGATGGCTTTATCAAACTGACTTTTTATCAGGCATTTTTACATAGAATAGCTTGAAAAGTCGAAGAGAAATGTACCTGGCCATATATTTCTTTCGACTTGTATGAGACTAGAAAGTCAATTCTGCAATCCGTGATAATGTCAAATTGTATGTTGTTATTATTTTTTTGAAAAGTTGTTGACATGCATTGTTTGCTCTTCTTAAGTGTACAACTCGCCTGTCACTGGTTATGCTACTAGTAAGAGCATTAACAATGTTCAACAGTATTGATTCCAATTTCCAATGCTTACATATTCCAGGTGACATATTTTACTATATATCAAAGTGGACGTTGCTAGAGATTGGTTGACTTCTTTACCGTTTTATAAATCGTTCCTATGTATAAAGTGATACTTTTTTTCTAAGTATAAATAAATCAGTCGAGCGATTAGCAATGTTTATAATAATGAATAGGAACAAAATAAAACAACAATGTTTTATTTATTTAAATATCTACCTATGATATAGCATACCACTTAAAATTTGTAAGTAATTATATGATACAATCGTTCCTTATTTCCTTTAAATTGCAAGTACAAAAACCTACAGATTTTGTTATAACTTATGTAAATATTGTCTCGTGTACAATTATTTATCTTTAATATGAATTCGAAATCATGATAGTGTTACAAAACGTTTACTTAATTGCAAATTAAGTTGATATATACATTTGAATATTTAACCTTTTCGTAGCCGCAACCAAATAACTTCGCATCGAACAACGCCCAGGTCGAAAATTGTTTGTCATAATAAAATTTATCAAAATAAATATTTTTCGCTATAAAATTTGAATTGTTAGAACTTTGTACGGTTTCACATATTTTGTCACTAACCACCCGGGTTTCGCCTATCGGCATCTTCGAGCATTTCATCACACGGATGTAACAGAACTGATTTTTGACCTAATTGGCTATATTAGAAAGAAATTATAATTTAATTACAAAATATTATATCCAGCACCGATTTTTAGAGTGTATTCTTGAAGTTAACTAGTTTCAAAATTTCATTGTCTAACAAGGTTTTCCCATACGCAAACAAAAGTACTTCTAAGAAATACGAGATATACAAGAGTACGTCTGTGGCAACACGAACACTGCGTCATTTGACGAGATATATAGTCTGCGGTAACCATTGGGTTTAAGATAAAACCCATCTGTCAAAACGTATGGGAGTTTAAGATATTCAAAATTAATTGCTATGACCTGTTTATTCTGTGATAATATCATGATATTAACTGAAAAATTTTAGTAGAAAATTAAAATACAATCTGTGGATATATTCCAACATCACAAAGTTCCTTTACTATCATTATTTTAAAATTGAAGGGTATGAAAAACAAATTCTGTTTAGATTGTCAGCTGTCAGTTTTTCGTGGAAAGACATCATATTAAAAATGACTTACACTATTTAGAAACATTTCTACAACTGTATACAATCACGATCAAAATTAGATTCGCTTATTATCACTGGTGAACGATCCGCGATATAAAACTATTGATTGAATTGGCATTTACTTGGTAGAAGTTCTACCGTAGAACTCTGTTATAACACGGCTTAAAAAATAGCAATGTATTTTAGCTCTACAAGATTTTTATGATACATCGTTGATAGCTATTTCGGCTTACCCACAACAGAACTATGTTTAAACGTACAATTTCTTAATTAATAATTATTTACAAAATACATCTTCTCTTCAAATGTATTGTGTGCCTTTCTACACAGCTGTATATAGATAAATAAATGTATGCTTAAAAATACTTCTGATGAAGACGTAAGCCGAAATAGATATTAATTTTATACATAATAAATTTTGTACAGCTAAAATACATTGATATTTTTTTTACACTTATATAAAATTATCTTGATAATTATCGCGATAAAACGTGAACTAATCCAAGGAAATTAAATTATACTAAAATATATATATTTTTAATGAATTCCGTTCAAGTACTTGAAGATTATTTTACGTAAACGTTTTAAAAAAGCATTGTTTATTTCAATGTGATTGAGAGATAAATTTTAAATATAGAATAAGTCGAAGCTACAGTAGTATCTTCGACACAAAACGTTTTGACAGAACAATAATGTTACAATAAAAGAAAAAAGTTATTATACAAACAAAATATGAATAACAAGCATCCAATTAGGCAACACAGATGATTCATATATGTTGATAAGATGATTTTAAACAGAAACGCCATCTTGAAAAAAACCTACGCACTATCGTTGACATAAACAAAACCCAAATATTTTAGCATTTCCATATTTGCTTTTGACCATATACAATTCGCACCTGCTGGCAATAAAAATTATTATATTGCTATTGTTAAAAAAATACTTATGACAGGTTTCAAAATATAATATTAACGTGATTAATTGCGGTTATTATAGTCTAAACAGTATATAAATTAAAAATTTCTCTTCAGTAGTTAGTGAAACTATTATTTAAGAAATTGGTTAAGATTTTGAGATCGCATGGAATAAAAATAAATACTGAAACAATTCAAGTCAGTTTTGGTATATAAGCATTTAAGTCTCTAAATAAAGTGATGGCTAGATTCTTGCTTTATATTATATGATAATATAAATTTATTTATTTATTTGATACATGTACGCTACAAAAATTTAATATTATAAATTTATTGCTTTTGTAACATAAAAAACATTTATAAAGGGGAACATTTTATATTGAAAAAAACAAGGAAGTCAACTGAGAAATCTCAGGCAAAATCCACATAAATCTTAATATATTATGTATATATATATATATATATATATAAATCAATGTATGTGTATCTGTTTGTCCTTTATGCATTACTAAATCATTCATCCTATCGGTATGAAACTTAACAAATTTCTCGAGTACACTCCTGCAAATGTTTCTAGCATACCAATTCTTCAACTTCCCCCACAAATTGTAAATAAATAGAATTAACAATAGAATTGTTTGTTATCATAACGAGTTTCCTTGAATTTCTCTACTTATGATATTGCACCAACGAGCGACAGGTCAGCTAGTACATTAAAAAGATGACTACGTCGTTTTTTAAATATCGATATGTTTTACTTTATTCGTGGCAATATAATAAACAAATTGACAAAGTTCAAATTCTAGAAAATAATGCATTGTAGCCAAGGTTGTGGAACCATAAAAAGAAACACATTTTGATATTGACCAACAACACGAATCCGACTAAAAAAAGTTTTTTTTGTTAGGTTTTTTTTCTACATATACTATTTATGACTATCACGTTAAAGATAAACCAACCAATCCAGCAATTGTACATTGAAATATTCTTCAAAGTCTTCTCGTTTTTCACAACTCCTGCCAATAACAACGCAACTTCACTACTCCGAATTGGACTCTACAACCCTGATTAAAACCTTAATATTCTATAAATATTAACTAGTTATAAAATTACAACTAGTATTGTTTATTAAGTTATTGAGTTGTATCGAAGGATCAATTTCACATTCACTTATTAAAATCTTTGTGTGTATGTGATTATATTATTATGCAAATAAATTAAATTAGCAACATTCTCGTGAATATGATAGGTAGATACATCTCTTATATCAGCGGTCGGCAATTGGTGGTCCGCGAGGAAATTTTGGTGGACGACAGAGAAATCTGACATTATTTCAATTTTAACTCCTATCATCAGAAACAAAAAAATTAACAGAATTTTGTAACACATACATACTTTTCTTGATGCATTGCATGTTCTGTTTCACTCTCTCGCCTTGTTTTATATTCTTCTCGGATTCATTCCACTACATACGAGATGGTTAAATGTTACACTTCAGTTGTCGCGAAAACTCCATAAAATATTTATGCGAAAAGGCGTTTTCATCTGTCACAGCAATCAAAACACGGAATCGATCTCGATTTGAAATCCATTCAGTTCTTCGTCTTGCAGTTACATCATTGGAGCCAAATATAAATTCTATTATTTCAAATGCCCAAGAACAACCATCACATTAAAAATTAATTAAGTTTTGTAATTAATTGTTTTATTTTATGAACTAGCTGCATTTTTAATGCTTTTTTTTCGTTTTATTCACTTTTATTTAAATATATAATATTTAACACAAAAGTCCATTTGGTGGTCCGCCGGATCAATTTTTTTACATTTTAATCCATCTAGTCGTCCGTGAGTCCAAAAAGGTTGCCGACCGCTGTCTTATACAATCAAATGACTCACGTGAACAGATTGTCATAATATAATACACCTACCGAAATACACGAACACTATTCTATTTGTAAAATATATTTGATAAGAGCATTGCAAATAACATAACTGGACAAACTTCACAGCAATGAATAATATTTGAATTTGGAATAGGTACAAAATAATGAGTTGGTATGTGACAAAATTTATTATTTCGGTGGAAGACCATTTTATATTTGCATTCTGGTAACACTCGTGTTTTTTTGTGTCATCTCGGAAGATATTACTCATATTATTATGAATGGGCAACACTGTCGTATTTGAAAATGGAAGATGATTCAATCATCGCTAATAAAATTTGCGCGCAATTCAAACGAACACTGTTTTAAATACTTTTTTAATTATATACGTTACAATTGATTAAATTAAGGAATGGTGGTTCATCATTTATTTACAGATAAACACATTTGTAGGTTAGCAAATAACAATGCATTATAAAAAAAAGATTTTTAGCAGATTTATAAATGTTTGCTTGCCGATTGGTTAATGTTCGTTAGTGTTTGTCAAATATGATTGCAATGACTACTTAAAAGAAAAAGTTTAAAGGATATAAAAAGATGTTACAATAAAAAAAATATCATATTTTTTATCAGGGCTCGCAGCGAAGAATTCCACGAACTGGATTAAATAAAATTTAGTTACAAATTTAAGTTTTTTTTTTAAATATAAAAACACATTGTTAACTATTATTTCCACAAATTTATATTTTTAAGGTCAGGCATACAAAACTGTAAGATCAGGAAATTTTAAAATAATATAAAACACTTTTTTAAGTACTTATTTCTACAATATATTTTTTGATCAGGACCGTTTTCGCTCATCAGTTAATAACGCTCGCGATTAGCGAAACCGAAATTAACCGAAAAATTAGAGTACTAAAAAATGTGTTTTTATTATTTAAAATATCATGCCTTTCACCAATGTCACCAAGAGTGACAGTTTACACCGTAAAAGTGATTCAGGAACTTTGGAAAGAAAACTGTAAAATTTAACTCATTCGAATGATCAAATAATTTTCTTTCAATTTTTCTTAATTAATTTTTATGAATTCGCATGAATAATAGTGATTTCATCAGTAATAGTTAAGTCGTCTCTATATTCAAAAATTTAAGAGTTATTTTTTGTATTTAAATATATTGATTATAGAGAGATTATAGATATGAAAGATTATAGTTATGACGATGTCGTGAGCCGAAATAGCTATCAACTATGTTTAAAAAAAATTGTAGAACTAAAATGCATTGCTATTTTATCACCGTGGTATTTAAATATAGCATATTTCTTCCTGATAATTTCCATGTTTGCTTAATACGTACACTACTGAATTATTTGTTGAAATATTCCACGTTAGAATATCCTCCGAGTGACTCGTCAGTGAATGGGTTAAGTTTATAAAACATCATTTTGTGGTTAGCAAGTAATCTCAATTTTATTAAAACCATTACAAGTTTCACATTTAAAGAGCCTAAAAGTAGGATTAATATTTATAATAATTATGTATAGCAGTGTGAATCTATATATATATATATATATAGTATACGTTTTCCATAATATCAAATTCGAGCCCTGGTTTGAGTAAATCGTAGGTTTGTAAGAAAAAAATATTTGGGCTATAAATTAACATACAGAATGTATGTGTTGTTGAAATCTAAAGTTTACTATCGTAAGATGAAAAGATTCCAAATGTTTAGTCTGGATTTCATCTGTGTATATTGAGACAGATATTATTTATTTTAATATTCTATATGTGGATGAATCATGAATGATTTAAATACATTTAAGACAAGCCGAATTTATTACTTGGCAGGATTTGTAATATATATTTTTTTAAAGCTATTTTACGTCAAAACACAAAAAGCTTTTTAAAATATTTTGTGTATCAATAAATTAATTTATGATTTATTTTGTAGCAATTCTGTACGACAAAAAGTAAAACCAGGATAGAACATTATAGATATAATATTTGGTGGTATGGTTATGAACTATAATATTGAACCGATTAAAAACATTTGTAATCATGATGTTAAAAATGCTAACGTGATGTATTAAACAAAGTGGAAGAGTTTACCACCAAATTTGGAGGTGAAACTTAGCTTTTAAGGTGTTAACTCTCACTTCTGGATGGAAAGTTATGATATTTTAAAAAATGTAAACAAATTATAAAGTCATTTTTCTACAGTTTGTTTCATAACCACGACCGGTTTCGCTCATCGTGAGCATTATTAACTGATAAGTGATTTAGTTCATAATGTTCACCATGAGCGAAACCGGTCTCCAGATCGTAAAATATATTGTGGCAATAAGCATAAAACAATATCTTTTTTTTATTTAAAATACATTATTTTTACTGTGATAATGTTAGGAGAAACTACTTGAGACAATACTGTTAGAAAAAATCAATTCTTATAGTTTAATGTGAAGCTTTCCATAATTGAGGCCTACTTTTTCACAGAACTAAATTACAATATTATTAACTATATAAATGCCCTCAGCGCAAATACACGCAAACTACTGGGAGCCCGTCAATACCGTAAACACACTGGTACGCGAGTTGCGTTGCTTACGTTTTTAGTAATATTTTTTTTTATATTTTCATTCAATGTTATCGACTGAGTCTATAGTGACATGTATTTTTACTCTCAATGTTTTTATAATTGGCAAAAAAATGTAGCACTGGCGTAGCTTTTAATATCGAGCCATTTAGTGTCAAAGCTGTCAAGGCCAGATAATTGACTTTATTAACAACTTTATTAGCTTGGCCAATCGGTTCAACGGATAGTTTCATTTTCTTGTGTTGTTCTTTTTTCTTTTCTCGAAGAATAAATGTTTGCAAGCATAAAATATATTTTTTAAATATTATAAAACACATAATAATTCAAATACAAAACATGATCATTTAATTTATGTTATCGACTGAAGGTGTTTGATAGAATTACAATATCGACTTTGAATTGTTACAACTCTGTACGATTCTACAAGTTTTATCACTGATGTCCCGGGTTTCGCCTTTCGGCATCTTCAGGCATTCCATCACACGGATGCAACAGAACTGACGAATGTCTAAGAACGAACGAACTGTCAGTTCTGCTGCATACGTGTGACTCAGGTCGCTAGTGACAAAACATGTGGAATCGTACAAAGATATAACAATTCAAATATGATGTTTTAAATAAACTGCTTATTTACAATTACCGGGTGTACAAAAAAAAAAACAATCTAAAATTTATTATCCTCAGGGTTAAGCAACTGATGATTAGTTTAAAAAATAGCGGTGAATAATTCGCTGACAAGCATTGCCAAAAATATTTTTAACGACTAGAGTAGATGTCTGCCGGACGCTAATCGAAAATAATTAATCCAGCCTGCCAAGTTCGGCGTGTTTAGTGATGCGAAACTTCGTTGAGCCATAATAACAATACCAATCAATATTCGAAATTTGAATTGATTTAATTATTTTTTATTTCAAATTCAGAACGATCGTCTTAATAAAGCAATTCAAAAAACAATTGAATCGTCGCGCTACAGGGAAGCGCAAAATGTAATTGCCATATAACAAAATTTATTGACATAATCTAAAATATAATAATGAATCCGAGTATTATAATTGAGCTCTACATATTTTATAGTATTAAAATTATTTTTTATTGTAGAAATCATCAGTGAGACATATTGAAATATTGAGATATAGTGTCGTTGGTTTTTAAAATATGTTTTTAAATATTTTTGACAATTAACCAATACGAAAATTAAGCTTTATAATGACATTTAAATACAATTTTCGGTATTGTTAGAAAAGTAGTCCTGCAAAAAAATAAATACATTGAAAATAATTATTTTTTCTATCAAAAAAAGGTCTTAATAAACAGCACCTTACTAATTACAAATATTATTCATAATTTTAAGGCATATATAATATTTGTTAACCTTTTCAACGCCGCAAGAAAGTGTAACAATTAAAAAAAAACACAATTTTTGACATTTAAATAAAAATCAACTATTTTCCAAATAAAAAAATATTAAAGTTTCATTTCTTAAGTACTTAAAAACTATCCCAAAAAGTTAAAGTGATATTATGGCTTTGTAGTAGCTTGGCATTACTGTACTCGTAAACAGTCTCGTACTTTGAATAGTTACAGTTTATTCTGGAGATTTTTTGTGAAATTAATTCGCCTTTTGGTATCTTCAGGCCTTCCATCAAGCAGATGAAACGGAACTGACGAAAATTTATGTTGCAGTTCAATTCTGTTGCATCCGTGTGATGGAATGCCTGAAGATGCCTGGAAAGGTGAAACCCGGGTCGTTAGCGACAAAACATATGGAATCGTAAAAAGGTGTTACAATTCATATTAGGTTCGTTTTAATTTGTATTGTATCGCACAGCAGATAAATCCAGTCTTATCTCGCTAAGTGAATATTGTGGAAATATTAATCAACAATTTCATTTATTTTTTAATTTTATGAAGCCTTTGTAATTAAAACTCAGTTCAGCCCTACACCTACTTACTAGATACATTAAAAATATACAGCATTCCATATCAGTTCACATTCTGTATTGGGCGCGGACCAAACTAAAAAAATATTTAGCCAGGTTTTGCATCACTGTCACAGTATGATGTCTGAACTGTGTTTATCCCTCCGGAAGCTGTTAATCATATCCAATCATCATCTCGGCACCATATCGAAACTGTAAACATACTCACAATTTACGCTAGAGCTCACCCGTCGATATCTAGTATTATACAAAGGCAAGCCATTACAAAACCATTATTTTTACAAAAAGAAATTTTCGGAAGAATAATGATTACACTCTGTGATTTGATCTATAACAACACTTATACTGATGAACGCATCGCATTTAATTCAGATATAATTTCGTCTAATAGACGCTTTAATTAACTATTATTTTAAAGCAACAGTGACCTTTACTCTAAGCTCCATTGAATCGTTTTTATGTTTGGAATATTTTTTCAATACTTAACTTTAAATGACCTAAAAAGGATGTGTTCTCATAAATACGTCCATACTATACATATCAAAGTTATATGAGGGAAAAAAATACTTGGATATTAGTCGAATTAAGCAAGAACGTCGGATGTTTGTTTAATGTTATTGTAAGCAGTAAGAAAGAATGTTTTTACACACTTTCTCAAGCACAATAATTATGTATCGGATGATTTTATCCATAGTATCTTTTCTGGACCAAACTGTAGTTAAATCAAAAAATAGTGTGTCAAAACCTCTAACGACCTTTTTATTATCTCCGCTTCAATTATTCTATTGACGATTTTATTATATAATAAATATTAAACCTTTTCTTAATTTTTCGTCAGACTTCTGGTCTTATATTATATATAATATTATACTGATATTCAGATAATCAAAACTGATGTATTATGGTTTGTGTTGATTTATATAATTAAAGAGAAATTCATTGGTGTATACATACATGATTGTTATAGTTTTATGATGACTTATTTTGTTTAAATACAGTATTATAGAGATAATGAAAAATAAATTATTATTTAAATAGGTAGCCTCAATATATTTTTCAAACAATTAAGTGAAATTTACAATATAGAAAAATTATTTGTGCACATTAACAACATTTTTGTTTGTAAAAGTTTTAACTAATTTGGAACTATTTTCAATTTGTTACAGAGTTGCCGACACTGAGAATTTAAAAAAATAGCCTGTTCCACACGTTTGTGGTGAAATTTGGTAGATCGATCGATTCGATTCAAAAAATTGGATATCGGCATTGAGAAGCGAAAATTCAATATATTATAGCGTCGGAAAGTAGAACATTGACCGCGGACCATTGAGACTGACTTTGTACCATCAAACGAAAAAAAAGTTATGGAAATGGCTGCAGCCAACGTAACGACCTCCGACAATGAAGTGCAAGCAGAAGCCGTCGACCCAGAGGGATCGAGGCCTGCCTCGCCGAAAGCTCCCGTAAGAAAGCACAGAGCGAAAATCGAAAGTGCCGAGTTAACAAAAAATAGTGACGTGCCTCCACCAAAAAGTGACAATTTAAAGACGGTGATTATTATTTCGCGTGTGATAACAGATAACTCTAGAGTGACTGCTGAAATGACAACTATTAAGCCTGAAAATATTCCTGAAAAAATAGAAAAACCTCAGCCCGAGATCCAAGCTGCTGTAGTTCAAGAATCGAAACCAGTTGCTATTGCTGAATTAGTTGACAGTCATCCAAAACAAGCAGAACCTGATGACGACAGAGGCAAAGAAGATACAAACGTTGTGATTCCTGTTATAGCTGAAGAAAAGGAAAATAAACAAGATAATTTGCCTACAAATAATAGTACAGTAGAAACTGTTCTAACAAAACTGGAAGAAAAAGAAAGCACATCTGTTAATCTCACAGAAAATAACTGTCAAAAAGAAGCAATTTTAGAAAAAGTGGAAGAAAATGAAAATAAACCTACAATATTATCAAATGATTTAAAAGAAGTTATCCAAATTAAGCCAGAAGAAACTGTATCTACTAAATTACCAGACAACGATGATACGAACAAAATTGATTTGGTGAAAGTAGAAGAAAATACATCTGCTATTTTACAAGAGAATGATGACGCAAACAAAACAGTTCCAGAGAAAGTGGAAGAAAATATGTCTGCTAATTTACAAGAGAATGATAGTTCAAAAGAAGTCGTTCCAGCTAAATTGGAAGAAAAAATAATTACACCTATTGAAGTACCAGCAGCTGCAGATACACAAGAAGTCATTCCACTAAAATTGGAAGAAAAAGAAAGTGAACCTTCTAAAGTACTTCCAAAAGCAAACACTATTCTTCCGGAAGAAGTTAAAATTACACCACCAAAGGTGAAAGACAGTAAAAGTCAAGTAAAAGTAATTAATGCTGCAGTAAAAGTGTTCAATAAATTAATGCCTAGTAAAAAATCTTCATCGGTTAAACAACAAACAAGTACTGAAAATATAGCTGAAACAAAAACACATCAAACTAAAACGGATAGCATTCAAACTAAAATTCCTCAAATTAAACCCAAAATTATTCACCAAGCTAAAAATGATGAGAATAAAGTAGAAAATAAAGAAATTGCTTCACCTAAAAAAATTGTACATCCACCAAAAGTTTTAAACAACGTGGCTACAGTAGTTGAAGAAGTAAAAAAACAACAGCCAAAGGATGATAGTCAGCCTTCAAGAATCGCTTTTATTAATCAAAGGAAAAAACTAGCTGAAAATGTCAAGTCACAGCAATCTAAGGAAGAAACTGATCAGGCAAAAATAGCAGCGGCAGCAAAAGTTATCAATTACCCAAAAATAGAAAGCGATGCCACGATATTGAAGAAATTGAGGATATCGACAGAACAGCTGAATCAGGAGAACGCGTCACTGAAAAAAGTCTTAGAGAGCGAGCGGAGCGCTTTCAGGGAGCACAGGGCACTGCACGAGGCGGAAATGCGCAAGGAGAGGGCCGAAGCTAAAAGGAGGGAAGGGGCCCTGGAAGGACAGTTGAGGTCAGCTTTGAAAGGCTTGCCTCAACCAGCGCACGGTGAAGGATCAGCGCAAGCGGATGCTGCGAAACTAGTGTCAGCTTTACAAGCCGTCAAGTCTGCGAACAAAAGCCTGCAGGACAAATTGCAGGTAAGATATTTCCTTCATGACTTATCGTGATCATTTAAATCAGTGGTTCTCATGTGCGACCGTATGCGGCTACCAACAGTTTAATAGTAAATATTGCTATTAAAAATATGTGTTTTTACAAATGAATTTGTAAAATTATTATTAAATTAAAATTCTTTGAATAAACCTGACTTATCCAGCATTTAGTCGGGTATAAGCAAAGGACTGTTTTAAAAATAAAACTGTTCAAAACTTTCGGTCGAAGTTGTACGTTGACTATGAATCAAGTCAATATAAAGAATTAACAAAAATTGATTTATTAATTTTGTCGATTTTATCTACAACTGTATATTGTGTAAGATCATTCAGTGTAATGCACTATATAAAAAATAAACACCGAAACTATTTTTAATACATTTGGTGCGGCCACGAGACATTTCCATAGGACAGCTGATGTTTATAATGCGGCCACAGTGAAATTTTACGTGAGAACCACTGATTTAATTTCACATTAATACAATGAGTGATAAATGTATTTGTTATTGAAATTGTAAGATAATGTAATTACAAAATCAATTGTTTTACATCTCATTCGAAGCTCTGTTCAGCAATCGATACATGCAACGATAAATACAATATGTTACTTTGAAATACGGCTTAAAAAAAATTGAAATTTATTTTCTAGAGTTGATCTCGAGATAAAATTTTTAATTTATTGATTGAATTGGCATTCACTTGGTAGAACTCCATTATAACACGGTGAAAAAATAGCAATGTATTTTAGTTCTACAAAATTATTTTTAACAAATATAGTTGATAGCTATTTCGGCTCACGCCATCTTCAGAACCATGTTTAAACTAACATTCGCTTATCTATATATAGCTGTGCAGAAAAGGCACACAACACATCCTCTCTCCTGTTCCAACGGCCTAGCTTGTTGCTTTAACACAATGACACTAAACTTTCAACTTCAACTGTTTCATTTGGAATTTTGAAAGTTTAGTGTCATTGTTGTTTAAATAACAAGCTATACCATTGGAAAAGGAGAGAGGAGATGTTGTGTACCTTTTCTGCACAGCTGTATATAGATAAGCGAATGTTAGTTTAAGCATGGTTCTGACGATGGCGTGAGCCGAAATAGCTATCAACTATATTTGTTAAAAATAATTTTGTAGAACTAAAATACATTGCTATTTTTTCACCGTGTAACATTTTTAATATTATATTTGAGCTAATTTTTTTGGTCGAAAATTCAATATTTTTCATTATCTGGTAATTATCTGAAATCAAATATATTTTTTCATCTATTATTAATAAAATTCATGAAAATTTTGTACTTATCACTTATTACTATATCGTGTGAATTAACGTTGCTGTGTATTTACGTATAGAATATTACTAATTTTTAAAATATTGTTTATTGACTCAACTAAAATTGTTTTTTTTTATATATTCCTATGATATTCTCTCATATTCACAAATTTTTCGAAAGAAAATAATAAATAGAGCCAATTATAGAAAATTTTATATATTTCAGTGCTCTGCAACATTTTTCACTTACAGCACACTTAAAAGGTCCTCGGAATTCGGAGGCACACCACGAATAAAAATGTTTGAATTAATTAAAAAATTTTAAGTTTACGTTTATGAATTACGTTACCATTTAATTTTGATTTGATTTGATTTGTACATTAAAAACAGTAATATCTTTTTACTATTCAAAATTTCACATCGCAAAAATATTTAAAACATATTATCTATAATAAAGTATATTATATTATAGACTGTTAATGTATCGAAAATAAGTTCTAAAATATTTCCTAAATATACTTCCATGACAGTAACATATATTAATACGTTAGAAACAGAGTGGATTAAAATTGCTTTGAATTTATTGTGCCTTGGCTACATTAACGTCGTCTCGCGGCACATCAGAGTTTCGTGACTCACTAGTTGCAGAGCACTGATATATTTGATAGTATAAAACGTCATATATGTTGTTAATTAATCTGAATTAGTCATACACAACAAGATATTTTTTTATATTAAATTGAAATTAATGTAAAATTAAATTGATAGCGATATTCCATGGGAAAAGGCAATAAAAAGCTGAAAAAATGTGTAGGTCAATATCATTAAATGTTTATGTTAAAAAGCAGGGCCGAATTATACTTGAAAGAATTAGTACGTGATGTTACAAAACACGACATATAATAAAATTAATTAAACATTATTGATATGTAGATGCTTTTAAATTTAGTGTAGAAAAAAGTACGTGTTTATTTAATTTTAGCTAAATATTTAACATTAAGTATGGGCTTAAACGATTCACTTCAATTTAAAACAAAGCTATCAGGTACTTTGAACACTCTGACTACCAACTTCTCAACTGTTGAGTTAATTGAAGTTACTTGAAGTTATTTTGATTAAAGTTATGTCGAAAAAAATATTGAAATTTGTATATTCGCCCGGTTTTGCCATCCCTATGTAGGAGTTTTATCATTATACACTCGTTGTGCAAATTTCGACAACATATGATGCAAATATTTCCGTGACGGAGCGTTGAAATAGTAATAAGTCACTTCGAAAATGAAAACTAAAAAGCTGATCAGCATCCCGACTGCCCACATAACAAACACTGAGCCTAAATCATCGCAACTGAAAGCAGCGTTTGTTTTATGAGGTTTAGGGTTGTAAAAGCTTTTCCGTCCTCGCCATATAAGTACGAAAGAGTTCATTGTACTCCAATAGTTTGGTAGACCAGCTTCGTAAAAGTGGATTCGTGCCTTGTTCAATTTTGCGAGATACGGAGATCCATGTGCCACAGTTAAGACTGAAAAACAAGGCACAGGACAGTTCATCCCAGTGTGATAAAATGGTCGTTTATCTTTGAATAATGCTGGGATTCTTGTTATAAACTTGGATACTTCATGCCGTATTAGGTATGCGTACTTTCTCTTCAGTTTGTAGATTTCTTGAATTGCGAAGCTGAGGTTATATTTTAGTATCCTTCCCTTCAACTTCTCCCGAATGTCTGGGTTGAGATTGGAGATAAATATCTCGTAGTATTGGTCGTCTGCCAAGATCACTTGGTCGCTCCTAACTACGCCTTCGAGACCATCAATTTCAGACTTGTATTTTGTTGACATCATAGCGCTTGTGAAATTCGCCTGTGAACAATACCGAAAAAGCGACTGATTTTAAAATTGAATTTGAATTGTTACAACTTTGTACAATTCCACATGCTTTGTCACTAACGGCCCAGGTCTATCACACGGACGCAACAGGTCTGCCCGTTCTGAGGTGCAACAGAACTGACCATTCAATTCATTCCATGAACTGGCTTTCTATCACACGGATGCAACAGAACTTTTCGTCAGTTCTGTTGCATCCGTGTGATAGAGTACCTGAAGACGCCAAAACGCGATAACCGGGACGTTAGTTACAAAACATGTGGAATCGTACAAAGTTGTGACAATTAAAATTTGATATTGGAATTCCATCAAGCATCTTCGGTCAATATCATAAATTATAGACTTTGAATTAGCTAAAAAAAGTCAGTGATCAATTTGATTATGATACAAATGGAATCTTTATCGCTAGCTGGCAACTTATAAATGTTTATTGATTGAATTGCCATTTTGGAATAATTTCATTAGAACACGGTCAAAAAATGGCGATATGTTTTAGCTCTACAAAATTTATAAGGTACATAGTTCAAAGGTATTTCGGCATACGCCTTCATAAGAACTATGTTACTCTTCAGAACTAATTCTGATGAGGGCGTAAGTCGAAATAACTATCAACTATATACTTTATAAATATTTTCCATTAAATATTGTATATACCTTATTGCTATTTTTTCACCGTGCTCTGAATGTTTAATTTCAAAACTTATTGAGTAATAAAAACTGTATATCGAATTGGGTATTGATATGTTGAAATTTTCTTGGTCGGGCGGCAGGTTGATTATGGACCAAAAATTTAAGCAATTTGTCCTTTTATTCTATCAGAAATTTTTAATATAAAAAAGCGTTTATAATTACATCCAAAACTCCATTGATGACGACCATGTAAAGAAGGACAGTTGCCATAAAACACCTCCACGCCACGCCGCCCTTAACTTGCAAAGGTTGACGAATGCTATTAGCGTACACTTCCAAGAAAATAACCGTGGCACTCCTCGCTTTAGTGACCACGTCTTTCGGAAGAAGATAATGTTCAATTTTATGTATCACATACGAAACCGTGGACAAGAAAATTATCGTGAATAATGTAAAGTAAAGCAATGTTGGATCCAATGCGTTCGTAAAATTTGTAAGATCAGAGTGCTTCTGTGCTTTTGGAACCATCAGGCATAAGTCGTTACGTGTGAGAGGATAGCCAAACTCCAGATGTTTATGAAAGTATTCTTTTAACAACCGGCTATTGAACGCAATATCCGCGTGATCGTGAGCTATGATCTCAACATCACCGGTGACAGTTCCGTTGTTAAATATTTTACCATGCTCATCTTGCGCGACTTTCACGACGTCTAGCGTAGCGTTGATAAACTTCACGAAATGCTTGGCGAATATAACATCCAAAACGTCAACAGTTGTCTCGTTTAAACTTTTTTTAAGCAACGATGATATCACGTCGGAGTAAAGTGTTGCTTTAAGACCGAATCCGTATAAATTGTCAACTTTATTGTAAAACACTTTTTCTGGGTCCGTTTCAATCAAGTCTTGCGAGAAATCATTTAAAAATGGGTTGTAAGTATATACGGATAATTTTCCATCCCAAAAGATTACAATCACGTTCAACATACCGTCTTCCCAAAATAATTTAAAACAGCTTTCAATTATTTTGATTGTGTTTATTTTATCGTATACATATTGCTGTACGATCAGCACTAAATTAATTCTTCGTTTCCAGTTGGTAAATTTATTTTTTTCATTTAAAAAATCAATGATTGTTTGTTTGGTTAGGCGAGGAAAAATTATTACGTAACTTAAATTTTCGCGTAGCTTTATATCTTGACCAAGAAGCGAAGTAGATACTTTCATATTGTATATAATGAATGCATAATGGGCATACTTATTGCTAACGCTTTTGATTAAGTCGTTTTCAAAACCTCCTCTTTCGTGTGACGCGATATAAAAGGAATCAAAATCCATTCCCATTTGTATTTTAATTAAATATTCAGCAATTTCTGGTATTCTTCGGGATGGTTGCACCTCTAGTGCAGAGAAATTACTCAATGCAAAACTACTCGTTATTAACGTAAAGAATACAAAAACGACACAACGAATAGTATACATTATATATCACTTCGAAAGTCATTACCATACTGAAACAGATAGACAATTTAAACCGAGAGACACTCTTGTAGCTCATTAATAAATAATTAATGAACTAATTAAATTTATCGATGAAATTATTTCTAAATAAAAACAACAACTAGAATAATAAAATCAAAGCAAATTCAGCGCTAATACATTGATATTTTTTCACTGTAGAAATAATAAGTAAGTTGTGATTTTTTGACAGTTTGTCAAAGTTTTTTGATTGATGAACAAAAAAAAAAAAAAGCATTGGCTTTTTTTTTTTTTTGTTCATTGAGACTCCGCGAGAATAAAAGTAACATACTTTTATAAACATGATGTTTGGGTTTAATCGATTTTATTGCTTACACGATTTATTTTTCAGCGACGTGTTGATTTAGGCAATGTTTATATAAAGTGAATGTTTTTACTGTGGTGTTTGTATGGCATCAATAAATGTTGAAAAAGAATTTAATAGTATATTTGTATTGATAATAAATTTTAAAAAACTAGTCGAATTTTCGACGTATTATTTTTATTGATTATTGAAGCGTTCCCCATTTTTTTGTACTTTATATGTATGTTTTTTATTCATGCTTATAGTACAAAAACGTACGTTTTTATAACCCTTTAGAGGCGATGGAAGGATTTACCAGAACTGTATAAAACTTAAGAAACTAAAAAGTGCATACGGGTATAATCTTCAAAAAAAAAACTCCGTTGTACCTTACGTTGTATTTATTGCTTAAATAATATTTCAACCAACGTTTCCTAAAAGTTATGTAAAAACTCTATTTTTTCACATAATGGAATCAATCATATTAATAAGAAAAGCTTGTATCTTAGTAATATGTAAAACAAATTAATGTTTGTGTTATTGGTATTATCAAAATAGATTGCTAATAGTTTTTCATTCCTTGAATTTATTTAAGTTTTCGTTAAATTTCTTTCGGCTTACACGAAGCCAAAATGAGATGCTGCCGTTCCTGACATTGTGGAATGAAATGTTTCTGGTATTCTTTAAAATTGTTTTTTTTAAGTGGAGTGCCAGCCTGACAATGGGGATGGCAATTGTAAAACTATTAATAAAGCTCAATAGTATTACTGTTGACATATAACTCGCGTTATGTATGTATTAAAGTATATTTTGCCTGACCTCTTTCGATTGATATCTTGGTCAATTTGACAATAATGTTTTTGATATGTGTATTGTTTTTATGTTACAAACGCCATTAAATAATAATTCGAAATGTTTTTTTTTATTATTATATATAAAGAACAAAAAAAATATAGCACGGTGAAAAAATAGCAATGTATTTAATTGTACAAAATATATAAGATGTATAGTTGAAAGCTATTATGGCTTACCAAATAAATGCCAATTCAATCTAGAACTATTATGTATTATCTATGATACAACATGCTCAATTTAAATTTTGCTTCATAAATTGTCCAAAAAACAAATAAAATATTTATATATATTAAGATAAAATAAAATTAGCACCTTTTTAAATACTTTATTGTACATAGTTTATCATCATCATTTTTTTATAGTGGTTGAAAAACAGGAATATTTGATCTCAATCCTAAATCATCATTCTTCAGTACGGTGGACGTTTTCTAAACTATTATTTATTGTTAATAAACATAAAATTGTTACTTTTGATCAAGAATCAAGTACTTAATTATACAAATATCATGTAATTTTAATTATCATTATTTTTTCCCAACGCAGCAATATAAATAAATCAAACAATAGTAATAAAATAAAAATCAAGAATTCTCAACATTATGTCAAACCTTTAGATCTTAAACTATTCCACTTGAAAATGCTCTGTGATCAATCGCCCGTTTTAAATTCAAATTGTTTGTTTATAAATGAGTTATAAAAAGTTTCTGGCTTTTTCCTACAGGTGGTGACTGAAGCGGACAAACGGAAAGTGAGCGAGATTCGCGCGCAGCATGACGCCCACGCGACGCGGCTTCAACAGATGGAGCGCGAGGCGCGTGCGCAAACCGCCAAATTGGTTAGTAACACTGCTTATATGTAATGATATTCATTTTGTTCAAAAAAAATTATCATAACAATGAAACACGAATACATTAAATAATTAAATCATTAATCATTGGATAAAAACAAAAACAATATGATAAACTCAAATTTTTGATTCAGTTTTTGTTTTTAGCCCTTAACCCTTTGACTGCTAACGCCTCAACTATTGAGAGGTCTAATTTTTCTATGTTGATACCCAAAAATATATGAATTAACAGTGGTTAAAACCTTCTTATACTCGCTAATATTTGAGTTGATGCATTAATTGATTTGTCCTGACAAACTCCATAAGATTGTTTCAAAGCAATATTACTCAATAAATTTTTGAAGTCTAGGTGTTGGAATATCCTTTAAATGGCTAAGCAGGGAATGAGTTAAGCGCCAAGCCAATTTCATGGATATTTGCTGTACGCCACTATTTTCAATCATCGATTTTTCCATTACATCCCACGTAAAATACCCGAAAAATCATTTTATACTCAAGTTATTATTGATTCTCATGAAAAGGGGATACTATATTAGATAACTATATAGTTTATAAGTAGGACATAATGCTTCCAGGGTTGCCACAAATAAAAAAAAATTTAGAACAAAACATAATTTATATTATCCTCCACCACCTGCCTTATTAGCTGAAACAAACGGTGGAACTACTTTTTATTTCGTCAATTTCGGGCGATTAACTATTTGCACGAATATTAATGACCTATTTTAGAGAGGGCATGTAACCTTGATGCATAAAAAAACATGCGTTTCTGACTGATGGGTAGTGAGTAGATGGGTAAAATTATGTAGAAATTTGACTCTCCCAAATTTATTTAACTGGAGAATTAAGCCATTCTATTCTTTACGATATTAAGGTGCCAGCCTTAGTGATATCTGTTAACTCAACTTCAAATAAAGCGAAAACGGTTCAACATATAGACATTCTAATAATCACATTGCCTCCAAAAGGTGTTGCTGCATTAGATTGCATTTAAAGAATATACATTTACTCGCAAATAAACTCTTAATCGCATTTGCTTGCCTGCACGCTGTGGCGTCTGCCAATTTAACATTTTATCTAATCAAATAGCAAACGATAAGATAATTATTAAACAAAAACAATTGAAAACAGTAACATTTTCGAAATTTAGTCGAATGGTATTTCACCATTTATTTTTATATCATTCAAAGATGTCACTAGCACGTACAATTGACTTTCTCCCTGCCTTAAGGCATGTAGGATAATGCGAGAGTTATGTGACTCGATGACATTTTTTAAATATTTCGATCATAATTTGTGTGTATTTGCAAATGAAAGATGTGTGGTAACATAATCAATCAAGCTTATAACTTTGGGTCCTTTTAAAAATCGATTATTGAATAATCAATAATACGTTGTCTGTAATATACAAAAAATCTATAAACATCGATAGGTGACTTTAAGTAAGTATTGTCAGATTTTTTTATTTTTAAATCAAAAATATTACAAAAATATTTAAGAATTTATATTACTTTCAACTGGAATAATGTGGTTAAATTAAATAATCATTTTTATTGGATTCTAAATTAAAGTTAAAATAATAAAAGCATTGAGGTTTTTTTTATTAATTTATTGAACGAAAGCTTGTCTTTTTATTTTGATTCAAATTTTGCGCAAAAGGGGAATCAAAAGGTTATTTTATACTTTAAAAATAAACTACAATTTGCTCAAATAGATAGGTGTAAAAAATAGATTTAATGTTTATTCTATTAAAATCATTTTTTTTTCTTGATATTTTAGCGTTTGAATAATAAATAAATTTGTGTAACAAATATTTAAGCAATAGGCTCACAATCGAATGACAATCGGCGTCACAATATATCTTGATATAAGCAATTTTTAAACAATAGTTTGATTAAAGTATTACTAATTCAACACGACAATGTTACTTGTATACTATAATATATCTCGCACAAAAACTATGATGAAATAACTACAAAGTCTTTCAATAAGATCGCTCTTAATTTGTTAGGTTGTATAAGCCATGTTGTTAAAGGGAAATCTGTTAAATTTGTTGTTAATTATTTAATAAGCAATGGCAAATAACAACGATGTTGAAAAACGTGTGAAAATATAAAAAAAAAAAAACAAAATATAGGCCACCGAGATCGTGCAATTTAAAGCCTATAGACTTTTTAATTTGGAGCTATCTCGAATCGTAAGTTATAGAAAATAAACTGCAAACAATGGACGCTCTCAAATTCAACATAACAAACGCTATCCAACAAATTCAGCGAGATTTATCCGACAAAGTCATTGAAAATTGAGACTCCCGAAAACTTGCCAATAAGCAAAGCCACTTAATGCTTGAACGACGATGTATTTTTCACTTAATGCTTTAAAATATACTTTTAAATGAAAAAAATCTTACATATAGCTTGTTTTATTTATAGTTTTAGGTTTTTAGAGCGACCCTATTGAAAAACCTTTTACGTAAAGAAGGGGTATTATATTATAGGTTGGATTCTTTCGACTAAGCTTGATTTTATTTGAAGTTGTGTTTATAATTATTATATTAAAATAACAGTACAAAATGACTTATTGTGAAGTTATTAATTATTAATGATGTTTTTAGTTTCAACCCTTAATTATTCCAATTATTTATACGTCGGGTGGCATGACTGTGGTGATAAGGGTAAATATTTGATACGCGTTCTTGATAATCTGGAACAAATAAATCACAAATCGTTTTATTATTTATAAACATATAATTGTACATATGTTATCTGACCTATAGATCAAAGCATAGAAGTTATCACTGCCATACAGAAAATTTAACGTTTTTGACGCTAACATAAACATTCAAATGTGTTTTCTTTACATATATAAATATCATATTCAGTCTATTTTTTTACAGAAATTTACTAATTTCCCTCATTTTCTTCTTCAGCTATATTATACTCTATTCTTGACCAGTATTATTTATTAACCTTTTCACATGTGTGGCGAGATGAAAATTGTAAAAAAATCGTGCAAAAAAATTGGCAATCAGATAGATGTATTACATATACTCAGTTCTCTGTAAAAAATGTTTCTTCTCTACTAACTTTGTACGGTTCCACATGCTTTGTCACTTACGACCCAGGTTTCGTCTTTCAGCATCTTCATGTATTCCATCATATGAATGCAACAAAACTGAATAAACTGAGAAACCAGGGTCGTTAGTGACAAAACATGTGGAATCGTACAAAGTAGTAACAATTCAAATTTAATTTTAAAATTCTATCAAGCACCTTCAGTCGATATCATAAACTGTTTCTTCTCTAGTTTCTGTCAAATATTTTATCAATAATATGAGAATTGAAAATTTAAATATAAATTTTCTATATTCTTCTAATATCATCTATTGGATTTATTTTTTAAGTTTTTATTTATTTTTTATTTGTATGAAATTAAAATTACGTCTTATGTGGCATAACTCGAATTAACGGACTCGTTGCGAGTTGAGAATTGATTGTACATTATTTTCTTAAGATATTTCAATAATATTAGTTTTAGTTTCTTAACTATCAAATGATGGATAAATCGGTAGACGCTTGATAAACTTCACTCTTTCAAAGAATTTCAGTAAAAAAAATAAAGTTTTATATAGAAAAATACAAAAAGCTTATTAACACGTAATTTTGTTAGAACATCGTATATTGAGATAAGTTCTAGTATTTTGTAGGAATGAATACGCACTTCATTAAAAGCAGACGTAGTGTATTAACGTTGTTATATGTAATAAAAGTAAATAATTCAATTAAAATACATACCGATAGAAAAAGCGCGTTTGACATAGGGGCGAAATCTCCCGCGGTGAGGTAAAGCTCTCTTTGGGCTTTTTGCAATATGACAATTAGAAGCCTTGCGCACCGTCGCGATCCGTAATACCAGTGGCAATTATATGCACTCACTGAAACTTTGGCAGCCTTAAACGAAAAATTGAAAAACAACAATATTTTCTTAGCTGTTATAAACTTATTATCCATGTCCCATATAGTTTTGAGTATTGACAAAAATAATAATTATATATTTATATACAGTTGGTGATTAGACAAAGAATAGTTCGAAGTGCGAAAAAATCTGACGTGTTCGGACAACGAATACATATTCGGATAACGAACTAAAACGATCTTTCTAATCCACTTGTTCTATGTGTAAAACTCGGTTGATTGTTTAACCAACAGTTCGGACTGGGAAAAAATCGGATAATGAACAAATGTTCGGAAAAAAAAGCTTCAACGATCTCTCAAACTTTCAAACTTAGTGTATCTGAAAAACCCAGTTGATCGGTTAACGAAAAATTTGGATAGCGAACATGAGTATGTAAAAGATTATATTCGCTAACTGATCACCCACTGTATAAATATTTGTTTAATTTCGAGCATTCAAATATACAAAATAAATAATGAATAAAGTAAAATCATTTGTTGAAATGTTTAGTAAACACTGATAATTTGGTTGTCATGTAGGTAATTTATTATTTTAAATATTGGATATTATAATCTATTAAAAACATTTTTTTGTAAAAAGTAATTCTATTACATTAATAATACTAATTATATACAAATTTGGTAGAGATTCGTAAATATTGCATTCAAAGTGATAGTTGGTTATTTAGCTCACTTCATGTTTGTCTTTCATCGAAATAACCGCATAATCCGTATAAACATTAGTTTATACGATATTAATCGTCCCATCTTTCATATAAGAACATGATTATTATCCATTATATAAAAATGGTTTTTCATTAAAAAAAATATCTATACGTACCTCTAACGTTATCTCGTTGGCACTATAAGTCTGAATAAAAAGTTGCCATAAAATCGACATTAGGAAACCAAGCGTGTTGAAAAATCGTAGGCTATAAATATTTGACACGTCCTGAAATAAACATAATTAACATCAAAATAGCGTGTACAACATCGATTGACAGTAATTAAGTATTCAATAAAATAAATTTGTTATTGAATGAATTAATTGTGAAATTTTAAAAACGTATGAGTTAAAAGCAAGGATGTCTATTTATCAATGACTAAAGCACTTTTCATCTGTTTCATATGTACAATTAAAAGATTATTGGTCGAATATAAAATATCAAAAAAAAGCACATTAAAGCTACGTAATACATTGTGGACCAAGAATATAAAATCTCCAGTATTATACAAAATGAAATTAATTCTTTTTGTATTTTCGATAGTTTCGGCGGTAACTTTGTGGAAGTTCATTTTAATATAAAATTTGAAATAACTTTGATTATTCCACGTATTGTATTACTAACCAACTGTTGGTCTGAAGATGCTTCTGAAAGAGGCGAAACACGTGTCACAGTTAGTAACACAATACGTGGAATAATCAAAGTTATTTTATATTATGAATTCTTTTTGGTTTATTCTCTTTAATTAAAATTTTTTGTATCTTCAATTTTAATTGTACAAAAGCACACTTTTTAATACATAAATAAGTAAATCAATTTTCACCTGTGCTGTTTGTACCAATATAAGTCCAATTACATAAAAGCTCGACATTGTTTGACACAAAAAAGCTGTGGTGTAAGCTGTTTGGAGGTCGGTCGTAATTCTGTAAAAGTATAATAAAAAATATAAGTAATTATGAAGGCGGTATCAATTTTAAGTAAACACTACCTGGATTTCGCTTTTCGGCATCTTAGGTATTCTATTACATAGATGACGAACTAAAAAGCAGTAAAGTTCAGTCAATATAGACATACTAACAAAAATCATATATTTTACGAAGCAGAAAGGCGAATGCTGGGTCGTGAGTGATAAAATATATGAAAATATATAAAGTATCAACAGTTCAAATTTCATATTGAAATTTTATTAAACAACCACAGCCTGTATCGAAGGTTTTAACTATATTGCTAGAACGACAAGATTTATGAAATTTACAGTGTGTCAGTTCTTTTATATACGTATGAAAGAATACCTGAAGATGCCAAAAGGCGAAACTCAGGTTGTGAGTGACAGAAACGTGTGGAAATGAAAAGAGTTTCAACAATTCAAAATTTATATTGAAATTCCATCACGCATTCTTAGTCGATATCGTAAATTATGTTAATATTGCTAACACGGCAAGATCGATAATTTTTTTCTTAGTGTCAGTTCTTTAGAGCCCGTGTGATAGAATGCCTGAAGATTCCGAAAGGCGAAAGCCGAGTCGTGATTGACAAAAACATGTGGAAGTGTAAAACAATTCAACAGCTCAAATTAAATATTATGTTTCCATCAAGCACTCTTAGTCGATATCGAAAATTGTATCAATATTGCTAGTAAGGCAAGAATTGAAAGTAAAAAGAATTTTATTGATTGAATTGGCATTTACTTGGAAGAACTCCATTATTACACGATGAAAAATAGCAATGCATTTTTGTTCTACATTTTTTTATAAGATATAGTTGACAGCTATTTCGGATCACGCCATCGTCAAAACTATGCTTAAACGAACATTTGCTTATCTATATATAGCTGTGTAGAAAAGATACATATTCTCTCCTGTTTTAACGATCTAGCTTATTTCCTGTTTTTATATCTTATAAATTTGTAGAACTAAAATACATTGCTATTTTTTCACCGTGTTGATGAATTTTACTTTGTCAGTTCTTTTGTATACTTGTGATAGAAGACAAAAATCAGTTCGTGAGTGACGTAAAATATGGAAATGCAAATTTTTCAATGATTAAAAAAAATATTTGATTTTTAATTATGTAGTTAATTTGAAAAAACGTTGTAACATGTCTCAGAGGTATTGTATTTACGAGATATTGAATAATTCATAGAAATAAATTCAATTATGCCGTATAGACATACATAACTGCAAATTAAATTTTATTAACTAGCTTCATTACAAACAGTCTGTTAAGAGGCAATATATGTACATATGTCGAATGAACTACACTTTCTATAGGCAGACATAAATGTTCTCCGATGGTTACATGCGAGCATTATTTTTTATGTAACTCAAAAATTATAATGGATTTCGAAAAACTGTATAAAATATGATAATTTTAATCTTTTGGTGAATTTAAAGAGAACATAAGAAGAGTAAGAAAATTTAAAAATTATAAATCGATTCACTAATGAGTTTTATCACAAACTCAATTCAATTCGTAGGGATATCGCCTAGTGCGTCAATCCCACGTTACACGGTTCTCAACACTTCGCTAGACCATTTGAGCCGCGCGTTGGCGTTCAAAGTTTATTAACGTATTCAAGGCTAGGTGTCAAATTGAATAAATTTAAAAAAATAAATAACGATTTTACGAAACAATGAAATGATTATCATATAACATATCATTCCGGTTAGTTATGCATCGATGCACTCGATAATTAATAGTAGCAATATTGGCATGTAACGGCGCATACAATGCGGTATAGTAATTATATATCAGTGGTGTAGGTAAATAAAAAAATCGGAAAGTTTTGAGGCCGAATCGGCCCTCTGCAACAGCACACAAGTGTATATCATGAGAAGCCTATTTATTTTGAATTTAATGAAGTAAAACCAATTTCTCATTGATTACAAATACTTTTGTTAGACAAAGAAAACAAACGTATTCCCTTTTTTTATATCAAATATAAAATAAGTTTTTAAATAATGAAAACACATTTTTTAGTACTTATTTCCATATTATATCTCATAATCATGACCGGTACCGCTCGTCGCTAGAGTTCATCAGTTGATAATGCTTGCGATAAGTGAAACTGGTCCTGATCAAAAAATATATATTTTGGGAAAGTTGTATTATAAAATGTGTTTTTATTATTTAAAACATCTTGCCTTTCGAAAATGAAGTGACAGTCAACACATATTAAATTTTATGAAATAAATAATAGAAAAATATTGATTTTAAGGAATGCAAATATCACACGCCATAAAATTTACTTTTATGGTGTTAGCTGTCACTTCTTGATGGAGAGGCATTTTCTCAGTACTATTTCCACAGTATATCTTATGATCAGGACCGGTTTTTCTCGTTGTGAGAATTATTATCTGATAAAATACAGACAATACAGTTGATAATGCTACTTTATTATTAAAAAAGATTTGCTTCTGGTCATTTAAGAAATGTTTATCCATATTTTTTAACTAGCTAATCCTAAAACATACTTATTATTGTTACAGGTTATGACACAAATAAAACAACTTATGTTACTTATTATCTTAACAAAAGTATGAGTGTTTTAGCGAAGATCTGAAAAAAAATAATCTATACCAACTGATAATTGTTATTGATCTTATATACATATTATATACCTATGGAGTATTGACTTGGGCCCTGCTATATCTTTTAATGTTAAATTTTTTGGGTCCAACACAAACTAAAATTTAAATATCAATTGACATGACATTTATAAAAAACGTCGGACCCATGTCGAAGCATGTAATCTAGATGTGAACACACATTGTACTTTTTTCAAGTGTATTGATGGAAAGATTGCTTCGCTGATGCTAATTCTTTATCTGGAATGTTTCATAAGCCGCAGTATTTAAATGAGAAATTTTAAGATGGATATTTTTAAATGAATAAAAGTAAGTGCTCATAACTACTAACTAACTTCAGTAATTAATGTTCCCGATAAGCGAAACCGGTCCTGATCATAATATATATTTTTGCTATATACTACTAACTTTTATGATATGACTTTAGTTAATTCAGGGGCCCAATAAACTGGTCGCCGCCACTGCGACATGTTTCATAAAAACATGTATTATATCGATAGCAAGCAATAACTTTTGAACGATTTAAAAATTATCGATGATGCAATAATTATTTATCGACTTATGTATCGAAGAAAACAATGGGTGGGATAGCTAAACTCGCTTTAAATATTGGTTCTCAAAACCACCAACACAATATCAAACGCTGCTCATATAACATATTGCACAATATGGCAGAACTAACTTTGGTGGTATTTACCCACATAAAATGGTTTTAATTATATGCTAGTTTTATAAATATATCAATACTTCCTGGCAATAAGCTATGGATAATAAATTAAGCTTCGTATAAACGTTAGTTAGACGTTTGACTACATATTTGGTTAATTTTTTAAAATTCTTTATTATTAACTGTAAATGAAATTTTCAGTACTCAATATCGCGCTTAATTTTATTTTATTCAATGACAATATGTATAGATATATTGTGCCGAATCCATTATTTTGGAGAATACGATTAGTGGACTATTAGTGGAGTATTAGAAGAAATGTTATAAGAAACAGAATTTTAATTTAATATATAAATCCGTTAGTCTATGTTTTAAATGATTTTAACTATCCGACGGATGGTGGTAAAGAATTTTATTTAGCTTCTCAGCAATTCAGTTTAGAATCAAGACGTGATAATTCAAAATTATTTTTTCAAAATAAAATCCCTCATCCCTCAAATCATCCCTCGATTAACGCGGTAGATACATCTTTCCAGATAGTTAACCTATTCCCTATTGAGTTACATAAAGGATATTCCCACACCAAATATTTCAAAAGTGTTTGTGTTAATCCAATTAGTGAGAACCGGTCTGTTGATAATGCTCATGATGAGCGAAACTGGCCCAGATATGAAATAATAAACAAAAAGTATATTGTGGAAATTAGTACCTATAAATGTGCTTTTGTTTTTTTTATTGGGTTGGCATTTAGTAGTTAGAACTCCATTATGACACGGTGAAAAAACAGTACTATATTTTCGTCAGAACACATCGTCAAAACTATGTTAAAACGTACATTTGCTTATCTGTATATAATTGTGTAGAAAAGGTACACAATACATCGTCTCTTCTGTTTAACGACCTAGCTTATTTCCTGATAATAAAATGATGAATGATGATGAATAAAACCATAAATTTTATAATTGTAAATGAAACTAAACAGGCGGCAATTTCAATAAGCTTAAATAATGGACGGAGATGGTTTGTTATGGGAAAGCATTAGCCCCTCTCAATGGTCTGAGGAGCGGCGACCGACTTATATTTGTTTGTTCATTTAAAATTTATAATATATATTGCTAAGTTTTTGAATAAAATAGTAAAAATTAGTCTTACTCTATAATGAGTTGATGATATTGAATAGCGGTTTTCATGCAGTCAGTTAAAGCATTGTCGAATTCTCCATCAGTGAAATAATGCATCAAACGATCCTTCTTCATTTGATACTCATCTTTATCTATTATCAAATAATTGCAATCATCCAATATGAACGATACTCTTTGACATGTGCCTTTCTGCACTCGAATCCTTGATAAAATGTCGCGTTTTATTCGTTTGGGACCCAACTTCTTGGTCAAAACATCCAAGGCTTGATCGCCAACACTTTCAACAACCTTTTGCACCATTCTGAACTGTCCGCTTATGTGCGTCATTATCGATGCGACCATTGTGTCACATATTATAAGGGCAGTTCCAACCCAAAACATCCCTCCGACGCAGAAAATAAACCCGGCAATATACGGCAAGTCTTCGTCGGTATTCCAAGGGACGTAAGCTGTAAATGGGGTATCCCGGCGTAAGTTTAAAGTGTAATTAGACAGCTTAATCAAACGCTTTCTTTCAAAATCAACTGTAATACTGTAAATTGCCATAAATAATATAGTCACTTCTCCCATAACTACGAAAAAACCTGTGACAATCTTTGTGAATTTGACAGATTGAGCCACTATTTCTTGATCGCCGTTAAATTTAGCAGAATCGACTTCAATAACACGTACAATTTTCTGTATAAGTTTGTTATTTTTTATAATGATAAGTATTTTTATCGATGCAAATATATGCACACCAACAAGAGTAAAAGCGAAGAACTGTAAACTAGATTCCCTTTTGTCGTTCCATACTTTATATGCAAACGCTGTTTCAGAGCATGTGTAACCAATAAGTATTATAACTGTACACACAAATGCATATATTTTATATTTTAACGTAGGATAATTGTCAAAATTGTTTTCTTCAGAGTTGTGAAATTTCCCAATGCCCAACATACGCAGAGCTTTATAATGAAATCCGAAATAATCTACAGGTCGTTTCTTCGCAGACATTTCGTAAATCTTTCCTTACGTATTGTGATGCCTTTGTGAATTGATATCTGGCTTTTATTTGATCGTAAAACTATGCCGTCTCGATCTTCCGATACATAATTCATGGAGTTTATTTCGGCGTCGTGGGAACAACTGAATTCATACGGCACGTGTGGGCTCGCAGTACTTAATTTAAATATGCATAGATGGTAATTACACAGGTAAATTTTGGTTTGATATTTAGAAATCACGGACGTACGTACAACTTACAGTAGGATGCTTATTATTGATAGTGCAGAAAGTGTTAAACTTTACGAAAGCATTAAAACTTACAAATAAGCAATTTGCATACAATAAACTTAATAAAACGGACCTTCATGGGATTTATTTTTAATAAACGAATTATTAAGTACCACTTTGTATAAGCAAACAATCAAATAACTTATGAATGAATTCAAATGAAAAAATTGGCTACAACAACAACTATTTGTAATAATGTAATTTTCAAACAAATCTTTAGACTGACTCGATATAAATTTATCAAAAAAAAAAAAAAAAACATCACGATCTGGAAAACTGTATTTTTTATCCAGGAAAAGTCAAATAAGAGTATCTTTTTATAAAAATCAATTAACGTGTGTCTGTTTATCCTTTATGCATTACTACACCATTCATCCGATCGATATGAAACTTCTAACTGAAAAACTATTGTCTAAACTATAAATTTATTGAGTACACCCTCGCAAAGATTTCTGGCAAACATCACTTCTCAAAATTGATGGAAAACCCTAGAGTATTTTCTCTAGACCAGTGGTTTTGACGTGAAATTTCACTGTGGCCGCACTATAAATATCAGCTGTCATATGGAAATGTATCGTGGCCGCACCAAGATAAAAATAGTTTCGATATTTATTATTTATGCAGTGCATAACAATGATCTTTCACAATTTACAGTTGTAGGTAAAATCGACAAAATTGATAAAGCAACTGTTGTTAATTCTTTATATTGACTTGATTCATGGTCAACGTATAACTTCGACCAAATTTTTGAACAGTTTTATTATTAAAACGGTCCTTCACTTAAGCTCGACTAAATGTTGGATAAGCAGATTTATTCAATCAATTTTAAAATAATAATAATATTTTAATTACAATATTTACTATAAATCTGTTGGTGGCCGCAGCAAAATCCTCTGGTGGCCAACCAATGCTCTAGACTCACTATAAGCCATTTTTTTGGCATGTCTTGGATGTTTTCTGTTCCTTATAGACATCTAGCATGATATATTATTTAAAACACCTTATAAACATGTCTAATGAGACTCACCTTTGAGCCGAGAAGATTTTGTATTCACTTGCAAGATTGCATTTTATTCAGTCGTTAAAATCTTTAATGGGTGTGTCGAAAATAAGGAAAGTCAATAAACACCTGTACGTGACAACTTCTGGCTGTCAAAGCATTACAGGTGAAAGCGATATTCTGGGCACTTAAAATTAAAGTGGGTGTTTCTTGTATATCACACCAGATATAACATATTTAATAACATATTGTGACTGTCGTTAAAATACGCATAACTTGGAATTGATTGACGCATAAGTAAAATTACAGTAACAAAAGAAAAAAGAAATCGAGCCACACTGGATATTTGAATTCCACGGAATAAGTTAATTATCAATTCAAATTGAGAGCTTTTAGGTACGTTGCGTGAGACTTGACGTTAAATATTTCAGCTTTTAGGAAATTATTTTAAACGTCGGTTATAAATATTGATTTTGAAATTAAGCCCTAGTCTTACATCTAGTTTAATTTCTAACGTATTGTATATGTATACGAGCGTGTGTGTGAGTATAATATGTGGTGAAAAAATACTAGTATAATTCGATAGTGTCCACGGATTCGTTGTGGATTGCTCAGCTCTGCAGCGATTTACGACTGTAAAATTACACAAAAAATAAATCAATACATAAGAATTGAACGAGACTTGAAAGGTTCTGATGCTAACGCGTCATAGATCTTAACGCTTCACCAATTTGATATAAAAAAGCCCAAGAAGGGAAGTTTCAATAGTATATCTATGTACATGTAACGAGATAATAATACAATTGTTAAAAAAAACTTTTTAATTGAAAATATGTACTATAAAATGAAAATTTATCATTAAATAAAGTTTGACAAGAACAGTAGACAGCTTATAATCAGTGTTTTACAGTTAAGAGTAAATCAATGCTCAATTTTTGTACATCTTCATGGGTTGCTCCATTGTCACTCACGACCCTGCGTTTCGGCTTTCAGAATATTCAGGCATTATATTAGGCAGACATGTGAGAATGTATAAAATTTGATCGGATATCATTGAGTTTAATTAATTGTTATTTACTTGGTCAAACCCAATTTTAATATAATGAAAAATAAAATTATAGTGTTTTTATGTACATTTTTAAAATATAGCTATTATTTCATCTATCGCCATCGTCGAGACTTTGATTAAACTCTAAAGCTTAAGACTAGCTGTATATTATTATTCTAAGATCAAAATTTTAACGTTCTATTCAAATGTTGATTTTTTTGTGTTAAAACTTATTGTAAAGGACTCTTAACGAACAAACTAATATATATCGATCACCATGGCTTAACCCGCTACGGGGAGCCGTTTTGCTTCCATAATAGACCATTTCCGTGCCATATGTAAACTTATTGATATAGCCGCCTTTTTAGTTTCATTTACAATTTTTAGTTTTATTGCGAGCAGGAAACAAGCCAGGTCGTTAAAACAGGAGAGAAGATGTATTGTGTACTTTTTCTACCCAGCTATATATAGATAAGCAAATGTTCGTTTAAGCATAGTTGTGGCGATGAGTGAGCCGAAATAGCTATCAACTATATCTTAAAAAATAATAATTTTCTGAAATAAGACCTAATTAAATTTCATAAATACGCGTAATCAAGGGTGTTCTTCATAATGGCTTCAGTAGGGTAAATGAATTAATGTGTGTTATAAGATTGTAACCGTGGTACAATCACGGCTACAATCACATTGTGATTTTTCATTTGATATTGAAATTCTATCAAGTACCAATCCCCAGTCTATATCATGAATTACTGATATTTTATTTGTTTGTGATATTTTTCAGTTGGAGGAATTGAAGACGAAGGAGAGGCAACTCGAACAGGTGAAGAGGGGGGCGAGAGGTGTCCCTCCTGGAGGGGGATTGTCAAAACTTCCAGCCAAGGTAGGTCATTCAAAATTGTCTACCATTTAATACACATAAAATTGTCTATTATGCCATCAAGAATATGGTAGAGAAGAGCTGGCAAACCCAGGGTACGCGTGTCAGAAGTGGCACGTACATATAAAAAATATTTTGTACGATTATTTGAAAACAGTTTTTTAGCTCTTCAGTCATTTTTTGTATATATTATTAACTTTTATTATATTATATATTATTAAGATTTTGTAGGACAAAAATACATTGATATTTTTTTCACCGTGTTATGAACTCTGGATTTTTATGTATAGATTTAGCTTAATTTACATTGTATCGTTTGATAATACTCGCAATAAAAAAAACCGGTCCAGATCATAATAAAATGAAATTGCGGAAATAGTACTAAGCATTACCAAATAAGAATTTATTGATTGAATTGGCATTTACTTGGTAGAACTCCATTATAACACGGTGATAAAAATAGCAATGTATTATTTTAGTTCTACAAAATTATTTTTTAAAATATAATTGATAGCTATTCCGGCACACGCCATCGTCTGAACTGTGCTTAAGTGAACATTTTCTTATCTATTTATTAAAAATACATTGCCAGTTTTTTCACCGTGTCAAATTTGAATTGTTACAACTCTGTACGATTCCACATGTTTTGTCACTAACGACTCGGGTTTCACCTTTCAGCATCTTGATGCATTCTATCTATGGAATGCTTGAAGATGCGGAAAGGCGAAACCCGGGTCGTTAGTGACAACACATGTGGAATCGTACAAAGCTTTAAAAAATTTATATTGAAATTCCATGAAGCACCTTCAGTCGATATCATAAATTACTAAACATTATGTTGTATTAATTTAATATTATACACTTCCTTCAAGGATTGACAGTAAATATATGAAATTAAAAAATATATTAAATTAAAATTTTTTCAATTCATCAAAATACATTATCCAACGCTTAACATTTGATTGAAAGAATTCATTTTTTTTTCTCTATAATAAAACATTTAACATTGCAATCGTTATACAACATTATGTTTTTATTAATAGAGAATTTATTACTGTCAAAATGAAGGTCTCTTGCCTTAAATGAATGACACTGCAATATTACACTTTCGAGGTCGATAATAAAACGTTTGTTTATTGTATTTTAACGAATCTTCAAAAAAATGAAGCAATGCTTTGCAAAAGACATCGCAGGAAAGGTGAACAGCCAAAAATATAACCTAAAAAATTTTTAGAACCGGAAACGTATAAGAATAATGTTTATATCCACGTAGTTTTTTACACCGTGGAAAATATGTATGCTTCTCTACATTACCTAGTACTACGGTTAGACTAATAGTTAAAAACCGATAAATAGAATACGTCACGTGGAATGATAATTTGATTGTATTTTTCCAATATGTTTAGTATTACTTCAACAATATATTTGATGATCAGAACCGGTTTCGCTCATCGCGAGCATTAATACAAACAAGCTTAATTATACAATTTTTTTGTGTTAATACTTATCAGGTATACAAAACCAAAGGCTCATGAACTAAAAAAACAGTTTACATACAATTATACATCAAATGTATATATATATCGAAATAAAATAAATTTATCAAGACTTTTCACCAAGAAATGACAGTTAACACATTGAGTGTAAGTAATATTTCTGGAATTTAATAATATAATATACACATATTTCGCTCTTTACGAGCATTATCAACTGATCAGTTGAAAGTTAATTTTCTTATCATTTTATGATAATAATGCTCGTGATGAGTGGTATCTGTTCTTAATTTATAATATTAAAAATTGGAAACAGTTATTAGCATTGTGTTTTATTATTTAAATGAATTACTTTATTTAAGTTGGAACATTTTGAATGTTATAAAAATTTTAAAACAGTTTCTGATAATCATTCACATTATTATGCGTGTTAGTAAGTTACAATTATACTATAGTTTTTTTTTTTAAGTTTTATTTGCGTAAAAGAAAGTGAGAATTGGGCAAATATTTTTATCAAACCTTTTTACAGCGTTGCTGTAGAAATGTTTCCTATTATGTATGCATTCTCCCGTATAGCATAGTTATTTTTACGCTGGATTTTACATAACTAAATTAATATTCATTGTAAATCACTTTAAGGGTTGTAAACATATTTTTAATACTTTTTGCACACTTTTATGATTGCCACCGGTTTTGCATATTACGAGCATTATCAACTAACTGAAATGAATGTTATTATGTTTTACCTTATTGATTTATATTTTGGTCACTAACGCGGTGTTGCCATCTCAAGTGACGAATTATTCTGAAATAAACGATTGACAACTTCACTACTTATCATTTGAATTTTTACTCTCTGAATACGAAATGGGTGTTTGTTGTACTGATGATGTTTTGACGGGAAAAAATAATATATTGCATGTAACGTTTCCTTTTTGTACCAACATTATTATAAACGCGTGGCGAATAAAATATAACTTTAAATGTTGCTTACGGCATTTTTATCGCACGTCCAGCGAATCATTTCGTGGAACTTTAATACAAGAAATATATGTCGTTTATTCCTTCTATTTGTATTGTTATTGTACATTTTTTTTGTAAGATTTCTTAAAATCTCACAATCAAACAAACATACATTTAATAATTTACGAAATCAACTGGCGTGTTGGATGAAATTTGAATATCAAAATCGCGTTGAAACTTTGGTATATTCTACATGTTTTGTCACACACGAGACGAGTTTTTTTTCGGCATTGACATGTATTCTATCGCACGGATAAAATTTATTTATTTTATTTTGGTATATACGCGTTAAAAAAAATACAAATTAAAATTTTGTTGCTTTTGCAATGTCAAAAAAAACCAGAAGGAAAAGAAGTTAACAACGCGAGCTCATGTAAAATCTACATTAAAACATTTAAAAATAGTATTCGTCCAAACTCTCGTCCACATGGAATATGTCAACATCCGGAGCAATACGGTTGAGCATTGTTAATGCTCTAACTATTTACATCCCCGTTGGCAGACTAGTGTTATGTCAAAAAGTTTTTTTGTGTTCAAATTTTAAAATTGTACTTAAAAAGAAGCCATACAGATTGGTAAAAAAGAACACAAAAACATGACGAATTTTTAATATTGTACGATTCAAGATGTTATCGTGGACAATCGAATAGAAATCGTGGACATCAATTATTTTTTCTTCGAAAGTGTACAACCTGTCTGCCAATGGGTATGCCAATGGTAAGAGCATTAACAATGTTCAACAGTATTGCTTCGGATGTCGACATCTTCCATGTGGACGAAAGTGAGTTCAGGCGAATACTATTTTTTAATGTGTTAAGGTAGATTTCATATGAGCTCGGTTGACTTTCTTGCTATCCTTATTAATTGTTTTGTTGTTTATTTCTTGAATTTTCAACACTAAACGTTAAAATTTTTTATGAGATATCAGATTTTTTGTAAGATCGTCAGGACTATAGTACTGACGATGGCGTGAGCTGAAAAAGCATCAACCATATCTTATAAAAAATTTGAAGACCTCAAATAAAATGCTATTTTTTCAGCGTGTTATAACGGAGTTCTACCAAGTAAATGCCAATTCAAGCAATAAATTTATATTTTTTAATTTTTGTTACGTGCATATATAATAAAAGTAAAAATTTTTTTTTTTTTGTTTTTTGAATTTATACATTTAATGCTGGGAATTAAGTAAATAAACAACAAAACAAGAAATCAGGATAGCAAGAAAGTTAACCAAGCAAGCTCATGAAAAATCTACCTTAACACATTAACAACTTTCCAGTAAAACTTATGCCCAGGGCTGCTTTCTCGATAAAGTTATGAGAATTTTGGTTATATATTGTAATTGTGGCGTGCTGTATGAAGCAAAGCCATTATGATTACGCTGTTTAAACAAAACGCTTGAGGAAAATGCACTCCTTAATAATAAGATATGAATCTAGTGGCTTCACGTGTATGAGATGTTAATATGTGTTACTCATAACTCACGATACGGCGTGAGTCAAACCATTGTTTGAGTCTTGGAATTTTACTTCTTGGTATAAAAACTGTCGGAATTTTAATGATTTTTTTTATCACTTAATAAAAAATGTCTGTGTTGTGTTTTATAATAACCAGCGATAAGAAACCTTTTTTCAGTGCTTGCAAGCTTTAATTAACTTCGTTCAGTCCCAAAAGAAAAAACAGATTTGAATTATTACAACTTTGAACGATTCCACATGTTTTGTCACTAACGACCCGGATTTCGCCTTTCGGCATCTTTAGGCATCCCACGTATCACACGGATGCAACAGATCTGACTACTGACTGACTTGTCAGTTCTGTTGCATTCGTGTGACAGGATGGGACAGTGTGGAATCGTACAATGTTGTAACAATTCAAATTTGATATTGAAATTCCATCAGGCACCTTCAGTCGATATCAAAAAAAAAAAACAAACAGATTTATTCTATATTCCTAATAAATTTGAGAAATACTAAATAAACAATAAAAAAACCGTGTTTTTTGTTACAACATTCTGTCATAGTTATAATTCTTCTTTTATAAAATCATAATGTAACCATGTGAAAAAGGTTTTCTGAATATCAGTGAGAGTAAACTTGCTTTTGCAAAATTATTTTTTTAAATAAAGTTGATAGCTATTTCGGCTCAGGTCATCGCCAGAACTATCTAGTGAGCCTAGGCGTGAGCCGAAATAGCTATCAACTATATTTAAAAAAATAATTTTGTAAAACTAAAATACATTGCTATTTTTTTCACTGTGTTATGATGGAGTTCTACCAAGTGAATGCCAATTCAATCAATTAATAATTTCTTGTTAAGATATGTTCTTTTAAATAGTTCTATAGGGGCCAATGTGCTCCACGTATAACAATAAAAACTTTCTGCTTAAATCAGCTGGAATTTTAAACATATACCAGCGCGACCTGTTCCTAGTCTACCAAACCGACTTGTGTTTGTTTTAATAATGATTTTATAATTTGATTGTAAATTGATGCAGATTTTACCACGGAGGACGTCATCTTTTGTTCAGCAGGTAGACAAGATTATTGACTCATGTAGCTTCAAATCACTTCTCGCCTCTCACACGTTTGAACCATTAAAACGTACGCGCAAAATTAAATCGTAAAATGAAGATCATCGTAATACTGTGTACTTGGTAAATTGTTGATACTTAAATCATATTAGAAAAATAATTAAAAGATTACATTTCTCCACCCAAGTTTCGTCCTTCGACAACTTAAGACATTTTATTACACGGACGCAATAGAACTGAGATTCAGCGAACAAATTCCATCGCTTAGACGCAATAGAATTAAAAAAAAATACTAAATATATTTTATTTAAGAAATTAAACCATAATAAATGCTGTTAAATGAGTAACACAAAAAATACAAAATTCATTAAATATTATTGAAATTAATTTAAGTTTTATTTTGCTCCTAGCGTTTGGGTCTGTGCTTTTTCATTAATTACTTCTTTGGTATATAAACAATGCTTACTTTTTATTATTTGTCGGTTCTGTTGCATCCGTGTGAATGTCTGAAGAAGCCAAAAGGTGAAACCCGGGTCGTTAGTGACAAAACATGTTGAATCGTAAAAAGTTTCAACAATTCAAATTTTATATTGTAATTCCATCAAGCACCTTCAGTCGATATCATAAACTAAATAATAATATTTAATATTATTATATAAAACGAAAAAAATGTTTTTCTTTAGTAACCGGCTGCCTGAGACGAGATATCTCGTCAATATATTTACGTATTTTCTTCCTAAAACATTCTTGAAAAAGGTTTAAAAATTTATCGATTGAATTGTCATTTACTTGATAGAACTCCATTATATTACAGTGAAGCCGAAATAGCTATCAACTATATTTTATAAAAAAAATTGTAAAACTGAAATACATTACTAATTTTTCATCGTGTTATAAGGATTAAAAACATTTTACCATAACTGTAAAGGATTTCTACAACAATTTTTCGTGATTTCTTAGAGTGTTCGAACTGTCACTTGACAGATGTCAATAGTTTCAGGATTATCAAAATCGATATTCTTCAAAATTCTTCAAGAAAACCTGCTTTTTTATTGTATGTCAATAAACAATTTGTGAGTTTATTGTATTGTATCTCTTTATGAAATAAAAAAAACATCGGAAATTTTTTTCGTTACAAATTATAACTGCCGTGCTGGGTACATACGCATGTGATCAACAAAGAAATGTTAAGTTTCAATTTTTTCAAGACTTGAATAAATATATATATATATATATATGTTTACCTGAAGAAAAAAGTTATCAGTTTAAAATTCTTGTCTGGGAGTGTTGATGGGGTAAAGTTTCATGACCGTCTGATCCATCACAGCATAAAACGTAATCAAAACGAGTCAAAAGATCAGTGGATGCGTCAAAAGTAAAATATAACCCGCAGGAAGTGGGTTAATCGGACGTCGAACAGTTCAGCGTTGCTGGACGAGTAGAGTGAAGTTGTTTGCTCTCAGTTCACAGTTACGGATCGCTCGGGGCGGCCACAGCCTCTCAAAGCGCATGTAAACTGATACAGTTACTTGTCACCTGTAGCAGATAATCAGTCTAGTTACTAATAAAAACCGCTTCCATCATAGATAAACTATAAAACATCGAGAAAAGCCTAGCGACAGATGTTAAAAATGACACATGAAAAAATAGCAATGTATTTTAGTTCTACATTTTTTATTTTTTTTAATATAGTTGATAGCTATTTCGGCTCACACCATCGTCAGAACTATATCTATATATAGCTGTGTAGAAAAGGTACACAATACATCTTCTCTCCTGTTTTAACGACCTAGCTTACTTCCTGTTAGCAATAAAACTACAAATTTTTAAAACTGTAAATGAAACTAAAAAGGCGGCTATATCAATAAGCTTACATATTTAACGGAAATGGTTTATTGGATGTGGATGGTTTATTACGCAAAAGCTTTTCTTTTATTACAAAGTAAAAAATATTTTGTAATAAAGGTCACAAGATGACGGCTTTAGAACAGCTGGAAATCAATAGATATCAATTATCACAAAAAATCTTAAAAAACAAACTAATACAATATATGTCTGTCGCCATTCTTCAAGCATTGGAACGGGCTTGAATAATAATATTGAGCTGTTGGAATGCAAAAATTTAATTATCCATTAAGATTCATTTAAAATTGAAATACGTTTCATTTTGAAACGTTTATTATAGCGAGTTATTGCACGATAATTTTATTATCTAGTTGTCAACAAGAATTTGTTTACTCGATAAATAAATTCTGTATCCACAAAAACTTTGAGGTTTCATATTTTTTTGAATAATTTGATTTTTACTTATAAGACTGTAAACTTAGACTGAGTCATGAAAGCGTGTTTCGTCTTTCATTAACTTCGGGTATTATATCTATCACACGTCTTCATCGAATGTTTGAAGGTTTCAAAAGAAAAAAAACCGAAACATGAATGTCATTTTGTAGATAGTATGATCTCTTCAAAGTCGATATCTTTAATGCTACCAAATTAATTTAACATTTAAAATTATAGCCAAAAAACTTTTGCGTTGGTCATATGATTTACCTATTACAAGGATTGTTCGACAGATCAGTATATAGAGGGGTTGATATATTAAGAAACCTGCTCAGTATTTTCTTAATTTTATTTGTGTATTCAATATAAAAAAAACAAAGTAACTGTTAATGCATTCTATCTGTCGAATGTACGACAAGCCAATGTGTCACTATACTCAAGTGAGCTATCAATGTCACAGTGACTCCCAGCAAGATTACAACACCAATCAAAACCTACCTGCCTCTGACTTCTTCGATAAACACTGTAAGCCCCAGCTCAATTCAGATAAAAACATCCCATGTTTTTCATTGCTGATTTTTGAAGAATGTTTATTTATTACGCGTTTCTTGAAGTACTTCAATTATATAACTACTTATAGAAATTAAAGCAACGTCTCTTTAATATTTAATTCAATTCTAAAATAATAATAAATTTACCAGAAGACTACTTTATAGAGAGACATATGACAATGTTTTTGTATGTAACAAGTATAAAATGTTATTTTCCCGATTTTACAAGGTATGTTCTGTCCTTACTATTGTTATCAAACTATAGTTAGTTAAATGTAAATTGATGGATATGCAATATTTTTATTCAAATTAAGCAAAGTTATGTGGTCTTATAAAAGGTAAACGGGAGCATAAGATGAGTAACGATAAAATTGATTTTTGGTCAATTAAATCTGTTACTCGTTTTGATGAAATTACTGATTTATTTTTATGCCAAAATGTTTGTGTATATCACACGGAATAATTACCTTCTTAATAGCATAATAAATACAATACGTAATTTTGTTTTGCAAAATGGTGATTACATTAATCAGAGTGGACAAATTCTGTAATAAATGGTGACGGAAAGGAAGGCTAAAATTTTCTTTTAAAGAGTTTGCAAAATCTTTCTGAGGATGAAAATTTATATTAATTTAATTACTGTTTTAGTGTCAGGTATTATTTTTTTCTTTTACAGTCTGTTAATGACTTCTACCATGGCTATATATGAAATGATAGACAATGCTTGACACACGATAAGCATGTTACGTGGAAACTTGGTATGGGACCGAGCGTGTTAATCGTCTTCCTTTGGGCTAAATTGGACCTACGGCTACCATGTGATAACATTTCGTCAGCAGAGTATTGGATTGATCTACGAAAGCTATTTTGCTCTAATCTCTTCCACGCACACGTTCAAGACGTTATATTTTATTATCAGACCATTTATTAAACGCACTGCGTATTATCTTCGTTTGTTAAAAAACGATTTGATTGCAGTCAATTTGACGTTTTTATGGCGTATTACTTGCAGATCACTAATTTGAAAATAATTAGCAGAGGCTATAAAACAATGACGTTAATTTACCTCATTTTTTCAATCAGAAGATATCATTTGACTAGCATAACGGTTGATAATAGAAAAATGAGAGGTTAATGAAATTATTGATAGCTTGAATTATACGATAGATTTTTCCAATTAAAGCCAATCCTGTTAGATCATTATAAAATCACTTATAAGATTTTAGCTGTGAAAGCTGCGGCGACGGGTATTTTCATAATATAATAACCCAACATTTTTTTATAATCAAATTATCAGTGATCTCATTTTTTATCAACATTTTTATCATTTATATAATTAGCAATGTGCAAATTACAAAACAAATAAGATTTTTTTAATTTCTATCTATAAAAAATTTGTTTAAGAAACTTTTTACGATTCCACATCTTTTTTCACTCCTAGTTTCACCTTCCGGCATCTTTTGACATTATACCACACGAATGCAACAGAACTGACTAAGAATTTATTGAATTTATTATGTCCAGAATTAAAATAATGATTGTAGCTCGAATGTTATGTTGAATAATGTAGGCAGTCGCTTATAAAATCTATTTATCACTTTAAATACAAGTAATTAAAAAAAAAATTATGATAAAAAGTTGTTTATTTGCGGTATTATATTTCCTACACAAAGAATTAGCGGTAGAAAATTGGAAACTTGTTCATGATTTACATTTTTAAAAATGGTTGATTATATTTTATTATAAAAAAAGTGATTAATTATATGAACATAAAAATGTAAAAATATTGTTATTTAACTTGTTTTCTACCGAGTCAAGTAAAGAATATTCAAACATCGAATATTTCCAAAAATAATTCAGTAGTATTAACGATCAATATATTTTGCATAAAAGTTAACTCGTGCGCGAAGTTTTAATTTTATGTTGACTACTATATTTTCGAGTGTCGTGTATAAAGACACTGCAACAAACTGTCTAAAAGCTGAGATGTCACCATTCAGTGTGTTAACAACTTAAAAATTCTGTGGTCTATGTTGTTTATGGCTTCCTTAACCACGCTCATCTAAGCTATTCCAAGCTTTTAATGAAAAAATATTTGTATTGAAAACAAAGAAGATCTATTTTGATTCATATCCACTGATACATATTGTATACCGTGTTCTTTTAATATACACCAATCCCTCGATTTACACTGTACGTGTTTTGCACGTTTTCGCTTTTACACAGATTAAAAAAAATGTTGACTCGAATTGGGAAGAAAATTAGGTTACCATTTTGTACACAATGATTCAAACATTGAGCGGGCCCTTCGATTCCAACGTGACATTAATCAATACTTGGCTCAATATGATGAAATTTGAAGCAAATGTTAATAACTGATATTATTACCAAATCTCCTCGAGGTGTAAGTATTTCTACTTCAAACATTGAATTGGCACAAATAATTTCGAGTGATGAAAGTGACTTTGAACCAGTCATGAAGAAGAGATTGACAATGATTTGTGATAGTGATGAATGATAAAAAAACTCAACCAACCGTTGCAATAATTTGTTCCTCTATATATGCTTTATGTGCATTTAATTAATAAAGGAATGTGTGTATTTATACTATTAAATAATTTTGTTTTATTTATGTATTTTAGAAAACGAGCAAATTATGCGTTTATTTGTTTACTTTTCGATAAACACGGTATTACATTTAAAAATATACAATTTCGATTACAGAAACCTATTTACCGTGTAAATCAAGTGATAGTTGTATATTTATTTTTTATAAACTTACGATGTATATCCAAATAAATTTAAATTAAATGCATGCAATAAATAACTTGATTCTACGTTGTGGTTTTGAACTTAGTGGGTGTTAGACTTTTGTATTTAAGAGTAAAAGAAGCATCTACGGCCACATAAGTCATCAATAATGGCAATGAATTGATTCCCACGTAGACGTGGTATTGAATTGAGGTTACATATCGAAAACCTCATACCAAAGAGGTCAGTCAGATCCAGTAGACAAATAATATGACACAAAGAGAATAAAGAATCAATATAATAATATTTAAAATATAATAATAAGTAATTGTATATTAAATTGTGAAAGCATTTTTTTAATTGATAATACTCTGCTGTATTTTTAACCCTTTGGCTGCTAGACATAAATATACGTCTGTACGCCAGCTTTAATTTGTAAAAAAAAAGTGTTTTTTCGATTGTTTTTTTAATTTTATATGCAGAAATAATTAGTAAACTCACAAATCTTTTATTGTTATATCATAAAAAGCTGATTTTCATTATGAATTTTGACGAAAATTGATTGTGGTAACCCTGAAACTATTGACATCTGTCAAGTGACAGTTCGGACACTCGAAGAAATCGCGAAAAATCGATGTAGAATTCCTTTATAGGTATGGTAAAATGTTTTAAAACCTTTCTTATAGATATCAGTGTGTCCTGTCAAAGAATCATTATAACAGAAGGAATACTTTTGGAGAAAAATACGTTTAAAGATATTGACGAGATATCTCGTCTAAGGCATTCATCCTGATAAGGAACATCAAAATGCTTTGAAAGCTATCTTTTTAAAATTATATAATTTTTGATATCGTCTAAGGCTTGAAAGATTATTCAACATCAAATTATAACCGTTCAAACTATGAACAATTCAATATGGTTTGTTACTTGCAACCTGGGTTTTGTCTTTCGGATTTATTCAATATCACACGAGTATAATATAACATAGTTAATGTATTTTTAAAAAATATTTAATACTTTTTTTATGAATATGGACAATTATTACGTATTAATAAAATATTTTGATTTATGTTAAATAATTGATTTATTGTCATATCTGTAGAATTAATTTTGAGTGTTTTAATTGTTTATTTATATTTGAAATTTTTTAAATCTAAATGTTCTACTCAAAGAAAAATCTGCCTTGAGATTACAATCATATTCATTATACTTTAACTCGTTTTTGAAAGCCTAAAGAAGCGGTCTCTAAAATTGAAGACAGGTTCACTATTTTCAAAAGCTTAACAAAAAACCGCATAATTTTACTTGACTTCAATAATATATTATGCAAAGAATTTTATATCTAACATGTTAAACAACAAAATGAATTCAAAAAAATAAAAATTCAAATGAGATGACACTTATTTACTAAATTTGCATGTATATTTAAAACCACTTTTTGCATTTTTCTCAAATTACATTATCTTGGTATGGTATAATACTTTTATGACATGAATACTATTTTTTGTGTGATATCACGTTTATTTCATCGCTTACCATGTGTGTTTGTAGAACAGCCAAAACATTCAAAAATCCATCAGAAATATAATAAAAAATCTTAATATTAATTCCATTTCATAGATTAGTCATAGTAACTGTAATGTTTTACGTAAGATTCACAATTTGCTAATCACGTTATTAAGGAATCACATAATATAAATTCAAACTCAGCGCCTAAATGTTTGCATCTTTATAGTAAGGGTCGCAGAATGACGGCTTTGGAACAGCTGGAAATCAATAGACATCAATTATCACAAAGGATTCTTCACGAACAAACTAATATAATAGGGTCCCCATCAGTCCAACCTATTCCTGGGGCGTGGTCTGATTTGCTTCCGTAATGCCCACTTCCGTGCCACATGTAAACTTATTGCCATGGCCGCCTTTTGTTTCATTTACAATTTTTGAAAATTTAGTTTTATTGTGAGAAAGTAACAAGCTAGGCCGTTAAAACAGGAGAGAAGATGTATTGGGTACCTTTTCTACACAGCTATATACAGATAAGCAAATGTTAGTTTAAGCATCGTTCTGACGATGGCGTGTGCCGAAATAGTAATCAACTATATTTTTTTAAATAATTTTGTAGAACTAAAATACATTGCTATTTTTTTCACCGTGGTGGAACGTTTGCATTGATTTAAATTATAAATAATAATACAAGAAACAATTCGTATTGTAGAATAAAAACTTACGAAAATTTAAAATGGTCTTACTACGCTGAATCTATCTAAAGTGTGTATAGATGGCGTCTAAACAAGTGTTCCACAACCGGTGGTTCACGGTCCGGTGCTGGGCCGAAAAAAGCTAGCATAATATCAAAAAATTCGACATGCTAAAAAAAATTATATGAGATTTTTATCTCCTGCACGTTTCATTGTATTATTAGTTATTGTTAAATAATAATTGGTATAATGCACCAAGGAACTTGACTACAATAATAGCTGACTGAGATTAGCAAAAATTTAACAGAAGTTTTCGCATTAGTAAAAACCCATTGTTTTTGTTAAATTTTAATTGTATCGGACTAAAAAACTATTTTCATTTATATATGTATGTGTGGTTCGCATTTTTTTCCCTTTTATTACCGGTCTGCTGGTGTAAAAAGGTTGGGTAACACTGGTCAAAACTGTTGAGAATTTAATTAAGAGAAAGAAATAATGGTGGAGGAATGAAAAAAAAATAATATTAATTTTCTTTAGGTTTTTGAATGGAAATAGCCCAATTATATTCTTAATTTTTTCGTTAAAGTATGAATTATTGTAAAGCAAAACTTTACGATACAGTTACTCTTAAGACGTTTCTTGAAGAAATGCAACGTGTTTCAAATGTAGTAACACTCCAATAAGAATAACAAATTTATCTTTTTCACAGTGATTTTATATTAAAAATGAACTTCCGCTGAAACCGTCGAAAGAAATATTAAATGAGTTTACGAGTTATTGTAAGGATATTGCAGAAAATTGGACAGATGTTAGGATAATGTTTGAATACGTAAAACCATTCATAAGTGGTGCATCAAATAAGAATAAAAATGGATACAAGTAGTGATGAGGGATTTTGAAGTAAATTCAATTGGAAACTCATTTTTTATCAACATTATTTCAGTAATGAAAATATCACTATACGACATTTGTTGTAAGAAAATATACCAATGGGTACTTGAATAAAATGATTTTAAAGCTCTTAAAAAAACATCATGCTGATATAATGAACCCTTCAAAAATTTATGTTAACAGACTAAAATCATAGACATTTTGATATCCAGTAAGTGCTATAGAACAGAAAATATAATACAATGCATTGGAAGATAATCTATAATATATTTAAAAAATTAGATATTATATAATAGATAGAATTATCTTATTAGAACTACTTAGGTTAATGTAGATACGAGCTTATAAAGAAAACTAACGAATATGTAAGCTCGCAAGCGTTTATCAATTAGATTAACGCAACACATATACGGCAAATCGTTTGAGATTGGCGCTAATTTTTCGCAATATAATAAACCTTAAAAAATAACTGTTAATTTAAAAAAGGAAATAACACGTTAAAATAAAAATGATAAACGGAACGTCAGATATTGGCATGTCACACAGCTATACACACATAACTAAAAACCTGTTCCGTTGATAAAACACAGAAAAAAAAGTCGTAAAATCTGCCAAAATATACATTTAAAAAACTTTATTGCGGAAAGTGTTGATAGTTCTTATATATATATATATATATATATTTATATTTTATATTCAAAAATAGTAATGACTATGCTATCTTCCGATTAATTTCCAAGATAATTATAATTTTTACAAAACGATCATTTAAAGTAGTTAATATTTAAATATGAATTGTATAGTATATAATTTTCATGATTTTTTATGTGTTGCTAATTTTAATTTGACATAATATTTTTGAAAAAAAAAAATCAAATTGAGTGAAACAAAAAGGTGCTTCAAATATAATATTTAAAAAATGGTTATTATTTCTTTTTTCATTTGAAAACATTTTTTTTGTAATTTCTACAATATGTTTTCCACAACATCAGTTGATAGTGCTTGCGATGAGCGAAATCGGTTCTGATCATAAAATATATTGTGGAAATAAGTACTAAAAATGTGTTTTTATTATTAAAAATATCAAGCCTTTCCATCAAGAAGTGACAGTTAACACCTTAAAAGTGATTAAATATTGTTGTCAGGCCCAAAATAGAGTAGACAGTGCTGTTGTGTACAGATAAGGTATTCGCAAGTACGGACAGATAGTTAACCTATTCGCTGTTGAGCTAAATATAGGATATTCCAACACCAAATATTTCAATAGTGTTTCTGTTAATCCAAGTTATGAGAACTGATCTGTTTATAATGCTTGCGACGAGCGAAACTGGTTCTTATATTAATAACATTCAATTTTGAAAACAGTAGTAATTATTATGTTTTATTATTTAAATATAATATCTCTCCACCACGAAGTGATTAGTGTAAGCTATCAACATTCTGCAATAAACTGTCTCAACAATTAGAGTACAACTGTATTTTTTAACGATTTATGGATTTATATTCGTATTTATAAAGGGGGTTAAATCATATTGTTACAGATCTTAATCTCAGCATGGACAACTTCGGCATCTGAAAATGAATTTCCTATTTTATGTCCTTACATATTGTATATGCAGGCGTGTATCTGAGTTTGTGCCTGTATGCACACGTATGCGTTTGTAAATGTAAATATCATATAATGAGTGTGGTGTCCACGTGAACCAGATACACTGTGGATTGCTCAGCTCTGCAACGACCTAAGTTTGTCAACAACGATACAACAATTATAACAAAAAATATATATATATCAGATATGAAGGAGACATGAAGAGCTCTGATGCTAACGCGTCATAGATCTGGAAAATCTGGACTATTTGTACACGGTTGCTGATATTTTTATTAAGTAAATCATGCCAAAAGCACGACTATGGTTATTCATCCAACAGATGCAGTCATGATGTACAGCATTTACAGGTTGTTCTATGGTTAAAGTGAGGTTCTTTCATAAGCCTTATTTGGAATTCAGAGCTTGTCTTGTCGGCTTCCGTAGACACTGGACGCGCACTTACAGTTTGATTCTGTACACGCATTATTGTAAGAACATAATATATTTTTAATTCAATTCTAAGAAAAGTGTAATACAGCCATTAAGTTTATTGCAAGTGAGAATTTTGAATTAAGAATGAACAGAAAGTAATGTTGTTTTTAACAGTTTTTTTTAAAGCGTTTTAAATATATACTACTTGTCACCGGTTACTATTTTTAACAGGAATACGGGACACAACTGCACATACATAATACCTCATTACGAAATAGTGATTTTTTCTAACCTTTTTTATAACAAATTTAACATATGTACCAATAAGATATATATGAAAACAACAACAAATGTAACAAGTAAGAGAATTCCTGAAGATGCCGAAAGGTGAAACCCAGGCCTTTAATGACAAAACATACGGAATTGTGCAAAATTTCAACAGTTAAAACTTGATATTGAAATTCCATCAAGCACCTTCAGTCGATATAATAAATTATGTCAGTCATGTTGTCCGTGTGATAGAATGCCTGAAAATGCCAAAAGGCGAATCCTGTGTCGTCAATCACAAAACATGTGGAATTGCACAAAGTTTCAACAATTCAAATTTTATATTGAAACCCTTACAAGCACCTTTAGTCGATATCATAGTAGAATGCCTAAAGATGCCGAAAGGCGAAAACCGTGTCGTTAGTGAAAAAGCATGTGGAATCGTACAAAGAATCAACAGTTGAAATTTGATATTGAAATTACATCTAGCGCCTTCAGTCGATATCATGAATGTATTAATTAATTGATCATAACTTTTTTAGAATCTTGCAATATTTTTCGATTAGATAATGAGTAATTTCTGGGCGTCAAAAAAACATTCGATTGGATTAAAATTACTGAATATAACATGCGTTCTTCATGTGTTTTTGTTGCTCGAATAAACTGCATAACAAATCATTCATTTTAGATAATCTAATATATATGCCGTTATGATAGACTTGCCGCCAATTAGACAATGTTAAATTGCTCCGTTTATTGCTGTCTCTATAACACAGTAATCTGAGTTAATTATTGAGTAAAATCACGCATCCAGTCGTTGTTAGTGATAAGGAGATTGCAAACGAGGTGTGGTTAATTTAGATAGAAAAATCAGTGTTCAACATTAAAACGTTTACAGATGTTACAGTTCAAAGGTAGAACATTAATATTCTTTATTTAAATATTTAACTTAACAATGAGCATTTTCCATCCGTTTGAAGATGTCTTATATTACATTGTGTAAAATAGTAAAAGATGTAGTTATTGGCCGGTGAAGAATTTCTTAAATTTAGCTGGTTATAAATTTATTGGAATTTAACTTTCGCCTTGAATAAGTTAATGAATATTTAACGCAACCCTCGACCCCCAAATAGTGTAAAGATTTGGAATATGCTGTAAGAATACTACGTTATAGAGGACTATTCACGCATTTTAGCTTAGATTCATTCAAATTAAACTTTTTACCGTTTTTTTTTCTTTCTGTAATTTGAATTTATCCTTGACTTTGAATACATATAAGAAAGTCAGTGATTTTTTCAACTCACATAACGTATATAAATATGTGTTAATGATATATTTAATATAAAATAAAAACACATTTTTAGTAATCACTTCCATAACATATTTTATAATCAAGGCTAGTTTTGGTAGTCTCGAGCTGATAATATCAAGTGATAATGCTCGTGATGAGCAGCGAAACCGGTCTTAATCATATATAATATTATGTTTTAGAAATAAGTACTAAAGATGCTTTTATATTATTTAAAAAATCACACCTTTCCATCAAAACAGAACCGTAACAACCTTAAAAGTGATTTATAATATATTTCAACATACATATGTTAAACTTAATTTGATCTTGAAAATATGGCGTTATATAAAAAAAAAACTACACTATACGAGGGACTTTGTATGTAATAGGAAACTTTTGTATAAGGGCAACGCTATAGAAGGGTTCACTGTAGTTTGTCCAATTAATAATTTCTTTAACGCAACAAATTCTTACTTAATACCACTATATGCAAAATTTAAGCCATTCCTAGATTATTACAAAACAAGTGAAAAAAAAAGAATATTAACAACAAGACCTAAATTTAAAAAAAAGTGTTATACTTTGGAGAGTTATGATATTTTATTTCATTTCTTCTATTAACTCTTTTGCATTTCTATTTCCTTCCTGTATTTTTTTATAGCACAAAATCTCCGCCAAAACTACGATAGCTTACTTTATGCTTGCAGCTTAGAATTACATATAAAAAATACTTATACATTGTAACTACAAAAAAATCTTCTATGATTGAGTGAATGTGCTATTAAGATTTTTATGCCCAAGAGATTAAGGCAAGCAATTAAAGAGAGCTTGATACGTTGCTATTAATGACCATATTACGCCTAAAGGTGTCTCTCTCATAATCTATGCGAATAGAAAGGTTCACTCACTTAGTACAGATTCGTAGGCATTCTTGGTTACAGTTAGAATTATCGCTATGTGATGATTAACTGAATCCCTTGGCTTTTGAACTCATCCACCCAATTAATGTCTTCTTAATATTATCTAATTTTACCAGAGATTCTGTTACGCAATCTTTTTTGTTTTATTTAATCTCATATTAATAAAAGCTTGCACGTTGCATTGAAATATCTATTCATCTTTTTTAGACATCAACGCACTAAATATATATCCGGGATCGCAAAGATCACTTCTATTGAATATAGTAAGCCCTTCTATATTGTACTTTTCGAAAGCTTTTTTTCCATAGCGAATGCGGCAGTTTTTCGTACAGCGGTCCCTCCTATAGTAAATTTTCGAGAAGCACTAAATATTCAAAGCCAAATTAGAATTTTTGTTATATTTTACATAATATCATACATGAAAAAGAAATGATCAACGCTATTGACACGCGTCCTTGTTAGCAAACTAAATATAGATCAAGTTCATAATATAAAAGTTGAAAAAAATGTATGCAATGGAAATGTAATTGAAAAAACTTAACCTCAAATTTTGTATGGATGCCCGAAATTCCATATGGAACTCTTCTACGGCGTGGTCCCATTTCTACGCTATAGGAGAGTTGACTATAATTCAATATCGTTTCTGAAGTTTTAATTTGTTAAAAAGAAAAGCGATAATAAAAACCATAATTTTTAAATATTTCTATTAGCACCAGAATTCCATGTTCATAATTTTATATAATCAGCTTATTTTATTACTTGTTGATTATACCAGAAGTAAGGTTCTATTTTTTTTTTAATTAATGATATCAAGTTATGGTGCTTGATGGAATTTTAATAACAAACTCAAATTGTTGAAACTTTGGCGTTTTTTCGCTATCGCACGGACGCAACAGAACTGACTACTGTCATTTTGTGGCCAAATTTAAACAAAAAAATAACGACTGAAGGTGCTTGATGGAACTTCACTATTAAATTTGAATTGTTGCAACTTTGTACGATTCCATATGTCTTGTCACAAACTACCCGGTCAGTTCTGTTGCATCCGTGCGATGGAATACCTGAAGATGCCGAAGGGCGAAACCCGGGTCGTTTGTGACAAGACATATGGAATCGCACAAAGTTGCAATAATTCAAATTTAATTCAAACAATGTTAAATTAAAATTTTCGTTTTCATTTGTACGATGGTAAAATAAACAACGCTTTCCGAAGGTGTTACATCAAAAATTATGCAAATTATATGTAGTAAAAATGGTTTTATTATCAATGTATTATTAAAGCATATACTATTATTAATTCATTTTGAATACAATTATACGCATTTTAAGTATGTTTATTACGAAGAAAGTGACTTCTTTTAAGTATGTGATAAATTATTTTATGTTATGTTAATACAGAAATTACTTAATGCCGCTAAACTTCCGTAATAATCAATTTATATAACGGCACCACATTGTATAATCATTGATAATATACCAAACGTCGCATCGTTCGCGATTAATATTTTGTCTTTTATCGTATGTAAGATTATCATTACAAATGTATTTTCATCCTTACAAAATAGCTTTCAGGGGCTTTGAATAACAAATATTACCAACTTTAACGTGTTAACTATCACCTAATTTAAATGGATGATATTTCAAATAATTTACACGCGAAATCATACAAAGTTTCAACAACATATTTTTTAGTACTATTTCCACAATACATATTATAATCAGTACCGGTTTCTTTTATCGCAAGCATTTAATAATGATCAGTTCATAATCCTCACGATGGGTGAAACCAGTCCTAATCATAAAATATGTTGTGGAAATAGTACTGATTCTTTCAACAGTAGTGTCATAATGTTGTTGATTGAATTGGCATTTACATGGCAGAACTCCATTGTTACAAGGTGAGTTACATTATTACAATAGTTATGTATTTTAGTTGTAGAAAATTTATAAGATATATTGTTACAAAGCTATCAACCATATATTTTATAAATTATGTATAACTAAAATACATTGCTATTTTTCCACCGTGTCATAATTCACAGTTCTTAAACGAATTTTACATCACTGAAGAGTATATGTTAAAATATATTATATTTTCATGTGTAGAAGTATATTTCAATTAGTGACAATGTGAATTCACTGAAACGCCATTGAAAGTATATTTTCACTTGAAATGACAGTTTAAACCTTTGATTATAAATCGCCTGAAGACGATATTTAAAAAACAAACTATATTTTCTATGTGAACAGATTAATATATTTTTTCTGTTGATAAAATTATATTTTATGAATAAAAATATAATTTATATATCTTTGCAAACATAATTCGGATGAAAAGAAATTTCAATACAATTATAAAATCTAATGAATATTAATTTATTTTTTACTTTCATATGTCGTAGTTAAAATTGAATAATGGTCATTGAAGAGGGAAGACAGCGCCTAAAAATGCTAGCGGCAATTTCCCACACTAAAATGATAGATTCTAGAAAATTTTCTGACGTTTGCAAACATTGGCGTTTAATTTTAAACGACATGAATATGTCTAAGCATATTACTTTTCTTCGATTGTATAAATTTTAAATAGATTTTTAATTCCATTGTTGCTTTTTATTTATGTAAGAATAACTTTTCAATTGCAATGTCGATTAAAGTCGTTTGATGGATTTTCAATATCAAATTTGATATGTTGAAACAATGTACGATTCCACATGTTTTATTACTAAGGACGCGGATTGTTATTTTGCATCCGTGTGATAGAATGCGTGAAGTTGCCGAAAGGCAAAACCCGGGTCGTCAGTGATAGAACATAGTGTAAACGTACAGTTTCAACAATTCATATGTTAAATTATTTTTGTATGGCTGTAAATAATAAAAGAATAAAAAAAAATATTTAAATGTATGTAATAACGGTAATGATAATGGCTGGTGTAATAATGATTTGCCATTTTTCGATGACAGTGATTGGAAACCAGTGACTTGTGATCTGCTTAAAAAAATATTTCAAGCAAATCTACATACAATTTTTGATGTGGTGTGTGGACTGCAATACGTGCATTTTTTTTAATTCGTGTAAAAAAATTGATTAATAATCAGTTGTAAAATGTATCTAGTAGGAGAAGTTACTGAAAGAAGAGCGATCAGGAAAAGAATAAGATCCGGCTAATCGATATCTCTGAAGTAAATATTTGAGAATCAGTGTGGTATGTATATAAAAAATATGAATTTGTGCAGTAGGGGGCCGTGCAATTTTAGGTGCAAGTCGTACTATATTGTTATTATTTGGTAAGGTTTTAATTGAACATTTTCTCAAATACATCGACAATTTTGTATGTTTAGAAATAAGTTTAACTCTAGCGATGAAAACAGTATTACTTAAAGTTAATGCCAAATTTAGAAATTGTTTTTATCGAATATTTGTGACTTTGGTCATAAATACTATATAATACAATACACTTCCTGATAACGCGATTTCGTATAACCTTTTCAAACAATCTCACGACTTTAAAGTACGCACAACTAAAGAAAAAATGGTATCGTCTGATATAATTTAAGAGGCGTTACTCCAATAGCGCTTTTTCAGATAACGCGCCCTAAATATATATCGCGTTATCGGGGCGTTTTATTCATCCGTTTTCACCAAATTGATCTTGGGTGTTTTTAAAAATTCCCATTGAATTAACCAAATTCGTTTTTTTTAAAATATCTAGTGAATTATAATTATCTGCACTGTCACGTTTTAAAAAATTGCTTTGAAATTTTACGCCAAAATCTTTAATTGCCAATTATTGTGATAACAACTGGAAAGTTTGTCAACAGCTGCTTTAGAGAAGAATGAATCGTGTGTTGGCAGTAGGTCATCTTTTTAAGAACGAATACAACTAAGCATATGATAATAAAACTTTCAATGTTTCTGGTACGCCCGCGTATACTTGTAATTTTGTTAAACAGAAATAAAAGAAAACAATTCTTTTAGCAAGATCTCTATTACGGGGCAGCACAATAATGTCTGAGGCGGCCTTAATTTGGCCTTAAATTTAACAGTCCAAATCTGTTGATTTGACAAAATTATTGCCTAGTTAAATTTAACGGTTTCCGTGATTGTAGGTTGCTCATTCTATTTTTGCTCCCAATATTTTATTATAAAGATTTTTTAGTATCTATTTATGGACATTTGTTGTGTGTTTACTGTCATTTCTTGGTGGAAATGCACTATATTTAAAAAAAATACACAATGCCTATTCTTATTATCATCACAATTTTTGAAATACAATATAATTTATTTAATCACATAATAACAATAATTAAATAATCTACTATAACATGGTGGAAAGGCATTATATTTAAAAAAATAAAATATAATTTTAGTAGTAAAGTTTTATTTTAAAAATATTTTACTTCAAATAGATATATTTCGTATGACGACCTGTAAATTATTTTCTTAGTTCATGAACCAACTGTTTTTTATATGTTCTAATTTTTTACTGTTTTTTTTATAAATAGTCTTAACTTGATTTATATTGTATCAATCAGTTGATAATACTAGCGATGGGAAATACTATACTAAATATTCTGTTTTATTCATAATATCTTTCCACCAAGAAGTGACAGTTAACACATTGAAAGAGTATCTTTGGATATGAGATATATCAAGAGCATGTACTTTTTTCAGTATGCAATTATTGATTTATATAATAATGAACTTTTTGGAATAAATAAATAAAAACACACTGTAAACATTTGGAATTTCTTATGTATGTCTTAACTTTTTGGTTCAATTAATATTTACGAACTTTCCAGGTAAATATTTTGGAAACAGTCCATAAAAATTCCACATAATCTTACCAACCCTAATTATCTGTAGTTGAAGGGTTCTACTGCGTCAACATATTTTTGCGTTATTAGAGATAATGAGGGTTGATAAGTGTATATTCAAAATAAATACATGCAGATATTTAAAGCGATGAAAGTCAAAAGATATAGACTTTGAATTGTTGATTTTTTACTTTGCACGTTTCTATATGTTTTGACATGGCACGCAGAAATTGATAAAACACGTCGAATAGTACAAAATTTCTGCGATTCAAATTTGACAATAAAATATCATCAAGCACCTTGAGTCGATATCATAAACAGTAGATATAGTTTTTAATATTATTGAAGAAAGTGTTTTCTAATGATTAACGTATTTCCGGGTATCTAAGACTTTATCAATGATGTCTTACGTTTATATTTAACATTGTATTTACAATTTTTTTTTAAAGAAACAGAGTTGTCCCTCCTATAACGTAGATATTGGGACTACGCTGTAGAAATACTACGTCATAAGAGACTAAACACCCTTACAAAATTTAAGGTAAAGTTCTTTCAACTTTATTTTGTGAACTGTCCTAAATCAAACATTTCCCTCCGTTTCATATAATAAATGGTTTTACATTATACTGACCTTGATTATTTCTAGCGAAGTCTAGCAACAAACAGCTAATGAAAAATATTTTTCAATGCAAGTTGATAAAAAATGTATCTACATATGTTATAGTATATATCTATTTACAAAATATTTACATTTTTGGAAATTAATCAATTATTTAAATAGTACGTTATATGGGGGACTACCGAATACACTATATGAAACTTCTCTATGGGAGGGATGCATTCCTTTTCTAATCAGTCTAAAGCTCTCAACCTTAAAAATGTTGTGCAACTTTGGACAAGAGTGTCCGCGAGTTGTCGACTACAAAAAGGCTTGCACTTTTATTAGCTTTTATAGCTTTCAGTCAATAAATTTGACAAAGCCAAAGATGTGCTTATTTTGAAAAGCATGTGGATTAAACGAAATCTGTGAATTGTAATCGATGGGAATTTTAATATCTTTAAGCAATATTGATAATTAAAAAATATATGTATATATTTATTTACTAAATGAAAGTGAGTATTGATTTATGTTATTTTGATATCCTATATTTATATAATAAATAATTTGCAGAACGCTCGTAAATCTTAAACTTTTGCAGCTTGTTTCGCATAGATTTGATATTATATATAAACGAATAAAAAACGCGGATTTGGTTTATCGATAAGTATGATTTTTCCTCGATTGATTATTGAGTACTGATAATTTATGATGACCACGAGATTAACAGTCACGAGTCTTTTCAACAATCAACATGACTTTCACTTTACAGATCGACTCTGACTAAATAACTCACGTTGTAAATTATTTACAGTCAATAAGATTGGTTAGTCGCTATATTAAATTAAAGCTGAAATTGAACGAAAATGAATCTTCTACAGATTGCAATTTAGTAATTTAATTGGTAAAATTGGTTGTGTTAATATAGTAATTAAAAAATAAAACAAGAATGTATTGATTATCTCATTGATTTGGATTGTACTTGGGACAACGAGAGTTTCTGGCTTTGTAGTCGAATGGCATTAAACAATCTTAGTCGTTCATTTAAAATTAATTTAGTAAAGTTTGGCTATCTCATTGTATCAGCTTCCCGCGTACGTCTGTTTTCAGCAAAAATAAGCCTCAATTAATTAATGTTAATATCATCAAAAAAGCCTTGTTGTAATATTTCCATAACTTCATTGATGCTTAATAAATAAATAAATACCGGTGGATATAAGCATACGGAGGAGGCATATTAAATCTTAATGGTTGAAAAGTCTGATGAAGGTTGAAGGCATCCGTTTTTGTCTGGATCAGTGATGAACAGCCTATTTGAGAGAAGAGCCAAATTATCCATTACATATTTATTTACGGGCTGCCGATGGTAAAACTGTTTAAAAATAATGATAAATAACCAAAATGAATTTAATATTTTATTATTACGATAAAACTTTGTGACTGCATGTTGGCAGTAAACATTTTGATGTCGGTTTCAATATTTGTGGTTGCTATAATCGGTACAGCACTGAGGTTATTATTGTTCGTATTGTAACAGTTTCTGTGTTAAAGCTTGTTTAATTATAATAAAAAATAAAAAAAATACTTTCTTGCAAATATAAGTGCTTTCGAAAAGACTTTAAAAGTGCAGTTTTTTTTACGTAGGGTGGAAAATTCTTCTTCGTAAAAAGTTGCAAAAATTCTGCAGTGTGTTTTATGTTTGACGATTTTGATTATATTCCTTTGCTACTGCAAAATTCTTTTCATTGAACTATTTGATGGCGACGTAGTGGTATTTTGGACCACCGTTTGTGCATCACTGGATTAATGAACTTGGCAGACATTGCCATCACCTCCAATCAATTGCGAGACGGAGTACATGACATGAATAAAGTTAATATCATAAAAAATATAACTTTCTTATAACAATCGTTGTGTAATTCATGCTCGACAAAAGTGAGTTCAGACGAGCTATATTTAAAATGTTATGGAGAAAAATTCATCAGTGCTAATTCAGTGTACTTGCTTGTCCTTTCCAATGTTATAATCATTATGTTTTATCACTTTTACGCTGCAAAAGCCATAAACGAATTTATTGATTGAATCGGCATTAACTTGATAGAGCTGTATTATAACACGATGAAAAAATAGCAATGCATTTCAGTAGCTAAAAAAAATATAAGATATAGTTTATAGCTATTTTAGTTTAGGCCCTTGCGAGAACAATTTAGTTTTAACTCTGCTATATCTAGTTATAACTAATTCTAGACGAGGGCGATAACCGAAATAGCTATCAACTATATATCTTATTAATTTTATAGAACTTAAATTCAATGCTAATATTTTTTTTTACCAAGTGATGAACCAGTGTTTCGTAACCTTTTGTCGTCAACGGAACACCAATGCTTTTTGCCAAAATTTCGTGGCACACAAGTCAATATTACGTTTTATATTGTTGATCGTATGTATAATATTTATCCATTTATAACATGTAATTCCGATGAAAAAATAGTTATTTTTGCTTCCATGTGATAACATTTCCTCAAAATATTGTATACTCTACACGAATTACATGATTCTTCTTCTGTTCGAAAAATGCACTGCAGCACACCGACCATCGTCTGGTGGCACATCGATGTACCGTGGCACACTGGTTCCGGAACACTACCATAAATGAATAATCAATATTTTTTAATGTGAAAATAATGATCAAAAAACATATACACACATAAATTGTCGCGAAATGAAATATGTAATTACTGTAAACGTCCATCATGTTTTAAATGAAATTAATTAGCGGATGCAAATCAAACGCAAGGCTATTTGAAAATAATAATGTTGTTATTTCAAGATAAAGACCGATGCATTTTTATGATTGCTTCATTGTTTGGCCGGAGTATTTACCATTACAAACAAAAGTAATGTTTTCCTCGTTTTTTTAAATTGTGTCAGTAATTCAGCCTAAGTTTTTTCTTCAATAATAATGCAAACGGAAGGAAAATTGGTTTATAAGAATAAATGAGTTCCATCCATTGACAGTCATATTTAACGGCAAGAACACAGATGAGCGTTTGGGCATTGAAATTTTACATAATACCATGAATCCTTCATAGGAAGAGTTTTAAGTCTACTGAAATGAACCTGTATCGTGCATATATAGTATAATAGCGTGTATAATAAGTCATATATTTTTTAATTTGAATCGTACTTATTATGTACTATTATTATTTTATTTATTTTTGTACTACGATTCCACATATTCTGTTGCATTCATGTAAAATAATGTCTGAAGATGCCAAAAGGCGAAACCCGGGTCGTTAGTGGAAAAAACACGTTGAATTGTGAACAACTACAACAATTCAAATTTGATATTGAAATTTCATCAAGCATCTTTTGTCGATATCATAAATTATGTACGATTCCACAAGTGTTGTTACTCACGATACAGGTTTCGCCTTTTGATGTTTTGAGGCATTACATCATATTGGTGCAATAGAGCTGAATGGCTATTAAACAGTTTTCATCGCTTGTTTATTATTTGTACAATATATAATATAATGTATCTGAAACAAACTATGTACTTACAAATATGTATCATATATTTTTGACATTAAGCACAAGGCTTTAAATTCTAAAAAAAATATTCTGTAAGCATTCTTAACTTTTTTATACAAATATATGTTATCCAAACTTAGCACTGTTAAGTTATGTATCTGTTTACGGTTTGGCAAGCATTTTTAATAGATTAATCAGGGCGGTGGTGTCATTAAAAATAAACACAATTCAAATTCCGACTACGACTCCGAAATCGACCAACACAACTCCGTCCGACTAAAAAAAATTTAGGAATATATTTTAATGAGAAATTTCTTTATCTGATAGTCAGGATTGAGATAGATTACATTATAGTAAATCCATTGATTTTTTGTTCTTTATTATGGCAAGATTAGTAGAAGAAATAGATGCGATGAAATATGTATACATTTCATATTTATGTGCATTTAATTAAAGACCAACCAACCAAGACGGCAAATTGTTCATTGAGGTTTTTATCAAAATCGTCTAATCGAAAAAGTACTCGAAGTCGCTCGTTTTTTACGACTGCAACGTTGAATAAAAATATGACTTCTAAGTCTATGTCTATAGTCCTGTAGTTTATATATTGGGTACGAATAAAATCATAAAAATGACATATTTTTTACGATGATGATTCAACATTTATTTTTTTAATATCGATACAAATATATAAACAGAAAAGATCGATTATGTATTAAAACAGACATTGGCGGGAAAAAAATATAGACAAACAAAAATAAAATCGCTATGTAACCGTTTTTTATTTATTTTATATCATTATATGGGCTTTCCAAATGATAAGTAATGCGGTCAACAGGTCATATGGGTGTTTAGTATTTGTTTTTTTTTGTCATAATAAGAAAATCAATTTTAATTTATTCACTGCAAAATATTTTCTGCGTGAATGGTATCGCAAATACTTACAAACTGAGCCACAAAGGTTGGCAACGACACTTTTACTACAATACTAAAATGAGCTACTATGAAACATATAATAAATGAAAATAAATGATACGGTGAAAAAAATAGTAATGTATTTTAGTTCTGACGATGACGTGAGCCGAAATAGCTATCAACCAATTTTATGATATCGACTGAAGGTGCTTGATGGAATTTCAATATCAAATTTGAATAGCTACAACTTAGTACGATTCCACATGTTTTGTCACTAACCACCCGGGTTTCGCCTTTAGGCATCTTTCTTTTTTTCTTTAAGCCTCGCTTTGTAAAAATTGTAATGAACAATCGACAATAGCCAACCTATTAGCGAATATAATATTGTTTTGTAATTGATAAAAAAAATACACAGTATTTTTCGGAAAGAATGTATTTTTACAAATCAAAAAATCAAAATACGTTTTTCAATCGGGTGCGGTAACATATTTTCAGATGCAAATGGGTTCGCCTCACTTATAAGGTTAAGAAACACTGATCTAGAAACAATACTTTATTGCAGTTGTGTGTAAAAATACTATTCAACAATTTTCAAAAAAATGGACGATAGTAAAAAAAATCTAACATACGTTTATTTTATTTTGTAACCGGTATTGTTACTCTTATGCAATTGTGAATAATGAGTAACTTCCCAGGTGCAAGTTCATATCTCGGGGCGGTCGGTCGATTGCGATAGATCAACTGCATTCGAAGTTGTCGTATAAATCAAAGTGCGTGTATCAGGCCAATTTTTGTAATTATTGTGCGAAGGAACTATACATCACGTCAATGTCCAGTTATCATTTATATTGTAGTGCACCGTGATTCAGAAATACTCAGCGCCAAAACTTAAATCGCACACGATTGGGTGTTTCGATAAAAAACATGTGAGCATAGTAAAAAAACTGTTTACGGTTAAAAAAAATCATTTATTTATAGTGCATATAATAACTGAAAAATCTTTGGTGATTGATGGAATTTCAATGCCAAATTTGAATTGTTACAACTTTGAACGATTTCACATGTTTTGTCGCTAACGACCCGGGTTTCGCCTTTCGGTATCTTCAGTTCATTGTTAGTTCTGTTGCATCCGTATGATAGAACGTTAGTGACCAATCATTTGGAATCGTACAAATTCGTCTAAAAAAATGACAGTAATTTATGAATAATATCGAATATTTCGTACACAGTATTGTAGTGACCAAATCTGTTCTAAAATCAAAAGCTTTCTTCCTCGTTGTGAATTTATGTCATTTTTTAAATAAATGACAATTTGTAGTAAAATCATATGAATGAAGAAGAACTCAAGTACACTGGCAGAAAATATTAGCCCACTGATTCTACATGGATTGACAGAGATGACACTATTGCAATGTGCAGTCCTACACTCCTACCCTAGAAATGCATAATATATTAAAACCTAAAAGGGGGTTGAATAATCCTGCCTAGTCCAAAATTGCTTTTGTAAAATATGCTTTTGCTATCATTATTTTGTTTTTCGAAAAATATTGCATGGTATATTTCTAAAACAATATAAATTTAGACGAAAATAATAGCTTAATATACATTACATGAATTTTTAAAAATATTTTGCACCATAGTTAATGCTAATGCGTCAAATAATTGAAATCATGAAACCACACTCACTCTTACAAAAAAAAGTCATTCAAGATAAACTCACGATGATGGCTAAACGACATCACATAGTTCTGACGAAGGCGTGAACTGAAAAAGCTATCAACTATATCTTATAAATTTTGCAGAACCAAAATATACACCTATTTTTTCACCGTGTTATAATGGAGTTCTACCAAGCAAATGCCAATTAAATCAATGAACATATTCCATATTAAATATTTTTTAAAAAATATATAGAAAGCTTGTTATGTAAAAACTTTATACTAGATTAGAATTGTTACAACTTTGTACGATTCCACATGTTTTGTCACTAACGACCTGGGTTTCGCCTTTCGGCATCTTCAGGCATTCTATCACACGGGTGCAACAGAACTGACGGGTCGTTAGTGACAAAACATGTGGAATCGTACAAAGTTTTAACAATTCAAATTCTATATTGAAATTCCATTAAGCACCTTCAGTCGATATCATAAATTAAATAAATAGATTTATATTAGCTTTGGTGGGACATAATTCCGTGGCCTTTGCTTCGTATATTATTTTAAATATCACAGTACGTATGCAAATGTGAAACAAGTAGATTTATTATTTAACGTGTAATATTACTTTTGTATATTGTTTCACACGCCCAATATGTCGTTGCATTCATTCGTGGGAGAGTCGCCTAAGATACAGTGGCCCGCGAACAAACGGTCCCTCGCGGTTCCATATTACCTGATAGCGGTACTACAGAAGCACACCTACTACGAACCACCTCCAATCGCCGCAGCAGGCCGTGGCGGACTGGCAAACTAAGGCATTGCACGGCCGGCCGTCGAATGTGTTGCACGCGCGCGCATGCGTCGGTTTAAATTTCACTTTTTGAAAATCGAACGAACTTTTTGAATTTTCCCCCAGTTTGTTGTGCGTGAGAACCGTTTTAGCGTACGCACCAAATTATTCGGGTGCAGCTTTTTCTTCAGTAATAAATTAGTGTTGAGTGGACAAATAGACGCAGTTGTTTTGTTAACGGACATCCGTTCTGGTTTTATTTGGAAAACTGAATTATTTGTTTACATAAATAAACTTGTGAAGTACTAAGTGTTAGTGTTTGTGTTTTTGTTCATGTTCTGTATGGATTTCAAAGGCTAACAGGTAAATATTTTAGACATTTATTTTTTTCAAGAAAAAACGCAGTTTTCAAATTTAATTTCATTCCTTTTTGTGTTTTGTACATTACATAAATCAAATAAAACACATCAAAACAAACAATAATATTTTTAATTTAAAAAAAAATTATACATTTGATATCCAAACTCCTTAAATAAAATCTAGATAACTAACTAATCTCACTAACGATTAAAGAACTTTGAGTTTGAGTTTTTATATATGAATGCATATATTTAGAAAAATCGACATCTTACTTTCAGTAGCACCTCACGTTAGGTCGTCATAGCTCATTAGTTGCACAATGAACATTAAAAAAATAATTTTATCACTAAAAAAATAGAGAATGTTTAAGTTAATAAAACATCTATCAGAGTGTAAATTTGTTTTGCAAATGTTTTTTGCTAACACTAAAAAGGTTTCTCTGCTTCTGCTATATAACATACATAGATAAATTTTTCAAAAAACTTTTTGTATAAGTTGATTTGATTAGATTTGATATGTATAGACATGAAACTCTCTACAGCTTTCAAATAAAAGCTGCATGCTTCTTCCATAAAGAAATTTTACATAAACTTAACAATGAATACTGATAATAAATAGTTACTTTCTGCAAATATTTACAAATATATGCAGGGCACTAAGGTGTATTGACACAAGAATGAATATGTAAATATTTCATTAACAAGAGTTAATAACGCAGTGAAGTAGGTTAGGCAAGTCCTTTCTAAAACGAAACATCGCAAAAATAAACATAAAACTGTGATTATATTGCTTAGAAGGCAAACGAGGTTTTTTTTAACTGTAATTAATAATTTGAAAAAAGAACATGACATTATTTTGTCTAACCCACTTTTTGTATAAAAAAAAACAATTTTTAAAGTAGCAACACTATACGTATGTTTACAAAAAAATAATATTGATCGTTGTTTTAATAAGAATGCTTCATCTGGAATATAATTTCATCGTCTTACAAATTGACAAAGGAAGGACGTAGTGGTCTGAAAAAAAATAATTACGGTGTCATTTGAAAATATATTAATTTTTTAGCGTGATAAGAAGATTTAATAATATTATATTTTAAAGTTGATTATACATAATGTGTACGAATAATCAATGCACTTAAGTGTGCGTGTGTTTCATTACGGTATAAATGGGATCAAATCCCCATTCAGGATGTTTTGATTTCACATTCTGGCTGTGAATATATGTAATGTATTTCATTCCATTTTCAGACTTATATTAATTCAAAAAAAAAAAAAAAACAACGGGAAGTAGTGAGACCAAATGTGTAATTATTAGTCGCTCCCTCCGCTCATCATAAAGTTGAGAGATTGAGCAAAAAAGTATTGTTCGTAGAAGACCTTCCACTGAGATGTTACGTCAGTTATCTATCTATGTGCAACACTGTAGGTAAAGGACACGATTAAAATAAAATTTTATAAAATTATAAATAAGGTTTAATTGAAATATTAAAAAGGTATGTGTGATTCAACAAAGTTTATTCTATATTACACTGAATTATATACCATTGCAATAATAAATATGAAGTTTAATTTATGATATCGACTGAAGGTGTTTGATGGAATTTCAATATCAAATTTGATTTTTTACACCTTTGTACACTTCCACATGTTTTGTCATTGATGATCCGGTTTTCAGTATTTTGAGGCATTCTATCATACGGATGTAACATAACTGACGCACAATAAACAGTTAGCATCGTCTATATACCAAAAGTATTAATGGAAGGAAAACACAGACCCCCAAGGCAACAACTAAATAGCAACTAAAACATATAATAATTAACACAAATGCCTGTGATAATTTTCATTAACGATTAATCTTGCTAACAAGTCATTCTTAAAGGGATTTTGCAACAAATAATAATCAACTATAATTTAAATATAATACTTCTTATTTCAATTTGGCAAGTAACGATTAAACATCTAGTAATGCAACATGATAATTTTCTTCATGAGATTGTCGATTCATTAATCCGATCTCACATAAAGGATACAACAATGAAGATTGAGCTGTTCATTGAGAATGAAGTTTGAATTTAATAGCTAGCTTATATTAATTTCTAGAATCTCCTGATAACATTATTAATTAAATTTAACAATTCAAATTTGATATTGAAATTCCATCAAGCACCTTCAGTCAATTACTTAAAAAGTGTTTTAATTCTGGAAAATAGTTTTTGACTGAATTTTGCTATAATAAAGATTGTATAAAAAATAAAATCATTCTAAATTTAGGAAACAAGATAACGAAATGCAATAAAAATACATCATTACTAGTGACATGCATCTACCGTGTGTACGGTATTAGAAAAAAATGCAGTATTACTGTATTTAATTGGGACAAAATTAATTAAAATCGAATAAAAAATCAGCATTTTTTTCTATGACAGCCATAAATGTTACGGTTTATGCGAGCTTAGCTCGCAAAAAGCGCATCTAAAATGGACAAAAATATTTAAAACGAGCCCATGAACTTGAAAAAAATGTGTTCTATTGAACTTTACATATTTCTATATTGGATTACTATAAATAGTATTCAAATATTACCAGGTAAAAAATAATGAAATGCAATAAAACGACAATTAAATCAACATATTCTCAAATGTTTTTTTAATACTGCTGGTATTTTTATCTGAAAGAAAAATATGCTAACATTATTGTAAATTAATGTAATTGAAAGGAAATATATTTTTTATTCTGAAACAAAAAGAAAAATAGTAAACCACGTATTTTCCACGTTACTATAACGTAAAACGTAAAACGTCAACATTGTTATGAAGTACTTTCCAAATGAATTTTTTGCACCATTCTTCCGTATAATTTAATTCGAGCTGCATTGTACAATATTAAAATGCAAGTAAAGTGAATTATTGTATTCTGATTGTGTAATTTCACACTTTTTAAGTGATATTTTGTCTCTCTGTAATTAAATTATTATGTCAGGCTTTATTTCATTTCGGCAGTTATAATAAATATAATAAAAGTCGTCAGTGATCTTTCTTTTCATAATCATTTAACGAGTTATTTAACAAAAATATTCAAAAAGTCGACAAAAAAACATGTCTTAGAATTATTCATCATTTATTAAATTTACTGTCATCTGATAATACAATTCTTGAATAAAGAAAGTGTCTAAGACATAATTTTTATATAATATGTTTTGTTCACATATTTTAAAGTTTTTTTTGCATTTATATCTTAATAAAACATTTCAACAGTAATTTATGATATCGACTAAACGTGCTTGATGGAATTTTAATATCAAATTTAAAATATTAAAACTGTACGATTCGACATTTTTTGTCGGGGTTTCGTTTTTCGGCATCTTCAGGCATTCTATCACACGAATGCAACAGAACTGACTCTGACGAGAAGTGAATCTCAGTTCTGTTGCCTGAAGATGCCGAACAACATGTTTGACAAAACATGTAGAATCGTACAAAGGATTAACAGTTCAAATTTGATATTGAAATTCCGTCAAACACCTTCAGTCGATATCATTAATTACTATTGAAATGTCTTATTAAGATATAAATGCAAAAAAAACTTTAAAAGATGTGAACAAAACATATTGTATACAAATTATGACTTGGATACTTACTTTATTCAAGAATTTTATCATCAGTTAATTTAAATTTCCTTAATAGTGGCTGTTATTCAAGTAGTCTAAGTCTGTCTCTCGTAGATGGTGATTGATTGATTGGAAAATGACTTGAAATTATGTGTTTATAATTAAATATTACTGGCTTGAAATTTTCCAGGTACGTACGTATCTTTGATACAATAAGTCGACATTTCTAGGCAAATTTTATAGTTATACATACTACGTACACTTCGTTCAAGCAGTGTCGTAATTAACAACATTCCAAAAAAGGAAACCTCGCACTGTCTGTATCAAATTTGCACAATATTTGTATCGAATAACACGAGCGAGCAATATTTCTATTAAAATATGTCGAAAAGAATAATAGAAACAACCTGACGTTCGAAAACTTCAGTGAAATCATATTGCCAATGGTATGATTGCATCAGAAAAAATATAATTTCTCCGGTATTATTGGTAATTTTCACATTTATTAAAGCGTAAAAAATATAAAATATTCTAATTAACACCAATTTATATGATAATAAAACTCATTTAATTAATTAATAAATATATCTTGATTTAAATACAGATATTCATCAATTGCATTGTTCATTTTCAGATGACATTTACGTAGAATCAATAGATTGTATCGTGACTTTTTTTGGAATGTATATCTATCTACCCGTAATTGAAAACTGATAAATAATATAATTTACGATATCGACTGAGGGTGTTAGATGGAATTTCAACATCAAATTTGAATAGTTGAAGCATCGTACATTTTCATATATTTCGTTACTCACGACTCGGGTTTCGCCTTTTGAAATTTTCAGGCATTTTAACTGATTAACTTTGCATCCGTTTCATGCTTGTGTCATAATAAGTTTTGATGAATTTATTGCCTTAAACCGTGCACCGGTATGAGTGAAGATGCCGAAAGGTGAAACTTCGGTTGTAGTTGACAAAATATGTAGAAATGTACAAAGTTTCAAATATTCAAATTTTATAAATACTAGCTCAGTAAAATTTTCATATCTTTCGCAACAAAAGATTTTCGTTTCACCTTTCGGGGTCTTCACGCAATCTTGTCCACGGTTTTAACGCAATTACTTACTATAAATTGCTTATTGTGACTAGCCAAGATTACGCATGTATATATTTTTTTTGTATTAAAATAATAACGTACAATTTATTGATTTAATTTATATAATTTTATAATAACAGAACTAATTCTAACGAAGTCGTAAGCCAACATATCTATCAACTGTATATCTTATAAATTTTGTAGAACTAAAATGCATTACTATATTTCACCGTGTAATAAAACACTTTATCTAATATTAAATCCACAATTTTTGATTATTAAGATTAGTACCGGTTTCATACATTCCGAATAAAGCACAAAGAGCAATTAATAATTTGGTATTTAAATATAACGCCTTTCCAACAAAAAGTGTCAGTGCATTAAAAGTTTTTTAGTTGTTGTAATTAAGTGATATTTTAATGTTCCAAAATGTATGTTTTTTTCCACTTTTCTAAAAGTTATTTTACGTAGAATTGTACCAAATATACTTTAAAATATTCTATACCATATATGCTTAACAAAATCAAGAGGGCATGTGTATATCAACCATATTTCGACGACACTTATTATGGTTTCATTTTGATTCAGTCGAAGTCTGTTGTTTATCTCAACACAATGCAATTTAATTTTTTTGATAACGTTAGAAAACTGATAATGAACAATCATGATTTTTAAATACTTCCACGAAATAAGATTTACTCAAAACTGAATTATTATTCAGTTATCATTTAATCTATTTAATGATAATTTTTAGTTTGAATTTACTGATAAATTATTTAAACATATCTTATCAATAGCACTGATAATTTTACCACATTATTATAATTAAAAATGCATTTTAGTTATCAAATATATTCATTCGATGATCAGATGGATTGGATATAATATAATGCAATGACTATTACAAAAATTGTTTTTGTTGGATGTGATGAAAGTAGATTAATGTATGTAAAATAGCGACATTTATGAGTTGGAAGACTTTCCTGATAAAAAATTTAATTACGTAGATCAGGTTTTCACAATCTTTTTATTCTTTGTTCCATATACCGGAATTTTCTAAGTGTTGTGGGCTTTAAAATACTGATAGAAAATGACAACTATTATATAGACATATGCACTATAAACTACAAAAACTTAAGGGCTGCGGAGTTGAAGTCGTGAAAATGAACGATTCTGACTACGTTTTCGATTAGACTATTTGAGAAATATCTGCCCTAAATAAAAGCCCTGATTTCCTTCAATCCAATTCTGCTATGCTCGATAGCCTGACAATAAGAAGAGGAAAATAGGGCTACCACAAAATTAGTAGTGAACTACGCCCCGTTATTTTATGATTGGGAGGGGTAAAAAAGGGTGGGGAGAATTATACTTCATGATAAAAATCAATAAATCGATGTTGTCCTCCTGAGACTTGGACTTGTGAGATCCGTTAAGGAAGCAAACGGCTTGTTGACTGACAGATTGCAACTTAAAACTTTAAAAACAACAACATATGTATATTTGTAAAAGTGCCTTGTGAATATGATTGGTTTGGTTTTAAATTGTTTACTGTAACTTATTGGCGATGGAAAGACATGGTATTTTAAGTAATAAAAAGTATTTAGTCGATAATGCTCGCGATGAGCGAAACCGATCATAAAATGTATTGTGGAAATATTATTTAAAAAATGTGTGTATACTGGCGCAATCCTTCGACCCGTTCCCTTCTGGGCTGTGTAAAGAGTATTGCAACAACAAATACTTCCATATTTGATTAAATTATGTTGGGGTGAAAAATATTATTGAGACTTGTCAGGAAAAATTAGACAATGCATTAACACAAAAATTAGCTAGTACACGAAAGGTTTATCACTGTTATATTTCTGACTATCAACTATCAATATACAACAATTAGCTCTGTCAATTGCTCAGGCGACTAGTTGCAGTTTTGTTGATAGTTTCAACAGACACTTCAAAACATATGAGAGTTAAAGAGGGACATTGAAACTTTAGTGTAATAGTTTATTTTTGAATTGAAACATATACTGATTTATACTGATACTACTTAAAAGTTTTCCTTGTACTAAAACTATACAATTCATTTTTTTAATATTCAGTGAATGAATATTGTTTATGTCGCTTACCACGACTTAATATTTGATATTGCATCAGTGGCTTACGCAATAATCACGTGCGTACGAACCACATAAACGCTTCCAGGGATTAAAATCAAGTATTCGGAGTTCATAGCTTCTTATTCGATTGAATTAAAATGTATTCGTAGGAAGAACGTTTCAACGCATTCTCACAAAAACTGTATCAATGATACATCATGTTCATGGTCAAAATATGAACCAATCCGTTAATTGAAAAAATAAACAATGGCATTCGCAATGCAACCGAGAGAACGTAACGTAGCGCTCATTCAAATGTAAATAATTTTGGCCTTCCCAAAGTATTAAGAGAAAAAACATCTTTGCAAATTTGAATAATTGTACGATAATACTCATCTAAGACTCTTTAGGAATTTGCTTTACGACAATATTTTCAACAGGTTTGACAATAGAGATAATTGTGGGGGATAATTTTGCTCTTTGGTAGAGTTTGAATCATTCCTAATGACGTTATATTCTCAGTATGTACTGACAATACTAATATAATAATTTTAAGATTATCATGAATCAGGGCCCGCGAACCTTTTTTTGCAAGATAAAATAAAAACAATATTCTTAAATAAAATCATTACCTTAACGAAATTTCTGAAGGTGGTATAAATGTATTTAATATAAGATTTTGTTGGTTTTTGAAATTTCTAAATAAATTTGAATTATTACAATTATCGACATCTTCAGGCATTCTATCACACGGACGTAACAGAACTGACTGTCAGTTCTGCTTCATCTGTGTGATAGAATGCCTGAAGATGCTGAAAAGCGATACCCAGGTCATTAGTGGTTAAACATATAGAATCATACAAAGTTGTAATAATTCAACAAATTTTATATTGAAATTCCATCAAGCACCTTCAATCGATGTCATATATATGTATTTTCAATAATATATAGCTTAGGATACTTGATGTTGTACCCGTCACCAGTGTTCCCTCTAATTTATCGAAGGCTGTGTGTGCAATGAAAGTAAAAAATCGAGCCGAATAAAATTTATCGAGAAAGCTATGAAATATTTTGTTGTCTTCGCTCAAAGCCTTCGATACTAATAATATTCAAAATTCTATATATAAATATGTGTTTTTGATACTCAGACCAAAGGATAATGATTACAGCAGACACGTTACAAATCAATATCGAGTACAGGTAAACGTAAACTTGCTCAATTAATCAAATGCCATGTGAAATAATATTCAAATATATTCATGTTGCATAGAGTATTTTTTATATAACAAAAAATGCACATGTTATAAAGTATTGTATTATTAACCTACAGGTGACAGAAATTGCATGTTTTTGGTCTTTTCTATTAATAGGTTATATTGTATTACAACGTGATGTCTAGCTTTATGTTCACTATAACAATGAAAGGTCTCCGTATGTAAATTAGTATACAAGTATTTATAATATAATGGTTGGATATTGCTTAGATAATATGCAAATTTTTGTTCGTTTTGACGCATTCATATTGAATATAACTGTAATATATCACAGAGTTTCCCAAATAAATTCAATTGAGAAACCCCTTAATGCTTTTGAAAAAAATAGTTTTGATTATCTAAAGCGACACAGAAAAGAAAATGTGTACCTGTGTAAAAAAGATTGCCCTATCAAAATCATGTAGCAATATATATATTATATTTATAATAAAAACGTAAGAGGTATTGAAAGTTTTTCTTGCTTTATCTTATGACTCGAGGAACACATTAATTTAATGCATTAGTGCCTACTAAATTTACGATTTATGATAAAATTTCACTCTTTGTGACTATTTTATTTCAAAGTTTTTGGTCTAAGCAACTCAGGCATAGTTTTAGCCGCTAAATAATAATAAAAACGATTTCACATTTTATTTCTTGGAGGCATTTGTTTGTTTTTGGTAAACGACTACAGGTAATAAAAATGATTCTCTGTGAAAATTCCTTTGTATGGATCATCTTTTAGTCATATGGCAGAGATTAAACTCGGTACCAAATAAAAAACCAAACATTAACTTTTAGTTTGTACGTAAACGTTTAGATAGTTGCGATATTAGACATTTATATCTATCCATTGTCATTATAAATCATATTCCAAAGAAAGAAGCGGTTTACGTGCATTGAGATGATTACAAAAAAATATAATGATATGTTGATTGAATTTTGCATTTCCTTAGTAGAACTCCATTAAAACGCGGTGAAAAAACTCAAGAGAAGATGTGTTGTTTACGTTTTCTACACTTTCACTCTTTTATAGATAAGTAAATGTACGTTTAAGCATAGTTCTGACGAAAGCGTCAGCCGAAATAGCTATCAACTATATAGCAATTTTTAAACGTGTATATATAAATAAACAAATGGATTCTTAACGAACAAACTAATATATGTCGGTCACCATTATTGAATCCTCCGGGGGGTGTTTCTTTGTTTCTGTAATGGACCATTTCCGTGTCATATGTGAACTTATTGATATAGCCGCCTTTTAACATTCATTTACAATTTTTAGTTTTATTGCGAGCACGAAACAAGCTAGGTCGTTAAAACAGGAGTGAAGATGTATTGTGTACCTTTTCTACACAGCTATATATAGATAAGTAAATAAATGTACGTTTAAAATTAGTTCTGACGAAGGGTTAGTCGAAATAGCTATCAACTATATATCTTATAAATTTTGGAGAACTAAAATACAATGCTATTTTTTCATCTTGTTATAATGATATACCATGTATTTCCTTGAAACAAAACTTTGTATGAATGTTCCTTAATGTTTTATTCTGAACGGCTTGGGAAGCGCTGAACTTTTTGTGAAAATTTTTATTCCTAACCTAACATTGATAAAAAAATAGCCTGACATATTGTTTTTGAAGTCATCCGTAGAATTATAAAAAAAATGTCGTCTTGGATCGAATTAACGTATTGTATAACACGCAAAAAGCATTGCTTGTATTATTCAGTTACTACTAAGAAATATGATGATTTGAATTCGTCACTAGAACAGAACGCCATCGTACCAATTGAAAAAAAATCTTAAATTTACTCTAGAATTATATAAAGAAGGCAAAATAGTTCGTATTGATTTGCTAACTGTAACATTGATTTTCATACATACATTCGCAAAGTTTTTTTAAAACCCATTTCTTTTCCCTCGTATTTTTATAAATCTTTTATTGATCAAAGATAAGTACTATTTCTTGATCACGAGTTTCACATGTTATTTTATTATTCATAATTCGAAGGCACAAATAAATATGTAGGTAATAATATCGTTCTAAGTTCATTAAGATTATTATATAAATGGGAAATTTAGTTTAGTTTAAAAGCAAAAATGTTCAATTATATACGACTTTAAAGACCTAAAAAAGGGTTTTATGTAAAGATTTATCAATTGGAATGTTCTGAATGTGTAAGGTTATAGCAGCTATGATGTTAAAATGATATAAATCATTTTTTTTTTGTTAATTGGTAAAAAAAAGTACGGCAAATAATCATTAAAAGTTATACCATTGAAAAACGCGTGTAAATTATCAAATTTGGATGTAAATTCTCCGCGGGCGATTTGAGGGCATGGAATCGGTTACCGAAATCGTGCAATTTAACGCCATTCAACTTATTCTTTTGGGACTGTATAAAATCATGTATTTGCAATTAAACTGCAAACGATAGACGCCCTCAAAGTCAACATATAACAAACGCCATCCAAAAAAATTCATCCATATTTATACAATAGAATCATTGAAAATTGAAACTCCTAAATATGCGCCAGCAAGCAAAGCCGCGGCAGACATTTGAGCGACGTTATATATTACACTAAAAAAAATTAACTATAAAATGAGCAAAATATTTAATGGATATGTCACAACTAACATATTTGATTGAATAAGCATTAACTTCGTAAAACTTTATTATAACACGGTGAAAAAATAGCAATGTATTTTAGTTCTAGAAAATTATATTAACCCAATACAAGATAACCTAAGTAGCATTAGTGCAAAAAATTCATCGGGAGATTATAAATTCAATAAACGTAGCTTTCAAGGTCAACAATAACTTAGGCAGACATCTTAAAAGTAGTAAAGATAAAATCAATAAACTGGACGGAAGCGGTATTTATAAAATGTCCTGTGGCTCATATTTATCCGTTTATATCGTACAGTCAGGTAGAAGTATATCTACTCGGGCTAAGGAACATGTAAGATCATTCAACAGTAAAAAAACAGATTCACAATTCGCTAATCACGTAATTAATGAATCACATAATATAAATTCAAACTCAGCCCCTAAATGTTTGCATCTTTGTAGTAAGGATCGGAGAATGACGGCTTTGGAACAGCTGGAAATCTATAGACACCAATTATCACAAAGGATTCTTAACGAACAAACTAACATAATAGTATCGCTACTTGTCCAGCCGTTGTACAAAGGGGTGGTCTGATTTGCTTCTAGAAAGACCACTTCCGTCCCACATATAATCTTATTGTCATAGACACCTATTGTTTCAATTAGAATTTTGAAAATTTAGTGTCATTGTGTTAAAGCAACAAGCTAGGCCGTTGGAACAGGAGAGAGGATGTGTTGTGTGCCTTTTCTGCACAGCTATATATAGATAAGCGAATGTTAGTTTAAGCATGGTTCTGACGATGGCGTGAGCCGAAAAAGCTATCAACTATGTTTGTTAAAAATAATTTTGTAGAACTAAAATACATTGCTATTTTTTCACCGTGTTACAATGGAGTTCTACCAAGTGAATGCCAATTCAATCAATATTTAGTTGATAGCTTTTTCGGCTCACGCCTTCGTCAGAATTTATTCACAGGTCAGGCTTTAAACGTACATTTTTTCTTTGTTAAATGATTTACAGATTTCAAAGTGCTTCTTGTTTGATTTTAACCAAATATAATCTTCGTTGGCATACAACTATTCTAATTCGGTTTGCAACGTGAAACCTGTAAGAATAACAATAACAATCAAAAAATGCTGTTCTATATTAAAGAAATCTTCTATTAAGTAACGGTGTGTAAAGAGAAGCAAGATATCGATAAAAAATCGGCTTTGTATTGTCTAGCCACCGTCTATTGACGACGATTTTTTCGTCCGTTTTTGGTTTACCACGTAATAATTATACTACGTGTGTCTATTTCTTTTGGCGTGACATTGCGAGATTTGTATGGATACCGTTTTTAGAAGATACGTTACCTAGTTTATTTCATAGTATTATTAAATATACTAACTTGGATTTTTGAGATGTTATGTGTTATTGACTTATTGCTACATTTATAAGTATCGATCTCAATTAAAAACCCCGATAAAACTATTTTAATCTCTGAATGTTACTTTTTAAATTTAATAACGTCATATTTTCTACAACCTTTTTTTAGAATCTTTTTCATAGATAAATCCGATACTGTCTTTTGTATTATGTACACTGGCTGGTTTTAGAGAGCGGCCAAGCAAGGTTCGATTATTATTTTTTCTTAAGCATTATATATAGGGAGTTTTTTTTAGAGGTATAGAACTTTGAAACGAAATAAAACAAAGATGATTTTTGTAAATAGACATGAAATTTACTTTATTCGAAAGATAATCTTCCGACATTATAATTTAAATATGACTTCTGGCATATGACCGTCATGGCTAGCTCGGACGTAGTCTAATCTGGAGGTTCAATTTTCGATGACTTTTTTCCAACATTTGTGGCCGTATATCGGCAATAACGCGGCGGATGTTGTCCTCCAAGTGGTCAATCGCTTCGGGCTTATCGGTGTAGACTAGCGACTTCACATATCCCGAAATAAAAGAGTCTAGCGGCGTTAAATCACACGATCTCAGAACCATGATTTTCAAAATAAATTCGCACAACTTAGAAGCGTTGTTCAGGTGTCAGTCTATTCATATTAAAATGCCAAACCAAACTAACTATAAATCACTTGACAACTGACAAAATGGCTGCCAGTTAAAAAAGTGTTGCCGACTGAAAGTTCTATACCTCTAAAAAAACAACCCATACATTCAGGATAAGCGGCAGATATAAGCAAACAATTTCAACTTAAATAATAATAAATGCTTCATATTTGATCTTTTGAGATTTACGTGATGATCATTGGCTTACACTTACCCTTCTAATTTTATTCTCTCAATAAAAGAGAGATTGAATGGCGAAGAGAGAGTGAAAAACGTGCAGTTCTCGTGGAAGAAACATGTTGAAATAAGTTCTATAATGAGTCCATATGTTCCAAATTAAGAGCGGACTAACATTAAATATTAGTGTAATTAAAGTTCTATAACCTTGGTTCGTTTATCGTGTAAGCACTCTTCACAGTCATAAGCTTTTGTACAGTCATGTAGCCAATATGTTTAAAAGCTTCTATGTAATCGTCAATCGCATATATCACCTTGCAGTTTTGAAGGGATGGGTATATACCCAAAACTGTCGGGTATATTATGCAGAGTAAAGTGGCTTATGGGCTTGGCTTTTAACCAAATGATTTACGACCTGACCACGGCCGTAAAACTTGTCTGGTGCGTTTTTTTATTTAAATTACCCACCTATGCACATTAACATAATGCTTTTAAAAATTTATCTTTTAGTGCGTGATCTGCGCAGGGTTGCCAACAACGGACGAGCTTATTAATACCGGTATTACAAAAATATGAATTTAAAAATCGACTATAGAATCCCAGAATCGATCGGTTTATAAATTGATTTTACAATCGAATTATGAATTTCTATTCGAAAACGTGAATTTTTGTGATTAGCAAGCCACTAGTTTTGTCCAAGCCATATTTGTATACAAAAATCATACTCAAAAGCCCACTAAGTCCCACTCGAAAAAATAATATTTAACAAAAAAAATTCAAAACATATATGCGGCCAGAGTAAGAAAAGGGTTGAATGGAGCTGTTTTATGCAAACTTCTTTTGCAGATAAATATTGATCAAATTTAGGGCATATTAAGCTAAAAGGAAATTAGTAGATTTTAGACTCAGAATTCCTATTTGAGTTTGCAGGTAACTGTACGAATTAAGCATCAGGTGACGTAATATAGGAATTGAATTTCTTAGGCTGTTGGCTCACCGAACAGGTCCCACGTAAAGGATGCACAAGAGGAATTTAGGAAAATTAAGCAAGTCGTTAATAATATAATTTGAATTTAATAATTAACCTTTGTTTATTTCTGAAATCTTCTGATAAAACAATTATGATCACCTGTGTTGTGATGTAATTCAATTATTACACCATAACAAGAGAAATCATTATAAATTATTTCAATTGAATATTTTTATTTCTAAATTCGGTTTTTCGGTATATGAAAATTGAACGTTAATACTGGTAATGCAATCCCTATACCTGCGGTGTCAAAACGTCAAATATATCTCGCGTTTCGTGTTAAGTTCACAAATTTTTAATATTTACTATGTAAGATGTTCGTGTATTTTGACGTGTCTATTAACTTGGGTTAGGTGGTTCGCTTTTAGCACAGATGTTTGAAAATTCACAAATGTATGTCATTCGTAAGTAGGATGGAAATTACAATTTTATCGTTTACAGTTAAATATCGTCAACGCAAAATGATTGAAATATGATGACAATAAAATACCAACACTAATTTTCAAAAACAATTATGAACTGATTCCATAGCCGAATGATCAGCGTGGTTGATCTAATTTTTAAATGGTACACGAGATCGTTTTCGTGTACATATTGACAAATTGATTTAATGAAGTCTATGGACCGTATTGATTGAATTGGCATTTACTTGGTATAACTCCATTATAGCACGGTGAAAAAATAGCAATGTAGTTTAGTTCAAATTTTTTTTTGTTAAAACATAGTTGATAGCTATTTCGACTCATGTCAACGTCCGAGCTATGTTTAAACGTACACTAGCTTATCTATTATATACATAGCTGTGTAGAAAAGTTACCCAATACATCTTCTCTTCTGTTCTAACGGCCTATCTAATTTCCTGCTTGCAATAAAACTAAAAATTTTGAAAACGTTAATGAAACTAAACAGGCGGCAATTAAATATTGGATGGGATGGTTGTTATGGTTTATTACGGGTAGGCAACAGCCCCTCACAATGGTCTGAGAAGCGGCGATCGACTTATATTTGTTTGTTCATTTAAGATTTCGTGTGATGATTGATATCTTTTGATTTCTAGCTGTTAATAATTTACAGGAAATCATACAATATTGATACATATAATGTAAATTAATGTAAAAGTAAAATGTTATCAATCACTTATTAATATTGTATCATTTCCTATAAAATGTTTCTTAGTTCTTGAACCCATCGTTTTGTATACCTGCTACCTTTAACCCAAAAACTTTGTTCAAATAGACTTGCTTGTAAATTGTATTATATCAGTTGACCAGCAGCGACCCAGGTTTGTCAACAACGACACAACAATTATAAAAAAAATCCATATATATAAGAGATGATGGAGACCTGAAGAGCTTTGATGCAAACGCGTCATAGATCTTAACGCTCCATAAATTTGATATCCAAAAAAACAGTTGATAATGCTCGCGATGAGCGAAACCGTTCCTGATCAAAAAATATGTTGTGGAAATAATTACAAAAAAATGTGTTTTTATTATTGAAAATATGCATGCTCTTTAAGGGATTTAAACAAAACATCTTTTGTGGACGTGTCTCTATCGACTATGTAAAGTGTCGTCTACATTGACTACCGTATGCCTTTAAATGCACTTGTACCCGTCTAGCCTACTTTTCTCCGTGAGAAAGCCAATGCAAGTAAACATTCAACTTTGTACGTTGGAAAAGTGGGTTGAATAAATTCACTTGTTGTCGATTCTATAGTTGTGGCTACGGTTTCTCCTTTACTGAATGGTTCGAAGGTTTTCGTACGGCAATTTTATTGTTTTCTGTTTCCCAACGTTATTATTAGCCACTTACTAATTTTGTCGCAGCAAACGCAAACGCCCCACGCTTAGACTTTTACTTTAATCAAATAAGCTAACAAACTCAAGCTAAAATATCAAACGGTAATCACATATTCATGCTAATGTAAAATTACGTTAATATTAAAATTATGACAGCAATTTAAGAAGTTTTTTCTTGTGTGTTATTAAATGCTAATGAAAAATGCAGTACAAAGTTCAAAAATGTTCGCCATTAACAAAACGAAAAAACTTTCGAAGAAAGAACAGAATTTATTAGTTTTTTTTTTTTAAATAATAACGACTTCAAGGAAACACATACGAATTCAAATAATAAAAAACACAATATCTAGTAAAATTTCCTCAATTTCATTTTATTAACATCAAAACCGGTTTCGTTCGTCGCGAGTATTACTGATAAAATAAAATTTCACTCTATTTTAAATATTATAATTAAAGAAAATTTGAATCGTTGAAACACTGTGCGATTCTGTCTTTTGCCAAATGTTGGGTTTCGCATTTTGGAATTTTCAGGCACTATATCACACGGATGAAACATAACTGCCATAATACACAGATTGCATCATTATATTATATATATTTTGTCATCTTTTGGCTTAATTTTATTTAGTTTATATTAATTTCTTAATTTCGTGAATTGTATCATATTTAACGTAGCGTATTTCTTACTTGATCTTTTTTCAAACACCGTGCATGTTTTATTTTACATATAAACTTTATTATATAAACAACAGATCTGACGATGGGACTATACCGAAATAACTATAAACTATGTTATGGTTTGGCGATATTAAATCTTCGTCATTTAATGGAAAAAATAAATTCATTTTATTGAAATAATAAATGTATTCCACTTTGATTAATATAACTTGTTTCATTCATCAATCATTCTTTACTCCCAATAAATTCTCAATTAAGTACGTTACATGAATATTTGTTTATAAATAGCAGATAATAAACTATGCATATATTTGAATTACTTCCTTGTTCTACAAAAAATGTCGCAATATTTACATGTACATATTTTTTTGGGGGATTGTATTATCTTCAAAAAACTCCCTCTTCTAGCAACTGAATTGCTTCCATTTTGTATTGATTTATTAAGAACTCTAATAACACGGTTAAAAATAGCAATATATTTTAGTTCTATAATTTTTTTTAGTCTATAGCTATTTCGGCTCACGCCAACGTCAGAACTAGTTCTTTTAAAAAAAAATAGAACTAAAATACATTGATAATTTTTCACCGTGTTATAATGGAGTTCTACCAAGTAAATGCCAATTTTGTTGCCAAAATGCCAATGCCGTACAGTTGTTCTGATGACGCCAAAGTGATGGAGACAATATGATATTGGATTTTATTTCGGTCGAAGTCTTACGTGTTTATGTCCCACCGGGACGGGAAACCCGTAACGATATCTAATCAATGCGAGCAAGTTTCTCTGTTATCATTTTTTTTTTGTATTCAATTATATTTTATGAGTCAAATTATCGTATAAATACTCGATCAATTTGCTTTGATAAATTTCTTTCTTATTTAAACCGGTAAATAGTTCATAATTTCGCCTCATTTATTTGACAAAGTTCACAAATTTAGAATTATTTGTTAATGACAAAAAATGGACCAAAAAATCAAATGAAATCTGACAAATAAACACTTGTAAACAATTCTATGGATGTACAAATCATTGTTAATATTATATTTTTCTTTTTTTAATTGCATATATTTTACACAAAAAACCTACTTTTTGTAGAAATCCAATGCAATAAAGCACATTAGCTGTAATTAACCACTTCTCGCGAATTCAAAATGATATTAAACACATCTTTCGAGACCCAGATTGCGGTTAAAAATGCTTTCATTAGCAATAATTAAAACGAGGCCTGATACGTATTCAGTGCAAAACGTGATTCAAATTAAATGATTCTTTTGTGAACAAAGCTCAAGTAACAACTGGTTGGCTAGTTATACCAGTTCAGAAATTTCTATTCATCGTGAATGAAATGAAAAAAAAAGAAACTGACAGGTGGTCATGTCAATGAGTTACACGCTGTACATATTTCTGCGCTGACCAGTTCTGAACTGTTACAATAATTGGGATACGGAGTTGAAAAAAATCTTACATAAAGGAATTTTGTAGAGCGATGTTGTTAATTTGTTCTATATTACATGATCAATTATAAATAGTTTATCAACGGTGTTTAATTGTCTTATTTAATAAGATTATTTCACTTCAAAATTAGGTCGAATATCGGATATTCAACCCAATATACTTTTATTAGACACGAAGCAATGCAAATCAAAGGTGTTCAACCTATTTTCTATTCTTTTTTAGAAGAACAATAATCAAGAAGACATGGTTACTATTTACTAATTATGTCCATCACGTTGGAAAAATGGTTTTATAATTAAATTTATTTATTTATATATATACGTTTAAAAATTGCAAATAACAAGTTCGTTGCTTTTGCAACGTCAAAATATTTAAACATTTAGTGTTGGAAATTCAAGAAATAAACAAACAAACAAATAATAAGGATCATGAAAGTCAACCAAGCAACCTCATGAAAAATCTACTTAAATGCATTAAAAATAGTATTCGCCTGAATTCATTTTCGTCCACATGGAATATGTCGACATCCAAAGCAATGCTGTTGAACATTGTTAATGCTCTTACCATTGGCATCCCCATTGGCAGACTGGTTCTATACATTATAAAACATATTGATTTTTAATTAGAATTATTGAAACGTTGAACAATTTCACATGATTTGTCATTTACGACCCGGATTTCGCCTTTCAGCATCTTCAGGCATTCTTTTATACGGATACAACAGAACTGACAAAACATGTGGAATCGTACAAATTTGATATTAAAATTACAGCAAGTACATTAAGTCGATATCTTTTTTCATATATTGCTTATTGATTTAAATGAATAGTCACATTTTATTTATTTAAAATTTGATTATTTTTCTTTAAAGAAGACTTAATTAGAAAATAATTTTATAAAATACTACAAACTTGCTTTTCCACTATTATGCTCGTAAAAATATTGCATAGCATATTAGATTCAATTTATTATCGAATCAAAACTAGCTTTTGGATTTATAATAATATTTATTCATTACTTGTAAATAAAAATGCTAACGAATTCATAAAAAGCTGATGCATAAATTTAAGACTGTGAAATAATTTATTTTAAAAGCAGCAGTTAATACTTGATTTAATCACGATGTAAAGAATGACATAGATAAATAAACATTATACAATGCAAAAAAAACAGGTAATTAGTGACGTTTTTAGTTACTGAAATGAAATTATAAATGCAGACTCTGTCGATAAATTATAATACTATAATCTTATCGTTCAAGAAAAACTTGTTTCGTCAGTTAATCTAGTTTATCTTGAGTATGTGCTCAATCATCAACTGTTATTAGGGAGCGATATAAAGGAAATCTGGATTCCGGTATTTTGTTGCTTTTTTTTCAAGGCAGTGGAGTCGGAGTGTTAAAGTCGGAGTCGGAGTCTAAACCGGAATAGGAGTTAGGAAAAAGAGCGACTTTGACTACTTTTTCGATTAGACTACTTTAAAATTATTTCAATGAACAATTTGCCGGATTGGTTGGTTTATCTTTAATTTAATGTATTATACATTAATAGGTAAAATATGAAAAAAAGCTGACAAAATAAACTTTTTTTAGTCGGAATCGTCTTTTTATAATGACTCCACAGCCCTGGTTTTTTTCATAGCGAAATACTGGTAGTATTTTTTTGAATATTGAAATCAAAAAACTAAATTAAATCAATTCAATGAATTTTATACAAAAAACATTTTTTATTATCTAAGAAAGTTTTTTTCTGTAGTCAGACTCTTTTTGCATAGTGAGAATTTTTTTACGCAAGTATTTAATATAATTTATGTCAAGTCATTGGTTCATTGGTTAATGTTGATGGCTTCCGTGACGTAACTCGAGGGTTGGAATGCCAGTAAAAACAGCGTTTTTTCAATTCACTGTTTCTATATGAAGACATGTGTGTTTTGTCATGTTTAAAAATTCTCTCCCACACATTTGGCACTGAAAAACGAGGCAGTTAACAATTATAACTGTTTTTTTTCCACATTCATTTTCTACCCTTTTATAAAAGAGAGATTGATCAACTGACTAACAATCATACCTCCGTTATGAGTCTATACGCTTCACATTGCTAACAGACATGGGTTAAAAAATAAATTAAATATTTTTCTTACGGTATTAATGTATTCGTCTGCGGTAAATTTTGTTTTTTTTTTCAATTAGTTACTAAAGAAAAAGTTTTTCACTTACAATCTTTTGTCGAGAATGGCATTCAATTTTAGAACTTTTCTTTCAAAAAATAACATTAAATAAATTAAATCAGTCGATTTTAATTTGGTAATTTCCTCTGATTCGTTTTTAAGAATCGTTATAAAAGGAAGGCTATGTGAAATCGTTCAATGTGACTAGTCAAAGAAAAATAATCATTCTAGTCTCAGACAACAGTGTCTTGAAACTAATTTGCCTGTTGAATTATTTATTGCCAACACTTGCTGTTACCCGGATGTTCTTCAAGCAACATCTCATGACAATTTTTTAGTTTGTTTAGTAAAAAAAAAAAGTGCGAATTGCAAGCAGTAGTAACAGATGAAATATTAAAATTCCAACACGTCTTTTGATCCATGTTCGTTCTTTTGTGAATTTCATCTTGCAACAAAGCAATAAATATTCGATTATTTAACAATATTTTTTTTCTACTAATAATTTAACTAATATAAATACACCGTGAAAAATAGCAATGTATTTTAATTTTCCAAAAATTACAAGGTGTAAAGTTGATACCTATTTCGACTTACACCCTCATCAGAATTATGGGTGTATCAGGGTTATGGGTTTGACTCCACAGCCCTGCGTTTTATCCCTTTCTCACGTGAAATTTCAATGTGGCCGCATTATAACATCAGTTCTCTTATGTAAATGTCTCGTGGCCGCGCCAAATGTGATAAAAAATAGTCTCGATATTTATTTTTTATATAGTGCATTACACTGAATGATTTTATACAGTAAACAGTTGTAGGTAAGTAAAATCGAAAAAATTATTAAAGTAATTGTTGTTAATTCTTTATATTGACTTGATTGATGGTCAACGTATAAATTCGAGCAGAATCTTTGAACAGTTTTATTATTAAAACGGTCCTTCACTTAAACTTGGCTAAGTGCTGGATAAGTTAGGGTTATTCAATCAATTTTAAAATAATAATAATTTTACAACTTCATTTATAAAAACGTATTTTTTATTATATCCATATTTACTATAAAACTGTTGGTGGCCGCACATGAGAACCACCGTTCTAGATATATTCAACTGAATACATTGGAGGCAGGCTGTGAATGACTTCCTTGGAAACATACATAGTTTTAAATTAAATGTAGTCGAAATTAAATAATTAACATGGCAATTTGATTGTAAATTGTGCCCATTAAATTTGTCGGTGTCTGTGTGTAAAATATAAAGCATATAAATTTTTTTATATGCTTTTGTGAGACATTGCACATTACTAATCAATAAATATTGTGTGAAATTATCTATGAATCTAAACAGCGGTTGATCGGTTAACGTACAGTTTGGAATGCGAACAAACCTGATAACGAACATTACCACATAAGATTTGTGTGTTCGGACAACAAACACAAATTCGGATAACGAACTTAAATAATCTTTCTAATCAACTTATTCTATCTGTTAGACTTAGTTGATCGGTTAACGAATATATAGTCTTGGAACAGGTTATGTTCGTTCATATACAAAATGCTAAGTCTTCAAATAATCTTAAAAATTTCGTAGAAATGACTATGCGCATTTATACTAAGCTTCAGTTAATAGAGCTCAAATATTCAATCACTAGGTAAACGACAGTTTTGGGAAATTAGACCTCTATTTATCATTGAAAATTTCCACAGTGATTCATGCTCTAATCGTACTAAATGTATATTGCAAAAGAATTGTGACCGGCCTGTGGTCCGTAAATATGGACAATTTAGCAAAACACTTTATATGCTAAGTAAACTTTCACACGATATTTAGACCACCGCAAATCGCAGCTTAACGAACGTGTTATTATATAAAAAGCAAATAAGCAGTGCAATATACTACCATTTTGTTTTTCCACGCTGCAGTTGCATAATGCATTTTATGTATCTCACGGAAAAATCCATATGTGGGTCAATTTGGTGGTTTTTAAATGCATTCGGTGTTCGGCCACCGTAGCGTTATTGCGGTGACCATATTTTTATGAACAAAATAAAAAAAATATTGATTAACTCCTCGAATATAAAATATGTTTCATACGTATAACGTAAAGAAGTTAAGATGTTCCTACGCTCATTTCTCATGAATAAAAGCACACATTTACACTAAATTCCCCAGCAAATCGTCGCTTGGTTCCGTCAGTTATTTCAATATTTGTAAGTTTGTTCTTAACGCTAATTGTATATATATTTTTTCGATCTAGGAAATTAAAGCGTCTGTGGTCGAGTGGAATCGGCTACAATAATCACGGATTTGTGATGTACTATGTATCACTGGCATGTAAAAATTTCAACACAATTTTTTTTCCTAATAAATTTTAAATAATAAAAACACATTTTTAGTACTTATTTCCAATATATATTTTTTGATCAGGACGGGTTATTATATTTTACCAGTTATTATATTATATTAGCATTAACTCGCGATGAGCGAAACCGTTCCTGATCAAAAAATATATTGTGGAAATAAGTACTAAAAAATGTGTTTTTACTATTTAAAATATCATTCCTTTCCATCAAGAAGTGATAGATAACACCTTAAAAGTGACAAATAAATTTAGTGAGACAAAATGTACTACATTGAGATCGCTCGCGAAAAAAATTAAAAAAATACACAAACATACAAATAAATGACTGTTATGAATATGTGACTGTTCTTTTACAAAGAATGTGTAGTCACCGTAATAATAGTGCATGTGTGTCTATGCGTAGATTATTCAATGAAAAATATGGCCAAATAGGTATGTAATTAATTCATGTATGGGCATGTTACAGAACGGGTGTGAATAGCCTCTGAAAATATTTCATAAATTGACCCAGTGCCTATTGATATAGTTTTGAATAAAGGTGAAGCATCATTATGGATTAAGTCTATTTTCTTTACATTTAAAACCTTAAATATTTTACATCTTAGAATACAATATACAGACAGAAATAACATAGTTTTTAATTATTTATTTTCCATCTATACACTGTGATGGTATAGTAAAGCTTTTGCAAATAAACGTTTATTGAATTTTGAAACGATTAATAAAAGAACCAAGTTAAAAAATACCGCATTTATCGATATCCTTTTTCTATCGTCTAAATATTATATTTTGGTCCTACCATAAATACTATCGTTTTTAAGCGTTTTTGTTGAATATTTCCAGCTCTGTAATTAATTCCAAAGATACTTATGAATAGTTATTTAGATTGAGCGTTATTTGTTCAAGTGCCAAGGTCCAGAGAAACTAAGTGTTCATTGAATTATTTTATTAAAATTTTATAATGTAAAGAACAAAATTGATTTCGTTAGCTTTGAGCATAATCATCTAACTAAACTTTGTATTTTATTTATTTCAATACAATGTCTTTCCACCAAGAAATAACAGTTAAACTGAAAATAAACAGTATTTAGAGCATCAAAAAAATGATATGAAGTGATAGGTTCCACATTTTTCGGTTTATTTTCGGGGTTAATCAAAAATGTAGAATTGCGGTTTAAATGGTAGAACTCCATTATAACACAGTGAAAAAATAGCAATGTATTTTAGTTCTACAAGTACATAGTTCTACATTTTGTAGAACTAAAATACATTGCTATTTTTTCACCGAGTTAAGTTCATGATAAATCATAACCATTTAAAGTTAGAGCACCTACTTAGTAATTTCATGAAACTACAATATAACCTAAAAAGTATATACCTACATATTACTGTTTGCCAGATTTATTTTAAAAGCGTCATGCATATCGCTGATAATTAATGCGTTTTCTAGGATTAAAATTTGACAAACAACTGACCCTGTTTAACAAACGTTGCTAGAAGAGATACACCGTATAGTTAATCGTTAAAAGTCACGCAATCTCGGTTTTATTATCTGAGAAAATAATCATTTTATTTTATGCCAATTTAAGCTTATTTTTATTCAAGTCATTCGCAATTGTTAAGGTCCAAAAATATCTAAACTTTTTCTTCGGTAATGGTTATTACATTTAGTGTGTTGTAGAGCATTGAAACATCAGCGAAATCGATAAAGATGTTGATTGTGTTATTATTATATATAGATAGTGCCATAAAAATCTTCACGGCTTGTTAATTCAATCTGATTATCAAAATATTGACCAAATCTGTTTTTAAGCATGTTAAAAAATACTCTTTCTTAAATCGCAATACTTGATTGTACGAAAGTGAAACATATTACTTGGAAGGTGTTAACTATCACTTCTATATAGAAAGGCATGATGTTTTAAATAATTAGTACATTACATTTTTTATAACTTATTTCCACTAACATATTGTATTACCAGGACTGGTTTCGCTCATTGCGAGCGTTATCAATTAAATTATCAGTAATTATTTAAAATATGAAACATATTATACAGAAAACAACTGACGATCAAAAATAGTTTTGATGATAGTATATATCAGTGATTCTCTACCTGGGTCCGCGAAAATGTTCAGTAGAAAGTACAAATATTTTTTTGGGGGTCCGCATATTATTTTTTTTTCAGATTTAGAGGTCCGTGGCATGAAAAAGGTTGGGAAGCACTGTTATGTAGAATACAAAAGAAGTTGTAAGCAATACAAATAATTAATCATTTAAGCTTCACATAGCTTCAAAGTATGATCATTTTTAGATGGTGTAAATTTAAATTAGGCAGGGCATTTAATATGTTGTATTGACGAAATGCTTTTGGTCATGAATATCTACAACATGGTGAAAAAATAGCAATGTTTTTTAGTTCTACACTTTTATTTTTTACAAGTGATTTTATTTCTGGCGATGGCATGAGTCGAAATAGCAAATATTAAGTTTATAAAAAAATTGTAGAACTAAAATACATTGCTATTTTTTCACCGTGTTATAATGGAGTTCTACCAAGTAAATGCCCACTCAATCAATAAATATCCAAATTCATATTAAAAAAAAAAAAAAACAGTTCATAACCATTGTTGTGCATGGCAATTTTATAACCAATAACGTATCATTTGCGTGTAGCTGTAGATGCAAGCTCTATAATCCATATTATAGCGACTCGAAAGGCACTCGTTTGTCGACCTACCCGACCCGTAAACTACCTTCGGCCACCTGTGAGAAACCCGCGACGTCGCCTTACCTGACGCCGAACTGACAGTGGCGTGCCGCGTCAAATTATTCGGGAACAATATAATTGGTAAACTTTGGATGTTTTCAGACACGCCTGAAAACCATTAGGCCGGGAATGGCGAGAACTTATTTTGCGAAACACTTTGCTTCAGGCGAGAGAGTTAACGATGGAGAAAATCAATACTGTTCTGCTAGATGACATGTGTTATTTATTTGATAAGCACAACAGAATTATTTGATAAGAAAACATAAATTCTATCACGTTTGGTTTTGCGATTTATAAGCTGTAACCTTTTGTTGGTTTTATGCGTGACAAATAACCATTACGTATTTGGTTTTGATATAAAAATAAATTTAAACAGACTTAGTTCAAAAATGTTATGAAGTAGTAAAAAAAACCTTCATTAAATGCGGAGAATTTGAATAAATCTGTTTGTGAAAAATATATTAAACATTTTTGTATAATATTTATATCTGTTTGGCAAACAGGAGATTCCGGAAAATTTTTACATTGTGTAATTTTCGACAAGTTTTCCACTTATAATATAAAACATAAAGATCGTATTCAGTATATATATATAAGATGTAAAAGTTTAGCTCCATGGTAAATTTAGGCCTCGTTTATTTGTTATTCATTTCAATGACACAAAAAATGCGATAAATAATTATTAATATTGAACAATCTTAAGAGGTTTTTTTGTTAAGATTAGTGATTTTAACTTGTTTTTGATCTTTATTTGTATTGAAAACATTAACTTATTTTCTATTTTTCGACAATTGGGTGCGAAAAACTTTTAATAATTTGCATTACTGCATTAAATTGTTTTTTTTTTGTGGTTTTGATTTAACACATTAACTGCTGACGTATCCACTATTGATACGTACGATTGCAGTCTGTGAATGATTGATATATATAAAAAAAATAATGTTTTAAGCTAATGTTTTTATGAATTATGAAATAGAGTTAGAATGTTCGTTGCGCGGCTCAGTAGGGAACAGATTAAAAGTGTGAAATAATTCAATCTGACTAAAAAAAATAATGATCATGCTATAATATATGTCCAAAAGATGTGCTCGAAAATCAAATTTTAAACTGCAATATTCAATTTTGGTAGTACAGTATGCTTGTAGTATATATTTGATATTACTTATTACGCCTATGAAAATCGTGCCATCAAGCCGCGTGTAGTTTTGGTGGAGGACAATGAATGAATGATCACAGGTGTCATTTCGTGATCGTGGGAACAAGTCCCTAGTCAAAGTTAGCTGTCGCAATAGATCTTCCCTGCCCAACCCCCCTGTACACGTACCGCCATTGAATGTTAATCTAAGCTGAATGGACAATAACGATTGTTACCTCAACCGCACATAAGAATTTATTAATGTATGATAAATGTTTGTACGTACTATAAGCCTGACTTAACTTAGCAAATCTTTACGTTTTATGGTGCCGTTTGAATTTCTTAAAATAAAAGACATGCAGATAAAATTATTAACGACTAAGAATAAATAAAAAAATTCAACTAACTTCAAGCATGTAAACTTTTTGCGCGTAACTTTTGTTTAGAGGTCTTCTTATTTCAATATCTTCGTGTGACAGAAAATTTATTGAAACAATAACAAATGAGAATATATGCAGAGAAATAGACTTAAAAGTCCATCCATGTGCTCATATCAAATTTGCCCAAAAAATTTTGGTTTAACCTTGTAACAGTTACGTCTGAATGGAGTAGTTTGATAGTTAACACGAAAATTTTAAATAGACAACAGTGTCATAATGTATCTAACCACGTATTTCTTTCGACTTATTCGAGGCCAAAATGAGAGTTCTGCCATCCTTAATAATATCAATTTGTGTGTTCCGGATAGTTTTTTAAGAAATCGTTTACATAATTTGTTTGTTCTTCCAAAATGTAGAACTAGTCTGCCAATGGGGATGCCAATGTTAAGAGCATAAACAACGTTCAACAGTATTGATTAGGATGTTGACATATTTCATGTGGACGAAAGTGAGTTTAGACGAATGCTATTTTTCCAATTAAAGTAGATATTTCATGAGCTTACTTGGTTGACTTTTTTTCCAATCCTTGTTGATTGTTTCACTGTGTATTTGTTGAATTTCCAATAGTTTATATATAAATATGTTAACGTTGCAAAATCAATGAATTGATAATTTGTAAGTTTTGTACCGTGTAGTTATAAATAAATAAATAAATTTTAAAAAAATCATCTAAGAGATCATTTTTACACTTAAATATAGCTTGATTTGAAATATTTAGTGTTGGAAAATATTACATGTGCTTAAGCAAGGGATGGGTTAAGTAGATAAATATAAGTGTAATAAAAAAATATTTTAATTTATTTATATCTTCACTGTGTTCATTTGTCACTTTATATTCATAGCGTGTAATCTTTACAATGTGCATATGCGAAATAAAATTATTTTGGGTGTGTGACGAAATATGGTTATTCTCAATAACCAAATCGCCATGATTTAGGTATAACAGTTTTGCCGACCGATAATAAAGGGATGGCATCCGTGAGATTCATTTTTAGTTTATTGTTTTTTTTTCAACGTTATTAAATATGCCAAATGCCACCGGCTACAAGACCAACCTTGGTGATAAAAAACCGTGATCGCATTCTAATGAAATCACTAGGGACCGGTCGGTTGAAAATTCTTTATTTTAGTTGTCATTACCGATTACCATTACAGATTCGTGAATATTTTTTATGATGATTGCGTTATCTGTCGTTATGATAGTCAAATATATCAAGCTAAGACTGCATTTATGACATTCCTTGTTATCACGTATTGATAGCCGTTTACAAATTTTTATTAATGTTATAAAATTTTCGGATAATCAAGGTTCTTTTTTTGGATATCAAATTGATTGCTTTAAGATCTATGGCGCGTTAGTATCAGAGCTCTTCAAGAATGTTTTTTTTTGTCTCTGCCGACATGCGTTAGTCGCTACAGAGCTGAGCAAAATACAATGGATTCGGTTCACCTGAACGTTATGTCCAAAATTTTATATCAAATGCAACTGATGCTCTTTAATTCTTTTTTTGTGGATATAAAATTAATGGGGCGTTCCGACACTTATGTATCGATTTATTTATTGTCACTTCTTTGTTGTTTTCGACTGACCTTATTCGCTGCAGAGCTGAGGAATCTACAACAAATCCAGTCCACCTAGACAAAGTGTCCAAAATTTAATATGAAATGCAACCATTGTTTATGTTTCCTTTTGTGGAATATCTATTTGATGGAGCGTAAAGTCTCCTCCGTCCCTTATGTATTGATTATTGTAAATTTTTGTCGTTGTAGAGATACGATATTCGGTGTAGAGCTGAGCAATTCACAGTGAATCCGGTTCACGTGAACACTACGCATTATAATAATATATTCATTCTCATATTCTATACTAACACACGCATACATATGCATACAAACGCACATGCAAATACATAAAAAAGTGAACTTATCTATTTGCACAATATTTTGGTTCAGTGTGAATACATTGATGATATATTTGGAACTAACAAACAGCACGTCTCATATGATTGAGTGTATTCGTTGGGACGATAATGCAGACTGTGATAGTATTTATTTATTGTTCAGAAATAAGGAACACCACTGCCTAAAATATGCCTACCATTTCAAATGGATATCATATGTCCATTGTCGAAATTTCAAGTCTGGGAATCGACAAAGCGTGGCGACATTTTTTATGCCTGCCTTGGGACTCTGAAATATCCGTCACATGTCGGAAATTGAAAAGGATACTACAATTCATACCGACTTGATACATTTTGATAAATGTCAAACGATTTTTTTTGTTCCAACCTAACACATATTGTATATGGCTGTGCTGTTCAAACTTTTTCTACTCACGGAACCACATACCATCCGAATATATATATTATAATAATATTTTAAATAATGAAAACACATTTTTAAGTACATATTTCCACAATATATTTTATGATCAGGACTTTTTTAAGCTTTGACTAGCTTTTATTTGAGAATCGCGTGTATTTGCGTGACCGTCCGAAATCAATCATTTTATTCACGCATTTTTGCGTGATCGCTCGGATGTATTTAACCGGACAACGCTTGTCGGAAAAAAAGAACTAGGAAATCTTTGGAAATAATGAAAACGTAACTTACATTTAGGACCAGTATTATGAGGGGACATATTGTGGGAAGCTTTATAAAAGATTAAGAATTCAATTACCTTTTATTACAAAACAGACGCGCCAGAGCGTTTAAATTATGCAGATAAATAAATCACGTGGTACGCAATCTCGTGATCTTGTTTAAGTAGCGAACTGCTCCGACTCGATTTGATTACCCGAGTTTATTTACCACCCACGCCCATTTCGAAGACGTGTGGGTATGTATGGACTTATGTCTGTACTAGTGTTTCTCACGTGAAATTTCACTGTGGCCGCATTATAAACATAAACATATCCTATGGAAATGCCTCGTGGCCGCACCAAATGTTATAAAAATAGTTTCGATATTATTTTTTTATATAGCGCATTACACCGAATGATCTTTCACAATATACAATTCTAGGTAAAATCGACAAAATCAATAAAGTAATTGTTGTTAATTCTTTATATTGACATGATTCATAGTTTTAGTAACAGTTTTATTATTAAAACGGTCCTTTACTCAAATTCGACTAAATGCTGGATAAGTCAGATTTATTCAATCAATTTTATAAAAATAATAATTTTACAATTTCATTTGTAAAAACACATTTTTAAAAATACCAATATTTACTATAAAACTGTTGGTAGCCGCACATGAGAACCACTAGTCTATAAAGGTGAGATTTCAATGTATTATAATAAAAAAATCTCTGTCCTTTAGAAGAGTGTTTCTCAACCTTTTTACACCTTCGTGCCGATGTAAAAAGAAAAAATAATGCGGATTACTAATACTGAAATAAAATTGGTTTTTCATGTAATATTTTGTTAATCTTATATCGCGACAGATGAGTAAAGCTATAACTAACAAATGTACATATAACAGTCTGATACAATTAAAATTTAACGAAGAAATTGTGTATTTTCAACAAACTAATGCGTTGTTAAACCTTTTGTTGCATCTTGGCTAATATATTGGATATTGTAGGCTATAGTTTTTCAACCGGTGGTCCGCGATATGATATTATTTCAATAAACAATCGAATTTTATATTGTGTTTTGTGGATTTTTAAATTATATATTTTTATTGTTGTCTGTTTTAATATACTTAAATATTGTTAATTCAGCAGCGGTGTTGCAAAATTAATTGTTTAGCATTGAAAATCAATTATATTAATATTTATTATTTTATTCCAATGTTGATGTTCCGCAAAATATTTTTGAATTTTTCGGTGGTCCACGGATGTAAAAAGGTTGAGAAACCTTGTTCTAGGCTGCAGAGCTGTCTCTGATATTTATTTTTAATTTTCTTAATGTCGCATCATCTTGCGAAGTATAATTTTTTAACAATAAATAAAAATCTAAATAAACACGCAGGCGTAAAAATGCACAATATTAAATTAATTTTGATTTTTTGTTTTGATAATTTTAAATTCTGGATTGATTAGCTATAATTAACCGAATTTCCATGTGTCGTCCTCAAAAGATGGCGACTTTATTTTTCAACATTTAGGGTACGATACAATTTTTAGATTTGATTACTGCGAAATTGTTACTTAAGAATACGTTTATGTAAGATATACGCTTTTATCATAACGTTTAAATAGATTTGTATTGGTATATGATAATGTAAACGATAATTCATTCAAACCTTAAATGTATTCTGTTTCTTGCATAAATATACAGTTTACTTTACTGAATGAACCAATTTGTACATTTGTGAGAAATGTGTGAGAAGATGAGAAGATAAACGTCTTGGGCAGCCAAAAAAATGCACGGATATTTTGCTCGCCGGTCTATTGTTCTTTGAGATTTGTTCCACTTGAAAATTAAAAAGGACGCATCCAGTTAGCGGTTTTTAACGTTCTCTGGACACGGATATAAAAAAAATCTCATTTGAAGTAAGCAAATGGTATTAGTTACGCATTTTTTTGATACACGAAACCTTTTCTGACTATATGTACAGTAATTCCTTGGCCTTTTTAAAAACACATTTCAATAAAAATTTCATCGGGACCTTTTGCATATCAAAGTGATCACCATATTATTTCGTAGAATTTTGTCATTGGTGACGTATAGTGCGTGCAATATTACAGCTTGTTCACGCCGTTTTACGTATGTCATGTTTTATTCACTTTGTGTTGTCATAAAAACGTCAATTAAATTTAAATATTGTAGTATATTCCCAAGAAAAAAACTTCTCTTATTGCTTGAAATCAAAAGAATTTATCGGATCACTAAGCATATGTTCTGGGCTGAGTAAGTAAGTAATTAATAATAGAAGAATCGTACTCTCAGCGCATAAAATTACTAAAAAATATTATAGGACACATATTCATTATTCAGGCTCCGTGGAACACTTTTGACATCTAAATAAATCGTGTTTTTTTTTCGAAAATTATGTCTTAAACCCCAAAAATAATGGTGCGTAATAAGAAAATTAAACAAAAAATGGCCTGAAAACGCTAATAAAGTGAAGTATTTTTTTTCAAAACTAACGATAAAAATAACTATAGTATTATTTCCAACATTAGTATACTTCAGTGGTCTTCAAATTTTGTCGACTAACGGAACCCTTGTAATAAAAAAATTATTTCGAGAAACTACATCATTATAAAAATATATCTTAAAAAAATATTCAAAGTATGAAATAGTTACTTTGAAAACGTCAAATCTGTTGATATTTCGATAAATTGTTCCGTCTCCTTAATTGAAAAGTACTTTTTTTTGGCTCGTGAAATATTATTTCGACTCGCGGAACCCCTAGACTCTAGAGAAACCAGGGGTTCCGCAGAACACAGTTTGAAGACTGCTGGTCTTAATTATTAATGCACGCGTGAAGTTTTCTATGGAAATTTATTTTGTTGCCTCATAGATATAATTTAAAATTAACATTTATACTTATAACATAAAATGAAGTGTCATAGCAATAATAAACTTGATACGTGTTCATAAAATATAACAGAAAATCAAGTGCACTTGTCTGAGTAAGGCATGCACAATACTGGATTTAGAATCAACCGATATATTTTATTACACTCGTTGGTAGTTTCGCATTGAAAATAAACTAAAAGAAAGACGGGAGAGAGTTGTCGGTGAACCAGAATCTATTAAAATTAACATAATGAAGTCAAGATCGCTGCCAACTATGGAATAAATTCTCCACCGGAGACTTTCACAAACAATTTCTTACTATCAAGTGCCAATAACGTTTTTTGTTTCTATTTTTAAATCAAGTCTTTGTGAAGGCATACATAAAAGAAACAAAATATTTCGTATCTTTTACGCGGTTAGTAAGTGTTGGTCAACAATAGTTTGTGAAACTGTGGTATTATCATATCGTTTCGTAAAAAAAAATACTGTTGAATACGAATGCTTCAATTTAATTGGTAGAACTTCATTGTAATTAAGTGAAAATATCAAAGAAATTCTACACGTATTTTACGCCATCGTCGCGTATCAATCAAGTCACATGTTATACAAATTATCGGGATCGTGGTGAAGTCGACTTTTGTTCAAATGCATGCGTTTTTTCGCTGTCGAAAAATTTCCTCCTACTTAATAGACCTTAAAGAAAAGGGCGTAGCTAAATTGGGTAGTTACTACTAGTCTTCTTCTAGTCTTATCGATTAAATTTCTACTTTGGTAAATAAATGTTTGTATAGATAACTCCATTTTATCTTAAGCACCATATTGAAAGTGGAAATGGACGGAAAAAATGATATGTAGTGTTTGAGAAAAAAATGTCAAAATATCGACTAGCATACTCAAACATTATATTAATATGCTTTTTCAAAGAATAATTGTCACAAAATAATAATGGAATAATAAAAAAAATAGTTGATAATGCTCGCGATACGCTAAGCCGGTCTATATCATAGAGTTTATATATCACGGTGAAAAAAAATTGCAATGTATTTTAGTTCTACAAAATTATTTTTAAAAATATAGTTGATGGCTATTTCGTCTCACGCCATCGTCAGAGCTATGCTTAAACTAACATTTGCTTATCTATATATAGCTGTGTAGAAAAGGTACACAATACATCTTCTCTCCTGTTTTAACGGCCTAGCTTGTTTCTTTTTCGCAGTAAAATTAAATTTTTCAAAGATTGTAAATGAAACTAAAAAATGCCAATAAAATGACAATAAGTTTACATGTGGCACGGAAATGGTCCATTACGGAAGCAAATCAGACCTCTTAAACCGTAGAGCGCTTTAATCAATGGGCTAAACAATATTTTAATTTTTTCGGTTAAGAATCCTATGTGGTAGGTGATGTCTATTGATTTCCAGCTCCTCCAAAGCGCTCATCCTACGACCCTTACTGCAAAGATGCAAACACTTAGGCGCTGTGTTTGAATTTATATTATGTGACTTCTTTATAACGTGGCTGTGGAGTCGAATTCGAAGTCGTAAGAAACGACTAAACTAAACGATTTTGAACAATATTTACATGAACATTTGGCCAGATTGGTTGGTTCATATTTAATATAATGCTCATAAATAGGAAAGGTATGAAAAAACCTGAAAAAATAAACTTTTTAGTCGAATTTGTGTTGTTGATCAACGTTGGCGTCATAGTATGTTTTTTAATATCTTTGACAGCCCTGCTTAAAAAAATTAAATGCGTACGTACCTCGGATGGTAATACAGGACTTTTTACGTTTCGACTAAATATAGTATTAAAACACAGAAATTTGTAGTTCAGTTATCCTCCGAATAACTTATGCTATAATTTATGATATCGACTGAAGGTGCTCGATGGAATTTCAATATCAAATTTGAATCGTTACAATTTTGTACGATTCCACATGTTTTATTTACTAACGACCCGGGCTTAGCCTTTCGGCATCTTCGGGTATTCTATCTGACCTACGATATGTGGAATTTTTAACAAAGCTTAAACAATTCAAATTTGATATTGAAATTCCATCAAGCGCCTTCAGTCGATATCATAAATCAATCCACATTAATCAATAAGTTAAGTAGACAGTACTGTAAGAATATTTTTTGTGGCACGTAAATCCTTCATTTCGAAAACTTTTTTTCTCTTTGATCGCTGACAAATTATTTGAGTTCGACATAAATTATAAACGTTGCAGTAACATGTCGTACATTAAGTTTTTTAAAAATTAATTGCAAGGTATAGCATAAGTTACAAAATTGTAACAATTCAAATTTAACTTATGCTAAACCTTGCAATGGTGCGAATCTGGCAATAGAGCTGTTTGTAAGATAAACTCAGTGGTGCTGAATGATGCTGACATGTCAATCGACGAAACAAAGCAGTTGCTGAGTAACAAGACGTTCAAGAGACACCACGTGGAGAAGAAGAACACAAGAGAGTCATGCAAAAAAAAAATGGATCTGTAAGCTCGCCTGTCAGGCAAAAGCTTGTGGAGCGACGAGCTTTGAACTTTAGGCCGACAATACAATGCCAATTCGTGCCATAACTACGCAGAACGTCTCCAAATTCTAAGGAACGTAATTTTGAGGCATTTTATATTCTCAATGACCATTCACGATGTATTAATTGTACCGGCTCGTGTGAAATATCCGTGAGAGCACTGACCGCACACACGGTTCGTGATAGTTTTTAGTAATATTTCCCAACTGGGATGTGCGCGAAGAGCTGGGCAGACGTGGTTTTGGTTTCTATTAATCGCATTATAAAAATTACGTCAGAGCCTACTTTTTTCACACGCCTTTATTTAAATGTACAGCGTTTTTCCCTTGCGACCGTGTCATAGAGATAATGAAATTTTTACCCAACTCAAGCTAATAAGCTAACTAAACGTAGTAATATTCAAATTTGATTTCTTGAAACTTTGTACAATTCCACATGTGAATGAATTCAGGCGAATTCTAAAGACTATTTTTCAGTTAAAGTAGATTTTTCATAAACTTGCAAGGTTGGTTTTCTTGCAATCCTTATTGTTTGTTTTGTTGTTTATTTGTTAAATTTCAAACACTAAATGTTTAAATATTGTGACGTTGCAAAAGCAATGAATTTGTAATTGTTGTAACGTATATAAACAAATAAATTAATGTTTTGTCACTAACGACTCGGGCTTAGATTTGAGAGTTTTGGCTGAAGTCGAAATCGTGAAATACGAGCTTTGTACGATTCCACATGTTTTGTCATTGGTGATACGGGTTCCGCTCTTTTCGCGTCTTCAGGCATTCTATCACAAGGATGCAACAGAACTGACACACAATAAACAGTTAGTAGCGGTTATATACTAAAAGAGTCAATCACAAACGAAAAACAAAAGCCTTCAAACTATGATCCAAATAAAAAACTGAAATAACTTTCAATAATATAAATTTAATTATAATGAAACTTAATAATCTGTGATAAGTTTTAATTCACACCAAATACTGTTAACTATTCTTTTATGAAAAGATTCTACAAAATAAAGTAATCAAATATCATTGAAATGCAATTGGGTAATTTTAGACTAAGAAATACTTACTTATTTGAAATTAGTGGGTAACGGTGGTAATCGAACTTCCATTTATCTCCCGATAAAATAATCTTTGATCCCCCGCATTTCTTATATGTAATACTATAATTCGAATGTAATTTAACACGTAAGGGAGCCTTGTGTTGGGTAAACGCGTAGAAAATGGTATTAGATCATATATCTATCTATCGCTTAAACAACTTTTATTCATATAACACATAATGTAATAAAAATTATCATAAACTCATAACTTTTCATTTTAACGACGGTATAAAATGTTTATTCTTTAAATTTATTGCCACGTTAATTTACACCGAATACTTTCGAGGGTACTGAAATTTACGTAATGTTAAGTGCACACTGAAATATTATCACATATTCAAACCGAGTCTTATTTTTAGGCGGTTCTCACGAGGATGGACTAATCGCGGTCTCGGGTTTAGTTTTGTTTACCTTTCACACGGGCGCATTGAGGTCTCAGTAAAGGCAAAAGTAAACTCGTCGGTTGCATATTAAACGCGTTTGTAAAAATGATGCAAGGTATAAAGTGATAGATATGGTGTTAAACACCTGAAATGAATGATAATAAAACTTTAATTTTGTGAACTGTTTTCTTTTGATTTTTAGTTTGTACGTAAAAAACCAATCGTTGATTTAAATGTGTATTTTTTATATCCTAAGCAACTTATTTTCGTTCAATTCGATTCATAAATATGTTACGCAGCCATAGCGATAGTTTAACATAGCGATAAGTTTATCATTGGTCTAGTCTTAACAATATCCTTCTTTCATTACTTTCTCAAAAAAGACAGCTTGATCGACCGACTAACAAAAATATTTTGAAGAACATTTTCTATTGAGTTAAGGCAGTAGTCAACAATCTGCGGCTCTGGTACTAATTCCCACGGAAACTTTATCAATAGTTAACTGAGAAGTTATCTTATTGATGAGAATCTGAAATCTTGCTTAAATTAAAAATAACAACGTACGTGTTTGTTAGTCAATGTCACGAATAAAATTTATGAATAATTATTTTTTATCAATTAATAAAATCTGTGTTATAGATGAAATCATGTTTTATTCAGTGTACCCGATAATTCACTGAAGAGCTAAAATTATGATAAAGGTTTTCTAAATCAATAAACAGATTCCAAATATGTACCCCTAATGGATTATTTATTTACCTTAATTTTATTTGAAATTCTTAATAAATGATTGTGACCATTTAATTTGTATACAAATTTATAATATTTGTATCAATATTGTATGATTTCCTGTAAATTGTTTCTTAGTTCTTGAACCTATGGTTATGTTTACCTGCTACCTTTAACTCAATTTTTTGTATAAATAGACAGTTGATAATGCTCGCGATGAGCGAAACTGGTCCTGATAAAAATATATTGTGGAAATATGTACTAAAAAAATGTGTTTTTATTATTTAAAATATCATGCCTTTCCAAAAGAAGTGACAGTTAACATCTTAAAATGATTCATGTTCAAAGCGATAATTTTATCACTGGTCCAGTCTAAGCAATATCCTTCTTTCATTACTTTCTCGTAAAAGAGAGCTTGATCAATCGACTGAAAAAAATGTTTCATAGAACAGTTTGTATTTTAAATAATAAAAACACATTTTTTTAGTACTTATTTCCACAATATATTTTTTGATCAGGACCGGTTTCGCTCATCGCGAGCATTATTATCAGGTCCTGATCAAAAAATATATTGTGGAAATAAGTACTAAAAAAATGTGTTTTTATTATTTAAAATATCATGCCTTTCCATCAAGAAGTGACAGTTAACACCTTAAAAAAGAACAGTTTATATTGAGTTAGGGACATATAGAAGTCTATATTGTTCAAATCAGGAATAAAAATATTTACAAAAAATGGAATATAAATGAGAATAAGCTCTTATTAAATTTATTAATATATATTATTCTCGTATTCGAGCTTTCGGTCGTACCCTTACTCTCTTATCTTACGTGAGCTTTGAAAGTTTATCTCGATCACGTCTACTTTGCATGGCTATATTTAGAAGGAAACGTGCTTCAGTTGAGAATTACGCGGGCCTCCGCGTTCGTTGTCTTCCACACCCACAATAAAAAACACTAGTCAGGGAGCGGAGGCTTTTAATGTGCAAGTAGTTATTGTCCACACGTGATTTTACTACGTGATTTTAAAGGATGAAAGTGATTGAATTTTATTACGACTCCGGTTGAATTTGAGCTCACTTGCAGCGAGAAAACAATGTGCTACTTCCAAATGCTCTAGATTTTAGTAAGAGTTAATAATATAATATGAAATAAAGATAATCGGCAGATTATAATACGTAGAATATCCATCGACCACTGTCAAAGTCATACATTCGTTCTTTTATTCGCTGAAAGTTTCGTTGTATCTGTTATTGAGAAGTTAAAACGTTCTTTACATTGAACCGAAATCTTATCAACTAAAAAAATGTAGCATCTGATATCATATTCTTCATGGGGTTCTATATATTATAGTATTCTATATGACCTATCCTCCAGTCCAATACAGTAACCATAACTATCTTGGTGTTTCAAGCCCCAAACTGTCTTCGTTAAAGTTCATCAGTTCTTTCTTGTATGGTCTCAAATTGCTTAATCTATGGATTAATAATGCTAGAAATTACATATTTATTAGCAGCCTCAATTTATTGATTGAATTGGCACTTTCTTGGTAGAACTCCATGATAATGCGGTGAAATAATAGCAGTGTATTTTAGTTCTATAAAATTTTCAAGATATATAATTGAAAGCTATTTCGGCTTTTATATCTAAAAAGCTATCTACTATATAGAATATAAATTTTGTAAAACTAAAATACATTGCAATTTTTTCACCGTGTTAGCAGTCTCAAGTTTTTCGTCTCCTCTATTAACTGTTTCTGTCCTGTGGTTTGTAATAACTACACATTGTGTCTAATTATTTAATATAATAAATACTAGGCTTAAATTCTTGGTATTCATTCCTTATTTACGCAAGTAATAAAATACTCACCGCAGATAGAGCCAAGGGCTATATTTTGTCGAAATTCCAGTGTTTTCTAGTAATCAAATTAATAAATTTATATTTACGTACGTTAGTTTACACCCTTGTTAGAACCATGTGGTTCCAACTCTGTTCTATCCAGTTATAACTAGTTCTAACGAGAGCATAAGCAGAAATAGCTATCAACTATATATTTTATAAATTTTATAGAATTAAAATACGTTGCTATTTTTTACCATGCCATAAATCAGTGCTATAAAACCTTTTGTCTTCCACGGCACACGAATGTTTTTTTTCCAAAATATTGCGGCACACCACAATATTTATAAAAAAAAAACTAAACACTATCGATGCATTTGCTAAAAGTCGTTATTTCTACATTGCTTACTTTATAACATATACGTATAATTTTGTTTCTTAAAAATTTACGTTTTATCTTGAAGATCGTGTGTTTATTATTTATCTTCTTATAACATGTAATTCCGACGAAAAAATAATTATTCCTGCTCCCATTTCATTAAATTTTCACAAAATATTTTATTGTGTAGACAAATTATATAATTTTTCTTCTGTTAGAAAAATGCGCCGCGGCACACCAAGTATCTTCTGGCGGCAGATCGATGTGCCGCGTCACACCAGTTACGAAGTACTGATATACACTACTGATTTTTACTAGCACCAAATATTGATCTGCCATGAACTTTTAAATACAAATATAGAACACGTTTCAAACAATGCTGCTCATTAACATTACAATATTATTCAAAACAATACAATTACGCAATACAAAATACAACAGATCATTCTCGATATGAAATCAATAACAACGTACGTACCAATATAATGCTACATAATTTCCTAAATGATTTCATGAAATAACTTAATTAAATAACAAAGGTGAAAAAATCACTTCCAATATTCATTTTTATGTAACTTTTCTTATCGAAAGTTCAGCATTAACTGTGAGAATTGAGAGAATTTTTTACTGAAATGAAACCAAAATTGATTGAATAATAATAAAAAAGAAATCTTTAATAGAGGTTTACCATTACCGTGCTAGATTATTGGCTTTAAGATCACGGAACTATATTAGAGATTGCTACGTATTAAAATTGATTTGATTGGCTTGGCTTGTATGTAAAGAACAACCAAATCAACATATTACAATACATATGAAATTAAGCTCTTGACCCTTCACATTATTTGAGGTTCTGCTAATTTCAAAGTCACGCTGTATATCACCTCTTTATCACAATACTTAATGTTTATTTTTGTATATTTGTTTGGGAACACGGTTAATATTTAACAATGAATTGGATGTTTATTATTTTCTAATAACTTTAAAATTTCTATATATTTTAATGGTTTAACTTCAGAATTGTTTGCATAAAAATCTTTCAGTTCAATTAACCAATTTGACAGCTAAAATAAGGCTAATAAAATAACTTTCAAAGCTCTGATTTTACCATTACGTAATTTTGATTGAAATTTGAATATTTCAGAAGCAAACCACGCGTTATAAATATATACAATCGTGAGTTTAATAATAAAACACTGTCTATAAAAATGTACTATAACAAGAGAGCCAAGTAAACTATCAACTTAGAAAATTTTGCTTGGCCGATAACACAAAGCAACATTATCAAATAATGAAAATAGCGTTATTTCATTTCAAGCCCTTGAAATGTTTTGAAATGAAACAAAATCCCCTTAGACAAATTCTTAGTTAAACTGAAAAAAGTTGAACTTATTTTTTCGCAGTAATATTTGAAACGATTTTAATATCACGAATAAAATTATAGTGATTTTTATAGCACGACAAATGATCATTGAATCAAACAAAAAAAAAAAAACATACATCCGTTGTATTGGCAGCATTCACTAATTATATATTTTCAAATATCTTTATTATGAAAGATTTAGCTGTTCGTTCAATATAGGCATTGAACTTAATTGGGAACTTTTTATTCCCTTTTTTTATATAAAATATTCCATGATTCTCAGTGTTTTGATACAATAATTTTACGCTTTCATTCGCGTTAAACGACAGCATTTAAATACTAATATATGATACTGATACGTAAATTTTAGTACAATAAAAAAATTGTGATATTTCCATATTAATTTAATTTATATCTTTAATACAGAAATTAAAAAAATATACGTGAATAAGCTATGTTAAATTGTGGATTCACTGTAAATTAAATTGGCTATGTTGTAAATCGTAAATATAAGTTTAAAAAAATTGAATATGATTTTGCTTCCACGATTGTTTACTATAGTTTCTGTTGTATATGATATATTGAATATTTCAAGCCCATATAGCAGACTGTAAAAAACAAGGTAAAACGTGACTAAGCTTGAATGTAAAAAGAATTGTATTATCTAAAAAGTAAGTCAAAATGTTTCGTTTTGTTAGCTGAAACTTGACAGAGCAACTTGACATTTAAGTGCATTGCTAGGGTAAAACATTTCTAGGAAATTCGTCGCCGTTTTTAAATAAATTATCCAATACAATATTGCGTCATTTTACAATAAAACTTTACTCCAATGCGATATATAATATTATATATGCAGTAGTCAAGGTGTAATTGTAGGTTTAATTCATTTATTTTATTCGACCGTATGTACCAGCATCACCAATGTGAAGTGTATTTATAGGATGTTTATGAAACATTGTGAGTGTCTCAGGAGCAACTTATCAAGATTTTGTGAAGGCAAAAAATGAAATAAAGTTTTTAAAAAATCATCAAATATCAAGTCGTATCAAGTACGTAGAAAAAATAAACATCTCCCTACATATGTCTATGAATTGTGACACTTATTTAACAATTAATGACAATACAATATCATGTCTTTTTGAACTTCTCTTCTTCTTTTTGAACCTGTATGTACAAATTCTATAATTCCAGAGTTTTTATCACTTACGACCTGTGTTTCACCTCTCGGCATCTTCATGTATTCTATCATACGAGTTTCGAGAAACGAAATTTTCGGAATCGTATATTATTTTAATGATTAAAATTTGATAGCCGAATTTCACCAAGAACCAGTCATCATCCATTTTTATGCTATTTGTCGTTTCAATTATTTTACAATAGATTTTTCTACGAAATAAAATTGGTAATAATTCGTATTGAAACCAATTTATTTTCTTTAAAATTATCTTATTATAAAGATTGTTGCTCTGTTAAAAAAATATTGTATACAAAAAAAATGAATGCATTAATCCCACAATTCAAAATAGGTTTCAGGTTTTTATTTATTTTTGGTCGAATCATCTGAGAATCGCTTTGACAATAGTGATGCCGGTGCAGCGATGCATTCTCGGTGCCACCACGCTATAGTAAACATTTTTTACAAAGCCACTCATCCGTTGTTTTTCTATCTCACGGTCTCAGGTTCGCCGGTCGACAAATAATAACCGCAGGAGTAACAAAGACCTGGCAATCGCAGCAAGGAGCATTTTTGCAACTAAGTCCCTACTTTGTAAAACAACATATTTTCATATCTTATTTTTACTAACATAAAATATGAGACGATAATAAAAATCTGTATTTGAACATAGAATAATTTGTATCAGTTTGATAAAGGAATCGTTTATATATAACATAGTATTATAGAAGAATTAGGGGTCTAAAGACAGTAAAAGAGTGAGTATTGGAAAACTCTTGTATATTAAGCACGCGGATATTTTTGCTTGAGCTAAGGCAAGATAATAACAAGTTCAATATATTAAGGATAGATTATATATATTTTCGCTGTAAGTGATGTAACAAATGATAGCATTTGCATTTACTTAGTAGAGATCTCATAACAATAAGAGATAAAATATTGTTGAAATATGTCAATTTAATGGCGAAGTGATTATCGTAGTTTTCTTCGATTACGGATCTCAATGAAGATAATTTTATTAGTATGTATGGGTTTCTTCTTGTGGTGTGAATTTATTTGCACACATTGGGTCTAAATAACGAGACGTAGTAAGAGTGATTAGCTATCCAGTAGTCGTATCCAAGCTCTATTATTTCGTACCAGCTTCAAAGGTTGAACGACTGAATTACATTTTCAATGTGTTAATTGTCCTTTTTTGGCGGTAAAGCATTATAGTTAAATAATAACACACAAGGCTTAGCTTAATTTTATTGAAATTATGACTGCTTTTGCTTATTGTGAGTATTATCAGATAGTTGGTAATGCTCTCGATGAGCGAAACAGGCACTGATTTTAATGATAGGATATCTTAGAAATTATGCTAAATATTATATTTGAATCAGGGTTATGGCAGGGTTGTGGAGTTGAAATCGTGAAGAATTGTTTCTCCGACGATTTTTAAGAATATCTTAACGAACAAAATGCAGGATTGGTTGGTTGATTTTTAATTTAATGCGCCTGAGAAAAATAACCTTTATTAGTCAGCCTTATTGTCTGTCTGTGAATGGAGGAAACGGAGTCGTGTTTTTGTTTTAAAAACTCCTCAACTCTGGTTTTTATATTTAAGAAAAGGGTTGAATAAAAATTACCCCGTCTATTATGAAAATGTTTATTCCGCATTTGCAAAGACATGAGATAAAATGTATAAAAATTTTGGATTAATGACATTCATTATAGAAAATAATATAATAACTCACACCAGAAGATGTTACAGATTTTGGTACAGTGAAATCTCGATTTTACGTTTTTCAATGGACCCTGAAAAAATAAAGGTAATTGCGGGAAACGGTGAATGCGGGAAAGCTTCAAATATTAATAAACAAGTAAAATCGTAAAAAACATTTATTTATTAGTTACTTGTACATACTGTATATAAAATTTATTTAAAAAAAAAGTACTTTATGTTAGTTTACTTCTTTGTTATTTGGCACTTTAATCGGAACAAAGACTTATTACTAAACTTGTGACTAAAAGTTCGTATGTACAGGGATTATTATTACCGTGAATTTTAAACAACTCTACATTTGCATCATAAACAATAATACGCGTGTGGTGGATTTCAACCCAAAAAATAGCACATGCGTCCAATGCGTTACGTCTAACATTTACAGCGGATTCCAACGTGTCTATACATAACAACTGCACTCGGCTTTGTCAAACTTGCTTGTTGAGATACGGAGAAATATGCAATAAAAAAGGTCAATCGGGATAATATTTGTGACGGGACAAAATATTTAGACGGTTTATCGAGGAAATCGGGAATCGGGGAATCGGGGAATCGGGAAACGGTCAATGCGTGATTATTTAACATTGTTCTTATAGGAGTTTGACGGGACTATAAAAAATAAGCGTTCCAGCCGGGAAAACGTATTATGCGATAACGGTTGATCGAGGTTCCACTGTAGTCGGAATTTTTTACTAATTAAACATTACTTTATGCCTTCAAAAATTTTCAACAAAACTTAAATAAAATGACATAGCATTTCACAAAAGCTTCAAACGAATACTTTGAAATAACGAACTATAGATCACTCTAGAGAATGTAATATATCGACCACAAATGCGTAACGAAAGGTAGCAGAGCCAAACAAATATTATGTACACAAGAAAAGCGATAGTAAATTAAAAATAATTTATGCGTGTCTGTGTATTTTGAAGTGTAATTATGTACATATTAATTTCTGCAATGTTTTTGTTTAATGAAACGTTACTAATATGGCTCGCGAACCGTTGTTTCGTTGCCCTAAATAGTTGAATGAATCTTCGAACACTCTCGTATATCACCGGTTTGCATCCTGTTCGGGCAGGTCCGTAGTTAGAAATAAAATATCAACGTTAAAATAAAATATTTACTTATGAAATGTATTAAAATATTAAACATTGGCTGATTAGATAGACAGTTAATAAACATATGTCAGTCAGAATTATTGCTTTTGGTATTGGAAGTTTTATATAAAGTTATTCTAATTTATTCGTCATTCCATGTAATATTGTTAATTAGCAGCTCTTATGTATATTAATGAACTTATAGTATTTCTTTTAGATAATAATTCAAAAATTTTGTTTGATAAGTTTGATGAATTGATGAATATTAATGAATATTGGTGATAAAACGTATTATGTATGTATTGTAAATCAATTGCATAATGAGTTTTTTATGGATTTAAAAAAGTAGTTCCGGTCTTTGTAAGTCCACAATCAAAATGGGTGTATTTTTTTAGTTGTATAATGGCAATAAAAAAAATATTGTATTGTATATCAAAACATAATAATGTGTGATATAAAACAAATTCTAAGTCGATTTTTTGTATCCTGTCTATTTTATTTACAGCAATGAAATTATAGCATAAACACTTTCAGTTTTTTGATGTTATGTAAAGTGCGTAATTGTTCAGAATGTTTTTAACAAGTTACTTAGATATTTTTAAAAGTTTTGCTTTAGTTAGTACAGTGAAACCTTCACTAATAAATACGTTACGTTTTAGTTACAGTATAATGGAATACGTTAGAGTTAGACTGAAAACAATTTATAAAAGATACGGACCACATTTCACACCAAGTATAAAAATAAACAGAATACTTCTAAGTTGAACAATGAACTGCGAACCTTTGGTGCAATGAAGTTTAATTTATAAATTAATAACGCAGCTTACGTATAATTGGTTAAATCGGAAACTGAGAAAAAACCAATCACAATCATCAGATTTTATTCAAAAGGAATATATGTCTTAAAAATCTATTTAATATTAAATGTCATTATTATATCATTCATTTAAAAATATTTATTGACATAAAAATGTAAGTGAGTTGGACAACTTACGATCGAATAAGTTTTTTCGTAGTTAATACGTATTGATTTACATCTATTAAAAGCGTTGTGTAAAATAATATCGAATCAAAGAAATATTTTTTACATTCCTCTATCCATTAATGTGAGTTATATAATATTAACGTTCTGAATATTTTATTCATCTTTTATGTTAATATTTTATTTCACGTCATAAGGGTTATTGCAATCACCAAATTTACTAGTGCGGTACTGGTGACAAATACCATCTGGGCCACTCCGGACGTGTAAGTAGTATAAGAAATATTAGTTCTTTTTTTTCACACCAAACTGCATTTTTTTGAGATTTTTTTACGTAAAATGAAATTGCTTGAAGTGGAACATCGGATGTTATTTAAAGTAGTGAGTCTAAATTAATGCATAAGAAATATTTAACTACAAGTAAGGGCTGAGAAACTTTTTTATGAAGTGAATTCTTAATTTATGTAAATTCTACGAAATAACGGGAATATATAGTCTTTAGCGGACTTCTATGCTTGAATTAACGTTATTACTATAATATTGAAACTTTTCTATACTGTTTTAAAAAACTCAAAATGCTTTCAATGACGATGAGATTTAAATATTGTTAAGATTTTTTAATTAAATTGATATTTTTAGACTAGAACTATATGAAAAACTTACAAGCTTTGCAGTCTGAAAGAATTCTCATTTCGGCCTTGTATAATTCGAAAGAAATGTTCAAAATAATGAGAACCGGTTTTATCCGTCGCGATTATTTTAATTGATACACACAAATAATTGATGCATACATCCGAATAACTACCGCTTATTATTGATTGAATTGGCTTTCACTTGGTAGAACTCCATTATAACACGGTGAAAAAATAGCAATGTATTTTAGTTCTACAAAATTATTTTTACCAATATAGTTGATAGCTATAACGTAATTATGTGATAGTTCTGACGATGGCGTGAGCCGAAATAGCTATCAACTATATTTGTAAAAATAATTTTGTAGAACTAAAATACATTGCAATTTTTTCACCGTGTTACCGCTTATTATTTACTGTCACATATTGATTAATATACTAAGTATACCAATCGATTCAATGATAAAAGCGTTTTCAACATTTTCCGACTTCTGTATGAATAATATTACAAATTTAAATAATATTTATACAATGATATTGCAGTCACTTCGCAGCCGCGATTTTATGGATAAATATTTAAGAATTCGTGCTAATTAAATTCCAAAGCCGTTGGTTATAAGCAATTTATTCTCAATACATACATAATAATCAAGATTGACTGATATTTATAAACATAATAGTATGCTACAAAAAATGTGTCTGTTTTTTTTAATACGGTCATTGATCGCAAGGTGTTCGAATGAATACTAATTATGTAAGAAATATGCTATTGCAAATATACTGTGTTAATTATGAAGTAAGTGTCTCGAAATCTTAATTCATTCCCTGCTACGCTATTTGAAAGATATTCTAACAGTGAATAATTTAAATATTTAATGATTAATTCTGTTACTTGCAATCCTAAGATTGCAAGGAAAAATGAATTATTTTTTTAACATAAAAATAAAATTACAAAATGACATTTTTATAGTATTAGATAATGCTCGCGATGAGCGAAACCGGTCCTGGCTATCAAATATATTTTGGAATTAAGCATTAAAAAAATGAGTTTTTATTATTTTAAATATCATCCCTTTCCATCAAGAAGTGACAGTTAACACTTTAAAAGTGATAAATATATAACTTAAGCATGCAAGCTTAAAAAAATGTTTGTTGGTACCACAATAATTAATGATACCTACTGAAGGTGCTTAATGGAATTTCAATATCAAATTTCACCTATCCAGGTCTTTAGGCATTCTATCAAACGGATACAACAGAACTGGCACACAATAAACAGTTTGCATCGCTTGTATACAAGAGAAATTAATTACAATAAAAAAACACAGACAGTATAAGCATACAACTGAAATTTTTTCAAGACCATTGATTTCTTAATAATAACAATTAATTGCATACGATAAATTTTACAAACACTAAATATTGTTCATTGGTCACTGATTAAAGGACTTAATAATAAACTATCATTAAAATGTAATTAGATAATTTAAAAATTGGTGAATAACGCAGGGATTTAGCACACTAAATGATACAATTCTGTTTTCTACAATTCAGATATTAAAAATCGTCAGGGTTTATACCACCTTAAAGCAATTACAGATTAATTACATATTCTTCATATTAAATATAAGGCCTAAATATATATGAGTTTCTACAATATTTTCTTTATTTTTCAAATATTTCATACGTGATATAATATTATTGTTTATGGTAATATATTTTAATAGGCCAACTAAATCGACTATGCAATAATCGTGTTTCGAATGCACTCAAAATCCTCTTAGAACTTAAGATAAGCCGTTGTTTATGGTTTGTTAGGGGCCATTTTGAGATATTTTGTGATTTATGCGTGTGTTAACATTATGTTCATGTGTAGCTGATGATTGATGACCACACAGTGTGCTATAAAAGAAGATGGTATCGTGAAATATCATAAGGTAATAAAATTCGCAATATAAAATAGCCAATCGTGATTTCAAAGTAATTGACCTGCGAAATTACAGTCAGCTGGGAATTAACATTGTGGCATTAAGTTAAAAAAACAAAAGTCCATTTCTAGCGCAAATTTTTTATGCTTTCATAGTATGTATGTTTCGTCTTTTGTTACCTTCAAATCTCTCTCATTACATCACTCTCTACATACGAATAGCCATAAAAATGATTATTTTGGTTATTATAAATTGAAAATCTAATTTATGCATTGTAATAAACAGATTTGTGAATTTGTTTAAATTAACACTACTCCAATTCCGACATTGACCAACAACACGATTCCGACTTAAAAAGTTTACTTCAGTACAGTTTTTTCCTAACTTTTTTATTTATTTGCATTAAATTAAAGATAAAGAGATATTCCTCAAAATCATCTAATCGGAAAAATTATGGAAGACGATCGTTTTTCACTATTTCGACTCCGACTCTGGTCAAAATATCACTAATTTATGACTCCGGAATCACAGCCCTGGTAATAAAACAATGAAGGTATATTAACAACTCACAGTGATATTGCTTATTTCTTTCTTAGTATCAAAAATTGTATAGATATTATTAGTATTGAGGAAAATACGATCATACATGACAATTTTCAACGTATTTTGGAGAAAAAATCCTGAATTTAACATTCATTATGATTTTCGAAATCATTTTTTTATCGTTATTTTATAAATATTTTGACTATTTAAATTATTGTAATTGACAATTATGTATCCACTTGCTGCTATAAATTAAACATAATATATATTATAAAAATACTAAATTTATGATTGAAAAGATATTATCTGCGGTAATTAAAAGTTTTTATATAACACGGTTAAAAAATAGCAATGTATTATAGTTCTACAAAATTTTAAAGATAAAGTTGATAGCTATTTCGGCTCTTGCTAGCTTTTGTATAAATAAAATACGTTGCTATTTTTTCACTGTGTTATAAGGGAGTTCTACCAAGTAAATGCCAGTTCAATCAATCAATACTTGAAATAACTTAGATTCTCGACTCGATAATGAGTGTGATTTAGGGAATGATTGATATATTTTAAGAAACTTCTTACTTGATAGAGCTCTTTTACAATATGGTAAAAATATACGCTTTTTTTTAAGTATTTCGGCTTTCTTATCGTTAGAACTATATTCAAATAAAAATTAACGTTTATTTAATCAACTGTTTAAGAAGAGATTGACAATATAACGTATTTACATACTCCGAATAAATGAAAACACAAAATATAATATTTAAAACTGGCAACATTGGACCGATATTGTTTACGAGCATGTGATGATTCGAAATTCAAAAAATAACAATTCAACTATTTGAGAAAATGGAACAAGCTAACACGAGTACCAACCTTACCGATTATCGTCGAAACCTTCTCAATTCAAAATAATAACATAGCGATTGACCTCCTTACAGGAGTATCCATAGATGCACTATATTTTTCGATCGTAAGAAACGGCCGACGGTTTGATCGACTTTCGGATGATTTCGTTAGCTGGCCAGTTATTCGGTATTTCTTACATAATAAGCTATTCAAAATAATCGAAACAATGTGAATCGTTACAACATCGAATTCGTTGTTTCAATTTGGTTTACTCAATAGCGTGGTGTTTAGATTTATCATGTTAATTTTACGCATTGGAACACTGTGTATTTTGGATTACCGAAATCATCCATTTTGTTTTTGCTAGTATTGGAAACTTAATTTAATTTACATAGTTGATTGCTTTTATGGTCTTTGTATTTCAAACTGTAATGCTTATGTCCGTAAAACAAATTCAGTTAATGTAACTTTATTACCTTAAATATTAACATCTAAGCTTGATGAATGATTCCTATGTGTATTTTATTTATTTAACAATCAGAAGTTTATTGTATTGCAACGTAAAAATAATCAATATATTGTAAAAAGTATAAATTAGCAAGTGAAAGCTGAAAAAATGTCTACCTTAAATATTATATAAAAAAAAATATTCGTCCTGGTCGAATGTATAAATTAATACCCGAAGCAATAAAAGTGTTTTATTTTTATTATTATTATTATTTAAATTTCTTACCAGTGGCATCCCTATTGGCAGGTTGTTTTTACTCTTTAGCTTAGAACAAAAAATTCATGTCTACAGATTTTCAAAAAAATATCATTCTATATTCACTTTCATTTAATATTCCCATTGCTAGTTTATCTATCATTGCTTTCAAGTTACAAAGAAAAAATATGCTTTTGATTTACAATAAATTCTCATTGAAAACTTGTTTTGATCAACATTAAGTTGTTAACTGTTACTTCCCGGTGGAAAAGCATTTTATGTAAATAACAAAAAATATTTATGCAATAATAATATCTAGTATTTTGATCTATTGATAATACTCGTGATGAACGAAACTGGCTAAGATATATAATATTATTGTGGAAATAGTAACTGAACATTGTGTTTTATTAAAAAAAAATTTTTTATTGAAATACTTGATAAAGAAGAAAGAAGAAGAATTTACATTTATGGGTATTCATAAATATCTATTTTGTATTGAATATTGTTAAATAATATCAACAATGCATTTTTCATATATGTATACACTCTCATAACTTGGATATGATTTTAGAGTCGTATTATTAACAGGCTTAATTTGACCCAGGTATTTATGCATCTGAAATTTGCCTATTACAATATACAGTAACTACGTCACTGGGGTTATATACCGCAAAATTATAAATAATAATTCACACCTTAAAATAAACTGTTATCTGTACTTATTTCAATTATAATCAAATAAGTACACGCCAGACACTACCTATAAATAAAACGGACTGTGTTGTCTTATAAAGAAATCTAGACAATGCGACGATTAACTACTCATCAAACAATAAATTCATTATACAACAGCTATATAAATCAGAAGAAACCTCAATTTGTATGCGTGCCCATGAGAACTGCCTAAACCGAAGCAAAAAATGAGGGCACTTGCTTTTTCAGCCACTCAACACTAATTATTTATTATAATTTTGTTATTGAATGGGAAATTGTTATTCGCGTATGACAACACTGTTTATTTTGATACGGTGATGATTTTGAATTTCGAACATGATCGGAATTTGACAGCTATTGACTGGCGTACGGCTAAAAATAAAGACAAATGATCTCACGCGTATTATTAATAATCAAAACAAAAGCGATCGAAGACGAAACAAGTGGAATAGAAAAAGTCTTTTAAATCTTATTGTCAGGAACTTCAATACTGTCATGAAATAGTTTCCGTTTATTGCTTTTGAAATAAATTCGACTGATTTACTTTAAAATTAAACCAGTATCAAGTTTAGCGATGGTTTATTTTAACACTGTAAAATAATAGCAATGTCATATTTGAATTGTTAAAATTTCAATTTCATCAACCACCTTCCGTCGATGTCATAAATAATAGCAATGTTTTTTAGTGCTGCAAAATTTGTAAGGTACATAGTTGATAACTATTTCAACCTACCCCTTCATCAGAAAATTCTTTCAACTAACTATAATTCTGATGAAAACATATGCCGAAATTATATTATATACTAAAATACAATGCTATTTTTTTCACCGTGCTATAATAAAGTTATAGTAGATTAGAAACCGGTCCTGATCAAAAAATATGTTGGGGAAATATATACTAAAAAATGTGAAATTTGAATTATTACAACTTTGTAAGATTCCACATGTTCTGTCACTAACGACCCGGGTTTCGCCTTTCTGCATTTTCAGGTATACTATCACACGGATGCAACTGAACAAACATGTGGAATCGTACAAAGTTGTAACAATTCAAATTTGATATTGAAATTCCATCAAGCAGCTTTAGTCGATGTCAAAAAAATACTTAAAAATGTGTTTTTATTATTTAAAATACCATGCCTTTCCATCAAGAAGTGACAGTTAACACCTTAAAAGCGATATTATATTTATTGATTGAATTGGCATTCACTTGGTAGAACCCCATTATAACAAATTTGTGAAAAAAATTGCCATGTATTTTGGTTTTACAAAAATTATTTTTTTAAATATAGTTGATAGCTATTTCGGCTCACGCCATCGTCAGAACTATGCTTAAACGAACATTTGATTATCTATATATTGCTGTGTAGAAAATTTACACAATACATCTTCTCTCTTGTTTTAACGACCTAACTTATTTCTTGCTCGCAATAAAACTAAAAATTGTAAATGAAACTAAAAAGGCGGCTAGAAACAAAGAAGCACCCCCCAGAGGGTTAAGTAATGGTGATCGACATATATTAGTTTGTTCGTTAAGAATCTTTGTGATTGTTGAAATCTGATATTACATTATATTTATTTATTTAATGTGTTTGATATATTACCTATTTTTTTTTCCTTAGTAACTGGTTGACGCCATTTTATATTCGACAGTTTAAATATGGAAATGGTGTGTGACACATTGGATTCCATCGAATATTATCTTTCAACCGGTGAAATACAAATTTGAAAACTTTCTAGAACGATAATCGTTCAATTGGTCACGCTCCTTTCAAAACAAAATTATAACGCGTAGTGCCCTCTTTATTATTAAATTGGAAGACACCATGTCTAAATAAAACAATAATTATTACGTTTAAAATCAATGATGGCGGCGCGACAGCAATAATTGGGTGAAATTTTCATCCAAAATGGCCATGGAATTTAAACGTTGCATTGTCTCTTCGTTTTGTGATTTCGTCACAGACGTTATAGCATTTCACAGACACAGTTTTAAACAATTTAAGCTCTACAATATCAACATCACGTTTTATGTAATTGTATATTACTCTAGTGTATATGTTTTAAACAAATATTCAAAGCAGGTGCCTGCGACAACTTAATAAGAGAATATTAACTTTAAAATTTTGTTGGAGAAATTTTGTTTGTACAACCTGCATAATCAAACGCTCTTTGTGTGTCGACATTTGAATTGTCAAGATGTAACCATTAAATGAATAATTTATGTTTTATATGTTTGAATATTTACTTAAAAAAATAGAGTAATTTAGTTACAAAAAGCTAGTAATAATTGAAATTTGGAATATTGGCGATTGTGTCATTCTGTCAGTGCATGCCAAACTGTACCAAATACTCAAATAAGAACACGGTATCATAATGAGTTGAACTAATTTCCAGATATGAGATAAAATACAGAATGTACTCCATATAATGTGTATTTTATAGCAAATAATAGTAAACATTTTATTTTCTTCTATTCTTTGCGAAGTTTGATAATATGAACCGGGATTCAGAATGAAAATGGATTATGAAAAAGACCAAAGTTTTTATCAAAGAAGATTCATTAGAAGTGGTCGTTTGTATATCGCCATTTGAAAAGATTGAAATAATAATTCGTGGGATAAGAGGAAGAAAAATTATTTGCCTATTCATATGGAATTTTCATGTTATGTCATATTAACTAACAGCCGATAAGACAAATAGCGCTATCATCATTTAACAATTTATTGCATATCTACCGGAAACGCAATGAAATATTAAAGTTAGGAATAATTCAATTTAACTGCGAGCCGCATGCTCTTCGGTAGATACTCCCGAAACAATTTCAGCACAAGTGGTTTGCGCTTGTGATTTCCAAACTGGAAACATTTTTATTTTCCACATGTTTTTTGTTCAGAGGGCCATGATATCAGAATGTTTGAGAAGTACTAGCTTTCGTTATGGAAAAAATTGTAAATACCGAAACGTATAGGAAAAGCGTGTGACAGTAAGGATTGTAATTGATTTTTATCAACCTATTCATATTTGAGCCCCGTGAAGGATATTTCATTACAGATTACTAAAAAAAATAACTTAGTCACGTTCTTATTTGACACATTTATGGAGATTGAAAAGTAAGGCAAAAATAAACATGTCCATAGTTTTGACAATTTAATCTTTAAAATCGTCTAATCGAAAAAATATTCGTAGTCGCTCGTTTTTCACTACTCAGACTCCACAGCTCTGGTTATACGTTACTATTATATTTTCGGTTAGCGTTATCAGATTACATCGCGTCGGATATAATTGAGATTATTTCATCGCATTTAAATTCCGTCAAATACCATATTTTTAAAAAAAACCATCGAGCAAATAATTACAAGTTGAATTTACTACGAGTTGAAATATTTTTTTTGTTGAAACTTACATACCGTTTTGTCATGGATTGTTGATTGGTTAATTGAACTGTCGCTCCTGCTGAAGTAACAGTACACAGATGTCAAGTTATTGGAGCGTCAATTTCTTCGTCCAAATGCGAACAACAACGGTGACAACTGAAACTACTTCCGTAAGAAATGAACAAATTTATGGAGTGCAAATTGTGAAATGTATTTACTACGGTTCAAATTAATGCATTGAATCAGGGTCCACATAAAATACACCAACCGATATTGTAAAAGTTGTTTTTTTATTTAAATAATACAAGCGCATTTTATTACTTTTTCCACTATATATTTTATAAGCGAAACCGGTCCTGATAAAAAAAATATATTGTGGAAATATCATAGTACAAAAAAATGTGTTTTAATTGCTTTAAATATCATGCCATTTTATCTTGAAGTGGCAGTTTAAACACACCTTAAAAGTATATAGAATATCTTTGAAACTAGTCACTTTTAAGGTTTGAATTATTACAACTTTGTACGGTTCCACATGTTTTTGTCACTAACGATCCGGGTTCGTGTTAATGCTCTGAATTATGAATTGATATAGGTCTGATTTGTCATCGAACTGCTGATAAATAATAATTTCAAAAAACGTTAATTTATTGCCTTTTTTACATAACCCCTTTTAAAAATAAACACCCGTTACTTTAATATTTCAGTATTCTACAAATTTCATTACAAGTCATTCGCATTGATTGCCATTTATTAAATGTATTGTATATATGTATATTGTAAGACGATGAATATACATATCATCTGTGGCTAAGAATGCGTGGTCAAACAATACAAATAAAAAGATATATTCTTTCTCTAATAATACTCATTCCTCAATACTTTCTCATTATTTTGTACGGTGGAATTTGGCACAGTAAACTAATTGTTACACGTATGGCTGTATTGGGGATAATAAGTTGCAAAGACGTTAAATCTTATTTGAGAATATTCAATAACAAGTACTTTATTTAAATTCTTCTTGCCTAGTTCCTGAATGACGTAGGTAACTTTCACAAACAAAGTAATATATGTATGTAGATGTACAAACAACTATAGATACTAAAACCTAGTTTTCTTTTTATCATTCGTTTACATTTTTTATCACGTTACACATTTTTGATTTGTTAGTAGTATGGAAAAATTACGAAAGTTTATAGAATAGGCCCCGGAATGTAAGAAACTATTTCATTTCTAATACGGTGTTAAAAATAGCAATGTATTTTTATCACCGTGTTATAATGGAGTTCTACCAAGTGAATGCCAAGTCAATCAATATATTTCATGTCTCCCCAGTAAATTTCAATTCAAATCTCAATCTTCTTTGATTCTTTGATTGAATTGTCATTTTCTTGGTTGAACTCCATTATAGCCCGGTGAAAAAAATGCGATGTATTTTAGTTATGTGTACAAAATTTTATAAGATATAGTTGACAGCTATTTCGAACTGGTTCTGATGAGGTATACTCATCAGAACCAGTTCGATAGTTGTGTAGAACAAAAATACATTGCTATTTTTTCACTGTGTTGTGAGAAAAATTGTTAAAAATCAAAAATTTATTTATATATATCGAAAATGTACATTTTCTTAAATATCATCTTCAAGCGATTAATAAATAATCAAAGGTTAAGCTGTCAAAATAAAATCGTGTTAATCATTATTAGATTAATATTGTTAAATTTGTTTTAGCTGTAATTTACTAGTTGCCTAGGGGTAAGTGTTTTCCTGTAATTAATAGCTTTAATATATTATATTATATATACGATGCTAACTGTTTATTTTACGTCAGTTCTGTAGCATCCGTGTGATAGAATGCCTGAAGATGGCGAAACCCGGGTCGTTAGTGACAAACATGTGAAATCGTACAAAGTTGTAACAATTCAAATTTGGTATTGAAATTCCATCAAGCACCTTCAGTCGATATCATAAATTACATTATCAACAGTTAAAAATAGCATTAAAAAAATCATACATTTAATTCATAGCTATTTCGGCTTACTACAGAACTATTGTAGTTCAGATGAGAGTATATATTAAAATTGTGCTATATATTTTTTAATGGATCAAATATATCGCAGTATAAATTTTTTAGAATTAAAATGCATTGCTATTTTTTCACCGTTTTATATTGGAGTTCTGCCGAGTAAAATGCCAATTCAATCAACACAATGTTAATTACCATTTTTACAGTAAAATATTTTTAAGATCGGAGTAAACTATTAACCTACTATTTTAACTATTGTGACGTGGCGTTTTAGCTAGAATATTATTAATATATTTGCGTTCAATTTAATTCACCTATTTGTAATATTTCGATTCAAAAAATAAATAATAATTGAATTGAAGTATATACCTATATCAACGTTCTGTTATTAATTTGAGGTAAAAACAATGTGGGCAATCGTGCTTAAATTTATTTACAAAAATCATTTGACAATTCGTAGGTAACTTCTAAGCGAAACGAACCTTTCACTTTTGAGATTGAAATTGCGGAATCGTTTATCAAAAACAGTATCATTATTGAATTAATCTGATATTTTAATCATGAGTGTCGTTCGTTGAGGCTTGGCGATGCATAATGGAATATGCATACCTGTAATGGTTATGTATAATGTAAATTAAATGGGTTCTATTTCGCTATGGTAGATATTATATTAAGTATGTACTGACAATGATGAAATAACAGCCTGCACAAGCTCTAAACCCTTTCAAATTACGTTTTATTAAGGGTGTAAGTATTATATATCATGTTTTCAACCCTACCTTGTTTTATACATATACCTAATGGGTTTTTTTATAATCATCAGCAAATCGCGCGTACAAAGAGTGACTTATGTGTAAAATTCCAAAAATGACAGTGGTTCGCAACAGCAAACACAAAATAAATTTTGAAGCTTTTTTCAATAATAATGATTATACCCTCTACTAGCTTACCATTTTTTACTCTTCTTGTCAACAGTGCTTAGACATATAACACACATAAATGGAGCTATACTTTTGGATACATCACATTTATGTTATGGCTTTTAATGTGTTAACTGTTACTTCTTGGTGGAAATGTATGATTTTTCAAATAATAACCACAATTCAGGACCGGTTTCGCTCATCGCGTTGATTATAAGTTGATAATTCTTGCTATTTATACTATGTTTTAATTAGTCAAACTGTCGCTTAAATTTATTGAATAGTACTCATCGATATTCAAATTATGAGAATTATCGCCATTGCTTATATTTTACCCGTGTCATTTTAGACAGAACGAATTTATAAAATATATTATTTTTTATTAATAAAAAGAAATTTTTCGTTCAGTTGACAATGCTCGCGATGAGCGAAACCGGTCCAGATCATGAAATATATTGTGGAAATAAGTACTAAAACCGATTTTGCTCATCGCGTAAATTGTTTCTTAGTTCTTGAACCCATGGTTTTGTATGCCTGCTACCTTTACTCAAATATTTTGTATAAATAGATTTGTTTGTAAATTGTGATATGATAAGTGAAACCTGTACTGATCAAAAAATATATTGTCAAAAAAAGTACTAAAAATGTGTTTTTATTATTTAAATAATCACAAGAGAATGTTTAAGTTTTTGGGCGGTTTTCCAATTCTGTTGACATTCAGCGCTTTTATGCAATGATTGCGTTTTTTTTTTTTTGTTTATGTTTAACTGTCTTTTTATGTATCCTATGATGATTTGAATACTCGATAGTTTAATATACCTTTTCAATATAAAATCAGCATTTGACACAGCCATACTATTTTTGTTATGTCTATTCGAAAAAGGTTTTCTATTCCAAATATTATTCGAAAAATAGGCGCCAAAAGTCGTTAATTCGAACGAAACAAAATTTGAATTTGTATGTCAAAAGATGCGTATTCTATTTTTGAAATATTGTCGGCCATCACTTTTAATGAATCACTAATGGAGTGTTCATAAAAGCGGTGACATTTTACGATACAATTATCAAGTAACCGCTAAAACAACATTTCAAAGTACTTTTGTGGTTTAAAGCCTTTATATTAATCTCACAATACGACACTTCAAATAGAAAACCGATTGAATGATATAAACTCTGAAATTGAACGGCACAAACGTCTTATGCTATTCAAATGGCTGACACCGTTACGTTTTTTTTTTTTGATTTTTCTGTTGTTGTTGAAATAAATATTTGTAATTATTGATAAACAGGATGTTCGATAATTTACGAAATGAGTTCGCATAACAGTAATATAAAAATCTACAATTACCTCATGACTGTATGTTACAAACTGCCATTTATGTTTTTATACATATTTTCTTGCTTGATAATTTTATACTTGAACACCATTTAATTTTAAAGCTTTTTAAGGTGGAATTTTTTTAAAAATTTAAGGCTTAAATTGAATATTTTTTACAACTAAATTACATTGCTATTTTCCACCGTGTTATAACGGCAGTTCTACAAAATAAATGCCAATTCAATTAATAAATTTAATACAATTAACTGCCGAAAAATGCAACGGATTTTGGTGGAATAAAATATTATGTAAGATGCACTACCACAAACTTTGGTCCTGACTAACAAACCATGGGGAAGTTTACATTTACATTAAGAACATTTAAGATCATTCAATAGTAAAAAAACAGATTCACAATTCGCTAATCACGTTATTAATGAATCACATAATATAAATTCAAACTCAGCCCCTAAATGTTTGCATCTTTGTAGTAAGGGTCGGAGAATGACGGCTTTGGAACAGCTGGAAATCAATAGACACCAATTATCACAAAGGATTCTTAACGAGCAAACTAACATAATATTATCGCCACTTGTCCAGCCGTTGCACAAAGGGGTGGTCTAATTTGCTTCCAGAAGGACCACTTCCGTCCCACACATAATCTTATTGTCATAGACACTTATTGTCTCATTTAGAATTTTGAAAATTTAGTGTCAGTGTGTTTAAATAACAAGCTAGGCCGTTGGAAAAGGAGAGAGGATGTGTTGGGTGCCTTTTCTGCACAGCTATATATAGATGAGCAAATGTTAGTTTAAGCATAGTTCTGACGATGGCGTGAGCCGAAATAGCTATCAACTATATTTGTTAAAAATAATTTTGTAGAACTAAAATACATTGCTATTTTTTCACCGTGTTATAATGGAGTTCTACCAAGTGAATGTCAATTCAATCAATAAGTTTACAAAATTTTAATGATTTAATTTTTATATGTGAAATTTCTTAAACCATTCCCTGCTGCACCACGCAAGCGACATTTCATCACCGAATATTAAAAAAGAAACATTTAATAGTGCTGATGTCAACCAAATATGTATATATAATCAGGTTGTATTTCAATTAAAAACATTTATATTATTTATATAAATTAATTGTATTTTTTTATTTGTTTCAGGTAATAAAACTTCCTTTATACGAGACTGTTCTGTTTATATATATGCTCGGTAAGTTCTGCTGGACAACTGAAACCTCTTCCACATTTATATATTATATAATGTTTAAAAAAACATAAGTATATTTTACAATTTCACTCTGTGTAAGAATGGTATGTATGGACAAAGGATTTGACCAATAATTTTAATTCTCGTAGTTTTTATAAGTGCAATAAGTACTAGAATCGTTTGAAACATTGATGAAACCCATAGTCGTTAATCCAAATACAGAAATTTCGTACGTAAAAGAAAACAGATAGCTCTGAATATACTTTATTTTATTGACGTATATACGCGATTAAGATAAACGTCGCTGAAAAGTCATCTACAGGTCTAGGTCAAAATTCTCTTTGAAATTACTCAAAATTTAAATAAATCTTTTAAATAATATAAACACATTTTTATTAGCGGTTTCACTCTTCGCTAGCATTATCAACTGACTTTATCGATGCCCACGATGAGCGAAACCGGTCATGTATATAAAATGTATTGTGGAAATAGTACTACGAAAACTGTTTTTATTATTAAAAACTTTCTTGTCTTTCCACTAAGAAGGGACAGCTAAGACCGTAAAAGATCTTTAGTATTATTTCCATAATATATTTTATGATCAAGTCTGGTTTCACTCATCACGAGAATTATCACCAGGTGGGATACAAGTTACAAACAAGCTTATTTATATAATATGAAAATAGTTTAATTTTTTTTTTGATATTATAAACACTAAAGAATCGTGTGATTGAGTTATTCTAAAAAATATGTCAAATCTCGTATCATACCCAGTTACACAAACAGTAGAATAACAAAGCTATTCAGGGTGATTTTATAATATTGTGAATAGACAAAATAATGTGTCTTGAAAATAATTATTAAATACTATTTTATGCAATATTTATTGTGTTTATATGTTATTGGATTCTTCACACATCGCAATATTAATGAAATTATCAATTTATTTTTATAATAAATAAAATAAATATCAATGGCTAATGCTCCTGAGACTCTCGTGGAATTTTAAAATTTCAAAGCTTTTAGAACGCCAATTACTTAGTAAGAATAGATATTCACTAATTAAATTTAATGTGTTAATTGTCTAACCTAGTTCTGACGATGGCGTGAGCCGAAATAACTATCGACTATATCTTATAAAAAAATTGTAGAACAAAAATACATTGCAATTTTCGCGTTATAATGGAGTTCTACCAAGTAAATTCCAATTCAATCAATATATGTTAATTGGCACTTCTAGTCGGAAAGGCATGATATTTTATATAAAATAAACACAATTTTTTTGTAATATTTACTGATGACTGATATCAAAATTTTAGATGACATTGCACGCGATGAGCAAAACTGGTCCTGATCATAAAATATACTGTGGAAAAAAGTACTAAAAATTATTTATAATTTGCTTATCATTTCCGTGAATGTGGTATAGTACGTCTTCATTCTTTCCCTATATCAATTTGTCTAGGAAGATTATTGAAGATTATAATTAATATAATATATATTACTACATAGTTTGAACAAAGTAACACAATAACTTTCACATCATCCAAAGCATGTATTAAAGTGAAAATTTACTGGCTGAGGTCATCCAATCATCATTAATAAACCTGCGCTAGATTACGTCTATTATTTTAGACAGCCTTATGATGGATCTCCGCCAATCATTAAATAACCATGATGTTGCCATTTTACATTAATTTTAATCTAGAGAGAGATATTGCACTGAATTCCATCTAGAAGAATTCCCATATATCACAAGAGCGGACTTTCATTTTCGGTGCCGTAGTAAATTGCAAAAATAAAACAACTCTCTTGCAGTCGTTTGAGATGCTAAGCACTTTCATGTGTGAATGATGGATGACATACATTTTTATGACAGTAAGGATCGTATAATTGATTACTTGTTTATTCCACTTGTTATACAGATAATTATTAATTGTATTTCGAATATTTACCTCTTAGGTCATGAACATAAACTTCCCACATTTATTTTATATGATTTTATCAGCTAAGGGGTTTAAATATATCTATAAATCTCTCCGTTTTCCCTTCAAGATTTTGAGGAGAGAACAGTTTTAAAACTGCCTTATAAAAGCTTTTTTTTGTATCGAAATGAATTTATTAAATTGAAATTTACTTGATAGAACTCTATTATAACACGATGAAAAAATCGTAATGTAGTTATAGTTCTAATGAGGGTATAAGTCGAAATAGCTATCGTATATCGCATATATTTTGACGCTTGTGTAAGTACTGAATTAATTTTGAAACGAGAAAGGGTTAATTTAGTTTTTAACTTAAAATAAGTATTAAATCGATTGGATAATCATACATTATATTTTTAAGTAAAAACCATCGCATGTCTTCATTTCGTTTTTGTTTAAGTACTAATAAGTTACTTTGTATAACTGTGGTATAATTATGGGTTGACGAGTTTTAACGTTGAATGTCAAGGCTTTTAACTATCCTATTCTGTTTTAAATATTCACTATCAAACTGTAATCAGTCGTTACACAAACCAAGACGTTATAAGTCAGAGGCTTGCGCAATAAAATATTCCTTTTTTTGGCTACACATAGATAGTCGATAGAATCATTTTTCTTAAAATAGTACCCTGGAAAATGTCATATTTTTTGTATACAGAATCCAACTTTGCTCAGTCATTTATAAATATTTGTTAACTCATCTTATGCGCACTAAATATTTATATTAATGACAGGCTTTACGGCTTCTAATTTATAAATAATGCCTGTTCCATATACGGAAAAGTTGTATGAATTCAAACAATGATAAAAATTAATTGTTACGATATATTCAAACGATGTCCGTCTTACGTTTTTCAATTCATTGGCGTCCCAAAAAAGCTGCAACTTAATCGTTATGAAATAATATTTGATATTAATCTTAGTTTTATTCATAGATAGTACAAATATAGTTGTATATTAGCCTTGCTTTGATGACACTTCCTTGTTTTATAATTGGTGTCGTTTTCTAATGAAGGTCGTCTAAACAAAATCATTCATTCATTTCTGAAACTTTCTCGTAGTTAGTGTGCTCTTTACAACTGAAAAGCTATTGAATTTTTACAAATCATTGACATAAAATTATATAACTTCACAGACAAACATAGCAAATAAAAACTGAACTCTTAATTGTTTAATTTAATCTATACGTAAAATGACATTTCGTTTAGAAAGGCATAATAGTTTGTATTTAAAATTGATATAAATAAAACACAGTTTCCAGCAATAGTTATTTTATAGCGCACTTGGTTATTATAAGTGAAAATTTGTATAAATAGTGTTTATTTTAATTTGCGTTGTATCAGCTGATAATGCTCGATGTGAGTAAAACCGTTCCTAATATTAATATTACAAAATTATGGAAATATTAATAAAAATTGTGTTTTATTTATTTAAAAAAAAATGTTTTACTCACTCATGACTCTTGGAACTGCAGGTTGAATATCGTTGATTTAGACACTGTAAACTTTCATTATATTCTTGCTGGGCTGTGTAAAGAATATTGCAACAACGAGTACTTAAAAAATAATTGAATTAAAGTCGGGGTCAAGCAATATTATGGAGAGTAAGTGCTGGAAAACTAAGGGAAATGAATGTGGAGAAAAAGCTTTTACTCACCCTAGTACTAAAACAGTCAGGAAATAGATAGCTCACTTGATTGGTAGTCTCTATATCGTAAAATTTCACTGTGGCCGCATTATAAACATCAACTGTCCTATGGAATTGTCTCGTGGCCGCATCAAATGTGATAAAAATAGTTTCAACATTCATTTTTTACATAGCGCAATCATTACACTGAATTATCTTTCATGATATACAGTTGTAGGTAAAATCGACAAAATTCATAAAGCAATTATTGTTAATTCTTTATATTGACTTGATTCATGCTCAACGTATTGCTGCGACCAAAATTTTTTAACAGTTTTATTATTAAAATGGTCCTTTTCTTAAACTCGACTAATTGCTGGATAAGTCAGGTTTATTCAATCAATTTTAAAATAATAATAATTTTACAAATTCACTTGTAAAAACACATTTTTTTAAAGAACCATTGCTCTAGATAGAAAAGTACGTACGTATCTGTATAAAAACGTTTATCCTAAATAGAAGATTTTAGATTTTAAAAAAAAACATGTATTATTAAACGTGTATGATTAAGCACTAAACAAATTAGATGGTAATGAAACGACAGTGGATATTTATTGACAATATATTCACTCAATTTCCTTCAAGGTCTACTGCACGCTTCTGTACTAAGAGTCTTTTGTTAATAGCATCTTTTGTATTGAGAAGCTTGTTATAAAGGAAAAAAAATAATCACGATGTTTTTCTCTATTCCGCGAACAAGTTTCCATTTGAGGCGAAACCAAATTGTATACAAAACTATACAGCTAAAATGGCAACCCGGTACATCGGAAATTATAGCGCGACGTTAATCGCATTATTGCTGTATTTAAATATAAAATTAGCTAAATTAAAAGGTATCGTAAATCTGACGTATTTATTGCAATACTTACGTCATCGTCGTGGATTTTAATGACCTGCAGAAATAATTATAAACTGAAAGAAACCAATTGTAAATACAGCTTAAATGTTTTGAATCGTTTTCTAAATACTTTCGTTTTTTTATTTATATAATAAAGAAATATTCTATTGTTATCGATAATTAAATAAAATATTTTAAAATAGGTGTACATCGATATATCGTCATTTTGTCAAAAGTAAACTGAAAACATTAACACGGTGAAAAAATAGCAATGTATTTTAGTTCTACAAAATTATTTTTAACAAATATAGTTGATAGCTATTTCGGCTCACGCCATCGTCAGAACTGTGAACAGAACTGACTAAATACTATTGAAAGCGGTCAAACATGCCCAGTTTCTAAGTTGGCATTTTAAGCGTGATCGGAATATCCATTACGTTTTACAGTATCGTAATTAGCGTACGCATTGTCTTCTTCGAAGTGCAATGTAACAACGATGGATGACTCAAGGAAAAGTCTAGACTAACAAGGAAATCGGAACAACTTCTGCACACATTTGAATAGTTTACGTTTACAACAACAAGGTTCTAAGTGTCGACTTTTGCCAAAGCAAAAGTAACAAACAATGCGGTACCTTTGAAGTACCAAGAATAGCACTTGGGACATTGGCTCATTGTTATTTTGTTTTATTGAAACGTACTTAGTGATAAGTGTCAAGTTACAGAAAGGTATTGACTAATGATAGGTTTAATTACTACTAAGTAGCTCAGAACTGTAGTTCTGACGATGGCGTGAGCCGAAATAGCTATCAACTATATTTGTTAAAAATAATTTTGTAGAACTAAAATACATTGCTATTTTTTCACCGTGTTATAATGGAGTTCTACCAAGTGAATGCCAATTCAATCAATGAAAACATTAATATAATAATAATAAGATTTGAATGAATATTCAATGTTTTTGAATAGTTACAAATTTGTACGATTCCACATGTTTTGTCACTAACGACTTGAGTTTCGCCTTTCGGCATCTTCACGCATTCTATCACACGGATGCAACAGAAAAAAAAACCTGAAATTCCATCAATCACCTCCAGTCGATATTATAAATTATTTAATGTTTTTTTTAACTGTCGCTTCTTGGTGGAATTGAGGGCGACCCACGACTATATCTTGCTAAACTTGATGAAATCGTAGAAAAAAAAGTCAAAACCTTTCCATATGTCACGGGCAAATATTTTGTTACATGGAAAACATGAAATCTCGATAAACTGATAAATTAAATTTGACATTCAATACGTTTTGCTAATATTGCATTGTTGATATTCTTCTTCGTAAATTTATGATGTGAATATTTTTATCTTGTTACAATCGTTCTAATAATTAAATCGTCCACGCCTGTCTCCGGTGACTGAAATATGATGCCCAAATTCCATTGTCCAAAATGCTCATCAAGGTTTTTTTCCATTGTTTCAAGCAGTCGAAATTTGTCCACGCCTAGGTTATTCATTGCGTCAAGCTATTTGAAATTACATAATTATTTAATGTATACCCTTTTAATATCACTTATTTATAAGAAATAAAACCACGTTTTTACCTACAACTAAGAGTAGTACGGTGAAAAAAATTGCAATGTATTTAAGTTCGTCAGAACCAGTAAATAGTTCTGATAATGACGTGAGCCGAAATAGCTATCAATTATTTATTTTTTTAAATAATGTTGTAGAACTTAAATACATTGCTATTTTTTTCACCGTGCTATAATGAAGTTCTACCAAGTGAATGCCAATTCAATCAATATACTAAGAGTAGTATTCAGGACTGTGGAGTTGGAGTTTAAATCGTGAAAGATGAACGACTTCGACCAATTTTACGATTTTGAAAAATATTTCATGAATAAAAATTTTTAATTGTTACAACTTTGTACGATTCCACATGTTTTGCCATTAACGACCCTCTACTCTATCTATCACACGTTTCACACATACATTTTCTATAGAGCAAAATACGTTGAAAAAATTTCCGTTATAGCGATTATATTAAAATTTAAACTGGGCTAATTGTCTTTTATTTAAATAATCATGATTTTCCCCGATTTTTTTCCGATACTTGATGTTCAAAATTTTAATTAGTTACGTGTTTGTAAATTGTATAAATATTCACATGAATGCTTAAAAAATCTATAATTTTTTTTATGCCAGGTGACGATAAAAATTAATTATCATTAAAAAGCTATTGATTAATGAAATAATTCGTCATTTAAAACGAATCAGTATTTAATCAAATAATTATAAATAAAATATTCTTGTCATTATGAATATTATTATCTCATTTAATTTATTTTATCATACGTGATGAAATTAAGAAAAATAAACGATTCAAGCCGTCGACTTACTGTAAGCTAGATTTTATCCAATAATTTCCCATTCCCCGCTGAACTATAACCGAATAATACCGAATATAAAACCGAATATAAAAAAATAAAAATTCAGTGGTTCGTGTTAACCAAATTTTCAGGACCCATTAAGCTATATTTAATACCAAAAATAGCTAATCAATAAGGCGTTGATCGTGACTTATTGGTGGAAAGGCGTCATATTTATTAATTTATGACTGCCATTTAGTGCTTGACTTGGGGTCTGTGTTTTCCTGTAATTAATACCTTTGGTATATAGAAAGTGCTACCTGTTGTACGTCAATTCTGTTACAACCGTGTCATATAATGCCTGAAGATGCCAAAACGCGAAATAGTTAGTGACAATACATGTGGAATCGTATAAAGTTTTAACAATTCAAACTTCATCATATTTTAAGTATTAAAAACACATTTTTAGTACTATTTAAACAATATGTATAACTATTTTGATCAGGACTGGTTTTACTCATCGCGAGTATTATCATAATCGTCAACTGATAATCTACATTTGAAAATCATCTGTTACAAAACTAACATTATTTTGATATTATAAAAAAAAACTTTAAAATTAGATTAGTTAGAAATTTTGAAACAAATGGATAAAAAATTCTTAAGAATGATCCAACGCTTAATAAATCAATCCATATATTTATGAGTCTACAAGTTTATAAATAGTAATTTTCATTCACCAAAATTTGTAAGGTATATATTATAGTTGATAGCTATGTCGGCGACATTTACTTATCTATTATCATACATCTATTTCTCTTCTGTTCTAACATCCTAGTTTCATATTGTGTAAATAAATTATAAAATGTGGCAAATTGATTTAATGTATTTTAAGAAGTAAGAATTAATCTGGGCTTCTTTAGGGAATAATCGTAATGACTTACGAGTATATTATTATTTAATTCAAAATATTCCCTAAAATATTTAAGTACATGTTATTATGATAAAAGTTTATATCTAACACTATTTGCCAGAATCGCAATTATACAGATTAGTCATTGTTAAATACCGAGCTAAATGCTATTGAAAGCGGTCAAACATGCCCAGTTTTTAAGTTGGCATTTTAAGCGTGATCGGAATATCCATTACGTTTTACAGTATCGTAATTAGCGTACGCATTGTCTTCTTCGAAGTCCAATGTAACTACGATGGATGACTCAAGGAAAAGTCTAGACTAACAAGGAAATCGGAACAACTTCTGCACACATTTGAATAGTTTATGTTTACAACAACAAGGTTCTAAGTGTCGACTTTTGCCAAAGCAAAAGTAACAAACAATGCGGTACCTTTGAAGTACCAAGAATAGCACTTGGGACATTGGCTCATTGTTATTTTGTTTTATTGAAACGTACTTAGTGATAAGTGTCAAGTTACAGAAAGGTATTGACTAATGATAGGTTTAATTACTCCATGTTGTAAGCTTTTAGATTGATTTATAAAAAGACTTAATTGATGATGGTAAAATGCTTGTAATTTAAATCTTCATTAAAAAGCAAAACTCAATTGATGAATGATTGAATTGGCATCTACTTGGTAGAACTCCATTATAACACGGTGAAAAAATAGTAATGTATTTTAGTTCTACAAATTTTTTATAAGATATAGTTGATAGCTATTTCGGCTTACGCCTTCGTCCTAGTTCCGAGTTCCGTGAGTCGAAATAGCTATCAACTATATCTTATAAAAATTTTGTAGAACTAAAATAGATTGCTATTTTGTCAACGTGTCAATTGATGATAGATATTACTAATTTATTGGCAAGAAAAAAGACGGGGAAATTAAATATAAAATAAACTACACGGTGTTTTGTTATGTGGTTGTGAATTCGTAAGATAACAATTCAAACCACAAAAACAATTCAAGAAATGGTCGCAATTTTATGTGTAACGCAATTTGTCAGATGTGCGGTACGTAGTACGTTTGATAATTCAGTCGAAATTTAGTTGATGAACAGAGTTTTTCCTGCCGCGTGATTTTTGTTCATGTGTACACTTGAGAACGCATGTGATCCTAAACCGCAGGAAATGACTTAAGTAATTTGCTAGTAGATTTTCAAATATTAAATGATTTTTTTTTATGCGACCTTATTTTCATTAACAATGTTGAAACTCGTGACTAATCGCATAAATGTTTGAAAGGCAACAGCAAATTTTTTCATGATTATCTGTTCTTCAGACGCATTGAATTTAGTTTGTTAAGCTTTTAAATACCATACGCGTTAAAGCGCACTCTATAATCCCATGCACGGTAGGCCTGGAAATAGAAAATGACCTTATATACTCGTTGTATATATCTAAGTAATATTTAGTCAAGTTTGACTGTTTTTAATATTCTAACTGGTAAGCATAGTAAAAATTTAAGACGTGACATATAGTAAAGAAATATGGAACAAAAAAACATGTAAAGGTTTTGATTTTTCGAAGAAACTACCGGCACCCCGAGTACCGCCATATGAATACCTCCCTGAATTTAAAGGGTTGAAATACAGCCTTATTTTTTAAGGTTAACATATTTTACGCCACACAAAAAGATACCAAATGTTTTACTTTTTTACAATTCACATCGTTACTTGTTTATGTTGTTAACCGAAATAACTGGCTTTCCTCTTTCTAATAAATTTTGTGACGATTTATTTTATTAAGGTCTATTTCTAGTTTTTTTTTTATGTTCAATTGTCTCTTGATCAAAAAATATATCATGACTTATTGATTTCATACCAATGTCAACAATAAGATAATTTTGTCAAGTTTATCTTTATCTTGAATTTATCACTGAATAAATGTGAAAATATCTGATCCATAATGACAGTCAACAAAAAAATACGTATGATATTTATCCCCATTATGTAATCGGCACATTAAAAAATATTTCATATTCAGAACTTGCACGATAAACAATAAGGCACCGTTAATTACCTAAAAGAGATAATTATCTAAATATATATGTTTAAATGTACCCATTGACATTCTAAGCAATTAAGCAATATTTTTAATTGAAGGAAGAAGGATGTTGCAAATAATAAGTATAGGAAAACAATTTACAAAACTGTTTCAAAACACAAAGAGTTTTAGGTCATACAATTACGTACGTAAACAACGTTTTATTCACAACGATTTGGCTGTACTTAATTGCAAAAGTTGTTTTAAGAAATTTGCTTTAATTTCTCATAGCAAGTTGAATTTTTAAAAATATGCAGTGATAATTAATACTTACATTAAAAAAAGGGAAATTATTAAGTGCTAAACAATTAATTATAAAATACATATTTTATGTATTGCATTACATTGCCCATGTGTCAAAATACCGTAGAATTTCAAAAAACAAGAAAAGAGAAATTTTCTTATGGTTAAAGTATGAAAATTAAGTAATTTGAAACGAAAATGAGAAAGATTCTTTGAATGTCATAAATACATTAAGTGATTGCGGTTAATTATTCAATACCGTATTAACGGAATTTCCTGAATAGTTCTAAATTTTAAAAAAAGAATTAAATTTATTAACTTCAGTTTATAGCTGTAAGTTTCATTGACACCACAGTTTGTTGTACATATTTGTTTTTATTTAATTTATCCCCCTTTTTGCACCCAGTCCTTTTTTTACGCGATTTTTTTACGCGCTTCACTTGTTTTTACGCAATTTTTCCCCAAATTTGTTTTAAATAAGACATTTATATATGATGCTAGGCATGTAGGTTTCATTATCTTTTTAAATAAAAAAAATACATGTATTTTTAAAACTTAATTTTGTATAGCATTCCATTTTTTTAAATACACATAGTATTGCCAAATGTTGACAAGTGTATCTGATATTATGCGAATTTATGTTTTAGGGTGTGTGAAGAAATATAATGCAATTGCGTGAAATCATTTTTTTACGCGCCTTTTTCTGAAACCAATGTATCGCGTAAAAAAAGAACTGGGTGTATATTATGTCGTAACCAGGGCTGCAGAGTCGTGAAGTCATGGTGTTGGTTTAGTGCTAGATTGGATTCCGACTCCGAAATTGACCAAAAACGCGACTTCGAAAAAAAGTTTATATTTGTCATATTTTTTCTTACCTTTCTGATTTATGTGCATTAAATTAAAGATTAACCAACAAATCCGGCAAATTGTTCATTGAGATATTTAAAAAAAAATTTGTAATCGAAAAACTAGCCGAAGTTGCTCGTTTTTCACGTCGGAGCCGTGACCAAACTTGACCAAAAACACGACTCCGACTGCGGCTAAAGCACCACTACTCCACGAATCCAACTTCAATTCAACAGCCCGGCAAAACAGTTTTAAAAATAATGTTGTCTATATCATATAAATATTTATTTAAACGTTACAATGCACTACAAACTATAATTTGAAGAAAAGATTTCATTTCCAATATTGAAATAATTAAGAGCTCCGCAACCATTGGACGCCGTATTGATGCTTGTGTACGTAAGATGTTTTATCTGTAATGACCGAGATTTGAAAATCAGATAATTCCATATTCAATGGCTTGTATCTACTTCATATAGACGCCGGGAGATCGACTTAATTATGCAGTCTTACACCGGTGATTTTTTCAAGTAATGCTGTTACGCAAGACGCTAAGGCATTATAGAATATACAGGGTCAACATTTTACTGCGCAAAGTAGAAGATGACTTTTTAAAATTATATATTACTAGCTGGTATCCGGCGTTGCTGACGCAGAAGTAATAATTCTAGAAATATCGTTTAAAATATGAAATATTTATCTCGTTTAATTAGGAATGATCGGCATCGACAATAAAACTGTAAAATAAACTGCAAATGACACGTGTCGTTTGAAGTTTTCTGTTTGTCTCTTGCTGATTACCGAATGGTACGACACCTTCGTCATGTACTGTAAGTTAATTGTAATATGCCTATAACTTCTCGCAAGCGCAAGTAACAAATCGACAAAATACACAACCAGTAAATATAAAAAAACAGTATGGCAGGACATAAAGTATGAACAAACATTGATTTTTATATACAAGACATACTATATTATAAGTTGATTGTATTGTTTCTATAACCCTACAGCAAGTGCAAGCAATACGTTGACAAAATTTTATTGCAATCGGATGAACGGTATGGCAACGCATAAAATACGAACAAACAAACAATTATAGATTTTTATCAAATTTTAATTGTTACAACTTTGAACGATTTTTGCCGTCAACTGTATTCAATTGTATGTATAATATTGCATTTACATCTTTATAAGAAATTTCAACAGTAATTTATGATATCGACTGAATGTGCTTGATGGAATTTCAATATCAATTTTAATTTGTTGAAACTTTGTATAATTCCAGATGTTTTGTCACTAATCACCCGGGTTTCGCCTTTCGGCATCTTCAGGCATTCTATCACACGGATGCAACAGAAGTGACAGTTGTAACAATTCAAATTAGATATTGAAGTTTTATCAAGCACCTTGAGTCGATACCATAAATTATAGATTTTTATATCTAAGATTTTTGAATGACCGTCAATTTGTTTTTGAATACACATTTTCAGTACTAATTTCCACAATGTATTTTATGATCATCCGGATTCGCCCATTGCGAGCATTATCAACTGTTCGGCTATTATGAACTGAGCATTATCAGTTGATAATGCTCTCAATGAGCGAAAACGGTTCTGATCATAAAATATATGGCAGAAACAAATACTAAAAAATGTGTTTTATTGTTAATGCGGATGAGCATATTTCCATCGTTATTTGAAAACAATCTCTTCTGATTTAAGCGGCTGAAATAAAAATATTTTGAAACCTTCTATCAGTTCATTGATAAATGCCATTTGAGACTTATGTCGATATTGTTATTGTTAACTTAATATTTCGTTACGTAAGTGTCAAGGAGTTGTTAATGCCGACATTTTATCGTCAGCCGCTCATGTTTCATTGTGTCTTCGCCCACTCGGTTATTGTATTCAAGCCAGGGACCGTGCCCAAACTCGGCGTAATGGAGATCCGCCTAGTTCCACTTGCGGAGTCATCGCAATGTATTGCGAGAAGGGCTGGCCCAAAGTTTGAACTTTACCACGTCAATAATTATGAAATTACTTGGAAGTCTTGAGTTTGATGAAATACAATAGAATAAAAAACAAATGTTAGTCAACCCAATCACTTACAACACTTTTACAACATTTAATTATACTTTTCTATAGTTTATAATGCTGTTATACACTATGAAATATAAGTAACAGTTTTACTATATTATTATTTATTTATATATATTCCACTTTTACTAATCCTACAAATGTTTTTCACTTTTAAGTCAACCGTCACTTCTTGATGGAAAAGCATGATATTTTAAATAATAAAAACACATTTTTTAGTACTTATTTACACAACATATTTTTTGATCAGGACCGGTTTCGCTCATCGCGAGAATTATCAACTATCAGTTGATCACAGCTATCAGCGAAACCGGTCTGATCCTGATGAGTTCTGAGATAATTTCTAACTATTCTCATGCATTAAGCTTATGGACCTTACTACAAAGATGTAAAAATGTGACACATTAATATTATACTTTTAAATCCGGCTTATTGTTTTTATTTTTAAAAAAATGACAATATTTAATTATATAATCTTATTTAGTATCGATTAATTGACATTTAATACTTATTTCAAAATTGACGTTCAAATATTTTATAAAAATCATGAATAATCAATCTCTCTATTTTCAATCCATCTTCCTGTTTGGCCATGAATGTATTCCTGATATCTAAAGGTTACGTTAAAATCAATTTATTTTTTAAATATCGTCAGTCAAATGTGTTAAGTGCTTATGGTGATTGATTCATGTCAATTGAACAAGAGCTTTTTCTAATGAGCTTTTTTCTTTGTCTAATCCGTTAAAACTTCCAACATTCAGAGATCATAATTTACGATATCGACTGAGCTTCAATATCAAACTTGAATTGCTGAAACTATGTTCATTTCCACACGTTTTTTTCACTCACGACCCGGGCTTTACTTTTTGTAATCTTCATGCACTCTATCATCACACAATCAATAGTGTACATTGGTTATAACCGTACAAATGTGCAATCCCGTAAATGTACAAAGTTTCAACGATTCAAATGTTATGTAGGGATTAGCATAATCATATTTTGTTTATCTTTAATATTTCTCGCCTTATATGATATTTACTGGACTATTTTCATCTTTTTAACATACTTCTTAAATATACAGTTGTATGTTTACTGTTATATGTATGTTAAGAACTTTTTCATTAATATGATCAGAACCTATCGCTTTTTAAAAGAAATACAGTGCTTTTAGTATACTCTTATAGTTTGCTTGTTGCCGTCTTTAAGTGTAGCCTGATTCATTGAGTCAGGGTGAAAGGTGTAAACACATTACAGCTTTTTAATACAAATCGTGAATCAAAAATAACTTTAGATCGTAAATCGATTTAAAGTTAAATTCGCCATTCAAATCCGTAACTAAAGAACAAGTGGACGAAGCTTAAATACTACACAGTTACATCGTTCGTTGATTACTTGACAATAAATTTTGAAAATGGGTATGCTCCTGTCATCTAGAGATTTTTTTTGAATACTTTCACTCTTTATTTTGCATTTTACGCTTTTACCCACTCAATTATGCCTTGATTATTTCCGCGAAATATTGAAAGCTCAGAACGACGCTATCACAAACTATGTAGCACATCGTGAGCTCGCAAAAGCATTTTAAGAAAGAATATTTTAGAAATTTTGCGCAAATTTGCACTCAAATCAAATATTTTAATTGAGTTCAATCATAGTTAGGTTATATTGTGTATTGATTTTTGTTTTGATGGAGTGTAGTGCCACATAACACATAATTATTTTATTGACCCTTGGAAACATTTTTTTTTTCGAAATAATTCTTATATTATCGAAGGATTATTTTTTATAAAAAATAAGTTATCAAGTTTGTTCGTATACCGAACATTATAAAAAAAATATTTGACTGAAAATAACCCCGCCCTCCATATACAAATCAGTTTAAAAAAGTCCACCACTCGACAAATTAATAATGCAATATTTATTATTTTGACAGCTTCCGAAACGCAATTAAATTTCTAGATTTTTACATTGCTTTCAGCTGTACTTAATAATTTTTCAGGCAGATAAAGAATATCTTGTTGGTGAGCATAAAAAAATAGTTAAAGCAAATTTGTGAATATCGTATTACTAATAAGGCGTCTATTGTGTTAAATATTAATTTATTGTTATATATTCCTCCTCTGTTAATTTAAAAAATGACTATATCGTATTGCCTTAGGCCTACACGGGTTGGTGTCCATATTTTGCAGTTAAAACAGGTTATTAATTTTAATAACACAGCGTTGATCATTCGACGCCTATCGTGTCTGGCGCTAGCCTAGATTTCATACAGATTTCCATACTCACATAACACACGAAGGATGATAATGACGTTAATTCGATTCACTGCGGCCATAATTATATTTGCATTTTATTGCAATCAATGTGGGTGAATCCTTAAGTTCTCTAAGAAATTAATTACATACAATTAATGTGTTGTGTTTAAAGGATGAAATATTGGTTGAGAAAAACGGATTCACTGACAAACTGACATTAATTGTAAAAACTGACATTAGTTGTGTGTGGTAAAAGTATCAATTGTTATGACGGCATATTGCAGTGTGCTAAAATCGAAAATCATGGCAGTGTTAACAGCGTTCAAAAATAGTTTTTTTTTTTTTTTTGATTAATATAATAAAAACACATTTTTAGTATTTATTTCATCAATGCATTTTATGATCAGGACCTGTTTCTGTCATTGTAATCATAATCAACTGATTAAAACTAGACTTTTGGTACAATTTTGAGACGAAGATATTCTATATTGAATCAAATATGTTGTGAAGCTAAACACTGTTTCAATTTTTTTTTTTTAGGAAAAGAACATTAGCTTATCCGTACCCACATCATTAATCACTAAGTTTAAGTTGTTAACTATCACTTTTTTATGGTAAGATATGATATTTTAAATATTGATAACAATTTTTTTAGCACGTATAACCATTCTCGCACACACACTATATACTTCGATAGTCTATTCACTACATATTCATCGATTGATAATACTCGCGATGAGCGAAACCAGTCCTGATTACAAAATATATTGTGAATATTAATACTAAAAAATGTGTTTTTATTATTAAAGATAGTTGATAGTTTTTTTTTTAAATATTACATTTTTTAGTACTTATTTCCACAATATATTTTTTGATCTGGACCGGTTTCGCTCATCGCGAGCATTATCAACTGACAATGCTCGCGATGAGCGATCAAAAATCCTGATCCAAAAATATGTTGTGGAAATAAGTACTAAAAAATGTGTTTTTATTATTTAAAATATCATGCCTTTCCACCAAGAAGTGACAGTTAATACCTTAAAAGAAAATAGTTGATAGTGTAACATTCGTGTAAGAGCTAATCTTTGTCACACGGTGAAAAAAAAAGCAATGTATTTTAGTTTTTATAAGATATATGGTTGGCATAAGTATTTTGGCTATCTGATGAAGGCCAAAGTCAAAATACTTATCTCCTATATTTATTTTATAAATTTTATAGAATTAAAATACATTAGTATTTTTTCACCGTGTGATAATGGAGTTCTCACATGTGAATGCCAACTCAATCAATAAAGTTATTTTTTGTATTGAAATACAGCTTGATTTCCTCTGATAATTTCCTTGGGTAAGTTCAAAACCAGCTTAAACGGCTGGGTAGAGAATGGGTCTCGTCGACAAATAAAGTACTAGAAAATATCTAGATTTTTCTAATAACAATCAATCCAAATAACATTTGAATTGTTAAAAATTTGTACGATTCCACACGTTTTGTCACTAACGACCCAGGTTTTGCCTTTCGACATCTTCAGGTATTCTATCACACTGATGCAACAGAACTGACCTACAGCATGTGGTATCGTAAAAAGTTATAACCAAACAAATTTAATATTGGAATTCTATCAAGCACCTTCGGTTGATATCATAAATCAATCCAGATTATTCAACAAGTTACGTAGACTTCTGATAATTTTTTTTTGTGGCACGTAAATCTTTCATTTTGAAAAACTTTTTTCGCAATGATCGTTGACGAATTATTTGAGCGCGAATTAAATTACAAACGTTGCAGTAATATGTCGTATATTAAGTTTTTTAATTTCACGAAAGCGTTTACTAATGGAAAAACCAAGCTGAGTAAACATTACACGCTACAGTCCATCCGTGAGTCGCCCCCGAGTATTTATGATCGCACTACATCTTCCGGGCGCACCCGACTGTTAAATATTGTATATCAGTTACACCATATATATTTTCCTTCACAATGGTGGGTTCATAAACGATCCTGCCTACGACAAGTATTATTTTGAAACTAGGAGTGGTATAGTATGACACTGTCCCACGCGTTTTAGGTATTTTTAACTGATTGTGTTATAAAATTGTTACTGAATGGAGCTTTGCATAAATATCTGTCACATCTTAAAGCATACGATTGCCTGCATCGATATTAGTCACAGAAAATACAACCGTGTAACACGGGCCGAATTCGATATGTCTTGTCAGTTTTATTTAATGGAAACAATTAAATGGTCAGAATTTAAATCAATTTTTGGTCAGAATAAAATTCACTTTTTGGTCAGAATAAAAATATGAATGATCAGAATAAGATTATAGATGGGCCTGGATAAAAATTTTGTATGGTCAGAATTGTACAACCATTTCGGTCAGAGAATATTGAAAATGGTCAGAATAAAATTAATCATTTATGAGAATAAGAAATCAAACGTTTTTGATACAACAGATAACACTTTAAAAAATTCTAATTATGTTTCACCTTAATATTTTTTTATTACAACACGTTGAAAAAATTGCAATGTATTTTATGTTGATAGCTATTTTGGCTCACGCCATCGTCAGAACTATGTTTGAGCGTTTGAACTTCAATCAATTAAGTATTAAATCGTCACCGTACTTTTATCCATGAAATATAGTAAATTGATGCATCGTGTCGGAGAAAAATATCGTATAATTGATTTTTTTACAAGTAATCGCACATTCAACCATCGAACTGTTTTTAAAAAATGTCGTAACTCCAAATCGTAGAAACGAATAATTTATAACTGAGTCAATACTTCAAAATTAAAGCGTGAAAAAATGATGCAAACCAATCCAACCTAGTTTATAATGAAATAAATTTATAATATATTATATATATATATTAATTTGAATTACCCACTCACATTTTTTTGTCATTTTAAATCGAGGCTACAAGTCACTTTAATCCATGAAACTTATAACTATTCTGTTAAAAAAATATGTTACTCAATCAAATATAATTTAAAAAAACGTAATGCTAAACTAAAAATATGACCAGTTGATTCTACTTATTCGGAATCAGTATTAAATGAAACATTTTTTTCAGCGTAAACGATTTAAGATTTCTTTAAATTATAACCCTTTTTTAATACAGTTTTTATTAATAGTTTACTCGTTCTCTTAGATAGAATTATTCGATCTTTTTAAAAAAAATGATTTTGTGATTGACCACAACACAGAGCAGTGTTTCTCAATTAAAATTATATACAAAACGCTCATGTAGTCCATAAAAAAGACTTTTGTACTGATAAAGTATTTCTTTAGTAGCGCGAAAATACTTTTTTTTCATACTTTGATATGAAATATCGTAGACTTTCATGAGTCTTAAAAATTGTTGAAACTATTAAAATGCTTTGTTTAAATACTTAAAACTTTTTTTGTAATTGATTTACATTGGGTATTATGTAAAATATAGTTTTATCATCTCGAGTCAGTTTTAATTTTAATATCGATTAAATTATTTAAAAATAGGAATAGTGCTTAAAACCTGGCTTCACATAATATAAATTCAAATTTTATGTTAAATATCAAACTATCAAATCTGTGTAATAGAATGGAATTAACAATATTGTAAAAACTTGAAATTTTAAATATCCCAGTTGAATTGAAAATATTATTACATATGATCTAATATTGACTGAAAGTGGTTGATAGAACTTTAATATCGAAATTGAATTGTAAAAACGATTCCACATGTTTCGTCACTAACGACCTGGGTTTCGCCTTTTTGTTTCGTCAGTTCTGGCATCCGTGTGATAGAATGCCTGAAGATGCCCAAAGGTGAAACTCGGATTGTTCATAACAAAACTTGTGGAATCGTACAAAGTTTTAACAATTCAAATTTAAAAATGGTATTTTCAATGATTTATGCCAATGTCACGTGATTTCTGTTCACCGTTTGGGAGGAGTTTTTGCGACAGATAGACAAATGTATTCGCAGTTTTAAAATATAAATATTTTCAATGTATTTAAACGGTATCTACACTATACTCATGCCATTATATAATAAATTCAACGCGTTAACTGTCCTCAATAATTTTCATAACAATTACGCAAACGTAACAATGAAACTTCACAGGTTAAGTTTTATTCTAAAAATTTAAGAAGCCGTTAAAATGGCGCATAATTTTAAGACAAGTTCATGAACAACATTTTCCGAAGAATTCAGGGCAGACTTAAAAAAAACAAAAACAATTAAGGCACAAATCGTGTGAACTCTACTGAAATAATGTGAATTTTATCTGATTTTGAAACATCGTGAGATATCTTATTTTGTTTACTCGTTTCTCGAGTAACAGTTAACTAATGCTAACCAGTTTTCCGCATTTATGATTGTGTACAAGCTAACACGTTACATGACCAATTTAACAATATTTAACACTACCCGTGTTATGATATAATTAATTTAGATACGACTTAAAATTACGTAATAATACACAATTTTTAACATAATACTATTTCCACAATTTAAATAATCAACACAGTGAAAAAAAAATTGTAATGTATTTTAGTTCTTCAAAATTATTATTTTTTAAGATATAGTTGATAGCTATTTCGGCTCACGTAATCGTCAGAACTATGCTTATACAAACATTTCCTTATCATCAAATATCACAAAGGATTCTTAACGAACAAACTATAATAACATATGTCGATTGCCATTGCTTGACCCGCTACGGGGAGCCGTTTTGTCTCCGTAATGGATCATTTTCGTGCCATATGTAAACTTATTGATATAGCCGCCTTTAGTTTCATTTAAAATTTTTATTGGGAGCAAAAAACAAGCTAGTTCGTTAAAACAGGAGAGAAGATGTATTGTATACATTTACTACACAGCTATAAATAGATAAACAAATATTCGTTTAAGCACAGTTCCGACGATGATGTGAGCCGAAATAGCCATCAACTATATCTAAAGCAATAATAATTTTGTAGAACTAAAATACATTGCTATTTTTTTCACCGTGTTTTAATGGAGTTCTACCAAGTGAATGCCAATTCAATCAATTAAATAATCAATTTTAGAAACAGTTTCGCTCGTTGTGTGTATTATCTACTGACACAACAGCGACTTCAGTTGATAGTGATAAGCAAAACCGGATATGTTCTTGATAATATAAAATTAAGGAAATGGTACTCAATATAGTATTGTAAATATAAAGTTTATCATGATAACAATTCAAAGTTCTTTTTGCGTGTAGTCTTTGATCCGCATTAGAAGGATTACTTTTGTTATAAATGTTTTTAATATATATCATTGACTCAATTCTTCAAAAAAGGTCGGCTTAAGAAAACGGTTACGACTTTCATTAATTAATTTCCCAATGTAGTTACCGTATTTAGTAACCCATTTGGATAATTATTTAATTCATACGCTTATATTATATACAATATATATCATAATTTTGTGATCGTAAACTTTGACGATGTAAAAAGTGATAGTCGCAAATCGAACATATCGATTTGTCTTCGACGATTGTCTTCGTCTTTTCCACACTCAATTATTTGATCTTCTAATTACACCTGAAATTATCTCAGATGTGTTGATTTGAAAGTAAGTGATTCGCTACGAGCTTGGTATTTCATTTGTGGCGAATTAGTGACTCAATGAGTGAACAACTGATAATAAGTGGGCATAGACTAGAATCCGTTAATTTTCCATAAAAAAATCTTTACTTATTTAAATTTGAACTTTTGATTAAATATCCTATTCCACATGTTTTGTCGCTGACAATTCGTAATTTCATGCCTTCCGTCATCTCCAAGCATTCTATCATACAGATATAATAAAAAAGACACACAATAAAGTTTGCATTATTCGTATACAAGAGGAATTAATTACAGAGGAAAAACACATACACTAAGTCTAGGATCCATACATGAAACTGAAATAACTTTCAATAATTTTGATTTACTTATAATAACACAATTTGCATTTGACAAGTATTATAAATGATAAATACCGTTAATGAGTTTTTATGAAAGAATTTTACAACAAATAATTATCAACTATCATCAATCAGTTGATAATACTCGCTTTGAGCAAAACCGCTTCTGATCATAAAATACATTGTGGAAATATAAATAAAAATGTGTTTTTATTATTTAAAAAAAATCACTAAAATGTAATTGGGTAATTTTAAACTTAGACCTACTTTTTAAAAAACATTGGATAACATCGGGTGACGTAATATAAAAATTCAATTTATGAAACTATAGGCTCATAAATAATTTCACGTTAAGGATACAACAAACGAAAATTAAGAACGATAAGCTTATAGTTAAGACAAGAATATAGATAGACACGATTTTTATTATCACTTCGGATCATACATTATTTTATCAAGAAATGTTAGAAATAAACACAACTCAATTAAACTCAATATATATTCTGAATGATCAGCTTGACTTTTATATTTATATCATTAGAACAGCCTCATGTTATGTGTCAGTTTTTTGTGTATCGTGTGTTCGTTAGATAGTATGTGTGAAAATGAGTCGTTAGTGACAAAACATGTGGAATTGTAGAAAGTTTCAACAATTCGTATTTGATATTAAAATTCCATCCAAAAGTTTCAGTTTATTAAGTTATCAAAGTTATATTTGTTCCAAGTCAAATGACCAAAAGCTTGTTATAGCTGACGCTTTTTGATTGTAATCCGTTATTCGCAGAATTGCCCTACTTTTAATTCTCAAATATTTTACTAAATTTTATCCTCATCGCAGTAAAAACTGTACCAATAACCAATTTCAAATAGTTCGGCCACATACGTATACCTTTATTACTGCCCATTTAATTCATCAATTCAAAATCGTCCCAATCATTTGTAGTTTGATTGGCAATATAATTTTATTAGGCTTAATAACCCTTCTGATGTCTGCTCCAAAAGAAAGTACTCAGGATTTATAGGCTATGAAATTAAAATATCTAAATAAATGAACAACTTAAGTATTCAATAATTTATGCGACGTACAAATAATGTGTGTAATACGGAGCCGACAACCTTTTTAATAAATTTAACCCGTAACGATTTTAGAAAGAAGGTTTTTACGTGCCGAAATTTTCACAATTTCCCGCTTGCGTTAATTTTTTACAGGCTCGTTTTTTTATTTATTTATATAACACACGCTACAAAAATTACAAATTACAAGTTCATTGCTTTTGCAACGACAAAATATTGAAATATTCAATATTGGAAATTAAAAAACTAACAAAAATAATGATAGCAAGAAACTCAACCAAGTAAGCTCATAAAAAATCTACTTTACGCATTAAAAAATAGTATTCACCTGAACTAACTTTCGTCCACATCCGAAGCAACACTCTTGAACATTGTTAATGCTCATATCATTGGCATCCCCATTAGCATACTGGCTCTACACTTTGAAAGAACAAACAATTTATGTCGACGATTTCTTAAAAAAATATCCGGAACATACAATTTGATATTATTAAGGATGGCAGAATTCTCATTTTGACCTCGCTTGAGTCGAAAGAAATAACGTACGAGACACATTTCTCTTCGAGTTTTACTTATTTACTATAAATACCAACGTTTTTGTTTCTGTTTCCTTCAATTTACGTTTCAAATATTTAAAATTTTAGCACATTCAATTTAAAACGCGACAAATTGTAATGTTTGAAATGAATATTGGAAAGCCGAAATATGCTGATCTTAATAATAATAAACACTTTTTTTGTATTATCTCCACAATACATATTTTACGATCAGTACCAATTTCGATTGATAATGCTTGCGATGAATGACATAGATCCTGATCATAAAATACAAAAATATATTCTGGAAAAAATACTGAAATTGTGTTTTTATCATTTAAAATTTTTTAAATTATTTACTTAAAATTAAGTATAAATTACCTTGTTTTAATTTGCACTGTAACAGTTGCTATGAGCGAAAGTGATCATGATTTTAATTTATAAAAAAATGTAGCGATAATACAAGACATTGTGTTTTGTTATTTAACTATTTTATAATAAAAGCGCCATAAGAATAGTAGTCGATCTCTGACCGTAAATATAATCCAATGCATATCCAGTCATCAATTCATTCAAATGAAATGAATAAAAAAAACACAATTTAAGTATCCACTCACTTTCTATTTCAATTAAAGTGACTTTTGTAAAGCACGTAAGGTAATAAAACAATAATCATTCTACGCGTAGGTGTTTGTTGCGAGCTTTTGAAACTGAAGCAATCTTCAATGAATGAGCATCGCGTTGTTTATTATAGAGAGAAAAATAAATGAAAAAGCACTTGATCGTAAAGATTGATAGAATGTCATTAATACATAATACTTTCATCGTATTAATAACATTTCTGTTTCTAAAAATGAATCTTTTATAAGAATCTCATTAGTATATTGCTTCAATGTAAGGTACTCTCTTTCGCTTCTATAATAAATACAGTAGAACCTCAATTATCCGTACCTTGATTATCCGGATTTTCGACAATCCGAATTGGTCAAAATAAACAAAAATATTACGGATATTCTGATATGAATGTGGTAAATTGATTCCACTGTTTACGTACGTGATCAAATGCAATCTTAACTAATTTCAATATCAAATTTGAATTGTTACAACATTGTACGATTCCACATCTTTTGCCTTTCGGTATCTTCAGGCATTCTATCACACGGATGCAACAGAACTGACGTAAAATAAACAGTTAGCATCGTCTTTATACCAAAGTTATTAATTACAGGAAAACACTTACCCCAAGGCATGCAGTAAATTGCAGCTAAAACAAATTTAACAATTTTAGTAACAGAAATGATATAATGCTTGAAGATGCCGTAAGGAGAAACCTGGGTCGTAAGTGACAAAACACGTGGAATCGTACAAAGTTATAACGATTCAAATTTTATATTGAAATTCCATCAAGCACCTTCAGTCGATATCATTACATATTTTTACAGTGAACAATAATACAATAAAAAACATTTATTAGTAGTTATTTCCCACAACATATTTTTTGATCAGGGCCGGGTTTGCCCATTGCGCATTATCAAGTAACGCTTTTTTAAAATAAAAAAAATACATTTTTGTAGTTATTTTGTAGAAAAAAGTGCAAAAAAATGTGTTTATATTATTTAAAGCGTTAATAGTTATAGGTATATATTGATTATAAAACATAAGGCTATACCTTTTTACATATATCTTATATATAAATTTTACATATATATCTTAGCATTTAAATCGTTGCATTTGTTTCAACAATAAGTCCTGTGTAAGATATGGATCAGTAATTGTCCAAATACGATATGTTTTTAACGTTTGTTTCTTGAAAAATTGATCATGATTTAAATATTTTTTATATTACCGATACAATAAATCCTCGATTATCCAGACTTATTGGAGATGAAGATAGTCCGGATAAGGATAAATGTTTTATGGTTTGAGCGTCAAGAAGGTGCATTCAGAACAAAACAAAAGAAAAGAAAGGCTAGCTTTAAGCAGAAATCGATAATTGAAAAAAAAAAAATAAGATGTTACTTAAATCACTATAATATAGAAAAAATCGTATCTGGCCGTCTATAATGTTTAAATTAATACAAATCTACACTGAGCTTAAATAAATATAAAAACCTTCCATAATAAATCACTTAATTTTTCATAAGTCAAATTAACGTAATACGAAAGAATGTTAACCGACAGTTGTGCTAAAAAGAAGGTATTCGTTCTAACAAGATTACCATCAGAAATATTGTTGCATCTCGAAATAAACGAAACTGTTTTTTCTTTATACCACATCGTCTTATTCGGGCAACTGTTTTTATTAGCATTCAAATTCTTAAATTTTGTAACATACAATTTCATGAATACGTGGTTTTCTTTTAATTAATTTAATTGGGTGAATGATATACCACAAATTCCCACGATATTATGAATTAATTACGTTGTATAAAGAACGCAATAGAATTCAATTGCTGTAATATTTTACAAGTATACATCAGCTAAAAGTGATGCAGTTAATCGGTAAGACGGGTTTTTTTTTGAAAAAAAATGCAATTAATTTTGAAATTAATTAATATTACGGAATATGTAATGAATACTATCTTTTATAAATGCCACTTGTTTAAAATAATATTATATTATCGTTGCACTTTTTTTAATTTTTTAATTATACATTTGGTAATAGAAATAAATAATATTTTCTCTTTACAGTCTTATATCGATGTTTGACGGTGAAATTTTCTAGATTCTGAATCATGCAATATATTTAAAATTCGTTTGGCTAAGAAAAATTATCAAAGTACAGCTTTTCGTTGCTTTATATCTAATTATTCTTTATTATGCCATCAAAACACTGCAATCATTTTGTCGGCCCAAATCAATTTACACAAATGATTTTTTATTAAATATTATTAATTGATTCTAATTCTGACGAAACAATAAGCCGAAATAGCTATCAAGCATATATGTACCTTTATAATTTTTGTAGAGCTTAACTATATTGCTATTTTTTCACTGCTTAATATCATTAATATTCACTTTACCGTTCATATATAATATATCAACTAGACAAATTCTGTCCATTTCTTTTTATTGCTTAGTTTAAACGTTTAATAATTGAGGCCAACATAAAAAACATACTTAAAAAATTATTCGATTATAAATTGTCGAAACATTGCCTATTTCCATCTAGTTTGGTCGACCATTGTTTCGCCTTTCAGCTTCTTCGTCCTTTCCATCACACAAATGCAATAAAACTGATCCACAATAAATAGTTAAAAGCGGTTATACATACAAAAGTATTTGCAAAAGGAAAACATAGACTTATATTTTAATAATAAAAAAAAAGAAAGCGTTATATTTTCATAATTAAACACAATGAATGATATATATAAGTTACAAAAATCTAGTTTCGCTCACCGCGAAAGTTTGCGTCTAATATTATATATGGAATATAAAATTAAAAAATTGTTCAAAACATTGCATCTTACTTCTTATTTTTTTTTTTTTCTTAATACTGTTTGTCGTTAAAAAAACACGACTCCGATTAAAAAAAGTTGATTTTTGTTAGGTTTTTCTTACCTTTCCTATTTATGTGCATCAAATCAAATATCAATCAACCAATTCAACAAATTGTTCATTAAGATATTTTTCAAAATTGTCTAATCGAAAAAATAGTCGGATTCGCTCGTCTTTTACAACTTCAAATCTGACTCCAAAGTCCTGGTTTAAACTTATGCAAATAGCAATTTAAATTTACCTTGCATCACAAATGATAGATTTTGTATATCAATACACTAAGAAATCACCTCTTTACAAATTTTTACCACACAAAATAATTATTTTGACATATTAAACAATTCAATTCAAGGAATATAACACTATCTTCTGATACATATTTTTTATCGTTGTGAATAGTTTATGTACGGTACAATATCCCCGCATTCGTAAGTATATTTGTTTACCTCCATTGTGTTTGATAGGTTAGGTTTTTTGCGTTTATTGTTGTTTGGAAAGTGTTGCCATGTAAGTTACAGATTTCTTTTTTTATGCTTTTAGGCAACGACACTTTATGTAAGTACTCTTACAAACAATACTTTTGATATTGTCTGTTAACTTTCGATTGTGTTACATTAAAATAGGCGTTCCGTATATATGCTACATACTTATATGGTGTGCAGGTGTTTAATATATTATTTCGGGTAATTAATTTCGACAATCTAATCGTTATACGTCAATCGAAATTTAAAAAAAAATGGATTGATACTTTTCAATCCTTGCAACACATTATGTATTATATTATTAGACTGTATCGAAATGATGTTAATATAGGTATTACAATATCAGTGACAAATAAATTATTCAAAAATAGAATCATTAAATGTCATTCGTTTTATTGTACAATACATGACCAAAATGCGCATTTAATTGAATTTCTGTCACAGTTTTTTTTTTATCTCTATTTACCGTATAAATCTCAAATTAACACGCCTTCATCTTCATTCACCCCAACGCAAATTTAATATACAAAAATAAATATGTTTTATAATTTATGATATCGACTGAAGGTGCTTGATGGAATTTCAATATTAGATTTGAATTGTTACAACTTTGTACGATTCCACATGTTTTGTCGCTAACGACCCGGGTTTCGCCTTTCGGCATGCCTGAGGCGAATCCTGGGTCGTTAGCGACAAAACATGCGAACTCTTACAAAGTTGTAACAATTCAAAAAAAAAAAAAAAATGAAAATATTGAATAGAAAGGTTTTCAAGCATTCATAACGTAAAAACATAAAACCAGTATAAATGTCAAAAATTCATAAAAAACTTGTCTAATTCCCACTTTTTCTGTAATTAATTCTTACGCTGTATTTAATGCATATGATTTCAATGCCGAAAATGAGTTTTACGAAAAATCACATACAGTGATTGAATATAATACAAATAAAATCAGGGCCTTAGAGTCGGAGTCGGAGTCGTGAAAAACGAGTGACTCCGAAAACTTTTTCGATTAGACGATTTTGAAAAATATCTCAATGAACAATTTGCCGGATTGTATGGTTGATCTTCATCGTTGATTTTGATTTTTTTGATTCAATACACACTATTAGAAAAGGTAGGATAAACCTAACAAAAATAAACCTTTTTTTTAGTCTGAGTCCACAGTACTGAATAAAATAAACGTGTCACCAAATAAATAATTGATTTATAAAAAAATAATATTAGTATTGTATGAATAAAAAAATGTTTTCCCACATTAAACCTTTCTTTAACTTATTTAGATAGTGAAAAATTTAACTTATTATATTTATTTCTGTTTCAGGTATGTAAAACATTTCAATCGGTCTGCCTTACTTTTTGTCATTTCGGAAATATTTGGTGAGTATGAAATCAGCATTTTTCAGTTAGTATAGCAAGTATTAAAGTTTGGTTTATCTACGCTTACTGGTGTCACTAAAAGGATGTTCCATCACCGATTATTTAAAAAAATAATTTAATAGTTATAGTGTAAAAAAACATTTAGAGATAATGAGAACAAATCAGGTTATATTTAATTGCTACGATTTACGATCGTTTTGAAATAAACTGCTTATAAAAGTATGTCATACAGTATACACAATATTTCTTTAGTCTAATTTTGTTTTTATACACCCTATTTTAGTATTATTATTATTATCAGTATAAATTAAATAAATATATAATAAACATAAATTTTTGGCACAATTTAGTGTCTTTTTCTTTTACATAGCAACTATCAATAGTCACTTTTAAGGTGTTAAGTGTCACTTCTTGATGGAAAGGCATGATATTTTGAATAATAAAAACACATTTTTTAGTACTTATTTCCACAATATATTTTTTGATCAGGACCGGTTTCTTCATAATTGTATTTGTAATTCTTAATAAGTGATTGTGAACATTTAATTTTTATACTAATTTACTTTATTTGTATCAATATTGTATGATTTTATGTAAATTGTTTCCTAGTTCTTGAACCCATGGTTTTGTACACCTGCTACCTTTAACTCAAATTATTTTTTTGTTTTACATAAATAGACTCGTTTGTAAATTGTATTCTATCAGTTGATAATGCTCGCGATGAGCAAAACCGGTCCTGATCAAAAATATATAGTGGAAATAAGTACTAAAAAAACACATTTTCAATACTTATTTCCATAACATATTTTATTATCAGGACCGGTTTCGCTCACCGTGAGCATTATAAATACACTGCCGTTTCAACAGTTGAGACGTTCGGAGTAAGAAAGTAAACTATTGTATTTTTTATATCAATTTTCAAATGAATATAAAATTATGGTAAATAAATTGATATCCGGCTGTTTTCACGCATTTCCCGTCAAAATGATCAATTGACGACAAATTTTAATAAAAACAAGTCCATAATAAATAATTATAAATTATTAATGACATTTTAATAAATGAAGTAACATAAATTCACTCTATAGGACTATATATTATATTATGTTGCGTTCTGATATCGTATAAAAATGTTCTTATATGATAGAAGATAACCTAAATATATTAAAATACCATTCAGTCATTAAAAATCGTGCAACTTTTATTCATATTCTAACGCCTTTGATTTTCTTTGAGATAATATTAAAATGGAATCTCAATTTTAATAATATTGTTCTACATATAAAACGTGAGCGCTGGCCTCACTTGGTTTGATTGTACACTGTGGAAACGTTAATATTTTTAATATAAACTAAATTGTGCAGTAAAAATACAGTCTTTATCTTTTTAACGTATACAATATGCAAAGTACATATTTGTGATTGATTTAAAATTATACGTTTTTAAATTTGAATCGTGAATATTTGCAAAATCAGTTATCTTTGGATTTTGCCATATTTTCTGGCGTCTAAATGACAGTCAAGAAACGTAGCTTTTAAGATATTTTTGATTTGTTTGGTGTTACAAATTCAAAACTATTATATTACATAAAAAAATACATTTGTTTTCCCTGAATTTTATTTTCAACATGAAATAGGATTTTTATGTTAGTTTCAGACGTGCTTCCTTTTATCACAAACATCGTCACTCAAAATGTATCTTATTGTGGATCTATGTATTTTTGGTAAAAAAAAACGGAACACACAGTGAAAGAAATACCATGTTTTAAAACAAGAAAGCAAAACTCTTGTGAGGTGTAACCATCGTTTAATTTCGATTTACTTTCAAAAAACTTGTTGTAAACATTTACTTCTTTGTTTTATATATTGTATAATTTCATTGAGCTAGAAAAACATTCAATGTACATGTAAATTGATTAATTTTCTTTATCTAAACTTAGTACTGAATGATTTAACGATAAAGTAGAACTGAAGATGCTTCTTAAAAAAGCAAAACACGTGTCATATCTAGTAACATAAGTAAGTAGTAACGTAAGTAGGATAATAAGGTTATTAATTGTTGTTTAAATTAAAAATAATTACCTACAAATGAATAACAGAATCCATATTAATATTGAAAAATATTATTAAGTACTTTTTTAGGTTGTACGCAATCATGATGAAATTTGCTTAACTTAACAATCGTTCATCTTTCATACACTTGTCTATTCAGAAGCGATTCAAATCGTAGCAATAAATAAGCGAATAAAAATATAACATACTGGCAACATGGAATGGAATCACGGTTCACATGTTTTAAATACTAATAAATTGGCCACTGTTTGTTTATTATATTTTTTTACGTATGCAAAAAAGCTCGGGGGGACTTTTACTTTTCAACATTGGCCGATATAACACTATAGACAATACGTATCTTTCGAAACATTGATCACAGAACTAGGTCCTGCCAATAATGTATTTGCAATTGATCTGCGAAGTGTATTCGAAGTATTGCAACACTAATCGAATGGTTACAGGTTTATTACTGATCATTCAAAATATGTTTTACAAATGTGTTTTACTATGCTATCAAATCAATACGCCCGATTGAGTTTATTGTTCGCAAGGAGCCGTATATCACGACTGTTATAACGATAAATTCTTTCAGTAGTTAACAAACATAAATTTCTCATCTAGAACATGTTGCGATTATGGATTGCAATATCGGGTATATATTATAACCGATGTTTTGTAATTCATAAAAAAAAAATCAATATTTCTGTAGCATAATTAAAATATACTGATTTTTAGCCGTTCTCTCTTGAACTACGTTAAGTATAATATATTCCAACATCGAATATCTACGTAGATTACTATGATAAAACAGTCTATACTTGAACACAAAAATTAGGTTTTAAATTAAGATAACACTCCATGTATTGTTCCATTATGTTCCATGCTGTACATGTTCCATTAATTAATTTATGATATCCACTGAAGGTGCTTGATGGAATTTCAATATCTAATTTGAATTGTTACAACTTTATACGATTCCACATGTTTTGTCGATATATCCGTGTGATAGAATGACTGAAGATGCCGAAATGCGAAACCCGGGTCGTTAGTGACAAAACATGTGGAATCTTTCAAAGTTGTAACAATTCAAATTTGTTCCATTAAGTATTTAAGAGCAGTTTACTTTGTTCATTAAAATTCCCCACTCCTTATTTCTCCTAATGAGTTCGTTATGATTGTTCAGAGCAGTTAATGGGTTATTAATTTACCTTCGTTTTGTTTGAAAATTATTAATAAATGATTGTTAACATTTAACTTTTAAACTAATTTACTTTATTTGTATTAACATTGTATAATTTTCTGTAAATAGTTTCTTAGTTCTTGATTCCATGGTTTTGTATACCTGCTACCTTTAACTCAAATATTTTGTACAAATAGACTTGCTTTTAAATTGAATATCGAACACGATGAGCGAAACCGATCATGACCAAAAAATATGTTGTGGAAATAAGTACAAAAGAATGTGTTTTTATCATTTAAAATATCATGCATTTCCATCAAGACAGTTAACACTTAAGATGCTAAGATTCGTTCAGAACTACGTCTACTAATTGTAATATAATAATCGATATCACTTCAAGTGTTAACAATATTATAGTAAATCAATAATACAAAATTCAATTCAGTCAATCTTCACTTCATCTTTGTGTACGTGAAAAAATCTTTATAAAAATCAACGCTTGTCAGACAAAATATCATTTATTTATTTACTGTAATATATTCTAATTATGATATTTTGAGTTTTAAAACCGTTTATTTGGGTTTTGAAATAATCATTAAAAAAACTAAAATTCCTAGTATCAAGAAAAGTAGTTTTCAATCAGAATTTTACCCAAAACAACCTTAATCTTTTGCATAAAGGATCATTTATTATGCATTACTGATTATGAAATATTTTATCAAATACTTTGTTGAAACTTTACCAAATTTTCCTTCAATATTGCCACTGGCTATTTGTCTCGTAATTGAAAAAAATTTAACTGTAGATATTATCGGCTGCGTTCTTTCATTTCAAAAACTGTTAAAATTATGTAGCATTAGTGAAATTATAATATCTAATACAGATGTGAAGAAAGGTTTTACGTTTTGTAATATAATATACTGCTTTGATATCATTGAATATATATTTTATATCTTATTTTGATTTCAAGTATACAGTATCTAAATCTCATACTATTAATATTTTGTTGCCATACACAAATATCCAGGTTTAATCAGCTGAAATCTGCGTCTATGAATTGTTCAAATTGTCTATCGACACTATTAATCTTGTCAATCAAGTGGAGCATACGAGTATATTAGTTGGAACTCAATATGACAGACAGTATCAGATTGAAAAAAGTCGAAAATGATTATTTATTACATGGTGAAAAAATAGCACTGTATTTTAGTTCTACAATTTTTTTATAAGGTATAGTACACCTTCTTTCCTGTTTTATCGTCCTTGCTTATTTCCTGCCAGCAATAAAACTAAAAATGTTGAAAATGACAATGATATTGGAAGGGATGGTTGTTATGGTTTATTACGGGTAGGCAATAGCCCCTCGCAATGGTCTGACAAGCGGCGACCATTCGACGCATTGTCAATATTGTTATATCGGCCAATGTGGCATTCTATCATTTCTGTTGCATCCGTGTGATAAATGTCTGACGATACCCGGGTCGTTAGCGACAAAACATGTGGAATCGTACAAAGTTGTGACAATTCAAATTTATGATTATTTATTGGACAAGTAAACCAAAAAAAAAAAAAAATTAAAAGTTTACCATGAATCGAAACTGTGGCTTAATAATTTTTAGCAAATTACAAAAATGTATAAAAAATAATCAACGGCGATTTATTTAGAGCATATAATAAAACTTCCATATTACACATATTATCACAAATTCAGATCAATTTATTATAATTGCCGTAACACTCATTAAATTAACAACGCTTTTTACGTTTAAATAAATGATAGCTAGAAACGCCAAATATTCAATTAATGTTTTACAAATAGTAAAATGGCACAGTTTTTTCTTGATATTTTTCCAACGCAAGTTGTTCAATTCGTTATTACAATTTAATCTGCACTAATCTTTCTTCAACACTTTCTTCCGCCCACCGATGTATTTATTTGTATTTGAAAGTATGTAAAACACTTTCCTTTTAGAATAGCTCTTTGATCGCTTATCAATAACATTTTAATATAATAATTGCATTACAATCTTTTAATCTCGTGCTTATGTTATGATTCTGTATCTAAAATTATGTTAGCTGTATTAATAATAATAAAAAAAACAAATATTATGCTTTTTGTAAGGTACATAAAGAAATTTTAATGCTTGTATTATTAGCCGTTAAATATTGTATTTTAATTTTAGCACGGTGAAAAAATAGTTCTCATGAGTGATTTGATGTAAACTGTTCGTTGTTGATTTGTTCTTCAAATAGAGGGACTATTTTTCTTATTATGTTAAAGTATTACAAATCAATTTAGTAACTTTCTTTTGAAGAGCGTCATTATTTCATAAAGACCATATAACCAATAAATAAACTCTAACCCGGCGGTCGGGGAACCAGGGTTAATTATCCCAAATGGGGTAAAAATTCGGGATTTTTTTTGGAGGTAATAAAGAAAAACATAAGGTGGAAAGCTTTCAATTAAATTTTGTTTGTTCTAATTTGAGAATTTTATTTTGTTTGTCTATTACATACTTACTATTTTCATGAAATTCAATAAAAATATGTATAATTTACATTGATTGTCTCCTTTTCAAAATGAGGGGGTAATATCGACTTATGCAAAAGTATTTTGGGGTAATGGTTAAAAAAGATCCCCGGCTGCTGTCCTTGCTTAACCTGTCGAGTGACAGACATTTTTCAACCGATTTGTGTATGGATTTTGAGATTTTTTCAGCCAAATAAATGTCTCGCTTTCTTTCATGTATACTATATAAATCTTAACATGAATTACAACATATTCATTTAAAAAAATAATCCTTCGATAATAAATGGAAAAAGAAAATAAATTTAATGCATTTCACCGAGAAACGAAAGTCTAATCCTTGAAAGTAACAAATAAACGTTATCAACATTCTAACGAGTCGAATTTTTGTATCTGATTTTTTTTACTCATGTTACAGCGACTGCACGTTTATAGTAAATAGTAAAATTTTTATCTTCATTTGATTAATATGTTTAACCAGTTCAGTCAGCGAAAGTATCAAATAAAAGTAAGTCAATGATTTTAATTAATATACTAAAACGAATTTAAAATCACTAGAATTTATCTGTTGAACTATATATTTCCACGATTAGAAGTATGAAAAGTACAGTAAAAGTGATTAGATATGATGAGAATATACTGTGGTGTGATTTCAATGAAATGTCAGTTTACTAACTATAAAACTTCTTACTCTTGAAAGATAGCTGTTAATAAATATGTCGATGTCAATCCATTATTCGAGTAAACAAAATCTTATTTTTCAATTATAGTGTCTACTCCAGTGTGATCTGTTTGTTTTGTCAATTGGCTTTTCAATAATATTATTACCTACCGATACGCTTTTAAAAACAAAACATAATGTGAGCTATCTGCCTGCTAATATTCCTGCGATAGGAAAATTCGCCAAAGTTTATTTTTAAAAAAGCTGGATGGATGCAAAACAAAAAGTTCTATTGAGATACTACTCGCAAAAGTCTATACGCTCTGTAATAAGACGGGAAATTATCTCTCAATCTATCACGTATATACGTAAAAAATATCTAATATACCTTACCTGTAAAAAGTCCTATTTGAAACCACTGATAGTCGATAACTTATTCACAAAAAGGTGTGGCGAAAAAATGTTATCTGTGAAATTTGCATTGAATGCGTTTCGTGTTTGGTTGATCTTATCAATTGATTTCGCTCCACGTTTTAGGTATTCGAAACGCATGTGTTCGCGATAGAAGCTTTTGGGCAGTGAAAGTGATTCAAATGACGCATGCAGGATATGATATGATGATGAATGTCATACTTGTCAAATTTTGTACGCTGATATCTTCCTGAACAGTGATATACGCCCCTCGGCTAGTGAGCCACTTTTGGCCTAACGGTCAAGTTTTAATATTGACTATATAAAACAGCATTTTAATTTAGTTATATTACAAATCCAGTGAAAGTTTTCAAAAAGATATTCTGTTCGCAATGCAGGTGTTGTTTATCGTGCGATTTTTTGGTTGTCATAATAAATAAATAAATAAATAAGTCTTCGCAAAAGGTTCGTCAAAAGATGCGAATTACATGCGGCCTACATATTTAATGCTATAATACAGTTTCAACGTCGATTAATGCTTTGAAAAGAGAAGAATTCGTCTCAATCTGCTTATATTATATTTCAGATGGACTACGCTCCAACATTGAATTTTTTTCTCGAATATCAACTTAATGGAGCGTTAGTATCCACAATACGCTAGTTAGTTGTTAAAGTCTCCTTTTTGTTTGTTGTTTTTGTTGCATTTTTCTTCCTACATAAGGTAGTCGCTGCAGAGCTGAGCAATTCAAAGTGAAGTCGGTCCACGTGGGAACTATATGAATTTATGTATATATATTTATACCTCCAGGTATATAATACTAAGTGAACCAAGGATAGCAGGTAAATAGATAAATAATGTATTCTTTCGTTGTCTGAAAAAATAATATTTAAATAAAAATAGTCTACCTGTTCTATCTACATAATTGAGACATAAAAAAAAACACTTTGATTGCGAACCATTAAATAATTGGTCTCTATTTGATGTATAATATTATATTTATAGATTAGATTGTCAATATTGCAATGGTGACTGAAAAAATTCAATTATTTTAAAACATAATCATCGAGAAAATTCTGAAAGTTTGACTGAGACGAAGAGAAGTTAATATGCAAGCATACTGAGTTTTATCAATCAAACAGAAAAAAAAGTCGGTTTTTTATAATAATAATATAAAGTACTTGTTCGCCAAATCATATTATCGCACTACTCTATGAGCCAACGCAATAATATGTTGGCAATTAGAGAACGGATCAATCATTACAGATATCGGGAGAAAGGTTACCATCTTATTGTATTCGCATATTCAAATTCAATTATGTTATGTATGTTTAAATCACGACAATAATTGCAGTCGCTCTTTGAGCAGCGTTCCGGAAAAGGGGTCAGTTGAAAATTTAATTCATATATTTATTTTTTTCAACATATTTTATTAATATGATGAATATAAACTGATATTGCTTGCAATGAGCGAAACCGAAATCGTTTAATGTGGGTAAAATATTAAATAATTGAATTGACTTTGTAATAAAACAAATATTACAACACGATGAAAAAAATTGCAATATATTTCAGTTCTACAAAATAAGTAGTAGTTCTGACGATGGCGTGAGCTGAAATAGCTATCAACTATATTTTGAAAAATATTTTTGTAGAACTAAAATAAAATACATTGCTATTTTTTTCACCGTGTTATAATGGAGTTTTACCAATTCAATCAATACAAGTATTACAAATTGTCACATTTTTTCAAATATATAATATAAAAAATATTGCTTACTATTATTAGATACAATTTGCAAGCCGTGTGGTATATTTGTATAGTTTTTTTTTATATATTAATAGCATATTTAGTTATAATTTAATCAGTTAAGTGATTAAATGCATATTTTTTAAAATAACGTTTCCTCAATTATCTTCCGCAGAAAACTAATATTCTGTGCAGTGTGAACATTTTTGTAGTAATAATAAAGTTTTTGATGAAATACAATATATTATAGCGAGATTTTTTGCTATCCGTGAGAACGCCACTGACTGAAACGCTTTTTTATGAATGATTATTTGAGATAAAATAATTTGCATAAAAATCATTCGGACTGAAATATTGCGCAACCAGAATTACTTCCTATTACAATTATACATAATTATTATGACAAATTGAAATTTATGCTAGTTTGGAGTTGAAATACGATATAATTTAATGATGCATTTTAAAACAAATTATTGCTCACGATGTATCAATAATGGTTTTTAGTCAATGCATACCGACCGCAATTTAAATGAGCATAATCATCATTGATACTTATTTGCAAAACATAAAAAAATATTGGTATGATTACATAATCCTTTGTTTTAATTTCCGCTTCTTATTACCGATATATTAACCGGTTTAAAAACATTGTTCCAATTGTTTAACAGTAAAACGTCAAGTGAAAATCAATCTACGGAATTCAAATAATAAAAATACTGCCGCCATTTTGTTTTTTTTAAATAAAAGAAGTTTCAATGAACGATATATTTACTTTCTTTTATTACGTTTTGCAAAATATCGGGATGTTTACAATAAAGAAAAACTTTTTACAAATAAACAATTTTAGTTGAGTGTAGCAACATTCTTCACGAAAACGTATACGATATAAAAAAGAACTGTTAAAATTCAGCAACCATTTTGTTTTTTAAAGTAAAAGAATTAAATACTTCCTTTTATAACACTTCGTTAAATATCGAGATGCATACAATCCAAAAAACTTTTTAAAAATAAGCAATTTCTGTTATAGTTCAGTATAGCAACATTCTTCACGAAAACCTAATACGATATAAAAAAAGACCTGTCAAAATTCAGCAGCCATTTTGTTTTTCAAAAAAGAATCATATAACTTCTTATGATTACTTCACATAAAATATCGTGGCGTATTGATAAATACAACGAAATATTAACGCGCTAACTCTGATTCTAAAGAAATATTGTAACTAGATCAATAACCGATTAGTAACGATTACATAATCGAAGATCCGAATATAAATCTATCACACGTTGACTCTTTCAATAAAAGGATTTATAACAACATGCATTGATTTCTATTATAAAATATTTTGTGTGTGAAAAGACGGTCCAAAGAATATCGCATTTGAAATTTTGCATTATATATTGAAGAAAAACTTTGTAGACGAGGTTTTCACTTTTTATGAACAGTAAAGTCATTTGATATTTTTCCCATTAAAACATATTTGTTAATAACCAGTAGGTATCTATCTCTATGGAAAAAAATTGGCTATTGCATTTTTAGCGAAATCGATTCTTGTAAACACTTCTTATCATAAAGTCATGGAGTTGTTTTGATTATACTATGTGCTCAAAATTGAATATTATTTAAACAAGTTAGTTCAGATAAACTATTAGCTTTTAGATTTTATTTAGACTGAGTCATCTTATATGTAAATGATATTAACTATTTACTGATTGAGTAAATTGAGTACATTCTTATTCTATATATATCTTATTGCAAAATGTTTGAAGATGTCGAAAGGCGTAACCAGGGTCGAGAGCAACAAAATATGTGGAAGAGTATAAATTTTGAAATAAGATAAGCTTGATATTAAAAAAGAAATTTTTAATTTCTCTCTCAAAATCTAATACAACAAAAATAACAGACGAATTTTCCAGACATTTCAGAATGCTTAACTTATCGTTGTACCTGCATTCTATTAATCTTTTAAATCGCTCCACTTAAATTATAAAATTTCAATCCATTATTAATCTATAATCTTTATTTCCTGTACCAAATCTATGTTAGTTTTTAAAGTTTAAATATTTGTCAAAAAAAAGTTATACTTGCATTCCTCAATAGCCACATGTTGACTGTCACTGCTTTATCTAATAATAAAAACGGGGCGTATTACTATTATTTAACAAAACTACAATAGTAATTTTCATCTTAACCTTTTACACAATTAAATTATCAAGGAAACTCTTAGTTGTCAAAATGTATTAACGTTGCATTTTTTACAAGTTCAAAAACATTTACACGAGGAAAATCTAACCGGCCATTATTGAATCTTGCAAACACAATGTAAAAGGAACAATGCCATAAAACTAAACCTATCAATAAATCAAGGCGATGTTACTTTCAGATTGTTTTCGGAACGATTTCCCTATTGCATCATAAAATAATGCATTTTGTATGGTAACTATTGATTGCCTCTTCTAGAAGCATTTATGGCACAAATAATCTACGATCGTGTTCCTTAATATTATAAAATAGCTATTAGATGTGCCTATAAGGAAGAAATACCCCGAGTCGATGTAACGTTAAAGCCAGAGAGTTTTTAATACGACAAGTTATTCACAATTTATTAGGAAATATGTATAATTAAAAACCTATAAACACTGGAGAAATTATACAGTTCGATATCGGTAGTATTTCGATGCCTTTTTGTGTCACATTCGAAACAGAATTTGTTTACAGAAATGAAACATTTTTTTCTATCAAATAACGAAAGTGTATTATTTCTTACTATTTACACCATATATTCGACGAATAGGACCGGTATCGTTCAGTAAATATACTGTGGAGATATTACTAAAAAATGTGTTTTTATTACACGGTAAAAAAATAGCAATGTATTTTAGTTCTACAAAATTTATAAGGTATATATTTGATAGCTATTTCGGCTTACGCCCTCATCAAAGCTGTATTTAAACGTAGATTTACTTATCTATATATAGCTGTGCAGGAGAATGAGGGCGTAAGCCAAGATAGCTATCAACTTTACATATACCTTATAAATTTTGTAGAATTAAAATACATTGGTATTGTTTTATCGTGTTATAATGGATTTCTACCGAGTAAATTTCAAATTCAATCAATAGTGTGTTGTTATTATTAAAATAATAATATTATTAAAACCAGATAAAATGTGATGTCCATGTATGCATGATTGCTTGATAATGCTCGCGAAACCGGTCCTGATTTTTACATTATTAAATTATGATTTCTTTAATATTTAATAAAATATCTTCACTTAGTTTCAATTTGATTATCCAGTATTTTATATTATACAGAATCGTCACAATTCTAAAAAATATGGTCTAGGCTTAGATTTAAAAAATGGAAGGATTACAATACGATAACTTTCAATAGATGATATTGATACCAAATATTCAAACTGGAATAGCTTTGAGATATTTGATTAAGTTTGTGAATATGCCAATACCGTACATTTAAATTTTAAATCAATGGTCACAAGGAATAAGGTCAGTTTGCTTGATTTTAATAATTTACATATTCAAATTGCAACTGCTGCAATTATTCACACAAAATTCATCAAGTAGAATTCTAATTCCTCATAGAAGAAAAGAATATATATTCATATTTAAATATGACTATACAAAAGATACAATCCACCAAAACGGTAAAATATTCAACCTAATTTTTGCTACAAAGCATGCTAGCAAAATAACCTTTTGTTTTTTACTGTTACGATACTGTGGAAAAAATACATACGTCAGCTGTTAAATGATTACTTTACTTGTGATAGTTTTCATTTGAACACTTTCTTTCATCTGCTAATCAATCAGTAATGATATATTTAGCACTGATTTGAACTAAATCGTTTTCAATAGAATTTTGTTCAGATGAATGAATAATTGGAATGTAATTAACAATCTAATTGTGTTGGCGTCTAATCTATATTTTTCAAGAACATCAAAAGTATACTTTTCACTTACTAAAAAATAAATACTTATTTATTTCACATTAATGTAATAAGAAATGTATATTTAAAAAAATATCGCGTTATTCATTTTTTAATATAAAGTATCGATTGGAATTTCATATAATTCTTTCATAGCGATGCAATAGAACTAACTTACTAAACTAAACTAAACTTTAAACTGTTTGCATCGGTGGTATACAAAAAAAAATTACATATAAAAAATAGACACTATAACTAGAAGCTATGAGATTTTAATAACAACTGATTTATAATGTCATTCGATTTAAGATATCATAATTATGTATTGTTCATAAAATAAGTTTTTACTTAATTCAAACTTGTTGTTCCATACTTAAAAAAATTTGACGCCTAAAAGTTACGCCTTTTGGCATCGTCATTATATCACACGGATACAGCAGTTAATCGTCAGTACTGTTGCATCCGTCTGAATGCCTGAAGATGCCGAAAGGCGACATTTGCATACAAAAGCGTGACATTTTTAACAAAATATGTGAAATCGTACAAAATTTAAAAAATCTAATTTTATATTGAAATTCCATCAAGCATCTTCAGTTGATATCGTAAATTATATCAACATGAACTGCAGGGAATTCACTTTTTAAATGATCAATAGATTGCTCTCGCTGAGAAAAACTGGCCTTGATCAATTGCACGTGTAAGTAGTGCAATTTTTTAATATTTTTCAAAATATATTTTTCTCAATTCAAGTAACGACAATTATCACATCAAAAAAAAAAATTATATGACATATATATTTTTTTCGATGTAAACACTCTATGGATTTTTTAAATATATTTTAACGTGCATAGTGTGTTCGAACAGCAGACAAATAATATGTTTAGATATATAGAGAAAAAGAGACGTATCGTAATGGGTTAAAAATATTGAAACTATTTCAATTTAAATGTTGCATTTAATGTCATAAATTGTACTCCATAATTATTTTTTTCTAATGCCTTCATCTTCTCAACCAACCAAATGTCAAAGACTCGTAGTTATAATAAACAAAATTGCCAGGCATAAAAAACTGAACCAATAAACAACGATTATCTGATTTAAATGTTTTCCATTCGATCGATGCGACATCTATAAATTTATTGAATGAAGATTAAGAAATGATTGACAGAATGACAGCTCAGTGAAAAGTTGTCATGACTATTTAACGTTTTATACCAAATGGCGTCCATATTCAACAGAATTCATGGTGTTTATTGACCAAATCCAATGATGCATTGTATAGCGTCTGCAAAATTGACAGTAACATAGTAATAGCGGTTTACCGTAATCGAATCTTCGGTGTAATAGCCAATACAAGTTCAATGTGTGATTAAACTGCGTCAATTTTCTCGCGTTTTGCTTAAATGCCATTGAATTTAATTTTTACGTGCGATGAGAACTTGTTAAATGCACAGTAAGACAGTGGTTATCAACATTTTTGTAGTCTGATAAATATTTTCAATCCCCATTTTCAGTGGCAATATTAAATTATAGAAATTTTAATACAATAGCGTTATCTCAAAACTCCATCACTGTTTATAAATATTTATTTCATTTCATGCTTTAAATGCAATAAAATTAATTTCTGTTAAGCTAATGACATTTAATGGATAAGATCTCGGCAACACTAACGCAAAGAAATATACTTACCTGTTTAGTAAAGATTGACACAAAAGATGATTGAATCAAATTTGAAATTTGAATTTTTCATTACTGATTGAGGACAATACAAAAATACATGCTAATTTTTCTTGCGTTAGTATAATATTACAATTAAACATTAGATTCACACAATTAGTGACTTTTACCAACACGGATAAAATTACCATTAAAGATAATATATGCTATCAAATTTAAGCTTTTTCGTGTTGCGTATATGCAGCAGTGTAACGATTAAGATTTCTCGTATAATTAGACAATTATTATAACATATTTTTTCGCTTTCCATCACATCATTTTATGTCTGAATTGTGCCACCGCCCAATGGTTTAGAATCACTGAAATTAAATAACATGCTATGTATACAATAATAGAACAATACAGCGATGGTAGAATGTCGGTCAGTATTATAAACAATCAAAATCTTGTAAAACGATAAATACAGACAATGTACTATGCTCTGTTAGCTTAACGCTTTAGCTGCCGAGTCTTTTCGGGTTACTATGTCTAAAATGCCGCGGTTCTAATATAATTTATTGATACAAAAATTCATTCTACAATTTTAAGCATACCGTACACTCAAAAAGACTGCTATCAATGCTCTGTATAGTTTTTTGATTATGAGGTCTGATTTGACAGATCCGGTATTTTTGCCAACGCTGAAATATCTCATTTTCGCAATCAAACGATATGTAAATATTTCCTTAAAAGTACAGCTAAACTATGCTGAACTTAATTCGTTAGTTTAGTTAAATTTAATTAGTTTTCCATCAATGAACAGTGAAATTGCATACGTATTGTATTATACACATAAGAAAATCTAATGGATTTTAACGTTTTGAAGCTTTTACATTACATACGATAATATTTATACACTCTTCAAGGTCTATAAGTTATTAATATAACATAATATAGAATAACAACCAATTCTTTGATAATAATCAATTACCCCTGATAAATTTTAAAGCAGTTAATGTTCGGATTTTCTCATAAGTAATGTAAGCGCAGTTTACCCCACATAAAAGTTCTTACAGTCACTACATTGAAGCGTATAAATGCGCGACGAATTGATTCACATATTACCTATAAAATTACAGTAGTTTTTTAATTACTTATATGGAATTTTACAATTACGCTTCAACGAAATATTAACCAAAACAATTATAAATTCTTTCAGTTCTTATTCTACGCGTAGATGTTTTGTCAACTAACCGTTTTTCGAGTGCATCTATGCACCAAAATGCATGAAGACAGCTGTAAACGATATATATATATATATATTGAGTTGGAAAAACGATTCAAATATGAATTACACTCAGTCGATAACTTGAAATAAATGCATGTCTTTTGATGTGAAAATTATATCCATTTTCACCTTGTTGAGTCCGATCGGTTTTAACTAACCGTGTCTGAATAGAAAATAATTAATAGTGACCTATATGTTAACTGGTAAACAAATTGCATTGTTCAATAAGGTCATTATCGATGCGGAACGCTTGAATGTACAGTTTCAACCTTTTGGTATAGTAGCAGATATTTGACCTCAGTCTTTTGTTTCTGCTTTGCAAGTAAATTGATCATGTGACCTTTATGAAATGAATAATATTGTATTATTAAATATTTTATTTGAATAACGGTGAGAATGTTATCGTTAAGCTTGGAACGGTGAAGACAATTTTATTTCAACCAATATAAAAAAGCTCGTTTGTGTTTTCATACGTAATCATAATCAAATTAAACATATATTTGAAATAACTTAATTAACTTAATTCAAGGCTGTGTAGTCAAAGTTGTGAAAAACGAGCGACTCTGAGTACTTTTTCAATTAGACAATTTTTAAGAACATTTTAATAAGCAATTTGCCAAATTGGTTGGTTGATTTTTAATTTAATGCACATAAATAGGAAAGGTAAGAGAAAATCTGATAAAAATAAACTTTTAAATACTGACTTAATTTCAGATATGTATTCGAGTTCTAGCGTTATGGTCTGTTTGAATCGTTAAAGCGTTTAATAGAATGCCTGAAGATGCCGAAAGGTGAAAACCGTGTCGTAACATGTGGAATCGTACAAATTTTTGACAATTCAAATTTGATATTGAAATTCCATCAAGCATTTTCAGTCGATATCATAAGTAATGGTCTGTATTTTTCTTGTGTAATTCAACTTGTATATAACCGATGCAAACTATTTATTGTGTGTAAGATCTATTGCATTCGTGTTATAGAATGCCTGGATATGTCGAAATGTGAAATACGGATCGTGAGTATCACAACATGTGGAATTGTATAAAAACAGTTAATAAGCGATATTGAAAATCTATTAGGCACCTTTAGTCGATATCGTAAATTAAGCTAACTTGTTGATGTAGTACCAAGTAAAAATGTTTAAACTGAATCAAAACATTACCGGTAATATTATATATGAACACTACATTTGCCATCGCGTTCAACGTATTTGATTTAAATTAACACGACCGCTGTTAAAATACTTGCGGGTTTCTAATTGCGGTTTACCGATTAAGTTGCGATTAGATATGCATTGCAGCTTCAGGTAATGTGCGGTTAAGCGTAGATTGATTAGCAATCAGTGCATACCTGCCATTTTGATAATATATGGGTTTTTAGGTGCACATATGTATTTATAACGCACTTAGTGCAAATACGTGCTCTCTCTAAATAATTCGAAAATAATTTACCTGTTTTATTTAACCGCTTGAAACAATATTAATTTTTACATCTGATAATAATCGTTATCGAAAACATATTTTTATATTTTATAGCAAGAAAGTTACACAAGATTTACTTTTTTACGAATGCGTTTTTCATATATGTAAATGAAGTTAAATAATTGATTGTATATATGCCGTATTCAAGCTGTTAAATCTCTTGTTTGCTTAACACATTCGCGACGGGATGAATGTTTCCAAAGTACGGATAATTTTTAATTGATAAAATTGTAAGGTTTTACAAAAAATATCATAACTTTTCTCTATTGTGAAATTGCTGAAAATTGATTGAACTATTTATATATCGTAACAATGACCAACAACACGACTTCGACTAAAAAAGTTAATTTCTATCAGGTTTTTTCATACTTTTCCCATGTATGTATATTTAATTAAAGATCAACCAACCAATCGGGCAAGTGTTCATTGAAATATACTTAAAAATCATCTTATCAAAAAGAACTCGGAGTCGCTCGTTTTTCACGACTTCGACTCTACAGTCCTGGTGGAATCAGATATGACATAAATAAATATTTAAAAAAAACCTTGTTTATAAATATATAAAATATAATTATTATGAATCCATTTAGTTTTGTATAGTAAGTACAATATATACTTAAACGGTTGTGTATTATAAATTGAAAAAACTATATTACTGCCAAATTTGATATTGAAATTCCACCAAGCACCTTCAGTCGATATCATAAACTATATTACTGTAATTTCAGTGAAAGCGCATTCCAGTACATTCCAATCATATCTATAATGCGTTCTTTGCGTGACAATATTTTTTTATCAAAAATTTTGTTGAAAACCATAGACAACTTTGTAATATTATCGTTGACAGGCTTAGCGTGCTTTTGCCACATAAATTTTTAAACCACATTTTCGCTTGAATCGTATATTCGCTGTAACATAAATGTCTGATAAATTCTATAAACTAATCCAAGTTTTTCCATGAACTAGCCTAAAGATACCGAAAGGCATGTATGACATAGTTTGAATAATTTAAATTCGACATTGAAATGTTCTTTAGCATGAAATCTGTATATGTCGATGTTTTAAAAAGACTTAGAGATTTTTTTATCATACTTCAGTGAACATATTATACAATAAAAATATTTGAATCGAACAAGCCGAGGTGTAAACAATAAACAACGATGTCAAGTGATCGATGGTTAGCAGTGTTTATATTCGAAAACTATTTTCTCGCGGTTATTAAAAACGACTCCATAATAGCAAAACTTGCATTTTAGTTACCGGATGTTTACAGTACGCCGTTTCATACGAACGCTCACCAGATGTCATCAGTTGGTGGTCGATTACCAATAATAGCCGCAATATGCCCAGCGGAAACTATAATTAATAACTTAGAATAAATAGGTTACTTTTCAATCCAAGGGGCGTATCGGTATTTCAAATATCTCAGCACAAATTGCCTTAGAAAACTGTAACATTTGCACATATAATAATATTAATGGTGTGCTGATATTTGCGAGTCATTTTGACTTATACGACGTACATCATATCAGCTATTTTATAGAAAATATATATTTTCAATATTTTCATACATGTAAAACATTTTCGATTTATTTTTTTTGTAATCTATAAAATATAAACGATTCTCTAGACCAATGGTTCTCACGTGAAATTTCACTGTGGCCGCGTTATAAACATCAGCTGCCCTATGGAAATATTTCGTGGCCGCACCAAATGTGATAAAAATAGTTTCGATATTTATTTTTTGTATAGTGCACTACACTGAATGATCTTTCAAAAATTCAGTTGTAGGTAAAATCGACAAAATTAATAAAGCAATTGTTGTTAATTCTTTATATTGACTTCATTCATGTTCAACGTATAACTTCGACAAAAAATTTTGAACAGTTTTTTTATTAAAACGATCCTTTATTCAAAATCGACTAAATGATAATAATTTTACAAATTCATTTTGTAAAAACAACACATTTTTTTACATATCAATATTTACTATAAAACTGTTGATGGCCGCACATGAGAACCACTGCTCTAGACGAAATATCCGGAAAATATTTACTGTTTGCGTATTAACTATTCAAGAGGATGATGTCTGATACTGTTGTAAATTGAATATCAATGGACTACAGCGCCAAATAAAACAAAAAAATGAACAATAAATGTAACTATATATATAATACAAAAATACTACACACTTTTAACTATAATTTAATTTTTTGACTGTTAACCACTAAAATTTGAATCGTTAAAACTTTGTACAATTCCTCATGTTTTGTCACTAACGACCTGGGTTTCGCCTTTCGGCATCTTTAGGCATTCACACGGATGCAACAGAATGTGACGTACAATAAAAAGTAAGCATCTTCTATATTTCAAAGGTATTAATTATAGGAAATCACAGACCCCAAGGCAAGATGGTAATAGCAGCTAAAAGAAATTTAATATTATTGACCGTATAATAATTAACACAATTCCCTTTTGGTAATATTCATTAACGATTAATGTTGTTAATGAGTCAGTCTTGAAATGATTTTATGACAAATAATAATCAAAAATCATTAAAATGTCATTGGGCTATTTTTAAGAATTATCTACATATTTCAATTAAATTACTCATTAAACGCTTATTAAATATTAATGTTTTAAACATTAATATTTATTAATTTCTAAACATTTTTAATCGATTTACAAAATATATTTTTTTAACCTTTTGCATGTTATTTACAATACATTCGAGCCAAACAGTTTTTCAACAAAATACTGGCTCCAGCTTGGAAAGCCCTGTTTTTAATGATTGTCCGTTGTTTTAACTTTTTTACATTTTATTATCTCACATATATAATCTATAAAAAAACAGTTAAATCTAAAAAAAACATAAATTTTATTAAACCACTATTTCTAGAACTGTATATTTTTATGAATAATAAAAAAAACCGTATAAAATGTCGATTTTATCAAAACAAATAAGTGTCATACATTTTGCACGCCAATTAGCACTGACGTAAACATCATGTGTGGCCAGTCATTAAGAAAGTAAAATAAACAACAGTAAATTATATTCTTAAGAAAACATATATGACTTAGGATTTAATTATACCATTCTAGATTTTGTTTTTTATACAAAGTATTTATCAAAACGAATACATCAAACAAAAACAAAAAATGGTCCAGATAAATAACTTGTCACTTACTTCTTGCGACATCGTTTCAAATTTCAACCGTGTGAAATTTCACGTTTGCTTGTATAACAATACTATTCAACAAATAAAATGGAGATTGATTCGGTAGATTGAATGACAATGATAGCACTAATTCCGCATCTGTTACATTTGGAAATAATTCTTCGCAATTGAATTATTTATTTTCATTAAAAACATACAAATCCTACATTTGTCATTCTGTAAGAAATTCCAATTATTATGAAGTAAATAAATTAAAACTTTTGAATATCGTTATAACCCAGCTGATCGCAGTTTGTTTATATGATAGTTGACTCTAAATTATATACGATTGTTATCAGTGTTAAAACTTTCACGTAATGACTGATTTTTGACAGCCTGATATGTCCTGATTAACCCCATAAGTTTAGTTAACACAAACGCGACTATTTTATCGACTATCAGGTATTATTAGAATATCCTTTGAATAACTCAGTATGGAATGAGTTAACACTATTTATATGGAATTTTGAATGTTTATAGATATTGGTAGCTTTTATGTATTATTAAGAGCTTTTCCAAAAAGTTGGAAGTAACATGATTTTTTGTAATCATGACAAACGATTGTATTTATTGAATTGGTATTTACCTGATAGAACTCCACTATAATTGAGATATTCTTCAAGATAATTCAATCGAAATATTACTCGGAGTCACTCATTTTTCACGACTCCGACTCCTGACTTAAACAATTCGAAATTGATATTGCAATACATTCACTCGATATCACAAATTATGGTGTAAACAACTTTTATGTATCACCTTCAATATGTAAACTGTCACTTCTTGATGCAAAGGCATGATATTTAAAATAATAAAAACACGTTATTAATACAATCTTCAGCATAATCAGTTGGTAACGCTCGCAATAGCCGTGATGAGCGAAACCAGTCCTGATCATAAAATAGATATATTGTAGAAATAAGTACTAAAAAAATGTGTTTTTATTATTTAAAACTTTCATGTACTTTAATGTTAATTTGTAATAAATTTATAATATTGCCTGATTTTTTAAAACAATCGCTATAAATTTGCTTAACATCATCGCTACTTATTTTATTTTTGAAATGGTCTATACTGGAATATTTTCTACACGTCGTCTCAACGAACAGGAAATGAGTTAGTTTCTGTATTACCACAATTCTTACGGTTATAAAATCCGAATTGACTATCAACAGTCATTTCTTTTAGGTATGCTCACTTTTAATAGTTTGAAAAATCGAAGAGAAATGTATCTAGCCACATATTTCTTTCGACTAATTCGAGGCCAAAATGAGAATTCCGCCATCCTTAATAATATCAATCTGAATGTTCCGGATAATTTTTTAAGAAATCGTGTACATAATTTGTTTGTTCTTCCAAAGTGTAGAACCAATCTTCCAATGGGGATGCTAATGGTAAGAGCATTAACAATGTTCAACAGTATTGCTTCGGATGTTGACATATTTCATGTAGACGAAAGTGAGCTCAGACGAATGCTATTTTTTCAGTTAAAGTAGACATTTCATGAGCTTACTTGGTTGACATTCTTTTTTTTTGCAATCCTTATTGATTGTTTTACTGTGTATTTGTTGAATTTTTATATTTTTAAATATAAATATGTTAATATGTTACGGTGCAAAAGCATTGAATTGATAATTTGTAAGTTTTGTACCGTGTAGTTGTAATAAAATAAATAAATAGATCAAAGATTATATCCCTAAATACTGTGTGAATATTCGATTCAAATTTGACTTCAATAGTATAAATGTTTGATTCATTGTCAGCATTACTTTCTTTATTCTTATCTTAACATAAAAAATTGAAATCGAAAGTGTCTCCAATATTCAACACGGCCGTTCGGTTTATTGCAGGTAATTTTAACAGTTCCCACGGTTATACCAATATGCAAAACCGAAACAATCGCAATGATTGAATTCAAAGACAATGCGGAATACAATGAAATATTTCCGCTCGCTGGCACAATTAATATTTTTTGTTATTAAGTTTTACGTGTCTATATGTGGATATATTGTTATGAAACGATCACTTTCTAAGGTTATTACGAATAATGGTAACACTTGGAAAAGGTTTTTCAACTAATTCTTATGTATTCGATAAAATGTTTCTATCAACACGTTAATTAAACTATAAATAAGTGAAATATATGAGTGTCAATCTTATTCTTTAAGGATGGACTGATTGATTAACTAGTCAATAGTTTTGGTTTTTAGGTTTAAGTACAGTTTTTTAAACAAAAAAAACTATATTTTTTTTCACAATATAACACTATTATTACAACTTTTTACGATTCCACATGTTTTTTCACTAACAACCCGGGTTTCGCCTTTCGGCATCTTCAGGCATTCTGTCATTCTATCATTTCTGTTGCATCCGTGTGATAGATTGCCTGAACAAAGGCTAAACCCGGGTCGTCAGTGACAAAGCATGGGAATCGTAAAAAGTTGTAACAGTTCAAATTTTATATTGAAATTCCATCAAGCACATACAGTCGATATCGTAAAATATTTTTACGGTTAACAATAATATAATAAAACACATTTTTTAGTACTTATTTCCCACATCATATTTTATGATCAGGGCCGGATTTGCGCATCGCGCATTATTAACTAATGATTTTTTTAAATTATTAAGTGTATTTTTATTATGTATAACGTATCAACAATATATTAAATTACACATAATGTATTAAAATAAAATTTTTAGATTTTGATTATAAAACATTAGGCTTCACCTTTTTTATACATTTAATATAACTTAAAACTATTGTTTGCGATATCGTCTGAGGATGCTTGATGGATTTTCAATATAAAATTTGAATTTTTAAAACATTTATTATACGTAAATATTGACACTATTTAATATTTTTAAGTGTCAACTATTAACACACAGGGATAAATGAGACGTCGGTAGTCAAAGGGTTAAAAGAACCCTGCTAGTGATCCGCCGAGTGAACATTCATTGTATCGATTGAATTGGCATTTACTAGGTAGAACTCCATTATAACACGGTGAAAAAATAGAAATGTATTTTAGTTCTACAATTTTTTATATAGCCATCGTCAGAATAGTTCTGATGATGATAAAATATAATGCCGAAATAGCTATCAGCTATATAAAAAAAATTGTTTAACTTAATTACATTACAATTTTTTCACCGAGTTAATATTTATTGAGAATTTAGTAGTTCGTGAGATTTCTTAGGTTGGCGACCGCTGGTCTAGTTTATTGACATAGATTGAAGTGCATCAGTATTTGATGGCAGCGTTTAAATATAACAAACCCATCACGTAATAATAGTATTTCAGTTGTTCGAGTTCACGCAAGCGTTATCCTTATAAGCGATCGCATGCCAAAGTTAACTGTCAAAATTTCTAAGTATAGCAAATGGCTCCCAGAAAAGCGGTTTACAGAGTAGCCAGCAGGTTCCGCCGCAACACTGTGTCACCGGAACGGTTAACGGAATATTGCGCACATATCCATAACGATGTTACGCGTACTACCTGCTCACCAGTGTTACAAAAGGAATGCCATTTTGGCCGAGTGACTGGCACATGTCAATTATCATTTAAGAAGTGCAAATGTTATTACAAACTTCAAATAACAACAAAATATACAATCAATCATTAGACCAAAATCAAGTTTTATCACCACCCTGGACAAGAATCATATTGATACCCTTATCATATTATATAATATAGATATATTGATTGAATTGATTGAACCGGGTTTTACCCTTCGACATCTTCAGGTATTCTATCACACGGATGCAACAGAACTGACCCCGGGTCGTTTGTGACAAAACATGTGGAATTGTACAAAATTACAACAATTCAAATTTAATATTGAAATTCCATCAAGCACCTTCAGTCGATATCATAAATTATAACATACCCAACTTGATTTGTTCCTGCCAGTTTTCAAAATTCATTGTACTATCTGTATCGCTTCTGAAAAGCGTATTACTTGATTTTGCTATATACATATTGCTTAAAATATATCACTTTTAAGGTGTTAAGTACTTATTTCCACAATATTTTTTTTGATAAGGACCGGTTTCAATCATCGCTAGCATTATCAACTGATGGAATACAATTGTGTTTTTATTATTTTAAAATATATGTCTTATAATAACCTTCAACACGTTAATATATTCCAACACCGAAAATTTTAAAAATTATTTTAGTAACGTTGGTGTTAACGAATTTATGAATATTGTCAAGCTATATTTCAACACAAAAATAGTTCTTTTTTAAGAATCAACTATAAAATATACTGCAATCTACAGTCACATGCCTCACTTTTAAGGTGTCAACTGTCACTTCTTGGTGGAAAGGAATGATATTTTAAATAATAAAAACACATTTTTGGTACTATTTACCGTTGACTGATATCAATATTTCAGATGATATTGCTTGCGATGAGCGAAACCGGTCCTGATCAAAAAATATATTGTGAAAATAATTACTAAATGCCATTCATTTAAACAAAATTATAATCTCTTCTATTATCTTAGTATTAGTATTTTGCATCTTGTCAGCAGATTTCTAAACCTGTTTTTAAAAACCTGACGTCTTAGTGTTGGCGCAATGAAATTCATGTAACTAATTTTTTGCCAAGGTGAAATAATGTATGTCACAACAGGTAGATACGAGATACCTGTTATCGGGCGAATGTAACGCGGCGGACAAAAAAAGCTCCCGTCCCGGCCCGGTCGCGAGATGCGCAAATCCCGTGCGCACCTCCGGAGGCTGTGGGTCAAAATCCGGCTGATGTTATCTCGGCGCCCATACGTGCAACTTGCGCAGACCTATTTAAATTATTTAAATATGTACTTGAAATTAACACAGTGAAAAAATAGCAATGTATTATACTTTAGTTCTACAAAATTACTGGAAGTATTTACTTCCAGGGACAAACATTTCGACTACCTTCAAAATAACCCGAAATCAAATACAGAACAATTTTACATAGTATATTGATTGAATTGGCATTTACTTGGTAGAACTCCATTATAACACGGTGAAAAAATAGCAATGCATTTTAGTTCTACATTATTTTTGAGATATAATTGATAGCTATTTCGGCTCACGCCATCGTCAGAACTATGCTTAAACTAAAATTTGCTTATCTATATATAGCTGTGTAGAAAATGTACACAATACATCTTCTCTCTTGTTTTAAAGACCTAGCTTATTTTTTGCTAGCAATAAAAAAATAAAAAGACGGCTTCTCCATCGTTATAACCATGATTAAGCCAAAATTAATCCAAATTTAATCAAGTGTTAAATATAAGATTGAAAATATAACGTCTCACTTATTCTTACATCACAACTTTCATGTATAGTTTAAATATTATATATTGTACCTTATTACGCCGTTTTAAAAATTGAATCGCCCAAAAAAATTGGGAAGATAAAGTTGGTCGTTAAAAATATAGCTAACATTTAATTAAATCCTTTTGTATATAACCGATTCTTATTGTTTATTTTGTGTCAGTTCTATTGCATCCGTGTGATAGAATGTCTGAAGATGCCAAAAGACGAAAACTGGGTCGTTAGTGTCAAAATATTTGGAATCGTAAAAAGTTTTAAAAATTCAAATTTCAATTTGAAATGTTGCAACTTTGTACGATTCCATATGTCTTGCCAATATATATAAAAAAATTCAAATTTGATATTGAAATTCCATCAAGAACCTTCAAACAACTTCAGATTGACAACATATCGTCAAAATGTTTCAACAGTTACATTGAAAAATTGTTAAAATAAAGGCATTGACATTTAAATACTGCTTAATTATGTGGGGACTTTTTAACGATTTAAATATGGGTAGAGGATTAATGTTCGTTTAGTCATAAAGGTCAATACTGATGACATTACTTATTGTGTATCTTTAATAAAGAGGATACAAAATTTAGTTCTATTTTAATCTGATCATGGTTTTGACGATCGTGGAAGTTAAGATATCTATCAGAAAGTTTGTTTTTATGTAACGGTACATTTATATGAAACGCACGGTGCAGCGTTTGTGTGAGCAAATTTTGACAGTTATCCATTAAAATAATAAATTGGCGTAAACTTGATTGACCTGTTATGTAACTAAGTAATAAAATGTCATGTATTTATATCTAAAAGAATTTAGTTGATATTTATTGTAGAATTTTACACTGTGATTTTCGATTATTCATTGAATGAACATACAATGAAAAAAAAAACTAAATATCCAAGAATTTTGGCGTCAAAAATTATCAGCGCGGAAACATGTCTGCAGCAACTGAAAAATATGATTGTCATTATATTAAGTAAATCGAATTTATTATTCTTTCACTTTTTTGTATTTCTTTTAATGCCATCTATGATGTCGCCGTAAGCAGTTTTTAGCAGGGCTGTGTAGTCGTAAGGGTTTTATGGGAGTCGATGTCCTGTTTTTGGTCAATGTCGGAGAAGTAAAAAACTAATGACGTATTAATGAGTTATTTTTTCGACTAGACTATTTTGAAACATATCTCAATAGACAGTTTGTAGCATTGGTTGGTTGATCTTTAATTTAATGCACATAAATAGGAAAGAAAGGGAAAAAAACCTAACGAAAATAAACTTTTTTTTGTCAGAGTGGTGTTTTTGATCAATGTCGGATTCGGAGTCAAAGTTATGTTTTTAACGACTACACAACCATGCTTTTCAGCAATATTTTTGACCACGTTCACGATCATAAAATATTGAATGTTTGGTGGTAAGTTTCTCCCTATCTTCGCTTTATTTTATTCTATTATTGTATATAAAAACTTTTTTTTTCTTTCATAATTTTTATCTTATATGAAAGTATATCCAAGACTCTAAGACACCCACAACAATTTTAATTCCTTCCAAGAAATACTAGAAGCCCTCCGCTTTACCAAGTGGTATAATCCCTAAATGTTAGACAGTTGTCGATATGATTGATTAATTTTATAAAATAATAATTACATCAGTAAATAAAGTGTTCTCATTAAGTAATACGCCGCAGATAAATGCATTATTATTTTCTTGTTAAATTTTATTATATTGTAATATGACTATTTTTTCCAGTGGGTTTCATTACGTAGCTATAATAGCAGCAATAGGTAATATTTGAGTTATGAATACTTGGTTTATTGTAGTGAATAATTCTGAGGATAACGATCTTCTTGGTTTTAAAATAATGTTATATTGTATTAGATTTCACCATGTCAAGTATTTACATTACGTATGGAGCCACTTGCGACAGAATGATCAAGTGGCTAAATGGGAAAGATTATTTTTCCGTCAGACATGAAATGGCAGACAAACTGAAGCGGTTTGTCCATTCACCAAAATGTAAAAAACAGGTTTTGCCAGGTCCAACCGCTTGTTGGCCACAAATAAAAGGATTTTTTAAAGGGTCTGAAAACATGAACATATCCTTTTAAATAAAACGTATCCACCGAGAAATCACAATGAACACTTGTAATCAATGAACAATTTAATTTCTTACACATTTTTTTGTAATATACGCTTTATCTATAATAATTATTGTTTTTTTAAGGTTAATATGACGTTACCCGACTCTTAAAATGTTCTGACTAGTCATTTTTAAGATGTTAACCTATACTTCTTAATGGAAAGGCAAGATATTTGAAAAAATAAAAACACATTGTTAGTATTTTTTATAGTAGTGTAGTAAAAACCGTTTTAAAGTAAGGTCACAATTGAAAAAATATAAATATTATTCCGGCTTTCGTCTTTTAACATCTTCGTGGATTCTAATACTCAAATTCACTCGAACTGAGTGGATCGAGACGTTACATTGTGTATAATATAAGACGGATACGAAAAAAAATTAGATCGTAAGTCTAATCTACCTTATTATAATGGGAGTCAAACATAGAAAAACAGTTTTGTACTCAAGTCTTAGAAGAAAAAACACTATTTAATGTTTTAAGCTCAAATATAGCAAATCATTCCACCAGTCAGAATAGTGTAATATTAACAATCACATTTTACATTGCTTTGGTATTATATATATAGTTTAGGAAAAAATGCGAGAAAAAGTAAAATTAAGAACGAAAAAGTGTGATAAAAAAATTCTTACTTTCTTTTGAATTTCAAGGCTCAGTGTTTGAATAGCGATTATTATTAGTATTCTCTTTTATAGCTTACGTTATCCCTCACCAGATGGCATTATTGTCTCTATTTTTATTCGTACGGACGATGTTTTTTTCATTCAGCCTGCCCTTCAACGTGTTGTAAATCCATTCATGTGTGGCCATATAAATTTGACGTTCATTAACATCGCCCGCTGAGTTCATTATCAGGGAACACATTTCGTTTCATTACCAACCGAATTGAGCGGGCGAGTGTACTGGCTGCTACAATCATTACGAGATCTCGCACTTTTCACACAAATCATATAACAGCATGATTGAATGGACGCCCTACGGCTGTACACTGATCACTTTTGTACAAATTGCCCGACCGATTCAAAGAATATTTATGACGAATCGTATGCAATGTAATGTCTCTCAAACAGATGTTCATCATGACTAATTCTGAGACTCTTAATTGACACTAGTTCTACGAATTGGTTTTACCCACTTTCTCCTAGGATTAACATTTTTTTATTCTACGGGCTTGGCGCATACTTAATGTAAAATATTACCCCCAACTCTGCAGTATAATTTGAATTCATGATACCGACTGAAGGTGCTTGATGGAACGTCAATATCAAATTTGAATTGTTAAAATTTTGGACGATTCCACATTTTTTGTCACTGACGACTTGGGTTTCGCCTTTCGGCATCTTCAGGCCTTCTGTCACATGGATGCAACAGAACTGACAAGGGTTGTTGTGATAAGACATGTAGAATCGTTAAATTTTTAATCAATTCAAATAATTTCAATTGTTTAAATTTTGTACATCTTTTCATTTTGCTAATCACTAATGGGTGTCATCTTTCAGCATCTTCGTGCATTCTATCACACTGACGAAACACAACGTACAGAATTTCAACAATTCAAAACAGACTGCAATCAGCCGTCTCAAGAGTCGAAACGTTATCAGGCAGTGGATTATATTTAGCTTTATACTGGTTAAGAAGATATATGCAGTACATTTTTTTATTTATTCCACTATCATACGTAACCATCACACTGACAGTAAGTTCTATTACATCAGTGTGATAGAATACCTAAAGATGCCGAAAGGCACTCCACGGGTCGTCAGTGACAAAGCATGCATACATGTCAAAAGTTTCAAAAATTCAAAATTGATTTTAAAATTCCATCAGAACCTTAATATATACAGTAAATATTTTAAGTTCTACAGAATAAATTTCTTATGTGACTTTAAAAAAAGAATCACCTTTACACATTTATTTGGAAGAACTTCATTGTTAGTATGTAAAAATATCTAAATATTTAGCTATACAAATTTTTAATTGTAATTGTTGATTGTTGTTGAAATTATTAATTACTTAAAATAAAAATTATTTGTACACAAATCAAAAAATATTTATCATGTATATGTGTAATAGTGTTATAAGCTTCAAATCTTTTTTTTTTGTTAATTTTTTAGCATTAATATGTTAGGATTACCACTAAATCAATTTTAATTATTGTCTACAATATTTTAGGCTTGGGAATGCTAGCCACTGAGCGTACCGTACACCAGCGAGCGCTCGGCATAGAAGCGGTTAGCTTAGCTAGTATTTTAAATCTATCTATACATTAAAGTTTGAATAAAATTCCGGCGTCATATTAATTGAGTAACGGATATTGATATTTTTTATGTCACTTCGATCAGCCTTTCACGCAGTACGTTTAACAAGCCGGTATGTTTTATATTTTTTGCGGTCAATTGTCCAGCCGAAAAACAGCTATCCATTGAATATGTTACAAACTTGTTTATTTTTGTCAAAAGAGATATCTGTGTGATTTTGTTTTATTTTCTTTTACGCACCGAACGATCGAGTTGGATTTGTGCGGTGTTGGACAGGTCGATACGTATTTGTGGCCCGAAAAATAGAGTGCGGTTTTGAATGTTTCACCGGTGGCAATGAACTCCCCGTGCATTGGACTTCGGGAGAAAGTTTTTACTGTAGATCTGTAAGTGAATCATCTATAATGAGTATCAAGTGAGATGTAGAGAGTACCTTTTCCAGTCGTATTGTATTTGATACTCGACTATAAATCAGGGTGACTGGATAACAAGTCTCAGTTATATGTATTCGAAACGCACTGAAAATTTTGATAAATTTACGGTAAAAAAATTAAGTCATTTGATTTTGGCTTAACAATCTTACTAGCTTTAATCAAGAGAAGAAAATAGATAAACGCTGAAGCGTGATGTGATCGAAAAATATTTAATTATAAATTAAAATTGATTATTTTTTTATTTCAATTAGTGTGTCACATATTTCAATTATAATATTTGAGAAGTAGTCTTAGAAAAACTTTATATTTTGTCACTAACGACCTGGGTTTCGCCTTTCAGCATCTTCATGCATTCTATCACACGGATTTTTAAAAATATATAATAAATAATAAAGGATAAAATTTATAAAAGTGATCAGGACAATTCAAGTTATTTTTGAAACATAAATTAGCGAAAAACAAAAGTTTTCAAACTGTTAATTCAATTATCAATAAACTGCAATCAGCCGTCTCAACATTTGAGAGATAAGTCAGATGGTTAATAATCAAACTTTTAAGTAAAATGATTTCACATTCAAATTTACGAACTGTCATTGAGATAACAATCTATAAATATGATTCTTCAATCTTAAACTTTTTTTATAAAATAGTTTAAATATGAAAAAAAATGTTTGAATCGTGACGGACATCCGTAATAGTCGTAAAGTCGTCCATTAAAATTGTTATATTACGTAAAAAAGGAAGGCATTGAAAATTATTTTTCGTTATATATTACTGTCAAGAGTTTGTTTTATCGTTGTAAAGGTAAAAATTCTAACCGAGATAAATTTAATAAATATTTGATAAAATCGTCTAATATCGTATCCTCAACGAAATACAATTTAACAAAATGAAGCGTGCTAAAAATTTAAGTTATTTTTATGTAATAACGTTTTAACTGTCACTTCTTTGTAGAAAGCATTATAATAATATTTAAATATTAAAACATAATGTCAAGTAATATAATTACAATTTTATATGATTAATTTTAGGGATAGTTTCGCTCATCGCGGGCATTGTCACAATACAAAAGAAATATTAATAGATATATGATTTAACAATTACCAGGTAAACAAAACAATTTTTTTAAAAAATCCGGCAAAATCACACAAGATATATCTAAATGATGACAAAAAATTTACACGTATAATAATATGTAAGGCCCTAATAAAATTAAATAATAACTTGTATGTTATTAAAAACAAAACCAAATAAAGAATTTGTGATAGTATTGAATAAGTTGATAATGGTCGCGATGAGTGAAACCAGTCCTGATCTTAAGAATATGATTTTGTAAAAATAGCAATGTATTTTACTTATACAAAATTTATACGATATATAGTTGATAGCTATTTCGGCTTAATCTTTCATCAGAACTTTATGCTATATGTACATTACTATTTTTTACCGTGTTATAATGGAGTTCTACCAAACAAATGTCAATTCAGGTGAAAAAATAGCTACGTATTTTAGTAATACAAAATTTATAAGTTGACAGCTATTTCGGTTTACCCTTCATTTGGATGATATGCTATATAAACGTTGCTAATTTTTCACCGTGTTATAATGGAGTTCTACCAAATAAATGCCAATTCAATAAAAATACTCATAAATATTTTATTTCATTATTGATAATTTAGAATGAATTATTTACAGTTGAAAAATGGTCACCACATTTGTTAATCAAGTAGGTACATCATTGAATACGTGATAAAACGTCACTAAACGCAATATAAGTGCCGAATGACATGAAAAAAAGTGTACAATCTTTTATTAGGTAACAGGTGTCAAAAAATATTATAGTGCCAAGCGACATCGGATACGGTTGATTGTAATGGAGACTTCGCAAGAAAACGTTATAAATAATATTAATCTATCGATAAAATATAAGTCTGCCAGATTATATCGGCGTATATATACGTATTTCAATTTTTGTGGTAGTTTGATCGCCCAAAAAAAGTGGAAATATGTTTTTAAAAAACCGGTAGAACGGTTTGTTTAAACGATTTTACTTTGTTAACACACGTCTTTTGAAGCAACTAAATAATAAAAAACAACTGATAAATCTACTTATATAATATAATACAAGAATGAATGTTCACTATTTTAAACTAATTTATTGTTATCAATATATTTTGAGGAATATACGCAGTCAAAAATGAGCTCGATTAATTCTTACATATTACCCGAGGCATATTATAATAAAAAGAGCGCCTATTTTTTTATATTATAATAAAAAAATCAGTGCCTTTAATAAATCATTTATATAGTCACAATTAGATTTATGATTTTTTAGATGTTTTAAAAAGCGTGATTAATTATCTCACGGCAATAAATGCTAAAAGTGACAGCTTAATCGGGGTCAAGTTTGATTACTTTAAACAGTAAAAATTCCGTACGTATTTTGTATTTAAAATGCCATTTAGATATTATTTTCATTTCAGATAATACTGATCTAATCAAATGTGTTTTATATAATATTTAATTGTTTTAACACGTGTTAATAATATTTTCTGTCTTGTTAAAAATGGTCCACCTGGTCAAATGTGATTAAAATAAACCATTTACACATCCAATTATTTAATGTTTTATTTATTTATGAATGAATCGTCTCGTATTAACATTTGGCAATTATGGCAACACTATCTATCTATTATACATGTCTATATATAAAAATAAATCAATGTGTGTGTGTGTGTGTGTTTGTTTGTATTTTATGCATTACTACACTATTCATCCGATCGATATGAAACTTTACTGATTTCTTGAATACTTTCCCAAAAAAGTTTTGGCATACTTCCCTATCAAAATAATATGGAATTATACGAATTTCTTTAGTACATTCCCTCAAAATTTTCATGCATACCAAAGCAAGAAAAATCGATTTTTAATCTAATTTTCTTTCGTATTATCTAAATATATAAAAATCAATGTATGTGTGTCTGTTTGTCCTTTATGCATTACTACGATATGAAACTTAAAAATAATATGGAACTACATATATGTATACAAGTTTCTATAATTCCAATTCCGCAAAGGTTTCTTGCATACCTATCCAAAAAAAATTGACGTATAATCTAATCTACATTATTACTTTTAACATTTTTTTATACTGTTAACAATTAAATTGTTTGTAATCATAACGAGTTTTCTTGAGTTTCCTCACTGTAAGATAGCAGCAAGGCGCAATGGGTCAACTAGTATTATATAAGGGGACAATGTAGTGCAGATAGCGACATCTTTTATCGAAAATAACAGACAAATGATATCTTTTCAAATATTTATAATTGAAAGCTAATTTGAATTTCTCAGCAGATAATTCTTTGTAAAAGTGTTCCAAAAGATTTCTTTCAGAAATTCAAGACAAAAAAATGATAATTCGATTTTCGAATCTTCTCTAATCTTAAATTTGATTGACAGCTAAAACAGTTTTCTACAGCAATTTTGTGTCTATAATAAATAAATCATTTAGAAATCATATCAGTCGACTTATATGATTTATTGCGGAAATCGTTCACTGTAATAATATATCAAAATTATTGAGATCCACTGGGCAATTTTAAAATACAAATAGTTTCGCTGCTTTATTACACCAATAATTACGTTTTTAATTTAATAAACTGCCGCTGAAAATTTCTCCCGATCGGAATACAAAATGGCGATCAATTTGCTGGCCAATAATTACGGAATGATTGAAAGAATCAGCTTGGTCTTACGTGGGCCGGTGCTCTTTCGTGAGATTAATGTTTTTTTCTGTCCTGTAGTAATAGCTTGGGATCTCCAAATAAATATTTACAAGAAAGTTATTCGAATCGCTCGAGACACCTGTGACCAAAACATACTTTCATTTTTAACAAATGGGCGCGCCGTTCACGATCGCTTAACGACGTTTACTGATTCTTCAAGAGGAACACGCGATGTTTTTTTTTTATTATTATTTTAAGAAAAATCCCGAACTTAAGCGTTAGTGTAATGTATTAAATTAACATTAACATGACTAGCATGGCGAAAAACCGTCTTTACCAAGTGTAAAGCGTTTTTATTAATATTCGACATTTAACCCCTTGCACTCGACAAGTGAAAATAGACAATCAACTCATTCCCTGCGAAGAATTTTAAAGGATATTCCAACACCTAGACTTCCAAAAATCATTGAATAATATCGGTTTGAAACAATCTTATTGAGTTTGTCAGGACAAATCAAGTAATGTATTAATTCAAAAATTACTGAGTACAAGAAGGTTTTAACCACTTTTAATTAATATATTTTCGGGTATCAACTATCAACGTAATAAAATCAGCCGTTTAAATAGTTGAGACGTTAGCAGTGACAGGTTTAAATTTGTCAATGAAGAATCAAATAAAAGTCTTTATAAAAAACGACATATAATTATAATTGATATTGAACACAATATATTATAAAATACATTTCAATTACGTGCGCCTGATTAGGGATTTTTAGTTAAGAGAGAAAAATTAATGCTGCTTTTATGACATCATTCTATTACAAAACGTTATAATTGAAATAAAAATATTTTGAAAACGTGTAATGCATTAGAAACTTACCTTGTGATTCTAAAGCTTTTTCCTTGAACGGAAAGGGATGTCAAACTGTTTTTTATAAGACATGCCTATTTAGTTATTAAAATTATTAAAACACTTAAGCAATAAATTGACAATGTTGCGGACCCCACACCTGTGTTCTTGGCCGTTGATATTGAATGTTGAACGTTCCTTGTATATCAGTAAACAAATTAGAAAATGTATCATATACCTGACTTGTGTAGTGATTATTTTCACATAATAACCTTTGCTAACTTTCCACTCGGTTAACTGGTCATTTAGTCGGTATATCTTACGTTTGTTTGCAGGTAACATTGCGATTACATTTGAACTATTAAAGTTGTTATATTTGATTGCTTTGAGCAGATTTTCAACCGATACCGTGACAGAAGTGTACAGATTTAAATTATCACCGGAGAATGTTTGAGACTGGTTAAATGCATGATTTACCGGCATAACTTCAAACAAATTATATCAGACACGGTACCGGCATAATAAAATTTGATAAAATGTTACTGTCTTGTTAACGGAAATGGAAAATAATTTAGTTTTACGTAATCAAAAATAAACCATTATTAATCGAGTAAGATCCATAAACGTATATCACATTTTTTAATATATTAATCGTGAATTAGGTCGTGATGTTTTAGAAAAAAAAATGCGTTTTATAAACAATTGATTTCATGAAAATTACAAATATATGATACACAAATTAGACTATAATCAAGTAATATTTTAGGACTCTTTTTTTTATATTTTTCGAATAATATAATAGTATAACACCAAAATGATTATATTGATAGATTTTTATGGACAATGCTTGCTTCAATTTTAGAGCATTATGGTTGTAGCTCAGTTACTCAATTTCTGTATTTTCAGGTGAGAAAAGTTGTTGTCTTTTCACTCTTGTTATAATATGCTCTTTTAAAATCCGATAATTAAAAGAGAGTTTTCGTAAAACACAAACACACATCGGTTTTAACAAAACTCTATTTATATAAGAAGACTCGACTTCTTTAGATACGTTACTGAATTCAACATACCGACGCTTAATTAATTAAGTCAGCAATGATGAAGTCAGAACGTAAATAAACAATAAAAAAATGCTTATTTAAGTCACATTTTCGATAATAAAAAAGACTTCCCCATTCAGCTTATGAGATCTATCAAATACTAAAATAGTCAAAATTGAATAAGTGACATTTCATGCCTTTTTGCCAAGTAAACTTTGTACATTTCCACATGTTCTGTCACTTACAACTCGGGTTTTGCATTTCGATTCTATTGTACATGCATTCTATCACGCGTATCTAATATAATTGACATACTAAAAATAGCTTGCATCGGTTATATACAACAGGAATTATATTGGAAAAATACAAACCTTAAGGCTAGGTCATTATAATCATACTGCATGACTTTATAATCAATTTGTTCTTATCATTAAATCAGTAGTTATTGGAGTTGTTTCAAATATTTATTTAGTCTTCTGGCCTTAGGGTTTGTGTTTTTCACGTGTTATTCCTCTTGTAATTAACCGAAGAAAAAAGTTTATTATATGTCCGTTCTATAGCATTTGTATGATAGAATGATGCCGAAAGTGAAACTCGGATCATGGGTGACAGTATTGTGAAAATCTACTAAGTTTCAACAGTTAAAACCTTTTATTTATCGTATCATAACTACCAATTGAAATTTACCGCGCACCGCGATGAAAGGTATTATAATACATGAATAAATAAAAACAAACTTTTTAATGTCACAATCGATATGTACATTTAGATTCGAAAAAAATACAGTTAATATATTCAATTTGGTATTATGACATCAAATCCGATGTCAACATATAAAGGCTTTGCCCAGGCAATTTAATTAAGCAAGTAATCAATAAGCACTTTTTGTAAATTAACACGTTAACACTAACATCTTTGAATTAGTCGCTGATAACTCTTTGAATGTTTTTTTTTAAATTTTAATTGTATTTTGAAGTACTTATTACTTACTCGACATGCAATAATGATGAACGTACTTATTAATGGCTGGCAATCTTGAAAATTATGAATTAATGTGATATTGTATGGTTTATTCGAAATACTGAATAATTACGATACAAAACACATTGGTATTGAAAACATTCGGACACTCAAGCTGCAGTATCTGCCAATACGTAAATATTATACCTTGACTTTATGGGAATATTAACATCTTAAAGTGATTGTTTTAATAATAAACAGAATTCGTAAAATATATGTAGATAAAACTCGAAGTAATGGTAAAAATATTTTATTATATTTTACCAATTTTCAACAACTTTCTCCCAATAGAGAAAAGTTTTGATGATTTTTTAATACCTTACAATTTTATCAATTTACAATTTCTCCGCAGGATGACGGCTTTGAAACAGCTGGAAATCAATAGATACCAACTATCACGAAGCATTCTTAACGAACAAACTAATATATGTCGCTCACCATTACTTAACCCTCTGCGGGGTGCTTCTTTGTTTCTGTAATAGACCACATCCGTGCCATATGTAAACTTATTGATATAGCCGCCTTTTTAGTTTCATTTACAATTTTTAGTTTTATCACGAGCAACAAACAAGCTAGGTCGTTAAAACAGGATGTACTGTGTATCTTTTCTACACAGCTATATGTATCATAAATAAGCAAATGTTCGTTTAAGCATAGTTCTGACGATGCTGTGAGCCGAAATAGCTATCAACTATATTTAAAAAAATAATTTAGTAGAACTAAAATACATTGCTATTTTTTTCACCGTGTTATAATGGAGTTCTACCAAGTGAATGCCTATTCAATCAATAAATTCCTCCGTACTTTGGGGACATTCATTCTGTCACGAATGTGTTAAGATATAAAATAGCATAGAAAAACATAATGAAACAAAATACCTCCAACAAAAAACAAGGTTAAATGAGCAAGTAAGCTACCTTACTTATAGAAACTTTCGTAATGTTGGGATTATATATATAATAAATTGGAATGCGCATCGAATTGTTGTTTTTTTGTGCTTTTAATCAGTTAAGCAATAATCGATTTCGTTTTTAAGCTCCAATAATTATTTACAATTAGCAGGGTCATTTTTTAACAGTCACTAAACACTGAAGTTAATTCATATATTATATTATAAATCCTTCAATTTTATAAAACGTTTATTTTCGTTAATTTTTTATTATGTTGGCAATAATATAACTATCACTCTCTTAATGTTAGATATGACTTAAAAACTGTAATATTATTTCAAGGTGCACGATTGTCAATAATATCTTTTTCTTTCATTTAGTTGTATTGTCGTCACTAATTAATTTTTTAATACAATTGGAAACACTTGATAAATCACAGATCATGTCTACTTTTTATTTGAAAAATTTGGTCATTCAATAGAGCATATTTCAAGAGATTGCTATTCGCAAGTTTGTTGTTTTTCGATTACTTAACCTCACTTTTAGAGATGTAAAACTAAGACAAAGTTGTGACAGTACCAGTGTATATTTTATCATTACAATCACTTTTTAGAATCGGATGGGTGGCAAGCAATTTAACTCACTGAATGCTAACGTATTAATAGATGAGAAGGCAGATTTTAGAGTATTGATAGCTGATACAAAAAAAAAAAATAGTGTTATAAAATATAGCCCGATTCGTCCTTATGATACAGATGAGCTATTAACTAAGACCAAAACTGCTGAATTAATTCACATCTATCGAAAAATGAAACAGTTCATAGTAAGTTCACGAACCATTAACAAACGAACACCCAAACAGCACATTATTAGATAATTTAACACACTTTAACATGCGCGATCAAGAGGTTTATGTGCATCTAAACAATTATGGCTGAGCTTAAAGTTCTCGTTTTGAAGTATGTTTTCGTTTTAAAGCGTACATATCATCTCATGCGTATAACGATGACTGTCGACTACAATATATTCATACAAATATTATACAAATCATTAACGAAACGACATAGTCTAAAATTGTTAGTGTTAGCATAAACAAAATCTGGATAACTTGAATCGACCAAATTGCGTTTTATTTATTATTAAATTTATTTCATACATGTATCATATTTTTTTAATTGATGAATCGTTAAGATCTATGACACTTCAGCATAATAGCTTTTCAGGTCTCCTTCATCTCTTACGTATAGACTTTTTTGACTTCGTCTTTGAACCATCACTGTCAAATTTTTTTTAAGACTTTCTATAATCAATATTGAAGAAACATAATTATCGTACATCTTAAATACATAACTATGTTATATAATACAGTTGTAAGGCAGAATGTTCTTAGTATTGAAACGCCTCAAACAATGGCGAACCATAAGCAATTTGGCGTTTCCTAATTTCCAATTCAGCAAAAACTTTTTACTTATCAAAAGAAGACTACAAATGGGTGATGCAATTATTTTATAAATGGTCATGTCAGTCGCGCGTGAGGCTTCTTTTTTATGAATCAAGTATGATTAATAATTGTAAAACATTTTCACGCATTGTTTTTCAAATAACAAACACTGACATGCCATGAAAAAACAACAGCGGAACACAGATTATAAATTCGTTACTCGACTTTGATTCAAAGATAATAGTGCCTAATGAAATACCTCAGTATAGTTTTAAGGTATTATTCAGGGCTGTGGTAAAGTCGGAGTTGGAGTTGTGAAAAACGAGCAACTACTTTTTCGATTAAACGATTTTGAAAAATATCTCAATGAACAATTTGCCGGATTAGTTGGTTGATCTTTAATTTAACCGGTTAACTGCCGGCAGGTACATATATAGCGGTACCCAGCACGCCGCGAATTTTACGACAAAAATAAAACCTTCTAAACATATCGTTATTGAAAGTGTAATAAAGTTTATTTATTAAACTTACCAAATAAATGAAGAGCGCGCCAGTCGTGCAGTCATTTATCCATAATCATAAAATTAATTGTTCATGTTAAATAATTGATTTTCTTTAGTAAAAGCTCATTTAAAACGGCGCGTCTTAAGACGTTTTCACAGAAAATTATGCGTCTTAAGACGCTTTTGGCAGTTAACCGGTTAATGCACATAAATAGGAATGTTAGGAAAAACCTGACAAAAATAACCTTTTTTTAGTCAAACCCGTGTTATTGTTTGATATCGGAGTCGTGAAAAACGAGCGATTTTGACTACTTTTTCGATTAGACGATTTGAAGAATATCTCAATGAACAATTTACCGGACTGATTGGTTGATCTTTTATTTAATGTATAGGAAAGTTTGTGGTCGGAATCAGAGAATTATTTTTGATCGATATCAGAGTTGGAGTAGTACTTTATTTAAAGACAGCACAGCCCTGGTTAATAACTGTCACTTCTAGAAGGAAACGATTATACTTTTAATAATAAAAACACATTTTTAGTACTCTTTACAAAAATATTTTTTATGATCAGAGTAAGTTTCGCTCATTGCGGTTATTTTGATTTCAAAAAATCTCACTCGTTATTCTTGCTAATGAGTTTTACCACGATTGAAGTCTGAAAATTGAAACATCTTCAAGTAAATACCGTCGTAGTTTATATTGTGAAACATTCGATTCGATTTAAATACACGAGATAAAATTTATGTTTATTTATCAAATTTGAATTGTTACAACTTTGTACGATTCCACATGTTTTGTCACTAACGACCCGGGTTTCGCCTTTCGGTATCGTCAGGTATTCTATCACACGGATGGAACAGAACTGACGTAAAATAAAAGTTAGCATCATCTATATACCAAAGTTAATAATTACAGGAAAACACTTACCCCAAGGCAAGCAGTAAATTGCAGCTAAAACAAATTTTATGCGTGTAGATGCCGAAAGGCGAAACCCGGGTCGTTAGTGGCAAAACATGTGGAATCGTACAAAGTTGTAACAATTCAAACATGAGATAAAATATGACAACGATTTTAGTGATAAGGTTTCATAAAAAATTTCAAACGGACAATTTATCACGTAAATAATAAGTCGTACGAACAATTCCCATTAGAAATAATTTATCGCGGATAAAATTATTCATCTCTCGAACAGACAAACATCGACAATACGTCTGTTGACATTTTATAATAGTCATCATTTAAAAACTAAATGAATACGTTAGCGAAATGTTTGACACAAGATTTCATAAAAAACATTTTTAGAATGTTGTATAATTGTACAGTGTGAAATGTGAAGGCTGGTTTTTGTTGTAAGTGAAAGACTTTACTAATCGAATGATTTAAAAGAAGTGTTGAAGAGATTCATCTCGCTTTTCAATATTTAAAAATATTTACTTATAAGGATAATAAACACGTTGAATTGATTGATACGAGTCAATAAAAAAATGTTTGTGCCATTTTTATGATTTTTTTCTATTAATTGATTATGTATATATTATATTACATGGTAAATCAACAGTAAAAAGGCGTGGGAAATTTTTGAGTATCAAGGTAACATAATAATGCCAATGCATTTAATGCATGCAATCAATTAATTGAAAAATGTTTAACACTTTAATAGCCTGGAATTTTTCCACGTACATATTCATATAATTCAGATTTTTTTTATTATTATTGATTATCAATATAATAAAGGCCATATTTTTGAATCGTGTCTGTTATAATTCCAAAAACAAATGATAGTTTTTTTTTTTTTTTTAATTGAAACCATGTTCGTTCACTTGGAGCATTTGGACTTCTAACGAAGCTTATTTCAACTTATTGATTGAATTGGAATTTATCTGGTATAACTCCATTATATGACGGTGAAATATAAAATATAAACTGTATTGCTTAAAATTTTTAACGCTCTTATCATTGGCATCCCCAGTCTGGCAGTCTGGTTCTACACTTTGGAAGAATAAACAATTCATGTCCACAATTTTTCAAAACAATATACATGACATACACTTTGATAAAATATCATGATAAAACACATTTTTTTACTACTTTTCACACAGTATATAATTTATAATTAGAACTGGTTTCGCTCATTGCAAGCATTATCATCTGAAATATTGATATATTATAATTCATCGGTGAATAGTATTAAAAGTTTTATTTTCAATATGTGAAATATCATGCCTTTCCATCAAGAGGTGACAGTTAACATAGTAAAAGTGAGAAACATAATGATATTCATAAAAAGATTGTGTATGTGTGTTAAATAAGAAAAACGTTTTAGAAAATGGTTTTTAAAAAACTCTGAGGCTTATGAAACCATCTGGTATATTGCGTGTTTGTTACCTTTATAAAATTAATAATCAATTGTAAATAAATCTTAACGAGATATTATCTTCTTAGTAATGAGAAAATTTCAATTGAGAGCCCCAGGCTATATATTTTCTCTTAGAGACTACATATACATAAGCCATATTAATCAAATATTATAGATAAACAATAGTGTATATGTTAAACATTTGATTTTTTCGTATCTATATTGCGAACAATTGAATACTTAGAAATTATATGAAAATGTGTGTACTGCATAAATTTAAATAACTAACGCATGGGCGTCGTGTATTACTGAATATTTTTTTATTGTAATATTTGACAGGTGCGAAGGTATTGTCAGTAAAAATTTCAATCAATCTTACAATCATTCAAAATATCTACTGACCCTTATATTATTCAGCCAGGGGTACAAAAACTTTGCTTAAAATATCTCTTATAATAATTATTGCAAAAATATTTCATATCGACATTGCACTTTAAAAGCGTGTTTAATTTTCAACCAATTTACATTACAAAATAAATTTATTAATATATATATATTAACTGTTAATAGTTCTCGTGATGAATGATTATTTAAAAAATATTTTTTTCCACGAAGAAGAGACAGTTAACGCCTTAAAAGTGATTAAAATAAATTTTAATTTTAATTACTGGGTTATTTAATTAATTTATAAAAAAATTACTCGATATTTTAAAACACATTTTGCAAAATCTTCGGCAAATCTCGTAGTAATTTGTGGTCTATTTTTGAAAATGTGTTTATGTTAATGCGTTTTTTTAAAATTATAAAAACACATTTTTTAGTACTAGTTTCCACGGTATATTTTATGATCAGAACCATTGATAAATGGATAATATTGCTGATCATAAAGTATATTGTGGTATTTATGAGTACAATTTACTTTTGAAGTTACTTTTAATACATGCCTTCCAATAAAACTTTAAAAGAGTTTCGTTGATTGTTTTACTTTAGCACGATAACTAACCCCTGAACTGTTTAGTATTATAGTAATACGTTAAAAATTTACTTAGAAAAACTATTTTTTTATTGAGATTGGCCAACAGAAGCACTGCTGTTTTATTTTATAATATTTATTGTTGAAATATCTTCGACGTAGCTCACTAGGAAATGGATCAAAAAATACGGCACAGATTTTTTGTTGTTGCTTGAAATCGATTTGCAAGAAAAATAATTACTTCTGGCTTATTTATATTGCTAATTGAGATAAGCCTTTTATGAAATATTTCTTTGAAAATGAACACGCATATTACATAAAATACAGTTGCTAACCTCTGATAAACATTTTCTTATTTCAAAGAACACCATTCTATGCATTGCAAAAAAAACAACTCAGGTGCCAATCTAAAGTTTGATTTTTTGCCGCCATAGTTCAGTAACCTCAACGTGTTCGTATTTTTTTTACCACAATTGTATTTATAAATATGACTTTATTCCACTGAAGATGAGCTACAAATAAGAATATTTAGCACTTTATGGAACTTAATTTTTCATTTCGTATAATGCGTATGAAAATTGAACGATTATGACGTTAAACAAAAAATTAAACTGCATTTAAATTAAATAAATTATAATTGTTCATCATGATTGTGAAAAATCTACAAAACAATTATTTCAAACTGTATTAAATATTTAACTTTACATTATCATGTCTAAGATGAATTCTGTGGCAGGTTAGTGAATGTTCATTCATATTTAATACTACAATAGATGACACATCGCGCGTTACTGCGGTCTCATAGTAAGAAAATTCATAAAACTCGTTATGATAACAAATAATTTTATTGTAAATAGTGTTAACAGTAATAATAAAGATTAGATTATACATCGATTTTTGGGGGAAAGGTGGTGCGCTAGAAACCTTCAAGGGACTGTACTTAAGAAATTCGTAAAGTTTCATATCGATCAGATGTATGGTGTAGTAATACATAAAGGACAAACAGACACACACACACACACACACACATTGATTTTTATATATTATATATAGGTAAACGAAAAAGTATAAATTTGTTATTCATTGGCACATTCTTTGTTTCTTTGAGAAGTATTTTAAGACTTGCTGTATCTCAATGTTATTCATTATTTATGAAACCACTGAATTGTATTCTATACTTTAAAAATTAATGTGGGGAAGTATGTAGTTAGTAATGGCATGACAATCAGTGCTATTGATGAATAACTGCCTAGCAAAAAAGACAAACTCATCTACAGCAACTATAAAGTTATGATACGATACCGGCAATATGAAGATACCTCTCGAAGCAGCGACGTGTGTGTTGAGGAATAACGAAGTTATCAATTTAAATGTAAATACAGTAAACCCCCCAATAATGAAGAGATAGAGGGATCATTACTGGGGGGCTCATTATTGGGGGGTTAAGATTTTCAATTGATTTTTTTTTATTTTAAATGCGGAATTACATATTATTTTTTGATTAATTAATCGATCATACATATGTATATTACTTAAGCATATACGTATTCAAAATTATTTAAGTCGTGCACATTATCAAGACATGTGAATTTAGAGACAAGAGACAATGCGCGACAGTATTTTAAATACAGATTTGTATGAAATTATTTTTATGAAAGCCTAATTAGGAGTTTTATTTTTTTCATTATTCGGGGGATTTAACTCATTATTGGAAAACCTGCCGCAAATGTTATTGGGGGGTTTACTGTATATTGAATGCTTTTTTTTATTGGATGAAATTCTACAAGTTAAAATGTTTTTATAATTTATTTGTTATAGGATGTTGGTTACACTGATTGAGAGACTTTATTAGTTTTAAGTTTAGTAACTTACAATATCCCTTATTTATTGTACTTACGTTTCAATTCCCAACAACTTTATTAAAAACCGTTTTTAAAAGTGTGTGCAACAAAATTTAATTTAAGCCAGTGGAATAAGAACCAACTCAAAAAAAATGATCAAATGTATATTTACTGATAAAATTGAATCTTGTATATGAATCCAAAACATTTTTATAACATTTCTTTTAAATTTAATAAATAGCTCTCTTTTCGTGAATAACTGTGATATAAGTAGTGTGATTCTTTACGTATGGGTATCTCCATTGCATTAAATTTGATGTTAGGTTAAATTAGGAAGTAATTCACATTTGATTTATTTCAAATATTGCCGTTACATGGTCTCTTACAATAAATTGAAAAGTTTACAATATATATTCGGTAGTCATTTTTTAATGAGCAATAAAAAGTAATTCCATTTTTTATACTGTATTTATTTCGCTAGTCTAATGTGTCTAAGTGTATAAGCGATTTGGACATTTATAATATTATAGTCAACATATACGGAGTAGCGGTCAAGGATACACATCCCTGCACTGGAACATAGTTATATTGATTTTTTAAGAAACTCTGATGCTGAAAAATGTGATATGAGAGAGTGACTTTTAGACTCAGTCTTTTCCATCTCCATTCTTCTATCTCTCTTTTAAGTGAAAAGAGAGATTGAGTGATATTATTACAAACAATTGCGATAAAATTCTGGAGCAAGTTATGGTCGAACATTTTTTTAAGTTAAGTAAGAAAATTAGTAGTGAAAAATGTCTAGTATTGCACTTGTCATCGAAGTCATTAAATATTTAGATTATTTAAAATTAATTACACATTTAAATCAACAAATATTAGAAAAACGACTCTTTCAAATTTCAATTAAAAACATTTTTATTTGAAAATTTGAATTGTTGAGATTTTGTACGAAATCCGGGTCACTAGTGACCAAATTTGTGGAATCGTAACAAAATTTCATCTAGCACTATCAGTTGATGTCATATTTTTTTTCAAATTTAAATTTTGGTTATGGAAGGAATGTACAATACAGTGCACCTTTGCATTTGGATCAATACAGATGTGTTAGGCCATGTGTATTAAAAAATAATGGATGCCCCAATATAACAGTAAGATTTTCTCTTTAATTATTTTTAAAATCGCTTATACGATAATAAAATATCAATTTTAGACAAGGGGCTTTTTATGATAGCGTATTTGTCTGGTATTAAAATTATGTAGAACTAAAATACGTTTCTATTATTTCACCATGTTGTAATGGAGTTATACCAAATAAATGCCGGTTCAATCAATATAATTAAATTCAATTTTTCGATGAGTATATAATATGGTAAGACAGATTAAAAATAATTTGATGAAAAAGTGCTTCATAAATAATTTCAAAAATATGCGTGCAGATGTTATTCTTGACAGAATATTTGTATACAAAAAAAAATTTAAATGTAGGCAGTGTTTCTAAAAAATATAACAACAAACTTCTGCCCACTCATCCGGAAAATATAAAAATAATGACATATTAAGACTGCTATAATTTTTCAAAAAAACATTTTCATTATTCAATAAAAACAATATTTATGTTTTAATAAATCCAAAATAATACAATGAAGGATATGTTGGCGTTCTTATTTTATTAAACTATATATATATATATATATTATCTAATTATAAGGTTATTTTGACAATGTGTAGTACGTTAAATGCTTCCCTATAAGCTGTTATTAAAGTCACTAAATTGTTCTAAGAGATTCATAAATTTTGATGACACTAGATAACAAACTGTTTAAATATCATATTAATATATTATATATGCCACATGAATTTTATATATAATTTTGCTTACCATAAATCTACAATAATTATTGAAAAAAATGTTCCATTGCTGTTCAAATGCTCCTGTATCCATTCTTGATAATTTCTGAACAATATATTGTAAAAAATGAAAACAACATAAAAATTGTAATTTTTTTAATATTGTGATATTTTTTCAAGTCCGTTAATTATCTGACTGCTAACTTGTCAACTGGTGGCATCCCTGTTTACAGTGTATTGACAGTTGACATTTAAAAATCTAAAAGATTTTTTTTTATATACACCCTGATTTTTTGTGGTAATCTCTATTAATTAGGTTAACCCCAATACTACCAAATATTATTTTGATTATCGTCACAACTCAAGAGAAAATGGTTTATTTTTCATTAAAGTATCTATATAAATGAGCTTCCATGTTGTACGGAGATGGTTTATTGGATGGGGATGGCTTATTACGGAAAAGAATTAGCCTCTCGCAAAGGCCCGAGGAACGGCGACAGACAGACATTAGTTTGTTGTATCTATTGTGTACCTTTTCTACACAGCTATATATAGAGAATCAAATGTTCATTTAAACATAGTTCTGTCGATGGCGTGATCCGAAATAGCTATCAACTAGATCTTATAAAAAAAAATACATAGCAATTTTTTCACCGTGTTATAATGGAGTTCTACCAAGTAAATGTCAATTCAATCAATACTATTTGCGAAATACTTCAATATTAGAATAACTTCTTTGAGAACTTTTTTTTTCATTGCTCATTTGAAATAATTATTCGTAAATTTGAGTTATTATACATTGTAAATTATTTACCGAATTTGAATCATATATTATAATTTGTGTATATTTCCATAAGATTTGTCACTCAGGTTTCGTCTTTCGACATCTTCAGACGTCTTATCACACGAATACAATAGAATTAACAGTTTGCATCATTTATATACAGGAGATTTTAAATAAAACAAAAATACTAGATTTATTGTAATGACATTCAAATTTGATATAGAAAATCCCGTCTAACACCCTCTGTCGTGTATAGTTCCAATTATATTTTTTTGCATTTAATTCGATCAAAAATATCATTCCATTTTAATTGCCATATTTCATAGTATCGTTAATTTTCAACTGTCAAAAGCAACTGTGCTAAAAATCAGTAGTTACTTTGAAATTTCGCATCGGGAATATGTCGCTTACTTCGTGTATGTCCATTAGTAATGGCATGACCTCACAACGCTGTAATGCGCTTTTGGAATCTCTTCTAAACATTAGTTGCCCAATGGTTGCAACACTCTTTCCTTTCTTAACCGTTCTATCACTGCTACAATACCGATTCTCAAATGTATAATTATCCAGAGAGGTTCTCATAGATTGGATATCACGTCACACGTATCAATCAGTTTGAAATAACGTAACGTTTCAATAGATCGACGAAATGAACCGACGGCCCGCCCTCTGTACGCAAATAATGAACGTAATTATACACATGGTGTTGTAATAACTGTTAATTTACAGCCTTTGACTGGACTTTTAGATTTTATAATAAATATAATCCGATGACTAATAAAGCATAATACGTTTTCAATTAATAAAGTGATGGGTGTATTTAATCACTTAAAAATATTTAGGTAGATTTTAAAACAATATTTAAGCGTATACGAGGCCACAAATTTAATTTAAAGATCCTACAGAAAAAAATTGTTTCAATTGGAATTAGGCTAAATTTCGTGAAGAAAAATAAGCATTTTTTTTAAACGATAAAAACATATTTTTTAGTACTTATTTTCACACTATATTTTTTATCAGGACCGGTTTCGCTCATCGTGAGCATTATCAACTGATATGATATTATATATCAGTCTATTTAGATAAAATATTTGAGTCAAAGGTAGCAGGTATACAAAACCATGGGTTCAAGAACTAAGAAACAATTAACTATTTCCTGTAAATGTTAGGACCGGTTACGGTCATTGTGAACATTAACATCAGATGACAACGCTCGCAATGAGCTGGTCTTGATCAAAAAATATATTGATGAAATTAGTACTAAAAAATATATTTTTATTATTGATTTTCATGTTCAGTACATCACTGAAGTTATCATTGTTCGAATGATCTATGTTTTAAATAATAAACCGGTTTCGCTCGTTGCGAGCATTATCATCAGCTGTTAATGCTCGCAATGATTGAGACCGGTCCTGATTAAGAAATATACTTTGGAAATAAGTGGTAAAAATGTGTTTTTATCATTTAAAACATCATGCCTTTACATCAAGAAGTGACGGTTAACGCATTAAAAGTGATTATAATATATGACATACACACATTTCTATGATATACATAACGAATTTTACATAAAAATTTAAACGCACTGTTCTCATGTATCTGACAATGCTTGCCATTGATTCAGGTCGAAAATATCCGGAAAAATTTGCCAACATGCATTGAGCAAATATTGCAGCAATTAAAAGAAAACAACGCGCGCGAGGAAATTGATTTCACAATACTTACTTCCACGAATTAAAAATATATCTCAACAATGTAATATAATAGCACGCATATCGTTTTAAAAACAATGCGACGAAAAATGCTCCGGGATGTATTTAATATAATTTAAAACCATTGTTATTGCATCGGAATTCAAAGTTATGTCCATTATCTAGAAGTGAATATTTTACTTTCGAATATATAATATTTTAAGTGCAAGTCCATTTCTTATAGACGATATGGTGTTTTTTTAAGGTCTCGTAGAAGCTATTCTACGAAAACTGTTAGTTAATCAATTTCTATTTTTTTTTTGAGGAGTGATGAGATAAAAAAGGTATAAGTAAGCTAATTTTCCTCACTATTTGTTGGCAGAGAATTTCCCAAAATCCACAAAACGTGTAGACAAACCATGCAAACGAATTAGTAAAAAGCACAATATTATTGACCACTCGGCTACACGACCGTCTTCAAAACGTGTGATCTAATATTACAGATGCGACTTCTTAAACTTTTTGACTGTTAACGTCTCAACTATTGAGACGGCTGATTTTTCTGTGTTGATAGTTGATACCCAAAAATATATGAATTAACAGTGGTTAAAACCTTCTAGTACTCACTAATTTTCAAGTTAATGCATTGCTTTATTTGTCCTGACAAACTTAAGAAGGATCACTTCCGTCCCACATATAATCTTATTGTCATAGACACCTATTGTTTCATTTAGAATTTTGAAAATTTAGTGTCATTGTGTTAAAGTAACAAGCTAGGCCGTTGGAATGGGAGAGAGGATGTGTTGTGTGCCTTTTCTGCACAGCTATATATAGATAAGCAAATGTTAGTTTAAGTATAGTTCTGACGATGGCGTGAGCCGAAATAGCTATCAACTATATTTGTTAAAAATAATTTTGTAGAACTAAAATACATTGCTATTTTTTCACCGTGTTATAATGGAGTTCTTCCAAGTGAATGCCAATTCAATCAATTAATAAGATTGTTTCAAACCAATTGTCTAATTGTTGGAATCTCCTTTAAACGGCTCAGCAGGGAATGAGTTCAGTTTCACTGCAATAATTAAAACCATATAAAACTTCGCATGTTTAAAGTGTCCTTCAACGACTAGCTATTTGAAAATAATTTGTATCGCGTTTTAATTTAGTATGACAAAACTTATTTATGAAGCGTGATTGTTCTCTGCGTGTGGTCTGTACTTAAATAAAAAAACATGCAATGAAAAAAATATATTTATTAAAAAGTTCAAGGACCATTTGGAATAGCAACAGATAGGAGGAAATTTTCGTAGAAAACACGCAACCAACCCTAAAACAGAAAGGGTTGGGCGTCGTTGTATACATATTACTTTGGCGCGCCTGTGAACATATTATAAAATAAAACCGACGGCGTAGAAATTAGAAACAGTGTCACTTTGATTATAACACTTTCCCTAGTATTATATCCATAATTAAACCACTTCGTTTATCACTTTTAATGTGACACATTTTGTTGGAAATGCATTATATTTAAATAAGTAAAAACACAATGCGTAGTACGATTTATATTATAAAATTCTAAAATACCCTTTTTTATTTAATATATATAATTGACGGAGCGGTAAGATCAGTGTCGCGTTAGCATTAGAGTTTTTCAAGTCTTCTTCGTCTCTTATTAATTGACTTATTTGTCTGCCGTTGCCGACCAACGTTAGTCGCTGCAGAGCTAAGCAATACACAATGGATCCGATAGTCCATATATATAATAGTATGAATATTTTTTAAATTATATTGATGATTTTAAGAAAGAAGAATTAGTTTCACTCAGATTCTATTGTATTTCAGGTGTCATCAAATATTAATATATATATTTTTTTTATTTTCCTCCATGTTTGATTTTTTTAAATTTTCTGTCTAACCTGTAAGTGTTTAACGCGATACGAATGTTATAAATTTAAAAACCTTTTAATACACGATGATATTTGGGGTAAAATATTGTGTGTGCCGCGAAAATTTAACGTCAACACTACTGAATTGCTATTCGAAGTATAGTTTTAAATATTCTTTACATGACTTAACACGTAAAAGATTAATAAGAAAATGAAAACTCTCGATTTAAATCAAAACTGTTTATCGCATTTTCTTCTCCAATATCATTTAATTTATTTTTCTATGAATAAAAATAAAAAGAATTCATTTTTTATTCTCATGTGTTCTAACGGAAACGCAAATAAATATGTATGCGAAAAGGAATTTAATGTTAATGTTGTCTATGCTTATATTTCAAATAATATTATTAGTATGGTTGTATTTACAATATATGTTTTTTTACAGATGGCAGTAGCCGAGCAGCTCCTGGCTATGGAAGACCAGATTTCTCGATTGGAAAGTGAGCTGTTGCGGAGGGATGATATAATAAGGAGTCTGAGAAACTCGCGGGTAAATATATTGCTATTTTTTTTTACTTCGAAATTTAATTTTTTAGTGTGGTCACTTTTTCCCATTTCCACTCACCGTTGTGCTTTCCTATTAGCTAATTCTATGCGGCATTATTCAGTGGCGTAACAAACTTGTGAACATACAGACTTTTTTCCATAATTGAAATAATAAAATAAAAAGAAGTGTGCTGACAATCAAGCCCTCTCGTAAATGAACAATCCAGACTGATTTGATATGATCATATTTTTTTCAAATGACTGTGGTTATTTTCGTAATCATTTTTTATATTAACCAAGTCAGCGTGGCCGATTGGTGCAGTGTAGATAGCACCGACTTCTGCAGCTCTTCCCTTGTTGAATGCATTAAATCAGCGTTTTTCAAGTCTTTTAATTCACGGGACCCCAAATCTAAAAAAAATATTTTGAAAATAAGTTTTTTTTGCGACCCCTCGTTTGGGAAGCACGACATTAAACGACACTCACATAAAATATGCTAAGCTTTATAACATAGAACAGTAGTATTACACAAAGGATTAGAAGATTTTTATAATACACAAAATTATACTAATGAAACACTAATATATTCTAATTTGTTAATTTTGCAACGTAAAAATGATTTGTAAATCGTAATACTATAACATTTCAAAATATAATAACAAGGACGCCAACCGAACAATTTCAGGCACAATTTAGTTTAATACATTAAAAATAGTACTCTGAAGTGACCCCTGTCGATATCCGAAACAATACTGATGAACATTGTAAATGCTTTTAACAGTGGCATCCGCATTGCCAGGCTGATTCTACAAGTTAGAAGAACAAACAATTTGTGTCCACGATATTTCAAAAAACAAATAAAGAGCATATAATTCGACATTATCGTGGATGGCAGGACTCTCATTTAGGCCTCGTATTAGTCTAAAGAAATATGTAGCGATATACATTTCCCTTATAAATGAAAAAAATGTCTGTTGGATAAAGCCATGGATAGCATTCATATGCCCATAAATAAAAAAGTCTCCAAAATTCAGTCTAACAAAGTCAAGTCCAAAAAACATCCGATCAACATTTTTATTACATATTTTCGAATCTCACGGACGGAAAAATTAATAAATTTTCGTATTCACAATGAATATTTCACAATGTGAAAGTTACAACTTGATTTAAGGTACAAACAACGTTTCTATTTAGCATAAAAAGAAAACATATTTATCTTACACGCCTGCATTTAATGCAATGTCAAATATACAATCAATTATAAAAATAACAAGATTTTAAACTCTCAGATAGTGAAAGTAAACATTAAAATAAATTATATATATTGCTTAGTTAAAGCTTACTCAACTGTCAAAAAAATATAATGTTACGAAACATTATTTTTTAAATTATATTGCTATCGGGTATAGCAATAGACAATTAATATATTGCTGAAATTTATGCATGGTTATAAAACATCTTCTTTTAATTTAAGTGTTTAATATGAATTTCTATAATTAATTAAAAAATGCTGAAATTCAAGTTTTGCTTAGCCGGAAATCAAGTCCAAAAAGCGGCATGATATATGTATATTATAATATTGATATGTATACAATATAAACTGGCGAGGAAGCTGTATCAAGCTAGCTTGAAATATGAATTGTAGACGAGTCGTAAAGTTCTCAAAAAATCAGGGTTGTAGAGTCGTTAAAAAAAATTACGACTCCGACTCTGAAATTGACAAAATACAACTTCGGCTAAAAAAAAAGTTTAATTTTTTCGTACTCTTCCTATGTAAGTGCATTGAATTAAAGATCAACCAACCAATCTAGCGAATTGTGCATTGAGATATTTTTAAAGTCGGTCGTTTTCCACGATTCTAGTTTTGGTCAAAACATCGCGACATCACAACTCTACAGTCTTGAAATAAACAAAGGTTCGATCCCGATTTTAAATCGACATCTGTAGCTTATTTATTATATCCTGTAAACTAAATAAAGATATATGATTGTTTATGATATTTTCATATCTACCCTTCAATATTAACTGATCTTCATATATCGAATGTTGATATAAATTGGCAGTATAAACATTTTCTCAATTAAAAGCATGCAAACTCCTTGATCGCTTGTGCAATCCTTTATGTGTAAAAAGAGATTTTGTCTCGTGGCGCGATGATTTATTGATGGACTTCGGTTGGGAAGCACTGATTTATTTAATTAATTCATACTAATGATACAACGAAAAGACGCTCAAAAAATCATTACATAAAAATCACATAAACTATAAATGTTATATTTCGAGAGAATTTAGCATTAACACCTTCGCGATAGGATGAATGTGCCGAAATACCATTAATTATAAATTGATAAAATTGTTAGGTCTTACAAAAATTATCATAAATTTCTCTCTGTTGTAAAATATTTGATGACATTTTGTTGAAATATTTATCCATCAAGATAAAAAAAAATGATTACTTCAAGCTTTAACGCCATATGTTTTAGATTTTCTGTTAATTAATAAAACAAACACTTTAAGATGTTTATATTTTTATAAAACCAAGGTATTACGGCAGACACTGTATCTTGAGTGTTCCATTGTTTTCCAAACCACTGTGTTTTGTTTTGTAATCAATCAATATTTGGGATAAGCCACAAAACGTCACATTACTTAAATGGCTTTACTTCATAATTTCCGGGATTGCCAGCGGTTAACAAATAAGTGCAACATTATTGCAAGTCGTGCAAGCAATGAGTGTCTCATAATAAAATTTAAAAAAAACAGTCGAAGAGTTATGAGCGATTTATGTCAACTATATCGAATGACGTGAATCCGCGTTTCCCTGTGTCAACGTTTTATTCCAAATCAAATGTTGTAAGTTACGTTTATAGATGGTGCTATATTACAGTCATTATGACGTTTGGCGGAAAGTCAATGTCCGCGTAATTCGATATGTGAATTATTATGGAAGAAAATCACTTCTAAGAAGATTATTTGCTGCCACTTATGAACTATTCTGTTCGCCATTTAATGCGCTTAAGTTTCCTTAACAAGATATGGAATTTAACTCCTTCCGCGATATGCGAGCTCTTGTAATGAAAGGCACAGTGTGGCCATGCATGTTGCGTCGTATTGTTTAAAAGAAAATTTCTCTTTATGATGTCAGCACTTATTTACACAGATCGAGTGATAGCCCTACTAAACGCTTCCGTTTTGTGACCCGGAAGTTGAACTACCAACTCGGACTCTTAAAATCAAAGAAACGTGTCTGATTTCTGTTTACTTTTGCAACTAAAATAACAAAAATGTTGAACAATCTTTCATTTAGTCCATAGTTCCTTAACCTTTTTACATCCACGGGCCACCAAAAAATCCAAAAAATTTACGGACCATAACATTGGATTAAAATAATAAATACTTATATAATTATTTTTTTTAATCAAAACAATTAATTTTGCAACACCGTCTACTGATTTAAAAATATTTAAATATATGGAAACAGACAATAATAAAAAAAATGTAATTTAAAAATTCTTAAAGTAAAACATAAAATTCGATTTCGACAATTTGTTTTGACTCACCCAAAAATCTCCGCAGAACGCCAGTGGTCCATGGAACACCGGTTGAAGAAACTATGATTTAATCAAAAATAAAAAACCTTCCAATAGGACATTTTATATTTAATACCACCATAACTCAAACATTTAAAATAAAGAGGAATCTCTAAGTATTAAATTATCCAATATCAAGTAAATGGTAGTTTGAATTGTTCCATTGTAAGATTCCACGTGTTTAGTCATTACCGCCTCGGGTTTCGCTTTTCGGCAACATTTTATCACACGGATGCAACATAACTAACGAATTTTGTTCAGTTATATTGCAAGCGTGTCATAGAAGGCTTGAAGATGCCGAAAGGCGAAACCCGGGTCATATGACAAAAGATGTGAAATCGTTCAAAGCTTAAAGAATACAAATTTCATATTGAAATTCCATCAAGTACCTTCAGCCGATATTATAAATATACATTGTAGTTGATCATTGTGAAAAATGTGTCATCAACAAGTCATTATGCTGTGTTAGTAATAAGACTTTTTTAGTCATGAAAAACGATAACTTACTTATTGAATTAAGGATATGTTCAAATTTGAATTGTTACAACTGGATCGCTAGTGACAAAACATTTGGAATCGTACAAAGTTGTAACAATTCAAATTTGATATTGAAATTCCATCAAGCACCTTCAGTCGATATCATAAATTAAGGATATGTTCCTTTTATATAGAAAACGGCGTCCATATAACAAAAAATAATTGCTTAAATTCAATGAAAATATTCATTGCTATTATTTTTGGAGCACAGTGTTTTTCAGTCTCGGAAGGTTGGCAATGTTTCAACGATAACTCACACTTGTTTCGTGGCAGTGAAAGTGGCACTTTACCACTCCGCAAATCATTATTTTACGAATGATGCTTTGATGCCATAGGTAGATTGACATTCTTTGCAATTACTACCATCTGCTGCTGATTAAAATCACATAACATTCGTATCATATTGTAGGTTTATTAAGCAAAGATAAACGTCTCATTCCGAAATGCAAATTATATTATCTTCTCTCTTGTTTTTCTGTTATCAACTCATAAGCGGATTTAATTCGAACCCTCATCTGACGGTTCTCATGTCTGGTTTATTTTTTGTAATCTATGGTTCCTTAAGAACAATGTTTAATAATGAAACATTTATCGATTTCGCCAACCTAATATCAAAACATTTTATTCTCGCCGTAATTATTATCGATTTTAACCGTTTTTCTTTTATATTTATATATGGGTCCGTTATTAACATATGCGTTATAGACCTTTATATATGTTAGATAAATATGTTGGTAGAAAATTTTGAGTGTCAAATAATACTCTGTTTTTTGTATTAAAACGCGATTATTGTTTTTAATTTAAAACCTCGGCTTATCTACCTCTGACCAATACGGACCGTCTTAAAGCCGCAGTAAACATAGCTACAATAAAAACTACGAATAACTTTATAGATTGAATTGGTATCTACTTAATAGAACTCCATTATAACACGGTGTAAAAATAGCGATGTATTTTAAAAAGTCAAATAACTATCCAAAAAAATTATAAAGTAAATATGTAGTTGACAACTATTTCGGCTTACGCCCTCATCAGAATCATGTTTAAGCGCACACCTACTTATCTATATGTAGCGGCGTGGAAAAGGTATACAATACGTTCGATGGTTTCGGCGGTAACTTTGTGGAAGTTCAGTTTAATATAAAATTTAAAATAACTTTGAATATTCCACGTATTGTGCTACTAACTGTGACACGTGTTTCGCCTTAGACTTACTTTCGCAAAGCTTGCTTAAGTACTGTATCAATTGGTTAGTTAATTAAAAGTAAAATTTTATATTAGGTATACAACACATTTTCTCTTCTGATGTAACATCGTAGTGTACTAACTTAAATACATTGCTATTTTTTCACCGTGTTAATCAAATAAGGACGATTATAAAACGATGGATATAGAAAAAGAAAAATCATACCGCTCAGAATACTGTAATCATTAATTACATGGGTTTTATTAGTGCTTAACCACTAGTAAACATATAAATAATAAACTAAGTTATAAAATACACGATTTTTTAAAGAATTATTTTTAATTTGCTTTTCATGTGACGACGCTAACCCTTTAATCCTTTAGCTGCACGCAACACGCTAGCTATAATTTGTAACAAAAAAAAATCATTTTCCGATGTTTTTTTATTAAATTTCATTTACATAAATAATTAATTAACTCACCAATTGTTTATTGTCATATCATAAAGAAGCAGGGTTTCTTGTAGAACTTTGAAGAAATTTGATTCTGGTAACCCTAAAACTATTGTCTACCTGTCAGTGACAGTTCGAACACTCGAAGAAATCGCGAAAAATCGATGTAGAAATCCTTTACAGTTATGTTAAAATGCTTTTAAACGTTTTTATAAACATCAGTGAGTGTCATGTCAAAGAATTATTGTAATAGAAGGAATACTTTTGGAGGAAAATACGTTTAAAGATATTGAGGAGATATCTCGTTTCAGGTAAGTAGAATTACTAAGTCTCCTTAAGTAATTTTACAGAGATGCAACTAATTTGGCATTACCGACGAGGTCGAAAGATGATCATGCCATCTTAAGTGTTTTTTTTTCACATAGAAAAACGAATAGATATCATTTATATGAAATGTTGTGCTGTCAAATGTGGACGGGTTATAAATATTATGTTATTTACATCTTTATCAAAAACAACCGCTTTTAATAGGAATGAATTGTAATATATAATATTTAACACGCTATGTGTTCGCTCTAATTTGCAACGAAAGTGAAAATGCTTTGAACCATAATGAAGATAAATTAATCAGAGCAAGGACGGCTGCTTTGAAATAACGTGGGAGGTTTATAAGTACAAGTAAATACATAACTGAGAGTTGTTTATACCAAGTAGAATATTTTTAACTTTCTTACAAACCTGTTCAATGATATAATGCCTTTATTTTAAGGAAAATAACAAAATATTATGTTGATATAACCGATAATTAATTAAAAAAGGAAAATATCCACGTAACTGCAGAAAATTTTCTTCCTGAAAATAATTGAATAAAAATCACATCACGATACAAGCCCAGCTGTTCAAAATCAAAAATAACACATATTATTATATAATTCTCGATACTATTAATGTTATGACGCGGTGAAAAAAAACAATGTATTTTAGTTTAAAATATATGAGGTATATATGTAGTTGATAGCTATTTCGGCTTACGCCCTCATCAGAATTATATTTAAACGTACATTAACTTATTTTTATTTAAATATAGTTCTGGTGATGGCGTAAACCGAAATAGCTATCATTTATATGTCGTACAAATTTTTAAATTAAATAACTCATTCATTCAATAAAGTAAATAAAATCTTTGAAATTATATATTGTATATTACGTACATCACTTTTAAGGAGTCACTTCTTGATGGAAAGGCATGATTTTTTGGTATAAAAACACATTTTTTAGTACTTATTTCCACAATATATTTTTTGATCAGGACCAATTTTGGCTGATTGTGGAAATAAGTACTAAAAAAATGTGTTTGTATTATTTAAAATGTTACGTATATATTATAAAGAAAGCTGTCCTAGAGAGAATCACATCCCTAAATGACTGTGATGCAAATTAACAAAAACTTTATCCAATACTCTCGTGAATTGCAAAGACGTTTTAAATTAATACAAATAACCATATTGCACAATATTAATTCGAAGAATTACGTAGTATGAAAACAAGTTGACACCATTATTATGTTAGAAGTTGCTACGATGCTAGTCCAGCTGAATTATTGCTGTGGATACTAGTTTCGTATTTAATTGCCAAATGATTTACTGCATAATGATCGGTTGAGAATAAAATCTATGCATTCGTAAAATAAATCGCCATGGGTTGTTTGTGTAATCAATATTTCAAATGGCATTCACAGGTTATCTTTTATTTAGCAATATAATTTATTAAGAGACCATCCCAGATAAATTCCCCCACAAAAGAAAGTTGCATTTTACGTGTTGCAACACAGATAACAGTGTTACCAATTGAAAGAAAAAAATACGCGCGTAATGGCTGACGCCGATAAATTTTAAGCACCTATACGTTAATTTTGTACCTCAGTGGCACGCAAAACTATACACAATTTAATATGATATAATTGCAGAAAGGAAATACTACTTTTTTCTCGTTTAATCTTTTGTGACATTACACTGTGACAATTTGAATATCATATCACCTAGTATGAAAATAATATGTACCTAACTTATAGCAATATCTTTTCACACGTTTAATGTATTAAATATCATCTCTTGTTGGAAAGGTATTATATTCAAAGAAAGAAAGAAGCAACGTTTAGTATTATTTACACAGTTAATCTCATTAAGTGGTAACGCGTGTCCATACTTACATCCAATATGTGCTCAGGACCCGCCTAGCGTGTTCATTCTCGAAATGTAAAAAAATAATTTTACGAGTGTTGATATTGTTTGTCTTTTTTATTAGCCGACAATATTCATATTGGATTTCATTGCCTTTGGATCTTACTGCGCGTAACATTTTTTTGAATAGTTTTGCATTTTCACAATTTATGTCGATAGATACATAAAATGCAATACCACGCGCAAAACAACAAATTTCATTCTAATCACAAAAAGTCATAATAAAAAAATAATGAGTTGTGGCAAGCCTCAGTGTTGAAAAAATCCAAACTCTAAGCATAAATAATTTCCACAGATGACACAAAAGGTAATATCCACACAATAAATAAACGTGTTTGAAATAGTATATACTTTGTACTATATATTCGATAAGTATAGAGTTGATACCTCTTTCTGCGCCGAATACTAACGATCAAAATCAAAACCATTGCACTACCGCTCTGGGTTCCGCCCTATGGCTTAAATTCCAACTGTGTGATGTTCCCGCGAATAAACGAATGTCAGAAGAGGTCGGATATACTTAACAATTTTTTGTTTCAGCAACGATTTTTCACATTGATATATTTACCTCCTCTTCATTATGAAAGCCTGGTATGAAGAATGAAAGAAATATTCTTTCCATTGTTCGTATCGTTGAAAACTTACACCTTTGGACTTGGGTTGTTGAGTCAGCACATACTCTATCGTGGAATCAATAAAAAAATCGGCACCATTTCTCACTACGTCTTAACATTTATGTTACCCTAATACCTTAGGATAATAAACTTATTTATTTTAATTTTCGTGGTGCGATTAGTGGAACGTATTTACAAATGAATGAATTATTTAAATATACAAGTAATTGCAAGCACTTCATTTTTATTTTATCGATCTATTTTAAATTCTTTTTATATTTTGTCTCAATATATTCACTTCAGTAATTTAAATTATTTTAAATAAATTTTAATATATTTCATGAAAATGATAATATAAAAAACACATTCATAAAAAACCTATCTATCTATTTAAGTATTGTACAATCAATCCAGTGTTTACGTGATTTGTTTCTAAATTATAGTGAAGAACTCGTAAAAGGTCTTCTCAGTCTTATCAGTTCTGTTGAATCCGATACAATGCTTGAAGATGCCGAAAGGCGAAACCCGTAGAATAACTTTAAAAAATGTAATTTGAAAAAGATAGAATAAAAATTGAAACCCCAAAATGTAAATCAAAATAAATACACGTGTTTACCGACCTTGAAGTGGATTTATGGAGATGTAATATGAGACGCAATAATACCGACTTCGAGTTATTTGTACTTGCCGACGCTCGCATGTACTGTCTTTGATATAATGTATTTTATTAATAATTTGCAATATATTTTTATAATTCAAATATTTTGAGCATGACACTGTTACATGGGATTTTTAGATTAGCAGTGAAAGCGGTAAACTAAATTCAATTTTCGAATAAAATTTTAGTATTGCAGTTTTAGTAGTTCACTTTGCTCGAGTGCTATTGCGACGCATGCCGGTTCTAGCTATCTGAAAAAAAAATTAACAATTAATTATTATTTATTATATCTATCCATTACAATATTATCGGTTCGTCGATCTTTATTATTATTATCATACATATAGATATTTTTTTATAATTGACCTGGTATTACCTAACAACAAATTTTAAACTCTTAATTTTGTGTGGCCATGACATAATAATTCTATTATTATCTTATTAATAAACCATAAATCATTAACTGCGTACATAATATGTACAGTCAGCTAAATTAATATCTCTTGGAAAATCAATGCCCTAGATACTACCTGTACAATAATATGTTGACATATAAATGATACCATATAATAATAGACAATATTTTACTACCAGTGTTACATCATACACTTGTAGAAAGATTTTGTCAAGAATTCTTGAAGATGGCGATGTGATTTTTCGACGACACTATGTAAGTCTCTGTAAGTCAGATTTCTTCATCTTATATTAGAAATCAAACATTAAGTGTTTTAAAATCAACTAAATAGCACACTTATTGTGAAGGATGACGTTAAAATTATTTGGTAATGAATATGGTGACGAAAATACAAATGTTTATTTTTGATAGGTCTTACGTTAATAAAAAGATGACTGTGGTAATAATATAGCTCTGACAATATTTCATTAAAACCTCTGACTGCTAATATCTCAACTGTCGAAATTGCAGATTACAATATGGTGATAGTAGATAATCAAAATATGAGAGTTTTTGTATGTTTAATACTTTGTATAGAAATAAATATATAATCTTCATAAGTTTGCACTCCTTCAATAATGAATATTTTTTTGAAATATTCAGTAATGGAATATTCTTTGTGTGGCTCAACAGAGAACTAATTAGCATAAAATAAATTGTATGACATGGTATAAAAGTATTTTTTTTTTTGTATTTAAATAAAGCTTGATTTTAAATGGTAATCTTCGTTACTTCGCTCAACACGAAGGCTACTGAATTCATTTTTTTATATTTGTTGTTAGAATATTCCGTATGCTGTATATTACAAAGTAGGGAACGTGCTTTTCAAAAATTATTATTCTATACTAGCGAGTACCAGACATGCGTTGAAATGCCACTAAAACAAAGAAAGTGGTTGCATTACAATTCTGTTCATCGAAATGCTTTTAGATTTATAATATTTCTTGTTTATCTGTTTGTTGGTTGGAAGGTTTTACGACACGCGAGCATGCCACATAAATCTGTGAGAAGCATATCCACATAATTCAGTGTATAAGTAGATAGTGCTTGCGATAAGCGAAACCAGTACAGATCTAATAGTATGCACAATAATTCACACAAAGTTTCATTGCAATCGGATTAACGGTATCGGAGGAAGGCACACGGAACGAACAAAAATACATTACTATATAAGATTATGTTAGCAAGCGTAATGATTGTAGCTGACGGTACATCATCTTGTAGCTGCGTCGATATACCATAAAGTCGTGATGAAGTAAAAATTGAAATCAGATGAACGCTGAAAGCATAGACGTTATGCAACAATGATTAATGAACTGGATTTGAACACAATGGGTGTTACATTATGAAGCACACTACTTAAATACTTTCAATATTTCACCTGTGGATACAAATGCCTTTTAACGAAAGCTTTCAACAAACCATCATTGAAAAAACGATAAAAAATCGTTGCTCAAACAACCATCGTCTTTATGCAATTTATCTAAAGATGAAATTGAATAGATTTTTATAGCGAATCATTCAAATAAATGAGATAAATCTCAAGTGAAATCATTTCATTAGCATTGTGAATCTTCAAATAGTTTTCTTTACAAATAAATTCATCGGATTTCAAATCAACGTCTTACTTAAATAAAAATAGCTTGCAAGTACCCGTCATGCATTGCGATTCTACTCAAACAAAGTGTTTTTGATATAATTCTGTTCATCGAAGTGCTTTTGGACATACAATATTTATTGTTTATCCGTCTGCTATGTAACGGAATTAATCGGATGGTTTTACGACACGTCAGCAAGCCACATAGTCCAGTGTATTAGTTGGTAGTGCTCGCGAAAAGCGAAACCGGTACTGATCTAATGGTTGTACAGATTGATTAACATTTGCGGGAATGTGGACAATAACCCGTGTTTCATTGCAAACTTGTTAATTATATTATTATAAACGCATACGAAACGAAAAACAAACATACATTTGGGTTGTAGGGTATTGTGTATGAATTTAACGATTTTTTATTAATTCTTCAGTATGATTTATTACTTAATGTTTTATTGTCTATCCTTAGAATAAAGAATCGTTCGTTCCTTTGAAAGCATATACCTGTAGATATGAATTTCGAATTGAAAGTTAAAATTATTATTCAATTCATACGGGAACAATACCGTACCGACAAGTCGGATTAAAGTGCACCGTTCATAATAATATGTCCGATAAAATATTTATAATTTTTAACACCACGCCATATGAAACCGTACAACTCCCTATAATAATACATTCTGTATATAAGCCTTTTTACTGAAGATATAAAACCGTTCATATAATTATATGAAATTTTTGAGACTTCTTTTCTTGAGGGCATATAGATACTATCCACGGCATTATCGAACAGACTTTCTTTTATAAATGCTCTCTTAATAGTTTTAAAAGGCTCGTATTTTTCCGATCAGAATTTAAATACGGCTCTGGTCATATTTTTTATTACACATCGGTCAGAATTTTTATTAAATGGTCATAATGTATCGGTCAGAAATACAGAGGGCAGAATAAATAATATACGGTCAGAATTTATATTAAATGGTCATAATTTTAGATGACAGCTGTCATATTTTATATTATTTGGCTAGATTTATTTCGACAGGTCTGAATTTTTTTTGGTGTTTGTATTGCGTTGCTATTGGTGCAAAGTAGTGTTTACAACAAACCGCCCAATGAGAGGCAAGACTACTAGCGGCGCGGACATTGAAGAAATCGCTAGTGCAGTGGTCGGTAACCTTTTTTTTGAGAGACTGGGTAAAAAATTTTAACTTTGAAAATTTCATTTGATAACTGGGTAAAAACAATTTATTATCATAAAATGAAATATATGCATGTATGTATGTTATATCTTATAAAACAAACATATAAAAAAAATATTTTTATTTGTGGCTACCTTGGTACTTATTCAATTTTTTTTTTATAATTATTGGTATTTTCAATAAATAAATAATTTTATAAAAAAAATTCAAAAAAAAAAAACTTGGTGGGTAATAAATTGAATTTTTTATTTATTGAGTTTTTTTTTAATTTTTGGTATTTTCAATAAATAAATAATTTTATAATAAATAATTTTATAATTAAAAAAAAAAAAACATATTTTCTGGGTAATTCAATTACCCGCTAGTAGTAGGTTGCCTAACACTGCACTAGTGTTACGCGCCCACTACGATTTGACAGTTCTTCGACACTAGTTGACAAGTCTTCACTACTGCTTTTTACCCTATTATGTTGGAACCAACTATATATATCAATTGATGAATCCAATGGTGAAATGACGAAAACTTGGAGAAAGAAGAGATCTCTTAACTGGTATATGAGCATGACATATAACACAAAGGAAGAGGTGGTTGACGCAGTAAAAGCGGAAAAAACATGGAGTTATCATTATCAAAGTATGACCAGTGATGGGAAAAAGGCTTATTATCGCTGTAATACTGTTAACATTTGAGGGCAGCAATGTTATGCTGGAGTATATACTTTATATTGCATTGATAAAACTAACGTTTTTGAATTCAAAACAGAAGATGAACATTCACATGAAGCATTAAGAAATATCACTATCACAATGAAATTAAATGATGATATTAAAAATAAAATAAAGGAATTGTTGATTTAAAAGTAAAGCTTAAGATAATGATGGATATATTAGTTAAAGAAGTCTTTCATTATTTAAAATATGGACGATCCTCATTCAATCATGGTGGCTAACGCCTTCATCATCATGCAGTTAATCTGTCTCAGAATATCTGCAGTTAGTTCACTTTTATTTAAACATTTTACCATAATTTAACTAATATAAAAAATGCTACATGACATGTGAGATAAAACAAGATATATATGTAAGTAATGGAAAAATAGTAAGATGAAACATAATTAGAGATTTTTTAAGTGTTATGTGTTGTATCAAAAAGGTCTCTTGGTTTCTTATTATCATATATCATTAATTTTATTATGACCATTTTTAATATTCTCTGACCGAAATGGTTATACAATTCTGTCCCCAAAATAATTTTATTCAGACCTATCTATAATCTTATTCTGACCATTCATATTTTTATTCTGACCAAAAATTTATTTAAATTCTGACCATTTAATTTGTTGCCGTTTTAAAACTCGTGGAGAAAAGTATCTTGTCACATTTTTCTTTCAATTTATATGAGACCAAAATGAGAATTTTGCTATCCTTGATAATATAAAATTGTGTATCTCCGATATTTTTTTCAAAAAGTCGTGGAAAATGAATTGTTCATTCTTCCAACGTGTAGAACGAGTCTATCAATGGTAGGAGCATTAACAGCGTTCAAAAGTATTGCTTCGGATGTCGACAGATTCCATGTAGACGAGAGTGTGTTCAGGCAAATATTATTTTTAAGTGTATTTAAAGTAGATTTATTGATGAGCTTGCTTGGTTGACTTCCTTATTTTTTTGTCTCATTATTTATTCCTTTAATTTTCAACAGTAAATTTTTGACGATTTGCAAATGGAATAAATTTATACTTGTAACGTACATGAACGAAATAAAATTAAAAAAAGATCTTTTTATGCTGAACAACATTTCAAAGTCAGTTGCATGGGAAATTGCATGTATACTCTCGAATTGAACCGAAGTTAAATTATGAACAAAATATTGATCGAAATTGAAAATGCCGCCTATGATGATTCTACTTATTTTTTGCATGTGGAGCATGTGGTCACCACGTGGCGACGCCATAATTCTCTATGATTCATTAGTCGCTTTACTTCACATGAAATCTCACAATTCCGTAGATTATTTGTGTACATATTGAAAAAGTCATGTGCCATGATTCGCTATCGTAAAATAAAATTGTGAGAAATGGAAACTTTGAGCAAATTACTTTTGGCTTTAATCTTGTACATTTGTCTATTCCAGACAGTCTGCCAATAATACAGTAAAGTCAGTATTTTTTAAAACAAGTCTAAAAAATATATTTATATTTCTTACTCGAGATCAAAAACATATATTATACTTGTTGAAATTCACTAGCAAACATTTAATATCACGGAGACACAAATGCAAGCTGTAAATTCTAAATACGTCACAAAGTTTTATTTAAAAATGAAAAATTCATTGTTACTAGTTGCAGTGGGAGGTCTAATCCTCTTATATTAAATTAACATATTATTATTGCTACTGATGCAAGAATAGTTACTTGAAAAATATGTTAAATAATTATTTTTTTAGTTCCATACTGTTTCCCTTTGACTACGGCTTATCGAGACAACATTTTTATAGCTCAACTTTCTTTAACCGCGACAGAGACGTACTTGGAAAAAATCGAGTAGCTTTGTAATGCAAAAATCGTATAAATACAAATGTCTTCATACTTAAATAATAAAAACAAAATGCATATTATTATTTTCACTAATGTACATATTTAAGACCAGGGTCGATTTATTATTAAGTTATATAAGGTCCGCCAAATAACTTTTTTTTTTGAAAATCGTTTTGCAAAACATCGAGTGTAGCTTCGGCTGTGTGGGCACGTAGCGCCGTCCTGTTGAAACTAAATGTTGCCAATATCCTCCTCTTCAATTTTTGTGAACAAAAACTCGTTCAGCATGGTCCGATAACGATCGCCATTGACTGTAACAGCCACTCCTTGCTCATTTTCGAAGAAAAATGGCCCAATTATGCCTCTGGACCAAAATCCGCACCAAACAGTGACTCGTTTTGGGTGTACCGGCTTTTCAATGTATGCGTGCGGGTTTTCTGTGCCCCAAATGCGACAATTTTGCTTGTTTAAATACCCGCCAAGATCAAAATGAGCTTCATCCGAAAAGATGATTTTTTTGGCAAAATCAGGCATCTTCTGTAAGTCGATCGTAGGCCCACTCAGCGAAGCGAAAACGCATTGGATGGTCAGTTGGCTTCAACTCCTGAACCAATTGGACTTTGTATGGCGTCATACCAAGGTCTTTATGCAAAATTCGTCTCAATGATGTCTCCGAAATGTTCAATTGTTGAGAACGACGGTGAATTGATGTTGATGGCGCTTCACGCACACTTTCTGCCACAGCATCAATATTCTCGGGTGTACGCACTGTTTATTGGCTTTTCACGCTTTGGTTTATCGATGAGGATGCCAGTTTCTTTCACTTTTTTCACAAGATAACGAACATACGGAGCTGACGGTGCTTCTTTTCTTCCAAAATCCGTACGCAATTTTCGCACACATTCTGCAACATTACCATGATTTTCAAAGTAATGTCGCAATATTTCCCAGCGTTGTTCAAGCGTATACACAACCATATTCATTTAGCGGAAGGATAAAACTAATTATCTGTCAAATCAGACATGAGCTAAGTGTTACCATTCACGAAATAAGCACTAGTTGAAAAAAAAACTTTAGATGGCGGACCCTATACAATACAAACTTTAAAAAATCAATAAAATAAATATGCTATTCAGGCATAAGTCGACAGTATCTACACACATGAAAATAACGACACATAGGTTTAAAATAAAGCAGCAAGGGAAAAGTAGTGTAAGGTTCCACAAGATGATATACATACATATAAAATAACATTGCTGATGGCGGAAAAATGATTTAGTGTATTGATGAAATAACGATATTATTATTATATCTGTAATTTTGTTATAATAAGGCTCATTCATTAAATATCAATTCTATCAATCGATTATTAATAGCTAGTCATTTATTAAGAATAAGTTAATTATTACAATTGACAGTTAAGATTGCAAGACAAAATGGCGCGATATTTTTTGCGTCTTGAAAACAATTATTGTCTACAGGTATTTTGAATTGTGGGTTATTGTAAAATTATATTATATATTCGGATCAATATTCCATAAGCTCGGCCCTGTCTTTATTCCAAATAATAAATAAATGCCGATACTGACGCGTTCAATCGACACCGTATTAAATTAAATAAAAAGTTTTCTTTTTCATAAGACTCCGATTCAGCTGTCAAAAATGCATTCTTTTTTTAAGTCAGTGTTGTAAGTGTGATGCTGCGGCATAATAATTCGTCAAGAAGCTTTTCGGTGAAAACGAAATTGGATATCCATAAACAACTTTCTTATGAAACCGCTATTGATGATAAACGTAAATATCAGATTACGAAAACAAGTTTCAGCTTTTATTAATGATTAATACCGATTATTTTTTACTATCATTTTGCTGATCTATCATTCTACTTTTGTGCAATTGCCGATGAGGGCGCCACCATCATTTATAACCTACAAATTTATAAAACAGTTATTGATAGGTTCATATTTGATATCAATCTGAACAGTATTAAAGTATGTTTGTTTATGGTATTATACTTGAACAAGAATTATGAAACAGATAATCTTAACGATTCCAACATACTTCAACAATTCATTGGGGATATTAAATTTTTTGTCAGTTGTAAGATTATTCCAAGCCTTGGTATTTATTGCAGCATTATCTCCTGTGATAAGGCTGCCAGATTTGTTGACAACTAAGTTAAAACATTTGAAGTCATGTCCAGTCGATTACTTATATTTTTATAAAAGGTTGGCCTTTTAGTCTTGTATATATAATAAAATAATAATAGCTACAAAGAAAATGGTACATAACAATACAATAATTCACAACAATTGTAAAAAGCAATCACATAAGTACACAAATAAAATTTAAGGTTCTTCCATTTATAATTTACTGCTGCCTTTTTTTTCTTTATATAAAAATGATGTCAGCTTACTAATATTCTTACATGCAATGTATTAGTAAAAAAATAATGAGATTTTAAACTACTTTTATTAAATTTGAATTGTTACAACTTTGTATGATTCCACATGTTCTGTTGCTAACGACCCGGGTTTCGCCTTTCGGCATCTTCAGGCATTCTATCACACGGACGGATGTAACAGAACTAGTCATCCTAGAACATCTGTGTGATAGAATGCCTGAAGATGCCGAAAGGCGAAACCCGGGTCGTTAGCGACAAAACATGTGGAATCGTACAAAGTTGTAACAATTCAAATTTGATATTGAAATTCCATCAAGCACCTTCAGTCGATATCATAAACTACTTCCATTAAAAAATGATTCATCACTGGTCCACAGAATTCTAATTATAAATAAACATAGTAAAAAAAAAACTTTTAACTAATTTTATATTATTTTTGTCATTTCCAGGCAAAGAGACAGCCAATATCCCGCAGGTCAAGCCGAGAAAATTTGTTAAAGGTAAATTTGAATTTTTTAAATTCTATTAAGTAAAATACACAACATGAGGAAATATCTGATTCAATGTAATAAGAAAATGATTTAAAGAGGCCTCTACAGCCTAGAATTGTTATTGTAATGTAACCACAACAATAAGTGCAATTTCTTTCATTCTTTCTTTCAGGATACAATTTCTGATGTTGACTCTGCAGTGTCATCCGCTCCTAATTCTCTCTCGCCCCAACCTTCACCTGATTTATGGGTTAGTACAAATAATTGTTTGTTAATCTTTTCACTTCTAAGGTCTGGATCTGGTTTTTCTTGAGGATTTCCTTCCCTTAAACATTTGCTTTTTGACACCTTTTGTCAGCTACAGTTAATGCTGTAATGTCTGATGATTGCCAAGCAGAAGTCAGTAGACAGAGCTTGCTGGTGTGTGGCATTTTCCACAATTTTAGTGTGGGCATATCAGCTAGCATTGTGCTCGTGTGGGACCCCAGGTGTTACCCAATGCCTCGTGGTGACCATATGCTTCACATAAGAATTGAAAAAGAATAAATAATTACCAAACCACCAGTCCTATTCTATTTAAAAGTAACAAGGCACTAATGGAACATAGGCAGTTAATGGTTGATTCCTTAGGACTGAGCAGTATGATAATTATATTTCTCCTTTCATGTTTTAAGTCCTGGTAGTCCTTTATTTATAAGAGGTTTTTTTTTATACAACTAAGTTATGTTCACTATTGTTATTAGATGATCTGTCAAACTTCAACAGTGTCGGTAATAAGGTTAGGTTATCTTCACTATGTGTCACGGTGAAACATTGCTATTTTTTCACCGTGTTATAATGGAGTACTACCAGGTGAATGCCAATTCAATCAATTCACTACATGTATTAAAATATTTTCAAGGTTCTTTAATACATACACCATTGCTTACTGACAGCGTTGAAGTTTGACAGACAGGCAATGATAAATGCATTATAATAATGAGCATAAATAATATTTAAAGAGGAATATAAAAATCATTCAAATGATATCAAATAAAAATGTGAAGCATTTACTGCATTACTAGTGTCTAGCAACTAAAGAACATGGGAATGGCTATCTATTATTCATGAGAATATATTCATCAAACATGAGAAATAATTGCTGATTAAGATCAAGAAAAAAAAATCAGACATGTTTGCCATTACCTCTATGATATACATATTGTTTAGCGGGGAATGTTTTGTAGTTATCATGAAGTTATTTCAATTCAAATTATTTTTTTTTTCAGTTTCATTCACAAGAAGCAACGAGAAAAGAAGTGGATGAAAGCTTATTAGAGGTCCAAAGGAGACAAATACAAGAGCTAGAAAAGGCTCTTAAAATAGTAAGTGCACTTTAATTATCATAGTATTTTGATCATTGGCATATTGTAAATTAAGTAAAAAGTTTTTAACCAAATCTTCGACAATATTAATTATTTTTGAAAGGTTTTATCCAACCGTTTCTCTAAGTTAATATTTATGAGTTTGGCAAGTGTGATCAAACAAAACTTAGAAGAGTTAAAAATAAAAAAGAAATATTAAGCTTTCATAGATAAAATTAAGTCAATTGAAGGTGATATGGGAGTTAGGAATAATATAAATGTTTATTCCAGTCGTCGATCGGTCAGCAAACTGCTCAACTCCGAGCGACTCAATTAGAAGAGCAGCTTCAAGACCTTCGAGAGCAAGCGGACCTCCTGGAATTCCGGTGTTTGGAGCTTGAAGACACGAGTGAAAAGGTAAACATCGCGATGAAGTGTCTTATAGTGACAGAGTTGTGAAGATTTTCATTCATACAATTAAATTATTCTTAAAGTAAACTCTAATAAACGTAGATTTGAGCATAAAGTGGTTCGTATAGCATTCGTTCAAGTCTGTTACTCACAACCATGTTAAGTTTAGTAAATTTAATATTATTCAGTAATTTTTTAATAGCTTTTTTAATTTAATAAAGACATTAATGAAATATTAAAAATAGATGTAATAAAAAAAAACTTAAATCAAATACAAAATATTATTATCAGTGAATAATCATTCTACTAATGCATGTTTAATTAGTGGATAGTGATTAACAACTATTGTTTTGATAATAATTATATACAGTAGGCAACTTTTCTATGTGTAGGATCTTACTAATTGATTTGAAATTTATAAAGAGTTGTAAAATTTTATTTCAAACATTACCATAGGTTTTGTGGGACCATTGTATTATTAAAATTATTCATGTATAATAAAAGCCGTTCTGCGGCAATGAATTGGAATTTTGCATGGTGTAAATGATTGTACAACCCTTTTTGCTATGAAATCTCTAAAACCATTTTTAAAATCACTGGCATCTAAAATTTTTGCAAACACAATTTTAACTGTGTTTAACCTGTTTACTATGTTTGATTGTTTCAAAAAACTATCTGTTGTGGTTAATTAACAATTTAGTTAACAATTCAAATGAACAACATTGGCTGAGAAAAATATTAAAAACTAAACAAAAGTGTATTATAAGAACATATTGTAGTATTATATTCAGCTGAAAATATTTACAATAGTATTAATTCAATTTGACACTTAAGTATACACATTATTCTTTTGTACATTATACTCCTCTAGACAAACTTTCTTCTTTTTCCATTCAGATGTTTGGAGTTTTTTTAGTTTTAATTGATAGTACTCAATAGTAAACAGATTTTTCTATTATTTAAATAATGCTATTTTTCACAAATTGGTTTTAGAGATAATATATTGTGTGCACATGCTTTCATAAAAAACATTTGCTCATTTCGCACACCATTTTGCTTGTTTTCCTTTCAATAATTTAGACAAATACATTTGGTCATGAATTGGGGTGAAGGAAGGGAAGAGCATAAGGCTTGCAGGATATTGGGACAGTCAATAAATATGGGATGTGGATAATAAAAAAATGATCAAATTATTGAAAGGAATTCGCTAGTGCTAGTGGCTTTAAGCATGATTTTATTTATCTTTTTGTTGATATTTATGGTAAGTGAATGTCACATTTTAAATCTATTTAATGCATGCACAACGTAAATTTCAAATCTTTCCAGAAGACTGAATCCACTTTCTCTGAAATTTACAGATTGCAACATCAAACTATCATCTACCGATAGGACATCATTGTGCTGAATAGCATGTGTCAAAATTCTGCTTATCGCATACATGTTTATGTTTATTGTGGCAGAATTATTCAATAAGTTAATTGTTGGATGGAGTTAGTTGTCTATGGTTTTGTTGCAAGATATTTAAATGACTCATTGAAATGATTGACAATTAAAGAAAAATTTTCCTCTTTGAAAACAGATTGTTTATTGAACATGAACTTTATTAGTTCCACCTTAGTGAGTTATCTGTCACTACTGAAGAATAATATATTGCACGAAGATACTAAAGCATGTAGCATGATTCTGTATCCAATGGTTCTATTTTAATATAGCCACATACCAAACTCTAGCTACTGTAAAAAATTTTAATGTCCCCACTTCATTATATTCCCAGCTGCCTGTATTTTATAATGCAATGGTGTTGATATTCTGCCTTTACACATTTTTTGATACAAGTTTTATTTATACATATCAATTTGTTGTCAATTTACAATAGTTTTTTCGTGCCACAACCTTCTGTCAAAAAATGTATTGATATTATATTTCATGGTTAATTCCATCACTGTCAAAATATTCTATTGGACGGTCCTAGACAGTTGTTTCCACGCGTGATTGGGAAATATGTTTGCTTTGAAACAAGAGGGTGTGTTTAGCATTCTTGTTTTTATACATTTCCTACTGAGCTACATAGAAAATATTCCAACATGGAATATTTCATAAAATAATTCGGTAGTGTTGCTGTTAACCAAATTTATGGAGTATCAAGATTAGTTGAACAATAGCAGTAGAGAGTCAATAGCAGGCTATTACCCTGCTTACATGGGTTGAATAAAACATACATAAAGTCCTTGATTTTGGTCACTGTGTGGTGATAACTTGACATGTGTAAGCTACATGATGTAAGTTAATAGTAGTGATAATTAATTGTTAAATATTCGGTGTTGGACTATCCTATTTAGGTCAATGGGTATTGGGTAAAATCAAAAATCTGGACATAAACAATACATGTATATCCTTAATATTTTTTCTGTTATCCACGTGTATTCCAAAAAAGTTGCAGAGAATTACTTCATTCCGCTGACTGACATACTTGTTAAACTTTATTTTCCCTGGTGTCATTATTGCCTTTGGTATGGTGTCAGTATCATTTGGTGTATATGAATTAAATTATGGTATCGGAAAATGTATATTTATTTCTGGTAGTCATTATAGATATCATCGGTACGGGGAAATATTTATGTAAGCGAATGAACCACTGAGAGAAAAATAAATATGTTAATACAGTACCAATTTGCCGCTCATGCTTCGCTGTTTTGATTATTGCAGCGAAACTCTCTGGAAGAGTTGACAGATTCTGACTCTGGATGTACTTCACCGGAAGACCGCTTGAAAAATTCGGTGTCGCCGCAGCTGCGGCGCTCCGATTCTGGATACAAGTCGCCGACACACCAACCCACTTCACCAAATCTTAAAAACAGAAGAATCCTTTCCACCCCTATCGCTGGTCTGTCAGAAAATGATTCTGCACCACACACAGGGAAAACGCATTTACAAGTTAACGATCATATCCTTGAAAATGGTCAACAGAGTGATGATATTCGTGATAGGCTAGAAAGGATGCTTCTGAAGACTAATAATGAAACAGATAGAAACTGCTTGGAGCAAGTTTTACAATTAATGTGGAATTTGCAAGCTCTGAGCAGCAATCTATCTGATGAAGACTTTTCTATGGTAAGAAAGACGAATATAATCTCAAATTGCAAATACACAAAGTTTATCATTATAACAATTAAATGTTGTTGCGGTTAGCACTGCAACTGCCTTATAATCTATAATTAAATAATGATGCTTTAGGTTATTAAATAAAACTCTTTGTTTTTTAATTAACAGCCTAACTGTATTGAAAAAAAACATATGTTCTATTTTTGAAATCTTTTTCAATATCAAGTATTTTTTTGTGTTGACTGTTTTTTCCTAGGATAAATTTTTACAATGAAACATTTATATGGCCTTTTTTTAAGTTAATTGAAGGTAAAGACAATTTGAACAATATTGAAAATTGCCTTCCCAAAAGGGATATCTAGGAGAGAAATGTTTTAGTTTGATTAATTTACTGCCATTGATGCTTTAACTGTTACAGATTAAAAATAAAAAGACAATAGACAGCGATAATATCAAAAATGATTTTGAACAAATAAAAACAAGTAAAATTATCGCAACCATATCACCATACTCTCAGACGTCACCCTTGAAGATTGTAGACGCTACAAAATCTATTTCTAACAATGACCCGGGTCTATTAAATATCTTAATCAAAGAAGAATCAAAGAAATTGCTATACGGACTCCAAGAGAGTGGTATATTTGACGAAACCGACTGGGACAACAAGAGCACCCAGACTGATTGGTGCGATTGCGCATATACCGAGCCTCAGAGCGATCTGGCCACAGAAGTCCAACGCCTCAACCAGATAAGAGAGCAGTTGGAAAAATCTGGCGCCATAACAAACAAAAACTTCAAGCTCAAACAGCTCGAGAATGATATTTTCATCGAGTGCAATCAAACTGATGTTAAACAACAAAGCAAACACGAAAGAAAACTTATAGACTTTTATGAAAAACGCAACGCTTTATTAGAGAGTAAAATTTTAATTTATGAAAGTTCAGAGGCGGTAAAACAAAAGAAATTGGCACAGAGGCTTCAAGTAGAAATTGATTTACAATCCAAAGTAGAGGTAAATTAATTATTCCTTTTTTTTCATTATTTTTATCATTCATTTGTTATCACAGGTTTTAAAGAAATACATTAAACTACTGAATACTGACAGAAGTTTTCTACAATGATTAAAAGTCAGAAAGAAACTTTGAATGCATACGTAGCATTTTTCGTGTGTATTGTGGTATAGTAATAAACATTGCTGTGGTATAATTGCATTTTTCAGATCCTAGAAACAGACTTGGATGAATTACAAAGGAAATATATTATTTTAGAAGAGGAACGCTGTGAAATTGAAGAGGAAGAAAACGATACCAGATTACACTGTCAAGAGTAAGGAAATATTATATTCATAGCCGAGATTATTAGACATTTATACACCAGTTTGAAGAACGCGTGACACGCCATTATATAAAATATTATCATCTTTACTTTGTGCGATATTTACTGCTCTATTGTTTTTCAATTTGCTTTCACACTATAAAAGCTTAACTATTAAGTGGTAAAGAAAAAAGATCATTTCATTATCTATGACACAGCTCACTGTGTGATTGAGAATAATAAAAAACTGCAATACTTTTATAATCAATAATTAATTTAACAACACCTAAATCAACAGTTAAACTGCAACTTTGAGTTGTTTTTGATTATCAATGCGTTTGAACAATATTACCATGGACTCAATTCATGGCAATATTATAACACTTCAGCACAAATAAAAACATTTTTAAGCCTTTGTGGATTTGATATTTTGATGTGTCAATAACTTGACAACATATTGTGGAAGGCAAATGGGAACTGCCACCACACCAATGACGCTTTATTCCATTTAATATTTCTCTCTTACTACTACTAAACTACTCGGAGTTTTCTTTTTGAAGTATTTAGGAGATGATAATTTATAAGAATAAACTTTAAACATTTTTGTATTATATTTAATTTATGATATTGACTGAAAGTGCTTGTTGAAATCACAATAACAAATTCCACATGTTTTGTCATCTGGTTTCTGTTGCATCCATGTGATAGAATGCTTGAAGAGCAGAAAGGCAAAACGTGGGTTATTAGTGACAAAACATGTGTAATCATACAAATTTTCAACAATTAAAATTTGGCTTTTGTCGCTCTATAAAGTTTTCTTCACACATCGAGAAATATTGCGCAATTCAAACACGCGAGAATTTACTTGTTGGATAAGTTTAAAATATTGTCCATACAAACATACATCACATCAAAAAAAATGCTTGAAAAGCAATAATTTATGATATCGACTAGAGGTGCTTGATGGATTTTCAATATCAAATTCGAATTTATAGTTCGGTTGCATCTGTGTGATAGAATGCCTGAAGATGCCGAAAGGCGAAACCCAGGTCGTAACTGACAAAACATGTGAAATCGTTTAAAGTTTTGCCTAAAGACCTCAATCGATATCGTAAATTCAAATTTGATTTTTGTATTTGTCGTAAACCATCTACTGTACACTTTTTGGCTTTCTTATAAAAATTTGTTAACAGGATTTCTGCGAATGTTTCTTGGCGTGCAAAAAATTCTGATTGTGGTTTTTGTTTAAGGCTGGAGGCTGAATTTGAGTTGCTGTCGGCAAAATTAAGAGATATGGACGAGCAACGGCTTTGTGCTAAAAATGAGTCCGACTGCTACAGGGAATTGGTCCAAGAGTACGAAGATAAGTCCATGTGCATGATGGAACAGGAGAAAGACTTAAAAGAGAGATTGCAAATAATGGAGAAGACCGTACCTGCTCTAATCTTTTGGAATATATACAAACTCATAGCTCAGTATCCGGAGTTTGATTTCAAGGTAGGTAACTTAATAGTATTCTGGTGATATATCTTATCTTTTGATTATAAGTGTTATCACAACGATTTTCTCAATGTCTGTTCTAGACTGCATACAATGCCAGATTCGGCAGCAAATCGATCAAAGACTGTGTTGAAAAATCAGGAAAGAGTGAGAGCATTGTTTCGAGATCTTCACTTATGATTGGTTACTGCAAAGTTGACAGCTGCGATCCTCTCGTATGCATAGAAAAACAGTTACGATTGTAAGAAAACGAATTATACATTTATTTTACTTTATAAATAAAACTAACAGCTATTAATGTAATTACACAAAAAGTATTGCATTTTCTGAATATACTTTAGTAATTAGCAAAGCTTTTGTTTTACTTTTATATAAAAATTTAATTATTGCTGATATACAATAATACCTCATATTTAATTCATTTAATTTAGTTGCGAAAACTCAATGATCATACTGATGGATTTGTTATTTTATCTAATATTAGAATTTTGATTATATGATTAGAAGTATACATTAAATATTATATAATATGGTTACTCGTAATAATTTTTATAATAGCTTAAAACCAAAGAGTAGAATGAACCCCTATTGCAAATGTATATTTTATTGGATGTTTAAATTACTTTTTAGATTGGACGGTGAAAAGAAAGATATACAGATACGGTGCAAAAAACAAGAGGACATGCTGAGAAAGCAAATGGCGAAATTGGAAAGGGTTATATTTGAAAGTAAAGAAACTTGCATGAGACAGGAGGAAGAGGCTAACAATAGAATAAAGGCTTTAGAGAAGGAACTCTCCGTATTTAAACAAAAATTTTCCACTAACAGTGAAAAGAGCGATACTCAGGTTAGTATTTTTTTAAATTCATTTAGTTGGCGCTTTCTGTTAAAGTATATATTAATTAAGCCGAACATTAGCTCATTGCTAAAATCTAAAAAATACATTGCTTCATTTGATTAATTGAAATATCTACCATTTAGGTTTGCACATCTGATGCCGAGTGTACGAAAAAAATACAAGCATTCATTGCAAGAGAAAAGGAATTAAAATGCCACATCGAAGAACTGCAGAAAAAAGAAGTGGCATTCATCAACACATTGAACCAAGGTGATGAAATGTGGGCAGAGATGGAACAGCAATATAAACAAAAGATCAAGGAATATGAAGTAAACGAAGCTTCACTGACAGAGAAAATACACAAGTGCGAGAGCGACAGAAATAAGTGGAAGGGTGTCTGTGAACCGCTGGAACAAAAGGTGATTGAGAGAATTATTTTCGCAACAAGTTTAACACTTGATTTTTTCCGACATTTGAATAATTAGTAATACATTTATGTACGTTTATTAGGTGCGAGAGCTTGAAGAATCCGAGGCGGTTCTCGAGGCGGGAATAAGAAGACTTCAAGATGAATCTCAGAATTTGGTTTCATTAAACGAGGATCTATCTAAACAAGCGCAGAATCTCAAAACAGAACTGACTCAAACCAAGGCAGAAAGTAAATTTGCGATAGAGGCTCTGAAGGTATGCGGACTCAAATTGTTTTATGTGTGTTTCATTATTAAAGTAATATTTAATAAAACGGTTTCATCGTGTTAAAGTTATTGGCTAATTTATATAAATTTTCAAATCCCTGTACGTTTGATGAATTTTGTAAATCTGAAGGGCTGGTTCTATGAATAATTTGAACATTGAAAAAATAATACCTGATTTATATTTATTTATTTATTATTTATATGAGAATATCTACCTTTCTTCTATAATACTTTGCTACTACTAGAAGAGTCATATGAACGTTTTTGAGGGTACAATTACCAATTGGAAATTCCGTTTAGTTTGTGTAAAATGTCAGTCATGAAAATTTCTGCGGTACATTTGTCACACTAGCCAGTTGTTGTAATTAGTACTAAATATATATTACTTAAATTGAGTGTCATTTTGTAACAAATTCACTGTTCAGTGGTCTGAACAAGACTCTTCTCTTATTAGAATAACCGAACACATGTAATTACTCAATTTCACAAAATGGAATTTATGAATTTAAATATTATCATAATTGGTGATTAAGGGCAACACTAAATTCAAACAGCCATTTCATACAGAAGTTTTTGATTGTGTCAGTTTCTATCTAGTAAGAACTTGTTTAAACAATGGATATCAAGTAAAACTTCCTTTTACTTTCACAGAGCGAACTATCTGTGCATAAAAAGATGTCCGAGGATATTCAAGTCGAGTTGAAGATTCAAAAGAGCATCCAAATGGATTTGGAAAGCAACCACAGCGCTAAAGTGATCCAAATGAGAAGGGAGATTTCAAAGTCTTCGAGGGACTTGCTCGATCTCGATGTTACCAATGGAGAATTGAAGGAAGAGGTGAGTGTCAAAATATAGCACAAAAATACATTCTCAATTCTATTTGTGAAACTTTTTCAAGACTTTTTGGTATATGAAAACATAAAAATATTTAAACGATTCGCTGATGGACTAGTTTTTTCTTTGAATATTTTTCTGTTTCTTTGTGTGAACTATTTCCATGCAATTGCTTGTGGTTTAAGTATTAATATAATTTAAATTACTATTAATATTGTACATTTTGTAAAAGTTTTGTTTATATTTGTCTTAACTACAATATATCAACGGACATCAGAATTGTGCTTGTGATTAATCAATTTTTTTTTGTCAAAGGGTGCTTTTGCTTGCCAAAAGAATCAATATATTTTTATGATATGATATGTATCTTTGTCGACAATATATTTTATTAATAACACATTTAACCGTGCAGGTATAGCATAAGTATTATAATTAAATTATAGATGTTGTAGGATTTTTCCCATTTTACTCTCGTGATATCTCCCAACACTTTACCTACTTCACTTCGTCAAACTGCCCCGACCGTCCTTCCATTTCCATATTTTTTTACCTACACCCGTAGCGCCGCTCACGTTTTCTGATTATATGTCTGAAATAAAATAAAAAATAGAATTTATTATTATCCGGTAAATGAAAATGTCAAAAAATATTTGTCAGGTGGACACCCTCGAAAATCAAGTGACGGAATTGTCCAATGAGCTGACCAAGCAAAGAGAAGAAGCCGATGAAAAGATCAAATCGCTCCTGCAAGAACTTTCAAACAAATCGAAGGAATACAACGAACTGGAAAGAGAAATAACCGGTTACCAGCATCTACCGTCCGCCCACGAAGAACTCGAGCAGTTCAATAAAATGTCATCTTTCGAAACAAGCTTCAATAATAAAACAATGTGTCCGTGCAATGGTATTTACAAACAGCGAGAGGATTCAGTTTCATGCGAGGATTTAACCTGCGGCCGTACAGGAAAGAACGTATTCGTGGAGACATCGGATAAAGCGGTCATGACTGATCCTCCGATGGACGCAGTCGACGGAGGACCGTCGAAAAAAAACAACGCTATCACGCCAAATGTAACCTTCGGTTCGACCATGAATTCGTCTCCTCAGTCGACGCCGTCCTCTGAAGGGCAATCGGGGCATCACCGTCAGAAACCGGAATTGCCAAAACGTAAACCAAAAGTAACCCCAAAACCGCACCTGCCTTTAAAAAATGAAGAAAATAAAAAAATCCCTCCACCGAGAAGTTCAAGTAACGCAACTAAACCTTTAAAAGAGTCGATCACAAAAATATCAAGAGAAATAACGGGCAGCATATTGACACTCATTGACTCGAAAGATAAAAGAAGACTTTCCGATGATGATTTCGCTAAAGAAGAGAGAGTCATAGAAAACAGCATTTCAAAAATTATCAGCGATTCATTGAATGTTTATATGGATGAGTCCATCAACCGCTCGAGTCAAGAGGTAAGATTATTGATGTTTTATCCAGTTATCGCTAAGCTTGTAGAAAATACTCGAGATGCTGATGGCTTTTAAGTAACAATAATATTTTAATATTCAATCACTCACAAAGTAAAATTATTAATCAGTGACAAGCGGTAACTTATAATCTATGCTTAGTTATGGAATGATAACATTTATTGACTGATCGTAGATGATTTTTTTATGTTGAACAGCTTCGATAATATCTTTTTATTTTTCTTACCCTTTTCTAACCATATTTGCATTAGTGACTAACACTTTACAAATGTTGCATGTGAAATATAATTAGCCAGTGAATGATTATACACAAAGAAGCTTTGATAGTTTTACTTCATATAAATAAATGTTTAATAAAAGAGAGCAGTTTGCGAAAAATGCTCAAAACTAAAATGAAACGGTTTGTATTAACAGCACTGCATGAAAACTTGCTTGACAATCGATCTGAAACAGGTTAATATATAATATTATTATTTTTTTCAATAGATGCATGTCAAAACCTTTTAATAAAATTATACTGTAATACACAGCATGCATTATTCACAGTATTATGTTGTTTATGGAGTTGTGTTTGCCAATTGTAATTTTATTATTTGTATATTGTATTATCAGATGAAATAGACTTCAATTAAAGTTTAAGGTTAATTTAATATCTTTCGCTTTCTTGCTGAATGAAGAAATTTAAAAATTGAATTTATTCTTAAGGCAGACTGCCTTTTAAAATTAAAGTTACTCTAAAGACACAGAAAAATAAAAATTCGTTGGGGAAATACCATTGCTTTACACTGTATGATTATGTGACAGGAGGAGTCAATTGTCAACGGAGAGAATGCCAGAAATATAAATGCAAGGGTGACCCCGGAAGAAACAATGGTATGTGTTTTTATTATTTGATCTATGTTATTAACTCTTAAAGTAGGCAATATGTCCTTAATGAAGTAGGTATCCAATAGAAGTCTGAGTAACTTAGTGCTCAAAATCGTTTTTACAAAGAGAGCAGGGATAGGTATAAGATGGGAATCGTGATTGGCTAATCGCTCTTGCTGAATTCTGTTTTTTGGATCAGATAGGTGGTGGGTGGGGAAAACGTGGTGTTCGTACTGGGGCTCAAGCCCAGTCAAAACCGAGAGGTCTATCACGGAAGCCAACACTGCACTCAGCAAAAATTTATGAATTTGATTGATTGAAATATTTTTTTATACCAAATCATTATTGAGCTTTGATTTTAGTAGTCATAAATGGATAGTCACAAAGTGAATAAGGGAATTGATTATTATTAAAGTAATGTTAAATATTTCTACTGATTTTAAAAGTTTGTAGTGAAATAAACAATGGTCTTATACATGAAAAATTATAAGGTTTCTTGTAGAAACATTTTGTCTACCAAGCAATGATCGATGTTATTTGTAGACTTTACAACACCTGTGATGAATAAAAACTATTTTGATTTTCAGGAATGCAAGCAGTCCGATAGGGGTGCCATCCCGCAAGTGCAGGAATCACTTAAAATGTTCGAAAAGGCTTGCGATAATCCCAATGTAAGTTAAATATTAAAACATCAATGTAAACTGATTAACGATACTACTAACAGTAACTAACTCACTCTCTTTACTAACAACTCCTATCCTTCCTTCCTCAGATAAGTCGAAATAGAAATTCTTTCGATGAGAGATTGATAAAATACACAAATTATGAAACGCCAGTGTACAAGAAAAGCGCAAAGGGGTCTCTAAAAGACAACAGCAGTCTGGCACTAAAATCTAACCGTCAAGGTTCCGCAAAAAGTTTGATGTCAAACAAGAACAGTACGCGAAAGTTGTCAGCGAGTAGTGTGGCACAGAGTAAGATGCCAAATGTTGCAGAAGCATGCGAGATCAGATCCTCAAAGCGATCGATGTCTTCAAAAGTTTCTGCAAAGAAAATATCAGATTCTGCATCACTTTTACTAAAAGATATTTCTAAGAAATGTAGTGCTAAGTCATCAAAGGTGACGTTGAAAAATCAGTCTGAATCAAATTTTCAATTGGTGAAAAAGTCTAGCGTCATTTCAGTCCAGGAAACAGATCCAGGTTCTGAAACTTTGTTGGCGAATTCAGTGATACTCAATCAGAAACCTTCAAGGATTATGTCAAAGTTAATGATAGAAAATGATCTAGAATGTATGAATTTTAATGATACAATCGGTAAGAAGACATTATTAAATAAAAATGATTCTGTTATCGATGAAAATATTTCTAGTAATACTGATGAAAAAATTGGAAATAATAAAGAGACAATTCAAGAATCAAAATTGTTGATGAGTGAAACAATATCTTTAGAATACGGTATCAGTGAAACAGTCACAGAAAAAAGTAACAGAGCAGTACCTTCCGAACTCGTATCAATTGATGAAATTCCAATTAGTAAAGAGGAATCAATAGAAGCTGATATTTCAAATTGTAACGGTGTCAAAAAAGAAGTAATCTATACCAAACATTCAGAGGGTAGCATAAGTGAAAAAGACACAGAAGACAGTGGCAAACTCTTAATCTCTGATTGTATACAAAGTGGAGAACAGATATTAGTTGAAAAGGTTCCAAATAATAAACAGGACACTCTTCTCGCAAACATTTTGGAGATCAGCGAAAACAATTCTATTCAGCATGAATATAATAATGATATTGAAACGGAAGTAATACATTCCAAAGAGACCACTGCTTGTTCGGAATATACTATTGGAAGAGAAAACCCAGGAAAAACTAATGAGCCAATACTGTCGGAGAGCGTGCCAAGCGCAGAACAAACACAGATTGAAAATGTTCAGAAAAGTCAAGAGGAATTTATACAAATTGTTATTTTATATAATACGTCAGAGTTAAAAGAAGACCCCTCCAGTGATTCTGCAAATGATATAGATGTGCGAATAGAGGTTAAGAATCCAGCATCTATCGTTAGTAGTGCACTCCCTGAAAAATGTGATGAAATCATAAATTCTGATGGTGTTCAAAATACAGAACGCACAGTGATTGACAATATTTCAAATGATATCGATGAATCTGTACAAAATGTTATTTTAAATAATATATCAGGGACAAAAGACAACTCATTCGATGACCAGGGAAACAATAATGGTGCTGAAGTAAAAATAGTTACTTTGGAGTGTGCAATTTCCGACGTTACCACAAAAAATAGTGATGAGCCAATGCTGTCCAGCAATTTAGTAAATGAAATTAAATCCGTAAAGAGCATTGAAAACTTAAATAAACTCGATAGTCAAAAAAGTGATATGAATGAAATTGAAATAATTACTGGTGCACTAGAATGTGACAACATGATGCATAATGCGTCTGATGTTGTTATGGGAAGTGATATTATTGACAGTACAAATCTGCATGCAAGTGAAAGTGTATCATATAATGATGAAATGTCAAGTACCACTGTTTCTTCAGTCACACTAGTGCCGAATCCCCTAAACTTAAATGCCATCTCTTTGGAACCTAGACAAGAGGACGGAGGTTCTTCCGATGTATCAGTAAAAGACGCTAATATATTATTAACCGAAATAATTGACACTGCACTCGATAATCCTACTATTTCTGAGTGTAGTCTTATTGATCATTCGAGTATTGGATCAGCGGAGGTGACAACTTGTGGTAAAATGCCGGCAGAGAAGCCAAAAATATATTGCTCAAAAGTGTTAACGCTGCCATTGAATTCATCCATTGGGGAAGCGAGTGGAAAAATAAAGTCAGATAACTTGGAAAATCACTGCATGCCTTGCGAAATAATCTGCAGGGGCAAACGCAAAATTGTAACCGATACCGATTTATCTCGACAGAATCTAAAACACGATATTAGCTATAAATGCTGCGATTGTAAAAAGAAACATATGTCTCTAAATTTATCAAGCAAAACAAAAATTAAAAATTCCCTCGACACAAGAATCATCTGTCACTGCCAAGGTGAGTTGGAGAAGAAAATTTTTCAATCCACTTTAACCAAGAAGAAATCTAAGAGTGATTTATTTGAAATAAAACATAGACAAAATTTTACAAATAGTCCTAAAGCAACTAGCTTACGGGAACAATCGCACAACCCAAGGAAAAGCAGTGATAAGTGCAAAGGGAAAAAATGCTTTTGCAAGTGTAAGAGAATAGATAGCTTTACACAGCCCACCGTTAGCAACAGATGCATAACCGACGTAGCGTTCGGCAGCAATATAAACCGTTTCCCTCAGCAAGAAGGAGTGCGCAGTTTCTTGTCAAAAGTTAATAGTAAATTGATTCAACACACAAACGCTCCGGATGTGACAACAATTGAAACCCTCTCAGTGGTGAATAGACAAGTGAATGAGACACTGACAAGATTGAAGTCTATTTCCTTTAACAAAAAAACATGTCAATATTATCAATCAAAGTAATTTCAGCGGATGGAATAAAAATTTGAAGGTAATGGTTTTTTTCATATATCGTAATTGTTGTCTATATTCTCAAATTGAGACTATCTGACATCTGCTCATTTGTATGTCATTTCATAATTTTATTGCAGTAATCTTAGGCGCTATTTAATGTTTTCATGTTTATTTGCTGATCAAATTTAAAATTACAGTTAGATTAGTAATTATTTTTTTTTTTTTTTTACTTAAACTAAAATGTTTAGTAAAATAAAATGCTGTCTGTAATATTTTGAGATATGTTTGTGTTTGTTTACCAGAAACAATACAATGCAAACAAGCTTTGACTTACAACACGGTGCAAAAAATAGCAATGTATTTTAGTTCTACAAAATATTTTTTTTAAATATAGTTGATAGCTATTTCAGCTCACGTCATCCTCAGAACTAATAGATATCGTTTACTATCCTAACTAAGGATAGTTCTGACGATGGCGTGAACCGGAATAGTTATCAACTATATTTTAAAAAATAATTTTTTAGAACTAAAATACATTGCTATTTTTTTCACCGTGTTATAATGGAGTTCTACCAAGTCTATGCCAATTCAATCAATAAGCTTTGACTTCATTGTGATAGTAATATACATTTATCATCATCCATCTTTTTTATTGATTTTAGTATGTTTGATTATGGTTGGGATCTCTACATTTCTGTATGTTTTGAATTTTAGGTGTACTAGTATGCCTGTAAATGCCGAAAGGTAAAACCAGAGTCATTAGTAGCAAGACATGCAGAAATGTTTATTTTTCAATGTGTCTTTAATGACAATCTCTATGTGTATAGATAATGTTGCTATGTGATAAATTGTTTAGTTTAAAAAAAAATGCTGTCTCCTGATTCATTTGTTTTCATTATCACTAATCACCACTGGTTATCTATTGAGTAATTGTTGATAGTTGCACACTAATAAATATGTTGTAGTTCCAGAAACCTGTTCGACTCGACACGCCCCCGCTTCTGTCAAACGGCCGTGATGACTTTCAAAATATCGATAAACAAAAGAGATCACCCGATAGTCCGGTAGCCATGCCGGACAAAGATTGTTTATCAGGCGTCAACGCTGAATCTCAGTTGGCAGAAAGGAACGGAAACATCATTCACAGTTCTTCAGCGAAAGATTTGATATCCAACTTTAACAGTATCAATACGAATTCTAAGCCGAACGGTTTAATGACCGAGCCTATAAAATATATTGTACAAAGCTCCGCTAAGCCGATAGGGGGCCTGGTTTTTGATAGGGTTGCAAAACTAACCAACGGTATTATTAATTCAAATTCACCGATAGGCCTCAAGAGATCTGTTTCGATGACTTCAGATAGCAAGAGCCTACCCGCGAAAAGCCTTTACATTTACGCCGATTATTAGATCTTTAAATACTACCCACCTCTGTAAATTTTTTGTAAATTAAGTCTCTTTGGAGTGTTCAGTGCCAATTAGATTACGATTTTTGTATTATAATTGTTATATTGACTCTATACTAGCGTCAAATAAGTATCTAATAAATTTATTGAATGTGTTACGTATGTTATATCAACATTGAGTTGTGTACCTTTGTATTTTTTTTGAATAATTGTAATCATTGCATATATTAAAATAATATTGATTCAATTACAAATGACTTTTACTGAATTTCGTGTTTTATTTATAACGAGTCAAATTGATATGAAGTGGAAAAGTGTTGGGAGATTGTTTTGGGATCGTTTAATGTATATTATTTTCAACAATAAGAAAAAGCATCGAAATCACATAAAATTTCATAATAAAGTATAGTTTGTCTCCTATTGATTGTTGCATTCGAAACAAATGTTAAGATATCACAGTACATCGAGCCTAAATTATTTATGTAAGAATGTTTCAAATTACTGTAATGCTATAAAATGAACAGAATAAAATTTTAATTTAAATTGTTACAACTTCGTACGATTCCACATGTTTTGTCATGACCGGGTTTCGCTTTCGGCATCTTCAGGCATTCTATCACACGTATGCAACAGAACTGGCCGTGCTTCGTTAGTGACAAAACATGTGGAATCGTACAAAGTTGTAACAATTCAAATTTGATATAGAAATTTCATCAGGCGCCTTCAGTCGAAATCATAAATGAATAAAATTTGTTTATGATAACAGCATTTGAAAGTTTAATCAATTACACCTTGCTATTATTTAATGGATTAACACAAGGAGATTGTATACAATTTTATTTAAAATTTGATCTAAATATTTATGTCTAAAATAGCATTTGTATAGCTATAGAGGATAGGGAATGACATGGTGAATGTTAATCATGATTTACACTGATAACACCAATCAATTTAATTCATGAAACATTACAATGCTAGAAAATATTTCGTTAATTAATTTTTATTGATAAAAATATAATGAAACTCACATTGAAAATTCCAGTTTGATGCCCAAAGAAATCCCAATCCCACAAAGAAAATAAACTACACTGATTGTTTGGAAAACGGTTTCAGTAGTAATATATTTGATTTATTAATGGAAGAATTTAATACCAAAGTAGAAGATCAGAGTGAAGAACTTTTTATTGAGTACCTGAAGGAAAATGGCAGCTTCATGGACATGTTAAATACACAGTTTATGATGGAACACAAATTGAACACAATGCAAAAACATAACGATGATAAGATTTGCTATCACTGTGGTGTTAAACCTCATAACACAGTTTCTGTAAGCAGGCAGATGAAATTTAAGTCAGATGTTATGAATAGCTTAGATTTGAATTTTATTAATAATATGGGAACTCAAGAAACGCGAAGTCAAAATTAATGTACATATTGTATTCATACAACAATTTTAATGTTTGCATGTATAATGTTACACTTTCACAATAACTCTATAAGTCAAAATAAAGTCAAGGAGTGGAGAGAGAGAGCAAGAAATGCAACAACAATACGATTGATGATGCAGTGACATTACGATATACTTTTTAAAACAACAAAATAATAGAGTATGTATAAAATAGGGCATAGACAAGTGTACTGGTATAGAGTAATTTTAGTATGCATAGTCAGTTAGAATTGTCATCTCAAGTAGGTAAGCAATTATTGGTTAATAATATAATAATATGACATGCTAAAGTTGACAATACGTTGAAACAATATACAAAATTAATTAAAATTCTCTTGTAGAATATATGATTTATTAATAAATTAGTTATTGTGAATTGATTAAAAACTTGAAAATAATATCGTAACATTCTTTAATAACAAATTTTTTTTTTTTTTTTTAAATAATAAAAACACATATTTTTAGTACTTATTTCCACAATATATTTTTTGATCAGGACCGGTTTCGCTCATCGCGAGCATTATCAACTGATCAGTTGATAATGCTCGCGATGAGCAAAATCGGTGTGAAAAATGTGTTTTTATTATTTAAAATATAATGCCTTTCCATCAAGAAGTGACAGTTAACACCTTAAAAGTGAACAAAAATTATTACTAAAAAATCATCATTGACGTCAAAAATATGGCGACGAAGAAAATTAAGCAGCCAAATAAAAAAAAACTGTTTGAAAAGTCTTGGAGTATGTCGAAATAGGTATCGACAACCATATCCAAAATTCATTCATCCTATTATATCACGGATGAAACAGAACTGACACACATATTTCATCATTATTCCATCGTAAGTAATTATGATTGGGCTAAATCAAATGACAGAAACTGAAAGCAACCTGTATAAGGTGCGGCACAACAGTGTTCCAATGATACGTGAACCAAAAAATGATTAACTTTCAATACTTATTTGTGGAAAGTAGAATGTGACAAATCACCTCAACTATTAACAATTAAAACATTTTTCGTATCTGGTGGAATATTTTGGGAGTAATTCGTAGTATATTAATATCAACGGCGTATTTTATATTTACATATACTACATAGAAATGCTGCCCATCTGCCTTATTCACCCAATATTACTCCGTTGGATAATCATTTCATTTAACGTATAGAGCATTTGCATTGAAACATAAAGTTCAATTCGGAAAACGAGGTCCAAAATCATCTAGCTGCCTTTTTTCTAAAAAAATTGTAAACATTATAAATAAAAATCGAAATAAACTATAAAAAGAAATACTCAATAATTTATTTAAAAGCGTTTTTAGTTAGTACTAAAAAAACATCATTTCCTTCCAGTTTAGGTTGTACAGTGCGTAACATAATATAAAATGGAAATATTAAAATATGACCAATAAAAAGATCCAAAACATTGCAAAACATAATGATATTTATAGCAAATGTTGCAGTGGTAAGTTGAAAAATTAACTATATAATATCCACTTAGAAATATTTATTTATAAATTTAACATTAGACATATAAAAACTATTTATAAATATTATTGGTTGTCTATGCTCTATTTTATGATTTGAAAAGTAAATTGATAAAAATCAACACGTTGGTCATTTTAAAAGCCTGTGTTGGTCAGTGTATTATGTCACCTTGTAGAATTAAAATCTTTATTATTTTTATCTTATTTAAACACTGTAGCCACAATCTTAGTGTAAAAGGCTTTATCAAATAGTGTAACACCTAATGTCACGGTGTAAAAAATTACATCAAAATATTCAGTTGGCATTCAGAGAGCGGATGCGGTCAAAGAATTGAATCGCAAACGAATAAAAATATAATAATATTGTTTTACAAAGTATTATTAAGTTTTGTCATAATTCGCGTAAGCACATTAACTCGAAATTGGATCAAGTTCAACAAGTAAGCCAGTTTTTGAGCTTGTTTCACTGGTGAATGCTAAAGAAAAATCATTAATTATTTATCGCTAGACTATCTCGGGCGTTCGTGAAATTTTATTATTGTATAATATTATTGACTTTTTATTACGATATATTACTTACAATATAGAATGTCAGGAGTTTTATTTGATTTTTGCCGAACAATAAATTTATTTCATGACAAATAACCTATTAACTATTTTTTTTAGCAGACACACTGCCTCCATAAATATTAACCTTTTTTTATTTAAAACACTCTTTGGCACCACGAGCAATATAAAGAAAAATTATTTTAGAATTTTGTATGTAATAAGCCCTTGTTAAAAATTTTAACTGCCGAAGTTGTGATGACGACTTTACCAGTTACTTTTTTCCGTTTATTTAATTTCAGTTGCTTAAGTATGTATTCATTTCACAAAGGTTATAAATGAGATTAAATAAATTTGTTACAATTTTCCGTATTGAAGATCACTTGTTGTTAACAATTAGTAGTTAAGCTCAAATATTTTCCAGAGTTTTTTGTGTAGGAATCAACAAAATGGTTTTTGAGTCATCATTGTAAATAAACTAAAGCAAAATACATACTTATACATACATACATATTATGTAAATTTCCAATACTCAAAGATAGTATCATTCTCCTCGAATTGTAATTCTATCTTAAATATCAAGGCTGTAGAGTCGCGATGTTTCAACCAGAGTCGGAGCCGTGAAAAACGAGCAAATCCGACTCCCTTTTCGATTAGAAAATTTTGAAAAATATGTCAATAAACAAATTGCTTGACTGGTTAGTTGATCTTTATTTCGTGTATATTGGAAAGATAGGAGAAAAAATTTAACGATTCCACAGCTCTATTTAATATATATTGGGGATACAATGTTTATATTGATGAAATCCTAAAACAATTTTTTACACGTGTTGCTGAATGAAAATAAATATTATTGGCCAGTTACCTCACAAATAAATATTATTCCCTAGTAAAAACTAGCTTACCTGGTTGAAATTTTTGAAAAAAATATTTTACTTTCTTATGGGTGTAGCGATACTCAACCGGCAGCCCAACGACCGTTAATGAGTGAATGAGTGAGTTAACAGATCTTTGCAAACCTCTGTTTATTGTTTTTAAAGCTCAAGGTTGCAATGAGTCGCTCAGCGAGCTGTTAGCTTGCTTGATGGATCAAATGAGTTCAAGTCCCAGACAAACAGCATTTTTTAATTCTGTGATTAAAGTAATTTTTATTGTAGTTTGTAAAAAGGGCATAACGAGAGTGATTAGTTAACCAATAAACCTGTCCTACGCATACCATTTATTTCCAGATTCTTATAAAAAAGAGAGGTTTAGCTATTTGTTTGTGTAGCAAAGAGTTCTCGTTGAAAAATGTCTGTTGAATTACCTTTGATAAATTTGAATTGTTAAAACTTTGTACGATTTCACATCTTTTGTCACTAACGACCCGGCTTTCGCATTTTGGCATCTTCAGGCATTTTATCACACGGATTCAATAGAACTGACTTAGTGATAGAATGCCTGAAGATGCCGAAAGGCGAAACCCGGGTCGTTAGTGACAAAACATGTGGAATCGTACAATGTTGTAACAATTCAAATTTGATATTGAAATTCCACCAAGCACCTTCAGTCGATAACATAAATTATACCTCTAATAAGATGCAATATACTCCATAGTTTGAGATATAAAATACATTTGATTTGCTATTAATATGTGGCGGCCCATGCAATACAGTAAAAATCGATATTTGGCCCAAAGAAAAACGGTTGAGGAAACCCGCATGAATGTCCCATTACATATGACAGCTGTATAGCGCAGTGGGAGATAAATATACCCAGTTATATGGCATTAAACCTACAGAAATTGACAAATATTGTGGACAAATAAGTCCCGTGGTATATAATTAGGTGTCCACTTACTTTCATGAAGAATGTTACGAGATATCACAATAAGATATTGAAAGCTTTTTACTGACTCGTGTCCCATTTACATTCTATTATTGTCGCGTAATTTCGCAATTCAAGTGATTTACACCTGTAGCATAAAGCAGGGATGTCCACTTTTTTTAAATTCACTTTGGCTATTTGCTATTATAATTAATAATGATTGCAATCAAATGAAACCGATCGATCTAGTTTTGGTAGTGAAAAGTAGTCATTCGTTCGAGTCAATGAAAATCTAAAAACACTCTTTTATAAATTATGTTACTTTTTTGAAGGCAGAGTGAGAAATCAAAAGACTCGCGAATCATCCCATTAGATTTGGACGTGTTTTATTACTGATAACGCAAGCTTTACCTTTTGGTATCATGAGGCATTCTAGTACAGTTAGTTAATAATTCATATAAACCAACTATCTACAAGGAACTTAAACAATTATTTAGTATGCTTTCAATCTTGTACGAGCAATATCGACTGGGGAAACTTTTTCAATCTTTGTACACTGGTTTTCTGAAAATGACCAAATGTTTCGCCGTAAGTGATGTAAAATGTGTACGTTGACATTTTAACAGCAATTTTTTAGTTAAAACTAACATATAAGGCACTTTAAAAGTATTAACTGGCACTCTTGATAGAAAGGCATTATATATTTCATAATAAAAACACACTATTTTTCCAATTTATTATTTATGATCAGGATAGTCAGTTGGCAACGTTCGCAATGGTCGCGATGAGCGAAACCGGCCTGATCATAAAAATATATTGCGCAAATTGTACCAATAAATGTGATTTTATTATTTACAACCATAAAGATTTAAATTTGCTTCAAAAATTCCGTCAGTCGATATCTTTTACTGAAATTGTTGTTATTTTTCTCGAGTCGTTTTTTTTTCGTATGTCATTGAACAATTCGAACGAACGAATGAATGAATCGATCTGCGCCTGATAAAATCTTTTCTAAATTTGTAAGTTTCAGAGATTAAGCTCATTTGGAGAAATAAACAGTGCGTACAATACTTCTTATTTATGCATAATTTAAACGTTATGAACTATAAAATACATTAATAATGATATTCATTGTACTGTATTTGTTGGCATAAGGGTATTAAAAAACAATTTGATTAATTAACTATTAAATCATTTACTGTAAACGTAACCTTGCTTTTATCTCCTCAAAAGTTAGTTAGTGTCTAAGTAGTCTAAAGTTATTTTGTCTGTAAATTTATTCCAAGTACTAAAAAATGAACTACAATTAAAATAAAACTACATTCAAATTTGTATGACACGAAGATGACGTAAAGCTAAAGTAAATAACCTTGCTGTTTTTCAAATCAATGATTGCTTATAGGTTATTAATTGTCGACCCTAGGTGGAGAGGCATTATATTAAAATAAATAAAACTTAGTATTCATTACTTATTCCACAATTTTATAATGTAAATATCGCGACCAGTTTTACTTACCACGAACACTATCAACTGATATAATATAAACCAAAACAAATTATTAAGCTCTTTTTTATTGTAATTTATGATATCACTGAAGTTGCTTGATGGAATTTTAATATCAAATTTGAATTGTTGCAATTTTGTACGATTCCACATGTTTTATCACAAAAGACTCGGGTTTTGCCCTTCGGCATCTTCAGGTATTCCATCACACGGATGCACCAGAACTGACGCACAATAAACAGTTAACATCGTCTATATACCAAAGGTGTTAATTGAAGGAAAACACAGACCACGGGGCAAGAACTAAATGACATGACTAAAACAAATTCAATAATAAAAATAATGCCTTATGATGCCGAAAGATGAAAACCAGATCGTTAGTTACAAAACATTTGGAATCGTACAAAATTGCAACAATTCAAATTAAGCTCTTTGTTTGTGTAAAAATTCTTGTTTTAATTTTTATAGTATCAGTTGATAATGCTCGCAATGAGCGAAAGCAGTTTTGATAATTTTAGAATTGTGGAAATAGTACTAAACAACGATTATCGTTTTCTATGTTGTCGTTAATTTAGTCGACTAAACTTATAGGTACCTTATACATATTTATGTGATTCTTCAGGTTGCGATCAATTATAAACGACTAATCTAGCGACCAATAGACCGCGGTAAATGCTATAGTCATCCCTGGTATAAAGCGATAGTTTGATTGAATTGTTATCGGCATTTTATATTATTCTTCTGATCCCACCTGCCTTAGCTTTTGTTTTTAATACTCATTGCGCATTGTACTTTTTGTAATCGCTGAATAGCGACCTACACATAAGACAATATGATGTAACTACTCAAAATCTCGTTGTGCATATTTCAGTGTGAAAAAAATAATATTTTAGATTCAGCAAGATCATTTAATTCGTTTGAATCATCAAATAATATCATATTTTCACCATAGCCAGATTATTTTGTTTAAATTATATCTCTGAATGCATTTGACTTGCATGCAATTGAGGCGTTCAAAAGTAAAAAAAATGCATTGTTCACTTTGCCTTATTAAAATTAAACAACATTGTTGTGTTTCAGGTAAAATGTATAATAACACAGTGAAAAAATAGCAACTTATTATAAGTATTATTGTAAATTAAAATGCATAATTGTAATATATTATAACAATGAAAAAGGATGCACATAAAAGCCAACAAGCCATTTATGTGTATCCTTAATATTTCTAAAAGTCTCTTTTAAACTCAAATTAATATTCAAAAACTCTTCATAAAAAAAATTGGAGATTTTCGTGTGAAACTTGAAATTTGACTGAGGTGTTCTTTTACGTCTTGAGCTCGTAAAATATGTCATCCGTAATTCGCCGTCAGCAATTAATCGCTAGCAGTTTACCGCTACGTCAAATTATTGCAAAACCAAGTTATTTGTTTTAAATTATTTATAAAATACTAAGGGGTTGGCTGTGTAATTTTCAATTTGAATATGACCAATTATGTATATTGACTGCTGATAAAATATGCTAGCCATCATTTGAATGCTGTTAATTCTATGTGCGATTAATTAACGGTATTACAATCGGTATACAATGGTTTGCGGTGTATTATGAATTGTAAATTTTCCTAAAAGCATGCTGTAAAATGAAAAATATCTCATAATGATCCTACATAATTTTCGTTTGTTAATTTATCTTATATCCACTAGCCCAGGATCAAAATCAGTATTGCGATAAAAACAAATAGTGAAGCATGCAAGCTAGCTAAAAATAATAACATACTTTACAGGCATGTTTTTTATGTATCAATTAATTCGATTACGAGTGGACAGAATGTGTAACATTCCCCCGGGCTTATAGAATACATCGTCGAAAAAAGTTGACAACATTACAGGGGTGTCCAATTATTTAATAATATATAGATTATATTAAGAAAATAGTTTCTTATCTGTCTATTAGCAGCTTAACAAAATAATATTAATATTTAATCTATAAGCCATAAAGATATTCTTAAATGGATATTTTTTTGGCAGAAGTACCTAAATATAAGTTTCATATTTAACATAACGGGTTTTGCTGATCACGAGCATTAAAATTAATGAAAGTTCAGCTGGTAAAGAGCGGAGTAAGTCCTGGTGTTAATAATACACAATTGTGGAAAAAGTAAATTTTATGGTGTTAAATGTCACTTTTTGATGAAAACAGAAAGACATTTTAAATAATAATTTTTTTTTTAGTACTTATTTCCACAGTATAATTGGTGATCAGGACCGGTTGTGGTCATCGCTACGATTATCAACTGATATATTGTGGAAAAAGTACTAAATATTGTATTTTTTTATTAAAATATAATGCTTTCCCACTAAGAAGAGTCAGCTAACACCTTGAAAGTGCTTATAAATATTATTACACAATTATAAAATGAACTTTTCGATGTAGTAATTGAAAGGTACGTATACATAGGGGGCTATGTAAACATAAATGTAAAAAATATTTGTTACATGGGTAATGGTAATTTAATTTTTTTCTCTTAATTTTTGAAGTAACATACTTTCTTTTATCATATGTAGATGAGTTGATGAAATTTTTGAAGTATATTTCTCTATGCTTACCATTACTTTACTGTCTTGTAAACGCATTTCTTGATAAAATTTAAAAAAGAGCCTATTTTATCTATCACACACACTACAGCTTTATTTAAAACAATTAGTCAAATATATTGTACTTTCCGGCCGACGATTTACAGTGCCACATTAATTTTCGAATTATATAACTTTCACGTGAGAAATCGTATGATTGACAGCGGTGCACAACCCTCGGGCATGGCATTGAATTTATTATAGTCAAATGCAATCAATGCGGTGAACTTTTTTTATTCACATTAAACAATATTTCTAATTATTTCTTGTTATCGTTAAACGGTCAGGCCAATTTGTGCATCAAATTAATGTTGCATTATCATGCAGATAAATTAAATTCTAGTAAGCAAAAATACATTTTTGTAGATTAAGACGACTTTTTTGATAATTTAAAGTAAGAAGGCTCAGTAAGAAATGTTTTAATACATGTTTCCTAAAGCAAATCTCTTGGGGATTATTTTTCTACAAAAGACGTGTGAAGAAAAAAAGTTTGGTTGATGTTTTTTTCAAGAAAACGTCTCCTTAAACCTATGATATTTACAATAAATTCAACGACAAAACCTTTGTAAAAGTGTACAGAAAAAGTTTGTAAAATTTCATATCGATTGGAGTTATGGTGTAGTAATGCATAAAGGACAAACAGACACATATACATTGATTTTTTGAAAATACATTTACAATAGTTCCTCTTTCTTTATTGACCATATTTGGTCCGTTATTCGCGAATATGGTCAACAGCTGCACCTCTATGATTCTCCGTTATCCACCAGTTGCTTTAATTCTTCTCCTGACGTTCTTCTGTCAGTACCTTTGAATACATCCTATGGATAGTATCCAAGTTCATCGAGGACGCCGTCTCACTGTTATGACGATAAGACAGGTAGGATTGATATCATGCGAAAGCATCCATTACACGTGTGCAAACAAGGCTTAACTGCAACATAATGGCTATGTAAAAAAATATATTTCAAGACAATTTACACCAAGTTTAATCGATTATTTGACCTAAAGTGATTTAGCGATGTTAAACTACTAGTGAATTACACAATACTTATTCAATTCAGTGAAAACGCAATTGCAACCAGTAATTTGAATGCATTTATAATAGCGCATGTAAATGCAACAAAAGAAATTTGTTGCGGTACCAAGAATGAAAAAGTGGGTGGAAACATACCTATTGGCAAAATAAAAAAAGCGCTCTTGTTTTGGAATGATTATCACGTCAATGTCGTAATAATATGAATATATAAATACATTTTATCGTATACCGAAATTTTATTTCAGGGATATACAACTATTTTGTTGTACTTGATTAATTTTTATTTTTTATAAGTATTTTTCAAATCTAAAAACGAATATTAAGTGTTGATTATAATGCAAAGCTTATCATTATACTATAAAAATAAATATTAAACATTATTAAATTATTTTAAAGTAGTTTTCTAGGTATTTTAGTTCTACAAAATTAATTCTTTTAAATATAGTTGATAGCTATTTCGGCTCACGCCATCGTCAGAGCTATACTTAAACGAAAATTTGCTTGTCTATATATAGCTGTGTAGAAAAGGTACACAATACATCTTTTATCCTGTTTTAACAACCTAGCTTGTTTCTTGCTCGCAATAAAACTATTTTTCTTCAAAAATTGTAAAAGAAACTAAAAAGGCGGCTATGTCAATAAGTTTACATGTGGCACGGAAATGGTCTATTACGGAAGCAAATTATAACAACCCCCCCCCCGCAGAGGGGTAAGTAATGGAGAAGACAATATATTATTGTAGTTTGTTCGTTAAAAGTCCTTTGTGATGTCTATTAATGGCTATTTTTTTCACCGTGTTATAATGGAGTTCTACCAAGTGAATGCCAATTCAATCAATAGTTTTCTAGGCTTAGATAGATGACATCTTTCCAAATTGTCAATTTCTTAATGTTTTGATATTACACTAGCTGACCTTTGGTGCGATCTCAGAGTTAGGAAATTTAAGGAAACTCGTTATGATAACAAACAATTGATAATCGTTAATAGAGTTGTTTTAATTCTATTTATTTGCTATTTAGGCAAGAGGTTGCGGAGGAAAATATGTAAAATATTATTGTATGCTACAAATATTTGCGGGAGTGCACTCAAGAAATTCGTTAACTTTTATATTAATCGGATGAATGGTGTAGTAATGTATTGTGGTCAAACACACAAACATACATTGATTTTTATTGTATATGAATGATGTGGCGCAAACGAGTTTCTTCGATTTCAGGCTTCTGCATTTTTCTACAGAGGCAAAAAATAAATAAAACGTCAAAATATTGTAGAAAGAGTACTAATAGAGATTTAAAATGATACCAACTACGACGTGCTAACTTAACGGCGACCGTTGACAAATTGACGTTAAAGTGACGCATAAAAAAATGGTCATTTCTTTCCGTACTACCTAATATAAAGTAGATAAAAGAAGATTAAACTATATATCGATTATTTTTGGAGAGTGTTTTGCCAAAACCATTCGCAGGAGAGTACTTAAGAAGATCCTAAAGTTCCATATCGATTTTGGAGGAGGTGGTATACCTAAACGTTTGCAGGAGTGTGATTCAATATATTTGTAAAGTTTCATATCGATCGGATGAACGGTGTAGTAATGTATAAAGGACAAACACACACACACATTAATTCATTTATATAGATAAAAAATATATTCATTGCTCATTTCGAAATGAATTCGGACTTAAATATTTTTTATTTGTCTAAACCGGTGTTGATTTAGATTTACAATAACTGATTAGCAAAAGCTACAAGCTCACTGAAATATTTTATTTTATTTTCTAGTAGCAATAATAAATTAGCGAACCACACATAATGAAATAATAAAAAATGCTGCGTATTGCCAACATGTGTAGGTAATATAATTAAATTCAGGTACGCGATTGGTGTCAATGGTTATTCATGACCCCTGGCAAAAACTTCGTTTGTTTTTTCGAGACATATATGACGTCGTCAATATTTTCTTCAGACTGATACTTTTTACGTGGAACAGAAACATCGAGCAAAAAAATCCATGAATGAATTTTCAAATCGCTGTTATTTTTAATTGAGATTGTGTGTATAGAGAACTATGCGATGTTTTGAGAATTTTAAGCCATGAAAACTTCGATGCTCATTTTTGATTAGATAACGCTGTATGCTTGTATATTTTTGATGAATTCGACTGAAATTTTGTAGAAATTCTTTTATAATGTAAAATTCAAATGTGACGTTTTTTTCTGAGAGCTTTTTTACAGTCGTGAAATTTATAGAAGATTTGATTGCATAAGTTATATAAAAGCTCTAACGCCTCGGGTGTTAAAGAATTGTTAGTTCTGTTGCGTCAATATGATAAAATGCCTGAAGATATCGAAACGCGAAACTCGGATCATTAATGACATAACATGTAGAATAGCACAACGTTTCAACAATTCAAATTTAAATAGGTACATACTGGAGTGGTTTAGATATATATTTAGTTCTCAGTTTTAGGGTCTGTGTTTTCATCAATTCTTCCAGTAATATAACCGATTGCAACTGTTGAAAAGTCCTGAGACGCCGAAAGGTGAAACCCTGATAGTGAGTATCAAAATATGCAGAAATGTATAAAGTTTCAAAAACAATATGTTTGAATAAAAACGTGTAATATCTTAACGTTCATTTGAGTTTCAACTGGATTTCATAATTTTTATGTAACAGAGCTCGTGTCATTATCGTTATATATGATACATTTAGAGAGAGAAACCTAAAATCCACGCTTTTCAAAGGGGACTAAATACGATAAATGCGGGAAACTATGAATGCGGGAAAGCTTCAAACAATTATAAATGAAAGTAAAATCTTAAAAAGTATGCAGTCGTCCTTTTAATTTCCAAAAATGAGGTTGTAAAAAAATGTTTTTAATATATATGTAAATATGACGTCTTGTAAAAGTTTTATTAATTAAATATTTCTCTTCGAATAGTGTTTTAAGCTTCTTCCTGTGAAATTATTTATTAAATAAAGTCTCAAAAACATTGGAACGAACTATATTGTTTACCGTGTTATAAAAGAGTTCTACGAATGTAAATTAATGCCAATTCAATCAATATATATTTCATCATTAATTTCTTTAGTTAATATAAAAAAAATTAAATGCTCAAACTGTATTAGATAGAAGAATTTCAGAGTCTGACATGACAGAGTTTTCGTATGAATGATGAAGAACTGCTAATATTTAAAATATCTTCTTCAATCTTTATTTAAGATGTCCACTGATAATAACTGGTTATGAGTGTTATGACCGATATCATCAACACGGTTTGTTGGCAAGGCACAGATAGACAACTAGATAAATTTCTACAGAAAGCTAACTCTATACATAGTAATATTAAATTCACACTAGAGATAGAGGTAGACAGCTCCATCAATTTCCTGGACTTAACTATTAGCAGAGTTAAAAACAGACACACTTTTAAAACTTTTAGAAAACCTACCTTTTGTGATACCACAATTCACGCAAAGTCCCTCCACTCATGGAATCATAAGCTTGCGGCTTATAACTCCATAGTCCATAGGCTAGTAACTGTACCTAAGAGCCAGGCAGATTACGACAAAGAACTGCAAACTTTTAAATGCATAGCCCGTAATAATGGTTATGAGATAACAACGATAAATAATTTATTATATAAAAAACAATTAAATCTAGCTAGAAAACTCATTTACCCGAACCCAATACAAGATAACCGCTTTTTTGCTTTAAAACATCATATTTTTCCAGCATCAAGAGCTTGTAATCTAGAAGTTCAAATTTTGCAGGCAAAAACAGTTATTCAGTATAACTAAAATCACAAGAAGGGTTATGGAAAGGACAGTTATTTAAAGTAACTAAAATTTTCTTTTTTTTGTGTTACGCGTTTGCTGTTTTTTTTACGAATACGGAGAAATATCCACCAAAACCGGTCAATAATATTTGAGACGGAATCGTAATATTTAGAATTGGAAATTAGTAAATCGGGGACGGTTAATGAGGGATTATTTTATATTGTTCTTATATGTGTTTGACCGGACTATAAAAAATAAACGATGTATTATGCGAGAACAGTTGATCGGGGTTCCTTTTTGTATCCTTATTGTTATAATGAAGGCTTTGATTTTATTTTTATGTAATAGAACAGACTGTATACAGCATATTATATTATTAAATATAATATATTGACAAGAAATTAGATTATGAAATTAATTATTACATCTTGAATGGATTAAAAAAATCAATGTAATTAAGCTTATCGTCCATTCTGTATTGTACAATACTTTAATTATAGCTTTAAATAATACAACAGTACGATTATACTTTTTATTTGATCATTATACAAGCTGAAACAAATAATCATTGTAATTTTTTTACGAGTGTAATCAATTATTGTCAGGTCGATCAAATGTATAGTTTTGTAATTAATGTTCTCGAAAAGTATTTATAAAGTCAATTTCGCTTTCGGCGTAATGGCGCTGGTATCAAGATCGTTAAATTGGCACGAATCTAGTTCAAAGTGTGGCGATTTTCGACGAGTGTTCTGTGGCAAATTATGACCATCACCTTGGCGTTCGAACAGCCCGGGACTTATGTGGGGGTAAGTGTGATGCTCGTCGTTGGTATAAAAACGGGCGGCGAGATCTGTATGGTATCAAAAACTTTTTTGTTGATCTAACGACAACACATCCAAAAAATGGCATTCAAAGTGAGTTGATTATTTTTTTGACAAACCATTAATTCGATTGTAGTAAATTTCAAAAATAAAAACATAATTTTTAGCAAATTTAAAATAATTTCAGCCAATAGAAATTATTATTTTTCTTAATATGACTACATTTTATGGCTTTAATTTTTGTTATTTATTGGAAAAACATGATGTTTTAAATAACATTAACACAATTTTTTATCGATGATTATGACCAGTTGACAATGCTCGCGATAAGTAAAACCAGTCTTCATCATTTAACATATTGTTCAAAATACATATGGATATAGTTAATGATATCGACTGATGGTGCTTGATAGAATATCAATTTGTAATTTTATACGATTTCACATGTTTTAACACATCGTACAAAAAATTCAAATTTGATATTGAAATTCTTTCAAACACCTTCAGTTGCTAGCATTAATAATTATTTTTAGTTTTATTTCAAATTCAGAAATAATCATAAAAAACGCATTAGCAAGAATAGCTAGTGCGAAATTTTCACAATCAAAAGAGCCTACAATAAATTTTTGTTTGATCTCTATAAAATTATATTAATTTGTATTGTATAAGGTGATAATGATCGCAATGAACGAAACCAGTTCTGATCATACAAATGATAAAATGTATGTAATTTTTTTTTATTATTTTAAAAGAATGTCATTCCACAAAGAAGTGACAGTTAACTCATTAAAAGCAATTATACATACTACAATCATTATATGAAAACTTAATACTAAAATTAATTTGAATATAAAAGTTCGGAGAATTCTTAATTTGAAAAAAAAATATGAATTTTAAGTTTTTAAAGTGTTTGGTAATCAACTTATAAAATACAATATATGTATGTAAATTGCGTACCTCATTTTAAAAAAACCAAGATAAACTGTATGCGTCATACGACATGATTGCACACAACTCAAAGACATATTATAGCATACGGTCTGTATTTATTGTCTTCACAGATCGTAATCCTGTGCTCCATGCTGGCTCTTGCCAACGCTGGATACGAAATCACCAGCGGAGAGCAGAACATCCACCGCAGCTACGGAAACTTGGGTCAGATCTCCACCTACTCCAAGACCATCGACACACCTTACTCCAGCGTCAGCAAACATGACGTGAGAGTGAGCAACCCTGGAATCGCCGTACACGCCGCTCCCTTGGCTTACTCTCACGGACCAGCCTACGCACCAGCCCCAGTGGCTTACGCCCATGGTCCAGTCGCCAGTTATGCCTCTCCTTTGGCTTACTCCGCCCCAGTCGCCAACTACGCCGCTCCTCTTGCATACGCCGCCCCAGTAGCTAAATACGCCGCTCCTCTGTCTTATGCTGCCCCAGTTCACTCTTATGGAGGACACATCGCCAAGGTTGCCGCTGGACCAGCCCTCCTCGGAGTCGCATACTCTGCCGCTCCCGCTGTATCCCATATGACCTACACCAACGGTGTTGGACTCGCTTATTCCTGGTAAACGAAGTCATCACTGAATCCTACGATCCACTATCTTTCACAACCTTTGATCATGAATCTCTCACTTTTTCTTCTATGTCTGTTATCTTAGTGTATTTATTTTCCTGTAATTGTAATTATTTATTTGTTTTATAATAAAAATAAGCAGTTAAACTTATTTACTATCTTTTATTTAATGATTTTTTTATTTTGTTATGGTATTGACTTTAATCACATTTAATGTGACAACCGTCACTTCTTGATGTAAAGGCATGATACTTTAAATTAAAAGTCGCATCTTTTGCCTGGTCATTTTTCCAATAGTGTTTCGCCATTTCGAAGATGACTTTAGTAGCAATTAACTTGATAAATAGTTTATAGTATTTGAAACATAACTGCATGTTGAAAAGTATCACGTTTAATAAACGAGCTTCGAAAGAACGAATCAAAAGATTCACAATTATTAAAAAACATAAGCATACTATTTCAGTTGGTCTCATAAAATTTGATAAAAATACACAAATTTTAGCATTTAGTCTGTTGATGTTTTGAAAAATACTTACTGTTAATAGTTGTATTTTAAAGCTTGGATGTAACTTAATTGAAATTTATTATTATATATTAATTTATTTATTTTAGATAAAAACCAAACAGTTTTTCCCGAAATCCCTTCAAATGAATATAATATCAATTAATTTACTAAAACAAAAAGAAGAATCTAGGATTCATTGTTTTAAATTTTCTAATAACATAGATAAAGCTGATTTCGGTAGTTAATACAATATAAAAGTATTCAAATGCACCGCTTGCATGAAGTATATGGCTGCAAAAATGTTATCTAATATCGATTCCCGTCGTGGGTAATTTATAAGTATACTGTAAACTAAATATTTGATGGAAAGTTTTTCCAAGAGCGCATTTCAGTATTGAATTGTATTGGTTTATCAACGATTGGTTGTGAACAAACCGTTTACTTGTGTTTTTGTATACATTATATGAATAATTATGCCCAGAATCAGTCACACCAATGTGTATCATAAGTTAAGTGAGTAATTATTGTTAGCAAATAAATTTTCTGTCTATTATTTACAAATCTATAATAAAGGTTCTGAAGCTTTATTGACTGAAATGATATTGCATTTGTTTTTAAATAAGCTTTTTTTTGGAATATAAAAAGAATTGTATATTTTTTTTCTTATTTGACTGTTTTTATAATCAATCAAAATTATTTGAAATTTTTATAATTTGACAATTTTTTTGCAAAAACAATACTGTCACGCCTTAATGAAAAGACATGACATTTTAAATAGTGAAAAGAAACTGATATTCGAGCAAGACCGGCCTTGATCATAAAATACATTGTGGAAATAGTACTGAAAAATTTGTTTTTATTATTTAAAATATAGTATACTGGGGGTATACTGCAGTCATAATTCATGTTAACTTATGTAATGGTTTCGTTTTTCTACAAGAAGGGATTGGAAAGTGAAGCTATTGTAGAAAGTATAGATTAGATAACATAACTAAAACAATAGATTTCTTGTCAAACGAGAAGCTTTTTGAAGCAGAGGCCGATATCTTCAGGCTACGCTGAATCTACCTAGCGTCATCTTTTATAGCGTTTGTGTACTTTCAGCTCTTGCTAAATATTAGATTAAAAAGCATCTACGTTTGAATTTAATCAATCTGAATCAAGTTTATTGATCTGTAGATTGCATGACGAATTTTCATTTCATTTTTTAGACATAAAGCTTCAGATATGCATGTGCATTTAACGGAACTTTACATTGTTTAAGGTATCTAGTAAGATACCATGATAAAGGTAGCTTTATCTACTCTCTAAACTTATGTAATATAGCTGATAACGTCAATACTCATTAATGATAGTACATATTTACGTTGCGTATGACCATAGTATATTAATTATTTATGTAACGTAAAATTGCATTTTTTTAAAAAGATTCATTAAAAATCTGGGTTCATGACAGCATTTAAACTATTTTGAAGTGATTTTCATAAGACGTGTCCGGTAGGTAAAGTTCCATCGTATGGGGAAAAATGATATCGTAGCTATGGTTTTGTATGTTTTTTTTTCTGACGTATTTTCACATGAAGTTGGTTTACGATTTAATTCTCACTAAGCTTATATAGGAATATGTGAAAATGAATTTTATTCATAAATATTAATAAATGGAATGAATAGAATAGTAAACACAAAAAAACTTAATTTTGGGTACAAATCCGTAGTATTGAATCCAGTATTCGATGGACATTGCAAATAATGAACGAAAATTATATAATACAAAGGGTTTTTTAAATAGTTTTCAGTCCTCGTTTTAGTGCAATAATAATTATAGATAAGCTTTTTTAAAGTTTTAATGTTTTAATGCTAATATTCAACATATTTTATGAAATCTCTAAGATTATTAAGCAACGTTTTGTATGATTTTCGAAATGAAATATGGTGCTTATTCAAATCGGTGTTAACTATTTGTTTAAACAAACAATTCTCTAGTGTTTTTTTAAACAATATTCCACTAATTATTTAAAATATATCTACTAAAAAGCACACAATTATAGTATGTTTATCTTTCCTCTGAACTTAAAAGTTCATCCATTCATTAATTGCTACACTAGCTTTCACTTACAGCTTAAAAAATAAAAGATGGTTACTCCTAACCCTTCTAATAACGATTACGTGGTTCTGATATCACTAATAAATAAAATAAAGTCTGTTTTCATCATTTAGTAAACATTATTCTTATTATTTTCAAAAAGGTACTCAAAACAAATGACTGTCGGCTACTTTTATATTGTATAATCATACATCGTTGACAACTAGTATAAATAAATCAGACTAACATAGATAGAAATGTCTTTTGCTTAAATGTGGCCACGCTTGGCCATCACCTTGATGTCTGACCCAGCTTAAAGTTGCAATATCTTGTGGGGGTAAATGTCCACCTTGTCAGTATAAAATGGCAGAGCGCAAAGCCTTAAGTATCCAAACGTATTTGTTGATCCAACGACAACACAACCCAAAAATGGCATTCAAAGTGAGTAATTGATTCATCAAGCTACGATCGTTGAAATTATTCATTACATTTGAATTGAACACTGTAATAAATAACAAAATTTTTAAACAATAGGATTTCCATTAATTTGTAATACATCTTTTAATATCCAAATTTGATTAATCAAGAATTGAAAAATATCAAGAAAAAAATTACCGTATATCTAATAGGGTATTTAATGCATTACAGATTAAATTTGAATTGTTACGACTTTGTACGATTCCACATGTTTTGTCACTAACAACCAGGATTTTGCCTTTCGGCACCTTCAAGCATTCTATCACACGGATGCAACAGAACTGACTTTGGGATAGAATGCCTCAACATGCCGAAAGGCGAAACCCGGTTCTTTAGTGAAAAAACATGTGGAACCGTACAAAGTTGTAACAATTCAAATTTAATATTGAAATTCCGTCAAGCACCTTCAGTCGATGTCATAAATTACACTACAGACAAATCTAAACAGTATAAATTTGTGAAAATATTTTATGTATTTTTGTAGAGTTTAGTAGTCAGAAGGCATTAGAGTTTAATGTTAAAAGTAATAATTAATAAATACTTATACTGTTACAGCGTCAAAAATTTAAAATAAATCCGTCTATGATTTATAAATGTAAAAAATATTGAAATAGTTTTTGTGATGACGGATTTTAATTTTTGAATGCTTTCGCAAAGTGACTAATTTTGGTGAGTAACAAAATCCTGAAGTAAAATAATTATTATATTTTTAATTGCAGATCGTAGTCCTGTGCTCTATGCTGGCTCTTGCCAACGCTGGATACGAAATCACCAGCGGAGAGCAGAACATCCACCGCAGCTACGGAAACTTGGGTCAGATCTCCACTTACTCCAAGACCATCGACACACCTTACTCCAGCGTCAGCAAACATGACGTCAGAGTGAGCAACCCTGGAATCGCCGTACATGCCGCTCCCTTGGCTTACTCCCACGGACCAGCCTACGCACCAGCCCCAGTGGCTTACGCCCATGGTCCAGTCGCCAGCTATGCCTCTCCTTTGGCTTACTCCGCCCCAGTCGCCAAATACGCCGCTCCTCTGTCATATGCCGCCCCAGTTCACTCTTATGGTGGACATATCGCCAAGGTTGCCGCTGGACCAGCTCTTCTCGGAGTCGCTTACTCTGCCGCTCCCGCTGTCTCCCACATGACTTACACCAACGGTATTGGACTCGCTTATTCCTGGTAAACGGTACTGATGCTAAAGACTATTATATCGCACAAACAGCACATCTTTCACAACCTCTGATTATCAATCGTTCACTCTTCTTTATGTCTGTTCACTTTTTCTGTTTTTTCTTTTATTATTATGATGTATTTATGTAATTATTTATTTATTTTATAATAAAGTAAAGTAGTTAAATCTAAAGCGACATTTTATTTAACAAAATTTATTTATTCTCCAGAAAATGTCTTACGGTCAGGACCGTTTCGCTTATTGCGAGCATTATCAACTGATCTGTCGGTCCTGCAAATCGGTCGTGATAAACAATGTATTGTAGACATATAATAGTACAAAAAAATGTTTCTTTTATTTAAAAATAACATGCATTTCCATCAAGAAGCCATTCGGCCTTTCGAAAAATGACAAATTAAATTAAGTATTTGAAAAAGAATTTTGATGTTTTCTTATTGTCAAGACTCAAACTATTTCAAAACAGTCATTTAATTAGTCTTATCACCCATGAAAGTATTGGTTTACACGATCTAAAAACCCAATCGTTTCGCGTGCAATACACTACACCAACATTCCCTCTCTTGGAGACGAAATAAAAGGAGCACCGAGTCCACTCCGAGGAAAACTTTTGCAAGATTCATACAACAAATTTTTTTGGAAATATAAAAAAATAGATTATGATCCCTATACCGGCAACATAAAAAAAATAGCTCCTATAGGGCTTGCGAAGTGTGTGCAAACCAACAAAAATAAGTGAGACTCGGTACATGTGTAAACATTAAAGTGTGACTCCACACATGACATACACATGGGAAAGTGTTGACAATTTTATTAATCTAAGGCTATTTTTAGTAATTTTGTTAACAATCTCAGAAAGTTTCATTTGATTTCATCCAATATTACCATAGTTATCACACTTTTAGTAAACCCTAAAGAAAAATGCCGTTTGCTCAAAAATGGGCCGGGACTGATAGAGTTAACACAATTTATGTGTGATAAATTAAAGTCGATATAGTATATTAAAAGCCCAAGTCGACGCAAGATGTTTTATGTATATTATTCATTTAATAAATATAGCAAAACAATTAATACTGTGGCTGCCATCGCATTTCGATAGCTTCCTAATTTTGAAATAAGGTTTCTAAAAAACATTATTAATGAAACTTAATTCTAACCAATAGTTTACAATGGAAATGTATTTCTTATGATATATTCACGATCCATAGTGAAATATATTTTTTAAGAACTTTGATAATGTTTTAAAACGCTTGCGAAAAAACAGTCAATCTGAATTTCATACAACAGCAGAGCTTTTACCAAATTTACGAGAAAAATTATTGGCTTTAGTCAACAAAATAATATAATCAAATCTAAAAAGCACTTTACGATCTGATTTAGTTTTTTTGGAAACATTGAATGATAAACTTTCAGCAAAACAAAAATGGAATTTAAAATTTTCAGCTGATTTGAGACAAGTATGCAGTCAGGTTTATATATTTTTTTCTCTTCATAAAAAGGAAAAAACATCGTCGAAAACATATACACGAAGTCACAAACGGAAAGAAAAAATGTTTTTTATTTGTTTAGTGTTATTAACATCTTTGATACATGAAAAGCATAGTGTATTTTTCTGATTGCTTGGCATTATATTGTAATATATTTTTGGGAATAATCAAATAATGAAAATAAGTATGTATATTATAAGTTAAACAATATATTAAATGATTGATATTAGTGTCACATATCGCGAGCATTATCAACTGATCATAATTATCAGTAACAGTACTACAAATTTGTTGTTATTTTTTAAAATATCATGCTTTTCCATCAAATAGTAGCAGTGTTTACTGCTAATTTTGGTGAGTAACAAAATCCTGAAGTAAAATAATTATTGCACATCGTAGTCCTGTGCTCTATGCTGGCTCTTGCCAACGCTGGATACTCCGCCCCAGTCGCCAAATACGCCGCTCCTCTTGCATACGCCGCCCCAGTAGCTAAATACGCCGCTCCTCTGTTTTATGCCGCCCCAGTTCACTTTTATGGAGGACACATCGCCAAGGTTGCCGCTGGACCAGCCCTCCTCGGAGTCGCATACTCTGCCGCTCCCGCTGTATCCCATATGACCTACACCAACGGTATTGGACTCGCCTATTCCTGGTAAACGAAACTGATGCTGAACTTCACAATTGCACCATCTTTCACAACCTCTGATTACAAATTTCTCACTTTTCTTCATGTCTGTTATCTTCTGTTATTAATGTAATTATTTATTTATTGTCTAATAAATTAAGTTATAACTAAAAACTATGTTGTTTTACACACAAACCAAATGTATGTCACGTCTGAATGAATTATTGCCTAATATTATCAATTGGAAGGAGCGTATATTTTTCCGCTTTATTTTTTGAACCCAGAATCTCCCAACTATGATAATTATTCATATTTTAATATCATTACGTTTATTTCAAAAATGCCACTTAAACATAGTTTGCCTTATTAAAACAACATCACAAATGAAAATTTAGCAACTTAAAAGTATTACGTCTTAATAAGGCTATATGTAAAGCAATTGAAGGTTTTCTTTTTTTTCATAACACACCCAAATCGCTATTATTATTTATTTTACTTTGTTTAATCACGCCTAGTTTTGCCAAATTAAATTTATGTTCATATTGAACGATACCATTCATTCGTATTCAAGATCAGGGAATTATATATATATACATATTATATTATATAAATTACAATGAAAATATGGTGCACCAATTTAGGCTGTGAAAAGACAGTAGAACTATATATGATTGTATCATTTTTTTATTAATTTTGTCTATGGTTTCAATGTGATATGAATTTAATTTAATTTAATCACTGGGAAGTATCTTTCAAAATAATACTTTTAGAACCATTGCATAGTCGTATTTGACTGATGAATGAAAAAAAAAGCAGGGGGAGGCCTTCATCCAGCAGTGGATCGACCCCGGCTGATAATGATGATGATTTGACTTTTACAAGTATATTTCAATTGATAATCATATCATAAAACTTGGTTTGCGTTTTAAAAAAACTTTAAGTTTATTGTTTTGTAAAGTAAAAACGATTTATTAATAGCTTCAAATATGCTTTAATAGATCAAAAAATAGAATTCGTCTGAACTTACTCTCGTTAATATGGAATATGTAGAGATTCCATATTAAGTTGCAAACGCAGATTTTTCACATCAGAAAAACAAACAATCAGTGTCTCAAAAAACTATCAAAAATTCGATATTTTCAAGGATGGCAGAATTCTCATTTATGAGATTCTCAATATGATAAATGTGGATATGGAATATAAATACTATCAGCAGCTTTACCCAGCTGACTTACTTTTAAGAATGCTCATTTTTGATTGTTTGAAAACTCAAACAGGAATTTATCTCGCCACACATTTCTTTAGATTTATACGATACCAAATTGAGAATTCTGCCATCCTTGTATCCAACTGTATGTTCTGAATATTTTTTGAGAAGCCGTGGATAAGGATTGTTTGTATAACCAGTCTACCAGAGTTGTTGTCACTTTTAAGGTGTTCACTGTCACTTCTTGATGGAAAGGCATGATATTTTAAATAATAAAAACACATTTTTTAGTACTTATTTCCACAATGTATTTTTTGATCAGGACCGGTTTCGCTCATCGCGAGCATTATCAACTGATAATGCTCAGATAATGATGCTGATCAGTTGATAATGCTCGCGATGAGCGGTCCCGATCAAAAAATACATTGTGGAAATAAGTACTAAAAAATGTGTTTTTATTAATTTAAAAAAAAAAAAGAGTTGTTATCATTGGTAAATGCATTAACAGTTGATTGAATTAGCATTTACTTGGTAGAACTCCATTATAGCATGGAGGGAAAATAGCAATATATTTTAGTTCTAAGTGTGTGTTGTAAACAGTGTTCAACATCGAACGTCAATATTTCATGTGGACGAGAGTGAGCTTAGACGAATACTTTTTTTTATGTTTTAAAGTATTATAGATAGTACATGAGTTTGCTTAATAGTATATAAACATGAAATTTTAATTTGGTTTTATATTGAATTACAATTACGAGATATTGAATTTCAAGGGGTCGTTAACATTTTATTTGTAAACTTAAACTACTTTTTTATTTTTTGTAGGGTTATCTGTTAATTATTTTCATTGAATCATATTGTAATGTCAAATTGTATTTTCCGGATATTTTTTTAAGAATTCGTGGACATGAATTGTTTGTTCTTCAAAAGTGTAGAACCAGTTTGCCAATGGGATGCCAATGGTAAGACCATTTACAATATTCAACAGTTTCGGATGTTGACATATTCTATGTGGATGAAAGTGAACACAGCAGTGATGTTATCATTGCTTAAAGTTTTAAATACTAAAAACGTATTAATAAAATATCATAACTTTCCATTGACAAGTGACAGTTAACACCTTAACAGAAAATAAATTTACAATAAATTTGTTTTCTGTACATTGTATAAGGCATCTCAGAATTTTCTATAAGTTTTACCAATTGAATACAAGATAAAATTTATTTGACATTGTTTAGTGAAATTGTTTAACAAGGCGCCATGTAGAGGGAGTAAATGAAGAAAATAATGTTTTTAGATTTAGCTTAGACGTTTATTAGAAAATAAATAAATAATTACAGTAAGATAATAAATAACTAAAAGAAGAAAACAGTCAGAAAGAAAATAGGAATGGTAGAAATACATACATATCAGGAAAATATAATTGAAGTTGTTGTAGAGTTGAGGAATAGGGTAGAGATTGTTTACCAAGAGTAAGCAAGACCAACTCCGTTGGTGTAGGTCATGTGGGAGACAGCAGGAGCGGCAGAGTATGCAACTCCGAGGAGGGCTGGTCCAGCGGCAACCTTGGCGATGTGTCCTCCATAAGAGTGAACTGGGGCGGCATAAGACAGAGGAGCGGCGTATTTAGCTACTGGGGCGGCGTATGCAAGGGGAGCGGCGTATTTGGCGACTGGAGCGGAGTAAGCCAAAGGAGAGGCATAGCTGGCGACTGGACCATGGGCGTAAGCCACTGGGGCTGGTGCGTAGGCTGGTCCGTGGGAGTAAGCCAAGGGAGCGGCATGTACGGCGATTCCAGGGTTGCTCACTCTGACGTCATGTTTGCTGACGCTGGAGTAAGGTGTGTCGATGGTCTTGGAGTAAGTGGAGATCTGTCCCAAGTTTCCGTAGCTGCGGTGAATGTTCATGTCACCGCTGGTGATTTCGTATCCAGCGTTGGCAAGAGCCAGCATGGAGCACAATACTGCGATCTGTAATGTCAATTCATATAAAAACAACAATGATTAAATATTTTAATAGCACGGTTGAATTTAAATCGAATTAAACCGAATCGAAACTAAGAATTCGTTTTAGTAAAACGCTGTCTGTTCAATGCCGCTTAGATTACCTTGTTATTACATTAACTAACCACGTCTACGACAGCTGTATTGCTATCCTTATGGTTTTAATTATGGTTGTATGTTCTGTTTAATAAAAAAATGAATTCGTATAGAAAATGAAAAGCTCATTATTGAATAATATAAAGCTTAATTTACGAACACGATAACAATATTCTTCCCTTAAAGATTATTTACAAAACTAAGCCACATTTTCTTTATATAGAAGTGCTATAAAAACATGTTTAATTAAATAATTATTTCGAATGTTTATATTTTACTTGACACATAGCCTTGCTATGTGGTTTGAATGAGCCTGTCTTAACTAATTTAGTTCTGTAATTAATAACACGATCGCTATCATAGTTTCAAAAAAAATATTCGAATTATTGATGTGTATAAACATTATCTTGAATGAGTTTGTGGGGCGGGCTTCATAAATTTAATTAAATGATACCTGTATCACCTCAATGCTATTTTTTGTAACATTATTTAGTTGCACTTGACATTATATTTATTTTTTTTTTCTTTTTTTATCGCTTGGTAATTTATTAATATATGTGTTGTGACGATTTTTATTTGGCTTTCATAAATTGAAGTTAATCTTGAAAGATATTGAATTACTGTTGTACACACGAGTAAAAATAAATATATTGTATAGAACAGTAACCACAAATATTCGTTATTTTAGTTTTACGATAGACTACGTAGTGCTTTTTAAATAAATATTAAACAGTGAATCTCGTATGCCTTTAATTTGAATACTCATTTTGTGAGACATTCCTAGTGTCGTAACCGATTGAAAATTCGTTATTCTATAGTTTAACAAAATATGAATCATTTAACAGAAGTAAAAGAATTTTTTTGTTCTCAAAATATACGAAAATGTTTATTTTTTAGAAAATAGTTTTCTTCTAGAGATGTCCATTTTTCTAGATTACTGTTGACGTAATAATGAAGATTGAAAACCGTTCCAGAAATAAATTCAAAAATTTAAAAAAAAACAGCATTATAGATATGAGTGCAAAGTATATGTTACTCTTATAAATACGCAAAAAATATTATTCGATCATTAAAAAAATTGAATTTTGCATAAAATTGTATCGATTTATTTCTAAAATTTATTGTTCATGTATCTTTAATATTTTTTTTTGTTGTAAGACCACTGGTTTTGAAAACCTGTTGATTGTTAATTTTTTTTTTTTACATCAAAAACTTTTTTATTTATATTGTATCAGTTAACAATGCTCGCGGTAAGCAAAACTGGTCTAGATTTTGATAATATAAATTGTGGAAATAATGCTAAATATTCGGGTTTATTATTTAAATATATATAAAAAATGAAGACCTATTTAATCTGGTAACATATTATAAATGTTAAATGAATACTACGGTAAATTTGAAAATAATAATATGTTTCAATAAATAATAGCACACCACTATAACTATTGGCAATCGTCGAATAAAATATTATTCAAAGCTTTTAACACGAGCTTTTAGGCATGGAATGAAAGATGTATTATGTACTATGATTAATGTACTAAAGCGTTACTTACTTTGAATGCCATTTTTGTGAATTGTTTCTGTTTGTTGGATGCAAACGAAATGATACAAATTGTTTGGCGAATTGGCCTTTTTATATAAACGGCGATTGCCGGGCGACTTTGGCGATATATTGAGATCACCCGCGGGTCAAACAGACCCGCTTATTCGTTGTCCAAGGCCTTGACAAATTGGGTGTATGGTTTTAAGATCAAAGGAGAAAACTGTCACTTTTATTAACACATTGATATATTGCTTGCTGCGAATTGTTTTTCGCTATATGCATACATTCACGTTTTTTAGACGTAAGTAAAGCCCATTCTACGTTTTCAATGGACACTGAGAGATTCAATAATTTTTCTTATTACGTCAAAACGAATTAAAAAAAATACACTTTAATACAAATATGTTCTTCGTTTAACCCTTTGAGCGGTATGGTACGTTTACATTCCCTAACCCATTATTTAAAATTCCACGCTTTCAAATTCAAATAAAATTTTATTTTGTATTTTTTATAAATTCTACATAGATTTTTAAATAATAATTGAAAATTATTTGAATTTTTTCATGTATATCTTGTTTTGACTTCAATATATAGGTCTTTATTGTTACGCAATACCATTGTACTTTTTTCACAATTTTTATTGAAAACTGGTACACAAATCCAGTAGTGTTCGAACATTTATTCAAGAATCGAACACATGCTTGTGGAATTTTCCGAGTAAATAGAAAAAGCTTTCCCAAGTTTCAACACTTTTTTAAATTAAATTGTCAATAAACAAAATTTTGAGAACCACTGATTTTAATTAAATAATAAAAAGTATATATACATATATACCGTAAGAGAAAAACATTAAAAAAAACCAAAAAAAATCTACAATGATAACACACGATGGCGTGAGCTGAAATAGCTATCAACTATATCTTATAAAAAAATTTGTCGAAATAAAATATACTGCTATTTTTTCACTGTGTTAAGACAAGTGACTTTTAAATCAGAGATATCTCAACAAAAGTTGGCCAAAATTTATTTTTAATGTAGCAATAAATAACTTTGTTATATAGACGATGCTAACTGTTTATTTTACGTCAGCTCTATTGCATACGTGTGATAGAATGCATGAATATGCCGAAAGGTGAAACCCGGGTCGTTAGTGACAAAACATGTGGAATCGTACAAAATTGTAACAATTTAAATTTGATATTGAAATTCCATCAAGCAGTCGATATCATAAATTAAACAGATATTCATTTTTATGTTTTATATTGTATGTAGATAAAACTTTAGTATTTGTCTGACTCTAAGAATAAATACAAATAAATAACTGTTTTGATTGACATAACGGGAGTAACTTGACATTAAACACTTTCTTATAACAATATTCATGATCTTGACTGATTCATAAAATAGATTTGAATAAAAAAATAAGCAATGGTTATTACGTGACCAAAATAAAAAAAATGATAATGCAAGGTTTTGACGGACTTCTATCAATATCGAATTAGTTCAACAGATTCAAATATAAACTGATAAAAAAATGATAAAGGATATCTTTGAATTGATACGGATTCGTGGATATAATTAAAAAAAGCAGGTAAAAGTTAGTTTGCTACCACCTCCCATTGTGTGGAATTTGTTAATATGTCAAAAAAAAGCTTCATACTCGTGAGTCGAATAAAGCTGTATGGGTCTAATTAGTATATTTTAGAGAGATTGGATTGGCTACGTTTATCAAGAAGACGTGATGTGTAAAATGCGAATACTTTAAGTTGGCTGTAATCGAGTCAGTGTGGCCTATTGGACCAGTAGAAGGAAAAATATATAAAATAATTTTTCGCAATCGGAATTTATATATTAATATGTATTTAGGATATTCCCACAGAACGTTATTAAGGTCTTAAAACTACTTGATCAAATTGGCATTTACTTGATAGAACTCCATTATAACAAGGTGAAAAAATAGCAATGTATTTTAGTTCTATTTTTTTTTTTTTTTTTAAATAATAAAAACACATTTTTTAGTACTTATTTCCACAATATATTTTTTGATTAGGACCGGTTTGGCTCATCGCGAGCATTATCAACTGATAATCAGTTGATAATGCTCGCGATGAGCGAAACCGGTCCTGATCAAAAAATATATTGTGGAAATAAGTACTAAGAAAATGTGTTTTTATTATTTAAAATATAATGCCTTTCCATCAAGAAGTGACAGTTAACACCTTAAAAGTATTTTAGTTCTACAAAATTTTATGATATAGTTGATAGTTAACTAGTTCGAACGATAGCATGAGCCGAAATAGTTATTCACCGTACCAAAATTAATATTCGGACTTAAAAACAACTTAACATCTAGCTAGAAACTAACAAGCCCAGCGGGATGGTTTTAGTGGTTTAATGCCACCCTCGACAGACACATTCTTGCGTCATCGAAATCTATGTGTCTAGTTAATAATTTTTAATCTGTTATTTTTCTATGAATTTAATATTACACTATATAAATATATCAAAAACGTTTAAATTTAATTTATATATTCGCCAGCTTTAGCGGGATTCTTACACATAGGCCATTTTAAGGTGATGTTTTTTGGAGACAAAAAAGAGAAAATTTTATTCGAGATTTCCATTTCATATATTTTCATTCGATCTTTGAATTCGTTTTTAATCAAAATAACGTTCTTATAAAAAAAAAACACACGAAATAACAATTTTTTTATGTGTAGAAAATCGCTCATTGGTTGGAAAGCATTATATATAAATTAACAAAATTATTAACAAACAGGTTTCGCTTATAGTAAAAATTACTTACCGAATAATTAAATTCTGGAATAAGATCTCAATAAATCTAAGAATGGAAAATAAAGTGTAATTTTAAGCATCGGAAGTTCTTAACAAATAATTAGATAAACCGCAGAAATACATTCTATTAAAATGTTGGACTAAATGTGACCTATATGTTTAGCAATAACAATAATTGTTGTTTATCATATAACGATGTTTACATTTCATATTAAACTATAAATCGACAAGGTTAAAAAACTACTTTTCATTCATCAGAAAATACTGCACCGAAAATCATACCAACAAGCACATTGTAATCAAGTGACATTTAGATCGTTAATAAAATTGTTAGATAGTTAACCGTAAACAAACTAGTTTATTCTTCTTATCGCATTCTAAGAACTGTAACACGAGAAGGACGAACTTCGAGGATTTGAGCGAAATGACCTCACATGTTGAAAGTGTATCACAGGAAGCCTGTTTTGAAAGTTTGCAAATGTGGGTCACAAAACATAAACAGCAAAGGGTTCGCAAATATTTCATTTAAAAAAAATGATATCATCATTTTAAAACAACCAATATATGTTGACTAGTAGATTTTTTGACTTTATTAATGTCTATAACGGTGATTTTAAACTTTGATGGAAGTGATGTTCTGGGAGAGAGCGTGTTCATTTTACTCTAAAATTTAGTCTCAAAGAGTGATTATTTACTTCGTTACAGATATACAAATAAATTCGCACCAAATAATGACTTCGATTGACATTAATTCTCTTACATACAACTTCAATGTTTAAAAATGCGGTAAAGCGAAACACTGATCGTTAGTGATAGAATTAATCTAATTGTCTTCCAGTCCAACTAAATGTTAAAAGGTATGCGTTTTTTTACATTAACAAAAAATGTATTTTAAAACAGTAAAAAGCAATATTGAATCATCTCTTAACCTCTTGATTTTATTTTGACATTGTTACATACGGTTATTTTAAGTCAAATATTAATCAACTAAATGTTGCCAAACATCAATATATGACTTTTTTATTCTAAAGTTTGATATAAAAATTAAAAATATGTATATACAATCAATTAAAAATATGTATATACAATATAAACAAAGAATATACAATTACACTTACATGTGGAATCTTACAAATATTACAAAATTACAATTCAATATTCAAATTTCATCAAGTACCCTTAGTGAATGCAATTATATGCAAATATTTAGCCAATTGGTCAACGCCAATTGTCTTCAGATTTAATGTTAACCACCAAAGCAAATACAGTCTAATTATTAATTTTATTGGTAAAAGTTTTAGTATACGAGATAAAAATAGCAAAATATTAATATTCATAAGAATAAAATGCGAAATATGTTGCTAGGGTTTTAAACGTCACACATTGTTCTATTTTCAAATTTAAAATTATTTGTCTGTTAGTTTTCTTACTGTGTACAAAACAAATGAAAGGCGGATTATTTTGTTTGTTACAATATTGACAAGCGATGTATCGACTTCCGATCTTGATAAAATAAATTAAAAATTCTCAAGGGCGTAACCAAACCATGGCATAAGTGGTTTGTGGGTAGTATGTTGATATTTTAAGCCAAGGTTGTCTGTATTATTTAAACAGTGAAAATGTAATTAAAGAGACATTTAAAAGTGTCTCACGCTTTTAAATAATCACGAGTAGTTAAATATGAACGATTCTCTTAAGTATTTTTTTTAAATAATCATGCTGTAATTATCATATATTTAAAAAATTTAATTATCATATATTTTTAGTAACTGATGATACATATGAATTAAAAAATAAACAACTTTGTTATAGTAACAACTATATTTAACATATAAAGTCAACTCTCTTATAGCGTAGAGATAAAAATCACTCTTTAGAAGAGTTCTTTATAGGAGGCAGGGTACACATACAAAATTTGAGGCTAGGCTTTTTTCAATTATATTATATTTTACGAATAAACGATTTTTTTTCAATTCGTATATTATGACCTTGTTCTATACTTAGTTTTTTAACAAGCTCGCATATCAAGTGTTGGCCCTAGTTTGCTTTTAATACATAATATTATGTATGATCTAACGTATTGACGAAAATCTATCGACCTTGAAATAATTGCGTTTTGTAAAATGTTCACTATAGGAGGGACCGCTGTACAAAAAATTACCGCATACGCAATTAAATATTACGCCGCAGGAGAGAAGGATTGACTGTAAATTTATAGACAATTTCTTGTCCATAAAATTAATTTCTATTTGAAGGATAAAACATACAATTTTTAGTAATATTTTCAGAAGTAAATATTTTATGAACATGACCGGTTTCGCAATGAACTCTAAAAATGTGTTTTTACTATGTAAAATTTGTAAATCGTTTCTACTTAGCTAAATAATTACTAAAAATATTATTACATATTGACAGTTAACGCCTTAAAAGGGATTAATAAATGATATTATTTGATATTGTTATCAAAGTCAATCGAGCCAACTCAACCAAAATCTACTAATATATATTAATATATAGTATTCATACGAATTCACTCTCGTATACGTGGAATATGTCGACTTCCAAAGCAAAACTATTGAAAATTATCGATGGTCTAACCAACGGCATTCCCATTAGGAGGCCGGCTTTTCACTTCAGAACAACAAAAAAACAATTTATTAAATTATACGAGCTACAAAAAAATAATAGAAAATTCAGTATTACAAAAGCGAAAGTTGTTACCAAGTATTACAGTTTAAAAATTTTGAACTTAAAGTGAAATTTTTAAGCGTAGTATTGGCCAAACTGTGAAAGTTTTTGCTAAATTTTAAATCTTATGTAAAAATCGATTAGACTTCAACGATAGGTCAAGTCTTAAACATTAAAACAACGCACTGTGATGCTCAAATTTCTTACAATGTTTTATGTTTTTTAAGCTTATTAAATGAAAGTACACCTTAAAATGTAATGAAAATCAAATTATCGTTGTTTACAAACGCAACTGTTTAATGGATTACGAAATTTAGTAAAAATTGAGTTGTATTTTTGATCATAGACAAAATGTCATAGCTGCTCAATCAAAACATCAAATGCATATGTAATGTAATGTATAACATGGCGAGGCATTGATGTGGTGTTTTGCTAAAACTTATTATGGAATTAAAATAATAATGAAAATATTGGAATTAAGGCGAATCGAAAACCATTTGCAAAAATAATATCATGATTTGACCCAATTAAATAAGTGCTTGATTGTTTGAGAAACGCTGACAGCTTAGACAGTGATTAATTAAGTGAAAAAATAGATCAGTAAGTTAAAGGTTGAGGTTGGCATAAGCTTTTTAATAATATATAATGAAAAAAATGTGTTTCCTATTGAAATTGATTATCTGCCTTGGTATACATATTTCTAAATAATAAACAGAATAATTTCAAACAAAATGAAGGAAAAAAAGTGTTAAAAAATGCCATTATTGGCCACATTTGCATATGACAGTCACCGATAATTTTCCAGACAGCGATCGACCACCTACCTTCTCTGAATAAATTATAAAACTAAGGCTTATTTTTTCATACACAAATAAAAAAAAATTACCGATCTAACAAAACAACCAAAGAATTTACTTACTTAATGACATTACTGTAAAATAAATAAAGAGAGTAGATAGTTCTGACGATGGCGTGAGCCGAAATAGCTATAAACTATATTTGTTAAAAACAATTTTGTAGAACTAAAATACATTGCTATTTTTTCACCGTGTTAAATAAAGAGATTAAAGTAACAAAAGGTGAATTTTAAGGTATACGGTAAGGGCTGTTACAAATACAGCAACCAAAAAATATACTGTTGTGGGTAATATGCATGAAAAAATAAAATAATGATTTATTGTGAGAGGTGGCCAATGACTGTATCTGCTACCCTACCTAATAATGTTACAAATATTTTGTCAATTATACAGTAGGTGCTAGAAGGTATATATCATTGCTCCGAAACTTTTTGTCTTTAATGATACCAACGCTTATTTTTAAAAATTACGCGGCACATCTGAAGGCATATCTATAAAAAAGGTAAACGATTCATCATCGATGCATTTTTAATGATGACGCATTCTTTTTGTATTTACAGTATTAACATGTTTTCTTATAATTCGTATTGTGTATCGTATGTAAGAATGTGTGTATAATATTTATGTCCATTTTGCATATTGTTCCAACGAAGAAATGTTTATTTCTTTTCCCCTTTGATTTTTCTGTTAGGAAAATAAACCGCGGCACACCTAGCATCGTCTGGCGGTATGTTGGTGTGCCGTGGCATACCGGTTGCGGAGCACTGTATCGATAAATATGATAAAAAAGTAAAACAAAGAAATTAACCAAAACACCACAGAATGGTTAAGGCACAATTGTACAAAAATAATGATCTAGGGAAAAAAGTGTTAACCAATTTACTGGAACTATAATTTTAATTATTTTTTTGGTCTAGTAATTTTATAACTTGTATTGTATGGCCACCGGTGGCGCTTGTATAAAATTACAATAAAAATCTTTAGTAAATATCAAATTATAGCTATTTTTAAAATATTGAAATTGTTAATTATAATAGATTGTAATAGTACGACTCAATTATAGGAGCTATATTATTATAATATATAGGGAACCAGTTATTTATGTGTGTAAATTTTTATCGATATATACAATATTGACCTCTTACACATTTTGAATGTCAAAAATGGCATGAAAAATACTTTTGAATTAGCTGTAAATCGAGTGGGCTTAAAGTAGAGCAGCGCTTCCTAAATACAGTTCCACGGGGGTAAAAGTAAAAGGTATGATAAACATTTAATTCAAAATAATCTTATAAGCTATATATGAAAATATTTTTGGTATGTTCATATTTAAAGACAAGTAACAAAAAAATTTGCAATGAGATTTATAATGATTTATATACTGGAAAAAATAACTCTTAAAATTGTGACGCACAAAAAATAACAAAAGTTTTTTTAATATTTTTCGCATTGATACGGTATTTTCTTTATAATTGTTGGTAAGATTGTAATTCAGTTAATCACTTTAAAGGTATTAACTTTCACTTATTGGTCGAAAGTGATTATATATAACACATTTTTTTGTAAAAAAAGATTGGATAGTAAGGATAGTTACAGGTTTCGCTTATCTTGAAAATTATCAACTGAAACAAATAAAATAACACAAGGCTATGTACAGTTTTAGGTTAGTATTTTCCAGGTAGGTAAACAATAAGTGTTCAAGAATCAGGAAAATATTTTTAAACTAATATATCATTGGGCTCACGATAAGCGAAAAAATTCCGATATTAATTATATAAAATTGTGAAAATAGTAGTAAAAATTTTGTCTTTTTATTTCAATATAAAAAAAGGAGTCATTTCAAATGGTGAAAAACAACTGAATGTTATTTTTTTTATACCTATTAAGGTGTTGACAGTCCTTTCTTGATGGAAAGGTATGATATTTTAAATATAAAAAAAGCACATTTGTAGAACTAACCAGTTTTTTCATCACAAGCATTATCAATTGATTATTACGATGAATTACGATTTTGGAAATATGTACTAAAAAAGTTGTTTTAATTATAAAAAATATATTGCCTTTCCATCAAGAAGTGACAGCTTACACACATAGAAGCGATAAAAAAGTATATTCAGTTGTTGTACAACATTTAAAGTGGCTCCTTGTCGGAATATATTTGAGAAACCCTGAATTTCAATTATATAATTCTATAAAGTCAAATTGAAACGATAAAAGATATGATGTAATAAATTACTAATTATTATGTTTCCTTATGCATAGATTAGGTTAAGTACTATCTTATATTATTACTAGTGATAAAAAGCCAGTTATGTTATCTGTTTTAAGGTTAACGTTCTTTCAAAAGTAACTACGACAGGATACACGAAGTGTACGGTATTTGTATAGTATTATTATACGTTATAATCCATCATGCATTATATTTTTGAATGACATAATCGTTAGCCGTTTTTCGCGTTTATTATAATTGTACAAAAGTAATAATGAAATATTCTACCAACAAACCAACACGTTAGAGTAGGGATTGAGCACCGATACTCATTTTTAAAGTCAAAATATATTAAATTGTTATTTAAACATAAATTATATTATACATCTATTGCAAAAACTGAATGATTAGTAAAAATAGAATTTTAACAGCAAATATTTGAATGAATACAACACAATTTATAGTATAATTTCACAAATTTAATGTGTGTTGAGAGCTGGTTATTCTCTATTAATTATATATGTTGTCAGTTGTTTATAATTGTGATAAGCGTAACCTGTACTTATCTTAGTGATATTAAATTGCGATAATCGTTCTTGATACTGTCTTTTATTATTTGAATATAGACAGTTTACACATTAAAAATGATAATGATATCAGCTAAAGGTGCTTGATGAAATTTTAATATCAAATTTGAATTATTGGAACTTTGTACAATTCCACATGTTGACTATACCCTTTGTCTTTTTTAATTGAACAGATTTCTATCTTCCATAATTTCCATCGGCATCCATTAGCATCGGCTAACTGTTAATTGTGTGTTAGTTGTACTGCAACCAACCATGCGATACAGTTCCCGAAGATGCTGAAAGGCGAAACTCGGGTGGTTAGTGAAAACACAAGAGAAGTCGTAAAAAATTTCAACAATTAAAAATAAATTTACTCTCATATACAAGATACGTTACCATAATTAATATTTTTTCATCACTTTTAAGGAGTTAGCTGTCTATATTTAAATAATAAAAAATATTTGCTAGTATCATTTATAATATTAATTTAATATTTTTAGGTTTCGGTAATCTCAATAATCCACATTCGATCGTCAACTCACTCCAAGGTTGTTAACTGTCAATTCTTGGTGTAATGGCATTATGTTTAAAATAATAAAAAAAGACTTTTTTGGTATATTTTCCATGATATATATATGATCAGGAACGGTTTTACAATATCGATTGTTCATCTGAAACATACCCATATCATCAATGGAAATAGTACGTAAAAGCGTGTATTTGGTATTTAAAATCGTGTTTAATTTAAAATTTTTTGCATTTATTATTTGCACAGGCCATTGAATATTACTTACGTTTCTCAATAACAGATGGCACTGTTCAAAAAATTAATTTGAATATTATTTTTAAAAGATCTACGATGAATGGATATAATAATGTAGTCATTACGTACAAATGTATGAGAAATATTGTATGATAGGTCGATCGGCTTATAATGGTACGACGCATGCGCTTATAATGAGTGAGTGACACATTAGAATAGGTGTAACAAGTGAGATGAAAGAAAGAGATACATATATAAGATTCATAAATCATTTATCAAATAACACAAACGAATTATAGTTTATGTTACTTAAGCGTGCTTTATACGTAATGAAGTATTTTGATTAAACATTGCCCAAAATAATGTTTATATTATATCTACCATTATCCACTGCATTCAAGTGTAACATATGTACTGCAGCGATCAAATAAAACAAATAAGATTTTGGGCATCATTGATTGATGTGTGTTTTCCTCTTGAGTTGATTCCGAGTGATATTAAAAAAATACATTTTTTTTAAATCTAGTATCTTGATTAATGGGTTTTAATGCTGAATATTTTTTTGTTATTAATCAAAGAAAAGCTCTACTTATATTGTCTTTAAAAAATCGTTTTTGATATCTACTCGCTCTCAATCGAGTGACGTGATTTTTTGAAATTGCTACTTGTAAATTGGATATGTTTTATAATATAATTATCAAGAATGATAAAATATAGCTGATGGTTATTTCGGCATCAAGCCATCGTCAGAACTATTTTTTATTGTTTGTCTTAGATCGAACAACCAAGTCAACTGATCGGTTACAAATCAGCGAAACTGGTCCTGATCTAAAAATAAAGAATTTTGTAAATTGTACTATATAATTGGTTTTTGTATTATAATTATTTTAAGTAAAATGAGTTTCTACTAAGAAGTGACAACTAACATGATACTCATGAGAACTTTTCGTTTAGCGAGTGTCGTGTTAAGCTAATGATCCTGCATTCATGTCGCGGTGCAAACGTTTTTGAGAAGTAAGTTTTTACTGACGAGATTTAATCAGGTTCGTGATCGGGTGCTTAACGTCACTGACTTTTAGTTTTGGTACTCAACGGTTCGAATTCCAGTAAAGAAATCATCAATTATTGAGATTACAATCAATTATAGATTTTGTAATACGAGATATATAATATGTCACTTCTTACCGCCCTTGTAATGCTAAAAAATAAGAGCTTTTTTTAACCATTCGTACTGAAGTATCTTTTAGCTTTTAACATTTTCGACCAAGAGAGTTTGAACTACATTGTATTTTTTTTTCTACAAAAATTATCTTTCAAGATAAAGACCTGTAGAGTTGACATGCCTTACAATTAAGGCAAGCATGTTTAAAAAAAAGACATTTTGTCTGATGATAATAAAAGTGAAAACAATTTAAATGGAATTTTGGTATGTGTAGATCGAGATTAATATTTACTCTGACCTGTATGTAAGTAGACACTAAAATAAAATAATAAAATTACATATGACACACACTCGCCTCCGGCGGTGTTCCAGTTTTGCGGCGAGTCACTCGCGAGTGGTTACGAGATACCAAGCAACAAGGAGAGCATTACTGGATTCAGTGATTTCAAACGGTTAATTTGTGAGCCAAATAAAATTAAAAAAAAAATGTTTTCTTCTATTTGTTCAAATGAAATATCTTATGGATTTTCGTGTTTGAAACAGAGTTATCACATGTCACTAAATGTTTTGTTTTGAGGTCATATAGTAAATATATATATATATAAATGAACTAAAATTAGTATATTGTTGTAATGTACTATACTGTAAAATCTACTCAAATTAAAAGCTAATGACTTTGATATGTATAGTATTGATTTTGGAAGAATCATTGAAGAAAGAATTTCATTTATATTTTTTAACATCAGTCCTTGTTTACCTAAATATGTTAACAAACAAAAAAGTGAAAAAAAAAATATTTGTGATCAATATGGTTATTGATATTCCAACATAGTAAATTATTAAGAAAATTCTGATAAAGTAGCATGAAATTAATTATCTTCAATTATTTATTTAGGTATAACCCTATTAGAAAAATGTGTACTTCTTTTGATACGTATTAGTCAAACGTGAAGAAATATACACAAATAAATAAACAGCCATTTATTTCAAAATAAATAATTTATTATTACAACTATCATATGTTAGATTTATTGATTAAGAAAATATACATTTAATTACGTAAGTATTTATCACAAATATATAAAGAGATTTAATTTTTTTAATACAAATATTATATAAGGTTTTGAATAAATGGACCAAGATACGTTTAAAAAATTAATTAAATTTAAATTTACGAACATTTGAGCATAATTTAGTTTACTGAAGTCATAAGATAGGAATGATTTTTTAAATAATATATCACAGTTTTGAGTACTATTTTCACAATTTAATATTTTTAAGATCATGATCGGTTTCATTCATCGCAAGCATTGTCAACTGATGCAGAAATAAAAAAAATGATTTAAAAAACTACCAAAAAGTATTCAAAATATATTTTAGTGAAATAATTTGCAAAAGTAGCTTTTTTTTAATATGTATTGACACAGTTTATAATGCTCATGATGGGCGAAACGGTTGTAGTCATTGTTTTATAATATTATAAAAGTAATACTAAACATAATTTTGAATTATTTTTATATTAAATCTTTTCATCAAGAAGTGGTCGTCAATGGTTCCGTATCTCTGAATAAGTTGGGCATGCAATCGATGACGAGTGGTTACTGTTGGACCATTGTCTTGAAAATCGACAGACCAATTTACTGTCTTATTCAATTCGCTGTCTTGGTATAGGGTTCGTGAGGCAGACCTTTGGAAATTAATTCACATCACAATCAGAGTGCCTACCTTAGCACATGCATGCGCATTCCATATGACGTGTGGAGTAATTTGAATACATGTTCATACAATATGTGAATTGCTGATATAAGATATGACTTTTTGTAGCAATGAAATTGAACAATGATTGCAATATGAAGTTGGTTGACCAAAAAACAATGCGCAATATTCGAGTATCTTCTAATCACACAATGTCATCGTTCATAGCCTTATTGTCATTAAAAACATACTTTGCAGTGTTTACTAAAAGTGGCTTATGGAGTTTTGATATAAAAATAGAATTTCTTAGTTATATTGCATCAAGGATAAATATTATAATGCCTGATGATAGCGAATGACAAAGCCTGGGTAGTCATTGACAAAACATGTGATATTGAACAAAGTTTCAACATTAAAATTAAAAAAAAAACAACAATTTTCGATTGATTTGGTGGTAACTTTGAAAAAGTTCATTTTTAATTTAAATTTGTTTTAGTGTATACTTGTGTACGTGTTTGCATTTATGTGAATATATATAACACGGTTTTTAAATACCAAAGTATTTTTTAATTTATGATATCGACTGAAGGTGGAATCGTACAAAGTTGCAACAATTCAAATTTATTACCAATGTATTTTACTTTTAGATTTTTTTTCTATGATATAGTTGATATATGTTATTTCGGCTCACGCCATCATCAGAGCTACTCAGAACTAGTTCTGACGATGGCGTGAGCCAAAATAGCTATCAACTATATCGTATAAAAATTTTTGTAGAACTAAAATAAATTGCTATTTTTTCAACGTGTTATAAAGGAGTTCTATCAAGTGAATGCCAATTCAATCAAGCCGGCTTTACTGTGAATTGCTCACCTCTGCAGCGAATATCTACTGAAAATGCAACAAACGAATACGCAAGAGATAAAGGAGACTTTAAGAAATTTGATGCTACTCTTTGTTGAATGTAAATATATATGTAATTTAAATGTTCCATTGATAATGTTAGTGGAACTATTAGATGAATTTATTCAACTAATAGTTAATAATATTATTTTAATGGAAAAATTAATATAGAAATGGAAATAAAGATACAGACTGGCTATAAAAGATTTTATTTCGTAAGAATAATGAATACAATCCAAACAGCTGTTATCAGTCATAAATAATATGCTCACTCTGTATTTATGTTAATGAAAATACTTTGTTATGAAAATATTATGCACATTACCTGCACTGTCAAAAACGAAAGTTTTGCGTAGGTATTTTAAAATGTCGTTGTATATTTTTGTGCAGACAGTAATTATGATTACAGTAATGTAACCACATTATTACAAATCAAAATGAATATAATGTATGATTTTGTTCATTTTGACTTTTTAAGGTTTGAATTGAGTAATAAATAATCAAAGGAAAAGGTCACTGATCATATTTGAAATATCAAAAAAACAAATACTAAGCATGACAGCCCAAGAGCAATATTACATTATTGAAAACAATTCACGTTCTAATCTTTTAAAACCATTTAAAAAAAAAAAATATATAAATATAGTTACTAAAAAAAAAGTCTTGTAATTACATTACCTCGGGTCTTGTTTAAACTAAGAAAGAAATTAAAATTGTGCGTGATCTGAACAGTACATTTTTTAGTGATAATATAGTTTACATAAAAAATGATATTTTACCTTAGACTCAACGCTGATTTTGAATTCCTGAATTCGCCCCTTCATCTGAAAAGATTTAGAGTACACCCAGTGCTTTTTTTACGCGATACATTGGTTCCAGAAAAAGGCGCGTAAAAAAAATCGCGTAAAAAAATGATTTCACGTAATTGCATTATATTTCTTTACACACCCTAAAACATAAATTCGCATAGTATCCGATACACTTGTAAACATTTGGCGATTGTATGTGTATTTAAAAAAATGGAATGCTTTGCAAAATTAAGTTTTAAAAATACAAATATTTTTTTTTTTAATAATGAAAAGTACAGTAAAACAATTTTGGGGAAAAAATTACGTAAAAACGAGTGAAGCGCGTAAAAAAATGTAGCGGTGCCGTCCAAAAAAATCACGTATAATAGAAATTCGCTTAAAAAAAATCGCGTAAAAAAGGACTGGGTGTAATAATAAAATCATAGCTTGTGACGACTTATCCCAACATGTCCTCCCGCAAAAAATATAATCTATTGTTAATTGTTTTATCTTCGTACGATTCAAAATGCTTTGTTACTCACGACTTGAGTTTTGCCTTACGACAACTCCAGACATTGTTTCATAATGCAATAAAGCTTACCGGTCGTGAATGGAAAATTAATTGAATTGTTAAAACTATGTTTAATTCCACAAAAATTTTCTACACACTTCTTCAGGCATAGTTTCATTAGAAAATAAAATCTTATATTCATTAAAGTTATTCAAAAAATACTTCAAAAAGAATTTTGATCGAATATTATTGTTATTTTATTTTGAAAAACTTTATTTATCAAATATTACGTTATTTTAAATAAAAACGTTTATCAAATTTGAATCGTTACAAATTTGTACGATTTCACATGTTTTGTCACTAACGACCCGGGTTTCGCCTTTCGGCATCTTCAGGCAAACTATCACACGGACGCAACAGAACTGTCAAAACCCGGGTTGTTACTTACAAGACATGTGGAATCGTACAAAGTTGTAACAATTCTAATTTGGTATTGAAATTTCATCAAGCACCTTCGGTCGGTATTATAAATTAAAAATGTATATGATTATCGTCATATTTATATTTTGTTCATAAACATTATAAATAACATTACTTCTCGCTAACACCTATTTTATTTACATGTGACAATCGGTAAAATATAATATATATAAATAAGCTTTTGCAAGCAAACATTTTTGAACAAAACAACAATCATGTTCAGGCAGCTGTTTTTATGAACCAGGAAAATAAAACTGTTGGGATGTCAGTACATTCCGAAGACAGTGGGACATCCAGCAACCCTACTCTCAAGAGATGTCAGCGAATGATATTGGAAACTAAAGCAAAACAGTATATATTTCATTTCAAAAATATCAATTGACACTATTAAACACGGTGAAAAAATAGCAATGTATTTTAGTTCTACAAAATTATTTTTAACAAATATAGTTGATAACTATTCCGGTTAACATTTAGGAGCTGATCAGCTGGTCAGCTCCTAAATGTTTGCATCTTTGTAGTAAGGGTCGAAGAATGACGGCTTTGGAACAGCTGGAGATCAATAGACACCAATTATCACAAAGGATTCTTAACGATCAAACTAACATAATAATATCGCCACTTGTCAAGCCGTTGCACAAAGGGGTGGTATAATTTGCTCCCTGAAGGACCACTTCCGTCCCACACATAATCTTATTGTCATAGACACCTATTGTTTTATTTAGAATTTTGAAAATTTAGTGTCATTGTGTTTAAATAAAAAGCTAGGCGGTTGGAAAAGGAGAGAGGAGATGTTGTGTACCTTTTCTGCACAGCTATATATAGATAAGCAAATGTTAGTTAAAGCATAGTTCTGACGATGGCGTGAGCCGAAATAGCTATCAACTATATTTGTTAAAAATAATTTTGTAGAACTAAAATACATTGCTATTTTTTCACCGTGTTATAATGGAGTTCTACCAAGTGAATGCCAATTCAATCAATAGACACTATTAAATGTGAAAAATTATTTTTTTATCTCATACACATTTTGATTTAAATGATGGTACTAAAAGATTGTTAATTATATTAACTAAACGTTATTTATACTTACATATATATGCTTTATTTTATCTGATCTGTTCACGGTATTCAAATCAAACTGCGAAACACTTTTCCATCAAATTTAATTAAAACTTTTTTTGGTAAACATACAATTATATTTGAGACAGTTTTTATTAGAAAAAATATTTTTTTATGGAAGCTTTCATTGCTTTTTTCCTATTTCCTGATTTTCGACCAAAATTTAAGCGAAATATGAAAAATTGTAACAAAATTTGAACCAAATTATTTACTTTTAAAATTAAACACTTTGGAAAACGTTCAATTTAGAATCTATTTTCAAAAGAAAACATGCTAGGTATAAAGGCAGTTTTCTTCCGTTTTAAGTTCATGACAGATAAATCCCAAATGAATATAGTATTATGGTGATAATAAATTTTGATGGATATAGGTATATTTTAAATAAAAAATATTTTCTGATAATACTGTTGAAATAATTTCAAAGATTGTAGAAAGTATCAAGAAGTATCATGGAGAAACATAAAAATGTGATATCAAACAGTTGATAATGCTTGCGATGAGCGAAACCAGTCTTGATTATAAATATGTTGTAGAAATAAGAACTAAAATACGTGAATTTTTGTTTAAAATAAAAAAAAAATAATTAGTTTAAAAATGAAATGTTTATATAATAAGTGACAGAGAACTAATTTACATTATTTTTATTGATATTGTAAGATTTCTCCTAAGAGTTCTCGAATCCATGGTTTTGGATACCTGCTACCTTTAACTCAAATATTTTATATAAATAGACTTGTTTGTAAATTGTTGAAATCAGTTGATAATGCTCGCGATGAAGGAAACCGGTCCTGATCAAAAAATATATTGTGGAATAAGTACAAAAAACTGTGTTTTTATTATTTAAAATATCATGCCTTTCCATCAAGAAGTGACAGTTAAGAAATTAAAAATAAGTGATTACTTATTTTAAAATTGATTAATACTTGACGTATCAAATTGATGAAATTAAAAAACAAAGTGGATATAAAAATACGTTACTTTAAAAAATGCTTCAATTATATACCTTTATACGAAACTTTTTAAAGTTAAAGAAAAAGTCAAAACTTTGAAGTGAGATTTTTTTAACTTTGAATAATGGTAAAAGTTATAAGGATAAAATTCTTTTAAATGGCAATACCAAAAAATTTAAAAAAGGAAGGTGGGTGAGAATTTTTGAATGTTTCTGAAATGAATATTTTGGAAATAAGTTTCCATTGTGCCTACGCGTATTGTGGGTTGAACAAAATTTGAATGAGGAATAAAATTAAAAAAAAATGGCTTAAATTTGGAACGAAAATATAGTGATCGTCCAATTTACTAGCTTAATAACTACTTATCAAAGAATTGAAATGATATGAAATATATTTACGTATTCTCTTGAGCATAGACAATGTATTTCATCTTGGCTTAGAACTCTTGCAATTTTACCACATGTTGTGATTGAGCTATTAATTACATTTTATTTTTTACCAGTTGTTCTCATATAACATCGCAAACTCAATTTCCCCCTCAAAATTAAAAAAAATAAATTCTTATCCAAGAAGTAATTTTAATTTGATTTCATTTTAATTACAAATTAGTACTGTAAGCTTTTTTGACGTTTTTTGTAAACTACACACAGCACAACGGTATTTCATATAAAACGTCAATTCAATTGATATTTTGTATGTTTGTAAATTTAATGCTTTGATGATTTCAATGGCAACCCTCGATAAAACACAAGCCTCGAGGGACACATTTTATAGTACACTATACACACTTTGCCTTTATTACATATTTTATTTTCGTACCGATATATATTTTAATACCCTTTATGCTTTAACTGTTTGCTAATGATAAAGGTTAAAATAATAAGAGGGTCTCAACCCTCCGTATGTAAATTTGGGCCAGTAAAACATTTTGCTAGACTGCAAATTAGCTTATATCTTTTCGACCATTTGGATGGGTAAATTTTAATGCCTTTGGAATCATTAGCAATGAATTGAAGTGAAAAATGATTACATGCACATTAGAACTCACTAAATTTTTGGGTTCTTTTGTTTTAATTTCGTTATATACATTAATAAACTATTATTTTAATATTTTCGTACACGAGTGGGCAATTGACGTAGCTTTTTAATTTGTATTGTATCCGTTTGTTAACGCTCGTGATGAGCAAAACCGGTATTAATCTTTAAATGAATGAATGTGAAAATATTACCTAATATCAAAGAAATAAAAAATATTCAAGCACTCAATTCTACGATATATTATATGATCATGACCGGTTTCGCTCATCGTGACCATTATTACCTTATAGAATACAAATTACCAGTAAGTCTACTTATACAAATTTTGAGTTAATGTAAGTAGGTTAGTAGTAACAAAACCTAAAAAAAACAAAATTAACAGGGCGTTATACAATAGATAGACAAATAAAGTCAATTAATTTAAAGTTGAAATGCTAATAATCTCATTAAAATTGGCCAAAAATATTTAGATAAACCAATTATCCATTCAGAAATCGGTACAATCGTGAAAGACTCATTGGGAAATCTAATGTGTGGGGAATTTTAATAATCAAATTAACTTAAACATGTTATAGAACATATTGTATTAATAAATACAATTTAAATGATTGTCAAAAAGGCTAAGAAGAAATGATCAGTTGCGATGAGCGAAACATCTGAAGAATTTTTTCAATTGCTTCACTACAGGTACAACTTTTCAATTATAGACCGACCGCTATAACAGTGCGCCCGGAAATGCTGCATATGATGAAACTAAATTTGAAGCCCCTGGATAAAACAAATGAACAGCCCGCGCAAATGACAGGTAAGAAACCATGGTGTTTATGAATATTGAAACCTATTGTAGATAAATATTTTGATGTAAAATGTATTTATGGAATAGAAGGAAATTTTAAATTTTCGAACTCCAGCAACTTTTGTGCCAGACCGGAAATGCACACAGCGCTACGTTTCCACGCGCATAAGTAACGTGGTCGATCATTAAGAGAAAATTTCTTAACAGGAAGACATTCACTTTTAAGGTGTTAACTGTCACTTCTTGACTGTAACTTTCATGGAAAGGCATAATACAATATTTTAAGACATAAAAAAATAGTACTTATTTGCACAATAAATTTTTAATTAAAACCGGTTTGGCTTATAGCGAGAATTATCAACTGATAAACCAGTCCTGACTATGAAATTTATTGTGGGAATGAGTACTGAAAAATGTGTTTTTATTATTTAAAATAACAAGACATTCGATTAAGCATGTCCTTATTCTTTGATTATAGTTATTGTATCTCGGCATAAATGTCTTCGATTCAATTATGATGAATTTTGAAAATATTATTATAACAGCAGCCCTCATACAACACTCCAAATTTTCACATCTTTTTGTTTTTTTATGAAGTCATTATGATGAATAATGTTTTAAATATAGGTATAGGATAGTTACCACATAAAAAATATTTTGTACTTTTGGAACGCTATAATCGCGTGAATGACAACAAAAATAAATTGATAATATTCAATTTATGCCTGCGAACAATCTGTTATTGAAATTTTCCTGTTATATTTCAGTCGAATCAAACTTGATTCGGAAATGGCTGTCATTTCTACTTGCTGTAATTTTAGTAAAAATAAAGTTTAGAACGTTCAATTGACGAATGTTTATTCATTAAATTTCTCATTCAATTTTAATTAAGTAAATACTACGATGTTCTGCTATTTTACATATAAAGAACGGCATCTGTTTGAAATAAGTGAAACTAATTTGAAAAGTTACAATAAGTAAACGTAAGATGGTACTATACAAAACAAAAGTTTCAAAATATGTATATTTCCTTCCCGATTCTAATGAAAATTATGTCTTTGGTAAATTTGACGATGTTTTGTTAAATGGTAAGCTTTATTATTTTATGAAATTATTATTTTGCTTAGAAACATTGATTGAAACTTTTTTAAAAAAAACATTGACTAATTATTTATAAGGAAATTAGGAAACGGGAACGGCGCAAAATATTTAATTGCGCTTTTATATTTTCTATTATCTTATATGCCCAACTTGTGGATAGTATGTATTATAAAAATGTGTTAATGTTTAATGTTATAGAAATCAAACATCTGAAAAAATATTGAATTTAAACTGAGAACTACTCTTTTTTTATTTAAAATATATCAGTAAAAGATGTCGAGTGAACTTACTCTTTACTTGATATATCAAGTTAAAGTATTAAGTCAAAAAACCGGTTGGAAACCAATCGATAACTTTCATTTTTCATAGAATATTTTCAAGTATCAAATGATTATTATAGAAAGATAAAATCATTAAATATCTGTAAACTACATAAGAAGTATTTGAATAGATAAAAAGACACTGATTCTGACGAAAATTTTGCAAGCCCCGAAATAATTGAGCCCAAGTAAATGAATTTCATTTTTCGTTCAACCTTTATTCGCTGGCAATAATAGAATAAAAGGATACTTGGTCAACAAACGTCACAATAGGGTTATTATTTTAACATTTCCAGTAGCACATCAATTTTTAATTAAAAAAACAAATCACCTGGGGTTTTTGACACCTGTTAACATTCTGAAATGAGAAATGTTTTTAGAAAATATTATGTTATTGAGTATAATCTAAAACGCATCAATCAAAATGGAATTCAAAAGAGAAAACAGATTTGATAAGGTCTGGAGTATATTTTTTTTGTTATGTGTGTTTTTCTTGACACACAATTTTACAGCAAAAAATATAAAATCACTAAAGATATATTAACAAAAATGATTATTTTATAACATGATATTTTTCATTAAGAACAAATAAAATTCAACACGTCTCAGATAGTTTCCGATCGTCCGTTTGTTTCTTATTTATTACTATAATATAAAGAAATACATAAATATGTAATATTATAAACATATAAAATTCATAAAACTATCGATTGAATTGGGATTTAATAGGTAAAACTCCATTAAAATACGGTGAAAAATAACAATGTATTTTAGTTCTATAAAATTTTAAGTATTAAGCTTAAGCCTTCTAATATTCTGATGTAGGCGTAAGCCGAAATAGCTATCAATAATATGTTTTAAAACATTTGTAGAACTTAAATATATTGCTATTTTTTCACCATGTTCATAAAACTATTTCTATCCGATTGTAACTTCATAACGATTCTTTGTTATAAAATTATTACTCTGGCACCAGAGGACACCCATTTAAACCGGAGTTGATTATTGAGAACACTTTTCATTACAGAGTCATTAGGTTGTATTGCTTATAAGATTATCTATTCTAAATCTGTCACTTTGATCAAATCAAGAGTTTTTTAAATTATTTTAGATATACACATATATATGTATATATATACATATATATATATTGCTTTTAACGTTAGAGTTAATATTTTGTTTTGACCTTTCTTATATTATATATAAGCAAACCCAAACTGTTGACTGAATTTCAGTTCTATTGTATCCGTAGAATAAAATTTATTGATTGAATTGGCATTAACTTGGTAGAACTCTATTATAGGACGGTGAAAAAATAGCAATTTATTTTAGTTCTACAAATTTTTTTATACGATATAGTTGATAGCTATTTTGGCTCACGCCATCGTCAGTACTAGTTCGTAGTAGCTCTGATGATGGCGTGAGCCGTAATAGCTATCAACTATATCTTAGAAAAAAAATCTAGAAGTAAAATAAATTGGTAATAAATTTGAATTGTTGCAACTTTGTACGATTCCAAATATCCAAATTCATATGGAATCGTACAAAGTTGCAACATTTCAAATTTAATATTGAAGACCCATCAAGCACCTTCAGTCGATATCATGAATTAAAAAATACATTGGTATTTAAAAACCGTGTTATATATATTCACATAAAACACGTACACAAGTATACACTTAAACAAATTTAAATTAAAAATGAACTTTTTCAAAGTTACCACCCAATCAATCGAAAATTATTGTTTTTTTTAATTTTAATATTGAAGCTTTGTTCAATATCACATGTTTTGTCATTGACTACCCAGGCTTTGTCATTCGCTATCATCAGGCATTATAATATTTATCCTTGATGCAATATAACTAACAAATTCTAATTTGATATCAAAATTCCATAAACCACTTTCAGTCAACACTACAAAGTATGATTTTAATGACAATACAATGTTTTCTATCAGCCATTGTTGTCCAATTACAAGTAATAATTTGTAAAAATTTTCGTTTAAAATAAATTTTATGTAAAAATTGTAGAACTTAAAAAAAGAATTTTTGTTCTACAATTTTTTTTATAAGTTATAGTTGATAGCTATTTAGGCTCACGCCATGAACTATGCTTAAACGAGCATTTGCATATATATTTGCATAAAAGGTTCACAATACATCTACTCTTTGTTTTAACGACCAAGCATATTTCTTTCCCCCAATAAAACTAAAAATTTTAAAATTGTGAATGAAACTTAACAGGTGGCTATATCAATGAGCTTACATATTGCCCGGAGATGGTTTATTGGATGGGGATGGTTTATTACGGAAAAGAATTAGCCCTTCACAATGGTCTGAGTGGCGGCGACAGACTTATATTAGTTTGTTAGTTAAGAATTTTGTGTGATAATTGATATCTATTGATTGTCTGGCGATGCCAAACAATGCGGAATTTAAATTTCAAAACGATATCTTGATTTATATATATATGAAGAAATATTATCTTACAATTTTTTTAAAGTCAATCAGCTGATTAAAATATTTGTTACAATTATTTAAAAAAAAATGTATTACTCACAAAAGATACTTCTTGAGAAAGTTTATTATATATCATAATACCATACCATAAGTTCCGATAACTTTCTATCGTTTATATTTTCCCAAAATGACTAATTTCACGAATTCATTTATATTCAAAAGAGATAAAGTCAAACCCTTTTTAGTGATAAGCAGAATTAACGCCAAAAGCCGATTGAGAAAACTTTGCGTTATGTTTCGTTACAAAGGGAAAAGCTCTCCCTCTGAAGAGGCCTGTCATCCGCAACTGTTTGCCACTCCTCTGCGCTTGAAAACTTCCGTCTCGTCAAGTTCATAATGCTTTGCTCTGACCTAAAATTCTCGGAATCCATAAAAGGATTCGCGAAGAATTAAATTTTTTTTTGTATTAAATTAAGACGTTTTCTTTAATTCATCAATTTGAGCTTTTTAATAATGAATTATTTTATTTTGTTTGCGGAAAACACAAAGATGTGACATGCTTTTGAAGAAATCGCACGTCTCTTGTGTGTTTCGGTTAACGTATACAGTTGTCACTCAACAGTGAAACACAATAAATTCGGAAATTATACCTATTTTATTCGATATAATTTATGATATCGACCGAAGGTGCTTGATGGAACTTCAATATCAAGGCTTGGTCGCATACACTATGATGCAGAACGTTAAAATAAATATTTATATAAAATTTGAATTGTTACAACTTTGTACGATTCCACATGTTTTGTCACTAACGACCCGGGTTTCGCCTTTTTTTCGGTTTATTTTACGTCAGTTCTGCAACGGATGCAACGTGTGATAGAATTCCTGAAGATGCCGAAAGGTAAAACCCGGATCGTCTATGACAAAACATGTGGAATCGTACAAATTTGTAACAATTCAAATTTGATTTTCAAAAATCTATGTATATTCTAATGTATAATTCTATTTTAAGTGTGGTTACGAAATATTTTAAATCCTACTGAGGGATCGTGGTTTCATTTATAATGAAATGAGCTATTGTGATAGTTCCAAAGTTCCGTTTACTCGCTCTAGAATTACTCTCTTTCAGTTAAATTGTTCGGTGAAATCAAAGTTTATTTAACTCGTAAGCACGGTACCTTTGTTAATTATAAATTAACGATCTTATGTATCCCTTAGGAAAGCGAAATGTTTATGTTTAATGATACTATATGTCTTTTATATAGTTCTTCAATTTAAATTTAAATTAGAAATGAAAATTGTATTATACATACAATATTACAAAAAGTGCAATTCTGGCTTGTAGAGCCAAATGTTATATTATATTTCGCATACCTAAGAGCAGAAACATTCTTACCCAATACTAACATTATTTTAAATAAGTATACGAACAGAACCACGATTTTCAAAATAAATTTGCACAATTTGGAAGCGTTATTCAGGTTTCAGTCTATTCATACTAAAATGCCAAAACAAACTAACCATTAAGCACGTAACAGCTGAAAAAATGGACGCCAGTTAAAAAGTGTTGCCAATTTAAACTTCTATAGCTCTAAAAAAACACCTATATTTCAACATTGGCGAAAAAAATTGTACACTCTCAGTAATTAAAACTAAAAGTAAAGCTACACGTCAACAAAATAAATTCATTTCAGACGATGTCACTCTTCCATTTACGAACTTTCTTCTTTCTACGGGGATTCCTAAGCATTTTAAGCAATGGAACACTTTGCGAGTCCGAAAATGTTACCGTAACACATAGCTTACTTTATAGATTGGACAATTTAAAATTGTAAGTAATTTTTATACTATTAAGACGTTAACTGTCACTTCTTGAATGAAAGGCATATAACTATTTCCACAATATTTTTCATGATCAGGACCGGCATTGCTCGTCGCAAGCATTATCAACGGACAAATTAAAAACATTCTTGTATACACAATATTTTGAGTTGCTAGTGAGCAGATATACAAAAGCAAATGTATAAGAACTATGAAAACAATTTATAGGAAGTCATACGGTATACATTTAGATGAAGTAAACTAATTTAAAAATGAAATGTTTCAATCTCCTATTAATAATTTGTAAACAAAATTAAGATAAATTATTAATACACAAAAGGTTCATAACAATCGTGAAAGACTCATTATCAAGAAAAATTCGTAGGAAAATTTTATGATTAAAATAATCTGCTAAAATGAAATTTTCGTGTAAGTCGATAAGATGAGAAATAGTAAGTCAGGGGCGTTCAAGTGCTTCCTGAAACACAAAAAAAGAAGGCTTAGTCAATTTTTCAGAAAAAACACATAATAAATATACGGATATATTATGTAAGGCTAATGAATATATTATCATAATGGTGACGATGTGAAAGTTGTTTGACCATGGACGTGTAAAATTTTTGTGGAACAACTATTTAGACTCATAGTTTGGGAAACTTTCAACCTAAACATAAAAATGTTTCAAAATACTATATATCCATTTATAGTTTAAATAAAAGTAACGTTTATATTAGAAAAATACGGTGATACAAGACATTTAGAATCGGTAGAGGTTTATTTTTTGATTTAAATATACACAAATATGTTTTTTAACACAACAAAATTATGGTGCTTATGAATTTCGTCCATTAAGCGATAAAATATTTAAACGATTAATTCACGGTGATAAAATGCAATATCATTTAACGAAAGTCACGCATTTGAGTAATACAAATTTCAAAGCATGATTGTTCATTTTTTATCTTTATTGGGTTTAATTGTGCAATATTTTTTTCAGAGTTATTTTTTATTTTCTTCTATACAAATAAAACAGAAACACATGTGAATAGCATTTAATAATTTCTGTGACATATTCCATTACGTGTATTTTTTTATAGGCTCTGTTGACCAAAATAAATTGAATAAAATACATAATGTTTACTGGAGTATTTTTTGGCTGAAAATATAAACGATATTTCATGTGATATCCGTTTCACACGTCCGGTCATAAAACTGATAAAAACACAAAATTTTATCGCAATGTGTTATGTAACTTGTCACAATTTTAGCAAACAGCTCTGTGGTAATAAATTAATTTGCTACAGGGAGATAATTTATTCCTAACTGACAACAGTTATTATTGTTTCGTGGAAGTCCCTGAGGTTTATGGCGCGAATTTTTCCCGCAAATTGTGCAAATTTAAATAAGGGTGACACTGATATTGTTGGCCATATATAGATATTGTAAAATTTAAAGTTTTTGATTGTTTTTTTTTATTTAAGCTTTAAAGTTCTGCTAAAAAGCGGGTAGAAGAAAGCTTATTTTAATTTTGAATCTACACATTCTATTGACACGTTGATTCGCCATATTACTGAAAAATGAAAGTAGTTAATTATAAATAGTTGTTTAAAAAATCGATTGCAATTCAAAGAATAAATTAATTTACTAGCCATTTATTTGTAGCATTGTTTTTGATATTATATTAGTCGCCTGATTACTATGAGAACCAATTTTAAAATACATAAATCCATACAAAGGAAGTTATCAATTCTAGACTTTATAAATTTTGTATAACTAATATGCATTGCTATTTTTTCACCGTGTTATAATAGATGTTTCCAAGAAATGTCCATTCAATCAATATTTTTAGACTTTGTTAATTTTTGCTGACAAACAGAAGTAATTATATATATTTTTAATAATTATATTTAGTTTATTTGTATTAAATGCTGATTAATGGAATTATAATAAGTTGAAAATTGTGTTCAAGTGGCGTTAGTTGGTTGGAAAATAAAATAGTCGAAATGCGTTTTAACAGAACAGTTTTAACTGCTGAACAGTTTTGCAGTTGCAGACTGCACAATAAAGACATTAATTAAACCTTTTTATGCCAGTTAATATACAATAATTCTAACTTATACCAGTTAAATATGATTGCACCAATGTCAAAATATGCACACTTATGGAGTATATTTCAACGTTAATGATATTGCTTAATGATTTTTTGCATATTTTTAATGTATGATACATATTATGAATAATTTGGCCGTAGAAAAAATTTGACGCAAGCAACACTGGTGCTGTAAGGAGTTTTGCGTTTTTAGTAAAAGCTATTAGATTTAGTATAGCTTAGTTTTTTTTCCAAATCAAAACATTATTTATAAGTCAGTCCACCGTTAATACGACTAAATTTAAACAAACATACTAGAAATATTGAAATTTGTTTGTAAATATTTTGTGTATCGGGTAATTAAAAGTATTTTTTTATCAAATGAAGAGTTCATAATTAATAAATGTTTGGTGAAAAGACTCTCAAAATTTATGAGATACAGATACATGAAGACATATGAGATTTTGATTTTTAGCTGCATATCGTGATTCAAATTAATGTTTTTGTAAGATATTGTCAACTGTTTTGAATCGGATTGCAAACAATACAAAACATAGACAAAGAAGAAATAAATGATACTATAAGAGCTTTCTTCGAACGATTATTCATAAAAAAGTCGTTTCATATTATTGGCATTAAAAATGTTTTTTCGGATTACGGATAAAATTATTGAGAGTGGCTAATATAGGAATATGTAACCTTAAATTTACTAATATAATTTACTGAGTGATCTGTGGCTGCGAATTATTATGCATGGGTGCCGTTATTTTACACACATTTTAACAAACTTCCACTTCGCCACTGGGAATTTTTACCGCCAATTAAAACTTGGAATGGCTTTTACGTGAAAAGGGAATGACGAAATTTACATATTGATTAAAAATCTTAGCAATAAAGTTGGAACTTAATAAATGAATTATGGTGAGAGAAACTTTTCCTAAGATATACCAAAAACAGTGCCCAAGACTCGATATCTAATAACGTTTTGAAAAGAAGCATTAATAACCAATAAGCTCTCGTTCTCACAGTCAATCCACATTATGTATAATGATATTCTAATAGTAAAACGCCGTAAGAAATACTGTTTTCACAATTTAACGCTAACAAAAACAAAACCGGTTTCGTTCTGATTAAAAATGTATCCATGCAAAATTTTTGTTGATATTTACCAGGTACACAAAATAAATGGCTTAAGAACAAAATTTTAGCCACATGTAATTTTTTTATTTGTATAATAGAAATAGAATTAAAATAGAAAAAAAAAATCATAGAAATGAATAAAAATTTAAAAGTCAGTTCGAAGTATTATTTTTGATTTTCTCATTTATCTGTGAAAATAATAAACTTTTTTAATGTATTCCTAAAGGTACTCAAAGCTGTGCCATCGCCCGCTAATGTTTTACAGAATTCTTAGAGCATGTAATCCGAAATGTAATAACGTTATGCGTGTTCCAATTTTTTTCAGGAATTCCCCAAGAACTATTTGCATATACTTAAATGTGCAGAAAATTAAAATAAATAGTTGTCTAAGTAATTTTTTGTTCTTTCAATTGTGACATTTTCAGGAATTAAGTTACTTTTGTTTTCGATAGGTGACGCAAACCCTTTTTAAATTCTTAATAATATGTCAAAAGATAAAATCAAGTCGAGATGACCGACGATGTTGATGGATTTGACTGACAGTGGTATTGTTTGGAGTAATATTTTCTGTTCGTTGTCCATATCCAGAAATCTTCAAGGAATTTGGTTAACACCCTGAATCATATTTCTGTATTCAGAGTATGCCAGAAAAATAGTCATGGCCAGTTATGAATTGTCTGTTTCAGAAATTAGGAATCAAAACTATGGTTATCTTAACGCGTAAGCTTATATTTGATTTTTTTTAATGTCTAAAAATCGATTTTGATTTTTTTTATTGCAGTTTTAATCGAAACATTACGACGTGTAATCAATAAATATTTTATGATATTCGTCAAAAATTTGTGCCGCTAATTTTGACAATAAACTTTTTATTTCCCAAAAGTATAGTGATCCTTTTATTGACTGTCAATAACGACTAGTTTCCCGCCGGTTGTCGACCGCTGAGTTAACTTAATGTTACGTGACTGCCGATAAGCATTATTATTTGAAGATGTAATAACATGTTCTTATACAGAATTAACAACTCTCTTATCATTAATTTATCAATGCATCAAACCCTAACAAACTATCACCCATTATTATTTTATCATTTATAAATAACAAGTGTCTTTCTGTGAGAGCTGTTTCAAGCAAGACCAATCTCACATTAAAAACATTATTGAAACCAAGAAAAATGATATCTCAATCAGAAAAATTACGTAATTTACAAAGATTTTCACTCTAAATCAAGTTATCATAACTATTACTTAAGTCATATTGCAAATATCAAGTCTCAAAACAACACTTCTTAAGAAGTCTGTTTAGTTGACTAAAGTACCGCTCTTTGTGTTAATCTACAACAAATATTGTAGAAAAGCCAGACAATTGTCTATTATTCGAACTTTCATACGGAAAGCCCTCCATAACTAACAATAATTGAGTGGTCTATCACAATTAGCTGAGTCGTGAAATCTTTTTTATCTAACTAAAGTGATAACTTTACAATTTATAGTTATGGTAAAATAACGTAAAAGTGAGTAAAATCGAGCACTTACATTACAAAAAATGAACAAGCATGGCTCAATATGTCATTGTGTAAAAGTAATCCATCATAAATTTAATATTTGTTAAAAAATCCATACTACAAATAAACTTTAGGATATATTGTATGCTATATTAAAGCTATGTGTGTAGATTTAGACATCTTATTATCGTTAAGAACGAAAGAATAACCAAACAAAAAAAGGAATTTCGCAAGCTGTTGAGAAAGTTTCAAAAACAAACGTAATCAATCATTTAAGAAAATAAGTTACATGTTATTTTTGATACTTAAAGAAGTAATAAATAATACTCTCTACGTCAAAGAACTTCATTGATGTAAAATTAGACAACTTCATAGTTGTTGTAAAATTAGACAACTTTTGCTTCATTGTTGCCGGCAAACACAGTAAAGTTTATCAAACAATGGCTTTTTGAGTAGTAGGTCATTTTTTCTCTTATAATAATTATAAAAATGGCAATTAGTTGAATGTTTTGTACGTCAAAGAATAATGATACATTTTCAGCGAATTTGAGAGCTTTTGAGTGTGTTTTAAAACTTTCTTTTTATAATTGTGTCTGTATTAAGGCTCCAATTAGTATTTTTTTCTTTTTGTTATTTCGGTGGCGTAAATTTACAGTGTTTTTATTTGATTTGAAGAGAAATATTTCTACCAATTTGGATACATATTTTGCTTAAATATTGTGAAAGTCTCAAAGGAAACTCTAGTCCTTCAAATGATCTTCAAAAAAATATTTTTAATTGCAGACTGACTGTTACAAAAGTAATATTTTCATTTATAACATTAGAATTGACAATTAAAAAAGTACAGTAAGTTAAAAATACTTTCGCAAATTGTTGGCAAAGCGAGCGATAGCTTTTAGAATTAGGGATGGCGTGAGCCGAAATAGCTATCAACTATATCTTTAAAAGTTTGTAGAACTAAAATACACTGCTTTCTTTTCACCGTGTTATAATGGAGTTCTACCAAGTGAATGCCAATTCAATCAATAAATATTAATTAAACTGAACATACAAGACACTTGCAAGTTACCAGGAATACAATCGTAGCTATAACTTCCAAAAAGTCATTTCGTCTGTAAGTTATATTATAACCCCTTACTTAACTGGTTCGAAGCAGTATATTCCTGTCACTTTTTGTGGCCAATTACCGGCGCTGGAAACGTATGAGGGATTTCCCCGAGAGCCATAATCGTCTCAAATCTACTGAGCACACATGTTCACGAGACGACCCGCTGCCTCTAAACTGTCCCCGGGGATTTCGTTAACTGGATTGCGGATGTATAAATATGCCATCCTATTCGGGCTCAACGTTTCTCTTAAATATATGTCAGAACATTTTATGATGTGTGATTTTTGAAAAAAATGTTTTGATTTGTTATAGCAGTAAATTGTAATTTCGGCGAACTGTTAGCAAAGCTTATAGAGCAGTGGTTCTATTGTGCGGCCGCCAGAGGATTTTGCTGCGGCCACCAACAGTTTTATAGTAAATTTTGATATAAAAAAAAATATGTTTTTACAAATGAATTTGTAAAATTTTTATAATTGATTGAATAAGCCTGACTTATCCAGCATTTAGTTGAGTTTAAGTTAAGGACCGTTTTAATGATAAAAATGTTCACAAATTTTGGTCAGACTTATTAATACGTTGACCAAGAATCAAGTCAAGAAGAATTAATAAAAATTTCTTTATTAATTTTGTCGATTTTACCTATGATACAACTTTATATTGCGAAAGATCATTTAGTATAATGCACTATATAAAAAATAAATATAGAAACTATTTTTATCAAATTTCGTGCCGCCATGAAACATTTTCATAGTACCGCTGATGTTTATAATGGGGCCACAGTGAAATGTGAAAATTTAACAATTTTCATAAGAAGAACATTTTCAGCATTTAGTTTGATTGCTTATTGTAAGGATCTAAGTTATAGCATATTCATGGTAATCTCGATCGAAGCAAGTTGAAAAACAGTTTAATATGTATATCTGGAGTTGCAGTTTCACAGAAGTTATTCGTAGAACTATCAACGAATAGAACCTGATCAAGTGGAAAACCAAAGCTAACAATGAATACAATACTCATGTCAATCCACAATTGATTTTATGGTTACGATCGGAACAAAATTAACTAGAAATTGGAAATTGGTATCATTCAACGTAACAGATTTATTCGCCAACTTACCGATGGATGAATGTAAAAAATAAAAAATATTCTTAGCGAAATCTTAACCTTTTGGATATTAATAGGAACTTTGTTAAATAAATACACAGACTTTTAAGGTTGGTATAAAATAGAATAACAATTTCACAAACAATCAGTAGGATCTTTTTCATTTTGATTTTAAAATAATCTATTTAAGCCAAACCATCTTTTACTCAAAAATCTTAAAGCAATTATCGTTATGTAGACGACACCTTTTGCATTTGGACAGGCACAGATTTACAGTTATACACGTTCTTATTGCATGTTAAATACAATAGTTCGATAAAAATATTAAATTCACACATGAGGTCGTGCAGCAAAAAACGATAATTAATATTTGTTTTGTTTATATATTCCGTTCCTTGCATTACGTAAAAGGGAAAATTACCAACCCAAGAATATTTGAATCATTCTTGTTTTATAACTCAAGCAACCTTTGCAATAACAAATCTGAATATGTCTCTGAAAGAGGCGAAACACGTGTCACAATTTACAAAACAATACGTGGATAAAACTATTTTATTTTAAATTTTGAAAAGAACATGGTAATATATATTGATTATTGATAACTCTCATATATGATAGAAAGAAACGATCGAACCCATTTAAGCAAAATCTAACAATATACAATATAAAATGCTCATAAAAATGCAATTAGATTACGATTCGACTTGTCTATTTTTTTTTTTTTTTTAAATAATAAAAAAACATTTTTTTAGTACTTATTTCCACAATATATTTTTTGATCATGACCGGTTTCGCTCATCGCGAGCATTATCAACTGATGCACTGAGCATTATCAAGCTCGCGATGAGCGAAACCGGTCCTGATCCAAAAATATATTGTGGAAATAAGTACTAAAAAATGTGTTTTTATTAAAAATATCATGCCTTTCCATCAAGAAGTGACAGTTAACACCTTAAAAGTGAAAATAGTTTTATTTATTAAGCTCATTAATTAAGAAATAATATACGTTATTACCACGGTGAATTGTTTACAGGTAGTTATTGCCTTCTACATGTTGGTTTTACTTTAGTCAAATCTTTATTTCATTGATTTATCAAAACCAAAATATTTTTCGATAATTGACTTTACCTTTTCAAAAATATTTGCATGTCTCGTAAATAATATATATCTCGCGTGACTTTAAAACTGAAGAATTCAATAGTTATGAAAATTACGTTTTGATTATTTTATAATTATTTAAATGACTTCTCGTTAAGTGTAATAAGCTTATGGTTCCATTGATAAAAAATATTTCTGAATATATTTTTATTGCTCTGCTTTCGTGCATTTAACATTCGCACACATTAATCTATTGAATATGGATGTCAGGGCCACCTGCTTTTCCGTTTAGTTGAGTTTCTCATATAACATCATGATGATACTTAAAGTTTTTCCATAGAGTTGTGAGTAAAAGTCTTATAAAAGTTAGTCGAGCTTTCATCCCACGTATTCAATGAAACAAACTTTCATAAAGTTTATCCGAGTTGCCAAGAATTGCAGCCGATATCATATTGCACGTACAAAATTTGCAGGACATACAACGAATCTATTTATGGGAAATAATGAAAGCGGTTAAATCTACGCTTACTGTTGTTATTTAAAAAATACAAATAAAAAAATATATTAAATTGTGTACACTTGTGATTCCTAAAATATGCGCAGTGAAAATTTATCACCAAAAATATTGTTAATAATAATCCATTGTGAAATAATACTTAGGTCAATATTGTAAAATTGGGATAATAGAAAAACGGAAGGTAACATATTTTTAAATTGTGATAATAGTACAGAATGGCTTCGTCATAAAAGCTGCCAAAAAAGTTTATTTCATTCTTTTTTTACAAGTTGAGTTTTGCTATTTTTAGCGAACTGTATTTTTAGAAAAACCTGTTTCAATCTGTTTGAATGTTTCTAAATTTATTACTTGCTTTTCAAATATTTTTGGTAAAGAAAAGTGTAATAAACCCACGAAGAAAATAAAAATGTATTTGACATTAAGCAACTCTAATGCGCTGTTCTATATATGAGATTATTTTTAACATTTGCTAGAATTTTATGAATAAAAAATCGCACAATTGGTAGAATGACATTGCGCACACTAATTATAACGGACGTATATGCTATATTGAGAAACCTTTACAATATATATATACGACTAGGGTAAAAATGGGATAGAGGGAAAATCTTAAAACAGCTATACTACGGAAACTACAAAATTAATGTTGATTGAATAGGTATTTGCTTGGTAGAACTCCATTATAACACGTTAAAAAATAGCAGTGTATTTAAGTTCTATATTTTTTTTGAATTGTTACAACTCTGTACGATTCCACATGTTTTGTCACTAACGACCCGGGTTTCGCCTTTCGGCATCTTCAGGCGTTCTATCACACGGATGCAACAGAACTGACGAAAAATTAGTGTGGTATATATACTGTTGCATCCGTGTGACAGAATTCCTGAAGGTGCCGAAAGGCGAAACCTGGGTCGTTGGTGACAAAACACGTGGAATCGTACAAAGTTGTAGCAATTCAAATTTGATATTGAAGTTCCATCAAGCACCTTCAGTCGACATCATAAATTACTACCAAATTTTGTTTTTTAAGGAATTAAAATTTGAGCAACGGCTTCTCAGAAGTGTTTTTAATGCAAAAATCTTAGTGCCTTGATGTTATTCTATTTTTTCGTCTCCCCAAGGTAGTTAACATTGCATCCACCGCCATTCGTTAGTGCCTTACACTTTTCTTACGCAATGCATCGTTAAAATATTATACGTGTTCGAATTTTTTGCCAGGAATATTAAGAAAGGCTTGGTCGCATATACTATGATGCAGAACGTTAACATAAATATTTATATAAAATTTGAATTGAAATTACAACTTTGTATTTCTTTCTGGCATTCTGTCACACAGACGCAATAGAACTGACCTGGGTAGTTAGTGACAAGACATGTGGAATCGCACAAAGTTGTAAATAGTTTTAATTTGATAATGAAATTCCATCAAGCACCTTCAGTCGATTTCATAAATTATAAAAAAATATTTTTATATATTTAAAGGGTCCATTTACTTTCCGTAAAATGATTTTTTGAATGTGTTGTATAAGATGTAAACAAGTATAAATGGTCAACGAGACCAACAGATTTGACTGATTATTTACCGAGCCTTAGAAATAATACTGTAAATGTAAGAAAGCTCTGCTTTAAAGCTAAAAATCTCTAAAAAACTCTATGTCCAAAGAAATCTAATCAAAAAATATTCTTGGTACATATTTCAGATACTAAGGTTGTCTATTTGTTTTTCCCAAGCCATTTTCGGTTGGCGTATAAAGTTTCAACCACCATTTCCAAGTCAAATTCCACAAAACAAATTACCTCACCTATTTCTGTGAGACAATGTGATTCTTGGATAGGACCCTAAGTCACGTGTGTTAATATTCAGAGCCGCGTGTTTACAGGGTGTATTTTAAGACCTCTGGGAATGTTGTAAGAGTCGAAGGCACACGTTTGGAACCACTGTTTATGCTGTATACCGTCAAGCGATTCCCAAATAGTGTAGAAACATGTTGAAAAATGGTGATAAATATTTTATATTGGTAAAAAAATTAGTCTGTACCAATAACTTTTTAATATATTGTGTGGTTAAAGTTAGAATGAAATAAATCTTAAAAAAAGATTAAAGCACGCTATCAACAGATTTAACGTGGATCAGATTAAACTTTTCCGCCTCGGTGAATTCTCAGTACACAGATACACAGGATATTTAATATCACATAAGCTAAGTGACTGAGCAAGTCCCATTTTCATTTTCTTTCTTTCTATTATTTTCCTCGTTCTTCTTTTTTAAGCACAATAGTTGATGGATTAAAGTAGTGTTTTCCAACAAGTTTTACGCGGCCTGGTACGGTTTCCTAGAGACATTCCGCGGGACCGCAAATATTATGCTAAATTTCAAGAAATTTGCCGTGCAAAAATATTAATGATAGAATTTTTTCGCCTGCTCGTTTATTTATGTTTTTAGTTGTTATTAAATTATAATAATGACAAGGAACTTAAGAATAACTTTCCGAGACACCACTGCAGCCAAGAATATATAATTTATTAGTAAAGATGTAACAACTAGTTTCGCATTAGTTTGCTAAAAAAAACTATTGTTTTTGTTAAATTTAAATTTTATCCGACTGTTATATGTATATATGTTAGTTTAAGTAAGTTATATCCATATGTAACAGCATAAAATAAATTTTACATGAAAACTATTTTTATTTCAGTATTAGTGGTCTACGATTTTTTAAAAGTTTTACCGCTCCGCATGTATAAAAAGGTTGGGAAACACTGGTTTTAAGATCGTTTCGTGCAGCTCTGTATAGCTCCAAAAAATGAGGAGTAGAATTGATTATTATTACTACGCTTTGAAAGACGGTCGTGTAATTGTGGTTGCATACACTTTACGAGTAGAAATGTGACAATCAAATTGTATTATCTATTAAAAACCTCTATTTGCTGGAATAGATTATCGGTGGTCTACGTTCATAAATAAAACATTTAAACAACTACAAATTTCACAGTACTAAAATAATACTGTTCAAAAACCCAATCTTGCAGGGCTCGTATCATAAAAGGAATATTTCTTTTAAATTCGTCTAACTGTCTGTATATTTAGCTTGCTATAATATTTCATAATAATACCTAGTGGTTTATTGTGAATATATCCACTATAATTTTACTAATGATATTTCTTTAATTTTACTTCTAAATATAAAATAATGTAAAAAAAATAACCTTAATTATCTGAAAAATATTGATCTAGAAATGTTGCCCAGCAGTAGCAAGTCTGCAATCGGCTGTGAACACCCGTGTTCGATTAATGATTTACAATAACATTTTCAACTGAAAAATTGATATGAATTTTCGAGAGATTTCGTGACTTGTTTTTTCACACAGAAAAAAAGCCAACAATATTCAATTAAACTCACCTAATTTCAAATCAAAAATTAAATATATAATATTGACATAAAATATAAATGAAAATATTTAGAAGTAGTGACATTATTTGCAATATGAGATCATTACGTTCGTTCGATACGCATAATGAAAATAATTTTATTTTGGCTCACAGTTTTCTTACTTAACTACATCTAAGCTCTGAGTCACGTTGCAGTGCGCGTTTCATCATTAAACGGAGCATGTTTTATTTCAATCGAATATTGAGACGTTCAGAGAAATTTATTGAACCATTTAATGTGTTGGGCTTGTTGCTGCATTTAAATCAATTTGAAAAGTTTATCGTTATTAAATATTAAGGTAAAGTTGATTTGTTTAATGAAGACATCTGAAGCTTATATATTTCGCTATAGGGTAATTGGTTTAATTATAATAAACGAAACTAAAGTTACAAAAAATGTATCACAATAAATATAAAAATTATCAAAAGAGGATATAATGTCGAGAAAAATACTTAATATTATCAATGAAAAATACACCTAAAAAGTCTGTGTGTTATCTTCGAATGAAAACGTGAGCGAAGATTTTTGTTGATTTTGCTTTCAATCAATTTTTTTAATCATGTTTTGGAATATGTTTGAATGTTCCTATCAGAAAATGACGTCCTTAAGATTTATTTTAGTATCTTATTTGGCTTGTATTTTTATCATATATATATAATTTTTTGTTGTGTTCGAATTATTGAAGCTACGTTTTGTCACTGTTCTTCGCCAGTTCTATTGCGTCCGTGTGATAGAAAGCCCGACGATGCCGAAAGAAAAAAGCCGGATCGTCAATGAAAAAAAACCACGCGGAACCGTAAAAAGTTTCAACAATTCAAAAAAGTTTCACATTGAAATTTCAACAAACACCTTCAATCGATATCATAAAACATGTCATTTTTGGATGGAAAATTAAAAAAAAAACGATTAAATTTAGAAAAAAAAACTTTTTTTAACAACATAACAGGACCGGTTTCGCTCACAAATTTCATTATGCCTTGCACAGATACATCATCAGTTTAAAGTGCTAGCGATGAGGAAAACCGGTCCTGATCATAAAATTTATTATAAGAATAAGTACTAATAAACTATTTTCATAGGGTTTGAACTATTTGTTTTAAATATCTGATAATTATTTACTCCAAATAGCATTCGTGTTTTGTAACACATGATAAAAACTTATTCTGATCTTTACACATTTAAATTGTGTAAATATTGCTAAGCATTGTGCCATTTAAAAGCGATGAAGTAAGCTGAATGTCTCAATCAACTGAAGTTACCAAGGACAATATAAGACATGTGTAACATTTTCAAATATTGTATATGATTGACTAGACTTCAATGCTTACAATAAAGTTTGTAAAAATATCAAATCAAACATTAGTAGTACTGAATATAGTTTTTTTTAATTAGCTCTTATTCAGTATACCTAGACTAAAAATATTAATAGTTAAAATATATTGTATATGTGACTTAACGATCGATAACGGTGTAGTGGACTCAGTGAAAGTAACATTTTCATTGAAAATAATAATCACATTTCTATGCCCTCCAGACTGGTTTTGTGTGATATTTTTTCTTTCGAAAAATAAAACATCAATCGTCGTCTAGAAGCTGTCGATTTGGTTGTTTAAAAAAAACGTCGTAGCATCTCAAAGTGACCGACGTAACAGCTTTAAAAATGCTAAAGATTAAAATAAATTCCACTGAAAAATTAAAAGTGAAAATATTTTTCTAATAAAATTTCAAAATGCATTTAATAAAGATCAATTTTTTTGAATTAAAATGCTCATTTTTGAGAAGTCTAGGACATGAATTGTTTATTTTTCCAAAGTGTAGGACAAGTCTAACAATAGGGATAGCAATGGTAAGAGCATTGACAATGTTCAACAGTATTGCTTAAGGTGTCGACATATATCATTTAAAAGAGAATTAGTTTAGACATTAATTATTATTTATTGTATTAATGTAGATTATATATCAACTTTTTTGGTTGATTTCTTTGCTATATTTGTTTTTTTTTCTCCTCTTGTTATTTGTTGTATCCAAGTGATAGAATGTTCAAAGATGTCGAAAAGACGAAACCGGGTACTTTATGTGGAATTGTGGGACATGTGGAATTGTAAAATTTTTTAATATTTAAAATTAGCTAGCCTTTTGATTGAATTATAATGATATTATACACGGTGAACTAAACGTAAATGAAAATAAATTCGATGACATTTTTAAAGAATCATGTAAACCTTTCAAATAATAAAAACACATTTTTAGTAATAATTTCCACAATATATTTTCGATCAGGACCGGTTTCGCTCATCGCGAACAATATCAACTGATAGAATACAATTGACAAGCAAGTCTATTTTTACAAAATGTTTGAGATAAAGGTAGCATGAATCTAAAACCATGAGTTCAAGAACTAAGAAACAATTTATAGGAAATCAAATGTGTTAAATTAATTAAAATATCATGCCTTTCCATCAAGATGTGAAAGTTAACACATTAAAAGGGATGTAAACATTTATAATTTATTTTTTAAATAACCATAAAAAATGATCATTTATGTAACAATAAATTGAATAAACTTAATAAAATAGCTACAATTGCTTTTTATTAACGGTCTATAAACAACCTATAAATATTATATTTTATTCTCACATCCATAACGAAACATGTAGCTTTCAAAGCAATACTGCAAAAGTTGAAAAAGCACGTCAGACAAAAATCTTGTATCGTAAAAGCTAACTTGATGTTGTTTTAAAAATCGAAGGTTTGCTATAACATAAACATATGAAAAACAACATGTATGCCATAGACTAAAATATCCAATGAGAACTCTATTATTGCAATGATGGAAATAAAAACACTGTGATAACATTTATAGAAAAAAGATACGATATGAAACAAAAATTTCTGATATACATTTATTTTTAATGTTTTTATTATAGTTCTATTTAAGCATGCCATAAAATTTCCTGCAATTTAAAATACTAGTCAATGCGTTTTGTGACAGTTTGAAATAGTAGCAAAGTATTTCAGTTCTGCAAACATACAAATGCTATTTTTTCACTGTGTTATACTGGAGTTCTACCGACTCAATCAATAAAGACAAAGTAATTTTTTTACTAAAAAGCAGACTTTATTTAATGTTTTGAATTTTGTAATTATTTTATTTTGTTTATTGGTATAAACTAATCAATATTGGAAATAAGCTTTATTTTTTGTCCATATGTGAATCATGTTTTCTCTTAAATAGCACAACTGCTTCAAGACGATTTTTACAACTTTAAAAATATTGAATTAGTATGATTTCGATTCTTAAATATATATGTAAATTAAAGATGTTGATTAAATTTGCATTTATTTAGATTAAATAATTTATAAGATGTATAGTTGATAACTATTTCAACCTTCAAAATTTCAGAAGGCGTGATTCGAAATAACTATCAACTAATAATATATATATATATATATACATATGTATCTTAAAAAATTTATAGAACTTAAATACATTGCTATTAAATATAAAATAGATCCTTTGTAAATATAAACAGGTGAATAACATTATCCTACTCTTTGGTAGTGGTTGTGTCGGTTTCCACTCATTATCAGATTGCAGAAACCAAATGCAGAGAGTGTGGACATAAGTCCTTTTTTGTAAACAATTCCTTTTTTTTTATTTTCAACAGTTCAAGCTTAGTCATAACTTTTTAAATACTACCTTCTTTCATTAGTGTCACGAAAAATTAAAAAAATAAGCGACAAGCTTAAACCAGTATTCATTTAAATGTTCGTTAAAAAATGCCATAAACGGTACGTGCGATGCCAACTGAGACCGTACACGATTAAAAGCTGTATTAATTTTATATAAAAACATTTTCGTCGCTTTTTTATTTTTCCAAAAAATAATTCAATTCTACGATAAAACCGACACGCCTCAGCTCTCTGTGAAGAAAAGAACAAAAATAAAAGAAGATTTTGCTTAAAAGAATATTTTGTAATTGAGTTTTGTGTCGCGATATTTTAGGAAAAAAGTTAATGTCAAACATAATTCTTTACTAAATTTCTTTTTTTAAGTGGGTGTATGGTAATGTATATTTCATATTATCGGTGGTGTTGCGAAAACGCTTTCAATGCCTGGCAGAGCTTTCATGCAATCAAAATTATGGCGGTGTTATTTCAAAAAATATAACAATTATTCTAAAATAATAATTTAATTTGTTTCAAGAACGATGAATAGAAAAAAGCTCACTCTTTTATAAGTGCAAAATCTTCCAACTTCTCTCAAAGTCCAAATTTAGCGCAGTTACTTTTTTCAAAAAAAATGCATAATTTATGATATCGACTGAAAGTGCTAGATAAATATTCAATATCAAATTTTATTTGTTGAACACTTGTACGATTCTACATGTTTTGCCACAACCGACCCGGATTTCACTTTTCATTATCTTCAGGCATTCTATAATATAACACGAATAAGTCTATTCTGTTGAGTCCGTGTGATAGAATGCCTAAAGATACCGAAAGGGCAATCCCGGTCGTAAGTGACAAAACATGTGGAATCGTACACGATTTCAACAATTAAATTTAAAAATATGTGGATTAAAAATCAATCACGTTAGTAAATAGTAAAATTCATGGTACATATGGTGTGCTCATATGAAAACACGTCACCCCACTAGCTTTCAATTTGAATAATACTTCAAATTAAATTGCAGAGGATTTGGTTGGAGGTTTTTTTGTATAGCTTAATATAATAAATCTTAATTTTCATTCTATTATAATGAAAGTCAATTTAATTAATGCATTATTACTCTTGTTTTCTCAAATATCTGTCTTGCTTGTGTAAAACCTTCAACCAATAAAGATTTTCGTATAATAAAGGTAAGCTCTAACCATGCTATAAAAAAGAAGTAAGAATATCTATGACACCAAAATCATACTCTATTAGCTTCAAAACGATTCACTAGAAAAATACATATCAGTTAAATAAAACAATATACGTGCTATAATGAAATCTGTTTGCTTGCTAAAACTACGTTCATTCCAAATTTAGAGCATACTGATGCTTCTTCACAGAAGTTTTTCTGCGGCTAGTGCTAGTTTTTCAGTTGTCTGCTTTTTTTCTAAGAAATTAGGTTAACGTATCAAATAGAGCTACGATGAGATCCATCGTTCTCCAACGATACTTGCTGTATTGCATTTTTTAATGTTACACAAATGATTTTTTTAAATCTGTCTATACTATAATGATAGCTGCTAGTACCGTTATCAAAGCTAACAAAGTTATCATTCAAGTAGAAAGTATTATCAAAAATAAAAATTATTAGAAATTTAATGTATTAAACAAATGCGATGGATCTCCTTATACTATAATAAAGCTGGACTTTAGTCTGTTCTCAAAGTGTTTTTAAAACCATATTTTCGATCATATTGGGTAAATTTTTCCAATTTTCTTTACGGGTTATCCGTGCTTTTTGCGAAGGAATGTTCGACCGAAATTACGATGGAAAATAAATAATGCCAAAGAACGAATCTCAAAAGCTAAAAACTTTCTGATTGGAGCTTTTTTCGTGCCTTGGAGACTTTTATGGCATTATTAATATCGGGAACTTTCAATGCCGTCAACGTTTTGCCTTTTGAAAGTTTCCCAGAGTGATTATTCTTAATTGTGGTATAACTTTTAGAAAATGTATCGTGTTACGCATAGCATTAAGGTAAGAATGTTCTATCCCACAAGATATATATAATATTTTAATAGTTTTGAATGTATAATCTATTTAGGAAAAAATCCTTGTAGATAAGTGGTCTTTTAGCAACATCTTTTCTTTTTTTAGAAATATTTAACTGTTGCCATATTGCGACACTCGTAACTTTTCTCAATAACATAAATAATAGTAAAGATATAAGTGTCATGATCATTGATAATAATTTTGATGATAATGGATTTTTTATCAATCCTATCTTAATCGTTTCAAACCTATTACAACTAGAATGATAAACACTATACAGAATCAGTGATTACATGATTTTTGAATCATTTGCCGAGGGAAAATTCTTCTTCATTGATTAGATTGGCATTAACTTGTAATAACACCATTATAATACGGTGAAAAAATGTATTTTATTTCTATAAAGTTTATAGGGTATCTACTCGATAGGTATTTCGGTTTACCCCCTCATCAGAACTAGGCTTAAACGTACATTTATTTATCTATACGTATATAGCGACGAAGAAAAAGTACACAATAAACCTTCTCTTATGTTCGAACATCCGAGTTTTATATTAAAAATTAAAAATTTTGCATATTGACATTATGTTTTTCTCGAAGTAAAACTATATCTGGTATATTTTTTATTGCTTAAGAATAAACATAAATATCGAATAAATATTGTAAAATTATGATTTTAAAACAGAAAATAAGATTAGTAAATTTACTTCAACCTTCTAAATTTTGTAGTACTATAATAAATCACTATTAACACGGTGAAAAAACTAGCAATGAATTTTAGTTCTACAAAATTTTATAAGATATAGCTGATAGTTATTTCGGCTCACGCCTTCGTCAGAACTATGCTTAAACGAACATTTTCTTATCTACAATATATATAGCTGTGTAGAAAAGGTACACAATACATCTTCCTTTCTGCTAATAGCTATCAACTATATCTTATAAAATTTTGTAGAACTAAAATACGTTGCTATTTTTTTCACCATATTATAATGGAGTTCTACGAAGTTAATGTCAATTCAATCAATAAATCGCTATTGTTTCACAGTGCAATTTTCTTTTGGTAATTTTTATTTTTGAATAAATGTTGTGTTAGATTAAATTCTATATATATTCATTCTATTTTAAATCTTTTAAAACGAGTGATTGATGATACTATAATACTTTTAACCGCTGCAAAGTAATTAAAAGTTTTACAATCCGCTCAAAGAGTAAAACTAATCGAGCGGAGCAAGAAATATAAAATGTTCGTGTGAAAGCATTAAATATCTATAAATGCAGTTGCAAGATTTACAAAAGTTTAATCCAAAGAACCTTCGTGATAAATTTATTCCTTATGGCAAAATAGTTTTCCGAAATAAAGTTTTTATACCACTCGAGTGGCGTTGTGAAATTAATTAATTGAGAATTATGATTGTGAAAGCTTTTTTTTATAATGAAAATTGAAAATTTGACTTAATCAAAAGTTTTTTTCATTCTTTATAAAAATAACGTAATCAAATCAATTATTATATAAAATAAAAATTGGATTTAAATGTTTAACTTTAATATTTAACTCCACCGAAATTTTATGGATATAAACTTTTACTAATGTAGCATTCTCTGAATTCTATACGAAAATATAAATTGACTTGTTTTTTTAATTTAAACGGAGCAAATACAGAAATATTCCACTATATTTGTAGTGGTCTGAGTTCAAAAAGGAACATGATTTATACAAAAATCTCCTTCAAAATAAAAACAAATATAATATCACTCATGATATCGACTGAAGGTGTTTGATGAAATTTCAATATCAAATTTAAATTGTTGATATATAATACGATTCCACATGGTTTTTAACCAACGAGCCGGTTTTCATCTTTCGGCATCATCAGGCATTATTATTATTATTGAATTTTGTTTTAATCGTGTCATTTAGTTCTTGCTTTGTGGTGTGTGTTTTCCTCCGATTAACACCTTTGGTGTGTAGACAATGCTAATTGTTTATTATGCGTCAGTTCTGTTGCATCTGCGTGAATGCCTGAAGATGCCGAAAGGCGAAACCGGGGTCGTTGGTGACAAAGCATGTGGAATCGTACAAGTTTTAGCAATTCAAATTCAAAAATGAAACTCCATCAAGCACCTTCTGTCGATATCATAAATTATAACTGACAATGTTGCATCCGTGTTATAGAATACTCGAAGATGCCGAAAGGCGAAACCTTCATGTAAAATTAAAGCCGTCTTGACTTATGTTAAGTAGTCTTTAAAACAAGTAGTCAGTAAATGCAGTATTTTAAATATTAATATATATATTTATATACATAATATATGTATATTAGAGTAGTATTTTTACCTGTTCTGAATTGTCTTTGTTCTTCGTTATTATGTTTTATTTTTTAACTGAGCAATTTGCAATTGCGTCGCTCCCTTGAACAAATTGATTATTCTATTTATGTTCACTTAACCCAATTGAGCTTTTTATTTATTGCCAAAAGAAGCTAATTCACAACAAGGAATAAATGGATAATTTAGTTTGGATACCCTCATCCCTGGTAAGTCACCTTAACAAATTCGCCCCTAGAAGCTTGACAGAAGCTTTAAACTTAAATTAACGATTTCCTACAAAACTAGCAATAGGTAATCGCTTTTCCTCCTATTCTGAAAACAAGGGTGTCCATATAACAAAACTTTCGATGGAAGTTTTCAATAATCTAAAATAGTGTATACACTAAGCCTTTTTGGTTTGAATATCTTACGTAAATAAAACTTGCTTATCAAAATGTTTTGTATTCACCTGTATGCTAAAATGTTTAGTAATCATCGAGTTGATAGCAACTTACTCATAGATAATTTATCATATCGACTGAAGGTGCTTGAAGGAATTTCAATATCAAATATGAATTATTAAAATTTTGTACGAGCTGAAAGTTCTCGTTATTATGTTCAGTGTGCCGGAAGGTGAAACCCGGGACGTTAGTGACCAAAATTGTGAAAAGTTCAAGAAACAATTCAAATTTAAAACTGATGTATCAAATTTAATGATTTATGAATGCCATCTTGCGAGTTTTTATGATGTGTCAAGTCGAATTGAATGTGTCCCTGTTTGAATAGTCGATATTTTGGTCAAAACTTAAATTTTTTGAGTTTTTTTTTCTATCCCAGAAAATCAAGTTTTTGACAAAAGTGATTTTTTTATAGAGCTCGTCGATTTTTGAAATCATACGCTCTCCGCTGATGTGTAACCTGAAATGGTTCTCCAAACTCCAAAAACGTTTTATTGTTATTAATTTTTAAACGTTTCTTGGAAATAACGTCACGCATGTTATTTTTTATTTCTTTCGTGACGTATTGACTATTTGAAAAAAAATCATTTTATCTGCTTGTGTATAATTATTAATTATGAATTGCTTTGAAAACTACTAGTAAATTAATAAAAAAAAATTTTTTTGATTGTAATCCAACGACCAACGACAATGTAACTTTAATTAGTTTGCGTTGTTATGACAACACCACAGTTGTCGCATATAGTAACTTCAAAACATGTATACTTTACTGGGGTGTGTTTGTATTTATGTTATACAGATAATGTAACAGGTGATCGTAGCATTATATAATATATGAATCAACCCCCAGTCGTGTGGTGAGAGTTTCCAAGCCCAAAACCAAGTACCAAGCTTGACTGTGATCAAAGCAGCAGTATTAGGTGATGTTCTGTTATCTTGAAAGAGCTGAACCGGCTAGGTTGTAATAAATTAATTGAGATTTTAGTATGTTTACACAAATATATCTATAAAGTTGTATATCGAAAAAATATCTTTGTTAGATACTGAAATGAAAAATATACATCATTTATTATATTATACTTTATGGAAATGCTTCATTAAATAAATGTACGCTCATTTCAGTCATCAAGCTCATTTATAAAAAAATAGCTTATTTCAAAGGAATGAAAAAATATCAAATGAAATATGTTTTTAAATATATTTTCGGAGACATATCGATGCATCATGCTGTCTGCATATTTTAAAATATATTTGCTACAACAATGCTACTCAAACGTTCATCTGAAGACTAATGTGATATTCTTTCAAATAACTTTCGCTACCTAAACAAAGCGTTAGGCCTAACACACAGTGTCTCACGATTTCCTGTTCCCTCTGGATTAATTTATTCATTTGTAAATAAAATATGTAAAAAATCTTTGTTTGTATAAACTTTGCTTGCGAGAATTGATGTTGATTTTTTCAAAATTTATAATTAATTTAGACACCTTGACAGTTTTTTTTGATTGGCATTGCATCTTCGATATCTCTTGACAATATTAATCATTTAATTCATTATGATTCCTAAATGTATTAAAATCCTCGTTATCCGATTGTAAAATTTCAATCTTTATTTTAATTAATGATAATTTATTTCAAATATTATTAGACATATTATATTTTATAAAGTTCTAAATTAAAAAAAAAAAATATTTTGTTTGATTACAAACATTTTTTTAATCTTCAGTCTTCGACTATTTGTTATGCGTGATAATGATTGACTCGAAATTTGTATAAATAGCCTTGTTTTAATTTGTGTTATATCATTAATAACGTTACCGATTTTAACACTTGACACTCAGCGGATGTCCAAATTGGCGTCATTTTCGAGACAAACGTAGCGATCCGGAAACGCCAATGTGGCGTCTACCGGAAATTAATATGAATTTTAGTTTTAACTTTCTTAATTTATCGATAAATGGATGAAGAATATACACGAGGTCTAAAATCAAAATAGGAAAAACTATTTCGGTGTAGGTATAAAGCAAAAATGTGCGGACCCTGAAGTGTTAATAATAAAAAAAAAACGTAAAAATAGTACAAAACTTGTGTTTTATTGATAAAAAATAAAAAAAAGTCATTGAATAGATCAAATAATAATTGACAATCGATTTTTACTCATGCATTTTTTTTACCATTAACATTTATAATTTATTATTATGTTTTTTAATCGTAAATATTATATTATACATCAGGCGGATCTTTTTTACATTGTTAAGCATAATAATAAATAAAAGGACAACTGATTATATGATACTAATTTCATTTGAAAAAAGGTATCAAATATAAACAGATATATAAAACTAACAAAAAATCAATCCTTGTGTAATCGGTCCGCAAGTAGAAAAGTTTGAATAACACTGTTCGACAATATGGGCATGCCTTGAAAATTTTTCAACCGTGACAGTCTTTTTTCGATTGCAGTATTGTATTACTTCTTATAAAGAGGTTTTCTTTTTAGTATACATTCAATGTCACCTTCGATTATTGAAATATTTTCAGGCAGACTTATAAACGTAACGATGCGATTAAATGCTCCCAACACTTTTTTCATCATTGCTGATATCAAAATATGAAAGAGATATAAAATGTATTTTAGGATTTTTTTCCTCGTTTCGTAAGAATGGAATTTTATAAAATGTACCTGAAAAAAAGTTACCCTTAGAAAAAAAATCGTGAAAAAGATATTTGATTTTTTTAAACTGTGTACAATTCAACAGATGTTTCCTTTACACCTTTTTTTATAATATTTTATGAATATATTCCATAATCAGGACAGGTTTCGCTAGTCGCAATCATTATTTGACAGTGCGTGCGCAGCCGTTACTTATTATAAAATATATTTTCAATAATAAAAACAATTTTTCATTCTTTATTTGCGTAATCAATTTTATGAGCAAAACCGGTCCGAATCAAAAAATTAATTGAAAATATGTACTGAAAAAAAATATTGATCGAATAGGCATTCACTTGGTAGAACTCCATTATATTTTAGTTACATTTACAATTTTTGAAAAATTTAGTTTTAATGCGAGCAAGAAACAAGCTAGGTCGTTAAAACAGGAGAGAAGATGTATTGTGAACCTTTTCTACACAGCTATATATAGATAAGCAAATGTTCGTTGAAGCATAGATCTGACGATGGCGTGAACCGAAATAGCTATCAACTATATTTAAAAAAATAATTTTGTGGAACTAAAATAACATACATTGCTATTTTTTTCACCGTGACTAAAAAAACTGTTGATACAATTTAAGACTTCGTGCCTTTCCAGCAGCAAGTGACAGTTAATACATTAAAAGATATATATATATATATTTATATAATTATATGTCGTAGCTTAAGGGTCATTATATAGGTATTTATGTATGCAAACTGTTTACTGACAGAATGTGAACACATGAAACAGGTGAAACCGAATTCACCGAAGAAACTGAGTTATAATACTAGTGTAATTGTGGTGCTTTCAGTTTTAATACATCAAACCTATTTTTTTAATTAACAATGTGAATTACATTTTAGTCAAGTATTATATTTATTGGTAGACATGTTATATTTAATAAGCTTATGTATATATCATCGAAGTATAGAGACCAACGTCATTACGACACGCTTGAATATATTGGATAAAGCTAGTCAAAATATCTGGCAAATGCACTGCTAAATAATGCGTTCTTTTCATTGAATAAAAAAAGCTTGCGACTTAAAAGAAAAACCATTGACATCGTTCAGAAGATGCCGTGATCCAAAACAAACTTTCACGGGCCAAAGGATTTTTCTATAAATCAAATGGGGCACCTTTTTCAACAGTTTGTATACAAAGATGAAAAGTGTTTTTCCAGGTAGTCGTTAAATTGGCATTGCCTTCGTAGCAGTCACAATTCTCGAAGACACGTGCTTTGGACACGGTTCGCCAATTTTCCTGGGAAATTCGAGCGATAAATCTTTGGGTTCATTGAGTGCCTACATGATGTGAAACATGTTGCTTAGGTGTATATTATTGTACAATGTTTCACCAGTTGTGGCATGTATATAAAATATATAAATCAATTTCTTTTACGTAAAGTAGACAAATTTCTCTCAACTTCTTACACAGCTAATTGTAGTGTTTTAATTTCGTGACTGACCTAATTTTTCTATTGAAATAAACCATAATTTTGCCAGATAATCTCATTATGTTTTAATATGTTTGCTACAATATTTCTTGATTATTTTCTTGCAATATTTTGTGTTTGAATAATAATACGTGGCTCCGTAAACAATATGTTAAGATGAATCCAAGAATTAATTATATATATTATTAATTAATGTTATATTTTTGAAAATAATCTATCAACATACTGCAATCCGATGGTTAACTGATTCATTTATTATTGAAAAACTTATTTAAATAACTACTTTTAAGGTGTTAGCTGTCACTTCTTGATGGAAAGATATGATATTTTTAATAATAAAAATACATTTTTTAGTATTTATTTCAGCAATATATTTTTTGATGACGGTGGTTTCGCTCATTCGAACTGTGATAATGCTCGCGTTGAATGAAACCGGTCCTGATCAAAAAACATATGATGGAAACTAAACAATGTGTTTTTATCATTTAAAAAACAATTTAAATAAAAAAGGCATATACAACAAAATTGTAATCTTCAAAAGCTAACTTATTGCTAGCATCACTTGAATTGTTACAACTTTGTACGACTCCACATGTTTTGTCAATATCGACCCGGATTTCACCTTTCTGCATCTTCAAGCATTTTATTATACGGATGCAATAGTACTGACAGTTCAAATTTGATATTGAAAATCATTCAAGCACCTTCATTCGATATCATAAATTATTGTTTGTTTTTAAGCTTTTTTTTTAACTCCAAGCTTTTTTTTGTTGATCTGATGTATGTTTGAATGGACAATATTTTGAACTTATCCAACAAGTAAATTCTCACGTGTTTGACTTACGCAATATTTCTCGTCGCGTGAACTAAGCTTTATAAAGCGGCCAAAGCCTCGTTGTAGTGTGTTGAATACAATCGTGATTGGAGAGCTCTGTACATTTCCTTGAGGAAGATACTAAATAAATAAATAAATAAAACACGTAATCAAAGTATCCTATTATATTTAGACTAGATAATTTGCAATTACGTGATTAAATTATTTACGTAATCCAATTGGAATTCTACAATTTATTTGAATTTAGTTACTGTGGAAAACGTTTGATACAAAGATAAACTTGGAGCGGAAACATAAATAAATGCACATAAGATAACTAACGTACAGATTTTTATGTCAAAAAAAATATATTATATAATCGTTAATAACATTTGTTTGAATATTATACCAGCTATGCGTATAAATACATAGAATATATAGATTGAATTTTATTTACTTAGTAAAGCTTCATTATAACAACTAAGTAAATTAAATAATAAGAATTAATTCTGATGAGGGGGTAAGCCGAAACAGCTATCATCTACATATTTCATAAAAATTTTTTAACGAAAGAACTTTGAAACTTTTTCACCGTGAGATAGAATGTACATTTTCTTATACAACTAAAAAAATCTTAAATACTCAAAGTATCTTACATTTACTGGTGGAATTGGCATTTACTTGGCAGAATTTAATTATAACACAGCAAAAACGTATTTTTTCAACGTGTTATCTTCCATATTCTTTGAACAACTTAAATATCAGAGTATTTATTATTTTAAGCAAATTTTATTGTCAAAATATTTACCAAAAACATTTTAAAGTTTTTTATATGATATCGACTTAAGGTGCTCGATAGAATTTCAATTTTCTCATTTAAGACACGCGTTTCGACTTTCGGTATTTTCAGAAACAGAAATGATCAATCAGTTCTTTTGTATCCGTGTTATAGAACGCCTAAATTTGAAGTTTCGAATATTTCAAACTTAAAATTTATTTAGAGCTGAATACTCAATTATAATATTACGAGTCCTATAAATTCGTTGCTAATCCAAGCAATAGAACTCACAGAAATTTTTATTTTTAAAAATAAAAACAAAAGTTTAGTCCTTATTTCCACATAAAATTTTTGATCAGAACCGCTTTCGCTCATCGCAAGCATTATCAATTATGATGCTTGCGATAGAAATCGGTCCTGATCAAAAAATATATTATGAAAATAAGTACTATAAATGTGGTTTAATCATTAAAAATATCATGCCTTTCCATCAAGAAGTGACAGTTAACACTTTAAAATTTAAATTTTTTTTGACACGAAAATTAAAAACTATTTTTGTATATATAAGTAAACAAGATTACTATTGGAAAGAATTTTTAGGTCATGTTGTTTTACAGTTATCAGAAAAAAAATACGTGTCAACATTTATTGAAGTCTAAAATTGAAAATGATAAAATGAGTACCGAGAAATTGCATAAAATTATTTATATAAATTATTCTTCTAAATTCTTTTAAATCGGTTCATAAAAAAGTATTTCGAGACTGTCTTATGAATGATCATATAACTTTGCAGCTCTGATTACAAGTATGACGTAAATTAATAAGAATAATGTTCAGGAAATTAAGTCTTATGATTTCTCACAAGAAGCAAAACTCACGTCATATTACATAACACCAATGGTTGAGTCACAATATTATCAATTATTGCTTCCAAAGTTTACTGAATCAGCATGTACAATATAAGCAATGCTTAATACAAGGAGAATTTAATTAACCAAACTAATTTGTTCCTTTCGTAACACCTCATAACTATTTTTATGTTTTCAACAACTTGAAACTCGACGACCTGCAATCGGTCTTCTACAATAGTCAAGTAAAGTAGATATTTTAATTACTATTCCAAGTGTAAGATTGTTTTACTCCAGCGACGAGTTCAGGTAAAGTAATGACGTTTTAAGAATATCGATAAATACGATATTGGTGTAACGACAGAAGTGATAAGGGATACATTGAAAATTCTCTAATGCATTTGCCTATTTCGAAAATTCAATCTATTTTAATGATTTTCTACTGTAAAAATAATCATTACTCGTTTAAGTTAAATTAATATAGATCTGCAGAAAAATTAACATCGAATAGTTTATCACTCTTAAGATGTTAACTGTTGCTTCTTGTTGGTAAGACATTACACCTGGGACTAGTATAACACGGTTATATGGATCCACAAAATTATTGTGTAATACAAATCCTTGTTATAATACAAGGTTTGATGTTCATACAAAATTAAGTTTTGCGGAAAAAAGTCCGTTTGTTTACATAAATATGTACTTTATTTTGTTATACAAAGAAATATTCATTTACATATTAATTAGAAAAAAGCTCTTTTTCGAGATCGGTTGTGAGTTTTCATTATTGGAGATCTCCGAATTTTGTGTGGTTTAAGCCTTAAAAAAATCGTTATAAGCGATTTATTTCCCCTTGAATTTCGTACTCCTTTCCATTATAAGATCATTTAAAAAAAATCTAATTTATTAGCCAATTCCAAACCGTCATTTGTTGTTTTCAATGTGAAACATGTAGCTTCTTCGCTGCAACTGCTTTTTGAGTTATTAATTGTGATAGGTTCATGCAAAATTTCATTTGAATTAAATTTTTTCCCTTAAACTGTGTTATGTAAAGCGTGTGGTATAAAATATTTCACAATATAATCATCCGTGTTGTATAAAACCGTGTTACATGAAGCCAAAGTGTATATGTAAATTATAAAACAGAATTTTAAGTACAGTTTTTTAGCTATACATTTTTAACATCAGGATTGATTTCGTCAATCACGAGCATTATCAGCACATACATTACAACTAGTATACAGAATAGAAGAGTTTAACTTCGATTCTACGTCTTTAAAGCGACCGTTATAATGAAATATGTAGAAAAAACTTAATTTATTGTTTTTTTGTCTGAAACTATCATTTCATAACATGAAATTGTTAAAAATGTGCTTAATGAAATCGATTAGCAAAATTTTAAATTATATAGATGAAGACAGGTTTCACTCACCACGAGCATTTTAAAAGTCTTTCATAATTTTTAAAAAGTCCAATTTATCTTGTATTCAATAAAATTTGTTTTACAGTAACATATGCATTTTCACAATTTCAGCATACGGTTTTCTTAATTCTAAAAGAACTTTAAAAAATCGTAAAAGTATATTCATCTTAAAAACTATTATTTTAGATTTATTACAAAAAAAGTCGAATAAAACCTTTAATGGTAATAAATCTCTCAGTTTCTTATACAAAAAATGCGAAATTTCTCTGGATAATTTTGTTTTAAAAGGATAGCCGAGACAACACGATGATACTTGTAAGACCAACATTATTCTATTTTTGAGCAAATAAATTCTAGTGAAATGAAAGAATTACTCCGCTAGTAATCCTAAAGAAAATGTTTTTAATCGTTAAAACAATATATATTCAGTAGTAATATTGTATTTGGTAGATTCTTAAACAACGTCAACACTATGATAAGGGAAATGTTGAAAAAATATTTGATTCTCTAATGAAACTATCAATGCATTTTTTATAAGTAGTATTTCTTTACTCATTTAAGAAACGAGGATGAATAAAAAGATACATAAAAAGGAAATAATAATATAAACTATTATATTATTATTTTTACTTGGAAACTCTAGATATTTTACAAAAATGCACAATGCATTTAATCTGTGAAGTAAACGTCTAAACATTTTACATTCAAAATTTATCTACAAAGACTTCAAGCATGTGAGATTGCTTTCCTGACTTCACGTATTTACAGGAGCCGCTCATTCTAGACTGTACAAAATACGTTCTTACTTTGGTTTAGGAATAATAGTTGCTACCGTATTATTAAATTCCTTAACATTTTAACAAGTTGAATCCCATGCGGACATTGGTGTCCATGAAATTCCAAAAATACATCCAGAAAGAATTTCCATAGAATTCCAATATTATTTTTGATATACTATGGTGAATATATACAGTTACATCTAAGTTGAGGTAGTATATAATAAATTGAAAAAAAATATTACATTCAAAAGTTTATTCCATAAAAATAACGACATATGAAAACGTATGTATGAGACAAAGGCTGCCACAAAAGCAACGTGATTAATTAAAAACGTACCAAATTCATCAGTACGAGAGACGAATTTTTATTTTTAATTAAATAAAAAAAGTTCAATCATATAAATATTAAAATAGACATAATTTCAGAAAAAATATGCGTAACGTTGTGTTAAGCTAACCTTGATATTTGTTTGAAAAACCGTAAGTAAAAATAATTTAATAATATAATTAAAATATTCAATAAAAAATACTATCCTTACGTATAATGTGCACGGTATTTAAGCAGTTAAGCAAAATAATAGGGAAACATATACAGTGATAGGCAAGTTAAGAGTATAGTTTGCTTTGATATGTTGTAAGTAAGGTTTAATTGAAACGATATTTTTTCTTATATAAACAAGCATTTATTGTTGTATCCACATTTTATTATAGTAAACATAACGATCAAAAACAATAAAAAATAGTACAATAATCCACACACAATTGAAATAAATATAAACAGCTTTGTTATGTATTGTCTTTTATCAGCTTAGAGTCCTCGCACTTAACGAAATAATCATAACCTTAAAAAAGTTATATTAAATAACTAGTAATAAACATTTGTTTATTGATTGAATTGGCATTTATTTGGTAGAACTTCATTATAACAAGATGAAAAAAATATAGTTGATAGATATTTTGGTATACGCCCTCATCAGAACTATGTTTAAACATATATTTACTTGTCTATTTATAGCTGCATAGAAAACGTACGCAATACATTTTCATATTGCAAATTGATTTTATTCATTTCTTTAAGTTAGAGATAAAACAGAGTTAATCTATGTTTTTATTCTGGTTTTTTTTATTGGTCTTAATTTTTTCAATAGAAAGTTCTTCCAACAATAAGTGACAATCAACAACACCCTAAAAGGTATTATCATTCTTGTTTTTGAATTTACCATATAAATTTAATGCTACATTATCCGAGGTTTTAATTCTTTCTTGGCGATTAATTGGTTTTAAAAAACAAGGTATAGGTAGAAAAATTGTATTACGTGGTAAAACTCTTTTTTTATAAACAAGTTGTTAAATCATCGCTTTATTTTATAAACAGCAAAGCGCTTTTCTATTATAATAGGTCAATAGTTCGAAGATGGTATTATAACGTATTTTATTCATGACTACACTTAATAATCTACGTATTACGTTCGTGGAATTGTAAGCCGCAAGCTAATGGTTGTATGAGTGAAGAAATAACATGTAAATTTTAGTGTTAGAAAAATTTGGTTTCCCAAAATAAAAAAAAGTATATATTTAAAGGCTCTTGTTTTATTAAGGGTAAGTATTATTATAGTAAGTTTATGCGAGTTGTGTGTGAGTAAACTTTTTTCGTGTACATGATACAAATGGTTTTGCATATATTTTTTAGCTGCTAATCAAATTATCATTTACATAGCAAAAGTTTTTTTTTGTCAAGCTCAAAAAAATTAATTCATTATTTTTTGGGAGAGTTTTTACCTACGCAAGGGGCTTAGAGAATTACCCATTGCTATCGTAATGTTTAATTGATGTCAAATTAAAAAACCATTCAAAAATTTCTGTACCAGAAAGATCACAATTAATTATACTTCATCACTAGATGTTTGATCGTTTCTTGCCAGATTGAAATAAGTATGTATTTCTATACAAATAATAAATGAATTAAAAAAACCTATTTATGTTTTAATGTTAATTGACAAATATTTGTTGTAAAACCCTTTCAAGAATAATTCATTAACAAAATCGTTGATGAAATGAAAATTATCACAGGCAGTTGTGTTAATTATTATTAGATTAATATTATTAAATTTGTTTTAGCTGCAATTTACTGCTTGCCTTGGGATAAGTGTTTTCCTGTAATGATACTTTTGGTATATATACGATGCCAACTGTTTATTGTACGTCAGTTCTGTTGCATTTGTGTGATAGAGTGCCTGAAGATGTCGAAAGGCGAAATCCGGGTCGTTAGTGACAAAACATGTGGAATCGTACGAAGTTGTAACAATTCAAATTTTACAATACATTAATATTGTCGAAACTTTGCATATAATTAGAGATGGAGAAAGCGATGTAACTGTCATTTACGTTGCTTATTTCGGCCACTAATTTCATCGTTGTGTAAGTTTTCAGTTCTAATAACATTGAATATATAATGAATTATATGAACGTAATTTTCTACAAAACATGATATAATGACGATTATCAAATTTAGAATGGTTACATAATTTGAACTCTATTTACAGAACGAACACTTCATAATCTATTCGGTTCTTACAATATAATTTCTAAAATTTTCCTTTGAAGTATTCCCACTTAGCAATTATTGATCTGCGTCAACTAATTCGATTCAATGAAGTAATACGACCCAATTTTCAGATTTAAAGCGAACCTATTTTGTTCGTCCGTCATATGAGATCAAAGAAGTTCACCGTGCTCCAGTAAATCAAATATTCATTATTCAATCAGTCATTTATTCCATGGTTGAGTTGTTATCAACTCTGTGAGAAATATTGTGTTCCGCAACGTGCGAAAATACCCGATGCGAAATGTTTATTTTCGGTCAAACGTGACGGTCAAAATAAAATGATTAATTGTATAATATTTTGATGTGAGAGTATTTCTGAGTTCCGTATTTTATTTTATGTTTGCTGCTTATACTAAGCCAGCAGTGCGAATTTATTTAATTTAATATATTCTATAGAATATTCACTGTTGACGACATATTGTACTTCACAGAAGCTTTTCAATTTCGCGTCAATTATTTGTAAGCGCTGATGTGTTACGGGCTATGTATAGGAAAGTCTTTAAATAATATATGTAGCAGATAGATGCAGGTTTAGCATTACATTACATGAAGATATGTAGATTCGTGCAACATATCGAAGTTATATCTCATATAAATAAAAATCTTACCATTTTTCTACAATTTTATTTCATTAAAATAGCAGTGGTTTTAATAATCAAATATCAAAATAAGCTAGTTACTCACCCAGAATGTTGTTTTAAATAATATAAAACACATTTTTAGCACTTATTCCCACAATATGTTTTTTGATCAGAACCGGTTTCACTCATCGCGAGTATTATCAACTAATATCGAAACCGAAACCGGTCCTGATCAAAAAAATATATTGTGGAAATAAGTTCTAAAAATGTGTTTCAATTATTTAAAATATCATGCATTTCCATCAGGAAGTGACAGTTAACATTTTAAAAGTGATCAAAATGTTGTACAACTAGTTTTGCTTGTGATTTCTTTTTTAAGTTGTCATCATAAAATATTGATTTGTTGTTAAAAATAATGTACTTTTTCACCAAGAAATCACAGTTAACATCCCAAAAGTGATTACATAAATAGAGACGAATTAAAAATTACCTAGCATATAGAAAAAAATATTTCAAGAACGAAGAAAATGGTTTGCATTTAATCATACAAAATATATCAAAATAAAGTAAAATATTTCGATTACTCACTCCGTTCTATTGCATCTCTGTTCGGTGAAATTTTTTAATTATAGTATTACCCCCAAAATATTTTTGCATTAATCGATAAAACGTCCTCATTTTGAAAAGAAGACAAGCATTGTAAATTCGAATTATACAACCATTATTGAATTAATTTACACTGAAAATGAAAAAAAAGTTGCATGAAAAAGTATGTAATAGACAAAGAAAATAAAATTCTTATATTAGAATAAATAAAATTTTATAGGCGATGAGATGGCCCAGCTCGTATATCTTGTTTTGAATTGTTTAACTTTAAAGAATGGTTTGTAAAAATATTAACACGTTTATAAAATAACAAACTGAAAAAAATCCTAATCAACCCAAAAATTTCATTTTTATTCCATTTGGGATAATTTACCCCGACCGCTGATGTGATTTAATTACAGAAGATGCCTACAAGAGAAACACGGGTCGTGAGTGACAAAACTTGTAGAATTTAATTTGAATTTGAATTGTTGAAACTTTGTACGATTCCACATATTGTAATTTAGTTTGTATTATTCAAATTGTGAATGATTAATGTTTTAAAGCTCTGTTCGAGTCACTAATTTTAGCCTCTAATCTTTAATATACAGTTAATTAAATATTTCGATAGCATCATGTAGAGAAGTGACTTTAAGCACCAACTGAGTTTATTACAGAAATTTGAGTTATGGGGTAAAATAAAAAGCTATATTTATGTAAAGTTTTGTGAATTATATCTCTTTTTTATTAGTTATAAGATTGGATGTAAACATATTTAAGAAATGAGGAGAATGACGTCATAAAAAACTGTGAAAATATCTTACAGATAAATGTGACTGATTTTATAATTGTGTATTTTTGTTAGAGTTAAAAGAGATACAAAAACTCTCGACTAATAATCGGTTAGCTAGGAACTGATATCCAAATACATACGAAGCTTTTCGTAATTTTTATCTACATAAAAATGGTAGTGAATATTAAATATTTTGAAAATATAATTCAAGGGGCATATTTGTTCAATTAAAATATTCACTTAGACGCGATTTACCTATTGAGAAAATTTATTAATAGCGACGTAATGAAAATTCTGTGAGAGGGTCTAGGAATTACGATAACTTCTAGGAACAATTTTGCCTCGAGCGAGTATTTTTGATTTATTGGAGAAGTTACAAATGTTTTACTTGAGTAATGATTCTCTAAGGAAGAGTCTTATCGGGGAACGATAAAATTTCGTCACTTATGCAAGATGATCACTTCAAGTTATCCCTTAACATACGTATTATGAGTAAATTTTCAACGATTTATTTACTAAGTAGTAAAATAAACTCGTCTATATTTATCTAAAAAGTGTCAGAGAGTTCAAATTTTAATGTTTTAAAAAATAATTTTCGAAATTTTATCATGTAATGTATTAGACCATAGTTTCTCAACATTTTCAATTGTTCATCAATATTGAAATAAATGAAAAATATTTATTTAATTGATTTTTTATACAAAGCAATTAATTTTGCAACAACGTATACTGATAAAACAATATTTAAGTATTTTCAAACAGACTGTAAAAAAAATAATTTAAAAATCTAAAAAATACAACTTAAAATTCAAGTTTTCAGTATTATTTATAAATCTTCCAGAATTAAAAAAAAAATCTGGAATAAAGAAATGAATGTGACATCTGCTGTTGGTAATTTGCTATAATAACTAATAACCCCTGGTTCAGCGTAGTTTCAGCAAGACGAAACATTGTATTAAAATACATACGGTTTCTTTGTTTTATTTTGAATAGTATCATGGTCAAAAAAGCCTTCTCGCACGAATATGTTGTCGAAAATGCAGATAATAATTTTATAACTTAGCAACTTAAAGTTGGATATTTTTCTTTCAGGGAAATCCAACGATGAGACAATGATTATGTTCTATGTATTGAGAATATATTGGAATCAGATGAAAAAAGAATTAACGTCTTCTATAAAAGGGTTATGAATCCACAATTTTCTTTAACAAGGAACATCCTTATCGGGGTAATAATGATTAAAATTTTTGAATTCTTTTCTCACACGAAACTATCCGCGAACCACCGGTTGAGAAACTTTATATTATACAACACTTTGGATGGAACCGCTGGATCCTATTCTCTTTAGATGTTTCAGAAATACTGTGATGCACAGTCAATTATTACAGAAGACGAATTTCGTTCGGTTTAATTAGCGAATTTGATATTGTCCACTGTTCTCTATGGCTATCGCAAATATGAACCTCGGGAATATATATTTATCGGATGACAAATGAATTTTAATAAAAAAGATTTTCGTGTGGAAATACGTTTATATTTATTTTATTAGCCTGTTTTTTACTGTTACAAATATAACTTTTGACTCAGGTATTTGAAATTCATTAATGAAGAAATATACTTTATAAGAGTTTAAATACAATCGTCCGGTGTTTATAGAATATTATAAAAAGTGACAGAGAAATCATCAGAGGTTAGTTTCGTGGGTTTTTTCCTGAAAGTTATAACAGGTCAACAATAGAAAAAAAATATTTTCGTGATATAAATGTCAAGAATATATCAAATAATATAACAAACAAAAATCTTTTACTAAAGAAATACGTCTTATTATGACTGATAACTTTCTGAAACAATACGTATAATACGTTTATTACACTGATTCCCTATTAAAGCAAACGTCCTCTTATTTCATAGCCCTTTCTTTTTTTCTTTTTTGAATAAATATTGTATTACGAAAAAGCCATAAGTCATATATAGTATTAGAAAGATGATCATAAAACAAAATACTTAGTAGCCTCTCTCAACGATTTTACGTAAGAGATTTGCTTATTTGAATTTGATACTATGATATAAAATAACTGTTGAATCAAATAACATAATAACATACCAAATATTTTTGTTTTTTTTCTGTTGCCCACATGAAATAGCATTGACGTAAACATTATCTGGGTTCTTTGTAATGCGAAATTCTCCTTATAATAAACGTTTGATACATGAATAAAGAGAGAAGAATAATAAAGATCGCACAAATAATAGTAACTATTAAAACCATTACACGTGCTTATGGAAAGAAAAATGACGTGATTTTTTTTATAAGACAGAGCTAAGTGCTGCGAAATTGATAGTCTCTAAAGCAACCTACAGATTCTAAAGTATTATATTATAAAATGTGTAATGTGTTAACAAACGTGCTATGTTCCAAGACTAAGTTCACTATCTGAATTGTCCATTAAATGATTATCCGTGTATATGGGAAGCATACGTGAATAAGTGAAAGCTTAGTGCCGTAGTCCGATTTGTACGCAATTCAAATTGTTCGTTAACTGATCAACCACTATATTCAATATTTTGTCGATTTTAAAACATTGAGCCTAGACTTTACATATTATATTTATGAGTTCAGAAAGATGGTTTTAGTTCGTTATCCGAATACGTGTTCGTTGCCCGGACGCAAAAATCCTTAACGTCATAGTCCGATTTGTTTGCAGTTCGAACTGTTCGTTGATTGATCAACCACTGTATTTAAGATTTATCAATGTAAAAATATTGAGTCTAGATATTACATTTTGTATTTGAGTTGAGTATAATAAGAGATTTTTTTTTAGTTTCATTCGATTTAAAAGGTTATTTTTAAGATAGGGAATGGAATTTTGTGTACGAGGATATGTTTTTGACCAGTTTGAAAGTGTTAATTGTCACTTCATGATAAATAGACACTTTTTTAAGTTGTGGAAATAGTACTTAACTCTTTGTTATATTATTGAAATACAATATATATTTGAAACGCAAAATTAGTGATTTCGATGAAATTTTCACTGCGATTATGGTTTTGTAAAAATAATTCTTAGAATCTGTTTTTGTTGTGAAGTTTATTCAACCTTTGATGAATGAAAAATATTTCTATATTTTTATTTGCATGTATAAGATCTAACACTGGAAGTTATGAAAAAATATTTGTTAAAAATACAGCATAAAGAATGCTCTGAATAAAGAACTTTTTCCTGCAGAAAAATGCAAAATTTCTCGTTTGAATGAAGAAACATAGTGAATATTACAGTGCGCCACTAAAAAGCAACACTCTGCATTTCAAGGATTCATGTCGAGTTACAGTGGCGCATACTATCATAATAATATTTACCTGTTTGACAAATAAATTTTCCGTTTTCTAATATTTATGTAAGTTTTATGCATGTGATGTTGAAACTTTGTACGATTCCACATGTTTTGTCGATAATAAAAAGTGTGGTATCGTACAAAGGTTTAACAATTTATATTTGATATTAATATTCCATCAGGCATCTTACCACCGATATCGTAAATTTTATCTTTGCATTTATAATAATAGCTGATTATGTTGTATTTTTTTTTTATTAAGTCATCTCAGACAGATAATATTAATCAATTCAATTTTCTTCGCTTTACCTTCTTACAGTGTATTATTTTTTTTATCGAATTCATTATGGCACCTACAATTAATTAAAAGTGTGTAATTTTATTGTAAAATTTTTCAATAGCTATTTTTTAAAGTGATTATTAATAAATTTCAACTCACGAAATTTAGGTTAGCTTTATTTTAATTTGAAGTTGATAAATATTTAATTCTTAAGCATTTTATTAGCAACCTATTTTTTTTCAATTAGATGTATTTTGTAAACTAACTTAAAATAAAAACTTTGTTTTAATTTCTATACATCATATGATAATATTTTTATGAGCAAAACCAGTTCTACAATATAAAGTTAAAGAAATGGTTCTAAACATTGCATTCCATAAATAAATTAAAATACTTCCTACCAAGAAGTGATAGTGAACACATTAAAAGTGAAATATAATATGTTGTTTTTAAACCGGTAAATCTCACATATTTAATGGGAGTAAGGATAACTTTATGGTACTCGGAAGGTACAATATTTAGTTTATCACTTTACCTCTCCCGCATTTTGAAAACTGAACAGGAAGGATGTTTTTGTATATAGATCCTAAAAAAATATCATCAAAAGTAAATCATCATTTTAAAGATATAAGAAAAATATTGAATTAAAGGAGTTATTATGAATTCTCACGTAAATTTCAAATTTAAATTCTCAAATGTTGACTTAAGGATAAGTGATCAGTTTGAATGTTAAGTATTTGTTTAAAGCTGTTATTTAGGTAAAGGTTCAACACAAATGAATCTATCTTCAGTCAACAACATAGTTGAAGCAATGATTGGTATTAACCAATTTAAAATAACGTCTGAATGTTTTGTATAAATAATATACACTCATTCGCAAATTCGTTTCTGGAATGCGTCCTGAATATAAATTTGAAATAAATTTATGCTCATTTAAAGCAGTCATGGATGAGAAACCATTGGGAAAGGTAACTTTATATGATTGTCACATTCAATATTAGGTATATTGTCCACGATCAATTATGTTAAATATAGAGTATAAAAAAAATCAGCTTGAGTTATTAACCATAGTGCTCTTTAACAAAATCTAGGTATAATGAAATCAGTATCAAAAAAATTTAATAATTACAATTTTGTACAATTCCACATGTTTTGTCACTCACGACCCGGGTTTCGCCTTTCGGTATCTTCAGGCATTCTACTGTCAGTTCACTTATACTTTACAAAAGTAATCTTCAAATTAATCGAACTCAAGTAAGCAACTTGATTTAGATTAATTTGATAAATTTTAGTTTTGGAGTATAATTAATGGTTTCGACTGAAGGTGCTTAGTGGAATTTCATTATCAGAACTGACTACAATGACTCATTGATAAGATTGATAGTGAAAATTACCACAGGCAATTGTGTTTATTATTATTAGATTAATATTATTAAATTTATTTTAGCTGTAATTTATTGCTTGCCTTGGGGTCAGTGTTTTCCTGTAATTATTAACAGTTCTGTTGCATCCGTGTGATAGAATGCCTGAAGATTCCCAAAGGCGAAACCCGGGTCCTTAGTGACAAATCGTGTGGATTCGTACAAAGTTGTAACAATTCAAATTTAATAGTTTTTTGTTTTTTTCTATTTTTCAAATTACTATTTCAAATTATGGTATTAGCTTTTTAATCAAGTTAATAACAAAAGCTGTGTTGAAAAGTAAAAAAAATAATATTTGTTTTTTTTTTTATTCAAAGTCTGACTGAGTCACGTCAAAAATAATCCAATTTTCAAATATTTAAAAAAATTGTGCAATAACTTCGTTTGTGGAAAAACCTCATTATGTTCACAATTTTATATTTTAAGGTAACTGTTTTTGCTTATTTTTTTCATCCTAAAAACGGCAATATATATCTATAAAAAATAAGCTTTAAATTATTAATAAAATTAACGTAAAAATAAAATATGAAAAAATTTAAATATTTTTCAGCCCTGTTGGATATTATGTATTTCATTTTATTTAGCATGGACGTTATTCCCAATGCGGGGATTTTAAGGGCCAAATAAGGCGAGTCGTATGTAGACAAATGTTCCCGTTGGGATTTGGGGTCGAGTCCCGGGGCGCACATACGTGACTTCCACTTATAGGCTTTCACGGAGAAAAAATAAAAACACTAAACGTACGTGAGTAAGCTCATATGAGTTTTTACGCATTTGGAAAGTTATTAAGTCAATGTATTGTATATTGTTGACATTTTATTTATTTGGTTAATATTTTATACATGGAAAAAAAAACACAAATTGTACTTTTATTTCTTTTACATCGCAGAAAATATAGCAATAGAACACCCAACCAGACTCAGGCAAAATCTCTTTAGTATAATTAACAATAGTATTTGTCTGGTCTCATCTAAGGCAATATTACTAAGCATTGTTGATATTTGAAGATTGGCAGAATAGTTTTGAACTTTAGATGGATCAATATTTCATTTTCACGAATTTTATTATCATTTGATATAATAAATGGAAGAAATATTATTTTGGCCTCTTATGTGCCGAAAGAATGTTTTGAGGAGGTGCATTTTTCTCTATTTCATGTCCAGCAAAAGGCGTACGGAAAAAAAACGTTTTATTAACAAAATAAAAACACCTTATTACATAGTATTGTATGTTAAAAATATATTAATATTTCAATGATCACTGACTACTACACCTGCTGATATGACTGATTATAGTGTAATGTTAATTGATATTCAAAAATATAATCGAATGGTAAGATTTTATGTTTTTTTTATACACAAGTCGATTATTGTGTAAAAGTATATTCTAATCTAACCCAAAATTTCTTAAAAAAAATTGTAGAAAAGAATTGGAATTAATAAAGTTAATTAATTATGAATAAAGCATTATTTAGATTTTTGAAATGTTTTTTATTTGTACCTTTTCATGGTTGTTTTGTTTTGTAAACGGGTTTATACTAATTTACAGTCAGTAAGCAGTTTGAATCGTTTTAAACTAACCCGTTCTATTCACATAGAAGATACTTCAATACCGAATAATTTAAAAATTTATTCATTAGCATAGTTGTCAACGTTAATTATCATGAAAATTTCAGTATAAAGTAAGTATTTACTATAAATCTTTAAAACTTTATGCTTGTTTATTCATATTTTAACATAATCAATTATCAACACATTTAAAAGAGACATCTCAACGGTTAAGACATTAGAGTATTCAGGGTGTTGAACGAATGATGGTAACTAATTTGCAAGCTTTATTGATAACTTTTAATCTGTTAACTGTCACTTCTTGATGGAATGGCATGATATTTTAAATAATAAAAACACATTTTTCGCTCATCGCAAGCATTGCTCAGTTGATAAGCTTCATTGGTGTCTAGTTTATTTCATATACTGATTTGATAAAAAAAAAGCTTAACCTTAATTTAGAATGTAGAATATTTAGCAAAATAATTGAATGATATATATTTAGATAAAAACGTTGGTTTGAAACTGCCATTGACTAGTTGCCATGGCGAAAATATGGAATTATACAAAATCTGAAGTATCCAAATCATTTATTTACGATTCATACAAAATCAGTGATATCTTTTGACATTACCTGTTCAAAGGCAATATATCTTTTGAATTTCGTAATTTCTTGATGCCTGTGGTACTCACTCTTTGACTCAGTTCAAAATTTCATCTGAGAAATCTTATCATTCCACGAAAGAGATATTTAAAGGATATTTATTTATATCTATTTTATTATCAGTAACCAAATAGCATATAATATTGTTTTTGATCGAAAACTACATATAAAGACGATATCGCCCACATTTACAACAATATAGCGGTATAATTGAAAGAGAGATTTATTTATATTTATAGGTGAACTTTTTACCTGAACGATTTTTAAGAGATAAGCTTTTCTTTTGTATAATAAAAGTAGCCAGAAGAAAATATAGGCTGAGTGTTAAGTACGCTGCTTTTTTATACAATTTTCCTGAGCTAGGATGGATGACATGGAATCGAAGCATCAATGATTTATATTTGTATTTTTGATCAAAAGTCTACAAATTATTAATATAAATATTCTATGAAACTGGTATAAGAATCTATGTATATGGCAATTCATGAAAATAAAATTATCGCACATTTTTGACAAGAAATAAACAAGAAAAACCTTTCAGAAGATTGGTTTAAAAATAAAAATATAAAAAAAACACCAAAATGCTAATTTTTAATTATTAAGTTAAAAATCAAAATACTACACAAAATAGATATAGATGTGATCATTAAGCTATGAAATTTCTTCACGTAACGGATTGTAAAATGTGTTCATAAGTAAATTATACTGTTCTGTTTATGCACCAACTCGAATTGTTAAAAACGAAAAAAACTTTTTTGCGGTTCTACAATATCCATCTCTTCAAACAACCATTTTTTACTTAAAATTTAATTAACAAGCAATAAATGTTTCCATGCATTTCTGTTAACATCCTGTTGTTAAAAAGGTAATTAAAGCACCATATATTGTTCAAAAACTCTTTTACCATTTACGTTTATTCAAAACAATCTGTTTTTATTCTAGATAATATCCTTTCCCAAAGATGGCTTGCCTGATTCATCAATCATTCACAATTCGTCATCGTCAATTCCTGGCGCTTAAGGCGGGATACAATTCAATTAAATTTTATTTAGTTTCACTTTTCTGACTTATTCTAATCGCTTGAAATATCTACACACGAATATGAGCTTTTGCCGAAGCTCAATTGTTATATTACCGTTTAAGTCTTAACTGTCACTTCTTGGTGGAAAGGAATAATGGTTGGGTTATTAGGGAAAAGAATAATGTCCACCATTCAGTATTATTTTCACAATACTTTTAAAATGAGGACCTGCTTTACTTGTTTGCACCTTATTAATGAAATGATACAAAAGAAAACAAACGATCCTTTTCACGTTATGAAATTGATATTAATGTACAATGTTTTAGTAAAAAGTAGACTAGGGAGTGTCTTTTGGTTGGGCGCCAAAAGAATTTAAATAATAATTCTTGGTGGTAAAGATTCAGGAGGAATTTTTTTCACTTCTTTAAATGAAAACATATGAATACTGTTCATAGATTTATTCACATGACTTTAATAGCTTGAAAATACACATTTCTTTCGTCTTTTACAAAGGCGAAATGAGAATTCCGTCGTCCTTGACATTATAAAATTAAACATACCAGACTTCAGCCCAAATCGTGTAAAATAATTGTTTGTTCTTCTAAACTGTAGAATCAGTCTTCCAATGGGGATGCTAATGGTAAAATCATTAAGAATGCTTAACAGTAATGCATCTAATGTTGACGTATTTTATAAGAACAAGAGTGAGTCAAATAATACAATTTTTTGATTTTTTATTTTGAAGTAGATTTTGCCCTTAGCTTGTTTAGTTGACTTCCATGCTATTTTTTAAGTTTTCAATGTTTTTTTTTAAATCATCTCTACGTCGCAGAAGCGATAGACTTGTAATTTATAATCACTTTAACTCGTATGTTAAATATAACTACATACAAATTTAAATAAAAAATGATTCTTTTAAGCTGTGAAAAAGCTATAGATAGCCTAAAAATATTACTTACTGTTTATTATAAAAAAATAAGCTCCGTGACATAAAGTTGAGTGTTTTTCGGTGTTTGTTTCATTCAAACGCCTCTAAATATCATAGCCGTCCTACAAATGCCTCAAGGGTAAAATAAATAGTAGGTACAAATATTTCCCTCTCTTGGGAGATAATAGATTACAACTAGAGGGAAAATTTAAAGTAAATATATTTCAGTTTACTGTTTTAAGGGGCACAGAGCTTTTGATGGGATAACTGAAAGTCTTTCTGAGACAGACGTCGATCTTCTGTTTAAAAATTGGTACTCCAAAAACTATAAATGAAGATCATTTTTAATTGAATATTAGATATGAAAATTAATTTGATTTCCCAGTGAAATATGAAAGCAGATTCTACGTTTGTCAATAGGCACTAAAAAAATGTGAGAAAGCTCTGAACATTATTTTTACGTTCATTTCATAATATTGGTATTTTAAACAAGAGATATCTAAGTTTCTTAATTGCAGCTTGATAATAAGTTGGTGAAAAATAGCAATGTATTTTGACTGAAAGTGCTTGGTGAAATTTCAAAATCAAATTTGAGTTTTTACAACTTTGTACGATTCCACATGTTTCAGACAACAGAACTGAAAGTTCTGTTGCATCCGTGTGATAGAATACTTGAAGATTCCGAAAGGCGAAACTGGATCGTTAGTGAACAAGCATTTGGAATCGTACAAAGTTGTATCAATTCAAATGTGTCAATTGTCACTTTTTGGTGGAAAGGCATTATATAAATTGAAAAAAAACACAAGCGTCATATCAGATATATATTTGTTCTTTTAAAATTATAATTTTTCGGGTTTATATTTTTTGGCCGTGTAACGATGGGTGTGAGTTCAAATTATAGTTAGGCAAGCTTCATAAATTGCATACAATAACTAAAAAAACAGTATTTTGCCACATATCATTAAATATATTACAAAATCAACACATCGCAGAAACTCTATTGGCGGAAAGAGTATGACATTTAAATTAATTGATTAGAATTCGGTGTAGCATTGCTTCCAATATCCGGTACATTCCCGGATGCACGGAGTAATCAATTTCACGACTCGGTTACGTTAATAGATTATTAGAACATAAATGAAAATTTCTCGCCTCGACAATAGTTGATGACTCGAAGTTTAGATTCACACTATACTAAAGCTTTCGCGTGACCTATTAAATTATTTTTCTTGAACAATATTTCTTTGGGGTATTTTGATTCTACGAGGTAATATATATATATATGAATCAATGTATGTGTGTCTGTTTGTCATTTATGCATTACTTCACTATTAATTCGATCGATATGAAACTTTACAAATTTCTTGAGTACACTCCCGCAAATGTTTCTAATATATCTTTTTCTCCCTAAATCCCCTCCTCCCAATAGTAAATAAATGGAATTAAAATGACACAATAAACAATTAAATTGTTTGTTATCATAATGAGTTTCCTTGAATTTCTTTACTCTAAGATCGTAGCAACATTACTGGTTACTGGACATGGTGAAAAAAATGCAATGTATTATATTTTAGTTCTACAAGGACTGTTTTGTGTCCTTAATAGACCATTTCCGTGCCATATGTAAACTTTTTTTTTTTTTTTAAATAATAAAAACATATTATTTAAAATATCATGCCTTTCCATCAAGAAGTGACAGTTAACACCTTTTATAGTATAGCTGCCTTTTTAGTTTCATTTAAAGTATTTAGTTTCATTGCGAGCAAGAAACAAGCTAGGTCGTTAAAACAGGAGAGAAGATGTATTGTGTACAGCTATATATAGATAAGCAAATGTTCGTTTAAGCATAGTTCTGACGATGGCGTGAGCCGAAATAACTATAATAACAACTATATCTTAAAAAAAATTGTAGAACTTACCAACTGAAACAAGTAAGCCGTAAATAATAAAACACATTTTTTAGGCCGCAATGTATTTTAGTTTTACAAAATTTACTTAAATAAATTGCTATTTTTTCACCGTGTTATAATGATATTCTACCGAGTGAATGCCAATTCAATCAATAAAATTCAGTTGTGTTGGTAGTAATGCAAAATATGAAAGATATTAGGAAATAGCGATTGCATAAAAGTTTTGACTCGTCTAACTCACTTCTATTTTAAATTGCCAATTGTTAACACACTCACATCAGCCGTTTTAATACTTGAGACGTTAGCAGTCAGAGAGTTAAGCTAAAAAAATGTTCATGATATAAAATGAAAAATAATACTACCATTGTGACACAAACATAACCCTTGATGCAGACTTATAACCTCTTCGATACCTTCAATATGTTTATTTATGTTCTTGATCTGAAATGATACGGCGGTAACAGAAAAAGTGGAAATAAAATAAAGAAATTGTAATAAATTTCATAGTTATGTGATATAATATCGATTTTGAAAAGTTATTCAATCTTTTTAAAACAATTATATTGTTGTTTGTGCTAGAATTCTCTTCATCTTAAAAACATTTAAAAAATGTGAAAACGTGCGTTTTTATCTGATGAAGCTTAAAAGAATACTTATTTTTTTATTATTTTTAAAAGCATCAATATAATAAAAAAAAATGCTTTAACACATTAATCGTTGTATATAAGATCATACACATACACACTCACTGTCATAGCATACGCAGAGACAATTTCAATGTAATTTTTCAATTATGTCGCACAACGCGACATATCATTTCCATCAAGCGGAGTAAGTAAATTTTGACTGGTGGTATTAATTTAAAATACATATTTGTGATTTTATAATTCACTTGTAATGTGCAAAGGATTCTAGTATTATTTCAACAAAAATAACTCCATTTTGAACAGTAATTAAAATAAAACTATTATATAATACGAAAATGTTACGTCAATTCAGAAGTAAGATTGTCTGATTGTAAACGACGATTGACACGTGTTTGATAACCTCCATGTATATTTAATGTAAGAGCTTTTAGTACCAATTCGTGAAAGGTTTTTTGTATACATAAAATGTTCAGTAAACTTGTGACAAGAAGAGTTGCTAAAATAAATGTTTACATTTTAGAGTGCATACAATTTCGCGTTATAAAGCAAATATGCATAAAAAAGTATTATTTGAACTTGAAAAAATTCTTTGAATTCAAAAATATATTACAAATAACAGTGCAGCAAATTGAACGAAAACTTTGTAAACTAATTACTTTATTATGGGAAGATAATAAAGAAATAATCGATCGACTACAACGTTACAGATTACATTGCTAATTGATGTGTGATATCAACTGAGAGTGTTTGATAATATTTCAATATCAAATATGAATTGTTAAAACATCGTACGATTCATACGTTTTGTCATTGATGACTTTTCTTGCAACTTAAGAGACAAAACATGAGGAGTTGTATAAATTTCAACAATCAATATTTACTAATTAATTTTCATATGAATAACATGTATTTACATTCAAAACTAGGAACCTTGTGAATCCAAGTGCCGCTTGACTTTGGTTGGATTTATTAAAACAAATATGTTTATCGTTGATAATAATTATTTAATAGTATAGTATGTCAAATAACCAGTTATTTCTTTTAAATACAGTGTCTTTCAATAGGGGCACTCTAAAGATGTTCGATTGTAGCAGCCATGTTTTTAAAGTGACATCTGTTAATTTTCTTGTAAATATTTGATAGAATACAAAAAATCACAATGGACAGTAATAACGTTGAAAAACGTGTTCAAATTATCAAATTTGGATGAACATTCTACAACAGCAATTTGAGAGCAATATTATCTAGTGGAGTGATAAGGTGAACCGTCCATCGAGATCGTACGATTGAACGCCTTTAGACTTCTTTTTTGAAAGTTTTGCAAATAAACCGCAAACAATTGACACCCTCAAATCAGGATAACAGACGCTATCTAATGAATCCAGCTAGATTTATGTGACAAATTCATTGAAAATTGGACCTCCCGAATACGTCGTTCCATCAAGCAAAGCTGCGGCAGATATTTGAACGTCGTAACAATTTACAATTAATATCTCAAGATATACTTTCAAATGAAAAATAAAATGAGTACATGTCTCACACACAATTATTTTATTTACATTAACACAAGCTTCTAACGTCCTATTGAAATATTTGTTATGTAAAAAAGGATAATAAATTTAAGATAAATTAATAAATTCTATTTGTTTTACAATAAAAAATCATGTTTGAATACTGTTAAGTCTAAAGCAGTTATTTAAACGCCGGTCAGTAAACTAGAACGGACCGCAGGTGGTCCATATTCAGCTCGCAGTCAACCAAATAAATATTGAAAAAGGTGAAATTTTCTTTTATTTTTACTAAAAATACTCATACAACGAAAAAAATCTTTTTTGATCCAAAAAACAAAATGATTTAAGTATAGTGGTGGTCGAAAGGATTACAATGTTTTTTTCCTTAAATTAAAGATATCTAATGAGGATTTATTGATGGAATTTTAAGATCAAATTTAATTTAGTAAGACTTTATAAATTTCCACAAATTTTGTCACTTTTTATTCCATCTTTGTAGTACTGCTAGCTTAATAGAGGCAACAAACTAAGTGGTTATTAGTTATTTCTTCAATTTATTGATAAAATTGTTTATGATCCCTCGTGTTTTAATTCAATAATTTAAAACATTCATCGGTGTTGAAGGATGGTTTTATCTGTTTACTGTCTGTCAGTTCTATTGTATATATGATGTTGAAAGGTTACGGGTTTTACCTGCGTGATTGATAAAACATGTGGAAATGTACAAATTTTCAACAAGTCAATTTTGAAAACTTTTGATAAAACATTCAATCAATTTTATAACGAATTGGTAGTCGTTATTTTAATTATTATTCAATCAAACAACAGAAGAAGATTTGTTTCCTATTAAATTTGGTATAATTTTATTATTGTAGTAAAAAATTTAGTTTCTAAAATAGTTTTTTAAAACAATTATTTCAGCATCGTTTTATCATTATTTATTCTATAACTTTAGCATATCATTTAATACAGAACGAGATCAAAGGAATACGATTTATAGACTGGTGTCTAAATGCTCCAATATTACTTAGAAATTAATGATATTTGTTAAACAAAACACTCTTTTTAAGACATCATATCATATATCTTAACATTAAAAGTTAACAGCGTATAGTATTTAATTTTGAAAAATGAAACAAATTAGGTATAAAAAGCAATGTCAAAAAGCTAGTAGACATACACGTGTTTTATAGAAAAGGTTGATTTATAATTTGATTTATTCTAAAAAGAGAAAAGTTTCTTTATTTATTTTAGGATGAAACTTCTGAACCGTTAATTGCCGTAACTAAAACAATTGTGAAATTGAGTTTCAAAGAATGTCTTTCCAAATAAATAGATAGTGTGATTTTAACCTTTCCAAATTAATTCCATTAGCTAATTTTGCGTGAATGCAATGTAAATACAATATTTTAAAAAATAAAACCATTTTTTTAGTACTTATTTCCACAATATATTTTTTGATCAGTTGATAATGCTCGCGATGAGCGAAACCGGTCCTGATCAAAAAATATATTGTGGAAATGAGTACTAAAAAAATGGTTTCATTATTTAAAATATAATGCCTTTCCATCAAGAAGTGACAGTTGACACCTTCAAAGTAAATACAATAGTTTTGTAAATTTGTAAATCATGGATATTATTTATAATATTAATTAATTTATTTTGAAATAACAATCACTCTCTTAAGGAAACGAATATTTTACAGATACACATTTTTAGAACTATTTCCCGAATTTAATAAATATATGATAAGGACAGATTTCGCTCATCGTGAGCAAAAGCGATCCTGATCATAATTTGTAAATTATTGGGATGGCTTAAAACATATGCATATTACATACCAACTGAAACATGTAAATATTTAAACCCATTTTTTGTTCTTATATCCACAATATATTTACTTTATTTTTACTTACAATATATTTGTTTTCAACTGTAAAACCTCGCGTAACCGGCCCTGATCAAAAATTATATTGTGGAAATAAGTACTAAAAAGTGTGTTTTTATTATTTAAAATATCATGCCTTTCCATCAAGAAGTGACAGTTAACACCTTCAAAGTGAAGCATGTAAAATTTGATTCTTAAATATTGTACAGTAAAACCGTAGTAGACAAAATTATAATTTAAACGTATAAAACTAAACGTACATAAAAAAATATATTATACTTATATCTCGAAGTAATAAATCAAATACGGTACAAATTCAACTTCAAAATTTGTAAAAAATACAGCCACACATTTTTATGCCTTAAATCCATTTAAAACGTGTGGTATGACTTTTTTCAAAATTCTTTCACATCAACCTTTTGCCCTTGGGACGGCGATTTAAATAAATGAAATAAAATATTTTATATTAAGCACAAAGAGGAGAAAAAAATATAATTGTAGTTCTAGTTTAAAAGTAAATTTAATTATTTCACTGGTCATGTAGATACTAATAACATTATAAGTGTGAAAAATGTTTTAAAAAAAGCACATTTTTTGTGTATAAAAAAAAAACTGCAGACTGAGATCTCTACCAATTTCAGCTAGAACAAGTTTCTTCGAAGGTTTAGACGATAGGTCATAGAATGTTATTTTTACATGTTCACTTTTATTACCTAATTATATTATAGTTCGTAGAATGTGCGACCTTATCCAAGTGCCGCTTGACTTTGATTTAATTTAGACACCTACGCGTTGTTACTTAGGAGTTAAAGCCCTTCCATCATTAATAACGAAAATGTATACATTACTTCACATCTTCAAATATAAAATATGAATAGAATTGGCAAACCAAACAATCAATTATTCAGACACCAAAACACTGCTGTGAAAGCATTTTAATGTTTTGTTGATGTGTTGATATTGGCTGTTGTCATTTATCTATTGTGAATGTGTAGACTTGTGTATCTCATCGCCATGGAAAAGGAAAGTGAAGCTATTCAAAGTAACCGATCTGTCTATGAAAATATATTTAATATTTTATTCAAATACAGTTGACAATGAACAATATCGTGCGATTAAAAAAAAACACAAATGTTCTATAAATTTACACAAAGCTCCAGACTTATGCGTAAGTATTTTAAATTTTGAAATATATATATATATAATATTTCAAATGTATTTAAAATTCACAGAATAAAAGTTAACAATAGCCAATTTTCGTATTCAATTCATTGAAAATGAATCTATTTATTAAACAGAAAGGTTTGTTTCGAAAAATTAAATTTATTTATTATACATCTTTTCATGATAATTTTATAATTCAAGCTATCATTTTTTTGTTCAGGAGAAATAGTTACCATGCCAATATGATTACACTGAAAATTCAATTATATCTTTTCAAGGAATCCTTTTATAATATAACGGAAAATGCGGGACAGCGTCAAATAATATTGATTTTTCATATAATTTATGATATCGACTGAATAAAATCACTGTTACTTGTGCTCTGCATCTGTGTGATAAAATACTTGAAGATGTAGAAAGGATAATTCACAATTCACAAACTTAATTTCGACATCTTCAGTCATACTATTACACGGATAATGTCTGAAGATGTCGGAATGCGCAACCTGCGTCGTTTGCGACAAAACATTTAGAATTGTAGAGATTTCAACAATTGATATTTGATATTGAACCTTCATAAGAAATCATTAGTCGATATCATAAGTTATGTCAATTTTGCTAGTACGGAAAGATTGACTGAACATTATAGTAAATTATTTTTATGCTATCACTTCATACCATTAATAAAGAAATCTTCAATAGGTACAAAGTTGTTTAGCGTAAAATATATTGACTGTTACTTCTTGTTGGAAAAAAATTATATTAAGATAATTATAATGCAATATTTGGTCAGCAAAAAATGCTTGCAATTATCGAAACTGACGCTCATCTTTTTATTATAAAATTTTAGAATTTGTGCAAAGCATTCAGATGTTTCTGTGAATCTTTGGACTTAAATTCAATCAAAAAAACCTAATAACTCAATTTACTCTTTAACAACAGATTCATCTATATATATGTTAAAATAAAATAAATATTAACATGATGATTAAAGAAAATAAATTATTTAATACTGTCATGCATGACTTATACTACATAAAATAAACAAGACATACGTCAACGTTTGATTGAGATTCTACTCCAATTGAAGATAATTTATTGCATTGTTAAACATTGTAACACGAAGATAAAGAGAGAAAAAAAATTAGATAACAGATGAGAGAGTATAACGGTCTACATATTATACGTTCAAAATATTTAACAAATCGAGAAAACTGATACATAAAAGAAATATTTTATAATTGATGAATTTGTTGAGGTGCTTAAACTAAAGCTTCGTTTTGTATCAAATAATGTTTTATCACGGTTCCCAAAACAAATAAAAACGGTCAATACGGATAAAAGAAAAGCCCAAGTGTGCATAGCTAGTATGCCTTTTGAATTGAAAATTTTTCTCCATAAAACATGAAAAGAAACGTTTTTCAATCAAAACTTTATGATTGAGTCTTTCTAAGCAATACTAATTTTTAGATTACCCAATTAAACGAGGGTTTTACGATTCAGAGCGTGCAAAAAATAACATAAGGTCTCCGATTGAAACAAAAATATAATGTTTTGTTGTATTTTCCCGGTCGTTGATTTTGTAAAAATTCCAGGGTTGAAATAGGCAAAATTTACGAACCGGAATATTGACAATCTAATTTTAACTACGATACATTAAAACTCTGGCTTTGTAGGGTTGAAAAACTAGCCCAAAAACTGGAACGTATGGAATGATATTAAATATTGAGTATAATTAGGTTTTTAAAGAGTGCATTATAGAAGTAAAAAAAATACTACATATTTCATCATTTAGTTATTTTATTACCGGTCTGTTGTGCTGATTCCTATAGAAATAAATGTGTATTTTGTTATACTCTTTGCAGGTATAAGCCGATCGATTGTGTATTATTTCTTTATCAAAATTTGCCGAAAAGTGAATTTAAATTGTTGAAACTCTGTACGATTCCTCATGTTTTGGCACTAACAACCCGGGTTTCACCTTTCGGCATCTTCAGAAATTCTATCACACGGATGCAATAGAGCTGACCATAACCCGGGTTGTTACGTGCGACAAAACATGCGGAATCGTACAAAGTTTCATCAATTCTCATTAGCCAGTTCTGTTGCATCTGTGTGATAGAATGCCTGAAGATGCCGAAAGGCAAAAACCGGGTCGTTAGCGACAAAACATGTGGAATCGTACAAAGTGTAACAATACAAATTCACATTTGATATTGAAATTTCATCAAGCCCCTTCAGTCGATATCATGAATGACAAATGAATACTTTGTTGTTTTATTATTACCAATCAAATATTAAAAATTATACAAAAAATATAGCACTAAACTTTAACATCAGTTGATTATGCTGGCGATTAGTGAAACTGGTCCTGAATATAAAATCTGTCGAGGAAATAAATTCTAAAACATGTGTTTTTATTATTTAAAAAAATGTTAAGTTTATTGAATGAATTAAATGATTTAAATTTTAGTCGATAAGCATTTTTGCAGCATTTTTATTAATACAATTTGTTGTGCAAAATATCGAATTGTAAAGTAAAAACTATTCATTGTTCAAAAGCTTCCTCGCAAGCTTAGTGACAATACGACTTTTTAATTTCCGTCAAGTTTGAAATGTTGTTTTAAAGATAAATTGTTTGTAAAGTAAACACAAACATTGAAATTCTGTTTTCCATTTTACCCTATTATAGATACGACTGTAACAAGACAATGGCGGTGAGGCATTGAACGGAAAATGAAATTTAAAATTTATTACTCCATGACGAAGGGTGTGGTGCCGCTATCACAGCAGGGGTAGTGCTGTGTGTTTATTTCCTTAATGTTCTCATTACGCCAGCACAAACAAATAAAAAAATATTGTATAAAAGCGGGAAACCGTAAATATTACGAGCTTTTACAGAAATGTAAGCTTATTTCATAATTTATTCAGGGTTTCGGGAAAAGTATTTCGATCTGCTCCTGAAATTTATACACACCTTTGTTGTTATAAAGAAATTCAAGGAACCAGAAACAAAAGCTCGGAAGTAATTTGTGTTATTTCAATCAAAAATATGTTGTGATGGAACATGATTAAATATCAATTCATATTTGTTTAAATTTTAAATTTTCATGATTGTATAGCAGAATAGATCCAGTTTTAGACATATCAATTCATTTTGTTATCAATTTAAAGGTAAAAACTTTAATTTCTGTGTGGGAAGGTATATCAAACTATTATAAACAGTTTTTTTTATCGTTAATTATTTACGATGGCGTGAGCCGAAATAACTATCTATCTTGTTTGTTAAAAAAAATTGTAGAACTAAAATACATTGCAATGTTTTCACCGTGTGAAATTTTTTTAATGTGAATTATCACAACTTTGTAAAATTCCACATGTTTTACCGCTAACGACTCGGGTTTCGCCTTTCGGCATCTTCAGGCATTCTATCTCGAAAAAAACTTTATTATATTTTTCTGATTGTCAATTATTATCTGTTATAAAACCCTTTCAAGAATGACTTACTAACAAGATTGTTAATGAAAATCATCACAGGCAATTGTGTCAATTATTATTAAACTAAAATTTTTAATTTTGCTTTAGATGCCATTTACTTGCTTGCCTTAGGGTTTTTGTTTTCCTGTAATTAATAGATTTGGTATAAAGACGGTGCTAACTGTTTATTGTACGTCAGTTCTGTTGCATCCGTGTGATAGAATATCTGAAGATGCCAAAAGGCGGAACCAGGGTCGTAAGAGACAAAACATGTGGAATCGTACAAAGTTGTAATAATTCAAATTTGATATTGAAATTCTATCAAGCATCTTCGGTCGATATCATAAATTACATTTTTTTGTTTTATTTCTATAATTATAAAAAAATGAGAGTGATTTTTTTTCATTGCTAGTTCTATCAACTAATATATAGAAATAACTATCAACTATATATCTTGTAAATTTTGTAGTACTAAAATACATTGCTATTTTCATCCTATTATAATATAAATGCTTTTCGTTGGGAGAGGAATTAACATAAAAATATAAAAAAATGATCGCGTGTTTAATACTGATAAAATTTTGGGAAAATTTTGAATCTTCATACAAATTAATACACCTCGTGTTATACAAATTCTTTTACTGTGTCAACTCTTCATTTTAATGTTAATAATACAAAAATCACAACGTATATACTATCCAGAAAAAATATCCGTTGAATAGCCATCACCGGGTACACAGATGTTTTTCAATGTCATTTCTCAAAGTCTGTCATTTTGTGTAACCTAAAGCTTCATAAATTCAAATATCCGTCGTTTAAAAATGGAAATTACAAAAACATTCCGGAAAAAATTGTGACTAAGAATACAGATTATTGATATTTTTGTATTGTTAAAAAGTACGAGAGAAAATATTCCATACCGATTTGTTTGTAAATGAAAAAGGGAAAAATATGCAAATTTTCAATTTTTTCATTTCGATATCGCTGTTTTAATCAACAGTCTTAATGTACAATTCTAAATATTTGAATAAACTCCGGAAAATGATCAGTTACTGAAACAATAAAAAGCTGTATTTTTGGTATCTTGTATCGCATTTTGGAAGAGCATGACTTCAATCAAACTAATCGACAAGCACTTTGATATTAATCTTTCTGAGATTCTAAGCTTTATTCATGAAAAAGCTCTTTGCCTTTTGGCACAATTATATTGTATATTTGTTGCTTTACCTTAGATAAGGAACTGTAAATGATAAATAGAGATTTAATAAAGTAAATATGAAGACGGTTGATAAAGAAGAGAAATAAAAATCATATCAACTGTGATATAACATTTATAATGAGTTTACAAAAATTGATCCAAACAACTTTATGGAATTTCAATATCAAATTTGAATTGTTACTTTGTTAACTTTGTACGATTCCACATGTTTTGTCACTAACGACCCGGGTGTCGCCTTTCGGCATCTTCAGGACTTCTTGCTCTGGGGTGTGTGTTTTCCTGTAATTTATAACTTTGGTATATAGACGTTGCTAACTGTTTATTGTGCGTCAGTTCTGTTTTATCCGTGTGAAAGATTGCCTAAAGATGCCGAAAGGCGGCAACCGTATGTTAGTGACAAAAGATGTGGAATTGTACAAAGTTTTAATGATTAAAATTCCCAGTAGTGTCGTTTTTGGTAACATTTTGAGATTAGTAAAGAAAATGTGACTAAATTTACATTTAAGAATGTTAAAGAACTCTTAAAATTTTGTGTAATACTCTATAGCCTCCGCGATTTATCGTCTCAACTGTCAGAAGAAGACATTTACCACAGGATTAGATGAATTGTTACTCAGCAGTATAAGCATACTCTTGATGCAAGTACGGTGCAGAAAAACATTTACAACTATTGAAAGGGGACATAACTACAATTGGCAGTATTATATTTAACAACAGTTAAAAACAAAAGTTTATATAATTTGTGATTCCGAGGATCTATTTACAATACTTCAATATATTACCTTAATCCCTTAAGAAATTCAATTTAAACCATAATGAAATTTAAATCTGAGACATATATTTGCATTCGATTCGTTTTACCAACGCCTTAATGAATATAAATCTCTATAAATTGATGCACAAAGAAAAATAAAAATTTAATACTACCAAATTTTTCCCTATACAATTTTGGTTAAAAAATAAGATTATATTATATTCATTAATCTATGAAAATATCTACGCATTGTAAAAATTACTTTTCTAAAAATTAGTTTTCTTTTTTTCGTGAAAACGTTTTTCCTTTTGCTATTTTTGTTAACAAATATTTATGAACTATTTTTCAAGTATTTGTCAATTTTTAATTTGCTTTGGCTTTTAATAACAAACAAACGAACATCTTATTCTAAGAAAAATATTAAATGTAGACTATTTATCTTCATTTACCTATACATAATTTGTACAAATACTTCAAAATTTCAATCAGAATTTTTAAGGCATTTGTTATGAAAATCAATTTGACTTGACTAAGCTTGGTTTTGATCACTAAATAATTTGAAAGTTAGTTCATATTATATTTTGTTTCGAAAGAAAATGAGTTTTCAGGTCAATTGTGAAGTCTTTGAATAATATGACTAACCTTTCCTTACACAAGAAAATAAGTACGTTTCGCCATGGTAAACGAAATAGAAACTACATAAAAGAGGCTACTTCAGACAACTTCAAAGAACTTCGAAAAGGTGTGTCTTTAGAAAGACAAGCACTATAAATTATATGCGAAAAATCTTTTATGGTTTTCTTGATGCTTGAGATTTGTCTGGTGTACATTAAGTTCCATATAAATATGAAAAAAACGTCATAAAAGATAACTTTGCAGATAACACTAGTGACTCAGTTAAAAAGACCTTACATATATTGTATTAAAAAGTTATAAGGAAACAAGTTTCAAAAAACATGTAAAATTTAATAAGTAAAAGTTATTTACGCAATAAAGTAAACAAATGAAGTATTCAACTCTATTTTTTTAAATTCTACAATTTCAAAAGACTTCTTTTAGACAAATTGAAGATGCATTTAAAAAATCATTTTATGCGGATGAAGGTGTCTTATTATTACATAAAAATACGGATGTTCATAAATAATTTTATTAAAAGATTTTATAAATAAACAGATCAATTATTAAATTCATGTTTTATCGTTAACGAAAAATTTAATATTTCCAATTCCCCTTTGTTATCGTGGGATTTTCTTAATGAGTCGACAACCTCGTTAATTAAATTTCTATACGTTGTCACCTGATTTTTAATTTCCACCGTTATGCACCAATTCAAAATAAGTAGGTATTTCTAAGTCTAAAATTACTCAATTGCATTTTAATGATAGTTATTAATATATAGTTAATTAGTTAATTATATGTTTAGTAGTGTGACAGTATTGAGTGTTAATTAAAACTTATCACAAGCAATTGAGTGTTATTATTGTAAACTCAATATTATTGAAAGTTATTTCAGTTGTTTATTTGAATCCTAGCCTTAGCGCCTTAGAGCCTTTGAAATTAATTCTTTTGGTATATAACCGATGCTGGCTTTTTATTGTGTATCACTTGTATTGCATCCATGTGATAGAATGACTGAAGATGCTGAAAGGCGAACTCCAGATCGTAATGGAAAAAACATGTAGAATCGTACAGAATTTCAACAATTCAAATTTATATTGTATTAGGTTAAACCTTTTGAAAAGAAATCCAGCATACCAAACAGATTATCGTTTCATTAGAGCAACGAAATTTTACTTTTGAATTTTATAGGATTCCACATGTTTTAATTTAGTTTGTAATACTGAAATTTGTTATTATACTGTAAAAAGTTTTAACAATCCATATTTGAAATTCTTTAGTTCAATTATTACGATATATTTTATTGTGATCACAAAATAAAATCTGGCTTAATAAAATTCCTTCTTGTATCAAGAAATTAGTAAAATAGTCAATTAACAATTAGTGACATTGTTGCAGGTCCAAATCATTTTTTATCGTCTCGAGCTTAATTAATTTTGCAAGTATCTCAAAGCTCTTACGGTCAGTAACCGAATTTCAGCCTTAATAATATGAAAGGGTAGCAACCCTTACAAATCTGACGTGTGGTTTTGTGTCTGATGTCATATATGCCACATCAATCATTTCAGAAGTGTCCGTAAGGGTCACTAATGAGGATTTAATTTCTCCTATTCATGTTTGCTAAGCCGTGGTTTGTAAATCAGTGAAGTTCTCTCTGTTAGCTTTGGAAGCTTAAAGCTCTTTTATTACACATGAGGCTATTCGATAAGTGCTTTGTTTATTAAGTGTCATGTATAAAGTAAACATGAAAGTAATTATGTTTTGATATACATTTAAGGTATTCAGTAAAATCAATGTATGTTTGCAGATTCCATTTAAAACAATAACGAGACAATTTTATACAAGCATTTTTTGTAGGATGTAATGAAATGATGGGTTTGTAGATAGTTATTTTCTATATTTCAAGTGTAAAAAACAATTATTTATTGCTCTAATCAAATTTAAATTACAAATAAAAGCTTATTGAAATTGCCACCTGTTTAGTTTCACTTAAATTATTTTATTTTAGTTTTATTGCTAGCAGGAAATAAGCTAAGTCGTAAAACAAAAGAGAAGATGTATTATGCACCTTTTCTACACTGCTTTATATAGATAAGCAATCGTACATAAAAACATAGTTCTAACGATAGCTTGCGCCGAAATAGCTTTCAACTAAATCTTATAAAATTTTTGTAGAACCACAATATTATAACTACAATAGATTGGTATTTTTTCACCTGTAATATTTGCTTCCATAAAAAAGCATTTTTTTTTCAAAATATCATCTATTATCATATTTTATCATGATTTTTACCACCAAATAGTATTTTTTTTTGTATAGTTATTTTATTTCTTTGCACACACACCAAACTTCCAATATTTACACAAAGAAATCGCTCAACGCAAACAGACGTGCAAGAAAACTGTAAAAATGAAAGATTTGTTCCATTTCATTGGCATGCGGTTTTGAAAACGTGGGAACAGAATCAAATATTTTTTCTATATTTAAGAGAGTTGCATATAGTTAATTATGTTTTTTGTTTCACAAAGATTAAAAACTTTTTTGTCTTTATCCAAAAAAAGGCGATAAAGCTCCATTAATTCACGTCGAATTTTTAAATTATTGCCAAACTTCATATATTGAAAAACATTTTTTTCCATTGATATTCAGTGAAAAATATAATATCCAGTTTCTTACTTTTAATTGTTATATTAGTATAGGGTCTAAAAATAAAAAAATATTACATGTTATCCAAACATAAACTGCGATTTGGCCATAAGCCGAAAATCTCTAAATTTATGTTGTTTACACAAAAATAAGAAAATATGCAAAAAAATAGTACGAGGAGCATTGAACTTTACATTCTAGACGGACGACATCATTTATCAACTCCGATGAAATACTAGATTGAGAAATGAATTTGTTTTGTAAGTACAATGACATCTATGATGAAGCCTTTAAGTTGTAGACTTCAGCTTTTTTTCAACAAAAATTGATCCAAACAACTTTATGGAATTTCAATATCAAATTTGAATTGTTACTTTGTTAACTTTGTACGATTCCACATGTTTTGTCACTAACGACCCGGGTGTCGCCTTTCGGCATCTTCAGGACTTCTTGCTCTGGGGTGTGTGTTTTCCTGTAATTTATAACTTTGGTATATAGACGTTGCTAACTGTTTATTGTGCGTCAGTTCTGTTTTATCCGTGTGAAAGATTGCCTAAAGATGCCGAAAGGCGGCAACCGTTCGTTAGTGACAAAAGATGTGGAATTGTACAAAGTTGTAATGATTAAAATTCCCAGTAGTGTCGTTTTTGGTAACATTTTGAGATTAGTAAAGAAAATATAAGAAAAATATTAGAAAGAAAAAATAGTACGAGGAGCATTGAACTTTACATTCTAGACAGACGACATCATTTATCAACTCTGATGAAATACTAAAATGAGAAATGAATTTGTTTTGTAAGTACAATGACATCTATGATGAAGCCTTTAAGTTGTAGACTTCTTTTTTTCAACAAAATAGGCAATAGGTATTTTAATAGAGAATAAGTAAATTACAATTTAATCAATACGTTTCCATATTAAATTTGAAAATGTGTTCGAAAACTCCATATATACAATAATAAACATTAATAAATATTCATTGAAAGTTACAGTAAGTAAATGTAACAACGTTTTATTTCAAGTGCATTTAAATAAGTGCAAGATAAGCGTTAATTGGGTGATACCTGCATATTATTTGGTTTGCTTAATGATTTAACAAATCTGTTTGCTAAATTAAAGTATTATTTTTTGTGAACCTTTTGATGAGAGAGCAATCATTTTATATTATTACAATACAAGATTTTCGATAAAGAAAACGATCTTTGTACATAAAACAAATATCGCTCCAGACATTGACACGTGAGTTTTAAGGATTTGACATTTGAGCAAATACTGACGCTATACTTTCGCACGTGGCAAAAACGACTTCTTCGAAAATTCTTCTAAAAGAGAAATTTCTTGATTGCCAAAGTGAAAAGTCAGAGAATTTCACGTGTAATATTATTACTCAGTAGCCTTTTATTTACAAAACTTTATAAAAGTCTTTCTTGACTTAAAAAATGTACTATAAAATAACGTTTTATCATGTTTTATTATATAAAATATTATAAAAAAATTAATAAAGATATGAAAAATATACTGCAAACTTTACTGTTTCTATAGAAAAAATTTAAAAAATAACAAAGAAAGTGATTATCATAATTTAAAATTTAAAGCTCAGGGCATTGTGCGTATAATTAATGATGTTGGTTTTATCTCAACTTAAATTTGTCTGAATAACACATTTGATTAATGCGATGAAAGTCTCACAGAATAGTTTGATATATATGCAAAAATTGTTTTGAATAATTGTCCAAGTCACTGAATGAAAACTAGCAATCAATAATGAAACTGTTTTAAATTTATATCTCAAACTACTTGAATCTATGTTATCATTAAATTAAGTTTTAAAATAAAGTAACAACACACATATTTGTAAGATAAATTAATATTATTTATGTATTTGTGACTTTCAACAACGCAGTTAGAATGTGTTTTAATTTTTTGATTAGCGCCTTCAGAATAATTGTATTGTAAGGTTATTTATTACTAAGATAGAGATTAACATATAGTTAATGGTCGTTTAAGGATTTTTTTGACTTTGATATATTTATTAAATATTTTCAAGTCTCAAAATAAAGCTGTGTGCATCAATAGCTCAAAACTCTTTTTTGAGAATAGTTCTTGGTTATTTTAATTACTTTAGGTGAAAAGCAAAAGTCCAGTAATTGGCCACTTTTTTAAGTTATTGTTTTTCTTTCAACAGAAGAGTTTGTAAAACAAAAGTATTTTGTTTCTTGAAAAGTAGGTATCTTTAATAACTTTAGGCTTAAAATCTGAGAACAGACGAATATCTCTAGATAGTTAATTTTGTAATATGATGTATTTAAAAGAGAATAACGGAGCTATAAATGGTAAAAAATGTAACATTAGGATGCCTGATGCCTTATTTCATCGGTTTTAAGTTAAAATACCATCAATATAGTGAGTCTATATTAACTTCAAAGAACAAAAATGAGTGGGATATATTTTTAAACTTAACGTAAAAAGAGGGCCAAAGCCAATCAATAACAATACTAATTTTCATACCACTAATAATTAAAAATTAATCGCGTAAATAAGTGTCTAGAGTTGAAAATTAAATGGATATCAATATTATAATGTTATACAATTGTTCTTCATAAATAGAAAACATACGTGAGTTGAATACAGTTTTTTTAATACCACTCATATCTTTTATTATTTGCGAGGAAATAAATGATTGAGGCTTATTAAATATTTTTTTGTGTGAAACTTTGAACTTAGATAAAATAAAAATAACACAATCTATTTTTCATTCAGTGTTTTTTTTGTTATTGCTTGAAACCATGGATACATTTTGTTTGATGAACTTTTAAAATTGAATATTATGATACCGTGTTAAAAATTTAATATATCAAAGGTGATTTTAGAATTACTGTTCCTTTTGAAAAATCATGTGCTTCTAGGAGAGTCTTTTTTTCAATTTTTTAACATAGTTTCTATGCATAAAATATAACACAATATTTTTTTACACCGTGTAGTTTAATATAATACGTGACAAAGCGGAAACAAAAACAAAATCTTTCAATAAAAGTCTTGTGTCACAAAAGATCGTTGCAAAATCGACACGCCAATATAAAAGAGTTCATATATTATCGTTAAGTTTTCATCTTTGTGAGGATTAAAATGAAGAGTGAAGAGCTTTGGAAATTTCACACGGTAAAATTTTGAGATGAAACCTACTTATATAAAGGCTTACGTTAGCATTGAATATATGTGTATAACTGTATATATTTAAAGATCGTAATATATTTTATAATCACGACCATTTCGTCTCAACGTTAAAAAATCATCAACTGATAAAAAGGCTTGTTTGTAAATTGTGCATAATCAGATGGTGATGCTCGTGATGAACGAAACCCGTCCTGATTGTTAAATGTATTTTGGAAATAGTACTTACATATGTGTTTTTATTATGTAAAATATCACGCTTTATCATCAATAAGTGATAGTTAACTCATTAAAAGAGATATTAAGTGATAAAATAAAGCAATCATTTTATATGGCTGGTCTGCCGTGGCCGAGATTATAAAGCGCGTTAACGCGCGTATGACATTGGAGCAGCTAGTATCAATATTCAAAAAAATGTATCTTAAACTTTGACACGTTCACCAAATCTTTCCTAAATGGGTCCGCATTAAGAATGTTCGTGAATTCTGCACTCGATTCATAATTCAATCTGACTAATAAAACTCCCTATTACTAAGAAAACATTTGTTTTTTCCTGACCTTCGGTCATACAGCATGTATGTAGGTGACATAAGCCGATAGTTTTCCCTGAAATTCTAGGAATTTTTACATTCGACCTGGATTTCGAATGTCAAAGCCAGGCCGATCCTGGACGGTTGGCAACCCTACTTAAGAGCATAAATTCAGAAGACGGTTTTTCAGGAATGCAAAATCATGTCACAAGTTTAATTCTTATTTTTTTTTCAGAAATAATGATTATATTTTCATCAATATAAATATGATAAAAATAATATTTACAACATTTGTTTACGACGTATGCTATCAGTGTCTCTAAAGCGTTCCCAAATTTAAAATATTTTTTCTTGCCAAACATTTAATTACCAAAATATAAAACTTGACAGAAATTGTATAATACAAATAATAAATATCGATTATTTCATTAAAATAAATAGTTGGTTAAGCCAGTTTCCTTTTGTTAAGATGTAAAATTTGGCTTTGTATCAGCTGCAATTGTATAATATTTAATGTAATCGGTATTTGAATCTCTGCTTCTTGTTACTTATCCAGCTAAATCCCATCTACGGACAAATAGTCAATGAACTATTTAGCTATTCAAGCATATTAATCGAAACGTGAAACCTCTTTTATCAGAAATATTATAGATCTGTTGGAATATCTATCTCAAATGCCTTTGATCTAAATAGGTGAATAATATTATAATAATCATTGGATGGCAGCATCAAAATTTTGCTCAGTTAGTTGGTTGATACAATAATTTACAAGTGGTGAGAATAATCGTGTGTCTATGATGGTCTTTAAATTATGTATGGTTAAAATGTTAATGACTTTATCTAATATATTGTTTAGAAACAGTAAATTTGAGATATTATATCTAGGTCCATGATATTTTTTTTGTCTTAAAAATAGTTTTGGATGTCTTAAAAAAGTTAAAAAATTATCTCAAGAAGCTGTAATGTTTAAGTAATTAGAAATTAAGACTTGTGTAAAGTAAAAGATATGTATAAAACAGTACGATCAAAAGAGGTCAGCGTACAATTGAAGTGATAAGGGCATCGTCCTGACAATCAATAGAGTTCAAATTTTGTAGAACCTCTGTCTTATTAGGAATATCACATGTAGGAGCTTTAACATTTTTCAAAAGTTTTGGTACTCTTGTTGACAAAATTTAAATCTACAGGAGTGAGTTCAGACATATACTATTTTTTGAAGTATTGAAGAATATTAAGTCTTTGTTTATTTGGTCGACTTCAATGCCAATTTAAAATTTTCATCATATATTAACAATTTGTTTTCTTGAAAGAAAAAAGACATTTCTTTATTATTTACGATATTAAGTGTGGGTACTCGATATATTTTCTAGTGTAAAATACACTATATAGTGTAAAATTCTGGAAGTTTTGCAATTTATGAACTTTTGTTTCTTCATCTTTAGGCAATCTATCACACGGATTCAAAATAAACAACAGTCAGTAAGCATTTTTTCATCGCTTGCATACAAGCAATATCACTGTAAATACAAACCTTAAGGGTAGTTTTTTTATAGAGACGAAAGATCAACAATTTTTTGTTTTGCTACACCGCTCGCGATAGCGTTCTACAAAAGAAGTTCAAAGTCATTTGAGCCATTATTTACTTGATATTGTAAATTAAAAACATTTAAAGATAATAACAGTAAAATATTAGTCGATATTATATGAAATCGTAGATCAAATCTTTTGGTAAACATAAAATATGAATTTCGAATAAAAATAATCAATTGAACGTAGAAATGCTTTTCGTATTTGAATTTAATTATAAAATCTTTCTTTCGAAATAACAATGACTCATTTGAGTTTAATTTTTACAATAATTTTTCTTTTATGGTGTCACAAAATATATGATTTATAAACAGAGCATTTTTAAGCCATAAATAATAATAAATGGCAAAATATTTTCATTGTAACAAGAGAAAATTTTGTTCATCAGAAACATCACAAGAATAAAAAATAAACTCAAAACCAATTCATAAGCATGCCTAGAATATCATAACACTGCGACGTTTTAGACATCGGTGGTGTTGCCGGTCCGGCGAATAAATAATTCAAAAATACAATGTACCGAGTAATCGTTTTAGGCCGAGGGCGGTTCTGCTCAACGACCCCTCATGGGTTTGTTGTTACGTGTCTTAATAATCCAAAATACACAACCTTGGCATCTGACAATGACTTCCCTTAGTTCACTTCCTTATGTACTGTATATGCATGCATATACGTATTTATGTGTGTGTTTGTATGCATATTTATGCGAGTGTAGTATGTGGGGATTTTTAAGATAATAAAAACACATTTTTAGTAATTATTTTCACAATATATTTTTGATCAGGACAGGTTTCGCTTATCACGAGTATTATCAACTGATAGAAAACAATTCACAAACAAGTCTATTTGTACAAAATATTTGAGTTAAGGGTAGCACGTGAACAAAACCATGGAATCAAGAACTAAGAAACAATTTACAGCAAAGAATACAATATTAATATAAAAAAATATAAAACTGAAATGTTCACAATCACTTATTAAGAATTTCAAATAGAATTAAGACAAGGATAATTCTCGCGATGAGCAAAACCAGTCCTGATCAAAAAATAAATTGTGTAAATAAGTATAAATAACATGCCTTTCAATCAAGAAATGACAGTTAACACCTTAAAAGTATCTGGGGATGTTAATATGCTTATATATATATATATATGGGGATGCTTATAGAGTCCACGTATTCACTGTGGATTACTCAGCTCTGTAGCGACTAACGTAACAAAAAATAACGCAGCAAATATATTAATACACAAGATATAAAGGAGACTTGAAGACCTCTGATTTTAACGCCTTATAGACCTTAATACTTCATCAATTTAATATTTAAAAAATGCTCTGATAAACTAATCATACTTATTTGATCATTATTGCTTGTATATGTTATGTGTATTTTATGGTAAAATCATGGCATTAGCCGCAAAGTTGTGAGATGTGAGGTACAAAAGGATGGTAGCCTCTAGTGTATACTATATTTTTTTATTAAAATTTTGATGTTACTGATAAAATATGATCAATTCCAGTGCTACTCAAACCAGATACCGCAAAAATATTTTTTTCAATATTTGTTTCTTAGCGAAGCTGTGGTTTTTTTTCAGATTTACAGTGACATGAAAACTTTTGGTAAACACTCGTCAAAGTATGGTTGCAATCATTTTTTACGAATGGTAAGACACGTTTCAAAAAAAGTTATGTCCAATAACGTTTTCTAGTTTCATATAATATTCCATTTATTAACTTTCCTTAGAATCATTGAATAAAAGTAGGGCGTTACGATGTCAATTTATACGTTTCATCTTAAATACTATAAACTTTTAGTTCCCCCATTTAGTGGTTGGGATAAAAACAACCGAAGTGGTTTTCTGCAGTGTCGTTGGATTTCCCTTCTAAAATATTGGAACATTAAAATGTCCATTATTGGGAAACCTGTCAATGAATAGGTACAAAAAAACTAGTCTCGTATGCACGGTTGGAATGAGTTTTTTTGAACCTACCTATACCTTCGTTTCTCAAAAAGTCAAAGTTCAAGGGGTAAGTGAATTTATATTGCTTGAAACAAATACTTCACCAATTCACGTTGCTGCTATCATGGTAGTGGTATTAAAACAACAGATTATATTGCTTCATTATTCTCGATTATTTTTTATTTAACGTCGGTGCTTATGTTTACCGACTAACTTTCTCGCCACTGTTGAAGAAATAAAACGTGACATTACGTGCTACTTGAATTCATGAGAAAAATTTTCGTATAATAATATAACGATGAAAAATCATTTTAATGTCAATGATGTTTTTTAGGTAAAATTTTCCATGAAAAAAATATCTTTATGTTAGAAAGAAATTATTTGAGAAAATGCTTTATTAATTTTTCAGTTTTTTTACATCAGACTCTGTGAGTTAAGTGGTTTGGTAGGTCTTTTGAATGATTTTATTTTTATGACTTCTTTTATTACAAATTAAGACTAAGAGATGTTTAAAAATTTGATTTAAAAAAGTGTCATTTCAGTTCTTAAATCTTTGGTTTTGCACACATGTTTATTTTAGTTCAATATTTTGTGTCAACTGCCTCAGTTTATATTGCTCTTGATGAGCGAAATCAGCCCTGACTAATTTTACTTTATAGAAATATTACTGAAAAATGGCTGCGGAGTTAGAATCATGAAAAAGGAGCGAGTTTAACTAATTTTTCAATTAGACAATTTTAGAAAACAAATCAATGAACATGTGGAAATAAACGGTTCACGTTTGAGTCCAAATAATGTAAAATTTCACTATTTGCTGGATTGGTTGGTTGATCTTTATATAAATTCAAATAAATAGGAAAGGCAGAAAAAACTTGATAACCTTAAACTTTTTTAGTCGGAGTTGTGTTGTTGGTCAATTTCGGAGTCATAGTCATGTTTTTAACGACTCTACAACCCGTCTTTTTTTAATAAAAAAAAGGTTTAGAGAACCATTTTATATGCCTCGGTAATCTATACTTTTCCACAATAATTTAAATTCAATTTCTGAATTGTGTTTTTTAATAAAAAAGCTACAAATCTATTCTGCAATCATTTTTCATCAAATTTGCAGTATTCTCATAAAGGTAAGCAACGTATTTCGTTGTATGTACGTAGAAACTAATCTGACCAAGTCTGAATAATGGCATATTGGTTCTACATGCTTCGGTCTGATGCAAGACTATTTTTCATTTGAAATTGAGTATAAATATATCGAATGAAATCTCGTGAGTTATTTATAAAATAACAGGGCAACTTTCTCATATGACGGAACGGAAATGATTACGGCAAAAGCGGATCTCATTTCAAACATGTATATCAACAGCTTTTATATTACTTGACAAGTCAATATGAATATTGTATTTGATTCTGATTGAATAAAATATATGACTTGATCTTGGAAGCATTATTTTAAAACGTTTGATTGTGTGAAGGATTTACTATTAATTTTTATAAAGTTATTGTTACCTACGATAGCGACAGAGGCTTGGTGGAATATCAAAATTAATTTGAATTGTTGAAACCATGAACACTTTCAAATGTATTGTCGTCTTTAGACATTCTATCACTTGAATGCAATCTAACTGACGGCTTATAATGTAATTATGTTTCTATTATTAGTCGGTGCATTTCACTTTCGATTGGCTCATATAAAAAAAGGAATGAAAAAATATACGTAATTTTTTGATGTTTCATATAAAATATTTCTATATATTCATTGGATCGTCGTACAAATTAATCTGAATTTGTTGAAAGAATTTTTGTTGAAAAAAACGTTCATAAATATTTTGATGTTTGTTAAATATTAACTGGTAACCACTAAATCACTGAACATTGCTGTTTTTTTTTGTTTTTTTAGTCATTACATATATATTTAAATCCATTTTTTTAAATGAACGTAAATATTCAATAAAATTAACGTGAAATATAGCATGAAATCTTAAAGTCTTCATAGTGATTGATGGGAAAAATACAACAAAAAAGCTCTTCAAAGCTTTTGTCAATGTTTGTTAACGAAAATCTACTAAATTGACTTTTTTTACTCAACCAAGATTTACTAGAGCCATTAGATATTATTATATATTAGACATCATTGAAATTATATCCAATACATTATCGCAGTTTATAGATTTTTTTTTTGAGTTATCGTACGCTAAAATATAGAGTGCGTTCACTTAATAATCATCAATTTTATAATCACGGGATTTCTTAATAATCTTAAAATGCTCAACAATGAGAGATTTTATTCTAAAAATATCAACAAGAGTCATAATAACAGCATTTTGGTATTTTTTCCAGCATCAAAAGCAATTACAGTGGAACTCCAATTACACTACTTCGAATTACGAGCAGGCTTGAAATATTTTTTGCAAGTCCCCCAATTGCACGATCATACTCACAGCTAGACGGCCGATTGTACGCTGCATAAAGTCAAATGTTGACTAGCATACGTGTATTCAAAACGCTCATCGGGTGGCTGTGTGCTAAATTTCTGAGCGCTATGCATTTTTCACACAGAAATTTGAAATTCCATCGATTATTTTTTTTTGCAAAACAAAGAATAATCTTTTTAATTTTTCAGGAAAAATCAAAATCGCTAATTTTGTATGATATTCACTCCCCCAATTACACTACTTCAAATTACACGGTCCGGACTTAAGTGTATATGGGGTTATAATGTATTGTTAAGAATTAAGACAATCATTTCCAAGCTGAGAATGAGAATATGAAGACAAATTGAGAAGTTTAAAACTCATAAAATATATTCAATTGAAATCGTTTTCGTATCCTCGGTGAAAGCTTTGGTATACAAGTAAGCAAGTAACCGCTTTGAGGGAAATGCGTCAAAATTTTCCCGAAAGTGCTTTTCAGCCGGAAGTAACTCAGAAAATACTCTTACAGGTTCACAGGAGCGTTACGTAAGATAAATTTACGTTCTTTGTGGCCACTTTCACCGGAAGTAAATAAAAACACTGTATGCGAGCCTGCGAATGAAAGCGGGGATGAAAAAATGATATGTAAATACTCTACCTGTGTGGCGGGAGATTAATCTTGTAGCTTTGACGCGATGAAATATTGAGTCGAGATGCTTTGAAAAGTTAAACGACATTCTGCCACTTTTTATTTGCTATTCTGTTTTGGCATAAAAATGTGTTCTTAACAAATATCAATTGGTGTTTCTTCAAATAGTTAAAACACATTTTAGTAGTAATTTCCACAATATATTTTATTATCAGAACCAGTTTCCAATATCAATTGATAATGCTCGCGATGAGCGAAACAGGTCCTGATTGTAAAATATATTGTGAAAATAAGTTTTTATTATTTAAAACATACTGCCTTTCCAGCGAAAAATGACAGTTAACACATCAAAAATGAAATAGGTGTTTTATGACTGAGTTTGAGCTAAAATATATTTTTGCAAGGATGAAATAATTAAAAAAATATGATTTTTAATTCATCAGTTATAGAAGAATTATTTGATAAAATTACATACTTAAAACTATTTTACTTTTTCAATTCATTCATAAAAATATTAATGTTTTAGATTTTTTTGATGCTGTCAATCAACTCATCACAAAACAGCAACATGTCATGAAGCCAAAAAATGTTCATATAAAAGATGAAGTTTAATACAATATATACTCAGAAATTATTAATCTGGAAACAAAATCGACAGTCATGTTTTTTTACTACACGAAAACAATACATTTTCATCAAAATTTGATTTGACAGCAGTGATACGTTTAGCTTTTTATAATAATTTACCAGTTCAACAGTTTTTTTGTATCATAATCCTTATCTTACAACAGAGAATTTTTATAATAAGCTTAGTCTTTTGATAACGAAATAGTTTTAAGCAATATTTAACAAACAAAAACGCATGAATATATTACAAAAGAAAAGTGTTGTTGCATTCTTCGCAAGAAGTGAATAAATTCTTTTAAAAGTCGCATGCAATTTTCAATAAAAATATCTTCATCCAGAAATTATTGTTTGCAAGTTGTTTTATTAGTGCCTTTGTATTTTTGCATCAACATCTTTTGTAAGAAAACTTTCATCAGTTCACTCTAAAATAATACACATTATAAATACCTGCTGCAATGCATATTTAAGACTTGAGATATGCTTCTCTTCAATTAAAATCTTTGTTTTCAGACATGAAAAAATGTTTGATATCATTGCTTGTTTTCTTTTGATAAGATTTTCATCTTAATAAAATAATACGTTTTAGAAAGTTTTCGATCTCATAAATAAACTTTTCAATACAAATAACAGACTTCAGTTAAAATCAGCTTACATAAAAACACCTAACCTATAGTAGATTTTGTCAGAAAAATTTCTTAAAGTGAACCTTCAAATTTATATAACAAACATTCGTAGTTTTACTAAAATATTTCAAAAGTTAAGTCATAAAGAACTTGGAAGTTGAAGCTTCCAAGTATTTTATGCAGTGAATACTTTCTACAGGTTTTAAAAAATCCACAAGCTTCAAGCATTTTGTAAGAAAACTTTTTTACTTATTTTGTAGAAACATTGAAAATACTCGAACGAAATCCTCATTGCAAGAATGACGGTGAATATCTGGTGAAAAAAATTGAAAAATGATTTATAAATATAATATAATATTAGGGTACACATTGTAAATTTTGTATTGAATATTATTTTTAAATTTATTGATTGAATTGGCATTCACTTGGTAGAACTCCATTATAACACGGTGACAAAATAGCAATGTATTTTAGTTCTACAAAATTATTTTTAACAAATATAGTTGATAGCTATTTCGGCTCACGCCATCGTCAGAACTATGCTTAAACTAACATTTGCTTATCTATATATAGCTGTGCAGAAAAGGCACACAACACATCCTCTCTCCTGTTCCAACGGCCTAGCTTGTTACTTTAACACACTGGCACTAAATTTTCAAAATTCTAAATGAAACAATAGGTGTCTATGACAATAAGATTATATGTGGGACGGAAGTGATCCTTCTGGAAGTAAATCAGACCACCCCTTTGTGCAACGGCTGGACAAGTTCTGTAGTGGCATAGTTCTGACGATGGCGTGAGCCGAAATAGCTATCAACTATATTTGTTAAAAATAATTTTGTAGAACTAAAATACATTGCTATTTTTTCACCGTATTATTTTTAAATGTATGCAACATAATCGTTTATTATTTATTCTTCTATCTTGTATTCTTAACATGATGTAACGTACTGGAGAATTAATGGTTAATTTAAATTTCCGCATATTTTTGGAATTATTTTTGATTAAAAAGTGTAAAAATAATATACATTATATTTGTTTGTTTCGTATTATGTGCAATATAACACAAGTTTTTTGGCTGTTTTCTAAGACTTTTTAAAACCTTTAATTAATTGTGATAAAAATCATTACTTAATAGTCCACCTTTTTAGTAAACGATAAAAAATACCATTTGGAAAATTTATTTTACAATTTTACAGATTTACTTTTATTTACAGGAGTGCAATAATTACTACTTAGATGTAAAAGCTTGATTGTTTAAAATTCAAATATAAATAACAAAACAATTAAAAATGTTAAAGGTCCGTACGTATATATTTCTGAGAATGATTGTTATGTATAAATTAATTACACGTTGTTTAGTGAAGGAGATTTCATGACGAAAAGTATAGCCTACTTTTTCTCCATGAGTAAAATTTTTGATATTGCATTAATTTAACTGAATTTGAAAATTATGGACAATATGGAAAGACGTGTTGATACTTTGAAAATAATTGATTAATAGATATTAAGCCTTTATTGTAGAATAATACCAAATTTATATGAATTTCTTACAACTAATATAATCTCATAAACTTTATGCAGATGAAAACGAATCTTATGGTATTATATTTTTTCTACTATATAATAAAAGTATATTCAATTTATTTTCACATTATATTTATAACTGAACAGCCACGATTGCGAATCAAACTATCTATTTTAACGAACAATTTTCCTCATAAACAAAAATGTATTTTATTTAAAAATGATGAAAAATTATCCAGAATAACACTGGAAAATGCTTTAATACAAAGATTCCTTCCACTCGATATCCGAACAATTTTATGATCAACGATATGCAAATAAATTATATGGAATATTACGTGCTATATTAGTTATTTTGTAGAAAATATTTGAAAAAAATCATATTTGAAACTTCTTTTCATTGAACACTAGTGTAGAAATAACAATACCAAAAATACGATCCAAATATTCCAGTTTTTTTTTATATGTTTTAAATTGCAATAATAGATATTTCGGTAACAAAATGTGGTTTTGTGTTAAAGTGGTTCTTGTCATTGAGTTACGTAATAGATTTCACGAGCTTTAGATCGAGTATGAAAAGCTTTTTTAAGTCTGTTCGAAAAAAAGTGTATTTATGATGTCTCAAAATATTATTTAATTCATTCGATACTTTCAAACAGGGCGTTGCAATGTCGGCTAGTTAACCACTAGTCCTTTTCTAGCCATTATCTTTATTATCTTTGAGAAATGAATAGAGAAACAAAATAAGAAGAAGTTCTCGAATTAAAGATTACGTTGGCATATATTTATAGGAAGGTCATATGTACCATATTGAAAGTGAACAAAAAAAAAACATACATGACAGTTTGCTTACTTAATGATAGTTCAGTCAAAATGCGTTCGTTATTTTTGAGAATTATTTCCATTTAGACTATGAAACAAATTTAATATCTGTTTCTACCCTATATTTTATGTCTGTGTTAAGATGTTGAATGAAGGTTTTAACTGTCACTTCTTGATGTAAAGGCATGATATTTTAAATAATAAAAATATTTTTTTTAGTACTTACTTTCAAAATATATTTTTTGATCAGGACCGGTTTCGCTCATCGCAAGCATCATCAGTTGATAATGCTCGCGATGAGTGAAACCGGTCCTGATCAAAAAATATATTGTGGAAATAAGTACTAAAAAATGTGTTTTTATTATTTAAAATTTAATTTTAGATGGAAATAAACCATACCTGTCATAACTGTGTACGATATACGACATGCTTGATAATACCAGTGCAATTTTATTTCAATATCAACTGTGTATGTTATTTGCGATGAAACATTTTATTATGACATTATTTTCTACAGTTTCGTTCATCGCAAGCGTTCAACTGATAGAATACAATTTACAAGCAAGTTAATATATACAAAATATTTGAGTTGAAGGTGGCAGGTATACAAAACCATGGGATTAAGAGCTTAGGAACAAGTGGAAATAAGTACTAAAATTGTGTTTTTATTATTTAAAATCAATAAAAACTCCTTAAAATGTATAGAACTTTTTATGTATTACAATGCTTGATCTTATAAAGTAGGATGAGAAACTTTTGGTCTATGAATAATGCGTCACTTTAGTGTAGACGGAGAGTTAATGTTCAAGAGTAAAAATTAATAATGCTTTTGCTAAAAGCCCATAGAAACCCTTGAAAATATACACGTCAGCAAACTCTTAACTTTTTATGAGAATACTTTCTAACTCGTTAAAAGCAATGATATTTCATCGAGCCAAATAAAGGTCAAATTATGACTTATACAAATTTCTTATCATTAATATTTTTGAATTCGTAATAAATATTAAAAAAGTGAAGAAGTAAGTACTTGGCAGGCTTTTCTTGAACGTAATATAGATGGAGTTTGACTGCCTTATTGAGAAGCCTTTATAGGGATTCTCATATATTCTTATCAGTTTTCCTCAAAAAAAATATACGTGTATTATTTTGAAGATAAGATAAAATTTTCAGTCATATAATAAAAAAATATTTTCCTTAATATATTATTTCATAACTTTTAAAAGTTCCCCAACATATAGATCATTGTATTACACATGATTATTTTATATCAACAATTAATTTATTATGTGTATTCACATGTGTTATTATAATAATAATAAAGGCACGTTTTGTTGACACTAAAATCACTTATAAATTTCTTAATATTGTCAATATGTACAGTAAAGATCTATTCATAATGTATTAATTACTTTTCATTCATACAAGATGTCGTTATTACTATTTTCCATGTAATAACTTCTTTCTATACACATTAGATGGCGTTATAATTTTTGTTGAAACTCACACTCTTTATGTAAATGTAAAACTACTGAAACCTTTTTCACTTATTAAGTCGACATGATCCACACTTAGCACAAAATAACGCTCAAGTATATGACTATGATGTACATATAACATCGTTATATTATCATCCCCTTTCAATCGTTTCTTTGACGCGTAGAGGGTACTAGGTGAACAATTGAGACTTTTTTCCAGTATACTCTTCACTAGTCAGCACTAAACGTCGTCTGAAAACGTTTTATTGAATAGGTGTTCCGCTCATCGTTTCAATTTTGAAATTGATTATATTGAAAATTTTTAAATCGAATGTATCAAATCTAAAAAAAGGCAAGAATATATATATTTAGGTAGGTTACGCGTTTTCTCGTTCAATTATTTACTGTTATTATTTTAACTTGACTATTGGGTCAGAATTTTTTTAGAACAAACATAATATTTTTATCACTTTTTAATAAATAAATGATAATACAAATACTTTCTGTTCAATGGTAATCATTTTACCGATAGAAATTCAAAAGTGATTGATAGAAGAGGAGAGATTTCCTGTTATTGAAGTGAATGCTTTCCAACGATATCTACTTTAATAAAATCGGAAGGATATTGTAAAGTCTTAGCTAAAAGGGTGTGTAGCACTAAAAGTGTCAAATAATGCAGTTTGTATAAACCTTCACCGTCTTATTCAAGAAATTCTTGCACAGAAAACATTTCGGTATTTCGAAACGGAAATAAAAATCAAATGAATAAATCCTATTATACATAAGCTCAATTGTACACACAATTTAAATGATAATATATTCATTATGAAGATCTTATTCATTTTTAAATGTTAACAAAAGTATGTGATGTCTAGTTAGCTTAAAATGTGGGAAAGATATAACAGCAAGAGCACTTAAGACGCTGGTCAAAATCTTTTGGAATGTTCACACACAACAAAAATTCATTTATTTCGACATTTAGTAACGCGAATATATGCAAAGTAGATATCAGTTTGTTAGCTCAGGTCTTTTCATTGAGAATATTTATTATTATATTTAATACTAATTTCATAGGAAAATCTATAACATAAACTTTAATTTTTATTTCTAAATATGTTCAATAACAGTGTGAGAGAAAATTTTGAGACTATTGGAAAACACTTCTACTTCTATTACATTAATCTCAAAAATTATTAACTGTAGGTTATTCACAAGGAAGAAAATTATATGTAATAGTTTCAAAATGAAATTCCATACATCGAAATTAAGTGTTTTTTTCATAAGTTCACTTCATTGAACTAAATATCAAATAAATACAGTGAAATCTCGATTATACGTTTTTCAAGGGACCATAAAAAGTGAAAAATTCGGGAAACGAGGAATTTGGGAAATTTTAAAATAGTGATTAAAATAGTAATTAAAACATAAAATCCTCCCACCCCCTCTTTAATTTACAATAATTGGGATTTTACAAAAATTAGTTAATATGAGATTTTTTTGTAAAACTAAAATTAATTAAATCCTATTTATTTAAATAATGAATTAGTGTTTTAAACTTCTTCTTCTGAAACTCTCTACTAAAGATAATCTCAAGACATCTGAATGAACTGTTTTTCTCAACAAATGTTAGTATTAAAATTTAATACCGGCAAGGCTTTGTTTTTATGGTTGAAAAAACATTTTTTTTCCCAAAGCAGTCCATTTTTTGTGTTATCAATACAGACCAAAAAATATTATGAATTTAACATGTAATATTTTCGGATGATAAATATCATCGGCAATGTAATTGATATCAAGTAAATCTATTTGTGGATATACGACTATTTACGTATCAACAAATAATAAATCTCTATGATCTTAGCATTAAGGCTTTATTGTTCATAGCATTATCGTTACCAAAATTTTATATCATTAGAATCAAATAAGTTGTTATTAAAATTGTTTCAGAGACATATTTGATTGAAAGTTAAGGTCTATAACATACATATAAGATCATTAATTTCTTTGGTTAATATATAAGATTTAATGTGCTCAAACTCATAAATTTTATTGGAAAGATTTATTTACCAAAACCGGTCAATCGCGATAATATTTGAGACGGGACTATAATATTAGACAATAGATCAAGGAAATCAATAAATCAGGGAACGCTTAAAGCGGGATTATTTAACATTTTTCTTACGGGACGGAACTCTAAAATATAAACGATACAGCCGGGAAAACGTATTACGCGAGAACGGTTGATCTGTGTTCCACTGTAACAGAAAGCAATTTTGGCGACTCCCAAAAAATGATAATTGCAGGAAATACGTGCTTAAGATTCTCGCGTGGCAAAATGAAATTAGCATTTCTCTCATTAAATTCCATTCTCAGAAAAAAGTCTTCAAAAAATAATAACAATTAAGTGCCTCTTTATTTTGTGTGAAGGTTTTTTTTTGCCTCACCCTGTGGTTCAACAGACAAATTGTCTATGGTTTTGCTGACCCTACAATGGAATATTTTTTTCAATTAAGGTTATTTATTGTCTCTGGATTCTCTGAAATAGTTCCGGAATCTGCGCTTAACACTTCGGTCCATATTACTTACGATGTTTTTTCTCATATAAAAGGAGAATTGCTTCCCATTTCTTTGGTAATAGCTGAATGAATCATAATTATTATGCGTTATGGAATAATTAAATAGAGCTATTTTTATTTGGACACCGAAAAATTCTGTTCGTTCATTCGAAATTTTCCGATAATTAATTTGGACTGCGCAATAAAAATTAATGTTCGATTTATAATTTTAGAAATGATTAAATTTTATTAAAGGTAAATTATACCTTTTGTAATAATTATACCACGTCTTAGTTGAACTCTTTAAAGATTGTTATGCATTTACATTTTTTTCCATATGCGGCACATGTTTCGCTTCTTTGATAATGATCTTTAAGCTTAGTAGGCTATACACTTGTGACATCTAGGAACACACCAAGTAGGATAATAATTTAATTAAAACTGACGAAGCAAAATCAATAATGTAATACAGCAATGACCGTTCATTAATGGAATTCTACCAAGTAAATGCCGATTCAATCAATATGTAAAAATGAATTTCTACAAAGCTGGAAGTAAATCCATAGAAAAAAGTAAAATATGTTAACGTTTTTAATTAGTTAAGAAATAAATATAAAATAAAAAAATTTATCATAAAAAATCATCAAAAAAAATATTAGATTACACTTATATACGTTGACAATAGATTGAATTAAAAAAATAAATACATGCAAAATTTTTTATTTTGAATTGTTGAAACTTTGCATGCTTCCAAATATTTTGTCTCTAACGGCACAAGTATCCTCATTTGAAATCTTTGGGCATTCTAACCCACTTATATAACATAACTGACACACAATAAACAGGTAGCATCGGTTATATTATACATGAAAAGAATTCATCAAAATGAAGAAACACTGTCCCTCAGGCTATGATTCAAATTTGAATAGAAATAACTTCCAAAACTATCGATTTGGTTATAACGAGACTCAATTTGCGTGTAATAAGTTTAATATATACCGTTTATGAGCTTTTGATTAAAGTGTTTTACAACAAATAATAATGAAGTTCCATCAAAATGCAATTGGGTAATTTAAAACTTAGATATGCCTACTTATTTCAAATCGGTGATTAATGGTGGAATTAAACATCATGCAACGCGGATAAAGGTTTTAAATATATGTATTTAAATTCAATTCAATTTACGCGGATGGAGGTATTAAATTTATGCATCAAACTACGAGAGATCATACAATATTTCATCAAGAAATTTATCGAATAAACAGAGTTTTATTTATTGTATTATAAAATCGGTGGCGAACATTTAAATTTTATAAATTTTCGACTTCAATTTTCATGCAAATACATTGAATATTGATATCAAATTTTAACCCTTGTCTGACAATAAAGCCTTAAAAATATTATTTTTTTTTTATCATACAATACCAATTCCCACCTTTTATTCACCAAATTCCAACAATTTTCCTCTTCACAATCAATGTAGTATATAATTTCTTTATGAATTAACCCTTTTTTAAATATTTTTAATGTTTTTCGCAGAACTGAACTCAATACTCGATATTAAACAACATTCAGACATACATGAAAAACTCTTTTAGCTTACTACTGCTAATCTTTTCTGAGAATCGCTAATATCCCAAACGATAAAATTTCGCGAAATTTATGTATCGACTTTCCGCATAAAATGTTTAAAGCGAGCTGTTTTGGGCTTACAAGCGTAGTGTATATATTGTATGATCATTGAAGAAATGTTATTTATATTCATTATTTTAGATTATTTTAGATTTGGTTCCCTCTGAATACGTAGTGAGGTCCGCTCAGCTGTAAAACTAATGCTCGCGATAAGCGAAACCGATCCTAATCGTAAAATTTATTGTGAAAATAGTACTTAAAAATGTATTTTATTTTTTGAAATATTTATAAGTTAATATGTTGAAAAATTAAGCGAATGACATTGCAGTCAATTGGTCAAAAAACCCTATAAATCTTTTGTAAATAAGTCATGTTTTTCGTAATATTATTTTTTTTATTTATGTTTAATTTTACCATGCATTTTTATGTTTTTATATATTGTTTACGATCTTTTATAAAATACTACTAAAAATTAAAAGAAAATCATGATTCAAATTTATCTAGTTACACTATTTGAATATGGACAGGCAAACAAACAACTAAAACTAAAATACATTGCTATTTTTTCACCGTGTCAAACAAACAACACTATACGTACGTACGTCGTACGGCTTTAATCAAAAAGGCATCCGGTTTATATACGTATTTAAGGTTTATTAAACTAAAAATGTTTTAAAAATAGTATCCAACTTGTAATCATAAATATATTTATAAATCATAAAATTATCATAAAATTGATTGAATTGGCATTTCTTTGGTTTCCATCATAACGCGGTGAAAAAGTAGCAATTTATTTTAGTTCTATAAAATTTACAAGATATTATATATAATTGATAGCTATTTCGACTTAAACAGAATTAATTTCTGATGTTTTTGATATTATACTAGTCGCCTGATTAATATGATAACGAAATATTTAAGGACATAAATCTTTACATAAAATCAATTCGATATTATAAAAGCAATGTATTGTATTTTATATAGTAGTTCAAAATTTATAAGGCATATAATCAGATGAAGGCGTAAGCCGAAATAGCTATCAACAATATATCTTGTAAATTATGTAGATCTTAAATACATTGCTATTTTTTCACCGTGATACATTTTCTTATGTTTCTATGTCTGTTTCATACTTAAAAAGCACAATGTAACATTTATCCAAATATTATTTTAATTTAGTTTAATTCCATAATTATACGGTTAAAATATCAATGTATTTGGTTCTATTAATTTAAAATTTGATAGTTAATTATTTAAGTATGTCGACTATTATCAAACTAAATGTAAGCTGATCTTTGAATAATGTTTAAGAAGATATAATCAATATATGGTTTCTTTCACTATAGACAGCATGGGCCACTTTTTTTATAAATTAAATATTTTATTGTATAAAATGTATTATTACTATTATTATATAGTAAAATTATATTAATAAGTATTTTGAATATGTGAATTTCAATTTGTTAAACACTACCAGATATATATAATAAAGTTTTGAAGAGTCGAAGCTTTTCTATATTTATATTTGATTAAAGAAAACTTGTTTACGGAAGTCTTTTAGATCAACAAAAAAGTCTGACAGGTTAACACGGTGAAAAAATAGCAATTTATTTTAATTCTACAAAATTTTGTAGAACTAAAGTACATTGCTATTTTTTCACCGTGTTATAGTGGAGTTCTACCAAGTGAATGCCAATTCAATCAATAAACTGACAGGTTAATACTGTGCTATTATTGCGTAGATATGTTTTATTGAAAATATTCATTCCCATAAAAAAGTGGATTTAATCAAAAAACAGGAGGTTTCCTACGTCCGTAATATGAATAAAGTATTGCTTCCCAGGATCTGTGAGACAAAAATATGTCATATATCACATAATGGCTTTATCCAACTGACTTTTTTTTAGGTATGCTCACTTTTAATATTGTGAAAAATTTAAGAGAAATGTGTCTAGCCTCATATTTCTTTCAAACAATTTGAGGCCAAAATGAGAATTCTGCCATCATTAAGATAATAATATAAATTTTTATGTTCCGGATATTTTTTTAAGAAATCGTGGAAATGATTTATTTGCAGAGTGTAGAATCAGTCTGCCAATGGGGATGCCAATGGTAAGAGCATTAACAATGTTAAACAGTATTGCTTCTGATGTTGACATATTCCTCGTGGACGAAAGTGAATACTATTTTTAAGTTAAAGTAGATTTTTCATGAGCTTACTTGGTTTACTTTCTTGCAATCCTTATTGTTTTTTTTGTTGTTTATCTGTTAAATTTCCAACACTAAATATTTAAATATTTTGACGTTGCAAAAGCAATGAATATATAATTTGTAATTTTTGTAACATATATATATAAATAAATTAAGTAAAATAATACATCAGTTTATAATTTTTTTTATACACCCGAACTTTATTAAATTTACTTCATTAGTTAATTTTGATAATGCTAATATTTAAGCACAATAGATTTAAAATGGCATAAATTAACTCGTTTATCATATTGTGTGAGCATTCAATTAAAACAAAGCTCATCGACTGTAATGGGACAGAATAAATGTTTATTTTATGCATAACAACAGATATTATTTAATGAAAGCCTTTCGCTCCATTTGGCAAAATTTAAAGTTAAAAGCGTTTCGAATTAATTGATTTCAGCCCGTTAATTCGATGGGAAGTCTTTCGGAACATTGAACAGCTCAATTAAACATTTGGTCGTTAAAATTTATGACCAAGTCACTTCGAAGATATCTTTCAGCGTTCTTCATTACGACATAAAATTCCAAATGTATCGTAAAAGTGAAAACACAGTGGACCAAAGCGGCTGTTAAATGGATTATTATACAAGATAGATATTGATACTTATCAATGAATATATCTTAAAGATTTTGTAACAAAACTTAAATATGATATAAAAAAAAGTCTTTAAATATTAAAATCCATTTGTCATTTCAAAGCTTAAATTAAATGTATTGCTATAGCTCGTCTTTATATAAATCAAATGGTCAAAATTTTTCCTTTGGAATAAATCTGATTCATGTACTTTATAAAAATCGGTATTTCCACAATATCAATTCTTATTATAACCGATTAGCTTTTGACGAATACCTGTTCAAAGTTAATAACTGATTGCACCATGATTGGTTAGTTTAAACTTCTTGTGGTTTATTGCATGCTTATATGATGATAGATGATATGACCAAACAAAATTAAAATAATTGTTGCTTTCTTAATTAATTAATTCTTTAATTTTTGAAGAGTTTCTGTTTAGATATTTTATTTATCTGTCTAAAGCCAAATATCCACCGGTGTGTCGATTTCTTACAATTTTACTCATTTGTTGCTATTAAAGACTTAAAGTGGTAATAAAATCATTATTGACAGTTCTTTCATTTAATTTACGGTATTGTCTAAGGCTGCTTGTTGAAATTATAATATCAAATTTTAATTGTTCAAATTTGGTAAATATTGACATGTTTTATCATTCACAACACGACTTTAACCTATCGTATATATAGTTTATTATATCATTAATTTAACATAAAAATATAGCTAGTTTGGGTATTTATTTTATCATGTGTTAATTATAATAATTAAGTATAATATATAACTAATTAGAAGCGATTACTGTGAGTTTTGTCGCATCCGTGTCATGAACTGTAGGAAGATTCGAAAAGGCGAAAGCCGAATCGTGAGTGACAAAACATGTTGATATGTATATAGAAGTTTTAAGCTATTCAATTTTCCTTCAATATTTAGAAGCTTAATATTTATACATTCATAATTTTATTGGAATAAAGAACAAATAATTTACAATACAAAAGCTTCATTGAATGATACTATTCGGCTTTATTAAAAAATTTAACCCTTTCAGGCTCTATCTTTTTAAATATTTAAAACAAACAATTTATATAAGACATAAATTTGTCGAAAGTAAAATTATTAGTAAGCATGTCTTTTTTGTAAGCAATGTTTATGGATACTTAAATGTTGGTTTTTGTATTTTTTACAACCATGGACACATTTAAATTGAATTTATTTCTCTTATAGTATAAGTGACTTGAGAATAATATAATATAATAAAATCTCAATTATAATACGCATCTAAAAGTAAGAACCACAAAAATATACACGTTATAAAAAACAAATTGATTTATAAGAGCAGTTTAAAAAAACTCGAATCTGTAATCACAACATAAATATTCATTCAATTTCAAATAAATAACATCTAATAGCTTTCTCAGAAATATATTCCGTAAAAAATGAAGTATACAAACATGTTTTCATTACAGAGGCGTTGTTTTTTTATGATAAAAACGTCACAATAACAAAATTTTTTCCTCAAAACAAGGAGAACGAAACTGTTTTCTACGACATTTAGCTAAATACTTTTTGTTGAAATCTCCGTATTATTTTAATTGTTCATTCAACGTGAATATAAGAAAAGTTTTGACGGTAAAAATTAAAATTTTGACTTAATGCGAAGGGTAGCTTATGTTTTACTAAAGGAATGTGACAGTTAAAGGAACGTCAACAGTTTTCTAAAACTTTATTTGCGGACGAGCTTTATGTGAAACGAAAATTTATAGAAAATTAATTACAGTAACTTTTACTTCATGAAACTATGTATAACTTTTTTTTTTCAGACCGAGGTTGCAATTTTTTGTGTAATCAATTGTAAAGAAGAGAGAAGTTAAATTTATCATTTTTTTGTGACGTATTCAATAAACAAACTTTAGAGGTAATAAATCCATTAATTGTGAATTGTATATTGTTTTTACATCTAAAATATAATATATTTAGCGATATTTATACAGTCGTTGTCGGTTGTTGAAGTTACTCTGGCCCATTTCATTGCCAGTGTAAATCTTATATGATATATAAAAATAAAAATTTATTTGTTTGTACGTCCTGTATGCCTTCCTATATCATTCATCCGATTCTAATTAAATTTAAGTGGACAGTTATGAAAACGTCCGCAAGGGTTTTTAACCTGTGGAATGGAATGCACGTATCGGTACGTGGTTGAAAATTTTGTCCAAAAGGTGAATACACGTACATGTACGTTTGATCGGATTTTTTTTTTGATTGACATACTATTTCGGAAGCGGGTATCGTACTGTCGTCTGCGGAATATTTTTAAATAAATTTAGTCTTTATTTTAGAGCTTAAACTTTTTCCGATTCAAATATAGATACATTAATGTTTTCCACAAGATATTGATAGTTCAGAACGACGCTATCAAAAACCAGCGCGCGAGGGCATGCGGAAGCAATTTTTACCGAAGTATTGACGAAAATATTACAAATTTTACAGTATTTCGTACCCAAGTCACATATTTTATCGAAGTTTACATCGTATTTTAAATATATTGGGTATTGATTGGTGTTTTGAAGCTTTTTGAAGTGTAGTGTCACATAACAAATAACTATATTATTGAGCGTTGTTGAAATTTTTGTAGGAAATATTTTAATCTTTTTGTCCCATTTTTAACCCATCTACTATCAAATGATCTATAGATGAAAAAACACATTTATTAGGCTGAAAAAAGTGTTACTCTCCACTCAACAAGCTAAATAAGAACAATAATTAGATTAAAACCGGTTTTGTTCATCGCGAGCAATTACTTTTTCATCCGATTACGATAAAAAAATTGAGCTGTTTTTCACATCCTCGCGAAGGGTTCTGAATAAGTACAGCCATTCAATCACAATCGGTTTTGCTTATCGCAAACACTGTCAACTGAAACCCTGGACTATGTGAATAAGCTTCTTACATATACAGATTTATGTGGACTGCTCACGCGTCGTAAAAACATTATTCGAGTACGCAACCGACATAAAAACAAATGTTATGTGTATCCAACAGAACTTGACTTATTAGAATTAATATACAAATACCTTCTTTCTTTAAGTGGCATTGCAACGCATATCGGATTCTCGCTTGTATAATATAACATAAAATCGAAGCCTTAAATAGCATATAACTTGCACACGATAGTGTGAGTTTCTGAGAGATTTTTATGACATTAACGTTTAAAGGCAAGACGAAGAAATATGGCGAGTATTCTAGTCACGTAATAAATGTCGTATGAAAGAAGTTTAAGTCATATAAGATTTAATGTGCCATATAAAAAAATATAATAATAATTCTAAAGAAAACAGAGATAATAGCATTTTCCTATGACAAAAATACTTCATTACTACAGTTTAATGCATCAGTAAAAATGTTTTACCGCGAATATTAATTCCGAAATCTCGGAAAGTACGAGGGATTTAATAGTAGACTATTTATTTAAGTTTTATTTGAATAGATGGCAGTATGGTAGTTTTGTTGAAATGATATTTTCTTGTCTTCATATACCTGCTACCTTCAATTCATTTTTTTTTATAAAAAGCTTGTAAATTGTATTCTGTCAGTTGATAATACTCGCGATGAGCGATACCGGTCCTGATCAAAAAAAATATTGCGAAAATGAGTACTAAAAAATGTGTTTTTGGGATTTAAAATATCGTGCCCTTCCCTCAAGAAGTGACGGTTAACACGTCAAAAGTCACAGCATCACGTGGGTGGTTAAATTTTCAAAAAAATTTAATAATAATAAGCAATCTTTGGTATTTGAATTGATGAAACTTTGAACGATTTCTCATATTTTGTCACTAACACGAGTTTCGCCTTAAAGCATCGTCAGGCATTCTATCACGCGGATGCAATTGAACTGACGATCCATTGTGGAATCGTGCAATTTTTCAACAATTAAAATTTTATATTGAAATTTCACCAAGCGCTTTCAGTCGATATCATACAGTGGATCAAATTTTAATTGTGGAAACTTTTTACAATTGCACATGTTTTGCCACTTAGAACTCGAGTTTTGCCTTTTAATGTATTTACTATAGTAATTTTATCATACGGATGCAATAGAACTGACAAACAGTAAATGATTTGTTCTGACGATGGCGTGAGCCGAAATAGCTATCAACTTTATTTTTAAAAAATCATTTTGTAGGACTAAAATATATACTAAATATTGTTTATGGAGCGTTGCTATTACGAACAGAATATTTGTGGTCAATCAAATTGTCCTTGAAAATGTCACGTATCAGCTAATGTTATAGCATGAATTTAATAAATATGTATCGTGACGTCAATTTGTTATTCAAAATACACATTTCATTCATCAAATGTTGAAGAAATGTCAACCATTATAATAAATATCAAGACAATGCTATGAATTTCAAGTATTTGATGAATATCAACAACACAAAATATCAAATATTTCTGGTCGCTATTTCATTATAAACTATACGCTATCACGACTATTTCACTTTATAAAGCATTCTTTAAAAAATAATACTAGATCTTTTTAGTACATTAACAGATGTTTTGAATAAAAAAGAAACACATATTTAGTACTTATTTTCCCAATGTATTTTACGATCAGGATCGGTTTCGCTCATCATGAGCATTATTAACTGATAGAATATATATTACGAGCAAGGATAGTAAAGCAAATATTAAGTTAAAGCTAGGAGGTATACAAAACTATGAGTTCAATGATTAAAAAGAAAATTTACATTTACAGTCATACAGTATATACACAAATAAAGTAAAATAATTTTAAATTTAAATGTTCACAATTTTTATTAGTAATTTTCAAACATTAAGATAAATCGATATTCCATTAAAGGCTCAAAACAATCATGAAAGCCTCATAAAGAAAAATAATGAGTGAATATAAACATGAACATGAATGAGTATAAACATTAATAAAAACACATTTTTTAGTACTTCAATAATAGATCAAATCTTAATTCTCATATTTTACAAATCTTGTTTTTTGAGTTCGCGAAGTCTTATTTATTCAGTTTTCTTTGTTTATTGAACGTTTCTTCCGCGCGAACTAGTTTTAGTCAAATTGTTGAAAACATTTTTAGTCACTGCCATTTTTTTTACTTTTAAATTGGCAAAGAAGCGGTTTATAATAAAAAGAATTTGTAACTTAAATTTTATCTAAGATAATTGCTCTAAAAATATTTGTTTAATTTTAAGAAATATTTTTTCACTTTATTTTTGATTCCCTTATTTTTTTACGATTGAAAAAATCTCTTACAAAAGTTTTTTTTTTCTTTGACAAACTATTAATGATCCACTATTCAGTAATTCATTATTCCAGGAAGACGTACATTAACCACTCTAATGAATGCTGCGTGCTCAAAGTACTAGCGGAAACATTGTTTTCCTTTTAGAAATTATATATACATTTTTCACAAAAAAATCTTACTTAGCTTGTAAAAGCTGAACACTTTTTCCTTATACAATAATACTTGACTTATGCTCCCACCTAACTAATTTGTAAGGATTTGAGCTTTATGTCGTTATGTGACATCACACTTGATTATTCGAATATAATCGGATCTCTATATTTAGTTATTCGAAAATGGTATGGTTTCAAAATTCTAATATTAATGATCAATGAATATTTCAAATTTTATTTGTTCATGAAATAATCTGGTGCGGAAACCCAAAGTAGTTTTATATCAATAAAAGTGTGATATGCATCCAAAAATTTAAAACTGAATGAATAATTAAAAAATGACAAAAAGTTTAAAAAATCACTAAGTTCTCTTTTCAACAAAAAACTCACACTAAAATTATCGTCTACTCGTTTCTCTTTATTTGTCATCATATCATATTCATTTTATATGCTATAAAATTAAAAGCTCAATATTTTGTTCTGTTACCTTTTTCTAATTTGTATTGTATCTGTTGATAATACTTAAACCATTCTTGATCTATTTAAGTTGTGAAAATTGTACAAAGTATTATGATATTTTTATTTTTATTGAAATATTTTTCCACCACCAACTGACATTTAACACATTAAAAGTGATAAAATTTAATTTGTTTTCAAAATGAAAAAAGTTAAATGTCGGATTAGATATTTTAACCTTATATGGTATCAAAAAATCAAAAAGAATACCTTTATCTATTACCTGAAAATCAATCATAACCAAGAGTGTGTAATAAATATATGTAATAAATAATACCCTAAGAGGCTGAAAACATCTATATTATTTTTCAATTTTCTCATCAGGATTAACCCTTGTCACAAAATTGGACAGGTATATTAGATCGACGTGAGACTTTTTTGATAACTGTAATCTACAAAGTGTTAGAGCTTTTTCGAATTGACAGCTTTTTATCACAAAAGATTTAACGCCGCGCGTCATTTAGAGAATTTTATTTTGCGTGTTTATATGTGTTTATAAAATAAATTAAATACTACCTTATTGTGTTGTAATGTACAGCTTATGATTTTAAAAAATTTTAACTAATTGTTTTGTTGTAATCATCGTTATGATATTTTTTTTCTCGAAAATAATACACTAATTTTCAAAGAGTTAGAACATTACTTTTTAAAATAATGAATATTCTTTAACACTTTCAAGAGTCCTATAAAACGTTCTGAAAGAGTTAGTTTCTTTAATTAAATATTCTCGCTCTTGAATCAGTTCTTAGTAAATAAAAGTAAAAATAACATTTCTGAATGCTATTTTCTAGGTATCATTTTTTCTTCTTGTCTTTTCAAGTCAGACCAGATTACAGTTAAAAGCACTTCTCTTGATAAAAGAATCAACCTTTTGATAAAAAGTGGTATCTTTTATCATAAAGCTTAATCCAATCCTTCGGAAGATTTCTTGCATTTAAAAGCTCTATTTATAATTTATGTAGTGAACGTTTAAAAAAATTAACATTCATTTTATTATATTAATACAATTTATAAAACACTGCGTATCAATGACCAGACTCTTTTAAAGAATACAAAATTAATCACATCAAATATTTTATTATTTACTTTGAAATTTTTAACTAAGCTTACATCTTTAACACAATCAATCGATTTATTTAAAACGTACTGATACCAAGAGAGAATTATTTTATATCATAATGGCGCCACTGAATATTCACTTCAGGGCTACTCAAATATTTTGTCCATTTATATCAATTTTTATACATAGAAAATAAGTATAATAGATTGTTGTATGTTTAATTGTTTGAATATTTAGCAGATAACTTTGTAGGATGGTCAACGTCACTGAATTCAGTTATAATATAATGCTTATGAAGTTGAATCCTAGTGCGGTAGTATAATGTTGTTTTCTGTTAATTAATGGCGAATATTGCAAAATTTGCCAACAATTGCATGAATATCAAAAACAGTGAACAGCTGGAATGATAATTCAACCCCTAGTTCTACCCTTCTTTACTGAGCTTAATCACAATCAAGCAGCAAGTAACATGTAAACTATCATTAACTCTGTTAGAGATACATCAACTTAACATATTCTGAATCAGGCTTTATTTTCACAGAAAAGTTTTCTTAGATATTATATGAAACTCTAATATTTTTGAGTATTCACTATCAAGACACTGATATAAGTCGTCTCAATAGTTGAGACGACAGCAATGAATGGATTGGACTAATCAGTGTCTAGACCAGTGGTTTTTATGTGCGGCCAGCAACAGTTTCATAGTAACTATTGATATTTTTAAGAAATGTGCTTTTATAAATGAATTTGTAAATTTATTATAATTTTAAAATTGATTGAATAAATCTGACTTATTGTTTTTTCGCAAACATTATCAGTTAATAATGCGCACGATGATCGAAACAGATCCTAATCAAAAAATGTATTGTGAAAATGAGTAGTAAAAAATGGGTGTGTAATTATTTAAAATATCATGCCTTTTCATCAAGAAGTGACAGTTAACACCTTAAAAGTCAAATCTGACTTATCCAGCATTTAGTCTAGTTTAAGTAAACGACCGTTCTAATAAAAAAACTTTTGAAAAATTTGGTCGAAGTTATATGCTGACCATGAATCAAGTCAATATAAACAATTAACAACAATTGCTTTATTAATTTTGTCGATTTTACCTACTACTGTATATTGATAAAGATCATTCAGGGTAATGCATTATATAAAAAATAAATATCGAAAATATTTTTACTATATTTGGTGCGGCCAAGAGACATTTTCATATGATAGCTGATGTTTATAATGCGGCCACAGTGAAATTTCACGTGAGAACCACTGGTCTAGGCAATAATAGTGTAGAGAATTGTATTGCATTCGATTTACATTGGGACACAGAAAAAAAATGAACAAAAACATTTCAAAGAAAACTGATTTATGATAACAGGACAATGAAAAAAGTATAATTCAATACTACAACGATATAACAGTTTATGTCGATATATTTGACGAATAAAAATAAAAGCTCGTGTCTTTTAAGAACCACATTATATTTGAGAAGCTTCTTTAGCGTGATATTGAATAATGACTTGCATATAAACTTAGGTTCACGTAAGGGAATTCTGGCCCCTGTCCAAAAGCAAATGTAACGCCTTGGGAATCGCTTTATCATTTCACATTGTGCTGCCAAAAGATTCTTAGGTCCATTTGAATAGAATGTTCGATGAAAATTCCGGGATGAAAGCTTAGCCCAGCTTTACAAATGGCCGCATTTACGAAGAAATTGAATCTAAATGTAGTGATAAAAGTAAACTATCGCATATCAATAATATGCAGCAGCACATAAAATCCAATTCAATTTGCGTAGCAGCAAGTAGCAATTCTATGAATAACAAATGTAATTGACTAAATAGGGACTTAGTGTTATAAACATGCAACTAAATTTTAAAATGATTACAGTCAGTATTCGATGGGGTTTTTTAATATTTTTTCCACACATTATCTGTATTTAGTAAAACATGTCATATTATACTTATTGGTGGAAAGGCATTATATTAAATAATAAAAACTTTTCATCAAAAATTTATCCTATCGACTGAAGGTGCTTGATGGAATTTCAATATCAAATTTGAATTATTACAACTTTGTACGATTCCACATTTTTTATCACCAATGACACAGGATTCGTGACAGAATACCTGAATATCCCGAAAGGCGAAACCCGGAACATTAGTGACAGAACATTTGGAATAGTACAGAGTTGTAACAATTCAAATTTAAAAACATAAAATTTTCAAAGTAGTAATAATCATTGTGTTTTAATTATTTTAATATGTAACACCTGTTATTAAAGTGAACTAGACATGAATATTTAGTTGGTGAAAATTTTTTTTTTTTATATTAAAACTGTATTTGTATTAAAATATAGTTTTGTACGAAAGCTTCGAATACCTGGAAATACTTAACATATTAAGTAAATGGAAATTTCTTTGAATACTCTGAAAGTATTACAGGTTCAAATACGTTATATTGACTTTACAAATAAAGAAAGTTCTAAGAATTATTACTTCTTCGTCTCTTTAGAAAGTGAGTTAAGATTTTCAAAAACTGTTTATTTAATATAATATATTTGCCTGAAGAATGTTTGTTCATATAACAATTGATTGCTTCAAAACTAATGTTTATTAGTTGTAAAGGAATCAAATTATGGATATCATGTTATTATTTGTGAAAGTCACTGAAATGCATACATGAGATATTTGTTCAGGCTTCTTCAAATTTATGAATAATTTATTATACAGCTATAACCGTTTTCGATATGTAATTCATCGACAGACGTTTTGATAGTGAAATTGAGATATATTACATATTATGTATGCAGAAAGTGTCCAAAGAATAGCTTAAATACTAGGACAGAGATAGGTAACCTAAGGCTCGTGCATTCTTTATGTGAGACACGTTTATGGAAGTACATCTATCTTCGCTCAAAAACTGCCAACGAGCAATAAGTAACTATTTAAAAATTGTAAAAATGTGCCGGTAAATGATGACGGTCTTACTTGAATAGCTTTGTGATTAAATCTGTCACTTTTAAGGTTTTAACTGTCAATTGTTTTGCTTAACGTCTCAAAATTATTAAAAAAGGTAACATAAGGAATAATAATAATATTTAATTGAAAAATATTATGTTTTAAATAATGAAAACACATTTTTACCACAAGTTTCATTCATTGCGCAGATTATCAACTGATGACCGTTCTATCAGTTGATAATGCTCACAATGAGCGAAACTGGTTCAGTTCATAAAATAAAATATGAAAATGGCACTAAAAAATTTGAAACAAAAAAGAAAAGATTATTATTTGTATTAATGTAATTTTATACACATTTGAGTGCATGCAACTAATCCTTGAAGAATTTTCCTCGGATATTCCTGAAAGGAAAATTAAATCATACTACTGCTGCGCTGCAGAATACGCCTTGTAAGAATGAAAAGCCATAACGGTTGGTGGTGGAGACAACGCTGAGTACCCTTCGTAATATTGAACAACAAACGAAGACTAAGAAAATACAATTAACGAACAGAAATTTTTGAAAATCATTTTGTTACTCTTTTTCATAATTTTGTAACATTAACGAAAAAAAGTTTACTATCACTGTTCTGGATTTTCTATTAATATTCATTGTTTTTCATGATTACATTTTTATTTCATAATTTGATAGAGTATTAAATTTTTCCATGCATACATTACGGTTAATACACACTATTTTGTATGGCCATTTCAATATGTTTGTTTACTTCCCTATAAAACCGGATTAATTGGTCCTCAGTTAAAAGCCAATTAACATTGACGAATTAGGCCATTTCGAATGTCCAATTCGTATTTATTTATATCGACATTATGCAGAGTAACATAAGATAAATTGAATAATAGAATGGACGAAAAATAGATGAATTGGATTTCGTGTATGTAATAGTTGAAGAATTGTCCACGGTGCAGAAGTCAACGTCATTCACTTCCCCCATGGATAGATTAAAATTCCAACATAATTTTTCTGTAGATTTCTGTCCAAACGTATGAGTGTTGTGATGACTAAAAATTATAATTTAATATACCTCTTATCTGCTAATTTTATCGTTTTGAATATCATTTTTCTCTTAGAAAAAACAGAGTTTAATGAATCGAGAAGCAAACATTTCTGCTCAAAAAGTTTCCATTGAGATATCTCGAATATAACAACATATCATTCATATTAAAAGATCGAATATATTATTAAACATTGTTATTCTATTTGCTTCATATAAATGCTTTAACAAAAGCTTTTCATTATTTTTTAAAAAGTATAACTATTGTTGCAGAAAAATAACTTAAAATTCAAAATGTAAATCCATAAAGTAACAGAGTAATATATTTTCAATGTCTGTGAAAGCTCTAAATATAGTTTGTAAAAATAAATGTTATCCATATAAATTTGACAAATTCTCGGAATAATTTCATCCCCGAATATCTTCAATTGTTCATGTTTGTTCGGCTTTTGTCTGATCCTTTTTCGAGCGTATACTTGGAGTCTTGTTAACTTATGAATATATACCACAAGTTGTTAAATATAATGTACAGGTAAAATATTGTTTTAGTAATGCAAAATTACGGTTAAAATAAACTATATTATAATTCAAGCGTAAAAAATACTAAGTTATCGGCGGGTTTGATCCAATGACGATACGTGACCGTTTGACCATAAAATTTAAATTAAAGAAATATTATTTTTGATTTAATGAGACTTACATTTCCACATAAATTTTCACTCACGACTCGGATGCAATAGAACTGAAACCCAATAAAAAGTTTCCTTCAATTATATACTGCAGAATTTAGATAGTTTGCATACCTTATTGATAAGTGGAAGTACTATATATATGATATAATCCATTAAGTATTAGAGCTAAATATATCATACATCTGAAATAAACATTAATTTTATTTAAATCAAATAAGTAATAATTGAAATTGATAAGTTTTTATTTAACTTCTATCGTGATGATGATGAACCTATGGCTCACGTCCCACCTGAAAGAAATAAAAGTGATTATACAAAAAAATTCTAAAAAGTATACATAATATATTAATAATATTTAAAAATAATAACGAAAGATTATATTTTTTTTTATAATTATTGTAGATATCGATATTTTAATACTCTATTATTTGATAAAAAAGGCTCAGTCCAATTCATTTTTTTTATTCCGAAATTTTAAAAATTAGATAGATTTTCATATTACAAATCTGAAGTTACATAAACATTTGATGTTTTTTTTATTTACATAGCATGCGGCACGTGACATTATCATATTGAAAAAAATATCGCATTCAATTACAAAAAGGTTCGCCACCAATGCTTTTACTTCAATGAAAAGGAAATATCAATAATAAAAATTATTACCTCGTTTTTCAGTGAGCAAAAACTACATTCATAAAAATATTTCGACTCGCACACTTCTAAAATTGACTTGCTAGAGTTTGAGTAACGGTGTGTGCTTTAGAAGATCAATTTGGCATTAAGTGCAACGCATTTTGAGTCATAAACATGAAATCAAAGCAACTGATATTATCAAGATAAATCAGGCTATAGTTATAAAGTAAGAGTGTATAGCAAAAAAATGACAGTAACCTTTAAAAATAAAAATAGTTATTTATACATACAGACATTAGCAGTCAGTATGCTAAATTAAAGTTATTCTATTATAAATAACTATATTTACCTGTTATTAGTCTATTCAGAAAATCAGTTCTTAGGCAGAATAATAATCAGTCCAGAATGAATGCTTCTGTTCACAAAAGCTCTAATCAAAATCGATGTGTTTTTTCCATTAAGACTGAGCGCTGTTTTGAAATTTTGAAAACTTATCTACTGCCAACCTATCCATGACACTGATAAGAAAACGCATGAACACTTTAGATTGGTCATGATCATTTTTATATTTAATGGAGGCCTATTATCAGACACTTAGTAAATTTAGTTTCTGACCGAATAATGAGTTGCCTAGATAAAAAATATGACAATGAGACTATTTTAAATATATCGTTTGAAAACTCTACTCAAAATACTGAGAGTATCCCATAAAAGCTACAAGTTTTACAGTCAGATATAAAACTTGAATGTTACGATTTTTCAAAACGTCTCAAGAAGTAAGACTGATAACATCTCGGCAGATGAAGCAACTATTGACACAGACCGCGAAACAAAGATATTCCCACTTTTACGACAAACGAAACGGGAGGTTATAAAAATGTATGAAATATTTTATACCTGTCGTTTCTTTGTTTTTAAATGTGCGACGAACGCTTAATGTCATATCGTTTTATTGCCGCAGTCGTAACCGAGACATTTCGCGATTTTATTAGGAATTCAGAATGATATACTCTGTAATAAGTTATCATAAACGTGCTTTATCGTGACATTTTTTACTGTAATTAATGCCTAAGTATAAATAAATGATACAATTATCATTAATACAGTGTTACCTTGAGATAAGAATGTCCTAACATACGAGGTATTTAATAGTCAAACGAGCAAAGTTTTGCTTTGAAATACGAGCAAGTTTGCGATACAAGGAAGGGTCCGCTGCAAACCACTAATCAGTTTACTGCGCTTCGTGCGTCTTACATTATCTCACGCACATTTGATACAGATATCTCGCGATCTGTATAAAACTATATAAAACCAGTTTATTTCTTTACATTCTCTTATGTATAGTAATAAACAAATATTTTATAAAACCATAATAAATAAATGTTATTATAATTTTACACAATATTTATTATTTTTAAATAAATTTTTCTTATTTGAAAACACGTAACAAGAACAACTGGGATGGAATAATAGCATTTCATTTAATATAAATGATAAACCTTGTTTTGATATACGAGAAAATGGACTTACGAATACCAAATTAAACTTGTATCTCGAGGTACCACTGTATATATTAAAGTGAAAGTATAGTTCTGTATTATCAGATCTGAAACTTTGAATAGTAAATAAAATAATTAATTAGCAATTCTTAGATAAAAAAATGTATTGAATGTAATTTTTTTCGTAGAATTCGTTCACAAAATAAATAAACTATTTTTTCACTTCCAATGAAGTTATAAATTTATTGTTACCCAATAAATAAACAAATAAACGAGCACAACTAAAATAACAAGCGATATTTTTATAGTAGTGAAAAGCTTGATATCTTGAACTTTCAAATATTGCTGACAAGGCCAATATCAATTTATACGCAAAAAACTTTAAGCTAAGCTAACTTTTGCGAAAAGCTATCAGTAATAACTGGAAAAACGTTTTTATCGGAGTTAACCGTGACAAAATGAATTTTATTTTGATAAAGTCTTGTATTAGATATTTGACGAGCTTTTTATCTGTAGATTCCCATTTGTTCACAATGACTACTATTTTTAAACGATTATTCCATTACTAATTGATTGTAAATGCTAATATTTGTATCACTTTAATTGGTTAAGCAGAACACATGCTAGAATTCTATTATTTCATTGAAAATAACACTTTATAAACCATCTAAATGCCAAATGTCATTAATATAGCGGGACCCGAAGGGCCGGCAGTTATTTGAAAAATCGAAAACTAATAAATATATCTTTTTTATTTATGATATTGACTGTAGAGGCTTCATGAAAATTCAATATCAAATTTGAATTGTTGAAACTTTCTACAAATCCACATGTTTTCTCACTAACGACCCGGGTTTTGCCTTACGGCATCTTAAAGCATTCTATCACATGGATAAAACATAACTGACGAACTGTCTATATATAATCTAAATAATGAATATATTTTTTAATCAATAATTTTTGACAATATTCAGCGTCTTAATATAACAACATGATTAAAATATAAGTATATACGTGTTTAATGTGTTTTTTTAATTTCATCAGAACAATCGTGATAAAGTGATTCATCAGCAAGAATAATGAGAGAAATTTTGTAATCAAAACAACTTTCACTTAAATATTTTTAGGAAACTAATTCATTAAATAAATAAAATTCTGATGGTTGTCAAAAAGATGAAAAGCAATGGCTTGTCTCAGTACGTCGTAAAAAATAAAAAAACACAAAAATATTAACCGAAAAAACAAAAAAAAATAGTCTGATTAATATAATAATAAAGTTATTGAATTGAAATTGTAAATGATCAAACAAATTTCGATTCTTTACCATTTTTACATACATTATACTATTATAATATGTCTGTCTATGAAAAAGTTTTTTTCCCACGAACTACATGTTAACATTTCATTTTTTAATTAATTTCATCAATTGAATGTATATTGTATGACTTCCTGTAAATTGTTTTCTTAGCTCTTGAACCTTTGGTTTTGTATACCTGCTATAACTTTCAACGTAATTTTTGCCGTAAAAATAGGCATGTTTGTAATTTATATCAGTTGATAATGCTAGCGATGAGCGAAATTGGTCCTAATTATAAAATATATTGTGGAAATGGTAAATGTGTGCTAAAAATGTGTTTTTATAATTTTAATATCATGCCTATAGAAATTAATAATATTCATTTTGATGTTTGCTGCATTTTACAGACAACTTAAATTAATGATTAAGACCTTTTATGATGTCTTAAACTAGCAATATAAGCTTATAAAATTTCAGTCCATAACGTAATCGTTTTGACGGAAGATATTACTTTTACAATAGATGTAATTTTCACAAAGATTATGTTACGTTGACTTTACTGCTGTCATCTTCTAAATGTTTTACGTAATATACTATGAATATTAATGTCTTTAAAAAAAAAAAAAAACCGCCGATTTTCAAGCAAAAAATATACTCAAGAGATAAATGTATTTGAAAATATGATAAAAACATTTGCTTCTTTTCAAGATATACTCTTCTAGGAAAACTTGATAGGAATCTAGTGAGCAACGTTATTTAATGTCATATTTGTGAAACAAACCGTATTTAACTAATATTTCACGGTGAAAAAATAGCAATGTATTTTAGTTCTACAAAATTATTTTAAACAAATATAGTTGATAGCTATTTCGGCTCGTCCATCGTCAGAACTATGCTTAAACTAACCTTTGCTTATCTATATATAGCTGTGCAGAAAAGGCACACATCCTCTCTCCTTTTCCAACGGCCTAGCTTGTTATTTGTTATTAGTGTCAGTGTGTTTAAATAACAAGCTAGGCCGTTGGAAAAGGAGAGAGGATGTGTTGTGTGCCTTTTCTGCACAGCTATATATAGATAAGCAAAGGTTAGTTTAAGCATAGTTCTGACGATGGCGTGAGCCGAAATAGCTATGAACTATATTTGTTAAAAATAATTTTGTAGAACTAAAATACATTGTTATTTTTTCACCGTGTTATAATGGAGTTCTACCAAGTGAATGCCAATTCAATCAATAAACTAATATTTACTTTCGCTTTATCTTCATCTTAAAATTAACGCATTTTTTTTAATTAGATTGTAAAAATAATGAATAATATTTAACAAAGAAAAGATAAACAGGCGGTATTTCAATGAAATGTTTTATTACAAAAATTAAATCAAAATAATCAAATTAAAAAAACGTCATTATCTGAAACGGGAATCGATGCATATTGTCACCAGGAAAATCACATTAAGTTTGACAGTGTACAGAATAATCAAGAAAGTTGCGAGTATTTCCATGTGAGATTTATAGTTTTTTATTTGTTGCCTAGTTTGCATGGAGTTAATTCTAAAAAATATGCATTCGAAAAACTCTTCTGGCACAAAAATTAAGGTTTCATTGATATTTTTTAGTATTAAATACTTTCAGAATGTGTGGGTATGAATTTTCCATGTTATTGTATATAAACTTATCGTAGAAATATAAATAGTGAACAATTTCAAGGAATTAGTAAGCGCTTAAATCTGGTTTAATCGTTTTGTTCTATTATTTTGTTGAAAAAATTGTTTTTGAAAACAATTTTGATTGGATTTAATGTGCTTGTTCTAAAAATGTTAATAAAAATACCGTTGAAACGCCAATTTAATATTTATATTGTATTTATTATGCTTATATCTTTCAGTATAATCAAATTAAATTTCGTGATAATTAAATACGTACGAAAATTTACATGTAAAACCAAAGCTCTACGTTTATATCTGAAGTATCAGACGTAAATGCAATATATTATTTTGCTTAAAACTCGAAAATGTTTACAGTGTTTGTTCCGGTTTATAATTAAATTTCGCGAGGTAGTAACATGGGAAACTATGTTATCTGGCTAAATGCATGCCTTCCTTTGCGAATGTACGCAGTAACCAAACCCGAGAATTGATATGTTTTCGCGTAATTATTTTGCCTTTATCCAGATTCGGGTAATTACTTTAAAAAATATAATAGGTATTTTAGTTTACAGTATAATGACCAACATTTGCCTTAATGGAGGACATTACGTATTTTTGTCGCATTAAGCTCGGTTAAGTGTGATATCTTGGGTCACGTATTTATGACATTAGTTCGTCATTGCATTATGGTAATTTACAATTTTTTGCCATAGAAGCAACTGTTTTGTATTGCATCACTATTGCTTCATTTGAAAATATTAAACAATTTTCATTTTTGTCTCAATTATCAAAATATATTTCTTGGTGAATTCAATTGACGCACGCACGTTTATTTGCTGTAAACATGCAAGAATTATAATTAATAATAAATAAGTCTTTAATTTTTTTTTGTATACGCATAAATGTTAACGAAAGACAAAAACCGGGGAGTTTTTTTTATAAATAATTTTACTTTCTGTTTGGTTTATATAAAAATAAAAATTTTTACTGCCAAGCGACTTAAACATTGTTTGACTATTTTATTGTGAAGACAAATTTGAATTGTTACAACTTTGCACGATTCCACATGTTTTGTCACTAACGACTCAGGTTTCGCCTCTCGGCATTTTCAGGCATTCTGTCACACGGTCGCAACAGAACTGACCCGTGTGATAGAATGCCTGAAGATGCTGAAAGGCGAAACCCTGGTCGTTAGTGACAAAATATGTGGAATCGTGCAAAGTTGTGACAATTCAAATTTGATATTGAAATTCCATCAAACACCTTCAGTCGATACCATACTTTATTGTGAAGAAAATATATATATAATTATGTTCTTAATGCTAGTTTGTATTATATGAATTAGCTGTCAGTCATCTGGAATTGATATCCGATTCCAATTTCAAAAGCCATCGCCCTTGTTTTGGCTGTGATTATAAAAAACATATTCATATATGTATAGAATAATGTCTAGTGATCTCTTAATAAAAAATACCAGTCGTCTTGCAATATTTCATTTATTTAGAAATACAAAGACACATTTAAGCTTGAACAAACATCAGTTGAACCAATGTATTTTTGCCCCGTTAAGTAACAAGTTTCGTATACGTGGGTCAGCATTTCACTTAATTGCGAAGGGAAGAACTGAAATTTCCCAAACGGTTTTTTTCCTTAGAGTGTCTTCCACGTGATAGATGTAGATTTATCGTACGTTTCCATATACTCATTCAGATTTGGTAGGTAGTAAATGGTGTGACGATTTTTAATAAAACGAGAGCTTTAGTGTTACACGTAGCATAAAAAATCAATGATACTTTATGACGAGGTTTCAACAATGTTACTTTATGTAAGTTCGGCCCAGTATCTAAAAATATATTTTTATGAACTAATTTATGATATTGACTCAAGGTGCTTGATGGAATTTCAATATGAAATGTTCTGTTGCATCCGTATGATAGATTGCCTGAAGATGCCGAAAGGTGAAACTCGGGTTGTTAGTGACAAAACGTGTGGGATCGAACAAATTTTCAAAAACTGTTTGTTGGTATTCAGATCAGCAATCGCTTTTGCTTTGCATATTAAGGATAAAAGTAATGGAATTAAATAAGCTTAGACATTTTCAACGCAAATTATTGATTGCCAAATCCATGCAAAAACTCGAGACGACGAGCTTTAAAACCATAAACATAAATTATTTGATTACTCGGCCATGGGAAACGTTTTATTAATAAAAAAATAAAAAAATATGATACTGTTATTCTGAAAGTAGTAAATGGTCTTAACAGTATAAAAAGCTACATGCCTGGCAAAATCACTATCAGTCCTGTTGAACTTTTCGAAAAGAATATCACCAGAAACAGTTTTCTCTTTGTTAATATTATCAAAGAAATTTCTTGTATATATTCGTCAGTAAATTACATAACTGCTTTGGAAGCTTTTGCATAAAACATTAGATGGAATCCAGCATATTTTAAAAATTGCTCGTAAAATCGGCATGTGTTTTTATACTGCACACGCTGAGCGCTGGCATAAAATTGAAACGTGTATGAATGAGACAATGGTTCTAGGGAAAATGAAACTGTTTTTTTTTAATTGCATTCACAATTTTAAAGTAAAGTAATCATTTTCCTTTTATTGATTGAATTGGCATTCACTTGGTAGAACTCCATTATAACACGGTGAAAAAATAGCAAATGTATTTTAGTTCTACAAAATTATTTTTAACAAATATAGTTGATAGCTATTTCGGCTCACGCCATCGTCAGAACTATGCTTAAACTAACATTCGCTTATCTATATATAGCTGTGCAGAAAAGGTACACAACATCTCCTCTCTCCTTTTCCAATGGTATAGCTTGTTATTTAACAACAATGACACTAAACTTTCAAAATTCCAAATGAAACAATAGGTGTCTATGACAATAAGATTATGTGTGTGGGACGGAAGTGGTCCTTCAGGCAGCAAATTAGACCACCCCTTTGTGCAACGGCTTGACAAGTGGCGATATTATTATGTTAGTTTGATCGTTAAGAATCCTTTGTGACAATTGGTGTCTATTGATCTCCAGCTGTTCTAAAGCCGTCATTCTTCGAGCCTTACTACAAAGATGCAAACATTTAGGAGCTGAGTTCGAATTTACATTATGTGACTCATTAATAACGTGATTAGCGAATTGTGAATCTGTTTTTTTCATCAATCAGTTGGCAATTCTAGTAATAAGAGAAACTGGTCCTGATCATTAAATATATTGTGGAAATAGTACTAAAAATATGCTGTCATTATTATAAATCTCTTTTATCTTCTACAGAAGGTTATGAAGCGATCATTAAATATTTGAACATAAAAAGAAGCACTTAATAATTGGTAAACTATTTAACATTAAATATATGTGAGTTATTGTAAATTATTTCCTTAATACTAATTGGCTTTCAATATAAGGGAGTTTTTTTACTGATTTTTTGGTTTAATTTTTATTATATCACTCAATAATGCTCGCGATAAGTGGAACCGATCTAATCTTAATATAATAAAACTTTGAAAATAGTATTAAATGCATATACGTACTATTATGTAAATATTATGTAATGCTTTCCCAAAAGGAAGTGACAGGTTGAAAGTAACTAAAAAAATGATAAGAGGCAGATTTTTTTATGTATAACTTTGTGTTAATTAAGAAAACAGTTTATTGCTATAAACAACTTCTCAATAAATAATATCATAATGAAATTTTTCGTTTGCCATCAGATAGAGACCAAAGCGTCAATCCAATTCATCACACGACAGAATGTTAACAAAACGTTATTTGGTATGGAATATTCTTAACTCATAAATATTTTTCAATTCCAGTTGAAAGTCACGATGAAATGTACAATATAGTATGTCTTAAAAACCACAAACAATAAATATATGATATTTTAGATTCAAATCAGATGCACGTTTTATTTTTAGGCATTTATTTATGTTATATTTGAAAAAAATAGCGATTAAGTACATCTGGAAATGTAGTTAGAAAATAATTTGAAAATCAGTTTTTTTGATAATCGATCGGTTGCGTTTTGCTAGTTATTCATGTCACTTTTTGGTAATTTTTTTTAACTGTTTTAGTTCATTTAAATATAAATTTTATGATTACATATAAACAATTTACAAAGTTTTTGAAATTTTAGTTTTGTATAGCTGATCATTTTGCTTTAATTCGTTTTGTATAGATTGATAGTGTCCTGAAAATAATGTTTTACAATTATAGAAAAAATATTTCAAATTTTAATCTTAAAATACACAACTTATCTGTATCTGATTTTGACTTTCCCAGTTCATTTCCTTAAGTATTGTATATGCGTGCGTGTATATGTGTGTGTGGTTTTATGCATACGTATGGGTGTGTTGTCCACGTAAATTCAAATTCATGTGGATTGCTCAGCTCCGCAGCGACCTTTGTTTATCACAACAAAAATAAATCTACAAATAAAAGATAAAGGAAGGCTGAAGAGCTTTGATGCTAACGCATCATAAATCTTAAAGTTCCAATTCAATTTAATATTTCAAAAATATGGGAATAGTAAGAAACTTTGTGTTTTTCATTTTTTAAAGTTATTTCTGTGATATTTGGTTCAAATGGCGATAGAATAGTTTTTCCTAGCTTGGCTTAAATGTATGGATACTGACGTTTCTTTCATCTGTACACTTTAATACACTCTAATTTTTCAGCGCTATCCGTGTTCTACGCCACCGTCTAAGTCAAGTTACCGAAGTCATTTTCTGATAAGGCGACCATTAGGAAAACGGGACAAAAGCATAGGGGCATGTACGTAAACTGCAACGTATGTAAAAGCTCATGAGACGTGACAAAGAAGTTTCGAATATTTTGCAAAAAAAAAAGAACGCTAACAAAAAAATTTACTGAGAATATCAGAAATTATATCGTAGATATATGATAAATGTTTTACTCTTAATTTTTATTAATATGATGAATTGAATTGAAAAAAGAAAGAGTTTTGTAATTAATACATAAAACATTAGAATGTTGTCAAATTTAACTGTTTTCTCAACTTGTTAATGGCTTTGCTTTGAACTGCTTTGAATGAGCAAAAAAATAGGCTATAAAGGAGCAATTATAAAACAAAGTAAGCTCTTTTTTCATAATTTTCAGATATTCTACCACACTGATGTGATAAAGCTAGCAATCAGGAAACGGTTTTCATCGCTTAATATACAAGAAAGAAAACAAACAAAAAACATACCCTAATGACCTTTTCAGTGCAAAATTTTTTACTTGGGTAAAACCAGGCGTACTATAAACATTAGAATTTCGGAACACGTAGCTACCTTTAGGTTACATAAAGATACCTCAATATTTGCCAACCATTTTCTATCAGAAAACCATTCATCTAACAAATATAAAAGTGTTCAACTATCCCATCGAAACACAAAGGATCATAAATTGTTTTATCAAGAAATTTTAGAAAAAAACGGAGGTTAATGATTAAATTCAAATTAAACTTTTGAAGACTAGTTTGATCTTCCCAATACCTTATTGTTACTTTTCATTAGCTCAATAAACCGAAAATCTTATAATTTAAATTTCTATATTATATCACCTGATGTTTAATTCCTACTGTTGCCCACTAATTTGAAACAATTAGATATCTCGAAGTTAAAAATTACCCAATTGCATTTTAATGATAGCTTATAATTACTTGTTATAATATGCTTTCATCAAAAAAAAATAATATCATTATTTAGCGTTATTAAGACTTATCAAGACTTGATGGAAAATGATTACTATTATTGTTATAGCAATAGTATCAAAAGAAATTTTCGTTAATTGTTTGGATCCTTGCCATAGGGATCTAGTTTTTTCCTGTGTACTTTACTCTTTTGGTATATAACTGATGTTTACTGTTTATTGTGTGTCAAATATATTGCATCCTTGTGATAGAATACCTGAAGATACCGAAACTCGGTTTGTTAATGACAAAACACATGAAAACGTAAAAATTTTCAACAATTCAAAATTGTTATTAAAATTCCAATAAGCACCTTCAGTCGATATCATAAATTAGACCCTAATGGAATCGTGTAAAAATTTATATTATATTTTCTTCCGATATCCATTTCATCTTTAATGCTGCTATTGAAAAAAAAAATACGACAAGCCATCCATATTATAAATTTTATCTTCCTCTAACCAGGTCTCCTTCAACATAATATTCCTATTATTGATAGTCGAGTCGCTGTTAAAAAAAGAATATTATAAATTTATTCTCAAATACGTCTTGAGAAGCTATGATCAATGACGTTTTGAAATCACAGTTAAAAGTGTTTGGTATAACAAATTATAAACGAAATTATACGGGGAAAAAATGATAAATTAAATTGAATATATTGTATATTTTTTTAGTCCACGACAAACGAATTCTTTAAACGTATTTAATGTGCCAATTCCACAGTTTTATAATATCGAACCGGCTTCGATTATCGCAAGTATTATCAACTGTTACTATGAAAATAAAATGAGGCTACATTTTTGCTATTTAAAAATAAAAAAGTGAAACCGATATGATGTAATATATTGTAATATTATAACATACAATAGTTTTGAAAAATTATTATCAACGTTTTTCTCAAACAAATGTTGGTATTGAAATTTAATACCGGCAAGGCTTTGTTTTTATGGTTGAAAAAACATTTTTTTTCCCAAAGCAGTCCATTTTTGTTTTATCAATACAGACCAAAAAGTATTATGAATTTAACATGTAATATTTTCGGATGATAAATATCATCGGCAATGTAATTGATATCGAGAACTCTATTTGTGGATATACGACTATTTACGTATCAACAAATAATAAATCTCTATGATCTTAGCATGTCAAAAAAAGCAATGTACAATATTTATGTTATATAAAGCTTATAAGATATATACTTAATAGCTATTTTGGCTTACGCCGTCATCACAACTACAATTATAACTCAAAGTTCTGATGAGGGCTTAAAACGAAATAGCTATCAACTTCAAGAACATTTGGAACATTGATCGTTTGACCACCTTTCGAGGGTGAACAAAAGATTCTTAACGAACAAACTAATATATGTCGATCGCCATTGCTTAACCCTCTACGAGAGGCTGTTTTGGTTCCGTAATAGACCATTTCCGTGCCATATGTAAACCGCCTTTTAAGTTTCATTTACAATTTTTAGTTTTATTGCGAGCAAGAAACAAGCTAGGTCGTTAAAACAGGAGAGAAGATGTATTGTGTATCTTTTCTACACGGCTATATATATATAAGCAAATGTTTGTTTAAGCATAGTTCTGACGATGACGTGAGCCGAAATAGCTATCAACTATATCTTAAAAAATAATAATTTTGTAGAACTAAAATACATTGCTACTTTTTCCATCATGTGAAAAAAAAGTAATAAGGCTTTATTGTCCATAGCATTATCGTTACCAAAATTTTATATCATTAGAATCAAATAAGTTGTTATTAAAATTGTTTCAGAGACATATTTGATTGAAAGTTAAGGTCTATATACTTATTTCTGTATAATTCCTCTTGCATATAAGCGATGCAAACGGTTTATTGTGTGTCAGTTCTATTAAAAAAATAATTCTAATTAAGAATGACGTAACATTCAGAAATGTAAACAATTTCAACAATTTAAATTAAACATATGAATTCGAATAAAATAAATACCCTCAGTTTATATTGGTAATTATTCCAAAAATTCATGAGAAAGCTTATCTTTGATATTTATGTTTGATTCACCTAAAAATATTTTTATAAAAAGTCTATAATCTATAATCAAAAAGGTTTTAAAATTTACTGTTACAAATTTTCTTCGATTAAAGCTTTCTTAATTGATAAAAAAATCCATAAAAATATAACGTAGCAAAATCGATTTTAATTGACTCTACATAATTTTTGTATTGATTAACATAAATGTTTTTTTTCAACCACTTTGGCTTTGCATATTTAATACATTTCGTAAATAAAAACTGCTGTTTATTTCAAAAGTACTTTAAATCACATCAAACGTCTAAGGAAACAGTATTGCCTGTTTGTTTTCAAATTGAAACAGCATTTTTTGTTGCCACAATAAGATTACTTTTCTTTTGTGATTCAAGCTAGAATTTTCTTCTGTCTGAAATGGTTTTTCCATTAACGCACTTGTGTAACACGAGTGTCGTCGAAAATTCGAAGAAATCACAGCAAAAATACAGAAAAATCATTTACAAGTATGGTTCTTTTCAAGCATAATGACATTTGGTCAATAAAGCATAAACGATTGTACCAATTTCTAGCAACCAAGTGTGAAGAGTTCTGCAGTTCAATTAAATTATTTTTTCCGGAAAATTTGTCAGAAATGTTAAATATATTATATTTAAATATATTGTCTACGTAAAAATTCACATTTAAAACAAAACTTTTTTTGACTTAGCTTGGAAAATATAAAGCTGATGCTCAGAAGCTTTTTAATTTAAATTAAACAAAATACAAAACCGCTGAAACTGCTTTATTAATAAGTCGTTAATATTTAAAAAAAATCTTGTCACACATTAACTATTGACTAATTCTTATAAAAAACCCGATTTCACATTTATTGTAAGTAGTTTTTCTTCATTTTTAATAAATTGGTATATCATTTTCATAAGTCAGCTTTCTTTAATTGATTAATATATAGAATCAATATATGTTTGTTTCTCTTTTATTCATGACTGCACCATTCATCCAACAGACATGAAACTAAATAAATTTCTTGAATATACTCCCGCAAAAGCTTTGGTATGGCACACTTCCCAAACACCCCCCAAATCGATATTGAACCTTGCGAATTTCTTGAGTACACTCCCGAAAAGGTTTATGGCATACAACACTCGATGGACAATCTCTTCTACGTTATTACAATTTACACTTACTAACACAATTAACTATTTAATAATTTATTAATTACCATAACGATATTCCTTGACTTTTCTTACTCTGAGATCCCAGCAATGCGTGATGGGCCAACTATTTATTAATAAATGACATTTTAAATGGAACATATAGTCGTTCACCACTATTTTTCAAGGGCTGTTCACCGCTAAGTCCCACGCCATTATTCTTTTGATGGTTAAACACTACGTTTACTGCTTATCTTAATACACCTGGGTCTCGTATAACACGGTTATATCGTTCCACAAAACCCCGTGTAATACAAATCCATGTTATACAAGGTTTGAAGTTTATACAAAATTAAGGTTTTCGTTAAAAAAAGTCGAAGATGGGCTATATAAGTCTGAATTAAAATTTTTTTAATAAACAAATATACATTTACATATTAATTCAAAGAAACATTAATATAACAACATACCGTTCATCCATCATCGCTATCAGTTAAGATTCTATACTTTTTACTCTTTTTTGAGATCGGTTGTGAGTTTTCATCACCGAAGGAATTTTTTGTGGTTGTAGCTTAAAAAAATCGTCAATAACCGATTGTTTGCTTTTAGCGTATAAATCTTTCATTTCGTTATAAATATAACTCAAAATATTTTGTAATTCCCTCTTGAACTTCGAACTATTTTCCATTATAGGATCATTATCAATACAAATTCTAATTTAATGACCAATTCCAAGCCGTCATTTATTGTTTTCAATGTGAAATATGTAGCTACTTCGTTGAAACTGCTTTCCAAATCATTAATTGTGGTAGGTTCATTCAACGTTTCATTAAACTTTTTTTCCTTTAAGCCGTGTTATATAAAGGATGTTGCATAAAAATATGGCACAATTTATACTTAATAATGAGAGAGTTAATGAAGTTTTTGTCATACAAAGGTATACGAAACTATTAGTAACAAAATATAGTCAGGTAAATTTAAATCGTAGAAGCTAATAAGGAATTTTTATTGAATGCTTCAATAAGTAATGAATCTTGTAAATAAATTAAAAATTTGAAAACTGCTTTAACGCCTTGACTGCTATTGTACAATCCCATTTAAAAGTTTTATGCTGAATATATTTGAATAATTAAAATATATTGCAAATTATTTATATTATGCATTATTTCAAAAACAATAAGTGCGAGTGTCAGTTAGTACAAACAGCTCGACGTATTTTTGCGTCCCATATTACACTGATAAATCAGCGGCATCTTCAAATATATATTTTAATATGGAAACAACACAGCTCCCGTAGAGGGTTAAGCAATGGCGATCGACATATATTAGTTTGTTCGATTAGCGAATTGTGAATCTGATTTTTTACTGTTGAACTATCTTACATGATCGCACATTATATATCAACTCAAGCTAAGGAATATGTAAGATCATTTTGTTATCACCGTGTTATAATGGAGTTCAACCAAGTGAATGCCAATTCATTCAATAAACTATTTTCTTGGCCTACTTTAATTATATTCTCACTTAAGTTCGTTGAATTGACATATTCTTCTTTACAGTTGTTTTTGTTTCAAGTTAATACTAGATTTTGTTCAGTATTTTCAATTATAAATATTTATGCCATTCAAATTGTGTTTGCTTTTTTGTAAAGGAACCATACACCAACTTAATATCGGCATTCGGTTTGAGTTGCTGAAAAAAAAGGTCTCGGTTTTAAGTGACAAAAATTGATAGTAAAAATCTTCTAAGAAAAGGCAGAAGATGACTTAAAGTGAATTAAATTGATTTTTCCGGTAGCTTTTTGGACTAATTATCCCATTTTTATTTTTTTGTCTTTTATAAAATGTCTATAACGTTTTCATTTTTTCCTATAATTATGATGGCAAAAAAAATAATATACCTATGAAATATTCAAGATATTCAGATTTATTCAATTTTTTAAAATTGTTTTTGATTTCATGAGTTAACAATACTATTTTCATATTATATTTTCTCCTTATCAAATAATAGTCGATATTTTTTTCATGTAAAATTGGTTGTCCCAATCGTCAAATTTATATTATTATTTACTTATTACAAAAAAAGAGACATATTTATGGACAATGTAATCTGTTTTTTTTAAAAAGAGTGCTGGTAAGATAAATATTGAAAAACGATTTGTAAATAACAGAATTGATAATTTTATAAAAATATTCTACAAAAAAAAATCATAATATTCCCCAAACAACGCTGAAACCGTTTTTGACTACTTATCAATATTTTTTTTTCCAAAAACTCATAATTTTATATAATTTCAAATCATTCAGACATTACCTTCTAATTTTATTCCAAGAATCATTTCATTCGCTATAATATTTACATATCTCAGTCACCAAATCGTCAGAAAAATAATTCTTTTGAATTGGAATTGTTTCATTGAAAATATATGAATATACTGAGAAGAACACACGTGAATAACATTAGTTTCTTGGTAGTAAAAAAAAAAACAAAATTGTGTTCATTATTAATTAACAAGACAAAAACACTTCTCGCTGTTAGAGAAAAGTAAACAAAATGATACTCTGGAACCGTTATTATTACATATTAAGAAAAGGTGAAATCTCTCAGAAGTAGAACTGACAAAACCTCTAAATTATATATCTATCTTACGATACTGGTATACATAAGCATTAAAGTAGAAAATTTCCCCTGAGATGCCTACATACGTTCAAAACTTTGGTGGTATTAAAAATATAGCTGCAATCAATTCCAGCATCATACTAAATCTCTTAATAAAAAAGCTTAGTTTGTGATTTGCAATGAAGCTTTTAGATTTCTGCCAAGCAAATTTTTTTTTTGAAGTTAATATTACTTTTTCAACAAAGTTTAATATTAAATGTAACATCCTTATGAATAATTTACTATATTGACTTTGAATTGCATTTAATGGGGTTAAATGTATTAAATTAATATATCAAACAATTCTGGAAATAAGTTTTAGAAATAAACAGAGCTTAAAAAATTCAATGTTTATATTCAAAGTCAGCGTCAAAGAGTTTATTCGAACACGGTGAAAAAAAAGCAATATATTTTAGTTCTACAAAATTTTATAAGACATAGTTGATAGTTGTTTCGGCTGACGACATCGTTAGAACTATAGTTCTATATATATGATAGTATACTATAGTTCTGACGATGGCGTGAGCAAATATAGCTATCAATTATATCTTATAAAACTTGTTGAACTAAATTACTTTGTTACTTTTTGACCGTGTTATAATGGAGTTCTACCAAGTAGATGCCAATTCAATCAATAAGTGTATTCGAAAGTTAAAAAATCTGTGATTTACAAAATGTCATTAATTCATAACCTCAATATGACAGTTTCGCAAAGATGTTACCTTTTTTAGATAAATAAAGTTCTTGGTTCAAAGTAATCGATTTGGGTGAATACTTCAAAAACAAAGTTTTCACTCATCGAAAAGTTTATTTCAAAATTAAATCAAGTGTATGAACAATTGACAGTAAGCTTAATATCATTGTGAAAGTGTGATATGGTTGACAGTTTCGTAAAAGTTTTTGTAATAGTTAAAAGCTTTTTGGATGTGTGGTCATAATCCATAAATCTTCGCGAGACTGGAAACTATATGCTTTTTGAATGTTTCAAATATTTACTAATCTTAACATAGCAATTTATTAAGGACATATATACAAACAAACATTCATTAATACATATAGATATAAAAGAGTATTAAAAACAAAAAAAATATTTTTAAGCTTTGTAAAGTCTTTCATATTTTTTTTTCATAACATCACGTTAGTACTGTTATTCTGTCTTATAAAATTAATTTGGGTTAACTAATTTATAAGTGTAATCATTTTGTATTTATCATTCGCAAAAAAGGTATAAATCCCCCAACAATCTTTGTTTTAAATTTAAAAATATAATTCATTGCTAAGTCCAATAAAGAAAAACGTTACGATACAGTAAGTGTTTAAATACATATAAATCACATCTATTAACATAATATTAGGTGTAGTAAAAAGTCCTCATGTTTTTAAAATGAAGCTCTATAAACTATCTTTAACCTTCTGCTACCTATTAGACAAGTCTAAAATCCATTTAGTAAAAAACTCTACTGATTTGGAATTAAAATAGTCGGAAATAGCGTTTTTCACGTCATTTTTTGTTTAAAATTTGTTATCCCTAAAAGTTTTTTATATTAAACGGAATAATTGGTAATCCGATTGTGCTAGATCTGGTAAATAGATGCAATAAAGGCTTCCCACCCAACTCCTGGATTTTTTCCCAGGTCATATTCGCCACATGCGGTCGCGTGTTTTCGTTTTGCAGTTTATCGTTGCGTCCATTCATCCTGCCCGGCCTTTTTCTTGTCAAAGCTGCACTTAATTTGTTTAATTGGTCACAGTATACTTGTGCCGTCATAGTTTCACCATATTTTAACACTTCATAATGAATAATTCCTTTGAAATCCCTCCAAACACAAAGTAAGAGTTTTTTTGGGTGTAAACAAATTGGTTGTTGTCGATGACTTAGATATTTTTTTTTCTTTGATATATTCGTATATAACACCCAATTTTAATCTCCGATAATCAGGTTTAGAAAAAATGGTCGTAAAGTGTGTTTTTTTGCAGCAATTGGCACGCGCTTAGTAGCTGCGCCTTGTTCCGATCGCTCAACACGTGTGGCGCCCAAATTCCTATTTTTCGAATTTTTCCCAGCCTTTTCAGGTACTTTTGTTTTATGAACCATTTAATACCGACTTGATTGGACAATTCCTTTTTTGTTAGCATAGGATTTTTTTCGATTTCAGCTTTCAGGGCGACTTCATCCACTGTATGAGGTCGTCCACTTCGAGGGTAATTTTCAATGCTATTGCCAAATTTAAATTTTGTAAACCATCTCTGACATTTTCGAAACTTTAACACGTCTCTGTAAACGTCGCAAATGTCTTTAATGGTACGACTGCACTGTTCTGGGCGTAATATTGAAAAAGCATACAACCGCGAAGATATTCTTATGAAGGGCAAAGGTTGGTCATTCTATTGATTGAATTGGCATTCACTTGGTAGAACTCCATTATAACACTGTGAAAAAATAGCAATGTATTTTAGTTCTACAAAATTATTTTTAACAAATATAGTTGATAGCTATTTCGGCTCACGCCATCGTCAGAACTATATTTAGTTACTAACTATATGTATAGTTCTGACGATGGCGTGAGCCGAAATAGCTATCAACTATATTTGTTAAAAATAATTTTGTAGAACTAAAATACATTGCTATTTTTTCACCGTGTTGGTCATTCTGTTTGGAGCGAATGAACCTTTTTTTTCTATGACACGAAAAAAAATATTATGACATCTTATTTAACCAAAGGCCCGAAGCCGACCGATTTTAAGACGCGCGTTTGAAAAAAACGTTTAAAAGACTTTTTACTACACCTAGCATGTGGAATAAAAATCCATCAATTTTAATTTATAAATAAAGGAGAAATGAAGCATTGAGTTGACACATTCTTCCTGTTGCTTGGGAAAATAGGTTATATGGATTCTAAGAAGACAAATTGCTACTACACGGAGCCTTCGATATATTGTATTCCCCCACAATTGCTTTGATACAATTGACATTTAAATGTTTTTCAATTTTGTCAAACCTAATCTACGAAAAATACCTGGCGATATTCCACGATACTTAATTCTCAGCGGTTGAAAAGAGAGCCAAAGAGAATTCTTCCTATACCTCATGAATAATTTATTAATAAATTGTCAATTGTTTAATAAATGACAATACACTGAAGGAACTTTTCTCACCGTTTTACAGAAATTCGGTTGATAAAATTTAAAACTATTTTAGAAAAAGTTTTGATAAAAAATACTTGCTTTGTGATACCTTAATGATATGTGTTGTAAGAATATTTTCAAAACCGACAAAATAGTCTACAATAAAACAAAAAAAACCCTCTTATATGTTGACAAAAACAAGCCATTAACATTTTATAATGGAAGATGATGTGAAAAGGAAATTAAAGCTTAGTTTTTTCTCTTTAACCCGTTGATTAGTGAGTTATTTTTTTACGAAATAAGTTTTTTGGTTTATTGTAAATATTTTTTTTACACTTCATATAAAATTATGCGATTTTTTGTGGTTCAATCTAGAAATAATATTTATTATTATATCATTTAGTTGTACAATTATAACAATAAAGTTGTACATTTGAGAAATGCATAGTAATAAATGTAAATAAATTTATTCACTATGAACTTTCTAGAAACAATAACTTTAATTAATACTTTAGTTTGAGCCTAAAAAAATAATTGCAGTCTGAGTAAACATAGTTCGATATTGACACTGATTCCTAGAAAGAAAGCGGTTGAACAGACAGTAGATTTTATGATGCATAATTAAAAGTGTAATTACTTGAATTTTCTTTTCCGTAAAATTCTCTTATTAATTTCAAACAAATAAAAAATGTAAGCCCGACTGCTTAAAATTATTGACAGATATGTGCAGCATGAATATCTGAAGAAATTATAATTATTCAACAAAAAATACGGAACTTGCAATTGATAAAAGACATCACAATATTTGGACCTACACGTACGGCCATACTCCTCAAAGGGTTAATATTTATTTTGTTTGAAACATATGAGCTTTCGTTGTTTTAGTTTTCCAATTTATATTTCTAACTAAAATCCTTCTCGCGCCAACTTAATATGTTGAAAAAAGAAACATATTGTATTTTCCATTTTTAAATTAAGTCACGCCCTGCATTTTTTGTATCTCCGTTTTGTAATAGGATCTACGTATGTTTCTTCACTTATTTATGAAACAATTCGTAAATGTTTTTTTGTATTTTGTTTATTAGGAAAATTTATTTCTCAAAAAATACGAACATATTGTAATCCTGATAAAAATTTTAACAATGCTTTATTTCACAATTAACAATAAAGAAGGAATTATTAAGGAAACAGTTTATAGCATATAATATATTTATGTAAATATATATTTGTAAAATCAATGTATTTTTTACTCCAAAAAAAAATAAAACTATCAAAGCGAAAGCAAGAATATATCTTCGTTTTTAGGGTTACTGTTTCGCATTTTTTAATTTATATTTCACTTTAACAAGTGTTGGTTAATAAATATAAGTCGAAGACAGCTTGCATCGCTTATCAGTAATAAATATTAAATAAAACTGTATACAAGTGAAATGATTTTTGACTTTCAGATTTTAATTTTATTGATAAAAAGTCTATCAAATATTGAATTTTATTCTTTAAATATATAAACGGTTTATTGATATAAACAAGTTTAACATAGAAAGGATATTGTTTTGAAAGGTGACAATGTATCAACAAACCCTATTTGTTTTACATTTGAAATATTATATTTTGTTATTTGCTATTCGTAGAAGCGGTTTATGCAACAAAATAAAAGCGCAAAACCATTTCTATCGAATTTCATTAGAAGAAAACATTTTATGTTTATAAAAAACCATTGACAATTTAACAGAGCTATGGAGCCGGAATCGTGTTTTTGGTCAATGAAAATGAAATAAAATACGGCAATACTTACAGGTCAAATTTTTTTCAACATTAGACCATTTCAAAAGTCAATATAAAGTCGACAATGTTTTATAATTTGACACGAATCAATATTTAACAATGCCATGAGATTATGTCATAAGTTTAACATATTAAATACAGTCGAAATGGGCTAGTTATTGAGTATTTAAGCGTGACGCGTTAACACGTCCTTCAATCTATAGTCGGTCTCTAAGCACGGGATTATAAAACGCATTAATACACTTATGGCAGTCGTCTGGTTGAAAGCAAAACCCAACATGTCCACTTTACGATATTAATAGTATGTACCGTTTATGTGATATACGCAAATAATAGTTTAAAATTTGTACATTATTTTCAATTCAGAAAAGTATCCATACTTTAAGAAGTCGGTCTACCGGTATTCTTGAAAAAATCTAAGTAAACATATGTGCTAGTTTATGCGTATTATTAAATTAAAACCAATATTATTATTTACTGTATCTGCACAAATTTTGTTAAATTCATAAAACGTCGAAACTAATTGGATGTTGCTTTCCATCGCTTCATATCTATGATATGAGTACTATTTGATAAAGTAATCTTTGACAAATTTTGTAGCAAAAGAGTTTCAATGTCATTTTCAAAACAGTGGAGAACAAATCCAATATGTTTTATAAATGTAATACTATTCCATTAAGACATGAAAAATTCGACCAAAAATAGTGTACATGGTTTTACGTAATTCTAAATCTACTACACATTTTCAATATCTTAAGAATTATTTAAATCTAATACAACTTTGTAGGTCAGCTCGTACAATCGTAAGGTCTGTAAACGACATTATTCTCAATTGAAAATGACTATCGTCCCATATTCCAAATTCTCTGGAGACCCATATACACACGCCTTGGTCCGTGATTACATTATCCGTAATCAAGGCTAATATTCAAATGTGTATAAGACAAACTTCACTATATTATGAGAAGGCACTAAATCGTCTTTGCAACACATACCCTCTAACTATTCATCTTTATTTACATAATTTACGGCCTAACCCTTAACCTTATAAGGATGAAAACTTGCGTTAAGATAAACAAGAAAGTCATAACGGTATCATTTATTTCTATTGATAGGTCTCGTGGCCAATTTTAGAAGTTCTTTTTAACGTAAATATAAATCAATTCTTTTTTTATTCAACTTGTTGTGTTTCTAGATACGTGGTACTCGTGTTGGGCAACCAAAAGCTTCACAGTAAATACAAATATACAATTTAAAAACAAATACAAATTAATTTGTAAAATTGATAATACCATGAAATTGATTAATAAATAAATCTTTTATCGAACGTAAACATATAATTTGATCATTTTTTTTAGTAAATACAACTGATATTTTATCACATCTGAAAAGAAAAATTTGATGCAACCACGAGAATCTTCATAGTACTACTGATGTTTATAATACGGTTACAGTGAAATTCTACAATTTTTGTTGCAGATATTATTGGTCCTTGAGAAACATCGTCAGGCTGAATGTACAGTACTAACAATCGGTAATTAGAAACAAATTCATAAATATTATATAACAATTTTCACCCATAAGTGCTTTTGATTAATTTACTTTGAGTAATATTATGATTAAAAGTATTACCTTTGATTACATTTGAAGCCTCTCGCCACGTCCAGCAAACAGGAATAGACTCACCGAACTTTCAATTTAAAAAATTAAGAATTAAATTTACTAAATTTGAATCGTTACAACTTTGTACGATTTCAAGTGTTTTGTCACTAACGACCCGGGTTTTGCCTTCTTGTTTCAGCAGCAATTTACTGCTTGCCTTGGGGTAAGTGTTTTCCTGTAATTAATAACATTGGTATAAAGACGATACTAATTGTTTATTTTACTTCAGTTCTATTGCATCCATATGATAGGATGCCTGAAGATGTCAAAAGAAGAAACCCGGGTCATTAGTGAGAAAGAATGTGGAATCGTATAAAGTTGTAACAATTCAAAGTCGCTTTTGAAATTTCATCAAGCACCTTCAGTCGATATCTTATTTTTTTTTGTTTGATATCAAAAGTAAAAACCGTTTACATTAGTGATGTTTTGCTAAGTAACGTTTCATTAAAGTTGCTCTGATGCTTCTCAAATAAGCGAAATACATCACATATCAAATAACTCATCAAGTGACCTAATAAATTATCATATTTAATTTATATCGGCATTAAAGCTATCTATGAAAGCTCATTTGAAAATATCCGCTCGCTTTTTGAAACATACTCAAATTTCGGCAACTCCAAGATTTTTGAGCCTTCCAATAGCTTTTCTTCTTACCTTGCAATGCTAGAACGTTTTGTTGAGTCCACTGTGGTTACTGCTAAGCCGGATGCCGAAATCCCATCGGTTAAACGAAGAGGCAATCAGGATAGTAGCTCTGAAGAGTGTTCAGCATCAACTTCCTTTCCATGACCACTGATGTAACACGACAACGTGGAGTTATTTAAAACAGTGATTACTAACAAGAGTTTTCAGAAAATTTTGTGGCTTGAGGTATTGTGGTTGTACTGTCATTCGAAGCAAGATTCTATAGACACATTTCAAATATTTAGTAACAAATATCACATTTACAGATTTTTTACTACTATTAGAATTTCACGATGAAAAAATTGTTTTTTAAAAAATATATAGTTGATAGCTATTTCGGCTATTAAGAGAATATGTATTGTGTACCTTTTCTACACAGCTATATATATATAGGCAAATGTTAGTTTAAGCATAGTTCTGACGATGGCGCGAGCCAAAATATCTATCAACTATATATTTTTAAAAAATAATTTTGTAGAACTAAAATACATTGCTATTTTTTTCACCGTGTTATTATCTACCAAGTGAATGCCAATTCAATCAAAACATTAGAATTTCATTTATTTGATGCATTATATTCAATAAAGTATTATAGTGCGGGTTATTTTGATTACAAAATTTCCCATTTATTATTCCTGCTATCTTTCACGATTGTTATGAACTCTTAATATATTATTAATTTGTTTTTTTTGTTCCCAAAATTTAAATAAGAAATTACTTACAATCAATTTTGAAATTAATTTACTTCATTTGAATGTATATTGTATGACTTAACGTAAAATATTTTCTTAATGACACGGTGAAAAAATAGCAATATATTTTAGTTCTACAAAATTTTATAAGATATAGATGATAGCTGTTTCGGCTCACGCCATCGTCGGAACTATGTTTAAGCTTACATTTACTTATCTATATATAGCTGTGTAGAAAAGGTACACTATACACCTTCTCTTCTGTTTTAACAACCTAGTTTATATCCTGCTAGCAACAAAACTAAAATTGAAACTTAAATGAAATTAAATATGCGGCAATTTCAATGAGCTTAAATATTGGCCGGAAATGATTTATTACAGAAATGCATTAGCCCTTCGCAACGGTCTGAGAAGCGGCGAAAGACTTATATTTGTCTGTTCGTTAAACATAGTTCTGACCATGGCGTGAGCCGCAATAGGTATCAACTATATGTTATAAAATTTTGTAGAACTAAAATACACTGCTATTTTTTCACTGTGGTATAATGGAGTTCTTCCAAGTAAATGCCAATTCAATCAATATATTTTCTTTATTCTTAAATCTTTGGTTTTGTATACCTGCTTACAATCTACTCATTTTTTTATATAATATAAATAGACTTTTTTGTAATTTGTGTTTTATCATTTCATAATGCTCGCGATGAGCCAAACTGGTCCTGATCATAAAATACATTGAAGAAATAGTCATATTAAAAATTTCAGCATATGCTTGGGCTTATGAATAATGCGGTAGTATTGATTATAGCAAAATTCAGTAACTGGAACGGATTATTTAATACATGTTGCTTCTTTGAGACATCTAATTAATTTTAAATCTGAAATAAATTCGAAGAAATCGGAGTTCTTCGAGTAGAGAAAAAGAAAGCCAACCTTCGAGTCGCTTTTGAAAAACAAGTATAATATTGATACTCGGGTTTGGGATGTGTCGGGCCTGAAATGACTAGACTTGAAATGGGTAATTTCTCAAATTTTGGCCTCTTACAAACGTTAACACTAAATTGCCAAGCTTTCATGTGAGCTTTTTTTTATAATCATCGAAACGTGATATATATATTTTTCTGAACTCGATGAGATAGCTATGTTTAGGATGGAAAATAAATTTATTTTCATACAGAATTTTATTAAATATAGTACTTGTTTCTATTTGATCTTCCGCTGTGAAAAAAATGATATTCGAGATTTATAACATTTTTTCTCGAATGGAATTACTTTCCATAATTTTCTTGGCTTTAAAACGGTAGTCAGATAATTTCCCGTATTCTATATTCAAAATTTATTTTTTATCAAAGGAAAAACTTATGATGGATGCGAAGAAAAAAATAAAAGCTCATGAAATCAGCTTTTTTCCTATCCGAAAATAACGAATGTGCCACTTGTGTATTTTTATAGCGTAATAATTTTTGAAATTGAATTTCTAAGTGTTTTGAAGTTGAAAATATATGGTGACGATGTAAGGTTGAATTTAATTCCTATGCTTGACAATAATAAAATAAAAAATGATCAAATACAATCTTCATCTCAAAGCTTATTTTATTTTATTCAGTGTCTATTGACGATGTTTTGAACTATTATGTTTTTTATTAGATTATAGTGAGCAAGCGTTTACTTTGAATTGTGTATTTATTAAAACCAATACCAGCATACTGAAAATTCAAGCTAACGTTCTCGCATTTATCGTACATTTCATAATATCCAGGCTTTGCACATATAAGAAATATATTTAAAAATCTTGTATTTATCGTTCCTCGATTTATCGATTTCCCCAATATTTGCAGCTCAATATTTTGTTCCAGCTTTCAATATTATCGCTTTTGATGTCTTTGTTGAATATCTTATTGCCTAAATATTATTGCCTGAAATAAGAGTTTATTGTTGTAATTGAGGTGTTAAACTGACAAAATATCATTGTATTTAGTAATATTTCAAGAAGTTTTTTATGTAACAAAATATTAAGATTGGTATCACTTACCGCGAGCATTATCAACTAAAAAAAACTTTTACAGTTAGAACCTTAAAATGGAGAAAAAAAACTTAGTTTTATCGATTTTCCAAAAATATCACAAAAAATGTATTATTTTAATTTTTCCTGCACTTTTTTGTTTTTTTCGGTTCCCTTGAAAATGTGTCATGGAGTTGACTATTTTATCATAAACGGGATCTTTGCCGTGTTTTCAATACCAAAATACGAGGTTGAAAAACCAAAAGTAAAAGTTTTCTTGGGGTTGATCGTAATAAGCCAGACGCTAGGCGGTGACTAAATTAATATCACAGTTTATTTATCGTAAAAGATTATTATTTTTTATGTCTTGCGTCTTGCTTTCAGTCAGGAAATGTAAAATAAAAATGTAAAACAAATTACTGCGAATATTACCTTTTCAACTTATTGTATTTCTTCGCATTTTTATATATTTTTATAAGACCAGTTATAAATATAACGTGAGTGGCAAAGAGATATTCCAACACATACAACAAAACTATAAACGCTGTAAATTATATATTTAAATCATGTAAATCAATATATTAAATATTATAATTACTGCTAAGCTGTTCAGTTGAAAGTAACATAGTAGTTGAACTCTATCTATGACTTGAATTTCTTGATTATCTAGTTTATAAACCTTCGTGTTTTGATGCAATGATTTGAAATTAACTTTAGTAAGAAGAATATTTACCAGTATAGGATTTGTGTTTTTAATGGCGCTTATTTATATGATAAGATGGTATTGAGCTATAATGAATAACAGCGTCTGAAAATGTTGGCTACGTAACCATTTTCTAAAGCGGATGAAAGCGGTTAATTACTTCATAAAAGCACAGTGGATGAAAAACTATTTTAAAAGTTTAGTTTAAAATAATTTTGAATAAATTTTAGAAAAAAACTGGCTTTATATTATTAGTTAGAACGGAGTTGTTACTCTAGACATCATCATCCAACAAATATTAAAAAATTTTGGCTTTGTAAGATAATAGCAACAATTGTATTTATTTTTCAATAAGCGTAACAGTAGATTTACTATGAATTTAAGTGAAAAAAGCATCATAAAATCAATACGATGAAACCATACCTAAATGTATGCCTTAACAAAGTACCACTATATTTATCCTTTGCTATACGACAAGATAATTGTTATAACAGTATTTCTTCAATTATAAAGTGTGATTTAACCTTTCCTAACCGCTTACCAGACTGAACATTTTTGGTCAAAATAAAACATGTCTATAAAATTCTTTTTGCTGTATTGGAAAGAAATTTTAATTTACATACAAAATATTATTTCCCGCGCCGACTTTTAGTATTTTTTGTTGAAGTTAATCAGCTTTTAGTTATTGCTGTCATACTAAGTCGCACACGCTTCCAAATTACTTTTACTTAGTGGCAATAGAAAAACTGCGTCATTTGACGACATATCTCGTCTTTAGCAACTATTACTTTAATAGAAGGGATCAAAATATTCAAACATTCCAGATAACATTTCTGTGACAAACGTCTCAGAATAATAATATTTCGGTTAATTGAATTGGAGTTGAATTTAAATTACCTTCCTCAAATGGTTTTTAAGCATCCTGTCTAACGTATTACGTCAATTCCTATTTGTATAGTTATGCCAAGCATCACGAACATTGTACGCAAATATGTCGAAACAAAAGATTGGCATTTACATTCAATTCTGTTTACTTACCGTTTCAGTCTTTACGAATGAATGGCATCGATTTATAGCATACGGAATTATTTCGAATTACGAAATTTGCATATAAGCTTTAAACTCATACATAAGTTTAAAAAATATTGTGAATACCCTTCTCCAACAGCACTGAAAATAAAATAAGTTGCCGCCAAAACATTGTTGTAAATTTAATTAGTTTTGTATTACACGAAAACAAAGAAAATTATGAAATAAATACAGCACAACCATTGTTAAATGAACAATTAAACTTTCTAAATGTAACTCAATAAATCTTTTATGTGAGATAAGTCTAATAAGACAAAAATCTAAATAATTAAATTCTTACAATTAATGAAACTTAGAAAAATGAGATTTATCCCAATTAATCCGCTTATTAAAAATCATTAGGTTTTCTATGTTTTTAAATTAACCAAAAATCTGTTAGTGATAGCTGTTAGTGATAGTTGATAGAAGCCTTTTAAATTGTGTTATGGTTAAATGATGCAAATCGTTTATGGTCTGAGAGTTCAAGTGTGTTTGTGTATTGTAATACCTAAAGATACCGATAGTCAAAACCTGGGTCGTAATTGATAAAAAATGTGGCATTTTTGAATGATTCAAATATAAGTATGCCATAAATAAAAAATGTACACATTGAAGTCAACAAATCTGAAAAATGTCTGTTATTTTATAAACTGAAAATTGTGTCTGTTATTGGCTGTAGCCCGTCATGAGGAGCTTACAAAAATATTTCTCGGAACTTTCCCCAAATTTTATTTGCTATTTATTAATTTTATTGGTAGCAAGTACTAAAATTATGTATCTTGATTTTCTTTCTGAAAACAATATGTCGTAACATATTATTTCAGGCCAGGAGGATTTTAACTTCATTAATATAGAAGCATCTCTTATTAAAAGTGATCATTATTGAATAACTTTTAAGCAACTATTATTGAAAAAGTTTTCATGCACAGAGATCGTAACAATTTTTATCACCACAAGACGCTTGCTTATACCAAAGAATTCAAGTTATCCAATCATTTATTTTTATGTATGGGTAATAATAAAAAGTCTTTTATTCACAAACTGAAATATTTTTATTAAAAAAAATTTCACATTAATACATTATAATAACAACATATTAAATTTGCTAAAAAAGCTTTTCATTTAATTTATATTGTGAAAAATAGTGAAAACTTCAAAGAAAATTACAATACACAATTGTTTCACTATTTTAATAATACTGAAAATTATATTTTAACATTTCAAAGAAATTTTAGCGATATGTGTTTTCGTTTCGCAGCATTATTAGTTTGTTGGTTGGCGGCACTTGTTTAAAAAAAATAGTTCTCATAGTAAAAATACTTAGTTATATAATAAGTTTCTCGCAGTTGATTAATAACTGTTTCGGCTTACCATCATCACAGCAAGATTCCTTCATCAATTGTAAATAAAAGTTGTCAAAATTCGGTAATCTAATATTTAAAACCTAATTAAATGAAATTTACCTTTTTTGAAATGATACAAGTGAAATTTTGCGTATCAGAAATTAATCGATATTTTGGTTGATATATTAAAGTAATTTTCTGGGTGAATAAAATATTCAATACTACTAAAAATAATGCAATCATGCAGAAAATTTATCCTCGGAACGGAAATCGTGAAATCAATAATTAGAGTAAATTTTAAAATATTGTATTTCAACATAAAATGGTTGTAAAATTTTTCACTATACACTATGGCCTTTCTATTATATATGTGGTGAAAACTTTTGATTAATTTTCAACAAAACTGCGATTTTGTCAATAGTACATTTACAGACAGAAAAAAAGCATTTTTAAACAATTTAATTTAAAATGTTTTTTAAAAATAATTATTTTTGCTATCGTCAAATGTTATATTCTCTCATTACAATGTTTAAAAATGCTGCGGGAGATAGAATTTTGAATTTGTAATACGATGTAAATCTAGCCTAACAGAATCTGGCCGTTTCATTGAAACCTAGAGCTTTTGTTGAAACTTTGAAACAGGCTTTAGTTACGATAAAACTGGAATATTTACGTGTAACATAATATATCTATACAAAAAAACTGCATACAGCTTTTTTGCCACCAGTGCAGTACAATTATTTTTTTTCAGTTTATTTCATTCTACAAAATTTCATAGATTTTTTTTATAAAGCTTTACCAAACATTTAATATAAACATCTTTATATAAATATAAATATTAACATTCAATACTTTATATATATAAGTTTTATATAATAGACATATAAGCTAATCACTTTAATAGACACATCACTTTAAATACTGATTTTTAAACAATAATCAATAAAACTAAATGTGCTTTTTATGTTTTCGTTTTTCTTTTTTGGCAATTAAATTGAATCGTTATTGGTCCTCAATTCATTTGATTAGCAAATACAAACACATTTTGCTACCGGTAAATTAATAATTTTATATCATTTAATAACATTTTTTTATTTTGTAGAATGACTTAAGAAAACATTAAACCTCGTCAAGACACTGCAATGCATCATCCATTTTATACACGTCTAAATAAATCAATATTTGACAGTTGAAACAGATATAAAATTAAAATATTATGATGTCTTTTGATTCTTTTAAAAAAAGTTTACAGTAGACTTTGATACTTAAAACCAATTGACTGTGAAATTGATTGAATCGTGAAAAAGATTGAATCGTGAAAAAGATTTCAATGCAATACGATGCCATATTTGATATTTAAATTTACATTAATACATACCAAATCATGCTTGCTTCAGAGAGTGCCGTTGAATTATTCAATTTCATCCCTGATAGTTCAAAATCTCCACATGTCAATACTCAGGAAAAATCGCTTTAAATCAAGTCACCCCATAAACTTATGTCATATTGAAGAGCTTAGGGAAATCTACTACTGCCTTGTATACCCCATCAATATTACAATCCCATAAAATCAGTTTAGAAGTTAAAATCTTCAACGATTTTTTTATCAAGACTGAAAATGTATACAATGGATTCCAATATTTAAGCTTTTTCGGTAAAATAGAATGTTTTATAGTGCAGAGTTTGATTTCGATTTCGTCTTCAATAATATGTTCAGAAAACCAGCAACACTTATAAATGAAAAATTTTAATTCTGGATACGAAGAAAAGTTTAAATATATTTTGTATATATACCTTTTAATATGAAAAATTACAATTCTATATACAGTTGACTATATAACTTATATGAGAGGCAAATTTTTTTATTAATTTAATTTGTGCTAGAAACAGCATTTAAAATTATTACAGTGAAGTTATATCTAATCTAACATTCAATTATGATATAATTTGCAACTTTAATATAATAAGATTTATTTTAAAAATTTTAATTTTATAGGCAGAAAAATATATTTTAATTGTACCGATGAAAAGCTAAAACCAATAAGTCCACACTGAGTCAAACTTGAACAAAAAATATACTCGTTAAATAAAATTATTTATGTAAAATATATAGATAAATAGCTGACATTCCATACAAAAATGATTTGTAATGTTTATCAAATGCCGTTGCGTACAATTTAATTTTGCTTATATTTACCATAAATAACGTTTGATTGAATACTGAAAATGTGCACTCTTTTCCGAATTGGAAATTTAGTAGGATGGAAAAAGTAAACTGTCAAACAAACTTTAAATATTGGGTAAATTGCTAAAATAAATCGTTTACAAACATTGACACAATCTGAACATAGCAGGATTTGCTTTTAGGTGACACAATTATCATACATATATTGTTTAACACATATTTAATATTGGTTTGTTCAATCCGATAAGATATGATTATAATGAAGAACATCAACGATGACAGTAAAACTTTTGGATTAAGCACTTATTTGATAGTTTTAAAAATACACTTTCCTGGTGAAAATCAAAAAAAAGAATTTATAAGACGGTGAAAAAATAGCAATGTATTTTAGTTCTACAAAATTATTTATAACAAATATAGTTGATAGCTATTTCGGCTCACGCCATCGTCAGAACAGATTTTTTCACCGTGTTATAATGGAGTTCTACCAAGTGAATGCCAATTCAATCAATAAAGAATTTATAAGCATAAAAATGAATTCAAAAAGTATTTTATCATTTTTTTGTAAGTATGATCAATTTCACTTTGACACGTAAAATGGAAAGTCTTCTGGTGGAATTATATACTTTGAAACGGAATTGTGAATTAATTATTCATAACAAACCGTTGAATTATACAGTATTTCCACTAATAATTTAGTCATATATCAAGTCCGGCATTTTACAAACATAATGAATCTCTTCAACAAAATATATCCAGAGCTTTATGAAAAGCTCATCCGTGACATAGGTCAGAAGTAACGTTCTTTCATAAAAAAAATACGTCATATTGGCATGTTTATCAATAATTAATGTAAAAACCTTCGTTTCAACATTTTTGTTGATATTCAAAAAGGAACATTAACGCGTGAAGATGATTTTCAACGAAAGGAATATTTTTTCAAAATATTTTATCAATATGTCGTACACAGAAAATCTATATTTACTATATAATAAACATGAAAATTAATTACATATAATACACCAATGTTATTCATGCTCACGAAAATTTATATTAAATTACTTTAAACAGAATTTAATTTATATTATAAAATTCCTTTGTCTTAAGTATTTTATATAAATATTCGGGTTTTATACAAAATGACACACATACAATATATATACATACATCAATATAACTAACGCTTAAACGCAAAGTAGAAGGGTATAAATTCATCGATATTCTTAAAAATATGTAGCAATTTAATGTTGTATGCTTATTGAAGATTACGTTTTTGTTTCGAGTATGATCTGAAAAGCTTAATACTGACAACAAATATTAACTAACTATAATAAACAATTTCAGATGAGAAGTGGGTGGAAATCGCAAATATTTTGGAAGAACGATTAAATATTTTTTTTAATAATAAATGAGTTATTAATCGAATTGATCGCTGGCTCAAACGATCAATACGATATTGTTATAACCGATATCAGTGAAACATTGAGTATAAACATTTTGATCTGTTGTATTTACACACAGTAAAACTTTATATATTTACGCAATCATTCATTAACAGACGACTTTTAGATAATCGGTTCCCGATGGGAATCGGCGTAAATTAAACGTAAAGCAAAAAGATCCATGTATATTTTTGATGTTATAATATTTTTGAAATATGTAAAAATGTTAGTTTATTTAAATCATACTAACGTAATATATTTCAATTGTATTTATTTGTATTATATTTGCGCACTGCAAAATAATATTTATCAAGAAAAGTCAAACGACATACTTTTCAAAAAAAAGGACTTTATTTTGTATCATCAACGCCAAACACCAAATTCACGATTATTTATAAATTCAATCGTTTAAAATTGCAATCATTAATGATGTAGAATTTTAAAACCTTACAAGAATAAAAAAAAATTATAACTGTGCTTGACAGGGTTTCAAGAACCATCCTCTATTAAAAAAAAGTGTCAAATACAGTAGAAAGTTTCTTCTTTAAGCTTTCAAGTAGTTATAAGCTCTGAGGTTACAACACTTGAACTATCAATAAAGTGAAAGGCTTTAGAGACATATTGCATGTTCGATTTTTAAATAAATATAGCTTAGGCGTGCATTTAGTTTTTGAATTCTCTATTTTTATTGTAGTAAAAAGTGTATTTATTTCATGTAAACTATTAAAGTAAAACAAATACGTATGAGAAAAAGTGTAAATTTGCTGTCGTTTATGTAGCATAACGAGCTTTTTGTTATTTCAGGTGCAAGTTAAATAAAATCTTTTTTGCTATTTTGAAAACTCGGTTTTTCCTAGAAGCGACGAGAGGAATAATAAACACACATTTATTCGTTAATTTAAAACTACATTCTAGTCGATAAGTCATGTTAAAATATTTGAAACGTATTCTGGGAAACAGATTTCCTGCAACGGTATTTAATAAAGTCAACAATTCTTGTTTACTGCTAAATCCATTCCTGATATATTTATTTATTTATTCTATAATGGCTTCAATTGAATTTTTATCAATACTTTTATTAAATAATCCATATCAGTGTAATTTTTAACGATGTGTTTTTTGCTAGTAAAATATTAAATTGATAGAAAACGAGTAAAATATTGGCACCATAAAAACAAACCAGAACTGCCTTTTTAAATACAAAGATTCGATAATGGTATTATTAACAAAGATCTTAAAAGATCAACCTTTAACCGGTTAACTGCCGGCAGGTACATATATGGCGGTACCCATCACGCCGCGAATTTTACGACAAAAATAAAACCTTCTAAACATATCGTTATTGAAAGTGTAATAAAGTTTTTTTATAAAACTTACTAAATAAATGAAGAGCGCGCCAGTCGTGCAGTCATTTATCCATAATCAATTCAATATATTTGTACATTTAAAATAATTGATTTTCTTTAGTAAAAGCCCATGTAAAACCGGGCGTCTTAAGACGTAATTTTTGTATGAGCGGCGCTCCGTTCACATAAAATTATGCGTCTTAAGACGCTTTTGGCAGTTAACCGGTTAATTGATTATTTTTGATTTTGTCATAAAAATATATTTGATCTATTTGCTCCAGTTTTTGCAAATAAATAATATGTATTTCTTATCTTATATCCGCCGAAGTATGTCATCTAGGCAATCTTACAATACTACATCCTATAATAATATCATGCACTATACATTTAATTGGAATGTACATCGGGAGATTATAATAAATATATAATACTTATCTCAAATTAAAAAGTCTTCGCCGCAAAGCTGTAGAATAACGGTAATACAAATATGAAAAGTAGCGCCGTGATTGAATGTGAAAGCTTTTCGGCCGAACAGGGTGTGGGGTCGAATCTCTCGCATCTGCGGTCGTTTGACAGCGTCTCCGATATACGTCGAAGCATCACTGCACCCCCTCTGTCACATTTCGCCCTCGAGGCGTACGATATGCAGCGATTGAAGCCGTACCTCACGCTGAGAAAAAAGAAAACAAGATTATTTTTTAGAAGAGTTTTCTTGTGAAAGTTTTTCCAAGTAGACTGTTAAGGCTTTTAACGAAGACTTTTTGCTTGTTCTTCCTGCTAATGGTGAAAAGTTACAATAGTTGTTTTGAAGTATCTAATTAAAAGTTAATCCACTGTAAGTTTTGAGTCAATAATGAAGTTGCTCATTTATTTACTTAACGACGTAAGTTGCTTACTTAAAATAAAAAGAATAAAAAATAATACAATTTCTCAAAATGACGACAAACTTTTGGTGGGAACATAATTTTTTAATATTTTCTGAATTAAGTCCTTAAAAGTTTTCAAGCTTAGGATTCCACTATAAGCTTTTTTTTTCATTAAGCCTTAATAAAGATGATGTTTTATTTTAAGTTTATATACTATTAATTCAATAGTGAAAACAAAGTGAATTAGCTGTTTCAAATTATAGATGAATAACAGAATTACATTACAAAAGAAATTGGCTGATATATTTTTATAACCTTAAAATATTCATCTAGAAATAAATCTAAGGTATTGTAAAATCTGGTATAAATAAATAAACTGTTTCGAAATATAGATACGGTTGATATTTTGTCAAAGTTGTTTTTAAAAGATTATGAAAATTGATATACATCTAAAATAACATTAAATAACATTAAGTCTTTCTGTTTATTGTGTTTCTGATTATTTTATCTTAAATAACAATAAAAAACAAAAGTTCTTTCAAATTTGAATTGTTATAACTTTGCACGATTCCAATGTTTTGTCACTAACTACCCGGGTTTCGTCTATCGGCATCTTTTTCAAAGTAATGTGGAATGCACCACATTAGTGACAAAACATGTGCATTAACAATACAAATTTGATATTGAAATTCCATCAAGCACCTTGAGTCGATATCATAAATTAAAAAGTATAAAAATTCTTTCTGTTTTTGGTGATTACTATTTTTAGTGGAAGAGGTTATTAGCTTTGGTTGCGGAGCTTATGTGTGAAAAAATAATAAACGGAATTTCCGTATCATTCAACCAACATATAGGATTCTGTAATTTGTATGTATTGTATATATTCCTTCTCTTACTCTCTCTAAAAAAAGAGATTGACTGACCTTGTGAAAAGATATTCTTATAAGCTACTTATTCAAAGTTGAGATAACTTCTATACGGCGAAAATTTCATTTACATTGAAAGCGAACATGGCTAGAAAAAGCATTTCAATTTACTCAAACAAAAATGGAATATTTGCGGTTGCTTCATACAAAGTCGATAGAGATAAAAATATATTATTTGCGGCGTCAGAATGTCAAAATAAAACAAAAAATACGAATTTATATTGTAATAACTTATTCCGGTTCGACTCTGGTTTTAATAATCCGATTTAAAATGAAAATTTAAATAGCAGAACAACGCTGTTACTTTGGGTTTTTCGCATAAATATTTAGCTTTTTGTAACCACTGATGTTGTTTCACTTTGTTGAAAAAAAAATAACAGCAGCTGTCGTACTTTGTATAAAAAGTATGATTTAAAAGTTTACAGATCGAGAAAAAAATATTTATCCGACAGAGAAAAACATTAACATCCAAAAGTCGATACCAATATGCCAGCGGATTTTTAATTTTTATTCTATATATCAGTCATTTTTTTTCGATTGAAAACAAACAGATAAAATTTACAGAATAACGACATTTTGTCTTTTTAGTTTTAACGACAGATATCTGATATTTAAATTTCAATAGAAAATTTTTAAGATTTTAAAATTCATTAAAATCAAAAATTTCAGTTTGAGTTGTTCAAATGTTGTCGATTTTCACGTGTGTTGTCTAACACTCACGATCCGAGATTTACGTTTTGGTTTTTTCATGAATCTATCACACGGATACAATAGAACTGACACACAGTCATTAATAGTATCGGTTATATATAATACAATCAGAATTACATGGAATAGATACAGGAAATATAAAGACAGTAAGCTAAGAGTGAATAATATATTTGAAAAAGTTTTATTAACAATTATTTTTATTAAAATGAATTGTATATTCAATTTTGTATATTATAATTTTTTAAGCATAATATACATTTTTTGAATTTTTAATATTTTTTTGAAGTAACATAAATAATAATTCGAAACAAATAGGTACCTACTAATTTATAATTGGTGATATTAAATATTATATATATAACATATATACATTAGAACGTATCACACGTGGGATGTATCGCAAGGGAGAATCAGAAAGCTAAGTTTGTCATTGAGTACAAACATTGATTCTAATTGTGCTCTTTTTATTTTTAATGATACATTTTGATTGTATGATTGAGACTACATCATACGGTTGCAGAGGTCAGTAATTTGATTAAAAAAGTTTGGGGTTTATTTAGAACGAAAAATATGATCATAAAATAACAATAAATATGTTATGTTTATAATTTACGATATCTGATAAGAATTAAGTTTTAAGTACAAAAAAATTCGGGCACATACAGTTTTTATTGAAACAATGAAATACACAATTAACTCTCAGTTAGTATTGAATAAACAATTATGCCCTCATAATTCTCACATTATCTTTTACGACTTTTATGTAAAATCAGTCAATAATTGATTTTTTTTAAAAGTATGTCCTCAGATATTTTATTTCACTGAAACCCACCCATTTAAAATCAGAAAGAATCGCTAAGTCATAAATTAACCACTTACATTTGAATGGATAATTTTGTAGCTTTTGTGCATTGGTTGTATCGATTTGAAAACATTTTAAAAAATCCAAATAAAATTATAATTTTAATCAAATCTACATAGGGTCTATGCATTTTGTAATTCATTACAATGCAAGCAATCAACTTACTATCACTTCAAATTCAAACGTGTAAAAAAATACCTGAAGATGCTACAAGGCAACACCTGTATCTTGAGTGATAAATCACGTCAAGTGTACTGAGATTGAATGATTAAAATTATAAATTATATTTAATAACTGTACAGTTTGCTTGATGATAGAAAAATTGTATTTAATTTTTCCTCAATTTTATTTCCTGCCTGAAACGAGTTTCTAAAGATTTTATTAAGTTGCTGTATGCTTTACATGTAATAAACGCACCATGTGACATAAGGATTTCAGGATATTAAATCTGCTAAGTCTGTCATAAATGGCTGGAAAATGATTACAGTTTATTACAGGTAAATAATGGCATGCTTCTTGGAGAGACTCGAATAAAAACCCCATTTCTTTACGACAGTGTTATGAAAATTTATTCAGGGATTTGGGAAAATTTTATACAAAATAAATGTTACAATTTTTCAATGTTTTAGCGACCAGAAGCATACAATATTATACAGCAAATATAATAAAATATATAAAACTCTCGAAAAACTTCATTATACAACATTTAAAACCATGTACGATATAAAGGATTGTCAAAACATTTTTCATTGCTTTTTTAAAAAATATCATTTATATAAATCTTTAAGAAAAAAAAACAATAAGCTCTTATCAGCATTTTGATATTGAAATCCAGATAAAGGTAGGAAAGTATTGTTTATCATCAAATAATTTAATGTTTTTGAGAATATATTCAACGGCTTAAGATGTCAATAATTCATTTTATTAAGAAATAAATAATGTGACTTGATGAATTAGCTCTGTAGACACTACGATCAAATAAATAAATGAAATTTAAAACGAATAAACTAATCAAAACGATTATTAAAAAATAATATTTGATTGCCAATCTGTCAACTAGATGAAGAAAGTTATATATCGTTTAGTTTGTGTAGAATATTTGACAAAAGTATATTTTCAAATGAGAATATAACTGTAGCACGTGAGAATAAAATGAATAAAGTTCCATCAAACATATTAATTAAGCAAAGAACAAACGGTTGGACGAATATTTTATATTCAAACATTGATATATTATTAATAAAATCAATATGTATTCTCACCAGCAAAAGTCGATTGTTCTCTGTGTGTAACTCAAAACGAACCCCTTGTCGTTGACCTCACGAACTGCTTCTTGATATTTCTCATTACATCTATCCCAGTCTTTGCTAACCCCTCCAAAACACTCCGTGTGATTCAAATATTCTGAAACAAAAATAAATCAAAATCATGAAGTCTGTGTTATGGTAGAAAGCTTTTTCGAAATACGTTTGATGGCAATTGAAAGCGGTTTCGACAATCAAATAACCTTTAAAGTAGTGTTCTATTACGTTATATAATATAACTCGACACTGGAGAATTGATTCGTTTTTTAATAATCATTTCCATAACTCATTAACGTGTATTAAAATGCGAAATTAATTACACTCAAATAGCCTTGAGCTTTGAATTGATCGACTCATTATATGGTAGATATTTCGATAGTAAAGTTTCTTTTTATTGATTGAATTGGAATTCACTTGGTAGAAATCCATTATAACATGGTGAAAAAATAGCAATGTATTTTAGTTCAACAAAATTATTTTTTAAAATATAATTGATAGCTATTTCGGCTCAAGCCATCGTCAGAACTTTGCTTATCTATATATAGCTATGTAGAAAAGGTACACATTATATCTGTCCTGTTTTAACCACTTAGCTTGTTTCCTGCTCGCAATAAGACTAACAATTGTAAATGGAACTTAAAAGGCGGCTACAACAATAACCAGAGGATTATTAGGAATAACACCCCCCAGAGGATTCAATAGTGTCTACTATATGTCGGTCACCATATACTATATTAAAAAAAATAGTTTTGTGGAACTAAAATACATTGAATTTTTTTCACCGTGTAAAATTTCTTATTTGCTACAAGTTAATAAACATGTTTAATAATAAAATTCATCACACTTAGCAACTAATATATTAATTTAATTAGCTGTCAAAAACATCAATTAAAATTTATCTCAATGTAGTCCGGTAAGTTTCCGTAATAAAAAGAGTTATTAATATTCAAAAGATATGATGAAGTATATTTTTATGACACTGTGAAAAAATAGCAATGTATTTTAGTTCTACAAAATTATTTTTAACAAATATAGTTGATAGCTATTTCTTCTCACGCCATCGTCAGAACTGTTAGTTCTGACGATGGCGTAAAGGTGCGATGGCGTGAGCCGAAATAGCTATCAACTATATTTGTTAAAAATAATTTTGTAAAACTAAAATAAACTGCTATTTTTTCACCGTGATATAATGGAGTTCTACCAAGTGAATGCCAATTCAATCAATATATTTTTATGTATCATCCCACACAATATTTTTGATAATAAAAACACATTTTTAAGTACTTATTTCCACAATATGTTTTTTTGATAAGGACCGGTTTCGCTCATCGCGGGCATTATCAACTGATAGAATACAATTTACAAACAAGTCTATTCAAACAAAATGTTTGAGTTAAAGGTGGCAGGTATACAAAACCACGGGTTCAAGATATTTGTATCAGTTCTAATCGGTATATTGTACGATGAGACGATGCTAACTGTTGTATTGTGCGTCAGTTATGTTGCGTCCGTGTGATAAAATGCCTAAATATGCCAAATGGCGAAACCCGAGTCGTTAGTGACAGAGTATGTGGAATACAAAGTACGTAAGTTACAATCGTACAAAGTCGTAACAATTCAAAAAATTGTGTCTTTATTCTTACAATATCATGCCTTTCTACCAAGAAGTGACAGTTAACACCACAAAAAAATGATATTTAAAAATCATTAACTAGATTCGTAATATACGCATAAACTAACCACTATGTAAATGATTCAAAAACAATTCGCGTTAAAATGCTGTATACATATATAATAATTTATAATTTATGATATCGACTGAAGGTGCTTGAAGGAATTTCAATATCAAATTTGAATTCTTACAACTTTGTACGATTCCACATGTTTTGACTGACTGGCTCGTCAGTTCTGTTGCATCCGTATGATAGAATGCCTGAAGATGCCGAAAGGCGAAACCCGTGTCATTAGTGACAAAACTTGTAGAATCGTACAAAATTGTAAGAAACAAAATATCATATTGTTTTTTGATGTAGAAATGTGAAAGATGTTTCAGAAAAATCTCAAATGAAAAAAAAATCAAATGGCTTATTTTATCGATGAAATCAGTCATTCTTTATGATAGTAGGTATCTATTTCTGTAGAGCCTGACAAAAACATAGTGTTATCTGTCGTGAGGGACTTAACGATGTTCGTAGCGATACGAGTTTGTGAGGGGCATAAGAACGTATCAGTTTTTCTCGATGTCAGATAACGAATGAAGGTAATCAACCTCAATAACGTGACTTGGTATTTTTTGTTTCACAATAATCGCGTTATTCAGGAAATGATAGATTTGCGTACATAAAAATAATGCCGAACAAAAACGCTTCTACAGAATTGAGATTTAATTGGCATAACTTTACCATAATATAGTGAAGATAAAAGGGTCATATCTATCTCTAAGTTTTTGTATACGTGATTTGTGTTGTTCACAATCACTTATTATTTAATAAAGCAAATTAATTTTTTGTTTTGTATAAATAGACTTGTTTGTAAATTGTATTCTATCAGTTGATAATGCTCGCGATGAGCGAAACCGGTCCTGATCAAAAAATATATTGTGGAAATAAGTACTAAAAAAATGTGTTTTTATTATTTAAAATACATTTTATTGCTACAATTTGTATTAATATACTTAAATATTATTATATTAAAAAAAATTAAGTATTTTGAATAAAAATCAATTTCACAAAAATATGTACATTTTATTCCAATGTTGACGGTCCGCATAATATTTTTGGACTTTTTGTTGGTCCGCAGATATCAAAAGGTTGACAAACGATGATCTAAATTATTCAAACATTATAATTAAAAATTTATGTAATTTAAATATGTAATATTTAACTTTGTCAAAAACTTAGAAGATAGAATTCTCTGAAAATTTAACCAAAAAAATATTTTAAATAATAAAAATACACTTTTAGTACTTATTTCCGCAGTATATTTTTTGATCAGGACCGAATTCAGTTGATAATGCTCACGATGAGCGAAACTGGTCGTGATCAAAAAATTAATTGTGGAAATTAGTACTAAAAAATGCGTTTTTATTATTTAAAATATCCCGCCTTTCCATCGAGAAGTGACAGTTAAACCTTAAAAGTGACCAAAAAATTACAAAATATATATATATTGTAAAAAGATATTTTATTAATAAATTCATATACGGAATTTAATGTGCTTCTTACGTTGTATGATTAGAGGTGATAAATAAAAATTGGGTCGTTAAAAAAATTAAGTAATAACTGCAAAAAACAGGTATAAAAATTGTTGAATACAAAATTCATCATTTGGGAAAGTCGTGATAATTTTCATTTACAAATGCGTATCTTATTATTAACTATTTATTTCAAACTATAACGACTACATGAAAGATAAAAAATAAAATAATAAAACTCTTTTGTTGCATTTGCGAAACATTCTTCCAGTTTCAAGGGTACTACACTCGACAACCGTTGCTTTATCCCCCGGGCTTTCGTCGGGGTGCTTTATACCCCGGTGAAAAGAATATTCATTAAAGATAAATCTCAAGGGTACGTGAAAGTGATTACAAAAGCCAAGGTTGTTTCACACTAGGGTGTGCTAAAAGTATAATGACCAAAGAAAATGATGGAAAGCGTCATTAAGATGAAAAAAAAGTGATATTCAAAAACGTCATTAACATTTATTTAATATGTATGGCACAATCTCTTACTAAGATTGTTTTAAAATTTGTACATCAAAACAATTTGCAATGAAGTTACCGTTAATCAATAACGGCTAAAAACATTTTTTATTTTTATTGATTGAATTGGCATTCACTTGGTAGACCTCCATTACAAAGTGAAAATAAAGCAATGTATTTTAGTTCTACAAAATAATTTTATTAAAGATAAAGTTGATAGCTATTTTGGCTCACGCCATCGTCAGAACTATGCTTAAACGAACATTTGCTTATCTATTTATAGCTGTGTAGAAAAGGTACACAATACATCTTCGCTCCTGTTATAACGACCTAACTTATTGATTAAATTGGCATTCGCTTGGTAGAATCCATTATAACACGGTGAAAAAATAGCAATATATTTTAGTTCTACAAAATTATTTTTAACAAAAACAGTTGATAGCTATTTCGGCTCACGCCATAGTTCTGACGATGGCGTGAGCCGAAATAGCTATCAATTATATTTATTAAAAATAATTTTGTAGAACTAAAATACATTGCTATTTTTTCACCGTGTTACGACCTAACTTGTTTCTTGCTCGCAATAAAACTAAATATTTCGAAAAATTGTAAATGAAACTAAAATAGCGGCTATATCAATATGCAAGGAATCAATAATTACGGAAACGGAACCGCCCCCCGTATTGGGTTGAGCAATGGCAACCGACATATATATGTTTATTCATTAATTTTATTATTAAAATGGTCCAATTCAATATTCCTGAGTAAAGTGTTTGATTATTTAAGTTCTTATTTTATTTCAAGGAATACAGGGTATTATTAAAACTGCTGCAGTTAAATCGATAAATTAATTATTTTTTTTTTTAATTTTTGTTAGTTTATTCCATATGTATATGAAGAAATATGTATTGACATGTCAGAATATAACTAATTTTGTTTTTGAATAAGCTCAAATTTTCAATAAAAGAACATCATAGACAATTCGTTTATTTTTCATATTTTTCATAAACATATTGCAACACTTTAGTTCGATACGAAAAATTAATTTAATACATATTGTTACTGCTCAATCAAATGCTCAGTATTTTGAAACGTGATTTTATTCGGAATTGAAAATACTAAAGTAAAGCTTTCATCTATTAAATATCTCAAATTTTTAAGTTCTAAAAATTCTGTATTCTGTATTTCTATATAGTTCTAATAAAATGTGAAAATTACACTGATTTATTCATATTCCACAGTGAATCCGGTTCATGTTGTGTCCATATGAACCAGATTCACCGTGGATTGCTCAGCTCTGCAACGATTAACGTCTGTCAACAATGACGGAATAATTATACAACAGATAAATATATACATAAGATCACTTTTAAGGTTTTAACTGTCACTTCTTGATGGAAAGGCATGATATTTTAAATAATAAAAACACATTTTTTTAGTACTTATTTCCACAATATGTTTTTTGATCAGGACCGGTTTCGCTCATCGCGAGCATTAGCAACTGATATTATTGCATTCACTTGGTATAACTCCATTATAACACGGTGAAAAAATAGCAATGTATTTTAGTTCTACAAAATTATTTTTAACAAATATAGTTGATAGCTATTTTGGCTCACGCCATCGTCAGAACTATAATTAAACTAACATTTGCTTATCTATATATAGCTGTGCAGAAAAGGCACACAACACATCCTCTCTCCCGTTCCAACGGCCTAGCTTGTTACTTTAACACAATGAAACAAATTTTCAAAATTCTAAATGAAACAATAGGTGTCTATGACAATAAGATTATATTTGGGACGGAAGTGATCCTTCTGGAAGTAAATCAGACCACCCCTTTGTGCAACGGCTGGACAAGTGGCGATACTATTATGTTAGTTTGGTCGTTAAGAATCCTTTGTGATAATTGGTGTCTATTGATTTCTAGCTGTTCTAAAGCCGTCATTCTCTGACCCTTACTACAAAGATGCAAACATTTAGGGGCTGAGTTTGAATTTATATTATGGGATTCATTAATAACGTGATTAGCGAATTGTGAATCTGTTTTTTTATTGTTGAATGATCTTACATGTTCCTTAGTTCGAGTAGATATACTTCTACCTGTCTGTCCGATATAAACGGATAAACATGAGCCACAGGACATTTTATAAATACCGCTTCTGTCCAGTTTATTGATTTTATCTTTATTATTTTTAAGATGTCTGCCTAAGTTATTGTTGACCTTGAAAGCTACGTTTATTGAGTTTTTAATCTCCCGATGAATTTTTTCGCTAATGCTACCTAGGTACTTAATAGATTTATAGAAGCGGTTATCTTGTATTGGGTTCGGGTAAATGAGCTTTCTAGCTAGATTTAATTGTTTTTTATATAATAAATTATTTATCGTCATTATCTCATAACCATTATTATGGGCTATGGATTTAATAGTATGCAGTTCTTTGTCGTAATCTGCCTGACTCATAGGTACAGTTACTAGCCTATGGACCATGGAGTTATAAGCCGCAAGCTTATGATTCCATGAGTGGAGGGACTTTGCGTGAATTGTGGTATCACAAAAGGTAGGTTTTCTAAAAATTTTAAAAGTGTGTCTGTTTTTAACTCTGCTAATGGTAAAGTCCAGGAAATTGATGGAGTTGTCTACCTCTATCTCTTGTGTGAATTTAATATTACTATTTATAGAGAATGTATGAGAAAAATGTGTTTTTATTATTTAAAATATACATAAGATATGATTGAAACATGAATAGCTCTTAAAAAATAGGTCTTAAAACTCATTATATATTTATTATACCATTTGCTATGTATACCGGTAAATCTTTTAAATAAGCACCAAACGTCAAAATTTTACCACAAATTTAAGGAATTTTCGTTATACAGTGTAATTTATACTTGTAATATACCTTCATATCTTCGAAAGTAGATATACTAAATGTAATATTGAAGATTAATAGAATAATAAATGCCGAAGGTAGATTAGTTGTGATTTTCTCTTAGAGATAAAAGAAATCCTAACAAATCATATAGATAAAAACAAAAATAATAAAAAGGTCGCACAGAAATGACATCGCAACAAGACAATTCCTAATCTATCAGAACATGTTTTCTTACACTGTAATACGATATTCTATCTTGCCATTTTCTTCTTTCTTGCAGAGTCGTGTTGGTGAATGGAATGCTTGCACTATTTATAAGAATCCTTTTATAAAAGATAAAGGAAAAAATGTTGAGAGAATCGTAAAGCAAATAAGTAACAAATTGTAGCATTTAACTAAAATTTCATATCTTTTAATTTAATTGTTGTTTTAGTACCATTGAGAAGTTGTAAAGAAACAGAACACGAGTTTTTTAAGACATCATTTTACAATAAACAACCATTTATTATGCAATGATTTGAAATTATTAAACTAAATAATAAATGAGTAATTTATTGAAATTTTCTATTAAAATATTTGAATTCCGAATATTTTAAAATGTAATTATGTGTCAACTGGAAAAATCAGGCATAATTTTAAAACAAAATTAATTTATGAAAAATACACTGTTGACATTTTTATATCTTTTAGTGTCAACTATTAACCTACTGTAATTTGCCGTCTCAACAGATACGACTTAAGAAGTAAAAGTGTTAAACCATTCCTTAATAAAACTTAATCTGCAAGGAAACTTTGATAAATATTTTTTATTTATGTAAAACAAATATATTTTTGTTATTACATCTTACGTATTTTTTTATGTTTCTGCTGATATTGTCTAATATACAGGTCTCGGTAAGTCAAGTTTTGTTTTTTAATGATACTTTAAATGTAAAGATAAGTCAAGGAAAGAGTTAATGACTGGTTAATCTCTTTTAGGTTTGGATGTGCGAGAAATAATATAGAATTTTTTTGATAAAAAAACAACAATTGGTTAAAAATTAGTCAATGAACTTTGTGCATTATGAAACGTTACTGTGAGGATATCGTTCAAAGACAGCAACGTTAACCAGTCGACCATGGACAAAAAAAGTTATATTTTTTTACCCAGCGTTCACTACTTTACAATTCCGATATCATTAACAGTGATATTTTGATAAAAACCATTGTTATATGGCATAGTTTGCAATTAAGTTTGAGCTTTGGTTTTTATAAATCAGATAAAACCAAAGGAAATTTATTTCGCATACTATAGACAGTTTATTCCTAAGATAGAAAAGTTCTTATAGCAAAGCAAGGAAGCGTGAAATCTTTAAAATAGAGCATTGCTGGTTTACAAGTGAAGTGATAATGTTTTAAGAAGCTTTTTCACCAAGGTTTAAATAATTGGAATAGCTTTAAGAGCAAAAGCTTCGTAAAATCCTTACTGTTTCATTAATAAATTTAAATTTCTTAACTCACTATGTGTGTTTAGCTACACAATAAATCTCATGATCTTGTTAACCAGAGGCGTTTTACCAGTGATTCAGAGACATAAAACATCCCATCAATTGTATTTGAAGTATTTTGAAAAATCGTTACGTGCTTTAAAATGCGGCATTTCGAAAAATTAATCGAACTGTATTTAAATCGGTAAATAAAATATTTTTAAATTTGTTGCAGTTGATTGAAAAAATCTATCATTCCATAACAGTATATTTTTAATCCATGTTTCAGTATCTCTAGAGGAAAAATAAACTTATGCAAAAAAAAGCTCAATTGAAGTACTTTTTAAAATGAAAAGTTCGAGATAAAATGATGTCTAAGTGTTTTGAACTTTGAATTTACATAGACTTCACTTCCAGATTTAAGTTGAATTTACATTGAATTTAAAAGTAACTGTATATAATAAAAACAGTTTTTGATTATCTACTACAGTTTATTACTAAAATATCAAAGAAAATATATATTTTAATTTGTAAATAAAATTAATTCAAAAATGTGATTTTCTTATCAAATATATAATGAATAATATATAATAAAATCATTAGTTAACATATTTTATACCAAGTTTTTTTCACGAAGAGAAAAAATAACGCATTTAAGCTCTAATCTTGAAAATGCTCTTTTACTTATGGGTTATATTAAACAATAAATAAAATAATGACATTGAGGAAAAAAAATATAAGAACTCTTTTTATAAAAAAAATGTTGAGCGCTTCTTTTAGTTTAAAGCTCGTACAAAATATTCTTGTAAATTTATTCCATATCCAATTATAAAGCATGGTGATAAACACATTGTTCCAGTTGCCATAGAAACTCTTAATCAATATGTACATATATTTAATAAACGTAGTCTTACTGAGTTGCTTGAAGCTGGAATCAATAACTGAAGTGTGTTCCCTGGATATCGGTAAAACTTTGCTAGTATTAAAACGCTACGTCAGTGCGTATTTATACATTTATCTTGGATGAGACGAAATCCAAAATCAATTATGTTGTATATTCGATGTGCTTTATAATAAAAATAAGATAAATGTATTATTTTAAGCATGACTAAGCTATTTAAAACAAATACCGATATATTCATAAATTAAACGACAAATAATTAAAAATATGTATATTTATACAAAACACATCAATCTTAACGTAGAAATAAACGGTATGTTGTTTATCACTTTTAAGATCTTAGCTGTCACTTATTGGTATAAGGAGAGGAATGATATTTTTAAAAATTACAGCATTTTTTTTGTACTGTTTCCGCAATATATTCAATGATTAGCAGAATGATAATTTTTATGACAACTATATATTGTGTACAATTGCAGTATGACTAAAAATATTTACCAAATCAAATCGTAAAGTGTTGATTGGTGTAAAGGTATTAGAATTTTAAAAGTAGAAAAGCCGAGTCTTTTTTTCACTATCATAATATTTTAAATACGACAACAGTACGTAGTGATCAATAACATCTCATTTTTCACTCTTATTGTATAAACCATGTCGATAATTTTGTTGATTTATTTTTATTGATAATTCTTTTTAACAATAAAATTAATTTTTATATATATTTTTTGATTGTTACGACTTTTTACGATTCCACATTTTTGTCACTAACAATCCGGATTTCACCTTTCAACATCTTGAGGCACGGATGCAACAGAATTGACGCACAATAAACAGAAAGCATCGTCTATATACTAAAAGTATTGGTCTTGTGAATGAATCAAGCCCTTTCAAGAATGAATCATTAATAAGATTTATCACAGGCAATTGTGTTAATTATCATAAAATCAATATTATTAAATTCGTTTTAGCTGCCATTTAGTTTTCGCCTTGGGGTCTGTGTTTTCCTGTAAATAATGCCTTTTGTATTATAAGAATAATAATATATAAGAATAAGTAGACGATGTAAAAAGATTTACTATCGGAAATTTTATTCGATAATATTAATAATGAAAACTTAAGACGGTTTTCTTTACAAATCATCCATGTCTACTTTGATGATAATCATCTTTTGTATGCAGTTATTTATCAATATACATTCAGAAAAATGTACCAGTATTTTTAAATATTATATACGCCATCTATTGTATTGAAATTATATGATTTTTAACAAACATGTTCAATAAATCCATTGACAACTTTAAGAAACTGTACGAAAATAATTATCGTAGCCATATTGGCACATCTGTGTAAACAATTTAATAAAGTTAACAACCTCTTGCTTGAGCAATTTATTATCCTTGTTTATTTTAATATGTGTCAGATTCAAGTCGTAAATTGCATGGGCGCCATTAAAATTTACATTTTTTCTCATTAAAAAAATTCCATCTTCCGAGATTGTGTATATTATATTAATGATTTCAAAGCCAAAATTGTCTACCAAATTTGTGAAATAACATAACACTTGGTCTGTGCAATATACAATCGTTAAGTATTTATAATCGTATATGTGCAAAAAATAAAAAAAATAATTTTCTTTTTATTTCTTTATTTGAACTATGTTTCTTATAATATAATATTATATAATGCTCTAGAAAAGTAGCGAACAGTTTATGAAATGTTAATTACAAAATTATAACAGCAAATATTTATGCAAACATATGTGAATACAGTAAAACCCCCATTTGCACTAAATATGGGACCGTGTAATTAAGAGTAGTGTAATTGGGGGAGTAAATCTCATACAAAATTAGGCATTTCGTTTTTTTTCCGCAAAAAATGTAAAACTTAGATTATTCTTAGTTTTTTAAAAAAAAATATATATGGATAAAATATTTAGTTACGATATGTTAAAATATTATACATAGCGCTCGCAAAATCCAACAAACAAATAGTCACCTGGATGTGCGTGTATAGCGTGCCACATTTTGAATACACAACTAGCTAGCCAACATTTGATTGGATGCATCGCAGGGGCGCGTTAGGGGATTTTCGGCAAATATATCAAGCCAGCGTGTAGTTCTGAAGAGTGTAATTGGAGGTTCCACTGTATGATAATTTAATTCATTTTTTTTATTGTTTCAATTCATTGTCTAATTTATTTTTAAAGTCATCTTTTTATAATAATAAATAATCGTTGATAAATTACATTTGTAACCAGCCATAAATTTCGTTCATGCCAATTGGACCTCAACCAAAAAGTCTTCCCATCTTTTATGTCATCTGATTTATAAGCTCATTAATCAATGAAACTCTCGTTAGAACTCGGACCCATGGGATCCGTGAAAGCATTAATGAACCGATTGGCTACGCAATGGATTTTCAAAATGTTTGTCTAAGCACTACTCGAATGTCTCTCAATGGTCAAGACCTAACAAGCTCATCATATCAATTAGTGTTTTTAATTACGAGGAAAATTTTGTAAATATGTGCGGACTAGATTCGTGATGTTCGCGAGCCATATTTGTTGACACCTAGGCTACTAGGTTATGATAACTTTGATATTACACTCTTAACATCTCGAATTGATTTACTACATACATATTTTGTATCGTTACAACTTTGTACGATTCCACATGTTTTGTCACTAACGATCCGGGTTTCGCCTTTCGGTATCTTCAGGCATTCTATCACACGGATGCAACAGAACTGAAGTAAAATAAACAGTTGGCATTGTCTATATACCAAAGTTATGGAATGTAGTAAATGGCAGCTGAAACAAATTTAATAATACTGATCTTATAATAATTAACAAGGTCGTAAGTGAAAATTATCACAGGAAATTGTGTTAATTATTATTAGATCAATAATATTAAACTTATTATAGCTGCCATTTACTGCTTGCCTTGGGGTGTGTTTGGAGCGTGTTTTCCTGGATGTATGTTACGTCAGTTCTGTTACATCCATGTGATATAATGCTTGAAGATTCTGAAAGGCGAAATCAGGGCCGTTAGTGACAAAACATGTGGAATCGTACAAATTCGCAACAATTCAAATTTGATATTGAAATTTATCAAGCACCAACAGTCTATATCCTAAAATATATAAGGTTTAGTTTGTATAGAATTAGACAAAAGTATATTTTCAAATGAAAATATAACTTTTAATTAATTAATAAACAAAATTCCATCCTCCGTATTAATTGAACAAAGAGCAAACTTTTGAAGGGATATTTTATTTGAACTTAAAACTGACCACCTATGCAGATTTTTCATAAATTTCATTAATTTCGTAAAACAAAAGAAACATTCCGTTATTATTTCAGTAAAATTTGAAAATCTGTTAAAATTTTCCTCTCAATTCGTTCTTGGCAAAAGGACGCTTAAGCTTTTTTCGCACTTTAATTTGTCGGAAATTCGTCAAAGTGATTTTCTTTTAAGATCATATCCAAAAAGATAATCTTTCAAAGTCGTGGTGAGCAAATAGTCTTTGATTTTTTCCAAGCCATTGTGTGGAAATGAAAAGGGTCGTCATAGCAAGATAACATCTTGAAAACGGTGGCACTGTAATATTATTTTTGATGGAGAGATTTTTATATAAACCCACCCATTTTGAATATTTTTAATTCTGTACTGAATCGTTGTCCACATTAAAAGTTTAAAAGATTTATAAGAAAAACGATAAAGCTTAAGTCATCTCGGTGTTAAATAACATTTTGATCTTTTTGAAAAAAAAAACTTCATAAAAATGCTCATCATTATGAAGAGCATTTATTTTGCCGTGCTTGGAAAATACAAAATATAATTGTTAAATATATTTTCAAATAAAAAAAATTTACAGCGCTGTTTCTTTCTACAGATTATAAAAAATAAAACAAAATCAAGTCTTCAAACTATTTCTACAATATTATATTATTTAGAGTAGGACTAGTTTTTCTCGGATAAAATACAAATTAAAAGAAAGGCTATTTTTTGATTGAATTGGCATTTACTCGGTAGAACTCCATTACCACATGATGAAAAAATAGCAATGTATTTGAGCTCCACAAAATTTATTTATAACATATAGTTGATAGCTATTTCAGCTCACGCATCGTCACTATCTAGTTTTGACGATGGCGTGAGCCGAAATATTCATCAACTATATCTTATAAAAAAAATTGTAGAATTAAAATACATTACGATTTTTTCACCGTGTTAAGGCTATATATACTAATTATAAATATAAATACACATAGTAAAAAAATGTGTAAAAATTCGTTAAATATAAAAAATTAACAAAAATCAAAATATATCTGAAGATAAATGAAGAAAAAATTATATGTGGAATGCTAGAGCTTAAAACGAGTTTCATTAAGCTTTAAGCATATTTTTATAACATGGTTTTATACGTATAAAAGCTCTTACATGCTAAGGTGGTTGCTCAACCCACTTAGAAGAAAATTACGCAGATATAACCATAAAAGTACATAGTTTTATATAATGGCGTAAGAATTCTTCCATGTTTTTTTTATGTACAGTTAAAATATTAACCCCTCGATGCTCTATTATTTTTTTAATGAACGGAAGTCAAAATTCTATAATTTATATCTCACTTTTAATGTGTTAACTGTCACTTCTTGATGGAAAAACATGATATTTTAAATAAAAATAACACATTTTTTAGTACTTATTTCCACAACATATATTTTGAACACGGCCGGTTTCGTTCATCGCAAGCATTATCTACTGAGTCCAGTTGATAATGCTCGCGATCTCAATAATTATTTAATAAATATAGAACAAATAGCTTAATTCATACATTGTCTAATTGATGAGAATATATATTGAAAGTAAAAAGTATTATATATATTTGTTCAAAATTACAACAAAAAAACATCGGACCTAAAAGCTTTTTCAGCTTTGCAATTCGTTAAATAATTGGTGGCATTTATTCGTTATTTCACCAATTCATCATTTTTGTCAGGTATTTAACAAAAGTCAAATGTTTGTCACTTTATGGCAGGGGAATAGCGAGGGTTAAACGACCAGAGGGAGCCTTGTCCGTCCTTCGTTAGTTTCTGAGTGTCATTTGACAAAGGTTTACCCTGACAATTTTATATTATTTTACTATTTTGTCACAGAGTGACCAGCCGAAATAAAATATTACCAAAAAGAAGCACAACGAAATTTTACGAACGTGTAATGGAAAAAAACTATTACATGTATGTATTGTGAGTAATGAAAGTTAGAATTTTCAGTACGAGACTCTTTTCAAAGATACTTGCAGTAAAAAAAGCATTCTATTCTAAGCAATGTATAGAAAAATATTTTTGTCAAATGCCTAGAATTTTTGCCGAGACTTGAAATATACTTGACATAGTATAATCTGAAGTGAATAAAGTGATGAGCTTATATTTTATCTATACTTCTTTTTTCAAGAGTTATATTGAGTTATAATTTTTTCATGAAAAACATCGATTAACACTTTTTTTTAAGCTGAACGCTATCGATAACGTTGGAATACTACGGGTCAGCAATATATACATTTTTGAGCTTAATTTCAGTTTATGTACGCTTAAAACGTTGAGAAAAAATATTGTGTGCATTTATAAGTATCAAATCTTGAAAGAAACTCCAGTTAGTGACTTCTTTCAGTTGTGGAATTTACAGAATGGAAATTTAATACATACACATTCAACATAATTTTTTTCAATAAGATTTTCTAAGTAAACATCAACACCATAAATAGCACGGTGAAAAAATAGTATTTTAATTCTACAAAATTATTTTTAACAAATATGGTTGATAGCTATTTTGGCTCACGCCATCGTCAGAAATAGCTATCAACTATATTTGTTAAAAATAATTTTGTAGAATTAAAATACATTGCTATTTTTTCACCGTGTTATAATGGAGTTCTACCAAGTGTAATAACACCATAAATGCTTAACAAACGAGTGTTTTTAAATTCCAATAAACATTTATTTCAAATGATAAAATTATAAATATAATATTTAAGTTGGTATTGTATTTAAACGAAAAATACTTATAGTCAAAATAAAAAGTTATTTAATCTATGAAATGATGTATTTTGAAGATGGATTTCTATAATATATCCGAATATAGATTTGTCACCAAACATGAAGATATCTTGTTCCCCTTTTTTAAATAATAAAAATTGGATAATAGAATAACATCATCAAGATCATACGAGAGTCGATTAGTTTTACATATAGAATAAGTGGATTAGAAAGAGGGTTTTAATTTGTTATCCGAATATGTGTTCACCGTCCGATTTGTTCGCAGTCCGAACTGTTCGTTAACCGATCACTCATTGTAAATTGAATTCAAAATCAATTATTTTCATTATATACTTCACAATTCTTTATTGTTACTTTGAATTCATGATTTCATCGTTAAAAAATATAAAATACTTAATATATAATTCAAAATGTATACACCAAATGAAAAACATATATACTATAAAAAAAGCTATACTTTTAACGATAAAAAGAATTTTTGTTTTTCAGAGAGAAATTTTAATTTATTTTACCTTCAAAGAAAGTTCATAAGAATGAAAGTCTAAGAAGACCTTGTATTTGATATTGAAAAAAATGAGAAAACTGATATTTAATTTCTCGATTTCTTTTACAATAATATAATACAAATGAGTGTTCAAAGCACATTTCATGAAGTAAAATGTACATTGGTTTCCCTATGAAAAAATTGATTTTTTGGTTGATTCATCTGCATTTGAAAGTATTTTAATTAAAAAGCTTCCATCAATAACGCTGTAAAATTGGATTTGTAGAGTAAATTTCTTTACAGACAAACTTGCAAGAATTCAAATCTTTCAATTATTCAGTTTTTAAACATTTCGTTTGATTCAAAATGTATTTTATTTCTCTACATGGTTAGTTGGTATGAGAACATTACTTTGACAATCTTAAAAAAAACTTTTAGATTTCAATTGTTTATTAATGGTACAAGTAAGTTAAATGCGTATATAAACGGTTAAGCTTTATTAATTTGTTCTTGCTATGTTCCTTACGTGAGACAATTTCGATTTGTTTAAAATTTGGTAAAATGAGAACTCTAAAGTAAGGATTAAATTGCATTATGGTAGTTGATTATTATGAAAACCTCTCGTGAGTCGTAAGGCTGTATTGCTAATATAATTATATTTTTCAAATTAAAATTTAATAATAATCAAGTCAAAACATAAAAAAAAAGTTGAACAAAATTGCTTCTTGGGTCGTTCTTCGGTTAATCGCAAATTGTAATCTTCGTGTGTAAAGAATAATACAAAATGTTTACCCACCATTTCTATTTTGATATAAATGAAATTATCAGCCTGTCAGTGAAATTGGTCTCGGATACAACGTCGATCTCACGAATCGAATTATATATAGAAATACTTAAGTTATTTTTCATTTTTTAATCTATCAGAAGGAAAAAAATACTGGGTTCCTTTCAGCTTAGGAAAAATCTACAGTTTTATATTTGTAATCTTTTCTCATATAAAGTGATTATATTAATTTATTATATACATGTTACAAAGTTTATTTCTTTTGCAATGTCAAAAATATTAAAAAAAAAAATTACATCACATGGACAATTATAAGTTTGCATCGATTGTTGAAAGAAGAAAGTATGTCCTTTACTTTTATCGTAGCAGTGCGAAGTGTAAAGTAATGTTTTCAATAATAAAAACACATTTTTATTACGATTTCTACAGTATATTTTATTATACGATCAGTACCGGTTCTGCTCATCGCCAGCATTATCAACTAATCACACTGAACTGAAAATTACCAGTTGATAAATGCTTGCAATGAATAAAACCGTCCTAATCATAAAAATCAATATTATTGTAGAAATAGTATTAAAAAGTTTTTTCTTATTTTTTGATTGAATTGGTATTTACTAGGTAGAACTCGATTATAACACGATGAAAAATTAGCAATGTATTTGAGTTCGACTCAATTTATAAGGTATAAAGTTGCTAATTATTTCGACTGACGTACTCATTAGAATTCCTACAGAATTATTTGAGTGCTATGAATGAATTATTAGTTGTAATTGCAGTTTTGATGACGATAAGCCAAAACAGCTATCAACTTTATAACTTATAAATTTTGTAGAACTTATAAGTGTGTATTTATTATTAAAATTTCTTGTTTTTCCAGAATGCAGTAACAGCTAACACCTTTAAAGTGAGTGACAGTAATGTGTTTTAGTCATTTAAATCGAGACAATTCAGTTTATTAATAACTGGGAGAAAATTATTTTATCTTAAATAGTAATAAAAACTGAAATTGGAAATTATTGTCTAACAAGTTTCGCGATGAGAGATTCTGATCCTGATTTTTAATTTATGTGTGAAGGTAGTACTGACAAATGTGATTTTCATTCAAAATATTTATTCATACTTCCTGCATATAGCAATGCTTAGTTTTCAGTAAACGAAATATCATTTATTCTTATATAAAATGATTAATAATGAAGATTTTACCCGTCAAATAGTAAATGTATTCAGAAGTTGCTGTTTACAACTCAAAAACAGAAACAAAACTACATTTTTAATATTGTATTGTATGATAGTTTGGTCTAAATAAAAATATTTCTCATTTTTGTATACGCTTAAAAACATTGGGATACGTCTAAATATAAAAATACTATTCGAGTAAAAACAATGTTTGTACTATGAATGGCTGTAACTAAGATAACGTTTATCTCATACTTTATTATTCAAAAATCTAAAAGTTAATTCGTTCGACAGAATGTCGAAAGTCATTTTTTGTACCGTATGTTTTTTTGAATCCTAACAGCTATAACTAGTGATTTGTAACAGAAGTTAAAACCAGAAAACATAACAAGGTTCGTTTTTCTTTTAGGAAAATGTCGTAGATACATTGGCTCAACAGTCAAAGACTTCATATTCTTTTGCTAATAAAATTGAAAAAACAAAATATGCAAACGAGGTTATTTTAAAATCTATGTGACGAGTTGAATGAACCATTACAATAAGCAGAACCAATGAATTGTATGAACAATTAATAAATTTAACCGATCATATTTCCTCAATAATACACATTTTTTGAAGACGGTGAAAAATGGGAATGTATTTTAGTTCTACAAAATTTACAAGTTATATAGTTGATAGCTTGTGCCCAAATAGCAATCAACTTTATATCTTATGAATTTTGTGGAACTATAATACATTGCTATTTTTCACCTTGTTATAATGTAGTTCTACCAAGTAAATTCCAATTCAATCAATGCATTCTTAGAGTTCATGTTATTGAAAATCAAACGTGGATGTAAGAAAATATTTTCGGAAAAAAATAGTGTTGAGAAAAGGAAAAAAATCTTCTATGACCTCGTGATTTTCAAAAGCTATCATTCCCAATATATCGATTGTGATAATGATAAAATACTTGTTCTGACTATAAGTTCTACGAAATTTTATTATATTACTAATAAGATACAAATATTTCCTGGCATGTTTGTAATTTTAACGTCGTTCAAGAGCACGAGTGAACTTAGTAACGTAAAAGTAACAATAAATATTCTTTATTGTACTAATTAATTTTCATATATACTTAACCTTGCTGATATAATTTAAGATACAAAAATCTTAAGTGTTTAATAACTGTTTCATACCCAAAGACAGACATGTCGTCCTACAGATGTCTCTTTACATTAAATTTAAATATTACAAATAAAATTTTTAGACATATTGCTCAAGAAAACAAAGTATTATCTGGCTATTTACGTCACAAATAAATCTTATGTTATATATAAAATAAATGTCTGTTTGTTCGTTCCGTATGCGTGCCTATACCATTAATCCGATAGCAATCAAACTTATATGAAAACACTAGCACTATTTTTATATTAATATGAGATAATATAACAGTTATCTCACATGCTTTTTTTAACTAAAGTTTTTAAGGGTAAATAAAACCACCGTACACTTTATGCAACTAGTTTGCCACTTTTTTTTGTAAAATTTTTCAAGGAAGGACTTTGAATATCTTAATCAAGTGGGTCAAAATAAATATAAATAAAGCACCACACTTCTTTAAACAGAAGTCAAAGAGGAGAATATAATATTTCTGAAGAGGTATTTCAAGTTGAAGATAAAAGCTATTTTATTTGATAAAGTTTTATCCAGATTTTGAAAATCTCTTGAAAGTATAAAACTTGCTTGCTCATTTGACATAGCGTCGCTTTATTTGAATAATATGAACTTTGTTTTTCAACTTTTCCAAGGAGTAACTGTCGTAAAATTGTTTCGTAAGAGAGCGGTACTCATACATCATGGATACGAAATAAATCTTAAGTAATTGACTCAGCAATACATAAAAGATATTAATAAAATACTTTTCTGCGTGATATAAATAAATAATAAAGAATAAGGTTAACAAAATCTATTTTTTAGTCAAATTTATCTGTAAGCGTCTCTTTTTTGAAATATTGTGTAATATAATTGAAGACTAGAAAAATTCGTGTTGAAAACTTCGCATTATTTGTATATGCATACGTGTTCGATTACACAATATAAATTCATATATTGTGGTTCTTTAGTAACATGATTAATTACTACACCATCCTTGATTTTGAGTACAGTGAATCCTTGATTCTACGTTTTTCAAGAGATCCTAAGGACAAAACGAAAAATGCGGGAAACGATGAATGTGGCAAAGCCTAATATACATTAAATTGAATTATAATATAAAAAGTAAACTCTTAAAAAAAATATTAAGTCCCCCTCCTTTAATTTACAAAACTGGTAAAAATGAGAGGATTTTGTAAAAGTTATGTTTACTAAATCTTATTTATTGAAATAATTGATAAGTGTTTTAAGCTTCCTCGTGTGAAATTATTTATTGAATAAAATTTCAAGACATTTGAGCGAACTATATATTTCATCATCAATTGCTTCGGTTAATATGTAAAATTTAATGTGTTCAAACTCACCAATTGTATTGGATAGAAAGATTTATCTACCAAACCCGGTTAATTGGGATAATATTTGAAACCGGACCTTAATATTTAGACGATAGATCGAGGAAGTCAATAATTCAGGGAACGGTTAATGTGGAATTATTTAACATTGTTATTATGGGTTTTTGACGGGACTATAAAAAACGAAACATCCATCAGGGAAAACGTATTATGCGATAACGATTGATCATGGTCTCCCTTTGTATGTGAAGGACTTACACTCGAATTGAATTCATATAATCAAATAACTTTACTAGGTTCATTTGAATTGTCTCTACGGTAGAAATAACACACTAGTGTTGTTGTATTGATTGAACAATTTCGTACATTGAGTGTTGAAAGGCTATATACTGCAAACAGTATAGAACTAATTCTGATGAAGACGTATGCCGAAATAACTATATTTTTTATAGATTTTTCAGAACTAAAACACATTGCTATTCTTTCGTCGCGATATTTATAATATTTAATTAAAAATATATAAGTTAAGAAAAAGATCCAATTAATTATTCATTGTGCCTTGGTTTTAGAAATATCTAAAATTAAACAAAAACTATAAATTATTATATTTTAAATAATAAAAACACATTTTTTTAGTACTTATTTCCACAATATATTTTTTGATCAGGACCGGTTTCGCTCATCGCGAGCATTATCAACTGATAGAATACAATTTACAAACAAGTCTATTTATACAAAACAAAAAATTAATTTGAGTTAAAGGTAGCTCATTACTTAATGTGTGTGGGTTATTTTCGTCATTAAAAATTTCCCACTCCTTACTTCCTTATTGATTGTTCAGAGCTCCTAATCGATTATTGATTTACCATAATTGTAATTGTAATTCTTAATAAGTGATTGTGAACATATAATTTTTATACTAATTTACTTTATTTGTATCAATATTGTATGATTTTATGTAAATTGTTTCCTAGTTCTTGTACCCATGGTTTTGTACACCTGCTACCTTTAACTCAAATAAATTTTTTGTTTTGTATAAATAGACTTATTTGTAAATTGTATTCTATCAGTTGATAATACTCGCGATGAGCGAAACCGGTCCTGATCAAAAAATATATTGTGGAAATAAGTACTAAAAAAAATGTGTTTTTATTATTTAAAATATCATGCCTTTCGATCAAGAAGTGACAGTTAACACTTTAAAAAAGAAATTATTATATGTTTAAGATGTTGTTTTTGACATGTATGTTATAACCCACAAAGATGGTGGCTATTACATTTTAGAATTAAATCAAAGATAATCCTGAACGGAAAGTTCATTATTACACTTATAAAATGAAAGTTTTTCAATTTTATAAAAGGTAAAAGAAAAATATTTTTTCAAAATTGAATAGTGATTGATTCAGGGAAGATAACCTTTTCGAGTCAGTTCCAGGTAAAATACTGTATAAAAAGATTCCTCGAAAATACTTAAATCACCCTTAATTGAATTTGCTTTATTGAGCGTAAATCTTGAAACCTTTGAAATGTTAATCCATTATTTTGAAAAAGTTTTAATGGTTTTTAAAAGAATTTTGATATTTTATTCAGTTTGTAGGAGGTAAAAGAAAGATAAAAGATTCATTCAACGCTTATCAGAGATTTAAGAACTTGTTGAGTCAAATATAAAAAAGATAATTTCTTTTTAAGGGTAGTTTTTTTTGAGTTGGTGCTAAATACATTGAATCATATTCTTTTCAAATTTTTCCACGATGAAATGCATGCCTAAGATAATGTGATTTTTTAATCTATAAGAAGGTTACGATCTACGTTTATGTTGAATAACATATATTTTGTTAAATAACATATATTTTGCTATTTTTTTTTACTTCGATCAACAATTATAATAGAATCATCAATGCTATATAGTAAGTCACACGCTTGAATGCTAGTATAAACAGTTGTGCAATTAGCTACGCAAATTCGTATTTAATTTTCATTTTTTTGAATCCTGTGTGATAGTTAACGAACAAAATAATATATGTCGGTCACCATTACTTACCCCTCTGGGGGGTGCTTCTTTGTTTCTGTAATAGACCATTTCCGTACCATATGTAAACTTATTGATATAGCCACCTTTTGAGTTTTATTTACATTTTTACTTTTATTGCGAGCAAGAAACAAACTAGGTCGTTAAAACAGGAAAGACGATGTATTGTGTACGTTTTCTACACAGCTATATATAGATAAACAATTGTTAGTGCATATTTCTGACGATGGCGTGAGACGAAATAGCTATCAACTATATTTAAAAAAATAATGTTGTAGAACTAAAATACATTGCTATTTTTTTCACCATGTTTTACATGTATTTCATTATTTGGACTGGTTTCGCTCATCGCGAGCATTATCAATTGATATTAAATGTATTGTAAAAATTATTTGTATTTATTACATAAAATATCATGTCTTTCCATCAAAAACTGACTATTTACTCATTAAAAGATGATTACCGAGATGTCAATAAAATTTCTACATATTTCAAAAAATTGCCCCGCAATTGCATGTTCTTAACATAATACCGTGTAATTCGAATACTGAGTATCTTATCTTTTTGCTTCTTAATAAATTTATAATGATTTCCGAGTATTTCAAAAACTGCCACGTGATTGCATGTTCTCAATCGTGTAATTCAATTTATTGCCAAAAAATGAATTCAATTCTTTTCAGAATGATCGTTATCTGGATACTCCCTTAGGGAATTCATTAAAATAAAATTCGACGATGTGTAACATCCAAATTTTACAGTATGTTGGTTCCAAGGCATAATCATTTTACTCCAGATAAAAGACCGACATTATGTATTTTGTTTTCAATTTAAAAAAAGATTAGCGAATCACCAAGTTAAGCGACAACCTGTTAAAATTGTTAAATGGAACAAAGAGGTTTTTTCGCTTAGTTTTAAGCACAAAGCGAGATGTATAAAAATTAATTAAATTTCTCAAATACAATATTTTTTAAGCAATAAACAGTATGTGAAAATTTTCGCAATAAAGTCGTATATATCCTGTACGTTTGTTTTTTTTTTAAAGATGTTTAATGGTTATTATTCATTTTGACATATTTTATTTTAAAATAATTTCAAATGCACAACATAAGTTTCACAATTTGAAATAGATTCAATTTTCTCACAGTGGTGAATTTTTATTATTAGGAAACAAAAGATAAATTATCTATTACTATCACTTAGATAAAAGCGATTGTTAATCTCATGCTAACTTTTTTTTCACTTTTAATTTCTCTTTTTGAAAACAATAGCGAATAGATGAAAGATCGGTTCTATGCAGTTCTATATAACACCATCTATTTTGAATAATTTCATTTCTTTGAATCAGTTTTGCGATGACATTTGTGATCAAATTTTTTTTTCATTCAAATCAACTTAATAATTTATGTAGATTTATATTATGTCTCTGATATTACAATATATGTTGTAGAAATAATTTTAATTGTTTGGAGAATGCAATCAATTTTACAATTTTAGTCTTAGTAAGAAAATAACAAAAAAATAACATAGAAATAAAAAGGATAAAGTGACAGCGGATATTATTGAGAATCATGAAATGCTGTTATTTCCTTAATTTTACTTTTACTTAATTAACTTTTTTTGATCTATTTTTATGATGTGATATAGCTCTTCAACAGATCAATGTAATATAAATATTTGTATTCGAGCGTTAAATAAATTAAACAAAAGATTTCAGCGCGCTTACACTTTGATTTTCTGTGTCTCGGGTGACGTGCGCTTGCAAGTATGAAACATGAGAGCGTGCAACTGGCATACAAACTGTTAATGATTAATGGTAACGGATATTTCACCTTTCTTGAATTCTCCTTCAGAGCAAAGAAGTCCCATGAAGAGTTGAGCGCTGGCCATTTGTTTTTCAGCCATTATTCTTGATTCTGTTGTAAGGCATTCCTTGTTCCAAGTTTCTACGCATTCCATTCCCTTTTTGTAAGCCCTGCAACAAAAAAGTATATTAATTTATTCAGCTACATACTAAATTTGTTGTTTTTTTAATGAAACAACTCACAAGTTTTCTAAATACAACGAATTAGCAATTGGTATTTTTAATTTAACTAATTTGTATTCTTCGTTCATTTACAAATGTGTTTTTTTATCTTTTTTTACACTGTTACAGTGATTTAACATACAAATTTAATAACTTTGAATGCTTAAAGAATATCACAGTCTTTTTGAGAGTATAAAAAAAGTTGTTAATTATCGCCTTTAACATAAAATACTATTTTTAAACTTTTTTTCTAAACTTAATCCAAGTTGTGGCTTTTTTGATTGAATTGTTTTTACTTTTCAGATCACCATTATAACACAGATAAAAATACATAATTATATAATTTAGTTGTATAAATTTTATAAGATAGATAGTTGATAGCTATTTCAACTTACACTCTCATCAGAACTACAGAACAGAACTAGTTATATCTTATAAACTTTGTCAAACAAAATGCCCTGCCATTTTTCGTCGCGTCAGTGAGCTAAATTTCTTTTTATATATGTTTGATGTGATAGACCGTTGAGTATCAATACACATTGACGTAAGACTCTTTCTATTTTTGAGTATTTTTGGTGGTTGGTTTAATCGCTGCAGAGGTGAGCAATTCTAGAAAAAGCTAATTCGCGATGTTACTTTATATTTATACACATATAATTCATCATATAAGCGGCACAGGAAAAGCTCATGGCTTTAAATTTCACAATGAAATATTTTGATTGATTGATTTTTCAATAAATTTATGTCTATAGGCTTTAAGTTTCATAACCCTCGAAATAAAAAATGATTCCTTTGTTATTCTACCCGTTGTGACAAATGTGTCGCTTTTCTTAAAAAATCATCTCCAGACTATATTTATTGTAAGGTATTCATTACTTTTAATTTACAATTAAAAGATAATTTCATTTAAAAAGAGTTAACACTACAAAGAATCGGGTATTTAAAACTTATGAAAAGCATTAAAAATTTTAAAGTTAGTTTGAAATTGTTTTTTAAAGAAATAAAAGAAGTGTTTCATCTAGTAAACCATTACATGGAATAAAAAAGTTTTTTTTTCTATAAAGACTATCTGATAAGTTTTTGCCGAACCCATTGGACAATATCAAAAACATATATAAAACATCGTAAAGCTAAACACTTTGATACTATTACCATCACTTAAACCTAAGTACGATATTTATTTTTATTAAAATATATGTTTTAATATCGTTGGTTAAATATTTCACATTTTATAAACACACGTTTATGGTTTGAATCGTTTTTTTTTAATAATTGACTTATTTTTCAAATATGGTATTGGGTAAAATTAAAAGCTTAGTATTAAAAGCCAGACTTTTTAAAGTGACCACAATAAGTGTCGTCTACATTTTGCCATAATTAATAGCATGAAATATAGTATATATTCTTATAAATTTGTTCACCATTTTTATGATATATAAAATTCAATTTTTTTATCAAACATAGCAGAAACATATTATCCAACAGTATATTTCTTTACTTCAAAAGAAGGTTTGTTATATTTCTCTGTCTTTCCACCTTTAATATCCGACTCTAAAATCCGGGGTTCATAAGTAAATATGAACCAAAAATTAAACGAAGAGATAATCGCATTATAAAATTTTAACGCATAGACTTCAACATTTGTCATTTTGAATTTGCTGATGCCATTAAACTTTTTCCATCGCGAGTATCTGAAAACCTTTCAATCAATTAAGCTTTAAAAGTCAATTAACCCTTATAAATATTTTTGATAAAACGTTCATATTACCTCGTTTTCAACATATTAAAAAAGCTTTTATTTGACGGTTGATTTATAGTGAAATTGCATGAATAATTAAATTTAAATATCTTTTACATTGAAACAAAATAAAGCACAATGAAAAATAAAAAAAAATTGATTTTTGATGATCGTTTTTGATTAACATTTTTTGTCAGGACATTTTTTTTCAATTGAAAATTGTAAACAAAATAAAAATATGTTAAGAGAATTGAAGGCTATGTAGAGAAATGAATATTGGAAAAAATACAATGCAGTGGATAAAAAGTGTACTTACCGTTTTGACCTTCAAGGTACGTTTTTATTATAATCCACAGTTTGAGTATTATGTAATGTTTTAATTCAACGACTAACTGCAAAATTGAATTGTTTCAACTCTGTACGATTCCACATGTTTTGTCATTAATGATCCCGGTTTCGCCTTTCGGCAATGATGGGCATACGCGGATGCAACATAACTGACGTACAATAAAAAGTTAGTATTGTCTATATACCAAAGATATTAACTTCAGGAAAACAAGCCCCAATGCAAACAATAAATGGCAGCTAAAACAAATTTAACAATGTTAAATTAATAATAATTAACACAATCGCCTGTGATAATTTTTACTAACGATCTTATTAATGAGACATTCTTCAAAGGGTATTACAACAAATCAAAATTAACTATCATTAAAATATATGTGGGGGTTTTTTTCAATACCTTCTTTTGCATACCTACTGTTGCATCCGTTAAATAGAATGCCGAAAGACGAAACCCGGGTCATTAATGACAAGACATGTGGAGTCGTACAAAGTTGTAACAGTTAAAATTTGATATTGAAATTCCATCAAGCGCCCTCACTCGATATCGTAAATTAAATTAATTGCAAATTGAACCTTTCATATAGATGGTTGGTCTTTAAAATGTATTGTATATCGTGAAACCTTTTGGCTTCGTCAATAAATAACATCAATAACAACAATATTTTAATATGATAAAAATAAAATCTTGATATATTCAACATAAGTATTATAAAATATTTATTCATATATTGTATATACGGTTTCCAGCAACAAAAGCAAAACATTTGATTTGATTGTATTTTCATTTTAACAATACTTTTCTGTCATAACCAAATATGGCTTCACTGTATACAATATTGTTTTACGATCAAAAAAAAATGAAGATTGCAGTATTGAGATTTTATTCGACTAAAATTCAACGAAAACACTGATTAAAAACGATCGCGATCATTTTTGATATATTTTAATTGTTTTCAAAATATTTCCAGAGAATCTTTAAATTTATAACTAATTATCTTAAAACTAAAAAATTGCAATGTGGTCGTTCGTATGTTTTCATTATGCAGATAGTTAGTTCATTGTTGTGTTTTCCATTTAAATCTGGATTGATGAAATATTATTTTTTATAAAAAAACAATATATTAATAACCTAATGTAGATTTTGTTTACTATCTAAATTATTCGTTGACAATCGATTTATCACAAACAAAATAAATGGATTAGGGATGTCGTTTTAGTTCGTTATCCGAATATGTGTTCGTTGTCCTGATAAAAGAATGTATCGTGATAGTGTTCGTAATCTGATTTGTTCGCGATCTGAAGTGTTCGTTATCCGATGACCCACAGTATAATTAATTTCGAATAACACGAGTTTGTTTTTGTTTCACACCAATGACACAATATATTATATGTTTGAATGATTTAAAAAAATGATTGAGTGTATTACTGCACTAACTTTTGAAAAATCGTTGGTATTGATCAAACCAGGTAAATAATTTACCTTTAAAAATATCACATCCGGAAATATAAACAAATGACGTTATTTTATGAGGAAACGTTGAAATTACGTAAAAAAAAACTCACAACTTTCTAATGGACTTACGTGGCGTGAATATTTCGTCAAGAAATTTCCAGCCAGTAAATTGTTATTATTTCGTGTTCTGACAATTAAAACGTTGTTGACACGGAATTTTCAGTTTCCTGGAATTTCAGAAGCTCATACGAAAAACAACATTTCCAATACTGTATATTTTGAGATATTTTCTGTTATGTAGAATGAATAAATGAAATGAAACAACTTTATCATATTTTCTATACGTAAATGTGTAATATAACATTTAATTTAATATTGATTACTTTTTAAACTTATTTTACCACAGATATTTATCAAAGAATGAAAATATGGATAATTTTTTGTTACTTAAATTATCAATAAAATCATACAGTCTTTTTTTTACTAAATATATTTTTCAAATTGATTAAATACGTATTATTTTTGCCATTATATTTTTTCTATCACAAAACCTTTAAGAATAATTGTTTTTTGCTATTAATTTATGCAGGAAATATCAGGAAAAACTTATATAAAGTAATTTATCATTTCTGATTTATGAAAATCAAATTATTTTCAATATTCCCAAACAATCTGGACCAATTTACACCATTGTAAACGTTTTCAGTTCAAACGAACAAAATTAATAAAATAAAAGTAATATATTTTGGATTAGCCTATAGTTTTTAATTATGTACAACAAAACACGAAAATTTCAATTTAATTATTTGAAGCATTTCATCCATTCAAATAGTCAGTACGAATATAATAATAAGCTGTGAATGAAAAATTCTCATCAGGCAAGAGATAATATTTACCAACAGAAACGATATTTATTCAGGTAGTCCAATTTGCAGCGAAATGTGTTGACTGTACATTTTAAATATGTGATGTCAATTAGCCCGATACAGGATATGAGTTCTCAAATTAATTTTTAATTCATCTGATACGTGAATTTCTTTTTGGCTTTTTGGTTGTTTGCAATACATTTGAATGGTTCAATTTTTCAATATAATTATTTCGCACGGTGAAAAAAGCTAAGTATTTTAACTCCACAATTTTTTAAAGATATTTACTTGATAGCTATTTGGTGGCTTAAGCTTTCAGTATAGTTCGGATGAAGGTTAAAGCCGAAACAGTTAAGAGTTAACATCTAAAAATTATATATTGTTTAATTTATGACTTCGATTGAAGTGCTTGATGAAATCTCAATATCAAATTCGAATTATTAAAACTTTGTACGATTTCACATGTTTTGTCACTTAATATATTATATATATATCTCTCTCTCTCTCTTATATTTGGGTTTCACCTTTCGGCATCTTCAGGCATTCTATCACACGGACGCAACAAAGCTGACGCACAAAAAAACAGTTAGCAACGTCTATATACAAAAGGTTTTAATTGAAGGAAAACGCAGACCCCAAGGCAAGTACTAAATGACAGCTTAAATAAATTTCATTTAGCTTTATTTATGATATCAACTAGAGGTGCTTGATGGAATTTCAATATCAAATTCTAATTGATTAAACCTTTTAAAATTCTACATGAATTGTCACTAACGACCCTGGATTCGCCTTTCGGCATTTTCAGGCTTTTCAGAATCACGGGAAAACACAGATCCCAATTTTCCTTCAATTAATACTTTTGGTATAAAGGCGTTGATGACTGTTTATTTTGCGTCAATTCTATCGCATCCATGTGATAGAATTTATGATGATGCCTAAAGGCGAAACCTGGGTTGTTAGTGACAAAACATGCAGAATCGTACAAAGTTTTGACAAATTCAAATTTTACATTGCTTAACATTTAATAATTATATTAGCGACATTGAGAACTGCTTAAAAGTCGTGTCATTAAACAATATTAAAGCTTAATTATTCTCAAAGAATAATCACTTCGTTGAGGAAAATGAGAAGAACAATTACAATATTTTAATCACTTTGTCGAAAGTCGAATGTTGAAACTCATTGAAACTTTTTTAGTGGGAGCGTTTTCTCCATCGCGGGTTCATGTTACACGTTATATTGACTACGAGGGATTTTTTATGGAAAATTTATGCGCTGAGGTCACGATTTGATTTATTTAGGTTCTGTGATAATGCCTTTTGCCACATTTTTACAAAAAACTATTTCATCCTGTATTAGATACGCTACGAGATTATTTATGATCCGACCAACATCACCAACAAAGAGCTGTTATATTTCAGAAGCCGCCTTTTTGATTTAACGTTGTATTCATATAATAGCAAAATTTTAATATGATTTACTAACAAGTATGACAAAAAACATTATCTTAATCATGTGATTACTTACTTATTTTTAATATTTTATTTTTCCATAGTTTTTGGCGTACAAACCAAATAAAGAAGGGTGAATCATATAATTATCGGACAACTTAAAGTTAATAAAAAAAATACTAGTCATCTCTCTTCCACATTTGTCATTATTTATAGCTCTGACGAATGTTATTTTTAAGTAGATCACACATTATTTAATATTTTACTTGAAAAAAGTAGCCTGTAACTGTATTTTTTCGTTTTATCTAAATAAATGGTAATAACCAAAAAAATTGTCTCAAAATTTTGATTTATGTCTGTATTGTTAAGTGTTAAGAAAATTATAGCGAAAAAAACGTCATAATAATATATGTAGGCCAAAAAACAAGTTTCACCCTATTATTCCGACATTTCTGAGAAAATTTTTGGACTTTTCGTTCTATAGGTAATTTAAGCAATAAAAAATAAGCATGGAGTATTTGCAACACGCTATATATTTTATTTTACAGATAATCACTTGCGATAAAACAAGATAATTTACCAAAATTACCCGCAATTACAAAAGTTACTTGATGATTATACAAATACACGTGTGCCATATTTGAAAGGTTTTTATTTGACTGTACAGCCAACGACTGTACCACGTTGTAAGCGCCGGCTCTCGTGCGATCACCGAAGTTAAGCAACATTGAGCGCGGATAGTGCTTGGATGGGTGACCGCTCGGGAACACCGAGTGCCGTGTTCTCTTGGCTATGGGAAGGAAAACCCAGACAGAAAACCGAACACCAACCCGCCTGGGCAGCGTGGTGTTGCTATGTCCAAACCCCCCCTGGAAAAAAAAAAAAAAAAAAACAGGGGGAGGCCTTCATCCAGCAGTGGATCGACCCCGGCTGATGATGATGATGATGATGACATGAAATGAAGCCAAAACTTGAAATGAAACCATCTAACTGTTTCACAAAGCTATAACAAAAACGTTACGAAGACCTGTAATATAGATGCAGAAATCAATATATGGTTATTTGATCAGATAAAGAAATTTTATTTATCACGGAAGGGTACATTTTGAATACCAGTAACTAAACATTGAATCACGTCTTAAATTAGTCAAATATGACGTTATTATGTATTTATCCGTTTACAAATTTATATTATCAAGTTATTGATTGAATTAACATTTATTTGGAAGATGTTCATAATAACGCACTGAAAAAATAGTAATGTATTTTATTTCTACTAAATTTATAAGGTAAAGACATGCAACCATTCGTCAGTGACTTTTCATCCAGAAGTGACACTTCTTTAAACAACTGTGTCAAATATATTATACGATAAGTTAATACTTTCATATAGAAGGTTAACCGGAATTTCTTTATCATTCTTTGAAGATCTTAGCATAAAAACATCATTTTATAATTTTTCAACTTCCATTTTATTTTAATTTTGTACTTTTAGTTTAGGAATCCATACAGATGTGATGAATAAAAAATCATAACGCCTAATCAGCTCTATAAAATATGACGTTTTTTCCTAAGCAGCAACTGGTCAAAAATAATACAGATGTATCATCATAAAACCAAAGATTTTGTCAAGTTTTCTTTACAATTCCACGTGATTGTTAGAGTCAACACTCAAAGAAGTCTTTTAAATGAAGTAAATAATATCAAGATCTATTGATTGAATTGGCATTCCCTTGGTAGAACTCCATTATAACACGGTGAAAAAAATAGCAATGTATTTTGCTTCTACAAAATTATTTTTAAAAAATATAGTTGATAGCTATTTCGGCTCACGTCATCGTCAGAATTATACGATACTATACGACTGACGATGGCGTGAGCCATATTTTGTGAACTATATTTTTTTAAATAATTTTGTAGAACTAAAATATCAACATCAATCATAATCATACTATTTCCTCTTAAAAGTAAAACAGAGAGTTTTAAATTTTACATTATAAACAACATATGTTGATAGATAGATTGCATAAAATATCTATCTTACTAAAAGAGGGTTATTAAAAAAATATCCGTACAACGAATATAGAGATATCGTTAAATATGATTCCCTATTGATAAATTAATGAAAATGTGTTTAAAAACAAAAAAAAATATCTTTACTCTCTCCTGAAAAGAAAATATTTTTTGACATTTGCTGTTTTAATGCCAAGGTCTTCAATTTACAAAGCTTAAAGTTTTAATAGGCTTTCGCTAAAAGTTACAAAAGCGTTCAAAACATTCCAAACGACTTATCGCTTAGTCATTGTGGAACTTGGAAATAAACATTATTATATCTCAGTCGAATATTACTAGCATCGTTATATAAAATTTACATTAGTCCGATCGGATTCAATTTCAAGAAAAGATGAAAATAATTATTACGTTTAACGCTAGGAATTGTCTACCAAAGGTTTTCAATAAGCCGCAAAAATAATTAGGTTACACAACAAACCAATCTTAACTTCCCATTACGTTATCACGAAGCATAACCATATCACATTTGATGTATTTACAGTCGCTTCTTGACAAAAAGACATGATATTTAAATAATGAAACGCATAATTTATTACTATTTTCACAATTTTTAATTATTATTATCAGAATCGGTTTCGCCAATTTTAATAATTTGCTAATGGAAATACTGCTAAAAATTGCGACATACAGATAATTGCAAGTACTTTTTATCATACGGAAATACGGTTGATCAGTGTAAATTTAACGACCATTTTAAATTGAAAATACTCTAGCTAAACTCTTTTTTATATAATTCAAAAAAATACTTACTTTTGTTTACTTCATAAACTCAAATAAAAAATAAATCAATTGTTTATCCAAAAATCTTTGATTGCTTCTGAACTGGAGTTACCAAAACTGTGCGCCGTGGCTGTTCTATTCAGGCACCGTGTAAATTGTCTTTGACAAAATATTACTAATGTTATTGCTTTATAAAATGCAAGGTAACAAAAGATTAACTCCGCAAGAAATCTGATAATTTATCGAAGCCGGTAATTGAAAAGTTTGGGAGCCCCTGTTCTAGACGTTTAAATAAAGTAGTGTTCATTGACTCTTTACACATCATAAACGCTTCCAAATGACATAGTTTAAGCTCTATTGAATCTAATATTAATTGCCGAAACTTTGTACAATTCCACAAATGTTCACGCACCACCCGGGTTTCACTTTTCGGCATCTACGAATATTCTTCCATATAGATGAAATTAAACTAACAGTTAACAGTCTGCATCGCTTATATACAAGATGAATTTACATACAAATATTACAAACTCTTTGATTACGGGGTGTCGATTTTTCGACGGTCCTGTTTCCCGCTAAAAAAACGAGGCGTCGATTGTTTGATACAATATCATCGCTTAGTTTAAAATTTAATAATTAAAAAATTCTCTTCAATGAAGCACCTATTTTGGCGTTTATTACTTTAAGAAAGCAATAAATATATATGATTTGTTTATATTTCATACAACGGAAGTATGTCGTGTAGTAAAAAAATGTTCCGTAATCAAAGAGTAAAAAGTAAAAATCATAATTTTGGGCTAACACCACGATACTGTAACACAAATTTTCAACAAAGTTCAATCAACTTTGCCGTACTAGCAACATTGATATATAATAATTTATATTACCGACTAAAGTTTCTTGGCGGAATTTCAATATTAATTATGAATCGTTGAAATTGTGCGAGAAATTCCACGAGCTTTGTCACTCTTCAATAATAGTTGCGTGTCATTCCTCTTCAACCTTTCAACATTCTCTCTTGAGGTGATATCTGTCTTTTTGATGGAAAGACATGATATTTCAAATAATGTCAATTAATTTACTAATCATTGCTTAATATCCTTTTAATATAAATAATTAATACATACTGTATCATAAAATATTTATTTTGAAAATAAAAATTTCCTAGTCATTAATGAATCTTCTACGATTGTTCTGAACACTTAATGGATTATTGATTCGTCTTTATGATTTTACTTTTTAACAAAATATTTACTATTTTTTACTATTAATCTGTTAACTGAAAACAATATTAATTTGTAATGTAGATAACTTTGGTATGTCGACGATGCTGACTGTTTATTTTACGTCAGTTCTGTTGAATCAGTGTGATAGAATGCCTGAAGATACCGAAGGCAATGAATACCAGGTCGTTAGTGACAAAACATGTTTAATCGTAAAAAGTTGTAACAATTCAAATTTGAAGACTTTGTGTTAATAGTCTTGTTAGTAATTTGCGTTTTATCACTTGATAATGCTCGCGATGAGCGAAACCTATCCTTATCAAAAAAAATATTGTGGAAATTCTACTAAAAAGTTTTTTTGTCAAAACTATGAAGTCGGAGTCAAAATCGTGAAAAACAATCTAGTCCGACTACTTCTTCGATTAGATGAATTTGAAGAATAGCTCAATGAACAATTTGCCGGCTTTTTTTAGACTTAGGGTCGTGTTTTTTCACGACTTTACAGCTCTGGTTTTTATTATTAAAAAAAACCTTTCAAAAATTCATATCTGATATTAAAATATCATCAAACACTTTATGTGATATCGTAAATCATGTTGGATCGTTCAGTTGTTTTAGTTTCAACCATTGAATGTGGCATAAATCTATTCATCATCGTAAACTCAGTTTCCCATGCAATTATATTCATAATAACATATCTTGATATCACACACCACACTCTCGCGTTGATATCGAGATTACTTTAACCGTTAGAGTTAAAATGAATTCGTCGTCAAAATTTGGATCATTATTAGAATCAAATAGAAAAATAGTCAAAATTCATAATATATTTTGTGATGTCGTTTAAGTTATACGGAAATATTCAAAAATTGGCCCCTCTTTTGTTTATTTTGTGCAAGGAAATGATAGGAAATCCATTTTTTTTTATCATATATCTATAAAAATGCCTGATGATTCCGAAAAGCGAAACTTGGATCATGAGTGACGAAACATGTTGAATATTGCACATTTTTTACAATTAAATTTTGATTTGTTACAACTTTGTACTATTCCACATGTTTTGTCACTAACGACCCGGGTTTCGCCTTTCGGCATCTTCAGGTAATCTACCACACGGACGCAATAGAACTGACGTACAATAAAAAGTTGGCATCATCTATACACCAAAAGTATTAATTACATAAAACACATGAAAACACAAACCCCAAGGCAAGCAGAAAATGGGATCTAAAACAAATTTAATAAGGTTAAACTAACAATAATTGACACAATCGCCTGTGATAATTTTCACTAACAACTTTGTCAGTTCTGTTGCACCCGTGTGATGGAATTCGTGAAGATGAAGTGAGTTGTAACAATTCAAATTTGATATTGAAACTCCATCAAACACCTTCAGTTGATATCATAAATTAATTCCATTTTGATAACTAAATTCTATAATACTAAACACCCTCAGTCGACATCATAAATTAACAAAATATCGCTCATTATAATAATAGAAGACTGACAAATAGTTATCATGAAAAATAATATAAAGATACACTTAATGTATAGCACTGTGTCATATTTTATCGTTTTGCCCTTAACTGTATATTGGTATCTATTCGTTAACCACACTGTGTATAACAATGTGCTATACATCATAGAAATGTCATTGTTTCTGCTATAACCAGGAAATCAAATTCCAGTTGCCTTGCGGTGAATCTATTTCAATGCCCAAATGCTTAGTATCTATTAATATCCATAGAAACGAATAGGTCCTGCGGGATAGCAGAGGATACCTTACTTGAATTGTATTTTCAGGGTTTGCTTAATACGATATCCATTATTCATATAAGTCAATATTGAGCGTTGGTAAGCAGTATGAGAATGGCTTTATTTAATATTTCTTTGACTAAAAAGGGTTAAGTACATACGTGATATAATGTTAAAATTTAAAAAGTTTAAAAAATATTTAAAATAAACCAAAAAATTTATTTCGTAAAAAAATAACTCACTACTCAAAAGTTTAAGACAACAAATCTAAAATATCATTTCCTGTTTTAATGACTTTAATCATATAATTTGTAAATAATTACAGAATTATTGCGGCATTTTTAGGGTAAAAATTCAAAGCATTTTTATCTAATTAAACTGCAAGCTGAAGTCTGTAAAAAGAGTGGGAAACCATAAATAAGGTTTTTGCAACATAGAGTAGCGTTTTAAATTGTACGTAAACTGATTTACTTTGAGGGCGGTAGCTGTCACTTGGTGGAAAGTTAATATATTTTAATGAAACAAAATGTTTTATAGTATTCCCACAATTTTATATATTTCTAAACAGAACCGATTTCGCTAATTGCGAACATTACCAACTGATATGGAGAAAATTCAATCAACTCTATTTATAAAACATTAATAAATAATTACAAGAGTTTAGGTATTTCAATTATTGATTGTTTTATCTATTTAGATCAGTTCAATAAACATCTTTTTTTATTTAATCTCTACCAAAAAAGAAATTGAACGATATAATAGAAATATGTTTTCTGTGATACGTTGAGGTCAATTTTAATAAAAGCTGTTCGTACGATCCATATTTAAAATAGAAATGAATTTAAAAATATAAAAAAAAACACTTTTCTTGTTTTCATTGTTTAAGCAAAAAGTGCTTTTAATGCAAAAAGCTAAATGAAAGCACTTCGCGGTTTATGGCATACAAAAAAAAAGTATACGGGTAGGTAAAAGGTTTTTTTATACGAGAAGGCATACTTGCAAAGAGCCGTAATTTGGTCCTGTGTGACTGGAAGACCTCCATGACCTTCCAACGGAAGTCCGGCGAGACAACGACGCAATTCACCCTTGCATTTATCTTCAGCATGGCCGTTGCTCCAAAGAACTGCAAAAAATGAATTAAAATAAACGAGTGGAATATTATTTCTTGCATTCCCATAATGTTTGAATCTATCAAGTATACTTAAGTGCTAAATGATCAATTTTCCTATTTATTTCCCTTCATATTGTATATGCACGCGTATGCGTGTTTGGGCATGGTATGTGGGGGGATGAATGTAAATATAATGCGTGTGGTGTCCACGTGAATCAGATTCACTGTGGATTGCTCAGCTCCGCAGCAATCTATGTTTATTACAACAAAAATAAATCTATGCATAAAAGATGAAGGAGACCTGAAGAGCTTTGATGCTAACGTGTCATAGATCTTAACGCTACATAAATTTAATATCTCAAAAAAAAAACGCCTTACACTTTTTTAATTCGACATTTTAATATATCACCATATTTTCAAATTCAAGAAACGATTTTTTTTTTTTTTCGATTTTAATTTACGATTCGTATGTTTTGTCAAAAACGAAGCGACATTTGTCTTACGGTATCTTGAAGCATTGTATCATACGCGTGCAACCTAACTGACACATAAAAACAGTAAGCATCGGTTATATTCCAAATGAGTTAATTACAAAGAAAAACAAAAACACTAATCGAAACATTTTCCTCACTGTCATATTTATTACACCTGCGAAATATTATTTATGAAGACGCAGATAGAACTTGGATTAATAATGAAAAACTTTTAGAAATTTACACAATATCTACAATTGAAATTTGATTATATCGGATTAAATTACTGAAATTGATCATATACGCACAGTGAAAAAATAATAACTTATCTTAGTTCTACAAAATTTATAAGAGATATAGTTGAAAGCTATTTCGGCTTACTACTTCATCAGAACTATATTACTTATGAATTTTGTGGAACTAAAACACATTGCTTTTTTTTTACGGTTTAATAACGAAAATCTACCAAGTAATTCCCAAAAGTGGTTCTAAATAATACAATTTGATTGAATAAAATTATAAAATTATCTTATTATTAACATAGACTAAAACCCATGATAGCTACAACTTATCTATAACTTATACTTATACTTAGCTATAATAACTTATTTTGAAAAGCGTTGGCAACTTATCTTCAGAGGTGGAAAATATTTATTGACAATGTTAAATTAGAGTCCACTGAAATGGGATCGATTTAAATCAAAATGGTATCACCCTTGTCAAAAAAATAAATATATTTTTATTCCTAGAAGCAAATTTCAACATCTTGGCTGTGATCGATCTTTGCTTGACGACATGTCAAAGTGACTTACAAGTCGACTTTGTATCTATGTCAAGTTACTTACGCGAAACTGCTCATAAACATTAACTGTTAAGAGTCTTTATTAACTTTAACGAAGAGATTTTGACCCAAAAGCTTCGACAAAGCTTTGTTCAACGTTGAAATTTCCGAGAAATTGTTTTTTTTTTATTTTTGTGTCTAAAATACACAATTACGCTGATTAACATATTGATCATAATACCATAATTATGTTTTTATTTCAACTTCATAGAATAATTTTGTTATTATTTTAAATTAATAAAAAATTACAAAATTATTAAGAGTAACAATTAATGATAATAAAAACTGTTATTATTTCCATTGTTTCCAAGTTCTGTATTGTAAATAATAAACTAAGGCAATTAAATTGCTACAAAAGCTGTTAAATGTTACACAATATGTACATCACTATAATATTTATTTAGTTTTCATAGAATTGACCTTAAGAAAGTTGTTCTTACTAAACATAAAACAATCTTTTACTAAACTTTACGATACAGCAGGATAGTAAAAGTTTCTCTTCTATCGCAGTATTATTTATTGAATTTTAGAATCTGCGTTGAAATAGTAATGTTATAACAGTTCAAGGCTTTCGAAAATTAAGCGACGTAAGAATTAATCGCATACACAATTAATCTTCGGCATATTTAGTCAACTATTAGCGGTCATAAGATGTATTTAACCACATTATAAAAAAATACATTGATTGAATTGGCATTAACTTGATAGAACGTTTTCAAATGTTTTGTCAATAACAAACCAGGTTTTACCTTTAAAAAAATTCTGGCATTCTATCACACATGTGTAAGTAATAAAACTGACACATATTAAGCGCTTTGTATTGGCTTAGAGTGCTTAGACGGTTACTCTAAAAGTAGTAGCTAAATATAATATAAAACACTGTGAAAATTTTTAATGCATTTAAGCAGTATAAAATTTATAAAGTATAAAGTTGGTAACTATTTCGGTTTACGCCCTCGTCTATATCACTATAAAAGCATCTTTCAACATTCTCTCTTAACCCAATCTTTGTAAACCACCTTAAAGATATTCTATCAAAAGATATTTGAAATTTAGAACTATAATATTCGTGTAAAAAAAATTAAGAAAAATATTTGGCTATATTAAACATAAAATTATAATGTGTTTCGTTCCGCCGACCCTTTAGTTATATATTAAATTGTAAATTGGGATGGAAAAATCATTGAAGGGATGAATTATTATGTTAATTATTATGGTTAAAACTAATACTCGAAAATATTTCAAATAACGCAAATTAATATGCTTTATATTACGTATTTACAGCATGTTACCAACCTTTTTGTACCATATCACATTTTTAAATATCGGTAAAGCGGTGGGCATCATCAATTTTTACCAAGTAAATTTATGATGGAAGATTAGTGATAAATAATAGACCTAGAAATATTTTTTATATTCTATTATATAAAATAGTCTTCAGTTTGATCTTTGGCATTGCATTTTATTGGCCAGTGCCTTATAATTAAGGAAGTATGATGATGTTTCTATAAAAAAACAATCATAAAGATGCTCGTCAGTAAGCTGAAATCTATTTTTTAATAAAATATGCGAAAATTTAAGTAAAAATGTAGTCACGGTTGGATGGCACTAAGTGCACACAAATCGGTTGGTAACCGCTGCATTACCGTATACACAGTATTTGAAATAAAAAAAGAGGCTTAAATGATTGAAAATTTATTTTCACACGAAACTGTAAAATGTTGAGAAATGATTTCTAATAATTAAATTGCATAAAAATATAATTTATAAAGAAGGTCACGCCCTAAAAAGTCTAATAAATTCTTGGTATTAACTAAAAATAATTGCCAAAATTTCTTCCATAAATTCAAATGAAGCAATTTTTTTCGATTCTTCAATATTTTAATAATAAAACATTCAATTAGTCTCTCGATATAAAAAAGAGGAATATTAATGAAGTCTACTTTAAATAATATGCAAAATAAGGATATTTGAAAAGAAAAATTTGTCTTTTGTATTTCTACGATTTACGAGAGAAACGTAAAATGTCTTTTTACACAAAAGCATAATGCAAAAACCTCTGAATACTTACTTCACAGAAAAATAATTTACACTTTTTCAACAATGCCCGGTTAACCTACAGTTTTCCTGCCATGAATGGAAAGAAAAGATTTTGGAGGTATTGTAATTTGGACGATTAGGGTGTGGAGACAATCAGAGTCTTGAACTCAAAATCGCAAGATGTATAATGGGGGTGAATTTTTTTATCATAAAAATTCCAGACAACAGTTTTTTTGGTTCAACTGGTTCTAATACGAATAGTTTTGGACTAGATTCAAAGTGATCGAATTAGGTGACTATTTACAAAAAAAAAATTGGTTGTCTGTAAAGTCGGTTTACGGACGATAGTTTAACGTGACAGCGTCATAAGAAAACATTGATGAAATGATTGCATACTTTTATGAATAAAATGGAATCATTTTTATTGAATTATCATTATTTTGTATGGATACGAAGAAGGACTGAAATGAAATCTACAATTTTTTTTCTGAAAGAAATCGTTGATAATTTATTGTTAAAAGTATATTTGTTATACGTTAATCAGATTTATAATATGCAAGAATTAATTACATTTATTGCCGCAATTGTTGTTGTAATATAAACAATGAAAACCACGTTAACATTTCACTTCACTTTATAAACAGTTGTAAACAGATCACGTGTAGGTACTGTAGGTGTATAAGTTGTGTGCTGCCGCTGTCTCTTTTCTACTCAGACGCATCGACCAATCGAGTGGAAGAGAGATAGATGCGGCACAATCCGAACGGTAGGCCGATCGTGCCTCTCTATCGCTTATCCGCGCTCTCGCTCGCACGCTTGCCTTCGGCGTAACGCGACAAACGGGACAATGAGTCATGTTTTTTCGTGCGTGCAGCGGGCGTTCATCGATTTATAAGACGTTGTCACGTCAAAATCTTTCAATAAAAAGTCTATTCCCAAAGTAAATTAAGCATACGAACAAATGACAGTAAACATAATATCATTTTCAAATTGTGACATGGTTGACAGTTTTGTAATGGTTTAAAAACTATTCAGATGTGTTTTCATGTGGTTGTAGTAATCCAAAAATCTTTTGTGAGAGTATAAAGAAGATAATTACAATGTTTAAAACATTTCATATCACTTTTAAAGTGTTGACTGTCACTTTTCTTGATGGAAAGGCATGATTAGAAAACTAGTAAATCTCGCGATTATGAATAAAGTTATATAATAGCCGTTCTAAATGAAGTTTGTTTTAATGTTTTCTAACATTATACGCTACATTGCGACAACTTAACCAAATATTATAATATGTAAAAGTCTAATAAATTGTGGTATAAATAAATACATTATAGCTTGACATTATTCTAAGTGACGTATTATTCGCAAGAGACGCCTCGGTTACGATTAAGGGTGTATCTTTTAGATATCAAAAGGCGTCGTTAAATTTATGCATATTTTTCATTTAATGTATATCTATAACATTGTACATTTGTAGTCTTTGTAAACATTAATGTATGACTACCAATATAAAACGTATTTCAATGAACGTATATATTGGAAAAAGTTGAATTTATAATATATGTAAAAACAATTGTTGCGATATTGTTGAGACTCATATATATTCGAAACAATAAAAACTGGTTCATCTATAATCTTTTAATGTCAGTTAAGTTCGAATGACTTAAGTTATATATGATTGCCTTCCATCCAATAGAGTTATACCATGTTAATAAAAATCAAATATTCATACGTATTCGTATTTAACTATCAACCTTTGCATACAACTACATTGGAATGCCATCTAATGACAACTGCATACATATTTCACCACTTACCTTTCGCAGTCAAATATAATTTTACAATATTAGTAAAAGTTATGTATGTATAACAAAGTTCTTTATTTTATATTTTCATCAATCTTACGTCATAAAACGTTGGAAATACTATACTATAAGGTAGGTATTGAAAACAAAACTAATTGATTTTCATTTTCAATCAGTAAAATTCATCAAATGTACAAATAATTATTGAAGTGGAAAATTCGAGTTCTATCACGCAAATTCTAATATAAGTTACGAAAATAGTACATAGCATATCATAAATACAATTTATTTTATCTATTTATTAACTTTGCTTGCATTCCTTTATGATCAGCAACTATTCCTATCTTTAGATATTTTTTCTGAAAAATTTCTTATGAATAAAAATAATAGCATTTTTCGAATTTTTTTAATGCACAGTTTCGAGGCAATAAAGAATGACAAAATTGTGAATTAAAGCATTTTTCGAAAAGCTTATTATAAAAAAAATGTTTTTTAAATTCATATGTATTGTTGTGGAACGTGGATTAATTCACAATCGCTTACGAAAATTTTCTGGTTATTTTAGAATAAAACAAAATGTTGTATAAAATGTTTTAAATACATTTTTATTTTTTTAAGGGGCTAACTGTCACTTTTGATGGAAAGGCATGATATTTAAACAATAAAAAAACATTTTTTAGTACTTATTTCCACAAAACATTTTTTTATCAGGACCGGTTTCCCTCATCGCGAGCTTTATCAACTGATCGCGATGAGTAAAACCGGTCCTGATGAAAAAAATTGTTGTGGAAATATATTCTAAAAAATGTTTTTATATTATTTAAAATATTTGTATTTATTAGGTATTTTTAATACAAACTATACGTTACAAAAAGCTCGTTATAACACAACAAATGAAACTACTCTGAGATTTTACTGAATATTTTACTAGAGTATGATTGCGTGACAGAAAGTAATTTTTCATGTGACCAAATTAGTTGCTAAAGTTTAATGCGTGTTTTGAACATTTTTGAGCAAAATTTATTTAAAATTTTAATTAATTTTTATTGAACAAATGACGTATACAGTATGATTAATTGATAAAGAAAAATCTTCTTAGAAAAGATCATAGAATAAATAAACTTCTTAGAAGATTGTATTTAAAAAGTTTGAATTTTTTAATGAAAATAACATTACTTATAAAAGATAGAGGGAAAAATAAAGTAATCTTTCATGCTTGTGATAAGCAAAAATGACTGACATGATAATTTGTTTCTTTCAATAACGTTTAAAAAGAAATTCGTATTTTTCATACTGAATATTTTTTATAAAAAAAATATTTATAGTTATGTAAATCTTTACATTACTTGGTGGTTCTTCGATTAAAGAATGAACGTCGTCCTTACATAAATTTATTTTATGAATATTATACTGGAAGTATAAAACCCAACTTAATGAGATATACTTAGCATACCTTTTCGGGGATTACAAAAAAGCTTAGAATTAGAAAAAGGGTTTGGGATTGGATACTCTCCAAAGTACTTTTATGTTAGTGAGCGCCTGTTTTTTTACTTCGAATGCAGCCGTTTTCGTTCTTAAAATTAATATTTTACTTAAATTTATCGATTTAATTTGTTTTGTGTCTAATAAGAATTTGTCTATCTGATGTTTCATTTACGCATTACTGACATTTTTTCAATAAAGTACATAAAATTTTCATGCGAGGCCATGACGTTGAACAACGTATACAAATTATGAAATTTAGATAAACATTCTGTACGAGTGATTTAAGGGTATGGGTATGTAGCTGGCTACCGAGATCGTATAATTTTACACATTTAAACTTATTTGTTTAGGGTTATCTTAAATTGCAAATAAGCTGCAAATAATCGACGCCATAGAAGTCAACAAACAAACGCCATCCAACAAATTATTCCAGATTTATGCAACAAAGTAATTAAAAATTTGACCCTCTAGGAATACGTGCCACCAAGCAGATCTGTTATATTCTACCCTTAATGTCATAAAGTTTACTTTAAAATGAGTGGACATACATTGAAATCAATTTCGATCGTCCCTATTGAAAAGCTCTTAAGAACAAAAGAGTAAAAAAACTCAAAAGAAAATCAAATATTATAATTAAATAGCCCTTTTCGAAATTCCTTACATTTTCTTTTTATCTGTGACATATAATCTTGCCTGTATTATTTCATGAAAACATTTTAATAAAATTAATCCTAAAAAACCCCACTTATACTTCAGTTAGTTTTATTCAATCTGTATGATAGAAGTCTTAAGGATTCGGAAAGATTAAGCCCAGGTAAAATAATTACAATACAATACCCGCTACTTAACATTTTGTATTGTCAAAAACCGATATTTACCGGAATAACGCTGTCTACTTAGCGATATTGTAACACATGAAAAGGTTAATAGGTGACGACGTTTGTAACGCTGAATTCAAAATTTTAATCGATAAAGCAATAATTTATAAAATAAGGTAAACACGTTTAATCCTACAAAATTTCAATTATTATAACTATTTCAGCTTTTGCTATTGCTTTAAATATTTATATAATTAATATACAATTTAACTGAATTTAATGTAAGCTTTAACTACTTATCCATAAAAGATATACAATATTTTGTCTCGTCTATTCTGGCATCATAAATTTCGTTCAAATTTGCTTATTTATTTAGAGTCGCTCTAAGAAACATGATAAACGTAATTTTAATTTTTGAAACTATACGATTCTATATATTTCAACAATTTAAATATGTCACTAAAAAACACGCAACTATTCAGTTAGTGACAAAACATGTGAAATCTACAAAATTTCAACTTTAAATTTGATCTTGAATTTCCACCTCGCAACGTCAGTCGACATCACAAACGATAAAATATACCAATTTTGTAATTTTGATTAAATATTACACGCAAATACTAAATATAAATAAAAAAATATTTTCTTGATGTTATCATAACCTTAGTGATATTATGACAAACGAAAAAACACACGTGTCAAAAAACATGTTTTTTTTTTTGATACGCCCGCGTTTTTGTTCTCAATTCTGAAGACACCTTTCTCTTGGGAGTCATTGAATTTTGCTAGACGAGTTCGTTTTGTATGGCAATATCATTTTTTATGTTTTTTGCTCTAATGTATTTTCCGACGAAAAAACAACTTAAATTGTGAGAGGTATTTAATAGCGAGTTATTAAATATATCAATTGCACGATAATTGATCACTTAACACCGCTTTGTAGATAGATGTCAGTACTATGTCATTCCGTCCACGGGATCTGCAATTTGAAAATATTTTAAGTCTCTTAGGTGTATGCCGTATCCGGTTAATGTAGCCACGGTTTCGTTTTCACAATGAAAGCTTTTTATTAATATTTTAAATTAATTAAAAGGTCAGCTTAAACATAGTAAATAAACAGGTTTTCAAAAAAAAAACTTTAAATATTATTTAGCCCATTTTACGCATTAAACATAATATATTAAATTGAACTTTATGTCAACAGTTAATAAATATTTTTTTTCTCATTTTTTTTAATAAATGCTGAATAATTATAAACTATTTCAGTTACTATATTTTTTATTATTTTATTTATTTTAATAACTATTTTGTCATGTTTAGTCTAGCAATTCATTCGTTTTTTTATTAAATCATAGTTAATAGCTTTTTAGCGTCGTTTCAACGCCATAATTATAGCTCGGACGATGACAAAATGTCGATTAAAAATAATATGCAGCTATGCTATTAAGATATTTTTGTGAAAAATATATCATTTTTTATTTTATTTTTGTTTGGAGGGCTTATTGATTTCTCTTCAAATCATTGTGAATTAATAATTGATCAAACAATTATTCGGCGATATTTATTTTAATTATAAAATACAGTTTAAAAATATATTTCTAAGATTTTAAGCAATCATATCAACATTAACTGACTCTATAAAAAATAAAAAATAAACAAGTTAAATTAAAAAGTAAATATTTAATACCCAAAGAGTTACAAAAAGTAAAAAAAAAAAAAATATCTCTGCTGATGACCTAAGCTTAAAATGTTGACGTAAGGATGGTATTTTATAATCTAGGCCTTTTTGAAAATGAAGAACGTCTTGCACTGTAAAATTTAATTGGTGCTTATCGTTGGTTTAGTTAATCAACAATGTTTTCTAAAAGAATATTCAATTTAAATATGACTTTGAAAACTTAATTGTACTTTTGGGAGCTTAATTTTCTTAAAAAGCTAGCAATGAGCGATTTTATTCTTTGATTTTTATTTTCAACAAAGGTTTTTTTAACTGACATATATTAATTACATCGTGGAAATAGGAAAACTTCCCTTTCCTCTTGAAAACCCCGTCTTTCGGTGACTGCACTTATTTTATGCGACCAGTAAAAGCACTTTAAAAAATGAGCTTTTGTCATTGCTTACTCAAGGCGATTTGAATTTTCAATAACGTTTTGAAGTCATTTATTGTTTGATGAAACATGACTTACTTTGTTCAACTGTCATAAAGTACTTTCAATAGTTTTAATATAATTTGATAGATGAATATGATGTTGGTTAAAATCATAGTGAATCGTTCAATAAACCAAATTTAACCAGTGAATAAGGAATAGGGCAATTCTCACACTCAAACATTAGGTTCTTTAAACAATATATTTGATTGGCACCGTATTGGTAAAATAAATCAATCGATTCTGTTCTGAATTCTGTTCTGTTGTAGTAGTGTTTTGAAATTTCCTCCCATCTATCTGATCACGAAAGTCGTAGCAAAGCGAAATTAGTTCGCTCAACAATATTTATGTCATATTCCTTACAAGTGTTTCCAACTTAGTAGCTACAAAAGCGAAATTAAGTGTTTTTTGCAATTGCCTACTGGAATCGTACTGACCTGAACAGAAAGATATACGACATCAATTAAATTTAGAGATAATCTGCACACATAAGTGCTAGCCACGGAGTCTATGGCGATTGCTCCTGAGACAATCTCAGCACTAAAAGAATGTAAACGATCGATGCGTTACCATGTAATACCATACGTAAGGTCATGTTGGCCATTTTAAACGTTTTATCATAACTCTATCTTCTATATTAAATCCCTAATGTTTTTATATAACTTGCATAAACAACTAACAAGCATGCCTTTAAATAAATTCTACTGAAATACCACAATTGGGAGTTTACGTGGAAAAATGTGATTATATTCTTATGCGTATAATACAAAATTTCCTCCATTTCTATCATAAAAAAACTCTTGAAATAAAAGAATAATATTACTTTAAAATCTAAGAACGATATTTATTGCACCCAAATTTTCGTTAATTTTTTGTTAAGAATTTGTATCAATTTAATCATTTGGTTGAAAAAATAAAAATCTAAAAAATTAAGACGATTCTAAAATAATAACCTCACAATACTTTGTTAAACTGATCTGCCTATGGACGTATTTAATATTTTTCGTCTATAATTTTCAATTTATTTACATCTTAATATTTGATTACGAAGACGACTAAACAAATCAAATATTTATTTTAAGCTTCTTGTAAAGCATCATTTGTTGCACATCAATATATTAAAGTCGAGCTTTATTCGTTGGGCTTTTCTTCACTCATTGTTTGTCGTTACTCCATTCTACTACGTTTTCATTGTTTGAGTTGAGTGGCCTTGAGCAGTGAGAGAGATGTTTTGACCTTTCCAGCTTTACAAAAGCAAATGTTTTTACACTGAAACTGGATCAATCTCTGAATGAAGTCCACAACAAATCTTACCAGGAAAGATTATCTTACAGAGAAAACAAGATCATTTTTTTTTTTTTTTAAGCAGAAGTTATTTAATTTGTACATTTATTTCACATTTTCACAAGTTTTGTCTCTCACGACATCTTCAGGTATTCTATCACACTAACGCAAAAGAACTGACAAATTGTTAACGATTTCAAGTGGTTACATATAGACAAAATTACACAGAAAAAATTGCTCTCCAAAGTAAAAAGTTTTTAATATACTATACGTCTGATTTTTTTATATTTATTAATATTAGTTGGCTATTGTTAATTGTTAATTCCTTTAATCAAAAAGTTATTAGTTGTATACATTGTTTCAAAATATACCATATTCAAATATAAATATCATAAAATTTCACATAAATACTCAACTAATTGTTTGAATTGGTATTTACTTCGTAGAACTCCATTATATTACGGTAAAAGAATTGCATTTTTTTTTTTAGTAAATAGTACAAAATTTATTAAGCATGTCATTGATAGCTATTTCAGCTTAATCATCACCAGAACTATATAAGAGGACGTAAGCCGAAATAGCTTTCAACTATATAACTTATAAAATTTGTACAACTTACTATAATATATTGTAATTTTTTCAACGTGTTATATATTTAGGTACATTTAGGATTTTTATTTTTTCTGAATAATTTCGCTTGTATATGACTGTTGCAAACGATTTAACATGAGTCAGTTTTATTACACCTGCTTGATAGAATGCCAGAAAAAGTCTCAAGTCAAAGCCAGTGTCGTTAATGACAAAAGATGTGAAAAATTTAAAATACTTCAACAATTCAAAATTTATTTTTAAATTCCATCAAATATATTCTGTTGACATTATATATTATAAGATACACTATCAATATTTTATATGTTAATATAAAAATCTTACAACACAGAAATCAAACAATGAAAATTATTATATTTGGCGAAAAATTATTGCTTTCTGTGAACATCAATAAAACTGAGAGCATGACTTCACACGATTTTAAAAACAAAACTTCAATGTATTCACTTTAATGTGAAAACATTGGTATTAAAATACTCCAAGTAGCAACAACATTCATAGAGCTTTATCAAATATGGGCTTACAAACATTAAACGACATAAAGAGCTAAGTACAGCTGTTATTCTATTATGAAATTGACTGAGGCAGCATTCAAGATTCTCGGAAATAATAACCAAAACTTGGCATTGAGACTATCTTCTGCGATTACACTAAATGACAAACTGTTTTTCACTCAATGTTATTATTGTGCGAAAGCTCCTAATTGTAAGAGTAGGTCAGTGAAACATTTTCTTTACTAACTGAATTAAAAATATTGTTCTGTTATAAAGGCGAAAACCCTAACTGCGTAAAACGGTGCACGACAAAAGTACTTCTCGGAAAGTTTTCAAAAAGCTACTATTACACCGCGCCAATGAGCTTTTTCTGTTTTCAATAGTCTTTTGAAAAGATTATGCTATAGATATAAGATGCTATAAAGTGCATACAAAGTATGTATTATACTGTTTAACAGTTCTGAAAATATAAAATTAATATCTAACATAAATTTTCTCATAACATAGACAATATCAATTAAATGTTTATTATTGAGAACAAAAATGTCTCGTTAATCAATAAATTTTATATATATTGCATATCCTCTGAACTCGGGTGTTGTATTTTAATCAGCAGGTAGGAAATGTTTACTGTTACTTCCCGGAATATAATGAGGTACAATTAAGCAAAATTGCTCCTCATTTATAAATTGAGCTTTGAAGCTTTTAAACTATGAGCTTTAGTTCCAAGAAGTATGATTTAATAAGCCAGAAGGGTTTGCTTTAAATATTGACACTCTTTGAGTTAACCATGACAGATTGACTGTGCCCTGTTTGTTATAAATATTTTAAATAATTACAAATGATTTTAATGAGAAATGTACAAAGTCATTCTCAATAAAATAAGACGATATAAAATTTTCACGAACTTGGTAAGTCCTTATTTTCATAATGCAAAATATTTGAAAGAGAGTTCAGGAAAATCTTCTTTAAATTTAAAATTATTATAAAAATAGTTTTCCCAGAGCCGGAATTCGATATTCTCCGATTGCTTATCAGAAACGAAATAGAGTTACACATAGAGAAAAATTTTAAACATAATGTATTGTTCATATAATCTTTTGGTAAAAAGCTACTGTTCTGATCGTTTCATCTATCTCTAGTGTTAATATTGTTTCAGATATTTAAGTGAAATAAAATCAGATAAAATGAAAGGTAACTGGGTGAACAAGAGTTACATATTTTAAAAAGTTTACGATGAGATATCTAAACACATACACTTTAGTATATATCCACTTTGGCGAATATTCTATTTAGCAATATTAAATATTTTGCGGTTTTTGTCTTATTTTCATGCGGTAGATTATTTTTAACTTAATCATTGAACTCTTCGTCTTTGAAAACCATCAATATTATTCATATATAGTTTTAATTGAATTCTCTTTATTTATTTTGTGCTTAATCGTGTCACACATAATATATTTTAATAAGATATTGATATACATTCTAAAAATGAATAACCATTTAACAAAGTCCGATTTTAAGAGAAATATCAACATGATTTTATTCATATAAATTATGATATCAACTAAAGGTGCTTGATGGAATTTCAATATCAAATTTGAATCGTTACAACTTTGTACGATTCCACATGTTTTCTCACTAACGACTCGGGTTTCGTCTTTCGGCATCTTCAGGCATTCTATCACACGCATGCAACAGAACTGACATTCCTTGTTGTTGTTGCATCCGTGTGATAGACTGCCTGAAGATGCCGAAAGTCAAAACCCGGGTCGTTAGTGACAAAACGTGTGAAATCGTACAAAGTTGTGACAATTCAAATATGATTTTATTCGATCGATTTTATATGTAAAATATCATTTTATCTCCACCGAAAATTTATATACCTGTAATGAAGTAATTATCAAAAGTTTCTTCATATTTATTTGTGTTATTATGTTGACGTAAGAGAAAATAAAATGAGACAAGTTTCGAAACAAAAAAAAAACTTCCCATAAAGTTTATCTTCACCGTGGCATCCGGCAAACTCAATCTATATCCGTTCCCGATGGGGTTGAGTGCAACTTTTTGAAATTACCAATTATATTTGCAACACAGTGATGAAGTTTAACCAAAGGTGGCGTGAAAGTTGTTTTTGTGGAATAGTAGTTGGAAAATAGTTAGATTGCATTTTTCTCAGTGCAACTTTCAAAATTAGGAATGAATGAAAAACTAACTTTGATTAAAAAAAAGTTCGATTATAAATTTTATTTCAGTTGTCTTCATTGGGTCAATATTTTCAGCGAGTAGTGATATTTAATGTCCAAGCTGTCATTGAAAGTATATTTGACAATTGTGAAATGTCATATAAAATCATATGATTTTCTAAAATATTTAATCTTGAAATAATATTGGAAATAAACAGTCGTACTAAATAAAAAGTCTTTCACTATATGTTTCAATTTAAGAACATTTTAATACAAACATTAATGTGTTATGCTAACCTTTAGAAGGCATTATTTTAAAGATAAATAATCTTAAATTTGTGTATTGACTAAATGCTGGATAAGTCAGATTTATTCAATCAATTTTACAATAACAATAATTTTACAAATTCATTTGTAAAAACATGTATATTTTTTTATCAATATTTACTATAAAACTGTTTGTGGCCCCATTCGGTCACCATGGCCGCACATGAAAACCACTAGTCTAGAGTGTACATTTGTAATAAAATAAAAAAAATGTTTTAAAACAAAAATTATTTGAAAAAGTGCAAATAGGCTTACCTGAGAAAATTGTGGCTAGCAACAGTAACCCGATCATGGTTTATTTTAAATCACATTCACTTAAATTTACACTTTTCAATCACATATTTTTTTAATGAATAATCGATACCAACGTAGATCAGTAAGTAAGTTATATGTTTAAATATATTTGTTTAATACTTCACAAGTAAGAAAAGTTTTGTGATATAAAAAACAGTTTTTTATAGCTCAAAACGTTTTGATTTTTGAACGAAATTTTTCCTCTATATCAAAATAAAAAAATACTATGAATTAGCTGAAATTTCTTTTTCACTGCTTAATTAAGCACGACTTTAAAATTGTACTGTCCGATGTAATAAAACCTTTTTTTACACTTATTTTTCCACGGCCGTTTTAAATGTAAAATATCATCAATATAAAAGAAATATTGAGTTTATTCACATAATATGAACGAATTGAAACCCACAGTCACATAAAAATATAAATAAAAATAAAATAACGGAAAAGTATCGTGTTGATGAGTTGATGACGTCATTAACAGTTACATTTACTTATGAAATTTTCACTTGATATTGCTGTAAAAAAAGTCCTGATAATAATTTTATGGTTGAACATAACAAATGATAACTATGAACCAATATATATATAAATACAATTTATTATTATCAACGGTCGTCGTAAATGTAGAAGTATATCAATTATTTCAAACACATTCAACAAATATTACAACTATAAAATAAATCAATTTTATAGACTTCAGATACAGTTAACACGTCCTCAAGTCGCAGCTCATACTGTGTACATTTCATAAAATGGATTTTTCTTTTAATGGATTTTCGTTCAAAGACATATTTAGATGCCCTAAAATTATAAAACCATTGCCATTCACCCGATAATAAAAAAAGCGTAGCAAAATCGATAAGAATATTTTACTTCGAATCTTTCTATTGTATATTTACTCATTCAATAATGACATGTAAAAAAACTTCTGCTAAGATAACGTATTAATTAGAAGAGATAAGTAAAAATTATAATAAATTTCTTTTAAGCTTTTAGTAAAATAATAAAGTTTTAATTTAATTATTTATGAATCTATTTTCATTCGACAAATATGCTACCATACATTTTTGCAAAAACCTAATTATTTGTTGAAAAAAGCACATATACACATCAATAAGTTAAGTGCTAATTGTTTTCTAATGCAACTTTTATTACTAAAATACTCTCAAAGTAGTTCAGTTTAGTGTTGTATTAGACGTTACTCTAGTTTCAGATTTACATATGCCTGAAAATTTTAATGAATGGAGCAATAAAAATTTATCACATATATGTCTTTGACGAAATTGAAAAGATACCTTTGGCTTATGACGCGACTTTAAGTGATCAACCTAGCGATATTATTAAATGAAAAGTATGGTAAGTAATTGTGAGTTTTAATGCAAATCTTTTGATAAGGAAAAAGAAATGATTATATAGATAACAATCAAACGATAAAATTTCAAAACATATGATCTAGTAATATTTAACGAAGTAAATAGTGTATATATTTCGCTCTAATATTATCTCTTACCCTTACTAAGCTTCTGGTATAAGGTCGACAAAAAAGCTTTCCGATCTAAAACTTTGATAATATGGAAGTCGTTCTTTATACTTATGATAAATATAAGCAGATAATTATTTTAGCGCACTCCCTTAATCTCATCATTTAAAATATCATGCCTTCACATCAAAAAGCGATAGCTAACATTTTAAAAGTGGTTTAAATTTAGAATCAAGCCTCTGTGCAAGAAGTGCAAAGTAAGGTAATGAAACAAATTTTGACTGTCACCAAAACACTATAGTTAACATAGGAAATTCTATGTTAATCCAAACAGCACGAGGTGTTTATTACTTTCATTCCTCTAACGTATTAAAATATATTTTTGATTATTTTCTTATGATCTAAGTTACGAATACCATCAAATATCCTATATCAGTATTCTTTCATCTGAATATAAAAAAAAACTTATAAATATAACCACTCGCCAAACTTTCCGCATTCTTTATAACATTTTTCCAGGTAATGTAGCTTTGCACTATCAATACGAAATGGTGTACGCAGAATACAAACATTTTTCTATGTTCACTTTATTGCTACACATAAAAAATAATCTTTCTGCTTAGATGAAAAATAATGTTGCCATATTATTACTACATTTTTACAGCATGAAAAGTTTGAAATGTATCTCAAAGAGTAAGAGTGAGTTCAGAGAATTATCAAGATTGATTATACTATAAACGTATAATTCCCGCGCTCTATAATATATTACATGTTACGAATGGTTCACAGTTATAGACGTGTGACCTATATAATATACGAAGCGATAATATTCTACAAATTCAGGGCGAATAATGGGCGCCTTACCAGTGAGTTTTGCAATTTTTTTGCGCAACAACTCTTCTGCCATTTGGAAAAAAATCAAATTTCGTATATATTTTTACAATTGATCAAATGATAATGCTCTAAACCGAACCCGGTCTTTATCAAAAAACGTATTGTGGAAATAAGTACTACAAATGTGTTTTAACTATTTAAAATATCATGCGTTTCAACCGAGAAATGACAGTAAACACCTTGAAAGTGATATATATTTTAGTTACACTTTCAACGCAAGTAAGCACTTTAAAATACTGTTGAACAAATACACGTGCTTCATTTTGAATCATTTAAAATATGTACACGATTGAGTTTTTTTTACTAACGAAATGATTACTCACGAAAACGATATCTTCAATGCTTGATAAGAATAGAATAAAACACCTTCATTCGCGTTAAATGAATGTTTTCTCTACAATAAATAGTTGATAATAATATAATACATTCCTTTCATGAAAGATTCATAAACAATATTTAACGTTAATACAACTTATCACAGGCAATTGAGTCAAACTATTGTGTAATCAATTTTTATTGAAAATTATTATAGTTTTTTATTTGAATCATAGCCGAAGGGTCTGTGTGTTTCATTTGTAATTAATTATTTTGGTATATATGCGATGCTAAGTGTTTATTATGTGTAAATTCTGTTGCATACGTGTGCTAAAATGCTTAAATAAATCGAAAGGCAAAACCCAGGATATTAGTGACAAAAAATAATGAAATCGTACAAAGTTTCAACAATTCAATGTTGAAAGCAGAGTTATAAAATATTAACACGGTGAGAAAAATAGCAATGTATTTTAGTTCTACAAAATTATAATTTTTTAAGATATAGTTGATGGCTATTCCTGCTCACACCATCGTCAGAACTATGCTTAAACTAACATCTGCTTATCTATATATAGCTGTGTAGAACAGGTACACAATACATCTTCTCTTCTGTTTTAACGACCTAGCTTGATTCTTGCTCACAATAAAACTAAATATTGTAATTGAAATTAAAAAGGCGGCTATATCAATAAGTTTAAATATGGCACGGAAACGGTACATTACGGAAACAAAACGGCTCCCCGTAGCGGGTTAAGCAATGGTGATCGACATATATTAGTCTGTTCGTTAAGAATCCATTGTGATAGTTGATAGTTATAAAATATTCACAACATAATTATTGTGAGATTTTCACAAAAATCAACAACCGTTCGATTTTAATCTATTGTAATATATAATTTGTAAAATCTTATTTTGGATAGGATTTAAATATCAGATAAAATATTATAATTACTAGTTTTATGATAATTAACTGGGTAACTACAAAATAACGTTTTCATCGCTTATATGCAAAATAAATTGAGAAAACTATAGTTCCTTATCCAGGATATAATCGCATAAATAGTATTATACAATATTACCACTAACTAATCTGATTAGAACGATTTTTTTCTAGCTTAAAAAGTTTAAATATTAAAAGATTTATTTTGTTATTTTTTAGTAAATATAGTAAAATTTTATCTAAGACAGTGAGCATTACAAATTGGTTAAATATATTCAGCACTTTAATTGTTAAATATTTAATTACATTTATTGTTTTATATAACTGAATGTAAGTCTACCCTTTTCTTCGTAGTTTATTTAAATTTTATGCAAAAAACTTCTTTAAAATTCATAAATAATTATTTAATAATGTTTACAATTAGTAAAAACAGTTGTAATTATAAAATGTGGACAGTGACGTCAATAGTGATACACTATTAAAAATGGTCTTCTTCTAAACTTAAACTATATGTTTTATTACGAAATTGTCTTTTAATAAACTTGCCTCCAAAATTATAATGGTATCATAATCAATATTTAAGAAAATCACAAATAAATGTTAGTATGAAAAGCTTAATTGTATGTATAATTTTTATGTCAAGGATACATTTCAAATTTCAACAAACCTTTTATATGACCTAAATTAATTACAGCATGATATCACAGAAAATTTTCCGCCATTGTAAGTTTTATTGTACTTACATAAAAGCTTTTACAAGTGACGCCTGCAGTGTTCTAAGCTTTCTATGTCAGCTTTAGACCTTAGACAAAACTATTGAACACATGACTTCATATTACTTAAACTAGTCAATTATCTTCTAATGGAACCGTTAAAACTTTTGAGAGAACAACAAGAGTAAGTAATATTCATACAATGAAAAGTTCTCGCCATCAATGAAATGTTGGTTAAATGACAACGCAAATTGTAATAAAAGGGTGTTTTCTTAGGCGAGTAATTTTGCATTTCATTAATGTCAAAGTAAATCTTAAGTTATATTAGACATAAAATAACAGCTTATCGTTTATATTAAATATTTAAGATATTTCTCACGCCCTGTTTATAATTAAAATTAGTGATATATATAGTGTTTTGTAATTGTCATCGTGGGAAATTGTCCTGTTTTAATCGGTTTCAGTGCACATGCATTCAAATCTCCAAACAAAAAAAAAATATCTATTATTGTTTTTTACGCATAATAAATGTGTAATAAAAGTAAAAACAAGCTTTCACAGAGGTTTAAAAATACGAAATTATATAAATAAACAAGATTTACTCACACATATACATATATCTTATTAATTTTGTAGAACTAAAATACATTGCTAATTTTTCACCGTGTAGTCTACCAAGTCATGCCATGCAGCCTACCAAGCAAACACCAATTCAATCAATAAAAAGAAATATTAATTTATTTAATTGGCGAAAGAAAATGATTTGAATTGTTTATTTTTTATAATGACAGACAATTGCTCAAAAAACTATAAAGCGTAATTTGTTTTAATTTGAAGATGGCTGTTAAAAAACTTTGTTTCCTTATTATATTTAACATTTGAATAATTTTCATAACGTAACTAAATATTATATTTGAAGCGAGATTGAATTTATTTAGTTAATCAAAGAAGGGGTAAGGATTGCGTGAGAGGTTAAAGCGAGGTTAGGTGTTTAATTTCCACTTATTGGAAATTATAAAGCATATATCGCGTCTTACACAAACCGCCTTTGGGTTATTCCAAGGGTAAACAGACGCTGTGTACAAAACAAACAATCGACAGTCTATAAATAAGCATTGTATAATATTTAGGTAACCCAAAAACTTTTCAAGCTGAGAGAATTGATTGATATATATTAGATTAAAAATAATCATATTCAAAATTTTCCTCTTTTGAGTACAAAAGTAATTATTATATTTCAAATATTTTTTTAAGCCAGGTTCATTCATAGTGTGAGTATTCATAAATACGAGCTTTTCATGAAGCTGCATAAATTGCTTGTAACTCAGTAGCTCAACTACTATATTTGAAAATGCTAACCTTAAACTATATTTTAACGCCTGGCAATATTATTCCTTTGTTATGTTATGTTGTATTTTTGTATACATATCAATTTGAATAAAATAAAAAAAAACTTATAAGTCAAAAACTTCTGATATGTCAAAAAGAGTGAAATAAAACTCATCAAAATTTTAATTGTTACAACTTTGTACGATTCCACCTGGGTTTCGGCATCTTCAGTCAGAAAAATAATCAACTATATTTAAATACAATTGGCGCAATTTCACACTGAATTGCTTTTGGATACACAATATATATGTTTTTCCGTCTGTTGCGTGCATGAATCAATCAAATGTTTTTACGACGCGTGAGCAGATCACATAAAGCTGACTACTTAAGAAGCATTTTCACAAAGTCTAGTGTATCATTTGATAATTTTCATAATAAGCGAAACCGGTTTTGATACAATGATTGTCCGAATTCAGAAACTTTCGCAAGCATGTTTAAAGGATCTAATTTTTTAACGTATTCGCATGAAAAAGTAAATGTTCGCGTCAAGCAAAACCGGTACAGATTTAATCGTTGATGTATTTTAAAAACATATGCGGGAGTGTTTATAACAACTCACTGAAGTGTTATCTCAATCTAATTAATGGTATAGAAACGCATAAAGAACAAACAAAACATTCGTTTATATACCTACAAATGAATCTATATCTCAGATATACAGCATAAATATACTTCATCTGTTTAAAATTAAAAAAATGATTAAAAGCCATTATCAATTAATACCAACGATAAGCGAAACTAATTCTGATTTTAAAATAACAAAATTGTAGAAATAATAATAAAAAACATAGTGTTTTTGTTACTTCAATATAATGCCTTTCCACGAAGAAGTGAAATTTGATGCCTTAAAAATGAGTACTATCTGAATTGAGAAAGAAAAATGTGCATTTCACTAATAACAAAAAAAAACAGAGAGAAGAGGAAAATAAGTTTTAAAGTTGGCTGCTCTTATTTAGTTTCAAAACATTTTTGACACCATTATGACTGCTGACTTGTTGTTACATTTTTTACATCATTTTGTAGCATTGTCAAAAATTTTAGTATTTTATATTAACGTGTAAAAACTTTTATATTGTATATATTATTTATTTAAAAAAATTGACAAATAAAATAATCAAAAGTAAGATTAACAATTCCTGACAATATTTTTGGAAGGTCATCACAGCCAGTGTTAGAATTATTCAATACCACACAAAATAGAATATTTTACGAACAAATATATAAATCCAAAAATAAGCAAAGGTATTGCAAACAGTTTTTCATAAAATAAATGCATTATTACACTGTCGAAAGATAAATATCATCGAATCTATTTGAAACGCTTCATTTCCAATATTTAATATATTTTCTGAATAAATTTACAACGAGATGTTGTTTTAGCCCAAAATAACAAACTATGTCTTTTGAAAAAAAATAGTTTTCCTTAAATTTTTTTTAAAATCTGTTAATAATTAAAACAGCAAAAAAACATTGCAACTATTTTCAAAGCGTTGATAAAATGAAATTATGTTGAAAAAGCTAACTTTTGAAAGTTTATGATAAAAAAATATCCGTTTCTGAGATTATTATTCTTTTTTTGTAACGATTGAACATATAGTGTACCCCGTTACAAGAATTCAAAAAGTGTGTTATCGTTAGCGTTGTTTGTATGGGAGTATTTTGTATTTTATTGGTATGATTAACAATTTGTTTCATTATTTAAGTGAAATTAACTTCTTTCTTGTTAATTACAATTTTCTATGTAGGAAAAGCAGAAGTTTTGTAGAAAAGAGACATTTAAATTAATAAGTTATGATCATTACGTGACACCATTTCGTGATTAAATTTATCTCACTGTGACCTCAAATAAACATTCGTATTTGTACTAATGGCCTCAGGCAAATAATAATATATTAAGGAACATTGTGACGGTTTCTCATTTAACATGTTGCTTGTGGGGTGTTAGAAAATACTTGTTTCTGAAGAGAGAAGGATTAAAATCGACAAAACAGATAAGTTTTTGAATTAAAGTAATAATATTCGGTTTTATATTTCTAATGTTATTAAAATTGTATATAATCATGGAAAATATCTTATGTTATTTATATAACCAAACAATTTTCTTTTAGCCTTAACATAAAAAAAGTTTACGATAAATTTAAGTGTATTCTTACGAGCGTATTTTTTCCTTGCGACAGATCAAACAAACGACGCATTGACATTGCGGTCAAACCACTCTCTGGGAAGGCTCTACCGACCGGAAATAGTAATTGCAAGGTTGCCTAAGAGTGATTGGAAAACAAAATAGGCGCTACAGCCTTTTTCCGCAGAGATTGTCTCGTAAAACCCAGATAACGAAAAAAGCAAACGTCAAATAGCATTGTTTGGTTATAAAGTGTGTCGTTTGGCTTAAGATACTATTCAATGGATAACCGGCCTTCTTGGTAGTACGAATTCTAAGGGATTGTTGTTGTGATAAGCTTATAACAGCAACAAAGTCTTGTAATTTCTAGTAGTTTAAAATGTTAAAGGCATGTATATCTCATATAATAGATGTACCTTCAAACACAGTTTACTTTTTTTCAATAGATACATTTGAACAAATGTTGATTTAAGCTTTGCACTTAAAGTTATTTTGCTGTTGTGATAACAAGATTAAGTTCTTTATATATATGTTGATGATATCATAAATAAAACAGTCAATATATGAACCAAAAAAAGAGCATTTACGGAATTTTTCAATTTATTTCCGTATAATTTATCGACTGAAGGTGCTTGATGGAATTCCAATTTGAATTGTCACGTTTTAAGCAGCGAATAAAATCCGAGGATATTGATTGTTTAGATATGGATTTGAAAAAAGCTTTCGTCTAAAATAAAACATTGTTTTAAGGTTATCTTATTAAGCGAGTGGGTTGAATTAAATTTTATCGATACATATATATATATATATAACACGGTCAAAAAAATAACAATGTAATGTATTTTAGTTCTACAAAATTATTTTTTTAAATATAGTTGATAGCTATTTCGGCTCTCGCCATCGTCAGAACTATGCTTAAACCAACATTTGCTTATCTATATATAGCTGTGTAGAAAAGGTACACAATACATCTTCTCTCCTATTTTAACGACCTAGCGTGTTTCTTGCTCGCAATAAAACTAACAATTGTAAATGAAACTAAAAAGGCGGCTACATGAATAAGTTCACATATGACACGGAAATGGTCCACAACAGAAACAAAGGAACACCACCCAAAGGATTCAATAATGGTGACTGACATATATTAGTTTGTACGTTAAGAATCCTTTGTGATATTTGATATCTATTGATTTCCAGCTGTTACATGTAGTGTGTACATATATATATATATATTGTGATATCGACTGAAGGTGCATTATAAATGTTCAATATCAAATTTTAATTGTTATAACTTTGGAAGATTTCACATATTTTTTCGATAAAGACCCGCGTCTCGCCTTTCGGCATCTTCAGGCATTATATCACACAGATGCAACAGACTGACAAAATTAAGTCAGCTCAGAAACCCGGAACGCCAGTGACAAAACATGCGGAATCGTGCGAAGTTGTAAAAATTCAAATTTCTTTTTCTTATTTTCTTAAAAGCTCTCTAAGAAGCTTTTGTATCCTTTGAGATACGTGTGTCTAAATTGTCCTATCTCAAAATATAACTAAAATATGGTTCAAGTACTTTGAAATTGATGATGAAATCAAACACTGCTCAGCGAACAATCTTCGATCGTCTAAAAGTAGGTAAAAAGATTTTAGAAAGGTAAGAGGGTGTCAAATGAAAACATCCGCTTGATTAACCAACAAGTCTATTAAAGAAACTTATAAGGTCATATTATCGCCATACTGGTAGTAACTGTTAAGCAACAAATTGATGGATATTAACAAGTAAACAAGTAAAAATTGGTATTCTTCATTTTTACCTTTCACAAGCTTACTCACTTTTGAGGTGTCAATTGTCACTTCGTGATGGAAAGGCATTTATTAAAAAAAAATATTTTTTTTGTTCATTTTCGCAAAATATTTATTTGTAGAACTGATTTTGATCATCTTGAGCATTATCAATTGATAAAAAATATATACTCAACGAAAAAAGTCCCACTCATAATTCTTCCTAAAATGTTTATCATTGACGGTTACTGAACTCTAAATGGATTTTTCATTTTATTTTACTTTGCTTTAAAATGATTACTGCGAGATCTTTAGAGTTTTATTTGATAACTGTATTAGTTCATTTATACGTAAATTATTTGATTATATGCAAGTTATTTTTAATGATTTTTTTAAACATAAATATCATTTAATAACACACGATTAACGAGATATATACTATCAAAATAAACATTTATTTCTTCCCATTTCACAGAACTATATTTCGTTATTCATACTTTGACTGCCATTATCTAAATTTTTGAGAAAACTGATTTTAGTGTTCTGATAGAGTCAAAACTATAAGAGTTTTAACAGTGTTTTAAATGTCTCAAATTTTTTTTTAATGTTCAGTGTCGTAACATCTTTTACAGTGTTCAAAATGTAAGGTATTACGTTTTTTATCAAATAAAAGACAACACATAGTAACATTTCCTCAATTGTATGATATATGTAGTTTAAAAAACCGGTTTCGGTCGTGGTAAGCATCTACAATAATACGGTGAAAAAAATAGCAATGTATTTTAGTTCTACAAAATTTATTACAATGAACTAAATTATCTACAATGATTATTCAACTTTATTTTTATCGTTAAGTAGAGAATTAAAATTATATTTGTTTTATAGATGAGTTGATGAGATGACTTTATGAGATCAAAAGATTAAGAACAAAATCTAAATACATTTTAGTCTGGGACGATAATTTGGATGTACTGCGTCAATCAAACGCTAAAAGCTCAGAAAACAGCAACTCAAAAGCTACGCCAAGAAATTGGTTTATTAAATATTTTTTTTTTTACAAAAACATCAATATGTAAAGCAAGTCATTATTTTCGGTAAAATAGTGGTCTATTTGTTTTATAATGTATGTACCTTAATAATAATTGATGACCATGTAATCTAGATAAGAAAAAAGATATCCAGTAATCTCCCCCTTAGTAAAGTATTAAAATACATACAATAGATACTAAAACCCGCTTATTTTTCCATTTTCGTTTTCGATATTTTTTGAGATGAAAATGCCATACATACTTAAGCTCTAAAAGAAACAAATCCTCCATAAATAATTCTTGACTCGAATTCTTTATATTATTGATCATGTAATATTGGTAGATGATTTAACATATGTTATTATATTTATGGTGTAATACGGATTCGATCCATGATCCTCTGAGAAAACAGCCCAGAACAATTCCACTCTGCTACTCTGCTACAGGTGAAGTTAGGAAAAACTATTATACAATACATAAACTTTATTATCAAAAATATTTAGTGATTCTATATTTCATGTTTTTTTATTTAAAAATAAATCTCTTGTAAATAAAAATTGTTTATTAGCTAAAAATTTATACAAACTCAGAACAATCAATATATTGACACATTTTTTATTCGGTTGATATATCAAAAAATTCAATTTTTAATGTCACAATTTGTAGTGTTTTAAGAAAGCATTATTGAAACATTTATTTTTATCATACGATTGTCCATGAGTTATATTTTTTTTTAATGTAAGCAGGTAACTGAAAAATTAATCTTGATTACTTGTTTATCAAAAAAAAAAAACTCTATATTAGAACATAGGAACAAAATATTCTTTTGATTGATTTGTTATGAACTTTTTCGTCAGACTAAGATTCAAAGCATTCAATCGAAACAGACAGGAAAGTTAATAATTAATTGTTTAAGACATTATCACACAACTCATGAAAATTAGACTATACGTGGCTTCTGATCTTTGTTCTTGACATCAAAAGCCTTGTGGTATGTAATACGTGCATTTTGAAACATCTTTTTTGTTTTTACTATGCACAACAATCTTTTCATTTCTAATGCTATTGCCAGCGTATTTTCCTTCAAAGAAATAAAATTTCAGTTCCCTTCAAAGGGATGTTTCCATAAAAAATTCAAGACATTTAACAAGAAACAATCTGTCAGCTCTGTATTTTAAGCGAAATGGTTTCAAAGGATTTTACGGAAAATGGTTATATTTTAATCACTTTAAAAACATTCAAAGAAACAATTTTGAAATTATATCGAGACGTTGTTCTTTAACCAAAGAATTTGTTTTTGTTAACCAAATGTCTCAAATATTTCGTTCGGTGAAAAAATTTGATACTTATCGTCAGGGTATTACATTATAAAATAAAAAAACTGTTTTATCAAAAATACATAACGTTGTATCTTATATATTTTTGTACCAAGTTTGCTTTTTGTATTAAAAGTCTTATTAAAATGGAATTGGTTTTTCTATTTTGCTTAGCTGTTTTCGCTCAGGGTAACATGTACCATGACGTACACTAAAAATAATGAATCTTAGGAGTTTCTGTACAATTTATAAAGTACCCAATATTAGTTATTTAAAAGATACTCAAATATACTACACACAGAATATACACATTTGTGCATTAATATTTTTACGTTTATGGTATAAAAAAAGAGAAAAATAATGGACAGATCGATGACGACTACAATTCTCTCTTGACTGTATTTCATCAATTTAATATACAAAAAATGAGCGACGAAAATCCTAAAATAATTGATCATTGATATATTTTTTTTCTTTCGATTCACGATAATAAAAGAAAAACATTTTCTTGATTGAATTGGCATTCACTTGGTAGAACTCCATTATAACACGGTGAAAAAATAGCAATGTATTTTAGTTCTACAAAATTATTTTTAACAAATACAGTTGATAGCTATTTCGGCTCACGCCATCGTCAGAACTAAACAACTACTATTTGTTAAAATAATTTTGTAGAACTAAAAAACATTTTCGTTAAAGTAAAATGCTAACACCTCGATGAAAAAACATTCTATATTGAAAACACTTTTAATGAGTTGGTTTAAGGTTACTGTCACTTCTTGATGGAAAAGAATGATCTTTTGAATATAACAAACACATTTTTAGTACTATTTACATACTATTTTTTCAGGACCGGTTTTGCTCATCGCAAGCATTATTAATTGATTGATCATCAACACAATCATTATTACAAAAAAATGGATTATTATTATTTTCAAATAATAACTATAAAAACATTGTTTTAATTACATTTTCCTCAATTTTATATTTATAAGATTACGACTGATTTCACTCATCGCAAGCATTTAGTTTTAACAGTAAATAATGGGTTAAACCGGTCAATGCTGTAATGAACAAAATTTTGGAAACATCATAAAAATTCACTAATATAATAAATAAGAAACTCTTTATAAAACAATTTCTAAGTCTATTTTTTCAAGAGATTAAGTAGGTAATAAATAAGTTAAGGTCTTAACTAACGATTTGCTCATCGATCTTGCTGTGCTTAGTTTTTAGAGTTATATAAGTGGAAGGGAAGTTCAGACATCCGTAATGTCCATAGCTTTGAACAGAAATCCATTAATACAATATTTTGAGGAAAAAAAACTTTTCAAGCTTTCTGCAATAATATTATAGTCTGTGATATGCAAAATCAAACCAAAGTCGCTTACAAGTGCACCACAGACCCGGCAAAAATAAAAAACTTGATAATAAAATAAAATGTTCGACATTTTATTCACAGAGAGCGTGGGTTGGTGAAATTTGTCAGTATATATTGGGTTAGAAACCCCTAATATAAAATGTTTTAGCCATACATCTAAAATAAAACTTTACTCGGTGGTAAGGAATCAAATCACATTTAAAGTAAAACTGAAGGCATAAGGTCACAAATGTATCTGCTAAAGGTTCTTAAAAACGGGCTCATCGATTATGCAGTTCATTACTTGGGCAATTTAAAAAAGCCTACTTAAAGAAACGTAATTAAATCATTCAAAACAAATTTAACATTTTCGATGTATACGAAAATTTTTATTCTATATTCTAAAAACACGAGCTTTAAGATCTAGTATAGAGTTTGTCGAATCAGATTTTTCCTAAAACTGAATCATTCTTCGTTGAATTATTTATTAAACAAAATCATAGTTTTTTCCGCTTTGAATTAATGAAACTTGTAGAAATATATACGTTCCTTGTATATTATTGTACATATTCAAAATAGTCGAATTTTTCATTGGCATTGATTGAATTTAATATATTATACATTTTTCTCGTGTTATATGAGAACACGCGTGCTAAAAGCTTAATTTCACTTATGTACGCACCAAATATATTATCTATACAAATAAATTTTGTATTTTAATTATGATCTATAGATGGCCGTAAAAGCATCAAGAAACATAATATGTTAAACTGACTCTTCTCTATGTTCAGTGTTTGATGAAAATATTATAGTAGCGATGAGCGAAACCTTTATAATTCTGAACAATCTAAAATAATGGAAATAGTTCTTGAAATTGTTTTTTTTTTACTATTGACGACACATCCCTTTTTTGAAAAAAAAAACTCTCCACCCGAATTTTATTTTATAAAATAGCGATTGAAATTTGGTTTTCGTCAGCTATCGTATACTCAAGTATAGATTTATATATTTATCACATTTTTATTATTTAAATTTTATGCTTAATAGATAATTCACTAAAATGAAATATCTTCCAACGAAATGATCACGGCCACGAAAAAATGATTTCCATGACAATTAATTATTAATATGTTATAAATTCAAAATATCTTATATTTTAAAAATAGTCTCAAAGCTATCGAAAAAATAAAGCTAATAATTGAGGATAAAAAATACTTTTGCCACATTCAATTCAAGAACTTGTTATGAATAAACATTCTTTCAATACAATCAACTATTGCGAGTTATTTTATTCAAAAAAAATATTTACTTTGACTCAATCTTGAGTCGTATCCGTCATTGACAAATAAAAAACATAAGTTATTTAAGTATAAATAATAAAATACAACGTAAAGTGCTATTTCTACCACTTCATATTATTGAGCGGTTATTATCAACAAATATACAAATTTAATATAAGGCTTTTCAGTTTAAGAATTCCTCAATTTTTATTTGTTAACTATTTAGATATACTTTTTATAACAATCTGTAAATTATTTTCTTCATTATTTCTTAGACCATTTATTTTGTACACCTGATCATTATTCAATAAAAATTTTGAATTTATACGCTCATTTTAATTTGTATTGTATCAGTTGACAATGCTCGTTTTGAATGAAACCGATCCTGATCTTTTTGATTTAAAATTGTGGAATTAGTAGTAAACATTTTGTTTTAGTAATTGAATACATTTTATATTCACTGAATTTATAATTCTTAATATCGACTGTAGGTGATTGGTGGAATTTGGATTGCTTAACTTTGTATAATTCCACGTCACACAATATTTCAAAAATTCAAAAAAGTGACAGTTTTCACCTGGAAATTGACATATTTTTATGTCACTTACTTGCCTTATATTTTTAATATATGAAAAAGCTGTTGAGTGTAAACCATTTTCTCAAAGCCTATTTTTAGAGTCGGATATAGTGAATTTACCCATCAAAATGAGATCAAAAACATTTAAGAGACTCACTTCTACGGTTGAGAATCCAATAATCAGAGGTCTATGCTCTAGACAGTACAACAATGAAGAGCAAATGCAAAGAAATATTTTTAGTTTGTGGCGTGACTATGCATAATAATTTGGTGAGTATTTTGTATTTTTTATTAAGAGCGAAATTTCTCGACAAATGGAATTTTTTTCTCTATATTCAATTTAACATAATATGATAACGTTATAGTATGCTTAAGAAATTTTGGCAGTTAAAGAATTATTTCAAACAAGAGCGCATTTTATGTTGAGCGATGTTTGGTAGAAAAATAATTTCCTGGTTTTAATTCTAAGCTGACGGCTAAATGTTAGCTCTCCATTTTTGTTCAATATTAAATCAAACAAACAAAAGACAACACTTAATGCATCACCAATGACAAACAGCTTATATATTATATTATAGTAAAAAATAGATATAATAATTTATGATATCGACTGAAAGGACTTGATTGAATTTCAAAATTAATTTGAATTGTTAAAACTATGTGCGGGTCCGCATGTTTTGTCTCTAACGATCCGAGTTGCGCTTTCGGTATCTTCAGGCATTCTATCACACAGATGGGAATGATTGTAATCTTGTATTTTTTATGTATCAATAATCTAAAAGAAGACAAAATTAGTTATAAATAAACGATGCTCAAATTATAAAAGTTATTCCGTAGACAATTATAAAATCTTGGAAAAAAATACAAAAAACTAAGAATAACTAACTAAAATAGAATACTGGCAAGAGAATAGTGGTTTTATGCGTCTATATTTTGTATTATTTTAACTTTGGAGAAAAGCTCAATAACATTCATACGAAGATCTATGTATCGAATATATAAAATTTATTTAAGAATAAATGGAAAATATTATGTTAGTTTTTAAGAAGTACAAAAATCATATCAAATTAATTAAAAATACTTTCGATATATAAAGTGTGGACTGTCAATATTTGGTGAAAATGCATAAATTTACCCACTGCGAGAAATGAGTACTAAATTCAGTTGAAAATGCGAAAAGTAAATAACCTTCTGAATTCCGCAATTTCATCATGCACAGTTTCATTGAATTACTAAATTTGATAAATGAAGAAGTATCTACAAAAATTTACATTTTTAGTTATGCTTATTTTTTTTGTTGATTAAAAAATGTTTGACAACTGTGTGATGGAAAATGGTGATAATGTCATTTGAAAAGAAAATGGTTTCATTGTTTTTTTTAATAATTACATCAAAAATCGTGTTAAATTTGTTTTTTGTCTAAGTTTCATTTAATGACTTTTAGCAATTGGCTCGTGTTGTGAAAAAAATTTCCAAAGCTATAAAATTCTTACATTTTGTTAACTTTGTTTTTAGTATCATTTGAGAATACTGATTTCATCATATCAGAAATATTTTTGAACACTTCTAACGATAAAAAATCTTTTTTGTGGGAATCGGACAGGCATACGTTATGCCAGTACATATTTATTTTGAACTATAAGGATAAATTAATTTTGTTAAAATAAACCAATAAATTTACCTGTTCAATATAAAATTTGTGACATCTTTCAAAAAATATTGAAGATTATTAAAATTAAAAAAAAAGAATCTTCAAAAAAAATTATTCACGTAAATCGCTAAAATTAAAATCACTGAGACATTTCTTTATAAAACTTTTGCATATAATCACGTTTTATTTTAATTATTTGTTAATAAGAAAAACTTTTGAAGTTTCCACGTAAAAATATAAATTTTTTCGACAGTTATCTGCAGTGAAAATCTACCCGACCATCCGTCACCACGTGGGAGCGTATACTGAAAATATACATCGCCCTCTCGTCCCTTATGTATGGCGAGGCGCCAAACGCAGTGGGAAATTCTGGAAGCTGTGAAAACTTCCTAATTCAAATTATGACTGACTGGTTTTAATTCCTTTAGAAGGGATTTCTTATTTTTGTCAAGATAAAATTGTACTTAAAATTTTCAAATTAGAAAAGGTTGTTTTGTTAATTTTTGCAGGGAACTTTTATTTCCTTGATTGAGCTTAATTTGAATGAAGTTTTTTATTACTTTACAATTTTATATTAACTAAACAATTTGAAATATTCTTTAAAAGACAACCTTCAATTGAAAAAAAAGTACTGACTTTTTTTATAATAAATAATTTAAATATTAATAGAAATGTGAATCAAAGAATGCTACAATTTTACCTGTATACTTAATAAATGAATTTTTTTTTAAATTAATTTTAATTTCATATTTATATTTATTTTAAATTAATAATTGTCTTCATAAATGGATCTCATAACCTTCTATAACACAGGGCTGTAAAAAATAATTTAACTTCATTCCAATCACAAACCGATCTTTAATGACTGTTAATTTTTTTGTTTTTTGATTTCATTACATTATTTACATTTTTGTCTTTTTATTAATAAATCATAATATTTCTGAACTAATTTTATTAAAAACTTAAACATGTTCACATCGGTTATGGTATTTTTAATATAAGTGAATTTCTACTAAAGAATGCGTTTTATTTTTCAGTATTTATGACTGTCCTTTTTTAGTGACTCTCTTGTTCATCAAATGCAAGAATATTATTTATACCTATCTTCGGTCCAACCTTTTCAAAATTGGCTTCTCAATACTTTACTTACATTTTTTTAGTATTGAGACAGTTGATTGCAGTATGTCAAAAACTCACACGGTGAAAAAATGGCAATATATTTTAGTTCTACATTTGTTATATAAGATATAGTTAGTATAGATATAGGCTCCCGCCATCATCAGTACATGTTTGTTTAAGCATAGTTCTGAAGATGACGTGAGCCGAAATAACTATCAAATATATCTTATAAAAAAATTTTAGAACTAAAATACATTGCCATATCTTACTGTGTAATAATGGAGTTCTACTAATTCAATGTCAATTCAATCAATAAATTGAAAATTCACCTTCAAAAAATCAACAGGAAAAACAAGTGTAAAACTTTTGTAAGTTTAAAAGCTCTTTTTATATACCACGATTTTTCCTGATATTTTTGTTAATCTTGATAATACCAAAAATGCTATATTAATTTTTGAAATATCCTTTATATCAGATATTCCACAATAGGGAATGGGTTAATAATATATGTTATAATCAAAATTATTGTGTTATATTATTCAGTCCCATGGGTCCGCGATAACTTAATCCGGATTGAATTTTACTATTACTCATTTTCTCTTCAAAACCTTCTAATCATTATGACATGCCCATAGTACATTTACCAAAAGAAAAGAAACTCTAATAAACGTATTGCACATAACCCAACAGAACTAAAGTGGGAAACTTTTACAATCAACGTGATACGAATTTCGTAAAAAGTTTCCCTTTAAACAACACAATATGTTGTATTTACCTTATCCACGCCGGAGGTACTACTCTAAACAAAATTATATTTTCTGTTTATTTACCGTTAAACCCGTATTTGCCGATAATTTTCATAAAAGTTTTTATTTACGTTTGATAATAACAAAAATATATGAAAAGCCTTGATACCTTGAACTAAATATTTTTGTTTTCAATTTTATTATTTTGAATTTCAGTAAAAAGTCATTTAACCAGAAGGGCATTATTTCAAACGTATGGATTAAATATGTTAAATTTCATAATTTTCGTGGAACTATGTACTTCAACTTTTCACTATATTCAAACAGACCATTTCCATTTTAATTAATGAAATCGAATTCATTACTCTAATTTTAATGTTTTACCTATCACGTGTTGGAGTAAATGCAATTTTATAAAATAAATAATGCTTTAATACAGTGATGTTTAAACTCATTAACGATGTGAGCTACTTTCAGGAATTGTCTAGTGAGCTAACTATACATATTCCCTCTATAAGTGGTAATACAAATGAGCGAGAGAGAATCAAAGTGTATGGCGCAATTCGCATCAATCGTACTACATCTCTGACCTCTTCTCTTATTGTTATTCTAAAAAATATATTTTGCAAAGGCAAGCTTTCAAATATTTCGTTGAAATTTATCTTGAATGTTTTTTTTATTTTAGGAGTTCTAAATTAAATTTTATAGGCAAATTTATATAGGATGATTTTAGAGGTATACAACTTTAAGTTGGCAACACTTTTTTGGCTATTTTGTCATCGGTTAAATGATTTAAAGTAAGTTTCATTTGGAATTTTAACATAAACATACTGACATCTGAACAACGCTTCCAAATTGTGCAAATTTACTTTGAAAATCACGCTTCTATTCGAAATACGTATAGCGCACTAAGTCCATTAGCGATGAAGCTCACTTTTGGTTGAATGGATACGCCAATAAACAAAACTACCGTATTTGAAGTGATGATAATTTTTTAAGATAAGTGATAAGTGTATGTTGAGACACCGTCACATCCAGAAAAACTGCCTGTTTTATGTGCTTTAGAGGCTGTTGGAATCATTGGTCCGTACTTCTTTCAAAACGATGCTAGCCAGAACGTTACAGTCAAGGGTGACCGCTATAGAGCCATGATTACTGACTTTTTCGTTCATCAATTGAACAACTATGACATGCAGGAGCTGTGGTTTCAACAAGACGGCGCAACATGTCACACAGCTCGTGCCATAATTGATTTATTGAAGGAAAGGTTTGGTAACCGCATAGTTTCTCGCTTCGGACCCGTGAATTGGCCTCCAAGGTCGTGTGATTTAACGACGCTAGACCATTTTCTATAAGAATATGTGAAGTCGCTAGTCTACACCGATAAGTCCAAAACGATTGACCACTAGGAGGACAACATTCGTCGCGTTATTGCTAATATACAGCCACTAATGTTGGGAAAAGTCGTCTAAAATTGGACCTCCAGATAAGACTACGTCCGATTTAACCGTGGCGGTTATATGCCAGAAGTCATATTTAAATTATAATGCCAGATTATCTTTCGACTAAAGTAAAATTCATGTCTATTTCAAGAATTCATCTTTGTTTTATTCCATTTCAAAGTTTTATACCTCTAAAAAAAAACATCCTATATATATGATAAATTATCCTACGCGAACAATCGTTTGGCGATCACTGCGTTAATATAATGATCAGAATCAATATATTTGTGATTTATTTTTTTATGAAAATAGTTTATAAAAATGTTCTTTATTTATTTGTCATCATTTCAAAATTAATCATCAAAGTTTTTTACTGTAAGATTGTTTTTTTTTTAGAATATCGTTAAAAATGTTTTCCATGAATATTTTTGTATATATTCGTTGTAAGAAATATTTTTTTTTGAGATATATAAATATACATTTTTTTTACTTTTCAAAGCTTTAATATGTTTTTAATAAATTTCTGTAGCGTCATAACATAAATTATAAATGAAAGATACAAAGTATCGATCAAAAATTATATCCAGGTATGCTTGAGTTTTAAAAATAAATCTCCTTGATAATTATTCTCGTACAATGATTATCTTTCAACAACAGTCCAAAGCTTTTTATTGTGAACAAATATTTTTTTCAGATTTCAAGAAAATCCTTTGTAATGATTGCTTAAGTTTTTTTTTCTGTAACCTCAAACATCTTTCCAGCCTTTGTCGTGTTTATGTTAAGCCGTTACGCTGGATTTATACAAAGACTTTCCTGCTATGCGGTTTTTTCAAAGAATCAATTTGTTTTTTTATTGTTTTATTGATCGAGTACCTTTTTGCTGCAGACTCTGTGGCAATTTATTCAATACAGAAGCTCAGTTTACTTGAAATGTAGCATACTAGAAAACACATTTACATAGTAGATATCTGAGGTTGAGACAACACACGGAAAGAATTTTGCGTGATGGTTATTTTGCGATCCAGCCAAAATCTGGCCTATCGCGTTGCTGATATCAAACAACACTTCTCATGCAGATTTTTTTTGAAAAATAGTCTTTATCTATTTTATCATCAAAAAAATTGTCACATTTTCTCTTTGTGTTAGTTAAATGGCCACAACACGCAACGATCGTAAGTCTCTATCATCGACTAATAACTTGTGTGAGAAACTTTCGGTCAACCTAGAAAAAAACCTCGGCTCACGCCATCGTCAGGACTATTATGCGTCAGAGCGATGGCGTGAGCCGAAAGAGCTATCAACTATATCTTATAAAAAATAAAAAAAAATAAGAAAAAAAGAATAAGAAATTCAATCAATGCAATATATTAATATCTTAAATTTGTTTTTCTAGCCCTTGTTTAACCGGATGGCTGCCAGAGACGGGATATCTCGTCAATATTTTTAAGCATTAAACTTTCCTCCGAAGACATTCCTTCTATAAAAATGATTCTTTGACAGGACACGTACTGATATGTATAAGAAAGGCTTAAACACATTTTACCATAATGCGTAAATTATTCGCGATTTCTTCAAGTGTTTGAACTGTCACTTGACAGATGTCAACAGTTTCAGGGTTATCAAAATCAATCGTCTTCCAAATTATTCAAGAAACCTTGTTTTTTTATGATATAACAATAAACAATTGGAAATTTTTTTGATTATTTCTGTATATGAAATAAAAAAAACCATCGAAATTTCAGAAATTGCTGAGTACAGACGTATATTTTTTATGGCAGCCAAAGGATTAAATAGGAAAATCTAAATTATGTCTGATATTGAATATATAACGTTAAAGTAATGCAGAAACTAATTGTCATAAAATATGATGCCTGCGCACTGTTCCGTCAAATCGATAGCAAGAAAAGATAATAACATCACAGGCGTCTGAGCTTTGAATATAATTTGATTGAAACTTTAACGTTTTAATCACTCAATTCAATGACTCGTCATATAACACACTACGCAAATACTGGCAAATTATGTGATTAAATTCATGATATGTTTAGAAATCATTTGAGTGTTGTCTTTATTTTAGATATTTATTTTAGTGAAATAATAAGTAAACCCCCTTAAATTATTGCCTCTCTCAGTTTCATATACGTAAAAATGTTATTGAAATTAATTTTGTTAACAAAATTATTTAATCTTTTAAGAATAATATTTCATGGTTCCATGTATGGCCATGATAATTGCATGTCTGTGTTAGAACAATGCTTTTAATGTACAAACACAGTTAGTTAACTGTTTAGTGATTGTCAGATCGAATCGATTAAAATTCCACGAAATAAATACTCTCGGTGGACTTTTTGAATTGCGTTTAATTTATTTTAATATACCTTAATACCTTTTCACACAGAATGACTTTTTGAGCTACAAAAATGTTCCCATTTGCATTATCAGTCACACATTGTAATGAACAGTTAATTGCACATGGAGAATTTTCCTAAAGCGATTGCGGCGGTTTTTCGTATAGCGGTACCTCCTATAGCGATTTTAAAAAAAAAAACACAAAATTTTCATGGTCAAATTATATTTTATTATATCGACTGAAGATGCTTGATGGGATTTGAATATCAAGTTTGAATCGTTAAAACTTTGTACGATTCCATAAATTTTGTCATTAACGACCCGGGTTTCGCCTTTCAGCATCTTCAGGCATTATATCACACGGATGCAACAGAACTGACAGTCTCTCAGTTCTGTAGAAGTTTTAACAATTTAAATGTGAAATTATAATTTTATATGAAATAAAATATTATACATTTGTATCTAAGAAGACGAAAATGATCACTTTTTTATATAGACGTGCCTTTTAACAATCTGTATAAAGTTGAAGTCAAAATTGAAATATTTTTTGATTAGAAAACTTCGTTCGATTCGTAAAATAGAATTGAATAAGCTTACATAAAATTATTGTTTGGGTGTCTTACCTTCTATAAGGAACTCTTCTACAGTGTGGTATTCATCTCTATAGAAGGGTTGACTGTATTCTTCATTATTTTTTTCAATAATTGTATTTTTTCATCGTTTTGATTTATATGTTTACTTGATGTTTATGGAATTTCGAGTCTTGCATATCATGTCGACGTTATATCGTGTTTCTGATACATTATTAAATTCCACAAATAGCTAATTGTTTATGATGTATCTGAACTTAACGTTAGCCTACTCAAATTACCTCCTCCTCATTCAGCCTTGATCGACGTTAATATAATCTGATGTTCAGCGAAAATAGCTAAATTAATATATTATTGGTAATATTTGCTAATTAATAATTTAAAACAATAACTTTTATAAATTTAATCGTTTTAATGATACATATTACGTAGCTTTCAAACTGTACATTAAATCGTACTGTTTGTTTGCACAGATAATTTTACAACTATAAATTTATAGGGGCTTAGCAAAACACCCACCAACTCTTCTACTTTCGATCAATATATTGTTTGATAAACCACTCAAAACATGTTTCGAATTTACGATTTCATTTATATTTAATATATTTTTATGTCTTTTATTCGAAATTTTTTTTTTTTTTACGATTTTACATTTTTTGTCACCAAAGTCGGACAATTCAGTTGCGTTGGATCCATCTGATACAATGCCTGAAGACGCCGATAGGCGAAAGCCAGGTCATTAGTGACAAAACATATGAATTTGTTGAAAGTCAATTCAAGTCAGTCAAGTGAAGTCAGCACCTTCAGTCGAAATCGTAAATAATATTTTTTTTTTTTTATCAATTTTTAGACGGATAGCATTCATAGATCCCTTATGACATATAACTAACTTAAAAAGGCATGCTAACGAATATTTTTTTTTGTCAGTCTCTTAATTTATCTTCTAAGAAATGGTTGATAGACGAGTAGTTTAGCTTTCTGGTCAAGTGATTACGTTTTACTCTAGCGATTAGTTGTCTAGTTCGAAATCCCATCATGCTACGTATCAAATTGAAGTTTTCTTTTCAATGAATCGACCTCCTGTAATTAATTAAATTCTCATCAAATTGATCATGTTTGATTTTCTAATTAAAAGAGTTTGGCGTTAAAATAAAGTTATTTTTAATATCTTCTAAAAATATTATTTTTTGCTTCACTTAAAAAGCTTGTTGATTGATTAAACACTTTGTGATATTCCTCTCAAACTATTTTTTGAAAAAAATAGCTTGAAAAAATGTCATTAAATTGTGTTAAATTTTGACTTCTACTAATATGTAATATGAATTATTTTTCAAACAACTGAGTCTAATAATAAGCTAATCAGATTCTTGCGGTATTGTTTTGTATTTGATCGCAATAACAAAGATACAAATTAATCTATCGGAAATGGCTTACGGAATACAGTTGCTTTACTATTGCTACATTCATCACTCAGTGGCAACAACAAACCAACGCAGAGCATTGCTCATTGATATATCTGATTGACAAGCTGTGATTTCACAAGATAGGATAACTCAAAATACCAAATGGTTTACCAACATTTTCATCAGTCTTTATAACTTAATTTATTACTATTTTCACAATCAAATATTTCTTGTAAATTAGAACCGGTTCCGCTCATTGGAAGCATTCAGTATCAGTTGATAACCCGTTCCTTGCAGAGCCACCTAACGGTTGTTCCAATTCTGAAAGTTTAGAAAATTAATTCAGCAGTGTTGTTGTCTACCAAATAAATCGAGGTTTTCAAAAGAAATAAGGTTTTTTGTATTATAAAACTATAATTTTACTTGACAATTTTGATTTACATGTTAAAGCTCTTATATTTAAGTTTAACAAACTGCAATAGACGCATACAGTAAGAGGACTAAAAATTTGGGGTTTGGTTTAGTTTTAGTTTAATGTAACTAAGCATTAAACGCTCAATGTCTGTTGATTTAACTTAAACTTGATTGAAAATTAAACGATCTATTGATCTGCGAAAATGGTGACATTCGGAAGAATAAGTAATGCTTGATTGAAAAAAAGTCTAGAAAAATAGTCAGCATTTTTCTTTCAAATTATTTTTAAGAACCTTTTTAATGAAACCTTAATAAAAATCCAAGCAATAGAAAATATATGGCAGGATTTCGATGAGTCTCTTAATCTATACGAACAAGTCCTGATATGACAGGAAAATATTTGGTTGAGCAGGCTGGATGGGCTATGGATATTGTAATAATGGGAAACCTTTGCTTCCAAAGAAGTCTGTGATGTATTTTTTTCATTTAAGACTAAGATTAAGTGGTGTAGGTTAGCTATTGACATACAATTTGTAACAAATGAAAATACGGATTAAGTCGGTCAAGCTCCATTTAAGCTTTAAGCATCTGAGAGAAAAGCGTATTCTTTTTTCAATTCATTGATTTTGTAACAGAAAATTTAAAAAAATTATGTTTTTATTTTGTTAAAAATTTATTTTTTTAATTATTAACGGTGCTAAAAGCTTTTTCTGAAGTTGATGCAATTTCGAATCACCCTAAAAAAATAATGTTTAATTAAATTTTACCTTAAAGCTGTTTGAAAGCTTATTTTTATTTTATTTATACTATCACCATTACTTATTTTGATGATACCAAAAAAATAAATATATTTTAAAGTAAGCATTTTTTCAATAAATTTTTTGGATGCTTATTTATTTAAAAACATAACACTTATGCGGAAAAAATGTTTTATTTTTACTTCCTTGATGTAAGTACATCAATTAAAATATTGATATTTTCGTCGCAAAACATTATTATAAAAAAAACACACTTCGCATACATTACTAATTTTTACGTTTGAACAATAAACTCGTATTTTTTTAAATTAAACGATAATAAAAATTCAATCTGCAAAATCGCCCATAAATATTCAGATTTCATTATTTCAATGAATCTCTAATAGTTTTTGGAAAAAAATATTTCTCAAGAAAAATATTTAAATACTTCGTCAACTGATTGATTATTTTATTGAGACGTAATTTTCAAACATACATTAAAATAATATTTAATATACTATCATGTTTATTAGATATTTATTTCAATGGAATATTTATGGTTTTGTGCTAATATATACTTATATATATTATAAATAGATATATAGATATTGTAAATCACTTTTAAGGTGTTAACTATCACTTCTTGGTGGAATTGCCTGATATTTTAAATAATAAATGCTCGCAATGTGCGAAGCCAGTTCTGATCATATAATATATTGTAAAAATAAGTACTTAAAAACATATTTTTTATTATTTAAAATATCATGCTTTTCCACCAAAAAGTGACAGTTAACACTTCAAAAGTGTTTAATGAAGCGGGTATGAATAAACTTAATGTTTTATTTAAAAAATGAAAGTTAAAACAATCTTTGGTTTCACGACATATTCATCAGTTGATAATCCTCGCGATGAGCGAAATCGGTCCCGATCATATACGTATTGTGGTAATAAGAATATTTTTTTATTATTATCAAAGCTGTTGTAAAGCTATAAAATGTTCGTAACCAAATTTGGACAATAGTGGTATTGGAAAGACACTGTAAATCATAAGTCAAAATGTAACTCAAATTTATAGCCTCGCGATTTCAGCGGTTAGACTGATAACAATAGTAATTGGATTCATTAAAGCACAGAAAGCTTTTCATAGTTGTAAATAATATACATGAAGCAACAAATACGTCAGACAAAAACTTGATGACAGAAATGACAAGTATCTACTGAAAACCGCTCAAATGTGATGGAAAATCTCGTCTTGTGTAACAATCACGGCTTAATTTTATACACAAATGCATCGTATCTCATTACCGCATCTATTGTGAAAACAGCTGACGTGGACACGATGTGATTTCATGCGGTGATCTTCAAGGCGAGGGTTTCGTGAGTGCAATATAAGCTGTATAGAATAATAGTATAGTTTCTCATAGTAAAATAATATTGATAAGTGAGGGAAAAATTATATTTTACATTAAAAGGAAAATAATTTAATACGAAATATTTTGGCTTCAACCGTCATTAAAACAGTAATTTAGCTTAATGTACTCTTAGATGGATAACAATCAAAGTGTCTCATTAATCCTTTGTCCTAGGAAAGGTGGACGTGGTTTGATGTATAGAAAAGGTTAAACAAACAACAAATAAAGCTAAGCAAAATTTAATTGTTTTTTCTTTGAAATTTTCATGATGGTGGATGCCAAAATATCAATCAATATCAAATTTTAAAAAATATTGAACTGAATACTTTGTTGTATTTACCATAATAAAAATATAATATTATTAAAATATTTGCAGGTATTGACTTTTAACATGGTGGCTAAAAACTTTATTGAAAAAAATATTGTTAAAACATGTTAAAATATCAAATTATTGAGCTCAATTTTTAAGCACGGTGAAAAAATAGCTACCTATTTTAGTTTTATATAATTTATAAGATATATAGTTGACAGCTGTTTTGACTAACGCCCTAGTTCTGATAATGGCATAAGCGAAAAAAATTATAGAACCTTAATATATTGCTATTTTTCTCGATGTTACAATAAAATTGTACCAAGAAAATATCAATTCAATCAATCAATTTCTAGAGCTTTTTATAAACTTACAGTCGATGAGGATAGCCAAAATAGTTCTCATCGACCATATTTAAAGTTCGATATGCCTAAAATCTTTTATATAAAAGTCCTCTCGATGTTTTTTTTTATAAAACCTTCAAATATGAGCTTTTGAAATTTAAAAAAAATTACATACTATACATAAATTATCTAAAAAAACCGAATCTATTCATAATTCATAATCTTTTTCATAGAGTTTTCATATACAAAGGAGTCTATGATAACATTTTTACAAATCAAAATCTGCTTCATACTATTTGCTAAATTATTCAATTAATGAAGTCAAACCTTTTAGGAAATGTAAAATATTTGTTTACCTTTTTCTCAATGGTTTCGTTATCGTTATTTAAACACTGATAAGATAAAATGAAAATTTACACATGTCGAAGGTCGAAAGTTTGTTTATTGAAATTAAATACATATTTGTGTATTGATGAAATGTGATTCCACCAAGGTTTGCTACTTATAAGCCATTTTCTCGTTAAGTTAAACTATCTCTAAAAAAACTATCGTTGACAGTCTTTTGATTTTCATATTCGTAATATTCTTTGTTTTCAAATGATTATAATGTTTATTCAACATCGCAAGATACAACACGTATTTTTATTAATCGGTCACTTTTAAAGTCTTAACTTTCACTTCTTGATTGAAAGGCATGATATTTTAAATCATAAAAACACATTTTTAGTACTTATTTCCATCTGGACCGGTTTTGCTCATCGCGAGCATTATCAACTGAAAGAATACAATTTACAAACAAGTATTTTTATGCAAAATATTTGAGTTAAAGGTAGCAGGTATACGAAACAAATTTGTATTATTATTGTATTGTATTGTTAAATTGTGAATTAAATTTTATGATTTCCTGTAAACTGTTTCTTAGTTTATTGATTGGATTGGCATTTACTCTGTAGAACTCCATTATAACACGGTGAAAAAATAGCAATGTATTTTAGTTCTGCATTTTTTTATAAGATATGGTTGATAGCTATTTCGGCTCTCGACATCGTCGGAACTAGGTTCAAACGTACATTTTCTTATCTATTGTATATATAGCTGTTTAGAAAAGGTACATAATACATCTTCTCTTCTGTTCTAACGACCTAGCTTATTTCCTGCTAGCAATAAAACTAAAAACTTTGAAAATGTAAATGAAACTAAATAGGCGTCTATATCAGTGAGCTTAAGTATAGGGCGAAATGGTTTATTACGGGAAAGCATTAGCCCCTCGCAATGGTCTGAGGAGCGGTGACAGACTTATATTTGTTTTGTCAAGAGAAGATGTATTGTGTACCTTTTCTACACAGCAATATATAGATAAGCAAATGTACGTTTAAACATAGTTCCGACGGTTTTTTTTTTTTTTGGATATCAAATTTATGGAGCGTTAAGATCTATGACGCGTCAGCATCAGAGCTCTTCAGGTCAGATGGATCTCTCATATATAGATTTAATTTTGTTATAATTGTTGTGTCGTTGTTGACAATCTTAGGTCGCTGCTGAAACTTCCGACGATGGCGTGAGCCAAAATAGCTATCAACTATATCTTATAAAAAAAAATGTAGAACTTAAATACATTGCTATTTTTTCACCGTGTTGCTTCTTAGTTCTTGAACCCATGGTTTGGTATACCATCTAAAAAGGTGTTTTTGTTATTTTAAATAATTGGTCATTGCTATTTGTTCTGGAATTTCTTAGAAACAAAAATATTTATAAAATAAAAATCGAACATTGACTGCTTTGCGTTTCAACAGTCATTTGATAAAATAATCATGATAAGAATCTAGATCAAAAGGCTTTCGCGTTAATTCTATCGTGGAGCGATACAAGGGTTCTGCTTATAAAACAGCTTGAAACCTCGTCCGGTTACATTTCCATTAGTGCGGAAAATAAAAACGATCGGTCCGGCGCTCAGTTCTGAAACAAAAAAGTGGAGAAAAGGTTTTTTAAAAAAATTTAAAAAAAGCTTGTACTTTTACCGTATCAATAAAAAACATTAGAAAATCACAATTAATAAATATTTTTATGAACAAAACTAGATTGCTAAGCTTAGATTACTTGTTGCACCCTTTACGTGAGATCGGTTCAATGAATCGACTATCTTATGACTTAAATTCTTATTTTCAATCACTAGATGTTTGATAGTAGGTGTTCTCTACATGAAAAAAAACCCATCTATATTTCAATGGTAGCTGATTGACATTTGTTGAAAAACCCCTTCAAACACGAAATCAATGTGTCGTCTCAAAACAAAGAATCTACAACATATACGGGTTTCTGTCGTGAAGCTTTTTGCCAATCAGCCTCTACTATTTTTAAGCTTTCAGATAGAATGACTTTTAAAACTGATTACACTAGCCACGTGCAGACTGCGGTTTGTTTTAAACAAAGTATTTACTAACAGAGAACCGAATGACATCGAAATTAGAAAAGAGACGCTATTTTGAAAGAGCTTATTTGTTTTGTAATTGATCCCTACGACACAAATTAAACAATCGTTATTTAATTAAAAGCGCATTGCAAGAAATCTCCATTCTTTTTTCACACATCTACAAAGACTTTAAGTACAAATATATCAACAATGTAGAAAGCCGTGTAAAAAAATTAAAAAGCTCTTTGAATAATTTTTCATTTGTCATATATACCAAATTCGATATGTATATATATAAATATATATTGGACTATATAAAAAAACACTTGTTAATCAGGCGTTAGTATTTTACCTCTACTTCAAATTTTAAAATGTTTTGCATTTATTTCAATTGAAGAGAAAAATTTTGTTTAAAAAAACAAAAATCAAAGTTTTATTAATATGTATAAAACACCGCCATTAAGTTACCAATAAACTTGAATGTGTTAAATACATGAGCTTTTTATCAGATCTGCTAAGCTTTCAATAAAAGCTCGTTAATCCATAAGATAATAAATTGATATATATTATATAATTAATTAAAAAAGTCTTTTTTTATTATGATAAGAAATAAAAACGAACCAATTCTTTACCGATAAAACTATGACTTTTACAACACATTTTTTTTAATTGATATTCATACATGACGACCAAAAATATTCACAAGTTTGCTTAAATGGTAAAAAAATTAAAATTTAAGTTGTGCATCATATTAACTGCATATTGCAAGGCACTTTGTTAATATGTGTAATCACTTACAACCAAATTTAAAACAAAAAGCTACAGTACCATAAAAGTTTCGTTCAAAAGTTTCACATTGGCTTTAAGCCGTCTTGACCAGTTATGTGATAATCAGGCTAATCTTTAAGTAGATTACATGGATTAGTTCATTAATTAATCTGTACGCTAGAGAATTCTGTCTTATACAACCTAAGCAACATTTTGCTAAGCCAATTACTTAGACAAAACTTAGACGTATTATCATGTTGTGGTGTTTTTTTTTATTATGTCTTTCAGTTATTTTACTAAATTATTTCACGTGAAAATCTGATTGCATAAAATTGACAACAGGATTTGGAGGCAAACATAAATTTGTATTTCTTCCATTGAATATAAGACCACGGTTGAGAAACATTTTTTTTTGATTTATCCAAATTTATGATGTCACTTTGCACATTTATTTATTTACAGAAAAAAATGCAGAAACACTTACTTTATTAATATTCAATTGATTTTTTTTTAATAAATCGTGGCACAAAAATAGTCTCAGCACATTTTTTGTCACTTACGACCACATGATTTGTCTCGAACGATCCGAGTTTCACTTTTCGGTATCTTCAGGCATTCTATCACACGGGTGCAACAGGACTGACGTAAAATAGACAGTTAGCAATGTCTACCAAAGTTATTATTTACAGGAAAACACTTACCTCAAGACAAGCAATAAATTCCAGCTAAAAGCTTTTAGCGTTTGTGACAAAGCATGTAAAATCGTACAAAGTCGTAACAATTCAATTTCGATAAGTTTTAATAAAACCTACTTGCTTAATGAGACAAACTTAAAACAAAATTTTACTTTATATGAACGTAACGTTTTTCAAATCTATATACAAAATGTCAATATCATCGGATTTAACTCGCTGCTAAGAACGTTTACTGTATTTATAATACTCGACTGAAACTTCAAAACAGTGCACTCTCGATTATCCGGGGTAATGCTGGGGAGAATGGTCACGGATAATTGAAAAACACGAATAATCCGAATCATCATTTTTTTTATTTTATTTTCGAATATAATAACATATTACACACTACACGATTTTTTAACACATTGTTTATAGATTCATTATTTATCAGGAAAACACAAAAAATACGTAAAAATATAATATTTTATCATAATAACAAACGTAGTCCCGAGAGCTGACAAATATAGGCAATAAATATCGAAATTAACAAATTTACTGCGGGCACTCGCGCCGGCTTATGCACTTCGCTGGAAATGTAAATAGTAACGCATGTCAAATACAAATGATTTCAATTCTTGACTCATTCCAGTCCCATAAATTGTGATGTTTATTGCGGTATATGCAAACATTCATACATTCAAAACACACAAGTGGTTAAAAAAAATCACACATTAGTTACGTAAACACAAACACATCGCTAATTTCATCCATTTTTTCAAACGACGCGCATATTCAAGATCGCAATTCATTAATGCGTCTCATAATCGTTGTAGAAAAAAAAATAATCAGATTATATTTGAATTAAAAAATATTTATTTTCAGGCACGAATAATCCACAAACCGGATAATCCATACACGAATAATCGAGAGTAAATTGTACTTTAAATACAATATATATACATTTCAATACCCAAGTCAGCTTTTCTATACAACGTTTAGCTGAGTCATAAAAAGGCGTGCTGTTCGTCGGCTTACGGGGAATGTTTTGGATTTTACGAGGCAAAACAACCCTTCGCGGTAATACGATCGCTATGCACGGATACATCAGCTGACTTCATCTGAATGAAAATCTCAAGGGACGCGACCTGCCTCCATTAAATCACAGGAACGACAACGCTTCGATGACTTTATGAATCGAAACCTTAATTGTGTTTTGGATATTGAATATTCGGCGTCGTTACATTTCGGATTTCAATTCAAAGATACAAAGCTTTTTTGGTGACCGAAGGATGTCACACTATATCGGTGAGCTTTCAAGTGTTTTTTTCCAACTCTATCGACTCCCAGTAATAAGTAAACAGACAATTTGATAAGAACAGAGGTAACAACACAAGGGTTTTTTGTGATACTACGCGAATCGTGAAATGTTAACGAAATGGTTTACAAGTTTGTGCTGTAGGCGATAATAATTAATCAATTTAAATTAAATAAAGGTACACACATAATTATTGATTGTTCATTTGAATATTATTCAAAAAAATATCTCATATAGATGAAAGTATATTGAATTATATATATTATATATAGAATTGGCATTTAATAAGTACAACTTCAACTTCACTAGGTGAAAAAATAGAAATGTATTTTAGTTCTACAAAATTTATAAGATTTAATTTATATAATTGTTTTCGCTTACACCTTCGTGAGAGCTATCAATATAGCTATCAACTATATACCTTATAAATTGTGTAGAACTAAAATACACAACCATTTTTTCACCATGTTACATAAAAGTGAGTGGAGATTTTAATGACTTTGATAATTCTACTCACGATGATTAGTACCTGAACTACAATCTTTTTTAGTAGCTATACCTTAATAAAAACTTGTATTCTTGAATCTTCTGAGGCATTGAGCTTGTTCTTGTATTTTATTTTAGAATAAAAAAACCTTGCTTTATATAAATGTGTCAATCAATCTCATTTATTACAGTTGTTTGCAACTTGCTCAAAAGAACTTTTCTGTTGAGTTAATAACCTCTGTGACTTTTTTTCAAACTGGTCACTAATTCAATCGTTTAAGTTTTCATTATCACGTATGCCAACAGTCACGAAAAACAGTTTCTCAGCCTAAGTCTTCGTATTTTTGTATAATATCTTCGATAGAGTTATTTAACAGTTATAAAGTATGTAAGATGTTATTATTGATTAAATGATGATTAAATATTCTAATATTTTGCAGAATAAATTTTAAAACTTATAAAAAATTCAGTGTTGTTGTGAGTCAAACGGAAGATTATTATGAAATTGCTCAGTATACATAATATTTTCTGGAGCGCTTAAATTGCGAGCCTACGAAATATCGTGGAAATTGATCGCTCTTTCAAGCCTCGTATTGGAAGTAAAGAATGTAAACATAATTACTTGCGCAAATTTACGAATCAAAAGTGCATACAGGCTCACAAATATTTTAAGATATACATAAAAAATTATTTAAAAGATTATACAACATTTTTTGTTCTTAATTCTACAAAAAAATGGTGTATCAAAATTTTGATCTGTAAAAGCAATGTTTTACTCGCCTAAGTTTCTTCTCAGACCTTTATTAACATGTTTAGCTTTTAATAAACTGAATAAAGGCATGTGCAAGAAATTTCTTATAAATTTTTGAATATTTGTACACAAAAGATGAGAAAATAAACTTTTTTTTCTGAATGTAATATTTAAAAAAATACTAATATGATTAAAAAATACACATCGTCCTAAAAGAATTATTTAACTAAAAACGTACAGAATCGTTAAAATTTTTATCGGTTATTATTTAAATTAAAACTTTAAAGATTCTCCATGCTGAAAGTGTAAAGAAAATTTATTTTAAGTATTTTTTTTTTACTTAATAAATCGTTGAAAGTTGGCGTCAATTTAATAAGTAAAGTGCTTTTGAGTTTTTGAATTAGCATATCATACTATCTTGTTTGCAACTATTAAAACGAATAAAGATCTCATTTTTTACGTCTTGGAATGTATATTGTTTTTAAACTTTACTTAGTAAAATATTCAACTTACGACCAAAATCAATGTTTTCCTGAATACAAAAACAATATTTAATATTAACCGGACTATAATATATGTTATGAGAGTTAAAAGCTAATGCCCAAAAGCACATACGAAATTTTCAGCTAACCGACTAAAACTATTACCTGCTATGCTAGGAAGTAAAAGTAGATAATCTTATTTACTTAATCCGATGGAGCTTTGTTTAACTTGATAGTGTGTATTACTTTATGAAAGGAGATTCAGGCTTTATTACATGTATGTAATCGTTTCTAAAAGATAACAAAAAGAGCAATGAGTGATGATCAGAAATATTATTATATTTAAATATTGTTGCAATCTCAATATATATTCCTGTAAAGAATATTTCGATTAGGACATTAAAAACTTGTTAGGTTATTAAAGCCAGGCACGAGGGATTTGTGGGCATGCAACTGGTTACTGTATTCGTGTGATTTAACGTATTTAAACTTATTATTTTGTCTTTATATTAAGTCGCAAGTATTTGAAAATAAATCCCTATCAATTGACGCCCTCAAAGTCAATATTACAAACGCCATCAAACTAATTCGGAATTGAAATTGAAAATTGACCTACTTGACTAAGCGCCACCAAACAAAGCCGCAGCGTATATTTGAACAACGTCATATTTCTCACTAAAAACTCTAAAATATTTTTTCAAGTGAAAAAAAGATGGCTCATGAAGATTTCACACACAACTGCTTTATTTGCATTTACATAACATTTAATTTTTTCGGGTTGAAAGACCATTTAAATACTAACTAACAACTTGAAACAGATGATCAATGTACACTGTGTTCACTAAATATTAAAATAAAATGTCCATTCTTAATCAACAGCAAAAAAAAAAACGGAATTTGAAAAATTTTTGAAACAGTTTTTTTTTAGATTTACTGTCTATCTATCATCTGTCGTCTAATCATTGACTTCAAGAGTAGCGCTAGTAGATGACGAGCAATAATTTGATCGTTTTTTCTGTTTTTCCACAACTGAATCGGTAGCTGAAGAAGACATTAAGAAAAACTTCGATAAAAATTATTGTTTTCAATTACTCGTTTAGGTATTCAATCTCGCAAAACAAAGCATGAACCAAATGGGTCAAATGCGCTTAGTAAAAGCTTTAAAGCCGTGGTTGCAATATAAAATACGTAATGTTGGTTTAGCGTAATAGAAAATTATGCGCGCTATTTGCTTGAATATAAACATTCTAACGACGTTATTATGATTTACGTGTTTTATGATTTGGTCATTATTTTTTAAGAATTCTCTCATTGAGGTTATCATATAAAACTATTTAACAATGACTCGTCATTAATTCAAACGGTTAAAAGCTCTTTTTAGAAGGGCTGGGGAAAAAGTGTATAGTTTTGTCAATACTTGCTTGTTATCTAATAACTCGCCTTGCTATTATTTTTTAATATCGTGAGGTAGTTTCACATAACATACACATCAATGACAACGAATATAATTTCACAAATTGATAAAACCATTCAATTTATTAATAAAGTTTTATTTTTATTATTTTTTTACTAGACGAAAGGCCTGAAACCTTGGCTGTAATAAAACGTTAAAAATAAATTATTTTTAAATTTACCTGTAACCGGTGCGTCCAACGTAAAGTCTTCATTAATGCTCGCATCGTTAAGTCTTTCTCCGCACAATCGTATTCCGTTGATGACAATAAAATCGTCAGGACAGTTAAAGATTTCCGCCCCAGCCTGTTCTGGAGGTATGACAGGAACTCCATCTGTAAGGGAAAAACGTTTGTATGGTATAGCTACTTTATCACTCGGAACAATATAAATACTAGGCATTTATTTCACGTGACAGCTGTTGCCAATTCAATTCAATTTCACTGCGTCGTCAACAGTAAACAAAATATACAGTACGCTCCTACATATTGTTATTTATATTATATATAAGTTCAAATACGTAATAACGAATCAGAGAAATGTGAACATTTACATAAAAAAAACGTTTTATTTAATATATGTTGATAAAATATTACAGTGATAGAATATAACAACAGGTTGAAAACTAAGTAATTGCGGATTTTTTTTAGAAAATCAGAGACAATTTTTTCATGGAATAAATAACTTTATTCTGTAATGTATTGCCCATTTTGATCAATGACCTTTTGCCATCTTTCAAGAAGCATCATAATCCCATGTTCATAAAACTTCTGGTTTTTATTAGCAAAAACTGAATCAAGTACGATTTGACATCATCATCATTATTGAACTTTTTACCATTCAAAGAGTTTTGTAAAGATCGAAACAAAAAGTAATCAGATGGTGCAAGGTCAGGAATATATGGTGGATGTGGCAAAACATCCCAACCAAGCTCCAATAATGTTTGCCGAGTGACCAAAGATGTGTATGGCATTGCATTGTCATGATGGAATACAACACCTTTTCGATTTGTCAATTCGGGCCGCTTTTCTTCAACTGCATTGTTTAATTTCGTTAGTTGTTCAATGTAGACATCAGAATTGATCGTTCGGTTTGGGTGGTAAGAGTTCAAAGTAGACAGTTCCTTTATAATCCCACCAAACTGATAACAAAACTTTCTTTTGATGAATATCAGCTTTTGATGTTGTTTGAGCTGGTTCATCTGGTCTGCTCCACGATTTTTTCCGCATGATATAGTTGTAAACAACCCATTTTCGTCACAATAAACAGCACATAACTTTTTGTGAGTTTGCGATATAATAACACATTTTATATAATTTTGAAACCGCGATCGCCCTTAATGTAGATTAAATGGACTTCTTGCGGAAATGATGTCAAAAAAAGTTTCAAAAAAAAGATGTTAATCGTTTTAGTTATATAATAAAATGATACATTGTTTATCATTATGTCATATTGCACGGTCGTTGAGATATTATAGCAGTTAATTTAAAAATAGTCAGTATTCAGACATATATGAAAGTTCCCTTTTAAATGAATATTGATTCTAGCTAAAAAGTTATTTTCACAACACATTTTTCATTATGGCATACTTCAATCATCGCAATTATTATCAACTGATCATAAAATATATCGTAATATAATAATATATGATAAGTACTAAAAAATTAACACGGTTGAAAAAATAACAATAAATTTTAGCTCTACATTTTTTTTAAATATTTAGTTGATTGATATTTCGGCTCAAGCCATCGTCAGGACCATCTATACAGTGCTATCAACTATATCTTATAAGAAAATTGTAGAACTAAAATAAATTGGTATGTTTTCACCGTGTTAAAATGGAGTACTAAAAAAAATATTTTCATCGTTTTAAATATCATGCCTTTCCATCAAATAGTGACGATTATAACTTTTGTAAATATGAATGCCTTTTAAGCTGTTTACTGTCACTTCTTGGTGTGCAAACTTATTTAATTTAATTTATATCAACTGAAGGTGCTTGATGAAATTTCAATAACATAGTTGAGTTGTTGTAACTTTTTACGATTCCAAAAGCTTTGTCACTAACAAACCGCGTTTTGCCTTCCGACATCTTCAGGCATTCTATCACACGAATGCAATGGAACTGACGATTACGAACAAGTTGTTGGTTCTGTTCTTATTGTTAGTGATAAAACATGTGGAATCGAACAAAGTTTCAACAATTTAAATGTTTATACTTTGTCAAAATGATCATTCTTTGCCAATGAAATCTTAATTAACACTTATTGAATAACTAGATTTGAATTTCATTCAAATATTGAAATCCTCAAGTTTAATATCAATGATTTAAACCCTTCATACTACTAACAAAGCATAAAATAGCGGCAAAATATAACTTAACTTTTTTTCATGACATGATTGCCTTACAAAACGCAATTTATTTCCTGGAAGTGAAAAGTGATTATTTTTTTACAGCTATAAAATTTTAACGTCATAAGGAATATCACGATTAGTTCTTGTGTTGCAGAAATTCTTCCAGGAAAAGCTAATGAAAAGTTTTATGTTGATGGAAAACTTGATTGAACTTTTAAATGCATGGCTTTTTTTTTAATTTTCATTTTAAAATATTATAGATTCGTTTACTGTCGTTAGCTTTTGACGTGAACGAGAAGGAAAAATAATACTATAAATTTTAATGAACGTATTTCCGTAAAAGTATGACTTCAATAAAAATTGCAATTACAAACTTTAACGATATCTATGAACTTGTTTTTTTATATATATTGACACTGCAAAACATTTCCTTAATATTTGAAAGACTTCTTTTTTCCTCAGCAATAAAATATACATTTATAGTGAAATTCCAGATTGGCTCTTGTTTTTTGGAATTAAGCGACTGTTTATCTCGTATTTCGATTTGACAGTCTATTATTTGTTAGATGACTTGTCGTCTATTACACTTGGTAGATAGTATAAGTTATGTTGAGGATGTAAGCCGAAATAGCTATCAACTATTTACGTTATAAAATGTGTAGAACTAAAAGACACATCTATTTTTCACCGAACTATTATTTGGTTTTCCTCTCTTGTATATCCAGTCTTATTTCTTCCTTTAATTGTTTGTTGTGCCTCCTTTGTTAATTATTTTGAACATTGTAAAGTTTTGTTACATTTTTTTCATTGTATTCTCGCTAATAAAATCTAATTATAAAGAAAATATTTTTTCGTATATTAGTGGTAAAAATCTACGCAAAGAAGTTGTACAGTAATGGAACAAAAAATCTAATCTCTGCGGAACAAATACACCCTGTAAGAAAAGCGCGAAACTTTATGAAATATTTTTGTATATAGTAAGGTTGACCTTGAAGCTAATTATAAAACGAAAGAAAAAATCAACTCGTATTAAAATGAAGAATAACTTTAAATAAATCCAAAATGAACATAAACAAATCATGTTAACATACTGAATTGTTTCGATATCAAATCGAAAATATTTGTCATTGCCTTCAGTAACAATACAAACGACATTATTTGTTATGTAGGATTGTAACGAACGCCTAGGGCGGACCAAAATGTTTTCATTTGATCTGTCGTTGAAACGTACAAAAATGAAACACGACAATATTTGTATAATGGATTTGATCAAAGGATTTTTTCGAAATTTTCCAAAATCAATCATATCTTGTTGTGAACAGTCTTTCGATCCGGCATCTTTTTTTTGTATATTTTTGATGGCAGGTAAACGTAAAGTCTCGTGTTGAATGTTCTTGGCTTTACATGACAATCGCAACTCTCGACAATTCTTAATCAACATCCAATATTCTTTTCATTAAAGCAAAAAAGTCACATGTCGCTGGTAAGTAATAAAATTGGAATATTTTTAATCGTTTTTTTTTTAAGTTTTATATTAATTGAAATTTATTGAGAACGTTGACCTAAGGCATATATTATTTTTTATTTCACTTAAATTAGCTATTTTAACTATTACAAAGGCAAAAATCTATCATCCGTTTTATCCAAAGTTTATAATTTAAAAAGTAATTTTGGCTATCAACATAATCAGAACTTTCATTCGACTAAATTAAAGTTTAGCTTCATTTTCATACAATATTTTAATTTCGATAATTTTACGTGAAACTTTTTTTTATTTTATGATATTTAATTAATGGTATCGACTGAAGGTGCTTGATGAAATTGAAATATCAAATTTAATTTGTTACAACTTTGTACCCCATGTAATCCACATGTTTCGTCACTAACGTTCCGGGTTTCGCCTTTCGACATCTTCGGGCATTCTATCACACGGATGCAATAGAACTGACAACAGAGAGTCAGTTCTGTTGCATCCGTGTGATAGAATGCATGAAGATGCCGAAAGGCGAAACCCGTGTCGAAACTGACAAAACATGTGGAATCGTACAAAGTTGTAACAAATTAATTTTTGTATTGTTGAAAATTAAATATAAAATTTACGATCGATTCTTCGTCACTATTTGTAATTTTTTAAAACTGTCTTACGTAATCGAAATGGTTTAGTATAGTTTCAAAAAACTTGACTTATATCGTCGATGAAAATGAATATTGACAGGTCGGCGTTGGGACAATTTCCATTACTATCGTAATGTAAAAATTCGTTCTCAAAATGGTGATAAAAAACGTAATAAAATTTAATTCTCTTTTTTGTACTTTATTACGCATGTGAGTGATTAAGTGACAGAACATTTGAGGGCCATCAAATTGATAGCGACATGCTTTCAAAAAGAAATAGGGCGGACGCGTGCGGAGGCTGTATAGCATATACAGAATCCAACAAGGAGCCAAATAAAAAGCTCGAATTGCGACTTTAGCCAAGATCCCAAGAGACAAGGGGTTGTAGTTCTGCAATTATTAAAACCCGGTATTTTCACCGATTTGAAAATGACAATACAAAAAGAAAAGAAATCAAGCATTAGTTTCTAATTTTTCAATGAATACGCAGTTTTCGTAATCGATCAGGCGGCCACTTTGTGTCATCAAATCATTCGTTAAGACCACAAGTCGATTTCAAATTTGAATTGTTACAACTTTGTACGATTCCACATGTTTTGTCACCAACGTTTAGTATTTGTCTGTTTCAATGTATCCGTGTAGAAGAATGCCTAGAGACACTGAAAAACAAAACCATGACCATGAAATACATATCATCTGTAAACCCAACGAGGTTAAACGAATGACATTTGATATTAAAATTCCATGAAATAGATACTTTCGGTTGACTTTTTGAATCGCGTTTAAATCATTTAAATATTATATAATGGCTTTTCACCCAGAAGTGACAGTTCATGCCATAAAAATGTTCTCATTTGCCTTATTAGTGACACATTGTAATGAACTGTCAATCCCCTATGGAGAATTTCTCTAAAGCAATTACGGAAGTTTTTCGTACAGCGGTACCTCCTACAATGAATTTTCTATAAAACGCAAAAGTTTTAATGTCAAATTATAATTCATCATATCGACTAAAGATGCTTGATAGAATTTCAATATTAAATTTGAATCGTTACACTTTGTACGATTTCACATGTTTTGTCACTAACGACCCGGGTTTCGCCTTTCGGCATTCTATCACATGAATGGAACAAAACTGACGTACAACAAACAATTAGCATTGTATATATATACCAAAGGTATTAATTTCAGGAAAACAAGACCTCGAGGCAAGAACTTAATGGCAGCTAAAGCAAATTTAGTAATATTGATTTAATAATAATTAACACATTTGCCTGTGACAACTTTCATTTACGATTAATCTTGTTAATGAGTCATTCTTGAAGGGTTTCTACAACAGATAATAATCAATTATTATAAAAGCGTGACGGTTAACACCTTAAAAATGATAAAATACAGAATCATATACGGGATAGATTACAATACATAATTGTCTGTAATCTGTATCAGTAGATAACTCTCACAATGAATGAAACCGGTTATGATCATAAAATATATGGTAGAAATAGTACTAAAAATATATTTTTATCAATTAAAAGTATATATAAAATTGAAAAACCTAAGATTAACAATAACAAAATAATTTTTGAAATATCAGTGTTAAAACGCCGTGGGTCAGCGAACGGAATGATAATAAATATTGTCTTTACTTATTATTGCAAGGCTAATTGACAGTTTGTTTTGTTTATTTCATTTTCTTTTAATGAGTAAGTTTGTATAGAATACCGATTTGGATACATTCGTCTGACATAACAGGCCCTAGTAGATGTGCTGCCCATAATGCGGAGTTTTCACGCCGCCATTGTCTAATGATATATCGTTATGCCTACAATACGAGACTTTGGAAATAACCGCGGAGCAACAAGAAAATCGGTAGCGTAGAAAATTTAAGCGAACTACCAAAGCTTTGAAGATTTGTTTGTTTTTCTGGAAAACTTTTGATTAACTTTCAGCCGCGAAATAGCTCTGGCGTCGATTTAAAGTGTAAATCGAAAATTTACCGAGTTTCTTTATCTACAGTGGCTTAAAAAACAATGTGTCTATTTCAGGCGTAAAAGAATATTTTGTCGTACACCCAAGCATGTAACCAGTAAAATTATAAAGTCTTAGGATATTCGTATATTATATTTTTGTCGCATTATATCAAGATATTAATTGCAAACCAGTAAAGGAGAAGACACATTATCCAATATTTCTTCTATTTACATACTAAAATATTTATTTAATATAAGTGCTGGCTAAGAGTTGAAAAATTTTAACCAAAATTTTTAAACAAACAATAAATTGACATAAAACTAACATTTTATGTTGGTATTAACCATCACTTCTTGATAGAAAGGCGTGACATTAGAAATGATAAAAGCGCATTTTTCGTACTTCTTTCCGCAATATATATATATATATATTTGATCAGGACCGGTTTCGTTCATCGCGAGCATTATAAATGTTATATTCACAACAAAAGTTGTACTCTACCAGCTCGCGTTTTGGTCGAAAAATATATCGTGGAAATAATTAACTAAAAAATGTTTTTTTTTTATTATTTAAAACAACCTTTTATTTTTTGTCTATTTGATTACAATACAGTTTTCAGCGTTCAATAGTTGAATATTTCGAATAATTACATGTTACGAAGCATTGCAAATATTTGGTTTTATATTCGGCACACACATTGCCATTTTGTGAATGAAACTTTTTGTAAAATCAATACAACGTAGTTACGTTATATATTTCGAGCCTTTTAAACATTTTTCAGACGCGCAAAAGTTATTCTAACAAAAAATATTAACTTAAAAGAGTTTTTTTTTTCTATAGAACTATTTTCTCTATGGTAAAACTACAGGTATTACCTGATAACTTTTCACACTCGATTACTTTCTTACCGGAATCATAGTTGAGAATTTGATACTGATAGTTTCCAGTTTCGTAGGAATTGGTGTACGTGATGCTGCACGTTCCGGAAGCTCTTTCGATACAGATCGCATAATTCAGGTTATTCTGGAAACAAACCGTAAACCATATAACATTCACTGCATTTAATCACAAGATTAACTCGTCGATAAAACAGGAGATATTAAGCTTTTCAGCTTAAACATTATTTCAAGTGATATCTAGTAAATTTTGAGCTTAGGATTAATCTCTACAAGTGAGCTTTTACAGCTGATAAATTTAAATTATTTCTGACGACTAAAGCTTCTAAACTTTTTAAAAGGCATCAACCAAATGCTTAAAATCGATCAATTGGTTAGGTAAAGTGATTATAAATATTTTGTGTTAAAAATGTGAATGACAAACTCGTATTTTTTTTTCTATTTTGTATAATTTAAATGCATCAATACATTAAATATGTATAACTGAAATCGTTCAATGACTGTTTTGTTGTATTCATTCAACATTTTTTAATTGAAAAACATTATAAATTGTATTGAATAGAGCTTATAATTATATTTTAAATATATATATTTAGCATGAGTTAAGTATATTAAGAGATTTAAATCAAAACATGTTTTTAACCGAAACAGATTCGAAAAATATTTTTTACAAATTTTGCGGTAATTTTGTGGAAAATCATTGTTATGTTTTCCTATAATAATCTTTTCATTGATAACATTCATGGTTTTAATACGTGTAATAATACATAATTACTCCATAGATTAAATGGAAGAGGAATCAAAACTGTAATTTAAAATTTAATAAAAATTGATAGAACTTATAACAGAAATCAGTTTTTAGTTAATAGCATTTTAAATAGAATAATTTCTCACCATTGTACAATTTAAAACGTTGAAAACTTTAATTAAACAATTAATTAATTAGTAGTGTTACGATAATTAGTACGATTATCGTTTGAATTCAATCTTCTCAGCTCAGTCCGATACTCCACTTCATTTTTAAATCATTAATTTAATTTATTATTTAACTTGGTAATCAATAACCGAAAGATACAGCCAGACAAAAAACATCCCTTAAAAAAGCAAAAAAAAAAATGTCACATCTATTCACACATCAAGTTATAATAATAATTTTATATTGTATTCAAAATTCATTATGAGGTTAGCCGACGTGTGACGTTATAACGAAGAATAGTTTTTCTGCAGGAAATATGCAAAATTAACTCAATAATAGTAAATTTATTTTGTCAGCAACGATTATTTAGGGTGTGTTTTATGTATGCACGTTAAACGAGCCGGGGTACTAAAATCGGCAAGTTGCAGACAGTTTTCGGGTGAAAACTTAATGAAAATTTCCCTCGCCTCGCAAAAGATATCGTGGAATTCTCGCGAACTTCTTCCGGGAAGTCTCGTCATTAGAATACGTGAGGGTGAAAAATGCTTTCGTTTATACAAACTGACTGGTGAGCACGTCAATTTCGACTTATTTCTCACACACAACGGTTCATAAGAATACGGTGTTTTAACATATAATATTAAACACCGATATAAAAAAAAAGTGTTGATATAATCAGTTAAAAAAATTATGATTTTTACAGGCTATGAAAAATATGATATCGTATAAAATATCGTTCTGATATTAAAAATGTATCTTCGTCACAATCAAAAATTAAGTCTAAAGAAAAAAATCATCAAATCTTACATCTCTATCGTTCTACGTTCAACTACAGTGAATACCAATATAAAATCATTTATTTTTAATATATTGAAAATAGATTGAAAACAAGAGAGCTCGTAAATACGCTATCTTAATATTCGGGTTCTATACATGGGTTAATCGAAATTGATAAAACAAAGCTGTAAAAGCGGGATACCAGCTTTGATTGCAACTGTATTGTATAATTCTTTTTTTTTTTTTTTTGAATAGCCAATAAAAGGATTTGATTGCAAAATTTTCATATTAAATATTATATAACATAGTAAAACAAAGCTATGATATTCAAAGTAACTTTTTCAAAATGTAAACTCTAAATTCTTGTTGAAAAACATTATATTTAAATAATTTTCCTCGATATTTGTGTTAATACAATTTAATTTTGTCAATATCAGGATCAGTTTTGCTTATCGCGGTCTAATTGTAGAAAATTTTGAGCTAAAAATGACCAAATATACAAAAAAAAGTCATTAAAAACTAAAATAAAAATTTGCTGATCGTTATACAAAATATATCAATTAAAATTACGTTAACACAAAAATGAGTTGTTAAAGTAACCTTTTATTTGATATCGTATTTGTATGATTAATTCCTTTTACATTTTCTAGTTATTGTCATAAGCAAGATGTACATACGTTCAACTTATTTTTTCAAAAGCACAAGCTTAAATCAATGTGACACTTCTATGACGGGCTTAACATAAGCTCTAGGTTTTATTTAAAAAAAAAACGAATGAAAACGGAAAACCATCTAGTATCCGATTCTTTGTCATTCAAGATTTCTATATTTTTAAAGCCACGTAACATAGATATCAGTGAATTTTCTCCCATTTTTGAATGTCTAAAAATTTAAATGTTAATAAAAAATAATATCATATCTAAATAGATTACTTCTTAAGCAGCCAATTCCATAAAAATATGTCAATTCAAACATTTCACAAGAAACTGTAACATAATGAAAACTTTCTTTACTATGTTGTATAGTTATTTATTCTTTAGAAAAACAACTAATAATTGTAGAGATTGTTATTTAAATTGCTAAATATGATAGTTATGAATGTTTATTTATTCCACATTCAGAGTTTTAATATAATTTAATTTTTTTTTACATTCTGCTTTCATATAACAAAAATTCTTATTATTTTTTTTTTTTAAGTTAAACGTTGTAGTGTTTCAAAGGGAATTGATAGACGGATAATATTTAATATCAGATGCTGCTAAGAGCCTTTAATTTTTACTTTTGTTTATTACGTAAGAAATTTATTTCATTACATGCTTATTAAAATATTATATATAGTGGCCTGTAACAGTTTGTTAACACCATCACAACACTTTAAACTATGATCAAATAAAGAAAACATCGGTGCTCTCAATACAGGAAGGAGGCTTTTCATAAAACACCGAAGGATAAAACGGAAACGCGAAAAACGAATGTCATGAGATATCGAAAACCGCATTACAAAGCAAAAATAACAAACCATTGCGATCATTTAAGTGAAATAACACAAATAATAAACAAAAACAAAAATTTCGCATTCTAGTGCAAAAATATTTTACGAATCACAAGTCATAAATCAGGTGGGGTTGAAAAGGTTGAAAATTGAACTAGCAGTTCTTCATTTCAACTTAGTAATGAATCCGATGATGGGTTGAATTTTATAACTGATCCTAAAACTGCTCACCTTTTGCAGACCTATTTAAATATACGCAATTGAAAGTCATCGAGTTTTATCAATAAAATGCACTCAATAGAACAAAAGGATGACGGTATGTCATAAATAAAATAATGCAGGAACACGAAATCTTAGAGATTTCATAAAATTCTTCGTGTAGAGGAAAAATGATTTCTTTCTTTACATTCTTTAATATGACTTTTGTTTATAAAATATTGATATGCTATCCTTTCACTATTTAAAATAAAATGTTTATTTGTATTGGATAAACGGAAAGTATAAATTTTGACGATTTAAATTTGTTATTGAAATTGCAAATGGCATCGTCTTTTAGAATTTTCATCTAAAGTTATTTATATTTTTATTTTTTACATGTGTTAAAATATTATTTAATGTGAATTTTTAGTTCCATGTCTTGTTATTAATATCGAGTTTCGTATTACAGGTTTCATTGTACTTAACTATACAATTTTACACATTATTAAAGCCCTCAGAAAGTATGTATATCTTGTTAATAATAATCATGAAAGAAAACAAAAAGTTATTACGCGAATGTTAAAAGATTTTCAAAAATATTGCAATGCTTTAGCAGTTGTTTTATTATTATTGAAATTAAATTATTTTTTTATTAATTATCAGCCAATCGAATTGAAATAGATAATTTCCAAAGGGTTGTTTTGATAATCTAAAGACAAGGGATCGTGTGTATGGTGAGTTTACACACGTGTAAAATTTAAGTGATATTTGGGTCAGAGATTCGATACCCTTATCTCGCTTATCAGTAAAGGTAAAGCGAAGGGATTTATGTCATTAATTTTAGCTTAGCTTATTAGTTTTCCTGTTTAAGGAAATTTAGTATCGCTGAAGTTTAGCACTTATTATGCCACCTTAATATTTTAGAGCGAGATAATTGGAATCTGTTTCGTCATTTAATTTTATTCAATTATAACGCTCGTAACAACCTATTACCTGCACAAACTTCCGGTATAGCATCAGTTTAATGGTATTGTGAAAATTTTGTTACTCTATCAGTTTTGTCAGTATTTTCCCTCCTTATTTCAAACAGCAGAACAATAATAGGCCTAAGTTCACTCGAAATGCGATCAATTTTAAGGACTGTTAGAGAACTTTATAAACCAAATGAAAAACATTATGTTCATCAATACTACATAGTTTCTCAACCTTTTTACATCCGCAGACCACCAAAAAATCCAAAAAAAATTTGCGGGCCATCAACAGTGAAATTTTTTTTTTTTATTATTATTATTAAAAACAATTAATTTTGCAACACCGTATGCTGATATAACAATATTTAGGCATATTAAAACAGACAGAAACAAAAAATATAGTTTAAAAATCGATAAAATAAAAGACAAAAGTCGATTGTTTATCGAAATAATATCACATCGAGGACCACCGATTGAGAAACTATACTTTAGAAGCAAAATCTATATACTGATTATAAAATCATTTTTATTTTGTAATCCTAAAAATAATTTTTTCGAAAAAAATATATTCATGACGACTTGTCAGATACGAAGACGAAGTTATTTCAACGACAGTCTTTTTCAAAGAACTTCATTAAAAGAATATTTATATATCAATTAATTCAATAATGGCAAACAAATCAAAACATCAATTGACTAGAATTATCAACAAAAAGCAATACTATTTCGTAATTGTTTTCTTTAACCTAGAAAATATATTTCAGCAATACAAATATAGGAAAAACATAAAATTCTGCTTTCAGGATTTGAAGATTTTTTGCTGATAAATGTTTCTTTGTTTGAGGCAGTAAAATACGAAACTAGACACAATAATTTTATTATATTTTCTGTACGTCGTCAATGATGTCTGAATTCAAAATGATACAATACTCACAAAATATCCAGGTGCCGCGTTGGCTTGTAGGGCACCCTGCGTTTGATAGTTGAAGCTTTCGATGGTGCCCGTTGGGTCGGTAAATCGTTGAAGACAGCCTGCAGGCGTAGAAGCCGCCGTTTGACAGACGCCGACTTGAAACAGGCGTCGCTCGGCCGAAGCCGTAAGCACCGACAGGTAGAACGGCCCAGGAGAATCTCCGACATCGATATACACTGTATCATACATTTACAGAGAACATTGTTACGTTACGTTAAATCCCCAAGCACTTTGTCATATTTGCTTTACTATAATGGATACCTACCCTTGTAAATGTCAATTATTTATATATACTGATAGAGTAAGGTATTAATTGAATGCAAGAATATATCGACTGAAGGTGCTTCATGGAATTTCAATATCATTTGAGAAATAGTAGACGCGAATCGTTTGTTCTTCAAAAGTGTAGATCCTGTCTGCCAATGGTAAAAGCATTAACAATGTTCAACGGTATTGCTTTAGATGTTTACATATTCCATATGGACAAAAGTGAGTCAGGAAAATACTATTTTTTAATGTATTAAAGTAGATTTTACATGAGCTTGTTGAGATGACTTCTTTGCTATCCTTGTTTGGTGTATTGTTATTTATTTCTTTAATTTTTAATATTTTGACATTGCGTAAGTAACAAACTTAAAATTTGTCAAATTTGGATTGTTACAACTTTGTAAGATTCTACATCTTTTACCACTAACGTCCCGGGTTTCCCCTTTTGACATATACAGAAATTCTATCACACGGATACGCCAGAACTTACATCTTTACACTAAAGGTATTGGTTACAGGAAACAACAATTGATTTTTTTTTAAATAATTTATTACAAACTTTCACCGACAAGTTGGTATGCATATTATAATTTTTTTTTTATCCGGGTTTCGCCTTGCGAAATTTTCATGTTTTCTATCATATTGATGCAACAGAATTAAAAGTCAATTATATTGTAAAATGTGTGTGGTAGAATGCCTGAAAATGTCAAAAGGCGAATCCCGGGTCGTTGGTGACAAAATATGTGTAATTACATAAATTTTGAACAATCCAAATTTGGTATTGAAATTCTATCAAACACCTTCAGTAGATTTCGTAAATTGTAATATTTTAATTTTTATTTGAAATCCAACCAAAACTGTGTTTATTTTCAATGTTAAAATTCAATAAAAAGACAGCAGAACAATAACATTCAAATTGAACATTTCATTTCTTTTTTTTCTCATTTCGTCAGGCTAACATTATTTAAAATGAATATAAAAACAAACGCGCAATATTTTTTTATCGCTGAATAAAATGTTACATCTCTCGGTCGCAATTATCACTTCCGAAGAACAACCAATTACAAAGCGCTCCAACAGTGCTAAAAAATAATTGCATATCCGACGAAAAGCTCTCGCTAACACGTAAACACTTCCGAGTGGGACAATTTGAAAACATCATTTCTAAAAAATAGGGATTCGAAAAAAAATAGTATACTGTGCTGTCCATTGTTAATTCCGCAGAGAACCGGAACAATGCTGTTCACGTTTTGCCCCGTTATAATGAATTGATCGTCGACACAGCTGCCGTTTGTGGGTGGTTGAAGCTGAAACATACATACGAAACTAAATTAAAACGAAATGTATGGCCATCGCTTTATATCGAGATGGTAGTTATAGCATAAAATTTTCTGACAGTAAAAACAACGAATCGATCTTATGCACGCAAACATAGAGACCCTTAACGGGACTACCCCTAAATCAATGCCGCAAGGGCGAAGCTGCTTTTCACTTCAAAAAAGCTCAATATTCTACGCCAGTGATCTTCAAGCTATGTTCCGCAGAACTCAAAAATCCGCTCGTCAAAATAAACATTTACAATAAAAAAAAAAATGTACTTATTTAATTTCATTAGTAGAATAGCGCTAATCATAACACTTTCCAATAAAGGAGAAGGAATAGTTTATTGAGATTTTTTGAATAATAAAAACACATTTTTTAGTACATATTTCGATAGTGTATTTTATAATCAGGACCGGTTTGAAGTGACAGTTAATATCTTATAGAGATATCAACGTATTCAACGTTTTACATTTAGGGACTAAAGCACATTTATCTAACACGGTGAAAAAATAGCAATATATTTTAATTCTACAATTTTTTTTATAAGATATAGTTGATAGCTATTTCGGCTCACGCCAACTATAGTTCTCAGTCAACTATGTCGTATAAAAAAATTTGTAGAACTAAAATACATTGCTATTTTTTCACCGTGTTGTAGTGGATTTCTACCAAGTAAATGCCAATTAAATCAATGCACATTGATTAACTTTGAATATTATTTTAATATATATCTTTCTAATGATGGGCTCCATCGCAATTTCTCGAAATAAACGTTCCGTAAGTCGTCAAAGTTTGAAAATCACTGGTATACGTTGATATGATTTTGTCCAACTTTGGCGCATTGGATAATTTTTTAACAATATATTCTACTGCAACGGAGAATTTTCGTGTACGAATATGAAGACAACTTGTTACCACTTTACTGGTGTTTTTAGTAAAACTTACTTTACTTTAGTAAAAAAGAAAGTCACACTCTTTTTACTCGTTGCTCTTTTTTATCAATAAAAAAATCAATCTAGACAACTCAAAATCGGATCAAAAACATTGTGTATAACTTTCTTACCTTTCTTGTTCGTTTATGCGTTATGAAATTCATTCTGACAATGAATTATTTGAGTTATTGAAGAGTTTCATTCTTAGAATAGGATAGATATAATGCTTTCATTTGCTGCCAACTACCTTCATACCAATTCTTCATCGAGTCTTACTGAATTTATTTTTACTTTTACTGACAAATTTACATTAATTGACTGAGCTGCAACTAGAAAAATTTGAACAATTTATGTCAGAAGTAAAATTAACAAAATTAACACATTTTCTGCTAAGCCGTATTAAGGATACTCCCACACTGAACATTCAAAAATCAATTCATATATGTTTAAAAGTTCAAAAACTTTTGACTAACACTACAAAGAAAGATTTATTATTCAAATGTTTAATTATCAAATTTTAGCGAACTGTCAATATATTTTGTTGTATCTCAATTATAAATGATTTTATTCAAATATGATGCAATATATAGCATGCAAAATGGCGATAGTTACAAGTTAATTCATTTTTGTGCGCAAATTTTCAACTATATATCCATGACATATTGGTAAAAGTCATTCAAACAAAGCTTACTCGTTCAAGTGGCATTTAAGCCTTTTTCGAAAGCTTTTAATTTTCATGTGTATAGTTGTTTGCGTTTTAATAACTAAAAACAATAACATATCGATGATATTGTCTATACGCCAAAACAACAAATATTTTGTCGTTTCAACAGTTGAGATGTTAATAATCAGAGTGCCAAGATTATCTATAATTTGATAACGCTAGACTTCATAAATTGATTTATACATACACAAGTTTTAAAACTTGAAAGGCATTAAAATATCTTAAATATCCATTTCTGTAGCTAAAAATACATAAACTGTTATCATATATATTAAAGATTATATGCCACGATTCAAATCGACCGTGATCCCTCAGACAAGTAAATATAAAACCTGACAAAGGATCTCGCTTAAACCTACTAACTGTAATTAAACAATGATAATATTCCATTTGGTGTTCTAAATATATAAATTGTATAACAATTATAATAAGAATTCAATAATGATCCGCGATAAAGAGTGCGGATTTTTACTATGCCGCACATTTTGCTTATTATTCGTCCATTTTCAGATAGTAGTGAATACATTTTTTTTATATTTGATTATTAATAGTCACTGCTTTATTAATGATAGTCTCTACAACAATACAGGATATATTTATGAATTACGAGCTTTCTTCTACACAAACGCCTATGGCGACCGACCTATCGGATGTATTTATATTATTTTCCATCGCACGCTACCCTACACAAAACATAAATAACAAACGCCGGCAGTTTTCGGGTGATAAAATATGATTTCTGGTGACGACGCACGACCTACTCTGAAATGAGATATACCTTATAAAAAATATTATCACGAACGAAAAATAATAATGGTTATTTGATTTTCTTGCTTATTTGTTGCGCTCTTTTAGATAATGAGTATTCTATTTAGGAAAAACCAGTCGGCAGCATTATGTTATTGTTATTATTATAAACAATCAAACGATCGAGTCTCTTTCAAGATAGTAATACGTACCACCCACACATGAATAAATTTAACACAACCTTTCAAAATATATACTTTGTCTTATCGCAATTATAAATGATTATATTCAAATAGGATACAAAAGATTATATGTAAAATGGCTTAAAAAAAGTTTATCCATTTCTGTGCGCATATTTTCAAATACATATTCATGATATATTGGTCAAAGTCATAACAAAGCTCACCCGTTCGAGTCAAATGTAAGCTTTTTGTGAACGCTTTTTATTTTCATGCGCATGATTGTTTGCGTTTTGATAGCTAAAAAACAATAACATATCGATATTTTTTTTTATACGTGAACACAAAAAAATGTTATATTATACATAAAAATCCACAAGATATGTTATGTTAAAGATAATTAAATGGCATTTTTAATACCAAATTTCTCTGTGCAATTATGTGATTATTTATAACACTGTCTTATTTGAATAAAATAAAGTATACAAACGTTTCTATAAAATTTATTGATTGAATTGGCATTCACTTGGTAGAACTCCATTATAACACGGTGAAAAAAACAACAATGTATTTTCTAGAATTAAATTAGATTGCTATTTCTTTCACCGTGTTTCTATAAAAATTAAAAAAAAACTTCCATACGGTAAAGGAGAACACGTTTTATTTTCAAATTTATGAAAGCTTTTTGTTGAAAGCAATGAATAAATAAAAATTAAAAAAAAACACAAATCAATTAATATTTAATTACCTTATTATGCCTATACTTCGCTTTCATTTATATATATATATATATATATATATATTCTAGCGGTCAGAATTGCGCAAAATAGTCTTTAAGTAAAATTAAAGTAAGTTTAAATAGAGAGCTTTCATCTCAATTCCTGGCAAGCTATTTTTGGAATACCAAAATTTTCATTCATTAAGTGTATATAAATTTATATATTTAAATTCTTTTTTATATCTTCTCTTCTCTTTTATATATTCTCTTTTTATAACAATTATCTTTTTATTATTTCCGAAGGCTATCCAAGTAAAAAAAATATTGGAAAATATCACATTCCACATTAAATTTATAAGAGAATATATTTTTTACGTATTCGAAAAACCGTGCTAAAAATAAATCAGTGTGATATGAACTGCATAAAGATATCAAAAGGCGAAGCCTCGGTCGTGATTTTCGAAGAGATTTAACAATTCAAATTTGTCGCTAAATTTCACTATTTTAAAAATATCAAAAGTTAATATGAAATACGACGGTAAAAATATTCGATTCGACTCCTCAGAATACACAAACTAAATCTTAACTAACAAAAAATATCATTAGTTTTATTTCAATAATTTAATATTTTTTTGGTCAAGACCAATTTTTTTCTAATCGCAGACATCATCAATTAATTGATTGTGATGATCAAAACCGGTATGATTTATAAAATGTTAAAGTTTGGAAATAGCTTAAAAACAGTACGTTTTTATTAGTGGAAAATAATCCTTTCCATCAAAAAAAGACAGTAAGTATCTCCAAAGTGATTTGATTTCTGACATTTTTTTGTAAAGCAGTTTCGGATTTTTAATGTAAAGAAAAAATATATATTCTTTGATCCTAAGAGGCCAATAATAGAGGCTACTTTTGAGGCCACTGAAAAAAGATATTCTTACAATATTTTCTAGTACAATATAATGCTAACGATACGCATCAATTTGGCCCAGCAACGATTCCAAATTTCCTATCGATAAAACTTGCCTTAATGACACTTCAGCACATTTGATTTGCAAGATTAAAACTGTCATTTCAAGTGAACGTAATATCTTTTTTTTGGCATCCGGCTCGAGAATATTTATATTCCGTCGTAAAGATCGATTCAATTATTCAATCAATCCACGAAGCACCACTCACTCCCATAAAACGGCATCAGCAATCCAATAATTGTAATTGGATATATAATACTTCTGCTGAATGGTTCAAATTATTTTTTTTATTGACATAATAGAACTGCCAAACAATGGCACTGTTTTTAGTGTCTTTAATGAGATAAATAAACTCCGGATTAATTAATACGAGTACTTTCATCATCGAAAGATATTAAGTTAAACCATTAACATTAAATAAAAGTTAATTAGTTTCGATTCTCAACTAAGTACGGCAATCAATCACAGATCATCGATGATTTCGAATAAACATTATCACACAAAAATTAAAGACGCTTTGTTTTAAAATTTGACGCAGATTTTCAAAACAAAAAAACCATGTGCGAGACCAGGAGTGGGGAACCTTTTCATTTCAAAATGCCATATTCACTAATCTGATTCAACATAACGCTGCAGTAAAGAAAACGTTTACACCCCCCTCCTAGAAACTAAATATTTTATTTCACAATATAAATTTAGTCAAAACGCAATTAAGAAAAAAAAAATAACAAATCTAAAAAAACCATGTGCGAGACCAGGAGTGGGGAACCTTTTCATTTCAAAATGCCATATTCACTAATCTGATTCAACATAACGCTGCAGTAAAGAAAACGTTTACACCCCCCTCCTAGAAACTAAATATTTTATTTCACAATATAAATTTAGTCAAAGCGCAATTAAGAAAAAAAAATAACAAATCTAATTTATTATATTGTACAACGTCAAAAAAATCTTATATGTGGATATGCATGTATTTAAACGAATCATATTTTATAGCATATTATTGTTTGTTGAAATCTATTATTTCTGCCATCTCAATTTTTTGACTAATTATCAATCATCAAGCTGTGTATGTAAAAGAAACATAATACATAATAAAGTACGTACATCATTAAAAATATTTGTTAATGTTTTAGCTTACCAGCCTTAATGGGTAATTTGCTACCGTTTTTTGTAAGAAATGATTTGAATATTTGATTCAATTTTAATTTATTTACGTTATATCAGTCAAAAGGCTGAACCAGAATAGCCAAAACGCCACAGGTTCCCCATGCCTGTCCTATACATATGTTTGCACCGAAGTAAACACACGTAAAAATATTTTCATCTAAATATTTCTTCATATATATAATATTTTTTTCCAAAATATACACCAATATGTGCTCTACTCATAAATTGTGGATTTTCGAGGTCACAGCGAAGTTAATTTATTTTCCATTAGCCACAGGCTCTCAAACGTAACCGGGTCATGAGTTCCTTTTATAATGGGAGATTATTCTCCGATGCCCTATCAGATTTGGTCTAGGTGAAGTAAGCAAATCGATAAAATTGGATATTACTGAACAGAACACAAATTTACATTGATAATTTCTGAACTAATAAAAAAATAAACAGTTGATAGTTATAACATAAAAATACCAGCGTATTTAATTATTACGCGGTGAAAAAATAGCGATGTATTTTATTTCTACATTTTTTTTATTAGATATAGTTTATAGCTATTTCGGCTCAGCCATCGTCAGATCTAGTAGAACTTATATAGTAGTTCTGACGATGGCGTGAGTCTAAATAGCTATCAACTATATCTTATAAAAAAATTGTAGAACTAATATACATTGCCATTTTTTCACCGTGTTACAATGAAGTTTTACCAAGTAAATGCCAATTCAATCAATATATTTAATTATTCATGATCTGCAAGAAAAATCTGTTTATTATATAATATTTCACAATTCTTGTATAATAAACTATGAAATCACTTTTAAGGTGTTAACTGTCACTTCTTGATGGAAAGGCATGATATTTTAAATAATAAAAAAAAATTTTTAGTACTTATTTCCACAATATATTTTTTGATCAGGACCGGTTTCGCTCATCACGAATATTATCAGTTGATAGCGAAACCGGTCCTAATCAAAAAATATATTGTGGAAATAAGTACTAAAAGTGTGTTTTTATTATTTAAAGAAAAACTAAAAATATTCTATTTCTACTTTATTTTTTCAACCCTATTAATTATAAGTAATAAGACATGCCTCTACGTTAAAATATTTTAATATTATCTCTCTTTTAGTCAACAATAAACGATGAACGATCAAAATATCGTTGGGAAAACAATTGTCCTAGAGAATAAATACAATAGTATAAAAGCTCCATTATATCTAGTGCTTTTTACGTACAATTTATATTCAAAATGATCAGCAGAAATTTTTGATGATTAAAAAGTAAACAGTCTCAAATTTTTAAATTTTACACAACTCTTAATATTTATAAATTATAAATTTTTGAGTAAATTGGTTTGCGACCCACTGATTGAGTAATTTATGCCTTGGACAATTTAGTATAGACACCGGCGATAAATCGCAAGACGAAATATGCGCGTTAATTGCCTCACAGACAGAATATTTTCGCATTATTTTGTTGATTTATCACTATAACAAGTCTATTGTTTATTCAAAAAAACAATCGCGTTAGAAGAAAACAATACAATATTGATTAGGCTACCCCTAGACTTCTTCCAATATCTTTCGTTTTTCATTGGCAATACCATATTGCCACAAAAATTCAATACTCAATTAATCAATTGGTTTTGTCGTCCTATCTACACACAGTAATAAATCACATCTCATTTAAATAATTTAAAAGCAATCATTTACACACAGTGAAAAAAATCTGGCAGATAATATGCATATGCACAAATATGGAAAATACTTTTTGTCCTGGAGTTAATTTCATGTATCACTAATTAAACGAAATTGACTAATGAACGTTTTTTTATTATTCAAATTATTATTTATCAGGTTGGTAAATCTTTTTATAACATACAGTGTATACCACCACTCTTACAAAAACGTTTATTTACATTAAAATTTTTTAACAATATAGAAATTATCACACCGAATTAAATTTTTAATTAGCCCATTTCCTTATTAACTACTTAACAATTTACAAAAACGATTATCACAAAAAATCAGGCTTTATGTGCAAATTAAAAAAAACATCATACATAAAAGCTGTAACACCGTTAACACTCTTATATTTGTAAGTATCAACTTACAACATACTGCAAATCCGACGTCTCAACATTTGAGAGTTTAGCAGACAGCAGTTATTAAAAAAATCTTCACGTCTTAAGAAATATTTTATAAATATTCAAAATACACTATTTATGACCGCTTATTCGAAAATAGGTCCAATGTTTACAAAAATCAATCTTGGACTTAAAGCAGCATATGTTTTTGAATAAATCAAAATATTACGTTCATAAAACAGTTCGTAGCATTTAAATAACAAAAAAATATTTGTGAGTCAGTTATTTTACGATTAATTTAATTGAATACATCAAAAAATGGTACTTATAAATAGTATTCTATTTTAGGACTTAGGATAATATAAAACGTATATAAATATATATTTTAGACGTACATTCGTTGATAATCCGAGCGTACAATAAATGTATGAGTTCATCAGAAGATACGCGGTTACTTTAACGAAAGGTTCTCTAGAAAAAGTGAACTCCGCCGGGCATTCAACGAACGACCCCATTATATTTCTATGATGAGTCTCTTCGCTGTAGTATCATTTTTGCTACATATAACATATTATTCATTATAAATGAGCAATTCCCACAAATCTTTACATTCTCAGTGAAAAAATTATATTTACCAACAACTCTCGCTTGATATTTTATGTATTTCGATCATCTATCTACTCGACTGTTTCTTCAAATCAACTTTGCAATTTTGAGAGTATTTCTGTAATGTTATCAACATTAGTATTTCTTAGGATTAGATTCAATTATCTTCATTCTTTATTAAAAAAAACACACATCACTAAGCCGTAAATTTCAACATATCATCCAAACGTTAATAAGTTAAGTGCCTCGAAATCATAATATAATATACGATGAAATGGTTCACTCATTGCTGACTATGTACTATGTTCGCATTACAAGGTAGAGCAAAGGATATGTACAAGAGGTTATTTGAGTAAAAATAAAGCTACAAAAATAAATATTTCTCTCATTATATTACTAAGCCCGGACCATTGATAAGTTGACTGCTTTTGCCACGCCCCCGTTTAAGGATCCGATGGATGGAAGTGAATTAAGCCATCAAATACGTGCATTTTTTGAACACAAGTCTACATATAAATCAGATTTATTAATTTCTACGTACTGTGCTCAAACCCATAAATTACTTTCAATCATATCAAGGTGTGGTTTGTATAACAAATATTTTAACACGGTGATATATAGATTAGCGAATGTTAGTTTAAGCATAGTTCTGACGATGGCGTGAGCCGAAATAGCTATCAACTATATTTTTTTAATAATAATTTTGTAGAACGAAAAAAAAAAACATTGCTATTTTTTTCACCGTGTTATAATGGAGTTCTACCAAGTGAATGCCAATTCAATCAATAAAATATTGTTCATATTAAATCTTATGCTTGACGATTATTTCTTGTACTCGAGTAAAAGAGGCAATTTTCAGTGTTTTATACTGCAAGAAAACCCAATTTATAAACTGTAAAACTATCACCTTCGCATGAAAATCAATTTGACAGAAAAATGGATTTGAAAACATACCTCCATTTGTACAAAATCCAATTTCAACTGATTAATGCTCGGGTCCGCTTTATTTATGGTCAGTGTGCAAGATATCCTCTCCTCTGAAGGTTTTGGGAATCCTGGATTTGTAAATGTTGAACAGTTTGAAGAGGTCTGGTCACCACAGGAATATTGAACTGAAAAATTGAATCGAAATAATAAATAACTGTGAAAATGCTAGAGTTATTGGAGGCAAAAATATTTATTTTGCCGTAACACGCCTAAAATTGTGTAATATGATTAAAAATCCTAATTATAATTACAAACTTTGTTAATTTTAATATTTGCACGAATGAAATGGTGCAAAATAAAAAACAAATGAAATGATACTATTTTTCCTTCAATATTCAATTGAATGAAATTTTTATCCAAACGCTTAATTTTCTTGATGGATATAATAATCTGTATATTTTAAGTTTTTTCTCTTTTGTGATAGAAATTGAGTTGTAGAAATTTTATTTAATAACAATAAAAAGTGAAAATAAAGGCATTACTAGGTAGAAGTGCCACGTGTTAATATCGCCTAATACTTAAAACATGACGCAAATGATCCGTTCATATAATTTTTTTGTACCTGTATATTTTTGTCAAAAACAACTCACAAAAAAAAATTTGCGCATGCTATAATATATATCCATAATATTGATTTTATATGCATATATGTATAATATTATTATTCTAATGGATTCAAGTCTAAATAATTTAAAAAAAAAACATTACTACATCTTCTACGAGAATTACCGACTGATCAAATTGATAATGATCGCGAAACCCATACGGATCCTGTTCATAAAATATGTTGTGGAAAAAATAACATAAATGTGTCTTAGTAATCTTAAATGTAAAACCTCTTCATCAAGAAGTGACAGTCAATATCTTAAAAATTAATTCAAAACTTTAACATGATAAAGTTCATTTCAAACTCAATATTTAAACGTTTATTTGCAATTTGAATGATGTAATAAAATTAGTAAGTTGAAAGAAACACAATCTAAATATTTGTAAGAAGACTAAAGTTTTAATAAAAAAGCTCGACCACTGAATAAAATATTCACTCACACAGACAACAAATGCCGAAGCCATCAGCACACGACCCCATTTCAGTACCAGACGCGTCAGAACATTCCAGTCTATGAAGGCAAGTTCCTTTGAGTCCATTACTGGCGAAGCAGTCGACATTGTTGAAATTGACAACTTCAAAAATATTCAAAAATCTTCCTTTAGAGACATCAGCGCCAGGATATTTGATTTCCGCTCTGAAAACCTTATTAGAATCAACGTCAAAAGCTTGAGACTTTGAATTCTCACTGTTTCTACTCTTTGACTTGTAAGTGTCTAATGAAAAATTTGAAATCCTCTGAACGTTTGAATTTCCAATACCGATTTTCCTTTGAACTAATTTGTCACTGTTGTATTTTTCTTGTTTTTCAATCATCGGCACTTCGTACATCAGTTTTATTGGTAATATATTTTTCTTACTGTCATCTAAAATGCGTTTTAAACTATCAAAGTTATGAACTGTAACCTTATTTCGAGTGTTTTTACTGCGATCTTTAGCAATTGAATGAATAAGGCTTATAATAATATTTGATGATTTATTTCTTGCGTCGTTTGACAGGTGTTCGAAGCTGGATACTGCTTTTGTTTTTGGCTTTTTAAAATTTGAACGTATACCATTTTCATTGTTTACATGCGTCGAAGGTTTCTCAGAACTTATTTTATAGAATCTGTTTCTATTTATTTTAGGTTCTGGTATTTCAGAAATATTAAATACTTTGATTAATTTAGGAAGAAACTCGTATGGATAGAGATTTTTTAAAAAGGCGCGTGAGTTTCCATGGTTACCAACTTCTAAATTTCTGTCCATTTCTAACGATCTTTTTTCTTTTAATATGCAAACAATAAGAAATAAACACAACACTGTTTTTTCGCACACGACACCCATTTTGAATTTCAGAACTTTATACGTTTTTAGTCACAGTTTTCACACATGAAGCTTTAATGCAGTTAAGTAATGAGTTAAGGAGTATGTTTTTAGTATTTGATGGCTAATATTGTCACACTTATATTTATGTAAAACAAAAATGAATAAAATTTTGTTTTTTTATATATCGCAAATTAGTGTTTGCTTGCCACGTATAAATAAATTCACTCAGCTGTATCAACTGTAATTCGACCCATTTATGAATTTGTATCAATCTTAAGGACGATTATTTTTCGTTGACATTTTATGTCAATGAAGTGTTAGCAAAGAATGTCAACTGAATCGAAAATCCATTCTTTTCATTGAATTAAATGACACGCTTGCATGAGTCGTATGCATTAATGCATTCTGTCATAATTCTGACGTGTGTTTAAGAAGTAATTGACAATCTTGTATCACATAATTTATTTTTAAGTAATGCATAGAATTATTTTCACAATTTCATATTTTTAAGATGAGGATTTCAATTGTCAGCTGCCACATATAAATTTAAAAGGTTTTATCTTTTATTTTTGTAAACTATTTTAAATTTTTAACATATATTTTAAATGTTTGCTTTTCATTATTTTCTCGGTTGTTTTACCATTGGTTCTGTACAACCGGAAGTTTTTAGTTGAAAAGTTGTATATACAACCTTATTCTTAATTTTTATTATGTTTTTATTGTTGATATTTCTCGCAATGATCGAAACCGGTCGTGATATCTTAAAAATATATAAAAGTGGGAGGATTACTTTTACGGCTTTGCACCAAGAAGTGGTATCAATTAAAGTAAATTATGGCATCCAAAAATTTTCATTTATCTTATAATAATGTCATTATGTTAAATTAATTAAAACAAATATCATTATCGATTTTTTTTAAATATTCAAATCACGCTCTAGCCCTTACTTAACTCTGAATAAATAATTTCGTAGCTTTATAATTTTATTATTACATTAAACTTTCAACAAGTGCTACAACAAGCAACCGTAAAGTAGCATCGAATTTAATGGATGCAACGAATATATGTGAAGTCTATTTGTATTTCAGGGAAAAAAGTTGTAGGGAAACAAATGTAAAGAAAAAACGGCCATACACTCCTTTGCATGAAAGTAATTTTAATTATTATTTGGAAGTTCATTTAAAATGTAAGTTAAAGTAAAATTAAATAATAAAAAAGTTGAAATGAATTCACAACAGTTTGCGAATTTGCGCTATAGAGATTAGCAATCGAGCTTTGTCGTATTCCCGATTACCGCTTACTATTAAGAAAGCATGCTTTGTATAATCAAGTTTTGCACGATTTTTAAAAAACATTAAATACTCAAATTATTTTAACGCACTATTTTTTTAGATTATGTTATTTAAATTTCCCAATGCAGCTTTTTTACGCCTGCAAAACTATAAAAAGTTCACGGCAAAGGTATAATACACTAATCTTTCCGATAACGCGGTAGATAAAGGACGTATTATCAGAAAAGGTGCTATCGAAACAACCACACTTTTTTCGATTATTTGCGTCTCAAATACGAAAAGTAACGTAAAAGTAACATGAAACAACGCTGTCGGAACTTGCATTCTAGAGTAGTATACTACATAAATTCTATGTCGCCAATCAAGTTTATTTTTAAATAATAAAAACACATTTTTAGTGCTTATTTCCACAATATATTTTTGATCAAGACCGGTTTCGCTCATCGCGAGCATTATCAGATGTGTTTTTATTATTTAAAATATCATGCCTTTTCATCAAGTAGTGACAGTTAACACCTTCAAAGTAAATTTAATTTTGTTTTTATTCAAATATCAAAACTTCATACATAAATGTACTATACATTAAAATGTGTTTTTAATGTAAATATTCTAATTTTTTTTGTGATTCCTTTAACAGCACATTTTTTAATAGGAAAAACGATGTTGTCTTATTAAAAAATATTTGGTTTGATATAAATAATCTGAAAGCCTATGTCATAGATCAAAAATATACAGTTACAAGTCAGCCTTATAATATTTTACATAATATATTCATGGGAAAAACTCTTGGATAGTGAATCAGCATAAAGATATCCTGGGTTTGTGTTCATATATATATAGATTTAGAAATACTGCGGAAACAAATTGCGCACTCATAAATATTTAGCTATTGGAAACCAATAAAGATGTGTGCACTCTATTGAGTATTTATAGTACATCGAAAAGCAAACCATTGAAGATCTAAAAATCTATAACAAAATAAATGCACTACTGCAAATATGCTGTATTAAAAACAAAGCTATACTTTTAAATAGTCAACAATCATTTTTTGATGGAAAGAGATGATTTATGATATCGACTGAAGGTGCTTGATGGAACTTCAATATTAAACTTGAATTGTTGCAACTTTGTACGATTCCATATGTCTTATCACAAACGACGCCCTTTCGCCCTTCGGCATCTTCGGCATCTTCAGGTATTCCATCGCACGGATGCAATAGATAGTTCTGTTGCATCCGTGCGATGGATTACCTGAAGATGCTGAAGGGTGAAACCCGGGTCGTTTGTGATAAGACGTATGGAATCGTAAAAAGGAAAGAGATGATATTTCAAGAATTAAAAACGTATTTTAAAAACTATTTTCTCTTTATTGATTGAATTGGCATTCACTTGGTAGAACTCTATTATAACATGGTGAAAAAATAGAAATGTATTTTAGTTCTACAAAGTTAGTAAATTTTTGTATAACTAAAATACATTGCTATTTTTTCACCGTGTTAACTATTTTCTCAATATATTTTTCAATAAAGACCTGTTTTACTTATTGTGAGCATAAATAACTGATCAATTTGTTTTGCAAACTGATCCTGAGCATAAAGTATATTATCAAAATAGCACTAAAAATGAGTTTTTACTAATTAAAATACAAAAAATAACCTTTGTACAACGCATTTATGCAATCAAATGCGTCTATCAATCTTGAAACTTCCATATAAAACATAGTTTTTTATGCCATGTCTGTCTCAAAATATATACAAGACATATTTGTTTTTCTTATCTTTATAAATATTTTTCTTTAAATACATGTACTAGCTTCACGTACAAAAATCATTAATCGACACGCGTTAAAACGCAATAATATTGCAATCATTAACGACAATATTTAACGACAAGTGACTGCTTTTGTTCAATTATGTATCATATTAAGATATCACTTAAGACACAAAAACACCTTTAAAATTTAACATATTGTAGATTTATGCTGATAAATTCAATTCATTCATTGATCTATTTTAGTGCTATAACACATACCATAATTGGAATATTTCTTTTCGATCTAATTATTCAAATTCTACGAAACGTTTATTTTATCAAATTCATTGATTTATATGATACTTGACTGCTTTACGCCAACATTATATCTAATTTTAAAAGATTTCGAGCGTAGAGAAAATGATAATACATACAAGTCTTCTTTCATCCAGTTCTTATTATATGATTCCCTTCGCAGAAAATGCTAAGCAAAAAATTTACGATGCTCATTTAGAAGTTTTATATTAGAAAATAGAATGCTGAATATGTTAGTACTTTTGTAGAGATAAAAGAAAATTTTATAACCATTGATTCATATCAATGTTGTTTCCAATGGATTTTTTCGCAAATAAAATATCATTAGATATCAGAATTTAGCGCCATTTTTAAAATTTTTACAGTAGAAGGTTGTTTTATTTTATTATAAAATTTTCCTTCTCTAATAAATGATATACTAAAAACGCTTTTAAGTTTATTACATTTATTAATTTTTAAATTAAATTATTTAATCAGCGCTACAAACGATCCGTAAAATTGCTTATTTTTGATCTTGTTGACCAGCCAGATACATCGTAAAATAAAATTAAAGATTACCAATGTTTTTTATCCAAGTCCATTAAAAAAAGAAAGTAGTGTCACCTTATGGAATGCATTAACAAAATTATGTTGTAATAAAACTGCAAAAAATGAGAGAATCATGACAGAACTAGTGTTCACATCGCAAAAATCCATGCATACAAGTAGAAATCTATAAATCGATAAAAAAGGTCGCCTAGTACTATCAAGCCGGCGATATATGTTGTGTATCATATCTCTGAATTTAGTTTGAAGTATTTTTTCAAGTAATATTTACTATTTTTGACCATACAAGCTTATTGTAGAGAATAAATAAATTCCCAATGTACTGCTTTTTTCTCAGTATTGTCTTTTTAAATATGATAAACATGAAAGGAGATCGCTAGCAAAATTAGAACGATCAGTTGATTACAGTGTGTAAGTTTTTTTACGTTTGAATGAATAATGGATAATCTTTTGAAGGGCTGGGAATGTGATTTTTCTTAACAGGTGAATGAATATTAGGATTTGTTTAAATAATAAGACACAATTTTTGTACTATTCCCGCGGTTATCTTTTATTATGATCAGGAACGGTTTTACTTATTGCAAGCATAATTAAAATTATTTGATTAGCAAAATCGATCCCAATAATACAAAATAGTTGGAATAGTCCTAAATATTGTGTTTAATATTTCAATACAATTATTTTACTCCAAGTAGAAACAAGGAAACAGTGTTTTTTTTATATATTTTATATGAAATTTTGAATTGTTAAAACTTTTCGGGTTTCACCTTTCGGCATCTTCAGGTAAAGTACAAAGTAGTAACAATTTAAATTTGATTTTGAAATTCCATCAAGCACCTTCATAAATTATATGAAAGTATTGTTTGAATACGTGTGTTACTACTGGTAAAACCAATTAATATAATTAATTAATTAATCACAACTTTAAAATTGTATTTTACGATATATCGATTCAATTTTTGATTTTACACTAAACATATGCTACATATTTTTTATTCACCATGTACTTGGTAGCAAGTTATAAAATTCTGCTCTAGATTAGATATATTATGTCAATTATTTTGCTCGACTTGCTTAACATTTGCTTATGCTTATTGCCGCTATAACAATTCACTTGCTACGGATAATAATTTCCATGTTTTTCTTAGCTCTGTTTATGCCAAATTGCTCTTAGTAAAAAGATTCTAAGAAATTTATTTACGTTCAAAAGATTATTGTATAAATATAATTTGCAATCGAAAATCGTGGAAAAGCTTAAAGATATATTTATATATATTGTTATATGTTCTAAAAAAGCGTTCAAAATATTACGTAATGAGAAATCATGCGTTTATTTGTAGCAAATGATGACTTATTGATTGAATTGGCATTCACTTGGTAGAACTCCGTTATAACACGGTGAAAATAGCAATGTTTTTTAGTTCTACAAAATTATTTTTAACAAATATAGTTGACAGCTATTTCGGCTCACGCCATCGTCAGAACTATACTTAAACTAATATTTGCTTATCTATATATAGCTGGGCAGAAAAGGCACACAACACATCCTCTCTCCTGTTCCAAAGGCCTAGCTTGTTACTTTAACACAATGACACTAAATTTTCAAAATTCTAAATGAAACAATAGGTGTCTATGACAATAAGATTATATGTGGGACGGAAGTGATCCTTCTGGAAGTAAATCAGACCACCCCTTTGTACAACGGCTGGACAAGTGGCGATACTATTATGTTAGTTTGTTCGTTAAGAATCCTTTGTGATAATTGGTGTCTATTGATTTATTTATTTGATTGAATATGAGTGTATTTTTTTTAAAATAAATTTGAATGTCTTATTACGAAATCCGTTTGAAATCGGGTCGATTGTTTGTGTTTCAAGAGCTTAGAATATAACCTTTTTTCAGTGTAGTGTCAGAAGATATTTTCTATTTGTGAGCGTGTAGTGACTTTTTCATAAAAGCTCCTCTTATATTTCCACAACTTTAATAACTTAAACTTTCAAGGATTCATATACCTGGCTACGTTTTTCTTTTGACTTATACGTGGTTTTTCCCATTTATTGATAATGAAGATTAGAATGTTAATAGATACATAAAGCTCTTTAACAATTATTATTGAATTTTGTTTACCTAATAATAAATTTTGATTTGATGATTTTTACTCATCAAGTGTGTTTTCGATGTGATTTTGATTGATTGTAACTTAATGGGATACTTGAAATGGAGCACCCAGTGATGGTGAATATAATTTAGTCCATTATTAGTAAAATACGTGGGAAAACTTTAAAGTATCGTTACTTTAGTCAGTCACCTGAACAATATAAAAAAAATATTTTCTAAAGAGACTATAATAAGGTTTTATCGTGAAATTTCTTACAAATTTCACAGCAATGTAGGCAAACATTATTACATTACGATATCTTATTAACCTAATTATAATAATACAATACCGAGAAATCGTTTAAGATCGAAAATAGTTTTGCTCGACGACTTTCCGTAGATTTTTTGTTGCAAATCTTAATCTCAAACCACATATCCATGGCATCTAAAAATGACTTTCGAAGTCATTTCCATACGTATTGTATATTTATATACGCGAATCTTTGTGTTTACTTGTATACATACGTGAGCGCATGTAAGTATGGTATGTGGGGAAATAAATATAATTATAATGCAAAAATTATACAAAACAAATATGTCTACACATCTGAATATGAAGAGCTCTGATATTAACGCGTCCTATATCTTAACACTCCATCAATTTGATATATCAAAAAATAAAAGAATTACTTTAGCAACATTTTTATTTTCTTGAAGACTTTTATCAACAATAAGAAACAATGTATCGATTATGTAGCGTCAATAACTCTTACAATTTCATTTACCTCTGTAGTATTTTGCAGTAAGTTTATTATTATATACTACGCAACGTGATAAATCTCGTCAAAACTAAGTTTCAAGTATTCCATCACTGTAATAAAAGTCGTGAAAATTACACCTAAACTTTTTAGAATGCAGAATGTTTCTTGGTAAATATTAACAAACAAAAAAGATTGAATTATTCACTGCACTTATACGAAATGATCCTTTTTTTTCATTTCAGAATATGCTCGGAATATTCCCATCGAGTCCCATAGTATCTGTATCACAATATAAAAGAAAACAAGACATTTATACTCCCCGGTGTACGGAGATATTCGCAGTAGAGTTTCCGTATTATTTTTAGAAGCACACCCACATCTCGCAGTAAGGGTTGAACGCTATTAAGCTCTAGGATAAAGCTCTTATTAATTCGGTCGTTATAATGTTAAACATTCTGTTTTTGTTTTAATTATTAATAAAACCTCATATTTTCCAGTTATTTTATGAAATGTTTTAATATGGATGCATGAGTAAACATAGATAATACATCACAGAGTTTATAAAATGGATAATGAACGCGTAAATATATCTCAAACACATAAAATATGTGCTTCTTTTATGCAATATATATTCTTTTAACACGGCGGCTTAACTGAAACATTAGTTATAAGAATGGTTCTTTATTTCATTTAAATACAATGCCGCGGTGAAAAAATAGCAATTATTGTGTGTTAGTTCTGTTGGATCCGTGTGATAGAATGCCTGACGATGCCGAAAGGCGAAACCCGGGTCGTTGGTGAAAAAACATTTGGAATCGTACAAAGTTGTAACAATTCAAATTTGATGTTGAAATTCCATCAAGCACCTTCGGTCGATATCATAAATTTGTATTTTGAAATGGTTGAAAAAATTGTAAAAGAGTAACAATATCAAACTACTTACAGTTACAAGAATTATAGGAATAAATTGATATCTGTTAACACGGTGAAAAAATAGCAGTGTATTTTAGGTCTACAATTTTTTTTATAAGATAACTATATATAACTAAAATACATTGCTATTTTTTCACCGTGTTATAACGGAGTTAGACCAAGTGAAAGCCAATTCAATCAATTAACACAATGCCGTGAAAATAGCATGCTTTAAATAAGATTTATGGTGTCGGCTGAAGGTGCTTGATGAAATTTCAATATCAAGTTTGAATTGTTACAACTTTGTATGATTCCAAATGTTTTGCCAATAACGACCCGGGTTTCGCCTTTCGGCATCTTCAGGCATTCCATCACATGGATGCAACAGAACTGACACACAATAAACAGTTAGCATTGTCTATATATCAAAGGTATTAATTACAGGAAAACATAAACCCAAAGCCAAGAACTAATTGACATCTAAAATAAGCCTCAGTAATATTTACTGTTTATTGTGTGTCAATTCTGTTGCATCAGTGTGATAGAATGCCTGACCATGGCGAAAGGCGAAGCACGTGTCGTTAGTGAAAAAACATGAAGGACCGTGAAAAATTTTAACAATTCAAACATTTAATAAGAAATTATAGTTTAATCTTTACGAAATATAACATTTAATTGTTGATAGCCATTTCGACCTCCGCCATCTAACCATTAATTTTAAAAACGGTATAAGAAGTAATGGGCATATAGCGTCTCACTTATTCTAGCATGAATGATATTGTGCCAAATTGAATAACTTTTCGTAAGTTCCTTATAATGTTAAAAGCAGGCGTGATAAATTAAAAAAATTCACAAAAAAGATTAATTCTATAAATTTCTGTTTTTTCTAGAGCATTCAATCTAAAATGTTTATCATACGAATGTTGGCAAACGTTTCGCTTAGAAAATGATTTTCAAATTTAGGACGGTTCGATGTATAAAAAAAATAACTAAAGTTTTATAGAGCTTTTTTATTCATTTATTTTATGTAATTCGAGTTCTACCAAGTTTATTCGTATGCTCAATCTCAAAGATATTTGTTGACTTATTTCACAATGAGTGAGTGAAGGCTTTATTAAAAAAAAACCCTTAACCAACGTCACGGAAATTTCGAAAGGTTATAACATGAGATTTGCATTATAATATAAAAATGAAATTGTCACGACCTTTTTTGGGAAAACTTTTCTGTAGTAGTATAACTATATAACGTATGCGGTTAGTTTTTGAGTCATAAAAAATAAGGGTGTCAAAATATGACATAAAGTGAATACCATCTAATGTAGAGTGGCGCTTATTTGCATGTTATGTTTTTGATAATTAAAAACGATTATTTTAGATACATTTGAGTACAATAAGAAAACAAATTTTAACTTTTTTTCGATGGATTTGGCGGCTTTGTAGAAGTTTATTTAAAAATTAAAATTGTTTTAAATAATAAAAACACATTTTTTCAGTACTTATTTCCATAGTATATTTTTTGATCAGGACCGGTTTCGCTCATCGCGAGCATTATCAACTGATTTTTTTTTTGTTTTGTATGAATAGACTTGTTTGTAAATTGTATTCTGTCAGTTGATAATTTTCGCGATGAGCGAAACCGGTCCTGATCAAAAAATATATTGTGAAAATAAGTACTAAAAAAATGTAATTTTATTATTTAAAATATCATGCCTTTCCATCAACAAGTGACAGTTAACACCTTAAAAGAAATTAAAATTGATTACTTTGTTTCTAATTTTAAAAAACAAGCTTTTCATTTAACTTTTTGTATTAAACTTACATAAAAATATGTATATACACCCAGTCCTTTTTTTACGCGATACATTGGTTCCAGAAAATAGCGCGTAAAAAAATCGCAACTTTCATATAATTTGATAAATTGGTTCCAAAAATTTTAATATCGCGTGAAAAAGTACCAGAAACGTATAAAAAACCAAAATTTGCTCTTTAAAATTCGTGCAAAATATATATATATATATATATATATATTTCATGTCTTTATTGCTTATAAAATATAATGAGACTCTAACAATATAATTTTTTCACTTATATGAATTAAGTTTAAGTTAAGAATTAAGTTTCATTATTTAAAAAAATAATGAAACGTACATGCCTAGCATCATATATAAATTTCTTCTTTAAAACAAATTTGGGGAAAAAATCGCATATAAACGAATGAAGCGCGTAAAAAAAATGTAACGGCGCCGTCCAAAAAAATTGCGTATAATCGAATTCGCGTAAAAAAAGGACTGGGTGTATTTTTTGTTTCTTTGGTAAAGCGATAAAAACATTTAAGTCATTTGAAGTATGTAAACTATCAATTTAAAACTATTAACAGTATGTAAATATGTAGGTTTGCTTTACTTATAATATTTTCATTCGAAATTTTGAACATTGAACAAAAGTAACTGTATTCAATTAAAAATTATAGGATAAGTTACACATATTGTCTTTAATTATCTAGTTATTAGATGATCAAATAAAGATAAAAGATTTCTCATCGTAATAATACCAGTAATACATAATAATATTGAGTGATTTTCTATTTCAAAAATATCTAGATCATTTCATCCATATTAACAAATATATTCAAGATAACCTGCCTCTATACAATATATATATTACTATACATATTGTAAGTTAAAGGTTAAATGGTAAAATTATTGTTGTACCGTAAATTTAGATTTGGCTTAAAAAAGTTACACGATAAATAAAAATAAACATCAAAACGTTTTATATATATACTTCATTTTAAATCCATTTAAATCCAAAAGTGCTACTTTTATAAAAGTCAACATTTCAATAGTCGTAACCAAATCAAGAAATAGAGAAAGTATCGTAAAAGACAATGTTTCCAAGAAGAAAAATAACTCCCAGAATTATCAAACGTGACTAAGTTGTTTGAAAAACTCCGTTTTTATGACTACATTAAATTTTTAAACCTAGAAGTTGGTAGTTGATACTAGGAAAAATTGATTCTCGATTTAATATGAATGTATATTCCATACGGTATTTACAGTATACTTATTACGGTCATTTTTCACTCTAATTAAGTCAGATGTGATTACACGGCGCTGACGCCAAATTGTGACTCATTAGAACGAGGGAATAGTTATCGTTTTAAATCATCATTTATGCCAAGTAAGCCTGACGAAGTTACTCACCCAGTAAATTTAAATCGTTTAGAAGTTAACAGTAGAAACTAACGCTGTTTACTCGCGCTGCATATATTATACTAATAAAGTTATTCTTTTTTTTTGTTCCAAGACTGGTAAAATAGCTTTAACAGAGATAAAGTTTAAAAATGTTTACGCTAAAATATGAAGCATTTGTATTTTTCATTACGATATCATGGAAAAAGTTGTTCAACGAAAACTGCCTATTTATCAGTTTATCAACATTTAATTTTCGAAGAAAGAAGAATATGACTAAGACCTAAGTGATTTATTTATCAATCTCATTACGATCCGGTCTTTAAGATTATATGGTTGAAAGGGATTAACACATTATATGACATTCACACTTTCAAATACAAAAAAAATCAAATTTGAAATTAAAAACTTAGTACGATTCCATATATTCCACGAAATTTGTTGCATCAGTGTTATATAATGCCTGAAGATGCCGAAAGGCGAAACCCGGGTCGTTAGTGACAAAACATATGGAATCGTACAATGTTTTGACAATTCAAATTTGATATTGAAATTCGATCAAGAACTTTTAATCGATGTCATAAATAAGATAGACATTTATTAATTACAATAAATAAAACAGAACTTTTAGATATGTTATCGCCAATTTGATGCTGTAATGATTATTTATTAGATTGTTTCGAAAAAGAATACTTTTTTTTATGAAATGACATAAATAAATGAATATTTATTTTAAATTTATATAATTCAACAGTATCCATGACTTAAAACAACCATCTTTTCTAATTCGATCATTTTTTTTTATTTTAAATTTTGGACTACAAAAGCTTCATTTATATTTTTAGCTCTTTAACAGTATAATGAGATTAAGAGCTTTATAAGAGTTTAATCACCGTATTTTGCAATTTATGATATTGACTCAGCGTGATTGATGAATGTCATATTTGAACTGTATTTTTTTTTACATTTCCGATGTTTTCGAGTGCCTATGGACATCCGGATTGTAAATGACCAAACATGTACAAATATACAAAGTTTTAACCAAATTTTACACAAATCATGAAAATTTTACCTGATTTACATATTTTATTGAAGATTTATGGCTCATAATTTATGAAATAACAACTGTCTCATTACTTTTAAATTGTTAAACATTTATTGAACAAATTTTTAACTTTCACGCGAGGTTCTTTGTTGTATGTTAGAAAACAGCAAATTTTATATGTTCAAATTATTTTAAATCTATCTGACCTAATGCGAAAATTTTTGAAATACAAAATGATAAAAAACATAGCTTGAGCACAATACGATTGACGCTGTTATCACTCTTATAGTTTTTACTATTATATTTTACTATCAACACATTTCAATCAACCGTCTCAACAGTTGACACGTTAGCAAATAATGTATTATGTTCAAAAGAAATTTTAAATATTACAGATGCGTGTTCGAACAAAAAAATATAAATAAATGTAAACCCCGCGCCTTTTAGATTTCCGTTTAACAGATTTAACTATATTTTCACCCCTCAAATAATGCCATCATCGATTTCCACACACAAATCATCAACAAAATAATGAGGAACATTCATACAGAGTAGTCAATAGTTATCAGACTTTTAAAATAAAAAGCGCTTCCTTCTAAAATAAGCTTAATATAAATTATGTCTTTATATTTGTATTTATCTAATAACTTAAGCTTTATCTTATCAAATATGAAAGATAATTTTGTTTTATAGTAAATATAGTTTAATATTCTTAGACTAAAATATACATTCTATTCAATATTTTTACTCATTTTATACAAGTAACATAAAAGATGTAATGCGGCAAAAAACAGAATTCACTGTAAATAGGAACTTATTTCATGAAAGGTAGTTTCAGTATTGAAACTTTATAGAAAAGTTAACATTACAGCTAATTATAAAATTATGTGTTGTTGGATTCTTTTGATTAAATTGAATAACTTCCTAAAATTATTCTAAAATAGATAATTTTCCAACACGAATTAAAATTGTCATTTTTCTAAATATACAACATAAATATACTTGTTAGTCTGTTTATATATTTTTTGTTCACAATTCTCGATATTTTTTTCTTCGCATTTTTTCAAATAAGAGATAAAATAACAATGTAAATTAAAACAGTATTAATACTATTCAATATTTATTTAGAAGCTTTTATCGAAGGAATTTAGCCAACGAAATATTTTTATTTGGCCTAATTTTATGTTATTCCTAAATATTAACATTTCTTCTAAATTATTTTGTTTGCTTAAAACAAATATTATTACTGAAAAAACTATCAAAAATCATGCATGTATCAATATATTTATTTTGTTCATACTAACATATAATACATATGATACTCATAGTTTGCTTGGTTGACTTTATTGCTATCCTTATTTTTTGTTTTGTTGTTTATTTCTTTAATTTCTAATATTAGTTGTTTAAATATTTTGACGTCTTAATAGTAATAAACTTTTAATTTGTATTCTTGTTTAAACGTGTATTTGCCAAATAAACAAATGTGAATAAATAAACTTTATTCAATTAATCTGATATTGGATATAAATAAAAGTCTACACTTATAAATCATTGTACATATACGATGATATTGTCCAAATAGATTAAATCGTTACAGAAACCAAAACTAACGTGGATTCTCTTTTGTTTTAATCATATTAAAATATTTTTAAAAATCATGTGGGTTTTTAAGTACTTTTATTTCCCAACGAGAAATAACCAGTATTTGAGTACCTGAGCCTAGCCTGTCACATCTCTAGCCCTAGATTACAGGATATATAAAATTATTTTGTGTGCTTAAGTAAATGAGAGTTTTACATGAAAACATAATATTAAAGTAACTAATGAAGAGTTTCCGTAAAACATCAGAGTAAGATAACTATAAAAAAACGATTCTATCCTTCAAAACACTCTGAACTTTTTAATATACGGATTATTAATATATACTCCTCTTACTTGAATTGAATTCAACTTTTACAGAATTATTATATGACATGACTATGGCATGTTTCAATTTTTTACATTATAATGTTCAATATTTTCAAGTGGGCTTTTAGTTAGTAGTTTCCGTGATATTTTATCGGATTAATATAAAACTAGGATGTTAGAACAGAAGATAAGATGTATTGCGTACCTTTTCTACACAGCTATATATAGATAAATAAATGTACGTTAAAACATAGTTCTGATGAAGTTGTAAGTCGAAATAGCTTTCAACTATATATCTTATAAATTTTGTAGAACTGAAATACATTGGTATTTTTTTACCGTGTTGTAACGGAGCTTTACCAAGTTGATGCTCTGAGAAGCGGTGACCGACTTATATTTTTTTTATGTTCATTTAAAATTCCGTGTAACGATTCATATCTATTTATTGAGCTTAACTCACCAAGGATCTCACACGAACACGTCCACAAAAAAACAAAAAAATAGGACATCTTCTTATTTTTTTTGTTTTAAGTTAAAATCATACCAGTCGCTCGAGTATTGCATTTAAAGGGGATACCAACAACTAATAATTAAATATTATATTATATAACGGTAAGAAAATAACCAGAAAATTTCCATGAAGTTTTTATTTTTACTCATCATTGTTGTGGACTGACATTGTAAAATATAAACAAATATTTAAGCACATGAATAAATTTTGTAGCGAATAAATGCAAAAGTTTAGTGTCCTTTTTATATAATATCCTGGGTAAGTGTGCTTTTGTGAAAGCCTACGTTAATAATGTATTATAATCGACCCATCACGTAGCATGGGAACCGTCTCTACCCTCTTAAGTTTACTCAAAGCCATCTGTGCTTTTACCTAATTAATACTATCAACTAAATATTTCAAATGACTCTTGTATTATTAATATTTTATAAGACGAAGAAACTAACGACGTGAATTATTTTATTCTTCAGCGAAACCTTGATGTGTTTTTGTTAATTAAACTAAAGATAATAAAGCCATTATTATCCTTCATTTTTTTGCTAAAATAATTTATTTTCCATGATTAATTGAATTTGTTGTGAGTGAAATCATTATAAATTAAATAAATTTGAATTGATGCAACATTGTACGATTCCACATGTCTTGTCACAAACCCGGGTCGTTTGTGACAAGACATATGGAATCGTGCAAAGTTGCAACAATTCAAATTTAATATTGAAGTTCCATCAAGCACGTTCAGTTGATATCATAAATTATAAATTAAATAATTCAAATAGTTTTATTGTACATTTTCAGTAGCGGAAAATTGAAGGTTTTGACGGCGTAGAGTTATAATAAATAAATTAAAGAAAAAATGTTTATATATTTTTAGTGTACTTCAAATCAATTAAATCTTAAAAAATGTGTACTATATAGGTAATTTAGTATTAAATAATTAAATAAATAATTTTAATATAAGTAAAATGGCACTTTTGTTGTGGTCTGTCCAATAAACAATTGTAAAGCTAAACAAAAAGTTAAATAAATCGTACATTCATTTTATTAATTATATCGCCTGTGATTGCTTGATGGAATTTCAATATCGAATTCGAATTGTTAAAAATTTGCACGATTTCACATTTTTTGTCGTTAACGACTCGAGTTTCGCCTTTCGGCATCTTCAAGAATTCGATCACATGGATACATCAGAAACATGTGAAATCGTACAAAGTTTTAACAATTCAAATTTGTGTATTGATATATTATTTAAAATACTCTTAATTTAGAAAATTTATGCCATTTTTTGATAAAACAACAGCGTTATTTTTTGTATTATCAAAAGGTGGTAGCTTTCAGAGAGCTTTTAAGAATTTATAATAAAATTACCACCACTACTAAAAATATACAAATAAGCCTTGACAACGCGTGGAAGCCTTTATCGCTGGGTCGCTTTTGATGATGATAAATGTATGTAATCGTCTTGAGAAATATATCTGTCCATGATTTTCCAAAAAGGCCGTATCGACATTTTTTTGGTGTGGCTGTTACAGAATTGAGAATTTTCTTTTACCGTACAAAAATTATGCTAAATTTCAACAGAGTGATAAATTTATCATTTTCAACTACAACTTTGTTTTTGGTATAAAAAATATAGTTTTTTACATACAAATAGTCTAACTATATTTTTATCTCGGTTGTTTGACAACAATATACTATTTTGTTACGGAAGTAGACTTATTTTAATAATAATGCAAACATATTTCAGTTAGATATATTCTTATGAAAAACTATGTGTCGTTTAAGATATACTATAGACTTATAAAATATAGAAATTATGTACTCAATGCCTGATTATTAAATTTATATATATATAGTACAGTGATCATTGCTGAATATAAACTTCCTCTAATTTTTCTCTTCCTGTTTTAATATTCTTTGAGAGCAATAAAACAAAAATATAAAATAGTTATTACTTGAAAATTCCCAGATAAAATTTAATTCACAAAAGCACTAGTATTTTATAAATAAATAATATATATTATTTAAACGTAATTTTTATTGTCACAAAGTTAAAACACAATGATCTGTGAAGACCAGATTATCGAAAATCATTAGATAGAATTTTTGATCTCACAATTGTTGATTTGGGCTTGGCAGTGAATGTGCTTATGACATCCCAACAGAAAACTAATGTTAAATGAATCATGGTTATATTGTTGAATATTTATTATTTTCCGAAAACCTACAAACACATTCGATGAAAGTTACCGTGGATTTATGTGAAAAAATATTGAATAAAATGTGGTTTCATAAAAAATTACATAACGAAAACATGTTGACGAACATTTGTAACAGTTGTATTGGGTAAGTGTAATCAAATGTCGTTCAAAATTGATTCTTTTTTGACTATTTGAAATGATATCTAAATTTAACAGCGTTTCATACAAATCGTCTCCGAAAGCTAATTATATCGTCGGTTATCAACTTTTCCTTGCTGTTAATTTTAATTATTTACGATATCGATTGAGGAATCTTGATAGAGTTTCAATATCGAATAAAATCTGCTGAAGTTGTGAACACTTCTATACTTTTAAGCTGTTAACTGTCACTTCTTGATGGAAAGGCCTGATATTTCAAATAATAAAAACACATTTCAAATACTTATTTCCACAATAAACATTTTTGATCAGGACCGGTTTCGTTCATCGCGAGCATTATCAACTGATATTACTACAACATAACTGGAAGAGTTAGTTCTTGAACCCATCGTTTTGTGTATCTGCTACCTTTAACTCAAATATTTTGGATAATTAGACTTGTTTGTAAATAGTATTCTATCAGTTAATAATGCTCGCGATGAGCGAAACCGGTCCTGATAAAAAAATATATTGTGAAAATTAGTACTAAAAAATGTGTTTTTATTATTTAAAATAATTCTATACTTTTTGGCACGACTCGGTTTTTGTCTTTTGACATCATCATACTTTGACAACGGCAGCTGAATTAATAGACAAACAATAAAAAGCTTGCTTCGTTTATTCGACAGAAAAATATATATATTTAGCTCCCAGTCTTAGTGCCTATAATTTACTATAGAACTCTGTTTATTTATTGGCGAAATTAACTTTTCATAAAATATAATTGTTTTATTAAAACTCACTTAGTATTTTTAAGATTATGTCTAATTCCAAACGATATATGCACTTTTTAAATTGACTTACTCTTATTGTAAATTAAATAACTAATTTTGAAACAAGAACATTTATGAATAAGTAGTAAAAAAGTTATTAGGAAATTAAAATACAATACATAATGAAAATGATAAAAGTACGAGATTTATTTGACAGTTTATATGCCGGTTATAAATCACGAGCTTTTGGTCAGCTTATATCTTCTAGTATATAAACATTTTGCTAATAAGCTGAAAAGGGTAAGCTTCTATTTTATAATCGATAATTTTATGAATAAAAGGTTAATGGGTTTCTAATATAAATGATACGACCAAAAATGGGTCTTTTAAACATTACAAATATTTAATAAAGCTTTTGACAGAGTTGTCTCTGACTAACTTTATTCAGGTTTGCATAAAATCGTTAGCTTAACACTATCAACTCTGGCCAAAACGTTCACTAAAAGTATTATTACTGTAGTAATTTTGGATCAAATTAAATGAAATCTAGAGATGGTTTAAAAATTATATTAATTATCGTATGATAAAATTGTCAACATTCTTCCCTATGAAAAGCTACTCCACAGTCTTTTCACATGTACTAAGTCTCATTTATTTTTTTTGCTTTGCATACATTGGCAAGTCCTACAGGAGTTATCTTTTCTGTTGCCGTTATAGAGATCAAAACAGAATTTGCCATATTACGGACAATATGTTCTTTGGAGCAAAACTCTTTCTCGGAGAGGACAAAAGGAGTAATATTGGTATCGTGTATTGTACGCGTAACGATTGAGTTTTTAGATAGTTCAAATCTATACTTTCATAATCGACCTCGAGTAATTGGATGACGGTTTTTAAAAGATTTGATTCTTTACTATAAGAAAATTTATAACTCTTTTGTCAACTACATCGCTTGATGTGACTAATTTTACTTATTTGAAGGGCTGGTCTATCAAGTCAAAACACGACTTGTTAAAAAGGGAGGGTATGTTCTTCTGCGGTTTCGTGATTAAGGAAGTAAAACATTTGAGCTTTTGATCAGGACCTAGAATTTTACATACAACTTACCTTGGTCATATAGTCTTATGAAAACCCTTTTGGCTCATTGTTAATTGGGACTACAAATCTCAAAATAAATCTAACGCAAAAGTTATGTGCCTTTAATGTTGTAAACAGAAGTTACTGTGTTACAAAACATGTTTTATCTCGTAAAATTTATACAGTCATATCATAAAAGTGGTTTTTCTGCCAAAATTGCACTGTTTGTACTTATTTGCAGCGATCTACAGTATTTCATTTGAATAAACATTCTACAAATGCACCAAATACACGTAGCAACAAATTTGCACTGTGTACATATTGTATTGTACATACAGAATTTTGTGAAAGAGCATAAATGAAATATTTATATACGCTGAACAAAATAAAAAATGCCTTAGATATCAAGAGTAAAATTGAGTGCTTACACACTAGATTGTTTACCATTCAAAAAGCATTTTTATATTGTTAACAAATACTGAAAGCAATACTAAACAATATAAAAATCGTAACGCAATTATAAACAAACTGGAAATGGGTTCGCTCGCTTTAAATGGATATTTTTATTTTTTAATATTTATGAATGAGAAAAAACTATCAATCAAAATTGTTAGTTACATTTCCATATGATATTTGACAGACAGCTTAAAAAATGTATCTAAGAGCGAATTAAACTTGTTATAAAAAATAACAAACCAATCGTTACTTTAATGAAAAAAAAAATTGGTTGTCTGTAAAGTCGGTTTACGGACGATAGTTTAACGTGACAACGTCATAAGAAAACATTGATGAAATGATTGCATACTTTTATGAATAAAATGGAATCATTTTTATTGAATTATCATTATTTTGTATGGATACGAAGAAGGACTGAAATGAAATCTACAATTTTTTTTCTGAAAGAAATCGTTGATAATTTATTGTTAAAAGTATATTTGTTATACGTTAATCAGATTTTTAATATGCAAGAATTAATTACCTTTATTGCCGCAATTGTTGTTGTAATATAAACAATGAAAACCACATTAACATTTTACTTCACTTTATAAACAGTTGTAAACAGATCACGTGTAGGTACTGTAGGTGTATAAGTTGTGTGCTGCCGCTGTCTCTTTTCTACTCAGACGCATCGACCAATCGAGTGGAAGAGAGATAAATGCGGCACAATCCGAACAGTAGGCCGATCGTGCCTCTCTATCGCTTATCCGCGCTCTCGCTCGCACACTTGCCTTCGGCGTAACGCGACAAACGGGACAATGAGTCATGTTTTTTCGTGCGTGCAGCGGGCGTTCATCGATTTATAAGACGTTGTCACGTCAAAAAAATAAAGTCGCTTAAGCTTCAATCAAAGAAAGACATATCCTAGAAAAAAATATTTTTTAGCTATAGAGATCAAATAATACACAATAAAAAAACGGAAACAAGTAAAGCTTCTTCGTTTAATTAATCCAAAGATTGTTTATTTGTAGTAGATTTAGAGTTAAGGGTTCAACTAAACTGGACTAACCAGAAAAAAATCATATTCAGAAACCATTACACAACCAAATCATCAATAGAATATATTATATATTACTAATTTTTTATTGTATTAGCATTTACTTGGTAAAACTTCATTATTATTCAGTAAAAAAATAAGAATGTATTTAAGTTCTCACTTTTAATGTGTTCATTGTCACTTATTGATGGAAACACAGTTTTTTGTACAAATTTCCACAATATATTTTTTGATCAGGACCGGCTTAGCGAAACTGTTCCTGATCTCACCCAGATGAAAAAACAAATTGTTGAAATAAGTTCTAAAAATGTGTTTTTACAACTTAAAATATTTAAGTTCTACAAAATTTATGAGATATATATAATAGTTGATAGCTATTTCGGCTTACGCCTTTATCAGAACTAGTCCTATAACGGCGTCAATTATTTATCTTTGTAGTTTATTTTATAAATTTTATAAAACTTAATATATATTGCTATTTTTTCTGTGTCATAATACATCAGCCACATAACATTTACTGACTTGTAAGCTCAAAAATATTTGATATTTTTTATCAAAATGTCAAAGATTTTTTCCTTGAAAATATGTTTCATGAAGTTTTCATTCTAACTTTAAATTCACTTATAACTTGCAAGTTCACTTAGAGTAGATTACCTACCGAACCAAAAAAAAAATATTTCCAATTGCTCCTTTTTCATCACGTTAGTAAAGTTTTTTTATAGGCGTTGCCAACATGTCAAATTACAAGAGATGAATAAAACATTCTTTTTAAATTTATTGCTTTTACCAATTCAAGGTACTTCATCTTTTATTTTTGTATGAGTTCATTCAGTCAGTAATATTCATTAGAATTAGCATTTCATTAAAATTAATTTGCTTTCTTTTAGATCATATATAGCAAATTTGAATTGTTGAAATATTGTACAATTCACGCATGCACACACAAGTCGGGTTTCTGTTTTCTATAAATTCTATTTCAACAGTGTGTTTCAATTTAAACGCTTTTGGCATCTTAAAACTATTTTAATACAAAAATAATTCTTATATCTCTGATAAAAACTGAGCTGTTTTGCTAGTTTGACACCAATAATGAATATTTGTAAGGAGTTTTTGTTATTTGTTTACCATTCAAATAAATAATGCGATATCGAATTAAAACGATCTTTCTAATCCAATTATTCTGTCTGTGGTATATTAATGATCGGTTAACGAACAATTTGGATAGCGAAAATAGTCTATTTTTGTTAACCGATCAACCACTGTATTATGAAAAAAAACTTGTAAAGTTTTCTATTTTATTCGTCGTTAAATCATTATTTTTTACGTTTGAAAGATAATAGACATGACAATATTTAAAAATAAAATGCGTAAAAGCTATATCGCACTTAATTTGAAAAAAATATAAATTCTTCATCTTTCTTGGATCCTCGAAATAGACCTTTTTTTCATCCAATATGTTTTTCATGACTCTGCAAACCCACAACGTTTTATTGAATAGTGTTTGAACGGGTGACCGAACATACACGAATAATGTTCGAAAAGTTTTGGGGATAGTAAAAAACCTTACGTCTTTCCACAAATAAAAATCACTTTCAAAAATTTTCATGTTCACAGAAATGTTTCAAACAAGCTTTTTTGAGCTTTCACGTTCGAACAATACAGCTCATTCGTGCTGCATATTAAAAAGATATTTATAAAAACGTTCTTTATTTCGAACTATTAAAAAATAGTCATCAGTTTTACAGACGCTATTATTTAAAATCAATATTTTTCATAAAACTTTCATAAAAATATCAATCATTCAAAATCAGTTTGTTTTGATGGCTTGAAAAAACCTCATTCGATAATATATTCTTAAAAGTAAATTGAATGTATTTTTGGCAATAGTTTGCGTTTTGTAATACAAAACATTTTTAAGATATGTTAATTCAATATAAACAAGTATAAGTCATGTCAAAAGTTTGCTCAAAGCCAAATTAAATAACAAATTAGTCGCGCATTCCCGTGCTTATGAGAATAAGTGAATTAATTAAAGAGCTATCCATCTATTAAAGAACAAATGAATGTAAGAATTGAAAATAAAAACACTCAAAGTATGTGCATGCTTTTCTATAAAAAACTACATAATATGATTTCTGTTCACATTAGTTAATATTCAGAATTTCATTGAAACGCTTTTTCTGTGCTTTACCCTGTTCTTCTGTGCTTTTTCTGTTGCGTCCGTATGATGGAATGCCGAAGACAGAATCCCGGGTCTTTAGTGATAAAACGTGTGGAATCGTACAAAGTTTTAACAATTCAAATTCCATACTGAAATTCCATCATGCACCTTCGGTCGATATCATAAATTAAAAGCATATAGTTTAGTACTATTTCCACAATATATTTATGAACAATTAATAATACTCGTGATGAGGAAACCCGGAGTTTATCATAAAATACATTGTGAAAATATTAGTAAAAATTTGTTTTTTTATTAAAAAATATATATTGTGTTCATTGTTTTCTGAAATACAGTGTGCTTATATATAGTACGTATAGCCAATGATGAAAATTTTTGTGATATTTGTCTAAGCTTATCGTGCATAAATTTTATACATTCCTTATAATTGATGATATTTTTTACTGATGAATCAAATGAATAGTTTTTAATCCAAAACTTTTTTTAAATTTTACGATTTGAAATTGTATTTCGTTTTAATTCACAGCTCAACATTTTTGTGTTACATAACAAACTTCGACAAATATACGGGATAGTAAATAATTGCCTTAAAGACATCAAAATTCACTAGACCATAGCAAGATAGACGTTACACGCTGGTAGAAAGACTCCCTTAAAAGTTTTCAGAGTTTTATATGTTCTGTGGTAGGTCGAGAAGCAATGGGTCGCAACGAGTTTAGCGCATTACTTGAAGTCGTTAATTACCTAACCACTCTGTACAAACTTTACCTAAAAGTATATGACGGTCACAGAGAGAGATTAACTGGATTAAGATCTTATTGGGTCTAAATAAAGCCTCATCAACTTCCTGGCATCGGAAAGCTTCAAAACTTTCGCAGTATAATTTAAATCGGCGTTGAAATCGATAGAATTAAATTGGTGGAGAAGTACTTCGGTATTTGTACTTTAAGGACAAAAGTTTATATCTGAGCTTAAAACTTTAAAGCAGCAGGTCAATGAAAAGCAATTAATAAGTATAATCTAAACAATAAAATAATTTATATATTTTATAATCAATTTATGCTCCCAATATGGAATACATGTATGGTCTCCTAAGCCTTAGGATCAGCTGAAAAAGCTCGCGTTTGCTGTTCTTTCCATTTCCGGTTCTATATATATATGCGAATATACAATCTTTTTCAACCGTGAACATTATCAAGAGTAAACTGAGAAGTCGTTTTATTGATGAGACCTTGGAATCATGCCTAAAATTAAAAACAACAACAAACAAACGTGACTTACTCAAACTTTCCGAGGAGATGCAAGCACATTGTTCGCATTAATAAATATTTATTGAGTATGAAATTTAGTTTTATTTTGTGTACAACTTATTTGGTGTAATAAAAGTTTACTAAACAAGCAGATATAGCTCCCAATTTATTTTTAAAATTGTTGTAATGTTCATATTTGGCTCTTTGGCTAATAATTTTGCCGACCACTGTCCTAAGGTAATGAGACCGTTTATGTGACCTGTGACTTGACGCTATGAAGCACCACGGTTACGCATCTCAAATGAATATTGATGAAATTTTGAAATGATACGAAGTTACTCGACTTTTCGTCTTTGAGCGACAGTAAAAAAATAAAAAAGAAGACCGAATTTAATATGTCTAATGTAAAAATAATTTTCAACAAATATAGTCATTAAATACTGTAATACTACATTAATCGAAGTCCCACTGGCAGACATTATAGAATAGTTATGGCGATGGCGTGAGCCAAAATAGCTATCAACAATATCTTATAAAAAAAATTAGAACTAAAATGCATTGCTATTTTTTCATCGTGTTATATAATATATACACAGAGCATTAATTTTTTACAATTTTTTAATCCTTGAAATACCTTTCCTCGACAAAAGTTTCGCTAAGGACATGACACCAGCGTAAAATAATAAAAACAAAGTGACAAAAATGTAGTAAAGAATAGTTTATGATATCTTCTGAGGATGCTTGGTAAAATTGTAATGTCAAATTTAGTTTTTATTCATCGTAAAATCCTCTCATTATCATAATTAAATTGAGTGTCATTTTAACCCTCTAACTGCTAGCGTCGCAACTGTTGGAGCGGCTGATTATAGTGTGTTGATAGTGGACACTCCAAAATATAAGAATTTTCCGGGTTAAAACATTAATAAGTACTTATTTTTGATTTTGTTTTATATGTTCTAGTAATCTGCGTAAGTTTGGTTAATAACAAGAATACTGAGTTAAATGTTTAAATATCCTTTCAGTTGTTCAACAGAGAATGGATTAAGCAATTTAATAGTTATTAAAAATATTCCAGATATACATGTAGTTGTATCTTTGTCTTATGGTCTGTATTTTTCGTTTGTATTATATATAACCGATATAAATTATTTATTATTTGTCAGTTTCATTTCATCTGTTTTATAGAATGTCTGAAAATGTTGAAAGGCAAATTCCAGGTCATGAAAGACAAAATGTTGAATCGTAACAATCCAAAGTCTATAACATTGTCAGACGATAATCTTCTCAAATAATTGTTTCAATTTAGTTTTTAAAATGTTACTGGTTGATTGAGAACTATTTATTGAAGCTCAATAACATCAATATCTTTGAACACAAATGGATCATACAATCCGTTAATATGTAACTTTACTAAACAAAACAGCCCCAAAAATAATGAGTTTATTTTGTCGTCATTCAAGCAAGTGTTGCTTGAATGACGACAAAATAAACTCAGTGTGAGTATTTATTATATATAATATTAAATATTTTCCTAGAATAATTCACAACTTTTTGCTACTTAATATAATACTTTCAAAATAAGCGTCATTTCTTACGGGTATATATAAATTTTAATCCTACAGCTTATACAATACGAATATTTGTTATGAATGATTTATTGCTAAAATTTCAACAGTATTTCAGCTAACTTCCTATATCCGTTTATTACAAAATCGAGCTTTTTGCACAAAAGCGCAAACAAAGCAAACAAACCATGATGGTTTTGTAGTGGTTCAAATCCATATTAATTAAAAACAGTTTTTGTCCCTACTCCGCGGAATACAATCATAAAGCATGGTTCAGATTTGAAATTACATTTTGCAAAATGCCGTTTAGCAATAACTTTGGATTTATATGAAAACCCAGTTCGTTTTCACTGTTAAAAAGAGTATTTTTTACATCCAACTGCATCAGAATAAATCAATCATAATGAACAAAAGGTAGTACTCGCGTGTTCTTTTTTAATTAGTTTTATGCACATTCATAGCATCAGTTATAAAAGGCATCCTTGTTTTGATTAGAATATCTCTCCGAATAAATTAATTAAATTCTTACAAATCTTTTTCTAATAATATCAAATTGTATGTTCCGGACAATTTATTGAGAAGTCATCGACAATAATTGTTTGTTCTTCCAAAGTCTAAAAGTCTGCCAATTGTGATGCCAATTTTAAGAGTGTTCATAATAATAAACATTATCGCTTTAGATGTTGACGTATTCCATGAGAACAAGAGTGAGTTCAGACTAATATTAATTTATCATATATTAAAGTAGATATTAAATGAGCTTTCTTGGTTTACTTCCTTGCTATCCTGCTTTTTTCTCTTCTTGTTTATTTCTTTAATTTTAAACATTTAATTTATCAATATTTTTGTTGCGGCAAAACTAATAAACAGTTGTTTGTAATTTTGTAACATACACGTTACAAAAATTATCAACTAAGATAAAATAAATAAAATTAGCAACTACCAACAGTGGCTGGATTATTTTATGTTTTATCAATACACATTTTTTTAAATTTCAAAAGATTCAACAATTCTAATTTTTATTATTTTTTATATAGAAAGACAGCCATTTCCGTATATATTTTCTTCCACCAAATAAATTCCATAAAAAAGCTTTAGCAAGACTTTTTTGTAACTTCTAGTTTTTTTCTTGCCTTATCGAAAAAAATAGACCATACGTGTTAGTTAGGAGAAGAAATGACTGTATATTAATAAACAAAAAAATATTCTTATTTCACTTTTATTATTTAACATATTATATCTCAATAATAGTATGTGGTTTGGTCAAATGATCATTCTTTTACTTTACTTAGAACGTGATACATTCCTTTATTTTGAAACAAAACTTACGATTTTCCCAAGTACAAATAAAACAAAATTGAAAATACTCGGAAAGTCTTACAGTGGAACGTGAACTCCAAATACGGTTCATGCTTTTCACAAGAGCACTTAAAATTTACAGCCTTCGAACTAAATACCACAAAATAAAACAAACGGTTGATTTATAGAGCTGCAGTCAATTTCAGAATCGTGCAGTGAAACCGATTCAAGCATTTTTTTAAATAAATTTCACGTAATGTCAAAATCAAATTTATATTCTATTTTGACGTATTCTACTACACGAAATAGATATTTAAATATATCTGACATACATTAATGGTGTGGTCTGGATTAGGTCAAGATTTTAATGGACTTGTGAGCTTAAAATTCAAAGAGAATAAACCCATATTTTATCTGAGCAGATAGCTGACTATATTTTTATTAACATTATGATTTAAATACGACATGAGCAAAAGATTAAGGATTTCGATCTCTAGACGAAACGTTTTATTCCAAAGTCGCTTTTTACTTCAAACAGTTTATTTGTGGGATTTGATTATTTGGTTTTTTTTTTTTGTTGAATTGATGATATTGATTGAATTGGCATTCACTTGGTAGAACTCCATTATAACACGGTGAAAAAATAGCAATGTATTTTAGTTCTACAAAATTATTTTTAACAAAAATAGTTGATAGCTATTTCGGCTCACGCCATCGTCAGAACTATGCTTAAACTAACATTTGCTTATCTATATATAGCTGTGCAGAAAAGGTACATAACATCTCCTCTCTCCTTTTCCAACCGCCTAGCTTTTTATTTAAACACAATGACACTAAATTTTCAAAATTCTAAATGAAACAATAGGTGTCTATGACAATAAGATTATGTATGGGATGGAAGTGGTCCTTCAGGGAGCAAATTAGACCACCCCTTTGTGCAACGGCTTGACAAGTGGCGATATTATTATGTTAGTTTGATCGTTAAGAATCCTTTGTGATAATTGGTGTCTATTGATCTCCAGCTGTTCCAAAGCCTTCATTCTTCGACCCTTACTACAAAGATGCAAACATTTAGGAGCTGAGTTTGAATTTACATTATGTGATTCATTAATAACGTGATTACGTCCCACACATAATCTTATTGTCATAGACACCTATTGTTTCATTTAGAATTTTGAAAATTTAGTGTCATTGTGTTTAAATAACAAGCTAGGCCGTTGGTAAAGGAGAGAGGAGATGTTGTGTACCTTTTCTGCACAGCTATATATAGATAAGCAAATGTTAGTTTAAGCATAGTTCTGACGATGGCGTGAGCCGAAATAGCTATCAACTATATTTGTTAAAAATAATTTTGTAGAACTAAAATACATTGCTATTTTTTCACCGTGTTGAATTGATGATGTTTACGGATTTCAATCGAGTACCTAACCCGTACGTAATTCACATAAATAACAATAAAATATTTCAATATTAAATAGAAACTGACTAAATATACTTTAACATGAAAGAAGAATACAAATTACTCTTATAATAATTAATAACAAAAATACATTTTAGACAAACAAATACCGAATATATAAATCCAGAGAATCTGCATTTTGATTGATTAATCTGTCGTATATTTTTCATTAATGTTTCTTCAATTTAAAGCTCATTTGTTTGTCGTATATTTTTTTTGCATTTTCTAAGCTTTTTTGTTGACAACCACGTGAAAGCTTAGTGAAAATGATTCTAATAACAATGCCTCATAAACACTTTATTTCTTCGCAAGTGGCATTTAGGGTCAAAAGATTTTATTGTGCATATCTATAATTTGTTTGTAGCAAAATTTTCTCAACAAATGCTCAATTTTTTTATGCAAAACAAACGTTATTGATATGGAACTTTACGAACTTTTTAATTACACTCCCGCTAAGGTTACTGGCATACAATCCCATTCAAAAACAAAACCAATGTATGATCTAATATACATTTTTTACTAATAACACTTATTAATACTAATAACAGTTAAATTGTTTGTTATTATAAAGAGTTTAATTGAATTTCTTTACTCTGAGATCGCAGCAATGCGTTGATAAAAAAGTAAAAATGAAATCGATAAAACTTGTATTCTATTGCCCTTTAAGATTATTTTGTTTTATTTCATCACAACTTCATTTTACATGAAATAATATATTCATAATAATTCAATTGAAAGCCTACCTAGCATGCCATGCATTTTGATATATTGCCAAATTACGTATTCTCTTTATCAATTCAAACTATTTAAACAAGAGGTAAAGACCTTTCTAGAGTTATTCGTGAGATCAAGTACCAGCTTAGAGTTTCCGAGACTTGTGGCTTTAAGCGGGTTGTAGTTCTTGCCCTTACAGTAAACTAAAACTCAATAAGGCGAGACCCTGATTTGAATAATCCACCAATATCCAATATAGCCGAACAAGGATGCATGTATTTTTGGCGAGGCACAAACAATCGTCAGAGAGCAATTAAGGGTAGATTTACTTACATTAATAAAACCCTAGCTACTTGTAAAACGCTTCACTCAACTAATGACTAAATAGAAATGTAGTGTTATTTCCTTTAAGATAAAAATGGGTTTATTTATTGTAGTGTAATGTATGGTATTTTCTTTATTATTAATTTGTTTTTAAGTCAAATACTTGATGTCGTCTCCTTACTTTGATGCAAAATTTACTAAGTAACTTGATACGTTTTTACTTGCAATGAAACACAACTTATCGGATAAGCTTTTGCTCCGAATTATTGCGCAACTTTTTCAAGTTGCGACTAGAAAACAATCGCAGATTTCATTTTCATTAATGTTTTAATTAATTCGTATATTAAGGCATGGATACATATAATTTTACCATATATTACTGTATCCTCCATAGCTGTTCCTGAAATTTGAACATACTCACGTCTAACATGTGTGTTACAGATAGTAAAAACAAGTAGTTTTTTATAAAGGTCAATTCATTGTACTAAAAATAAAATAATTCAATGCTTTTTAACTGTTGTAAATTATTCATATTAAATGAGAAGAAATTTAACATTCAATTGCCCATTAAACAAAATTAAATTTAAATTATTCATTTGAATAAGTACATTTATAATTTTTGTTATATTATATTTAAAAAATATATATTTTCAAATGATTCATCAGATATAATATCAGATAATATATCTCGTTATTTCAACAGCTGTGAAAAGTTTCAAAAAGCTATGACAATTTAAATTTTCATCAATAAATCGTGATTTACTTTTAAATCTGATTTCATTTACCAATCTCTTTTGAAAATTGTTTACAGATGGCTCTGTAATCGAGAATGTATTTTACCACGAACATATATGTCGAATAACCGCTTTACATACGTACCCATTTCGATTTCAGCATTATTTTATATTCCCCTTGACTTAAATTCTGTATTTATGTTTAAATGAATGTATGTATGAGAAGACACTTGATTTTAGCACCGCCATCTGTCTATAAACGCGATATTTTCAGTAAAGAATCTATAATATTTAAAAAAAAAAAAAAAGAGCATACCTCCGCATAATTCAATATTGCATATAAACTCTAATAAACGCAGTTAGCGATAATTTTTTACCTGCAGCGTTCAATGTCAAAAATCTCAATTAATGTCAAATTCTCAAAGGGCTTTTGACTGATTTTACTGAAAATTGAAGCTTTTGACTTCCTTATAACTCTCCTCTATAAACTTTTGTCTTCAACTCTCTGTTTGAAGTGGCTCAAGAGTAAAATACTTACAAAAAAGTTTTCATTACTTACTAGGTTCTTTAATATATTATACATATATGTAAGAAAGAGCTTTTCTCTACATTGTATTCATGCGGTATTAAAAAAATATATACATCTATGGAATTGTTAGAACTTTATACGATTCCACATGCTTTGTCACTAACGGCCCTGGGTTTCGTCTTTCGGCATCTTCATGCCTTCTATCACACGGATGCAACAGAATTGACGTAAAATAAACAGTTAGCATCGTCTATAGACTAAAGTTATTAATTACAGGAAAACATTTACCCCAAGGCGAGCAGTAATTGCAGCTAAAACAAATTTAAAAATATTAATCTTATAATATTTACCACAATTGCCTGTGATAATATCCGATAATAAAGGGTTTTACACCAAATATTAATCAAATAACATTAAAATATATTATAAATGGGTTTTTTTAAGTCGTTAGTCAGAAAACACGTGGAATCGTAAAAAACTGTAACGATTCAAATTTGTTATTAAATTCCATCAAACACCTACAGTCGATATCAATGGGTTAATAAATAATTGACGGCTTGTCGTTTTTCGCATACCCAAATTTAAACAAATGCTCGGTACAGCCATCGTATTTAAAAAAGATTCAATAAAACAATTTTTTGTATGAACATTTTTATTGTCATCACAGGTAAAAAAATGATATTATAATGTCAAGTTAAAAAAGAAATGAAAACATGAAAATGAATGATTTGAGTTAATTTTTTATTTAAGTATATAATTACTGATCAGCCTCAACTGGAAGTGGTCTGCATGTTCCGGTACGAAGGAAAGTGATACCTGAAAAATATATTAAACAAATATAATTATTTTACATACATTTATGATGATTTTTAGTGTATATGTTACTTGATAGAAGATTAAATTTCAATACTTGTTAGTATCGCTTAACTTCTGGTGTTTCATGTAAATATTATATTATTGTCATGGCATAGTTCAGAGGTTTTCAAATGAAACGTTTAAATTAATTTTCAATTTATGCTTGTTTTTATGACCATGATTTACAAAAATATGGCACAATTGACAAACGGTGTTATACGAAAAACGAGATCTAAATGTACATATGTGTTTACACATTTGATTTCATTTTATAGTTTTTGATGAGTTTTCGTAAGTTGTGACACGTCATAAGTCGTTACTCCAATAGTTTTTTTTTCGAATTGTAAGACAAAGTGTTTACAATTAACCCGTTTTATGCTATATATTTTTAATTAGGACCAGTTTCGCTCATCGCGAGCATGAAATGTTGACAATGAGTTCGTAATGATTGTTCAGAGCTCTTATTTGATTATTGATTTACCTTGATTTTGTTTGAAATATTTTTAATGAGTGGTTGTGAACATTTCTTTTTAAAGTAATTTACATTATTTGTATTGTATGATTTCCTGTTAATTGTTTCTTAGTTCTTGAACCCATGGTTTTATATACCTGCTACATTTAACTATTTTTTTTTATATAAATAGACTTGTTTGTAAAATGTATTCTATCAAATTTGAATTGTCACAACTTTGTACTAACCCTTCATGTTTTTTCACTAACGACCCGGGTTTCGCCTTTCCGCATCATCAGGCATTCGATCACACGGATACAACAGAACTGACGCGTGTGATGGGATGCCTGAAGATACCGAAAGGCGAAACCCGGTTCGTTAGTGACAAAACATGTGGAGTCGTACAAAGTTGTAACAATTCAAATTTTATATTGCAATTCCATCAAGCACCTTCAGTCGATATCATAAAGTGTATTCCATCAGTTGATAATGCTAGCGGTAAACGAAACCGATCCCGATCAAGAAACGTATTGTGGAAATAAGTACCAAGAAATGTGTTTTTATTATTTTAAATATCATACCTTTCCATCAAGAAGTGACAGTTAACACCTTAAAAGTTATATATATATGTACATATATATGTACTTTGGGGCATTTTAAAGGTTAATAGGTCAAAATCCTCGATGACTCTGTCTAGTAATTCTAATGAAATTAAAAGGGGGAAATCGATCTTACTTAATCCACATTGGCGTGCGCATTCCAGCCTGCTCATGTTGATGTAAGTCTGTCGATTGGTTCCACAGACGGGATTGTATTCAGGCGTCACTGGACAGCGGGCCAGACAGTCAGCACTTGGTGCCGCAGGGTTTGCTGGTGCAGCGGTTGTTGTTGGAGCAGCTGTTGTAGTCGGTCTGGAAGGTATGAAGATTGAAGATTTGTAATCGCAAGATCGATTGACTCTTGAAAACTTGATAAACTTCCAAATTTTTGATTTTTGGGCATTTTTATCAATTCAAGTACATGGAAAAATTTTAACAGACATAACATTTAAAGTTTGTGTATAAAACAAAACTAAGAAAACAACCAAGTATTACTAGTTAGACATGAAACTTTATTTAAACACTTTATTAACAAATAATCGTAAATCGTAAATAGGAACATATTTGAAAAGTAATCACATGTTTTTTTATATTACACCCAGTCCTTTTTTTACGCGAATTCGATTATACGCGATTGTTTGGACGGCACCGCTACATTTTTTTACGCGCTTCACTCGTTTTTACGTATTTTTTTCCCCAAATTTTTTTTAAAGAAGACATTTATATATGATGCTAGGCATGTACGTTTCATTATTTTTTAAATAAAAAAATATGTGTATTTTTAAAACTTAATTTTGTAAAGCATTCCATTTTTTTTAAATACACATACAATTGCCAAATGTCAACAATTGTATCAGATATTATGCGAATTTATGTTTTAGGGTGTGTAAAGAAATAAATATAATGCAATTGCGTGAGGTCATTTTTTTTACGCGCTTTTTTCTGGAACCAATGTATCGTGTAAAAAAAGGACTGGGTGTATATTATTTTTGCTATTTAAATATAATGGTATTTCACCAAAAAGCGACAGATAATACTTTAAAAGTGTTAGAATATAAAATTACGTACAAACAAACGTTTCTCAAACTCTTGAAAGTATGTAGTAATGTTATTAAAATTATCAAAAAAGATAATAAAAATATATTTGTTAAGCTTGCTATAGTGAGAAAATAGAATTTGATTGAATAATTTTGATATTTTTATGTATTTCGAGACATAATAATTTTTTTAAATTAATATAAAATTATTATCAAATAGAGGTCTTTCCGAAATTACGGACAGTGTTTCAGTATCGAGATAATAGTGTGAATGTATTTATGAGATTTCTCGGATATACTAAAATAAACAGATATCACTGGAAATAAAAAAAAATGTCTTGACCTGCTATGATTACGTGACTTTTTTTGCATAGCGCGCGACATTGCTTGACCTAAATGGAGATACAACAATATTTGATAATTTAACATGCACGGATTTCATTCTTTTCGTATTTAAAAAAATCAACGTCTTAGTGTATTCGTCGTTTAGTTATAGTATAAACCAGAATTTTGTCCCATCAAATGAACAACGACTTTATTGGGATTTTAAAATATCAAAATACTTAAATTTGAATTGTTACAACTTTGTATGATTCCATATGTTTTGTCAATAACGATCCGGGTTTCACCTTTCGGCTTCTTCAGACATTCTATCACGCGGGTGCAACAGAATTGACGTAAAATAAACAGTATGGTCTATATAACAGAGGTATAATAACAGGAAAACACAAACCCCAAGGCAAGCAGTAAATGGCAGTAGTTTAATGATATTAATCTTTTAATAATCAACACAATTGCTTGTGATAATTTTCATTATCGATCTTGTTAATGCGTCATTCTTGAATTTGTTTTAGCTGCCAGAGTCGTGAAATCATACTGGTATAATTGATTGATTTGGCAATTACTTGACAGAGCTCCATTATAAGACGGTGAAAATGTAGCAAAGGATTTTATTTCTACAAAAACTATGGGATATAAAAAGAATTACTTTATGGCCATATTGGTTACTTTTAATTGATTGATTTAATTGGCATTTACTGGGTAGAACTTCATTAAGCGACGGTGAAAAAATTTCAACGTATTTTAGTTTTACACAAATTACAAGATTAGAAAAGAATTTATTATACTTTAATAATATATTACAGCGTTTGGTACTATTTCGTCATAATTTTAAATTATTACGATCAGGATTGGGTGATAATACTTGAAATGAGTGAAACCGGTCCTCATAATAGTGTAGCCATAACGTTTCTGTTTATTTTTCAATGATATTTAATCTTCATGACGTTGAGTATCGTGTTTTATTATTTAAGTTAGCCTTTTTCACAAAGGTGGGAGTTAACATATAAAAAGTTATAAAATTGATACGTTTAAATTTCTTTGTTTTGACATCCAATAGTTGTTATTTCTAAATTTCGTTATCGTTCAATAAATACCTGAATAATATTTTTTGATTTGAAAAATAACGAAATAGTTAGTCTTATTTATTAAGTTAGTTATATTTTTTAAATCCGTTCACCAAGCAACAATATTTTACTTATGCCTTTTTGCTAGACACACATATTAAATACAAACCGGTTTTAAAACGTTCCCTGATGAGATGTGTTAAGGATATTCCAACATTGAATGTATTAAATACACATTCAGTATCGATTGATGTAAGCAAACTAAAAAGATTATAAGGAATATTTTAACGCAAAAGATTGAACAGCGTAATTTCTTTTACATTTCTGAGTGTTAACTATAACTATTGTGAAGTTTATCGTCTCAACTGTTGAGACTTTAACAGTCAGAATGTTAACAATTTTTTTCAATTGCAAATACCTATGACATGCAAAAGCGTTTGAGAATATAATTTTAAATGTTGACACGGTGAAAAAAATAGCAATGTATTTTAGTTCTACGGGAGTATAGTTGATAGCTATTTCGGCTCATCCATCGTCAGAACTATTCTTAAACGAACATTTGCTTATCTATATATAACTGTGTAGAAAAGGTACACAATACATCTTCTCTCCTGTTTTAACGACCTAGCTTGTTTCTTGCTCGCAATAAAACTAAACATTGTAAATGAAACCAAAAAGGTGGCTATATCAATAAGTTTACGTATGGCACGGAAATGGTCTATTACAGAAACAAAGAAGCACCCCGCAGAGGGTTAAGCAATGGTGATCGACATATATTTGTATGTTCGTTAAGAATCATTTGTGATAGTTGATGTCTATTGATTTCTAGCTGTTCCAAAGCCGTCATCCTGTGACCCTTACTACAAAGATGCAAACACTTAGGCGCTAGGTTTGAATGCCAATTCAATCAAATGATTTAAAATATTGTTTGATATTTTTGTATCTTAATATATTGACAGAATTCAAAATTAAATCTCAACACAAAAACTTCAAGACTTAACAATGTGGCTTTTTCAAAAATATCATATGCTCTTCTCATTAGAGCTATTTAGTAATTCTAGTTTAACCAAATATGACATACTATCAAGGAATTAATTTTAATTTACATTTGATTGAAAATAAACCTAGCACAATTATGATCATTGCCTTTATTGAACGAACCGTTAAGCCTCCCCAAATTTTCTCTTTCTATGTATCTTACTTGAGATTATCTCAATACACCAACAATTTGAAAAATTTAATTCTTTCAATAGGTCATCCGATATTTAATTTATCTATAACCCACACATTTTAAATTAGCAAGAATCGCTTAGTATTAAATGATGCAATTTCATTACAATTAAAGATGATTATTGTGAGAAATCTCTTGTTACAAAATTTTTAATCTGTATTAGTTTTAAGATTATTTTTAACAAATTTAGTTGTTATTGTGATTGAATCAAAAGTTATTATTTTCTTTGAATATATATTTCTTTAACTCTTAACATTATGCTAAATTTAACTTTGTATAGTTTCTCTTGTGTGTAAGGGATACATACTTTTTACTATGTCAGTTTTATTGTTTTGTTTGATAATATACTTGAAAATGCCAAAAGACGAAACCCGTATCGTGAGTGACAATAGTATAGAATTTTTATAATTGTGCAATCTTTTTTTAAATAATCACGTAATTCTCATTCCAGATTTTCATCTGGTCAAAAAATGGATATAATTTAGATTAAGCTCACCTTGGTCTGTTTTGTTGGTTCTGGTTTCCCCAACCTCCGTTACCCCATTGGTTGCCACCGTTTCCCCAACCGTTACTTCCCGGGCGCCTACCGTCGTTATTGTTGCTATTTCCTGGCCATCCAAATCTGCTTTCAGTGTCCCCTTCGTTTTCTGCGTTACCTCCTTCACCTTCTGGGAAGGCAACGTCATCTTGTCTTACCACTCGTCTACCACTTGGAGATTGCAGAGATGGAGTGATCTGGCATACTGTGATCACTGAAAGGAAATTTTGAACAAAATTTTATAACCATGTACATCGAGATCTTGAGAAAATTTGGTGATTTGATTTAATTACATGTGTGTCAAATTTATACTAATGAAAAAATAAATTATCAACTATATACCGTTTTTAAAAAAATCTCCTTAAATTGATATTTTTAATGTATTTGGCGGTAACTTTGTGAAAAGTCAATTTAAAAATGTAATTAACATTGATAATATACTGTTATTCCTAAATAATTTGACAAGTGTTTCGTCTCTTTGACAAACATCTTTAGACCAAACGTATAGCACTGTTATCATATCAAAGATTTGCAATTATCGATTTAATAATGAAGAATAGGGTTGAATTTATTACATAACGAGAAAGGTTAGACAGAAACAATTAAGTCATTTTTATCATTATAATACTTAACCAAAACAACAAATTAATAAACAAACTTGCTAGCATTTGGAAGTCAAAATCTAACAAAATCAAGTCGTTCCGCAGAATATATGACAACAAATATTTCTTAAGCTAGACAAAAGGTCACGAAAAAAAATATCCAAACTTTTGATTTAATACAGCATTTAACATAGGTTGTTTAAATTTAATTTCTCTTTTGTAAAACACAGTCATTTTTATATTTAAAAAATATATACTTTTCTTGATTCAAAATATAAGCGATGGGAAAATAAACTGGCTACAAAATTTGTTTTATTCATATTATATAAAACCAACACAAAGAAATGATAGTTAATACTTCATTGTAAGATTTAATTTGTATTATAGATTAAGTTAATAATTAATTAATAGCCAATTAAATCGACCCACAAAATTTCCGTTCTTTTACTTTAAAAAGAGAATTCTTTGCCAATAACGAAATAGTTTATATAAAAACAAGCAATTGATAAATTTATTATGTGTAAAGTAAAACATATTATCGGAAAATTTTAAGTCTATAAATAAAACGTATAGTTTATTCAAATTGTTTACTTACTGCAAAGCACGAAAAAAACAAGGAACTTTGCCATTTTAAAAATTTGCTTGAAACCACTTGTAAAACTATGTGTGAAGCAACTGACGGTCGGCCTGTCCACTGTTGACTACGGCGATTTCGAAAAATATTTCCTATTTCATCAATCCAAAGTGTGTGTATTTATTACGTTAATTGAGAATTCCCCAAGAATCATCACTCGCTTAACGCTTTCAATGTCAAGTAAGACATCAATCAGCCGGCAGCGCCGGTGTGCAAAAAAAAATACTGTTTTTAAATGCGTTTTTTAAATTTGATTTCATAAATAAAACGTGAAGCTTTGTATTAAAAGTGATGAGATAAATTTTGTTTGCCATGAATAGAAAGAAATATTCTTCGACAAATTATTCCTCTAACTAAAAACGTTTATCTATAAAATCTATATTAAAATATCAAATTTGAATTGTTAAAATTTTTTAAATGTGAATTGCTGCAACATTGTACGATTCCATATGTCTTGTCGCAAACGACCCAGGTTTCGCTGAACTGATTAGATTAGTTACCATTACCATATAATTCCAATTCAATTTTCTATCGATTAATTAATAACCATTTATACTTACTTTCTTGTAACAAATCTAACTACGATAACATATTTATTAATTCAATTTTAAATTACATCTCCGGCGTTTTCAATATGTTATTTTGTTTAAGCAAGTTGTTTTTCCCACCTCCAACCGTTATGTGTATGCAGACGCTGTTAAACGTCTGCTTTCTTTAACGTAATACTGATATAAAAGAATCTATTATACTCTTCATTCTCTCGGCTTTATACAGAGCTGCACGGAATGATCTTTAAACTATGCACTATTGTGCTTAAAAGAGAACAAAAAGAAAAGAAAATGTGATTCACTCACCCACTTGGCTTACTTGATATTAAGTATCATGTGTATCTGTACACTGAAAATCCTACGTAGCAAAAGAGTTTGATTTGCTTCTCGTCTCAACGAAGAGACGCATCTAAAGACGAATTAAGAATATTTTCTCTCATTTAACCTTAAAAACATACCAAATGGCTCAAAGTTAACCTAGATTGATACCAAGTCAGCGCGGCTTATTGGGCCCGTGTGAGGACGGACCACAGTTAACAGTACATCATTAACATCCTGATGGTTGTGTCCACAAGTGCAATTCGGCCATTCAACAAGCTTTCCGGCCCAAATAGTTTACTGTTCAATTTATAATGAACGTGATTTGATTAAGAGTGTCAATTTTCTACAGCAGTAGAAGTATTTTTTAATACACAAGTATAATATTTGAGTATGTACGTAAAGTGTTAAATCGTCGTTAGTTTACTGTTCAATTTATCATGAACGTGATTTGATTAAAAGTGACAATTTTCTACAGCAGTAGAAGTATTTTTTTATACACAAGTATTATATTTGAGTATGTACGTAAAGTGTTAAATCGTCGTTATGTTTACATGTTTATGTTGTCCATAAACTGTCATTCAGTATTGTTATTTTTGGGAGTACAGCATTTATTTAAAACTGTCTTTTATATAAGGAAATACAGATACATTTAAAAAAGCCATCACATAGTTATATTAAAAAGTTCACAGTGTTTTGTAAGTACAGAAGATTTGAAGTATCTTATGTTTTATTACATGGTAACAAAAAACTGGAACATAATACTTTGATAAAGTTTGGTGACCGTGACATATTTATATCAATATTTATACAAATCATTCAACGAATATATCGTCTCAAAAATGGTATTCAAATCATTTCATTTAATTTTTATTTTTGAGGAATAATTTAAATAATCTAAGAAATAAATTGCTTCTTTATTCCTTCATAGTACTAGAAGTTTAATCAAAATTTAATACTGTATGCTGTCAGTACAGTCAAAAATCATTTAAAGAAGTTAAGCAGATTATATTTTGGTATAACATCAATTTTTAGCGTAAAACAAACTCTTCCGATTTATAGTACTAAAATTTCTGTTTGAGTTTAAATTTTACTTGTTTCGAAACATTTGTGTTACAAAATTTCCCTAATTATAAGTAGTTTTATAAAATATGTGTTAATATTAAAACAATTCTCAACTTTCATCACTTTCTACGACAAATTATGACGACAAAAATTGTCTAACGACAAGCTTTCTAATTTGTATTGATTCCAAATTTTTGCCATTGAATTCTGAGAATATTTGATTGTTAAAGTATATTAATTTAATTGATTGATTTATATTTGTTTATATATACACACTACTGTTGGTGTGGGCGCAATACTAGAAATATTCAAAACGGTTTATTGAAAGTACAAACAATGCTAAACAGAAGCTTCGACAAATCAAATTTTGTATTGCGTCGATATTCATCTTGAAAAGATTATTGCTGCTAACTTTATGAAGCCCCAATAGCGATATTGATAGGTTCAGATGAAATCAGTGTCAATTTATTCGGAGATATTTCAAAAGCGTTTCAATCGGAATCTTACTGAAAGGGTAGGTAGACAGGCACTTATAAAACTTATTTAACATCAATGAAAGCTTTTGAAAAGCTTCTACAGAGATCTGATCTATTCATTTATTTTAAAGAAACTGAAATATAAATGAGTCTTTGAACATATTGTATCAATTTATCCAGTCGTATCAAAATAATTAATTACTGGAAACAGCAATCGATTTTTTTATATATAATTGAAAAAATTGAAAACCTTATTGACTTGTTTTTTTTTGTCGCCCATATGAAAGTTTTTAGAAGTAGCTATGTAAGAAGTTAAAATTTTTTAAATTTTGTAATAAAAAGATCAGAACCGGTGTTTTTCGTCGCTATCCTTCATCATCAGCTGTTATTTTTTTTAAAGCGAGCGTCAATAATTACTAGGTGAAAAAACAAATAGTTTATGACCTAATAAAGTTGTTCAAAGAATGTCACACAAAATTTATTTAAATTAGTTAAAATAGATTAGAAATAAACAGGTATGGACCTTTTTAATTAAAAAATGCTTAAGTTATTTTAAAATTAATAAATTAAAAACATTTTAATTTACAAGAATTTGTTAAGGAATATACTCGATATCTATTTAGTTTCAACTTCAAGTCTTCGTCTGAACGAGCTAGTTGACTTCTTTGCGTATTGTATAGGCATATGTATATCTGCGCGTGCGTTTATATGAATATCTTTGCATGTGTGTAATACGTCCGGTGTTCACGTAAACCGGATTCACAGTGGATTGCTCAGCTCTGCAGCGATTTTCATCTGTCTTCTAATTCTTGAAGACCTCTGATCATAACACGTCATCGATATCAGCGCTTCATTAATTTGATAAAAAAAAACATTACAAATATTTGTAACAGTAGTACTCTGCTAAAATAACTTTTATCTATGAAACGAATTTCTGATAGCGCGCTATTTTAATTTTATAACAAAAATATAACATAACGTATAACAAAAAAATGCCTATTTAATTTCTTCCCACTGTATCGCTTTTACTTTTTTATAATTTATCTACGTTTATAACAATATTCTATTCTTGATAATGAATAGATTTTTTCCGATTTTACCACAACATCCTAGATATATTGTAGTTACCTTATTTTATCTGTGACTATTTTACAGGTAACAAATCGACAGGAAGCCATACAACCGGTTGATAACGCACAATATAGTTTTCCTTACCAATTAAATCTTTTTTTTTGTCATTTAAAATATGTACACTATTGCGGTTGCATTATACATAAATATAATAAATTATTAATAGATGATTTCCGGGTAAATAGAACAAAAACTATTTGAATTGTAAAAATGATTCCCATTAATTTATAATATTTTAAATAATAAAAACACATTTTTTTAGTACTTATTTCCACAATATATTTTTTGATCAGGACCGGTTTCGCTCATCGCGAGCATTATCAACTGATAATGATGAAGATCAGTTGATAATGCTCGCGATGAGCGAAACCGGTCCTGATCAAAAAATATATTGTGGAAATAAGTACTAAAAAAATGTGTTTTTAATATTTAAAATATAATGCCTTTCCATCAAGAAGTGACAGTTAACACCTTAAAAGTTATAATATTTTTATGAATTTTTTAACATAACTGCAGCAAATAATTATAAGGTGTGATTCAAATGTGTGGATGACTCTTTTTGATCATTTTTAATGGTTAAGCAATGCGATAAGATTCTTGGCCATCTCGCGGTGAAGTTTGTAAAAAAAAAAAATTCATTATATATGAATGCCAGCTTTTTCTTCAGCCATTGAAAAATACCATATTTTATTTTGTTAAAGCAATAATTTATTTGTCTATTAAAAGTTTAAAAACACTACAAAAATAAAAACCATAAATTATTCTTAAAAAATACATTCATTGGATACTAGACATAAAGCGATTTGCTGTGCGTTAAAAAAAATGTTTCTTCAAGAAATTCGTGCAGCAAAAAAGATTATTAGTCTTATAAAATAATAAAACACAATGTTTAGTAATAACTCCAGTATTAAATATTTTTAATATAGGTCTGTTACGACCAACGGAACCACCATTAACGTTGGTTGTAACAGACCGTTACGGAAGGTTAATGCATGCAATAAATCATCTGTGTACAATACTTATTCACTATTTACGTTTATTTCCAAAAAACCCAGATTAACTCTCACTTCGAGAAATGCATAAAATTAATGTGCCACATTGTATAATTTATTTGCACAATATGAATCTAGGGAGTTAAAACAGAAGAAAAGATGTATTGTGTACCTATGTAGAATAGAACAGCTATACATAGATAGGCAAACGTGCGTTAAATCATAGTTCTGATGAAAACGTAAGCCGAAATAGTTATCAACTGTTCATCTTTTAAATTTTTTCACGGTATTAACAATTTTAATCTCAAAAAATAAAAATCACAATGTTTGTACTATCTACACAATTAGATATAATTGCGATCAGGGCCAGTTTCGCTCATCGCTAACATCATCAGCTGAATTAACTGAATTGATAAATCAGTTGATAATGCTCGCGATGGGTGAAACTGGTACTGATGGTGATATTATAAAATTTTAGAAATAATTTTAACCATTGTGTTTTATCATTAAAATGAAATGCCTATCCACTTAAAAGTTAAAACGTTAAAAGTGGTTACGAGTTTTTTAGTTTGATTCTACGGAGAATTTCAATTTTTATTTGAACATTGTTTATCCCTTTACTATTAACATTCCCAACTTTGTCTATGAATTCTTAACAAAAAATATCTGGAATATTTAATTTGATATTAAAAAAGACGCCTCTCATTTTGTCCGAAGTCAAAAAAAAATATGTGGTAAGGTATAAATCTCTACAAGTTTCCAAATTATTAAAAGTAAACTAGTCTACAAGAAAGTAATATGAAATATCGATGAAATCTTAAGTAAAAAACAAATGAACAGACAAATATAAGTTTTTCGCTGCTCCTCAGGCCATTGCGAAGGGCTAATGTATTTTCGTAATAAATCATCTAATTATAATAATTAAATAATTAAACTAATCTTTGATTGAAAATATTCGTTATAATTCATTGTTTGAGATCTTCGTTTATTTTAACACACAACAAATGCACCATAAAATACTTAATAAACAAAAATATATTACTCAATATTCAAGGTGATTTTAGTGTAAAATCCAGTTTATTCACTTGTTTACCTGACAACGACGCATGCGTGGCTGTCATTGAATCTGCAGACATAGCCCAGGGCCGTGACACGGTTGCTAACAAGTTGGCGTTCGTAATATTGAAAACCGGATGCACCGGTTTGAATCCCGTCTCTAATTTTAACAATAAATTAACAGTATATCGGTTCCGGGCAAAATAGATGAAAACCAACACACGTCTCAATTAATTTTAAAAGATCACTTACACAATTAAGTTTATTTTATGATACTCTAAAAATTCGGAATATTTCAATGTAAACGCCAAATCTTTCCTGTTCAAAAAGCATATCGATTTTTTGCTATGAAATTTTTGAAACTTCTTTACTGTAACGCGGTGAAAAAATAGCAATGTATTTTAGTTCTTCAAAATTTGATTGCTATTTCGGTTCACACCATCATCAAAACTACGTTTAAACGTACATTTGCTTATCTACAATATATATTGCTGTGTAGAAAAGGTACACAATACATTCCTTCCATTCATGCTTGCAATAAAATTAAAATTTTTAATTTAAATGAAACAAAATAGTCGGCAATTTAATAGCTTAAATATTGGACGGAGATGATTTATTACGGAAATGCATTAGCCCTTCACAATGGTCTGAGGAGCGGCGAAAGACTAATATTTGTCTGTTCGTTTGTTCTTTACTTTAGATTTCATGGATAATATATATAATATTAGTTCTTCCAATTTACTTTCTTTTAGGCTTGCTAACTTTTATTAATTTGAAAACTTGTAGAGAATTATAAAATACCTCGCAACATATTTTTTCGACTTACACGAAGACAAAATGAGAGGCGTCTTTTTTAATATCAAATTAAATATTCCAGATATCTTTTGTTAAGAATTCATGGACAGGGTTGGGTTTGTAATGGTAAGAACATTAACAATGTTCAACAGTGTTATCTAGAGTGAGTTCAAACAAATATTTTTTTATATTTATTTATACATTATATTTATATTCCGACGTACAATACTCACATACATTGCATACAAATGCACACACAGATACCCATATGCATACACAAAACGTAAGGAAATGAACTAGGAAAGTCATTTTCAGATGCCGAGGTTGTTTATTTTGGGCAATGTTTTAAAAATATTGATCGTTTCGTGAACAACAATTTACAAACGGTCGCAAACTTATTTAACGTTATTTTTTCCTTATTGGACTTCCTGGCACAGACACTAAAAAACTCTAGTTTCCAATAAAACTGCATATCGTGTTTTATTATTAACGGTTAAAAAACTAAAAATTCTTGGTTTATTTGTATCCCTTTGTGTGAACCGATTTGTTTATGGTTTTCCCCGTCGAAGCACTCAAGAATGAAATTACATGTGCAATATCATGAGTATCTTCTCAAATTTAATTTGCATTGAAAGGATTTTTTTTATTACCTGTTAAAGATTCTTTGTAGATAAGTTATTTGTTGGTTTAGCATTCAACTGTAAGAATGATCCAAATCAGAAGACGTTAGCTTGATACTGTCCATTAGTAAGAAATTTATTTTAATTTTACATTGACTATCTCATTTTCAAAATGAGAGGGTAATATCGATTTACGCAAAAATGTTTTGGGTAATGGTTAAAAAAGTTTTTTGACCGCTATTTTAGATTGTCATCAATATAAAAGTAAGTACTAAGTCGTATTTTTAATTTAATCACATATTTTTTTAAATGGTGATTTAAAAAAGAACTCACCATTTTATATGACTAACAATTGATAATAAGTATCATAATAACACATTCTAATTGCGTGTCGCTACTTTCCACCGTTTGAAAGGATTTCTTATTACATACAAACATATTGACAGATTGACACACATTTTTTGTTTTGTATTTAATACGTTCATAATGTAAAAAATGTGTAAAGTAAAGAATCACCAATGAAGTGTGTATGTGATGCCTTTATTTCATTTTGTGATAGGAATAAATTTTCTTAGCTAAATTTTTATTTATGTTGTTAAGAAAAATATATTTTTACAATATTAATAATATTAATCATTAAGAAATGATTTAAGTTTTGAAATGTTTATTGGTAAAAAACCCCAAGTCTTTGATAACCTCGATGACATGAGATTGAAAGGCTGGGTATTTTTAATAATGTGCCACTAAGAAATATTCATGTTTTGTGATTGTCATAATAAATACAAAAAACGTAGGTATTTTATTGTGATATATTTTAAGTTATGTCCAATTCATGCAAGGTCGTTGCTTAACTATGTCATGAATTGTACTTTGCAATTTTTAAAGTATTGATGTTATATTGATAGACAATAATATTATTTATCGATTAAGAAATGTCTTTACCACAAAGATTGCCATGGACTGTTGACACAGCATCGTGTTAAAATATCATTTATTCAACTCAACAGGGAGAATGTCAAATTAGAGATCAAATTAAGTCAGCGCTTCCCAACCTTTGTGCTACTACGCCTCCCGAAAAAAAATCATATCTAACATTATTTTTTTTTAATTATAATAACATGTATAAAAACGAAGTACTAAAATTATTGATTGAATTGGCATTTACTTGGTATTATTATATATTATATAACACGTAAGGCGTATAAGGCGTAAGCCAAAATAGCTATCGACTTTATATCTTATAAATTTTATAGAACTAAATTACATTGTTATTTTTTCACCGTGTTTCTAAAATTATAATATACAGAATAATTACAAGGTTGTGATATGCTACTGTGTAAAGTTTGATTTATTTGTAGATATTTTTGTACGCCTTTTTTTATTATTAAAAAACGTTTTGGTGTCTCGATGGGCAATAGTTCACGCCTCCTAGATTGAAACCGTTACCATAAGTAAAGCACATTACTCTTATTTTACAATGACGATTAAATTAATGGATACTTAATATCTCATAATATATTAAGAAACAATGAAATATTTACCTAACTATTCAATATTTCCGTTTCCGTTCCTAACTATTCAACGCTCCGTTTTGTGGTCAAACATATTTTTTTTTATACGATGCAAACTAAAAGAGAAAACCATGGATTGATTTTGAAAAAGTTTCCCTAAAAATCTTACTCTTTTATTTAGCAATTCATCTCGCGTTAGTCATAGATTATTTCAGATGACTTTTGTTGTAATCGAAGTCTAATTTGTTGCTTGAGTTAGATATTTTTTTTTATATAATCTATGAGGTTGTAAAATTTACATTTCTTAGTTATCGTTACATATTCCCTAAAACAATAATCAGCACTAGGTTAATACAATGTTTATCTTAATGATGATGTCAAGATTCAAAACCGGTTTATCTTTGAACAGTTTTCTAGGAAACTCGTTAAAAAACAAATGCGTTTTCAAGGAAAACCGTTTTGTTCTAAGTGGTACTTGAGGAAAACTCATTTGCCATTCGTCTCTTGAAGAATAATAAAAAAAAATAAAGCTACACACGTAAATGCCATTAAACCTTTAGATTTATCCAAGGATAATGTGTTGCAGGGTTTTGCATTTCGGGTCAACTTCTCATATTTATCAGTAACAAGCATTTGTGTACGGTTGTATAAGAAGCTATCGTTTGACTTTATTTATGTTTTTTTTTTTAATTATACTATACTTCATAAGTAAAAACACCCATTAACTGACGACTTCATACGTTTTGTCACTAAAGACCCGGGTTTCGCCTTTCAGCGTCTTCAGGCATTCTATCACACGGATGTAACAGAACTGACAATAAACAGTTAGCATCGTCTTTATACCGAAGGTATTAATTACAATAAAATACAAAGCCCAAAGCAAGCACTAAATCAATGTTATATTGAATAAATATTTGTTACGTTGCAAAAGTAAAAGCAATACACCTATATTTTATAATTTATAAGACGAATTTGTACCAAATAAATAAATAAATGTATGTGTTGCTTACGACACTCGATCAAAGGTAATGTCCAGTCTATTTTAAGAGTTTGGTGCGTTATTAATCTTGCTACACGAAATATTTTCAATCAGATACGGTATGATGGATTATACTTGTTCAGAAAGAATGAATTTCCGCTTTGACCAAGATGGAACAACTTTGATTGATGTTGCGTTATCCGTCAGAAAGTTAATTTTCCCACCAAAAAACAAGAATTTTCTTAACCCTTTCTCTGCCAGGTACAAGTTATATCGTATTAATTGTCCGTACGGGTATGATTGAATATATAATGCATTGCAAAGACTTCAAAATGTATGACAAATCTAAATTTGATTGTAAATTTAATCATGTATTTTATTTCAAGATTTATCTCAAGTCATTTTGTGTGAATAATTTTTTTGGTATAATTTTTAGTTATTGAAATAATATAAAAAAATTGGAATTAAAGGTCGACATCTGTGGTGACGAAATTGAATCATTATCAACTGTAAAATATTATGTATGATATATTGACTTCATATTTCAATGAACGTAATGGAAGAGATAAATAACGCATTTCATAGATGTCTTTTATTTTCAACAGATTTTCATTTGTACCACTTTTTACATAATAATTGCCAATTCGTTGCACATGTATGATGCCTATCACAAAAGCTTATCATTAATTAAATTTATTATGAGAATATTGACATTTTAAGTGACCCAAAGTAAAAATAACATTTTTTACATAAAAGAGGTTCAAAATTTTCAAATAAACAAAAACATGTTGAGATAAAATACATTGCTATTTTTTTAGTGTTATAATGGAGCTCTACTATGTAAATGAAAATTCAATCAATATAATAAACAATTATATGGTCAACACATTAAAAAAAAATTCTCTCAGTAAATACATTCACTTTATTGCATTTAAAAAAAAAGACATGCAAATTTTTCTTTACGATTTTTTTTAAATTTCCTTTTGCATTACTTTAAAAAATTAAATGTGAATGAAATATAGTTGCAAACAAAAATCTTTAAACAAAACACGATACGCCTTTTTAGAGTCATTGTGTATTTTTCTTTGGCTAGGTTACAATACTGAACGGAGTGTTCCAGCAAGAAGTTTGTTCATCTTTAAAATGAACGTATTATTAACAATTTGGAAATCTTCTTACTTTTCTAGTTTAAAATAACCAGCAACACCAAACAGCTGTTTGCTACATTTGTTGCAATCTGAACTTTTTTCTCTGGAAAGTTTTTGCTTGTAAGCGTCTCATTTCAACTGTAATAAATAGCCTTAAAAATATTGAATAACTGAAATTTGGATATCATATCCCACTTTTCAAATATGAAATAAAAATATAGAACTGTTGAAAATGTTATCTCACACTCAAATTTCGTACATTTCTGTTACTTCATCAAGGTCTCAATTTGCGGTTTTTAATCATTGTATATATTGTAATATTAATTAATTAAAACAATTTTCATTATAATCTATCCGCTTGCAATTTTCAATGAGACAAAACTATTGAATCATAGATCGCCAACTTTTTTTGTATTACAATCGAAATTCTACTTCAAAGGGTAATGGAAAAAAAAATTCTATATATTTTAACAAAAATTGTTCATATTAAGCCAATAATGTTATTTGAATTCGCGAATTTAGAATGTATATTTTATCGTCGCCTTAATATTCAATACGCTTTTTAAAAAGAGCATATTTTTGTATTGGGATATTCAATTTGGCTATTAAAGTTATACCTACCACAAATCGAGACAGCATTATAATCTTCTATAATAATCTTTATCATGATCCAACTTATTCGGTTAAGTCATCGTTTTTAAACTTTTTTTCAATTCAAGAACCATTAAAAATACCACAAGTATTTTTTGACGAGTCGATAATAAAAACTATTTTTGATGAATGAAAACAATATCAAAACAGCAACACTACGCGAAATTGTTAATAATATCAATAAATTGCTTTTAATTTTATCTGCGAAGAATGATTTTTTTTTTATCAACGAAAAAAAGCTGTGGACCGGAATCAGTTTGAAAACCACAGGTTTAAGAACGCTGTACAAGACCGATGAGACTGACAGATTCGATCATTTATTAAGCTCTTTATTAACTTTTGTGTAGAGTCAAAAAATTGCACGAAGAGAGATTAAAAAGCAAGGTAAGTCAATTAAGTAATTAAAACTTCCCAAATAGGCTAAAAGCTTCTTTTTGTCGAGTTTTGCGTTCATTTTTTAACGCAATTGAATACCTTAAATAAAATACAGCAAATGTCACAAAATATTTTTTTTTATGAGACATTATCTTAGATAAAAATGGCATACTTACTTTTCCGAAATGCACTATAGGAGCTTATGATTTTAATATATATTTATTTCGGTTAGATATATATTGTAAAAAAAAATGTGTTTTTTTAAATAAAAAAGCAAATAGTATGACTAAAATTAAAATTTCTTTGAATTAACTAATCCCTAGTTTCTCAACCATTGGTCCGCGATGTGATATTATTTCTATAAACAGTAAAATTTTACAATATGTTGTATTTTATGGATTTTTAAATAATATTTTTTTGTTATTGTTTATTTTAATATGTAAACTTAAATATTTTTACGTCAAAATTAATTGTTTTAAATTGTAAGTCAAAAATATAAATATTTATTATTTTATTCCAATGTTGATGGTCTGCAAAACATTTTTGGATTTTTGGGAGGTCCGCGGATGTAAAAAGCTTGAGAAACTATGAACTAGATGACTTAATTTATATTCATTTTCAATCATGTTTTTACATTATCGGTACTAAATCTCAAACCACGTATAAATATGTAAAAGAAATCTGGAATATATTTGTGATGTGACATCTGGTAATAAAAATGTTGAGCTATTAGACACGATTTCTGTCTAATATAAAAACGATACTTTTTCGACAGCAGATTTGAAGGCTTAACATTTATTTTTCATGCACAATTTAATGAAGTTTGTTACTGAGAATCGAAAAATGCAATAAAATCAAAATTGAAAAAAGTGGACATTTTCTGTTTTTATGCCAAGGTCTTACACTGCAGTCATGTTTGCCAAGTGATTCAAGGCAGGTCTTCAATCCTCGGGACGAATAATGCGTCATAAAAAAATATCGGTAATGCTTCAAAACAATATTGAATGCAAAATGAGTATGTGTGATTTATAAAACTGGTCTCAAAGTCGATGAGACAGCCTGACCGTATTAAGTCGGAGGTCATAAACAGTTATCTGCTATTAAATGTCTAATTTCAATCAATTACAAATGAGTAGAAAATTGACAGAATCGAACAATATTTATCTTTAATTATTAACTTGGTAGAATTTCAATTTCAAATTTAAATTTGAATTACTGAAACTTTGTACATTTGCTTGTCACTAACAGGAGATGGCTTACATTTTATATACAAAAATGAATGTTTGATTGCTAGTTCTGAAGTTGAGTTATTTTGCACATACCCGCAAAGGTTACTTAATTGGTAAACATTACAACCATTAGGTCAGTACCGGCTTCGTTTATCGCGAGCACTATCAACTGATATACTGAACTATGTGGATATACTTTTCACATGAACAGGCTTATGTGGTCTTCTCACGTGTCGAAAAATCTTCAGATTTAATCCTGTGCGACATAAACAAAATCACTCTCTTAGTTTGTATTTCTTGTAATGTATGCCAGGTTCTCGCTAGTAATTTGTACAAAAGACTACACATGAAAAATGTAGACCCTAACGCATAGGTTCCCAACCTGGGGGTCGCGAAGGGTTTTTTGGGGGGTCGCCAACTTATACGGTCAACTATACAATTTTTTTTTTGTTATTTATTATGCTTTTGGATTTTATGGGGGGTCGCGGGTCACATGGATTTTATGAAAAGGGGTCGCTACCCAAAAAAGGTTGGGAACCTATGCCCTAACGTGACTGATCTAGCACCCACGTACAATCGGTTAACATCAACGATTTGCACTATCTTCAAGAACAAGGAAAAAATTAAGAAAATAGATGCATACCAGGTTGTTACGCTCCTTGACAATTTATGACTATGCTATTTTATTTGAATGAACGTTAAAACATAAAATATGATTTGTTTCGGTATTGAACGCATTATCGCATATTAAATTGTTTTATATGGGAAAAAATGTTTCACATAACGAGTAAGATTCTGGAACAAAATAGTCTCATTATGAGAGGTTCCACTGTATGTCAAATGAACAAATTCTCAAAAGTTCAAATGTACGTATGTACATACGCTATATTTTTAATCTCACGAATTCGACCCTGTTTCTGACCTTTTTTAAGGTCTGCTAGAAAATTATCGATTTAATATATTCACCAGTGACTTCTTCACATCCGTATCGCATTTCACAATATGCATTTAATATATATTTGATAATAAAAAAATATTTTTACAGCGTGCATGGATACTTGCTGTCTCTAATATTTTTCCAAATAAATAACGAATTGATAGAACCCAAATATGTTCACCTTTCGAAAATAAATGTACACACATACATATTTATAATCTCTACATTTTGATAATTTTTGGTCGTGGTATTACAAAGTCATCTTTTTTGTGACAGTAAAATTTTTAGCACTATATCCACAATATATTTTATGATAAGGACCGGATTTGTTGATCGCGAGGACTACCATCTAATTGTTTTATTATTTTAAATATCATGCCTTTCTATCAATAAGTGACAGTCAACACCTTCAAATTAATAAAAAAATACCAGATAACAAATACATATGACGTTTTTTTTAATTGCGATATCGACTGATAGCACTTGATGGAATTTGATTATCAAATTTGAATTGTTGAAACTTTGTACGTTTCCAATTTTTCTTTCACTCTCGATCTGGGTTTTGCTTTTCAGTATCTTTCGGCAGTTTGTTTCGGTTATATTCAACGGTAATTCTTCTTGCATATAAGCGATCCAAACTGTTTACTGACTGTCAGTTCTTTTTTGTCCGTGTGATAGAATGAAGTTAACTGAACGAAGGGAAAAACTCGTGCCGTGAGTGACAAAACTGATTGAATTTAACATATTTTCAACGATTTAAATTCGTTATTGTTAAATTAATGGGTTTTTTATTTTTACGATATTCTTACATATTGAACTTTTTAATTTATCAGACAGGTCAATCTAATTAATCTTTCAATATACAAGTATGACAATTTTAGCACTTCATTGAATATTCTGAAGAATAGATATTTCAATATTAGAGTCCAGTTGTTGGGCTTTTTAATCATACATACTGATGATAATGTATAATATTATTGAATATTAAACTTCACTTCTAAAATACTCTTTACAGTCACCTAACAAAAAAGTTGCTTCTACGTCTACTTGGTAACAAGCTGCCAATCGATGTCGCAGCGTGTAATCAATTTCTTCTCAGCATATACGAACTCTGTTTTAGTTTCTTCATTGCTATCACATCTAAAATTGGCACATTTGTATGACCCACTCATTTGACCATGTAATATTGCGTTTGGCCAAAATACGTTTTTACACGACCCCACAGAAATTTTATATTGAGGCCGATAGTATTCTTACAAAGTTTGTTATAAAATTCAATGACCTGAAACATTTCATTTTTAACATGCTTTATTATAATATAAAAAAATAGATATTTATTTATTATCTGTCTAGATTTTTCTGTCTTTATTAGAAACCAAGAAAACACTTTGCCTTTGTTTCGTTTTTAAGATCGGCAAGTATATGGGTGGTAATTAATACAAACATCGTATTCATGCAAGCTTTTGGTCACAATAAGATAAATCAATTCGATAATCGATACATGAAAAGCTCATTTGTCAAATCGACTACGTGACCCTTCGATGAGCGCTGGTCATTTGGACACAGGGCGGGTAAAAGCTTACCATATGATATTGAAGTGCAGTTAATTAATTATACCGTATATATTTATGTGCCGTGACTTAAAAAGGCATTTGGATATTTTATGAATTATTTTTTTGGCTTGGTACATTCATGTTACAAATTTATTTAGACGAACTACTTTTTTCAATCGAATCTTTATTTCCAAAAGCATTTTTATGACGTCTAAGTCTTCCATTTCACCCTTTCCTATCCTCCTAACAGCTGGATTTACCAAGATCGGTGTGCTATTTACTCATATTTCTTACTCTTAAAAAGCTCCTCACTATTAAAAAAAAACAAGTGTTTTGGAGCAGACATGGAAAAAAATACTAATATTCATTTCGTGTTTTGATATTTAAATCCAACAGCAAAATACAAAAAAAAATACTTTTAATTTTGAAAAACATTTTCATATAAAACTTTTTGACGTATTTTCACAATTAAATTATTTAAAATCTGTTCTTCCGCATGTTTTCCATTCACGACATGGGTGTCTCCTACTTCAGTCAAAATCGTAAGTGAATAAACTGTTAATAATATAATGATATCAAAAATAAAGTATTTTTTAATTCAATTACATATAATCTATTTATTTTTAAAAATGAACGATTGAAAATTGTCCAACTAAATAAAACTAGTTATAAGTTTGTTACTACAATATATTATTGATTAGATTTTTTTTATCTCCTATGTATGATACAGTCAATAGACATTTCTTTCAACTATGGACTATGGTCACATTTTTTATCTCCGTAATTTTATCTTAATAAAATGACAGACTTTTCGGAACCATTCTGAGAGTTTCAATAATACGTCATCACATATCGTATTGTGCGGTGTGGCGCAAAAATGCATTTTCATTACAGTCACAAATTATAATAGAAGCCCTTGCGATATTTGCATTCGTAATGTATAAAAAAAATCATTCACGATTTCAGTGTAAGATATAGAATGAGGGTATTTGATTAAGTTTCACTATTCAAACGAATTAAATTTGAATTTTTTTTATTGATTCGGCGATAGCTTTGTGTGTAAATTATAGGTTTTTTAAATTTGATTATTCCACGTATTGTGACTTATGTTTTGTCTCATTCAAAATCATGTTCAGAACGACTATCGCAAAGATTGCTTATGTTATGAACATTATTCAGTTGTGACTCACAACCTAGGTTTCATCTTTTGGCATCTTCAGACATTCTGTCACACGGTTGCAATAAAACTGGCAGTCTGTAAGTAATATGCGTCACTTATATACAATATGAATAACAAAAAGCATTTACTTTAAGACTCGAAAAAAATATATATATTTACTATTTGTATATATTTTCGATTTGAATTGAATGATTACACAGTCTAATGAATGATAATAGATATTTACAATTATTAACTAACAACAAAATGCAATTGAATAATTAAATACTTAGACTTGCCTACTTATTTCAAAAGGGTGGGTTTTAGTGAGATTAATTATCAGATGTTCTATTATTGTATGTTTTTTTTTTTTTTTTTTGATTATTGACTTATTGAACTATTTTTAAGTTAATAATAAGACAAGAGAGATTTTTCGACAATACTTTGGTCATCACTATTAAGGCTTTTATAATATCCGTCACACAGCTATGTCAATATTGCTAATTAGATTAAATGAAACAATTAAACTCCAGCACACGTCTTGACACACGGTGTACAAAGATATGGAACAATTTAACTATTTCGGAATGACTTCACATTTTCGTGTTTAATGAAATCATTGTCTTATACGGGCACTGATGTAAAAATTATCAAATCATTAAAGTTTATTGTTTATAGCTCTTCTAGATTGATTCCTTATACAATCTAATTAATTGTAAACAAACACAATATATCTCGTATTTTTTAAAAATAGCTGCTAGATGTATCTCTTTATTACAAATTAATCAATTATATCTAACTATCTATCATATAGTATTGTTACAAATCAAAAAATATATTTATTGGTTCTTAAATTGGCAATTATAAGGAAGATTCCATTATAACATAGCGATGTAGAAAACGTATACAAGTCATCATCTCTTCTATTCTAGTATCCTAGAAAAAGTTTTGAAATATAATGTAAAAATTTTAATATTGTAATTTTTTTATCTCACAACTACCCCACTCTGATGTATTATATAAGTTCTTCATTAGCTACATTTTCTACACCGCGATATAAGTAAATGTGCGCTTACACATTTCCTGTATCCTGTAATATAGTCAAGAGTTACTTTATTTTACTTTCAATAAAATGCTAATTTTCATTTGTTACGAGTCAAAAAAATTCAAGTTTCATATTAATCGATTGACAGATTTCTATGTGGAGTTTTCTTCGGTGTTGAAATAGTCAAAATTCACTTTCCTCTCCTACACGTTCTATTCGATAATTATTTAACTTTCCCACGAAAAAACACAGTACGGCATAACCTTAGAGCTTTATCAGAAATAGGATGCGGAAATACGTACGTGATCGTTGCAAAATTAGCCATATCTCCCGCAATCCCTTATCGCGCAACGAGTGGGCGTCTCATACTTCAATATTGACGAAAACAAAATAAACCGAGTCACTATTTTCCTTCGCTCAAACACATTGCATTGCTTCAATAAGTGACGACTCCAAAGTGATTGCATTCGTTTCGTATAAAAGAGATCATTTAAAAGTTCAAAAGACAAATTTGATCTAATTATTTTGCTTCAGAGTGAACATAACAATATAACTTTTTTACAATCAACTCAAAAAGTGAGCTTTTAGTAAGTGTTTGCTTAAAAGTGCTTTTATCAGTGTTTTCGACATGAGTAAAATGAAAATTCTTCTAATTTTGCTAATAGGTAAGATATTATGATCATCTAATACTTTTCAAAGTTCAATCCACCATGTTAAAACTTTATTGTAACTTTACCGTCTATACTAGATTAATACTTTCTTTTGCGCATTTAACAAATACGTCGCGTGAAAGCATTACTTTTTAATATTTTCCAACTAAAAAAATACATTTTATAAACTCAATTATTTTAAAATAGTCTAATTATATTATTCCTAAATTTATCTGAATCTTATCACTTAAAATATGGTTATTAACTATATAATTAATAACTATATTTTAAGTGATGTCGAGATTAATGACAAAATCATTTTTAATAAACTACTTCATTACCACGTATACGCAGTTTTGATCTTCATGTTTTACAGTGGCTGTGAATCGAATAAATTTACTTTCATTTTATAATTAGTTGATATAAATTATATTTTAAAAAAAATGATCTAAGCGATTATATCTACCTAAACAATTTGTGATTTTTAGTTACCCATAAAAAATAGTTGGCATAAAAATTGAATGTGGCATTTTAATTAAAATAACAATTTTAATTAAAATAAGAAATATTTTTTTTAATTATCATGAAAAAATCATATGCTTATGATAGAAAATTTTCATTATAAATTTCATATTTTTGATCAATTTTTTATCACAAGAACATTATTGTTCTCTGAAATTAATATGTAAAACAATATGAAAATTGTTTCTTTATTTGTCAAACAATTTAAAATTTTCGTGATTCTAACTTTCCTTGCTCAGATAAATTGTATTAATAACTTTAACTCTTACATTTTCCTCTTAAATTTTGTAGAATTTAAATATATATTTTTTTCTCCGTGTCTCAAAAAAGATGTTTTTATAACTAACCTTAGGTCATGCGTTAATTAATTTAGTAGTTTTGAGTAGAAAAAAACACAGGTTTAACTAAGATGTTTTTCATGTTAAAATATCTATTTTCAAAACTTTTCTCGCTTTTAAGATGAAAAATAATAACTAAAGTATATTAAACATCATAATCCTCTAACAACTTTCCTTTTAACGTCTCAACCATTGAAAAGAATGAATCCAGTGCGTTGTTAGATTTAAAAAATATAAAATTGTTAACAGTGTCGAAATTTTTCAAAACTATTAAGTAATAGTTTTGTTGGAATTTACACAATTTTTCTTGATAATCTTTATAGATGTATTAACGACCAATTTTACTGAATTAATTGTTGAAACATTGAATTTCTTCAGCATATTCTTTACAATACTCAGCAGGAAACAGGCTAAAGGGAACAATTAATAATACTTTCTCTCAACCGATCTAATTTTAATAGGGTATCGAAAAATATATAAAAAGTGCCGTGAATTGGCTATTTCTTTCTGTGCACCCATTTAAGGGTTAGATGGGTAGTAAATTGTCAAGAACATAAAATCTTTAATCTTAGATTCAAACCGTTGACTGCGCAATCAAACAGATTTTAAACATGTAACATTATCCAGTAACCTAAATGCTCGCATTTTATTATGAAATATTTGTTATTAAAAATTGTATTTTAAAATATTTGGCTAAAAGAATTATTTTCTTTCATGTGAAATTTTTTTACGACATCTACTAGATTCCACATTTAAGTTTTCAACTGGAAAGATTATGTAAGTTAAATAAAAAAAAAATCCATATTAATCCCACAATCAATTCATGAAAAAGTTTACCAAGAATTAAGGCGGTGTATGATGAAATATGATACGAAAAATTGCTTTTTTATTTTTATAAGCCATACAGATTTTAATAAATCATTCAGATCAATTTAAACGTTCGAATTGCGTATTTCACCAGAAAATAAAATCAAAAATCAACCTTTAAACTTCTAAATATATTATATTACGCAATCGCCATTAAGATTCAAAGCTGTCACATGACTTCATTGTTCAATTTCACGAAATTGATAGACATCAGGAAAGAATATAGACAGGAAACCGCATACCAAGTTATGCGGTTAGCAAGGTGTTTCACGTTCTCTCATGTTAATAATAAATTATTCAGTGTTTCAATATAAAGTATCATCATCAATAAACCCTATCTTTCCCTTAATGCATTTTATTCTTAAGCTCTTGGCGTTACCCTTTAAGCTTCAGTATTTATATTTAAATTATGAGCTTACTAAAATATGCTTTCATTTTATTTTTATTGTAACTAATGATTTTATGTAGCCTATTGTATATTATTTTCTAAATGTCGTCTTCCTATAACAATAATGCCACTTTTTAATGTTAACTCGTTCTTTAATATGAAGCATTAAAAATAATCAAAAAACCAAAGCTATGGAGTCAGAGTCGGAGTTATAAAGTCGATGTGTTATGGCCAGAAAAATGGCCATGTGAAAACGAGCGACTATTTATAAAATTAGACGATTTTGAAAAATATCTCAATGAACAATTGGCTGAATTGTTTGATTGATCTTTTATTTAATGCACTTGAATAAGAAAGAAATAAGAAGGGAAAACCCTGACAAAATTAAACGTTTTTTAAGTCGAATTGGTATTATCGATCAATATGGGAATCGTGATTTGTAACGACTCCACAACCCTGCAAAAAACACTGAAATCGCTTAACTTATATTATTATTATAAATATATTGATTCAATGCCGTCATCTAATTTAATTAATTAATTAATTAACCAGCTAAGTCGCGTTGTATTTGTCTGCTCTAGGTACATATTATTTTGAAAACTTTAAACTAAAATGGTGAACCAATAGGGCGCAAAGAAGCTTTGACGAGGAAGCTTTCTTTTAAAATTTGGCGTAATTTTTAAAATATTAATAAAAATCTTAAAATGTAATTATTTTATTTGACTTAAAATACATTCGATGCAGTCAAATCGTTATACTTTAAGTTAATAATACAGACATATTAAATATTTGAAAAAGGTCGTCGTACTTTTGCAAGAAAACGTTTTTTGAATTATATGCTGCAAATTAATTTCGTGAAGCTTTTTCCGGGAAAGTGTGTAGAGTTGAAACCCATCAATTATTATGCATGAATTGATTAACTTTGATCAGATCAACGATGAAAATATCATTCTATGCCTTATAACTTATTTATATATACACATGATATTAAGACATGAAATGGAAAGAAATCATTTTTCATCAAAACAGTTGATATCTGTAAATTCATAACAACACGCGTGTATATTATAAAAAAGGACTATCAACGTCTCGCTTTCAAATATTTTTCACGTGATTGTAATATATTCATATATCACTTAAGGTTTTGTTAGGTTTTTCTCATAGTAAAAATTATTTATTTATCGTTTTCTTTTTCAAAAGATTGTATGAAAGCAGTCGACACTTCACAAATATCAAAAAAATTACAGTTATACTGTTCATAAAACTTTAATATGAACACGTTCCCAAAGAAATTTTGCAGAAATACCTGTCGCTTCAAAATAACAAAATCACGAATATTTGCAAGAAATTTTAATGTGTTATTGGTCCAATATTTCTCCATTTAAAATTATCAACTTCGTTTTCTTCTTCTTGCTCATTCTGAGGCAGACACTACCTTCATTAAAATCAATAAAAAATGTTGTTAAATACCTTTCATACTACAATTCAATCACTTAGTTGGCATTGTATTCACATAGTAGAACTCCACTATAATTATTTACTGAAGTATTTTAGATTTTATACAAGCATAAAGCTCTATTAATAAAAATTAGTAAAGTTCGTATTAAAATTGTCGTAAACGATTTTTTTTAAGTTTAAACCGTTCACTACCTTTGTTTTACCTATCAATCTTTTTTTATTTTTGTTGCATTTCAAAATTTTCGAAACAAGTTTTCCAATAGATTAATAGTCAGCTAATTACATTATCCTTTTCTTTGTTATGTTTACTTATAAGTATAACTTTATTAAATCTCATTTTTTTAACATTTATTTGATAGAAAAAAATCAATCTACCCTGAACATTCCCAGTTTTTTTGACACAACAGTAAGCTTTCCAGAAGTATAAATGTTTTCCCTAAAACATCCAGATAGTTGAAAATCCGGACAATAAAGAATTTGCTGTAATTGTATCATTTGGGGATACAATGCTGTGGAAACCTTAATTTAATAAGATTACTAGATAAGAAGCATCAATTGAGCTTTGAACCTCGGGATTAGAAAAAAGTTTCTTAATCCAAAACTTATGCCTCGATTGAATTACGATTTAAAATAAATGAAAAGACATGTTGTTCTGTAGAATGAGTATTGTTTATTTTACAGCTTTTAATGTTGCTAATAATTTGCTTCACTTTATTTATCTTAATTGCACAATTATTTTTTGATATATTTAGCTATTTATATAACATTAATTATGTTTCCTTCGGGATATATCTATGCAGAAATTGAGTTTTATCTTATTTGAATTAATTTATTATTCGAAAATGTACGAGGAATAATACTATCTTATCTGCTTTTAAAATAGCCACAAAGAGTTTTCATTATAAATAGCGATGATGTTAACATTATTTTTGCATCATACGTAAATTAAATTAACAACACGTTGAAGACACAATCTTAACGTCAGAATATATTTTTTTGCACATTCGGTATTTAATTAAATATCTTTTAAAAAATTATTTTCGTCAGAATTTATTTTTTTGAAATATATTTATTTCACTCCTTTTTTATATTTCATAAAATCCACCTTACGAAAGGGATTTTCAACAAGAGTTTGCTTATGATGTGGATCATCAGCGAATATAGTGCCAAATTCATCAAGGCCCGTTCAGTAATACTTGACATTTTTGCGACGAAATAATTTTGTGTAGTTACTTTATACATTTTTATAATATTGGTACTAAGCAAAACCGATATCATCAACCAGAATAGAGGTCATAAATTACGTAATAAGGATACCAGTGGGAAAGCAAAAACAATTTATAAAGGTATTGAATGTTTATTTGCTTCCAGAACAAATACTTATAATTTTTACACAAAAAAAAAATTTAATATAATAATAACTCACTTAATTTTATTTATTTATAACTACATGGCACAAAACTTACAAATTATAAATTCATTGCTTTTGAAACGTTAACATATTTAAACATTAAGTATATGAAATATCTACTTTAACTGAAAAATAACATTCGTCTGAGCTCACATTCGTCCACATGAAATATGTCATAATCCGAAACAATACTGTTAAAAATTGTTAATGCTCTTACCATTGGCACCCCCATTGGCAGACTGGTTCTACACTGTAGAAGAACAAACAAATTATGTCCACGATTTCTTAAAAAAATATCCGGAACACACAAATTGATATGATTAAGGATGGCAGAATTCTTATTTTGGACTGGAATTTTTCGAAAGAAATCCGTAGCTAGATACACTTCTCTTCGATTTTTCAAACTATTAAAAGTGAGCATACCTCAAAGAAATTCAGTTTACTGCCTTCGTTTTAAACGATTGATTGCTGTGTATTGATAGATGATGAAAAAGATATATTGGAGTGTTTACAGTATGAAAGCTTCTGTATACAAGATAATATTTATTTAAAATATAGCCTGATTTTTTTAGATAATATTCGTAAGTTTCTTTAACACTAACTCGGTTAAATTAGTATTTGAAATTAACGGTGTTGGAATATCATTTGAGCGGTTAATCAGGAAATTAGATGAAAGAGTTCTCGAATCAATTATCAAAATTGTCCCGTTAAACAAATACATGCTTGTTTGCGTTTAATGTTCTATCTTAAAACATAAATATTTATTCTTCAGAATAACAACGGTAGCTTCAGTTTTTGTATGTATCTTTAATTTTATTCCTATGACAGTTATGAGTATATTTTTTAATAATTCTTTTATTTTATTGCGTCAGTTATATTTTAATAGCGTTAATTTTCACTGTAGTTCGATCTTTTCATTATTAATGTAATACTTTAGAAAATTTTCCACGATTTTAAATTGAAAATAATATTCGTACTGAGTTGTAATATCTTTACGATAAAGTCCACTCCATAATAACGATTAGGCATATATATTATGTCTCTTTACACAAGTCTATCGTATACGTCATTTACGTGATAATCAAATAATTGCATACGACGCAATACTGATATTTTTAATTAGCAATATGAATCAATTCATTTCATTTATTCTAACAAACAATGTAGAGGAATGGTAACGGCAGGGTTTTATGCTACAATATTTTTAAGGACATATAACAAATATCTTTTTGAAAAACTTCCACTTCAAATATAGAATGTTAACAGTGCTAAAACATCAGTATCATGTACGAGCTGCTTTTCAAACAAAATATTATATACTGAAAGGTTCTGACAAGCTTGAGTAAAATAAATTTTCTTGATCACCTAAGCCCAATACTATTTTTCGCGTATTTGGTATTGAAATACCCGCTATGTCACATAACAGGGAAGGCCTTAGAAACTAAAAACGTTGCTTTGCTGCAAAATAGATCGGAAATTAATCAAGGTTGAATTAGCCCTTAAATACGCACAGCACGTATAAGCACAAGGAAATCATGAAAGTGAGGGCACCAGATTTTTCAATCACACCTAGATTAAAAATGAACAATTTTTCTTTACCTACGGCAAACGGTTATGCCAACGACTGAATCTCAAAAACAATAACAAAAATGATGCTTGTTTTTTAATAAACTTGATTTTATACTCAACTAATTACATTGCAATGTGTTTTTCATTTGTTTATTTTTTATTTGATATTCACATAAAATATGGTAATATGCATAGAAATATAATTTTATTTATTATATAAGTGTTTATGCTTAGCAAACTTATCATGAAAATATCAACACAAAAATTACATCTTACACAAAAAATCATTTCTACGATATTCTATGATAATGAAGGACGGCAGAATTCTTATTTTGGCCATGTATAAGCCGGAAGAAATATGTGCCCATGTTCATCTCTTGTTCAGTTTCGACACTATTAAAAGTGATCATGCCTAACTGAAAGTTAAGCCATGAGTAGTGTTCACAAACCTTTAAGCAAAGTGGTTTCAAAAAATTCTTCTGAATATTGTCCACCATGAGAGGGTATATTTCAAATTACTTGGGACCTAAGCAATAAACCTATTCCCAAGTCTACTTCGTTTTAATGCATTACTCATTAATAATTTAATGTAAATTTTATAATTTTTCTGTGACATAATAACATATTTTTTGCAATTAGCGTATCAGACATAAGCACGCACATGATGACGACGCTAGTCACACAAAATGAAATTATGTCGAATAATTATGTCTCTCACAAAAAGAAGAATGATTACAAAGTACTGATTTGTTCACTGTAACACAGTTGATTATAAAAAATGATTAGAGCACATGATTACATATAACATTTTGACCTTTTAGCATTGAACTACGACGGGGCGGCGTTTTGAAAAGAATTAAAAAATCTCAACCATTACTTACATCAAAGTCACCCGTTTTTTGACATCTTCAATCATGGAAATAAATAATCTTGAAACTGTTAACCTGCAGCGCGACGGTTATGTTATATGGCTTACGGATTCCATGGTAACACTACCAATGCGTCGAATCGCTGAATGGACATATTTTTTAATCTAATGTATTTGTATAAATGAATTTATTTGCAACAACATGGAATAGTCCCGCACACTTTGAACCAGATAGTGTTGAGTTAACTACCGTTCAGTTCTTTATTTCATATTTTAGTCACACGGTGAAAAACAGCAATGTATTTTACTTCTGCAAAATTTTCATAGGATACAGTTACTATATTTTACAAAATTTCTTTAGAACTGAAATACATTGCTATTTTTTCACCGTGTTATAATGGAGTTCTACCAAGTAAATGCCAATTCAATCAATATGTTTTAGTCATTTCCAAGCCTGTAAAAAAAGATTACTTTCAAACGATTTTCGATTCAACACTTTTGAAGTGTCTTCATAACCAGTTCAAACGCTCCGTATTAGAAATTTACAAAGTTAAAAAAAAATTAATTAACATAAACGCATTAAAAACATTTATAATACTAGCATATTTTATGACCAGAAATAATCATTATTTAAATTTTTTTAATTATGGCAATAGTAGTAAACATGATGTTTGATAATTTTAAAGTAATTCATATATCACTTTTAATGTGTTAACTGTCACTTCTTAATAGAAACTCATAATATTTTAAATAATAAAACACATTTTAAGTAATTATTCCTACAGTATAAAAATACAATGTGTCTTTATTGTTTTTTTTTTTGAAATATAATATAATAATATACTGCGTATGAAATGTTGAAAAATTTTATTTTTAAAATTCACGTAACTTCAAAACTATTACAGTTTTGAATTCCATATTAAATTTATGATAGAAGTAAACAATTTTTTACTTTAACTTTATTACTAGATGTCTCTTCAAAATATACTGATATTTTAACCATCAAAATTTTACATTCATGAAGTGAACATATAATATATATTAGCTTTGAGGTACAAAAATTTAATATTATCTACTGTGAGAAGTTATTAACATTGTATTAAAAAAATACAATTGATTACTATTTACCTATAAAAATTGATCAGTGTATGTGTGTCTGTTTATCCTTTATGCATTACTACACCATTCATTCGATCGTCATGAAACTTTATGAATTTCTTAGGTACACCCCCGTGAATCTTTCTAGCTTACCACATCAAAAAAAACCAATGTTTCACTTAATCGTATCTTCTTCTATATAATAATAATTGTGTATATGTGTGTTTGTCCTTTGTGCATTACTACACTATTCATCCGATCGATATGAAACTTCACAAATTTCTTGAGTACACTCCTGTAAATTTTTCTAACATACAATCTTTTCTTTTTTCTCAAAAACGACGTGGAACTTTACGAATTTCTTAAATACCTCTTTGAATTTCTTTATTCTAAAATCGCAGCAACGTACGAAGGGTAAGCTAGTTATTTGGCAAAATCAAATGAAAAATGATTCACAATGTGATACAGTCGTTCATTAAAGCTGAAATTTCTAATACCTAATTAGATTTGATAAAACTGATCAGAATTATATTATTTATGTATAAATAAATCAACAAAGTATTGAATCATCTCTATATTCGATATTATAACATTATTGTTTCATAATTATTTACATCTTTGACCCATGCCTCTGATAATGTTTAATAAAACTAAATTCAACTATTCTAACCATTTATGATTATTAATCATGAATCGATTTTAATGGTTTAATTATAAATGAATAATCTTATAGGGATGCCGCGCTTATAACTATACCGCGATAACTCGGGTATTCATGATTTCGAGTATTTGTATCTATAACTTCGAGTACTCGACTACTCTGGTTATTTAATCGGTTAATTTTTAAGATAAAATACCACGATAATGTAATACTGCATATTTTATAAGCGTCAATTATTTCCGGCCCAGAAATGTGAGAACGAATAAAATTGAAGGTCAATTACCTAGATTATTTTTTGTGGTGTAGATACGTATAAGTTCACAAATAAGCAGATTTAAACAGTTATTTATCATAGTCACAATAATGTCTTAAAAATATAACATATTTTAAATTGATAACTTTAAGGCTTTATCAGTGATGTAATATCAACAGATTAATGAGGTAGATGTAGGTATAAATTTAAATTTTCTTGCCCTTCGCCATTCTATTATCAAATCTTAAACTTGTGTCCTTATTTAGTCATTTATAATATTCAAAAAAAGTTTTACATATTATTTTTCTCTATTGTGTTATCATAATGTGTAATATATTTGGCCCGAAATCGGAAACGTATAAAAAAACAATTTTTTTCAGGAAATTATAAACATTTGAATGAATTCAATCGAAACGATTTGAATAGGAGTACAGAAATTTGAGCAAAAATTTCACTAAATAACGTTAATTTATTTTAAATTCAGTAACCACATCGAATATTTTCTCACTATTTTTGTCACTTTTATATTATAAACATAGTTTCCAAAAATTTCTATATATTATATAATGGAAGTATTTCAACATAAATTTCATTTATCTTGCTATATGACGTTCAAATAAGTGGAAGAGAATTCTCATACATCAAAAACATCTATATATATGAAACGAGATTCTTTAAATCGAATAAAAAATAATTTATGATTATATCCAGATCCATAGTTAAAGCCATCAATGTTGACTACTGCACCACGAGGTTGTCCAATTTTACAAAAGTCGACATTTTGCAAGGCAATGTAATACGACTAATTCAGCATTAAATAAAATTTCCATTCTGGCAACTCTTCACCAACAGATGAATTGTTGAAGTGCTTTAAAAATATTATTTTATAAAAAATTGCCAAACGAAATTAATTTCGTCAATAAAACGTTTATTTTTATGTACCCTAATATATACTCCTTATACTTGAATACCCAGCTACTCGAGTACCAATGATAACACTCGATTACCCAAGTATTACGAAAACTTTAACATCTCTGCTATCACCAATAGTAGATATTGCAGTGGTAACAAACGTAATGGATGCTTCACAAAGCTCTTTCAGCAAAAACGGTGAATTATACAATTTTTAGAGTACCACGATTTTTTTAGCATATTTTTACTGTCATTCACCCTATAACATAGACATTTATTGCTTTGTGATTTAGCATATATTAATTACGCCTTAATTATATTAGTAATTAATGCCGCTATGACTCGTGTTCGTTAAATAAATATTACATATTTTTGTCAAATATTTTATTTCAAAACAATAATAACTTATATAATATTGTATTAATTTATGATATAGCTGATGGTGCTTGATGGAATTTCAAAGACTTATTTGAATTGTTACAACTTTGTACGATTCCACATGTTCTGTCACTAACAACCCGGGTTTCATCTTTCGGCATCTTCATGCATTCTATCACACAGGCTATCTGAAGGGGGTTTGTTAAGCAAAAAAATTGCTTTATTCGCCACCTAGTATGCATGGCCGATCGGTCTAATGTATACAATAGCTATAAGTCGTTTTAAAAAAGAATTTCAAAAACATACAATACATATATATTACTTAAATTTTATTCCCAAATAAGAGGCATGTGTTTTGAAAAATACTGCAAGCTGAAAAAAGTTTTTTTTTCTATATTTTATTAACGTATTTTTTTTCTTTTTTTGCACTTACTGTATTTATATACAAACGTAATTTTATAAAAACTATAAAGGCATTTTTAGAATACAGTTTTTATTTATTGATTGAATTGGCATTTACTTGGTAGAACTCCATCATAACACGGTGAAAAAATAGTAATGTATTATTGCCGCCTATTTAGTTTCATTTTTTTTTTAGTTTTATTGCTAGCAGGAAATAAGCTAGTTCGTTAGAACAAAAGAGAAGATGTCTGTACTGTGTACCATTTCTCCACAGCTATATAAATATATAAGCAAATGTACGTTTAAACATAGTACTGACGATGGTGAGCCGAAATAGCCATCAACTATATTTTATAAAAAAAATATAGAACTAAAATACATTGCTATTTTTCATCGTGTTAAAAAATAATCAATTATATATGCCGTTTCTCCAATCGATAAACACAAAATTAAAATGACATATTCTAATTATTTGGTTAGATTTACTTTAACACACGGTCTGAATTTTTTTGGTGTTTGTATTGCGTTGATTTCTTATTCTCATAAGTCATTAATTTTATTCTGACCATTTTCAATATTTTCTGACCAAAATGGTTATCGATTCTGACCTACCTACAAGTTTATTCTGACCATTCATATTTGTATTTTGACCAAAAATTAATTTGAATTCTGACCGAAAATCGATTTAAATTCTGACCTTTTAATTTGTTACCTAATTAAAATGACATGTTCTTTATTACAGGCCTAGCGATGGCCTTTGGTGCCCCATCCATGGACGGCGTCCCAGCACTTGCCTGCATGGACGTCAATTGTGAGGAACCGAACGGTGGCCCATTATGTGCCATAGATGCTTCAGGTCAGGCACAGACCTTTGCCAATTATTGCCACCTGGAACTAGCATCGTGCAGGGATAGCATTTGTAAGTAACGCTTTTATTAATAATACTATTTGCATTAATACCATTTCGCCACCCTCTCGAGTATAAAATAGCCACTTAATCCAAATCGCGCTCACCCATATTATAGCATTTACCACACTCAAGGCTTAAACAATTAATTTTAGATAATACTAAAGCGACTTATCTAACTGATCATCGATGCTTTAAAAATAGAATAGTGGATTAAAAAGATCGTTTTAATTCGTTATCCGAATATGTGTTTGTAATCCGAACACAAAAATCTCTCGTGATGGTGATAGTCCAACTTTTTTGCAATCCAAACTGTACATGAACTGTAAGTTAACCCATCACCAATTGTATATTATTATTTACTTCCAATTCATCTTTTTATTTTTGTTTTCAGTTTACGCAATTGTCCGAGACGGTGAATGCTGACATAGACAAGATCTGATTGTGAAACTCTTTTCCACATGGCGTAAACAAACCGTCTTTCAAATAGTATTTTATTATTATTTAAAGTTATTTATTAACCAAAAACAAACAGTGCATAAATACACTTCTTATGTGTTTGACAGCTGTCAAAAAAATAGTTTATAGGATTTATCAATACATAATACATCACTGCAAAGATAGTTTCCATCTAAAGACTTTAAAGCTATTTTCAATGCGACATTAGACCAATTACCAAGAGCATTATAACTATTTCATAAAGAAAGTCGTAAGTATATAATTCGATATATAAAAGTTTGCTACTTTAAAGTTAGTCAGTTTAAAATTAATAAAAAGCTCTCCTATTCACAATAAAGCTCTACGAATTCTAGAACAATGTGTACTTTTAAGTATATTCGTAACTGGTAACATTATGACATCTTTACTTATCAGTTTTGTTCTTCTCTTCAAATTTTTTAGCAGAAAATAAAAAAAAAACAATATTCTTATATTTGTATAATTAGAGCTTTTTAAACTTTTATCTATGAAAATGCGCATATTTTTTTCACAGATTTATCTAAATTTGTTTCTTGGACGTATATTTATCAGTAATACTACACTGTTGTAAGCCAAAACATGCTTGTATATACACATATATGTATATATTGGCATATTACAGGTGATATACATCCGCCTGAATGCATAAAATGGTTGATTGCTACACATATATCCGTTTACTATGAGAATATCCGACTGTTTCCAATGGAAACAAATAGCATGATAAATAAAACGTATGTGCTCTCCTGGTATTTCGTCAAATAACAACTTAACTGTCTTTTTTTATATTGGTATCTCACAATTATCGTTTTATAATAAAAACCAACTTATAATAAATGTTGATTATTTATTTGTATATGATTTTGTTTTATTTAACATTGAAAAAATTACCCACATTAAATACAGTGCTGATTAAACTATGTTATTTTAATATTAAAACAATAAAATGATACCTCATGAAAATTGTGATGCAAAATCGAATCCTAATACGATAGCTACAACAAATAATAAAATATGAATAATTATCTCATAGATCAGTGCTCCGCAACATTTTTTCTTATATGGCACACCGACGTTGTTTCCGGACACACATCATCTATAAAAATGCGAATACTTCATTATCGACGCATTTGTTAACAATGACTCATTCATTCCGTATTGTTTACTTTTTTAACATTTTTTTTTTATAAATTCGCATTGTATATCGAATTTTAGGTTGCTTCTTTTATATTTATGTACACGTAGCACATTATTCCAACAAATAAATAATTATTTCTGTTGTCCAATGATTCTTTTATTAGAAAAATGAGCCGCGGCACACCTAGCGTTATCTGGTGGCACATTGGTAGACCGTGGCACACTGGTTGCGGAGCACTGTCATAGACAATACACATCCTTAGAAATTTCGTTAAGAAAATATTCACCTTATCATTTTTTGCAAAGCACGTCAAGCAATTTCTAAAAAATCAAATTGTATAATTATGAATTAAAAATATTTTCAAATGAAGAAGAAAAATTGAAAAAAACTACATGCCTAGCAATATGACTATTGACATAAAAAATCTTTTCTATTGAAAATAAAATCTCATAAACAATTCAATCACCGATCTAAATAACTTTTTATATTCAGAGGAGGAGTTTGATGCAAATAGTTTGATAATTGTAGATATGAAGTGTTAAAACTTTGAACACACGTTTTGTCACTCACGAACCGGATAATGGTTTATGATCTTCAGACATTCAACCAGGAAGCAAACACTTTGCATCGCTTATATACAAGGGGAATTGCACATGGAAAATATTTAAACCAAAACTATGAGCTAAGTATATTTATTTGAAATAGTGATAATGTTTATTGATTGGATTTTAATGACATACACTTATTATACGATTTTTCTATAAATAGAAAATACATATAATGAATGAATGTTTGATGAAGGTTTATTACAACAAACAGTAATAAACTACTACTGTAATTTAATACTTTAAGATAGCTACATATTTTAAGTGAATGTGTAACTATGGTATCGACTAACAAATGTCATATCATAAGAATTATTTTATACAGATTGTTGACTTTATGATCTTTTCGCGTAAGTTATAACGCAAGAGAGTATTAAGCAGGTTTAACTGATCTTTTAAGGCAGAAATTGAACTTAATTGGACTCAATTAAAATTTGACATTGCAATTCCATCAAGCAATCTTAATCGATATCGTATATTATATTAATAATAATTTCATAACGTAGCTGTTGTTTTAAAATTTGTAAGCGACAATTACTTATGACAAAAAATAAAATTCAAATGAAAATTTTTTACTATTTATTTTACTCATTTTGGCTAGCCAAATCCACCAAAAATGATCATGAGTCATAACTCAATCATAATTTTTTTTTTTTTTTAAATAATAAAAACACATTTTTTTAGACTTATTTCCACAATATATTTTTTGATCAGGACCGGTTTCGCTCATCGCGAGCATTATCAATTAATTTTTTGTTTTGTATAAATAGACTTGTTTGTAAATTGTATTCTATCAGTTGATAATGCTCGCGATGGGCGAAACCGGTCCTGATCAAAAAATATATTGTGGAAATAAGTACTAAAAAAATGTGTTTTTACTATTTAAAATATCATGCCTTTCCATCAAGAAGTGACAGTTAACACCTTAAAAGTGATCAATCATTAATATTATTACTATTTTAATTCGTAAGTATTATTTCTGTGAATAAATTATATGGTTACCGAAAAACTAATTGTTTTTAGTTGTTTTCTTTTACATACTTAATTCAATTGAATGTAGCAGTGTATCAAATTGCTCAAAATAAACCAAACAATACAATTTCCAAAACTGTTAGATTAATAACGGCATGTGTTTGTTCGTCTGATGAGATCTCACGCAATTAAATGCATCGTCTTGAATAATATCGGTACGTGGCAATACAAATACATAGCATTTCCACACGACGTTAACTGGCATCACAGTTTCAGTTGTTCAGGAATATAATATTATACGCTTGACTGAGCAGTATTCAAGCGGCAAACATTGTTAGGAAATTATCAAGACGTATATGTACTGTGTAGCATCACTAGAATATTTACAGAGACACTGATGAATACAGGGTAACACAAAATAGTCTATACAAACTTGCAGTATATAAATATTTCAAAATTAATTAACCAATGAATTTAACGCTCTAGTATTGGAAAAGTTATATTGGAAAAATATTCATTTTTTCACTTGAGATAATCCCGACTATTGACTTGAGGCAGTTACCGAATAAATTATGAATCAGCACAGATTTAAACTCAAGCTAAAAAATATAATACTTGGAATGTCAAATAAAAAAATCTATGATAAATAGCTTCAGTGTAGTATATACATATCGTAGTTTTCAAATAGCTTAAGGTTTTTTCTTTTCTTACCATTCCATCGTACTACAGGATAAATTTGGTGTCAATAATACCTATGAATTAGAACAAATATAAAAGGATTATTTTTTAAGCATGCTTGTAGTTGATGAAATTCCTTCATTTTGACATCATTCAAAAAGTCATATAGCGCTTAATACAAACAGATGAAATCGTTTCAGAATGTATAAATATTTTTTTACTCCTCTTCATTATATAATGATAATTTTGGTAAACCAATTTAATGAAACCAATCCGTTATGATTCACTTCGTTTTGTTTAATAGATCTTTTAGTGACCAACATTTTTGATGTTGTTTTTTTATGATAAAATTTTGAATGAAGCTTGAAACAAGAAAAATATTATTGCATTAATTATTGGCTATTTATTGTATTGACGCATTGTTTTGTTTTTTTTTTTCATATTATAATTTAATGCATATTTTTTGTCGTAAACAATTATTGAAATTATTAATCTTGGCTAATTGATGTTTATGAATTGTTGTAAAATGTTATCTATATTTTTTTATAAATAAAGCACATTTAGACTTAGATTTTGAATCGAATAACTGCTTGTTTTTCGTATAAATAAAAACTTAACAATAATTTTATTAATACTTCATTATGCTACAGAAGCTTTTGAAAATGGAGGAATACCAATTTCATATTAATTAAACAGTCATTTAGCAGAGTGAGCTTTAAAGCTTTCTTCTTCATATATAATTGTTTGCATGTTAAAAACCTTAAACTATCAATTTCTTAATAATTTTAGATAAAAATTTTCAACGGCATATATCCTTGAATTTTGCCTTCTTTCTTACCTGCTAAGTAAATATAATACTTAAAAAGCAGTTTAATCAAAAATAAAATAAATTCTATTATATAAAATAATATCTAATTGATCAATACTACGTTTTCTGATCACATTCTTTTATGTTCATATTTTCTTGAAAGATTATTTCAGCATCTAGTATGTTTCTTCATATATTTCTTCCAACTTGTAAACTGTTAAATTTCTTTGTTATGAGTTTATTTCATAGATATAATAAAATCAACCTAAATGTAAAGAAAAATAAATATTAAAATTTGACACGGTGAAAAAATAGCAATGTATTTTAGTTCTACAAAACTATAGTTCTGACGATGGCGTGAGCCGAAATAGCTATCAACTATATTTGTTAGAAATAATTTTGTAGAACTAAAATACATTGCTATTTTTTCACCGTGTTATAATGGAGTTCTACCAAGTGAATGCCAAGTCAATCAATAAATTAAAATTTGATATCGAAATTCCATCAATCGCCTTCGATCGATATAATAAATTATAATTGTAATGTGTTTGTGCAAAATAAAATGAATGAATAATGTTTATTAAAAACTGTTAAAAAGTACGCCAAATATTGTGTTTATAAAAGTTTTAAAAAAGCCAAATAAAAATTTATATTGTAAACGACTTACTTGAAAAATCTACATAACATCTTTCAATGAAGAAACTATACAGTTTTGTTTCTGAATTATTTATATTCAAATTTATTTACGTAATAATTAAAATTCAGACAAATTTTTAATCTAAATTATGTTTATTTGATAGTATAACCGAAGGTTTTAAATTTATTTATTAAACTTTGTTATTTATAAAGTCAAGTCGGTTTATATATTCTATTATAATTTCAAATAAAGCTCTTACAATGTGTTCTGTAAAGCATATTTGTCTGCGGAAAATACCTTATAATATTTTAATCCTATTTGACTAAAGCTCTCTGAAAGTTTCAAAACTTTCAAGCTCTAACGAAAGCTCTTCCCAGTACGTATTTCTATTGAAAATGCGCAATTAATAAGCGATATTTCATTTACTATATTTTATAAATTAAATATTTATGCATTTCGAGTAAAAATTGAATGTCACTTCTTAATTGATGGAAAGGCATGATATTTAAAGTAACTAAAACACAATTCTTAGTTATATTTCCAAAATATGTTTTTTTTTTTTTTGATTGGTTTCGCTCATCGTTAACATTATCAATAGATGATGTTTTACATCTGTATATCAACCAAATCACATGACATTGAAAGAAAATTATAAAAAATGAACAGTGAGTTGGTATGTTTCGGTAATGGGGAAAAAATAAAGACAAAACGTGAGATATGATGATTTCAAAATTGCGTAACTAATTGGCGTATTATAGTAGTGTGTTGACAGGATATACTTATCACGGAATTCCTTTTTCCAAAAGCAACTTCATATAAAAATATTTTTTGTAAATATTCACAGAATAAATATTGTTAACCGAAAATTATTAGTAAACTCAAAGCTTAAAATTACATCTTTAAAAAATCAAAAAGATGCAACAAAACTATATGAAACTTCACCAGTCGATGATATTTGATCGAGTGCATACGCTTAAAAAGTGCAGTTGCGAGGACTGGAAACTATCTTACGAATCGTAAACTTCTGCAATGCATCGGTTCAGTTTAATATAATACTTTGCCGAAACTATTCCAAAACAAACAAAACTTGTTTCATGCAAAATCGAGCAACAAAATTAATAAAAGACAGCTTATACTTTGCAGTATTCGCAGCTTTGAAAGTATTGCAAAAAGAGACATCTGTTAAAAATGTTATTATTTTTTTATTTACTTACAGTTTATCATTTTTTCTCATAGATATCACAGTCACAGAATCAGTTTTTTCATTTAACCTTAAATTTACAGTCAGTCAATAATATTATAATAGCCAGTATCTCTACTCGCTTAAAAATATATCACAAATTTAAAAACCTTGCATGAGAATAGAACAATATAACAATATAATGATGTTGGCTTAGTAATTAATGTATTTAAAAAAGCAACATTTTTCTTTTTGTTTATCGTTAACTGTATACAAATCCTAATGCTCGAGTCCGAACTAATATTTAAAAAATAGCTTTTTGATTGTGAATTTATTCTATGTAAAATTAAATTAACTAAAGCTTTATTGAAATAAAGAAGTTTGCATGTAACCAAGAATAAAATTTTAACTCTATTTGATGTAATACATTAAAGGGATTGTGTGTAGTATTTAAAGTCAAAACTTTACACATTGTATTGATTTACCGTAAAGCACCGATTCATCACAATCGTATCGTTTTCATGGATCCGTCGTTTTTCAGAAGCTTTTAACCCTTCACACAGATTGTAGAATGTTAAAATTTGATATTCAAAAATATTTTATGATATTTCCTTATAACCATTAGATTACTTTCCGAAAATAACACTGAATACATTTTTGAAATAATCAGTGCTGGAATATTTTTAAAACGACACAGGAGTAAATGAAAAACGATTAATTTTAATTTCATTGCACTACCGTTCTGAATAATTACTTATTTAAACATATATATATATATTTTAAGTTCGTGGAATTCACATTTTGCTGCCTATATTATGTAATATAATTGGAAATAAATTTGAGTTAATTAATTTGGATAAGGAAAAAATTGTTCGAGTTATTCAAATCATTTATTGTTATATTCTTTAAAAATACATATGTATATTATTCCATGAAACTTTAAAAGTTAAATCACAATGTCATTAAAAATATTCTATCAAATGCTAATTATTATCACCGAAATGAAACACGAAACAACATCATTATCTCAGTTAATTAAAATTTATGAACATGAATAATTCAGTGAGATAAAAAAAAGCATACAATATCATAAAAAGTATATTTTTAACAAAAAAAATATGTTTAATTAATTCTTACATTGAGTTCATTTCTGATTAATCTATAAGGATAGCTGCAATTATAATTTTTGAGTTGCTTAAAAACAAAATCTCATTTATTCAAACATGCAGATTTTTTATTAGATCAAATTGAATAGTAAAAATGATTTTCTTTTACGCATATATTCAACAACACAAGTTCTCTTTTTGCACATATATCATTTTTGACTTTATTTTGCTACTATGTATTTTTGTAGAGATTTATTTAAGAAGAATAATTTGTATATTTACATACTTTTAATGAATAAATGTGACTTTGCATTTATATAACTCAAATATTCTTTTTATTGATGGTTTTTAAGGTGTTATGTTACGACGAAATTTAAAGCTCTTATTCCTTAGCATAGGGTTTTAGTAGTCCTTACATATAATCAAGGTCTTGTTAAGGTTACTTAAGACAGCCTAACACCGTCTCCACCAGCGCATTCCCCGTCACTGATCTTGTCAAATGCTGAAATAGAAAATTAAAAAACCGTAAATAAAATTAATATGCCATAAAAAATATTAAATTTCCACCACGATGAAAGAGTAGAACACTAATTTTAACAAATTTGTGAAGTAATCATCACGAGGCATTGTCAAGATTATCTGCTACACTCTAGATATTATGCATTGGAAATTCAGGACGCTAAAATCCCACAGATTCGTAAATGCCAAAAAAAATAGAAACCTTTAATTTACAATGAGAGATTTATGATCCAATTTCATTAATATTAACTAACATTATTTTATATGTATATTTATATAAATTTGTTAATTACTTTTTATTTATCTACACACATATTCACTCTCTCTCTACCAACGCATATAGAAAGTGTATACATGAAAGCGAAAATGTATTTTTTTTGAAAACATAGCAATCTCTCCTACTAGTCACTACAACTCAATCATAGTTTTAAATCAAATATTTTTATTGTTTTTTTACAATTTTTATATTTGTAATTCCATACAAACACCATTTCTGTAACGGCTTATCGTTAAGTATACGCTTTGGTGAGCAAATATTGACAAGAGGTATAATTACTATGCTTTTTTTATATGAATAATATAATTATGATCGTAAAAATAAATTGAAAGGTAAATAAAACTATACATTTGAAGTATTGTGCTATGACCCCTTATAATCAAAGAAGCGTTTCTCATTATTAAATTATTTTAAGAATCTTTTTAGTATTTAATATTATTTTGTACAGCTTATTTTTTAAGGAAACATATATAAAGTAATAGAACATATTACACAATACATTTTGTAGGTGAGAATCACGGCATTTCTTAACAAAGTGCAGTATAATACAGTTCAGACTGCGAACAAATCGAACAACGAACACTATCAAGAATGATTTTTGTGTTCGGACGACGAGCATATATTACGATAACGAACTAAAACGATCTCTTTATAAAACGCCGTTGAACGGTTACCAATCAATTCGGATAGCGAACATATCAGATTATGTTCGTTAACCAATCACCCACATTAATACTAAAAGATCAACTCACACAAAGTAATCTTAGTTTAGAGATTTCTTTTACATTATTTCTCCTTAGCAAAATTGTATGTGTTTTTTCACAAATTGTTTTGTAGATTATTAAACTTGAATCGACTTTGATTGACTGAGAATAAATATAACTTACACTCATGGTTGTCACAATTGTAGTTATTCATGACGCAAATGCTTCCGAAGGACAAAGACTTGGCTCCTGACTTTCCTGCACAAATCGGTGTGTACTTTTCGGTGGCGCAGTCGTGCATGCACGCCTTCTTCCTTGCAGCCTCTTTCTTGATCTCCTTGAGATCCTTACCGGGAGCTGCTGTGGCTAGCACGACCATGCATACCATCACTAGAAAGATATGAAAATATTTATAATACTATTAACAAGAAGTCGTTAACACAACCTAAAAAAATACGATATTTACTGTCATACACGTTACTCATTCCTGGACCGGATTCGCTCATCACAAGTAACAGTTGGTAACGTTTGCTATGAGCGAAATTGGTATTGATTTTGATAATTTTAAATTAGGTGGTTATCACTAAACATTGTATTATATTTAATTATTTAAATATTACCTATAAACTTCAAACTTTTAAGAAACGAAAAAATGTTTTTAACGAATGTTTTTTGAACCGTTCTTCTAATGAATTTTTAAACCAATTTTAGATATTGCAATCTCATTGGATTTTTTTTTCTCTCATTAATTTATCTTTTTATAACGAGATATTTTTTAATGTTTATTTTTATGCAAAATTAAGGTTTTATTCATATGTATATGCTATCCTGATATTACGTCCCAGCTTTTCTGATAGAGGGCGCCAACATTTAAGAGTTGGCGTTATTTTGGTGCTAGCTTATGATCATTGTTGAAAGTTGATTTACCATTTCACCAAGTAATGTACTTTATGTATCTCGCAAAAAATACATACGCATTCAAATTTAACGTCAGTAGTGTTCACCGTTAGCGCAGAGTTTTTGTGATATAAAAACAGGCAGATTGTTTCAAGTATTTTTGTCATATAATAACAATTATAATTAACATCAATCATATACTATCGATATGGTTAACAAAAACAGTAGGCGTTAATCATTAGTGTCAATTTACTATTATCATTCATTTATCTCATTTCCGCTCGCAATATGAAGCATATGGCTTCCTAATAAGTCATACGAACAGTTTTTTTTATGTACAATTACTAATTTTGATTTTTTTTTTAATCTTACTTTTTTTATACAGTACGAATTGAAGGATAAGGGATATGGCAAAAAACGTGCTAAGCTTATAATTTCCGCTCCGTTTTTGTGTTGGTAATCGTGATAGAAAGCGGTAAATGTTTTAAGCATAACAAACAAAAATCCATGTTTTTTTAACGGAAATCAAAAGAATAGGTTAAAAAAAATGTTTTAAAACTTAAGTTCGAAGGTAGCATAGCCGAATCCAGTTAATCACTGTGCCATGAACCTACGGCTAGCCCTTTTAAATATTGATAATTATATTTCTAAATGGAATAATTTTGATCGCATGACTTGTTTAACATGATATAATTTGTATAAAAAATATATTTATGAATTTTACATTGCAATATTATCAAATAAATAAAAACATTTTTTTTTTAGTTCATAAAAATGCAATCTATCTTAATCACTGTTATTATTGTAGTCGATTGTACATAATCACATAACAATTCCATCACTGAATACAATTCAACATAGATATTTTTTGTTCATTATGTCCAATGAAATGATATGTTGCAAACTGCAGTCATTCGTGATTCAATTAAACGTCAGTCGCATTTAATAGGTGCAAAGCAGGTGTACAAAATTGGATGTTGCAAAATAAACATATTTTTTTGACTAGAAATAAAACGGGTTTCTATCATTTACCATAAAAACACTCTAAACTGTATAAATATAATACAATTCAAAACCGAGAACCATATATACAACTGATGTTCAAAATGGCTCGAAATGGAATCGATTTTTAACTATCAAAATTAACAAATTTGCTTACATTTTGGACATCACAGCCATGCTAACAATGATTTATTATATCATGAAAATCAATTTAACAATAAATTAAACTATTTTAAGTAAAACATCACTACAAAAACATTGTTTTATGTATCGAAAGGTATAATATATATTTCGTCAATCTAAACGTCATTTTTAAATCGTGCATGTTTTGTGTCAAAAATAAATTCAAAAAAAGAACAAATTCTGTTACTATTTTCATGTTATACTCTTTTTATATAATACAAGCAAATTTCTTTCTTCATACCTGGTTCTTATGAAATAACATTGCTTAAATCTTGTACCCACTAACCGCGGGAGTAATTATTAAAAGAAAAAAAATAGAATATACTGTGCTTAGGCAAAATGAACCATAATCAAATACAATTTAGAACAAATTTTTGACTACGTTCTAAGAATTATTTATCCTTAGCATAAACACCGCCATTTTGATCCGAAATGATGGCGCACTTAATCAAGAGATATTATCCAATTTATGTTTTCCGAGTAGAACAAATTAACACAAATGACATAATCTTCATACAAAACAATGATTTCTGTCATTCCTTCAAAGTACGACATTTATATTACCTTGCCATGTTTAATACTCACAATAATTGTTTACTTGGCTTATAACCTTGAAAAAGTTGTATCAGTTGTAGAGCATCTTTTTTTTAATAGGAGTTTTTTTACATCTCAACAAACACATGTAAAATTTTAAATTACTTTTATCTAGATTTTATCTAAAATCTTTGTTTTACAACATTTTTTATTTAATGAAAAAAGTAGTATTATGTTTATATGAACGCTCATTTGCTATTATAATAACAAACAATCTTTGCCATCGGACGTGAAAATAAACTTTAACAAACAATCAACTTCACCAGGCTCTTTTTGTTTTTAACTTTTTGTACATAAACCAAAATTAAAAGAAAAAAAAAAGAAAGAAATGCTGCTTCAGTGAGATAACATTTTTTTCTGTAAAAACAAGTTTTTTTGTTATCCACTTAAATAATTCGAAGCCAGTACTTATAATATCGAAACACAATATTTAGTCATATTTCCACAATTTTATATTATTCAGAACAGGACCGGTTTCGTTCAATGTGAACAATGCTAGAAAAATATTAAAACAATTATATTTACACAGCATGTTGAGCAAAAGATATAACTGGATTTCGTTTTCAAATCAACACATTTTGGCAGGTTGTTTAAATTTTGAATTTTCTGAATAATACATGATAGTTAAAACCGGTTCTGATCTGAACAATATAAAATAGAGGAAAAAAATAAACAATTTGTTTAATTGTTTAAAAAGATAATTTTTCACAAAGAAATGACATTTAATACCTTTCCTAAACTTTCCTAAAACTACATTCTACTTAGTTCAATCACAGATTCAGGTATCTTAAAAAAATTGTTGCAATGATTTTATTTTAATCTCGGCAAGCATCAATTGTAATTTAAAACTGATACGATGCAAAATGATTTGTTAATCGGCATTTTTTAATCTTTTTTCGTTGTATTATTAGTGAAAAACTAAATTTTGGCATTTTGTATTTAATGATGAAATATTTTTTGAAAATAAAACACTTAGTATTAAAAAGTTATCAGTTATATTAAATAATCCAATGCGGCACTATTTTGAGATTATTTTACCAATCGAAACAAATTTTATATTCTTTATGAAGAACTTTCAACAATTAACATGTATGAAAATTCTGTACTGATAAAAAAAAATTATAATACTGTATTCAACCATGAGACCGGTTTACTTTGCAGACAGGGCCGTTTACTTTGTGATTAATATATTCTTTATATTTCAAAGCAATATAAAATACGGACCAATAATTGAAAAAATGAAATGTATTAAAGTCAAATTTGAATTGTTGCAACTTTGTACGATTCCATATGTCTTATCACAAACGACCCGGGTATCGCCCTTCGGCATCTTCAGATATTGCCTTTTATATTGATGTTCAATCAAGCACCTTCAGTCGATATCATAAATTGTATTAAGGTCATTTAAATATGATATAAAAAAATAAACAATTTTTATGCAATGAAATAATTATACACCCAGTCCTTTTTTACGCGATACATTGGTTCCAGAAAAAGCCGCGTAAAAAAAATCGCGTAAAAAAATCACAACTTTCATATAATTTGATAAATTGGTTCCAAAAATTAAAATATCGCGTAAAAAAGTACCAGAAACGTATAAAAAACCAAAATTTACTCATTAAAATTCGTGCAATATATATATATATATTCATGTCTTTATTGCTTATAAAAATATAATGAGACCATAAAAATATTTTTTTTTTCACTTATATCAATTATTCGCTGCTGTCACTCTCGGTTGCGAAATGTAATCGTTTGCGATTTTTTCAACGAAAGTATTGAATTTTGTATAAATCAAGTTTAAGTTTTGTAAAAAAAATAAGTTTTAATAATGCACATATTTTTTTTATTCAAAAAAATAATGAAACGTACATGCCTAGCATCATATATAAATTTCTTCAAATTCGGGGAAAAAATTGCGTAAAAACGTGTGAAGCGCGTAAAAAAATATAACCATGCCGTCCTAAAGAATCGCGTATAATCGAATTCGCGTAAAAAAGGGACTGAGTGTATATACTATTTGTGAATTAATAAGGACCGGTCTCGCAACAGACGAAATCGCTTCTACTAATTTCAATACATTTATGGTGGACAAGTTAGAAAAAAATATATTTACTTAAAAGAAATGGTTGCCTGATGTATCTTTATAGACTATTTCATCTTTTAGAATGAAATTTTATAGAAAATAAATCGAATCAATATGTCAAAAACTAAAAGAAATGAAAAAATTTGTTCTTCTATTTTTATTCCAGTATACAGTTTTGTTATATGTTATTGATCTCACAAATATTCTCCGTGGTTTTTTTTAAATACTTTAATAATCTATTTTAATTTAGGGATACTTTCAGAACGATATTTTAATTAAATGAAATATTTTCAAAAAATCAATGTAAAATCACACAACAATACGTATCGCGATATTATATAACTGTTGTATTCATCGTTGAATAAACATCATTTTCGTTTACGATAAATAATGCAAAATTTTTCGAAAACGATAATTATTTACTGGACATATATATCATTGCTTAAAATGTTTCTTTTGTGGTCATTTATCAGCAATTTCTATCTTCACGACATATTTAATTGAATCTGTTTTTGAAACGTGTCATAATTGCCAAAGCGACAAATATATTTTTATCTCCGACATGGTGCGTTTTGCAACGAGGTCGTTGTTCTATTATTCGATGTATAATATATAATCCAATTTCACTCACCGAAAGCAAGCAAAAAGATTGACCTGGCCATGTTTGTTCAACTGATAAGCAATCTAACGCGATGGACTGAATACAATGTAACTCGGAGCAAACACAACACTAAATGCGAATCGTCAAACAAAATTGACCTTTTATATTCCACTCGAACAATAAGCTGTCTGGTCGTTACGTCGGCCATCCAAAAATCATTGGTGTACAAAAACAAAACAACTTTACATAACAAAACATTACAGCTGCGATTTGGTAGTCAAAACCTGTTGAACGTGCATGCCGTTAATCCTCTGAGAGGCACAAAATGGACCGTTCGTGATAATTATTTGATCGATACATAATTGTACCATGTAATTGTAAAGCGATAATTTATTAAAGTTTAGCGATTCAAAACGTATAATAAATTGAATCATTAAACTTATTAATAGATTAACTCGTCCGACTACTTCTCCAATCGGATAACTTTAACGACTTCAATTGTTTATTGAGTTGGCTTTTACAATGTAGAATTCCATTTTAAAATTTGATTTACGAATTAAATAGTTTCACATTTTTTATGTACTGTTGTTGATGGCTGTTTTGACTTCCAACATTGTCAGATCTATACAGAGTAAACCATTTATGATATCGACTGAAGGTGCTTGATGGAATTTCAATATCCAATTTGAATTTTCACAGCTTCGTACGATTCCACATGTTTTGTCACTAACGACCCGGGTTTCACCTTTCGACATCTTCAGGCATTCTATCTCACGATTGCAACAGTCGTGTCAGTTCTGTTGCATCCGTGCGATAGATAGTGACAAAACACGTGGAACGTTTATTAACAAAATATGACACTTTTTTTCAATGTATTGTTTTATGATTTCCAGTAAATCAATTATTGATTCTTGAATTATAAACTCAACATTTTATATAATTTCATAAATAGTATTAGTTCAAAGTGTGTAGTATCAATTAATAATGCTCGCGATAAGCGAAACCGATCACGATTTTGATAAAATAAAATTTTATAAACAGTACTAAAAATTATGTTTTATTATATAAATTGAATGCCAAATATTGTCAAAAGGCAGTACAGAGGTAAATCGAAGAAGATAAATCGTATTTGTTGACAATACACGCGATAGGCAAAACCAGTAGTTACGTTTATTATAGAACAATAAAGTTAGCATCGTGATTGTAAAAAAAAATTGAAATCATATATATATATACTGTGTTCATAACTAATTAAAAAAGCCTCAACAAAAGTATTGAAATCGATAAAATATTAAAATAAATGCATTGAAATTTAATGACTATCCTTAATAACGTGAGAACTTCTAAATGACTAAGTATGAGTGATGAGAAAATATTTCTTTGATTATTTTAAATAACTCTTCCGGTATTGTATAGAACTATTAATCGTCGTCCTTTTTTATAAACTACATTTTTACTGAAACAAAATAAAGGCTTATTAAAATTCAATGCCAAACACCGGTATATTTTATATGTTTTTTTATAACAGTTTACTTGGAAACAGAAGCGGTCGATTCTTGGTATAAATGCATGATAATTATAAAAATTAAATACAATTTTTATTATTTTACTATTGAGAACTGGTTTCGCTTCACAAACAAGGACTTATATGCACACATAAATTAAAAATATTCTCCCATGAACAAAAATACTAACGGAAATGTCGATAAAACTTAAACTGCAAACAAACAAGGCCGGCAAACGTCACACAAAATCATGAAATGAAACAACTGAAAGAGAACATGAAACAAACAAAATATAACATTAAATTGGCATTTAGTATAAATATACTTATATTTTTATAGTAAATTGATAAAAATGTATTCGGTAAAGTGTTTGGTTACACGAAAACTATAAAACATAAATAAGAAAGAAAAGAAACTCTTTGAAAGAATATTTGAAATTGCGACATAGAAATTCCAAACTGCCAAATATTTTATATTAAAAAAAAAAAAAAAAATATACTTTAGTTCTACAAAACTTATTAGAACTCATCAGAAATAATTCTGATGAAGGCATAAGCCGAAATAGCTATCAACTACATATCCTACAAATTTTTTAAAACTAAAATGCATGCTATTTTTTCACCGTGCTATTATGAACTTCTACCTATTAAATGCCAAATCATTTAATAAAAAATAATGATTCAAGATTTTTACTGTGAGAGCGTTTGGTGAAATTCCAATATCACTGGACTACAACACAGTGCAATGACTTAATACATATATATCGTATATATGTAGCTCCAATTATTATCAAATTTTCTTGCGGAACAAATTACTTTGACTTGTTTACCATCGCATAATTATTTTCATACCCATTTTGTCTATATCAATCGCTTCATTATAATGTAAATTTTAGTCACCGTAATCTAAAATTTTCACTCAATATGAACGGCCACTTTTGCATGAATACCCTAATATAATGAAACCCTTTGTGCGAAATGCAATCGATATGCAAATTTATAAAATGAGATTTAAAGCTCTATTCGCGTCATAAAAGCTCCGAGGACGAATTCTCTGAATGGGCCTATGAATTCGCATACGATTAGCTTTCCGTCTCACATAACTACGCAGCCCCGAGTGTAATGAATACGATCTTTCAACCGGATATAGTCACGTGATTATCACAATATGAAAGTTGAATTTATTCCCAGAGTGTAAGGCTGTCGAAAAATCAGCTACCGGCTAATTCACACGTGACGTTTATATTCGATTGAATTCATCCCCGGGAGGCTAATTTGTGAAATCGGACATCGAAATATAAAACAGTTTCTAGTTGTTACCTAATCCCTCTTATATATTCAGCTTGAGTATTAGTAATAATTGAGATATATCTTTACGTAAAAGTGGGTAATTACTGATCAATTTTCAAAATAATGTACATTTTGAGTTAGTATGTAATATAATATTTGAAGTTTTCTATTTATCAGTATCAAAAAATTAACCGGTTTATCGTGTATTTTCGGTCATCAAAAAATTAAAATTATTACATGCGATTCTCATGTTAGATTTTCCGAAATGCTTTCCAACATATTCAAAATAAAAACAGTGATTTTCAAAATATTGGCGATAGTCCAGTCAATCAGTTTTTGCTTTTTAAAATAAACAGATCGATATAATTTGAAGCATCTCAGCTGATATTTGTTTATGAAAAATGCCACTTTATTTTATTTAGATATATACAAATTGAGTTTATCTTATCACTCCTCTTGTATCCAAGTTTTTTTGGATTTCATATTGGAGGAGGTGTTTCGTGGAGGGTGGGATGAATTTATCCTTTCGGTCGCACTCTCAATCATATTGTAATTTTCTGCTATACTGAACATTTGACAAATACGTTCTGTTGTATGTTACATTAAAACCGAAATTTTATTATTTTTTATGTGTGTATTTTTTTATTCAGAAATGTAATTTCGCTTTGAATTAGAACATATACACTTGCCAAAAATAATATCAAATATTTCATACATCATATTTAATTGATTGAAATAACATTTACTCGATAGAACTTCATGATATCACGGTGAAAAAGTAGCAATGTATTTTGGCCGTAGAAAAATTGTATTGTATGTAGTATATTCCTTATAACTTTTGTAGAACTAAAATGTATTGGTATTTTTACCGTGACAGTCACTTGTTGATGGTGTGATATAATATTGAAATAAAGAAAACACATTTTTCAATGTAAATGAAATAGCTATCAACAACAATAAACTTACACAGGAGCTTACAGGTTATTATACAAAAAACAACTAAATATTAACCAAATAAAATTAAAAATACTTCATGGGAATAATGACTACAATTCGGTATAAAAAATTAAGCTCATGTATATAAAAACGAAAAGTTTATATTTATTTGGTTGCTTTTAATTGAAGTCCAGTTGATTTCTGAAACAAAAATTTAAAAAAAAAACATTTTTCTACGCCACTGCCGAGGAAATTCAGCAATGTGTCAATGTGTTAAATCTTTGATTCAAATTTATTGCCTGAAGGTATTCACAATGGAATCAAACAGAAAAATCTATTACAAAAAGGTAGGTTAAGATAGTCACAATAAACAAACAAAAGATTGTCTCTTACAGCATTCACAACAAAGCGAGCATGTAACACGGCAAGATACTCACTCTAAATGCTTATTTACAATTCGTAAGCTGTTCACATATGAATGAAATATTGCTTACAATAGACAACGAAATATTGTCTCTAATTTCACAGACAATAATATTACAATAAAAAGTCAATCCCGACACGTAGCTTAATCAGAACTGTTTAACCTTATTAATCCGGGAGCCACAATCAGAATAATAATTACGATACGTACAAGTGGCGGGTAGTGACTTTTTAACTAGAGGAACAATGTTACAAATAAACGACTTATTCACTTTTAAATTTTATTTCATCTTTTGTTCCTATAAAAGCATGACTTGAACATCTCACGTTTCGCTTTTCGGCATTTTCATGCACTCTATTACACGGGTGCAACAGAACTGACACAATAAACAATTTGTATAAGTTGATTTCAATAAACAATTTATTACAAAAGAAAACAGACAGACTGCATGACTAGGATCCAAATATAAACATGAATTATTTAGCCATAAATTTTGACTTACGACACGATACTTTAACAATAATTTACTATTAAGTAAATGTAAATAACGCGCCTTTTCAACCGTATCCAAAGACCGATCGCCAATGGTGCATAACATATATTCTACATATTTTCAGCAAAAAATTCATTTAATACTTCAAAGATAATAAAATTAAATAAGTTATGCTACTTACAGTTATAATTGACTTGTAAAGGTCGAAGTAAAATCACTTAAAACGGTCAAACCTAAAAGATGAAATTAAAAATAACATGCGAAATGTTACACATGCATATCACAAAATTCTCTTTTTAAAAACAAAGTTTTTTTATATGTATGAACATGGTTAAGTATTATTGATTGTTTTGTTTTATTGAATTGTTCCATAAACGCAGTCAACAAAATGTTTAAAACAATATTTAATTTAGTAGACAATGCTCTGATCGAATCCGTACGACTCTTGTCTTTTAGAGGATTTCTGATTCAGTAGTATTAGTCCACCTACAAACGAGTTATTAAAATCGCTGATTTGACTGCTGTGAAGCACATTTAAGAAACACATTATGTAGATAGTCGTGGCAAATTGGTGTTCTGGGAGCATAATAAAGGTAACTTAATATGTTTATTATGCAGAAAGATAATCTCCTTGCAAACAACTCAATTTCAACGTCATTCAGTTAATTGAAGTTTTACGTACAATGCATACGTTACGTTGAATTTTAACGTCTTTTTTTAATATAATGAAAAAAAATACTTTATCACAGCTTTCAAATAAAACTCATTCCATGACTGGATGTTTGTATATCCTTTTTTTATTTCCTCTTTCTTAAATACGTAAAGTGACTCGCTGTTCTTAACGATGTAAGTTTAAAGGATGTGACACCATCGCTTGATAGCTTTTAGATAAATATTCTACATTGTTAATTTATTGAAGGTTAGGTTATGTTTATAATTTCCTAACGTTTTCTTAATACATAATCATTGATACTATTTATGATGTCGACTGCAGATTCTTGATGGAATTTCAATATCAAATTTAAATTGTTGAAACACTGTACGATTCCAAATGTTTTATCACTCACAACCTGGGTTTCGCTTTTCAGCAATTTTTTAAATTATATCACACGAATTCAACAGAACTGTAAACTGTTTACAAACTACCAGTTTTATTGCATACGTGTGATAAAATGCTTGATTATGCCGAAAGGCGACACTCGGGTCGTTATTGATATAATATGTAAAATCGTACAGAGTTTCAACAACTCAAATTTGATAGTAATACATATTTCATATACAATTCCAGCGCTTTGAATTATTTTATGAATTCAAACTAAGTATTACAGAAACACTCGGTAGATAATAAATTTGAATCTTTTGCTAAAGTCTTTGTCAAGCTTTATATGAGAAAATTAATTGCCGAAACATCAAGAACAAATACTAAATGTGAAAGTTAAGAATGACATGGTATACATTAAATGTATTTTCATTATTTTTTAAGTATGAGTTAATTGTGATTTTACTAATAATTACTGGTCTACCTAGAGGGTTTCGAAGTAAAGGACGTTAGCTTTCTGCCAGACCGTTTTCTTGGAATATTTCCTTGGGCTTTGATATGTTTATCGACCCTACGGTTGATTACCTGCACTTGATGTAAAATAAGGGATAGTACAGTTACTTTATGTTCACGTAACAAAGAAATTTAAGTCAGCTTGAGGCTTAAAATAACTTAAAGTTAATGTTATGATATTTTGTATTTTTCTCAAACCACATCAATGAAATATTCTTAATGTTTATTTCAGCACGATTATAAAATTTCAGCATTGACATTTTTCAAATGACGTGTTATCATAAACTTCAGTCAAACTGCCATATTACGATAAGTTAATATACAATATCAAACATGTCTTGCAAATGAGGATTATTTGATCCAAGTTTTCAATGAAAAAACGTTTTCTATTTTATTTATAACTTGATCTAGGATAATCATCTTCCACGTATTCGAAAGATGTCAGCATTGAAATTATAACAATTTGATAAATGCAACGATGTGAAAAAAATGATTTATTCAGTATCCTATAGCATGACAGTCATATTTTACTATTTTTTTCAATAAATTTGTGGTATTTTTCAATATATATATATTGAAAACCTGTTACAGAAACCATTTACGCCCTCTTTTGTACATTAATTGAAATGGAAAATGCTATTTGTATTACTAAAAAACAAATGAACATCGATTTGGTATTTTTTGGCAAAATTGAAGGATGACTCTTAAGAATAATTCTTGATCCTTAAAAGTCTTCACTATTAACTATCTGTTCAAAAAGTGAGCTTATAATTACCAAATATACCAATGGTTCCCAAACTATGGGTCGCCACGGGCTTTTGGCGGGGTCGCCAAATTATACAGTCAACAAAACGAATTTTTGATTGTGTACGAGTCGTGGGTCACATAGCTTTTATAAAAAGGGGTCGCCACTAAAAGAAGATTGGGAAGCACTGTGGTATACTAAGGAACCCTTTTCAACTAAGTAATACTTACTTTAGTTCAATAATGAAGCCTAATTAATTTTTGATTTATTGTGCTTATGTTGATAAAATTAGCGATGAGCGAAGTAGCTCTAAACGTTGTATTTTATTATTTATATATATATATATATATATTATAATGACTTTGAACCGAAAAACTTTTAATAGAAACTCTTTTTTAAAAAAATATCTGATCAAATCGCAAGAGCATATTTTCTATGGCTCATTTGTGTTAATGAACGCTGCTCCAAGAATGATATGTATGTGAAAGTTCGACTCATAGCTATGGACCCTTGTGACAAAATCGAGCTGTCAATATCGCAGAAATAAATCTCGGCAAATGGTCGATGCGGAAAACTTTCTCTTTTATAAGTACTTTCAAAATTTTTAAGTGACGTAACAACTTTCTGTCAACACAGTTCATAAGCACGTCGAAGAAAAGTTAGCGTCACTATCATTTTTGATATATTTGTCACTTAAAAAAAAATTGTTCCGTTTATTAAATAATTATTTAAAATAATAGAACTTTTCTACTCTTTAAAAGCTTCAGGAAGCAGATGCTTAACAAACTTTATAAGCATGGTATATTCCATAGATTCCATTCCAGGGGGTCGCCAACTTCAACTAAACTTCGGTCAACTAAAAAAATATTTTTTTGCATGCTTTTGGATTGTATGGTTGGTCGCGGGTCACATGGGTATTATTAAGAGGGGTCGCCACCCGAAAACGTTTGGGAACTAATGATTTATTCCAATTGAAAAGCATTCAACAATGTCTTAATTAAAGCGACTCCGTAATGGGGGATACAATTGCACTCACGGAATTGAAATACCATACGTCCCCGAGAGCTGAACAGACCTATCTTCTGTACGTTCATTACTATTGTTCTTGAAAAAAATAAAGAAAATAAACTGTGACTTGCTCAGCCACTTAGTGATATTAGGTATCCTGTATATCAGTGTGTTGAAAATTTGCCGTAGTGTAAGAGTTAAATCTACTCTGCATTGTATTAAGAGAAATCAAGAATATTTCTTTTCTCTCATGATGTTGCAAATTTATCAAACAATTCAAAGTATAATGATACATCTTATATCAGTGATCTTCAAACTCAATTAGGATGTAAGCTACTCTTAGAAATTTAAATATAATGAGCTACCTATATATATATTCCTTCTTTATATTTTTTTATCGTTGCTCTTTATCGTACCATACATAATATTATTATATTACTAAAAATAAATTTGAACATCAGATTTTCAATAAAACATTAAATGCGTACTTTTACTATTTATTTATAAACAAAATAATAATTGATAAATAAGTGTGAGTAAAAATAAATATGAAAATAAAAGTAAAAATAATTAGTGAAAAGAATGGCATTCTGTTTCCACCATATTTTTTTTAATTCTCGGAGAGTACGTTGTCACAAGATTTACATCTGTGAGTCTGTAACATATATATAGTGTATGGTGCAGTTCGCATCAATCGTAATACATCTCTGACCGTTTCTTTATTTTACTTCTTTGTACGCACAAATTGTTACGCAAAAAAAAAAACATTACAACGGCATTCTTTCAAGAATTTTGTTGAAATTTAGCTCGAATCATTTTATTTGTTTTTCAATTCAATAATAAAATTTTATAGACAAATTTATAAATATGATAAAATATCTTACGCGAGCTAACGAAAAACCTAGGCGAGCTACCGGTAGCTCGCGAGCAACCGTTTGTCAATCACTAGCTTATATGTATATAACACCATTTCAAAAGAGGAAAAAAACTACGACAAATTCGGATCGACAGTCATGTTTGAAATATACATCGTTTTTTTTAACGACATCAAAAATTCAGGCGTGAATTTCAGTTATCATTACTTACATACAAAAAAATATATCTTTCACTAAAGTGTTTGATTGTTTTAAGTCAGTTAGAAGAAACTCTTTTAGATGAGTGTGTATTTAAGCGATCTAATACGTATAAGTCAATACGAGAAGAATAAAATGTTTTATTTCGAGTAAAAATATGCTAACCACAAAGATGCAAAACAAACACCAAAATTATTCAGTCTTTTTCGTTCAAATATGTAAATTTTTAAGCTTCGCAATTCTTCCTTAAGCATACATTGTCGAAATGAAGTGCTAACTTTCAAAAACGGCTAAAACTGTTTCATGAAATTTCGACAGAAACTAAAATAATAAAGGTTTACCTTTTTAATAAATGCGTACTCATTTATTTCTCACATAAAAAATAATTTCAACACGAATTTGATAATATATAAAACTAAATCTTTTTTATATTTTTTATATCGAATATGGGTGATAAAGTTATGGTAAAGATTAATTTTAGTAAAGTTTGTTTCTGATATTCCGGTAAAACCTATATTAACCCTTTACATTCAAAAGGTTTTTTTTTTAATTTGATGCCGATAGATGAATCCCGGGTCGTTAGTGACGAAACATGTGGAAACGTACAAAGCTTTAATAATTCAAATACATAAGTATTAATTGAATATTTAAAACATACAAATGATATCTTTCGGATAAATCACAATGGTGGCGCATTCACACACTGTCGAAATTGTCTCGACTGGATATAATAATAGTATGATAATTTAATTTTAAAAATGATTTTTTTCGAGATCACAATTTACTGTTGATAATACAATTCCGCCTCTTAGAAAATAAGATTTGTTTTATATTGCTTTTAAATTGTTCGCTTATATTATAATCTGTAATTTTAAAAATTTATTCAAAGTTATTCGTACTTCTTATAATAATAAAACACACTCGTCAATTAGTATTCCACGATAATAATAGCACGGAGAATATTTTTTTATTTACAACCAAAACCGGTCTTATTCTTCAATACAACGTGTTTTTTTTTTCTTTACATTCAGATTAAATTCAATAACATTGTGTTGCATAATTTACAAGTTTTAGCAGCAGGCTGCGAAGTTGTAACTCGAGACAATTTAATTATTTTGCACTTAAGGTGTGGTTTTTCATTTTGGCACATACCTTTACCACGAAATATTTCGTAAGGATTTGTGTATTTAAAATAAGCCAGGATCAATCGTTTTGACTGTTTTTATCTAACCATTTCTCACTATAAAATAATATTGCCTTTAAAGACTTTGTTTAATTTTAATAAAAATATTAAATATGAAGACGTAATAATCTTATTGATTGAATTGGCATTTAATTTGTAGAATTCCATTATAGTATGGTGGAAAAGTAGCTATGTATTTTAATTTTACAAAATCTACAAATTTTACAAATTTTGGACAGCTAGAATACATTGCTTTTTTTCATCGTGTTTTATAGTTGATAACTATTTCGGCTTACGCCCTCATCAGTTAGGTTTGTAATATACATAGTTGATTGATTGAATCCGCATTTACTTGTTAAAACTCCATTGTAACACGATGGAAAAAATAGCAATGTATTTTAGTTTTCCAAATTATTGAATTTGTAGATTTTGTAAAACTAAAATATTTTTTTTTTCGCCGTGTTATGAAGTTCATAGCTATTTCGGCTTGCGTCCTCATCAGGTAGGATTATTAGGTATTTCTATGATTTATTGAATTGATATTTACTTGGTAGAAAGAACTTCATTACAACACGATAAAAAATCTACAAATTAGACAAACTTTGTAGAACAAAAATACATTTTTTTACTGATATGCTATTTCGGCTCACCCCTCATCAGGTAGTTTTATTATGTACATTGTTGATTGATTTAATTGGCATTTATTAGGTAGATCTCCACTTTAGTTTAACAATGTATTACTTATTGTAACTAAAATATACTATATACCCTCATCAGGTCTATACGTTCTTCTAACGAAGACATAATAGAATAGTTCTGATGAGGGTGTAAGCCGAAATGGCTATGTATCTTGTAAATTTTATAGAACGAAAATGCATTGCTATTTTTTCACCGTATTGTAATAATCTTAATCTACGTGATGTAAAGGTGACAAAAATTCTTAATATCAATTCGAAATATGTTTCAATAAAACCAATATAGTTTTCGGTATTTTCCCATCGAGAAAATGTGAAATTTTTAATCTTGAGATATTTTCGAAAGTCGTTGGCAGCTGTTATTGTGACTTGACAAGTTTTAAACAATATGTACCGGAAATCATGAAAAAAGAGCCATACTTCTAAAACAATACAGATAGAGTTTGTCACCCAAAATGACAAAAACAGGCGTAAGTTATTCTTAAGAAGAAAACTACAGAAAAAATATTAGGCTGGTGGAAAGTTTCGCACGATAGCTCACTGGAATGATCACATTAGGGGAACGGTTTTTGTTGAATTGTATCATAAACCGCAAAAGTTAAAAGTTTTAATATAAAATAAACTAATTTAAATTAAGGATATTATACTACTACACACCAAAGCAAATAAAATGAATTCGTATGTGGGCTAATTCTGAAAAAGAAATTATTTCAATTTTTAAAACATTTACACATACTCCGAATTTTTTATAGTATGTAATTTTGCTCTCAGAAATATACATAGTTAAACGTAATAAATATAAACATCAGAATTTCCATGAAAAATATAACCGGTATAACGGTTTTTCGTTTAATATATATGTAAATAAATAAAACTGATGGCAAATATTATATACACTTATTAACAAAATAAAAAATATTGTCTTGTAATGATTTATATTTTCAAAAAAAAATACTCTTAAATAAGCCGGTATATTTGAAAGGATATATAATTATGAAAGCACATTTGTCAAAAATTGGTGTCACAGCAATCAATAAAAGCAGTAGCCTGTAAAAGGTCGATAAAACTTTTTCGTAGTCGTTAATACATTTTAATCCCTACCTCATATCGTTTCTCTTGGATTATTTCAGCTTAAAATATGAGACCAAATTTAATTAAGTCAGGCTATTAAAAACGGTTTGTTTACATATTCCCACGAATTGATAAAATTAATTGGTAATTAATTGATCATGAAATTTATCTTCTATCATAACGTGTTTTAAATTAACTTCCTAGAAACTTTATAAAAATAAAATATTTATTCTTCTTGTAAGAATTATTATTGCTTTTATGTGTTTCAGAAACTATTGGAATGTCCAAGACTCACTTTTTCTCCTCATCGTTTTAACTACACATTGAAATTCATTATTTAATTCACTGTGTTCCCAAAGACATTATCAGAATAAGTTATTTGATTGTAAAAAATCCCCGCTTTTTATTCTTGCTAATAAGTGTTAGATCATAGGTTCCCAACCTGGGGATCACCAACTTATGCTTTTGGATTGTTTGGGGGGTCGCGGGTCACATGGATTTTATGAAAAGAGGTCGCCACCCAAAAAAAGTTGGGAACCATACGTGTTACATCATTGTTTTTGAACTCTTAATGGACTTTAATTTGACTTAGTTTTGATAGCAAATTATTTCCAAGACGCCTTGAAGATTTTTCAATATTTCATTCAAATATGTTTACTGTTAATAGTTTTTTCAGTTCTTAAGCCTTTAGTTTCTTATACCTGATAATTTTATAAGTCAAACTTTCACAACAATAGCCTTGTTTTAATTTGCATTGTATCATTATACTAACTGAGAGCGAAACCGGTCCCGAAAATAAAAATATAAAAATGTGAAAATTATACTACGAATTGTGTTTTTTTTTTACCTAGCGAATATCAAACATGCGTTACAATTTCACTCAAACAAAGAAAGTGTTATGTTACAATTCTATTCATCGAAGTGCTTTTCTTTCTGTTGTGTCCAGGAATTAATCGGAAGGTTTTATGACACGTGAGCAGGCCACATAAAGCTAACCATGTGAGAAGGATATCCACATAGTTCAGTGTATCAGTTGATAGTGCTCACAATACGCGAAACCGGTACTGGCCTAATGGTTGTAATGATTCGGTAAACTTTCAAACCCACTACAGTTTCATCGCAATTGGATCAAAAATATTGGAACGCATACAAAACGAACAAGCATTCAATATTACATTTAAGATATAATGTAAAAGTTAGTGTTTATATGCCATATTTAACGTAGGAAAACCCCACATTTGAAAAAATAAATTCTTCTACATTTATATTGATTTCTGAATAATTGATCTATCTCTATTATAATTTACGTTTTTATTTGTTTTTTACTACCTATAGAATAGCTGCGCTTTTAAATTTTCTCAAGATATTTGTTACTTATTTATTTTGAAGGCTTATTTCTGAATACATTTTGAATAAGTTTTCTCTATGAAGCCAACAGATGACAGTTGGTCGCCATTTTAAGTTTAAATTGGCTGTCCGCGTGGAAAATTTTGTTCCAAATCGACAAATTTATTCCATATTCAAATTTCTGTTTTGCATAGTTTATACTTTGGTAACACATTATTTGAAAGTAAGCGAATTTGTTTCGTGGCAATTGAATAGAATTGTCATAAATAAGCACGAAAAAGACAGTGACTGAACACAGAGCAACGTTGCGTCAAAGTTCAAAGTGACATAAATATACATAAAGGAATAAAGATGAACGAAGAGAAAACTTCGTTAAACTTTGAAATTCGACATCAGACAAACAATATAATAATAATAACACAGTGGCTGTTGTTCGAGTGTCGTTTTTCCGAATAAATTCACGCCATTTTGGCCTAGAAATTCACACAATGGCCGCGAATCGCAATTACATGTTTGTTAGGTGCTTATTTAGATATACATTCGGTATTATTCTGAACCAAACAATGGATTGTATCCCAATTGAATCAGCGTTCCGCGAAACAACTTGTTCAATTAATTCTTCGCAGCGGAATATATAATAATGTGTTACTGTTGATACAATTTCATTGCAACGTAAAAGCCTTTGTTTGTACGAATCTATGATATACAGGGTGTTCGTGAAATTCTTGGAGAACAGGATGTGGGCACAACATATTATTCCACGAACGAGTTATACATATAACAGAAATAGCTTTTTTAATTTTTTACGATTTTTCTTTCTCTTAGTAAGATTGCTATGTCACTCCATCTTTGCTTCAAAAGAGAGCGTGTAGTTTTCAAATGAAATCCTTCACTGAGAACTATTTTTCTTTAGTCGATCAATTGTTTTATAGATAAAATCAAACGTATGCTGCCTGTAAAACGATATTTTTTTTTACGTTGGGTACTCAATGTTGGATACTCACCACCGCCCACTTCGACTTCACACTATTCTTACAAGGCATATTCTATAGCGTAACATAATTTTGCGTGTTTCAAATTGTTGCCGGGAATGTTCAAGGACAAATTCGTTAAGACTTGGTAGTATGCTCTTAAGTGTGTAGAAAATTTTAAAGAATTGAAAATACTATGATTTCCATAGAACGGCGTAATTTTTTTGTTGATATCTTGTAATTTATCAGAAATGCTACCTATATGTTCAGTTATTATGTAGTAAACATTAGAAATCGATAAGAAAGACAACCGAGTAAGCTTAAATAAAATCTACTTTAATTTATTTAAAATAAGTATTTGTCTTTACTCACTTTTGAGAGAATGAGAGTCACTCTTGTGAAATATATTGAGATCTGATTAATAACATTGTTGACCATTGTTAATGCTCTAACCATTAGCACATTTAGGGTTTTTGTATCTTTGACGCAGCTCAGCAGGTAACGCATTAAAAGTATAATCATCATATTAGTACAGCAATTAACAATTTATACGTATCAAGAATTATTTGGTATACAAAAAAAATATTGTTTACAATTTTTGTCATCCACGCCCTCACACACTGATGACTTACTTAAATGTATTTTTACATCATTATTGTTAAGTGGAGTCTCAGCTCATTGACCAAAATGTTGAGTCTATAAAATCGAGGGCTGATGTTGTTACTTCACATACGAAACACACTATACTTACGGAACACTTTTTTTTTAAATCAGATCATTTTTGTGGGAGGTCGTGCGAATCGAGCAGTAAAAAATGTACACATAAACACCTTCAAAAAATGCTCTGTGTTTAAAATCCGATAAATGATAGTACACTCATTGATAGGTATTTTTTTTAAATGTTTATATTTATTTATTTATTTATTTGATACATATACATTTAATACATCAATTACAAATTAAACAAATTTGAATTGTTGACATTTTAAAAATTTCACATGTTTTAAGCACGATATTGAAATTCAATCAATCGCCTTGGGTCAATATTATAAATCACAAATTATACGTTTGTTGCTTTTGCAACATAGAAATGAACTATAATATAATACATCAACCGTGCAAGCTTTAGACAAAATATACTTAATCACATATCAAAAAATAGTATTTGACTGACTCACTCTCGTCCACATGGAATATATCGAAATCTGAAGCAACACTGTTGAGCATTGTTACTACTCTTACCAGTGGCATACGATAGGCAGACTGATTCTACACATTAGACCAGTGCACCGCAACCGGTGTGCCGCCAGACGATGCTTGGTGTGTCGCAGCGCATTTTACAATAATACTTTAATTACAGAAGAACAACCATATAATTCGTCAATACTATAAAATATTCTATGAAAATATCATATGGAAGCAGAAATAATTATTTTTTCGTCGGAAGTATATATTATGTTATAATTACATAAATATTATACACATGATCTACAATATAAAACGTAAATTTAAAAGAAACAAAATTATACAAAAATTAAGAAAACTATGCAGAAAGAATGAGTTTTAACATACGCATTGATGAAACGCATATTCAGTTTTTTTATTGTATAAATATTGATTTGTGTTGTGCCTCGAAGTTTTGGTAAAAGCGTTTGCGTACCGTGAAAGATAAAATGTTGCGGAGCACTGCTTTATACTAAAAAACAGTTCTTGTAGACGACTCGTCAAAAAAATATCAAAAACATACAATTTGACATCTATTAAGGATGTTAAAGTTCTTATGTTAGCCTCGAATACGACGAAAGAAATCTATAGTCAGTGCTCAGGTACATTTATCCTTAAGCTCTCAAACTATTTAAAGTGAGCATGCATAATATTCCATAGGCCCTCATGTAAAGAATTATTAAAAATTTCTACTGAACCTTTTCCACTATGAGGGTATATTTAAAATTCCTTTGGGTCCAAACAATAGATAGATATTCATAGATACTTCACACTAAGACATTGTAGCTTAACCCTCTGACTGCTAACGGCTCAACTGTTGAGACGACTGATTTTACTGTGTTGATAGTTGATATCAGAAAATATATGAATTAACAGTGATTTTAACCTTCCGGTACCCACTAATTTTTGAGTTAATGCATTCCTTGATTAGTCCTTACAAACTCAGTAAGATTGTTTCAAACCAATATTATCCACAATTTTTTTGAATTCTTGGCGTTGGAATATCCTTAAAATGCTCAGCAGGGAACGAGTTAATATTAAAATTTAACACACTAAAAGCTCTGGTGGTACGGATGATATAGCTCGACATTTGCAATGCCTTGTTGCAGATAATCTGATTATAAATTTATTGCCTTGTGAGTGTCGCTTATATCAATATAATTATATTTTTTTCGGATTTATGAAATCGAAAAAAAGTAGTGAAAATTGTTGAAAACTTTTATTTATATAAACATATTTTAAATATGCCATGTCCTGCAAAACGAAACTTTAATTGTATGCAATTCTATGTCCGCTCAAAGCTACGCTGAAAAGTTTAGCCGTATTTCCGTTATAACAGTTTAGCTCCCATTTGCATTGAAAATTGTAATTAATTTTGCGGTAAACGAGTACAGTGTATATAATAGTCAAGGACGTTTTTTGAAGGTGTCGATGGAGACATTTTCCCCACCGTTTTTAAATCAGAAGAAATATACATTAATTGTAATTATACGCAAAAGAAAGTAAATTGGAAACGTTTTTCTCAAAAGAATAAAAACTGAAGTCTTTGAATTTTTGAAGCCCGATAATAATAAAATAAATAAATTTCAAAAATTGACGTCAAATATCAGTAAGGTAGAATCATTTTGAAATCCTTACCAAATTTAAAAATGAAATAGCATCATTTAAATGACATTTTAAGCATGTTAATAATTATAAAATTTCATAATATACACAAATAATATTTGCAAAATGTTGCTTTTATAAACAGTACATGAAAAAACACCAACCTTGACTATAAACAACGTTATCTGCTGATCAGTAGAGAATAATAAATTTTCTTTGTCACGTGCCGATGATGACCCAGTTTGAACTTTACGAATTGAATTTACATATATGAAGGTGCTTGATGGAATATTAGGATAAATTTAAAATTATATCTGTTACTAAGCGGTCATCATATTTTCCAGAACTCGATTCTTTCAAATATAGCTCTTTCATACCATTATAAAATAAATATACGAAATGCATTCAAAACATTACTAAAATTAATTTTTATGTCAAAGTAATTTTTCGACTGCGGGGTAAAAAAAGTTGAAGATTGGATGGTGACAATAAATCTCCTTTTCCAAAGAAAAAATGACAAAAAATTTGAAATAATCTACTACATGTATAAATGTTGGTGTCATATTTCTGTTTTGAATTTTACCATCGGAAAAATCGACATAAAATGAGCGCAACATATGTGAGGAAATGCTTATAGCCTTTACGATCTACGATTTTCAAAGTGACGTGAAAAATTCAAAAAAAAAACATTACCTTCATTTTATTGCAGCCAAGTGGTCTGCCATTTTAAAATGATTCTTTTGATTACGAGATGTCGTTATGTGTACTATAATTACCCTTTACAAAAAACAGTTCCTTCATAATTACCTTGAAAAAGCGCCAAATTAGTAGCGTTCAAATAAAACGGACAATTATAAGAACTAATATTAATTATGAATCTTTTGTAAGCGATTTGATTCCTTACTTATTTGAGTGTATGTTGCCAACCATAGATGGCAATACACGCTGTAAATTAAGTATTTATAAAATTTTATTTGATTCAATTTTCAAATATAAGTTCGTACTAATAAAGTCAAAACACAAGCGATATTATAAAAACTCTTCGACAGATGATGGCACTGTTCAATGTAAATGCAATCAAAAGAAGGAAATAATAAAATTACACTTTTTTTGATAATATTCCTAGAAGGATATAAAATTTTAAGGAAAAGGGATATGAATGCTTTTTTTCTTTGGTTTAAATATAAATATTTTCCTAGTCTATTGCATCCTACTTTTGTTTTAATTGACTTTTGCGGTCCAGCAAAAAGGTTTCATACCTACAAAAATAATTCATGGGTATATTTGCAAAAGGGTGTATAATTAAATTTGCTAAATTTCATTGTTATTTCCAATTATTATTTTTATTGGTTTATAATCAAAACTATGAACATTCAATTGAGAATATTAAATAAACCCATAGATTTACCTGTTAAGCTTATTTCTGATATTTTTTTATGAGCCAAGGAAAGTTATTTTTCTAGAGCATCTAGGGCATGGCTTCTCAACCTTTTCACATCCGCGGACCACCAAAAAGTCCAAAAATATTTTGAGAACATTGGAATAAAATAATAAATATTTATATAATATAATTGATTTTTTATTCGAAATAAATAATTTTGCAACACCGTATGCTGATATAACTACATTAATTATAATTTCACATCGCAGGCCAACGGTTGAGAAACTAGGAAATAGAAAACTTAAAAAAAACAAATGAGGCTAAAATTCCGTGAAGACTCCGACAACAAAACCAAAGCTTGGAATAAAATATAAATGTTTATATAATTGATTATTTATTAAAAATATTTAATTTTTCAACACCGTACGCTAATAGAATAATATTTAAGTATACTAAAACAAACAGTTACAAAAAAATATAATTTAAAAATCCATTATATACAACATAAAATTCGATTGTTTCTGCTCACCCAATAAACTTCGTGGACCACCCAATTTTTATCGTGCTCGTACATCTACAAATTGTACGAAATCAACTTGATCAAATGTGGTCCAAATAAAATAAGCAGATTTAACAAAGGTCGGAATGCGTTTTTTCGGGTCAATTTTCAAAATTTAAAAAAAGCGCTCTCAAAAAATCCATACATTATAGACGGCTATGCATACTTTTTCTTTAGTAAATGTTGTCTAACTATTTAGGATGACGGTAATAATCTTTTTTTTTTCAATTTTTGGCGATTTATTATTAAAATTCATAACATTAAAATTTTTTAATAGTCGAAATTATTACAATCTAACTTAATATGTATATCCAAAAATAAACTTATTTTCGTTGTGACATTGCGTTTCGGAGAACAGACTGAACTTATCTAGCGATGGTCTTGTATTCAACCAACCCAATCTATGACAGATACGATCAATGAGCCGTTATATCACAATGATGCTTTAAAGCGCAACCGAGAGATTTGTGTGCTTTAAAAAAAGAAAGAGTGTACTCGATGTTCATGTTTTCAAATGAGTTGTTGTTGTTAAAACGCCTGAAGTTTAAAGTCGGCTTTTTTATTACCTTATCCTCTGCACGTAGGACATAATATGACATTTCCGTACCGACTTCAAAGGTAGTATATTTCATCTATGTAAGTGTAATAATATATTGTATTTTATAGTTTTAACACATCTCAAAACAATATTGATATTAACCATAATCTTATTTGATTAAATAAGATTACGGTTTTATTCAAAATATTTTATGCCCAAAAAAATACGTTAACGTTTTACGTCGTACCAAATGCCGTAACTGACTATTGACAATTGAAACATTTTTATAGTAATTTGTATAATTTCAAAATAACCGTGAACACATAAAAAACACCAAAATTATCAAAAACTAAGCAATGTACATCAAAACTTTCTACAAACAATAAGCTGTCTAACTAACACGATTTGATTATAACATATATGTTCGGCCTGGCGTATTATGTGTCTGTAGCACGAAAAAGGTTAAGAATACAGTAAAACTTAAAAAAACTTATAAATATTTTTAAAAAATCAGCATCTGATAAGACTATTTTTAGCTTATGTTTACTTCAGTCATATACTTGTGTAAAAATTGGCAATTATATGAAAACCAGTTTCTACAACAATTTATTCCCACGCTTTTTTTTATAAAAAAACATTTTTTGTTGTTGTTTTTTTCACATAACATGCAATCAAACAAATCCACATAATATTTTCTATGATATGTTGGTTTTGGATTTGTCCGTGATGGCTACTAAAATGTATTCAAATAATAAATAGACAATCTAAATAGTACTTTAATATTTTTAGATCATGACCGGTTTCTCTCATCGCGAAAATTGCGCAATATTTTTGCGAGATTTGTCTTTTCCTGTATACACAACGGTTTCGACCTATAACAAGGAAGGAAATAACACATTATAAATTCATTGTGTTACTATTATAAAAAATATACACTTAAAAAAAGCGCGTTAAACGTTATAGTTCATCAGGAAATTGTAATCTGAAATAACAATGCGAAATCCGGGACTAATTTTATGTTGTTTCAGTATTATAAAATTGACTTTTTGACCAAGATTTCGGGACTGGAAGCACTTACATTCGTGTCGATAAAATATTAGCTCATTGAAATGTTTTCACTAATGCTGCAAAAAAATCTTCGAATCCAATGGAAGACGACGTGTGCAGCTAAATTTCATCTTGATCATTGAAATCATTCTTTTGTACTTCCCTATATCATAATGACATCCTAGTAGCAAATACGAATAGCATTGTTTACTTCAGTGGTTGCTGAACTACGGTCGTCCAAAGATTCGCGTTTAACCTTCGATTTTTATAAACAATAGATTTTCATCTATAAAAGAATAATTGCTATTATTATATCTAATATTTCTTTTTTGTTTATTTGATTTAATATATTCCTGCCAAATATATTTCTTCAGAAAGTAAACGCAGACTGATGAAAGCTCATTTCTATTTGTGGTGAGTAGACCTTTCTTTTACATATTAATTCAGTCCGATTATCGTAAATTTTGGTAACCCCTGATTAACACCATAACAAAGCACTTAAGTACTGAAGTGCTTCCCTTGGCCTTGAAAGTTCATGTCATTGCTTATATAATATATGCACTTAAGCACTAGAGTGATACCTTTGGGAAGCACTGAAATAATCTCGATATAAGGCGCAGAATTTTTGCAAAAGCCGCAAACTTTTTCAATATTATTCTTCAGGGGGGCCGTGGCAGGAAATTTTTTGAGAAATACTGGTTTGCTTCGTATGGCCCACTTAATTCCAATACAAGAGTAAGTCAGTTTATCCTAATATACCTAAGTGTAAGGAAATAGTTAAGATGGAATATTTTATCTTAAAAATCACCGAACTATAAAAAAATACTTAAATGGCGTTACGAATTGTTATGCTAACGATAAATAACTGACAAGATTTCGTAACATTTGAATCTCTGATTGTTGAATGTCAATCGAATCTTTATTTACAATTAGAAATTCTAAATTGTATACAAAAGTTATAAATTCAAATTTATTTTAACTTTAACGTCGATAAATTGATTGAACCATGTCATTTTTAATTTCTGTGAATCATGAACAGTTAGTTCCTGAACAATTTCTATTCAAAACACAAGCAGGTAATTTGACTATTAAATATTGTGTAAGCATAAAAATTCCGGATGTTTTGAAGATTTTTGTGGTTAAGTTTACGGTGGCAAGTTTGTGTGTGTTTCTGAGCAGGTTATTCAAGTTCAATGTTTGGGTTTCCCGATAAATATACATTCATTCGTTACAAATTAATTAGTTTATATTTTTAACACAGCGGTGGAGTTATTCATGCAGCGCTGGTTTCCTCCTACGCGAATGGTCAAGTTCAACGCTTATTGTGAAAGCGTTTGACAGTCATGCTGCAGTTCCTTGGTTCAAGAGCAAAGCGATAGATTGTTAAAACCATTTTATTTCAGGTATTCTTGGAAAATCATTGAACTCTAAAGATAACCTGTTGAGCTATTTTTACAAAAATAAATGATCAATGACAATTCCTTACTAGGAAAAGAAATGCTTAAATTATATCAGTGATACTTTCGATAGTTTCGGCAGTAACTTTGTGGAAGTTTATTTTAATATAAAATTTTTAAAAAAATTCTGAGTTGGCCAATCATTTAATAGAAAATGATCATAATTTTAATCAGACAAGTAATTTAGAAATACTCCACCGAGTAAATAAAAAAGGCTTAAAGATGAATAGTCTAGAATTTTTAGAAATAAATAAAACGCTTAATAAAAAAGAAATATTATTAAATAATATTCTTAATAGGACAGATTGCTCACCTTTACTAACTTTGTTTCCAAATAATAGAGTAATCACTAACCTATCTGATCGCAGCTCATTAGTTTAATAGTTTGTAAAGTTTAATGTCATTCCAATTTGATTGATTGCAGATCATTAATATCAATATCATTATCTGATTGTATTGTTTTGATTCTATCACCTCTTCCTTGGTTCCTTTAGAAGGAAAAAAACCCGAAATCCAATTTATTATTTAATAATTTAAAATTTTAGAATCAATCTTGCTTCATTACTTAAGCAACCTTTGCGATAGTAAGTCTGAGGATGCCTCTGAAAGAGGCGAAACACGTGTCACAGTTAGTAGCACAATACGTGGAATAATCAAAGTTATTTTAAATTTTATGTTATATCATTGATTTTTTTTCATAAATTCCATATATAGAACATTTTTGATGAATTGAGCTTTCAAGTAGTGAAATGAGACCAGTAATATAATATAATCGTCAAATATTATATATTTACTCAAAGAATTTTTTCTCTGTAAAAACAAAAATAAAATATAGTACTTTCATTTTAAATAAATAATAATTACTTATGATATCGACTGTAGGTCCTTGATGGAATTTCAATATGAAATTTGAACTGTCAAAACTTAATACGATTTCACATGTTTTGTCACTAACGAACCGGGTTTCGCCTTTCGGCATATTCAGGCATTTGAATCAGGGAACTGAACTGTCAGCACTGTTTTGTGTAACATTTGTGTAACAGAATCGGGCATTGCGCGCGTTTGCGTTGCTTAATTACATATTCATGATTTTATATAGTACAATTTTAAGGTCTTGAAATTAAAAATTACACAAATATTAATTGCCCTACTTCCAGGTAACTTTCCGAGAAATATGCAAAAAATCACCTTTTTGTAAACCAAGATATACGGCTGCCTCTGACTTTTGAAGAGAAGATATGAAATAAAAAAAATGTTCAAAAACTGACCGCACACTTTGCCTGCCATTAAAAAATACTTATGAAGCCTGCGTGGGTGCTTCGTACGGTTTGTAGTTTCAAGATAAACTATTTTTCTCAAGCGCGTACGTGATACGGAATAGCGCAGAATGGTACAGTCAAATTTTGCGTATCCCGTACGTGCATAGTCATAAATATAGGTCACGGAAATGTAAAGCGGCTATTTCAAAATATATTATTTGACAGTTGCAGACTGAGTCTAAATATATTAATTGCCTGATGAACAAAGGGCCCATATTTTTTGGTGTATAACGGGGCCCACTTGCGATAAAGCAACATGACATATACGGCCAGTCTGTCGCTGTTATCCGAAACGATATGATACGTTACTCTTTCATGTCATTAAAATTGAATTCTACGAAGAACATGTCAATTCAATCAACATTATTTTACAAAAAGCTTAATATAAAAAAAAAATCGATCGCTGATTATATATAATAAACTAAACAGTCTACGTGTAGTACATTAGTCATGCTCGAACTGTCCTACGGTTAGATATTTCTAGTTAATCAGATGACGTTCTTTCGGTTTTTTTTTTTACCGGAACTTTATTTTTATCGAGAAATTATCGTGAAACATACATAACCGGATAAGCGCTTTCAAATTGATTCAGTTACCTTAAAGATAGCAATCGTTATCGCGTGTGTCATAAATACCTGGAGATTGCATAATATATTCAAATACCGACGGATATAGTATTGTATTACTGATTGCAAAATAACTTTTACCCTTGACCAGCAACGCTTATACGGTACGCAATATGAATACTTTTATATCCGCACATATAAAAGAAACGGTTTATAGACACTAAGTAACTGTGGTAAGCAATGTATAATATGATGTTTTGAAACGTGAGAATGTTCCGAAGATCTGAAATGGTGGAAGTCAGAGGGTACAATATCGGGAGAATACGGTGGATGTTGCAAAACCTCGAAATCAAAATCCCTGACTTTTTTTGTATGATCAGTGCCGTTAATATTTTTTTAAGACACCTAACCCTCGATTTATACGGTGTATAGGTTCCTGAGTATAAATGCAACGTGTAAATCGAAATTGTATATTTTTAAATGTAAAACCGTGCAAATCGAAAAGTACACAAAAAACGCACAATTTGGTAGTTTTCTAAAATACGTAAATGAAACAAATTTTTTAAAAAGTATAATATTACATATTCTTTTATTGATTAAATACACAAAAAGTAAACATAGAGGAACAAAAAAATGAAATCCAAAAGATTCATAAAATAAAATTATAACGTTTGGAGGAGTTTTTATCATTCAACACTATCACAAATCACTGTCAATCTCTTCTTCGTGACTGGTTCAAAGTCACTTTAATCACTCGAAATTATTTGTGCCAATTCGATGTTTAAAGTAGAAACATTTACACCTCGAGGATATTTGGTGATAAAATCTGTTTTTAGATCATTATGGACGTCATCATATTGAGCCAAGTATTGATTAATATCACGTGTGAATCGAAGGGCCCGTTCAACATTTGAGTAATTTTGTACAAAATGATTACATAAGTTTCTTCCCAATTCGAGGCCTTCGTGGATGATTTTAGCCGTAAATGTAACTAGATCATTTTTTTTTCAATCCGTGTAAAAGCGAAAACGTGAACAACAAGTACCGTGTAAATTGAGGAATAGGTTTATGTACAAAAGTTTGTTCCAGCGAACAATTTGGAACTTCAAACGTTTATGGTATTCATTTTGTTTTCTTAGCTGTATAGACATTTAATATGGATATATTATTATAGGCCGATATTACCTTTAAAAATTGTTTTTCATAGCAACAAATTTAATTTCAACAAGAGCGTATTTATTTAGAGGAATTTTAATACAAAATTTGAATTATAGAAACATTGTACATTTTCATACGCTTTATCCTTAACGACCCGTGTTCCGAATTTCGGCATCTTCTGGCATTCTAACACACCGATGGAATAAAAATTAGTATAATTTCTTTTCTATCTAACTGACGAAAACCGTTGCTTGTGTGTCAGTTTTATAGTCCGTATCATAATACACCTAAAGATGCTGAATCTCGAGTGGTAAACGACTGAACATTTAGAGATGTTTAAATTTTCAACAATTCAAATTCAATATTACAATTAAACTGTTCCAATTCAAACAATTTCAAATTTTATTAATATCAATGCTGGTATTGATCAAAATCATTTATACTTCAGCACAAATTAAGATATACAGTATTACAACTCAATAATTTACTAGTGGACGATAATTCGAATACTGTCAACACTCTATTATTTTTCTAACATATTATCTTGATAAAACAATACGAATGTCCATCTCAGCATTTGAGACACTAGCAGTTAATGAGTCAACGAAAATCCCTTTTTTTCGAACCGTTTACATAACACACGATACCCAAAAAATGTGCATCTATTGTTTTGTGTATTGAAAGAAAAATAGTCACTAGCCTCGATATTTTTTCGGAAAAAACGCGCTCAATATTCATGTGTCACCGAAAAATTAACATATTATACATTCATAGATTTCCGCTCTAAAAAAATGGCTAAATTTGTTCATTTAATCTAATTTTATTAATCACAGTGTGTAGATTCCAAATCTCACATCTTTAGTTTTCCTCAATACTAAAATAGTTATTAATAATGTAAATTGCCAGTTTTTTGTGACACATTTCGAAAAAGGTGCACTTTTTTCTTACGTTTTATTTATTGTTACTCAATGTTTAGATTTTCAACTTTTGATCCAAACCAAACGAAGCGTTAATGATTTAAGAGTTGTGCAATGATGATAATGATATGTTTCGTATTTTTAGCGTCGTTGGGAGCTACATTAAATTCTAATAGAGATTTTAGCGTTCAGATTTTCAATTTGATTTTGCTTTAAGATTTTAAGTTAGTTTATATAATAACAATCAACATTTTAAGGTTCATACATTTAAAATAAAATTAACCACTAGTTGAATATGATTTGTGGATACTACTGTCATCATTTATTCAAAAGAAATATATCGATAGATCAATATTTAGGCATCGGCTGGTACATCAAGATTATGATGTAAGTGAAAATATTTATATTTCGAATAGTCAAAACGTTCTTATTCATTATTCAGGTAGAGATAAAGTATGAAAAAAACTTCGTTTAATTATAAAAATTTCAGCTGCATTCGTGCTACGAAATAACCGCGAAACTCCGTTTTTACATTTCGAAGAACCGACTTAAAACTTAGATTCGGGGCTAGACAAAAAAAAAGGATAACTTTTTTTTTATTTAGATAATCACGCAAATCATTTTGGTAGATTTTTTGTTGGCTTACAACTCTTTCAATCTTATGAATCAATAAGAAAATTTCGTCTCGTGCGTTTTTTTTAATATTTCAAACATGAATTGCGAGAAATAGAAACCTTAAAGCGGGCACTTATGTATAATATAAAAATTAAACGGGACTGTGTTGACTGTTGTGGAAAAGAATTGTATTTTAATAATGAAAAAAATACGTAGTGCTTTTTCCACGGTTTAATATCATTATGATTGTGACCGGTTTTGCTCATCGCGAGAATTGTCAAATGATATCAATTGATAATTTTTGCCGAAAGCAAAACAGTCATTGAAAACCTTTTAATTTGCATATTTTATTCTTAAATTTCATTCACAATCTATTGAAGTATTGATTCTGTTAAACTATATTTACGATGATGAAATTGAATAACTACATACATTAAATGTGATCAAAAAATTTCAAGGTACCTTTTACTAGTATTTCCGATTTAAAATTCCTTTACAAAACCACAATGATACAACTTTAATACAAGATCTTTTCATCTACCAACGAATATTATAATATAGTACTAATATTATTAAATGCTTTTTACTTTAGCTAAACATATATTATTATATTGAGAATAAAAATAAATCGTTTTTGATTACGCGTTGAATACATAAATTACTTTCAAATGCTTAAGTTATTTTATTAACGGGAAACCCCGGTTGATTTATGTAAATCAAACGAATAATGAAAACATAAAACGAAATTATTATTTTTAGATATTTAGAGTGAATATACAACTATACTGTTTTGAAATATCACAGAATAAATATATACAAAATATATGAGTTGATTTTTACATTAGTGTTGAATTAATATTATCTTGTATTTTACAATGTCATCATAAATTTCAAGCAGGCAAAAAATGAATTAACGTATGTATAACAAGTAAATTATTTTTTAATCATTATTGAATGATAAAGGTCTATGCGGTGGATAAAACGATTTGATCTATTTGACAATAACAATGCTTGACATAACTTCAAAGTTAAAAATGACAAAGCATTTATCTAAACATTTTTTTTTTTTTTGATAATATCAGTATTTACTTTGGTACGACGCGCTCGTTTGAAGTCAGGACTATAGGCTGATAAGTAAAACAACTTCAAAATTTTAGAGCATTTTAAGTCTCATATGTAACGTCACTATTTGGAAACATGCACATGAACATTATGTATCATTATAATATTTATGAAAGATAATTATTTAATGTTATCTGATACGATTATGAAAAATTAGTCGGGTTAGTTGATTGATCTTTAATTATATGCACATAAATATGAAAGGTAGTAAAAAAACTTACAAAAGACAAAATTAAACTTTTTTTAATCGGAGTCGTGTTTTTGGACAATGACTTCACAGCTTGGAAATAACACAACGTTGAGGTTTACATGATATACGACGAAGCCAAATCAGTTTGATCATTCAATACTATTAGAATGTATTGGTAAAATTGATCCATTCAAAGTAGCAAAGTCTAGCAATTCATGTATTGAAGTATTTACTTCTACAACTTTTTAATATATTGTTTGGTAGCTATGTCAGCTATCGCCATCGTCAAAACTGAATAAGCTTAAATTGAGCTTAGCTTAATATACTATTGAAGAAGAGATATACAATATATCGTCTCACTTATTTAAAGAATACATATACAATATTTTAATTATATAATAAACTGTGCTCGAAGAAATGAGATATTTTGTTTATGATATATAAAGCTTAAATATATTTGAGAGTTAAACTATTGTTCTTTCGATTACGAAAGCCGAAATAACTAAAAATAACTGTACATGATAAAATTGTGTAGCAAACTATTAGGGCATAGGATTATAGCCAAAAAATATTTTGACACTCAATAGGGATAGATGAGCCGAATTCTCTCTGGGGATTAATTTAGACGTCGATTTGTTATGTCAGTACCTAATGTAAATAAATGAGTAACAATTTATATTTTTACGTCATGTTTTGGGGAAAATAGCAGATGTAATGTTTTCCCCAAAAAATGATTTAAGTTGTTTTTCTTTAGTACAGGTTTTTAACCACAAAATCAATTCTGAATCTACTGCATTATAACATCTTGCAATCTGTCACATATTGATAATCTAACCTTTGCACAACAATCAAAAATAACAGAGCTTTAGTGCTGGGAAGTTTATAATCTAAATTCGATTTTTTTTTTGTTTTAATGTGTCACTATATTCGCATTATTATATAATTTTTTTTTGTATTAATCCTTTCATAGATTTTGAATAACTGCTTACCCAAGTATGAACTGACATAATTAAAGAAACAGAAGGTTATTTTTTTTATATTATTGAATCAATTTACGCAATATTGTCTCCACGCACCCCTTAGACTTTAGAAGAGTTAATAAATGAATAATTTAGTAACCACACAAGAATCTATGCGGACCACCAGTTGAGAAACTAGGCTCTAAAGCAGAGTTAGTCAATCTTTTCATAACTATTGCCCACTTATGCATCTTTATTAGCAGCAAAATTTTCTAACCGCCCATTGGTCATACAGTAATTGTGATTTATATAGTAAGAAATAGGTTTTCTTAATGTTTTTAAAACCACCACCGCACACCGCGAAAGCTGGAGCGCCCGCTAGTGGGCGGAAGGGACCAAGTTGACTACCCTACTCTAAAGCCTAATTCAAGAGACTGAAAATTAAAAGCTTACTTACTTACTCGGAAAAAAACATGCTATAAAAGCACTTTTGCGTAAATAATCAACGTTTCGTTTTCAGCGCATTATAACATTTTATTCACAATGGTATTTAAGATTAGGTAAGTTGGAATTAAGTCACCACCGGCGAAATTTTGACACATGAAAGTTCTTTCAATTATTGATTGAATTGGCATTCACTTGGTAGAACTCCATTATAGCACGGTGAAAAAAATAGCAATGTATTTTAGTTCTAGAACTAAAATACATTGCTATTTTTTTCACCGTGTCTTTCAATTATTCCCACCCTTCAACTAGTAGGCGAGTAGGAAAAAAGCCTAAAAACATTTGCAAAGCTCCTGCAAAGTAGACAATATGATTAAAATGGAATTACCAATATTTTGAGGCATTACCTGTCAACACCTTACGGAAAAGATGTATCAATTTCATTCTATTGCCTTTATTCATAAATGATAACATAATGATTGTAAGTATTTTTTAATGGAGCGGAAGAACCGACTTATTTTATATATAGCTAAAAATGAAACAAAATATCGCCCCCCACGACTTTAATAAGAACTATTTTTTGATATATTCAATTTCGTTGTGAAAAAAAGGAAGACTGATTAACTTTAAGCCACCATTTTACATTGACAAATAAACTGAAATAATTTTCTTAATGTTTTGTTTGATATTTGTGTAAGAAAGTATAATATGTGAATAATATCCACGACTCTATCCGAGTGATTTTTTCCGAAGAATACTGAGGTATTTAAGCATTTAAAAAAAAGCAATTCTGCCATTTGGAAATCTTTTTGACGCTGTCAACACTATTACATTTTTGAGTTTCAACTACCAATATACTGACATCTCCCGTCTCGACCGTTGAGACGATTTCAGGAATTTTCCTCATTCATTTTTTTACCAATTTCAAATGTTTACTCTTTTATTCAACTATATATAAATCGTATATAACAATTCAAAATTAATAAACCAGTTTGAATCGTTAAAACTTCCACATGTTTTTTCACTAACGTCCCGTAACGGTTTCGCCTTTCAGCATCTTTAGGCATTCTATCAAACGGATACAACAGAACTGACGCACGATAAACAGTTACCATCGTTTATATACCAAATGTACTGATTGAAGGAAAACACAGACTCCAAGGCAAAAACTTAAATAAATTCAATAATATTGATCTAATAATAATTACTTAATTTTTGCCTTGGGGTCTGTGTTTTCCTTTAAGTAATACCTTTGGTATATATACGACATAACAATTCAAATTTGGTATTGAAATTCCATCAAGCAGCTTCAATCGATATTATAAATTAGTAAACTAGTTATTTGCAATTATCGACATGTATATGTGTTAAATAAATTAATAAATACATACAAACTGGCCTATAAAAACACGACTCCAGCTCTGGCATCGACGTACAATACAACTAAAAACATTAATATATACACAATACTACAATATAATTAACCATTTGACTGCTTAACTACAATATATCATTAACTGTGAATTACTACACAAATATATTCACAAAAATTTGCTCTCGGCATAATTTTAAAAATCGCACAATCGAAGTGGTAATGAATTAAATATAAAATTAAGAAGTAATTCAAAACATTTCTCGCTAATATTTCGAAAAACGTCTTAGCAAAAAGAAGTGTTGAAAATAAGCGTGAATTTTGACGTGGAGATAAAATTGTCAGCCAAATCAGGTTCAATATTTATAACACGGTGAAAAAATAGCAATGTATTTTAGTTCTACAAAATTTTAAAGATATAGTTGATAGCTATTTCGTCTCACGCCATTGTCAAAAACTCTTCTTTTCTTCTTTTCTCTTCTAGTTCTACCAAGTGAATGTCAATTTAATCAATTAATATACACAAAAAAGCTTCGTATGTCACAAGTTCACTTTATCTGCTCTTATCACAGTGCAATATGAAATAATCTTACGGTATGAGGTCGTAATGTTCATAAGGATATTTAATGTTTACTAACAGGATCGTTAATTATCATTTAAGGATATATTTATTAACAATTTGTGATAGAGACGTATCATTATTTCTGTATGTCATTATTTACGAATTGATTGGTATGTAAAATAATTTTATAAAACTTATTTTTATTTCTTAAATGACGCATCTCACACACGGTTGTACCGATTTGCGTATTTATATATTCAGTGGCATTCCTAATGGTTTTATCTAATTTTTAATTAAATCAAATTTATTTTTAAATCAAGGTCTTAAATCAAATATACATATATCATATTAAATAATTACCTTAATTTAATTTTCAATTAAAAATTATCGCATATCCTGCTGTATAAATATTAACTTTCAGAAATAGTGTATTAAAATAAATGCAATTGCTTAATTGCTTAATCTATCGGATGCTGAGAATTTATCTTTGTATTTTTTCGCTTTAATAAACTCCTATAAAAAAAATTATATCTTCTTGTTCTTATGTCGATATATATTCAGTGGTTGTTTTAATTAAATAAAAAATAAAAACAAAATTAAATACAGAAAATTAATAACTAACAAAAGAAAGTAAATTATATAGTTTACTGATGGTTTCACGCATAAGCGCAGGATTATAAGGGTTTGTAAAAGTTTTCAGACGGCACTTCCCAAACTACGGTTCGCGTCCCACTTGCTTAGGGTGCTTATTATTCTAGTAAACCAAACAACAATTCAATGTATGATATCAATTGAAGAGGCTTGACAAAACTTTAATTTCAATATGTTTTATCCGTGTGATGGAATGCCTGAAGATGCCGAAAGGTGAATTCCGGGCCGTTAGTGTTGAAACATATGGAATAGAATACAAGTTTAGTACAATTTTAACGCCAGATAGCTGTGATTTCTTTTTTGTATTTTTTTAAATTGTGGATTAACAAGTTTGGACACCACTGTTTTGAACACGATAAACGTTTATAGTTGTATATATTTGTTGAAACTAATTTGAAGTTGGAACAAGTATATACTCTAATACCTAGTTTCCCAACCTGGGGGTAGCGAAGGGTTTTTTGAGGGTGCGCCAACTAATACGATCAACACAAAAAAAAATTTTTTTGTATACTTTTGGATTGTATTAGGGGTCGCGGGTCACATGGATTTTATGAAAAGGTGTCGCCACTCGAAAAGGTTTGTAACCTACGCTCTAATATTTTTTTTTTAATACGCTCAAATATTATGTAATAGTACTGGCAAAATTTTTTTTTTTTTTGAAAATGGAACAGTCTAGTTGTATACAATAGAAGAATATTTATTTTATTCTAATTTCAACTTTTTTGTAAAGTAGGTAAAAAATTGAAAAACATTTTGAAAATCGAACGTTATAATTGTGCACATATGTACAAATGTGAGAATATTTTTGAATTTCGAATTTACCGGACGACACTGAGTGTAGTACTAACAAGTTTCCAATAAAACTCCGGCAACTTATTCGTTTCCTTCAAAAATCTACCAACTGTGCTAAGAACACGTCGTGTTCCAATCAAGTAGTGACCTCCAGATACATTTACCTACCAGTAATGTAAACTCTCAACCGTACTGTCAAGTGCATACTAAATACAACTGAGAATAAACATTATACGTTAACTCTCTCTCTATACGTGCAATTTTATTTTCCCCACCGGTTCAACACTTGAATAGTGATTGGTTTCGTGATTGTGAAAACATTTACTTCGGTAAATAAAAAAGGTATGTGTTAAAATTTATTGAATTCAAAACAACGTTATTTACACGCGTCGGTACATTACTAGTTTGCTTGAGCGTATAGCGATTACTTGATTTTTTTATAATATTTATATTCGTAAACAAAAAAAAAACAATTTTGAAGCGTAAAAAAATACACAGTTATTAATTTTAATGTGTTATTTGTCACTTCTTCACGGAAAGACATTATATTATTTAAATACACTCATCACTCATCGGATTATCAGATGATGTCAGTAATCCGTTGATAATGCTCGCGTTGAGCGAAACCGGTGCTGAACTCAAATATATAAAATCTTAGAATAAATGCTTAATATTTTTTTTTTATTTAAAGACATAGTCATTCCTATTTGTGTGATGTTTTGATGTAATGAAATACTAGTAAACAATCTTGTTTGGTCACAGTTACTGTATAGAGTTTTTCAATTTCATCAAGTACAAGTGAATTTTAGATCAAATATCATTATGCTTTCATAATAAAACACAATGCTTAATACAATTTCCACAATTTTATATAATAATATAAGATCAGCACCGGTTTGTCTCATTGCTAGCATTGTCAACATCCTTTACTCCAATAAGTTACATTTGACACCTTAGAAGTGATTAATGAAGTGGGTACGGCTAAGCTAATTGTCTAATTTAAAGTATATAAAATTGTAGTAATAGTATTGAATTAAAATTTCTTACATTATTTGGATATAATATTTTTAATCAAGAAGTGACAAATAAAATGTTAAAACTTGATTAGTTATTGAAAGTATGACGAATCAGCGTTAGTTTATAATTAACACACCGAATGTGCTATTATTACTGAACAAATTACTCAAATTTACATGTAGTCAAATATTGCTGTTCATTCTTTAATGTTATTATTCTAGAAATGGAAGCTTTTTAGCCCTTAGAGTAGACATACTCAACCAACATCCTGCCAAGCTTTTCGGCATATGGCAATTATACTCATGATTTATCTAAGTTATCTCGTGTATATATTGTTCTTAGAAGCTATATTTTTTTTATATAATAACAATCGTTATGATTGAGTTTCCTACATCGTGGCCTGTATATATTTCTCGAGTGAAGGTTCAGTATGGCTGCCTTAGTAGCTTGATACTGAAAACTAAAATGTTTATCAAAATACAATTTTCAAAACTGAGTTATAAAATTAATAAAATAGATTTTTTACGAATGTTGAACATACGCATAAAGGATATTCCGACTGCGGCTTATTCAAAAAAATATTTTGGCGAAGTCAGTGTTAAAAAAAATTGAGGGCAATACTCCAAAAAACTACTGATTGCTGTGTGTTAATAGTTTATATTTAAAAATATAAGAAAATAGGATAGGTCAGTTGGTCAGTTCTCTTGCATCCGTTTCATAGAATACCTGAAGATGCCGAAAGGCGAAACCCGGGATGTCATTGGTGACAAAACATGTGGAATCGTGCAAATTTCAACAATTCAAATAAAACATTTATAATGTATAATAGATTGAACGGTGAAAAAACTTTCATCCGGGAGCTTTTTGTATCGAAAAATTGCTTGGTTTGTTTTAATAATCGACATTACTTTAATTAAGACTTTCATTACTAAATTATTTTTTTAAATATTCAACTTTTTTGCAACTCAGCAGGGGATGGGTTAAGTAAAAAATTTCTTCCAACTGCAGTTTTGTGAAAAATTAGTTAAACAATAAAAACATCATGCAAATGCTCTTTTTGACACTAATTTCGGTATAAAATAATATATGGATAAGATTATTCATAATTAAGGAAATATAATGTATATACTAAATCGTATATATGTCAACATATGTAAAACTTAACCATTTTAAAAAAAATCCTACTATTCACCAACATTTCTAGTTTATAAGCCCTTAAGGTATTGGAGGCCTAAAGCTCGCACATCGTTTGCTTATTGAGTAATCCGTCCTTCATTTTAATATCACATAAAGTTATTCATCGACATTTTTGATATTTTAATAATTTTAATGTTTGGCAAATAAAAACGATATAAGAACTCGATTCAACTCAACTTTTAATAGGACAAAATATCGATATGTTTGCATCACAGTCTTAATAACATAAACATATTAAATTCAAAAAACCTTGTCTTAAATTTTACTTATCATACATAGTTGGTCATTTTCACATTCACAGCTGTTTTCAATCTGCATATCTTAAGATTATTGAAAAATAGACATGTAAAAAAAACAAATGGTATAAACGACAGTTGGCATAAGAATAGAAAATAATTGTTTAAATTTTCCGGCTTAGTGAACAAAACCTTGAACTCAAGAAATGACCAGTATATAACTATTTTTGATAAGCGACCTTTACAATTGACTTTAGAAATAAATCTGCACTAATTAAATTAAAACTGTCAACTACATTATTGCAGTGCGTATTTTGTACACTCAATTATTTAGCGAGAGCATTAAAATCTCAAAAAACCGTAGGTTTTTCCGAGTACAATAAAATTATGAACATGTTCTTTCTTTTAAAAAAGGATTACGAGTTTCTTGTGTCATATTAATAATAAACAGGTGACAAGAGGTGCCAGAATCTTGCTAAGTTTTCGTTTGCCTGTATATCAAATAAATTTATGTCATTTTTAATGTCTATAAGAATATTAACAATACAATGAAAATACAATAGAATATCAATGCAGTTACCTGACAATTTCTCATACTATATTTTTAACGGTTAAATTTTGTTTTCAAAAAACATAGATATTTTTTCTAATAAAAAAATCACCTAATGGCGTGACGTGATTCGACAGAGCCACTGTTATCATTTGATTGTAATAAATATGTGTCGTATTAGTAAAAAACGAGTTAAATTCTAGATGTCACTGTTGCAGAATCTAAAAGTTTTTACTCACCTTTGATGTTATTTTTTTGATACAATATTAAATAAGCTCATTTTTGTGTTTCGTATTGTATCGACATCAATATAAAAAAGTAACATTAGAGCTTCAAACAATATTTTAACGTATTATAATTTTAACGAACTGACAAAAGTAACAAAAATATTTTACCAGTACAAAAGGATTTTAATTTATAATGTTTGATATTAATTTATTTATTTAGAAAAATGCTGATATAAATAAGAGTTATTTTTTGTTTTCCTACAATTTTTGTTTGATATAATATTTAGCGTATACGTTCTATTTTTTCGACTTATAGACCTGAAATTTTGTAATAAAAACGTTGCAGTTATATCTCTATCTCGTGTGCAATGAATGCTCTCAAAATAAAAATTAGTATATAAATATTACATGGTGCTTCCAAAATATAATGTTTTAAAAGCTTGACATAAATACTATTTAAATTTAATCATATCATTTTATTGATTATACAATTTTATCGAACGACTACTTTTGGAAAACATATCACGTTTTTTTCAATATCGGACCCTTTATCGATTTTGTTTGTCTTTCAAATACATACGAAAAAAATATTCAATTGGTTTTTCATTTTTTCACCAGCTTTTCTAAATAAACGAAATAAAAAAACGAAAAAATAGCAAAGTTTAACCCCCCTCCGTAAAAAAATAATCACGTTCTCTCTGTCTAACACTCAGTCATAATTTATTTTTTCCCAAATAATGATATAATGTATGATGAAATGTGAAATGTGATTTTTAATAACATATATTGATCTATTACAAAATTTTTATTCTGTTATTTTTGTATAAAATAATAATTTATTATATGATAAGGTTACAAACTACGTCAATTCGGCATTATAATAAAATTTTGTAAACGACATTACAGCACCTGTACCTCAATTACGAAACTGTATTTTACAGCTATTTTTTTCGGTTTTTGAGATTTTTAAATCATTTAAACTATGCTTGAAACAAACAAGGAAAACTATTTTTAAAATATTCAATTTTTTTATTATATATCAATACGTAAGCTAACTTCATATAACATTAAAATATGCACAAAACTTTAACCAAAAATCAATTCTATTTTTTTGGATAATATATTTACTAACTGCTAATACTCAACACTTTTATTATCATTGGATGAAATTAGTAAAAAAATCGAAAGTAGCATTTCTGTTGTTCATTGGTCGTTATAATAATGCTTCATAATAACTACGTCTAAAACTTTGATAAATTTTATAAATGATTGGATGTTGAAAATTATCTAAATTTCAAAGTCAAAATTTTCGTGTATTAGTTATTGCCTAATTTATCCTAAGTATCTCCATAATTTTTTCTAACAACAAAAAAACTAAATAATTTTTAAAAAAATCTGTTTTAAAATATCCTTTATATGGCTCAATAGGAAACGGGCTAGAGCATTGTTGCTCACGTGAAATTATACTGTGGCCGCATTATAAGCATCAACTGTCCTATGGCCGCACCAAATGTGATAAAAATAGTTTCGATATTTATTTTTTATTTAGTGCATTACACTGAATGATCGTTCACAATATAATTCTTAAATTGACTTGATTTACGGTCAACGTATAACTTTAGAACAGTTTTATTTTTAAAATATTCCTTAACTTGAACTTGATTAAATGCTGGATAAGTCGGGTTTATTCAATCAATTTTAATAATAAATAATAACAAATTAACAAATTCATTTGTAAAAACAAATTTTTTATATCAATATTTACTTTAAAACTGTTGGTGGCCGCAGCAAAATCTTCTGGTGGCCGCACATGAGAACCACTGGGTTGGAGTATATTTTGAACAGGTATAGATAAGGTATCGGATGAGTTTTACAACTGGATTTTAATAACAAAATTGATTTGTGTCTAATAAAATTACATCATCTGCCGTTTGTATCAAAAAATAACATATTATTATAGTGAAGAGTAAACTCCTCAAGAGGGCGTGATATTTTATTACTCTTGAAAAAATACTTGAATCATTACGGCTCTATTACAATTTATTGGGATATAATGAAGATGAAGATGAAGATATATGGCCTGGTATTTTTTGTTAATTTATGATCTTATCGATTACTAGTAAATTATTAGTAAAGGCAATCATTAATATCGATTGTTCTCATTTTCTCGGCATTACAATGATATCATTGTGTCGTATTGGAAAACACGTACATCAAACAAAAACAAAAACATACATATATATATAATTAAAGAAAATATTATTATTGTATATTGTTGCGAGCTTTTTTTATCAAACCAAAGGTCCTAGTTGAAATCCTACCAAGGTCAATATAAATGTATAATTAATATTTTATAATTGATCCATACCAAGTGGCTTTGTTTTTAAATATTTTTTAATGTAGCACGGCGAAAAAATATCAATGTATTTTAGTTCTATAATTTTTTTAAAGATATAATCTTCAAATGATTTTTATTGTGTAAACTGTCACTTCTTGGCGGAGAGGCATTGTTTTTAAATTTAAAAAAACGCAGAGTTTATTACTTTTTCTAAAGTTTTATATAATTTAGACTAACATCGGTTTCGATTATCAAGAGCATTATCAACTGATCCAATTCAAATTGTTCCAAAAAATTAGTTAAAAAATACAAAGCAAATGTAACTTTTGATTCAAAAACTAAGAAAATAGTTCACGGAAAATTATACAATAGGTATATGAATGAAGTAAATTTGTTTACAAATAAAATGTTAATGACCTCTTGATACCAATTTGTAATCAAAAATAAATCCAAATTTTAAATATATTTATTAAATTATCCCTACAAGGAGAGAGGGAGAACCAAAACAGATAACGACATTGATACATCTTAAACCTTTTTACTGCCAAACAACGATATATCGTTTACCATTACAACGGAAATTACTACGAGGATCGTTGTGGTTAGCATAATGATCGAAATCGTACAATCAATGAAAATTGTTAAATATTCAAAAATATAATAGGTAACAGTATATAACTAAAGGATCATTCAATAGAGGTGTTCGAAATTTGTTAAAATGTAAATTAAACAAGTTGTGTGAGAGAGATATCCACTAAATTTTTATTTTCATTTGAAAGTATATTTTATGATGTTAAATGTGGAATAAAATTTCATACAAATGCCTACAATTTTCAATGACATTGTCGCATGAATCTGACTGAATTTGGTGGATAGCGTTTGTTATGTTAACTTTAATGGTGTCAAGTGTTAGTGGTTTATTCGTAAAGACTTGCGATTTAAATAACCCTAAAGGAAGAAAGCTAAAGACGTTAAATCTCACGTTTTCAATGACCAGTTCCATACCCTTAAATCACTCTTGCAGAAAGTCCACCCAAAATTGATGATTGGCATATTTGGTTCAACGCTTTAACTTTCCATAGTGATTTGCCGTAGTGTATTAAGGAATTCACAGCAAATTTGACTCACTCAAGTCACTTTAACAACATGGCTGTTGTAATCTAACAAATTTCAAGCATCCCTATTGAAAGACACTACATAACAGTAGTTGATAGTATTCTCAAGAATTTAGATGCTCGACAAACAGTTCAATATTTAAATACGAAGAGAATCGAATGAAAAAAAATTCACATACACATTAACTTTGTTTGCGTTTACCTAAGTAACCGCATACTTAAATAAATAAAATAAATCAGGTATAGATGAGTGTTCTTTGCAAATAATCACATAAAATCATAAAAACAACAAATGATTTAACTATCAGATTTCCCCGTCACGTTAATGTAAAATATATCATAAATTTTCCATCCACTACTTAAAAAATTATGCACTCTTCAATTGTCATCATTCACAAATAATATAAAACAATCATGAAAAGTTAATTAAATTACTATTCATTTATACATTTTTGAATAAGCAAATTAATCAATCAGTTGATAGAACATTAAATTTAGCAGTTAAATTTGATACAGGTGGTCAGTATTGAAATAAAACTCTTAACAGACATATGTAACCTAACCTTACCAAACTGAGATGAAGTATATTTTGCTTATTTGGGACACCTTGAGCCCAAAATTTTTGCCACCAATAAGTGATTAGTTTTAATTTAAAATATTAGTACTTTCTAGCAAAGAATTATTTTTAAATAGAACTCAAGCCAACATTGAATGAAACTATACATTCGATGGTTTCGGCGGTAAATCGAAAATTCGATTCTATAACCCCCTCTCTTAACCCCCTCTCTTAACCCCTTCTCTTAACCCCCTCTCTTGCGTCCATTATAAAGGAAAAATCCCAATTTGATTGATTACAGATCATTAATATCAGTATCATTATCTGATTGTATTGTTTTGATTCTATCACCTTTTCCTTGGTTCTTTTAGAAGGAAAAAAACCCGAAATCCAATTTTTAATTTCATAATTTAAAATTTTTAGAATCAATCTTGCTTCATTACTTAAGCAAGCTTTGCGATAGTAAGTCTGAAGATGCCTCTGAAAGAGGCGAAACACGTGTCACAGTTAGTAGCACAATTCGTGGAATAATCAAAGTTATTTAAAATTTTATATGAAACAATACATTGTATATATTAATATTATATAACACATGAATTTATGATTAATTTTAAAATTACAAGTTATAAGTTTTTTGATTCTAAACATTATAAATTGTCTAGGAAATCAACTGGGAAAACTAAGGGAAAATTTACGAAAATAAAGTATATTTAAAAATAACATTCGTCTAAACTTGCTCTCGTTCATATGGAATATGTTGACATCTGAAGCAATACTGTAAAAAAAATACTGCTCTTACCAGTGGCATTCCCATAAAAAGGTTAACTCAACGATTAGAAGGACAGACAAATCGTGTCCACGATTTCTTAAAATTCTATCAGGAACATACAATTTGACATCAACAAAGATAGTAGAATTCTCATTTTCGCTTTGTATAAATCGAAAAATATGTGGCCGAGTACATTTCTTTTCAAGCTTTCATTCCGATCCTGGAAAAATCTTACCTTTAACCCACTGACTGCTTGAACTCAAGGATTATGTACATGACATCTTTAAACCATATTAACCTATTGACTGGTTACGTCTCTACTATTGAAAATGCTTATTGCAGTTTGTTGATAGATGATAGTCAAAAATATAAGAGTATCATATGCAAGTTGATTTTTTTGTTAAAATACTGCCGGGTTTTTGCTGAAAATATCCATAAGTTTTTTTGACCTACACTACTAAATTTATATTGGAAATAGTCGGCTTTGTAATTTATTTTACATAGTTCGGTAAGGGACGGCTTATTAAATAAATGCTAGAGTGATTCTTTCTTGAACCTTTTGATTTGACAGAATATAAAAATAATCATTTTTTTTTAATCAAGTTAAGTTATTAAACTAAACATTCGTAAAACAGTTCAACAGAGAAAAACCAAATTTCACAATACTTGTAACGTCAAATTCTGTCAAATGATGTTCCCACGTCAATTTTTTAACGAATCTATTGATGAACAATGCTTTGTATCTTTGATTTTATTGCTTTCCGTGCAGCAAAACAAATCATTCATTGAATATTGCCACAGAGGTTAAACGAATAACGACTAAGATAAAATGTGTCATTCCTATACAAATCAACCTAATATTTCTATGGAATCATTATAAATATATACTTATTCATAAAATACTTAATATATCGATGTTTTCAAACGTAGAGTCATGAATGTTAACCAATTTATTCGGTACGTGTCAGTATTGACTGGAATTATCAAATTACCGAATATACGGCAGCGGCAAGCTGCCAATACTTCAACAAAAGGCTACTCAATTTCAGAGTTGTTTGTGGTGTCCTGGGATAGCGGCGGTTTCTTGTATCACTCGCGTAACATTTGAATTGTTGAAACATTGTACAATACCGCATGTTTTGTCATTGTCAACACGTATTTCGCCTTTCGATGTCTTTGTGAATTTTATTATACGGACGCAACATAACTGACACGTTGAAACCAGCTTAAGGTAAAAAAATATAGCTTTAGGCTGAGAGACAAATATATATATCTGAAATAACTGTTGATTTGATTGTAATGACAAACAATTTTGATGTAACAATTTTGTTAACAAAACCAACAGTCAATAAGTTTTTGATCAAAGTATTTCACAATAAATAATAATACTATCGTTTAAATACGATTTGGTTATTTAAAACTTAAGGTTGTTAACATATTTTATATTAGTATGTTACTTTGGTGAAGTAGTATAAAAATTCAGTTTTTAGGGTTGTCGAATCATTGAATTAATCTTACGTAGGGGATATCGTGAGTGGGTTTCAACAATTCAAATTCCATCGGGCACCTTCAGTTGATATCGTAAACTATTTATTTAATGTGCATTTGAAATAAATACATTTATAATCTAACAAACATTGACGTCTCGATTGACATTGCGGAGTTTGCTAAACAATAGCTAGAACTATTTTTAATGCACCAGAAATAACTGCATTTAACGATCATACATTAAAACCATCTACATATATAGGAGTTGGGTATTAACTTAATTTAAAAATGTTGTTTTTTTCTCAAATTCATAAGAGGCTCGCAGGATCGAGTCAAAATCGACAAGAAGATAGATATCTTCTTCTAGCTCACCCTTGCATGTTTTTCACGACTACGACTTCGGCCAAAACATCGCAATTCCACAACTCCAACTTTAACTCTACAGCCCTGTAAAAAACGTCAGAAATTGGCCCAATTGTTACACCAGCTTCGCTGTGAATTTAAATGAGATATGAGAATATTTGATAATTATAAATTGGCTAGCTTTTAAGCTAATCGGAAACCATTTAAAACTGCAATCAAACATATCCACAATATTGCCACTGTGCTTGAATACACTTTGGTTCATTGACCTTTTATTCAACAAAAATTTACCTCCAAACCAAAAATTATCATAATAATTACGACAAATATACACAACGAAAAATTCCGGGATTAGTTTTTGTGAGTTGTTATTTTTTTTTTGTATAAAAAGAGATAATAATAGTAAGCACATCGAAAATTCCGTTTATATTTGTTCAATAACAAAATGAAGATTAATCCAAGTCATTCTGTAATGGAATCACGTAAATTTGTGGTCTAGCTTTCCCGGTTAACGCGATTTAATGCAATGCTTATTTGATAGCATCCATTTCTAGCCCAATACATCACGCACGTTTAATAATAACTTACAATACTTTTAACATAACTTCTTGGCGAAAAGGCGTTATATTTAAATATAAGAATTTATACCACCAATGAAGAACACTTGATAATGTTTGTGTTGAGCGAAACCGGCCGTGTTCTTAAAATTATAAAATTGTGAAACAATATTAAGAATTGTATTTTTATTATTGAAAAAAACTTAGAATACTTTTGGAAGATTTTTTTAAGAGATGGCAGTGTCAAATTTATTCTTGTTATATATTTTTTGTAATTTTTGTTAATATACAAGAGATTTCACTGCTAAAAATTGGAATAATTTTAAATTACTATATGGGTATCATCTAGATCAGTGTTTCTTTACCTTTTTTAGCCTGTGGCCCCAGGTTAAGAAACAATGATCTAGATCATGGTTTCTCAACCTTTTTACATCCGCGGACCACGACAATTCCAAATATGTTTTGCGGACCATTATCATTGAAATAAAATAATAAATATTTAAGTATATAATTGTTTTTTTTTTATATAAAACAATTAATTTTGCAATACTGTATGCTGAAATAACAATATTTAAGTATAATATATTAAAATAGATAGTAACAAAAAAATATAATTTTAAAATCCATAAATTACAAAATAGAATTTGATTGTTACGGCTCACCCAATAAGCTTTGCGGGCCACACAAAAATCTACGGACCACTTGTTGAGAAACTGTGATCTAGATTGTATACAATTTTAGCTAAAAGAAATAATCAACAATATTTGTGTATCATTTTGAAGGCACTATTCATTACTTCACAAAAGAAAAATCACATTGAATCTACTTCTAAATCCAATTTTTTATTGCTGCAATTTACATATGAATGAAATCATCTAACATGTCCAATTAATAAATAATTGTTTTGTTCTTTTGTTTCAGATCCAAAATGGTAGCTAAAATGAAGTTCATACAGGCGGCAATAGTAGCTTTAGGTGAGATTTATCATTAATAAATGTATTTATTTCGAAGGCTCTTCTGTGGTCACGGATATACCCACCATCAAATCGATTCTATATTATTCAATTGATATTAATTCAATGTGAAATAGTTACTGTCACCTTTTGCGTTCACTCATTATCGGTTAATTATTTTTTTATTACATATCACAAAGTATTGTATGGGAACTATTTTTTTTTTTTTTGTTTCTTTTCCATGTGTTAAATGTAAATCTTATCATCATCATGGCTTTCCCATTATTATATTTGATTAATACACATGGGCCTCATATAACACGGCTATATGGTTCCACAAAAACCTCGTGTAATACAAATCCGTGTTATAAAAGGTTTGAAAATTAAGGTTGGTGGTCCAAAAAAATTTTAAATCGATGATAGTTTATATAAATATGTACTTTATTTTTTTAATTAAAGAAGTATGCATTTACATTTTAATTTAAAGAAATCTTAATAGCATAATACACCATTCATTTATCATCGCTTTCATTCAGAATTCTATATTTTTTACTTTTTTTTGAGATAGGTTGTGAATTTTCATCATCGGAGGACTTTGAATTTTAAGAAATCGTTAATAAGCGATTGCCTGCTTTGAGCGTATAATTTACACATTTCCTTAAGACATTCCAAAATGTTTTGTAAATCCGTCTTAAATTTTGAACTCTTTTCCATTGTAGGATCATTATCAATAAAAAAAAAATTTTAATTAGCCAATTCCAAGCCTTCATTTATTGTTTTTAATATGAAACATGTAGCTACTTCGCTGCAAATGCTTTCCGAGTCATTGATTAAGGTGGATTTATTCAATTCATTTCATTTCAATTATCTTTTTCCTGTATACCGTGTTATATGAAGCGTGTTGTATAAAAATATGTGACAATTTATACATCCGTGTTATGTAAAACCGTGCTATATGAGGCTTAGGCGTAATGTATATTTTTAAGCAAGCTTTTTTACCTCCATCTTCAAATGAACATACTATAACACCCTATAATAGTATTAGAAATTGCTATGAGCATACACTTTGCCATACTCTTGTTTCTACCAATTCTCGAAGCTCCATAAAACAACTGTGTTTCCTCGTGACAAGTTTTAAATATTCAACAAAAATAATTGCCTTTTGTTTGTATTTACACTAAATTTATTTTTAAAATTTCAATTTTATTGGTTAATTACAGCAGTTGGCAAATCCCATATATTTTCGACTGTATCAATAAATTGAAGACATCATCTGATTATATCTAATCATTGCCTTTTTCTTATTCATTTTAGTTGCTTGTTTAACAGTGGTGAGGTCACTTGAACAATACAATGATCAACCTACGCTGCTTCTATCTGACAAAGTCCAATCTAAATATATAAACACGATCATAGAAGACGTACGATCGAGACAAAAACGTCAATTGAGAGCATTATTTTCAAATTCCAATAAGCTAAACGGAGGAAGTAATGTGTCACCAAATGCAATTGATATCTCTTCTGATTATTCTGGAAATGCTGACTTTGCGTTCCCGGGAGAAAGCTACAGACCTGAACATTATCCATTAGAAGATAATGGAAGTATCAACAACCAGTTAAGTCAAACAAAACCCAACGCTGACTTGATTCAGGGAAATGTAAACAACGATAATCTGCAGAACCAACCCGGAAACAATATTTGGCAAAGCAATTGGTTAAATCCTAACTTCAATTACGAAGGGCGCAATACCAACCCAACTTGGCAAAATCAGAACAAAAACTGGAATATTCAACCTGATAATCAGGGATGGGGAAATGTTGGTGATTCAACTACTAAGTCTAATTTAGTTGCTTCAGCAAGTTCTTGTCAATGGGAATGCCGGAAATATGTGACAGGAGAATACAATCCCATCTGTGGTAGTGATGGGGTGACATATTTGAATCCTGCTAGATTTAGGTGTGCTGTGGAATGCGGGAAACGTAAGTATTAATTATTTGAAATTTGGGTAGATTGCGCTATCATACGATAAAATAAATTATACATAACAGTACTAAAAAGGAAAATATTTGTTAAATATACAAGTAAATTACTTACGTCGTTAGTATTATTATAAACTGTTTATCAGTTATGATATTAACTGCCTTATAAGATTCTTCATTGTTTGTCAAAGTATTTTATAGCTCAGTGACAGATAGAAATAGCGTGTAAGCCATTGTTTGTCAATAAAATTCTCAGGCAATTGATTATTGTTTGGATCCTAGCTATAGTATCTATGTACTTCTTTGCAATTAATTCCTTTTGCATTTTATATAACCAATGCTAACTGTTTATTGTGAGTCAGTTCTATTGCATCCTTGTAATAGAATACCTGAAGATGCCAAAAGGCGAAATCCGAGTAATCGCTGACAAAACGTGTATAATCGTACAAAGTAACAATTCAAATTCAATAAATAATACAGTTTGGAAAACTGGTTCTTAAAGTTATTCCATTACTGCACCAGATGTGTTAGAGTTAAGTAAAAAAAATTTCACATTATTTGTCAAAGTTATTATGCAGCATCAGTAGAAACTCACTTTTAATTAGCAAGAAAGAAAAACATTGTATTTTATTTTATATACAATATAATAATTGGTACATTTTTAATTTAAACATAAGTAGTTTACAAATCAGATGGTTTGCTAGTTTTACACTATGGACTTGCACACTTGTTGCTCTATGTTGTTTTATATGGAATGTGCTTAAGGTTTTTTTTTATTCTTTTACGAATATCAAGAGATTTTTATCCTCCTAGTATACAAACCAGTTTTTCAGACGTAATTTATTAAGGATACATTTTCTGTCAAACGCCATAATGTTTTATATACTCATGTCTTACTTTCTAAAATAAAATATTTAATATAATTTTTCTATATCATTACTGGCTCTGATAAATATAGTAATATTATTTAAGAAAACCAAAGGTGTTTCATCTTAGTAGTAATAAGAATACATTTAAAAAAAAAATTAATAATATACTTATTGTCACTTTGGGTAAAGTAAACATCTACTATTGTAGTAATTCATATATACTGTACAATTAAAAAAACATTTCTTTTTCAGAAATTACTGGAAAACCTGACAAAACCTGTGGATATGGAGCGCCGGTTGCATAAAATAAAAATACAAAACAACCATTAACATAAACTTCGGTTAAGTGTTAGCTCAGTGTATATTTATAAGGTACACAGAATAATTATTGGCTGTTCACATGATAACGTGTGTTTGTCATATAAACAGCCATGAAAACGTACATCTTAAGACTAATGCTGGCTTAATGCTCATTGTGTGAACATAGCTTTATCTTTAATACCTGAATTGATACTGAATACTAGGATAATGACACATCTATTACTTTATAATAGATATTATTTTTTTTATTTGTAACACCTTTTATAGTATTTTTTGCCATAAAATCATTATGCCAAACTGCACTGTTCGCTGCTCAAGATGTAATATATAGTTTTGATCAAATTACTTCTCTTTTTATTCTGACACTTCCAATTTATTATGATTAATCATTTATATTGTTGACATTGTTAGTATTGCATAATGACCAACAAAAGAAATCTTAACTGTCAGATTTTTTAAAAATAATAATGTATCTATCTTATGAAATTATATTATATTCATTTTTCACTATTGAATGTGATTAATTTTCTATGTAAGTATTTCAAATGATCAAATGAACAATTTTATACGACACATTTATAAAATGACTCATTATAGTTGCTTGTCAAAGTTTTGCCATCTCTGTAAACATTTTTTTTCCATTTGTTTTAATAACTAATGATTATCAACTTTTGCAGTTAAATAAGAAGTTAAAACACATTGTAATATTTTCTGTATGAGCTAGATTTTTTTGAAAATAGTTTAAAAAGCTTGCCACTTCGATACCTTATTTCAAGACTTTGAGCATTGAAATATTGAATTTTCACATTTCAAATAAATCACAGTATTATGATCAGTGCTAAATAATTAATTTGGAAGCATCCCTCTTATAAAAATGTGATATTTTTTTTATATTTATTAAATTAGCTATTTTTCTACATTTGTAATCAAAACAATGAGTGTATTTGTTTTTGAAATAAATTATTTGATTAGTATTTAAGTGCTTTTGAAAAATAAAACAAACTTAAAAATATTATATGGTTTCTTTTCATTAAATTTATATTTTTTAAGTTGGTTTCTAGGATTAACTCACCCAATATTATTTAACGATTGCTAGGTTGGTCAATTATGTAACATATATTGAATAGTTCTGGAATCGAACACTTGCCTAAAAACTCCTTTTGAAAGTATTTTTTTAGATGTTTTGTTATAGAAACAATGCTTATAAAACTGTACTGAAAATTCAAATTTATTCATTTGCTTCAATGAATCCATCAACAGTAAGTTGATTCGCAGGTTGTTGACATTCATTGTAGTATATAATATATTTGATTTTTAGCAACTAAATGTTCAATGATAAACTCATTTGAACCAATATTTCATTTGCTCCATGAATATATTTTGAATGAAATAATATTAACCTTTTGCACTCGAGCACTTTTTCGTATGTGCCTACCAGCAACTCGATGCGTTTTTTTGCGAAAATCGTATTCGCTACATGAATCAAAATAATAAAAAAAAATATATATATAAAATAGATATATAACGGATATAATGTACATATTTTTATTTTATTTGTAATTCTTCATTTTATTGTATTTCACAAAGCAATCGCTCACATGTAATCCTGGCTTATTTACGCAGGTCTCGCAAAACAGCCGTGTTTCCAATCTCCCGCCAGAAATTTTTATATTTGAACATACTGCACAACCCTTCTTAGTCCCTGAACGCAATCTATGTAATTTATCTGCAAGACGGTCTTCTGTAGGAACAGTTGAAGTACGCACTCGGGATCCACGATGCATTTCGATGACAACACTTATTGATATTACACAAGCCGACTATGTTTTTTTATCAGAAAATGACTCCCTAATGATCTGTTATTGTGATCTAGTTGAAATCGAAATATAAAAAATGCTAAAAGTATACAAAACATGACTTTATAAACATGGCATCCAAGTAATACGATAAACTTACAATACCGCCTCTATGGCGGCATTCGAGTGCAAAGAGTTAAACAATTTTCTGATTAGAATCAAATTTATTCATTAACATAGAAATATAAGACAAAAATTATTGAATAAATACAATTTCTTTCGATTTATATGACATCGTTTTATTAATGTTTTAATTTTAAATGCATCCAAAAAAGCCCAAAGCATAAATAAATTGTTTGACCAGTGATAAAGGCTTAAATTCTATTGAAACACTGAAAAAATAAATTATTTTTTTGAGACACAAATAAATTTGTGTAAGAGCTAAATTTTGTTTTGTGGTTTTACCTGATAATCTGAACAAGTTTATCATTTACACAACCAATAAATTTTTGACATATTCCATATTGGAATATCTCTTATATGACATGTGGGAACAGCTTAAATGATATTGAGTTTTACTGAGAATCCGCAGTTTTGGTTGAGTTTAATCCACTCTACCAGTACAATATAAAAATAGCTACAATACATAGACTTCAAATTCTTCACATTGTAAAATCACCTCACCCCCATAATCTGACAGAAAACCTGTCAGTTTTATACGTCAACTTATAAATGTAACACAAATTTATCAAATAAATAAAACACATTTTGATTTTTATGACATTGTTTTTTATTGATATTTTATTATTAAATGCTTCTAAAAAATAACAGTAAAAAACTACATTACATCTTTTCTCTATGAATCTACTGACACATTAATTAATAAATACATAGTTGATTACTGTGGTGTTATGAGGGTTTTTTAAATTGTCATTGTAACAATAACAAAGTAAATTTAAAAAATACAGCATTGTTTTTTTACATTTGGTGATTCATTATTTATTATTCCATTGAAGCACAACACCATCATGTTTTAAGACTTTGAAACAATATCAAAAATTCGATAAACTCTTGATTATTTGTCTATGATTGCTATAATTGTTTTCCAACTCAAAAACAAAATCATGAATTAGATAAATATTTTAACCAAAAAATAAATTTTGTAGCCAGATCTTTTGTCCTCTTGTTAATTGTTAGATCAATTAAGCTTTATCCAGTTCAAAATAACTAATGATTAACTGATAATTGAAATATTATAACAAATCTACATTTGTTTGTATTCATTTTTTTTGTAAAAGTACAGTCTTGGATTTCTGACAGGCATACAATCGAAAGAAATATTAGTTTACTTGTTTATATTTAAATTATCATCAAGTACAAGTACAAGACCTGTAAATCTGTCACTAAATCGTTACAGAAAAATAAATTATTATATTTAGTGACATCTATCAAAAAAATATAAGATGATATTGTTTATTGCTATTTGAGTGGCTGTTTTGCAAACATCTATTAGAAAATTTGCATCAATATCCATATGTTTATTTTAAGGCACTTTATAATTCAAAAATATATTTCCATTCTGTTAATGGTAAAGAGTATATTATATTACAATATTTACATTTATTCTAAGCACCATTATACAGATAATAAATATATCCCAAAACATAGGATAATTGCAAAGTAGACAATATTCAATACTTAATAAGATTTAACACCAATTTTAAGCACAACATTAATTTTACGTATTTGTGCGTTGCATCGTTAAGAAATTTGCTTAAATGACTTCTGAAGGGATTTTTCAACCTTCTTGTAATAAAATAATGTGGATATCATACAAATATATTCACTTATAGTTTTTAAGGTTTCCGCGTAAATCTCAACTTAGTTAATTTAAATAGGCTTTGATGATTTCTTAGCAATATAGAAATATATTGTAAAATATACAAGTTAAGAATAAAGTATATTTTCAATGTTTATCTGGTATCACAATGGTAAATAATCAATTTTTCAAACTTCGCTTAGAAATACTCTTGACAGTCTTTTTCACTAATAGTCAATGCGCGACACCAATTTTCTGTTTCTGTTTCTTCAGAAATTCTCTCGCTTGTTTGTCACCTTGCCTATTCTCCAACGACTTGACAGCGTCTCCCTCTGTTAACATAAATAGCACATTAATCATTTATTCAAATTGATATTTGAAAACTAAGCAATTTATTATCGAAATTCAAAGTACATTAAAAAATCATATTGATTGAATTGGCATTCACTTGGTAGAATGCCATTATAACACAGTGAAAAAAATGGCAATGTATTTTAGTTCTACAAAATAATTTTTTTTAAATATAGTTAATAGCTATTTCGGCTCACGCCATCGTCAAAACTATGCTTAAAGTAACATTTGCTTATCTATATATAGTTGTGTAGAAAAGGTACACAATACATCTTCTCTCCTGTTTTAACAACCTAGCTTGTTTGTCAACAATTGTAAATGAAACTAAAAATGCGGATATATCAATAAGTTTACATATGGCACGGAAATGATCCATTACAGAAACAAAGATACATCAGTCAGAGGAGTCAATAATGGTGACGGACATATATAAGTTTGTTCGTTAAGAATCCTTTGTGATAGTTGATATCTATTGATCTCCAGCTGTTCCAAAGCCATCATCCTGCGACCCTTACTACAAAGATGCAAACATTTAGGCGCTGAGTTTGAATTTATATTATGTGACTCCTTTATAACGTGATTAGCGAATTGTGAATCTGTTTTTTTTTTAAATTTTGTAGAACTAAAATACTTTGCTATTTTTTTACCGTGTTCACTCAATATGACAGTAGTGCAAAAATAAATTATGCTTTATTTGACATACCGAGCTTGGTTGGCCTGGATAACTTCAGATGGACTTGAGGTAAACTTTCCAAGTCTGCTTTCGTCGAAGGCACTTCTTTAAAATGTAAAAATGCTTCTGCAACATATTGGTTTGACATTCCAAACATGTCTTTGTCTTTCACATTGAAGACTATCAAACCATCCGGGCATTTTCGCTGCTCCGGTGTTAAGATTCTGCAAAAACATAAAGAGAGAAACTATAGTGAAGACAGAAAGTAATTCCAAGCACAGTTAACTCAACCCTAAAGTGATTAAATTTTTAAAATCAAGAGAAGATGCTTGATGGAATTTCAATATCAAATATTGAAAAAGTGATTCATCAAAATATTACATTTTAAGCAAGGATATTTAAAACATCTTAACAAGCAAGAGTAATATATTATAGAATACACATTGAATGTTATTTGAAGGGAATATTAAAAAGATTACAATAAAATGAAGCTTTTTTATTTATCCCAATCACAATATTAATACTATTGAGAAAAGAAATAATTTATATGTTTAGATTAATACAAAATCGGATCTCTTAGAATTCCTTCTTTACTATATCTTCTCTTTGATGGTTCAGCCACCAATGCAGTGTTAATGGCAACACTGCTCTAGGTATTTTGTATCAATATGAATGAATAAATAATTTGTCGTGTATTTATTGTCCATTTTCATCAAAAAAATATTAAAGAATTGAAAATGTTGGTATCCTAAGGGTAAAAAAGATTACATTTATGATAAAATTTTGAAATGGATCAAATTGCTTCATAATACAAATATGAATCATTCAAACTATGTACAATTCGTCTCAAACATATTCATGTGGATACAGTAGAACTGACATTCAGTAAACTGTTTGAACCACATTTACATACAAGACCTATATATACATAAAATATGGACCATAATGAGGTAATTGCTAATCTAAAATAACTTTAATAACCACAGGTTTAATACAATTATCATGATACAATCTTATAAATTAATAATGAATAGTCGATATCTAAACTGCTTCATAATAATTTTAGTAATGATGAAATCAAAATTAATTCTACTTACATTGTAAACACTTCATCATATAAGGGGAATAAATTCTTATTATGTGTTTGTGTTTTGGGGCGGATAGTTCCGGCGAATAAATCTTCAGGTAGTAAATTTATTCTTACAAAAGAGTCAATGCTGCCTGCAAACAAAAACAAAATACCACATCAGCAAACGTCATCAAACTCTCATGATATAATTTTACATAAATTAAATCACCAACCACAGTCAAAGCCATTAATTAATATGATAAGACTTTTTGATAACATAATGTTAGATAAATACAAATATGATATAAGGACCGTGGTGCTGTGGTCATAATGCTGTTGGCCTGTACAAGCAGAATTTTTTCCAATCGACTCATCAATTCTATTCAAAGGCATGCGTGTATCTAAAAATGCCCTTCCACCTAACGGGGTATATAAAGATAAGGTAGCTAGCCACTAATCCTGTCCGAGCCCCATTTGTACTCTCTTTGTAAAAAAATTTACTCATTTAGTTTAATAATATGCTTTGCAACATGCTAATCTGTATTTATCTGAAAATTTACTATATGCAATTTATAACAGAAGTTTGATAGGAAATTACTCATAAAAAAAAGTTAAAAAATCAAAGAAACCAATAATTTACATGAAACATGAAGATATTTTCACTATGAAAAATTTATCATAAAATGTCAAATGAATCTTTTATAAGAAACTATAGATTAATATATAAAACAAATCAATATATAATATATTTTAGATAGTTTATGAAATTTTTTGGTTATAATATTTGATCTCTCAAAAATTTCTGCACTATTTTTAATTACATTAAACATTTTTTCTAGCAGAAAAATAAATAGCAGATTGTACAGGTCTCTCATCTTCATTAAAAAAAAAATACTTATTTACCATTAGAATCCATAGGCAACAAGTTTCTTGCATTCATAACCTCAATCTTGATAGAGGAATCTGTGAATAGAGCTCTTACTGACAGCATTCCAAATGGAGCTTGAGTCAATTTTTGTTGCTCCTCCCATCTCTCCAAGAAGAATTGGTGAATCAGGTCGGTAGTCTCGAACCCGTGTAGCTTAAGTAAATATTCTACTTTCTGCAATGTCTCATTTGAGCTTGACTCGGTGTTGTCTTGTTTAAAAGATGCAACCATTATTTTCAGTGTCTCGTGCAGATTTGAGTAGAATGATGGCGGTCGTCTTTTCTGTAAATAATACAAATACATTAAACAATGTGCCAATAAACCTGTGTTTGGTTTCCATTGTTTAAGAACATTCAATGAAAATTGACAGGTAAACACCAAATATTACATTCTTATTTGAACTGGAGCAAACATTCCAATAGTAATTTGGTCAAAACAGGTATTATTGAGTAAAAAAATGTCTAATTTAAATTGTTACAATTTTGTACGATTCCACATGTTTTGTCACTAACGATCCGGGTTTCGCCTTTCGGCATCATCAAGCATTCTATCACACGGATGCAACAGAACTGAGGACAAACATCGAAACTTCGAAAATTTCAAAACATGTGGAATCGTACAAAATTGTAACAATTCAAATTCGATATTGAAATTCCATCAAGCACCTTCAGTCAATATCATAAATTATAAAAAATATGCGACATAATTAAGACATTAGCAGTCAATGAGTTAAGAATGTTGTAGACCATTTTTCCACACAGTGAATGGTTTGACACTATACAGAATTAACTGAAATATTGTCACTTTTGATCAACCTGATAATCAAATATCTCTATCATAAATACCAGTCAATTAAATCTGATTCTGACAATGAGAAGTTCTTTTCTGTTTTACGAATTGAATAATAATAAATATTGCTTACTTCCAGATTTTCTTGAACTAATTGGTAAAGTAACTGACTGAGTTGGTCCCATATCACATCAAGAGTTCTAGTGAAATTTTCTTGATTGAGATTTTCATGTAACATGTCTAGGTTTTCTTCAAGATAAAGCATTACTCGGTTCATACTATTGGAATCCTGATGAAGCAATTCAGCTCCTTCCAAAAGAAACCGGGAGATTGAAGGAATCATCTGTAAGCAAAAAACATTTCCTGTTAAAACACGAATCGTACAAATATTGTTTTGTCACAACAAAAAACAATTTATAGCTCCATTGTATTATATAAATTGATTATTTATTAATCAGACATACCTTTTTTACTACTTTTTCTAATAATTCAATAATTTTATTTCTAACAGTGTCTATAGCGTTTTCCACAACATTTTGCAATGTCTCCTTACATCTGAAACAAAAAAATATGATTAATATTTGCTTACTTACGTTATTTTAATAAAAACCTACCAAACATCAATTTATATTATTTTAAACAAGATAGTTATAATATGTTACTGTCATTAAGAATTTCCCAAATTCTTTGTTTCAAACAGAAATAAATTCCAAATGATGGTAAAAAAATTTCAACTTCATTAAACTGAGATTTGTTGAAGAAATATAAGTTTATTGAAACAAAAGATTCAATATATACTTGTAAATTTCTATCTAATATTCATATTTTCCTACCTTTGTGCTTCCATGGGACTTCTTAATTCTCCAAGCTTAGTTACAATATCATCCATGCCAAGTTCGCCTACGAAAGGCTGCAAACTTTGTCTGACGTAGTCAATATTGTTTATAGCTAAGCACCACTCATTCGTGATAAAGAATTTAGTCTCGTAAACGGTTGAAACTTCTCCCATACCGTCAACCCTGTTTGACATATTGTCAGCATAGAAGACACAGCAACGGCAGATATCCTACACGGAAAAAAAATAGCAACCAGATTACAATATGTTTTCCACAGAAAGCTATAATGATATGGTTTTATTATCTGCCATGATAATCAATAAGGTGAAACAATCAAAGCGTATCTAAAGAAAATTAAATTTGACTTCTTTCAACTGTAATCAATGTTGACAGCTTTAGAATCCCGTATACTGCCCAATCCAGGTGTTCAGTAGATGAGATTTCTTTGTTACTTGATATAAACAATAAGCAATATTCGGTTATTAAAAAATTATCTTGACATTTTGAATGGAAGAAATAATTTTCATTAATACCTTAAATTATATAATAATCACTTAAATTTCTTTGGTTTATAACGACATCTCTCTTTCATAAAAATACATCCTTTTAAAATAAAAATATTCAACAAGTCCCATTCTTAATTTTAATCAGAATTTGCTATGTATTGTAGAAAACGCATTATCAATATGATTCAGTTGATGATTCTCTCAATGAGCGAAACCAGTCCTAATCATAAAATATATTTTGGAAATAAGTACTAAAAATGTGTTTTTATTATTTAAAATATCTAAATATAATAATATGGTGGCACTAATCCAGAGAATGCGATGGGATTTATATTGTTTCATCCCAACAATTTTTTTTTGATTTAAATAATTGTGACCACATGTAGACATACATTATCATACTGGAGGAACACGATTAATTCATACGGTTACCTTATATTTGATAATATCATGCCTTTCCATCAAGAAGTGACAGTTAACAACTTAAAAGTGATTATATTTGATAGTTGAAACTGAAGAATTAATTCAATGCAAAATAATAGTGTTGCTTTTACTCACATCAACGATTTTGGCAACAAATGTATACGATCCTTCCACGTCAGGCCACGCCAATTGTTGCCAGAACACTTTAATTTGGTAAAATATTGCCAAAGTATCAACTGCAGAGCTGCTGTATTTAACTGTCTCATCAACCGGCACCAGCTGATCTAATTCAACAGCTTTTTCAATTCGGGTGAGAGCTTTGAAGACAGCAATGTCGAGCCATTGAGCAACGCCTCCGAAGAACCAGGAGTGGAACTTGGCGATACTGATATCTGACCAATCAGCAGGGCATAAGCTTTGGCCCAATCTATAAAAGATATATTCATATACATTTCATTATCCACATCAAATTAGTGTTTTATCAAGAGATGATTGGAAAAATAGTTGTAAAATATTATCATATCTTTCTGAACCCTGTTTTAATGGTAAAAAAGAATGGATGGGAAGGTATTAAAAAAATTAGCATATATATATATATAATATTTACAAATTTGCATCCAAATCATTTCATTCGACAATATGGTCATTTATTTAATTTTGGTTGAATACGATAGTCCTAAACATTTGTTAACTATTGTACTTCATTTAGATATATTTTGTATGATTATTTGAAAATTATATTCTCAGTTATTAAACCATTTGTTTATATATGATAACTATTTCACCAAAATTGAGAAAAGAAAACATGATGATTTATTAATTAAATATTACAACCTTTCAAACAAAAAGTGACAGTGAACATTTTAAAACAGACCTATTGAATTTTGAATGGCTATTATTTTTGCCTTACATAAAATACAATTCTTCATATTTTAAAACTCAATAAAAAAAAATGGTTTTAATATAGATAGTCATAAAAATTATAGGCCATGGGGATATAATTAATGAATGTCAAGTGATAATTACGAGTACAATGAAAACAAGATTACTTACGCCAAAAACCTTTGCAGTACAAGATAAAGCTCAAACAGTGTCGTTCCCATTGCTAGAGGCTCTCCCTGTACAGTGGTACCACCGAGTTGCACACCTTCACCATTTTCGTTGGCCAATGTGATATGCTGAGAAGAAGTCTCGCTGTACCGAAGTCGCCTGAGGCTCTTACACACTTCAATTACTTCAGGTTCAACAAGTTCTGCTATTTTCGCCTGATACAGAAGATATAACGTCTTGGCGTACGGGAAGTTGATAACACTAAAAGAAGCAACAAAAGTTTTACTGGTAAATTGGTGTTAGGTTATTCAATTTAATACAACAGAAAATTTCTGACACTATCCAAACGAACATTGTTGGCTTTGATTATTCTATTGTAATCCAGCATAGACAGTGTAATAGATTTGTGTTCAAAGATGTGAATATCTTTCCTAGAACAAGTCTTTATTTTTTCTAACTTCTATTCTTACTTCGAAAAAAGAGATTTAATGATTCAGTAACAGATAAATATCACAATTTAAATAAAAGTCCACTAACTTAGAAAAAAGTGTAGAGATAACAACACAATCTTAGCACTCAGTCTGAAAGTATCGAGCATTCACTGTCTAACCTCTAAGCCATTTTTCACAGAAGTAACTCATACTGATGTTTAAACTCTATATCTTTAATCCTTTTGCCATAATAAGCCGGCTTCTCAATGACTTTTTACTCTTATGGTTTGTTTTTGTTGTCTTAAATAGTTTCAAAATAATCAATATAACATAAAACAATAATAACACTTACTCTGCAAAAACTTTATCATAATATTCAACGGCTCTCTGCAGATCAGATCTCACTAACTGTATAACTCTTATAAGATGTTGCAACCTTCCTTCTTCAGTTTTATCTTTACATTCGTTGTTTTCCAAAATGTGCACAAACCATTCCGTGGCACCCTGAACGATCCCTTGTCTTAAAACATCCCGTAAATCAGTTACAGGAGTGTCGTCTTTTCTTTCAATCCATCCGTACACAGTCTTTGGGAACAAATCCATGCCCTGCGGAGGCTCCAAATCGGACAGGGTAAATAAAACTTTAAGAATATCCGAGAGCATTTTTAGTATCGCCTTATCGCCGGCGGTCTTTTTCCTTATTTTTCTAATTATACTATAACAAGATGGCAATATTTTTCGGGTTCCGTCCCAAAACAACTTCATTTCTTCTTCGCATATCAATTTCGATTGCAGAGGCTTGACTAGTTTCACTAAAATGTTGTGGAAGAGACCGAAACTGAGAGGATGATCAACGTGGACTGTGCAGTAGACGGTCCACTGGGCGAGGAGGTTTTCATTCTGACCAAGGTTGCTCAGAGTTGAATGCTGCTGAATAACGGCATCAGCTTGGAGACCAAAGCTTCCAGACCACCAATATGGTGCCACCTATAGAAATAAACATCATAAGTAATAACAATAATACAAATACTTTTTATAAATCATCTCTTTGTTTTTCTATCTTTATTATTATCTGCCCCTATTATCATGGATCATTTAACATAATTATAAACTTTCTTCCCTACATAATGACTTTATGTCACATATTTTTGCGCCAAATCTATTATTTAAACATTCATCATACATACCTTTGAATTTTCCAGTTCATGTAGTAATAACATCTTCAATAGATGTCGATGTTCTGATGTGGCAACTTGTGCATTTTTCTCTGATGAAAATGATAATTTAACTTTGATAACGCCTTGTCTTCTGAGCTTATTCTTCTTATCTAAGCTATACCACATTGTCATGCCAGATGTAGGAACTGACTGAAATTGAAAATAAACTTGGATATAAGAGTAATTTTCAACAAATTTTACTGTTATTTTATTAGTATTTTACAAATTACTATTAATTCATCTGTTGTATAATTGATTTGAATTTTAATATAACTTATTTTCGAAACAAGATAAATTAATTAGTCAGAATCAATTAAATTAGAATTATTGAAACATTTCTACATGCAATAAAATTGAAACATAGTAAACAGCCCATCGAAGGAATCTTGGGAATCAGTTACATATGAAGAATTACACAGGAAAAAATATAGACCCTAAACTTGAAGCCAAATACATATCTAAAGTAATTTTAATATACACTATTTTCATTGTAATGACATTTGACATATTGAAAATGAAAATCTTATAAACAAAACAGGTTAATTATGTTTTAATGCTTGTGGAGTGATGGCTTAACCAAGGCGAAAAATCACTGCTCAATATAAATATGGATGCTTTCAATTTCTTGCTTGCAACTTGTAGTCAAGGATTCATTTTAGTTTACAATATTTTAATGATTTCAAGTAATTACTTTTAAAGGTATCGTTGCCCGTCCAATTAGTTCATTATCATGTTTTCCCGTAGAAGCTGTAACTGCAATTTCTTTCACAAGTTTTCTAAGTCCTTTTACGCCTTTCACATCAAACAATTTAGACATTTTTTCTTTCACTGTTTCAGCTGGGTCAAAGTCCCTGTAGTGAAAAAAACAGACGTTTTACAGAGAGAAGACATGCAAAAAATATATCTGAATAATCTTGCTAGGTATTACCATAAGAAGATTTGCTTTCAAAAAAAGCTTGTTTGATTTGAAATACTCAACAGGGGAGTGACACTTTGTTAACGTTTCTTTTAATATAAACTAAATTTGAATTGTGAACATTTAAAAGCTTTGGTGGATCTACAGCAACACAATAATTTAAAGCTGAAATTTTCCACATAAAAATCATAAAAAGCCAAGGAAAATTAGACCAAGGATAATTTTTTACAGAGACAATTTATTGAGAAACAATCATTTGTCTATGGTCACCTCACCCATGATTCGAATAATTAATTACTATTAGCTCAAAAATGAAAAGTTTGGTAAGACAGACACAAAAGTTAGGAATTAATGTATGTAAACGCTTACCACACTTCTAAGCAAAGAATATCTTCTCCAGGGTTTTCTGATATTGGTCTGGAATAATCAAAAATAGTACAAATCAGTTTATAAATTGATACAAACAAACCAGGAATAAGGCACAAACTGAAAATTTTGCAGATGGTACAAAAAAAATCTTTTACTTCTAACATCACAAAAATTATCAGTTTTTATAGTTTTCAGTTTAATGTATAATATCTTGTCAGAATCTTATATCTTTTAGTGTTGTTTCTAACCTTAAATCATAATCGATATCCCAACTTTCAATTAGTTATAATTTGTGTGGCTCTATTTATTGAATATTTGTTTGAGAAAATCAAACAGACCATTATTTGATAACTTCATTCTATTGATCATTTCAAATCATGAATTTAAAAATACATTGTGAGGGTCTGAACGATACAAGTGACAAAATTAAATATAAAATACAATTTGATGATTAACTCATCAGATGACGGTATTGTTTAAAATAAATCGATGTAAACTCACAATGAAAAATGTTCCTCCCACATCGGGCAAAGTGTCTCTGTTTTAACAGACGTATTATAACGTTGAGTCTGATTTGAAAGAAGATACATAGTAACAAATGGATCACTTAGGCCGTTTGCATCCTTCGGGTGAAGATCTTTTGCTTCGACAACCTCTACATTCAGCATAATTTCTGGAGGTTCCTTGGCTTCTGCTTCAGCCAAAAGCTCCTGATGGCGATCGCTGGCCATTCTGAAGGCATCTTGGATGTATGATATGAGTGCAAGTTGACCTATTTCTACGTTCACGTCGAAGCCTACATTGTGAAGAACTTGGAACAAGATCTCCTTGTATAACTCATCCATCTGAAAATAATAAAAAAAAGCCATATTATAAATCAATGCATTTCAAAGTTTCCAAAACTATAATGCCATATTTACTTCAACCAATTATTCTGCCAAAACAATTATCTCAACCTGGTACGGTTCCACATGTTTTGTCAGTTCTGTTGCATTCGTGTGATAGAATGTCTGAAGATGCCGAAAGGCGAAACCTGGGTCGTTATTGATAAAACATGTGGAATCGTACAAAGTTGTAACAATTCAAATTTGAAACTGTTTCTTTTCTCTGGGTCAAGCAGATACTCTGTATTTCTGTACTTGCTCAAGTAGTCAATGTATTATATATTGGCAGCCATTCGACGAGTGTTGAGTAAATGAAGTGTACAGTTCATCGAGAAGACTATATACATCACAGGTAATTAAAAAAAAGTTTATATCATCATGAAACATTAGAGTAATTGATAAAATCCATAAAAATCAAATGTCTCACATCATTAAAAAATTACTTAAATTTTAATGCTGTCATTAGATCATAGGTTCCCAACCTGGGGACTGCCAACTTATACGGTCAACTAAAAAAAAAAAAAATTTTGTATGCTTTTGGATTGTATGGAGGGTCACGGGGTCACATGGATTTTATGAAAAGGGGTCGCCACCCGAAAAAGGCTGGGAACCTATGCATGAGATTATTAAAAAATTCTCATTAAGACCAAAATAAAAAAAAATGCGTAGCTAAGTATTGAGTCCAAAATCGGACCAGACTTCTTACAGTATGAGAAATTTATGTATTTTTCATTTTTAATAAGTAGGTTTCACATCATCAATAGGACCTGTAATTTTTATTTACCTCTTGAACTATTGGTTTTGTATTATATGGTCTGCTAATTATTAATTCCAAATTTTGTATAAAATGCTTGTTTGTGCACGCGATGAGCGAAACCGATCCTGATTATAAAACATATTGTGAAAATAAACTGTCATTATACGGTACGCCACTGCTGTTAAAAACAAGAAATATAGAAAATTGTCGAGATTCGAGGAAAAGCGTCGAACTGTAGAAAAACGTGAGTCGATGGTAGACTTTTCTAAGCCATACCGTTGCCCGTAATTCTAAGGTTCTCGAAATGTTAAATTCGTGTTATTGAGTCTCACGCTAGCGCAGGGCTGGCACTAGGCTTGTTGAAAGTGTCCCCGGAACCCGCCCGGCACTTAAAACAGCCCCGCGATAGACCGAAAAATTCAAGTAATATTCGATATCTACAATGAAAAATTTCCAAAAAAAATGAGATAACAAGTATATACTCTAGGAATATTTATGTAAGATTAAGAAGCGATATCATCAATCATATATATTGTATGCTTAAAATGATATTAATTCTATAAGAACTCAATTAAAATTCCTAGATTTCAGAAAAGTATTTACTTCAGTCATTTTTGTCAATTGTAGGCATTAATTTCCACTATAAACTGAAACACTGACTAATTTTTTTTTCTTTTCCTTTTGCATTACGGGTGAACACCAAAAGCATTGATTCTTGAACATTTTACAATATTATTCACTGCTTTAAAAAGCTTTGAAATTATTTAATATACAGTGAAACCTCGGTTTTACGTTTTTCAAGGGATCCTTAAAAAGTAACGAAAATTGCAGGAAACGAGGAATGCGAGAAAGCTTAAGATAATATTTAAAAAGGTCCCTACCCTTTTAATTTCCAAAAATGGGGTTTTACAAAAATTTCTAAATATGAGAGGTTTTTGTAAAAGTTCTTTTTATTTGATCTTGTTAATTTTAAGTCGAGTAGTATTTCAAACTTCTTGTGAAATTCTTTATTAAAGAAAATTTCAATATAACTATATATTTCATCATTAATTTCTTTGGTTTAATATATAAGATTATATGTGTTCAAACTCACAAATTGTATTGAGTAGAAAGATTTATTCACCAAAAACGGTCAATCGGGATAATATTTGAGACGGGACTATAATATTTAAACGATAGATCGAGGAAATCGATAAATCTGGACACAGTTAATTATTTAACATTGTTCTTTTGGGTGTTTGACGGGACTATCGAAAATGATCGATCCATCCGGGAAAACGTATTATGAAGAAAATAATACATCATAAAATTTCTATGTGGTTCTCATTAGATTTCGATCAAATGAAAAAAACAGCATACTTTCGCTCTCAACCAAAAAAGTTGGGAGTCTGTAATACTATAAATAAAAGACGAAACATCTACTATAAAATATATTGAGCTTTTCTTTACATGAACTTGTCATTGTTCACGTCAGCCCTGCATTAGCGCATAGACTAGACTTCTTGGAATACTTCACGCACATATAATATAATGTAAGTAAACTTTCAACAAAGCTGAAAACACGATCAATATCAAATTTACCAAGAAAGTAAATCAGCGCTTCCAAATGTTAAAAAAGAAAAATAATCTATCTTATAAATGGATTCCGATTACATAGACATTTGTAAAAATAGCACTTCTGACAGACCGAACTCAAAAAAGTGACGTAATAAAAAAACAATGGTTGTAAATATAACGTTTTCATATATCTGTTTCATGTTTTATCAAATATTCCAATTCAAAGAGCATGAGAGAAAACGGTCAAATATTATTTTATGATCTTGTTCGTAGACAATATATCTTACGACAGTAAACTTTTTATTTTTCGAGGGACCTTGGAAACAAGCGAAAAATGCGGGAAATCTTAGCAATTTCATAAAATTCTTTATTTTTAATAATTCTAAGTACTAAGTTTATTTACTTTTGTAAAGTTCTATCTGTCATTTCTTAGTGGAAAGGCATTATATATATACATATATATATATATATATATAAAAACATAATTTTTAGTCAGTTGATAATGCTCACGATGAGCGAAACCGGTCTTGATCTTTATATAATAAAATTATGGAAACACTTCTCAAAAGTACTAAACTACGTTGTTTCTTTGGAGCTTGGCAATTCCTAATAATAATATTTAAATCTTTATATTTTTAATCATCCATAAAAAACTATATTTCAATACAAACATCGATTCGCAACTTCTGAAATCGAGTCCACCGATTATCGCGAGTGCTTACAGAGGTCGTTTAACATTGCCATATACCATATAAAATGAAATATTGATTTAATGAGTAAAACCTTTCATTTAAGATTATAGTGAGTATAAACATAGTATTGCTAGTATTGAAATAAATATTTTAGATAAAGTGATGTTTCTACTTTTACGTTTACGAAATTTACATACATAAATAGAATCAAAGACGATATTTAAGAAAATATATTTGCACGTGTAATAAACCAAATACTTTTGGTGCATTACTTCGAAATCAAATAATAGAGTCGGATTATTAAACTGTGTATTATAAACATAACAGGAAATCGATTTGTTCTAAAATCCATCGGAAATAGTAAAATAAACAATTATACACAAAGGAAGTTAATGTTGAGGAACCTTGAGTTTGTAATACACGCTAACAACGATTTTTTAAATATGCGTTTTGAGTTGAATGAAGCCAAAATACGTTAGTATACTCAATCGATACAAACGATGTGTCAGTGGTTATCAATGAATGAGTTGCAATCTTACAGATTGTGATAATTGTTTTTTTATACCAATTAAAACATCTTAAAAGTTAAATTTAAATGAAATGGTGAATGAACCTAACACAATTAATGACTCGGAAAGCAGTTGCAGCGAAGTAGCTACATGTTTCAAATTAAAAACAATAAATAACGGCTTGGCTAAATATTAGATTTTATTTTATTAATAATTATTCTTATTTATTATTATGGAAAGGAGTTCGGAATTCAAGAGGGAATTACAAAATGACACGTAAACGAAACGAAACGAAAAAAAACGGTATTGGCTACATATTAGATTTTATTTTATTATTAATTATTCTATAATGGAAAGGAGTTCGGGATTCAAGAGGGAATTCCAAAATATTTTGGACCCTTATTAGGAAATACGTAGAGATTTATACGCTAAAAGCAGACAATCGCTTATTAACGAATTCTTTAAAGCTAAAACCACAAAAAATCCTCCGATGATGAAAACTCACAACTGATCTCAAAAAAGACTAAAAAATATAGAATTCTAAGTTTAGCGATGATGAATGAATGGTATTTTATGTTAATAAGGTTTCTTTCAATTAATATGTAAATGCATATTTGTTTATTTAAAAAAAAACACATAATTATATAAAATATCTTCGATTTTTTTTTTACTCAAACCTTAATTTTGTATGAACTTCAAACCTTGTATAACGTTGATTTGTATTACACGAGGTTTTTGTGGAACCATATAACCGTTTTATACGAGGTGTATTTGGTTACAATTATGCAAAATATATTTCTAATAATGGCGATAATTTCAAGGATTAACGAGTATTTTTTATTCGCATAATATCTAATCTAATAGCAAGCATCTCGATGACGTGTAACCGAATGAATGGAGACGAAAGTGGGAGGAAAATGTGGGATGCGACAAAGATAGAATAGCGCTACGAACTAAATTAGTGTGACCGTCAACAAAAAATGCACTAGGCATGCAAAGAGATTATTTTAAATCATTGTCACATTTTTTTTCGCTGGCCAGTTCTCAACGTTCAGGTTTGATTTCGTCACATTCTTTAAAATGCTTAAAATAAAACGATACATCTAAGATTGAAGACATTTCCCTGCTCATTAAATAGCGACATATAACTTACACTTCATAAACATATGTTAGTTACGGATATATATTTTTTAACGACACTCTGACTGCTGAAATTTCAATTTTTGGCACAGTTGAATGCAATGTGCTAATATTCAAATATATAAGAGAGTTGAAAGCGCCAAAAATTTCGTGTAAGAGTTAAATTTTGTGTTAAAATATACCCTAATTTTTTACTGTTATATTTCTTGAGATATTCGATGTTGTTTTAACCTTAACGTGACTTAGCGGGTTAACTATATCTTCTCTCAATAGACTTCCGATGGAGTTTATCTTAACAGTTTTTTTTTCTTTGAAAAATGCTTGTTACTGAGTTGTTCAACTTTTCATTTTTGAAGAAAGTAAGTATAGAAAAATAGAGCCGTATTGCTAGTTGATAGTTTAGTTAGTTATTCAAGGGGGACAAAACGGACAATTTCGTGTATATAGGCGAGCCAATGAAAAAATGGATAACTGTGTGTGTCTTCGAATTCAGTAAAAGAAGCTAATGTCCCCATTTCAACTACCAAATGGCTTTCCTGGTTTTATGTTTAAAAAAAATATTAAACAAATAACCCGTTTTCTGCAATCAATTATTTGGTTTAGCACAACTGAAGTAATATTTAAATATTGGGATATCCTTAGCAGGGAATGCTTGTAATAAATGTTTTCTTATGTGTGATACGCGTACCTACTTGAGGTCGGGAAGAGTTTAGTGAGGGTACGTGCTGTAACGAACTTAATTTGCTAAAAAGGAAAAAAAATATTTTGATTGTATTGAAGTACGTGCAATTTTTTTTCGACGAGGATTACTCGATATTATGAAAAAAATGAAGGGGTATACAGATTTTTAAAGTTTAAGAATCACTGGTTTATATGTATGCAATAAAAAACAAGTTTTTTTTTAATTTAAAAAAACCATTGTGAGATACATTGTTGACTGATAAAAAATTTGTAAAAATATATAAATTTTATTTTGCAATAAAAAATGGAATTTCATTGGAAATAGATCTTCAAGACTTATTTGTACAATGCATATAGATTTAAAGTCTAGAATTTCGCTTGATAAGATTAGACATCCTAATAAATAACAATTTATGTGTGTACGGATGCCAAGACCCAAACTTGACACTTAATCGATTTAGTATTTTTCATCATTTTATAATATTAAAATCATTATCATGATACGAATATAATGTCAGTTATTGTTAACGTGACTATACGTCCTGTTACTCCTGTTGTTCCCAAACTCTGTCTCGGAAAACTAAAATGTCCCATTTTTAGAAACAACGCGACCCACAGTAACAATTTCAAAAAACGCGGCTGATTGTTGCCTAGACACAATAGTATTGAATATTTGCTTAATATTAAATACATTACACCGTAAAAAGTGATAGATTTTAAAAATGGGAACGTTTCAACCAAAAGTCGTTGGGAGAACTTTTTTTAACACCAATAACTAAAATCATTTGAACTTTCGTATAATTATTTTATAATGTATATTTCATACCTTTCCTTTATAAATTTAATCAGATTTATCCGTCGGAAAAATATAATAATACATGAATTATTCATAATCACTTTTTTTGTTATATTTTAATTTCCTTCCTTATGGTTTTGTTTTCAATTAAGAGGCACATGTCTTAAGAAATAACAAACCTTGAAAAAATATTTTTTTAATTCAATTGAGTATATTTTTTGATTGAATTGATATTTACTTGATAGAACTTCCTGACGGGAATGTAAGCCGAAACAGCTATCAAACAAAATACATCTCAAAAAATATGTGGAAATATTGCTGACTTTTAGTTTTTTTGCTTAGTTTATTTTTTTGTTATAAAACTTATGTAATAAAAACTACGAAAAAGTATGCATTTTTTGAATAAAAATACTGTCATATAAAATAAGAAGATTTTCTATTTTGAGGAAAAAAACTTAATGGTCATTATTAATTATATAAATTATAATAAAGTTATATTATAAAGTCAAATAAAAGTATCAATAGAGATAGTCTTTTATGTACAAATACAATATTAAAGTTTATTAACATTCAATATGTAAATAATCTCATGAAAGATGACACTTGATTCTAAAACCATAAAGAATCTAAATGTTTCCACTTTCCTCTGTAGTAGATAGAACAGTTGCAGAGTTTTCAATACCAAACAAAAACGCAATGACGGTTTTTTTTAACAAACGAAATATATCGTTTTATTTAACTAAATTGCAAAAATATCAGGTCAATTTTGAGATATTCTAGCATCCATGAACTGCAAATGATAATTTTAAATAGTAAAACAAATATTTTAGTACTATTTCCACAATTTTACATTTTTAAGAGAATATCAGAAATATTTCTCGATTGAAAACTGACGTTTAATTTGGTATTATTTTTAATAACAGATCAGTAGGTATTTAATATTATGATCAATTTGATTTACAATCCGTAAACACTATCCTTAATTCATGAACCATATGTTTTTATATCTGGTTATTATTTAAGTTTAATTTACAAATATAAACAGCCTAGTTTTAATTTAGGTTGTATCAATCTATAATACTAGGGATGAGCAAAACCGGTCCTAAACTTAAAAACATAATGTTATGGAAATAGCACTAAACTCTGTGTTAAATAAGTTTCAGTCAACATCTTAAAATTGATAAATTAAGGTTTTTTATAAACATGTTCGATTTATTTCATTACGATATTTTATGTCACTCTTCAATAAGAATTACAATTTTTACAATCGGTTATTACGATCCTAATTTTTATTTTGTAATACCGGTATTTACATTTAATTCCAGTATCATCAGCATCATAATTAAAAATACAAAAACTGGACAGATTTGACGCTCAATCGATTGTTGTCACTATATCGTTAACAGTCTACATACCGGTATGATCCACAGAAATATAGAACAAAAACACCCTTAAATGATTAGGACTACTTTTTCATCAAAATACCTTAGTAATTACTCCCACTTTTTTATTACTTTTTATATATCTTGACTTTTAAAAAATATTGCTTAATTCAATAACAAATAAAGGTCTTATTATGCAATTATATTAAAATCAGTATTCCGATGTAAAAATGCATTTGCATCCATCGTGTAAGTGCGGGTAATGTTTTAAAGACTTCATTTTTGCAAACCGCCCTCATATTAGTACAGAATGTTGACCGCTTGCCATACAACTATTTCTGGTAAAAAATACTTAAGATTGGATGTAAACTGAAATTTAAAATGATTGAATAAAACTTACAAAAAGTCAATAAAGGGAAAAGCGACGAGAATGACAATGTATCGATTTTCAAAGAAATAAAAGATTTTATCTTCCATTCGAATCATTGTGTTTACATGAATAATGAATATCTGTTTGATATATATATATATATATATATCGATTTAAAATTCAATATAGTTTCTAGACGATTCTAAAATTTTAAAAAATTGTCCAGTGTTGTGTTTGAACTCAATACTGGAGAAAATACTATATATAACATTTAATTTTTATGTATATCAAACAAATACAAAAAACGTTTTATTTACAAAAAAACTTTACATTATATCCAAAATACTATACATAAAAATAATCTCAAAAAAATATTACTCTTCCGAAGTAAGCTGTCACTTGTTGGAAAGAAATATATATTTCAATGTTAAAAACCCAATATTTAGTACATTCTTCTGCAGTTATTATATGTTAAAGATCAGTGACAGTTTCACTCACTGTTAGCATTAGCTACACTAACAAGCAGAGTTGATAATATTCACTGTAAGCGAAATCAATTCTGACCTTAAAAATATAAAATTGCGGAAAATAATAGTAAACATCGTGATCTAATTATATTAATTAAATTTAATTTATACACAGTTGTCAATTTGCCTCTCATTCGTATTATATTTCCCGCACATTACAAAGTGCCCAATTCGCCTCAAACTACAGCTCGAACGTGTTTTTATTTTAAAAAAATATGTATTAAAACATTGTTTCTCACCCTAGGGCCATATGCCCCCCCTGGGGGTCACAGAATCAGAAGTTTGATTTTAAATATGTACTTTTTTTCCAACAAATAGTGGAGAGGGCTACACTAAAAATAAAATCTCAAAATGGGGCCACAGGCCTAAAAGGTTGAAAAACACTGTATTAAAATAAAGCGTGCTTAAAAACCACCCTTAAAATGATACTTACAGTCATATGTTGTATTATAAGGCTAGTCTGCCTTTCGAGGGCATCTTTCTTAAGCCCCCGAAAGGTGTTTCTTTTGAGTGTTCCGTTCATCTTCATAATATCTTCAAAACACCCCAATCACAAAAAAACACATAAGCACCACAAACTATTTTACAACCAATAAACACATAATCACCGCTACATTTCAAACACCAAACACGGAATAAATTTAAGTCGCCACCGCTACAGAACTCGCAAATAATGTTTTGTGACTGTATAGAAACCTTATTGATTTGAGGTTAGCCGCCAATGACAGCCGGTATAATCACCCGAGGGTGATTGATTTTTCCGGGATTTTCGCGGGTTCCTAATCAAATAATTCCCGGGCAATAAAGGTGTTCTCAATTGAGAGCCCGCTGCAGTACTATTACCGTCTAGGACCCGTAACTCCACTGAGGGTGTACGCTTGCCAAAATCTATTTTCGCGTGGCGCACAGAACTTGCGCGATGCTTTACAGCAAGGCTGTGCAAAACTGCACGCCGTGTGCCAATAATGGACCTAATCATAAAATTCAAAAAACTCATTTGTAGAGAAAACTAGATTTTCATGAAAACTATCACAAATATACAAAATATATTCATCTTAGTTTATAAATAGATTTCGAAGATCATTTTAAAAAAATCGTTCTTTTGAGACACAAACATTCAACATTGATTAAACCGTTCTAGACTAAGGAGGTATATCAGCGTGCTGAAACATTGTTGAAAAGCCAAATAGAAATATCTTTTGACAAAAGCTTTGGTGTTTCATATAAAATAACAATTATAAAACAATTTCAATTCTAATATAATATATTTATGATATCGACTGAAGGTGCTTGATAGAATTTAAATATCAAATTTGAATTATTGAAACTTTGTGCGATTCCACATATTTTTGTCGATAACGAACCGGGTTTATTCGATCGGCATTTTCCACCATTCCATCACACGGACGCAAAAAAACACACATACACAGTTAGCATCGGTTATATACCAAAAGAGTTAATTAAAGGAAAAACACAGGCCGTTAGGCTAGGACCCAAATAACAGCTAAAATAAAAGATAATGATGCTAAGATGCTAAATGTTTATTATGTGTCAGTTCTGTTGCGTACATGTGATAGAATGCCTGAAGATACCAAAAGGCGAAACCCGGGTCGTTAGTGACAAAACATATAGAATCTTGCAAAGTTTCAACAATTCAAGTTTGATAAATTCTTGTCAATCAAAAGTTAAACTCTACCAGTTACCTAAAAACAATTGGCACAGCCCTGTCAGATAGGGCTAGCGTAAAACGAGGCCCGCGGACGATATTGGGGCAATAAAAAAAATTGGCGGCATAACAAAGTAGGTGGATTTCTGCAAAGTGGTTGGCCAGACCAAGAAAGCATATGATGTGAAAACAAAACAGTAACAAAAGCTTGGTTGTGAAACAAATACAATATTCGTTTTTTAAAAACGAAATTTTTGGTTTGATTCAAAAATTATGTAACATCAATGAACTATTGCCGTTTTTTAAACCAGCTACTAATCGAAAATATGAACAGATCATGAAAGCTTTATAATTGTTTTAGTGTCTTGTCTGATACATTATAAATGAACAGTTTTATTTTATTTTTTAACTATGTAGAATACTAATCTGAAGTTTATTGATTGAAGTGGCATTTACTTAATAGAACTCCATTATAACACGGTGGAAAAATAGATGTGTTTTAGTTCTTCATTTTTTTATATAAAATATAGTTGATAGCTGTTTTGGCTCTCGTCATCGTTAGAAATATTTCTGTATTTCTATACCAACCACTTCTGACGATGGCGTGAGCCGAAATAGCTATCAACTATATCTTGTACAAAAAAAAATTGTAGAACAAAAACACATTTCTATTTTTTCACCGAGTAACTATTGCGAAGCATTTGACCTCTTATAGAGGTATCTAAAAATATAATTTATGATATCGACTGAAGGTGCTTGATGGAATTTCAATATCAAATTTGAATTGTTAAAACTTTGTACGATCCCACATGTTTTGTCACTAGCGACCAGGGTTTCGCCTTTCGGCATCTTCATGCATTCTATCACACGAATGCAACAGAACTGACAAAACATGTAAATGAAAAAAAAGTCTAGTCGAACTACTTTTTACGTCGTTTCAAAACCTTTGTTTCGCAGATAGAGTAGACATATATAAATAAGAGCTATGAAAGAACTAGTAACTACCTAGGCGCTATCGCTGCGCCTCATTTATAAAAATCGGGTAAGGGGAGGGGGGTTTCTAATTTTTGTATAATATAATATATCAGTAACACTCATGCCTTAGAACAGAATTTATTAAAAAAAAAAGAACGTTGAACACTCCATCACGAACCCGAAATTTTATATCATAATTGAATCACCTCTAATCTTTTTGGAAGTTTTTATATTTAAATAAATAAAAAACATGTTTAGTACAGATCAGTCGATGAGAAAAATCAGTCTTGATCATAAAATTGTGGAAAATTAATACTGTAATACAATATGTGTTTTGTTTATTGAAAAAAAACTTAAAACTCAAGAGTGTTTATTTGTACAATATTTACCAAAAACATATAATTATCTGTAGGCTTTTGATGGTAAAATTTAAAGAGCATATTTCTTTCATAACTAAATTTGGTTTCGTTTTCCTCACCTTCTGTTTACATTAACAAAATTAAAATTCTCTATAGTACTACACGATACGCAAATAAAAATACTTCAGCGTGTTATAAAAGGTTTTAGAAAAATGTTTTAATTTGTTTACATCGTCAACGAAAGAATGAACTCTATTTTCTTTCATACGATTAACTCATGAATTTTATAAAAGCGTTATACCACGGAATTTGATATACAGTGAGTGATCGGTTAACTAACATCTGTTCCAAAATTATTTTCGTTATCGGAATTGCTCGTTAACCAATCATCAGTTAACTGTATTTTTTGTGGGAATCTGGAAAGATAATTTTAGTTCGTTATCCGAATATATGATAGTTGTGCAAACACAAAAATTTTACGTGATAGTATTCGTCGTCCGAACTATTCGGATAACAAAAATAATCTTGAAACAGATTTTTCTCGTTATCCAAATTGTTCGTTAACCGATCATGAGTTACTTTTTTTTATAGGAATCTAGAAACATCATTAAGTTTGTTATCCGAATATGTGTTCGTTATCCGAAGACCAAAATCTTTCGTGATACTTTCGATTAACATCCCAAATTTTACGATCATGACCGCTTTTGCTAATTGTGCTTTATTTATTTTTAATACAATGCCTTTCCACCAAGAAATTAAACAGTTTAAACTCTTAAACAGTTAAAAAAACAGATTCACAATTCGCTAATCACGTTATTAATGAATCACATAATATAAATTCAAACTCAGCCCCTAAATGGTTGCATCTTTGTAGTAAGGGTCGGAGAATGACGGGTTTGGAACAGCTGGAAATCAATAGACACCAATTATCACAAAGGATTCTTAACGAGCAAACTAACATAATAATATCGCCACTTGTCCAGCCGTTTCACAAAGGGGTGGTCTAATTTGCTTCCAGAAGGACCACTTCCGTCCCACACATAATCTTATTGTCATAGACACCTATTGTCTCATTTAGAATTTTGAAAATTTAGTGTCAGTGTGTTTAAATAACAAGCTAGGCCGTTGGAAAAGGAGAGAGGATGTGTTGTGTGCCCTTTCTGCACAGCTATATATAGATAAGCAAATGTTAGTTTAAGCATAGTTCTGACGATGGCGTGAGCCGAAATAGCTAGCAACTATATTTGTTAAAAATGATTTTGTAGAACTAATACATTGCTATTTTTCACCGTGTTATAATGGAGTTCTACCAAGTGAATGCCAATTCAATCAATAAGTTTAAACTTTTATAGTTACTACAGATTAGGGCCGACTTATTTTTCTTATAATAATTATAGGGACCGCTTTCGGCTGCAGTTGAAATTCCAAAATATATAATATTATAACTGATTTTTTATTCGGAATACTTCATTAGGCGAAGAAAAGATTGTGCACGCAACCTTTTATCAATGACATATCATTTGAAGCTAGTATCGACACCTATATTTTACTAACTTAATCAATATCAAACATCAGTGGGAGATTCGACAAGTAAATTTTTTTTAATAACACTATTATTTATCTTTCATCTGCAAACATTATTGATTATTTATGTTTATCAGCTGTTTTTCTTGTCATAGCCATTGCTTAAGAAAATATTAAGAAAACGTTTTGTGACTATCTGTAGACTACATATAATTATGTTTGTTTACATAAATGAGTGTCCACAACAAATTGCTTCTAGTCATTTTTTAATTTCGCGAATTGTAATATTTTCCTTATTGTAGTTTAATTTACGCAAAAAGCTCGCATTTATTATTTCAAGAATATGACTCAATGAAAATATCTGTTTTATACATTTCTTTACGCTCTGCTTTGTTGAAAAGCGAATTCATTTTGACTTCCTATGTAATCATAATGAAAGAAATATCCTACAAGACGTCATTTCCAAATAGAGGTGTGATTACACAAAGTATTCAGTATTAATTACTATACTATATATATAATACGATTTAGAGTAGCTTTTTCATTCCGAACCGAACGATACATCGATAATTATATTTTTAAATGGTGAAGTATTCAGTAAGTAAAGCAAATTGAATTTCGCTGGCAGATTGATGTCAGCAAATGAAAAACAAAACAATATACAATGATGGTATATTATTATTTAATGAAAATATATTTATTTTAATTGCCAAACTATTTAACTTGATTTAAGTTTTTTATCGTGTGTCATTGTCACTTTTTGGTAGAAAAAAATGATATTTTTAATAATAACAAATTTTTCAGCTTTAATTTATGATATCTACTGAAGGTGCTTGATAGATTTTCAATATCAAATTTGAATTGTTACAACGTTGTACGATTCCACATTTCTTGTCACTAACGACCCGTGTTTCGTCTTTCGGTATCTTCAGGAATTCTATCACGCGGATGCAACAGAACTGACGCACAATAAGCACTTAGCATCGTCTATATACCAAAGGTATTAATTACAGGAAAACACAGACCGCAAGGCAAGAACTAAATGGCAGCAAAAACAAATTTAATAATATTGATCGAATAATTATTAACACAGTTGCCTTTTAACGTTAAAAGTGATTTCAAGACCTTTTTTTGGTATGCTTATTTAGAAGTCCATATGTTTCACACTGTCAAGCGAACATGGAAAAAACAGTTTTCTCAATTACAGAGAATAAATAACCTTAACTTAATTTTAAGCCGATGTAAATAATAATTAAGAATGAATAAACATAGACGGTTCTCAAACTTAGATTCAAGTGTGTAAATTTTATCTAAAGTATCATTCTAATTATAATGATGATCGGTTCACTAATTGAAAACATCTTTACTAACTATATTTTAAATGGATATATCTGTCGACGGTAAAATTGTGGAAGAAAACTTATATCATATATTTTCAAAAGCTTTTTAAGCAGGGCCGCATTAGAGCAATACTTTACACAAATAATTTATTATTTTCGTTGTTGTCAACTTCTCACATGATCGACTGCTCGCGATGAGCGAAACCAATTCTAATAATAATATAAAATAGTGGAAATAGTGAAAAATCACTTTGTTTGTTAGCTCATAAAAAATTTTAAAGATATAAAATTAACAAAACGATTTATTAGAAAGAAGTGCAATTGTCGCATGCATTTTTTAAAATCGACCTTTTAAGATAAATTTTTTGTTGATATTGAAATATTCTCTATTTTATCTCGTGATTTATAATTGCGATCACACTTTAATATACAATTTTTTCACGTAACTTCAATGTTAGTCAAACAAAAAGGACTTGAAATAAGTAGTGTTGAAATCGAGTATACCAACGATATTTTGTAAATTTTATGATATCGACTGAAGGTGCTTGATTGAATTTCAATATCAAATTTGAATTGTTACAAATTTGTACGATTCCACTTGTTTTGTCACTAACGACCTCGGCCTTTAGGCATTATAGAGCCGAAAGGCGAAACCCGGGTTTATACGATTCAAACGATATGTTAATTTTGTGTAATAACTAATCGGCGTGGGAAAGATTGATTAATTAATTATGCATCATTTATTTCCAATAATTTCCTACAGTAAAATCAATGGGAAAGTCTAACATTTTATTACAAATTAAAACCAATAGGTAGTAAAAAAGTTTGGGCTCTTAAATTCCTTAATGATCTTCCTTCGTGGTGAGATAGTAATAAAGCAATTTAAAAATGGTAACTGGGAAATTCCTCGCCAACATCTGGGTGAGTGAAAATCGAGGACTTCATCTTAACCCGACATACATTGGATATGACGTCATAGCTTTAACTTGAAATAATTTACATCACTCAAAAATAAATGCACGTTCAAGTAACATCTGCCAAATGAACACAATTTGAGAAAATCGTTTAGTATTTACGAGGGAAATGCTGTTTTATTTGTTCGGCCGAAGAAACGAGTGGATGGGTATATTATATTATCAAAGAATATTTAAGTGATATTTTTTTTAGTTTCATGGATTTTCTGAGACCATCAGTGTTTTATTGTTATATTTTTCAGATAGGATAGATTTTTTTGTATTAGAACGTAATTATAACAAAGTTTGTCGTGGGTATATTAAAATAAACGATCTAATGTCAAAAATGGCATCCATTTTTGACAGATCATCCAAAATGGCCGATTTTTCAAATAATCGCTACTCATTAAAATTATATACTAATATTTATAGATGGAACAAAAGAAAGCGATGAGGAATTTCAAACAAAATGATAAATTATTAGGTATTAAAGGGTTAATGAACAATTTAGATAGCGAATAAATTACACCCAGTCCTTTTTTTACGCGAATTCGATTATACGCGATTTTTTTTGGACGGCACCGTTACATTTTTTTACGCGCTTCACTCGTTCTTACGCAATTTTTTCCCCAAATTTATTTTGAAGAAGAAATTTATATATGATGCTAGGCATGTACGTCTCATTATTTTTAAACAAAAAAAATATGTTTATTTTTAAAACTTAATTTTGTAAAGCATTCCATTTTTTTAAATACACATAAAATTGCCAAATGTTGACAAGTGTATAGGATATTATGCGAATTTATGTTTTAGGGTGTGTAAAGAAATACAATATAATGCAATTGCGTAAAATCATGAGATGTGTGTCCTACGAGCGGACACTGTTTGACACGAACTTGTTTAAACACAATGCATTTGTTAAATTCGTTGAAAAGCATTTCCTCGGCCATAAATTTTACCATTTTGAATTATTATGTCAAATAAATGCCCTCCAACGACGTCAAATATTTTAAATGTTAAATAATAAATGCGAACCGAAGATAAAAATATTACTCTTGAAGTAAAAAGCATTTAAAAATATAATAATTTATACTTGCAAAGTATTTAAAAAAAACAGTTTTATGATTACTTTTCGCAACCGAGAGTGACAGCAGCGAATAATTCATATAAGTGTATATAAAATCATAAAATATATATTTTTTTTGCACGAATTTTAAAGAGCAAATTTTGGTTTTTCATACGTTTCTAGTACTTTTTTATGCGATATTTTAATTTTTGGAACCAATTTATCAAATTATATGAAAGTTGTGATTTTTTACGCGCCGTTTTCTGGAAGCAATGTATCGCGTAAAAAAGGACTGGGTGTATTTTCGTTAACCGATCACTCATTGTATTTATCATAACATTTTAGCACACCAATGTGCGCAATTTTTGCACTAAATAAGAGATATAAAAAAAAACACACTGTATTTATTACGCAAGTAAAAGCATAACTATAAAAAAAAAACAAAAATATGCTAAACTGATTTCATTCCATTCGAACATAAAATGTTCATAGTACATTGAAGCCACATTTACGAGCTTTTAGTTGTGTTCATAAAAAAATATATTTTTATATCGACCGTTTTATACGGTACGACCAGTAGCGTGACTACAATTAATCTCATAATAATCTCAATTGCGATTTTCTTTTGCGCGGTAATTTCGTACTTAAGATATTTTGATGATACTATGAAAGTGCGATATGATACGATACATGTTGTTTGTCCCACCTCAATAATGATAAAAGAAAGAATCGACTCCTCGTTTTCTTGCCCGATATTTAAGCCATGAAAATGTGACTTGTTCAGTCACTTAGTTCAAGTGTTATTAAGTATCCTGTGTACTGAAAATCCTTCGTGGGAAAGAGTTAAGTCTACTTGATAAATAAATTGTTTAAAAAAAACAATTTCTTAAGTTATAAAAAATTGCTTGAAAGATTATTTTGAAGATGTCTGAAATAAAAGGCTAATGAATTGTTCATTACCCAGCCCACCGTTGCTTTTATTATGTTGCAGAGTGAATGATCTACTGCCAAAATGCAGATGCACTCAATCACAGCCCGCTTCAGAATATCAGGTCAATATCTCATTGTGAATCAAGAGCTATTTATATATAATTACATCTGCCAAACTTTCAGCCGATATTTATTCGAAATATAGCACCCAGGATTATAAAAATGATCAACGAAATCAGCGGATTGTAAGGTTCTAATTTTGTTTCCACGTGGCCAGTAACGTAAAGAAGGATTTGCAACTACAAATACGTAAAATCAGATGTACATTCATATCTTTCTCATTCTCATATAAAAAAATCAGAAAAAAACGCACGACAGTGTATTGCAGTTAATACTTTATAATACAAACATGAATATTTAATACTTTGGCTGCCAGAAAAAAAAATACGTCTGCACCCAGCACGCCAGCTATAATTTGTTACAAAAAAAGTGAATTCCCGATGTTATTTTTTTAATTTCATATACAGAAATAATTAATAAACTCACTTATTGATTATTGTTAAATCATAAAAAAGCACGTTTTTTTTGAAGAAGTTTGAAGAAAATTGATTTTGGTAACCTTGAAACTATTAACATCTGTCGAGTGACAGTCCGAACACTCGAAGAAATCGTGAAAAATCAATCTAGAAATCCTTTACAGCTATGGTAAAATGTTTTTAAGCCTTTCTTATAGATATCAGTGTGTGTCTTGTCAAAGAATCATTTTAATAGAAGGAATATTTTAGGAGGAAAATACGTTTAAAAATACTGACGAGATATATCTCGTCTCAGGCAGCTATTCGGTTAAAACAAAATATCTCTATAAAAAAATAACATAAAAATAAAAGTGTATACGTCAGATTGAAACACTAAAGAAATCATAGTATCTCTCAATGGCAAGAGTTGTGTATAAAATTTACCACCTTGACACGGATCAAAATGAAAACTTTTAATCCAAATGCACTGAAAGTATAAATAGACAAGTATTGTAGATAGCCATAAATTAAGAAAAGCATTCTTCAGTGAGCGTAAATATAACACAGTCTAGCAAACGTAACAATAAAAGAAAATCATATTTCGAATGTCGAAGTCTGTAGTTTTTTTTTGTCATTTGAAACATAACGCTGTTGCCAAATTTCTTTTTTCGTAAAATTTATGTGGCATTTTAATAGTTGAAGTATAAATCAATAAATTATAAATGCTTTTTTTTAATTAATTGTAAACATCATTTTCATTTATATTTTCCGTTATATATATATGATAATATCACACCCCTTTTTTTGAGTCTTCTTAGATGTTGAACCGTTTTTCTAATTGTTTATTTCAGATTATAAAAAAACTGGTGCCGCCATTTTTTGTGTGCGTTTGCATATTATATATAGAAAAAATACTTTCACGAACACGCACACACTTTCTTTCTGATTGCGCATCAAATGAATGTTGACAGGCGATTAAAAAATGGTTTATTTGAAATTAAAAAAATTAACAAATTGACAACACCGCTTTTTTATATTATCAAATCTTCGTCGGGTAACGGAGATCTCCGTCCTGTGTCAGCCATTCGAATTGAATTCATTGAATGCGGAAGACGAGAATCTCTAATAGAATAAACGTAGCTTTCAAGGTCAACAATAACTTAGGCAGACATCTTAAAAATAGTAAAGATAAAATCAATAAACTGGACAGAAGCGGTATTTATAAAATGTCCTGTGGCTCATGTTTATCCGTTTATATCGGACAGACAGGTAGAAGTATATGTACTCGAGCTAAGGAACATGTAAGATCATTCAACAGTAAAAAAACAGATTCACAATTCGCTAATCACGTTATTAATGAATCACATATTATAAATTCAAGCTCAGCCCCTAAATGTTTGCATCTTTGTAGTAAGGGTCGGAGAATGACGGCTTTGGAAAAGCTGGAAATCAATAGACACCAATTATCACAAAGGATTCTTAACGAACAAACTAACATAATAGTATCGCCACTTGTTCAGCCGTTGTACAAAGGGGTGGTCTGATTTGCTTCCAGAAGGACCACTTCCGCCCCACATATAATCTTATTGTCATAGACACCTATTGTTTCATTTAGAATTTTGAAAATTTTGTGTCATTGCGTTAAAATAACAAGCTAGGCCGTTGGAACAGGAGAGAGGATGTGTTGTGTGCCTTTTCTGCACAGCTATATAAGCAAATGTTAGTTTAAGCATAGTTCTGACGATGGCGTGAGCCGAAATAGCTATCAACTATATTTGTCAAAAATAATTTTGTAGAACTAAAATACATTGCTATTTTTTCACCGTGTTTCAATTCAATCAATAAAACGAGAATCTCTCTTTAGCTAAAACTATGCGCTGCGAGCGGTAAACGTTGTTCGCTGTCTCATTTTTTGTACATATTATGCATCCTTATCTTCAACATACAGTCTCTTGCCATGAAAAGGGCGTGTGTCCCAAATAAAATTATTAATTTATACACGGTATACTTTAGTTTTGCTTATGAGCCCATTCGATGCTGACGTTGAATGCGATTTTTATTACACAGTAATAGATTTATTGAATAAAGGTTGACATTCACCAAGACGCAATTAGTTGTTAATAATTTGTCACACATGCCCTTTTCGTTTACGGATTTCGAAACATGACACGTGGATTTTGAAACATGACGCGCGGGTCATTCAGATAGTAAGGCGGGCGGACGTAAATAGTAATGATAATAAATTCTCATAAGCTCGATTCTTATCAGTAATATTGATTATACTTACAGTATGATCAAATTTCATTCTAAGTTTTTATTTATTTGTGTTTTCATTGCATAATATTCAGATTGAGTCGAATTAATAACAATTAGTCATACTATTTATACCTTAAAACTTATTATCTACTCCTCATTCTTATCTTTTTTACGATATACCAGCAGTCACTAATAGGCATAGGCGGAATTAGCACGCGCGAGAAGTGTTAATACTTTAAAAAAATGGGTCTCACTTCAAGCGATATATTATATTATTTCTGATTTCAATTAAATATTGAAAAAAACTACAGGTATTCTGAAATAGTAAAAAAATGTATTGATCAAATTATACATTTTAAAAAAATATTCATCAAATAGTTATTCAACATTTCCCTGGCCATTTCTCCTAAATAGATTTCCTCTGAAATACTCCAATTTATAAATGACTCCATATTGCTTTTAAAGTGTTAACTGTCACTTCTTGATGGAAAAACCTGTTGTTTTAAATAATAAAAACACATTCTTAAGTACTTATTTCCACAATATATTTTTAATCAGTTGATAATGCTCGCGATGAGCGATACCGATCTTAATCATAAAACATATTGTTTAAAAAATACAAAGAATATTTTTTGCAATGTAAAATATTATCCGCTGAAAAATGTAAATAATTCAAATTGTAAATATAATAAAAGAGTGTTAGAAAATGTTCCCTTTTATTAAATAAAGTGTACCTCTGAATTAATTCTGCTCCAGAAATATCAGCAGATGTGTGAGGAGCTATTAATAAATGCTCTCTCGAATGACATATTATTAGTCACTGAAGATGTTGTGAATGACCCACTAAAAGGTGTGAAACTGTTCTTGAACTTAACAAAGCGTTGTTAATGATTTGTTTATGCCAGCAGCAAAATTTTAAGTAACCCATGATTCTATACTCCAATAATGTTTATAGAGAAACATCAGTTGTTGGTGAAGTTTCATATTGAATGTTTTATAGTTTATTATGTAATACAGCATATTGCAGCGAAAAGTTCAAGTGAAAATATATTTTCACTAGAGTTTTAGTGAAATCTTATTAACGGTTAATATTGAATTGAAACGCATGGAAATCATTGTAATCAATATTTTGATGTATTTCTATTAATGGATATACTTGCAATACCTATGGTCAAGGTTTGAGGTTTAAATTAGCTAATTTATTAGTTTTGATAGGTACCTTCAAATCAAATATTAATCACATCGTCAAAAATGTTAAATCTGAGATCCACTGTTTTACATTATGCTGTAAGTGGACACTATTTATCACATTATTTAACTGTTTCTCTTTGAAATAAAATTTATTATAACAAATATTATATTAATACCAGTTAACAAGCAATCATTTGTATTGCCTTTTATTACATTAAATATACAATTTTTGTTCATGGTTGGCAAAACCTATTCAACTCAATTCGGGCCAAAGAAGTGTATGGCAACATTATTGGATTCTGGTACAACTGTTAGTATTTGATTTATCATAATATAAGTAAAAATAATACAATAAGATGCATTAAAAAAATGTAGTGATACTAAAGTGTCTCAATAACTTTTTGACTGAAAATACTTGGTTCAATCATGACTGATAACTTATTGAAAACCTAAGTGGCTGTATTTAAAATAAAATAATGAATCACTTACATTCCATCCAACTGATTCGACATACATATCGATTTTATCAACATCTTCATGTTCGGAGTCAGTATCCAACAGGGTTTCATTCCCGCTGTCGACATCTGCCCCAAACCGCATGCCAATTTGGACTGCATCAACGTCTGTCGATTCAGATGGATCAGTCGCAGCAGCGCCATCTTCAGAAACAACTGTCTGCTGCAATTCTTCTTCAGGAGCAGATACATCTTCAAAGAGTGAAGCCAACGGAGTAGACTCTTTGATAGCTGCCTTTTTCGACTGTTGCCGAAGTATTGACCCAAATTTCTCAAAGAATCCATCGTCAATCTCTTGAATTCTGGAAAAAATAACAAAATTAATATAATAACATTTCTTCTAATATAAAAAAATTATTATTGTACATTATTATTCGAGGAGTTGGTGAATATAAGTATTCATTTTTTTGATTGAATGTGCATTTACTAGCTGGAGTTCTATGAAAGTATTTTAGTTTTTTTTTTTATATGGTTGTTGATAGCTATTTTGACATCATGCCATTATCATAAATATGTTTAAACTTAATTTTACTAAGATATACATAGTGTTCAAAACAGAATTGTCGGAATAGCCATTCTTATTGGTAATTTCCAATTGAGTTATTGAACCTACGTTAACTTAGTATAGCTGTGTAAGAATTTTATAAGGTTTTTGGTACCCATTACCGCTTTGTATGAATACACATTATCAATTTTAATGAAAGAATATTTTTATTTCAATAAGGTTATGTAATATCTTATCCATGTGAACTCATGTCAAGTGATAGAAATGAGCAGATAAATTAATATTCATTTAATTAATATATTTATCTGAAAATAATAAATGTGAAGAAGTTAAAAATATATTCAAATATCTTTATATAACTACTTTATATTTCTATAACAAATATGAAATATCTGCGGCAGGTTTCTGGTACTGCCATATTATGAGATAATATTCTGAAAAATATATTATACTTTAAATGACTGTTTAGTTAATCTTTTAAAAGTCTATCCATGTATACTAATTGCTTGTGGTGTCAGTCAATTGTCAATAGAAACTCATTAGATGTATGAACATATTTAAAATAATAAAAATGTAGGTTTATTTCATAAAGAAAAGCATTCTCCTACTAAAAATTCATCTCAGCAATTCCACTATTTTACAATTTTGACAGCAGTTTGTCTTGACATCCTAATGAGCACATAATGTAACATGCTAACTATGATATTTTATTAAATTGATTTTTTTTCATGTATTTTTTCCTATTCTTACTACATAAAAGTTAATGAATATTTTTTTTATTGTGGGTCAGTCTAGAAAGGCTATTTAAGGTTTTTAAAATGCATAATTAAAAATTCAATTCAATCAATTTATTATGCTTTCTACAATAAGTATATTAGAAGTAATAATTAATCACGGTGTTTATTAACACAGATTCCTAGAGATGGAGCAACCGAATTGGAATGGAAATTTTATGTTCCATATTACATATATATATTCTAAATACCAACTAACAGAATATTCTATTCTTCATTTGACTGCCAAAAATTATAGATATGTGCAGTATCCATGTCTGAAGAAAATTAATGATTCATAAAAAAATACTAAAACAGCAATTGACAATAGACAACACAACACTTTATTGCCAATGTGTGGCAAGACTCAAAGGTTAATAAAGAATACTTTTTGTAATATTGAAACATCCTAGGCTTGCTATGTAAACTTTAAATGTAAAAAGGACAATGATAAATTATGCTTTAATTTATAAAAGTAATAAGGGGAATATGTTTCAGGGATTTTTTTTAGTATGATTATGGGCTTATCTGGGACAGTAAGCCTCAATACTGAGTTTCATTGGCTGTACTACAATTCTAAGTGATTTAATCAAATGTTTCCTGCTCGAATCACACTAGTAAGCAGAGATTAGGCTGAGAATTCATTGTCATAAGATTGTTAACAACTTTTATAATATCAAACTGGGAGCACCATATTAGATGGGAATAAATATAATAATAGTAACAAAGATCACTACTGGAAATCATGAGCCAGTGTTTTACTTATGTATGCCAATGATAATCATAAGACATACATTGATAAAAAAAATATCTTCCTGCGATACATAGACAAGATTTAAATTTCTTATTATACTTACAAAACAAATTATAAATAATTGCATCTAATTAAAGGTATAATGACTTTGGTAAACAAATTATAAGTGTTGATAGTAATGTTGCACTTTTTTTATCTTATCTGTTTGATCAACAAACATTTTTATTGTAAATATCAATGTTAAATTAACAAACAAAATAAATTATGTGTTTATAATAATTATCTGCTTCAATTATTATTCTCTTTATTCAATAATGGAAATATTAATTTCTTCATTCAAAAATCCATACATCTGTACTTAATCAAATCAGCTACAACAATAAAACAAAAAAATAGTTGCAGTAATTGTGTGTATATTTCTTATTTGTTTGATTATATTGTCACAAAATTTTTACAAAATGGAAGCCCAATACTTATCAATACATGTAATTTCTCACTATATAACTTTAGTTAACATTAATTTCATAATTCAAGAACAACTAACAATTCATATTGCTATAATAAAACTATTGGTAAAGAAATTAATGAATAGTAATATAATCAATGTTTAATTGTTTTAGTCGGCGTCTTTAAGGTAGTTTTATTTTAAGGATTTCTTTAAATTGCTGACATCTACATTTTAATTTACTAACCAAATAATTGTAAAAAAGTAAATAACTAGGAATCTTTTACCGATATGACACATATGAAGAAATAATTGGTTAAATGAGCAAAGAAATATCATTTCTTTTGGTGTTATAAAAAATGCAGTATAAACCCTTTTAATTTCATAGGAAAAATACATCAGCTCAGTTCACTCATACGAAAAGCTTTAATATCATCAGCATTTCAACTGAAATTTACATGCATCAAATATATTTTATATAAGCATTGTATAAATAATTAAAATCTTCATAAATTATTTATATATGATTTAAAGGTCACAGGAAAAATTTTATACTTCTGAAAATGCTGTGAAAATTGCCAGTCTAGTATATTGTTCTGTGATATTTTTTTGCATTAATATGACAAAATAGTGCAGGTTTAAAAGACTTCAGACACAAATAACTTAGTACAAACATAATATTATGAAAAATATAATTAGATAACATTAGATAATATATATTTTACATTAGCTTTCATCTAAAATCTAGTTAGATTATTTATATTATCTTGTGGAAGACATATCATTGATTCTTTGGTTTGTTTTTCAAAAGCTCCAGGGTTTGGGTATAAAAATTTGTATTGTTTACAAATCTCCGAGACAAATATACTTAATGAAGACATAATCGTCAATTCCATGAGAACTGCCCTCCCTTCCTATCCCAGATTCTTTAATGCCTCCAAAAGCGGCTTCGGTCATCGACATTATACCTTCGTTAATTCCGACCATTCCGAATTCTAGTTTCTTCGATACACGGAACACTCTTGCGATGTCTTTGCTGTAGATATAGCTGGCCAGTCCACTTGTGGTGCCGTTGGCGATCTGAAGAGCTTCGGCTTCATCTTTGAATTTGAAGCAGCACACAACGGGGCCAAATATTTCTTCTTGGTAAACATTCATCTCGGGAGTTATGTTTGTTAAAACAGTCGGTTCGAAGAACTTATCGCCAAACGTGGTTGCAGGTTTACCACCTAATAAAACCTTAGCACCTTTTTGTATAGCATCATCAACATTTCGCTTGACTGATTTCATCTGTGTATCGTTTATTAACGGGCCAATGTTTACATTTTCATTTTTCCCATTGCCGATTACAAGTGTTTTTTTAATGGAATCGCACAGTTGAGAGACAAAGTTATCAAAAATGTCTTCTTGTACGAGGAATCTGTTAGATGCTACACATGTTTGACCGCAGTTGCGGAATTTCGAAGCCATAGCGCCTTGGACAGCTTTCGTTAGGTCTGCATCAGAAAATACAATAAACGGAGCATTACCACCGAGCTCTAAGCCAATCCGCTTAATACCAGGAGCGCACTGTTGATACAATATTTTTCCTACAGCTGTTGACCCTGTGAAAGATACTCCAGCGATGAGAGGACTTTCACAAAGAAGTTTGCCGATAGCGGGAGCATTTTTCCTGTTGCTTGTGATTACATTTATCACTCCTTTGGGTATACCGGCTTCGTGAGCAAGCTCAGCCATCGCTAGAGCAGTCAAAGGAGTATCTTCAGCAGGTTTGATGACACATGTACAACCGGCGGCAAGGGATGCGCCAGCTTTTCGGGCAATCATAGCGTGAGGAAAGTTCCACGGAGTTATCAAAGCTACGGGACCTATTGGTTGACGAGTGAGTAGTATATTCTTGCTCGCGGTAGGGCTCGGAATAATTTCCCCATTGATTCTCCTTGCTTCTTCGGAAAACCACTCAATAAACGAATTCCCATAGGTCACTTCGCCCAGCGATTCTTTGATCGGTTTTCCTGATTCGGCGCACATGATGGCGGCGATATCGTTCTGGTTCTCGACGAGTAAATTATACCACTTTCGTAATAGATTTGAGCGCTCCTTGGCCGAAGTGTCCTGCCAAGATTTGAAAGCCTCCGAGGCGGCGAAGATGGCTTTTTGAGTGTCTCCCACATCCATATCGGGAACCTTGCCCACGACAGAGTTTTCCGCAGGATTTATCACGTCAAAGGTGGCTCCGAGTCTCGCATCGACCCAGGCCCCGTCAACGAAAGCTTGCTGCCTTAAAAGTCGCATACTACGACTCGACGCATAGACTACACGCGAAACACTGCGGTAAAACAGGCCACGCGATAGCATTTTTATTGCTTTGAAGTAAAATTGAACAAAAAAAACAATTTTCTTATCACAGTGACACCACCACGCGGCCAATTAATTATTATTTATTAAAGCCAATTTAAACTTCTCCCGCTGGAAGAAACGTCAATTGACAAGGTCAGTGTTACCTGCGATCGATATGAAGTTAGTAGTAGACCTTGATAAAACTGTAATTTTTTATCTGATATTGTTAGAAATGTCACCTGTTAAAACAAATGAAATATTTAAAAATGAGAATCTTTTCATCATAATTCAATTATTGCAATCATGAGAGATTTAAATAATTTTCCCAAGTCATCTGAATATGCCTTTTTTTATTCGTGCTATGTTGCACTCCTACATTCGTTGTCTCACTTAGATATTATATAGAAAACTTGTTCGTTCAATTCGTACCGTTCTCTCTAACAGAACGAGCGAAACAGAGATAGCTATAAAAATAATGTCTGGTATTTATTCACAAAGCGATGATGCTATTCACTAGATAACTTCACGTCATTCTCGCTTGACAGCTACTGTCAGTCGGTTGTGAATAGCAAAAACAAAAATATAAATAACCCGGGATAATATGGAACGAGAACTTGATAAAGTGATGGAAGAGGCTACAAGTGCGCCTGGTGTAACAGGATGCCTATTCGCTGATCACCAAGGACTCTGCTTGGCGGCTAAAGGAAAAGCGCACGTCGATTCCGCTGGCATTATTGTCGCGATCTCTGAACAAAGCTGTAAGTTACAACCGAATTTAAAACCGCCAGTCATCAATTTAGAAACGCACAAAACCCAGTGCATTATTCAAAGACATGGAACAATTACAGGGGCTATATTCAAGCAAACTGCGTAGTGGCAACAGAACTGAAAAATATATTAGCCTAACTTACGTATCTCATTATCGGGTAAACAGCTGAAGAGATAGTATATCAAAATAATTTTGTAACTCAAAAAAATAAGTTTTGCGAACCAAAAAAAAGTAAGGTTTTCACATGTTATAATTATAAGTATTCACTGAAATAAATTAATACTGAAAAAGCAACTGTTTGTTTTGATTAATATGTAACACTATTATTTGATTAATATTTACCACTTCCTTTAAATATCACCAATATATATAAATTTCACGAACTAGTATGACAATTATCTTGGAAAAGAGTTTTTAATTTCGCCGCTAAATTTGTAGTTACAACATCCACTGGAAGATGGCAATGTATTCGGGAAAAGAAAATTTGTACCTTAAGTATTTTCCGTTAGGTGGCAGTAAAGTAAAAAATTGAATACTGAACTCTGTATGACAAAAATATTCAAATGTGAATAAATCATATACGGTAACATTAAAAATTATTAAAATTAGAATAAAAACACAGTAGTGTCATCAATGATTTTTTTTTTTTTTGATTTGATAAGCAGTATCCCACAAATTTCGTAACTGAATTTATTTGTGGTTAAGCTATCATTAAACCACAAATAGGTATTTCGTAATTGTTATTAATTTAATCTAAGAATATTATTTCAGCATGGCTATTAATAGGACAGTAATAGGTGTGTAGGTTAAGTATTTTGTGTATTTCCTGCTTCTTTGTTTAATTAATAAACAATTACTCACATAAAACAGAAACACCAGTATGGCTCAATATTTGAAAATTTTGTTTATAGAAGAAGAAAATAATAAATATGTACTATTTTTAAATTTAATATTGCATAAACTAAAATAATGTATAAAGTTTTCTGAAACGGTGATTTGAGTCCAACAATATTTGCCGCATGAATGTAGCTTACGTAATCTCGATGACTGGCAACACTCAATGAATAGAATTCAAACGGCCGAAGAGTTGACAATGCAGTTTGAAAACATGCAATAATCGAATGACAAAAGAAATTTTTGCTTAATAAAGATGAACAGAAATAATATTACTTTGAAGCACACCAATGCTAGTAGTTATAAAGATAGATCTACAACTATTGTCGTTGAGGACTGAAGAAATGTATTTTTTTCCAATCAAGATGTCACTGTCGCAATCAAAAACTAATTTAATTTCATTAAACGGCATTTACCGCTTGTGAAATTGTATAGCTATCAAAGCGATTCAATTTGATGCATTATATAGAAACTTTCAAATTACATCTATGGACGTCATTTAAGCTTTTTTTCCGGTAGGGGGAGCAAAATTTTCCATCTTGTTTATTTCTTGTTTCGCCTATATGGACAAGCCAGTGCAAAAACAGATAGAAGCATGTTTTTTTTCAAATAAAAGAGAGGGAAGGTCAATGCCTTCTTGCAACCCCTTTGATGATATCAAGGAATAATTAAAACCAGCCATGCTTAGTAAATTCGTATCCTGTAATAATGAAAAACCCAAAGAAACGAAAGTAAACAATCTAACACGGTGAAAAAATAGCAATGAATTTTAGTTCTACAAAATTTTTATAAGGTACTAAATACTAAAAAAAAACTAAAATACATTGCTATTTTTTCACCGTGTTATAATGGAGTTCTACCAAGTAAATACCAATTCAAACAATAAGCAATGTAAAACAAGAGTCTCCAAACTACGGCCCGCAAACACCACCAATTCGGCCCGCCATATTTTTTAAATTTACGCATAATTCAAAACTAGTGTGTTAGTATGATGAACTATGTCTTGGCCTTTGAGACTTAGTGGAGGAGTAAGTGTATAGTACAATATTAATTGACTCTAAATGGAAAAAAAGTTTGAGAAAAAATACCCTAGTGGAACCCTTCAAGTTTGAGACTCAAAATGACTTGTAACAATTTATAATATTTAGGCGCTACTTCTAAACAGACCACCGTGTGCTTTCGAACTATTAAAATTACTATATTCGATATGAGTTTGCAAGCTTCGGGCATACAAGAAAATCGTCCCAAATATCTCTACTAAAATTGAGTATAAATGCACTATATTTTAATATTTAATGCTGTGGCGGACTATGCACTTTGGAAATCGTAGTTTATAAAACTTAGCCTCCTATCTGCGAACGTAGAACTGTTCAGACGGCTGATTGCAGTTGAGTGAAACTGACACAATATAAGAGAGATAACAGTGTTAAACATTTTGTGTAAGAGGTCATTTTTGTATTGAAATAGCCAGATGAGCTTTGATAATGTTCATAATATGTTAATGCTGACTATGTTCCGTAAACTTCCGAATTCACTTTTGAAATAATCAGGGATGAAATATTTTTTATGAGACTCAGCAAGGAATATGTTAAAAAAAGCATTTTGCATTAAAATAAAAACTTTGTAAGTATGCCAGTGATATACAAACATTTTTTTCTTTGGATTTAAAATAAATGGAATCCTGCAAAATGAATAGATACGAAAATAATTAAACAACATGTTGTTTTTTTATACCCGCATGTCTCACTATCGAGAAACCTATCCGCAATAATGCAAGCAATGTCGAGTAATATTTCGAATAACGATGGTATACATACCAATTCAATCATGACACATATTACTTGTGAAAATTAATTTTATAAAATCAATTGACTTGCTGTGTGTATATAGTGGAAATTTTAATTGTTGAAACTATGTATGTACGTGTTCTGTATCACTCACGACCCGGGTTTTGACAACCACTTGAATTACAAACAGACACCGGTGTCTATGAAGGCTCGAATATCATTTACATGATATTCCAATATTATTTCTGTTGTATAGCGGTGAATACGCAAATTCACTTCTACACAAAATTAGCGTATTTAAAAAATATAACGATAAATCCGAAATGTGTCGCGTAAACGAGGACTGCCACAATATCATTGTGATTTATTATGAACGTATCAAATTCATCGGAATACGAGACGAAATTCATATGTTTAATTAAATATATAATGAAACGTTCAGTTAGATTTAAAATAGAGAAATAATTTATGAAAAAAGTATAATTTTATTTTAGAAATTATATTATTTTGTGTTTTGCCAACCCTGATATTTTTTTAAAAACTTACAATTTTTCATCAAAAACTGGAATAAACGCTGTATTTATATGTAAGTAAATATAAATTATATATTAACCGAGCAACATAGTTACCTAAAAGCCTTAAATCATAAGTTGGCTACAGTGAGTGATATGCGTATTATCATCAAAAAGTGTAACATATATTTGTAACTGCGCATAACCTAAAATATAGAACACATAAAGTCAACGCTCTATGATCAAGAACAATGAAATGTTACACAAAAAAAAAAAACTCGAATCCAATTAAAAAAAATGTAGTACCAGATAGCCTTGTTATAACGAAATAACCCTGGGCGATTCGGTAACAAGATATTATCTAGTATTTATATTCAGCGAAAAATTAAATGAATCATTTCCCAAAATTTGAGTTATTGTTGGTTTTAGTGAAAAACAAAACAACATTAAACACGCTCTACCTGCATACGTTATTAAATAAGCACCTGATTATTTTATTGAGTTCACATTTTAATAGCACATTTTAATAGCATACGTAACACATATCATGTTACGTCCAATGACACTAGCTTAACTTGTTTGAATTAATTTCTTCTATAAAGATGTATATTTGAGCTAAAATTATAGCGTGATGTATCTAACAAAAATGCACTTGAAAGTAACACGAATAAGCAAGACTCGAGTTGTTAATTATATTCAGCGGAACACATACGCTAACCATATTCTGTGGTGATAAGAAGTGCTTTTAATTTTAAGTCAGGCATCGCATATTTTTAGAATTATCTCCGCAGCAAAATCTTATTTGCATGGTATGAATGAATTCATATTTTCGTATGAGCACATATAATAATAATACATATCGTATTATGTTACATTGTGCAGATTCGGTATCTGGTTTCTAGCCAGATTTTGTTGCGATCTTCAGGTTTCTGACCACAGTATTCCGGTCAAAATTGTTTTTTTTTCTGTAGTTCACCCCAAATCACGTTTTCACAACAGTTTTATAATAAATATTGATATTTAAAAAAAAATGTTTTTACAAACAAATTTGTAAAATTATTGTTATTTTAAAATTGATCGAATAAACCTGACTTATCTATCATTTAGTCGAGTTTAAGTAAAGGACCGTTTTAATAATAAAACTGTTCAAAAATTTTGGTCGAAATTATACGTTGACTATGAACCAAGTCAATATAAAGAATTAACAACAATTGCTTATAAACAAAGGTGCGATAAACTTAAATCCTTGGTAATTAATTTAAATACCCGTTAATGAGCATATAATTAATAATATTTAAGTTTTTATTGTACAAGGTAATATTTATGGCAGTCAATAATTAATTATAATCAATTTACAATGTCAAAAAATAATTTTAATCAGCTTTGTGGCAATGATTTTTGTGAACTTCAATATTATAAATTCGCAATCACAAAGATAAGCATTTTTTTTAATGAAATTAATAAACTAATTAAAAAAGTGAGAGAATTAGCATACTGTGTATAGTTTTGTGCATAAGAAATTAATATTTGTAAATTTGATATCGATTAATACATTTTCCAGCCAGGATACCGGATAAGGTCTTCCAGGATAATCCCGATCAATAATGTAGGGCTGGCAACATAATTATTAATTAAATATAAATATGGTTTTAACAATAAAGCTTCAGTTGATAATGCTCGCGATGAGCGAAACCGGTCCTGATCAAAAAATATATTGTGGAAATAAGTACTAAAAAAATGTGTTTTTATTATTTAAAATATAATGCCTTTCCATCAAGAAGTGACAGTTAACACCTTAAAAGTGAATAAAGCTAAGTAAAGTAAAATTTTCTGTCATAATAAATCAAACTATTTAATTATTTAAAATCAAAAAATCTGAAGCTATATATATGTTTATTTTTAAAAATATTATATTTTTAACCAAAGGAAACTTTAAGTATACTGTCAAGTATTGTTTCTATAAACAAAGGTTTTTAATTTTAATAAGGTGAAAAAATAGCGATGTATTTTAGTCCTACAATATTTATTAGTTATATAGTTGACAGCTGTTTCGGCTAACGCCCTCATCATAACCTTAGTATCGTATATTTTGACGAGAACCATTTTAAAATTAACTAGCCCAATATGAAACAAGGAACATAAGAGAAGATGTATTGTGTACCTTTGTTACACAGTTATATATGGATAAGTAAATGTACGTTTAAACATAGTTCTGATGAAGTCGTAAGCCAAAATAACTTTCGACTATATACCTTAAAAAATTTATAAAACTAAAATACACTGCTATTTTTTCACCGTGTTATAATGGAGTCCTATCAAGTAAATGTCAATTCAATCAATAAAATGTTCATATTTTATTATGATTGTTATTTCAAAGACGGTTGTTAAGCCAAATAAATTTTATGCATACTTAAAAAAAACAATAAAAAGCTATTTTTAACCTTCTAACTGCTAAGATCATTTTGTATTAGAAAACAGCCTGATGCCTTCATAATCTCCATACTTTTAGTTAAGCCAAAAATACCGTTTTTTTTTTTTTTTTTAATGTAGTTAGTGTTGGAATAAAATCGTTTATGTGGCTGAGTAGAGAACGGGCTAAATATTTTATATATGAATTATTTTGAACCATTAAGTGTGCAGTTTTTATTATTTTTTTATTGTATAATGATTCACAAATTTACCATGTGAATCATCTTAGAATACTTAGATTAAACCTTACGTTGAAAATGGTCATTTCACTTCTATGAATAATAAAGGCCAAATATGAAATCAATGACGCAAGTTTTAAAATAAATGCACTGTCAAGCTTACATATTATATACTGATTACTTACCTACCTTCTAATAATTAAAACTGATACATAAATTATTTAAATGATTAGTGAAAGTAACTTAACTTGGCAACACTGCGTACGATGTTGTTGTTTATGTGCCGATAGCTCTTGCAATCGAAATTTGAAATAATTTAAGTTGGTACTATATCTACCTACTAATTATTATCATAAACCAAACAAAAAAATCCTTAATATAACATAAACAATATGACTGTTGATCTTTTAAAACATTTATTAATTTAGGTTGATAAGATCTCAGCTGAAGAACGATGTATGGGCACAATTTAGGTTATGTTGAGTTGATTATGCAATACAATACGCAAATTTTGACAGTTAATACTTTGAAATTTTACCTCGTAGAGAAGCTATGGCATATACATGATATAATAGAACTACGCTGTTAATGAAAACAGCTTTTCTCGATTCCTGCAAAATGTCCGAAATGTTCTTGTTCGTGTTAAGTCTTCAATTATTTATTCAATTGTTTTATACTAAAGGTCGGTTATATTGCGTTTTTGTGATATAATGCCTGAATATGCAGAAATTCGAAACATTCGTGAAAGATAACACATGTGGAAATGTACAAAGTTTCCACAATTCAATCTCAGATTTGATTGAAATAATGATTTTCAAAATCTTAGCGAGAAATGCGATCAATTATTATTGATAAGAAAAACAATTTATTTTTAAATGCTTAACCATTTTATTTTAAATAATAAAAACATATTTTTAATATGCAATTTAATGTAGTAATACGCTGATAATGCTCGCGATGACCGAAACCGGTTTTGATTATAAAATACATTATGGAAATAACGTTGAAACACATTTAATTGATTGTACGATTTCGATTATCTTCGCAATTTTCGCTGTAATCAAAAATAATTGTTTGGCAGTAAAATTGTTAATTCTCTTATATTCGTAGTATCGACTATCAACACACTGCAATAGTTTTGATCGCTGCTAAGGTCACAACAGTTGAAACGTCAGCAGTGATAACTGACAAACTAAATAACCAATGCATGGAGTACGGTTTGACAGCCGCTGTAAATAAATCTTAACTGTAAAATCAGTACTTCGTGACTGTACACGGAAATATATCAATTGCGTAATCCGCAATATATAATAAACATATCGTATTTATAAAATAGTCACTGAAAATATACTCATTCCTGATGTCATCCATGAATCGGTACAATCTCTCACGATTAAAATTGTGAATAATTTAATTTAAATTAATTAAAATATAATTAAAAAATAAAGGCGTGACTTTTAAAGCGAGTGTTTCATATATCTATACGTTTTTTGATAGTTTCAATTTTGCTCACTCACGTAAACTGAACATATTGATTTTTCAGGAAAAATGAACTATCCAGTTGACCCAGACCAGTGTTCTCTAACCTTTTTACTCTTGCGGACCGTTAAAAAAAGAAATAAAAAAACGCGGATCACTAATACTGAAATAAAAATAGTTTTTCATGTAATATTTTTAAATCTTATATTGTGACAAATGGAAGTTACTATAACTAACAAATTTGAATTGTTACAACTTTGTAAGATTGCACATGTTTTGTCACTAACGACCCGGGTTTTGTCTTTCGGCATCTTAAGGTATTTTATCATATGGATGCAACGGAACTGACAACTGCAACTAAACTAATCAAGCAATTTCAGTCGATATCATAAATTATAATTATATAGTCTGATTTGATTAAAATTTAACAAAAACAATGTTTTTTTTTCAACAAACTAAAGCAAAACCTGTTGTTGCATATTTGCTTTATTAAATTCCTTGGTGTCACATTATCCCACCAGCTATTATTATTTAACAATGATTTAAAATCTAAATAAACGTGCAGGTGAAAAAAATCCATATCTAATATCTTTTCATTGTGAATTTTTTGAAATTTGGCCTAATGTTAGTGGCCTGACGGAAAGTATCTACGGCACGGCAGCGGGCCACGCACCACCGGTTGACGAACACTGACCTAGACAACGCAAAGAAATCAATGTTTCTATTCCTAAAAGTAAACATTTGAATTAATTATATACCACTATTTTAAACACATTAAATATGGGATTCAAGAAGTTTTAACCTTCTGACAGCTTACATGTCTACCGTTACAATGTATAACTGTAATGTGTTGATATAAAAGTGCTAACTGTTTTACAACTTTTTTTGCAAGTTCTTTTTCTATTTAATCGTGACAATCTTCATAAGAAATTCGGTATTTGTCAGAATCAATTTATTTCAAAAAACATGCATAAGTGTGAAAATAATATTTTTGAACGAGATAAAATTATTAACCTTTTGCACTCCAATGTCGCCATGCATTGATTTTGCCCTTGTAACTCGAGTTCCGGCAGTATGGCGCCAATTCATTGCAACATAATTAATATATTTTTTGGTTATCAATTATAATTTTTTAACATAACAAATTTTAATTTTTTATCCATTATTGAAATGACTAATTTAATTAAGTGTCGTATAACAAGGGTCATGTGAGTGTATACGATGTCAACGATATTAGTATGCAAACATTCTACTATTACATACATCTAGACTCCATTGCGCGACTTATTCAATTGAGGTTAGCAATTAACGTATCGCCGTATCCTGTTTTACTACAGTATTGCACTGTACCCAAAATCTTCAATTAAACATACTAAAACATTTTATATCTAATGTTAAAACTCGTGACAAAATCTTCATTTCTTTGTATAGCTTTGTTCTGCAATCGTCACCTCGTATCTTTATTTGAAATTTCAAAAATTTGCATACGTTGCTTTTCGTTTACATACTAAAATTTTTAATACTTGGTAAAGAAAGCAAACACAGTCACATTTTCTTTGTCTGCAAATATCACCTACGTAAAATATGCTAATTTGAAGCAGGTTTTTTGAACTCTCCCAGACATACAAACTGTCTCGGGATCTTGTGATGAATATAGGTATTTAATTTCAGCTCACAATAATTTTAAATTTGAACGCATTTATATATAAAGCAAGTATATAAAACCAATAAAAACTTCACGATAATAATGCGTTTCCATTGAAGTATTATAATATTTCAAACAGGTTGAATTATGATTACAAGCTTAGAAAACGAAGGCTTAGAAAAGCAAAAACAAGTAAAATATTTAACACGGTGAAAAAATAGCAATGTATTTAAGTTCTACATTTTTTTATAGTTGATAGCTATTTCAGCTCACGCATCGTCATAGTTTTGATGATGACGTGAGCCTATCGAAATAGCTATCAACTATATAAAAAAAATTGTAGAACTAAAATACATTGCTATTTTTCACCCTGTTATAATGGAGTTTTACCACGTAAATGCCAATTCAATCAATAAAACATTCAAGTATTTTATTTATCATTTATAATTACACTATCTGTTAGTATTATATATCATTTTTACTGTTCTTAATAACAGTGTTATGAAGTACTTATATTATACTTATACACACATCGAATTTATTTTAGGCGTAAGTTAATTGAATAGACTATGTATATTTGACTATTATTGTTTGTCCCACAGCAATTTTTATTTATAATATCTGAAATGTTTTTTAGTACTTAAGGTAAAATGAACAAAATTGGAGTTATACTCGTAATTCCGTCAATAAAAAAACTATTAAAATATTGCTTATTTATTAAGTCATTTTTATTCATAAGACATTTACTAAGCATAATTAAAATTAAATATGTAAGCAGTGGTGAGCTGGGTTTTAACATATTAAATGCCAGAAGCCAAGGGGCTGAAATCGTACAAATAATTTTGTCCCCCATACAATATTACTAAGGGCCCATATTTTTGAATGTATAATAAAACCATCTACCATCGGTAATAATGCATGTTTGGCCAGAACGGCACTGAATATACGACTATTTACCTTAGCATTACACCTCATTATTTATGCTGTAGAAACATAACAAAATGGTTAAAGAGGTGTCAACTTTCAAAAAAATAAATTTAGCATACTGCAACGTGAAAAAATGTTGTAATGCAACAGTGTCTTGTATTTAACTTTATATTTTCTAATTAAATATTTAACACCTAGTCTTGTTTTGCATATTAAACAGGACATCACGGAAAAAGATGGTATCTAATGGGCAGATCTGGATTGGCCCTTAAGCACATTCTACACGTGTTCAGGACAACATGTAAAGGGAGCACTAAATTTCTCTTCCATTCATACATTTACAACGAACCATATATAATATAGACATCTATGATTGCAACATTCGAACCACATAATACTGCAATAAATCCTACAAAATACAACAAAATAGAGTGTTATAAAGCACACGGTATAGTGAAATAATTAGCATCAATTTAACTTCTTAATTCTGTGTCACATAACGTTATACATTAATATTTTAACAGTTTATAATTTAATAATAACGTTAAATAAATCTCTATTTTCTTAAAGGTCAACAAAAGTGCTTTTGGTTTCATAAAATTTTTAATACGTCCCTGATTATGGCAACATATAATGAACACAACAAATCCTTTTTTTACTCGATACATTGGTTCCAGAAAGTGTGCACGTATAAAAAAATCTCGTCTCGCTTTTTATATAATTTGATAAATTGGCACCAAAGATCAAAATATCTTATAAAAAAGATATCAAAAAATATATGAAACAAGATTTTTTTTCTTTAAACTCGCGCATATTTTTTAACATAATATTTAACTTTATTGATTGTAAAAATATAATGAGAAACAGATAAAAATGTAAATAAATATGCATAATTGTATTCATTCATAGGAGTTATCTGTTGCTATAAATGTGGGTTTGCTATTATAATATATTCGTTTGTGATTTTTTTGACGAACGTGTCGAATTTTGCTCGAAATCATTCAAGTTAATGCTATTTTCCTGGAGTCTTGATTTGAGTCAGTAATTTTATTTACCTGAGTCATCATTTCTTATTTTTAAAAATTTAAAAATTGAATTCGCTCTGAATAATCGCTCAAAAAAAGACTGGCCGTATAGAATAATTGAAAGATTTTTTTCTCACTATTGTCTTTCAGTTCGTGTGAATATAATGTAAAATATTGTTCTGTCGATGTTGCCATTTATCATAAAATATAATATGATAATAAAACATTCTTCTCTGAGATGTTTACATAACATCAAAATAATATTACGACCTTGCCTTATGGCCGATTCCAACTCATCGAAGGTAATGAAAAAATATTTTTTATGGCTATTCACCGAAGATTAACACTTTTTACTATTTCAAATGTAGAATATTCTTATCAAAGAAATATACGATCTAATATTTGATTTATCTGAATTCATACACAGTCATTCATAGGTTGAATATGTTATATATTTCATATGTTTTTGTTTGATTCTTTACATTTATCTAAAAAATAATAAAAAAAAAACAAAACAGATCGATTAATTATTCCAAAGGCATGTTAATAATAATCAACTTATCCTAGATTAAAATATATATATATATAAAACTCGCCGTTTTCTCCAAAAAATCTACAGATGTGTTTAATTCACAAAATAACATACTTTGTGTTATTAACTTATTTTCGGTAATGGTTTGCAGCGGTGCCCCTGCCGCACGATGCGCAGTCTTAAGTAGTTCGCTGCTCCCTACACTGGTCATCTGTTCTCTCTCTTTCGTGATAAAGCTTCACTTACACCAAATGTTAAAATTAAAGTATTTTTCCGGGGCCTATTTTATGTCGTATATTTTTACACCAATGCTGCAATATCAATGAATCGGCAGGTGATCAATTCTATTTTTTTTACGAATAAAAATGTAAACATAAAATAAACTTTAGTTCTACTTTGTGTTTTTCATATCCTCATTCAAAATAAGCCTTTTTTTGGTTTAAACATTTTCTTTTTGATGGCGAATTTTTTTTTTTTTTTAAAAACACACTTTTTAGTACCGCTAAACACCTTTATTATAAAGAATAATGTCTCACTTAACACGAATGATTTGAATATTCATACTATTTAATAAAATGTATTTCAAAAATTAATATAATGTTTCAAATAATTTCACACAAAACAAACATATTGATGTATAAAACGAAAAATAATTTATATTCAATTAATAGTAATTAACAAACTAATTCAACAATTAAAATCGATTAACTAAAATTAATATTTAAAGTGTTGTCAAGAAAGTTAAAGTTATAATTATTACACTCTTATTTTTATTTAAAAATTTTAAAACAGTTCCGTAAACCATGTTGATATGATAAAAACATTAATTTAATCAACTTTTGTTTGTTTTATTACAAATTTAAGCTGTCTAAACAGAAATTAAAACTATAAAAACACGTTAATACTTTCCTAATGTTTTCTTTCAACACGTAAAACAGTATCTAAATTTAGACGTGATCATTGGACACTTTGGTTCTAACCAAATCTGTCTCGAGTTGTCGCTGTTCTAATAGTAATATTATTTTAATTCCTTCCTGAAAGCGGGTATAGATTCAGGAGTAAATAATTGTTACTTACTTAGTTTCATGATCGACTTGTTCTACCGATTTCTGCTTCTGAATTTTCTCGTAGAATCCTTTCCACATCGATTCCTCGTCCATCGTGAAGTGAGAACTGCGCAAGCGTCACAATCAAAATTTCAACTAAACCTGTCACACACTTTCTCACAATTTTTCCGATTCCAAATTCAAATAATATTTACAAGCTACGTAACAAAACAAATGCACGCTATTTTTAAACGTCAATTTGTTTCACTGCATCTCACATCTTAGAACCGAACTCTGCGAATATTTCGCTGGCAACTGCCGCTGAGTGAGTAATCCAAGCGATTGTTTTATTCTGTGTGTAAATAATACATAGGTATGTTTAGTTCTGATTCACAATAATGGCGGGATATTATGACTCGCCGGAGGATCTCGATAGACTGAACAAACTAGTCGCTTTTGACAGTCCAACTAACCGACGAAAACATTCTGATTTCTGAGGTCATGCTCGTGTACCGGCGGATGTTTGACGTGAACGTAATGCCGGTTTTTTTATGCATCTGACGTTTGACTGATTCGGGTTTACCATAATTTCACATCAAATATTAGCTTTATATACAAACAGCAAATTAACAAATATGCTCATTAAAAAAAAAATTCATATAGTAGTTTTCAAATGAGATACGACTACCACATTTCAATGGAATAAATTAAATTTATTGATTGATAAAATTTAGGAGTGGTTAAAAAAAACACGATTCCAACTCCGACACTGACCAACAACACGAATCTAACAAAAAAAAAATCAAATTTGAATTGCTACAACTTTGTACTTTGATTCCACATGTTTTGTCACTGACAACTCGGGTTTCGCCTTTCGGCATCTTCAGGCATTCTATAACACGGATGCAACAGAAAACCCGGGTCGTTAATAACAAGTCATGAGGAATAGTACACGTATTGTAACGATTCAAATTTGATATTGAAATTTTAATCAAGCACCTTCAGTCGATATCGTAAATTAAAAAAAGTTTATTTTTGTCAGAGTTTTTCTCACTTTTCCTATTTATGAGCATTAAATTAAGGATTAACTGACCAATTCGGCAATGGTACATTGAGATAATCTTCAAAATCGTTTAATCGAAACTATAGTCGCTCACAGCCCTGATTAAAAAAAACGGTGTAAAAATAACAATGTATTTTAGTTCTAAAACATTTATAAGGTATATAGTTGATAACTATTTCGGCTGACGCCCTCATCAGAACTATATTACTAATATATAAGCATAAGCCGAAATAGCTATCAACTATACACCTTATAAATTTTGTAGAACACATTGCTATTTTTTGATCACGAAATAAATTAAGTCATATTTTCAATCACATTTTATATACTGAAAAAATCATCTCCTTCGATTTATATCTTAATTATATTATATATTAATTATATCTTCGATTAAATAATATATCATAAATAGCTTTCTCTCTTCAATAAAAAAATTAATTTACTAGTTTGCTATCAAAATATTTCTAATTTTCTTCATTTTCGATAAACAATAATCTCGATACGAAATACAATAAAACTATTCACCTTTTATCAGAATGATAATGTTGTTTATTTCGGACGCTATCTTGTGTAAAATATATTTAAGTATGCAGATTTCAATTGGACTACTGAAAAGTAGGTTAGATTAAATTTTGACACTTGCCGGTTAAGTATTGCAACTTAAAGTGAATAATTATTAATATTTTATTAAAATTTTGTTTATAATTATTTTTTATTTACAATAGTTGCCGCTGCACTCAATTTAGATTTAATTTAGCTCATACTTCAGTGTTAACGGTTATAAAATGCATTACGAAAATTTAATAGACGATACCAAAATTACTTACAAAGCAACTACTATTTCTTTATAATTTTAATTAAACTTAGATTGGAATATATATTTTTAATTTACGATATAGAATAAGAGTGCTTGAAGAAGTTTCAATAGCAAATTTCATTTTCAAGTTACCTTTCGACGCCTTTAGTATTTTTATCATACGGATGCAACAAAACTGACACAAAATAAACAGTTAATTATTTAATCAACACAAATCACTTGTTATTAAAATTATTTCATGTATTTATTTATATCCTTTCTATATGGCATACATATTTTCCTGCATAATTCCTCTTGAATATAACAAATGTAAATTGTTCTCGTGTCAGCTCTATTTAATCCGTGTAATAGAATGCTTAACCGCTTACGAGTGGAAATGTACAAAGATTCAACAATTCTAATTCTAATATTTCTTTTCATTATATTTTGCAGGGTTCTGAAGTCGAAATCATAAAAAACGAGCAACTCTGACTTCTTTTACGATTAGACGATTTTGAAGAATATATTAATTAACAATTTGCTTGAAAAGTTAGTTGATTTTTAATTGAATGCACATAAATAGGAAAGGTAGGAAATAAACCTGACAAAAGTCATCTTTTTTTAGTCGGACTTCATAGCCCTAATATTTTGGCGATAATTATAAAAGTATTTATAATAATCCCTCAATAGATATTGTGATAACGGTTACTTAACTTTCAACGATTATATATACTTTTTATTCAAATTTTACAAAATTGTGAGAATTATTCAATACATTAATAGTAATATGATCATAAATCTTATCAAATATTCGACAAATTCAGTTGAAAAATCCAAACACACCCAATGAGGTAATTATTAATTATAATATTGGTATGAAAAAATACTGCGAATTGTGTTTATTTTTTAGCGAAAATAAATATAGTAGATTCATTATCATTCAAGATAAGACGAAAGTTTAATTTTTGGAAATCAATTGTAATACGATAATATCGGTGTTATATAACCCCATATTGATAACTATTTTCGCATCACTCCATCTTCGATTGTTCTTATACTTCAACGCAGAACATCCAGGTACATCATTGGTACAGTTAATATTGATGGCTAAATGTTCTTGCTGAAATAAAATTTTCTTTATTGAACATGTTTCCGCAAAAATTTAAACCTTATTTATTTTTTTTATCGATTTCGTTATTACTTCGTGGTTAAATAATTGGATGATTGTATTTTTTTGATATTGTCAAATAATATTTATAATATGTTATTATACTTTCATTGATCGACTGATAAAAGCAGGGCTGTGGAATTCGAGTTGGAGTAGTGAAAAATGAGCGATTCTGACTACTTTTTCGATTAGACGATTTTGAAAAATATTTCAATGAACAATATGCCGGATTGGTTGGTTGATATTCAATTACATGCATATAAATTCGTTAGTTAGGAAAAAACCTGAAGAAATTCAACTTTTTTAATCGGATTAGTTGGTCAATGTCCGAGGTGGAGTTGTGCTTTTAGTCAATGTCCGACTCGGAAACATGTTTCTATAACAACTTAACAGCCCTGGGTAAAAGTATCCATTTTCAAAATGTAATTTCAATTTTCATAAAAAATAGCGAGCTATTAATAAAGATTGTTAGCACCTAACTTAAATTAGAAATGTAGAATCGGAGTCGTGAAAAACGAGCGACTTCGTCTACTTTTTCGATAAGACGATTTTGAATAATATCTCGATGAACAATTTGCCGGATTGGTTGCTTGATCTTTAATACTTAATTATGCACATAAATAGAAAAGGCACGAAAAAAACCCGACAAAAATATTATTTTTAAAGTTGGAGTCGTGTTTTTTTTTTAACGACTGCATAGCCCTGCTTGTAGTAGTTTGTTTGTTTAATGTAGGTACGAGTAACAATAGCACAGAAATTTTACAAGTTTTGAAAAAAAAAATATCAATTATGGAATAACCAAGAGGGATTATGCGGTGTTGCTGTTATTTACAACTATGATACGATGGCAAACCTGCATGTATGTAATTTTAATTGTGTTGAAAGTAAATATTTCCATGTAAATTTTTATCAGGATATTGGATTAAACTGTTTGAATTATTTAAATTGGGCGTAGAGATTTGTCCGTTTGAATGTCAACGATATCAGCTTGTTGAAATCTAGGTTAACGATATAAACTTCTTGCACGCTGCATGCAAATATCGTTTTCGTAAACGTGTTTATCCACAGGTCACTTGGTGCACCAAGAATAAGTCTACCTTCTATACGTAACAGGTTTGTTTTTTATCACTGGGAAACTGGTTAGGAGAACTATCCGTTTTTACTGCCTCTCGCCCACGCGATGTACAATAATATTTCGGCGATTTGACTTTAAAAAAACCGGAAAAAACTCCCAGAACGTCTTCAACGACAGCCTCTATTTGAGTTCACGGTACGAACGCAAGCAAACGACTGACTGCCTTTAGAATAATATAAATAGTTAAAAAAAATATAGGCATCTAAGAATATAGAAGATTGCTTATTATTACACAGCCTTGCTGTTTCAATGTCATCTAGAATTGCTGAGGTAAGAAATGAATAAAATGAACACACAATATAGACTAGTCCGTACTTATAAACTTCCGGTTTTTATTATCTTCCTGTATTTATTAACTTCATTTTCACTCCCGCGCAATAAATTGACAGACATGCTATAAAATATCTTAACTCTAAAAAAAATGAAACAGTTATTTCCTGAACCATTCTTTGAATTAACTATTGTTTTCTGTTATAATGAGTGAAATGAAACTGAAAATAGAAGTGACATATTTTTATATCACTGAGACACACACGGAGAATTATTTATTTACGAATTTAAGATGAAATCACATCATATATTGTATACCCATGAATGTAAAAAAATATGATAATTCATATCAGTTCACTGCGACTTCGAGCTATACCTATATGATCGCTACAAAAAAATAGTTACTGTTAAAATGTATTTGTTTTATATAATACTTTAACACACATTGTCTTAAAACATTACAAAGCTATTTTTATTGATTTAATTATATACAGTATTTGTTTATTATGAACGACCATAAAAAAAACACTACTTACATATAATATATGACTAGTATTTTTAATTTCAGATTTCAGTATCAGCTTTCAAAATTTTGACAATGCGCACCATTCGACAAAAAAGCCTGAGAGAGAGTGTGTGTGTTGTGCTACAGGCATATACATAAATCAAAAAAAAAATCATTTTATTATAACTTGATCGCTTATAAGTTTAAAAAATGTCACACACTAATTGTCGAGAATAATTACTATTTAAAAAAAATCCTATCCATGACAGCTGAAATTTGACAAAAAAGTCAACACTTATTTGTTATAATTATTTTCTATTAGACACATATCCTAAATTGTCTGCAATTATTTGTCGATTTTGTTAACGAACCTGTGGACATCTACTATATTATATTTGTAAATATAAAAAGCCAACGACCATACAACGTTGTAAGCACCGGCTCTCGTGCGATCACCGAAGTTGAGCGACATTGGGCGCGGATAGTGCTTGGATGGGTGACCGCTCGGGAACACCGAGTGCCGTGTTCTCTTGGCTATGGGAAGGAAAACCCAGACAGAAAAACCGAACCACCAACCCAACCCGCCTGGGCAGCGTGGTGTTGCTATGTCCAAACCCCCCCCCCCTGAAAAAAAAATCAGGGGGAGGCCATTTATCCAGCAGTGGATCGACCACGGCTGATAATGATAATGATGATGAATGATGAAAAATAAAAACTTTTTTGTGTGTCTGAGTGTCTAACTTTTTTCGAGTATTTTTTTATTGATCATTTTTATGCCTATATACTGATGTACGTATTTTTTTGTTGTTGAATTTGTAAATGCATTTATTCATTATGATACAAAACTTACAGTACTAAATATGAAATATATGGATGCCAAACATTTATTATAATGTCTGTATAAATATGTAAGGTCTGTATAGACAGTGCAGTGAGTGATCGGTTAACGAACAATTCAGACAACGAACACTATCATGTAAGATTTTTTTGTTCGGATAATGAACATATATTCGGATAACGAACTAAAACGAGGTTTATAATTTAGTTATTCTATCTGAAAACTATTCGACAGACTTTTGAAAACGGCGCACTTTTGGCTCGGTCTGTGAAATGATTTTCAGGACGAAATAAGGAAATAAGGCGTGTAAATCTTATAATCGGTTAACAAACAGTTCGTATAGCGAACATAGTCTTGGAATAGATTATTTTCGTTAACCGATCACCCACTGTACATGGCTTAAAACTGATAACGATATAATATTGCTTGACTACTGCAATGAAAAACAGAAACAGATATAATATGTTGGAGAAAAACTGGAAACAGATGTTATCTTATTTTAAGATATTTGTGCAATATGATGATAAACTTAACATCTACAGAAACACAATTAAATTGTTCTGAAAATGTAAAATAGTAAGATTACGAGATTAACGAAGTACAGTGATAACATTCATAGAAGAGATTTGGATCAATTATAATTTTAAAAGACGATAACAAATTAATACGAAATTTTGTTGGCCTATAAACAAAAAAATAAAGAAATAAATTATCTATTGTTGCCATCCTCAAAAATACCGAATTGTTTGTATGCATGATGAATACTTGTCCGCTTTTAAAAACATGCTTTGAAATTGTGTACCATTGGAACGAAAATTTGTACTTGTAAATGTAACAAATCACGATTCTCTATTTTTTTAACACGTGTGTGAAAAACGCTTTTAATTTAAAATGCTTCATGACAAAAAACTACAGTGGTAAATGGGATATACAAAGTGTCCCCAACATTAATGCAAAAACAGACGAAATAAATTATCCTTCAAAAAAATGCCCTAATTTTTACATCTGGTGTCAATGAAGCTTTTACGCGTTAGAGTAAGAAAATAAACGAGGGCGCTGCTGTAAAACATTATTGAACCACGTCTTGTGCGGCGGTGGCATTAAATAAGTTATTGTAATAATATAATGATATCTCACAAAATATTCTATTTTGGGAATTAAACAGTAATTGATAAAAACAACGAGTTTCGTTTAATTTTTTTATTCTAGGACGGATTGATTATTCTTAATATGCTTTTGTGGTGATACGTCGATCAGTCTCATTTGTTTTTTTATAATTGAGATAAATTCCAAGAATTGATCCAAAATATTGGAAATGTATAATATATTCGCCTAATGAATGACTGACTTCAGATGAATCAAATAAATACTTGTATATTTTTTTCATTGTAATAATTTTCCATCGAAATTGTTTAGGTGTTAATCTTGATTGTATAAAAGAAGGCTAATACGTATTGTTATTTTAATATTATGTATAGTTTCAGGAATTATTATTATTTTTTTTAATGTATAAAAATTTCAATGAAAACATAAGCATGCTTACACCCACTAAATAATAATAAAAAAATTATAAACGAAAAATACGTCACCTTTTCCTCGTTAACTTCCACGGTATAATTATTCACTCGTTTTATGAAAAAAACCAAGTTTTAGTACAATCATAGTAATTCTTGGATAATGTTGTAATCTTAATGAATTCTTGTGGTCTGCGGGAAAAAATTGTCCCATTGAACCGACAAAATTAGTTTTCTTATCTAACTTTGTTTACACTATTTTTTTTTAATTATCTTGTAAACACCAATTATTTGAAATTATCTTGTACATTCAGAGTTACCCAAACTGTGCGCCGCGAAAATTTTCGTTTACAAAATATAATTACTTTATAAAATGTACGGTAACCTTCATATATATATATATATATCATCCGATTAAGATGAAACTTTTGTGGGTTGTAGTGAACGCGCCCACCAATGTTTTTAAATTTCAACTACTATTAGATGAGGACCAGTTTCGCTCATCGTGAGCATAAATTTTTTCGTTTGAGTGCAATGAATTCTACATGCCCGGTACTTCAAGACCGGTTTTGTTTCTTACAAACATTATGAATTGATACTTTGTAGATACACTTCTCTCATGGACTGCTTTGTGTGACCTGCTCACGCGTCGTAAAAAGTATGATTTATTCGTCTATGCGACAGACGGATTAACAAATATATTGTGTAACCAAAGCACTTTAGTGAACAGAATTAAAACACAAATACTTTCTTAAGTGCAATTGCAGCGCATACCAGGTACTCGCTAATCTGTTGTAAGTACAATATCAATAACGAATATGCGAATACATATAACACTTGAATAATTTTGACGATGTTGTTTTGATATTGGTGTTTCTTGGAGAATTAAAAACACTTATAAATTTCAATGGCTAGTTTCGAATTTAATTTACAAAGTGACACCTTTTAGATTTTAATTTTAGACATTAATTTTTCCATACCATTTCAAATTATCAAAAAGAATAAAAATTTGAATCATGGCTCCAATTTTATAATTTCAATACCGTAGTTTCAAAGATGTCGAGTCAGGTGACCGCTATAGTAACTTTGATATTTAAGAACTCAGCATAAGATATTCCGGGTAATATTTGAGATCTATGACCGCAAATTGAGCTGACATAAAAGAATTAACTAAATTAAATACACTATATTGAATGATGTTTTATAATATCCTAACAACTGTTACCAAACACGAACATTTTCATTGAGCTCCAGAAATATTCACGAAATTTATCATTCGAAAAGTAAGGCCCTAAATAATCGGATGTGGATATTTTATTAACTTGTTAAAATTTTGAGACAGTGTTTTTGGATCATCAAATATGTTCACTTCTATTTTGATCTTCAAACATATGCGCCTTGCCTTTTAACATTGCATAATAGCGAAAATATTTTTACTAATGAGCATTATGTATGAATAAAAGAACGTTCGATGCATATTAACTACTTATTGATGTTTTTCTCATAAGATTTTTAATTAAGTCCTCTTTATTTTACTACCAAATATAATGAGTCAAATGATGAAATATTTCCATATCATACTATCTAACCCGACGCCCGTTGCTGCGATCTCAGAGTAAAAAATTCAAGGAAACTTGTTATGATAACAAACAATTTAATTGTTAATAGTGCCGTTTTAATTATATTTATTTTTTTAAGTGCTAGTGGAAATACGATCTTTTTCTGCCTGTTGCGTACACGTATAAATCAAAAGGTTTTCTGACGCGTGAGCTGGTCACATAAGTTGTCCACGAGAGAAGCACGGATTATCTAAATCTAGTCCACACACTTGGAGCGAGATAGTCTTTGAGCTTTGTTTATGGTCATCGCAAAATTGAGTCGCGCCGGAATCTGCAAATGTTTGAATTCAAATGACATATATGCTGGGATCATTGGAATAAGCGGTACGAGTACATCTTCCTTTTTGGATTTCCCATTCAAAATTGTGGCTTCGATGACATTGTTCATCGTCTGTATCACTGAAAGTCTTGTACCGTTGCAAAGTCGTAGTGGATTGATTTTTCAAAGAAGAAAGATAGGCAGGCCAATTACAATGTAAAAATGTGTTGTGACATACCTGGCTAATTCAGTGAATTCGGGAATTACGTTGAATGGTGTAGTAATGCGTAAACGACAAACAGATACACATTCATGGATTTTTGGATATATAAATAATATATAAGAGACTAGATTATACAACTTTTGGTTTTGGTATGCCAGAAACTTTCCTGCACTTAATAAATTCGCAGTTTCATATTATTTTGGTAAGAGAAGGATAAGGGGGATATGTCAAAACCTGTGCGGGAGTGTACCCAAGAAATTTGTTAAATTTCATATCGATCGGATGAATGGTGTAGTAATGCATAAAAGACAAACTGACACACATTAATTGATTCATATATATGTATAGATTATAATCTTATATTTGGTGGGGGTCAAAGGTAACAAAAAGGTTGCAAAATTCTGATATATAGTGTTACTGTCCACGATGTTATGTTTATTATATATATATCAATACTATTTTGTGGTTTCGTTAAATTTTAGCCTACAGTTTTTCATTGCTTATTTGCACAGAATTATTTATATTCAATATTTCAAAATTCATATTGCATTCTTTGAAGCAAATATTTTTTCTGATCAGTCCAGAATAATATTCACAGAAATTCTTATAAACTAGTTATACATGCACAGACGACAATACATTTATGACGTTTGCATAATATTTCATCTTCGTCGACAGCTCTTCATGAATCTTAACGAACATATCAAGGTAAATAATCAACAGAATTGAAAACGTTGAATAATTCTTATCACACTTCGAAATAGACATTACAATAAAGAATAAACGGATTCAAAATTATAACGAAGAATAAAATTAGTGACGTTAAAATGTCGATTAATACAGGAAAATTCTTTGAAATCATTAATACAATTCAAGCTTAAAAGAAGTAAATTATAGCGTTCCTTAATCCGTTCTCTACTAAACCACGTGAAGGATATTATAACACAATATTTCAAAAAAATAATTTGGTAATGTTGTTTTTCAGCAAGCTGGAGTATTATTTTCAGGTAAAATCAAGGTTTATTTCAGAACAAAACGAGTCTCTTATGCGAAAATTTTGACAATTTTAACTCTAAATATCAACACACTGCAATCAGCCAATTCAATTGTTTGGACATTAACAGTCAAACAGTTAATGATGTTTTGTTAAGTGAAGAAAATTTTGCGGCTCTCGCTTAATTACGCTATTACACGTCATGGACACGAAATAGAAGCTGTAATAGATTTTCCCAAAGGTATGGACGTAGGCAATCAAAAAAATTGTCATTTTTAAGAGCTTTATTAGCAACTCCTGATGGAAAGAATGTATTATATTAAAAAAATAATTACACCTACTACAAGTTATTTTAAGACAAATGTTCCATCGTTTTTCCATTTCACTTCATTCAGCGACGTAACTACTTCATAATACTGAATCGTGCAATAGTGTAATGCATGAGAGCCCAGCAAAAAGGGGGGCCAAAATTTTTACATACTCGATATAACAAATTAATTTATCATTTAAATAATTCATCATATGCACATTTATATAAAATAAAAATATTGTTTACACTGCACAAACGAACTATTACGTTGCATGTTTAAAATATATTTCATATTCGGCCCACTACCGCGATGTTTCCCAAACTTGGGGCCGTAAAAGTTTCACTTTTTTTTTTGTTCATGGTGAATTAGGATGATTTTTTTTGGTAACACTGCCCTACTATGCACGATGGAACAAGGATTTATTTTCTCTATTCCATACTTTTGATAATTTATTGATATCGAATTAGGAGATGGTTTCCGATATCAATATATATATATACAAACCTAAAAGTAAGGGATAAAATTATTATCTGGTGAGTTAAATAATATATATTTTTTTACAATAACAATGTTTGTTGTATTCATATTGCAATCTATACTAACAATTAGCTATAATGATTTCATTTAAAATCAAGGGTGGGGCTTACGTCTCATTTGCAATTAAGTCCTAAATTTCTAGCTACGCCACTGATTGTATTGATAGCAAATTAATCCTACAAACAATCATTTTTATGTATGTTCCAGTGTGTTCTGGTATATGTGCTCTTCGCAAAATATTTAAATTATTATACTATACCCTAATCAGCTTTAAATAAATATTTACTTTCTAATTTTAATTGACAGTTCCTACAGTATAAAAAAAATGAAATTAAAACACGTCAAATAATTTGAAATCTATGTTATTAACAAATGACATTATGGTACAAATCGCTCTCAATAAAACTTTATTATTTCTTAATAATCGTGAACTGAGCTGTGGGCTTTAGTCGCTCAAACTCTACGTCCAAGATACAAACCATGCATGTCCAATTCAACAAGGTCGCCGCACTGCGGATTTGTGACGTACTAATGTGTATTACACACCTACATATATTTACCAAAAACAAAACTGTTCAGTAAAAAACGAACTAAAGATTGTTATTTTTAGGAAACTTAATTTCGTATAGCCTTACGCTTGTCGTAGTTATCGACACCCACAAAAAAACAATATTCTAACTGAAGTGTGACGGAGTGGCAACATTGCACAAATATTTTCAGCGTTGTAAAAAAATATCACCCACCAATTCAAAAATACATGAAATTCATATAGCATTATAAAAATACTAATAAATATACACTCATGCAATTTTGGCTTCGTTTTTTATCCTCTTATATCTTTAAATTTAAATTAAGAATTAGCTAGTTCTACTAATAATGAGCTGATTTGAGTTTTGATCGCTCAACGTTATTACAAAGTGCACACGCAGATAGCTTATACTTTCTTTGACCGGATGACTGATTCAGACGAGATATCTCGTCAATATCTTTAAACGTATTTTCCTACAAAAATATTCCTTCTAATAAAATGATTCTTTGACAAAACACTGATATTTACAAAAAACGTTTGAAAACATTTAACCATAACTGTAAAAGATTTCTATTGTACATCGATTTTTCGTGATTTCTTCGAGTGTTTGAACTGCCACTTAAGAGATCCCCGGTCCCTGTGGCCCCTGAATTGGTAAGCACTGATTTAAACGACGTTATATTTCACACTAAATTATTATTATCAAAAATTGAGTGGAAACACTTAGAGTATCCCTTAATTAAAAGACCTTTTACCTATAAAAGAATACGGACATTTATCTTTCAACTATTTTTCATCTGTTAGTCTCAAATATTACTTAGAGATATTTTCAATCAACGTAAGACAACAGGTTTTGGACACCGCGCTGTATTCGTGGGAGATAATTTATTTTAATTTTAATCTACAAACCATTTCTGGGTGCATTATTATTCATTCAAAGGAATGAGTGTAATTCACATTACTCTGATGTCAGCATAACGTCGGATTCTGGAATGTTCTAGTAAATCGTTTTATAAATTATAATAATATTAGATTTATGTATGCACATATCATGTCTTGTGACTTCAAGAACATTGCAAATTTTTATAGCCTCTTATCTGATAAATTATATAGAAACGCAATATTTGAAGTGTATTTAAGCATATTTTATAATAAATATTTGATATTTCAAAAAAAAATGTTTTTAGACAAGTTTCTTTGAATTCCGGGAAAAAATAAACTGAAATTTTAAATGAACCTACCACAATTAATGACTCGTAAAGCAGTTGCAACGAAATAGATACATGTTTCACATTGAAAACAATAAATTACGACTTGGAATTGGCTAATAAATTAGATTTTTTTAGTGAAAATAATCCCATAATGGAAAGGAGTTTGAAATTCAAGAAGGAATTACAAAATATTTTTGAACTTTATGAGAAAATACGTAAAAATGTATACGCCAAAAGCAGACAATCGCTTATTAACGATTTTTTTAAAGGTTAAAACAACAAAAAAATTAAAGTCCTCCGATGATGAAAACTCACAACCAATCTCGAAAACGATTAATAATATAGAATTCTAAGTGATAGCGATAATGTATGAATGGTATATCTTTGAATTAATATTTAAATGTATTTTTGTTTATTTAAAAAAAAGTGCATATTTATATAGCGTATCTTCGACTTTTTTTTGTCTCTTCTTTCAAACCTTGTTTAACACGAATCTGTATTACACGAGGTTTTTGTAGAACCATATAACCGTGCTATACGAGGCCCAGGTGTACTTGAAAATTGGGGAATCATGATCGACCAATTACTAACAAGTCTTCTACGTAACGTGAGATTTCGAAGATCTCTTGCGTTAGTCATACATCGTTGCATTTATGAGAAAAAATATACGTCACTGTACCGAGGCTTTGTATATTTGTTAAGAATCTCGCGTTATTGCCAAACCTCTTGTGATGTAAGTGTCTACTCAAAATTATTTACTGCCATGTGTCATCTACAGGTAATACCATTATATTTTTACCAGTTTCGTAAACGGGACTTTTATATATTTTCATACAATAAAAATCAAAGTTAATATAACGTAGTTTATCGGCATTTATTTACTCTTCACATTAAATAAGAAAACTGCCGTAAAATGGGAAAGATTAAATGTTCAACAGTAAAAAGAGTTTATAAGATATCATTTCCAAAGAAAAAGCTTAGTTTACCTACATCAGCTGAATTTGAAAGTAAATACTGTATACATTATAAATCCAATATAAAAATATGTAAAAAGCAAATAATTTGCTGGAAAACCCTTTCATGCATGACTCGTTAACAAGATTAATCGTTAATGAAAATTATCACTGGCAATTGTGTTAATTTTTATTAGATTAATATTATTCGATTTGTTTTAGCTGCCATTTACTGTTTGCCTCGGCGTATATGTTTTCCTGTAATTAATACTTATACTAATAACTGTTTATTGTAGTCAGTTCTATTGCATCCGTGTGATAAAATGCCTGAAGATGCCGAAAGGCGAAACCCGGGTCGTCAATAACAAAACATGTGTATCGTACAAAGTTGTAACAATTCAAATATGATATTGAAATTTTATCAAACACCTAGAATCGATACCATAAATCACTTGATTTCTCTAAAAATATCAGGGTTGCAACATCACAAAATAGTATTTTTTTTTTATACTACAATGGAGCCCCAATCAACCGTTCTCGCATATTACGTTTACCCGGATGGATCTTTAATCTTTTATAGTTCCGTCAAACACCCATATGAACAATGTTAAATAATTCTCCTTTAACTGTTCCCCTATTTATCGATTCCCTCGATCTATCGTCTATATATAATAAAGTCCCGTCTCAAATATTATCCCGGTTGACCGGTTTTGGTCGATAAATCTTTTTATCTAATACTATTTATGAGATTGAGAATATTAAATCTTATACTAGCCAAAGAAATTATTGATGAAATATATAGTTCGCTCAAAAGTTTTATGTTTTTTTAATAAAGAATTTCACAAGAAGAAATTCTATTCGATTACTAAAATAAGATTGAATTAATACAACTTTTATAAAACCCTTTTATATTTACCAATTTTTGTAAAACCCCGTATTTGAAAATTAAAGAGGAGGGCTTTATATATATATCTTATTTAACTTCTTTAAGAGTCCCATGAAAAACATGGAATCGAGGTTTTATTGTATTATATTTTTCAAAATGGTATAGTTTTAACAACTCCAATGTCAACTTTTTTTTTTTTACTTAGAGTTTGTTTTTAGTCAAGTCATATTACTTCTATTTTAAAACGTGGTATTAATTGTAATAAAAATAATGATCTATTACCATATGGAAATATTTGTTTGTAGCTATTTATATCATTAGTACAAAATATATTTTAAAAGTGGTTTTTTACACATCTAAACAAAATTTGTCAAGAATACAATTGTTTTCCTTAATAAATATTTAATTACAATCCCTAATTTAATGTCAGCACTTTAACTTGAAATTTGCTTAATTCGATAAAGCCCAACGAAACGTTATACGCATTTAAAACAAATGACCAAATTAGTGATAATTAAAAAACACATGAATGTCACATATATCTGCTTACAAAACAGAAATGTATTATCACGATACTCTAACATCATATAAATCAATGAAATGATATTTGTCGGTAATCATAAGCTACAAAAAATTATAAATAATCAAATATACTTACTACATACCTATTTGAAAGATTGAATAATGTTAAGTATACTAAAATAACAAATTGTTTATTTTAGAACTCTGAACAAAGTGCAGATTCATATTGACTTGATATAACAAAATGAGCTTGCATGTTAAACATGCATAATGTATATAATTAAACATTTGAGAAGCAGTAATTATTTACTTTACCAGGGTTGCCAACTCTAATATCCTAAAAAGGAGGACAACTCTTTCGGATTTTTATTGACGTAAAATCTGTTAGGGCGTTGGTGCACTTCAAGGCTGATTTTTTGGCCGAACAAACTTTCACTTGAAACTGTTACATAACATCGGTGTTTAAGAAGAACACCTTAACCATTTGCATTCGAATGCCGTCATTTTTGTTCTTTTATATTTTGAATGCCAACTCTCTGGCGCCAACTCACTGAAATTTAATTTAAATGTTTTTTAATTCGATACCAATTGTAATAACATCCTATGGCTAAGATTTAAACATACATCTGAAACAATTTTCAAAACTATTGATTTTCTTATAATGCCAAACGAATGCAAACGATCAGCTTAAAACCTGATCGTTAGTGATAAAACACGTTGAATCGAAAAAAGTTTTATATTTTATATAATAAAAACTATTAAATATGAAAATACTATAGTATACATATTGATGGTATCATTTCTGTGCCAGTTTATTAAAAGTGATCTTAGAAGCATATTTAAAAAATATCTGATACTTATGATATTTTATGCGGTGAAAAAAAAGCAGTGTATTTTAGTTCTACAAAATTTACAAGGTATATAGTTGATAGCTATTTCGGCTAACGCCCTTATGTTTAAACGTACATAGATAAGTAAATGTACGTTTAAACATAGTTTTGATGAGGCCGTAAGTCTAAATATTTATCAACTATATATCTTATAAATTTTGTAGAGCTAAAATACATTGCTATTTTTTTACCGAATCATAATGGAGTTCTATCTAGTAAATGCCAAATATTATAAATCAATTGATAATATTTTCTTGTTAAACCATGTATAGCATAAAACGGAAAAGTCCGTACAAATTTATACATACATCGATTTATTACATTATAAGATAGTTAAAAAAATTAAATAATTTAAACATGTTATATTTCATATTTATAAATACGGCGTTAAAAGTATTAAAATTTTATTTTGCAAATAGTCTACAATATATGTTACAGTTCTACGTAATAAAACACGTTTTTTTGGTGACCTAATAACAAGTTGTAGATATTTAAGCATCCAGTAATAGATAATGAATTTTCAAAAAAGATATATAATAAAAATAAAGGTATATTATTTATGCAACTTTTTTATATCTACTATACTGAGAATGTACATAATTACAGCTGATTCAAAAGATGTTACATAAAAGAGTAAAGGCACGATAGTGAGATAAATCTCTAAGCAATACCGATTTAAGGCATATATTATTATTGCTTTTCAATATATTATACAGCAATATGTTTTTACATCACCAAGAAACGTATTACAATGAACATTTGTTGACAATAATTATTATACAGTCATATAATTCAAAATACACATAATATTTATCAAATATGTACTCATCAATTGGATCGTCTTGATGTTCGTACATTTGAACAGAGTTCAAATTCCGAGATACTTTGTATACGCTATAGTTTATTCAGTGGAACCCCAATCAACCGTTCTATCATTATACGTTTTCCCGGATGGTTCATCCATTTTTTATATTCCCGCCAAACACTTACAATAACAGTGTTAAATAATCCCGTAATAACCGTTCCCCGATTTGTCGATTTCCTCGATTTAACGTCTAAATACACATACAATTGTCAAATGTTAACAAGTGTATCGGATATTATGCGAATTTATGTTTTACGGTGTGTAAAGAAATATAATGCAATTGCGTGAAATCATTTTTTTAACGCGATTTATTTTTACGCGCCTTTTTCTGGAACCAATGTATCGCGTAAAAAAAGGACTAAGTGTATGCAATTTGGCGCCACATTAACAAATGGTCAATTTATGTAAAATGTAAGTCAGTAAGTTTATTGCAAAAAAAGGTAAATGCTTGCCATTGGGAATTTATTCTAATGAAGTAAGTAATCATTGCAAATTGAATTCTTTACTGCGGGTTTTTCCGGAATATTGTAAATTTATTCAACATATCAAGAAATTCATTAGCTGAATGGAACTATGAAATCTTAATTGTTACTGCCAATAATTATCATCCGAAATCAGTATTTTTTGAATGTCTAAGTGAACAGCACCGTTTTGAACATGAAAATATGTATACGCACCCCATTGAAAAATGTGTTTCGTTTTTTTTTTAAATTAGAAATTTTTTTGCAAAATATCTAGATTATTCAAAAAATTATGTATCAATCACAAAAAAAAAATAATCAAGAGCTTGGCTTTTTTTGCTTGTTTATTATAATACTAGAAGCGAGGTTCAAACAAAGAAACAATTGATAGATGTCATCTAAAATTTAAATAGCTTTCAAATATCCCAAAAATAATTTATATTGTTAGAGGCTTCTCCCGCACCCCCAAAAATACATTCTCGCACCTCTGTGGGTGAGGGCACCTCCAGTTAAGAACCACTGTTCTAAATGCATAGTAACTCTTAATAATAGTAAAGTCAGCCAAATAAAATTTAAGTAACAAAATATGTTCAATTCGTATAAAAAATTAAATACAGCATGGATAAACTAATGTATACTTAATTTAACATAGTACTGAGTTAATTATAAATATTACATACACTGGAAGCCAGGTTTTCTAGACTTGTCATTCAATAAAAAGAACTCTTTTTCCTTCTCCACCCACCACTGTTATTCCCACCCGTTAATCTTATTCTACATTATCCAATGGCGTAACAAACATTAAGAATAATATACCTACAGTTTTTTTCCCAATATTGGGAGTGTCTGGAGCAATTTCTCAAAACTTGTGGGCTTACTTACTCTTAAATGCGTGGAAAATCAACATTATAGGTAAAGGGTAGCCAACATTTTGCATAATCATGTAAATTTTTCAGATGAGTTCAAATCCGTCATACAACTTAAGCATAAATTCTTATAACGTTCACTTTTGGGGTCGGGTAATTGTTATAAGGGTAGGTCTGCTTTGTTTAGGGGAGGAATTTAAATCATGCAGTAAAATAAGTTAATCTACACCCATTCAAATGTTCTATTGTTACACCAATATACAATAGTCTAAAATAATCTCTTAAAAAAGACGTATTCCGCATTTTTTTTTAAAGAATTTAGAAATTTTAGAGATTATATCCTAATAACATGGCTATGTATAATTTTTATCAAATAAGATACCATGTTGAGCTTTTCACATTAAATATTATTTTCTTTAAAATATCTAGAAAGATATTCCTTTAAGATTGCCTTACATATTATTTTTATATAACGTAATGTCAAAAGAGCTTCGTTATAAAGATCTATAATGATTGATAGAATATTTATTTTTAATCCTGTAAGAAAACGCTAAAAAATATTAGTGTATAAATAAAATGTGTTGTAAAATGAGGCAATAATTTCTCTTTTTTTTTAAACATATGAGGAAAAAACTAATAACAAATGATTTTTCATTTCAAGCTTAAGCCGTTTTCTTCTAAGCACCGTAATTGATTCTCCTACACTAAATATAATAAATAAATAAAGTGATTAACGAACTTATAGAAATTATCATGTAAGATTGGACAATATTTGTACACAACAACTTAAGAACTGTTAACACTTTTATATTTTTGAGTAAACTGTCAATATACTACAATCAACCTTCTCAACAATGGAGACTTGAGCATTCAAGGAATTAATACAGAAATTAGTTTTTAAGTTATATATTATACAATTATTTAAAAAATACCATATTTCAATTGAAACATTTGAAAATGTTAAAGGCCCAATTAGTCAAAAGTCGTATTTAACAATTAGTGGTTTCCTCCAGAACATCGATGATAAGAAAACAATACTGAAGCCATTTTGAAAAATCATGAACAAGTCTCACTATTCCATCATTGAATAATTTTTCAGAACTGCATTGAATATAATGCATTAATCGTTGCATTAATTACTTTAATTTGTGTCAACAAGGAAAATAAAACCAAAAACTCTTCTACGTGTATCAAAACTGAGGAAAAAAACATTACTAAAATGTTTAATGAATCTGAAATCGACAAAGAATTCCCACAATGACAACAAATTTTATGTCTAGTTTTACGACTGTCATATTGTGAGGGATTAAATGCATTAATGCTGATTATAATGATTCATAACCGTAATGAAATCTGATACACTTTACTAACAGCTATTTAAACAACTAAGGCTCGATTAATTAACCCTTTTGTTTAAACTTTTATTGATATATTTTCTGCGCAGACTTACACCTTTTATGGTGTCTTTTATTACGAATGATTACCATCGTGTGTTTTTTATATACTTCTGCTAATCTGTCAGCCATTTTGTTATCTCAAACATACTCACAATAACAATGGCGGAACGATTGAATACGCCATATAATTTTTTTTTAATATTTCTAAAGTATGTCCTCAGATATTACTGAACCGATAGATACTGTTTTTTAAACAATAAGTCAAATGCAAATTTCTGTTTTATCAGTGGATGAATTTAACTTAACTGGGTACAAAATCGCCAAACGATTTAATATGTCAATTTTCAAGTGCGGCTCACATTGAAGAACTGCAAAAATCGCACGGTATAATTATTTGAATGTTCGTTGTTAAATAAAATAAAAAATGTAAAAACGTTGATTAGTATTTCCGCTTCGAATGTCATTTAATAGCGTTCTCTGTAACATTAAAACACGAAAAACGGAAGGTATATAAACTAACTCCAAGGTCAGGAATAAACTCATTTTCCTTTTCATTACATAATTCTACTTGGTTTGACTTTTATAACCAGTTTTCATGATATTTTAAATAACAACAACACATCGCTTAGAATAATTAATGATATCAACTGAAGATGCCAAATCAAATTTGAATTGTTGAAACAGAATACAATTCCACATATTTTATTACAAGTGATTTATTCATAACACTAAAATGTTTCGCCTTTAAGCATTTTCACGCATTTTTTCGCACAGATGCAACAGAACTGATGAAACGACTGTTAGTTTCAACAATTCAAATTTGACATCACAATACCATTTCAACATTATATTCATGATTAGGGCCGATTTCGCTCATCGCAAACATTACCAACTAATATGATACAATTGCAAACAGCTACATCAACAAAAAAAAATAGTTAATAATTAACAGGTATAGAAACCAAAGGTTCAAGAACAAAGAACACAATATACACATATTTCTCATTTAGTTAAGGATCAAGAACTTAGAAAAATATTACAATGTTTTCTTATTTAGCTTTAAGGTGTTAACTGTCACCTCTTGAAGGAAAGGCATGATATTTTAATAATAAAAACACGGTTTTAATAATTATTTCCAAAATATATTTTATGATCAGGACCGGTTTCGCACTTTTTATGCTAGGTACTTTCTAAAAGTAATGTATCACGTAAAAAGATGATTTGGTATATTAATCAAAAAAATTATGATTTTTTTTATAATATTGTAAATAACACTGTGCACATGTCGATTTTGATTTTTTTTTTGAAATGTCCCACGATTTGTTTTCCTAAATGCTTGCAAATCATCTTGCAGATTATACTATTATTTTATAACCATTCAATTTTTGTCTGATAATCTGTACTGAATATATTAATTAATAAATAAATGTACAAAATCTTAAATAAACATAAAATCAGTAACGGGGTTATAAAATTAAATTTTATAAATACCTTTTCCTTGTTGATCGGCGCAACGAATTTTTCGAAAAATATTTTAACATTATTGGTGTTGAATAAACTTCTATCGGTACAGATAAGGTTATATGTTTTAACACTTTTTTAGCAAAAAATATGTTCACACAAATGCAATCAGCCGTATCAACATTTGAGATGTTAGCAATCAGAAGGTTAAACAAATATATTATGACAAAAAAAAAATATATTTTTCACTTTCGATATAATATTTTTATTCTCTCTAAGAAAGCTATTTTTTATCTTTACTTCACTAACATGAAGCTTCAACTATCTCATGTTTTCCAATACTAACTCAAAATTTGAACTTTCAGCGTATAAATATTTTTTTCTATATTTTATTAACAATAACATTGATTGAAATTTTTTATCAAAAGCCTTTTAGCTCTAAAAATTCTACGATAAGCCGAAAATCGTTATCTATAGATAATGTATTATTGATCGATTCTTTACATTTAAAAACGTGTGTATTTTTAAATCCAAATTTATTATCTCATAATGTTTACAATAAATCAGTCTGTAATAAAAAAAAAGGATTAATAAATTAGCACGTTTATAAAAACAAAATATAATAATTATTGTAAATAATATGATAACCTACTATTATTATTGAATTACAGTGAAGACAGCGTACTCTATTGAGCATAGCTCAAAGCAGTAAAAGAAAATGTTTGAAGAACTTATTGGCAAATAAATATCCTATTTGAGCTATTATTCGAAACAGTTTACTGTAATTTTCTTTGTGAAATTTGTTTTTTTTGTATTATAATACAATACACACTTTTACATTATAATTCAGAAAAATATACATATTTAATGTTTTAAATATTAAAATGTATTTATGTATGCGTATGTAACGTTATTTTTTAAGCTTAAAAACGCATTTAGTGCTGCAAGATTTGTATCAATTTGTTCATTTGAAAAAAAAATTTACTCGTTTCCAGTATGATATCTTTATTTGCCAACTGCCGATCTTTATTATGAATAAAATTCCCAGAAAATGACATTTCATTTTGCAGGTTTACGTAAATTTTCGAGAAGAAAATCTTTGCACGTTACAAAATCATATTTTGAATAAAAAAAAACACATTTTTTGTACTATTTCCACAATACATTTTATGATCAGAACCGGTTTCGCTCATCGCTCACTGTTAAGATTATTTTTCAGTTGAAAATGCTCATGACGAGCGAAACCGGTCCTGATCACAAAGAAATAGTACTGAATTTATTTTTTTAGTTATCATATTTAAAATATGATGGCTCTCCATCAAGAAGTGACAGTTAACAACTTAAAAATCCTTCTTACCAGTTACGTCAACTGTTTTGGTAATTTGTGTAGAAAGTATTTTAGTATATACGCATGTCATTCGTTTTTACATATTTAATCGATTATTTAATTTTTAACAGATCCATTTCAAGCATGTGTATAATAGAAAATCGATGCCGATTCAAACTCTACAGTATTAAGCAGTGGTTCTCAGGTGAAATTTCACTATGGCCGCTTTATAAACAGCGGTCTTATGGAAATGTCTCGTGGCCGCACCAAATGTGATAAAAATAGTTTCGATATTTATTTTTTATATTGTGCATTACACTGAATGATCGTTCACAATATACAGTTGTACAATAGGTAAAATCGACAAAATTAATGAAGCAATTGTTGTTAATTCTTTTAACTTTTTCTAGTTAACAAATAACTTCGACCAAAATTTTTGGACGGTTTTATTATTAAAGCGTTATTTTACTTGAACTCGACTAAATGCTAGATAAGTCAGGTTTATTCAATCAATTTTATAATAATAATATTTTTACAAATTATTTTGTAAAAACATTTTTTTAAATATTAATATTTACTATACAACTGTTGGTGGCCGCACAGGAGAGCCACTGGTATAGAGTCTACACAAATCTTTCTTCTTTTCTATTGCGATACCGTCCAGCATTAGAAGAATAGCATTGCGTGCAAACGATATTGTTTTTATCTACCTATAAAATGAGATAGCCCTACGGCAGCTAACCGTGAAATTTCCAACATCCGGTCATAGTCGTGCACTTGCCGCCAACATTAACCAATGGAAATGACTAAGAGACTTTCCGATACCGCCAAAACATTGCATTGTTCCTCTCTGTACAGGAGTTGCCAGCCTGTTTATAGAAATAAACAATAGACAAACAAAACAATACTGAACCAATTCAAATTAATTGGTATCATTAATTAATTGACAGTGTTGTCACTAGATGGTGATGCTTTGTTAGATCACAAGATGAATTTCAAAAAATGGAATATTCCACAAATTTCTCGACTGTCATTTAAATCAGTGCTTCACAAATCGGGGACCGCGAAAATATTCAGTAAAAAGTTCAAAATTTCATTAATGATTTTTTTTCCATACAACACATTTAGGGAATGTATATATTTAAGTCTGTTAAATAATTAAATAATAACTCATTATATTAAAACTTATTTATGTATATTGAGAAGATGATGTGAGCGCATGCAGAATCTCTGGAAACGCTTATTCCTTTCGCGACTTCATACCTAAGCAAAACAATATTTTCTTCATTATATTCTATTATATTAAAAAATAAGCAATGGGCATGCCTTTCAACGGAGACTTTGAAAAATGCTTTGCGAGTTGATATTTACGAATTAGAACCCGATGTCGATGTGTTATGTAAAAACATGCAACCTCATCAAGCAAATTCCTTTAATTTTTTGCTGAATATAAAGATTTGTATTATAATTGTAAAAAGTATTGCCAAATAAACCTTTTAACTAAAAAAAAATTTGGGGGGCCGGGAATTATTTTTTCCATAACAAAAATTTAACGTAACATGAAATTAATTGGGAAGCACTGATCTAAATAATAACTTAATTCGTCAAAATATATCTGTATATAAATCATTATCCTTTTTAGTACAATCCTTAGCGAAAAAGCAATGTATTCATTAAAATAAAACACATTTTTCCGCCTTTATTTTCCAAATGACAAAAAATCAGATTCGATTTCTTACATCGACTTCAGTTGAAAAACTTTCGGGAGTATCTAAATAATTCATCGTTTGGAACTATTTTCGTAATTTTATAAAGACCAGGACCGGTTTCTCTCATCGTGTGCATTATCAACTGTGTAATAATCAAAACTTGTACCCAAAATTGTGTTTTATTTATTGAAAAAAAAATGTCACACAATATTGCAGAAGCTTTCTCTTTGAGATCTAAGATTATTTGCTTTTTTTTGCTTTCCTTCTGTTCATCTCATTTACATCTACTACTCTAAAAATGAATGATAAAATTAAATTTCCTTTAAATAAATTAATTCTTAGAATAAAGTAAAGTCAAGGAGGATCATATATATTGTAATCTATAAAATAAATTGATTCTACAATAAGCGTTTGCATTTTTTATTCGATTGCAGTCTATTCGGCAAAATGAAACTATCAAGTGTCAAGTCAAATATGTATATCATATATATAAAATATAAACCTATCCCCAGCTGATATTGGTGGAAAAGTTCATTTAATTTAAAGTGTATTTTTTAATCAATAAGGTAATTGATAATAAAAGCAAAACTGCTTTTGACAATCTGTGACCATCTCCATTGTTTTAATCTAAAATTGAATTACACAATTTTCTCTGCGTAATCGGAAGGGGCGTTCGAAATTCAAACACAAACAATTGCATTGCAACTCATAATGGCGGAGTGTGTTCACTTGAAAAACGCAGCGACGCGTGACAATGCGTCATGTTTAGAAGTCCTTTCACCTCTGCAATCTAACTTTAAAACTGTGATGGAAGCAAATAATAATGTCTTTTGTTGATCCGTGGGAACAAAGAAAAATTAGTTCACTAAAGCCCTAAGGAATTCACAACAATACTGCTTCAAAAGGACAACTTACCTCTTCCATCAATTCATATCTTTTGTTTACATATTTGATAGTTCACTTAAGATTAACACGTAGGTTGTATAAAGCTACAATAACTGGTTTGCATTTGAATGGTTTTTACTGTCAACTTGTCTATGTTAGATTAGGAATTATCTTATATATTATATAAAAATGGATGTTTGTTTGTTTGTTCATTCCGTATGCGTTCCTATACCGTTAATCCGATTGCAATCAAACTTTGACTTGAGTTTCATATTATTTTGGGAAGGGATTGAGGAGGGAAAGTATGCCAAAACTTTTGCGAGAATGTACTCAAGAAATTCGTAAAGTTTTATATTGATAGGATAAATTCTGTAGTAACGCATAAAGGACAAGCAGACATACATAAATATGAATTTTGAAGTGTTTGTTAATATCTTCATTTTGTTTTTGTAGTGTTTTGTAACACAAATCCACATATTAATTAATGAAAAAGTGCGTATGGGTATTTCATTTCAACTATAATAAATTATGAAAATTTAATATTGTTTTTTTGTTTCCATGTTTTGTTAAATATATGTGTTGTAATGTAAACTTTTGGATGAATCGATTTCCTTTCTGTGAATAGATGGAACTTATAAATTAAAAATGAATATTGAATACTTAAAATAAATTTCAATAATACGCATTGTTTTCAGGTATAAATTAAGCTTTTCAATGAAACTGCTCTTTATATATTTTATGTTTGATTTTGTTTCTTTTTACATTATAGAACAATGGAATACATGTCAAAGTGTTAAAACATTTTCAGTCCCATTACAACTGTATGCAGGTTGTATAATATAAAATATTACATTATTTAAAAAAAGTTAATGATAAATGAAAACAAAATGGTTTAATACTGATAATCATTTTATTGAGTGTTGTGGATTACGTATATAATATAAGACAAACTAAAACATCTGTTACACTCATAAATTCGTGAAATCATTTTACATCATATTTCAACCGGCAATTTATTGACTTTGACCGGCGATGCTTAAATCGTAAAACCGTGCCATCACTGTTTCTTGAAATAATATATATATATATTGGTATAATCGCTCCAAAAGGAAAAATGCACGGTGCCCAATTGTGATACTATGATTCAATATCTTCTTCTTTCAGTATATAGTGAATGAATTAATTATGGCAGAAGAAACTATACATTTGCGGCTACAATGAAGAAAAAAGTCGTGTCGTTTTTATTTCTTATTTATTAAAAAAAAAATTCAAGCGTATGTGACTAATTGCTCGAAGATCGAAATGTATTTTTTTTTAAATAAAAGGGGTCAGTATAAATACAAAATTTGATATGATTTTCATTTATTCTTGCACCTCCTAATGGTTATTCCTTTTAAATTAATAGTGCCAATTTGAAATTGTTAGCTGTCATCGATTCAATTAAAGTCTATTATTATTGTGCATACTTTGATTATTCATGATATATTTTTACAACGTAACGGAAATGGAACTCAATGCAAAACGAACGGAAATTGAACACATATTCCCATTAAGATTATGCCCAGTTTGAAACAGATCCAAAATAATACGTATATTGCTTAGATTTCTAAAAATACGCTGCAATACGTGACATAAAACAGACTTTTTGCAATGTTTATTTTGGACTAGCCAAACTTAAAAATTAAGACATCTGTTTTTTAATACATTTCGCTACTTAAAATTCGTTAAATCTCAAATCGAAAATAAGTATTCGTCCAATATGGATTAGTTTTATTAAAATCTCGCCAATCATAAATGAAGATAGTACGTTTTAATGCCATAAATATTGTTTAATTTATGAGTTGAGATGAATGAGTTTCTAAATTTCAAAATCGATTCTTTCACAACGATGTCGCCAAAAGTAAAATACGTTTCGAAATAAACGCCATTTTTATATAACATTTATACATTTATTCGTCTTTATACCACGATTATTCTTGAAATATAATAAAAACTTATTGATTTATATGATATTTAAAAATCCATCTTGTTATATATTTTTAAAGATTCGGTGGTCACCTCATAAAAGCTAATTTTGAATATAAAGTAAAAATTCATAATTGTGGATATAATGTAGACAAAAGTTAGTTCAAGCGAATACATACTATTTTTTAATGTATTTAAGTGGATTCTACGTGAACTTGCTTGGTTACTTCCTTGCTAATGTTGTTTTTTTCCTATTGTTATTTGTTCCTTTTTAAATATTTTTGATTTCGCAAAAGCGATGAACTCATAATTTGTATTTTTTTATAATTTGTAATTTAATAGTTCAAATTTGATATTGATATTCCTTCAAGTACGTCCAGATGATATCATAAATTGAAACGTAAGTGTTAGTAGTATATCTACAATTGTATATCATTACAAGATCAGGCCATTATCAACCTTTCCCGATCTTGTTTATATAAAATTATGAATATAATAATAAACATTGTTTTTTTATTATTTGTATAAATTAAAAGCTTAATTTTAATTGTTACAACAACGACACGGGTTTCGCCTTTTTCACGGATGCAAAAGATTTCACCGTGTGATAAAATGCCCAAAGATGCCGAAAGGCGAAACTCTAGACATTAGTGACACGACATGTGGAATTATACAAAGTTTCGACAATTCAAATTTATATTGACATTCCATAAAGCACCTTCAGTCGATATCATAAATTAAACCATAATTGTTAGTAGTATTCCTACAATTGTATATCAAGTCTAGACCAGGACATTATCAACTGAAAACCTTTTCCGGATCTTGGTTATATAAAATCAAGAATATAATACCAAACATTGTTTTTTGTTTTTATAATTCAATAAATTTAAAGTATAAAGTTAAATTACTATTACAATATACAAAAGCGCTTACGTTTCGTCGAAGTGTCCAACTTTTCTCCGCCGCCATTTGATCCAGCAATCAAAGATGCCTTTCTTCGCAGGCAATTTAGTTTTCCACCATTTTCTTTCAGGACCTTCTGACCCCTGTTTCGTTATCAAAGGCCGCTGAGGAAGTCTTCTATAAAATATATCACAATACACTTCATTACACTGCCTTGACTTTTGTTCAAAACTTTCATTGGCAGGCCTAGATAGAATACTTTCCACTTGAAAATTTTTACTTCTAAATTGACTAGGAGCAAACATCAAATTATTGTCATCGTTTATATCCGGTGCGCTTGCAACGTTACACATTTCAAAACATGGTTCTAATTTAATCGAAGTATTTTTCGATGGCACTCTGTTAAATAAACTATTCATTTTATTACGTTGACTCTCTTTTACAGTTTCATCACTGTATTTTATCGTGGCTATATTTTGAACACTCATAGATTTGTGTATGATAACCTCTTCTGTAATACTCGATTCGATTACTGAGTATCTAGACGTTTTCTTATTAAAATCTTTACCCATGTTTATTTTATCTAAGTCTGTCAGATTATTAAACACTGTATCGATCGGTATTTCTGTGTATTGATTACTTTTCGTTACTTTGTCGGAAGAAATTTTCGTTTTTTTCGAAGTGCTTGCCGTTTGTTCTGTTTGAAATGTTCCACCTTTTCTAAGGTATGCGTATTTATTTAAAATTCTATCAACTTCAGCACTTGTTCGTCTTTTTTGAAATTTTCTATTGAAAAACCCACTTTCGCCGGAAATAGTTCGTCTGTTCATTTTGATATTTCCGCTTGGTCTTCTATCACTCAAATTTAAATTGCTGAGAGATTTTTTAACTTTATTCTCAGCTGAGATTCTATACATCTCTAAGGAACGCATGACAGCTGATAAGTCCTGCATTTTTATTAATTTATTTATGACGTAACAAAAACAAGACAATCACAACAGCGTATCTGATAACAGAACACTAAACAGCGTCTTTTCTTTGAATTATGGTATCACAGATTTTTTCATATATTCCAACGTCATCTTTCACGATTCACTGATAAAACATTCGTATAAGCTCTAATTGCAATGCGTAATGTGAGATCGCGTTTACATAAAGTGTCATTCACAACTGATTAATTGTAATACTATTTATTTACTCATAAATAGCGTCATTAAACGTAATCATTTTATCACTTAACGATGATGAGTAATTTGTCAATCTATTAAACAAAAAAAAAAATTTCAACGTCTCAACTGTTGAAGTGAATTTTTCCAGTGTGTTGATAGTTAACACTGTCAAAACTTTAGTTTTTTTGACACTATCAAAGGTTGTTTTTTCATAAAAGTCTCAATAACTTTGGTTAACACCAACACAACTCAATTATTTTTTGAAATGCTCAATTTTGAAATATCTGGTTCGTTGGCAGGATTAAGGACACTATTTTGCTGATTGATTGAATTGGCATTTACTTGGTAGAACTCCACTATAAAAATAGCAATGTATATTAGTTCTACAAAATTTATACGATATATAGTTGATAGCTATTTTGGCTAGCGTCGTCATCAGAACCGACATTATTTCGCATCAATTGTTCAATTTATTTATAGATTTATGTTAGATGTTATAAAGACTTGTCATGTTTATAATCTCTTCTATATATCAGATCCTACAAACGAAGTGCATATCGAGAGCATATAGCTAACCAATATCCTCGTCCATCCTATATTATTTTATCTACTATTTCTGAATTATATTATAAATAAAAGAGTTTAATAAAATTATGAAAAGCAATTAAATATATTTAAGTATTTCCTTTGGAAAGCAGCAATCGAACATTGTTGCTATAAATGGAATTTTGATCAATTATTCTTGTGTATTAAAGTGTTTAGTTTAAGAACTCTTTATTATTTATTTTAATGTAATTGTATAATAATAGGGATTTGTTCCATTTTCAAAATATTACGGTCAGCTTAATACAAAACTAAAATTTGAAACCCTCTTTTATTTTTAAAACACATTTTTATTCGAACGCCTAACATTGAGATCCAAACATTTTTTTAAAAGAACAATATTTAAATATCGAATATTATTATCGCGTAGTATTCAAATACATTCGAATTATATAATGTATGAATTTTATTCAACATATATAATCATTTATTTATAATTCGAATTTCTGGCGTGAACATGAATTAATTGCTCATATATTACATACTATCTGGAGTAAGTGCTATGGCGCACAAACAAAATTGATTTGACCAAAATACAATTAGTCGAAGAATAATTTTTTTTTAATGTTAATCAATACTTTGAACGACTTTATTAACAAATTTATTTTAATTGAGCTAGTGGTATTGCATTATTATATAGTATAAACAATGTCAATTATCATTGGGTTACAATATTAAATAATTTTTCAAAAAACGGAAATGATTAAAATCGACTAAATTAATGCGAAGAAAATTTGTATGCAACTCTTTTAGTATGAAAATTTTATTGACATAATTCAATACGATCAAAAAATAGACAAAATTGTCACTATCACAATTTGTTAAAAATTATAACTAACACGAGCCTAAAATAATAATATATTACAAAAGTATTTTTAAATTAGTGCAATTAATAATTTTAAATCAAAAGGTATCCGTTTTTAAGCGGATGAAGAAGTATACTACGAAATTTTCCAATGAATAAGCAACTTACAATAACTCGAACGTAGTCATACGTTACGTGAATATACTATCCAACAATTTTATTGTTTAATATCCTGTTTTTAATAACTATAATTTACGAATTATTCAGTTCGAATATAATGGCAACACAGTGTTGCTAACTTAACGTTCGGAAATCGACTGGCGGTTTCCCGGGTTTTCTGTGACGTTTCACAACAGTGAGGTTATGTCGGTAAAATTGTCTCCCGAATTGAAATTATTAACATGTAAGATTCAAGGGCAAACTTTATCAGAACATAGGTTTAATTTTCAAAATATTCTAATGTGTCGATGAAAGGTCATTTCCGGGATAAAAACTAAATATATACGACAAGTAATCGATTAATTAGTTTAAATAATTGCGTCTCATTGATAAGTGATAATACCAAAAAAACATTAAAAAAGATTTTCCTTACAGAGATCTCTTGCTCTGTATTTTTTCGAATATTTAATACCATAAACAACGATAATATAATGCTTCGATATCATTTCAAACTTTATTCGCTTTTAGAGATCGTAAATAATATGTTTAATTATCTTGTTCTTATTATTATTTATAAGCGTCGTAAAGCTTAGTTTCGTCCTCATATTTCAAATATGAGGACGAAACTAAGAAAATACTAGATATTAAATAATTGACTTCTTTATTCTGCCAATAAAAAAGTCCAAATACTTGTAAAAAAATCGATAAATCACATAAAAAACTACACACGTAAATTATATTTTAAGAATTCGAGCCCTTGACCACGCAAACAAAAGCAGGAGTCTTCCCAACTCGACTATAATGGCAATAATGCCGAAATAGAATGTAGACTATTTATTTAGATATAATAAAAAAATAGATAATTTTGTATTTATATATAGCATGTTACCAGATGTTAATTATGTTTCTCTTCTTTGAGAAACATCTTCAGACTTATGCCTCGAAATGTTATCCTTTGACAACCATAACTATGATGCTTACTGTAAATAACTTTTTAAATAAAGTGGTTGACATGTTAAATTTACTTCCTTTCAAATTTTCATCTCCCAGAAATAATCAATAAAATGTAATTAGTAGCATCATGATAATTGGTGCCAATATTGTTTGATTTTAACCCACTGCCCACACGCAGTCTCATGTAAGTATATATACAACAAGTCTGAAGATACTTCTCAAAAAAGCGAAACACTTTTCACATATATTCCAAATGGAAAAACAAAGTTATCAATTATTTTTTTGTTAAAAATTTAGGTTAAGTGCATTATAAAACAATGGGAAAAGAATTCCTCTTTAATGAATATTATCGCAGGCATATTATTAAATTTGTTTTAGCTGCCATTTACTGCTTGCCTTAGGGTAAGGATTTTCCTGTAATTAATACCTTTGGTAAATAGACAATGCTAACTTTTTATTGTACTTCACTTCTGTTGCATCCATGTGATGGAATGCCCGAAGATGCCGAAAGAAGAAACCCCGGTCGTTAGTGACAAAACATGTGGAATCGTGCAAAGTTGTTACAATTCAAGATATTGTAATTCCATCAAGCACCTTCAGTCGATATCATAAACTATATCAATAAATTAAGACAAAACAAATACTCACTGCAAATATTTATATTATATATACAATTTACAAACATTATAACACTTTTAAATTGATTTATATGCTATGTTTTGTGTTTAGTATCTAAGGTTACTCTACATGCAATCACTTAGGGTGCGCCCTTCTGTTTACTTCCCTTACGAACCCGCTAATTTGCGCACGTGTTCCTATGAATTACATGTTGTCATACGATTGGTTAATTATTATTCATTTCATAGCGATATGTACTGCTAGTACTAGGGGACTTTTTTTAATATTTGAACTTTTATCCTTGTATACACTTATTTACATGTTGCTTTAAGAAATTCAATTAATCGATCATAATATCGACCCCTTATTTGTAACAACCCTTTCACTGTCAATCCATGTAAATGATATTCTAACACTGTGTAATTTATAATTGTCGTTAAAAAAATACAATTCCGACTCTAACTAAAAATGTTTCGATTTTTGTCTCGTTTTTCCCTACCTTTCCTTTCAATGTGTATTAAACTAAAGATCAACCAATCAATCCAGCAAATGGTTCATTGAAATATTCTTCAAAATCGTCTAATCGAAAAAGTATTCGGAGTCACTCTTTTTTCATGACTCTAAAGTCCTGATTAATACTGATGAGAGCTAAAGCCGAAATAGCCATATATATACGTTAAAATTTTAGTAAACCTAAAATACATTGCCATTTTTTTACCGTCTTATAATGTTAGTTCTACCAAGTAAATGCCAATTCAATCAATATGTTGGTGTTAAGTAAACTTATTGAGTTTTACAAAACAAATCTGGCAATATTTTGACACTAAAGTTATTTCGTACGTAAAAGCTTTTATAAGCTTTTGCACTGTGAAAGCACTGCGAACACTTTTTATTATTGAATATCAACTATCAACGCACTGTTATCAGCCGTCTCAACAGTTGAGACGTCAGCTGTCTGTAGGATAATCAAAAATGAAGCTTATACAAAATGGTGTACTACAGACAAAAACAACTCACAGCTTTTCGCATTAATTAAATGAAGATTGAATGCATATTTCGATGTTTATTTTAATTCAGTGATTTCTGGGATTTTTTTTTTAAATACAGGTTTACATTCTGAGTATATTGGTAATCAAAGAGTTAAGAACAAACTGTGGTTTTATTTCACGTATGTGAATTTTTACTTCAAAACTAAATATACATTACATTTCAGTGAAAAAATGATTATATACGAGGACTGATTATTAGTCATTCGCTTTAAATCGTTTTTCGGAAAGTTCTGAACATACATATGAAAGTTGTATGGCTTGATATATGCAAATAAATAAATATTCCGTTTTGAACGTAATTTCATAATAAAATGATTTTTTACATTTAAATCAATAAATCAAGTCTGCAAAGCCTACAAACAAATCTGCATTCAATATATTTTTTAATATTTCTTATCGTTTTTTAATTGATTTTAGCTTTTCTCAGATTTAAATATTTTTAATTTAAGGCTCACAATTTTTATCACATTCTATTTTTAAAGTATTATTGTTTTATTTAAATCACCATATTCCATATCTGGCTGCCCATATATTAAATCCTCTTTTAAAACCATAAATTATTCAAAATTAAATAATTTTTCGATTGTTTACCAACAAAACATAATTAAATATTTGAATCACGCTTCAAATATTGCAGCAACACTCACACAATATTTAAAGTTCACATAATTTTATCACATTACGAACTTCCCGTAAACATTTAAAAAAAAATATCGTTTAGGTACTACCAACACAAAAAAACTTTATCAGGGTTTTATTATTGTTCACAGTTCCACCTGATTCAATGATGGCCTACCGTTGTAGTGTTCAACACAGCACGATCTACTGTCATTGTACTAAAGCAAAATGTTAATTTGTCCAATGTAAGGTACAGTGCGATCTGAAATAAACTTCACCATATGCCGTTGACTTACCTCCGCGAATAATGACCAAAATAATCTGCGCAGACATGCATATCCTGTGCATTTAATCTTTTTTTTCTTTTGAGAGTCCAGTGAATAAATTAAGCATTTTACCCAGACATCGTTTGTATTTATTTTATCACCATTCTCGAAATATTTTCCGATATTTGTAATCCTTTTTCAAGTAAATAACTTTCTATATTTTTCGATATAAATATACTAAAGCAATTTCGTAGAAATATTCAGTGAATCCTTATTAACTAAAGAAATTAAAATAGTATATTGCAATCCCAAAAGTTAATTTTAAACAGCGATATTAAGTGTTGTAACATCCTTTAAACGTACACCTTTATTTTCATAATTGGGAGTGTCTTCGTAGCAAATTCCCAGGAATTGGTGACGTGCACTCAAATGTATAAAAAAAGCAATCCATTTAGGTTAGTGTTTTCAAACTATGGTCCTCGGAACACTTATGATCCGCAGAACATTTTATAGTTTTCCGCGAAAACCTGGAATGGTTCTATATGTCTGTCACGCGAAAAGATTGCAAAGACTTGATCTAGGCTATCAACAAGTTTCTAGGAGTTAAGGCTTACTCACTTTCCGTATGACATCACAAAGTATTATTAAAATTTGTATTTTATTCTTATATTGTTGATACTGTATACATGTCCTCATGTTTAGCCACTCAAAATAAGGGTTTCGCCTTTCGACATCTTCAGGCATTCTATCACACGAATGCTATAGAACTGACAATTCCATCAAGCATCCTCAGTCTATATGTTCATATTTTTGGTAGTTTTTGGAAAAAATATTTTGAGCATTCTAAAGTAACGAACGTACATAATTTCTAATATCGACTGAAGGTGCTTGATGAAATTTCAATATCAAATTTGAATTGTTAAAACTTTGCACGATTCCATATGTTAAGTCTGTTGCATCCGTGTGATGAAATGCCTGATGATGTCGAAAGGTGATACCCGGATCGTTAGTGACAAAATATGTGGAAACGTACAAAGTTTCAACAATTCAAATTTGAACGCACATAAGTTGGGTTATATACCTTTAAAAAAATTCGAAAAAAAATATTTTATATCACTAGCAAAAAATTTCTTATTTGTAAACGTTCAAAAGTAATTAATCGTAATGTGTGTATTTTTTACGTGCGTGTTTTCTGTGCGCCCGGTCGCATTATACTTCACGGGTCGCAACTTTACCAGAAAATTGTAAATTGGCTCGTATTTTTAATACAGTCATCCAGTAAAAAGTGCGCGAACGCACACATAAATTTATATGACTATTTTCAACAGAAATTGGAATGAAGACGATTTCCGGAATCCGTCTTTGTCTTAATTTAGATGAGTCGTGGTGTACATTCGTTTTTTTTATATCAGACCTAGTAGCAATTATGTTTTTATCGCTATAATATATCCTAATCACCGTCAAGACTTAGATTTCTTAAGAAAAAGTCAAATTTAAAAATGGATCATTGAATTACCAACGAACGACACCAATTAATTTTAAATGTTATGGACTTCTGAAGTAAAAATCAAATTTAAAAATGGAGAATTAAATTGCTAACAGAAACCATCCGCTTTAAGCGATACGGATTTCTTAAGCAAATGTCAAATTTAAAAATGGAACATTGAATAACCAACATTAATTCACTTTAATTATGTACTTCTTAAGCAAAAATCAAATTTTAAAATGGAACATGGAATTACTAGCAACAGCGATTCACTATAAACGATATATTTTTTTTAAATTAAAATTCAAATTCAAAAATGGAACAGAACTATGAACAATTATGGTTCGATTTAATGTTAACGCTTACGAGATGTTTTTAGCAGCTATGAACAATTAATCATTTTAATACTACGAATCCTCGCTTTGAGACTATTAAACTTACGCGCATAGATTTCTTAAAAATTCTCTCATTATTGTATAAATATTGAGAGGAATCTGTATTTCCCGACGAAAATAACGCACATACTTTTGCACTGGTTTTAATTATAAATAAAATTTCAAACAAAAATACGCTGGAATATTTAACTCGCTTTGGCGTGCAACGTGTAAGCTCTTTAACCCTTTATCTGCTGAGCTAAATATATTCCAAAACCACAACTTAAAAAATATCTCAGTATTTTTTAAGTATTCTTAATATTGTTGTGTTAAATATCACTACTGGAGGATTTCAAGGTAAATTTAGCTATAATTAAAAATTTAAAAAAATGACTCATAAATGAATCTTTTGACACTTTTAACTCTCAGACTGACAACGTCTCAACTGTTGAGACGGCTGATTTTTCTAAGCTGATTGTTGATACCCAAAAATATATGAATTAACAGTGGTTAAAACGTTCTTGTACTCGCAAATTTTTGACCTGACCCACTCAATAAGTTTGTTTCAAACCAATATTATTCAATAAGTTTTTGAAGTGTCGGAATATCCTTTAAACGGCTCACCAGGGAATGAGTTAATAAATTATCACCAATCAAGCGTCTCAACAATTGAGACGTTAGGAACAGTATGAGTAATGTTAATCTAACAGTTTAAGAACAGCATGTGCATATAAAAAACAATAAAAATCTTTTAAAAAATGGTTTATTATTATCTTTCTTGGATGTAATATAACACTTATTTTGTAATAGCATTATACTTCGTTCCAATAATACCAGCATGCTTTATCATATGTATAATCTTAGAAGAATGTGTTAAAACAAAACAATAACACATTCTCATTACCACTTGTAATTAACATTATATACCAAAAACAAATTTGCTACACCTGTGTCATGACGAATTCATTCATTCGAATCAAACTATTATATACACAGTCATTCATTAGACGTAATTAGATCAACTCATTTGCAAATTTATATGACACATATAAAGAAATAAACTTAATAGATAATAAAAAGATTTTTTTCATAACAACGATTTTAGAATTAAGTAAGAATTTAATTATTGTGTTATGTAGCGTTACGCATTTCTTTTTGTTGTATATCGAATTCTGAAATAATTGTTTTTGGTTGATCAATATTGAATAATATATTTTCTCAATCGGATTTTATTTAACATTATATCGTTACCCAAGGAATTGTAAACTAAATAATCGTTTTGTATGATTACAACATTAGCATGTTTAATTCGTTTTATTAGCAAATTTCTTGCATTTCAGAGTGTTTTTGTATCATAACTACATATGATATTGTAGTATATTTCAGTGTGGCAACACTGAGAAATTTTAATAGCCACATTTCGTTTTGTAAATAATTACTCATAAAACATGTGTACATGTGCATTTTTTAAATAAGTGAAATAATTTGTTATAAAAAATATACCAAATTGATGAAAATGGAGAAAAAAATAACATTTAGGCTTAGCTTTAGAGCGCTTTCAGAGTCATTCAAAATGGGCTTTTGTTGTAAACCTATTGTGATTCACCACTCAAATCTATTGGCGATTAATAACTAACATACATGTCGATATGAAGGTTGCGTTGCATTAAACAAATAATATCAGATAAAAACATATACTCATTTTTTCAAATATCTTAGTTGCTTTGTTTAAAGGTTCTTTTTTTATTTTTCTTTAAATATCGGATATCAGTATTCTACTTTTACATAACGATAAAGTGATATCAACGATATTCATAAAGAATGTTTAATAAACTATCCGACCAACTAAAGATCATTTTATTATGTATAAATATTTGGATATCTCTTGATTTGATTATTTTTGAAGTGTAAATAAAACCATAGCAGTAGTACTAATTTCCATTTTTAATTAGTTAACTGTTACTTCTTGATGGAAAGGCATGATATTTTAAATAATAAAAACGTTATCTAGCATTTTTTTTCCAAAATATGTTTTATGATCAATAATAAATATCAGTTAATATTCTCGCGATGAGCAAAACCGGCCCTGATTGTAAAATATATTGAATAAAAAAGTACTAGAAAATGTATTTTTATTATCACAAAAAAACTTATTTCTACTTATTAATTATCAATGGATGTTTATTGATATTTATCAGTATCATAATACTCGCAATGAGCAAAAATGGGGAAAACATACTAAAGAAATATGTTTTTATTGTTTAAAATATCAATGCCTTCCCATCAAAATTAACAATTAACACATTAAAAATAATTGTCACTGACTATGTTTCCTTCCCACCTTAGAAACCTTATATGACTTTACGTAGAATTGTATCATTACATGACATTTATGATATTGAAAAATATTTCAACGAACATGTAAAATAATCCATTTTGTTTTACATAACATAAATGTGTGAAATTTGTGAATACCCGCTTGGCAAAAGAAGATCGTTGACATGTCTCGCTTATTTTTGTACTAAATATTTGGCAAACTTTCAAAGGAAGCTATTAATTTTAAAATGTCAACTCGGGAGACAAAAAGTTTCAAAGAAAGCTTTGAAAGACCATAATAAGAGCTGAAATTTCATTTGTAATTGGAGCAGAATACTCAACCGATGAACACTGACATAAACTTGAGTTAAGTTCTATATATTATTTCAAACTCAATTGAGATAATTTGAAAAATAAAAAAATCATTCCATTCGGTTAATATTCAATTTGAGTATATATTACTTTCTTCTATTATGCATATCAAACATATAACATAAATTAATTATGTCAGTAAAAAGTTTACTAACTAAATACGTGAACAGGTGTTTTTTTTAGAACATGGTTACCAGCAGGTTACGATCAATAATACGTTAATTTCGCAGCCATTTTAAGCAATTTGATTGTATTATTCTGACAGTCTCAAATATTTTGATTATGCTGTGCTGTCAAATTCCACGCAATTTGTCTTTTGATTAATAAAAATTTCGTTAGTATTTCGATGCAGAATTATTATATTCGATTTTTTTAAATTAAGTTAGGTATATTCTTCATTCTATATTTAATTCTTAATTGCTATACTCCATAATTATACTATAAATATGCAGCTAAAATCTCTGTACCGTATCTTTGATGGACGTAATTTAGAGTAGAAGTCAGTGGCATCCAATTTTATGCTAGTTCGCTTCCCTGACGTAAAGAAATGTATTTGTGTTAAATGAAATAAAAACACATTTTCTTAGTTATATTTTTTTTTTCATTTGACAATAAACAAATATACAATAACATAGAATATCGTAACAAAAATTTAGTAATCAAATTGAAATATTACTAAAATACATTTACGCAAATATAATAATTTCGTCATTTGAGCCCCGTCATACAATGCTGGTAGGATGTTTTTTTCACTAGGTCTTTTTTGTTGTTGGGCTTTTATTTTAGTGGTAGGGCCTATTTTCGGGCTAGGTCGTACATCCAAAGAAACACAGTATTGGTTTTGCCAGGGCCTCTTGGAGAAGTTTTATACCAGTAAGATTGGGTTTTTCGAGGCTGTAGTTGTTTTTAAATTTGATGAGAAAAATATCACACAAGATAATTTTTAATTTTATAATTTATTTGTTATTAGGAATATTAAAGAATACTTGAATAATAAATAATTGCGTTGCCCAGAGTAGCTGTCATTTCTTCTCCACTTCCTAATGAAGAATGGAATAGTACAGTTCTGTTGCATCCGTGCGATATAATGCCTGAAAATGCCGAAAGGCGAAACCTGGGTCATTAGTGACAAAACATGTAGAATTGTACAAAGTTGTAATAATTAAAAATATATGAAATATTTACTTTTGAACATATGAACATAATTTTACAGAAAATATTTGCATTTAATCAACAAAAATGTGGAAAATCATAACACGTTTTGGTATATAACTTTTATTTTTCAACCAATACGATCTTCAAACTCCATGTTTATTAGCTATAGATAAACTTCAATTCAGAAAACCCGTCTGATTATATTAATAAATTTATTTATAATAATCATTATAGCATAATAAAAAAAAATATATTCATATTTTACTATTTGCAATTTGTAAGCATATTTATCAAACAGAATAGATTCTAGGTAAGCTTTCTTATTCAATGTTATTTAAGAACTGTAAGATCGTGCCCTACAAGCCAAATCAAACTTACGACCCGTAACTTAACGACCCCTTATGTAGCATAAATGAAAGTATTCATGCGTATATTGAGATGCCTTCTCAGTGCATCCATTACAGTTCATTCTCTGTATCTTCATTTTACATGTGGTTCTAACAGTTCGAAGCTATTATACTGAAAGGATTCCAAAACATACTGATCTTATAATGACGTTTAAATTGGCGCGAATTCATTCCTGGATGCGTAACTCAATTTGAAGTTTAATTAATGACCGCTAGGAATATTAATAGCAGCACACATCAATTTTCTTGGAACCTACAATAATCATTTTTTCAATTTCAAGTTTACAATTTTACCAAACAAAAAATAAATTACTCGCCAACCTAAAAATATTACAGCATTCAGCAATTCGATTATTTTCTCTCTTCGATCTCTTTATTCGATTGATTTAATTTATTTCCATTTTAAATAGTTCCAATATTCAATTTGATATTTTACTGAATTTCCAGCGTTATTCCATCCTTCCAGCCTTCAGGTGTTATTGTTCAAAATAATTAACGTCGATATCTCTGGCCCAGTGGTATTACCTGTAGACTAGTGTCCGAATAGGGATAAGTTTTTGTTTGTGATTTTTTTTTATAAATTAATACCATATATTTGAATTAAAAAATTCAGATTAAGCTTCAACGCTAGCTAATAATTTTAATATATTGTTCATATATATTTTTTAAAATCATCATTTGGTTGATATATTGAGCCTGTAAAAATGTAATTTTAGTATTGGGTATGATGTATAATTTTATATATGATTTATTACAAAAGAAATCTTCCTTTTTAAAACATTTCTTAAAAAATATTTTTAGAATCAGTTGCCCAATCTTCGAAATCGCATGAAAAAAAATTGCTATTCGCGGTGACTGGATTCATCAGATATTTTCATTTGGTGAGTTTTTAAATTTATATATGCTTGAATATCTTAACTCAAATAGTTTAAATTCTATCCCATTTCCGAATAATCAAACATATATTCCGCATAAACATCAGTCATTTGATTAACATGACCTTGAGAATTAAGTTTTAATTCTCCCCAGCGGATGATGCTTTACAATAACACTATATATAAATCATAAAGAAAATTTTAAATTTCTAACAAAGTTTTTGAATTTTTGTATATTGGCATCACTGAGAAAATCGAGCGTCAAATATACAATTATCGTTTTGAAATTAGAATCATATTCCGTAAGGTACATACACACCACGTTACGCAAATTTTAAATACTGCTATTTTCGTATCTCTCATTACTCCATCGATGATTGAAGAACTCCGGTCGTCACTTTTACCCAGAAGATGTAGTTACCCATTTACATACTTGTATGTATTAAACGTCCATTGGCGTAGAACCATAAATACCACAATAACACTACAATTCTGAATTAATCTTAAACTTTTATGTATATAATGAATGATTTACTAAAGATACAGGGGCGTATTTAAAAATTTTACTCTACGATTCTATAAAAGTGATTAATCTGGAGATGCAAACATAGTAACTTGAGAAAAAATTATCTGGATTTACATATGGGTAACATCTTATTTACATTGGTTTCTGAGAAAGAAGGACACCCATTATGAACTTCATCTAAATAGGGGTAGAGGATGTGAAAAAAATTGCCATTTTTCAACATGGAGAGAAGGGGATACAAGAAAGTTTAGATGAAAATAATTTTGGTGTGACGATCGATCGATCCGACAAAACAATCGACGAATCATCCATTATAACGGTTATATAATATAAACACTCAATTTTCCATGGAACGATAATTGTAGCTATATTAGCTATTATAGAATACCTAGTCTTGATTTTTTCGTGAATTCAAAGTGTCAGTTTTTAGGTGGAGGAACGGGTCTTAAAATTGCTTTAAAACATGAAATAATAAATCGAACCCCCCCAAAGATAATAAGTAAGGTTCTGACTTCAATTAATAACCGAGTCTTTGACAATATAAAATTATACGAATTTTACTATAAATATATATTAGTGCTACCAGTGCAAGAAGTTATTAACCAACAAAACGATAGATAATGATTTCTATAAACTCTTTAATGAAAGTATAACAACGTTCCTTTTGATAGATCCATTAGTTACCACTGCCGACAAACTTATCTGGAGTAGAAAAATGTCTTTGCTAGTTTATTGGCCAAAAATATCAACAATACCCAGTAGCTCCTGTATTTTCTTAAATGTACGCATGCAACTAAATAATCAAGAGTTTCCTTTAGTAGTATTTCATCGCTTTCCCTGTATTCATTATAATATAATACATATGTATATTTACTATAATATTATCTTGAACACCAACTTGATTTTGTTCCGTCAACTGTTAGACGAATTTTTATAGCTTCGTACAAACAAAATTTACTTGGTACTCCACTGATGACTTCATATAAATGAAGCTGTTTGTTTGTTGGCCAGACAAATTTCTTTGAAGACGTCGCGCCTCAAATTGGCTTCAATTTGCGTTAATTTATGACGTTAAAAAAGCCAATATTTAACGACGACAAATTAATAGGTGCTGGTGATATAATGTTTTCTTTCAACACAAAAGAAAATTTGGGCACATCGTTAAGAATTTGATGAACTCTTTATACTTTTTTTAAAACCTACACAACGGCTTCTTTTTAGAATTCATCAAATATGTTATATTGAATTTATCTATTGACACATTTTTCCCGTGAAAAAGTAATATAATAAATAAGACGTATTATTTATTTGGGGTAAATTAATTAGCACTGAATTCTTGCATTCAATATTGACACATTTCGCAAGATTGCAACACTGAACTAATTCGGAAACAATAACAATGAAATACTACGACGAGTTCCTGGCGTTGACACTTGAATAGAACAAGTGACCAACGCAGAAGCATCACGGTACTTTATTAATAGCAGCAGAGTTGTTGAAATCTAGAAACTGGAACAATTACCTGCATATTTTGTCTTTTTTTTACACAGTTCTCTCCAATGTGCAGTTTTCAGATCCCTTATCAATCACCTGAACAGAAACTGTTAACCATCCTGATACATACCTGGCGTATGCAATCACTTGATATCTTTTCGGAGAGAATTGGAATAGAAAAACTGATGTATGTAAGAGATGATTAGTTTACTAATTTACTAGCTACACTTCCTGTGTAATAGATATATTCTCCTATCACTGATATTTGTGACTATAAAACAAACTATTGTTGTACTATTGACCAACACCCCAAAGTGTTTCTATGTCATTCAATTAAACCCCTGAAAATGCCTCAGAGTATTAATGAAGTCAGCGTTACACACTTAATTCAAGTCCGAATCTTGATTAAACTACAAATGCGCAAAGCTATTTATTTGTTGTAATATTAAAACAACGATTATAAACAGCAAGTGTTTGTGTTTAATGATATCAACTCGTTCTATCAACACTCTGACATCTAACATTTTAACTATTGTGATTGCTGATTTCAGTGTGTTCATAGTTTACACCAGTTATCTCCAAACTTAATTAGTATGTGAGCTATTTTCAAAAATTTAAATTGCCTGGTAAGCTATAAATACTCCTTCATTATAAGTGGAGATACAAATGAGCAAGAAAGAGACAAAATGTATGGGGCAGTTCGCATCAATCGTAATACATCTCTGGCCGCTTTTTTATTTTACTTCGTTGTACGCACAAATTGTTATGCCAAAAAATAATATTACAAAGGCAACCTTTCAAGCATTTCGTTGAAATTTAGCTCGATTCATTTTTTTTATTTTCGGACTTCAATAATAAAAATGTCCTATGCGAGCTACCGGTAACTCGCGAGCGATCGTTTGGCGATCATTGGTTTACACTCATTTATATAACAAAGTTAACGGTGTCAAAAAAAATTATATGGACTAATTTGAAAATACGGACTGATTTTCTGTGGTAATCTCTACAAGTTTGTTAAGTAACAACAGCAACACCATTGAATTCTATTTTTTAAATGTTCAGGGTTTGCATGCTTCAGCAGAGAATAGGTTTATACACTGAGGTTTATAAAACTAGACTTTTGGTGGCATATAATTTCAAACACAAAACAACAAACTTTTAAGATGTCTTAAAGTATTAAATCTGTAATGTAATGCGTGGGAACCGAATTGAGATTCGCTAGCTGTAAAAAAAAGACAGCTTTCTTCTTGTTTCAACTGGTGCATAGTCCGATGCACGTATAATATGCACAAATTAAAAATCCTGTACGCGTTCTGAACGTAAATTTATCGAAGTCAACAATGGTGTAACAAGCAATATATTTATTGTTGTCAATTGAAAAAATGGTTTATTCATATTACGTCTTAGATAAATTAAATCAACTAAATAAACCACAAATCGTATCACTTAGTAGACTAACATACTCTATGATATTGACTGAAGGTGCTTGATGGAATTTCAATATAATCTGATATAAATAGAACTGTTGCAACAGAGCTGTCATTTCTGTTGCAACCGTGTGATAAAATGCCTGAAGATGCTGAAAGGCAAAACCCGGGTCGTTAGTGACAAAACATGTGGAATCGTACAAAGTTGTAACAATTCAAATTATACTAACATACCTTTTATTTAGAAGTATGTCCTGATTTAAAATAACAGAATAACATCTGAAAATTTAAAATTTCAAGTCATTCAGTAACCAAAGAAGTAACTACAATACTAACACGTCATAAAAATGTAATCATGATTTCAATTTGTTTTATTCAAGTACAGTTGCGTATTTTACAATTGATAGTGGGTGAACGGTTAAAAAACAGTTCGGAATGCGAACGAATCGAACAACGAACACTATCTCGAAAGATTTGTGTGTTCAAACAACGAACACATATTCGGATAACGAACTAAAACGGCGTTTCTAAGCCACTTATTTTGTTTAAAACTCGGTTGTTTCATTAACGACAATTCAGATAGCGAACATAGTATTATATTGGAACAGGTTATATTCGTTAACCGATCATCAATTGTCATAGTTACTTGCCATTTATAAAACTAGTTAATGACCAATAAACAATACAAAATAAATCCACTTAAAAAAACGCACTGAAATCCAACTTTTTAAGATATCATTATTCTATAGTGATGATAATGGAGGCATCTGTGAATGATTTATGTGTTATTTAGTAAGCATGCCGCAATGTGGTAGTTTCTTTTCTAGAATCGGCAGCTTGGCCTCTGACATGGCGTAATTGTATGCAAAAACAAAACGAGTTCAATTTCCAGTCGAGTCAAGTTCAATGCAAATGTCTCAGACCTTATTAATATTTTACGACGATTCATATCGTGACACACTCATTTTTAATAAGCGGTAGGCCATGTTATAAAATTCGATCGACAAGAGCTAAATTTGCATAAGAAAGTACGACTGGATTAATTGTAGAATAATTAAACAGTGAAAATAAATAAACATCAAAAAGAGATCTTACATATATTATTAACAGTCGTTTGTCCTTGATATGTATAATAAGTGTAGCTTTAGGACATTAGACATTGATTTTCACAGTTGTAAACAAGTATTGTCAAGTTCGGAAAATCTTCAGAACAGCGTTACCAACTGTACAATTATAAAAAAATATATTGTTTTTGGCGGTAAATTATAAAATACACGTCAGTTAATGTCTATCTTTACATTATTTATGCATTTATCGGTTGCTTTGCTAAATTTTATTTGAAATACTTTTTATTAAAAAGTTGGGTTTTAAAAAGAAATTTCAATCCAAGACTCGATCGATTGCGTGAAAGGAATTCGTTTATTTATTTTAAATTGAGAATAAATAAGTTCGTAATAAATATGTTTTGGCAAGTAGGTAATAGTTTAAGCTTTTATTCGTCTTGATACCCCTTGAACATATCCGCCATCCTGAAATGAAAAATAAAACAATAATATATTAGGAAAGTCTTCCCAGTTATAATATGTATTGTATTATAATGTGTTTTCAACCAGTTGCTTTAGGATCATAAATCAATTTGTATTAAACCGAGATTGGACTAGTGGAAAGTGAACTCACGATGAGTGAAACCGGTCCTGATTTTTAAATATAGTGTGGAAATAAGTCCTAAAAATGTATTTATATTATTTAAAATATCATGCCTTTCCATCTTAAAGTGACAGTTAACACTTTAAAAGTTACTGCCGAACACTTATTAATTTTAAAAAATAATACTTTTTCAATTTTAAAACAAATTTTAACACGCTTACCAAAGAAATATTATACAAAAACAACCCACCAAAACAGTGCTGTTCAACATGTGATCCGCGGGCCATATATGTCTCACTAAGCTTCTCTGCATTTAGCAATTTTACGTCTTTTTTTGTGTAACTAACTCATAGCAAAAATCATAGCTTTCTTTCAATAAATATTTGAATGAACATATTTTATGGTGAAATTTAGTGTATTGTAACCTGATAACGTATCATGGTATGCCCATTTATAAGGTACTATCTAAAAAATTATTTACTGAAAAGTGATAAATAACTTTTTTGTACAACCACCTTATTTTTTGACCGATTTTTTTACGATTAACCGTTGGAACATATCCAATGTGCCAAAAAAAACATGTATAATATATATTTGCATTTGCTTAAGAAAAAAAATGTCTATGATTGAAAATTGTTAACTTAGTGGTACGCAAGATATCGGAGGTTCGGGACCACTGCTTTATTCAACCGATAACATATGTGTTACGATATAATAGGCAAGTAAGTAGGTAAACATAAGCATTGAATAGAACTGTACACCGGATATTGTATGAATAACGCATATAGGCATTTAATTTATGCGTGTAGAGTTTCGCAGGTGTCTCGATATAAGAATATCTAAGTCAACTGTTGCATTAATTATTTATAAATGTAGTTTAATTATTATTTTTTAGCTTCTCTATTGACGACCGCCGTGGACCAGTAGCTTTGTAAGGTGTAATCGTTTAGCAATCTAGGATTCATTCCTTGTATATTATTTGATATATTATATAAAATAGATGATTTAAAATGATAATGGACTAATTTTATACAATGATCGATAAATTATTATTTCATTAGTTTTAAGCTGAGAGTACTTCATAGAGCTTAACTATGAAATTTGAACCATTCTAACGATGTTAACTTTCATTGACGGCCCGGGTTTTTCCCATCGATATCTTGAGCACGTATGTAAGTGTACGAATGATCTCAAACTGATTTAGTTATTTAATGATCACATGTTTAGAAATAAAATAATGAAGAACTTAAGAACTAATCAAGGCTTACTTTATAAGACTCATTTAAATAAATTGTGGGCTAAACATTAAGTTTGTATATAAGTGGAATATTTACGTGCCTATCAAATTAAATAAATTCAAATTTATTAAGATCTCTATGTTTCTAGTTAATTGTAATTTACATTGGAATAATTCAATTTGAATATAGTACTATCAGCAGAATGCTAATATCACAAGACTTTTTAAATGCATTCAGCATTGAAAAAAAAAACATTTTTCATCAAACGTTAAAATAAAAAACCAGTATCAATGAATTCACAATTCTCAATTCTAATTTGTCATCACTATTAATGTAAAATTCATGATGGCACTCATCTAAAGGCATTTTCAAGTAATTATAAAAATTTTCACTGCGTTTTCTAGTGGTTTCAAAATTAAAAATACTAATTTGTATTGGTTTCGCTCGTCAAGAGCAATAGACAACAAATAAAAAATAATAGAGCTCTCAGAGTTTTTCTTACTCTGTGGTTATGAAAAAAATGATTACTTTGTTGATCGAGTGTAAGAACGTATTAATAATTATAAAATCATTACTTATAAAAATGATTTCAGATATATGATTAACTCCTATCCTTGTGGTATATATATATATATATATTGTATTTCTTCCTGTATGTAAACAATAGAAACGGCTTACTGACTGTCAATTATATTTCATTATATCGTGATACAATGCTTGAAGATGCCAAAATGTGAAACTCGATCAATCATGATTAATAAAACTTGTGGAATTGTTTCATAGACAGTTTTTATAATTCTAATTATTTTAAAAGGAAGCTAATGAAATATACTACAAAAAAAAAACACCTCAAACATTTAAAAAATTAAGCCAAATGTGTCCTAATGGAAACATATGTAAAATCTTGGATAAAGTAGTCAATGTTTCTGTTATTTAATTTTTGAAACAAGCTAAATATGAATCTACAAAATCTTTGTGCATATTGTCGAGAATTAATTTCAAATGAAAATTTTTGACAAAAGGCAAAAGGTTCTCTGATAAATCATTGTCAACATTAACATGCTTAAAATTTCTTACCCTGCATATGTATATTCGTCATCAACTTTGTCTAAAACTCTTTTTATTCTACATCCGACGTTTTCGCATCCCTGTTGCTGCATTGAATATGTATCGATGGCTTGTTGGACAAATGCTGATAGAATATTTAAGCTCTCCAAACTTTGTTCTGAAAAAAACAAATGAAAAACAATATTGTGGGAAGAGCTAGTCAACTCGCGGAAAAATAGCAATCTTTGAGCTAGAAAACAGACACAGAAATCCATCAATTAACGCGGTATTTCACTTTACATGGTTTCACTTTAACACGGTTAAGCTCGATAAGTAACGTGCTTTCGAATTTTAAAGAAATCTGCGAAATGAAAGTGTGCCATATAAAACGATACACAACGAATGAACCTTAAGAATTAAGATTAACAGTGTTTTCCTAAAACGAAATTATATGATTTAAAATCAAAAACTACCGTTAATACATTTAACATGCATATATATTTTTTAGTATAATTTTCTTTAATTGGATTTCAAGAATAGATATTGATTGTTACTTTAAGATTGCATACGTAGATAAATTTACTGATTCATGGAAAATTATTACGTTGGGAACCGACCATCCATGACGACGCAACGGAAATGAAAGAAGGTTGTTGTTATTAGTAGAATGATTTCTGATGAACCATCATGTCACAATCCAACAAAATAACATAATTTTTAATTTCAATTAAAATAATTCGTAAGAAAATTGGTAAATCATTGATTTTTTAACAAAGGTGGATCAAAATGTTACATTAGAGAGGCGTTTCCACTCTGAAAATGTTTTAATTGATTGTCTGTCAAATTATCATTTTATTATCTTTGGTGAATGAAGTCGAGATTTTACAATTTTAATATTCTTTCTATGGATAATATACAATATATGTATATGTTTCAAATGAGTCTTGAATTTATCTATCAATGCATGTTTTATATATCAATTTACAATATAAACGCCACGTCGGATTGTCTTGACAAAGTTTTGTTGAATTTCAATTGTTAAAACTTTTACGATTCCAACGACCCGGGTTTCGCCTTTCGGCATCTTCAGACATTCTACTACACAGATGCAATAGAACTTTTAGTCAGAATACCTGAAGATGTCGAAAGGCGAAACCCGGATTGTTAGTAACGAAACATGTAGAATCGTTCAAAGTTTTAACAATTCAAATTTGATATTGAAATTCCATCAAGCACCCTCAGTCGATACCATAAAAAAATGTTAAAAAAGAAAAGTTTTTTGGTTTTATAACTCTCTTGTCTGCATAATGAACTTACTTTTGATTTTCTTTTAAGGCAAGTTAAATGATTTTTCAATTGGAAAATACTTTCTCAGAACTGTCACTGAACAAATAAATGTTAAAAATGAATGCCAAATATTTTAATTTACCTCTCGTATTGAAGTTTTTCATCAGCCTCTCTTCGTCTTCATCATCATTGTGCCCTTTTTTGTAGTGAATCAACTTCGGGATAAAAAGCAACAGACAAATGATCGCAATAAACTTAACAATCTTCTTAAATATCACTATCTTCAAAATAATCTTGGCCAATGTTAGTAGGTCAAATTTTAGTGAAAACTTATCGAAAAACGATGGGGCGCCGTAGGGAACACCGTACGTTGGCTTCAACGGAGCACCATACCCTGAACTTGTTGGACCGTATTGATTCGAAGATACACCATATTGATTCGATGGTACTCCGTATGAATTATCGGGCACTCCGTAATTGTAATTTGGCTGTTTGTAACCTGGAGCGCCGTATTTCTTAGGTGGACCGTAAGAAGGTTGTGGGAAGTAGCTATCAGTTGCAGTATTGTCATATCCACTCGAATAACTATTATATTGACTTCCACCATCACCGCTAGAAGAAAAGCCATTATATCCCGTGGGTTCCGCATTTGGACCAGTATCATAGTTATTATCTTCTCTTCTTATAAGAGTTGTTTTATTTACAATATCTGGTTGAAAAACTATTGGTTGGAAAGCTTCCGGTTGACTTATTACTTGCTGTATAGCTTCCGGTTGATTTATTACTGGCTGGATAGAAGGCAAATGGTTAACTACCGGTTTTTTCGGTACGTGATTTGCTGGAGTTACGTATATAATTCTTTTGTCTGCTGATTTCGAAAAGCCCTGCCTGGTCGTAGCATAAGCTCGTATGTAAGAGTCGCGAACTAGCCTTGGAGTTTCTTTTGGTTCGTCGCCACTATTTTTGATTTCTTCAGATCCAATGACTGCCGATTGGATTAAAACTATTACTAACACTACGAATATGTGTCGTGTTTCCATTGTGAAATAATGTGTAAGTTATCTGCAAAATAAAAATGTATATTATATTTTAAATTTGGTTAGTAAGAGGTTACTACAAATAAATTCTGATTAAAAAATGCAAAAATGAACAGTTAACCCTTCTATAACGTACTCTCTTAATGCGAGTATTCCTATAGCGAATGCGGCAATTTTTCAAAAAGCGAATTTTTACAAAACACTAAATTTTAAAGGTCAATTGATAATTTTTTTAAATATTTTATATTACATATAAGAAGAAGAAAAGGGTCGACGCTCTTGTTAACAAACTAAATATAGATCAAGGCCATATCATAAAAATATATGTATGTTATTCATAATATAAATATATAACTCGTCAGTCTTATTCATTTTGCATTGAAAAAGCTTGATAAAATAAATAAACCGTTATATATAAACAAATAAACCACTCTTATGAACCTTGTCACATTAACTTATAAATAAAGTTTTTATAAATTTCCTTTCGGCCAAGAATAAATCAAACAAAATAAAAAAACGAATAAAATAAAATAGTAAGAATACATTAATATATACCCACATCAACTAACGGAAAACTTTAGGGATACTATTCAATTTTCCCGGTAAACATTCATTAACTTTTAATGACACTTCCAATTGTAAAGAAAGGAAAACTTTTTCTCTCTGTCAACACTGCCTACCCGGGTCACAATGAAAAGCAACTGATAAAAGTGGACGAACTAATCAACCATATAAACAAAATGTTCCAAATTGAAATGATAATCGAGAAATCTCAGTGAGGATATCATGGTTCCGCATACTCGGCGTGTGGGTGCCGTGCAGGGAATACTAATTGTTCAGCCTCATCAGGAATTTTCAAACAATCGGTCGTCACGTTATCATTTCGTGAGGCGTTTACGGAACCTTTTCGACTTAATTTCGTCGCCATTAAAGGTCGAAGCCTAGTGACACAGATGTTGACGTTGGATGTGACAGTTATTTGCGATGATTTATTCGATTGGATCACTTTTAGTGTATTCAATTTCGCGCGTAACGTTTTGGCGCCCTTGTCATAGACAATAAGGTTGGCTGAAAGCTTTCGTAATTAGTAATGAATTACTTTTTCTCGATCTTCCTTCTTCGCTTTTGAAGCGTTCCAAAAACCGTAAAATCAACAAAAAATGTAGCATTATTAGAATTTCACCCAAATCATTTCTGTAATTCGAGCTATTTTTATAAATGTAATCCATTTCGTAATCACAGTTAGCCACCCGAGTTAATTACATTTTACTGACTTATACACAAGATCGAGCAGAACTTTCAAAATTGCGTCATTCTATTACTGTATCTCAAGAATCAATAATAAATGGTATACATAACCTTTTTAAAATTCTCAATTAACTACTATTCTGATAAGACAATTTTGAAGAATATCTAAAATTTAGATGGAAAAACCTGACAAGAATCGGAATCGTGTTTTTTAACGATTTGTGGAGACCCTGATTTTTCTTCATTTACATTAAATAAATGAATAATTTATCATTACTTATAGAAAACAAAAAATAATTGAAATTGGTTGTGTTCGGTGTTAATTAACTTTACCGTACCATAAGATGGTCACTCTAAAAAATTTGATGAAGATAAAATTTTCATATTAAAATATTTGCTAAAGATGGATACCATAAATTAAAAATGGTCAACTCAAATTTTGTGTTAAGCAATCCACATAAAATAACCGACTTGTTTTCGATGTTGTAAAATTGAATTAACTTGATATTCTGATAAAACATATACTTGCAGGTATGTTGATAATCCGTTTATTGTCAAACATAGAACATAATTTTCTCAATTGACAATGAATAAAAAAAAATGTGGTGTAATAAACGTAAGAGAATTATCTATTTTCAGTAAAAAATTCTCTGGGTATATTCTGTTCCATTGAGATTCATAATCTTTTTGTATAAAATAATAGTTATTCCCATATCAATGTCACAAAACTATATTAGGTTGATCGATATTTAGTGTTTAGTATTAAAAGTTTTCGACTGTATTACGAATTGGCGTGTAAGTCATAAGAGATATAGGAGAAGCAGAAATAACCGGATAGGTTGGGGGGGGGGGGTTCTTCGGTAAAGTGTTATAATAATAATTTTATAAAAATATATTTTATGAATTTGCGATGATATAACTTTATTTTAAAACAACTATTCAACAAAATATATTTCAAAGATCTTCTGTTATCTCCAAAAACCGTCCAGTAAAAAACTTGTGTCTAATTTTTCTTTTCTTTCCATCATCATTTTCAGACTTGGGTGCAAAAAATGAGCTGATCCTCTTAGTTCCTGAAGGAGGCTTCTTTACTTTGCCGTCACCATCTTCGTCATCGTCCCAAGAGCATGTGTAGGCGTTGCCTTGTAGAGCTGTGTCCGCTGTCGACCAACTGAATCTCACTAATTGTGGATAGCCAAATACGGGATCAATTTGCTCCTTGATAAACTTCTTAGTTATAGGATCTGCAGAAAAATAAATATAATGATAATCCATGTCTGTTCCAAATGTGGCGTATACAGCCTTCTCGTGGAAGGAAGATACACTGAAGTTTTTTCTACGGGTCTGTTAAGTAGTGGTTATCATCGTTAGCTTTCATGATAGTATTTTTTTTTTCAATCAAATCATTGAATCTGTTCAAAGACACAAGTGTTTGTGATGTCTACAAATTCTCTGCAACCCATTTCACCCCAAAATAACAGGATGTAGAGAGAGCAATTAGCTAACCACTAGCCATGTTTTAGCTATATCTCTTAGTATTGAAATGGTTAAAAAATGTTAATCCAACATTTTATTTGTAAACTAATCATTTTTGTTTTTTGCATCATTAGTTTTGAATACCTGGTACTCAAATATTAATTTTAAAAACTTGGTATTAATCTGTAACATACCAGTTGATAATGCTCTCATAAGAGCAAAACCGACCATGATTAATTACTTTATTTTGCACAGTAAAATAAGGAGTGACCAATCAAACCGACTTCTACACATTAAATGACCAACATATACTGATATCAAAAATTCTAACTAACATTCTCGATATCCAGGATTTTAAGCTTTTGAGATTGCCAAAGGCTCTTGAATAAAATACCAAACTCTTGAAAATGAGCAAATCAACCAGCATGGAATAGAATATCCCAAATTTTTTGCCAAAACATCCTAAATTGTCAAATTATAAATGACCCATCTCATTGAGATTCAATTCGGCTATCAATAGTTTCTTACCTCCTGGATACCCGCTACCAAATCCATCCTGCTTCATATCAAGACCTTCTCTGAACATCCAAACCTTCAGAGAGTGATCTCTGGAGACTTTAGCAGCTATACTTGCAGCAGATACAATGGGATATGTTGAATCAGCTTTTTTGGCAACCTGTATATTGCAAAATCAGAAAGCAAGGATTTCAAAAATATTTATCAATAAGCTTGAGGACATGTTAAAATGAAGATAAAAGTTTCATTGTATATTGATACACCAGGTAATATTTTTTAAGACAAAAAATACATGTTGATCCACTGTCTGCTAGTATCTCAACTATTCAGACAGCATATTATAGTATAGTAAGTTAATAGTAGATACTCAAAAATAAATGTTTTAACAGTGTTAAATTGTTGTGTAATCACTAATTTATCCAATGAAATATGATTTGTACTGATAATCTACATGAGCTTGCTAAAGACCAACAAAACATAATTAATTTTTGAAATAACATATTCAGGGTTAGATTATCTTTTGAGCGGCTCGGCATTGAATGGGTTAAAAACAAGTCATTTATTTGTTTATGTAAGAGAATAAAAGCATTATGCTGGTGTATGGACCAACTGCTTCATAACTACTTTTCATTGCGCAATAATGGTAAAAAATTAAATGAATTTGCTCTTGACCTGTTACTACACGAGACTGACTTTTTTGGTTTGACTTTAGTTTAATCTTACAACGGCTGATACCAAAATAGCTATGATAACCCAAACAAATAAATAACCCGATACATGTTGGCTATGCCATTTTCCTCATTGGGCTGTAATAATAGGTTCTGTTCCGAAACCTCAGTGATCAAGAAATACTTTTGTTGACAAAGATATTTCATTAATTAGGTTATTAACATATTGATGTCACATTTGAGAATGTCCACATATTCTTTAGCTCACAATAGTACCAATTTGACAATAATAAAACAATGTTTATTAGTATACTTACAGTTATCTTATAATCTGGGAATATTAAAGAAAGTTTGGCTTGATACTTTTCTGGAGGTCCGACTGTATCTACATACACCTCAGCTATGTTTACACCTAAATCTCCTGCTTTTTTAATAAGTTCAATGGCAGAATTCATAGAAACCTATAGAAACAAAATAATGTTAAGTTATAATTAAACATTACTACAAAAATATAATATTTAATCAAAATTAAATAAATGGCAGCATTGTAAACGGTTGATGAGCTTGTAATAATATTTTTAAATTGTGGACATGGTAAAATTAGCTATTTATTGCTATATTACCAACGTTTATTAAGTTTCATTCCTGAGTTTAATATAACACATATTCTTACTATTTACGATTTTAGTATCTATAAAAAGCAATGTATTTTATAAGGCCAACGATCATTTTATTCAACCTCATTTAGTGAGCTCTTGGATCGCCTAAACATACTGTTGCAAATGAAATTCGGCGATATAATTTCAACGGCCCATCCGACAGCAGCAGTCGAGACTTCATCACTAGCCATCTTTTCAAATATAGCCTCTCTTTTTTCTTCTGTGAGAGCTTTCGAGTCCGCACATCCTAGATCTTTTAAAATTTCTGTCTTTGAGATTGGGCAGAAAGCAATTCCATACACCATAGGTCCTATGAAAAAAAAATAGTGTAAGAAACTACCATGGTAAAGCAATATATTTTTATTGAATGCTTTTCCAACAAATGGCCTCCGAGTGGAGCATTTCTTTCGGAAAGGATGTAAAATATTAGTAAGAAGCCATTTGTTTTCTCTAATCTCTATTTTCACAATCAGATTGATGGAATCTAAATGTAAACATCAGGGATATCTATAATTTTGAACACAAACACATAAGTAGATATTTATAAAGACTTGTTGAAAAAGATAATTTTTTCAATTGACTGGGAACAATAACATTATAAACTAAGCTTTTAAATTAAAAGGAGACTGGCATTGACCGTAAATTGAAAAAAGGTATGCTATTATAACTGTAAAGGTCTAAACATTGGAAACTAAACAGTGTACAGGCTTTCATGACAAAAGATTCCTGACCTATCCTTCTGAACAATAATACACTCATTATTTCCTTCTATCGTCTTCCTTAATTTATCTATTGAACATTACGCTTATATCTCAAATTTAACCTTAATATATTGCTTTACCAACCATTTCACATCCTACTCTTAAGCGCCTACGATTTCATACAACCATAATTTAAAAAAAGAATGGGATTACAACAACAGCAATATTCTACTTAGATATAAAATGCCCCATTGAAAAGTGTTGAGAATGTGGAATTTTTCGTTGTCAGATTAAAAACTCAATTTATATAGTTATATTATGAATACTGTCGGAATATTTCTACATAGAAACTTACCATTGAATTTACCACCAACCGCTAAAAGCTAATGAAAAATTTACGATATTAATTTATAACCTTACAAAAAATCTATTTTATTCACAATGAATATTAGTAACAAATATTAAAACGATGATTTACGGGCTCGAAATTAAAAAAATAGCTGACTTTTTCACATTTATTTGAATATAAATTCAAATTTTAAACATATTCGAAAGCATTTTTCAAGCTAACTTTCGCGCCATAAACTCACCTAAGACAGGACCTCTACCCGCTTCATCTACTCCTAAAACGCAAGGCTCATCTTTGCATAATTGAGGAATGTCACTGAAATATGTTAAATTAGAAGAATTGTCATGAGATGAAATAAAAGGACCCAAGTTCTTTAATGAGTCAATCTTGTTTGGTTTAACATCAATTTGAATTTCTGACATTTTGGATTTGAAAAGTCAAACTGACATTCGAAGAAATATCTATGTATATAGACGCTATGACAGTAATTTACTATAATTAATATTTGTCTATGGTATTAGTCCGCTAATAAATTCCATCCGTGATCAAATATAAGTCGCCAAAAGATTAGCTTACATAAATTTTCCGATTAATTTACAATGGATTTCTTCATATTGAATATTATTGTACGTACTTCCAGACAAAAATAAAGATTTAATTGTAAGCATGTTTCATATATTTTTACTTTATTTAATTACAACAAATGACTCTACAGAATACCCTAACTTTATTTTACTGTCTCATTTAATTGCCAAAATACAAAACACGGGTCGTGACATACAAAATATAGAGAAGTGTAAAAAGTTTCAACATTTTTAAATTTGATTTATGATATCGACTGATGGTGCTTGATGGAATTTCAATATCAAATTTGAATTTATTTATTAACTAATAACTTTAGTATATAGATGATGCTAATTGCTTATTTTACATCAGTTCTGTTGCATCCGTGTGATAAAATGCCTGAAGGTGCCGAAAGGCGAAACCCGGTATGTTAATGACAAAACGTGTGGAATCGTACAAAGTTGTAAAAATTCAAATTTAATTTAAATTTGGTATAAAAATGGGAAAAATAGCTGTTTTTTTTTCAAATGCTTAATGGAATGAATGTTTGTGATGTCTTTCTGAATTTTTCCTCATTTACCTGATCCTAAAACTAATGCCATCAGAGCGGTTAATTAGCCATTTCTCCAATCCTCACATTATCCTTTCTATTTCTTTTTAATTTAAAAAAAAAGGTTGCGCAACCAAGTAAAAATCTGTTCTCAAAAAAATATTATAGAATAGAACTTTTTTAGGCAATAAAGATGGACCATAAGCTTATAATTTGTAATATATATATATCAAATAAATAAATGAAAATGTAAATTATGGCTAAAAATATAATTCTTTATTCCAACAAAATATTAAATAAAAAAATAACAATATTTATATTGAACAAGTAGTTAGTAAATAACAATATTATTATATTATAATCTTGTAAAAAGGAGATACATATACTATGAATGAAATTTACCTCAAACTAAATGGAGGTAATAATGTTTTTGATTGATTGAAGTATTCATGGTATGTGAGAAAAATTCAATATATTTCAAGAACAAGAAAATTTTGAATCTGTATACTAATGAGTTTTTTATGGCAATCTAGCGAATCTAAAATCTACTCAGTGAAACTTTAAAACACTGACATGGTGACTATCGGTAATTGAGCAAGTATAAGCTTGCATGGTGTTGGACAATTTTTACAAAATAATTTATTATCTATCATGGCAAAATTATAATTACTAACCCATTTCCAGCTGAACCATATGAATGATACTTCAAACTGACTATTTCAAATATTAATTCAGTTGTGTTAGTGTTAACTAATCAAATGGAGATTATCAGAACAAATCTATATTCAAATACAAAAATGAACTCTCATCACGAAACTTCATTGAAATTAAGTGTGTTTGTATTTAGTAAAAATCGCAAGTCAAATAAAATAATAATTTTATTATTTTCTAAGAAAATCAACAAGCAATGAGGTATGATTTTAATAAAGCCCATTTTGATCACTTAATCAACCCATTCCCTGTTAAATCACACAAAGAATATTCCAAGCATCAACTATTTTGAAAATAAATTCAGTTGCGTTGGTGTTAACCAAACATCTGGAGATTACCAGGACAAAACAGTTTATATTTTAATACAAAAATTAGCTTTTATTAGAAAGTGTTTTCACAGTTAAATTTCTTATTTTTTAAAGTTACTTACGTTAACTTAACAACACAGTGCAATCAGCCATCTCAACAGTTGAGATGTTAGTAGCCAGACAGTTAATCTTTAAGAAAAATATGAGTAATGCTGCCTTTAATAATTATTGATAGTGTAAAGCAGATTAAATGTGTACTATTTTTTGTTTGGTAATTTACTAAAACGTGAAGTAAATCAATTCATTTCAATTTTTATTACTTCACAAAATTAAAACTTTTGTGTTTTCTCAGTATACAATTACAATGGATTTTGATCAAATTAATTTTAACAATGTAATCTATTTTCATAATGAAAATGTTTGTGGTTCAATTGCATTAAACATTTTTTTTCTCTCGTTTTCTCGTTCTGATCTGCACTGACTCATACATGTTGATAAATGTATGTACCCATTTGCCTTAACTCAAATGTTTGGTATTATGTTTGGTTATTTTGTTACACTTATTATCCAGTAAGCTTAATTTATAAACCTCTCCCCTCATATTATGATAATGTCATGTTGTTTTAATTCCTAAAAATATTTTATTTATATCTATACATATAACTTATAATAAGGACATCACATAAAAATAATTTGTATAATGATATTCTGTTATATAATATATTATTTCACCACAGACTAATTTTATCACAGAAGCAATAAAAACATAAGCACTGGTGAAATGGTCACAAGACAAAACGATTTTTATTATAATAAAACAATAATTTACAATACAAATAAATAGATACTGCTTAACTTTGAAAACTCTTGTTGTCGTTCGTTTCTTGAGAAATCATGCATTAATTAAAGATATTGACTGAGGGATGGAATTTCAATATAAAATTTGAATTACTCAAGCTTAGATCGTCAGATCGAATCCTTACACAATAATGCTTGAAGATGCCTTCCTGTGAATGATAAAACATGTGGATATACACAGAGATTTTTCTATTCAATTAGTGATTGAACATAAAAATTTTCAGCCAACAAAGTTTTCAAAGTTTTAAAGGCAGAAATATAATGATGCTAAAATATCATGGTATATATTGGTACACACAAGGTTTTAAGTTTGTTGTTACAAATAGTTGAGTGTCTGTCAACATATTAAATAAATATAAATAGATGTTTGTACATGGTATCAAATAGCTACGATGATTGTAATTATTTGTGGGCCAGTGCATGAAATCAGATTAGTTATAAATTGTTATTTGAAACACAGTCAAGCCTTGACCCACAAATTATTCATGCCTTTAATGCATGTTTGTATGTCCTTATAATAAACAAAATATGTTTTTAGGCTATTAAACTGTAAACATTATTCATTCTTTTTGCTAAATTTATCATTTGAGGCATCCAGTATCAAATACAGAAAAGTCTAATATTTAAAATCATTTTCTTAGGTCTGCTTTCTATGAAGTTAAGTACATGAAACTTTCACAATTGATACGTTCAAAAACATATGAAAAAGTAACAGCTTTTTGGTTTTACTGAAAAGAAAATGGAGCTGACATGTGCTTGATATAAGATGCCTCATTTGTTACCATTGCACTGTAGTAAAAAAGCATTTTATTTGTCGAAAAAGGCACTTTCATCAATACTCAAAGTAAGAACTTAAATCTTAACTCAGTCAGTATTTGGTAGATGTAATATGAGACCATTGTACAGAATTTTTCGAATATGGCTGCAGTTTTTTGAAAAAAATTATTAGCATTTTTGTAACGTTCATTATTGACCGAAATCATACAACATTTTGCCATAACGGTGAAGCCACACATTTGCTCTTGTGTGCCAAGGGCAAATTCAATACTTCGGATCAGGTCGTTGGTTTTCAGAACTAAAAGTGTTTGACGATCCATGTTCTCCAGACATGATGCAATATCACTCATCACATCAGGTAGTTGCGATTGAAATTGGTTTTTCTGAAAGAATACAAAGACAGTTATTTCGTAATCTTACATCAACATAATCTTTCAGTCTTAATGTTTTTTGAAATGAGTATATAATTGTAGAAAAGCAACAACAAATTTCAAAGGTTCTTGCGCCTTTTGTACCTTTTCATAATTCAGAATTTAATGTTTTCCTATAGCCTTCATTTTCAAGTTTACTTCAATAATGAAATAAATTCAAAACAAAATTATAATATAGAATATGCTTACTTCTTCTTGCCCCGGTTTTGTGCGGTCAATACCTTTGACAATTGTATCCCATGGCCGGCCTGTCACCATGCAGGCAAATAGCCCGTACAAGTCCCCTTTGATGCCAAGCAAAGTAGCATATTTTCGCATCGCTTTTCGGTCTCTGTTAATAATACTTAGCCAGAATTGGGAGTATTCGTAACGGAATTTATCTGTTAATTCCTGTGAAAGTAAAATTAAAATATTCATCTGACCAGTGGAACTTAAATATTGTGAGTATTATTACTTCTAACGTGATATTATTTGACAACAAAGTGTGTGGCTGGATGTAAAAAGGTCAAATATGCTTCAAAATGATGCACATTATGTAACGGCTATTTTTCTACCCAGTCAGCAAACGCAAATTATCACCTGATACCAAAATTTGAATAAATAATTTAGAACTGAACTGATCTGAAACTTACGGCGTATAATCCATGATCCAACAGATATACACTGACGTCCTTATCTCCAGGATTCTTTTTGACTAATATATTTCCTGGATGAGGATCACTGTGGACGAATCCATTCACAAATATCATGTGGGAGTATAAATCGCCCAATTTTCTAGATAGGTCATAGGGATCAATTTTATTGGCCTGCAAAAGAAATCATACTCTATAGTAGCTAATTTAGAATTGCACAAAAGCTATAACAAAATATTGTAAGACCTGTGAAAAATAATTTTATTAAGTCAAAATGATTACTACATCTTAGCATAATTTTAAACATTCAAAGTATCAATATATTTAGTTCAATGTTTATAAACGTCAACCTAGACAACCTTATTTATATTTAAAAATGGGCGGCTGGACTTTTGAGACTGCTGAAATCATCAGTAAGCAAATAGACAGTAGTGACACATTGGCCGTTTTAAACAATAAATTCTGTTTGGTCGTTATTTTTTTCTCTACTTGATAGGAAAACTCAATACACATGTAATTTTCAATCAAAAATATGAAGAAATAATCTTCACATGATTTTATTTTACTTTAAAAACACTTCTAAAAAACCGGGCTGTATCCCTTCTAGTCATCGATACATGTTTTTGGACGATGTCAGAGTCAAAGTCGTGTTTTTTTAATGACTCCACAACCCTGCTAAAAAGTACTCTTTTGCTTATTGGCTGACAAAATCTGGATGAGCAAAGGCATCACTATATGCAATTATCACTTGATGACTTTACTACAAGATTAGCACTTTCATTTTCTTATGCATTTCAATCAGTTAAAATTTGTTTGTCATATGGTAAACAAAGTGCTAGAGATTGGCAACATAGCAACTGGTGCAGGGAAGAGGAGGAAAATAATTTAAGATAGCCTAGTTGTTGAACCAGGAAAAAAAGAAGAAAAAGGTGTGGTATAAAATAATTTTAATATCTATAAAGTTAAGGAAAATAGCTGTAATGCATACCTTGATATACTCATAATCATTGACTTGACCACCATTCACATATTCCATTACCAAAATTCTTTTGGTGGTATATTCCCAGAATATTTTTGGTACTTTCAACCATGAGTAGTCTTTGAACATCCCAGCAAGCTTTTCGGCATTGTGTCCTTCTTGTTCAAAGTCCAATTCGCGGTAAATATTCTTTTTCGTTTCGTCAACTAGCCACTGCATTTGAAAGTCAGGGAACACCCAAGACATTATTTTTATAGTGCCCTCCATAATCTTGAGATCAACACCGACGTTTCCTCTGACAAAATAATGTTGCACTTTGACGGCTACAGGGGTGCCATCTTTTAATTTTGCTCTATGTACTTGAGCCAATGATGCAGTTCCGAGAGGAGAAGTCTCAAAATCGTCAAAGATTTCTGTTGCCTATTATATAAAAAGTATTTAACATTTATTAAAATCAATACAATAACACAGATTACAGATGGCAATGTACCTAAAAATTATTTTGAAACTTGTTTGCTATGTCGGTTGATTGATTTTAGAAGCATTAATTAAAATTTATAAGAGAAATCAATCAGAGTGACTTGTAGCTTGTTGTAAACCACATTTGCCGCATTTTTTCTTGTGTTCTTGGGAATGATAAAGTTCAAAGATAGTTTTACTGTGATTTAAAATTAAGATGTTTTTGGTGTAGACACAAAGACTTACAAAATACTTTTTAAATAAAATTGTGGGAAGTCCTTGAAATGTGTACCAACTGTAGAAATATGATTAAGATAAAATGAATAGAACAAACCTCTTTTTTCAAATCCTGCTTAATCACTTTGTACAGCATGTCGACAGTATTCGAAGGTGCATCTTTGTGCAATATTCTCATAGTATGAACATACTCAACGGGTAAAAGATAGTCTAAGGCACCTATATGCTGACCTACTTTTATATACACACCTTTGTTGGTTTTGCACAAGTCAAGTAGTTTATTGGCTGCTATTTTATGAACATGGCTCTTCAGCGCCTTGTATTCATCGGAAGATTTATCTAAGCCTTTACTTAATAACTCTTTTTTGTAAGTTCTGCCGATACTGAAAGCTGTTGAAGCTGTTCTTCCTATTCTTACAATCGCAATGGAGTTTATTTCATAATCATTACTATGCAGACTTACAAATCCACCAACTGCCGCAGCAGCTAATATTCCACGCCTTAAATATTTCCTCAACATTTTTCACTTAGGTAAAACATGAACACTTGCTTCAACTTAGAATACCACAAACTTTACGTTTTTTTAAATATGTTTTATTAAGTTTTATACAATATTTGCAAATATTTTAGAAACTTAACATACTGATGTTTAGCTTGACATGACTCGATGACTATGTTTGTTTTATAATACGACTGATTTCTCTATATTATGTAAATACGTGACACATTAATTGTGAAACTTTTGAAAAATTTGACACTGCTTGACACGTTAAACGTCAGATAGAAATGTCATGTCTTTTTTAGCATTGCAAGGTTTTTATGGGAATACTTGAAATAATTGTATTCTTCTCACAGTCAAATATTTTATTAAAAATATTAAACCGCCATTCAGGAAAATATATTTAAACATTTTTATTAAATACTGTGATAAAAAATATAAATAGCTAGAAAGATTATTGATAAAATAAAAAAATATCAGTATCATTCAATAGGCATCTAAAGATGAATAATTAAAGCTTTTATTGAAACCTTAAAATTGTTCCTCTCGATGAGCCACATACTTGATAGTCTAATAAAAATATTTCAAAAATATATTTTTTAGTGTTCACTTAAAGTATAGTAATAAAATCTATTAGGAGAAATCAGGCAATATTTCAGAACAAAAATTAACCATTACACAAATATTTTGTTTAAAAACTAATTTTTTAATTAAAATTTAATTATACATTTACTTCACATTAAAATGTGTACGATTAAACAATATCACTATATTTGAAGACGTATCATAACGGTTTCTATTATAGGGGGTATGCTAGTATTAATACATATATTTATAGTATTGTCATTTTTATTTTACGAATTTATTGTGCAACTTCTAATCTTCGTTTGAACATACGCTAAATGTGTTTCGAAGTTGTATCAATGTTGTCATTGCGCAAAACCCATGTTCTAATATTATTTTCATCTGAAGTTTGTAACGAAACGTTAAATAAACGCAGCATGCCATAAAATTTGATGGTCGCTTACGTTTTCGTTGGCCATTAATTACAGCAATTATTTCTAGAGACGCATCTTCTATCCATACCTTCGAATATTAATGCAACTACCGTTTCAAACGGGGACGTAAAGTTAAAATTTTATTAAGTACACCTACAACAGTATGCGGAAGGCCAATCCCTTATCTATTCCGGGTATGTGTCAAACCGGTATCTTAACATTTTTTATGCGCTCATGTCTCGGATATTAATTGCAGCATTCAAGCAAACATCATAACAGTTAAAGTTTAAGTGAAATGTGTGTCCATCCAGTTTTGTTATGTTCTAATGGTGAACTTATCGATTTTTAGGCAGCATCTGAATCATGCTAATGGATAATTTTTGGAGGCTCACGGAGCCCCATAATGGAGACTGAATCTGTACGATCAGAGCTAAGTGCTCGCTCTAGAAGGTCCCGGGGGCATAGAGATAGGCAGCATTCGCATAGGAGTACCAGGTATTCAGAGAAATTGATAGAGCATCATATATACACTAGAAAATATGGAAATTTTGATGACAAGTGTTTGTAAAAATATGATATGAAAAATTGCTTTACAATTTTAATGCTTCTGAAAGTTCACTCAATACAGTTTAAAGTAATACCATTATATAATAAACTTATTGCTAATCAGAAATTAGCATCAAAGTATGCAATTAATTACACAAAGTACTGGGAATTCCGCACATAGTTTCAAAATTTGCCCTATGTTTTGTTCTAAGAAGTTCCATTTGATATTTTTTGGCAGCTTTTTTATTTTTCTATTAAAAACTTACGGTATGATATACTAATTCTTAGAGTAAGCAGTGATCAAGAGTTGTGGTGATTTTCTCGCAGAACTTAAAAATTATTATCCCTCATGATTCAATAAATCTTAGACTTAAATGGATAATTATAAATAATCAGTGTGTAGTTTCAAAGCCTACCAAGTAAATTTGAATTTCATGATGTTTTAAATATTAATTATTTTCTCTTTAACTTATGATCAACTAACAAATAAATATAAAATTAAGTGCTGATATTGTAGGAGCAATTGTCCAAGGCTCTGAGGTTTTAGCTCAAGTGTGCAGACTGTCACTGCATTTATTAAAAGTTGTATGCTTATTTGTAGAGGTCAGTGCGCTTGTGATTTGTGAAATGCACAAAATTTTGCCTTAGTAATCAAATCGGAAATATCCGTAGGTCCGACATGAGCAATTCTTCCCGCTCTTTGGACAAGAGAGGACAATCCCAGACGATGTTTGTCAGCATCTTGCATTTCGCCACATATACATATTGGTCCATTCACTACCCAACCAAGTTTGAAGAGCTTATTCAGCAGAATGCTTTTGATTAATATTTTATTTCTATTTAAGAAGCAGTAAATCCTCACGGAATAAAGATTCAGACGATGCAATGGCACCTTTCCAGACAAGTGTGAATATTAACCCCGAGACAGGGCGAGATGGACAGGAGGTCATAGAAGTTCAAATTCTTCCCCAGGATGATAATTGGGGAGAAAACACGACTGCGGTGACAGGAAATACGTCTGACAATTCTCAATCTCTCGAAGACGTCAGTGTGTGGCCGCCTGATGAAGGAGAGGGGGTCACTTATTTCTGCAGAAGACATTTCACCACAGCTATTACTTTGCTGTTATGCTTTGTCGCATTTATCAGCCCAGTTGTGATGGTTTTGCTGCCTAAATTCGGCGTCCTCGGTTCTTCGGATACGTCTATATTAGGTGCAAGAGAACGGGCTGCCCTAGAGGCATGCGGAGCAGAGTGTCGAGGAGCACTCGCCGGATTGGCATGTCGATTGGCTGCTTTGGGCGCCGGCGGTTGGGCTTTACTTCTCAGACCTCCGTCTGCCAGATTACCTCGAACCCCATTCGCTCGCTTGGCCTTGTTGACTTTGCTCGCACTGTGCACTTTCACTCATTGGCTGTTTTACTTGGCAGCCGCTGAAGGTGAAGAGTATGGAGGAGAATACCGTTCTCACGTGAGTGCCGCCGGAGCCTTGGCAGACACACTCTTATGTGTGTTGGTTGCAGCCGCTTTGGTCGGGGAAATTAGACCTTTAAAGCCTGTGTACTGCATAAAAGTGACGAGATCTCCTGACGGCACCAGTCGATCTTATAGCTTAGGACACTTGAGCGTGCAAGGAGCGGCCGCGGCACTGTTAGCTCGCTACTATTCAGAGTTTCCTGTTTACAATCCTTACTTGGAAAAGATTCCTCTTTCGAAATCTCAGAGAAAGGCGCAGTCCAGTTTTAAGTTTTATGATGTTGATGGCGCTAATGGAAATTCCATGCAGTCGGGTCAATCAAGGTGAGAGTTCAAACTTTACTACAAAAATTTACTGTATATTACAACTCTTTATTTTTTGACTTATCTCAAAAGATTTCTATGAGAATTACTCATTACCCTTTCTAATGAATCAATGAGTACTTATCGAAACCAATTACACTGACAATGGTCAGTGTAATTGGTTTCGCGACCACTGAGCAGATCAATATGCGATCGTAATCTCTTAACTTTATCTCTGTGCTAATAAAAACTTTTTTTCAGGGCTGTACTCACAGCTTCTGCCCGCCGTCGTGATTCAGCACACAATGAACGATTCTACGAAGAGCACGAATACGAGAGACGCGTCCGAAAGAGGAGGGCTCGGCTTCTCACGGCCGCCGAAGAAGCTTTCGCTCATGTCAAACGGGTTCGAAATAGCGGAGACGCAAACAACGGAGCGCGACCTTTGGAATCGCACGAAGCAGCTCAAGCCGTCTTTCCTTCACTCGCGAGAGCTTTACAGAAATACCTCCGGGTTACCAGACAGCAACCGAGGCACTCAGTAGATTCTATTCTCAGCCACCTGGCTAGATGCCTCGCCAGGGACTTGTCTCCGAGGGCTTTCCTTGAACCCTTTTTGGGTCGCACGGTCGCCCTCCCGCAAGGTAGAGGACCTCAGTCTTGGGCTCTGGAGAGTGCAGCGGCTCCCACGTCTCCGTTGCGGGACGGCCACATCTTTCAGTTGCGTCAGGGTGACATCTGTTTATTGTGTTGTGTGAGACGGCTTCCCCAGTTGACTATTTCTGAAGAGTTACCGGACCCGGCGACCGAGAGATTCGTGCTGCGGCTCAATTCGGAAACTTCTGTCTGACCCGAGATACCGCCCGCTCCCCCGCACCGCCTGGTGTGATGGGTCGCGTCGATTACCTTATTGATTGTGAAACTGGGCTCAAATTTTTACACATGTATCGAAAGACTGAAGATAAATGTTACGGTATTTTAGAGCTCACTCGCACAATTACTACTTTAATTTATCATAACGGATAATGATGACGTCACTTTTTTAAATTTCAGGTAGAAAATTTGTTTTTCAGTGTTATATTATTAAAAAGCACTTAGAGAAGACTGACATATTTACTGAATATTATGCACTATCACAACAACCTGTCACCATTTTGTGATGTGTTAGATCTGATTCAAGGCAATTTTGCATCTATGTTGACTCGTTAATTTTATATTTCATGTGTAAAGTATTGACACAAATCCCGACACGTATTTCATATTAAATGCAATTTGAGTCATCATACAGTATATACAGATAAAACGGAATGTTTTCAGAATAATAAAGAAAAGATAATTTCTCGCTATAAGAATAACATCTAATAAACGGTTGGTTTTTTTTTCTTTCTTTCTTTCAAACATTAAATGTAAAAATTGGGGCTTAAAAATAACGTTTACTTTTCATATCATAAAACAACTAATGCGTGTATCTATATGTTGTAATATTTAAGTTAGGCATTAAAGAATTCGGATATGTAAATACTTTTAAATTAAACACAACTGTAACTGCAAGTGACTTGTAAACAATTTGTGACATTTCAAAAACCTCAAACAATTAGAATGTTCTTTTAAATACTAGAAAATATCTGACACACTGGCAATAAGCTGAGTAAAGCCGATGAACTTCGATGCTTGAATTGTTCCTTTTCTCTGAGAATTTTTACTGTATCATTTGATAGTACAAAATATTATTTTAGAATCAAATTTTCTTTAATTCTGTGAAAACAATCTGTTAATCCAGGCGACAGATGAGTTACGGTTTGTTTTTGCGCTTGCCAATGCTGCAAACATTACCTACGAAATGAATTGTTTGTTTGTCTATGCATTTACTTATAACCCTCGTGACCTAAGTAGGTTAATGATAATACTCAATAATAGAATAACGGTTGTGTGAATAATGTACTGATTTTTCATTTTATTTAACATTTTAAAGTTAACCGTTTGAAATGTTGACTGTGGTATTTTTATACCACACATTTTAAGATAAATTTTATACTCAAACATCGTACTTAATAATGGTAATAAGAGATAGAGGTTGAAATTAACAAAAAAAGTGTAGAAATGAAATATATACATAGTTAAGCATTTCGGTGAAAAATTTACTTAGCGATAAGTTACTTGAAAGATGTTAATATTATTTTTTTCTTTATTTATTTTTTAAATAATGAAAAGCTAAAAGATATGTCTAGTCTGTAATAATATGAATATTATTTTAGTATCCAAAATTATTACAGACAGTTGATTTAGGGTTCGCCAGTTTGTCTAGTGAGAAGAGTTAAATTGTCACGGAAACATGAAATGTAATTTACATATGTATACAGGCATGGATTTTTAGGGAAAATAAGTCCAAAATGCTTTGTTTAAAAATCGAATAAGAATAGTGTCCATGTGTCACTTTTGATAACTTTACTATGTCTGGCAAGTAATTACTTATTTTTAATTGAATACATCATTGCAAATTGAGACTTATATTGACCAACACGAGTGGGGTCATTTGGGGACAGGCTAAAAAGTGGTAGAGAGTATACCGTACGAGTGAAAGTTTGTTCGGCAGCTCTATTTCACAAACTCATAAGCTATAAGGCTGCTTAAGATGAGGTGAAATGTGGAGTTTATGTTCGAAGAGCGGCAAACGACTTCGTAAAGAGCCTCTCCTGCTCACCCTTGACCAAAACCTACGATGGCTACTCTTGTATTCCGCAATTTAACACCATAAGAGCTTCATTTTGTATGTAGTGCAGATAGTAAAATTTATGTTTAAATTGTTTTATCTAGGTCTGTATATATTATAAACTACAAATTGTAAGCCCTCCTTTTTGTAAATCAAATCATTATATACTAATCTGTACTCTACAATAAGTGTAGATTAGAGGTAGATTTCAACGACGGTTTATTATCTTCTATCTTTTATTACCATGTACTTAAATTATATTAATTTTAGCTTGATCAAAATCTATAGTGCAATATACTAAGTATATTATTATTTTTTTATGCTATGTCATTTATTGTGACATTCATTGACTCTTTAACCATATTGGCTAATTTTATCACCTTCTGTTATATCGGAAGATGATTCACACCATTCCATGTCTACAAATTTGTCTAATGAGGCAGCCTTATGTCCAATTATTTTTTAATAATTAAATGAATTATTTTGTTTGTTGAAAAGTGTTCATCCAGTGCTTAAAATATTGTCTCCAATGTTGGACTTACGAACGTATTATACTAGGCTATTAAAGTATTTTGGTGCATATCAATGTAAATGTTCTAGGTTTAAGGCATAGGGTTGTTTATTTACCCTTGTATCGTGTCACGTTATTATTATATCATGATGTAATTTTTCGGACACGATTGAATCTTAAACGCTTTGTTGATGAAAAACACGCAGCTATCTAGGATTAAATTATATTTTTTACAAATATAATCAAGAAAATAATTTTACGGTTAAGTCAGACCCCTAAAGTGATTTCTTAAATGAGAAGGTACTGACATCTATAATCGAAATTATCTAACAAGTAATCAACCCACATACACCCTGATTACTTAATCTGTAATGGTAAATGGTAGTTAGTCGAGAACCTACTTTCTAAAGTAATCTTAAATTATTGATATAAGTCATTTTGTCACGGGTACAGCAAATTTATTTGAAAATATGTATTTTCGTATTGTAGATGTTGGTATTTTATTTAAAAATTTGCTTTAGAACAGATTAAAACACTTTAACAGACTTACAAAATTGTGTTGGCAATAAAATTATTGTAGAGTAACAGAAGATGGCATCTTAAATAATGTTAGTATTTAAGTGTGCGTACTAAATAAAATCATTGATTAACAGGCATAAACGGTCGAACGAATAACTATATTGATATTATATGTCTACTTCTGGATTCATCGTCACTAATTAACGAGGAATAGATGTATTACGTAATCTAGTTTAGATTTTAAGGATTATCAGTGAATAGTTAGTAATTATTTATAATGCAATATTGTGTAAAGAAAAATTGGATGGCTTTTGTGAAGCTGTTGTAACAGATTATTCAAAATGAAGGCATCCGTGATTAATTTATTTAACTATCTTTGATAATATGTTTTCTTTGTCGAAATATTTTAATGTATGGCAGGTATTTTATATAAATCACCAAGGAAGTCTAGTTCACGACTTGTCAACGATACGAGTTTTCTACTTTTACACGAAGTTGTTCTTAATTTATTAATCATTCATTTATCTGTTGAAATTGTAAAGAGGCTAGCATTCTATTTCCAAATCTGTGTATTTCATTTTGCACGACAGTGAAAAATATTCATTCTACATACTTTTTACATGCAAAATAATAAATTTGAATTGTTACTTTGTATGATCCACATGTTTTGTCACTAACGACCCGGGTCTCGCCTTTCGGCATCTTCGGGCATTCTATCACACGATGCAACAAGGCTGACAGTCCCGGGTCGTGACAAAACATGTGGAATCGTACAAAGTTGTAATAATTCAAATTTGATATTGAAATTCCATCAAGCACCTTCAGTTGAAATCATAAATTATGCAAAATATTGTTAAACCCTTTGCACTCGTAATTTTTTTTGGGTGAGGGTAGCCTCAACTCGTAATTAATTTCACGCATTTTCCAGGATTTATAATCAAAACTTAAAATGAAAATAAATCGTATTTTCAACGGATTTTTGTTCAACAAAAAACTTACACAGCATGCATATGACGGTTTTTTAGTATTTTTATAGAAATACAATCGTAAAAAGTTTTTAATTTCTATTTTACGAAAGGTTTAATCCGAGTATATGAATTTTAAACATGATATTTTTAAAAGCTTTAAAAACATTATAGATAAAGAGTTTTTGAAAAATTATTCATTAGTGTGTTTTCACCTGAAACTGAAAACGGACACGCGCATGCGCATACGCTTTCAGTGTTCGAGTTCGAAACGAAAATCGAACCTCGACTTTTGCTTTAAAATATCTATTCAAATTTAACATTTTCGTATGAATTTTAATCATATAACTATGATTTTTAATCATATTAGATAAAATATTATCTGCACGATATATATAATATGATAAACAGCAATAAAAATCAATAAAATGTGGTACATAGAAAATATTCAAGCTTAAAGTTTTGGTTCCCCAGTGGGGACATACGAGTAGAACGCTTTTCTTGTTTGGTTCCCCAGAGGGGACATACGAGTGGAAAGGGTTAAGACTGTATCGTTATATTTATGAATTTCTCTTTCTACCTTTACTTGGGGAATCCTAGCATACTAAGACACTGCAGAGTACATCCTACAGATGTACATTAGCATTCTTCCGGGATAATGCAACTTATCCATTTGGAAGAATGTCAGGACTCACATATAGTTGTTCAACTAATATCAGATTTTTTTTGTGTTACTATATCAAACTATTGTTTATTTGTTATCTGTAGGTGAAGAAAGAATTGAATATTATTTTTTATTTAGATATAATAAGAAATTTTTATACATTATTTTTACTTATAGACTAAAAATAATTATAGTTCATATATCTTTTTCAGACATTATTAAAGCATAAAAAATAAAAAGCAAAACTTTAGAAGGAAATGGTCGCATGTGTTTAATATTCAACGCACATATGAACTGGAGTTGTAAATAGAATATTGCACAAAATAAAATTTCCTCAATTGGTGTGTGACAAAATACATGAGGCCTTACGCTGTTTCCGATGGCCAGTTGAATATAATTTGGTGTTTCCTGCAATTTAGTCCATTTTATTTATATAATGATGCTACGGATGTACTTTTGTTTTGAATAACTGCTTATGACATTTTTATCTTTCAAGTGTGCCTGTTTTTAAATTCAATGTGCTGTCTACGCATACACTAGAGTTCAGTGCCTCTAAAAATAAAATAAAAAAATAAGCGACTGTACATGTGAACGAATCTCGCCCAACTTACAGATGTTTGTATTGACATAATCGAGTGTGAGGAAAGTTTAGCTCTAATGAATGATATATTTATTTAGAAAGATTGTATTCCAAAGTTTATATTCTAACATAAGGCAAGTTAGATGGTAGCTTTTTTATATTGCGTATTTATAAAAATAAAAACAAACCTGAAAACTACTATTGTGTTTTTTCTTTACTTAAAATCTGTAGCACATGCCAGAAACATTTTGTTCATCTATATTCTATGTTATAATGAAATTCTCAATCTGAGGAATACTTTTTCAACAAAAGTAAAAGTATGTTACTAACAAACATAAGCCAACATTATAAATTTCTGTAAGTATTGTAATAACCTGAAAAAGCTTTATAGGTTTATGTAAGTTCATATGAATAAATTTCAAATTGTGTTTTAGTATTGCAAGAATTGAAACATATATTAGTTAAGTTTGTTATTGTTATTCCACCATGAGACGTAACAATATGGTTTTCTAGGTAAAAATTGATAATGAAAGAGCACAGCTAACTTGGAAATGGCAGCCAGAATGAGGAGTACAAATTTCACGTTGTTACTGTGCACTGTTTCAGGGTAGTTCTTGAGATAGACAAACAGACATATTATACATGTATATTAAGGTACATTATAGATTAAAACAATTCTTTAAATTGTAAAAAAATATTTTATTTTTTATACAATGATAAAAAATTTCAATATAACTAAACATAAATTGTTGCAAAAATTATTGCAATAAATTGTCGTAAAGTAAAAAGTCAAAATAATAATTGTTTACATTGGGACAAGTCCCACATCGTTACACAAATTGCCAGATATATAATACAGTAGGGGTTAAAAATAACATAAATTGAAAATATATACAATTTTATGAGACCAGGGGGATTCACAAAACAATGTGAAAAGACAGATGCATATTAATCTCTTTCCCCTAGTATCAAATCATTGGTACTTAGCAGATTGATGTTACAGCTGATCAAATAAGAAAAAAAATTAATACACCGATTCCTTGGTTTACATGATGGATCAGTTCCTCCAATATACCATACTCGATCTATTTCTTTTTCGTTTGTGCAAGCTCCAGTATTGACAATCGGACAGCACGTGCAGTATAGCAAATTTTATTTATTTTTCCTAGTAAAATAGAAACCTTTCAAATCAAGTACCGGGATATACATGGTTTTTGTAGTCATTGAACATTCAGTCAAGAGATAATTTTAATTAAACTACCATGGATATTATTACTCAATAATGTAATGTAATGGATTCTTAAAATTAAAAAAAAGCATTTTAAATAGTAAAACACATTTTATTTTATCCTACAATATATTTTATGATCAAGACTGGTTTCGCTCATTGCGAGCATTATCAGTTGATAATAAAATATATTGTGAAATAAGTACAATAAAAATGTTTTTATTGTTTTAATTATAATGCGATTACATCAAGAAGTGACAGTTAACATCTTAAAAGTGAGAAAAAGGTGTTTGAAATTATGATAATCAAACTATGAAATATAATTCAAGTGTAGTTTAAGTATTCAGCATATACCACACAAAAGCTATGACATGGTTAACATTGTATGTATAAATTTTAAAAACAAAGTATCATACAAAAGCGTACAAACACTCATTAAAATATGAACAACAGTAAACCCTCCATAGAGAAGTTTCCTATTGCGTGTACAGCAGTCTCCCTAACAATGTAGTTTTTTATAGAATGCTAAATTTTCATAAATATATTATAGAAAAATATTGTATACATGAATATGTATTGAAGAAATGTTTTTCAATAGCTATTTGTCCATTGACTTCACTATATGTATTCAAACTTATTTAATAAATAAAAATGGCTTTTATGGTGTTAACTGTCATTTCTTGTTGTAGGCAATATATTTTAAATAATGGAAACCGATTTTTTAGTTCTATTTCCACAGTGTATTTTATGATTGGTAGCATAGAATGTTTGTGATGAGCGAAACAGGCCTTGGTTATAAGATATATTGCAGAAACAGTATTAAAAAATGTGTTTTTATTATTTAAAATATAAAAATTCCATTTCTGTTGATCAATATTAACTGAAATGTTTTTCAATCTTTCAATGTGACATTCGAAAATCTGAGGGCACAAATGCCCGACAACAATGTGTTGATAAACACCAATTAATAAGTCATACATTAGATTTTCTTTAAAGTTATAACAGTCTTTGAGAATTAAGTTACTAGCGATGAGTAATCAGTCACGACTACTGATCTGTACGACGATCGGCTCGTATGGAGGTTGAGGTCCGATTCTGGGGTTGACCTTGTTCTTCGGCCACAGCAAGACGAGCCACGTTGCCAAAAAGGCGAGAGCGATGCACATAACCACCAGAGCGACAGAGACGAGGTACTGAACGACCGAGGCATGAAATCTACACTGCAAATCTTTGTCCGGATTCAATGAAGACAACAATCTACCAGTTACCCTGTACGGCCTGAAGCAACTGGAATGAAACAAAGAAAAAATATATTTTTTAATATCAAAGCTTCTATAACAAAATTCACTAAATCAATCAATTAGAAGCGCATGCTAAAAATCTTTTTTATGCTAAACACCAGAACACTACAGCTTAATAATATTTGTGTTTATTTTATTCCAGAATCAAGTTTACTGGTTAAGTATGTTAAAAGTCACTTTTTCCATAAGAGTGATAACAGTGTTGAACATTATCACTACTGAATTAATTTTTGAAATAGCTGATGTTGGAATATCCTTTATGCGACTCAGTAGCGAACAGGCTAATTAAATGATCAAACTGGATTTTATCAAAAAAAAATAATGATAGTATTATTTTATTTGAATATTTTGAAAAGTCACAAATAAACAAACATAATAATATCTATTGAAATTTAAATTCTTCCAATTGGAAATATTAAATATGAAGTACACATGACAAAGTATTTGATTATGTTACTGAGAATGTATTATTTAATCAAGGCGAATGTTGAAGAAATCAGAGAATTGGGTAATGATTAGTGAAACTAGAAAAACCTTATAAATTCCTTCATTTCTTCGTTGATCTTCAATTGCAGTAACCATTTGATATGACAGTCGCATTTCCAAGGGTTCCCTCTGAGATCTAACGAAGAGAGCCGCGAAAAGACGGGCAGCAATTTGGAGTCGAGAGCTTCAAGGCCCGACCCCAAAAAGCTCAACTCGGATAAATAAAATTCGTAAGCTTTCTCGTTGTCTTGCGCCAGATTGACACCGAAGGCATAAGGACTGAAATGTTTCAAACTTTTGCAATTCTGTAAATGCAGCTGCTTTAAATTTTTCGATGAATGAAACGTGAATTTGCCGATTGCTGTTAAATTTTGCAAATCGTTTAAAATCAATATTTTGATATCGGGAAGATTCACTAGATGGGTCGGCTTAATATGAGATATTTCGTTGGAAGATAAATCCAAAACTTCTAAAGTGAAAGGCAGTTCTGGAAAATTTTTGATAAAATTTCCAGCCAGTGACAATTTCCTCAAATTATAAGCGGAAGAAAAGAAAGACTTCGGCAAATCGGAAATGTTAACGTTCGCCATAAACAGCGAGGTCAATTTGGGGTTCAACGATATTCCCAACGGTTCAAATATGTTTTGACTCTGTGTTAAGAATGGACCCAAATTATTATTATCTATATTCAAAGAGGTAAGTATTGGAAGGTGTTGAAAAGTATACTGAGGTAATGTTTGCAACATATTCAATGCAATATTAAGAATTTTTAATTTGTATATTCCGTGGAAAACCCCAGCTGATAGTGAGGATATTTGATTACTGCTCAAGTCTAATTCTTCCAAGTTTGGCAGACCGTCGAAAGAGCTAGACTCGATTTCATTTATTAAATTGTTATTAAAATACAATCTCAACAAGGTGACACTTTTTAATGACGTATTGGTGGTGATTTTCAATATTTCATTATCGGAGAGGTCTAAGATTTGCGTGAATGTCGGTAAGACCATATCTGGAGTGACAGCTGTCAAATGGGTGTAGGAACAACTGATGTCAATGGCCAGCAGGTGAGTGATATCGCTGGTGTATTTTGAACAGTGGCAGTAAAAAACTTCTTGCGAGCACAGAGATATATCAACGTCTTTTCCATTTTCCACTTCTAAATCGACATCACAAAACACAACACCAACAGTCAACAATCGTACGACCCAAACAACTACATTCTTCATTTTAAGTTCAATTTTAACTAAGCAAAGGAAACTTTTTGTAAGGTATAGCTTACAAACAAGGATGTTCAAGAATATAAGCGATAAAATATTTTTTTAATTAAATATTCTTAACAGTACGGTCTCTCAATCTTATCGAGTTTAAATGATTTCCGTTGAGAGAAATAGAAATGGAAATACTGGTAATTTAAATTTCATAGAAGTCATTAAGTTATTCATATTTCCTTTAAAGTGTTGACTGTCACTTCATGATGGAAAGGCATGATAATAAGAGATTTTTTTGTAATATGTCGACCATATATTGTACGATCAGGGCTGGTTTCACTTGCCACAAGGATTATCAATTGATGGTAGTAGATAATTCTTACAGTAAGTGAAACCAGTCCTGATCATAAAATATATTGTCGAAATAGTACTAAAAAATGTGTTATTATTTAAAAAGAAAAAAATATGACATGATGAAATTCTTTTAAGTGATAAAAAGATGTCTGGATCAATTTGCATCAAAATTTTTCAAATCTTGTTTTTTCTCCTTGAAAGAAAGCTTTGCTAGAATACTGTGTATAAATTTATTTTAAGAGATTTACTTTATCACTGAATTAATTCAATGCCAAATGTTTTCATTTAATTCTAAAATTTACGCTTGTAATATGAAATACTTAGTTATGTCAGTTGATCAGCATGTAAAAAAAATGATATATTTTCTTTTAACAATACAAGCTCTAAGTATTCTATTATTTCAAAATTTAAACATCCTGGGCATTTTCATCTGCTTACGCGAGACAAATTACTTGATAAAACAATTTGTTATACTATGCATATGTATGAATCAAGTCAACAATTGTATTGAAGTCTCGAGATAGTCTTCATAAAATGATATTCATTTTTTACAAAAATCTACATGCTGAAGTATTTAAAAGAGAAATGGAATAGTTGTCAAAATTGAATGCTAAACAATAGTATCTAAATATATTATATGAACGTATTATTCCTCCATTCACTTGAACAGTTTACATGAAGTTTTGTTAATAAGTAAATTATTTTACAAATAGCTAGCAGTTTTTCAATATATTAGTCAATTAGATGGGTGTTAAATTTTTAATTTGAATTTGCCATAATTGAAGATAATAAAAGTTACTGCAAACAATAGAATATTAAAATTGAAAACCAGCACTAATATAGTATAACCGTTTTTATCAGAGTCTAGTCATCAATAAATGTGGGAGTAAGACTACAAGAAAATAAAGTTTCATAAATTCCCATTGTGACCTTGTATAAAACGAAAGAAATATACATTTCACATAATAAATTTGAGTCTCATTAAATAAAAAAGATTTATCAATTGAACATCCTCAAGTATATTTTCAACTACAAAATTTTCTTATCATAAATAGATAAGATAATGTAATAAATTGTATTTGTTCAAGACTATTTGATTCAATTAAGGTACCATTTCATACACTACTATCTTCAAATGCAAATACTCTGCAGTATGATAAACAGATCTAAATATTTTATTAAGTACATTTGAAGAGTTATCCTGAAAGCTTAACATAATAGAATATAGTTTGTGCTAAAAAAATGTAGGAAATTCCATAGCAAAAATATTTTTTTTTTATAGTGGGCAATGAACGAACACAGTACTTTCTGAATGGCATGTTCCAAGAACTCAAAATATAAGACGGTGAAAAAATAGCAATGTATTGTAGTTCTACAAAACGTGTTTACATCTTTGTAATTAAGGTGGTTAATTTTTGCTAGCATGATATAAGCAATGTTGTTAAAACGGAAGAGAAGATGTATACCTTGAAGAAGTGTACCTTGTCTACACAGTTATATATAGATAAGCAAATGTACAATTAAACATAGTTCTCATGACGGTGTGAGCCAAAATAGCTATCATCTATATCTTTAAAATTTTGTAGAATTAAAATACATAGCTATTTTTTCACCGCGTCATAAGTGGAGTTCTACCAGGTAAATGCCAATTCAATCAATCAAAGTATAAGCTTTAGAAGCTTAAAAAGAATGCGGGAAATATTACATTTACAAACTTAAGGTGGGGAAACGATCCAAAGCATGATAAACAAAATCAAGAATGATATGCAAGTTGCCATAAATGGAAATTGGGTGGAGTCAGTACATATTATGGGGTATAGTATACATAAATAGGTTAGGAATAAGGATAGTTCCAGACTTATGCAAGTTATAGCACTTTATAAAAACACAGTGTAACAAAATTGATGAGATCGAATGGGGAATAAAACCAAGGGCGACTTTATCAGGAACTCGGAGGTAAGGGAACTGATTAACTAGTCTCTTGCAGGAATAGACCTGACCTGCCCTAAGCCTTGCCTATTTTGTCTTCCAGTCTAGTAGATTCCATCGCCTTCTTTGTGGAAATTGTTTAATCCAATAACCATAAATATACATTAAGTAAGAACATTTCTAGCAAGAAGCTATGGCATTCAAAAACAATCAATTTTTTTCAAATTTCAGTCATCTGCAATTTTTTTTACCACACATATATGTCAATACTTCATGCAGAATGGAGACAAACAACAGAACAACAGTGAAGTTAGTCAAATCCAAAGCAATTGATGCATAAACCAATTTAATCTCATATAATTTGCGATGAGACTGTTATAACAAAAGCCAAAGCAATATAACACAAATATATAGCGGAAGTATCATACCATCCACAAGCCATTCGAGGTAGGTTTGAAAATTATATCCAATATGCATAACCTGAACGCCAGTTACTGATTACTAATCGGCGCAAATCATTAGTTAATTTTTGACTTATCAGGCATAAATATCAAAATTATTGACTTTCGACTTACACGCTTATAATCGCCTGGATGCTTGGGTTTGTGCACTTTTTGCTGCAGGGTCTTCTAATATCTGAACATAGTATAAAAATCAATCCATAAGTGATGTTGTTTTAAATGATTCTCATTTCAATACCAATTGGCTGTTAACACGTCGACAACTAAGTATTGTATCTTTCGAATTAAAGTAGATTTTTTAACAAGAAAATATTTTCAATCATACTTTACAAAATGAAGTGATACTTCACCTATTGCAACTCTTGGCAAGACACAAAATATGTCAATACGGAGGATTGTAATTATTTTCTATTCCTAGCCAAGTAACTCATGAGGGCAATGATAAATAATAATGCATTCATCGCTCCACGATTCATCGTTTTAATATATCACACAATAAAACATGTGAGACCCCATTCGACCACTATTGTTAAAAATAGATAGAGTGCAAGTCTACAAGCAAAGTTTTATTGTTGGTGCCATCTTATATTGTTTCTTGTGATGAATCACAACTGAGAAAATTCTCGCGTTTATTGTTTTTTACATATATATGTTGGAGAGCATCTGATTATTTACTGGCAGTGTCAGGAGTTACTTTAAGTTTATGTGGCACTAAATATTGCCAAGTGTTTGCTACACACCATCTCAGACTCATCTTGATACAAAATAAGCTTGTAGCTCAAATTTTTTAACACTGCAATCTGCACATCTCGGTCAAGAGGGTTAAAAAGCCTTTGCAGGTCAGTCTGTCTCACAGGTCATAAGATCACCCAATAAAACAAACCAACGTAAATATCGTTACATATCTTCATAAAGGAGTATTAACATAAAACAAGTGTGAGAAACACAATAAACACATCATTTACACTGAAGAAATTGAGACTTGGGTTATATTAGTGTTTAGTCAATAATAAACATAGGATGCATAAACAGTTGCTATGAAATTAACTATATACATGTGCAGTTGTAGCCATGATATAGGTCAGAATATCTGAATGGTGCAAGTGTGGTATTTATATTCAGAATTAAATGTTAATTTACAAGAAAATATTTGCATTACAGTGAAAGGACAAGAAAGAATAATAAATAAATCATGAACGCAGGTTGGTTGATGGTATCATTTTAAAACTATGCAACCAAATATAAAATTTAAATTCCCCACATAATAATTGTTAGTTGAACAATATGGTAACACTTATTGTAATAATATATACATTTAAGGTGTTTTCCATTTTTTATACATTTCACGGTGGAAAAGCATTGTATTTCTTTGTATATGTATGTATTTTAATCAGTTGTTAATACAAGTGACAGTGGAAACTTGTTCTGATTATTATAATATAAAAATATAAACATAATAATTAATTTTATGATTTTCAAATTTTCACTTCACTTTGAATCAAGAAAAGTGGGAATTTTTTACTGGACATCAGAGCGGAAAGATTTGAAACATGCGTCACTTATAACACAGCCAGTAGAATAAAAAAATATATCAAAAAAGTTTTTTTAAATTTGAATTGTTACAACGTTGTAACATTCCACATGTTTTGTCATAACGACTCGGGTTTCACCTTTCGGTGTCATCAGGCATCGTACAAAGTTGTAACAATTGAAATTTGATATTGAAATTCCATTAAGCACCTTCAGTCGATATCGTAAATTATAAAATTTTTTCTGTTATGGAACAGATAATAAATTGCAGTAACAGCTCGAATAATGTTACAATGAAATAATGATAAAATGATATTCTACCAATGGTTAGCAGTAGAAATTATAAGACTTAAATATTATACCTTGACGTTGAGCGTATGCCTAGGTCCAGTCTTCCAAAGTGCACCAGCCTCGTCCAGCAATGCAGCTTCCACAACTAGAAGAATATTGGCTCCAGATCCGGGGTTGGCTACGGTCGCCCCCGACAGTCCCACCAGAAGACGAGCCGAGAAGAAATCACGAGCGGGCTTCATTCTCTCAGTGAGCGTTGCAAAAGGTGCTGGAGGCTCACCCTATCAGGACATTAAGAAAGCATATACAGCATTTTTTATAATTTGCAAATGACGGGAAAGGTCTACTTAACAATTTGATCAAGAATATTTTATTTTCAAGTATAATAACACGTTATTTATTATTCGTTTCTACGATATATTTCATAATCAGGAGCGATTTCGCTCATTGGAAGTATTATCTACTGAAACCAGTCCTAATTACCATGAAATATGTTTTTATTACAGTGTACTCTCGATTATCCGGTTTGCAGATTATTCGTGCCAGAAAATAAATATTTTTTAATTCAAATATAATCTCATTGATTTTTTTTCTATAACGATTATGAGACGCATTAATGAATTGCGATCTTGGATATGCGTGTTGTTTTTAAAAAAAGGATAAATTTAGCAATGTGTTTGTGTTTACTTAACTAACCTGTGATTTTTTTTTAACCACTTGTGTGTTTTGAATGTATGAATGTTTGCATATACCGCAATAAACATCACAATTTATGGGACTAGAATGAGTCAACAATTGAAATCCTTTGTACTCCACATGCATTTCTATTTACATTTCCAGTGAAGTGCATAAACAGGCACAGGTGCCCATAGTAAATTTGTTAATTTCAATATTTATTGCCTATATTTGTCAGCTCTAGGGACTAAGTTTGTTATTATGATTAAATATTGTATTTTTGTATATTTTTTTTGTGTTTTCTTAATAAATATATAAATCCTCCCCAGCATTAGCCCTGATAATCAAGAGTGCACTGTGTTTAAAATATGTCTTTACATAAAAAATTGACTGTTAACACCTTAAATGTGAGTATAAAATATGATATTGAAGTTGCATCTAGCACATAAGTTTATATATCTTATCCGTACCTCTGTTATGTCAGGGCAATGTTTGCGGGCACATTAAAAAAATTACCCATTTTGTGCTGAACAGCATAAAGGATATTCCAGCAATGTATATTTAAAAAACATGGCCCGTGTGAAAAGGTTCATATTTTATTTTCAACCTAGCTACAAAGATAACTAGATAACTTTTTAAACCACTGATAAATTCAAGATATATCGAATGAAAATGCTTAACGTAACTATAATATCATTTTGTTCATTTTTATATATTGTATTTTGTCAGTAACATTTTTCAGTTATTAATGTTAGTAAATTCAGAAGTGTTGGTGTGAAGCAAAGCTATGTAGATTATCAGGACGTATCAGGCTATATTTTAATACATCGATTAGCTCATACAAGAAAGTTTTAAAACTGTGACTCGTATATTTTTCATAAATATTGAATATCTGGATACTTCAATGACACATTCTAACAATTTATATAATCAGTCATTTAAGATAATTAGCAAGCAATGTTGCATTCGATAATTGATTTGCACAGAAGTAATTTAAAGTGTTCCCAAACAATATGTGAATATTATAATTGGGGGACAGGCAAGCAGTTATTTCATTTCAAGTGATAGCTGCAATTGAGTGTGACATCAAGTGTTTGTACATAAAGAGTAATGATTTTCAAAAGCAATGTAATGCTTTTTACAACAAATCAAAACTGACGATAAAAGATGTTAATACCTTGGCATCTGGAGGTCTCTGCAGGTGCGCTGTTAGAGTAAGTTGAACAGCTGCTGCTTTTCTAAATAGTCCAGCACGTGGTCCGCTTTGAATTACACCTTCCACCTGGAAGTCAAATAATTTTACTTATAAATACAAATTAAATAGTTTGTGCCTTGAACAAGACATGAACAAGGATCGAATCGATATATGTTTATATATTTTATTCCTTTTTTTTTTAAATAATAAAAACACATTTTTAGTACTTATTTCCACAATTTATTTTTTGATCAGGACCGGTTTCGCTCATCGCGAGCATTATCAGCTGATCAGAACATCATCATCAGATCATGAACTGAACTTCATCAGTTGATAATGCTCGCGATGAGCGAAACCGGTCCTGATCAAAAAATATATTGTGGAAATAAGTACTAAGAAAAGTGTTTTTATTATTTAAAATATCATGCCTTTCCATCAAGAAGTGACAGTTAACACCTTAAAAGTGAAAAAAAAAATTTTTATTCCAATATTAGTAGCGATATCAGTTGTGTAAGTAGAAAAAAAAATAGTAAATCAAGGGTTCATTTGAAAACAATACACAAAAAATCTTCTGATTGATCAATGCAATATAATGAAAATAAAAACCAAAAAAATCAACACAGAGTGTCAATATTTATTTACAGAGAGTTATTATAATACCTTGACAGTGAGATGATGATTATGAGGCACAGCATGGTGATCTGCCGGCGGTCTCGGCTGTGGACTGACGGAGAGTCTTACAACAGTACTCTGGAGAGGTTGAAAGAGGAATCGGGGCAGAGGTAGAGGACCGCAGCAAATCGCTGCTGCTTGCCTCCAAACACCTTCAACTTGCTGCAGAAATAGAAAATTGATGTGATTACATTTAATTTATTATGGTTTATTTATAATTTTATATATTAGGTGTAGTAAAAAGTCCTGACGTTTTTTTCAAATGCGTGTCTTAAAATCGGTCGGCTTCGGGCCTTTAGTTAAATAAGATGTCATAATATTTTTTTCCGTGTTGCGTGACATCGCAAGTTACGTTCCGTATAGAAAAAAAAAAAGGTTCATTCGCCCCAAACAGAATGACCGACCTTTGCCCTTCATAAGAATATCTGCGCCGTTGCATGCTTTTTCAATATTACGCCCAGAACAGTGCAGTCGTCGCCACTAACGACATTTGGGACGTTTATAGAGACGTGTTAAAGGTTCGAAAATGTCAGAGATGGTTTACAAAATTTTAATTTGGCAATTTAGTGAAGAAGTGGACGACCTCATACAGTGGATGAAGTCGCCCTGAAAGCTGAAATCGAAAAAAATCCTATGCTAACAAAAAAGGAATTGTCCAATATAGTCGGTACTAAATGGTCCATAAAACAAAAGTACCTGAAAAGGCTGGGAAAAATTCGAAAAGTAGGAATTTGTGCGCCACACGCGTTGAGCGATCGGAACAAGGCGCAGCGACTAAGCGCGTGCCAATTGCTGCAAAAAAAACACACTTTACGACCATTTTTTCTAAACCTGATTATCGGAGATTACAAGTGGGTGTTATATACGAATATATCGAAGAAAAAACAATATCTAAATCGTCGACAGCAACTAATTCCGACCCCTCAAACTGGTTTACACCCAAAAAAACTCTTACTTTGTGTGTGGAGGGATTTCAAAGGAATAATTCATTATGAAGTGTTAAAATATGGTGAAACTATGACGGCACAAGTATACTGTTACCAATAAAACAAATTAAGTGCAGCTTTGACAGGAAAGAGGCCGGGCAGGATGAATGGACGCAACAATTAACTGCAAAACGAAAACGCGCGACCGCATGTGAATATGACCTGGGAAAAAATCCAGGAGTTGGGTGGGAAAACTTTATTGCATCCACCTTATTTACCAGATCTAGCAGAATCGGATTACCATTTATTCCGTTTAATATAAAAAGCTTTTAACGGTGAAAAATTTCTTTTAAAAAAGGACTTTTTACTACACAGTTTCAGTAAAAACAGTATATATATATATAATAAAAGCTAAGGGTTTTATTGTTATTGCTTTCATTGTTAGCTTTGGGCAACATGTTCACATATTTGAACCTGAGTACATACAGTTTTACAAACTAATTTTTCAATGCCTGATTACTTCTATTTCATTAAACAGACTGAAGCAAAGACGGCTGGATAACCACTGATCACCAGTCCTGATTTTAAAAATATAATCTGATGGAAATAGTACTATTCATTGTTTTTATTATTTAAATATAATGCTTTTCCACCAAGAAGTAACGGTGAAAACCTTCAAAGTGATTCTTACTATCGCTGAGAAACATAGGTTTAACACCTGAGTAACAAACGATTCTTGCATATTTATTTTTAAGATATTGATTGAATTGGCATTCACTTGGTAGAACTCCATTATAACACGGTGAAAAAATAGCAATGTATTTTAGTTCTAAAAAATTATTTTTAACAAATATAGTTGATAGCTATTTTGGCTCACGCCATCATCAGAACTATGCTTAAACTAACATTTGCTCATCTATATATAGCTGTGCAGAAAGGCACATTATATATTTACACAATAATATATTTAATATAATAATTTAATAAAATATTTAAAGATAAAACTAAATTCAAGCCTACACATAGCTTAGAAAACTCAATAGATTTAATAGACAAAATCAAAAATAGACAATTGCCCCCGAATAGCAAACTCATCTCATTAGATGTCACTAGTTTATTTACTAACATTCCTGTAAAAGAATGCTTGGGAACTCTACATGACATATTAGAAAAATCTAAGTTACATCCATTTGAATCAGAAGAGATTTACTCTTTAATTCAAGTGTGCATTGATACGAATTACTTTAAATTTAACGAAACATTTTACCAACAAAATGACGGGTTGCCAATGGGCAGCCCTCTAAGCCCATTACTTGCAGAAATTTTTATGGACAACTGCGAATCTAAACTTCTTGAATTAGATCAAAATAATATAGTATATTACTACCGCTATGTAGACGATATCTTCATTTGTTGGCAAGGCACAGATAGACAACTAGATAAATTTCTACAGAAAGCTAACTCTATACATAGTAATATTAAATTCACACTAGAGATAGAGGTAGACAACTCCATCAATTTCCTGGACTTAGCCATTAGCAGAGTTAAAAACAGACACACTTTTAAAATTTTTAGAAAACCTACCTTTTGTGATTCCACAATTCACGCAAAGTTCTTCCACTCATGGAATCATAAGCTTGCGGCTTATAACTCCATGGTCCATAGGCTAATAACTGTACCTATGAGTCAGGCAGATTACGACAAAGAACTGCATACTATTAAATTCATAGCCCATAAGTATAATAATGGTTATGAGATAACGACGATAAATAATTTATTATATAAAAACAATTAAATCTAGCTAGAAAACTCATTTACCCGAACCCAATACAAGATAACCGCTTCTATAAATCTATTAACTACCTAGGTAGCATTAGCGAAAAAATTCATCGGGAGATTAAAAACTCAATAAACGTAGCTTTTAAGGTCAACAATAACTTAGGCATACATCTTAAAAATAGTAAAGATAAAATCAATAAACTGGACAGCAGCGGTATTTATAAAATGTCCTGTGGCTCATGTTTATCCGTTTATATTGGACAGACAGGTAGAAGTATATCTACTCGAGCTAAGGAACATGTAAGATCATTCAACAATAAAAAAAACAGATTCACAATTCGCTAATCACATTATTAATGAATAACATAATATAAATTAAAACTCAGCCCCTAAATGTTTGCATCTTTGTAGTAAGGGTCGGAGAATGACGGCTTTAGAACAGCTAGAAATCAATAGACACCAATTATCACAAAGGATTCTTAACGACCAAACTAACATAATAGCATCGCCACTTGTCCAGCCGTTGCACAAAGGGGTGGTCTGGTTTACTTCCAGAAGGATCACTTCCGTCCCACATATAATCTTATTGTCATAGACACCTATTGTTTCATTTAGAATTTTAAAAATTTAGTGTCATTGTGTTAAAGTAACAAGCTAGGCCGTTGGAACAGGAGAGAGGATGTGCTGTGTGCCTTTTCTGCACAGCTATATATAGATAAGCAAATGTTAGTTTAAGCATAGTTCTGACGATGGCGTGAGCCGAAATAGCTATCAACTATATTTGTTAAAAATAATTTTGTAGAACTAAAATACATTGCTATTTTTTCACCGTGTTATTTTTAAGATAATCACGATTACTAGTATGATAAAACATAGTCCATATAAGAGATGGACATGATAAAAAATATGTTTGCAAAGTATTTATATTATTAATGTTAAATATTTCTAGTCTTAATTTCTCTTCAAGTACCAAACGATAATTCATTAATTACAATAATAAACAAGATTAGAAGATTATCAAATCAAGATATACAATATGGTTGACCATATGCAGATTAATTAAGTAGTGCATTTCTAAAACATAACTAGAATATTATAAAGGTGACCGAGAATTCACTATTTCTGGAATCAAATGAATGTAAATTTTTATTGCTTTATGAAACAAATGCATTGAGAATTTCTCAATTATTTACCTTGTGAGTTATGATTGGTTTGATATCGGCAGTGTCTCCCATCTGGGCAGATATTTCGTTTATTTTTTGGCATGTAGCAATTAGTAATTGAGATTCAAGACAACTGTTGGACAAATCTGAAAGAAGTTTAAGATATGTTAGACATTCAATAAATAAATGCTGTTTTCAATAAACACCAAGAAAACTGGTATATAAACAAACCACTGACATATTGACAAAACTTTTGTTTGGAATAATTGAAAGAAATTTTTTACCTTCAGTATGTAAGAAGTCAGGAACCGCCTGATCTTGAAGAGTCGCAGTGGATACTCTTTCCAAAGATTGTGCCATCAGAGAGCACATTTGTTGTAGACTGAAAAACGCATTACATATATTATTCTTAAAGCTATCCAATAAAAAAAAATCTTCAATATAAGAAAGCTTAATATCATTCTTTGATAGATCTGAGATCATATTATGCGGTTCCCATATACTTTATGAGGTGCCATGACTAGTAACAGTAAAGCACAGTAAATGTTTAACTGAAATAAATCACAAATAAAGAATTTTACACACATATTATGAACATCTTACACAAATTATGTTGACATTCATCTGTTTTCCGAAAAACCTGCCAAGTGCATAAACCGTCACTGATGAAACATCAAAGATAAAGTACACGAATTGATTAAAGAACATTTGGTTGTGAGCAAGTAATATTTTGAGCAACAGACTTTCTTCATCAATTGAATTCGTCTTCAGTGATTACTAGACAGACCACAAATTCTTTATGTGTATTACCAACTAGTGAGGTACGTATACCTGCTTGGGCATATTTGTAGCTGTTGACTTTACTACAGGAAGTAGATAATTTCCACAGATATAAAGTAGATAATATTTTTTGAGAGTTAAAAAAAATACAATAAAATGTATTTTACATTTGCAGATGGTCTAATGTTGGAGGATCAGCATCGAAGCTTGCTTGATATAGTCGACAATATCCCTCAGCGAGTCCTCTCAATTCTGTTCCAGCTCTTCGCAGTTGTTGGGTTATGTGACCACAGCGGAGATATTCATCACGACTTGTCTACAATAAAAACAGCAAACAAAGTATAGTTAAGGCCTTGTGGTTAAAAAGCAATTGCTGGTTTGATCACATCATCGCACGAATTCTTACAAATTGAACCTTCTTTTTATTTAACGATTATTGTTTCTAAACTAGTTCATTATGCAATTTTTAAATGATTTATTTTCTTTGACACCAATGATTGGTTTTTTTACGTTATATAGGCATCAACGATAGTGTTAAATATCGTAATAAATTTTCAAGCACAATTTTCAATTGCACCAGGGTTTTGATCCACAAAAATGGTTCCGGATTGACTAAGTAGATTTCCAAAACCATACGGGGATAGTGTTTTATTTTGCGCTTCAAGTTTTAAAATTTAATGCTGCATATTGGTAATGAAATTAATATTCAACATAATATTACACGTCTTCAGTCTTGGCCGGTCATCTTAAATCAGAAATGTCTTAGACATTGAGTTAATTACTAGAGGAACAAGAAACTCAATTATTATCAAGCAGCACAGGTATATAAATTTTAAGAAATGTGAAAATATCCTCATTCTTGAAAATTATAACATTGTCACACAATTAAAATCATAAAGCAAACCTGTGCTTGAGAGTGAGCAATCGCAGGTGGCGGTTGCGCACAGAAAGCTCTGCAAGAAGCGAGGATTCTACCAAGGGCACCCAGCAATTCTCCCCGCAGACGGATGCACTCAAATTGAAACGAAGCACACTGTCCCCCAGACCAGCCTGCCTGTAATGTTGAATGACATCAATGGATTAGAAAAGATTATTTTTTATAAAAATGATCGTATTAGGGTTTGTAGGAAAAGGTTGTTAAACATTTTCAATCAAGCATCGGAAATGTAAATGTGTTATGTGTTTTCTATTATTTAATTGGTATTTACCACCCAACGTAACAACATTTGAAATTTAATTAACTACTCACAACATATGAAACATATGATTCAAAAATAAAGTTTTAATTGTTACAACTTTGTAAGATTCCACATGTTTTGGTCAGTTCCACATTTCAATCCACTGACTAGGTCAATTCTGTTGCATCTGTGTGGTAGAACGCCTGAAGACGCCGAAAGGCAAAACCCAGGTCGCTAGTGACAAAACATGTGGAATTGTACAAAGTTGTAACAATTCAAATTCGATATTGAAATTCCATCAAGCACCTTCAGTCGAAATAATAAATTATATCAAAAATAAAGATTAGCATACTTTTAAGGCAGCCATTGCTTGGTGATAGAGCGTCGTAGCTTCTCTCAATTTACTCGGAAGCTCTTTGGGTTTGGCAGCCTGCAAAGCGGCCTCGGCTTTGGCGACTGAATGTAAAGCACCTAGCCAATGATGAGCCAATTCACTTCCCGCACTACCGGCTACCTTTGCTAAATGCTCGGCTCCCACTGCGTGCTGACCATATCTAGAAGTCAAAGATTGTGAGTGTTTAACTGTCTGAATATTAACGTGTCAACTGTTGAGACCGGCTGATTATAGTGTGTTGATAGTTAACACTCTTAACCCTTTGCACTCGAATGCCGCCATAGAGGTGGCATTGTAAGTTTATCGTATTACTCGGATTTATTATCGTATTACCGCCGCAGTGGCGGCATGTTTATAAAGTCATTTTTTGTATACTTTTTTCGTTTTATTGTATGTCGATTTCAACTAGATCACAATAACTGATCATTAGGGAGTCATTTTCTGATAAAAAACATAGTCAAAGATCAAAGTCGGCTTGCGTAATATCAATAAGTGTTGTCATCGAAATGCATGGTGGATCCCGAGTGCGTACTTCAACTGTTCCTACAGAAAACCGTCTTGCAGATAAATTACATATTTTTACGTTCAGGGACCAAGAAGGACTGTGCAGTATGTTCAAATAGAAAAAATTTCTAGCGGGAAATCGGAAACACGGCTGTTTTGCGAGACCTGCGTAAATAAGCCAGGATTACATGATGGTGATTGCTTTGTGAAATACCATAAAATGAAGAATTAAAAATAAAATAAAAACATGTACATTATATTCATTATACATCTATTTTACAGAAAAAATAAAATTATACTTTTTTAAAACTTTATATATATATTTTTTTATTACTTTGATTCATGTAGCAAATACGATTTTCGCAAAAAAACGCGTCGAGTTGCTGGTAGGCACATACGAAAAAGTGCTCGAGTGCAAAAGGTTAAATATAAGAGAACAATGTGAACATTTTTATGACAGTGTTTGCTTACCTCATAGCTGCTCTGGCAACTCTAAACTGAACCCAGAGATTTGTATCCTTGACAGCATCATAAATAGCAGATACAACTTCCGGAGGCCAGGCGTATCCTGCTACAACTTGGAAAACTACAGTGCATAGAATGACTAATGTGTCTAATTCCACGTTATCTTCTTCTTCTTTCACAGGCACCGATGGTCTGAAAAGAAAGTGTGAGTTACACGTAATACCTTTATTGCATCATTGAATTATTAGACAAAAAAAAAAAAAAATCAACAGTATATATTTCGATAAACATTTATTTCTATGAACTCATGTTTGATAATAAGAAGCAAAAGTAAAGTTTTCTGTGATACAATGCACAGAGGCTAAGGTATATTCATGCTTTGGTGATTTTGTGAAAATATCTATAAATTAATCTAATTTCAGAGTAATTGATGCTTTCACAAGGCAAAATGAAGTACTATGTATGAGATCTTTTCTTCCAGTGGCTTAAAATGAAGATGTAGTCCCTGTTCCTAGTTTCGCAATGTATATTACTTACATTTCTTTTGGTTTCTGCTAGGCCAAAGTGAGAATTCGTGCTCCTGACAAAAATCTGAGGAGTTAAGGCATATAACTTGCAATTTACAAACTGACGCAGAAGCCACTAATGATTACCACCAAGAAGCATATGGTAGGATAGTTATCTGAAGTCACACTTCCGCCAATGCTGAGAAAAGAGTAAAAAATGTGAAGTCAAATAAAGATTGTTTGCATTGTGCAAACAATAACTTTTTTCACTTTTAAGGTGTTAACTGTCACTTCTTGATGGAAAGGCATGATATTTTAAATAATAAAAACACATTTTTTTAGTACTTATTTCCACAATATATTTTTTGATCAGGACCGGTTTTGCTCATCGCGAGCATTATCAACTGATCAGAACATCATCATCAGATCATGAACTGAACTTCATCAGTTGATAATGCTCGCGATGAGCGAAACCGGTCCTGATCAAAAAATATATTGTGGAAATAAGTACCAAAAAATGTGTTTTTATTATTTAAAATAACTTTTTTAAATACACAATGAAAAAAAAATTTACTTGCCTAGACCAAAATGAATGAGATATATCTGTAATAAAATATTTATATTTACTTAACAATAAGATATTCTAACAATGATGCTGCTAACAAACCTTTTGCCGTCAGTCATTTCAACATCTTGATTCAAATAATGCTTAGAAGCAGCTAAACGCCTCAGTATTTGGGGCAAAGCTTTTCGGGCGTGAGCTGGTCTCCGTCCTCCTAAGGCTCCTAGAGCGCTTGCCAAAGCACCGCCACGTCGGCCTCTGCTGCTTTCTAATTCACCGCCAAGTAAACTGACCAATCGGGCGCATTGTTCTCCACAGCATGTGCATATTTGTACCTAGAATGGTATAGACATCGTTGGAATATAGGTATTTTTTAGTCAAGTCGCTGCGGTTGTAAGACACATTCAAAAGCATGAAATCCTAGTACACATTAAACTTGAAGGTAGTAGATAACTAAGTAAAACAAATCTAAGGGTAAAACAAAAGGAAATATTTCTAACACAGTACTATGGTCAATGTTTTTGGCTCCATTATTGATCTCACAATCTAACAAGAAAAATTAAACTTAAAACATTTTCATTAAGAGATTGCATGCTCTACATTGGGAACAGACGTGGATTGAAAAAAACCTCACTAATGGTACAATTCAGAAGCATCAAAAAATTAGTAATTACACTTTTTTGAAGGACCCTTCATTTAACAACTTTATAATATAAACACTGGGTTTTATAAAAACTAATAAATGTATTAGAGTACATGTAAAGCTACTTTTCATGAAAAATACTTACAACACATTTTAGAGTAAGTTTCAATTGATATAATTTACTGTCTGTATCTTCGCCCAGTCCGGTGATGATGATTAAAGATTCCAATCCAATCATGAGCTCTTCAATGTCATGTACAGGAAGCGATTCTTGATAGCTATGGAGAAAAATTACAGGGATAACAATAAATTTCACTCCAAATCACACAATTGTTGTCATAGGTCAGAGAGGCCTCTTTTAAGAGGAGAAACATTAAGATACCTGAGAATTTAAGAGAATGCATTATGAGCCTTGAATACACTAGGAGACAAATGGAGCAACATGTAGCAAGACTTGTTGCTTAGTATCTTCATCATTTTCACGGAAACAATGTCGCTGAAGGAGGTTATGTTAGTCAGTGATGTGTATATTGAAACGTAAGAAAAGAAATGCAGTAGGTGCTGTACTATACTCTTTTTTTTTTAATTAAATAACTTATTTTATTGATTTTTTTATAGATATAACTTTATATGTTAAATATTGTATATTTATCATTCGTTGGACTCCAAGCAAGGGTTTTTAAGGACTATATTGGTTTATTGATTGAATTGGCATTCACTTGGTAGAACTTCATTATAACACGGTGAAAAAATATTATAGCTATTTTTCCACTATATTGGTTATTCAGAAATGTTTAAATAGATCAACTTCTTAATTCTTATTCATGTCAATACAATACCTACTCTCACAATTGGGTAGATAAGCGAGGTAAATTAAGAATGGAATCTCCCCTTTTCTCCTTTTTATTGGTCGATCATTATCTTTGACATTAGTTGATTTGACTTGATTTGAAGTCAAGGAAGTGTGGAGCATAAGACCACACGTTTACTTCGTTAAAATGTTATATAACTTTACATTTCATAAAAAAAACATTACCAATGTACCGCTATGACTGTCAAAATATGAGCAGCCTTGGATGCAATGAGAAGATCTTCACTGTAGAGACTCTGGTAACACAGCTTACGTACTTCCGAATCTGGATGCATATTCGCCTGAACCATTAGAGGTTCTTTCATCAGGATCTGAAAAAGTTATATATATATAAAAACACAGTCATGTTGTGGAAATATCCAGAATGATATATATATATATAAATCCTTTACCTCAATAACACCAAGACACCTAGCCAGTGTTTTAGGATCGGAGTGTGAGAGAGTCAAGGCCCGTGAGGCGAGCATAGGAGCAGACGGAGAAGGCCATAAACTTGCCCTGCCTGCTCCGGCGAGACGACTGAGTCCAGTAACAGCTGCCATACGAACGGAAGCTCTCGCTGCACCCAATTGCTCAAGCAGCAGTGTCACCTATGGAAGATTTGAATAGAACATAAACACAGGAATATAGTTAAGAATGCTGATTGAATCTTTCGGGAATATTGAATGTATAATACAAACGTACAAAAAGCTTGTGAGAAAAAGAAGCAATTATGAAAGAATACTGATTAAAGATAAATAATTAGCATAGTGTTGCATACTTGGTCTGGAATATCAATTAATGTTGCGGCTGCTAAGTCTGTTAGGGTGTGTAGCATCATTCGGACGAACGGTGCAGCTGGTAACCTGGGAAGAAGACCAGTGAGAAGTGCACGAACAGGACCGGCAGCGGCGGCATCGTGATGCATGTGACGTAACGCCGGCAATAACTGCAGTTTCATACCAGCCGGAGTAGCCTGACCGCGGATCATCTCTGATATCTTGTTGCACATTGATACTGCAAATGCCCTATTATAAAAAATATTCTCGGGGTATTAATATTATATCACAATTCGCTAATCACATTATAAAGGAATCACATAATAATAATTCAAACTCAGCGCCTAAGTGTTTGCATCTTTGTAGTAAGAGTCGCAGAATGACGGCTTTGGAAAAGCTGGAAATCAATAGATATCAATTATCACAAAGGATTCTTAACGAACAAGCTAATATATGTCAGTCACCATTATTGAATTCTCTGGGGGGTGTTTCTTTGTTTCTGTAATGAACCATTTCTGTGTCATATGTGAACTTATTGATATAGCTGCCTTTTTAGTTTCATTTACAATTGTTAGTTTTATTGCGAACAGGCTAGGTCGTTAAAACAGGAGAGAAGATGTATTGTGTACCTTTTCTACACAGCTATATATAGATAAGCAATGTTCTGACGATGTCCCGAGACGAAATAGCTATCAACTATATTTAAAAAAAAAAAATGTAGAACTAAAATACATTGTTATTTTTTCCCCCGTGTTATAATGGAGTTCTACCAAGTGAATGCCAATTCAAACAATAAAAGGTATTAATATGGTTACAGCATTTATTTTAACCCTTTGCATTTTCTCTTATAATTATCATAGTATACCGACACTTATATATAATGTATAATTTATATAATTCAATATTTAGTTTTTTAGCGAGACTTATTTTTTCACATTAATTCTAACCATAATGTGATTGATTGTACATTTTGCCGATACACTCTATCCTAGAAATGATCTCATATGTGGATTCTGTATTAATGATGACACAGGAGAGCTGATGAAATCTACACAACAAAGAGTGAATTAACTTAGTATGACTTCACTGGCAACCGATAAATAAACAATCAAACGTAGAATTGAAAAGAGAACATGAATTTACTGTTTGTGTGCTATGAGTTTTTATTTTTCTCACTTAATTATATGTCGATTGAAGAGTTTGAGTGAGATATAAGATTATGCTTTTGTTTGCTCTTTTATACTGCATGTTTATGGGCGAGTGAGTCTGTGTGGAGAAAAAGAATTATCCATTGTATTCTAGTGAAGATACTCACTTGGACTGAGCGGCAAACTGACATGCTGCATAAATTGCTGCTTCCACTTCCACGCTATCGTGACTATCGAGACCTCGTCTGATGGCATGATGGATGTGTTGCTTCTCAGGAATGATACCGGCGAGCGCTCCCAAGGTTTTCAATGTTAAGGCTCGTGCAACAGGATCGTTTGAATGTATAACACTAAAAATTCTCCTTACTGCTTCGTCTACATTGAGAATTTTATCCAAGTGCTTTTCACTTTGTTGGCAGACCCGCAGGACCCATAATCGCAGAAAATTATTTCCAAGTCGAAAAACATCGGCCAGTTTCAAAAAAGATGAATTAATAAGAATCGGGAAAGGGTACTTCTCAAAGAGGCGAGGGAAACGCACGATTGCTTCACATTGTTCACCAACTTTGCTGGACCTCAATCCTGAAAGCAAATAATCAAATTGATATTAATGTTGCACAATCACTTGCAATCATCTATACTAAGAAAATAAATTTAAATATTATTTTCGATAATACACACATTTGTTTTATTCTAATGTTCGGTTATGTAGAAATTCCTCGCACGCTATTAAATTTCTTTGTTTTGAGCAACATTGGATATTTTTTTCACCTATGAAAAAATAGTGGCATATTGGAAAGCTTATTTACACGTATAGTTTATATTTACCTAACGTCACAGCACTGTACTCTTAAATAATGAAAATTAATTTAAATTTGAAGTAGGTAAATATTTTTTTCTAAGTGATAAGTTGCCGGTTTGTTATTATATGAGTTTAAGGTTATATCTCGATATCGTATTCATTTACCTTTGTCCAATTCAGTCAATGCTGTGTTAGCATCTTGTTCAGGTTCACCGAGAGCATTGTCGTTAAAAGAATTCAAACGAAAGCCTAACATTTTTCACGATTCAACTATTTTACCCGATAAATGTTTGTAGTGACTTTTGCACCAGTGACAGTTTACACTGACATGATGTTGCTGTTGAAGCATAGACAAGTTAGCATATGAAAACGTCAAAGACAAGAAAAAAATTAAACAATACCACATCATCATTGATGGAAAATTTATGGCTTTTTTATAATGAATATTTATTTTATTTGATTACTTACTAATGAAATCAATAATTTGCAAAACAATACTTATTAAAAACGGTTTTGGCATTTATTTTCGGAAATGAAAAAAAAAACTAACGCATTATCTAATTTATAATATCAACTGAAGGTGCTTGATGGAATTTCAATACTAAAATAATACATTATCTCTTAAAAAGGCTATATTTTCAAACAAAAAAAGATGTTACCAAATTTAATCGAGATTCCCATTAAATAATATTTCTTTTAATCCTTATTAGTTGCTAATATCAAAACGCTCAAATCAAAACCAATATGATAAACATTGGATTACCTTCTTATTTGACATTTTTTTGAGATAACATAAAATTATTACCAACATGTACTAAAAATAAATATTTGATTAAAAATTAAAAATATTCGGGTTATATTAAAGCCATTTTGAACGTGTCTAAAATTCAATAAGCATGCAACAACTCTACAACTGCAACGCTAATACAATGCTTTTTTTTTAAATTTTGTTGAATAAACTAGAATTTTTAGTATTAAATGTCACTGTGAGCATAAATCCGAAAGCTATTTATAAAATAAATCGTGTGAGTGTACTTGGTATACAAAAAAACCGATTAAAATCTAAGGAAATAATATATAGACAATTTTTAATGCATAAAGTAATACATTTGAATTGTTAAAGCTTTGTACGATACCACATGTTTTGTCACTAACGATTCGGGTCTAGTTACAATTCTGTTACGTCCGTGTGATAGTATGCCTGAAGATGGCGAAAGGCGAAACCCGGATGTAGCCCAAAACATGTAGAATCGTACAAAATTTTAACAATTCAAATTCGATATTGAAATTCCATCAAGCACTTTAAGTCGGTGTCATAAATCATAAAATAATAATTTATGTGTTTTTTTTAGTATCATTGTTATAATTTCAATGCTGCTTGTAATAATTTATGATATCGATAAAGCTTGATGAAATTTAAATATCAAATTTGAAATTGCGTATATTTCCATATGCAAAACCGGAACGTTAGTGACAAAACACACGAAAATTTACACAGATACAATGATTTTAATTCTACAGTTGATAGTTACACAAAAAGTTTTTTTTTAAATTTAAATAATGTTCTTTTGGTCACACTGACGATACTTAAAAAAATCTTTCATATTATAATAATTTGTCAGTGTTGTCTGTATACACTAAAAACAATTCTGGGACATGGCTATAACGAGACAATATGTACGATTCTAATTAATATAATGCCATCATCAAAAACGGATAAACTAAATAAATATACGCACTTATGTTAATTTCAATAACTTTACGGATTGACTATTCATTGCACGGAAGATAAACTATTTCCCCAAAAGGGGTCGCGACTTTTTACCTTGTATGTGTAAGGTACTGCATATTTTTATAAGCAATAGGTAAGAAGCTCTGCTATATTCTTGAATTTTTGTTTGTCAGTCAGGCCACATTACGGTATCGTGTAGCTTTCAAAAGAACGACAGTCACAGGGTAATGAGGCCGTCTCGCAGAACACAGAAGCTTTGCTCCACTTCGCTACACAAAACAATTTGGAATTACCATCTAATTTGACAACATGAAAGACATTGTCGGTGTAATTTCGCTCTAATTTTGGGATCAAATGACTGAGCGAACGCAAACCAGGAACTGTGCAAAGGACACTACAGGGCCGCCGCATTGTTGGATGATAATAAAACAGAGCGTTTCTCATAGAGAGTGGCAAAACAGAAACAAGTCTGCAAATTAAACAAGCTGGGTAATTATAAATATACTAACATACATATGATCTAACAGAAATGAAACAAAATATTGGATTGTTTCGGAATGTTTTTTATTATCGTCTGCGTACAAGCTGTAGGTACCATTGGAATTATTCGAATCATTTATTTTGTGAAAAGTATTTTTCTTAAATTTAATATTTCACAACTCGAGCATTCGTGTTAGAGGTATATTTTATTTTCGAGATGAACCTAAGTGACTTCAAATAATATCATTGAGTCGATCTCTTGTGTTATATAATAGATTTAAAAATGTGACGTTATCAAGACGGTAAAAAATTAGTTATTTCAATGGTTATGAAGAAAGTTAAAAAATACAAAAGCAATATAGCATCTTTTCACTAACACCTCTAAATTTTTTACGACCCCTTAATACGCTACCTTTGATTTAAAATACAAATATTTTTGACATTTTTGTTAATAAAATTGAATAAATGGCTTTCATTTTATGAAAAGCCTTTAAAAAATATAGTGTGTGATCGGTTAACGAAAAGCTCGAGCTGCGAACAAATCGTATCACGAAATATTTTTGTGTTCGGATAACGAACTAAAACGATTTTATATAATCCATAGTGAAAATATATGTCTATGGTAAATCGATAATCGGTTAGCGATCAATTCCGATAACGAACATAGTCTTGGAACACATTACGTTCGTTAACTGATCACCCACTGTATGTCGTTGTTTATGCTTTGTTTTTATGTAAAGCGTGACACATTAATACTTTAAATATTTTTGTTTAATTTATATTGAAGTTAGAAAAAAATGTATTTAAATTAAATTAATCGCTTATAAAAATATCATTCTTTAATTGCATGACTGAAGGAATGAACAGGGTCTGCAAAAATATGTGGTATGCTAGATTTGTCAGTTCTGTTGCATCCGTGTGATAGAATGCCTGAAGATACCGAAAGATGAAACCCGGATCGTGAGTGACATAACATGTGGAATCGCGCAAAGTTGTAACAATTCAAATTTGATATTGAAATTCATTCAAGCACTTTCAGTCGATATCGTAAATTACATATTATGCATATATGATTTGTATGCAAACTTACGGCGTTCACTTTGCCTGGCGACTGTTTCGGATCAGTTTGACCCTGCCTCTCTCCACAAGCAAGTATCAAATATCGTACATTGGGAAAGCTTTGACGGATAATTCCAGGTTTCTGGGATCAGCTTAGTACATTTCGATTCATCCGTGCGAATCAAATTTGACTGTAATGCGACCTAAGCTAATTGGTATAGACAGAGAAAAGACATTAGCCTGTTGAAATGTACAATTATATTAACATTGTGACAGAAAATGGCCAATACTATTGAGAAAATCATTAATTATAATAATAATCAGACTATAAATAAAATATTGAATGATTACTCGACTAGCTTTTCTTCTTGAATGTCGGTTACGTAATTGATTAAGATTTTATTTTTACTAAATTTGAATTGTTACAACTTTGTACAATTCCACATGTTTTGTCACTAACGACCCGGGTTTCGCTTTTCGGCATCTTCAGGAATTTTATCACACGGATGCAACAGAACTGATGCACAATAAACAGTTAACATCATCCATACACTGAATGTATTAATTACAGGAAAACACAAAACCCAAGGCCAGCAAAATATTGATCTAATAATAATTAACTCAATTGCCTGTGATAATTTTCATTAACGATTAATCTTGTTAATGAGTCATTCTTGAAAGGGTTTTGCAACAAATAATAATCAACTATCATTAAATATAATTGGATTTTTTTTGGGAAAGGCAAAACCCGAGTTAGTGACAAAACATGTGAAATCATACAATGTTGTAATAGTTCAAATTTGATATTGAAATATCATCAAGCACCTTCAGTTGATGTCATAAATCATAAGTTAATTGCTTTTATAATGTCGAAATACTTTAATATGATAAAGAAATTAAAGAAAAAAACAACAAAATAAAAAACGAGGATAGCAAAAAATTTAACCAAGCAAACTCATGAAAAATCTAATTTACCACATTAAAAAATAGTATTCTCCTGAACTCACTTTCGTTCACATGGAGTATTTCGATATACGAACCAATACTGTTGAACATTGTTAATGCTTTTTGCATAGTGATATTAAATTGGTTCTCGATATTCTTAAGTGTTCAATGCAGCATTTCTATTGTTATAGAATTTAATTACACCCAAGTCTCATATAACACTGATGTATAAATTGTGACATATTTTTATACAACACGCTTTATATAACACGTTTTAAGGGAAAATATCGAATTAAACTGAAATATTGAATAAAACCACCACCACCACAATTAATGACTCGGAAAGCAGTTGCAGCAAAGTAACTACATGTATCATATTAAAAACAATAAATGGGGTCATGGAATTAGCTAATATATTTGATTTTTTTAAATGATAATGATCCTATAATGTAAAAGAGTTCGAAAATCAAGATGTAATTACAAACAATTTTTGAACTTTAAAAAGAAATACGTAAAGATTTATACGCTAAAAGTAGACAATCGGTTATTAACGAATTTTGTAGGGTTAAAATTACAAAAAATCAGAGTTCTTTGATGATGAAAACTCACAACCGATCTCGAAAAAGAGTAAATGTATAGAATTCTAAGTGAAACCGATGATGAATGAATTGTTTATTATGTTATTAAAGTTTTTTCCAATTAATATGTAAATGTATATTTGCTTATTTAAAAAAAATATAGTACACATTTGTATAAATTACCTCGATTTTTTCTTTTTGAACGTCAAACTTTGTATACCACGGATTTGTATTGCACGAGGTTTTTGTGGAACCATATGACCGTGTTATACGAGGCCCAGGTATATTTTACTAATTAAAATTGATTACTAATATTTATCGCCTGTAACTGTTTAATAGATCCTTTCCCGCAACACCACAAATACAAAGCTCTGAGACAAAGCGTGCCCCTTGTTTTCGTATTCTTAGCCCACCACTGGTTATTGTCTTGTATTTGAATCGTTCTAAGTAAGTGAATGTGTTTATGTATAAATAATATAGATGTTTTAATACACTGTTTGTGTGAGTAGACAGTCCCGGATTGGGAATTTTAATCCGGTGGTCCATTAGCACTGAGCGCCTCTATATTGTGGTCGTTGTGGATTAAAGCTACTCATTCATAACAAGGGACGGGACCGCTTGAAACAACAGAGGGTTGGGATAATTTTGACAGAATTGTATGGTATATTTGGAAGAGGGAAATCATAGTAAATATATTTCTTGGTACTTATAAAGAATCTGCCTTAGTTTAAATCTCGGTATATACATAATAAGTTCGTAAATCAATTACAGTAAGCAAAATTTCTAAACGACAAAAATAGTTTTAGAATTAATACAAAGCATTTAAAAAGTCGTAATTAGTTGTACGCAACATTTCCATTGAACGAATTACACTGCTGTTTTTTCTGTAAAATATATAACAAAATCAGAACACTTGTATTGTATGTATATCATTTTTTTGTTATGGGCACGTAACATTAATACAAATCAAATTTTGCTGCATGGAAAGGGTTAGCTTCGACTAATGGTTGTCATGTGCGGCCAGCAAACGGTTTTAAAGTAAATATTGATATGTTATGTGTCTTTACAAATGAATTTGTAAAATTGTAATTATTTTAAAATTAATTGAATAAACCTGACTTATCCAAAATTTAGTCGAGCTTAAGTAAATGACCGTTTTAATTATAAAATTGTTCAAAAATTTTGGTCGAAGTTATACGTTGACCATGAATCAAGTCAATATAAAGAATTAACAACAATTGCTTTATTAATTTTATTGATTTTACCTACAACTGTATATTATGAAAGATCATGCAGTGTAATGCACTATACAATAAATACCGAAACTATTTTTATCACATTTGGTGCGGCCACTAGACATTTCCATAGGACAGCGATGTTTATAATGCGGCCACATTAAAATTTGGCGTGAGAAACGCTGGCCTAGACCAAGGGTAGGCAGAAGCGGCTTTTCGGACATAAACTCCAATTTCACTTCTTCTCAAGTAGTCTTATAACTTACGAGTCTATGAGAAAGAGTTGCTGAATATGGTTCGACTCGTACTCTCACAATCTTTGGCTCGATATATTTATGCAAAGAAACATTTTCATATATGAACCAAATGAAAAATAATCTCGAATGGAAATTAACAATCATGTAATCACTTGAAAATTAGTAGCTATTTTTCAGACATAGTAAAGCTATCTAAAGCGATGCATGCAAATATCCTTCAAATTGATTTTTTTTTTAATAAAACACCTCATACTTTTTCCTTAAAAATCCATATTCTTATACATAAGTATATTACATAAGTGCGTTTCTCTGGTACCTTTATTATCCTGTCGCTATAATAATTTGGCTCTTCCCTTTTTGACAAACTGTCGACCCCTGGTCCAGACAATTTGGCCGAAATTAAAATTTTCAAACCATACGTAAACTAAACTTCATTAATAATTTTATCATATTTCTTCAATTCATATTTATAATGTAGGCGTTTCAAAAGCGGGGCCTAGATCCAGTCCCTTCCTTGTACGCGCGTTCATATTTAATACTGTAAACATCAGTCACCTCCATAATTTCGCGTGTCTAATTAATTTTACAATTTATTTCTCGACCGCATGTTCGGAAGACATTATGTTTTTCATAATTAATAAATAAAAAAAACTGTGGTAATGTGTACACCGCTCAAAGTGGCGGAGTCAAGTACTCAATATAAAAAAAACAGGCAGATTGTTTCCGTATTCACCAATTGGTTACGATTCTGTTCTGGTATCAACGATCTGTTTAAGTTTTCTCGCACTCGATTATTATTGTGCGATATATTTTTTGTACAATCTTGGCCACGAAAGCTTTTAATTCGCAACATATATTGTTTGAAACAGAACGAACAGCTCTTCCACTTTAGAACAAGTATTTTGTATTTTTCACTCTCTTAATGATTGCGCATTAGTGAAATCTCATCACATTTTTTAAAGTTGATATTACATACAATAATTCAGAGTAAATAACCGGATAATTTTTAGTTTTCGATACATTTATAGACGAAAATTGTATCACATAGTAATTCTGTATTTTTTACATACAATTCAATAGACATTATATAGAAAATTGCACCGTTTATCGTGTTGTCATTAAACAACAAGCGTACGTTGCATTTGGTTTATACGTGCTTAGTAGAGTAATCAGACCAAAAAGAACGTGAATTTCATGTTCTGCATTTTCATATCCTGTTTGGTCACATTCTGTTTTTATGTTCTGTTTTTTTTTTTACATTTTGTTTTGTTAATCAAGTTCTGTTTTTTCATGTTATATTTTTTCTTATTCGGTTTTTCATGGTACGTTAGGTCATGGAACCGTTTGTTAGATTGTAATTAAACTGCCAATATGTAAATACAGGCTGGACATCCGAAGTATATCAACTGTCCAGTCCGTGCAGTGGTCAACGTTGTTAACTTCTATGATCGAACTCGAAAGCCAATATAAACAGCATTTTTTCTGATGTCTACAAAGTCCTTTACACCAGCTTCATACTTAAAAATGAGTGCAGGAAGAGGGGTAAGCTGACAATTAATCCTGTCCTAACCATATCCAATTAATCAAAACTCTCTTTGTTAAAAAGAGTTTGAACAACTCAGTAACAAGCACAATGTATTAGTATAAATATTGAGCATTCCTGGTCGGGTTATATTAGTGCCTAGACACTAAATACTGCCTTCAAAATCAAGATGGAGCCGGAGTCGTATATACGAGCGATTTCGACTACTTTTTTGAATATGCTATTTTGAAAATTTTTTCAATGAATAAGAAGAAATAAATCGTCTTTGTTTGAGTCACGATATTTGATGTGATAGTCGTTTGATCTTTATTAAATGCACATAAATAGAAAAAGCAGAAAAAAATCTGACGAAATAAAACATTTTTTAGTCGGAGTCAAAATATATTATTAGAAGTATTGTACTGTATGTATTGTAGATTAAAATAAAATCCACCCCACGCTCCAGCGAGTTGTCAGTAAGTTAGTAAAATATGAAGTGCTACTGGCATTCCACTTGGTGGCCACATCGTAAATCTGCTGCCATTTTTGTGGTCACCACAATTCAGAAATTTCTGCGGGCACATTCTCCTAAATGGACACTTAATTTGATCTACTCTACGCAAAATTCTATAGAAGTTATGTCTGTATACAAAACCTGTATATTGATGCGTTGGATCTTTAAGGGTGAATGAGGGGAGGGCTAATAATATGGCAAGGGGTAATTTTATTTTAATTATTCAAAATAAATGTAGGAAAATCATTTTGTTGAATTGATCAAATGAACTAGCTAGAGTTATATAAACGTCTTTTTTAATAAGTATATTCTTAAATACCATTCCACTAACTTTATAGTTTATAATTGATAGCGTTGTTAACAACCAATATTTTTTTTTATTAATAAAAAATAATAGTACATAACTCAATTTCATAACGATTCCTACCTCTCATTTTTAGTATATGGGTATAATGTAGTTAACACCATCAGAAGCTTTTCTACGAAAACTGTTTCTTACTCAATCTCTCAATCTATATTTTTAAAAGACATCAAAAGTATAGATATTCTATCCAGTCCTAAATGTAAGATACGTGGAAAGGAATTTAGAAATCGGTGCTTTCAATGAAAAATCTATTTCCATTAAAAATCAATGTTTGAAGATGTACGTAATATGATTCGAAACTATGAACACCGCATTTGTAACCAATAATGTTGACCACTCGACTGCTGTCCAGCATCCAGCTCTTGTGTTAAAAATCGTCGTGAAAGAACTAAATTTTGTTTTAAAATATAGTCTCATTTTTCTGCAGATTTATATAATATAAGTTTATTGAATATTTGTTGTTGGACAATGTTTTTAGCATTGAAAGGGCTAAATATATTCAAAAAATCTGCACTGTATTGTGTAACTTAAAGGTTTTTTTGTTTATTTATTTATTACGACAAAATCGGAAAATTATCGATGAATTATTTAACATGGACTTTCCTATACACGTAATACGTATGTACATAAATTGATAAAACAGCAGTATAAAAAATACATTTTAAGCCAGGGACAATTTTATTATAAAAACAAGATCGTTCAATAATTTTAATACATCAGATTATTTTTCTGTCATAGACTATAATTATTATTAAATGTTATTTTGAGTTGTTGAGTGGATAAATTGCGAACCACCACACCCAAATTCAAGCCCTGAATAGAAAAATGTCATGAGAAATATGTGGTCCCTTCTGTGAATTATGATTTCACGAAAGATATGGGATTTACTTAATCTTTTAACCATTGTTGATGTAAACATAATTCTCTTTTCGTCAAAAGAAATAATACTTCTCAACTGTCACCTGTGATCTATTTTTCTAACTAAATATTACCTACATACAACTTGATTTATCATGTGCGATTATTTCATATTTACTACAATAGATTGTTTTTTATATTAAGATAGAAAATACAGCATGAAAGACTAAGATTATTACTGTTTCTGCAAACATCTTAAGACGTAAATATTGTTTTTGAGAATATCAAATCAAAAAGCATTGAATCGTAGAAACAATGTAAACTTTCAAATGACTTATCGGTCACGGAACGGTTTTCGCCCTTCTGCGAAATCCATTAAAAATGAGATCGTGAACAGATTCTAACTAAAAAATATTTAACACCGTATTTAAACAATAAAACATAATGTTAAGTACTATTTCATATTGTTAATAACAGTTGATCTATCGTTATACTGAATTTGAAAACTACTGTCAGATGATAAAGATCATTATGTGTGTTTGTTATACAGTGGAACCTTGATCAACCGTTCTCACATAATACGTTTTCCCGGCTGGAACGCTTATTTTTTATAGTCCCGTCAAACTCCCATAAGAACAATGTTAAATAATCCCGCATTGACCGTTTCCCGTTTCCGCGATTCCCCGATTTCCTCGATAAACCGTCTAAATATTTTGGTCCTGTCACAAATATTATCCCGATTGACCGTTTTTATTGCATATTTCTCCGTATGTCGGCAAGCAAATTTGACACAGCTGAGTGCAGGTGTTATTTCTGGACAAGTTGGAATCCGCTGTACATGTTAGACGTAACGCATTGGACGCATGTGCTATTTATTGGGTTGAAATTCACCACACGCGTATTGTTGTTTATGATGCAAATGTAGAGTTGCTTTAAATTCATGGTAATAATGATTCCTGTACATACAAACTTTTAGTCACAAGTTTAGTAACAAGTCTTTGTTCCGATTAAAGTGCCAAATAACAAAGAAGCAAACTAACATAAAGGACTTTTTTAAAAAATAAATTTTATACACAGTATGTACAAGTAACTAATAAATAAATATTTTTTACGATTTTACTTGTTTATTATAATTTGAAGCTTTCCCGCATTCACCGTTTCCCACATTTATCGTTATTTTTCAGGGTCCCTTGGAAAACGTAAAATCGAGGTTTCACTGTATTCATATGTCAGAGAAAATGCCTCAAATATGACATTCGCATTGTTGTCATAGTAACGCAAGCTATATTAAAGCGACATTGTTGTCGTTCGTTGAAAGAACAACCTTAAATATATTTGTGTAGTTCTCGTTTCCACAATATATTTTTTGATCAGAACCAGTTTCGGTCATCGCGAGCATTGTCAACGGATCAATTGATGAGCGAAACCGGTCCTCATGGAAATAAGAATTAAAAAATGTATTTTTATTATTTAAATATCATACGTTTCCACCAAGAAGTAACAGTTAACACCTTAAAGTGATTAAATATAATTTGAATGCAACAAATAAAAATAATGAAATAAAATCATAAGTTTTGCAAGCATTGTGTCCAAGACATTCAAATTATTTTGTTCTTGACTCAAAAAATATATTAAAAAAATTGCGAATGGTGATGACCTTAACGCGTTTTTAATATGCAATTTAAAATTAAAATTATCCAACACCATAATATTATGTTTGTTAGTTATTAACCCCACGTGTATCGTAGACTATATTAACTGCAATAAAATTTACAGTAACGGAGTATCACATGAGGTAATTTTTCCAATGCAAAAAGCATCTAAGTAATGAAAAGGTGTCGGCTCTAATCTGGCACACTACTGTTGTATGACAATAATAGGTGTGCCAGCAGATCGACGTAATCTGCGGGAAGGTTCGGATTATAACAGCCTTAACAAAACATATGAGGGGGCTTAATCCGTGAAAGCACAAAAGAATAAAATAGCTATCGTATCACTTTGTTCAGTGACCGTTGGGTAAACATAAGGGGCGGACCTAATTCGTTAAAGGGAATATTGGAGAGATAAATTATTGTGGACCTTGTTGTAAAAACCTATATAATTTTATTTTCTTTATATTAGGCTAAAAATATTGTAAAAGCTATTCATTTCAATATAATACAAAATACAATCTATCGGTTGGTTAGATTGGCATTTATTTATAAGAACTCAATTGTAATAGATTTGAAATGGGAAAACGTATTTTGATTTTTTGGTCGATAATTTGGCATCCCGTAATCATATTTCAAACGATATTATGATGCAAGTAAAGATATAAAAAAATGCAATCATAATTAACTTCTCTAGGAAGTAAGGTTCTAATTTCAATTTTATCAATATTATAGTTATTGTGATTTAAAAAAAAATATTTGGGTGCTTGTAATGCGTTTTATCATAGAGTTGATCTCGATTGTGTAAGGGAAATATTTTAGGTTAAATTGTGTATTTTGTTTTGATTATATTTATTGTAGATCCAGGATCCATCGAGATATTTGGAACGTATGTATTTAGCATATTATAAAGAAAATTATTATTGAAATATGATCAGTATTTATTTATATTGCTAAGCCAACGAGCACTGACGTAATTTTCTTTTATTAAAGTGGTGCAAAATCAATCATTTTTTTTTGTCGTCAAGATAGGTAACATCTATATAAAAATTAAAACTTTACCTGTATTTATTAACATATATATATTTATAAATGTTATGCTATTAGTCAAGTTTGAATTGAGCGCGGTAATCCAGAAAAACACAATGTAGGGTTTTGGTAATTGGGTTCTATCTAATTTCTTGATTCTGATAAGCTATTATATCAATCGGAAAATATCAATAAAGTATATGTAGAATAAATATAACTTTTTGAAACTATATTTAATTGAGCGTTCCTGTTTCCTAACTTTAAATCAAAAAAAATATAAGTATTATTTACTTTTATGATTTCAATATAATGTCTCTAGACCAAGTAGTGACAGTTAACACTTTAAAAGTGACAACAACGAAAATAGTCAAAATTGTGTGACGACATTATTTATGGTCGTTTTTTTAATATATAAAGCCGTGCATTTGGATATAAAAACATATAAACCAAGTCAAGGTGAATAAATAAGGTATGTAAATAAACTTAGTGTGTTCCGTAAAACAGTTGAATATACTCCTTCGCTGAACGAAACCTCTGCTAATCATTTGATGCGCGCATTGAAAAATATGTACTTAACGTTTTTTAATTAAAATATTGGTTGAGTTTTTAAATCTATATTTATTGAACGGGCACAATATATTCTTCATTTCGACTCTGTTCAGTTTTGTTTCCATTATCACTCAGAGTTGGTTTATATTATTATTTACACAGGAAGCGTAATACGTTTCTTCCTTAAGGTTTTTTTTTTTGAAGGTATCTTCTGCGAAATCTTTTAAGTTTCATTATTGTGGTTAGCTATAGCCGAAAATCATCGTACTAAGCCATTCAGTGGGAATTTTTTGTTGATACTGATAGCCATCGGTCTTTTAAGCCAACTAAATGGCACATTATTTTGTAGGAATAAATATGTACAGACAGTCAATTAAAAAAAAGAGAAATGCTTTCAAACAACTCTTTGAACGATCCTCAAGTATTGAAACTGGCATACCAATACTGTTATTCAATGAATCGTCTATACGTTGTTTTTCGGCCTACGATTCAAATTTACCCTTTTAAAATCATCATACATAAAAGTTAAAAAGTTACTTATATATCGAATTGGCATGGGGGTGAAAAGGGTACAACCAAAATTCGTTACGTCAGGTTTGTAATACTATAAGCAGTTAGTGATATTTCTATGATTGAAGCAATTTTTAGTTTTAATGATATAAAATTTACCATAGTATTTTATTGAAAGTTCAAAAAGAATACATATTTTTGGTGTAATGTTAACTCGAATAAATATAAACAATATATGAAATCGACTAAACGTACTTGATGGAATTTCAAAATCAAATTTGAATTTAAAAAAATATGTACGACTCCTCATGTTTTTTCCCCACGAGCGACCTGGGTTTGGCCTTTCGGAATCTTCAAGCATTCTACCTCACGGATGCAACTGAATGCCTGAAGATGCCGAAAGGTATAACCCGGGTCGTTGTGACAAAACATGTGGAATCGTACAAAGTATTAGCAATTCAAATTTAAATGTAAACAAACTTGATTCTCAACCATAAAACTTATTGCGTTTTACACGATATTATGTTTCAACATAGATCAGACGATTTTGAAAAATATTTCAATGAACCAGAAGAAATAAATCGCTTAAATGTAATTTATACAGTTAAAAGAATAATTAAATTAAACAAAAATAGGTAACGAAAGGTTTTTTTCTAAAAAGTTATATATAGATAAGTAAATGTACTTTTAAACATAATTCTCACGAAGGGGTGAGCCGAAATAGTTGTCTATAATTTATAAATTTTGTAGAACTAAAATTCATTGCTAGTTTTTCACCGTGTTATAATGGAGTTCTACCAAGTAAATGCCAATTTAATCAATAAAAAAAATCAATACAACTTATTCATCGACGAATTTAAAAAAATCATCATACGAAGAATCAGTTGAACGTATAAGAAAAGCTTTTTCAAAAGCTCAATTTTGTTCATTGTCAATGGAAGCAAATTTTAAATAAAATACGTTTATAACATTGGATTGAAGTGTCAATTTCACGTGCAGGTAATTGGTACGATGCTTTTTTATTACAAGAATAGATAGTTTTTATAAGCATTTTTAAAATATATATTTTTTAATGTTAAATTTCAAATATAGAATATGTTGAAATCTTTCAATTTCTTTACGTTGGAATAAATGTAAAAAATGTTTTCTTTTATGTGTAAAATAATCTTCAATTAATCCCCTATCAAATTTTATATACATTAGCAGCACTATTTAAAATGATTGCCATTTTAAATATATTTTTAAATAGAATGGAAATAAAAGTACTTTTAACAAAAATGATAAATTATTAATAGGGTCAAATTAGTGGTACAACACCTGTATCCGCGCTATTATATTCACACCGAAACAATTCGCCACCAATAAGAAACATTCAATTTAAAACTAGATTTTTTGACCATATGAATATATACACAATGAGATGTTTAAAAGTAAACCTTTTATTGAGATGAAAACTGAAAAATATTAAATTTGAATTGGTACAACTTTGTACGATTCCACATGTTTTGTCACTTACGACTCGGGTTTCGTTTTTCGGCATCTTCAGGCATTCTATCACACGGATGCAACAGAATTGACGCACAAAGATGTAGGAAACTGGCCCTGATCATAAAATATATTGTGGAAATAGGTGCTAAGAAAAACGCGTAGATTAGAAAAATCCACAGTTAAGATTGCAAACAGCGTATTTTATGATGATTGCACACAGTGCCAATTACGCACAAAAAGAAATATAATTATAATATAAAAAAATATATATGAATACGTAAGAAGTTGTTTGAAAAATTATTCAAAATAATGTTATTTTTTCAAATGGAATTATTCTGCGGTGTATCAATAAGTAGTCCGTTTCTTGATTACTTTGAATGATGTACATTTTAACGCAGATTTCCAAAACATTAAGAATCATGTAATATTATATAATAGTATGTTTTTAAAAGCCGGCGGCAGCTTGTTTGAATTTCCAAATGACCTAACCGCAAAAAATATAATTTATTACCCCTAGCTACCACGCTTACCCCATAGTGCCTACTCAAAGACCTTGGGTTGAATTGCTAAGTGAATTTGTCATTAATTTTGCTGACGTCTGAAGTGGTGAACTTTGCAGGTAGATAGACAGATAAAGCTCTTAATTAATTTCAACAATGGATAATATAAAGAATTCTTCAACACATATAACATAATTTTTCTTTTATAAAAGGTAGAAATATATTCTAATTATCCAAATAAATCCTTTATTTACGTGCAAATTTCTGTGGTTGAGTCGTTAACGTCGTTGGATTCAGTTGCGTTGTTCAAGAGTTGAAATACAAATACGAATAGATTCTTAAATTTATATATAAATAAATAGATTATTCCCTGTTCAAATTTATAGTTACTCGTGATTTTTCAATCATTACTACGAGGCGTAGAGAGGGAAAAATAGAGCAATTAACCAAGCAATCAATCTATTTTTATATACTCACTCTCTTCAAAAAGAGAGATTGAATTACTGAATATCTTTCAATTACATAAGAAAAATATCTATTGGAATTTTTTATTGTATAAATTGGAATAAACTTGATAGAACTCCATAATAATTACGGTGAAAAATAACAATGTATTTTAGCGATTTCGGCTTACGTCTTCATTACTATCTTTAAAAGCATTTTAATGCATATCGTATTTGATTTAATCGTTAAGTAATATATGAATAAACAAACATATTTGATATAAATATGCATTGATTCAATGCTTTCGCGACAATTGTCAATAAATTTACTTATTTTAAACTGTTTCATATGACGTAACGTGTTTTGTGATTCAAAATGTCCAGGTGTTTGATGGAATTCCAATACCGAATATATAGATTTGAATTGTTGAAAAGCCTTTTGATTTTTTGCGGTCATCATAGCAATGGGTTGATCCTTTGCAAATTCTTGCCGGGGAACTTTTTGTCGGTGGACCAAATTTTCGTACACATTTTGAAGTAGCCGGCTACGAAACGAAAGTTTGGTAATTTATTCCTTGTGGGAAACTATATATAATGATCTCTAGATTCTAAATGCGTTAATGATAACCTTATTTGTATGTATAAAAATTGAATATGTATATAACAAGAAAGCTCCTGCTACACCAATAAAGCCCTTGTGATTTTAACGAAGTAAGATGACGCAGGGCCAAAGCTTCTGAAACTAATGCTTAAGTCACAACTTTGCAATTTCTACCGAGGGAGGTGGATTAAGTAAAAAGTTTTGATACCTCACAAGAAGCTTTCATTATAAAGTTGAGCTTAATTTCGTTTATAAAGAAAATTTCAAAGTAAGTAAACATAGTCAGTCGTCTTCCGAACAAAAATTCAATTTTAATCGTTTTTTTTTTGTAAATTTATACTGAATATGTTCATGCTCAATTAAAGTATAAACTATCTGGTGAGAGATTGTATTTTAAACTTCTGTGTATTAGGTAAAATATATGCTTTGATGGAGCATTTACTATGTATGAGCAATTCATTTCGTCTAATGTCACACTGTATGCACGGAATCGATCGAATACGGTGATCTATATGGATGATATTTAGGAGGACATAACTAAAAAAATTGAATTTTCATCCTTAACCGAAGACAGCTGGTTACCTTATTATAATTAAATAAACGCTCAAATTTAAATTGTTAAAAATTTATACGATTCCACATGTTTTGTCACAAACGACCCGGGTTTCACCTTTTGACATCTTCAGGCATCAATTCTGTTGCATCCGTGTGACAGAATTCCTCACGATGCCGAAATGCGAAACCCGGGTCGTTAGTGAGAAAACATGTGCAACCGTACAAAGTTGTAACGATTCAAATTTGATATTAAAATTCCATCAAGCACCTTCAGTCGAGATCCTAAAATAAACACTCGACAATTTCTATCGTCAAAAAATCTTGGGAAAAATAATTTGTTTGAATTCAATTAAAATTCAAATACTTTTCCATGTCTTCGGAAGCGCACAGTGAGAAATGACAGTCTTGCAGTGGTTTTATCTTCAAAAGGCACAAAGAATTGATCTCAGATATTTTCTTAGAAGCGTAAACGGATTACGGTGAGTGAAACAGTCTGACGTGTACTTCTTAGAACTGAAAGACGATTTAGTGATACGTCCACACGAGATGAAAAATTTGGCCGAACAAAAGTGAATATAATATGTCATATCGGACGAGGTTGCTTAACTGTAAAACTTCTGCGTATTTGTCGCTCACAGAGTGGGTTTTAATTTTCAGTATCTTCTGACATTTTCATGCTTGCACCAAATTGACTGTCGATAAACAGTTTAGTACATCGATTATCTGAATAAAAGATATGAAGAAATATGGACGTTATGTTAATATTAAAATTAGGTTTAACCAACCGCTTGATTGCTTTTCAACTGTTGAGCCTGCTGATTGCACTGTGTTGATAATTAATACATACTAATTTTCGTGTACAAGCTAACTTTCATGTAAAAAGTGTATGAAATTAGTTCTGATAATGTCGATTAAATTTTTGTGAACTTATCAACGATGAAGTATCCTTTATACAGCTCTTCAAGGAATGGGATTATAGCTACTGATTTTATATTAACATAATAACATTAAAATTTGTATACAATATCTTATTACTATGTCAAACTAAATCATTTGTATTGACTCGAATTAGAGGCATTTATAATAATCAACTATCATAAATATGTCATTAGAAAACCGATACAGATAGTTTTTGATCAATTATTCAACCTCTCTTTTTTTAAAATATAGTAAGGAGAGATTGACAGTGCAGAAGTATAACATATTAAACTCTCAATATCCTCTGATACGATTGGACAAGTAGAAAGAATTTCCGAGTATTCATACTATAGAAAAAAAGAACATAAAACCCCTGAAAAATCAATTTATTAAACTTCTTGTACAAAAATTGAGCAAAAAGCTAAGAGCGTGAAATATTGTATCATTACTCGTGAAAACAATTTTATATTTTTTCATATGTAAATAATTATGGTTATCGTAATAAATTTGTTGATTGAATTGGCATTTACTTGGTAGAACTCCATTATAACACGGTGAAAAAATAGCAATGTATATTTGTTTTACAATTTTTTTTATAAGATATAGTTGATAGCTATTTCGGCTCACGCCATCGTCAGAACTATACTTAAACGAACATTCGCTCTTCTATATATAGCTGTGTATAAAAGGTACAAAAACGCATGAATTCCAACTCAGCGCGTACGTGTTTACATCTTTGTAATAAAGGTCGCAAGATGACGGCTTAAGAACAGCTGGAAATCAATAGATATGAATTATAACAATAAATTCTTAACGAACAAACGAATATATTTCTGTCGCCGCTCCTCAAGCCATTGTAAAGGGCTGATTTGTTTCCGTAATAAACCATCTCCATCCAATAAACCATTTCTTTGCAATATCTAAGCTTATTGATACAGCCGCTTTTTTAGTTTCATTTACAATTTTAAAATTTGTTGTTTTATTGTTAGCATGAAATAAGCTAGGTCGTTAAAACAAGAGAGATGATGTATTGTGTAATAATACACAGCTATATATATATATATATAAGCATAGTTCTGACGATGGTGACCCGAAATAACTATCAACTATATGTTATACAAAAAATTGTAGATCTAAAATACATTGCTATTTTTTCACCGCGTAATAAATGTGATTGTATTATAGATCAATACATTGCTTAATACTTTTAGTATTGTAGGGTGAATTAATTTGTGCGTATATAATGCTTGCGATACAAAAACACGTTGCAATATTTCATGACGTTGTGGACGACACTTTATGAGCAAGAAAAACAAATCATAAGGATAAGCCCGAGCTTCCGCTATCGACCCGGGAACGGGAAGGACTGAGAGGCGAAACGAAAAGAGAAAAATAAGAAATACATTCTGGTGTGGGAGGGGGTAACGAAATGTCAAATATGTATGTATGCGTGGAGGTACGAGGAAGGTAAGAAAGAATTTATCTGATATCTAGAATGGAAGAGCGAGAGCTGAAGACGCGACTCGCGAAATGGCGTTAGGGGTGTTTTTAGGTTGATACACGGTAGGAAATTATGAAAATATTTTTTAGTCAAATTATACATTTTTGTCAAAAGTTCAGGACCGGTTTTATATTCTTATTTGATGTTTAGTGGTGTTCTCTACGTGGTGTCGCGATTCATACAAACCGGAAAATAGTATGTTTTATTTTTATAAATTTTATAAAATGATGACAGTTAACAGGTTACGCGTGAACATTTTTTTATGGTTAAAAGAAGAACTGTAGAATCTATTTATTGAATTGGCATTTGCTTGGTAGAACTCCATTATAGCACGGTGAAAAAAATAGCAATGTGTTTTGGTTCTACACAATTTTAAAGATACATATTTGATAGCTATTTTGGCTCAATAGTTCTGAAGAAGGCGTGAGCCGAAATAGTCATCAATTATATATGTTTTAAATTTTGTAGAAATAAAATAGATTGCCATTTTTTGTCGCGTTGAAAAGCATAATAAATATTTTAAATTATGAAAACAATTTTTTTAAAATTATTATTTCTACAATTTATTTTATGATCAGGACCGATTTTACTCATCGTTCTATCCGTTGATAGCTATTTCGGATCACATAATTGTCAGAACTATGCTTAAACGTACATTTGCTTATCTTTATATAGACGATGGCGTGAGCCGAAAAAGCTATAAACTATATTTTTTAAATTTTGTAGAACTAAAATACATCGCTATTTTTTTCAGCGTGGAACTGTAGAATCGTTTAAAAAAGTAAGTTCAACCTTGACTTCGGCTTTAAGTTGAATAACGACTCCAAATTTTGTCCTTTAAATAGTTATTTGACTTGAAAATCATTCTTATTTCATAGAGACATACTAATTTACATATATTTTACAAATTATCGTTTCAAAAAATAAGTCGCGTAACAAACATGTTGGCTCTCTAAAAATCGCGTTAAATCGCTTAAAGAGAGCTTATTGTAGAAGCTGATTTGTGAGTAAGAAAACAATATATTGTGGAAATAAGTACTAAAAATGTGTTTTTATTATTTAAAATATCATGCGTTTCCATCAAGAAGTGACAGTTAACACATTAAAAGTGAGTAAGAAAAAAGCTTGAATTGTCCTGAAAATTAGCTTATTAAACACTAACAATGCCGAACTATTACGTTTTGAAATATTAAGCTTAGTGAGGTTCAGTATTAAAAGGTTAAAAATATTTTTATATCTTTCTGACCCAGGTCTGAAAACATATTACATTTTTTTATCGCCATATCCAGTAAAAAATCTGTTTAATCATTTGTCATAATTTTGATCGGAAACCGAAAAATTCTTTTAATATTATACACATAAAACTCAACATTTTTAACAGTTTTAAATCTCTAATTTTTTAAATTTTCTATGTGTTTTTTATAGCAAAATGAGCAAAAATGAGTTCCTTATCTTTTAATTGTAGATGTTAGATCAACTGACTTTTGAACATTCTGACATCTTCATTAATTATAATACTTATCTGAACGCATATTAAGAATGAATATACATGTGTTTATGATTTATAATAACCAGAGACAAACTTTTAATAAATTGCGATCCATTCTATATTCACTCAGAAAATAATCTTATTTCGAGTTATCTGGATATAATGTAGATGGCGCGGAAACGATAAAAATGAATTGCCATTTAAATTGAAACTTTTCTATTGAATTAAAAATTTAAAGTCTCGTTGCAGTAAATTGTTGCATGCTTTTTTAATGTAAATAATAATCCGCGCAAAAAGTATTGCAATATGTTTCTATATGATATATTTACAATTATTATAAAGTCTGAATTTTTCCACTGACGATTTAAGTTACTATTTTTTTTATATTAAAATGTGCAGAAATAGCTGTCGGAGGAGCCACTTATCGTTGATTTTTCCAGTCTCTTCAAAAATCATGACGACAATCATTCACCGAGTCGAGAGATCAACGTCAAAATGGTCCCAGCGGATTCAATGTTAACGCATGCACCCCTGTGTTCGCTCTCCTACGCCTCGTCACCCATCTTTTGTGCGGGTTTTAACGTAATTGAGTGTAAAACGAGAAGCAATGGAAATGTGAGGTACCGCGTAAATATGTTTTTAGTACGTCGTTCGTTGCGCAAAGCACAGTGGCGTGTCAAAAGTGTTAACTACAACTGAAATGGTAACCATATAATATCGAGTATAAAACGTCATTTCAGTTCATACTCCTTTCCTAGAATCATCGACAATGGAGAAACATATGATGATACGTAAACGATATAAAGATCGGCATACAAAAAATGCTTTTGTATTTCAGTATAGTAATAATATAAATACACAATACATACAAAAAAAGACCTCATTTGGTAAAAAAATATTTCACTAATATTAATATTCCATGTGCTACACATTGGGAGTGGATAAGAAAAAAAGAAACGTTTTTGTTATAATTATAACGTAACAATTTAATGAAAAATATATATATATGCATAACATATAATAGATACATTTTTATTTTGAAATTTCTTTCTGAACACTGACAATTAACTTCTATGAATTTATTTAATCAGCAAAAACATCATTTAAATGTAGTTAAGATAGCAATACCTTTTTAAATAAACGTCTAAAAATAGTGTATTGTTGAAAATATTAAGAATTTGAAATATTCTTTAATGGTGGAAAAGATTCAGGACCTCTTTACTTGAAGGTGTATGGATACAATCCATGTCTTTCTCGACCTAAGTTTGTCAACAATTGTAAAAAAATCTATATATAAGAGATGAAGGACACCTGAAGAGATCTGACGATAACACGTCACTTAACACTCCATAAATTTGATATGCCAAAAAAAAATGTCTTTCTATAATTAGACGTGCTCATTCTAAAAGTATTAAAACGTGACTGGCCACAAATTCCTCTCGACTTATACGAGGTCAAAATGAAAGCTATAAAATTCTTGATAATGTCAAATTTTATGCTCCTAATATTCATTTAAGAAGTTGTCGATAATAATTGTTTTTTCTTCTAATGAAAGCGTAGAATCAGCCTGCTAATAGGGATGCTACAGGTAAAAGCATTACCAAAATTCAACAGTACTAACTACTTCGAATGTCGTTAAATTTCACGTGGACGAGCGTGAGTTTAAACGAAATACTATTTTTAATGTATTAAAGTAAATTTCGACCGAAGTTGCTCGGTTGATTTTCAACCAATCTTTTAATGAAACCTTTTATAAATCGATGCTACGTAGCAAACGTAATACATAAAAATAACTTTATATACATATTTATCTCGCATTTTTGACCATCTTACTTTTGTTGAACACGATTCGACACTTCCAGAACTCCTTATCACAAATCAATCAATTTACTGTTTTAGAAAACTCAAAATAATGCTTTAAATACTATTTATTAAATAGTTTTTTTTATAACGTAAAGTAGAGTCTTGATCAAGTTTTAATGTAACCGAAACTGTTGAATATTTTTTTGATAAAATCTGACATAAAAAGGCTAAGAACATCTGTCTTCAGAGTGGGTAAGAAAAAAGCATGACATAAAGAATAAATACTTTGATAGCAAATTGGTACGACTAATTCCGTTTGAAATATATATTCAAACAAAAGTTACCTAGCATTAAAAAGACATATATGTTATAATAATTTTTTAAGACTATTTTAGACATTTTTGTAATTACGGTGATTTTCAGAAAAGTATATTTTTTTAAATACTTGCATAATGTATTGGTAGGCGACAATACAAAACTATACGTGAACGTTTATTGTCCCGATCGTTATATGTATGCATATGGAATATTACGACCGCATTCCATAATGCAATTATAACATAAAGAAAATAATCCAAAATACTGATTTTACATGAACCAATGTTTTTATCATGCACAATTATAAGTCGAAAAATAAGAATCTATAGGAAAAAGGTTTGTATATATAATATTTATACGTATGTATATTTTGTGATATAAACATATTTATTTGATAAGAGGTGTAAAAATGTTACGGTTTCCTGCGAGTATCTCACTAGTAAAGATTCGGCAATCACTGATTTTTAGTCTAGTATGACATATATAAATACATACATACTGACGTATATGCTCTTTGATGGGGCTTTGGAGATACTCGTTTGCAGAATATCATTAATGTAGGCAGTTTCATGTAAACCGTGTCGGTGCGCGAATGTGGAAATTGACTACCGCTTTTGGAAATATCCAATATCAATAACGAAAGCTCCGCTTTACACGTGGTTCCCAAAATGTCGGTTTCAATAAATTTTATATAAAATGCCAACACTTGAGTAAATAAAATAATTCCAAGCAAAATGGAATAAGCCCTTAATAAACCCGTAATAACCCATAACAACCATTTCGCCCAATACTTAAGCTCACTGATATAGCCGCCTGTTTAGTTTCATTAACATTTTAATTTTTTTTAGTTTTATTGCTAGCAGGATATAAGCCAAGTCGTTAGAACAGAAGAGAAGATGTATTGTGTACTTTTTCTACATAGCTATAGTTCCGACGATGGCGTAAGTCGGAAAAGCTACCTTATCTTATCTTATAAAATTTTTTGTAGAACTAAAATACATTACTATTTTTTCACCGTTCTATAATGGAGTTCTACCAAGTATATGCCAATTCAATCAATGAAATGGAAATAAATAAAATTGATTTCACTTAAAATATAATTATGACTTACTAGTTACTTACGATAATAATAAAAATACCCAGTAAGCTAGTGTAAACATGTGATTAGTAATATTATATAAAGCGCGTTGAAATATTTTTAACGAACAACATTTTTGCGCTAGCGTTAAAGTGGTAACTTTTGGAGATTTATTTTTTCCACCCTGTTGTATTACTTATCAAGAAGAGATTATATATATTAATTGCAATAAATAAAAACAATATACAATTGAACATCTTATAATCTGCATGACAGTTTATTGATTGAATTGGCATTTACTTGGTAGGACTCCATTATAACATGGTGAAAAAATATTAGTATTTTAGTTGTGCAATTTTTTTTAATTTTAGTTCTACAAAATTGTTTAAAACGTGATGCATTAACCTCGAGGCTTATTCATCACGAATCAGCGTCACCAATCTCAAGAGGTCTTCATCATCACGGACCATCATTATTGATTTTATGAATACATATACGTTTGAGATGGACCAAAGATGACAAGAATACGGGGGTATTCGAAAATCCCCGTGCACCCCACACAAGTGTATTAATACACTCACGCATATTAATCGTTGAAATTAAAGTTGAAAAGCGCTGGTCTCCCATCGACCTCCGAAACCCTGCGAATCCCCTCCGCGCTCCCCTCTCGCCAGGTACCGACGACCCCGTTCGCAAAATCGCTTCCGAACAAAAGGCCATTAGCGGCGCGTCAGGGCTGTTCCCCGATTGATTAGTTTATATGACAGCCAGACCGACGATATTTTACGGCCGCCCTGATCGCCACTATGTGCGTATCAACACACTTACGAACGATCGGGAATATCACACAGTAATAGTTTTTTCGTCTCGTATTCTTCAAAGTGTTCTGTATTTTTGGGAATAAGACTAATTATGATCGTGCTTTTATATATTCCACTTGTACAAAATAATATCTTAGACAAGAAAAACACACTTTAATTTTATTTCGAACTTAATTATGAGAAGAGAAGATGTTCTCAGATGAAACTGCGCGGCTACCAAAGAGATATAGAGAGATATAGAGTCGATTGTACTTTCTCGAAATATTTTTTTCTTAGCTGAAGTGACTTAAAGTTTTCATCTAGTTTCTTTCATGTGTTAAGCTTTTGAGCTTAAAAAGTTTTTTCAAAGTTTTTGAATGTATGATGTAAAATTCGGACGAAATTTGAATTCTTACATAAAATGCGTAAAATATTGACTACAAAATCTTGACAATATCAAAAAATATGAGAAACAATATATGTGTAAATGTCCTGTCTTATTATGGCGAATGAAACACTTGTCAATTTGTTATAAACTTTAAATGGTTAGCTGTAAAAAACGAAATGATATTATCGTGCAATTGTGTTTCGAGATCACTGTGAACTTTCTAGAAGCGATTCATACACAATGCAGTCGGAGAAAGGAGGTGGTTCAATTTTATTGATCATTATGAACCAAATCTATAAAAGGTTGTGGCTTGTGTCACAAAGAACCGAAATATTGTATATTATAATATAGGTGTATTAAATTTACCACCTCGGCTGGATTTACATATAAACTAACTTGGCTGAACCTCGTGATCGATCAATTTGTTATTATATTTGAACTTTGTACAATTCCTCATGTTTTGTTACTGACGACTCGAGTTTCACCATTCGGCATCTTCAAGCATTTTATCATACGAATTCAACAGAATTGACAGACAAAATTTTTCCATAGAGGCAAAAAGAAGTCGTTTTCTAAAAACGTAACATTGTTTCAATTTTCTCGTTTATAAACGATGCATGTCTATTGTATCTACAATATGACAAAAATATATGCATAAATCATTCTGTCTTGTCTGTCACAAGAACTCTTCTCAAGGGAGATATGTAATATAATAGGAACGTGAAAATAGTTTAAGTAATTCTGTCTGTTTTAACAGGTGATTAGTGATATAATATACGTGGTGTTTTACGGAGGTGTCTATTGAATATATTCATATTCCAACTGATGTCAATATAAGCACACCTAATTAACTGAACAAATCTAAACACTTTAAATATTTGTGTGCTACGAATTGAGGCTAACATTGCAGTTATCGGATTTATTAACTAAATATAATTGTTTGACAATTTCGAAATTTTTTATAAAATAAGTTTACGGCTTGAACCACCCTTTGGGCATCCGTCGTTGACCAAAATGACACCTGAGCTTAACGAATAACGTAAATATTTCCCCCGAACAATCAGTTGTAAAAAACCCGCCAAATATTTTATGATCTCATTTTATTGTAAAAAAAGATTACCAAAAAGCGCCTGGTGCAATTTTTTCCGCGATCATTTGGTGGGATACGATGTTATCGTTTGAGTCATTAAATTAACGAAAATAAATTGTAAATGATACAGAGAAATCTATCGTTTTATAATGGAAAAAATCCTTCGTTGATCTTTAATATTTTTACTGCAGTACGGAGAGTTAATTAAACCTATTGACTATAAAATATATATTTATATTAACAATTATTTAGAAACCAGACCACAGTGTCATTATGGATGATACTAATAAATATTTAAAATTTTAATTCTTGACAGTTTTACAATTCCAGATGGTTACACTTTTCGGCATCTTCAGGCATTCTATCACACGAATGCAAAAAAAATAATTTCAAATTTGATACTGAACTACCATCAAGCATCTTCAGTCGATATCATAAATTATGAGCAGCATTTAGCTAAGCAGCTTCAAAGCTTATTTTTGTGGTTAAATACAGATTGGTTTGTTTCCTAATAATCTCCACATTTTTTTAGTACCAACGCATTATATTGATTGCGTTGGCATTTTTTTGGTAGAATTCCATTATAACACGTTGAAAAAATAGCATTGTATTTTATTGCTATTTATTTTGTTGAAATATACTTTATGCAAACAAAAGGTGTTAGTTTATTTCATTAAATAGTTAAAGCTCTGCCAAAAACAAATGTGGAACATATAGACTTGTAATGGAGTTGTTTACACAGAAGTTTATTTTACACAATGGAACATTATTCAGTTGTTTAGTGTCTTTTTTTCTGTATTTGTATTGTATTAATCGATAATGCTTGCAATTAACTAAGCTGGTCGTGATATTATTTGAATGAATTTGTTGAACTATGTGCTTGATTATTTAAATATATGTAATGACTTTCCAACATTTACACTTATTAAAAGTGAGTTTTGAGTTGACTTGATGTATATTTAATGTTTATAAAAATGCTGATAGAATAATCTCAAAAAATAGGAAGAGAATTAAATTTTAAGCAAAAAATGATTAAAAACCTTCACGTGTACGATCGTAACAATTTCATAAAATAATTCGATCAGGGCTGTTCTTCTGAAAAATTTGTTTAACTATTTTACGTTGTTTGTTATTGGTGGTGTTGGAAACACTGTCCGTCCACGGCCTACTGGTTACAAGCTTACACATTAAAAGTGTGTATTCATTGTATGCTTATAAAAAGAACAATCCAGATAAGGTAATTATTAACGGCAAAAAGCAGCAGAAAATCAGTAGAGATCCAAATACAATACAAAAAAACTGTGTTAATGACTTGAGTCCTGATGACTTTCACCTGCAAGATTTTTTCACGAATCACATTAATCATTTTCACAAAGAATTACTTTTTGCGACTATTCCGTAACGAATAAAATGAGAAGTAGGTGATTAGTAGCGGCTGCATACCGCCGTACAAACCTGTGCACATAGTAAATTTACTGAAGATTTTGCTCGAGAATAACAATGAATAACGTAACTGTAAACTAACACTGCATTAGTGCTTTGTCAACGTTTTGAAATTTTTCCTTTTTTATTGTGTAAGATGAAAGTTTTGTTTTTACGATATTTTCAGTACATTAAAAAAGCTCTATGTAACGAAAGCTTAGCAATAATATTGTTATATGATACTCAATTCCAGTCATCAATGAGAGTTTTATTTTAATGACTCTGGTACTGCTTTTCGTTTTATAACATTATCACTAAATAAGTTCGAACGATGACATATAGGTTAATGTTATCCAAAATTTTTACACCTGAGAACCGTTAAAAAAAAGAAAAATGTTTCGCTGGCCACTAATACTAAATTAAAAATGATTTTTTTATGTAATCTTTTTTTAATTTTATAATATGACAGATGGACATAACTATAACTAACAAATAAACATATGTAAGTCTGATCTAATTAAAAAAGACTGACCTCAGTTCTGTTGCATCCGCGTGAAAGAATGACTGGAGATGCCGAAAGGCGAAACCCGGGTTGGTAGTGAAAAAACAAGTGGAATCTTACAAAGTTTTAACAGTTCCAATTTAATATTGAAATTTCATCAAGCACGTTCAGTCGATATCATGAATTAATGAAAACGATCGGTTTTTTTTCAAAAAACTAATGCGAAATAAATATACTGTTGTATTTTTGCTAATGTATTGGATATTTTAGTTGCAGTGCTGCCTTTTTGTTGACAATGTTCGCGATGAGTGAAATCGGTCCTGATCATAAAATAAATTGAAGGAATAATAATTAAAAAATGTGCTTTTATTATTTAAATTATCATGCCTTTCAACACGGTGAAAAAATAGCAATACATTTAAGTTCTTCAAAATTTATAAGATATATAATTGATGGCTATTTCGGCTCACGGCTTCGTCAGAACTATTGAGCCGAAATAGCCATCAAATATGTATCTCATTAATTTTGTAGAACTAAAATACATTACTATTTTTTCACCGTGTTATAATAGAGTTCTACCATGTAAATGCCAATTCAATCAATCAATCAATCAATCATGCTTTTCCATGATGAAGTGACGGTTAACACATTAAAAGTGACTTCTTACAATATTTATTTATTTATAGCTACACGGTACAAAACCTACCAATTATCAATTGATTGCTTTTGCACCGTAACATATTTAAGTATAAAGTATCGGAAATTCAACAAATACGCAGTAAAACAAACAACAAGGATTTCAAAGAAAAGTCAACCAAATAAGCTCATGAAATATTTACTTTAACTGAAAAAATAGCATTCGTCTGAACTCACTTTCGTCCACATGAAATACATCAAAATACGAAGCAAAACCGTTGAAC